>JADMNL010000024.1:255397500-260197500 GCA_016271365.2 Neoceratodus forsteri
CTCTTTTGTTGAGGATTTATATATAATTTTTAAACCTACTTTTTTTTTTTTATTTTATAAACAAAACAAAGTAAACTTTCCCTTAACTGAGCAGCAAGGAGTTAAGCTTTAAACCATCTCAGATCTCTCTTCTCTCCCTCACAGCAGCCACATCGTGGAGTTCGGTTTCCATCCCCCATAAAACGATACACTCCATACATGGCTCTCTGTTCTAATACTGCTCCCCCCCCCCCATAAACTTTAAGCCTTATAATATGAAATTCTAGCACCCGACTAAATTATCAGCTGAACTTTTTAACCAAATGAAAACAACTTAGCCACACCTGGAATTTTGAGCTGTGGTTTACAGAATTGCATTTATAATTTGGCTACTTGAACAATGGTATTTACATTGTAGCTAAATACAAAATGTGTTGCCAAATTGTTACTGGGCTACTATCAGTTTAAAGATCGCAGGCTACCAGACCTTGGTCTCACACTGCATTCTACTCAATCACCCACCCCACCCCCAAAAAAAAAAAAATGCCCTCTATTTTTCCTCAGATTAGAGAACCCTGCCCCTCTTCCCATCCTCTGATGGCACAACCCCCAAACTATACTCCACACATCCTCAGCTCACACAGCCTCCAAACTGCACTCTGCATATCCTCAGATCACTCCTTCAACTGCTTTCTGCCAATTCTCAGACTGCACCCCCCAACTGCTCTCTGCACATCCTTGTCAGGCAGCCTCCAAACTGTACTCCACACATCCTCAGATCGCACAACTCTCAAACTGCACTTTGAACATCCTCAGATCCCACTAAACTGCGCTCTGCCTATCCTCAAACTGCAGCTCCCCCCCCAAACTGCACTCTGCACATCCTCAGATTGCATCTCCCTCAAACTGCACTCTGCACATCCTCAGACCCCCCCAAATTGCGGTTTGCACATCTTCAGACTGCAACTCCCCCAAACTGCACTCTGCACATCTTCAGACTGCAACCCCCGCACTTTGAACATCCTCAGATCTCCCAAATTGCACTCTGCACATCTTCAGACACACTGCAACTCCCTCCCCTCCCCAAAGTTATGCTCTGCACATCCTCAGATCATCCCCACCCCAAGTTACCAAGAGCCAGGGCAGTGTTATACAGAGGTAGCATTTACATCCACGTATCAAACCATGAAACAAAATCCAGAGTTTAAAAACAATTACCTTGAGAAAAAAAAGTGGCGTCCTTAAAATAAAAACTCAATGATTCCAAAAAGCTTTTGTTTCAAAGAAGATAATCCAACACCAAAAGTGACTTTGGTCTTTAAATCCTGAATGAGCTGTACAGTATCCCGTTCCTAAGGCAGGTTTTTAAAAGAAAGGCGAGGACTGGCTTTCATTCACAGCCAGCTGCTGGTGCTCGGAGTCTCCCTGAATCACTGCTAAAGGTTTCCAAGAGACTGAGTGGATAGCTGCGCAGTGTACGTGAGTGTGGCTGGCTGCTGGCTGAGATTGCCTTTAGTGCTTACTCCTCACTGTTGTGCTAGCACTGGCCTGAAGCTCAGAGTGGCAGTGTGAGCTCTCGCGGGCCACGTTATATAGCGTGCAGCGCCGGGGCTCCGCCCCCTTCCTGGAACCTGGGCTCAGATTCTGGGAACATTAATCAGCTGAGCGCTGAGCACAACTCTTGAGAGAGGGCGCGCGGAGGGAAGCCGCGGGGCTGGGCCAGCTGCCAGTTAATGTGGAGTCTGCCGAGCAGCCAGCCAGTTACATTTTCCTGGTATTGGTTGAGCCAGAATTCCTGCCTCCCCCTTACTGGAGAATGTCTCATTCAGGGATTTCATTCTTAGAAGGTGGGACCAGCGGAGGGAGGGAGCTCGTTCTGGGAGTTCGCTCTCTGCCAGTGACCACTAACGCCGCTTCACTGGCTCTGCCCTGCCGGTATTTGCCCGCGCTCGGCCATCCAGTCTTCCACACAGCGGCACACGCACGGAAGAGGCTGTGCGGCCGCCTCTGCCGATGCTTCACACCTCCTCTTTTTTGTTTTAATCATTATATTTTTATTTTGTATCCCTTGCAACCCCCCACCACCACCTACCATCACCATCTCAAGTATTTTTTGTGTGTGTGTTAACTCTTCACTTGCCAAATGGTCTGGCTTTAATTGATTTTGGTACTCAACATCTGTGTCAAGCTTTAGGCAGTGTGGTAATCATTCTGAGTTTCATCTGAAATGTTACCTTTTTTTACTTTAACACTTCCCCATTGGTAATGGCAAGGCTATAAAGCTAAAGTTAGTTTTATCAGGCATGATAGAAGGTACGTGCCTTTATTTTTCATCTTGCATTTGTCCTCCTGGTCCTCTCCACTAATCCCCTTCTTATGGCAACCCCAACCCTGTCACCCACCCTCCATCAGGACTTACACACCCTCGTCTGACAGCAACCCCCAACCCTGACACCCACCTCCCTCGGGACTTGCGCCCCTTCCCTTCTGACAGCAATGCCCAATCCTGTTATCTATCCTCCCACTGGACTTACCCTCCCAGCCCTCGGGACTTACCCCCACCCTTCTGACAGCAACTCCCAACCCTGTCACCCACCCTCCCTCAGGACATACCCCCCTTCTGACAGCAACGCCAAACCCTGTCACCCTCCCTCGGGACTTGCCCCCCTTCTGACAGCAATGCCCAATCCTGTTATCCATCCTCCCTCTGGACTTACCCTCCCAGCCCTCGGGACTTAACCCCCACCCTTCTGACAGCAACTCCCAACCCTGTCACCCACCCTCCTCAGGACATACCCCCCTTCTGACAGCAACTCCCAACCCTGTCACCCACCCTTCCTCAGGCATTACCCTCCCTTCTGACAGTAATGCCCAACCTTGTCACCCACCCACCCTCAGGACTTACCCCAGCTGCTTGCTTACCTCAGTGGGTGCCTTGGTAGGTGGTGAGCAGCCTGCAGGGTCACCAGCGTTATCCATTAGTGAAGATGCTTTTCCTCCCCTTTACTCCTCAAATTGGAGCTAGCACGTGTAGAATTAAGATGCAGCAGGCCTCTGTGCCTGCACCCAGCTGACGAGACTCACTGTCCCCACTCCCTGAAGATGGATGCTTGATCTTCCTTCCCCCAGCCAACCCCTAGTGACCCTGATCTGTTCTCGAACCTGGGTCGGTGGTGTGGTGTGGGGTGCTGCCTTAGCCCAGCACACCACTGGGCTGCATAGAAGGTATATTACTTAAGATATAACCATGGGTGCACATTCTGCAAACTGATATAAGCCAGAAGTTACTCAAACCCCCCCCCCCCCGAGTCATGACTTGTGGGGCCTGAACCTGTGACCATTCCAAGGATCAAGGTGGGCACAAAAAAATTTGTTTTTGTTTGATAATTAAATTTTCCTTTTTTTAAATACTATAACAATAATGCCTCCAGTTTAATAATCTATAAAATGAAATTGCTTTTCCCTATGCACATTAAACATCCACAGTTCCAGATGTACATTGGAGCCAATAACAGTGAGCAGTCAGTAAGAAGGCTGTATTAACAAAACCCATATTATAGTATGTAGAAACAGAGACAGTGATGGCAAAACAAGGCCACTGGTCCATTCAGTCTGCCCATAAACCCTAACAAACCTAGGACTTATTGTCCATACAGGGTTCTAACCCACACTATCCACCCCATACTCCCTGCCCCACCACTATCACCCTGAGCAACCGCTAAGCCCTTCACTCTGTCCTAGCTGTGTTTGAAACTATCGATAATTTTGACACCCACCACATCAACTGGCAGATTGTTCCATGGCTCCACCACCCTTTCAGTAAAATAAAACTTTCTCACTCCCCTCTTGAATCCACCCCTCGTCAGTTTCCACTCATGCCCCCATGTTCTTGATCCGCTACTTATGCTAAATAGTTCCTTGCAGTTTACCTTGTTAATTCCTTTTGGGACCTTGAAAGTCTCTGTCATATCTCGCCTCTCGTCTGGCCTCCAGCAAGCACATGTTCTGTGCCTTAAGCCAGTCCTCATAAGATCTGCCCTGATATGGTTTAGTGTCATTGTATATGACTTTCCATATACTCAAAAATCTTTTTGTATTACAGTTCAAAGGTCCAAAAACTTGTTGTGGTATAGTACTTACCTCGCTACTGTACTACAACAACTTTTTTGCTCTAAATTCAGGTGTCACATGTTCGTTGCACATCAGTCTCTTACATTTTGAAATGCTCCTTGCTCAGCTCCTCACAGCCCACCCCCAAACAGCTTCTTCATACATGCACAAATTCTTTATTACTGAGACACCCCTGTGCTACCTCTGTTCCTTGAGGTCCCTCTCCAGCTATCTGAACTCCCTCAAACTAAATAAATCCAGCAGCTACAAGACCATAAATAAGCTCCTGCTGCAGTACCAGTTAGCTGCTGTATACTCAGCCCGTGCACTCTGGCCCTCCTGGTCCATCCCTGAATAGCTTTCACACACACACAGCCTTTTCAAAAACCATATACTATATAAAGTAACAAACAGTTAAGTACGCTCAAACAAGGCTGTTTCAGTCTCAGAGATTTGATGACATCATAGGGAATCCCCTCAATAGAAGCAAGCCTTGTGCACAGCTACCTATTACTCTATCTAATTAAGTGCAGCACTAAGTTTTATTTATCTATTTTTATATATTGGATTTTGGCAACTGGGTAGGCTCAGTGAGGCAAGCTGTCCCTTTTTCAGGGGCGACCCGAAATTACACAAAATACATTGAGATAATACCTACAGACAATAATAACATACAGTACATAAGTAAATGACAAAACACAGTGCAGATAATGGATCAGGTAATAACATTATGGTACTTTGAAAAACCAGCCAGCTGTTTGAACTGTGTGGTAGATACGCATTGTTCCCAGTAGAGGGCAGTGTCTCACCTCTTTAGTAACAATTATCCCACAGCCCCACCTGCTGGTCTCAGTGTAATACTGCTGGAAGAGGGCAGCATGTTTTCCTTTGGTACTGAGCTAGTGGTGAGGTCATTAGAGTTCATTGTTACCTTTCCACCAGTCAGTGATGGAAATGGGGAGGGGGGGGGAATGGGGAACTCAGTTCCAGAAGTAAAATTAAAGGTTCTAAGTTCCAGGAGTAAGACGGGAAAGGACTGCTTCTGTGTAACACTTATCGACCAAAAGTCATTTTTATTTATTTATTATACTTATTTCTCAGAATTACAAAACCTTTGAGTCAGAGACTCATTTACAGAGGTTCCATGTCTGAGCATACAATAGATTAGAATACAGACAAAGTGCAATAAAATAGTACAGACAGTGGGATATTGAATCACATGGCAGAATTATGTGGTAAATGAATTAAACACATTTGGGTAACAGCATTGTGGACATTTGTGGATACAGTGGGTGCAGGTGATAATAGGGGACACAGACAATGAGAACATTAGGTGACACTTGAGCCATCAATGAGGAGATGTTGCCAAAAGAGCACAGGGGGTCCAATCCCAGTGCAAACTGATAAATAATGAGGAAAGGTAATAGCATGAATGTGTAGAGGGAAATAGGCAAGAGGGTTACAGGTAGAAAATCCAAGTTTACAATATGAATTGCAGGTTGGCGCACCAATAGTGTGAAGCAGAAACATTTGAGCAGTCAGACTATTGGTTTGTCAAGTAACAAAGTGGAGAGAAGGGGCAAAAGCAGAGCAGTCAGCAAGGAGACTTTGTCGGGCTGAGGGTTGATGGGAGGGGAGGGAGTGCTATTGGGGGGGAGTGGGAGGAAGGGAGCACAGAGGACATGAGAGTGGCAGAAGGATCAGGGGAGAGTGTAGAAAATCTGGGAGCTGTCAGGGGGTGAGAATGGGGGGAGTGGAGAGAGGGAGACCAGCAAAAGGAAGGGGAGCTGATCATGGAGGGAGTAGTAGAGTGCTAGCTCAAAATAGGGAATGGGGTGGCAATGTTCTGCTAGGGTAAAAATCTAGTTGAAACAGTCACAGTTACTAAGTACAGTAAGGTGCTGTTGAAATTGTGTTTGAAGGAACCAAGCTTGGGTTTGTCGAGGATATCCTGGGGGGAGGTTGTTTAAACCACTAGGAGCTCGGAACATGAAAGAACATTGAGCCTGGGTGGTCCAACAGAAAGGTACCAGGAAGGTGTGCTTAGACGCACTCCTGGTGCTATGCAAGTTAGTCGTGCATATGAGAAGATGCTGGGTGGTTGGCAGGGTGAGCCCTAGGCTTTTTGGTTTTTGCAAGCAGGCAGGTCTGATTCAAAAATCATCCCTTTAAGGTGCAACCAGATGGTCAGGGTGTATAGGTCATATGTATGGGTATGACTGTGAGCACTGGAGACCAGACGATGTGATTTGTTGAGTGCCGTACTTATTCTTTTAAGTGTAGTGTCAGTGGTGGAGCCATAGACGACTAATCCATAGTCCACTATAGAGAGGACTGAGCTGGATATTGAGAGGATTGAGCTGTATATTGCATATTGCATATGCAATTTATAATGAGGAAACATGTCCCCAGCCCCCCTTTCAGGTGTTTTCGATCAAATGTGAAAGGTGGTGGGCGTACTAGGTGGGCCAAGCGGTCCTTATTGTATGGGGGTTCCCCCTGTGAATTTTGTCCCATTTCTAGCACTGCTACGCGTTGATGCACCACCACTGATCCCCATACTCATCCTATATGTTTACAGGATGCCTCGTGCATGTCTCTTACTGAATAATAAGGAGCATTATCTCATTCTGTTTGGAGTCCCTATCAGTTAGTATCTGTTTGCACAGAATGTTTGTTTTTCATTCCTGTTTCTGTAATGGCTGCCATACAGGGCCCTCAGAGTTCATTCACCTTTCCCCCCTTCCTGGAGAGGCTGGCCTGGGTTACCTGAGGATGTGCTATACTGGCCTAACATGGTGCAGTACCAGCACCTGGGGTGGCAATATGAGTACCTGGCTGCTGAAACTCGAGGCTATCCCCCCCAGGAAACAGTGCATCAACTGTCCATACAGTCCTGCCCCCCAAAATAAGTGACATAGTAAGCAATGATGATCCCCAAACCATAACTGCAATTCAAACAAATTATTTAAAAGGGTGGGTACAGAAAGGATGAGGGGCAGTAAGGTAAAATGGGAGCAATGGGGTTGCAGTAACCTCTAGACTCTAAACAAAATACTGTCACTGTATGCAGGAAATGAAACAATCAACACTTTACCCCCCACCCCCAGCAGTCCTGAAACCCCAATGAGGGTGCGCTCGGCTTAATGCTCTCAAAGGCCATGGATGAGATCTTGCTTTTAAGTTGCAGTGGGTACCACACTGGGGACACAAATGCTGGTAGCAGGGTGGAGCTCGGTGATGCACTTAAAAAGGTAGCAGGTAAAATACTCTTTAAAACGTAACAGAGCAGAGTTGGCATGCCTTCCCAACTAGGCTAGAAGCACTTCCATGAGCTCTGGAGTCTTCCATGGCACAATAATCACATATTTGGTGGTAATCAAGTTTTGGCAGCACAAAACTACAGAATCGCTGAAAGATGGACAGCTACCTAATACTGGACCGAAATCAGCTGGCAAAAACCACAAGGAAAACAGATGCTAGGAGTACTGGGCCAGGGCAGAAGCTGAAGCCCCGTGTGGTGCATGTAGCCTGACATGGCCACTGCACTCCTTGCCGCTCGGTCCCCAGCCAAGTGCTGCTCTTGGGCTTGGAGAACTCTCCAGCTGCTGCTGTTTTCATCTCTACCCCCTACCTCAGCCTCAGGGACAGTGGAGGGGCCTGAGGACAGAGGGGGATTTGTGGTGACTACTGCGGATTCAAGAGCTGGACCCTGGTTTGAATCCCACCAGGACTCCTGGCTGACACAGTGCTTGCCCTGCTGTCCTCACATCGACAGTCCTAGGGGACTGGAGGTTGAAGATAGGATACTGACCCTTGAGGGGGCAGTACAGGTAAGCCCTAGATTGGAAGGCTTTCATTTTTGAAGCAGGAGAACAGACATGATGGACCTAGAGACCCTTCTGCCCTTAAATAACTATGTTACTGTGGCAGTAGTCATCTGCTTGTTATTATTTGTATTATATTTTTGCTATAAAATATATGTTTTTGAATTCTGCTTGTGAAACATGGCAGTCAGCACAAGGCATCCTGGGACATTTGATTTTTGAAAATGTACTGTTCTCTCTGAGTAGAAGGAAACAGCTAACTTCAAAGAATCTGACACATGCCTAACAAAACCTGTGTGGAAATCATAAAAGTCATGTTCTCAGGGAGTTGGTGCTTTGAAGTGAAAATATTGCCTTTTTACGAGGTGACAGGAGGGAGAATGCTTCCTAGTCAGTCTATGTCAAAAGTTTCACGGTGTTGAGAGGTGGTTCTCAGACTGTTTTGCTGACAGATCAAAAGAGAATGCTGTCATAAACTATACTTTGATGAAGAAGAGATTGTCTTGTTATATTTAAAATATTGCTGTCTGTGCAGATTTCAAAACAGGCAGTAAACTGAAACATTTGGTTATACATTGGTCATGTTACAAATTAATTACAGGGCTAAGCGTGACCTCATGTGCTGTGACATCACAATGAGGATGGGACAGTATTGCCTCTCTGATAATGGTGAAGCCCAGCTGAAAAGAACTGACTGTTGTGTTTTGGACTTCTAAGGGACACTTTTGTTCCTGGACTCAAAGGGGGAGGCACTTTTGCCAAAATAGGTAATTTTAGCACCACTGTTTACCAGCTGAAATGGGGGTAGGATTAGTTATTCAGTACAAGGCTGTTTGTTTATAATAGTCCATTAATTTTCTGACTGTACCCTTAATGTATATATGTTCTGTGTTTTGTATTTTATTTACTATTTTTAATTTTAGTAAATTTTGGTTTTCTTTAAAACGCTGCCTGAGACATTTTCATTTGTGTGTGAATGGTGGAACAGTCTTAATATTCTAACACACCTGTTAAATGCTTATTGTGTCACCTTATGCAGCCATGCTAAGAAGGATCTGTGTAAAGATCCAGCAAGTTAAGAAAAATACCCGAGTTTCATTGAGTCGGAAGGGGGTTGTGAACCAGGTTGTATGCCTGCTGGGTCAAGTATATTGCGCTGCTTTCCCAGAAGAGAGTGTGATGTTTAGACTTGCTACCTGGGTGTGCTAGCTAAAAATGGTTTATAATTGACCCCAGGACTCGAGAGTGATAGTTTGCTCAGACCCAAAACAAACAGGAGGGTGTCTCTGTTGGTCCCCTGTTCATGAATCACACTTAAAGATTAGGCACTGCGGTAGCAGAGGGCCTGACCCCAGGAGTGGGTTTGTGACAGTTACTATGTAGAGGACAGCAAAGTGAGGCTGAGGGGTTGTCAGCCCAAACTGCACAAGATAACGTTCTGATTCAATAAGAGATGCAAAACAGCCACTCTATAAACATACCGTGTTATAATTCACTAAATGTGAGATTGAAAATTAAAAGCTGTGAAAATTATTTATTTACAATTTGTTGACTTGGAAAAAGAACATTGAGCCTAAGTTAATGTTGCAGGTATGATGCAGCATAGGGGAATTACACAGGGATGTAAGGGGGTATCCAGGTCAAAAAAAAATTGCATGGAGCAAAAATAAAGACAGGGTAAATTGGAAATGTATAGCTGGGAGAACTCTCATCTCTGGAACTTTAGGAGGGGGAGCTGTCCTCTCAAGAAGCTCCAGTTGAGTGAAGTGCACGGATGTCTGGACTGTGGTCCCAGACCCCCACCCTGTAGACAGCTCCTACCCTTTATTGTGTATTTTCACCAGCAATAAACTTTTTACACACCTGTGGAAACTATGGATTACCTGTAATTCTTTGGCTGGTTCTGTGTGCATTTTCACTGTGAGTGCTGCTACGCTGTGCTCTGGTGTTCATGGAGAGGACAGGAAGGGAATGGAGGGCAGGAGGGCGGCTATTCCACAGAGAAGGGAGAAGAAAATGGTTCTAAAGATATTTAAAAGGTGCCTATTCCATTTTAACTGCCTATGTATTATAGTTCAAAAACAAGCTGAGAGAACGTCTGACAGCAGACATTGTAAGCATGCCAGATCGCTAATGTATTTTCATTCTTGTTTATTTTTTTTCCCAGATTTAATTACTTAACAGTTGTTAAGTAACTGGGTACTAAACACATTTATTTAATCTCAGATTAAGAAGCGGGGCGGGGCGGACCTGATAGACCCAGAGTCTCTTTTGACCCTAAATTAGTAGGTTACTAAGTTATTTTGAACATTCTGCCATCTAATATCATCTTGGTTGTATTATACCACCTCTGTGGTAGAGATCATTGTTTTGAGTGGGGTAGCAACAGTGGTAGAGGTTTGGAACACTGTGGGACCGCACAAGAATACTGTCGTATGGCAGATAAGAGGTACTGCATGTCCATTCTGTGCTGTGATTGGCTGAAATGCCCTAATAATTTGTAACATCTGGCAGTTGTCCTTGAATCTCAGGGATGTGCCGCTGTTCTGTGTGCTTAAGATTTTGTCCCTGAGTTATGAACCGAAGGATTACGGATTATAATTTTCACAGGCATTTCTTAAAACTGTCAGATTCTGGCTACAGCAGGCTGCCCTAGACCCAGAAAATATGTTGGTATTTTGTTAGAAATGTTACAGAACAGGAAGAGATCACAGAGAGTTACAGGAAAAGAAATCTTGTTTCCCGAACCATGCTGGGGGGGAGGGGCACATGGCAGTTAGCAAATGACATAGTATTTGTAGTTCATTAGTCATTAGGCTGCCTTGGGAACAGTTCAGGAGAGACAGTAGCATGACAGAAGAATGGTAAGCATTTCAAGTACAGTGGGGTGGGTCTGAGAGCAGTCATTACAATGTATAGATATTGTCAGTGGTGTAGCTAGCAAAATAACATTTGCAAGCCAGAACCCTTTAGTGCCTCTTTGCCCCACCCCCATTTTATATATCCCCATATTTGTTATTCATATGACTTGTATACCCCATATTGTACCACAGGAGCTGCTGAATAGGAGAAAAGAATACAGCAGTACTTAGTTATATGCATAAGCGGTGGATATCAGACAGTAGGAGTGGCCACAATCGATGGTCAGGGCCCAGAATGTCTCCGTCCCCCCCTTTAATCCACCTGTACACCATAGTGTACTTGGTGAATGCCTTAATGCAACCATAGATACTGTATGTGGACTGGGGTGCTCAGCCACCATTACAGGCATTAGCAATAGCACAGAGGCTTTTCAGCGGATACTTTAGACCAGTTAAGGACACTGCTGTTTTAGCATATGTAACATGGTGAAGGGCTTAGTGGTTGCTCAGGGTGAAAGCGGTAGGGCAGGGGAGCATGGGAGTGGACTGTGCCCATTAGAACCATCAGGTAGCACTCTCACCTCTGAGACCGGAAGGTTGGAAGGTTGTGGGTTCTAGACCCACACTGGGAACTTGGGATAAATCCCAATACTGACACTGTAGTGCATCATGGGGGGGTGCTGCACTTCTGAGGTTCCGTCTTTCAGATGAGACGTTAAACTGAGGTCCCGTCTGCCTGTTGTGGTGGTTGTTCAGGTGGACGTTAAAGATCCCATGGCACGTCTTGAAAAGAGTAGGGGTGTTTATTGAGAGGGAAAAAAATCATAGAAAACAAAACTTCACCAATTCACAGTGTACAAATTTAAAAGCAAAATAATTCCAAATCAGTCTTGGAAAAAACTAAACAGAGAAAAAGAAAAAAATACCATCTCTCTAATGAGAAACCCCAATCTATGACCATCAACACTACAGAGCAAAGGAATGAAAACTATGGCCCGGATATTCAAAGCGGTTGTGCATGGCACAAGTACGGGACTGCACCATGGAGCTGTATTAAGCTGGAGCCAGTGCGCAGTGCAAGTACCAGTGCGCCAATGTGCAATGACAGTGAATGCAGGTACAACGGCAGGGGGCGTGCCCATGCATATCCAGCGCAGTGCGATATTGAACTGTGGAACCATGGTGCATGTGAGGAGCAAAGCCAAGATGCGCAGAGCAGACTTGAGCCTATAAAAACCAGGTGCAAGTACACGGACAGCACTTGTGCCAGGTGAGAGAGGGATGAGGGAGAGAGAGAGAGTGACAGAGGGAGATAGAGATAGAGACTGAGAGAGACAGCCAGACCAAAGAAAGACAGGAAAAAGGAAAGAAAGAGAGAAAGACAGGAGGAAAACAAGGGCACAGAGAGACAAAGAGGTTGCCACAGAGGAAGTGCAACACAGGCGCCACTGGAACGGGAGAAGGGGCACTGGGAGTGAGAGGGAGCGGCAGGTACAGTGCCAGGTGGGACACCAGGGTGCCACACACTCATCTTCAGCCAACCACCTCGGGGTGATGACACAACAAGAGACATGGACAGTGCACCATACATGATGGAGGCCATAATGAGGAGTGTGAGGGGGCAGGCGGAACAGCGAAGTGGGTGAGGAAGGGGCCCATCAGCGGTATGCCCGACACAGGTGGTACCATGTCTGCACAGAGATTGTGGGCCGGTATCGCTTGAACCAGGCTATTCTGAGGCAGCTCTGTGAGCTGTGCAGTGAGGAGATGCAGGCACCCACTAGCAGGGGTGTAGCCAGGAATTTTAAACTTGTACTCAAAACTGATGCACTGTCGCCCCCCCCCGCTATGTAAACATAAACCAAAATATGTGCTACCTCACCACATCATTGCAGCCCCCCTTCTGCTTGTCATGTCTCAATTTAAATAATCAGTTTCCTCCTGTAATCCTCCTTCCTTTGTTTTTCTGCCTACCTAGTAAGTTGTTCCTGTTTGTGTATTTGGCTGGTGGCATCAGTGCCCCATAGCAAACAACAAAGGCAAAAGGGTTCAGCGTGACACAGATACAATGTGACTCGCAATGTCCTTGCTTTCCTCTTTTTGTTGCCCCTGCCTGTTTTTTGTTTACTGTACTCTGTTGCGTACAGTGCGTATGCCTGCCGACACCCCTGCCCACTAGATGGAGTCACGCATTGTCAGTGGAGACGAAAGTCACAGCAGTCGTGCCTGCTCACCATGGGCACCTTTCAGAGACCAACAGTGGACACCACAGGCATAACCCAGTCAACCATGTCATATCTTCTCACACAGTTCCTCAACGCCCTGCTGCCACATGCCTCGGAATACATCCATTTCCCCAGCACACAGGTAGAGCATACAGCAGCCATACAGGACTTCCACAGGGTAGCACGTATGCCTGGCATGCTCGGGGCCTTTCGACTGCACCCATGTGGGTATCTACATGCCATCCGGCCCAGAGGGCCTTGCGTACATCAACCGGAAGGGGAGCCCGAGCATCAATTGCCAGGTAGTGTGCGATGCCACGGGGCGCATCACCAATGTCTGTGCCACACACCCTGGAAGCGCACATGATGCCTTCATCTGGCACAGCTCCATGCTGTGCCACAGATTCGAATTTGGGGACATCCCCACAGGCCACCTAGTGGGTGAGTATCAGATGGGCAAGGGGTGATGGGCAGGCAATGGAATGGAGGTGGGCAGGGTGGGCATGCAGGTGAGGGTGCCTGGGCAGGCAAGGGGCACAGCAAAGGCAGGCAGAGAGCTAACCATGTCCCTATCCACACAGGTGACAGTGCCTACCCATTGAGGCCCTGGCTGCTCACCCCTACCAGTACCTGTTGTCCCCATCCAAGGAACGCTACAACGAGGCACATACAGGACAAGTAACATCATAAAGTGTGTATTTGGAATGCTGAAGGCACACTTCTGTTGCCTGGACAGGTCTGGTGGAGCCCTACAGTACAGCCCATCAAAAGCCTGTGGCCTATTCCTGGCCTGCTGCATACTGTACAACATAGCCATGACCATGGGATAGCTGTCAAGGCTGATGAGGGTGACAGTAGTGGGGACGATGGAGGCAATGTGCCACAGGGTGGTGGACAGCCCCCCCCTCGGGCAGAAGGATCCAAGGCTGATGAGGCAGGGCCGACAACACTGTAACACCATCGTGCAGGAGCACTGTGGTGCACCAAGATAGGTGGCACCATACACATGCAAGAGCCACACACACAGGCACAGCACACAGGCAGGGACCAGCATGGCGATGGGCATGCACACACAGAGGCGTGATGCAGGGACACAGGGATGGCGGCACCCCACCACACACAATTGCACACAGCAATGCACGTGCGTGCACACACACGCACACACTCCCACATGCCCTGGCGCTGACATGAGGTGCGGATCAGAAGCATAGCACCAGTGCACAGGCACATCCAGTGCAGGACAGCCCTCATGATGCACACGCCACATGGGCCAGCGACCAGGCAAGCATGCACACAGGTGGCATGCGGTACGACACACAGGTGCCATGCCAGTGGTATGCACACGTACACGCTGCACGCACTGGGCAGCAGCAGCAGCAGACTGGGGACAGGGTGGGCCACACTTGAGGGCCGCCGCATATGGATCCTCAACCACCATGGCCATGGGGCAGCCATGCCAGGGCCAATCGGCAGCCACGGGCTGCTCACTGGCAACAGGGGGTGTTTGCAACACCCCCCCAAGGGTCGACCGTAGGACCGCGACCGGGTCCACGTGAGGGTGCATAGGTGCTTGAACAAGTCCGCCCCAGGCATGCCTGGGATACCAACAGCAGTGCCTGGCATCGACAGTGTAGGTGTCACCCAATGCCAGGAACGTGGGGTGGATGATGCACTGCGGGGTGTCCATGGTGACCAGCTACACGCCCAGTGGCAGCCAGCAGTGCAGAGCCATCCGAGACCACCTGCGCAATGCGATTCATGGATGCAGTCATGGCCTCCTGCATGCAGTGTGCAGTGCACTCCATGGATGCTTTCAAGGCCTTCTGCATATGCTGCATCCCCACCAGCAGTTGTGCAATGCCCCTCTTGCACTGCTCGGCCAGCTGGCATACCTCCATGCGCAGTGCATGCAGCCCAGTGGTGACCTGCACCTGTTGCTCAATGGAGGCCTGGAGCAAACAGGCGTGCTCGGCCACTGGGTCAGCATCCTGTGGAATCTGGGCAGGACACTGGCCCTCCTGTGGTGACTGGCCATGCTGCATAGCCCCCCTCTCTGGTGGACACTGTACAGTTGGGCCCTCTTGGGGTGTGTCCCTACCTGGCGCCCCTGCGGTGGACCCTGCACCTGGCTGCCATGTGGCTCCAGCAGCCTGCTGCCACTGTTCCTCCAGCCGTTGACCCATGCCCAGCACCTGTGCAGCCACACCACCACCACTACATGGCACCGCCATGGCAGTGCACACGATGGCACCCACAGTGGCGACTGGCAGCTGGTCCCCTGCTGACAGGTCGATGGGCACACTGCCCATGCCTGGTATGGGTGTCTCCCCTACTACACCGCCCATGCTGCCTGGTATTATGGTGAGGTCGTCATCGGTGTCGGACCCCACCTAGACCTGTGTCTCCATGCACATCCAGGGCCTTGTCTTACCCTATGCCCAGGACATCCAGCCGGACAGTGGTGATGTGCTTCAGCCTCCCAGGCCCTCGGATGCCCATGGAGGTGGATGGCTGGTTGTCCTGGGCTGTACCAGCCTCCACAGCCACTGCTGGTGCCCCACCCTCCTCCTGCAGGTGTGCCGGTGCTGTAAGACAGAAAGGATGAGTTTATGAAGCAGTGGCCACATGTGACCCCCCCATCATCATGCCACAGCATGCTGTAGGATGCCGCCATACATACCATGCAGGGATGGGCTGCCACCAGTCTGGAATTCACCACCAGGCACACCCCCCATGGTACAATGTGGCCGCCACCAGCTCCTCTTGTGCCGTGAGCTGTGGCACAACATCAGGCCCCCTTCGGTGGCAGTCTGGGCCACACGGATGGCTGCCACCTTTTCTTTAATCCACCTCCTGTCAGCGCCCACCTTCTTGCGGCACTCCTGCACCTGCAGCTGGTGGCTGCCCTGCTGGTTGATGCAGTCGGCCACCTCTACCCAGGCCCCGGCCCTGGCCTGTGGCACCGCTCAGGAGCGGCTCTCTGTCAAGGTAGGCCTCGAACAGGGCATGTGTCTCTGCCTTTGTGAAGTGAGGCCTGCGTTTGTGGGCAGGCCCACGCTCCTCAACCTCCTCAGGTCCCAACATATAGCTTCCTGTGGTAATAGACAGCACAGTTCATCAGTGGCTGCAGCTCCCAGTGCCCTCCCCCATGCTGTGCCCTCTGTGCTCAGTGTGCTCCTGCAGCATGCGCAACTTATCTCACAAGGATGCAATACCAGTCCATGGCCTGTGCTGGTCCATGGCGCCCATATGGCACATCGCATACATATGTGCTTTAGCTCAATGGTAATGATATGCTAATTCCCCCATTGCGCCATGCATTGGCTGATGAGCTCATTAGAATGTAGTGGCTGAATATCACATATTGGCACCATGCACAGTGAGAGTGCTCCAGAACAAGTCAGTTGGATGCGCTGGAGCATACCATGGCGCAGTATGCACGCATGCACAGTATTCAGTGGTACTGTGCGCATGCTCCGAGTGGTGCTCTGCTGCCTATTGTGCACAGTGCAGCGATTGCGCAGTAGTAGCCATGGTACTGTGTGTGTGCCATGGTTGCTGTTGCAGAAGTCGCCACACTGTGTGCGGCATCACTGACCCTGACCCCTGCAATGACCTCTCCCTGACTAAGCCACACACGTGCCCCCCAGCCATGCCCATGTCATGCAACCACCCCATTGCGCGATTGGAGGGCACAGCGCATATCCCCTCGGTCCACACATCTGGCACATGCTGCCAGCACGTGTGGCTATGGGTGCCATTTTGTACCTCGGCACACAGCAGTGTTATGGCGCAGCAGAGGGCAACCCATCATGCGAGCAACTGGACACAGGTGGAGCTGGCCAACCTCATGGCCTGTGTCCAGCCCCCCACACCACAGCTGTTCGGTCAGGCCTCATTGCTGCGGCCCTTTGTCGCTGTTTGGGACGACATTGCTGCAGCACTGGTACAGTGTACTGGGGTGGCCAAGACCGGTGACCAGTGCTGGCACTGATATGGGACCTCCTGCGCAGGGATCCAGGATGCCTCCGATGCCAGGAGGTGTGCAGCAGGCGTGGCCGAGTGCCATGGCCAGGCGAGTAGGCCCAGCATGCATGTGTGCCTTGGTGCTGTACTGTGGTGGACTATGGGCCACCTGACGTGTCCCACAGGGTAGTGGGCTGTCATTGTATGCATCATGGGGATGCATCATCCACCACCGCTTGTGTTGCCCTGCTGCTGTGCGGACCGCACCAGGCAGGGGACACACTGTGCTGGGGGGGGGGGCTGTCCAGTGGCTGTGTACTGATGTGTTCCTGTTCTTGTTCCATTCCCAGGCCCTGAGGATCGGAGGAGAGTTGCAGCGGCCGCCACAGCAGGGTAGCAGACAGCTGCAGGACCAGGCGGTGGTGCCGGAGTGGCCCCAGCACCTGCAGGGCTGTGGAGGGCAAGTAGGCACTGGCTTGTCCTCCACACATCTATGGGGGTTGGTGGGGGCATGGGTTCAGACATAGCCAGCTGTGCTGTGTGTGTTGCACTGTACTTGATGCCCACCACTATGGCGCATCCATTGTACACATTGCCAGCTGTTGGTGGGATGGGTGTGCACCCGGCCACCACTGTTGGTGCTGTATGGGCTCTGTGCCATATGACTGGCAATGCGCAGTCAGGTGGCTACTGTGTGGCAGGTGTCACTGATGTGCACTGTTGTGATGTTCTGTGTTGCTGGCAGGCATAGGTCCATCCCCCTGCAGGTGGCCTGTGCAGGCCCTCTGGGGGGTGTGTGTTCCTGCTGTGCACAGTGGTTGGGCATGGTGTTGAGGGTAACTGCACTGATGGCCTGTCCTGTCCCTTCCCCTAGGTATTCGGAGGTGGGGGAGGTTGCCGCTGTACTGCCGGCCATTGCAGAAGATCATCCTGATCACTTCAACCATGATGGAGGCAGTGATCCAAATACACCGGCAGGTGTTTGCCGATGGACACCATGGACGATGCAGCCGGCACAGCATGGACACCGCTGATGGCCGCTCTACCATCTCTTGTGTTCTCTGCTGTTCCTCCCCCACCAGTCCCCCTTCCCACTGTACAGTCCCTATTCCCTGTCCCCATCCCTCTCAGTCCTACGCCTTCCCTTCCCCATATTATTTTACATAGTTGGCTGTTGTGTTCCTTGTTACATTGTTTTGCCCTACCTGCCTGTGTCAGTGTCTGCTTTGCAGGTGGCATGCAGTGCCATGCTGCAATGACCCAGTTCCTGTCCATGTCATGTGCATGTATCAGGGTGCCTGTTGTGCTGCTGTGGGTCCCTGAGGTGTGCCCCACTGTGGTGGTGTCTCCCCCTTGGTCAGTGGATGTTTCGTGGGGGTGCCCATGGTTGGCCTGTCAGGGGTGTGTTGTGGGTGTGTTCATGGCTGCTTGGTCATGGGTGTGTCCTGTACTGGTCTGGCTGTGGGGGGGCATGGCATGCAGCCTACAGGGGTCCCCTTCATGACCCTCAGTTGCCCATTGGCTTTTCCTGGTGCCTTAAAATGGTGCCACTGTTATGCACAGGGGCGAGGGTGTGTGTGACTGTTCACACCCTGCTGTGCCCTGCTGGTGGTGGCCTTCTGTCGCCTGTCACTGTGCCTCCCTTGTTCTGTTCATGGGTCCCTCTCCATGCTGTGCCCCCCCCGTTGCTCTGCTGCTGTGACGCAGCTGTGTGTGTTTGTGTGCCATGGCCCACCATTCCTTGCACCATGGTGCATTGTCAGTTGCGTCATTGTGCAACAGTGCCATATTCAGAAGGGCTTGCGATGGCACACTTTGGCATGCCCAACCTCTGAATATCACTCCTGTTGCGTCTCTGTGCATCAGCTTTGCGTTGCGCTGGACTTGTGCTGCACTCCGGTGCAGTTCTGAATATCTTGCCCTATATGTATACAAAAGGAGCAAATCATACAAAAAACTGTATTTTACCAAAATTAGTACACCTTGGCTAATCCGTGAATAGTATATGTACTACTTCTTTTGGAACAAAAACAGACAAAACACTATGGGTGGGGACTATGGGGTTAACTCATACTTTAAGTAATAGTGGCATCTGTATCTGTTATCCAAGGCAGAGTTCTCCAGGTTGTCTCTAGCCAAGCCAAGTTCATTTTTTTCCCTTCCGAAAAATAAGTTTCCTATAGATCGAAAGTGATTTTGTCCACTAATTCAATATAGATAATATTTTTTTGCTGAAGTACATATAAATATCTGACATTCCAAATATGTCATTTAATTACTGTGAATATAACATGTAGTGTACTCATGTCCCATCTGTTCCACTGTCTTGGGTATGTCCCATAGATTAGGGTTTCATAAGTCACTGATGCATACTTTGGAGTGTTCCACTGTATTGCTAAATATTGCCAAAATTGCAAAATATAATCACAAGAAAAGAACAAATGCTCCATAGATTCACCGCTTTGGTTACAGGGGAGCTCAACTTGTTGTTTGTGTTTTTGATTTGTTTTAATATTCAGTTTTTCATGACAACAGCACCAGTGAATATCCCATATGTGCAGTGGAATTCTAAAATCTGTTAGGTATTTCTTTAGCAAAGACAAGAAAGACTGTGGGCAGTTTGGGAAGGAAAGTGATTCTGTAAAGTATGCTGCTATGATATGCTCGTATAATATTTTCCTGTGCCCACTTATAATCATTAAACTGGTGATTTTCCAGTTTTTAACTTTAAAAACTTACTTCTAATATATTGGGGTGCCTGTGTAGCTGCACCTAAACCTCCTGACGTTCCAGTGTCCCATCTCCGAAATCAAGGTTGGCAGGACCCAAAAAAACAGGGAGCTCCAGCACTTCCCTATATCAAACAGTAATGGTTTTAAATTGGTAATGAAAAAAACTGAATAGAAAAAAAACAAGGGGTATAAACATGTTTAATCCTCCTTCCTTTATAAGCAAGCATGGTATGTTTCTCTTGATTGGGTTCAGCTGACTTCCCCAAATGGCTTGGAAATGTATACTATACAACATCATCTCTAAGGATTTAGGGAGGGGAAAAATATAACTGATATATAAAAATAAAGGCATCAGGTATCTTGTTACTAACACTACTCTCTTTTGCATACTAGTTCTCCTCTGGTTCCATCTTGTTACCAGTGCCTTCCCTTGTTCTAACGTTGGCATCCAATTCAATGTATCCATCTGTTCTTCCTCAAACAGGACCCCTAAAATGTCAACCAGCCCATTTACTATAGTAATTCCAGCTATATTCTGGTGAACAACCCTGTTTCTCCCTGTTTGTTTCCCCATGCACTTCTCTATGTTTAGGGAAGCTCCGGAGAAAGCTCCATGCTGTATACATATTTGTATGGCCTTTCCAACAGAGTCTGTGTCTGCGACCATAATGTATGAATCATCTGCATATCCCATTGCCCTGTATGGCAGTTCTCCTGTTGTGTGTTCTAAAGACTGTGTTAGTGGGGTGGAATTTAGAGCCAGAAGCAACAGGTCTATGCTAAGTATGTAAAGCAGGGGGGCTCAAAGGGCATCCCTGCCTGACTCCTTGTTTCACCTGAATCATCAGGCCTTTCCATCCATTAACTATAGGAATTACAGTGGCTGTCTTATATAAGCTCTGAATCCAGCAGATAAACAGGAGTGGGATCCCATATGATTCTTAAACAAACCGCAGGTATTTGTGGTGTACTGAATCAAATGCCTGTCTCTGGTCTAGGATGCAAACCATTCCATTGAGGTGCTGTTTGGCTTCCACAGAAAAAATTCTCTTAACAGTATTAAGTTACCCATAATGGATCTATCCTTAACAGAACATGATTGGGCTGGGGTTATCAAACATTGAGCTACCAAGGACAAACTAGGGTGCAATATTTTTGTTAACAGCTTACACTCTCTATTTAGGAGGCTTATAGGCAAGGCCCCTGGAATTCTGCGGCTCTGAGGTTGCAGAATTTGCCGCAGAATTTGCATCATGCCGCAGAATATATATAGTGCCACAGAATTCATTGTTTTTGGTGAATTTTATATAAATATACTGTTTTTCCATAGTGTCAGGCTTTCTTTCCCACCTCGTTTATCCTGAAACCCCTCCTCTATGCTCAGCATATGATGTCATCGATGACATCACATCATATTTAGACAATGACAGGATTGCATTCTGCCAGAGAAATGAATAAATCATGCCGCAGAAATCAGAAAATGCTGCCGCAGAAGTCAAGGAGCCCTGCCGCAGAAATCAGAAAATTCTGCTGCAGAACACCAGGGGCCCTGCTTATAGGCTGTCAATTTCCTAGGTTCCATTTTTCTCCTTTCTTATGAATATATATCACTGTTCCTTTTGACATTTCCAGAGGAATGTCCTGAACTTACAACATGACAGTAAACACTTTTTCTATTTCTGTACTTATACTAGCACCTGTTGTTTCATATACCTTGTTTGTAAGGCTGTCTGGACTGGGAGCTTTGCTAGACCTTAAAGATGTTAGACACATCACAACTTCTGATGGGGAGATATCAGTGTCAGAGGCTCAGTAGGTAGCACACTTGCCTCTGAGGCTGGGAGATCAGAGGGCTGTGGGTTCAGTTCCCACATCTGACACTTGGGTTAATATCCCAGTACTGACACTGTAGTGCAGCAAGAGAGGGGTGCTGCACTTCTGAGGTACTGTCTTTCGGATGAGATGTTAAACCGAGGTCCCATCTGCCTGGATTGGTTGTAGTTCAGGTGGATGTTAAAGATCCCATGGCACTTATCGAAAAGAGTAGGGGAATTTCCCCGGTATCCTGGCCAAATTTGCCTCATTCACTAAAAGTACCACTAACAGCTTAATCTGGTTCGAGGTCAGTTGCCATTCATCTCTATTCCCTTCCCCCGGGTAGTGCCTGAAAATAGGCAGGATTTGTCTAGTGCACTTACCCGGTCAACAAAAACTAAATAAATAAATAAAATATCCTGTATTAGGGTCTGGGCAATCTGCTCTGTACACTGTGGGTGGATAAAAGAGTCAAAAGTCTGTGTCTGTGGCTCTTGTCCCTTTGTGTGTCTTGAAATAAAGCTCTCATGTGTTGTGTTACCACATTCATCAAATCCTGAGTTGTGTTTTGAAATTTACCATGTTTATCTAGTAATTTGTTAAAGTCTTTTTAGGCAGCTTTAGATTTACAACTATTATATGGGCAGATGACACCTGCTCCCCCCCCACCCCCCAAATCCAGAACTGGTGCTATTGTCTTAGACCAACTGCTTGATGGGCATGGAACTGAGACGCGGCTTCTTTTACCCTCTTTATCTGGTCTCCATAGTCAAAACCTGTCATCCCGCTTAACGAAATCAATTTTTGTAGTTGCTGTCTGTTACACAGATATTGGTGATATTCTGTATCACAATTCTGTTTACTGTTACTGCGTAACAGAGAGCCAAGTTCCCTGTTTGTATCTTCCTACCAAATGACTGGGGTGTCATACATAACACAGATTGATTTTCTGACCTCTATGAATTGAGTGATTTGCTGAAGAAATGAGGTTTGCATCAGCAGAGAGGAACTGATTTTCTATATACCTGGACCATGCAAAAGGGGATTCTTTGTTGTAACATTTAAGTGTATAATGTTATGATCCAAAAATGTTCCTGGGCCCTGGTTATCGAATTCACTAGCTTATGCTTAGCTATAAATAAAAAAAACATATCTTGTGACGAGGTGGCCTTTTCGAAAGGTAGGGTCTGGTCTCTTATGAGTAGAGTAGTAAGCATCCTGTAAGGAGGCTAACTTAATCATATTTGTTAAGCAAGTCATATCACAATAAATTTTCGTGGTCTTTGCTTGTTTGCCTCTGTCAGCTAGGGAGAGTCCGCAATTAAAATCCCCTCCGAATACAATGTTCTGTGTCATAAACGAGTACGGCTATACTAAATTAAAGAGTTCAATATGCTCTGCCTTTGTCCGGGCAAATAAATATTTATCAGCCTATACAACTGGTTGTCAATCTAAAATAAACACTCGGCCCAGCAGTAAGTCTACCAGTTTTATCAACTGAAGGTCTATAGCATTAAACAAAATCCCTACCCTTCCATATGTATCCAGCCCTGTGGACCAATACGAGGGGCCTACATACCAGTCCTTTAGTACTTTGGATATGTCACACAAAGTGTGAATCCTTGTGTCCTGTAAGAAATAAATACCTGATCCTCTGTGAATTAAGTCAGAAAAAAATGACATCTCATTTCCTATTCATTTTTATGCTGTTCACATTAATCGTGAACACAGATAAGGAGTTTAGATGCAGATGTAAACCCCCAACAAATGGAAAGGTCTTCCTTGAGCTTGCCTAAATGCTCACTGCCAGGCTGGTGTCCTGCGTTTTAGCAGTGTAAATGTGATTGCCGGGGAGTGCCTGTATAGCCTCTGTGTACTGTCTCTTTAAGAGCTGCCTGGATTGCAGTCATAAGTAATCTGAGAGGGAGCTCTGTTGAAAGATGTAAGTATTTGCTGAAAATCATTTAGAGTGATAATGATAATGTAGTTTCTTTAACCTGCCTTCTTTGCAGCAACGACTGTTTTGTTTATCCCCCCACTTTGGCCCAGGACTGCCGAATTGGACCAATCAGTACTGGTGAGACCTAAAATGGACCCAGACTACAGGAGCTGTCTGGAGTCAGAATCTGTAGGAATTGTAGTTTTGGGCTTTTGGTGCCTTTTTGCACCTGAAAGGGGAGCTTCTATTGTGACTGACAGATGAATCAGCCAACCAAACCTTTTGGATCTTGGGGAAATTCCCAGGCTTGCTGGCAGTTGAGTCAGATCTAAGTTAGGAGCTGAAGAAGCAACAGCTCGAGACAGTCTCTGTGGAAAGGCCTGCGTTTTGGCCTGCATGCCTGCCTGCTGACTCTGAGAGGGAGAAGAGAATCTGTTCGGGCTGAATCTGAGTTTGTGAGAACGAAGTGAGCCACTGAGTTGTGACCAGGATCAATCTGAAGAAGACCAAAGATTTGCTGAATGCATTGGCCTGTCAGGATTTCCAGCTACCTCTAAACTCCCGGTGTGTGCAGAGACTTTGTGATTGTGACCTGAGAGCCGTTTGTCTGGTATGGTAGAATCCCTGACATGTAAATGTGCTGTGTGTTTATAGTTGGTCGTAATTTGGTTCCCCACTGTGTGAATTGTGTTCTGCTTGCTGGAAGCTGTATCCAGCTCGACCGGACTGAATTCACGTTCATCTCCATAGAGCCTGGGCCTTGCCACACTGGCCCTGCCAGACTACCCCACTGCACGGAGAAAGCCATTGACGACAGACCTGCCTGGGGATCAGCCCCCTGCTCCATTCTTGAACAGGAATGACACCTCGACGAATCGTGTGGACCCTGCTTCTCCTGGCACTCCAGATCAACCACCTGCAGTCTCAATTTTCGCCCAGTCTGTGTCCAGTCTTGGGTATCGTGAGTAACCATCAGGGTAGCTCCCTGCAACAGCAGCTTTATCTAAGTGTGTCATCTGATTGTCTTGTTGTTTCTTTTCTTTCATGAACTGAGCCCTCCGGCTTCGGATTACAATTAGTGTGTGTGGTGCATGTTGTTATCTTCCATCACAGGGCCTCAACCAGCTGCGATGCCGGCCTATTCAGGGCAACAATCCTGGCTAGCCCACCTCTTCTTCACATGGGTATCCAGAGTGTGTGACTGTTTATGGACCCTGAAGTACATACATAACTGTTTAATTGATACAGCCTTTAAGCAAATTAACCTGATTACACCCCTCCCTTGTTCAAGTCCCTTAAATAAATCAGATCTAACTCTTTTTGCATTTACCCTGACTGTGGTTCCAGTTTGTGCAAGAGTACTGTACTGCTGTTATTTGCTGTGTATAACCTTATTTTGAGGGGTCAAGCCAGATGAAAGCCCTGGTGGTAAGTGCAAATAGTCTGGGTACTTGTGTGGTATATCAGTGGTATTGTGAAAGTGATTATTGTGTATTGTTTCAGCCACTAGTAAGGAAGGGGGGGGGTTACAGTGTCCCAGAGGGCTGTGCCCAGGTTAGCTTGACCACTACCAACCCTGACCTCCAGGGGGAGGCACCCGTTTCAGAACTCAGGCCCCTTAATCTGCTCCTAGCCAAGCATGCAGGGGTAATAGCCCTTGAGATAGTGCCACCTAGGGGTTACACAAAGATTATATTAGTTAGGAATAACAGGACATACTACCAGGAAGTGATCAAGGTGGCTGCTCTTTTTTTCCTTTGGGTCCCCTAATTTTTTTCTTAAGCTGTCTGCCCGCTTTTGTTTTTGGGGTGCCTCACCCTCCTTTTATACTGAACATTCCTTCACATCTGTCCCTTGGTCATGTATTGAGGAACTTAGGGATGATTCATCCGATTCTTCCCCAGAGGCCTCTGCTCGGTCTTGTTGCACCTCATACTTTTTATTGAGGGGTACCGGGGCTATTTTAGAGACTTTGGTATGAGGTAGTTTCCTGCCATCCTTTCATCAAAGTACCATCCGTTCACTATCAGGAGGTAAAGGCTGGGAAGGGAGCATTTTTGTTTTTTCATCATGCAAGGGATCAGAAGCACTGTTTGTTTGCTGAGATTCCGAGGGGGGAAGACTCAGTGCTCTCAGTGTTCTCCACTAGAGGAGGAGCAGCAATTGGACTCTTGGACTGTTCCACATGCTCTGAATCTTCTGGGGGGGGGGAGTACCATGTCGTGATTTGGATTGTGGGTTTCCCCTCTATTTTGGGATGTTATAGGTCTGCTATGTTGTGGGCTGCTGGTGGCTTTTGGCCTTTGTGCTACAGCAATTGTCGAGACTTTGCTCTGAGTCATCATCTTGGTCTGTCTGACTATGAGCAGCCTTGGAGCAAGCTGAATACAAGTGCCCTAACTCATTATACAGATTACAAATCTGTGGGTTTTGACAATGCCCTCTGGTATGCCCCAGCCTATTGCACAAAGTACACTTCAGTCTGTCACACAAACTACTCAGGTAGGAAGTAGACACACACCTGTAGCAAGCTTTTGACTGCCCTGCATAAAAGAGTACCTCCTGATCCCATCCAGTGAAAAAAAACTGTTCAGCAAGTGTTGGAGGCCTTCGTCTGTCAAGTGAAGAACTACTCGAATCCTCCAGCCCCCAGTCCATATTTGTTCCATGTCAAAGATTGTTTCAGGGGTTCCTTGGACCATGCATTGTTGATTTAACCAAAATATTAGGTCGGTCACACTAACCACATTCATTTCTTAAAAGTACTGTGACTGTACAAAAAATCTGGTTTTGTTAAGGGAACAGCATCAAAAGAAGTCCACACCGGTGTTAGTTTCAGGGCCTGATATTTGTGCCAGAACTTTTCTAGTCCTGAAGTAAGCTTAAAGCTTGTGTCAGAAGAGGTCTCACCTACGAAATGAATCAAGGTATATACCTTGGTAGCTAGGAACCCCATTGATCCTTTCAGAAGAGTATGGGTAACGTACCCGATCAGGAAATGTCTCCAGGCCTCCTTTGTACTGGAGTCATACTACAATATGCCTCTTTGCAGGGTTTGTTGGTGTGCGGAATAAAAAGGCATATGGATATGCTCTGGTTTGGTCAGCTGATGGTGCATCCTCAGCTGTTAATTGAAAGGAGGGCAAGGGAGCTGATTGATTCATTGTGATAGGCTGAGACTGTTCATCTGTACCAGTCTTGGGAACAAAAGGTACCTGGGTCATTTCTATAGGTATAGTCATAGTCATAGTATTTTGTGACAATGGGAGAATCGGATTTTGTGTGAGCTGGAGTTCAGGCTGTAACTACAGAGGTTACTCTGCCTCTTTACTCACAGCTTTCATTTCAGAATCAGATTGATTTAACCTTTCTCTAGCTGAGAAGAATGTGGAATTGACATACCTTTTGATTGCCGCTCCTCCAATGTCAGAATCCGTATCGGGGTCATTCTTGATATCCACTTTCTTGTGCTACTGTCTTTTGCCCATCCAGCATTGTGAAGCTTGGACACAATGTCTCCAAAAGCTGCCATCATTTTTTTAGTGAACGGACCAGGGATCCTGCATTGGCAGCCTGAGGAAAGGCTGTTGATGACATTCTGGACAAAGTCCCAGTTGAGCTGCATGGCACAACCAAAATGAAACGTTTAGTGTTCCACTGCATTGTGAAATTGAACAGCCCTTGATTTCCCCATTCAGCTCCAACTAGAGAAGTTTCAACAGCGTTTCCAGAAGCTGACGATTGTTCCACTTCCGCATATCAGAGTGTTCCGGTCCCTTTCGGTCTGTTGTGCCGAGTCTACTGAATTGTTACACAAGCAAGAGGAAAGTGCCTCCATAAGTTCTTTTTTCTTCATAAGAAATCTATTTTCTTCTTCAGCTAGAAGCGCTCTCAGCTGAGCTCCAGTTTGTGTCATCGTATTTTCTGTTGCAGTCTCCATCTGATTTCCTACTGGACCCATGCATTCCATTTCTTCCTGAGTCATTCGGTCTGTTGCATCCTTTACAGAACTGGTGGTCTGGGTTCCTGGATGCCCCTCAGTATCATAGAACAAATCGGCCTCTTGCTGTTCAGAGGCAGGAGAGGAGACCTGCTCCCCAGCCTCAGTCATGTCCATACTCTCTTGCTCCTTCCTAGGACTGGACATATTTTCAAAATCGGCCTGCGGTTCCCCCTACAGGAGAGATGGGGAATTTTCTCAGTGTCCTGGCCACATTTCCTCCCATTCACTAAAAATACCACCAACAGCTTAATCTGGTTCTATATGTCAGTTTGCATCTAAATCTTCCCCCTCTGCCCCGGGACGAGGCTGAAAAACAAGAAAAAAAATAATAGGTCTTGGGTTTGTTAGGGTTTATGGGTAGACTGGATGGACCCATGGTCTTTTTCTGCCATCATTGCCTTTGTTTCTATGATAACATACAGTTGTAGTGACAGAAAGGACTGCAGCATGGCATGGACTATAGCCAGTTTGTCTCTGGATACAGCTCCAAACTTGTCAACTGAATCGCTGCCCCTACTCATGATGAAGGGTAACTATCATGAACCCTAAAGACCTGTCTAGTTCTTATCTGAAAGCCTGAACAGTGCTATCTTCCACAACATAACCATGAGGTTTATGACTGCACTTTTTAACAACCTTCCATGTGAGATCATGTTTCCCCTTACCCTGCCCACCCCTCCCTCAGCTTGAGGACAAGCCCTATAGTTCTTCTCACGTTTGCCAGCTCAGACATCCTTGTCTATGACACCGTGTCCATTTCCTTTTGTACTTGGAACACTGTGATTGTGTCCTTGATCAGTCTTCTCTTCTCCAGGCTAAATAATTTGCATAGGTTTGATCTCTCCTAGTAACTCTTGTCTCATAAGTCACTGCTCAGATTGGTGATCCTGTACTGGGCCCCCTGGATCTCTTCAGTGTCCTCTCTGTACTGCAGCGACTAGAACTGTATGTAATATTCCAGGTGGAGTCGAACCAAGGCCTTGTACTGAGGAGGTCCCAACCTATGACCTGCTCACCCCCCCCATGCATCCCAACATTTTGTTTGCATTCTTGTCCGCGGGAGCGCATTGCCTGCTTGACTTCAGTTTACTGTCCACAGTTACCCCGAGATCCCTGTCCCGTAGTCTATGACCTTTGAAAATACTAAGATGCTTAGGAATTGTATGTTTTTTTGAAAGGTTTTGGATGGTGAACGCTTCCAGTCGGTTAATGACTTTAAGTGTTTGGAGTTTAACCTGGAAGCACCCTTACTTATGATTCTTATGTCGATCATGTAGTAAAAACAATTAATACATCAATGTTTAGGTTCACTGCTCCGTGTTTGACATAGTCTTCTGCCCGTAGCACATGTTTTATTGGCAAATAGTTTACTTCTCCCTGTTCTTGATTATGGTATATTATGTTATTCTGCTTCTTGGAGTAGCGTATTGTCCATGATAAGAGTTGTTAATAATTCCATCCGCAAATTCATTACCGATCTTCCCTTGTGCACTCGCCATTGTTTGTTATATCACTCTGCTCAAGTACTTCTTTGGCATTCTCAATTCCATGGAGAAGACTGTCCCTGGGTCAAAGAGCTTTTGATTTTGTCGGTGCTTTGGAATTCTAATTATCTTCCAAATTTTTGTAAAATGTTGCAAATCAGTGTTACAGTTTAACAGACAGTTATCTTTGCTTATGCACCAGTCTCGTTGTAACTGTGTTTAATTGTTTTTATCTTTATACAGTTCTACCCCGTTTATCCAACCTCCTTTTATCCGATGCTCCCTGTCTAATGAACTCATCTGATGTCCCCTGCACTAAATCTCAAATCTTAACACCTGCGGTTTTGCAGTCAGTGGCAGTCACTCACTGATTGTCAATTAAGTCCAGATTAACTCCCATTTACATAGATGAGCAACAGGTGATTAAAAAGTGCTTTCTGGCAGGCGGTAGCAGGGCTATCATGGCAACCAAATGGAAGAGACTTGTGCTTACCCTGTCTGAGAAGCTGAGAATTCTAGACAGATTGGAGAATGGTGAAAGAGCCATTGTACTGGCCGACGAATATAGTGTCTGAAAATCAACCATAATCAACATCAGATATGCTAAAGAAAAGTTGTGGGATTTTGAATGAAAATGGAAATGGCAGCTGGTTCCAGTGAATGAAAAAACATGATGACTTGTAACAATGACCAGTGGGATGCTGCCATTTATCTGTGGTTTTGCCAAGAACAAGAGAAGGGAACACCTGTTGCTGGACCTTTACTTAAGGAGAAGGCATTGCAGTTCCACCAAAGACTTGGGAACCCAGATTCTTTTGTGGCTAGCGAGGGATGGTTAAATTGCTTTAAGAGGAGGCAGGGCATCAGGCAATTAGAGCTTTGTGGGGAGCGGCTCAAACTAGTACCACCAATCAAGACATCATCCCCTTCATAGAAATGCTGCTGAACACAATAGAGGATGAGGGTCTCTTACCTGAGCAGATCTTCAATGCCGACAAGACAGGTCTGTTTTGGAGGTGCTTCCCAGACCATACACTCACCCATGGCTCAAAACATAATGCACCCAGCGTCAAAAAGCAAAAGGAACGTGTCACAATCCTAGGGTGTGTAAGTGCAGTGGGACACAAAATGAAGTTGGTGCTAATTGGCAAGTCCCACGAACCTAGATGTTTTAAGCACCTAAACAAAGCAACATTACCCATACAGTCTGAGGCATAAAGAAATGCATGAACGGATGGACACATTTTTAATCAGTGGTTTGCAGATCAGTTTGTCCCAAAAGCAAAGAGCTAGCTACTGTCCAGACATCTGCCTCTGAAAGTACTTTTGCTTCTTGATAACTCACCATCCTATCCAGACATTGCTGAAGTCCGAACTTGGGATGGCACAATCTGGGCTGTTTTCCTTCCGGCAAACACGACGTCTAAGCTCCAACTTTGCAATCAAGGGGTGTTAGAGATTTTCAAAAGGGGATACAGAAAAACATTTCTGCAGATTGTCCTAGCTGAGGACAATGAGAATACATCCTTAAGCAGCATTCTTAAGACCATCAACTTGAAAGATGTCATCTATATGGCCTCAGAAGATTGGGATCCGGTGCGGACAGAGAGCATACAAAAATCTTGGATTAGGTCAGGAATCAAAACTTGCCGCAATCAAGATCAAAATCCACCCCCGCTGTAAACAATGATCTCTCTGCACCAGATGATTGTTTGGCAAAGCTGACATCCCCCGCATCCTCCCTCCCTGACCATCCCACAGAGCAAGAAATACGTGAGTGGGTGACTTGTGATGCTGACAATCAGGCGTACAGTTGCTGTCTGAAGGTGCCATTGTTGCAATGGTAACTCAGTCCAAGGAGCCAGCAATGGAGTCCAAGGATGAAGAGGATGACACTGCACCCCCTATAGTAGGGCCATTGCATGGTGAAGCAATAAAAATACTAGACAAATGTAGTTTGTACATTGCATCACAACCGGACTGTGATCCAGTACAAGTAATGCTGCTCCACAGCATGAAGCAGAGAGCTGCACGACAACAGAAAACAAACAATGATGAAGGATTTGTTTTCATGATTAGCTTCTAATTAGCTTCTGTACCGTAGTCTACTCTTGTAAACTTTTTTTTTTTAACTTGTTTCGGTGCTTTTCTTTTTACATGGTGTTACGTGTATTAAGAATTAGTAACAATATATTTTGTGCTGCATCTCTGTATTCAGCTTGTCTCTCCCTTATCCGATTCCCTGTTTATCCAAACATATGTTATGTCCTGCATGCTGTTCGGATAAACAGTGTTGGGCAGTATTGTTTTGTTTTTCTTTGTTTGCTGAGCGCATTTGAAAACAGGTAATTTGCTCAATGTGCCTTTCCAGGGTAAACAATTAAAATGAAAAGGAATATGACAAAATGTAGAGAGGGCATTCCAATGTATTGGGAACCTATAATTATAGGCCTTCTATCCTACCAGTCTCTGGCATCTGTGGACAAGGAAATTGATGGAGTCATATGATGTGGGGTACAGGTGGTCTCTGGAAGTGGCAGAGGACAGTTTGCTGGATGTGAATCGGAAAAGTTGACCCCAGAGAACTTGAGCATAATGATGGCAGTGTTTGTACTTCTGTCTTCATGGGGAGACCACAGCATGCTGCAGTGGTGGGTCTTGTAAGGGCAGTTATGAAACAGGGCGACATTGTACACAAAAGCAAGTCTGGCCAATTGAGACCGGGGGTGGCAATATTCCCTGTGCCTGCATCATCAAAGGCAAGCAGGATCATATGGGATATGCTTTACATCTTCACTAAGGGGGATAGCCAGACAGTCCTTGTTGCAATAAGGACCCCACATTTGGAGTGGCATTTTGATAAATGTTTGCCTATGTGGCTGAAGAAATCTAGATGCTCACAGTGCATCAGTAACAGACATCCCACACAGATGCCAGCGTTTTTCACGATAACCAGGTGCGCTTTCTCAAGGTTAACATCACTGGATAATAGCCACACTTATATGAGTGAGCCATTTAAAATGACACTCCAGCTAAATACCATAAATAAAGTGCAAATTTCATGTGAGCACATCCTAACCAAACATGGTTCAAAGTGCAAAATCCAGAAGGTGCATATGCTAACAGGTAGGAGGAGCAAAGATGGGGAAGGATGAAAAAGGAGGAGGGACAAAGACGGGGGAGTACAAGGGGGAAATAAGAAAATAGAGTAAGCCGGGAACAGTTAAATTCAAATGTGCAAAAGTGCAAATAATAGATTCATATTGCAAAACAATAAGTTACACTGGCCCAGTGGTGTTGAGGGCAGAGGCATTGATCAGAGCCTTACCTGGTGCTGTGCTGGTATCTGAGTTTGAGAATGAGCCTGGGTTGCCAGGGGTGGGCGGGCCAGGAGTGGATGTAGCAGTCATAAGGCAGTTCTCCTTTCCCGGATTGGGGAGTCTTGCTGATTTGGCTGTTGGCTGTCACCAGGTGGAGGTCTGATGATGGTGTCGAATGCCCAAGTGGCAGACATATGCATCACATGGGGGGGGGCACAGGTTCCAGGCCACATGTCTACCTCCATGCACATGAGTTGCTCATGTCACTGTGGCTTGCACTGGGGCAGAAAATGGAAAACAGGACCCGAGGGTTAGCTGGCATACCACACACCTCTCCGGACCTGCTCCACCACATGGACACCTCAGCACATTCTGGATGTGTCTCTAGGGGGGAGAATGGCCCTCCTCCTCCTCCAGCTCCACCACAGGGAGGAGTTCATGGGGGAGTCTGTGCAGAGGTAAGTTCAGGGGAGGTGGTAGCCAGTCCAGGGAATGTGGGATTGGAGTGGTCAGCAGCTCGAGGGTTAAAAACCTATATGAAAAACAAAAACTATATGTTAAATGTTACTGAAGCTGGAGCTACAATATAGATGGAGAATCACAAAGCAAGGATGCTCCATTAACAAATGGAGTCAGCAACTATAGTACAGAACTTGTAAAGTAGCACAGGGCTAGTTAATTCAATGCCTATTTCAATGCAGCCAGAAGGAACTCAATTGAAATGCCTCATTCAGGCTAGACAGTCTGTGTGCTCTTTTTCTTGAACTTGAACTTTTATTAAAGAGCAGTTCACACTTCATTCATAAAGAGTACTTAAAAAGCACCTCATACAAGTCACAATTCTGGACAGAACTGAATCCTTTGAAATGAAACAATCATAAATACATTCAACATGTGAGAATAAAATAAATTAGATTCAAGTCCATGTTTAAACTAATGATCTGTCCTTTTCTTTCCAGAGCTTACTGTTGAATGTCCATATCTCCCATCTAAAGCAGTGTACATCGTCCACCAAGAATAAAGTGGGATATAAAGGAGAAAACAAATGTACTGCCTTAAGTTAATTTTTCTTATAAAATACAGGTGAGGTGATATGCCACTCTTTATTTCAGCACAAAACCACCACCATGAGATATCACACTCTGCTGACATCACCACCTGAGTTTTCTCCAGTTATCACACTGTGATGACATCATCACAGTGTGATAACTGGAGTTTTATCAAGCCCCCATTGTATAAAATGGATACATGATGTGCACTTATGTAATATGGAAAATATTTTCTCTCCTGCACAGTGGCCTCTGGATACTCACACGTGGCTTCGCCACTCGTGAATATCCAGAGGTCACTCTAAAAGAGTGAAAATATTTTCCACATCACACTTGTGCCCATCATGTATTCCCTTATTATCTAATCTGAGACCTCTGTATATCAGACTTTACTTAAATGCATTCTTTGTCTACAATCAAAGGAAAGAAGAAAACCTCTCTCTATTTTAAGGAATCAGATATCAACTTAAACAACATACTGCATTTCATAAACTATCTCAACAGTAAAAGTGTAATTAATAAACAAAATAAACCAACTCATGAATTCCTTGCCTGTTTTTTTTATTTAAATAATAAACATCTGACAGGAGGCTTACACCTTCAGTTAGACGAGATGAAGGATGAGGTTTGTTTTATTAATTGCTATATCCATATTCCTATTCTGTAGTCCACAGAGATTTAATTCATAGAGCTTATTTCCAATGCCAATAAGGAATGCTTTCATGCTCTCTCCACTATCAAGTTAGAAGTTGTCTCAATACAGGTATTCCTTTTATCTTTTCAATGTAGTTGAAGTATGGGAGCCATCTAGTATTACATTTTTCCACTCGTATTCTCAGTCTTACAGTAATTGCCTCTGTATTTTTAATTGTCCGCAGGTTAGAGAACCATTGATATTGTGATAGAGACTTAGGGGTGAGGCAGTTTTGTGTTATAACTTTTAGGGCTGAGACGGTTAATACCAAAAATTAATATTTCTCTGAGGCAGTGTGAATTTCCTCTGGAGGACAACCTGGTACCAGGTGTTTAAAATCTAAGGTTCCTTCCAGGCATAAAATAGATTTCATTATATCCCCCACCTCCTTCCAATAGTCCTTAGTTCTGGGGCAACTCAAAAAAATATGGTAATGTGAGCCCTGCATTCTGCACCCTCTCCAACATGTGTCTGAGGAACATGTAGAGTAATACTGTGAAATAGTGGGAGTAATAAAGTATCTGCCAGTCACTTTCCATCAAAATTCTCTCCATACCCCAGACGCTGTGGTTTTATGGGTGATTCGCCATAAATTTTCCCACTCATGTTCTGGAATATGTGTCCCATGTTCCAGTTCCCACTCATCCTGTAATTTTTGAAGACCCAAAAGATCTATTCCCTCCTGCATGATTTTGTAAGCGTGGGAAATCAAGTGTTTAGTATTTGAAAACTCTGCTTTAGTACATATCAGCGAGATCACCCTGGGTATAGGCACTGTTAGTTCCGTGACCCCCACTATACTGTTTATGTAGTGCCGGGATTGTAGATATCTGTAAAAATCCTGTTTCGGTAGGCCAAAGTCTTTCTGCATTGATAGAAAATCCTTAATCGCCTCCCCTTGTGTGAAGTGATGTGAGTACCTCAGACCTAATTTTGCCCATCTTTTAAAACAACTATCCTTATTCTGAACTGGGAAAATCGGGAGAAAGCAGAGCGGTATGAAATGCCAAACATATGTTGGTAATTCCTATGTAGTCCTAGCTTCCAGCCATATAGCAATTGTGTGTCTGGGCCAACAATTTCTAATTTTCGATAGATCCTTAGCCAGAATGGTACATGGAAGGTATCACAGGGGAATTGTAGGATGTGCCCTCTCTTCTAATGCACCCCACATTCCTGGGCTCAAGGGATTGAGTATGTTAATCAAGGGAGTCAGCTGTGCTGCCAGATCATAAGTTTGAAAGTCTGGGAGTCCCCATCCATCTTTTTCCTTTGTTTCCACCAAGATTACTCTTTTAATTTGTGATCTTCTCCCTGCCCATACAAATTGCAAGACTTTTTTATTAAGTTGTTTCCACTCGAGTCGAGGAACATGTATCAGGAGTAAGGAAAACAAAAACATCAACCTGGGTAAGATGTTAATTTTTATGGTGTTTAACCAGTATGAGAATGAGAGTGGCAACAGCTGCCACCTACTCAAATCTTTGTAGATCTGTTGTAGTAACTTACCATAGTTATGGCGATACAACTTGAATAGATGGGTTGAAATCCAGACCCCCAAGTAGCGTACCTTGTTTTTAACACACTTAAATTGGGTTTGGGATTTGAAACTTGCGTGAACAGAGCCACCCACCAGCAGGACCTCAGACTTATCCATAGTACTTTTGAACCCTGAAATAGATCCATAATCTTGTAACAACTGAATAAGAGGGGGAAGTGATTCTGTAGGGTTGTCCAGGTATATAAGGGTATCATCTACGTACATAGATAGTTTACATTGGTACTGCCCAACTGTTATTCCTTGAATCTCTGACCTTTGTCCAGTAGCTGCTGCCAGCAGTTCTAAGCTAAGTGCAAATATCAAGGGTACTAGGGGACACCCTTGCCTGGTATCCTTCATGATTTTTAAAGGTTCTGAGAGTGTCTCATAACTCTGACCCTGGCTGTAGGGCTGTCATAGCAAACTGTTACCCACTGCAGAAAGCGGTCCCCCAAACCCATGTGTGTCATCACCACTTTTAGGTATCCCCAGTTTAGGCGATCAAATGCCTTTTCAGCATCTAGAAAAATAGCCAGTTGCACTGACTGAATTGGTGACTTATGCCTTAGGAAATTAAGAAGTTTTCTGATATTTTTTTTTTGTTTGCTTGTTTGTTTATTTTTATACTGAATAACCAGTGAGCATAAAATGGCCATTTTCACTGGTGACCAGTCACAAAAAAATTACAAAACACATAGTACAATACATACAATAATACAAAAAATTATACGATGCAATACAATATACAAATCAATTAAAACATCAACATTTAGCTTCAGATAACATTAACATTAACTTTTGAAGCACACTTTTAAATGATGAGATGGTTACAGGCATAGTAATATTTTGAGGCAAATCATTATACAGTTTTACAGCATAAAATTGCAGAGTTCTGTGCCATTGTTGTTTGAATAAAATGGAATCTGAAATTTATAACCAGCCTGTGACCTTGTCAAAATAGAATTAATCAATCTAGGGAAAAGCTTAGGAATTATCCAGGGTAAGCATCCCAAATGCAATTTATGCAAGAACACTAATGCACACATTCTAAATCTGTCAGAAAATGACAGACACACCAGATAACTATATAAAGAACAGTGATGTGTCCTTTTATTCTGTCTAGTGACAAATCAAATAATATTATAATAAGTAGTTTTAAGCTTTGTAAGAATTCTATCTGTAGAAAAAAAAATATATACAATCAATCCATAATCAAATACTGAAAATAACAAACTGTGTGCCAATATGCCCTAGTTTCGTAAGTCAAATGTCTATTTAATTGATACAACATTCCCAGTCTTTAATGCATTTTACTAATCAATTTTGTAATGTGTAACTCAAAAGATAAATGACAATCTATAATTAAGCCCAAATATTTTATATCAGAAACCCTCTCAATCTTATTACCATAATTATCACTCAATGTCAAATCAAGTGTTACATTAGTCCTAGGATTTTTTAAAAACCATACATTTTCTTTTACCAGGGTTTGGAACCAGTTTATGCCTAATAAACCAATCATGCATTAAGCTAAAGTCCTTTTGCAAACATTGTTCAACCTTTTGACTTGATTCTCCATTACATAATAAAACCGCGTCATCCGCGTATACAATAAGTTCAGTAGTATTACATACTTTATGCAATGAATTTATAAAAAGTGAAAACAACAGGGGCCCAAAATGGATCCCTGAGGAACTCCACAGACCAATTTACCCTCAACAGCTAATGCACCATTTATCAGAGTTTTCTGCACCCTCCCAGCTAAATAATTTTCCATCCAAAATATCACTTCATCAGAAAAATTCACTTTAAGTAAGCTCATTAATCATTTTCTATGATCCACAAGATCAAATGCCTTGGTGAGGTCCACAAACCCAGCAGCCACTATTTTACCCTCATCAAGGGCTCTATGTACCAGGCTTGTGAACCTCACCAAGGCAGTCTCTGTATTGTTCCCAGACTGAAAACCATGTTGAGAAGGAGACCATAACCTATATTTATCTAAATGTTCAGTAATCTGGTCCGAAACAATCCTTTCTAAAAGCTTAGATAAGGGAGCTAACAATGTTATCAGTCAATAATTATTGGCATTCAGCAAACTACCAGATTTAAATATTGGTCTAACAATACCACATTTCCATTTTGAAGGAAACACATTATTACAAAGAGAAGAATTAAAATGTTTGGTCAACTGTGGGGCCATTAATATTCCAGCTTTTTTCAAAATCCTATCGTCAATCCCATCAATCCCAGAACTTGGTCTAGGATCCATCTTTAAAATATAAGACAAAGTCTCCCCAGTAGATAATAACTGAAAATAAAATTTTGGGATTCCTGTACATTCTAATTTAGCTATTTCTTCAGCCAATTCGTCCTTCACTTCAATATTTAAAACCTGCCCTGGAGGCCTATACCTATCCAGATTGACAAAATGTGAGTGAAACACATTCACAACCTTAATTGGCTCATTGACTAATTGCCCATTTAACTGAACTGAAATATTATCTGGTTTCTTACCCTTGCCCATGAATCTATTTAAAGTTTTCCAAATGGCCTTAGAATTACCATTCTCAGTAGTTAATTTCCTCATAAAATAGTTACATTTTGCTTTTCTTTCTTTTTTTTTTTCAATTTATTTCCCTCCAGTCGCAGCCCCATGGAGCTTCTCTCAGGCATCCTAATCCTTGTCCTGCCCAGCCTGAAGCCTCCCCGATCTGTACCTCCTCTCTCCCCCCCTTCCCGTGGCCAGCACCCCCAGTTTAACCCACCTGGGGTTGGTCGCCCTCTCCTCTTGGGCGCGCTCACTAGTCAGACTGTGGCCGCAGGGTAGGGCGTCTGGTGGAGGACCTGAAAGGTCAGTCGGTGCTGGCCCGGCGTGGGGCATGGGATGCAGGTGCCGTCACCTCTCCATGGTGCTGTTAGTTTCCCCTATTCTGTGTGTTACCATCCCCCCTCCCTGCATGGTGCACGTCAATGCCCTGGGGCATGGCAACCCTGCTGGTGTCGACCACGCTAGTCTACGTGCTTGTCTGGCTTGCTGTAGTGCCCTCAGCCTCCAATGGGGGACACTAGCACACCGGGACAACCTTCCCCTTCTACCTGGGGAGGAGAGCACCACAAAGGGCACTCATTCTCAACCCTCCCCTTCCAACCCCCGGTGGCCCGAGCTCGCTCCTGAATCGGGGTCGCCGGCGTGGTGCGATGTGTGGCATCCAGTGCCTCAACCCTCAGCACCACAGGGCCAACTACATTTTGCTTTTCTTACTTCTGACTTACATAAATTACACAATCTCTTATATTCTTGCTGTAACTCTACTGTTTTATATTTCCTCCATCTATTCCAGACCTTATTTCTATCTTTCATGAGCTTAATCAATTCTGAACTTAACCAAAGTTTATCTGTTCTTATTTCAACAACTTTCAGTGGTAATAACTTAGCACAAATGTTAGTAAAATGACAACAAAATTTATCAAAAGCAAGCTCTATATCCTCAGTAACCTCCAAAAAATGACCAGTCAATTAAATGAACCTCATCTGAAAATGACTGCAGCTGGAAATCATTTACACTACAATACTGAATAACCCTTGGGGGCACTTTACAGCCCTTCACTGACCGCCCACAGTAAACCGCGCAATGGTCACTAAGACAGTCAGCTTTGACTCCCGAAGTAACCGCATGACCATGATATTATCCGACAGATGTCTATTAGGTATAAAGCCCGTTTGATCTGGATGAACCAAATATTGAATACATTGCTGTAGTCTCACTTAGAGGAATTTTGGTGAGAATTTTGAGATCCTAATTCAACAGGGATATTGGGCAGTATGCTTCACAAAGATTTCTTGATTTACTGGATTTTAGTAGGGCAGCTATCAAAGCATCTCTCCATGTATTCAGGATTGTTTTCTCTTTAATACAATCATTAAAAACTTGAGTCAGTATGGGGTAAATGTGCTTATAAAGGTTTTCATAAAATTCAGAACAAAAACCATCTGGTCCTGGTGTTTTACCAGTGGATAGTGTTTTAATTGTTTGTTGGACTTCCTGTTCTGTAGTTAACACATTTAAGTTGTCCTTTAATTGAAACGTTAGTTTGGGCAAGTTCAAGCTCTTCAGAAAAGACTCAGTGTGGGATGTTATGTCAGATAAGGTAGTATCTTCCATTTACTGTACAATGTTTGATAAAATTGTCAGAACTGGGCGGCTGTGTCCCTTGGTCTTGTCCAAGGATCTGTAGGACTATTTTTATTTTCTATATGGGGTACATTGCTAGTTGCTTGCTGTTTTCCAAGACATAGGGCTAGGATTCTCGCCACTTGTCCACCTGTATCATGATATTTTTGGTTAGCAAACCAAAGTATACCTTCTGCCTGCTGATTATCTAGTTGTTGTAATTCCTCCCAGGTTGTGGTAAAATTTTGCAAAACTTTTTTGGGGCCAGGTTTTTTTTTGTACTGCTGTTCTAATTCTGTTAATTTATCTAATAATCTGTTACAGCTAAGTGTTGTCAGCTTCTTCCTGGCTGAGGCATAGCTAATAATTTCTCCCCTAGCTGCTACTTTCACAGTCTCCCATGTTGATAATGAGGAACAGCCCTGTTGGAAATTAATAGAATTTACTTCCTTTATGGTGTCCTTAAGCTTATTTACAAAACTTTTATCATTCAACGGAACATTTAATCTCCAAACTGTTCGCCTGTCCCGATATTGAAGCCTAAGTTTTAAAGATATCGGAGCATGATCTGACAGGGTTATGGGATAAATACTGGACCTCTCAATCATGTATAAATATATTTTTGGGTGAAAAATAAGTAAATTCTAGAATATGAATTATGTGATGTGGAATAAAACGTAAAGACTTTTTCCCTTGGATGTTGTACTAGTCTGTGTGCTCTTAGTGTATTACTATCCTAGGCCCCTCTGTCATAATCTCCACATCAGCACCCCCCATTCTGTATTTGGTCCTTGGATTTCCTGCCCCTGTGTGCATTACTTTGCAATTCTCTATGTGCATTACCTTGCTCTTTACTGTGTGCATTACCTTGCACTTCTCTATGTGCATTGCCTTCCACTTCCCTGTGTGAATCACCTTGCACTTCCTATGTGCATCACCTTGCACTTCCCTGTGTGCATTACCTTGCACTTCCCTGTTTGCATCAGCTTGCACTTCCCTGTTTGCATCAGCTTGCACTTCCCTGTGTGCATCACCTTACACTTCCCTGTGTGCATTACCTTGCACTTCCCTATGTGCGTCACTTTACACTTCCCTATATGCATTACCTTGCACTTCCCAGTGTGCATCACTTTGCACTTCCCTGTGTGTATCACCTTACAGTTCCCTATGTACATCACTTTGCACTTCCCTGTGTGCATCACCTTACACGTTCCTGTGCGCATCACCTTGCACTTCCTTATGTGCATTACCTTACACTTCACTGTGTACATTACCTTACACATCTCTCTGTGCACCACCTTGCACTTCTGTGTATGCATCACCTTGCACTTCCCTATGTGCATTACCATGCAGTTCCCTGTGCATATCATCTTGAACTTCCTTATGTGCATCACCTTGCACTTCCCTGTGTGCATCACCTTGCACTTCTCTATGTGCATGACCTTGTACTTCCTTGTGTGCATGACCTTGCACTTCCCTATGTGCATTACCTTGCAATTCCGTGTGCATTATCTTGCACTTCCCTATGTTCATTACCATGCAGTTCCCTGTGTGCATGGCCTTGCACTTCCCTATGTGCATGACCTTGCATTTGCTTGTGTGCATTATCTTGCACTTCCCTATGTGTATCACCTTACACTTCCCTATATCCATCACCTTGCACTTCCCTATATCCATCACCTTGCACTTCCTTATGTGCATTACCTTGCACTTCCTTGTGTGTGCATTACCATGTACTTCTTTGTACATTACCTTGCATGTCCCTATTTGCATTATCTTGCACTTCTCTCTGTGCATCACCTTGCACTTCTCTCTGTGCATCACCTTGCACTTCACTGTGTGCATCACCTTGCACTTTCCTATGTGCATTACCTTTCACTTCTGTATGTCCAACACTTTGCACTTTCCTGTGTGCATCGCCTTGCACTTTCTATGCATTACCATGCACTTCCCTGTGTGCATTACTTTGCACTTCCCTATGTGCCTTACCTTGCACTTCCCTTTGTGCATTACCTTGAACTTCCCTTTGTGCATCACCTTGCACTTCCCTGTGTGCATTACCTTGCACTTCTTGCCACTAAAGTTCAACTGCTAACCCTTGATTACGTCTCCAGCCTTTCCAGATCTAGTTTTATACCTCTTGCCCCCTCTTCACTGTGCACTCTTCTGCAGATCTTTATATCATCTGTAAAAAGGTAGATCTTCCCAAGCTCCAGTGTCATAGATGGAAGTGCTAAAGCTCAAGAGGACCATTCTCAAGACTGTGCTCCCAGACCTCTGAGTTTTCCCCATTAAGGACCACCCTCTGGGTTCTATCACTTAACCAATAATATGTGACATGTCTTGTGATTTTATTCCCCATGCCTGTCCTGGATCCCCCTACTTCTTCACCAGTCACCCATGTGGGACAGAGTTGAAGGCATTACTGAAATTGAGGTGCCATATGTCCCCACCTGCCCCTTGCCGACCACCCTTGTTATCTAATTTCAGAGAAGTCTATCAGGGTCATCGGACACGAGGGATCAGTGTCTGCTGCATGCTAGTTCATTATAGTCACAAGAAAAATAGTCTTAAACAATGGGTGTTCAAAAACCAAAGAGAATACTGATGAAAACCTGGTCTGAGCCATATTAAAAGGAGTGCTCCTTTTATCAATTCATCTGTGAAAAACAGAAAAAAAGACTCAAAATGTGAAAAATGGGTATTATAGAAGTCAGGAGATAAGAGACAATCTAAAGTAGAATAAAAAGTATCGGTCAAGAATGTCACTGCTATCCTTCATTGCTGCTTTAATGTAAAATATTAAGGCCAGTCAAAATGGAGTTACTGCAACAGCGCCTCCCCCCCCCCCGATGTCTTCTCAACACTATTCCCTATAGCATGTCCTGAGAATATTTGAATATACATTATTTTAAACTGTTATTTTTTGATGAGGTATGCTTAGTCTGTAAATCTGTAATTTTGTAAAGTGCCCAGAGCCATCTGGATATGACACCATATAACTACATTTGCCTTGTCTACGGCCAGATGCTCAGTCACAGAAGAAACTGCTCTGTTGTTAATGTTTGAGACATATGCTACAGACCTAAAATGTAGATTTACTGATGAGGGGTACTCCAGCAGGACTATGGATGGGGCATTTAGTAAAAAACCAAAAACAAAACAAAATTATGTACTTAAGGTAAAAAATGGACAACACCGGGAGGAGCAGTCACTTACTTTCCTTTAGTTTATTGACTAATTAATTCAATTATTTATTTAAAAAGTTTTACCAGGAAAGTAATACTGAGCTGCTATCAGTTCATTTCCAGATGTGTTCTGGGGAGGGAGAGGAGAGGACAGGAGAGGAGAGGAGGGAGGGAGGAGGGGAGGGAGGGAGGAGAGGAGGAGAGATCCAAAGTGCAATGTGCAAAAATATTGCAATAATACAGAAATAAGAATAACAAAATACACAAATTACAAGAAGGCGCTTCAAGAATAAAATTGTCATACAGTTAACTACCATATAGTAAAATTCAAAAAGAGACAAAAGAACAGGAATTATTTTTTTTCCATATTCTGTTTATATTTCTTGTCCCCCATGCCCCCTTTAGACCGACCCTCCCAGCCCCAACTTCCTGGAATAACTGGGGCTTACCTTTCTGCCCAGCCCGGAAGCGGAGCCTGCGGAGAGTCGGGCTTCATCCTGCAGCCGGAGGATTTATTTTCCTCCATTTTTCTCCCCAATCCCTGTTGCTGGGGCGCACATGCCAGATGTGTGTGCGTGGAGGCACGTGCACATCTGCTGAAGTCCCGCAGCACTCACCCCTTCTGTGCACCCTACAGACCTGCACTTCCCCCAGGCCTCCACCTGGGGGCAGTCATTCAGCGGGAGCGCAACCCCTCCCCTCCCCTCCACTCCCAGGAGAGGAGAACTGTCCTCCAGAAGCTCAATCCTCTCCTTCCCCACTGACCCCCCAACGGCCCGGGTTCATTCCCGAACCTGGGTCACCAGCATGGTGGAGATGTGGCATCCAGCACCTCAACCCTCAGCGTCACTGGACCAGGCTAAGAACAGGAATTATTAAACATTAACTTTTGTTACCAAGTACAATTGTGTTGCAACACAAATTAGCAAAATCGTAAAACAAACCAAAAAAAAAAAAACTTTGGCATGTACTCCATCACGATGAAAGACTCAAAAAGACCGTCAGTGGTGGGACCAGAACTTTCTTAAAGCAGGTACGGAAACCTCAAGGACTAATTATTCCAGTGTTTCTCAAATGAGGTGTAATACAGTTCTGAGTGGCAACAGAGATATTTAAAGCCCCAGTTACAAAGGGAGTGGAATAAACACTTTCTTACCTTTGAAAAAAATATATCAAATTGTAGTGGAAAGAAATAATGTGACTTACTAGGAACTGAATCTAGACCTCCAGAATACCATCTTGGTACTGTAACCAATCTAGCTGGACTTATGGTTCCTGGACACACTTCCTTTCTCTGGTATTGCATATCCTGCGACGAAGAACAATCAACATGACAATGAGATGTTTTTAGTGCAGTATTAGCCACTGCTAAGCAATTTAAATCACAAATGGTAGAGAGAAAGAAATAATGTGACTTACCTGGAATTGAACCCAGGCTCCAGACTTTGTTATTTATTTATTTTTTTTGAAAATTGGTGACCGGGAAAGGCACACTGAGCAGAGGCTCGTTTCCAGGTGTGACCTGGGGGGGAGGGATGGGGAAGGGAAACGCAAAATAAACAATGCAGTTCGAGTTGGTGTAGACAGCCTAGCTTCACTTCAAAATAAATGACATGTAACCATTTTTGTACCATAACTACATGAAAAGCTTTTATTCATACAGGCAGTGTAAACCATATGCCTGCCACTGCAAACGTAGGGGCTAAAGCATTCAGTATTTTTGTATTTTATATGGGTAAAGCGTGATGAGGAAAACAGATAGTAAACATCACAGTACCAGATCTTGGTTTTTGAGTGTCTCAGTTGCCTAATCCACTTTGTTTTCTGTTCCACATACTGTTACTCATCTCAGAGTGAGTCCTTCCAGATATTTTGCCAGGTACAAACTGCAAAGACATAAGGTTCCCGGACAGGTCAGATGTGCAGATTAGCAACTTTTCCTTATGTGATCCCCAGGCTAGGGGCATTTTCTCTTTTCTGCTCCTGCTTCTTTACCTGCCTCCAGCTATGCTGATATTTCGGAGTCATGTGACTCCATTCTCAGAGCTGGCTATCTGACCTGTCCAGGAGCCTTATTTCTTTGCAGTTTGCACCTGTCAAGATATCTGGAAGGAGTCACTCCCAGGGGATAACAGTATGTACAGTGCTGTTTGAAGGCAAGTTCAGGTACTTAGGTTGTCAAAAAAGGGACATTTTTGATACAATGAGGTTCAGAGCTCTAGTGACATGTGTCCACCATGTTTGCTGCTCCACAGCGCCCACCCCCCCAATTTTTTTAACTTGTGTTGTTGCTCCTTTCCTCTGTCTGACGTGGTAGGTATACCACCTTCGGGCCAGATATACCGGCTGTCATGGAACTACACGCATAGAGGATTTATCCCTTATTTGGCCTTGAAGTCCTTCTTCCTTGTGAGGGTGACAGTGTGGGAACTGAGGTCCTGGCAGAAGCATGCTGACACATGCTTCTCCAAAATGCATCCCAGCATCCCTCTCTTCCACTGCCCCAACAGTTGCTCTTCTACCCGAACATACAGAAGCGGCAGTAGCACTACAGGACAAGTGGCCCTCCCTCCCTTTCCGGAGGAGAAGAGCTTTGTCAGGTATGCTTAGTCTTCCCCACATAAGGAACTACTAGTAATCTTTAAATTGCCTGTTCCAGGTAAGGAACTACTAGTAATCTTTAAATTGCCTGTTCCAGGTAAGGAACTATTGATAATTTTTAAATTGTCTATTCCAGGTAAGGAAATAGTAATCTTTAAACTTCCTGTTCCAGGTAAGGAACTAGTCCGTTTAGGATTTCACAACTTCACTTGTATAACCAAACTTTCTTATCCCTGTAAATTAGTGTCCTTGCAGTTTGATTTATTGAGGTAGCATTTGCAAACAGTTCCAGTTCCTTTTACAGAAACACATATAAGCAGTCTGTAACCAAAGGTTGGACAATGCATTAACAGAACACTTTAAAAGTAAACACAATTGTGATCCCTTCTGTTTATGCTACATGGGACTAGACCATGTTAACAATTAGGGTACCAGGCCCCCCCTTCCCCCACCAACTCTGCTACTTTAAAAGCCTGCAATGTTTTCAAATAACACCACTATTTTTACTTGTTTGTAGACTGTTAGAGGGGTTCTTGGTCTCATATTTCAACTGAATTATGATAAACCTGACCACTGCGACAAAGAGACCTCCTCGTCGGTCGGGAAAAAGGCATCACATTTTATCTTGACATTCTGAGCTGTGGTTTTCCCGCTTTCTCTGTATCTTATGAAGACTCCACTGTCTGGCTTCACTGCTAATATCATGTGCCCTGGCCAATTAGAGGTTCACTGGGGAGCTCACCAATTAGGAGAAGGCCACAGTTCTCCTGCATGCGGTTCAATAAAAAGGGTTTGGCTAGCTTCACCCATCACATTTACAATATATTTTTACAAGATTTAAAGGGGTACACCTGGTGTGTGACCGAACAAAAGCATAAAATTAAGGTACCAGGCCCCCCCAACCAGGTGCACCCCTTTAAATCTTGTAAAAATATATTGTAAATGTGATGGGTTGAGCTTGCCAAACCCTTTATACTGAACTGCATAGGAAGGAACTGTGGTCTTCCTAATGTGAGCTCCAAGGCTCGTGGCAGAACATAAACAAGCAATGAGCCAGTGAGTCTCCTAAATACAGAGACAGGAAGAACCACAGCTCCAGAATAACAAGAAAATGGTGCCTTTGACGAAGGAGCTCACCCGCGGTGGTGGCTAATTCGCAGGCTGTGAGACCAGAACCCTAAAACAAAGTAAAAATAATAGTAACTGCCAAGCTGCTTCAACAAATGGAGAAACCGATACCTTAATTGTACACTCATTTGGTCACACACCAGGTGCACCCCTTTAAATCTTGTCAAAATATATTGTAAATGTGATGGGTTGAGCTTGCCAACCCCTTTTTACTGAATCAGACCATGTTAACCCACCACCACCACGTAGAGGGTGATTGAGTTAAAACTTTGTTACAAAGAGAAACAAGACTGAGCTTCTCTTTGAATGCTCCACAACCTGAAGGTTTAAACGACGTGCTGGTTTTTGTGCCTTTCATCTAATGCATCCAAGCTCTAAATTTGCATGTCAAACTTTTTTAGTCTATTATGGTACAAAAACCTAATATTATCTTCTGTTTTTCAGGTTTTTTGGAAGGTTTTTTTTTAGATTCTCAGGAGACTAAGTAAATTGGTTCTATGTGATAAGAGTGAAAGTAAAACAGCGAGCAACATATCAACAAAGAAAAATTTACAAATCTAAGTACCGCACACACCATTAAGAGTGAGCGTCAAAATAGCAATGAGGGGGTCTTCCCCCCCCGCTCCCCCTCACTAAATATAACCAGTTCTGAGCCCGCACATTACTCCCAGCACCCCACCACACTTTGCCCCAGAACACTTGCTCGCACCCTCGCTCATTTGACAGTATCGCTGTTACGACACTGTCGCACTTGTTGCAGGAACTCAAACTGAGTCGCTGTTGTTGACTCACTCAATTTGAGTCACCCATATTACGGGATACCAAGTTGATCTATGAACCACTAAAAGGCCCTCTCTTTCAGTCTATAATAATACTTCCTGCTTTGAGGCTTTGTTCCTTAACATTTCGGACAGGGCTTACTATTGTACCTTAAACTGTACTTTTTCTTGGCCACTATTGGATAAACACTGCCCCATAAAGACAGGTCTAATACACTTTTAGTGATAACATTAGAAGGAAATGTATGTCATCAAAACCTAGGGCTACAGTTTCAGTGCCCCTGAAATTCCTACAGCTGCAGGCAAACACCAGCGCAAGTGAATCTCTACTTGTGGAACCACAGTTTGTCCCACGGCTGTGGTATTCTCAAAGGTGGTCTGGTTTCTGATTGGCCCCATGATTTACGACAACGTCCGGCTATTTTTTGGTGCAGCTACACCAAAACGTTACACCTGGTGGGACCAGGGGTAACATCTCTTGCAGCTGTGCCGACTGAACATAGGAATCTCGGCAGATGCAGAGACTTCATCCCGCAGTGTCAGCTGTGGAGTGGGACTTAGTCCCTTGGGGCTTTGAAAATCCAGCCCCTGATTTGTAACCCTGCCATTTTGTTTTTTGCTATGCTATGATGCAATTGGTAACCCCGCCATTTTGTGTTTTGCTATGGTGTGATGTAATTGGTAACCCCACCATTTGTGTTTTGCTATACTGTGATGTCACTGGTGTTAGCATCATTCAATTTTGCACTTTTGTCACTTTTGGTGTTATCATATCTTTGCAGTTGTTTAGCTAGTAAAATAAAATTTGTAAAGGAGAACCTTTGTTACCCAAATCCCATGTACACCCCATATTACTTAGTTTTATGCATTTAGCATGATGTTAATTTAAACAGAGCACAATAATCATGTTATAACACCAGTAAGGGTGGATATCAGACAGTAGGAGTAACCAAAATCTGTGGTCAGGGCCCAGAATGTCACCTACCACCCCAGTAAAATTGTAGGCCGTGGGTTACTTAGCATGTGTGTTCCTAGACCCATGCATGTATCTTCGCACCTTCTTGTCTTTTCTGTCCACTGGATGTAGCCACTCCCTCCAGCTAGTTTTTGTGTTATTACTTCACGATACCTTTAACACTTACAAACCTTGCATAAATGAAAACTAAGATAAAGTTTTTAATCTTGCATGCAGTCACTGCATGCAACCAGGTGGCAGAAATAAGGAAGTGATCACTTTCTACAATATGTATTGTGACAGAGGAACTAGCAGGCATAATCTCTTTCTTGTGGGTGCAGAAAGTGCTACACCTCTGTGAGCACATGTTCCTTTGCCAGCCTTACAAGTGCCTACCAGACTGAGACTTCCCCCATCCCCCGTCCCCTTACAATCAAGTGCCCTGTACAGAGTTGAATTAAAGTCCTCCCAATAATATAAACATGGTCCGGATTTAAGGAAGGGTAATCTCTGCAGTAGCATTTGGAGTACACATATTAAGGAGAGGGCAGGCTATTTCTCTGTAAAGGCCGTCCAACCTCACAGATCTGCCCTCTGCATTGTGAGTAACCTTCTGTATCTAAATAGTTGCGTTTTTACAAATTAAAATTTCTACCCTCATTTATGAGGCTGGGCTTCACATGTAGAGACATAAATGTCCCCCACCCATTGTCTGCAGAGCTTCTGATATTGTGATTGCATCAGGTGGGGCATCTGAAGAAATGCTGTTGCCACTCTCAGGATTTAAATCCTGTAAAAGTCTTGTCATTGTATGGGTTACTAATCCCTCTCACAGTATAGATGACTACCTTGAGGTCCCACATTATGTGCCCAGAAGAAGAGTAATGCCAAGGCTTTCCCTCCCCACCCACTCCCAAGAGGCGAGTCTCCCCTCCTACCAGGATTTTAGAGCAGCTAGTAACACATCATAAACATAAAACTGGACCTTCAGCCAGCAAGGACCGTATTCCAAACACAGTAAACAGAAACCCATGCATGCAAACCAAGCTGTCAGCTAAACAACTACATGACTTCAAGGTTTTAAATCCATGCCACTACTGGAAAAATAGAAGCTCGGAGTTGCTGGGGTCATACCAGGTGAACACCCTCTACTGAGTTGACTCCAATGGATCATTCAGAGCAACCGTAGTCATCACTACAATTTTCCCACATTCTTAACACAAAACCCTTTTTATAAGCCGAATAAGACACTCTGGGGTGTTGGTTCTGCTGCTACAACCACACCTCCAGGGGCTGAAGACACTCAGCCTACGCCCTCTTACCTTACTGAACTCCTGGGAGTGTTGCTGTGGTACCACAGTCAACACCCCATTGTGTCTTGTTGCTTACACATCTGACACCAATGATAGCTGGCCCCCTTCTACCACCACCACCCTCATTTCCACCACTGCGGAGATGTGGTATTTCCCATTGGACAGGCAGACCCTTGGCCTCTTTATGTACACAGGATTGGTGAGGTCTGCAAATCCTGGAACGCATTAACTGCTCCTGGCAACAGTTCAAGTTCATCCATATTTTTAGGGCAAATCTACTGCTTGTTCCATTCACTGCCTTGAGCTTCCAACTCATTGTCAGATGTACTGTTCTGGTTTTAGTAACGAAGCCAAGCAAGAGCTGAAGGCAGCCTTCTTGTAAATACAGTAGCTTGCCAGCAGGACCATTTTGGTCCCTAGAATGTTAATCTCTGTTATATTTTTTTTTGTCAAGCAGTCATCACAAACTTTCCACCAGAGAAGTGAAACCAAGTGAATTTCACTTTTTCGCTTCACTTTTAGATTTGGTTACAGTTTCCTGTTTTGTGAGGGATTTATTTTTTTTGCCAAGCGTTGCTGGAGAAAAGCGGAGGATGTTGTATTCTGAAATTGTCACAGCCTATCTAATCATCAGCACGGGGTGTGAAATAATGAATGAAATGGAATGTACCTTTCTGTAAACTTTGATTCACATGCAAAGGTCCTTAAAGTGCTTTATTTTCATTTATTTTAAATATTAGCCACCCGAGAGAGAACAAGCAGAGCTGCAGGCAGCTCATTTCCTGGTGTGTCCTGCAGGATGGAACACGGGAAAGATGCAGACAAAGAACAGCAGAAAAGAATTAATAAAACACTTTTTTTCTCATACAGCTTTTTGGCCACCGGTACCACCTCTGCCAGCTTTAGGTTTATTACCAGCACCCCCAGTCTGAATCGCCATTCCCCCCACCTCTCTGGGCAGGGATCCACGTGGGGAGGGACCCAAGGGCACTGGTGCTGTCACTGATGACAACCAGTGCACACAGGGTTTTTCCATTTTTCTCCCCTGGTCTCCCCCCTGATCTGGTACCCTGGCACTGGACAGGTGTCCCCAGACACGTCACCTTGGCTGCACGTAGTGACATCCTGTGGGGGAGGCCAGCTCCACAGGCCCACTGCAGGGGTTGCTATGGTGCTGGAATGAGGGTGCCTCCCTCACCTGGCTGGGAGCACTGCTGCGTGGCAATTCCTCCCAGCCCCCTGGCCACCCAGTCGACTTCCAGGGTCCATTTCCTGAACCTGGGTTGTCGGCATGGAAGCACATGGTACTTCTGCTGGGACATCAGGCAGCCCAATAAAATACATCATTAATAATAATATAGTACAAGTAACCCATTATTATCTGCACAGAACAAACAAATGAATACAATTTAAAGGGGCACTTTCAGCCCTTACTCGCTACTGCTGGTCTTATGCGGCCAGTGTGCCTTTAATAAGATACAAGGCAAAGTGATATACTTATGTGCCCCAATGCTAGCAATAGAAGTATTTTTCACAGAAATTCTATATATATCATAGTTCATACCGAGCACGTCACTTTCAAGCTCGGTTGAACTTCCACCTCTGGACACCTCTCCTTAATGTGAATGCACGCTTCCTGTAAACTCTTGTATACATGCGTTTTTAATTTTCTAAGCTACTGTAACTAATGGTTGGGACTGAAAATCAGGAGCTCGTCTGAGCATGGAGACGTTGGCAAAAAAGAAAAAGCACTAGAAATGTTATGGTCCTTGTTTTCAAAGCTTGTTTTTGTTTCTTACAACCCCCACCCCCCCATATTTATACTCTGGCTAGTTGCCTCCACTCTGGTTTTGGCAACCACCCAATCCCATCCACTGGCCCTGCCAGTCCTATGGTTCTCCATGTCTTTCCCCCTATGGAGGGGCTGATGGTGGTGTACTGCCACCCCCCAAGGTAACCGTCTGACACAGGGGTTGAGCAGCTGCCATGGGGCAACAAGTGTGCCTGTGCCACCATCCTTGGTGGTACCCATTTTCATTTTTCTCCCTTCTGTGAGCCCTTTGAGAGGCATCAGCCATGGTCTCTGGGTGGGCATGCATATCAAGATGTGCCAATGTGGAAACAACTTCCCTGACTCATCTTGTGGGTACAATGCTTGCATTTCCACTGGGAGCACCAGGGGGCAGTGGTAGAGTGGGTACACATCCCTTCCCAAGGCTGGGGCCATCCGAGGGGATGCCTTACCTGCCTCCTGCTGGTCTGTTATGACAACCCAGGTTTGGAGATTGGACCTGGACGCTGGCATGGCAAGTGGTAGCCTGACTGCTAGACCTGCCCCTGTATCTTGTATTTATCTCATGTCACCCCCTCCCATAATTCACCTAGAAATAAGCATTGGCTCAGTAAGCTTTTCCTGGTCAAAAATGTTTAATAAATAACACAGAGATCGAGGAAAAAGCAAATGACTACAATCAGGCGCACCACCTTAGAAATGGAAAACATCTACCCAGAAGGTTGTTCTAGTAAAAGACTCCATTAAAAAAATTCTGTAGGAGAGCTCATCTGTAACTTTAATGTCTGACTTTATTTTGTACCTCTAAATCTCTACTCTTCAGTGGCAGAAACTCTAATTTTTGGACAGACAGACAGCACAAACCAGGGACAGCTGAGAAATGTAATAACCTCCAACTGCTTTCAAAACCTATTAATTTTCATTACTGTTGTATTGCATGATATTTGTGTTGTATTGCTATGTTTTGTGTGTGTTGTATTGTGTTGTGCTATCATATTTCCATTATGCTGCAGTGGTTTATTGCATTTGTATAATGTATTGTACTGTATTTGTTTTGTATTTTATTTGTATTGTTTGTTACTGTTACATTTGAATGGTGTTGCAATGTTTTGCATTTTATTTGTGTTCTATTACATTTTGTTTTTATTGTATTTTATTTATATTGTGATCGGCTGTTGTATGTGTTACATGGAAATATTGTATTGTATTTGTATTGTACTGTTTTATTGCATTGTATTTGTTCTTTTTTGATATTGCATTGTTGTGTTGTTTTTATATTGTATTACTGTGCAGTATTATATATATATATATATATTTTGTTGTATTTTCTGCATCTTTACTCTAGGATGTTCATGGACACAAGAGGCTTTCCACTCACTGAGCTTTTCTTCATAAAAAGAATTTTAAATAAATAGAGCCACATTGCAGATTTCTGAACCCCAGATCAGATTGTCTCAGACCATTAAATTTATGTGGCACCTACAAGCACAAGCTGAAGCAGAACCACACCAGGCAGTGGAGCAGTGCAGCTAGTCGGGAATTATACAGCTTGTTCCATCTGCTGTACTGAAGACCTGAATTCTCCCATTCATTGACTGCTGTAACTTTGCACCCTGAACTGTGATTTTCCCTTCCCCATAGTTGTTACATCGTGCCTGGCTTGCTTAGCTGGAGAGGGGGCTCAGAGGTGGGCCAGCAGCTGAGCATCAGCACACGGGGAGGGGCTTGTCAGCTTTAAATTTCTGTGGCGCCTACAAGCGCGAGCGCGTTAGCGCAAATGTGAGTGGAGGAAACTGTGAGATAGTGGGTCTTTTTGTGATGTCTTTGGGATAAGAGTTTGAATTGTGTACCATTTTGAGGAGAAGTCAACTCAGAAGGGGGTGTTAACCTACAATTTTGACCCAAGTTCTGCAGCATCCTGAAAGGTCTGTAAGTATGTCTATAGTTAACATTTGATTTGGCTTTGATTGTTTGTATTTCTGATGCTGCATACTCTGGCCATCTGTAGTGTTAAGGAATAGAAAAGTTATTGGGGTTGTTTGTAAAATGGCTGTTGTTCATATATTAATTTATATTAATGTTTTTGTTTATATTTAATATTTTTAGTACGTTTCAGTTTGCACAGAGTTTTACAGGGTCATTAACTGATCTTCAGCCCCATCCTCCTGCTGAGTCAAGATCATTGCACTTTACTCAGACTGTTATTTCATCTGAAATTTTTTATTTATTTATTTATTAAATTCTCGGATTACAAATACCTTTGAGCAGAAACTGATCGTTTACAAAGGTTCCACGTCAAAGGATGAGGGTCCACATACATACAGAGGTAGTAAAAGAATGCACAATAAACAACCAAAACAACTAAAAAAAAACGATACTCAGTTATAACATACATTGTGATAATATTCATAAAATGAGCAGCTTGAGTAGGCAGCTGGCTGCGGTAACAATAAGAGATAGAGGGCACCATAGGCAGTTAGTATTGCAGGCATGCGACCAGGAGAGGAAGTTGGCAGGCTAATGGGCCACTGTCCGATGGTGGTGGAAAATGTCTTGTACCAGTGGAGATGTGAAGCAGGAAAGGAGTCACAAGGAAGGCCCAGTGCCAGAGGGAATGAGATTGGGAAAGGGTGGGCTGTGAGACATGAGTGAGCTGGGAGGTGTTTAGAGAGATCTCTGTTCAACGAAACAGTCACATTGAGTGGTAGAGGTGAGGTAAAGTTTGAGATTCCTTTTGAAGAGTCCAAGTGTAGTAGAGGAAAGTGTTTCTTTATTGAGGGAACTTGAACCATTGAGCGGCTCTATAGATAAAGGACCGCTGACCCATGGAGGTACGACATCTGGGAACCTGAAAGGTTAGAGATTGGGCACCACATGTTTGTTGAGTGCCACTGTAGGTAGTAAGGAGTGAGCTAACACCAGGTGGCATGAGACCAAGGAGAATCTTTTTGGTAAGTAAGCAGGTCTGGTATTGTATTCTGCTGCAAGAGGGGTAGCCAGCTGGCCTGTGCATAGAGGTCACAGGTGTGAGTTTGTCGGGCTGCACCCATCAGTAATCTACAAGCTTTGTTGAGAGCAACTGAGATCCTCACGGAGGGCACTTGTTGGGGCACAGCCATAGATATGCAGCCGTAGTCAATGATAGAGGTGACAGACTGTAAATGGCTAGTTTAAGGGCATCTGCAGGCATACAGTGCTTGTGTTTGTGTAGTAGTCCAATCCGTGATATTGGCGGTCTTGGCAACAGTGTCAATATGCCGAGTGTAGAGAGGGAACGTACTATCCAGGGTAATACCAAGGTACTTGAACTCCTTGACATGTTCAAGTGGGTTCCCAGCGTGGAGTTCCTGATGGTGAGGGACAGAGAGTTGTGCCTGCTCTGTTGGTTACAGAAGGACATGGCTTTAGTCTTGCTGTGGTTCAGGACAAGTTTATGAGAATTGAACCAGTCTTCGATGCAATTGAAGTCGAGCTGCAGCTGGGATTCAAGGACTGTAATGTCATGGTGGCTGGAAAGCAGGACTGCATCATCTGCGTATAGTAATATTTTTTGGTGGCAGGCACTGGGGAGATTGTTGATGAAGAGGGAGAAGAGTAGAGGGCCCAGAATAGACCCCTGGGGGACTCCGGAGCACACCAGTTTCTCATCCGAAGAGATCCCTGCAATCCTTACACATTGGATCCGATTATCAAGGTAGCTGGTGAACCATGGAAGGGCATCGCTGGAGATCCCAATGGAGGACAGTTGCTTGAGCAGTAGGGGGTGGTTAACTGTGTCGAATGCCTTGGTAAGGTCTATAAATACTGCCCCTCCACAATTCCCTTTGTCAAGCGTGGCATGGATGAAGGTTGTAAATTCCAGTAGTGCAGTGGTGGTGCTGTGCCCTTTTCTGAAGCCATGCTGCTCTGGGCACTGTACATTGTACTTATCCAGGAATTCCACTAGTTGGTCCGACACTATTCTAAAGGATGCTCTAATGTCTTATTTAATGTGTACCCTATCAAAATTGTACCACAGACTCTCTCTTTATTGAGAACTAAGTTTTGTAAAAGTATAATTTACCAAAGAACACGAAAACTGAATTTGAGGGGTATTGTTATAAAGCTTCTTGTGTATTGTTTGTTAGCATGTGGAGATGGGCATCCAAATCCTGGCCCCCTTAACATGCTAAATGATGTCGAAGGTTCACATCTGAAGCAGGATTCTATGATTATCATTCACTTTAATGTCAGAAGCTTGAGAAATAAGTTTGATGAAGTTAGGGACTGGGTAAAAGAGGTTAACCCTGAGGTTTTGGTCCTAACTGAAACCTGGCTGCATGGTAAGGTTCCAAATACCTCTTAGATTTGGCAGATTTTCAATTGTTCAGATCGGATAGGACAAAAAAGGGTGGGGGAATTGCTATCTATACTAAATGCAATCTAACCACCCATGAAGTAGCATGCTCTTTTCCTAGTAGTGGCCTGGAAATGTTGGCTATAGAGATAGAGGTACCTTTTCGAAAACCCATAATTTTATTAGGGGTATATAAACCCCTAAGGTTGATATGAAGGTTTTTCAAGATTTGCAGGAATATTTGTCCAGTTTTAGAGATTCTCATGAACTGCTTGTAACTGGAGACTTTAATGTCGACTGGTTGGCTGTTCATGTGAATAATGAACTGGTTGATTTCCAGACTGGACTGGGATTGACCCAGTTAATTCTGGAACCAACCAGAATTAATCATAGAGATCCTAAGAGATCCATATTGTTGGATACGATGTTCACAAATTCACCCCAGTTCCATCTACGAACAGGAGTCCTACCAGAATCCTTCTCAGATCATCAGGTCATTTATTCAGTTAGAAATAATATAATAAAGTCTGCCCCTGAGTCAAGAATTTTCTGGAGATGTTTTAAACAGTTTGACTATATTAAGTTTATGGTTGATGTTGAAAATATTAGTTGGGATAGATTGGATCTGATTCCCACACCATCGGCTGCTTGGGAATTCTTTTTAAATGAATTCTTGCAAACTTGTAATAAACATGCACCCTTGAAATCCAGGATATCAAAACATAAAGGGAATTTATGGTTCTCTCCAGAGCTATATAAAGCCAGGAAAAATAGAAACAAGAAATGGGCAAAAGCTAAAAAAACCATGTTAGACCAAGATTGGGTTTCCTATAGGCAGGCCCATAATTTGTATACCAATGAGGTTAGGGCTGCTAAACAACAATTTGTTTGATCTAAATTAGGTGATAATCATTAAAAAAAGCAAGAAAGTTTTGGGGGATTATTTCTGACTTACTGGGAAAAAATAAACAGACTGATGTAAGCAAAATAGATATTGATGGTATTACAATGCCCCTGGGGAGAGAATGATCAATGCTTTTAATGACTATTTCTCTAAGGTGGGATCTGTAGGCCCCCGTGGATGGGATTTACCCAGATTATGATAGTGCCCTGGAGTACAATTTAATGGAAACCAGTACAGTTACTGGAGAAATGTGTGGGTTTGACTTTGATTATATTACTCTGGAGGAGGTACGTACGGAACTCCTGAAGTTAAATATTTTTAAAACTAAAGGAGCTGATGAGATTCCATCTAGACTGCTGAAATATGCAGCTCCTTGTATAGCACACACCTTGGCCTATATTTTTAATCTATCAATTGTTAGTGGAGAATTCCCAGATGGATGGAAGGTTGCTAAAGTGAGACCTATTTTCAAGTCTGGGAACAAGAGCGAGCTGGGCAATTACCGGCCCATCTCGCTGTTGTCCCAGATTTCAAAAGTATTCTAAAAAATTGTATCTCATCAACTGAAAGGATTCCTTGAGGAACATAAAAATTGTCACCATTTCAGTCAGGTGTCAGGGCGCTTCATAGTACACAAACAGCTTTGTCTGGGGTGGTAAGTAATCTTTAGCTGTGTCTGGACAGGAGGTAAATGGTAGGAGCCTTGTTTATTGATCTTTCAAAGGCTTTTGACACCCTTAACCATAGGGTGCTCCTGTCTAGACTCTGTGAGATCGGCTTGTTCCCCCAGTCGGTTAAATGGTTTTCTTCTTACCTGACGGACCACAGCCAATTTGTGGAAGTGGGTCCTTATAAATCTGGTGTATTGAAAATGAAAAGTGGAGTACCTCAGAGTTCTATTTTAGGGCCCCTGATATTTAACATCTATATAAATGAATTTAAGATCACATTAACTGATGCCCGGTGTCATCTATACACAGATGACACCATATTATATACAGCAGAGACCACGTTAGACTTAATTAATACAAAGTTGTAACTGGCCTTTGATGAAGCACAGGCTTTTTTTAAGAAGCATCATCTTACCTTAAGTAAGCAATAAGACACAATGGGGTGTGCATTAGACAGTTCTAATGCATGGCTAGGAGGACGTAGTGAGGCACGAAGCCATAGGCCGAGTGCGTCCAGTCCCCTAGCCGTGCATTAGAACTGTCTAATGCACATCCCTGGAGTGGCTTATTGTGCTTAATAAAATGGGCCTGTGTATTCTAAATGGGGAATTTAGTTTTAGCTGTGCATTAGACACATCTAATGCACGGCTAACGACCAATCAGATTGCTTGAAATCCTTTGCCCATTTTATAAATGCCAATAAAACGCAGGCACTTTTATTTAAAAACGAGGATCTCCATTTGGACATTAACACCTTTGATGGTACTGCTATTAAGCTAGTTGGCTCATATAAATATCTTGGTGTCTGGTTAGACACTTGTCTGAGCTGGGACTCCCATATAGATTCCCTTGAAAGAAGTATGAATAAAAAGTTAGGTGTTTTGTATAGATACAAAAGATTTATGATCAGAGTGGTGTGATTAAGTGTGGTTAACTCTCTTTTATTTCCAGTAATTGATTATGGAGACCTGTTCTATGGAGGTGCTTTTGGATTGTACATAAATAAAGTAGATTTGGTGTTTTGTAGAATGCCCCATTTTGTGTTGGATGCACCCTATAGAACTCATAGGTGCATGTTATTTAGGGAGTTGAACCAGTGTAAACCTTCAGTAAGAAGAAATCTACATTTATTACAGTTTATGATTAAAGTATGGAATAAGGAGGTTCATGGCTATATTCTTGATCTTTTTAAAGTTAGGAAAGCAAAGGAAGGTCTGAGAACCCCTGTTGGAACTCAATTTGCCTCAATTAATTGTAACTTGAACATAGGAAGAACATCTGTTCCCTTTAGGGAAATGAATTTATGGAACAAATCTCCCCCAGATTTGAGAAGCGCTAGAACCAAAAGTAACAATGCAGAATTAATAACATGGTGCACATCTGGATTAAATAATAATACAATCTGCAATAACTGTTAGTACTTTATTACTGATTTTTCTGCTTGATTTGTTTTATTGTTTCTTTAAATTGTGTTGTGTAATATGTCCTTATGTGCTGTATTCATGAATTAATGTGTAACCTGTTTGTATTTTGATATGGAACTTCATTGGAAATGAGCTCTGCTCAATTGAATGTATCCTTTCTTCTTATGAATAAAAAATGATTTACTACTAGTACTACATTAGTTCTCAAGCATTGTCATAGTGAGCCTCCCCAAGTCATGAAAAAGATCTTGTGCCTCCCCCAAATATTGAAATAATCTTGGGTATCCCTATAGAAAAATAAAATACTTTGCACAGTACACCAAGAATAGAGTGAACTCCTTTGAGTAGTTGACTCTTATTTTATTCAGCTTATTGTAACTCCCACCCATTGGAACCCCCTCCCCAGGCTAACCTACATGATCTGCTATTTTGACCCTCAAACTATTGTTAGCTTTTTTTGCATACCTTCATGTGTCAGACTGCTTTCTCTGTCCATTTCCCCTCTATCTGAAATAACCTTCCTACCCACCTCTGCCTCTCCCCCTCTTACCCTGCTCTTAAACAGCTTCTCAGCTCTCCTTCTGCTCCCTCCTCCTCTTGCTCCTAATACAACACTGCTTAACCCTTGCATTTGGGTTGTTCTTCCACCAGTCTAAATGGATAATTGTTACTTCTCATTATTTTTTCAGTGTTCCTATTTGTTTGCACTGTCTATCATTTTGAATTGCTTGACTTTTTTTGCAGTTACCTGTTGAATTGTTTTCACTCCCTACCCTTCCTTGGGTACACCTGAAATGAGCGTTGGGTCAGTGTGCCTTTCCTGGTCACCGTTTTATAAATAAATACATAAATGCACCTACTATTATCCTCTTTCAGTTTGCAGCCTCCCTTCACACAAAGTATCTAAAACTCAGCATTTTAATACAGTACTTTTTCATATTTGCTGGAGCCTCCCCTGGAACAGGTTAGGGCCTCCCCAAGGAGGCTGACCTCACCATTTGAGAAACCCTGTCCTAGACAGACCCCACGAATTTAAACACAAAAGGATCAAGCCTTTAATCCTATAATACTAAAGTCCCATAACTGGAGCCTCTGCAGTAGAACAAGAATAAAACAGCTGAGCAAGCTGGGACCTGTTGGGCTTTGTTGTCTAAAAACTAGTTTTTCTGCACCTGTATCTGAGATATGATGGGAAACACTGCAAAGATGGACTCCTAGTGCTGCAAGTCATGTGTGTGTGTGCTGATTGTAAGATGACGTAAGTTTTAAACCAAGCCCTCGTCTCTATTCTGGGAAGGAAGTTGTGCAAAGCTAATTAGTACACAGAACTGGTGCCTCTTATGCCAGGCAAGTACCAGCCAGCAAGCATACACTATTTATAGCTGTCTGTATTGTGAAACTGTATTGGGGTTTTATTGGTCTATTCATTCTGGCAAGGAAAGGGTTTTTAAATAAAAAGGCATAGGACTAATGCAGATTTTTGGGGTTTTTTTTTTGCATACCAGGATTTATGCCATGTGCAGTCTTAAAAAGCAGTGCAATCACTGTTACATGCCTTGCGGGCAAGCATTAAAGTGGGCCGGTCCTGCAGGGTCTCAGACCCAGCAAAATATTTTTAAGGGACTTGGGGGGTGTTCTCACAGGGTCTCAAAGCAGGGCCCTTACTCCATGTTTGTTTCCCCTTACCATAACTTCAAGAGGGCAGTGTGATCCTTCTTTCCTCTGTCCATCAGTTTCCTTCAGTATCTGCATGTGTTGTACCTGCGATTTGACGTATCTTTGAAAAACTGGATAACAATGATAAGGTAAGTTCCATCATATGAAGGAAAAAGAGACTGCCACAGTAGTAGTCCATCCATCCTTTTATAATTATGACCCTTAGACACCCGGCATTTGTTTCTGCACACTTTATGTATGCCTTGCTGGAGAGCTGGGTCAAAGCCTCAAGTTGCCAGGGCCCCAAAAACCAGCCACTAGAAAAGGTTGTTTGGACCTGGATCAACATGTGGGTGCCTTTATGGAACAGAAACCCATTATTATTGGGTGGGAGGAAACCATACCCACCAAGTTGCCCTATTTTTATGTTTCCTTGCACGTGCTCAAGAAACATCTTGCGGTTGCTTCAGAGAACGACATCTCAGAGGTATGTCAGGGACTAACCCAATGCAGAGCAATCTACATTGGGCTCGTCCCTGACAGACCAATGAGCTACAACCAGACTGTGACACTAGTCAGAGTTTCACAGCTGAAAGCATCCTGTAGTTGAAAGAAATGAAGCACTCCAGTGAGAGAGAGTGCTTCACTCCTTTCATTTGCATAAAGAACTGCAGTCCTCCCCAAAGCTCACTGGCAAGCAGATCAGCATTGGGACTCGGGCTATGCCCATGGGTCAATGCGTGGAATAGCCCCTCACACATCCAAATGAAAGGCGGTCCCTCACTCACAGTGTTCCTCGCTCAGTGTTTTGTTCAGCGTCTGTGCGGACTTTGTTGCTGTGCTCTCCTACCCTGCTTTGCTTCTTCCTTTCCTTGCTCTGCATCATATGTCCTCTCAGTGTTGGTGTTCCTCGCTGCGACCCTCATCTCGCTCTCTCTCTCGCTCTTTCTCTATCTCTCTCTCTCTCTCGCTCTTGCTGTCTCCCTCTGCCTTCCTTGTTCTGTTTCTTCCCTGTTGTTTTCAGCATCCTGTCCCCCCACCCTGGCTCCCCTTTCACTCCTGCCTTGGCGGTTCTCCGCTGTTCCCTCTACCCACCTTTGTTTCCTTGTGTTCATTTGCTGTCTCTTTTGGTCCCTTTCTGTTCTTTTGGGCTGTTTTATTTTCTTCAAAACACCTCTCCGTTCCTCCAGTTGCTTCCAGGTTTGCAACCCACTCCAGAGCAACTCGTGCTGCTACAGCTATTATTATTAAATGGGGCTACTGAGCCACTTATCTGATTGGCTTGGCACCCCCCCATGCCATGACATGGACAGGATTGCACTCCCACTCTCTCTTTCTGTGTTGCTCACCTGCTTTCACCCACTTCAATAGTTATCCTGCTCACAGTCTGTGGCACTGTTACCCCCCCGCCCGGAGTGCAACATTATTAGCTGCATGTCTATATATTCCAGTGTGGGCACAGCTTCCTGAACAGGGAGAGCAAGGAGAGAGAGAGGGGCTGACAGGCACTCCCATGTTGTGTGACCCCAGTTCAATCCTGGTTGTGTCGGTGGGGAAAGAGAGAGCAGCATCACGCTTTGCAATTTGTGCTGAGAAAGGGAGACACATGCTGTGGGTTTTATAGCTGCTGTTAAGTTATTGCCGCCATGCTAATACTGTCTGCTGGTGGAGAAGGAGTAACTCAGCACAATTAAATATTATACAATGTGGTAAATCCGATATGCCGAATCCTGCATCCTGATTGGTTGGCTGGCACAATAACCACCATGATAAATCCTCCAGTGTACCCACTGGAAGAAGTGCCAGACAACCTTATACCTGCTAATCCGGTCGCTTTCGCTTCAGACGAAACTGCACGCGATTTGTCCGATCGCCCAGCAGCTTAAAACACGGGAGTAAAATTTTAGCAAAATGACCTCCTCTTCGAAGTGTAGGGACCTCAGTGAGTTAGAACACAGTTAAAAATATTAAAAAACAACATTCTGCATTGTATAATAAAATTTATCTCTCAGGGTGTGGGTACACTGGAGGATTTAGCACCACTGGTGTGATTCGGTCACTCGGCTCGCCTGGGCGGCGAATCCGCAACCATCAATAAATCCTCAGTGTACCCTGGAGGGATAAATTGCTTAAATAACTCCACACACACACACACACACACACGTTCATTCTGAAACATCCCAATGACTGAAATACCACTCCCACATCTTCCAAAGAAATAGAACATCAGGAGTTATGTTGAACCTGGCATTTTTTGGGTGCACTCTCAGAGTTATCCATCCCGATACCAGAGCAACCTTCCCCATGGCAGGGCAGGCTCAAAGTCTGTACCCTGTCTGCAGACATTAAAATCAGATGAAAGCTCCTAATAAACATCAGTGCCTCCTATAGACTCTCAGGTAGCAATCCGTTCCACTTTTCTGACTCAGATCAAGTGCTTGAGGGAATTGATTTAATATTCGAGGATCACAATGAGTAAAAGAATACTCTGCAGGTTTCATCCCTGCCAGTGTTTCTTGGTATCTTTTTACAGAGGACCTTGTACAGCATAAGAAGTTTTTCTAACAGTCATTTGCATTTTCCTCAAGTTTTGGAGTTGAGTACTTTAATAGTCTTCATGCAGTGGTTAAAGGGGGCTATTTGCTTTAATATTGTTCATGTGATGGTTAAATGGGGCTATCTGCCTGCCGCCATTTTTAACTGTCCGCCGTTGTCAGCAAAAGTGAGCAGGTAACTCCCAAAAGTGGCTGAACTGTTGAGGAACAGGGATGGGAGTGAGAAAGAGGCAACAGCACAAGTAGATTTTGTCTCTTTTTTTCTCTCTCTCTGCATTTTGTGGAGTGAGGTACACTCAGTTCAGCGATCGGGCACAGAGACAGCACAGTAAAATGCTCCTGCAGTGTCCTGTCTGTGGCTGTCTCCCTGCCTGTATTTCAAGTAACTGCACAGCAGGGATGCACACAGAGAGAGAGACACACACACAGAGTACAACATGCACAGAGAGAGAGAGACACACACACACACACACAGACTACAGCATGCACAGAGAGAGAGAGAGAGAGACACACACACACACAGAGTACAGCATGCACACAGAGAGACACACACACACAGAGTACAGCATGCCCAGAGAGAGACACACACACACAGAGTACAGCATGCACAGAGACACACAGAGTACAGCATGCAGAGAGAGAAGACACACACACACACATAGTTCAGCATGCACAGAGAGAGAGAGAGGCGCACACACATACACAGAGTACAGCATGCACACAGAGAGAGACACACACAGAGTACAGCATGCACAGAAAGAGACACACATGGAGTATAGCTTGCACAGAGACACAGACTACAGCATGCACAGAGAGAGAGAGACACACACAGAGTACAGCATGCACAAAGAGAGAGAGACAAACAGAGTACAGCATGCACACAGAGAGAGACACATACACAGAGTACAGTATGCAAGAGAGAGACACACACACACAGTGCAGCATGCACAGAGATAGACACACACAGAGAACAGCATGCACAGAGAGAGACACACACGCAGTACAGCATGCACAGAGAGAGACACACACATAGAGTACAGCATGCACAGAGACACACAGAGTACAGCATGCACAGATAGAGACACACACAGTGTACAGCATGCAGAGAGAGACAGAAACACACAGAGTACAGCATGCACAGAGAGACACACACAGAGTACAGCATGCACAGAGAGAGAGAGAGAGAGAGACAAGCACAGAGTACATCATGCACAGAGAGAGACACAGAGTACAGCATGCACAGAGACATGCACACAGAGTACAGCATGCACAGAGAGACACACACAGAGTACACCATGCACACAGTGAGACACACAGAGCTCGGCATGCACACAGAGACACACACACAGAGTACAGCATGCACACAGAGAGACACACACACAGAGTACAGCATGCTGTGAGAGAGAGAAACACACAGACTATAGCATGCACAGAGACACACACAGAGTACAACATGCACACAGAGACATACACAGAGTACAGCATGCACAGAGAGAGAGACAAGCACAGAGTACATCATGCACAGAGAGAGACACACACACACAGAGTACAGCATGCACAGAGACACACAGAGTACAGCATGCACAGACACACACAGAGTACAGCATGCACACAGAGACACACAGAGTACAGCATGCACAGAGACACACATAAAGTACAGCATGCACAGAGAGAGACACGCACACAGAGTATAGCATGCTGTGTGAGAGAGAAATACACAGAGTATAGCATGCACAGAGACACACAGAGAGTACAACATGCACACAGAGACATGCACAGAGTACAGCATGCACAGAGAGAGAGAGAGACAAGAAGAGTACATCATGCACAGAGAGAGACACACACACAGTACAGCATGCACAGGGACACACAGAGTACAGCATGCACAGACACACACACAGAGTACATCATGCACACAGAGACACACAGAGTACAGCATGCACATAGAGAGACAGAAGCACAGAGTACATCATGCACAGAGAGACACACACACACAAAGTACTGCATGCAGAGAGAGACACACACACAGAGTTCAGCATGCACAGAGACACAGAGAGTACAGCATGCACAGAGAGACACACACAGAGTACAGCATGCACACAGAGACACACAGAGTACAGCATGTACATAGAGAGACAGAAGCACAGAGTACATCATGCACAGAGAGATACACACACAGAGTACAACATGAACGGAGATACACATAAAGTACAGCATGCACACAGAGAAACACACACATAGAGTACAGCATGCACAGACACACACGCACACACAGAGTACAGCATGTACACAGAGAGACACAGAGTTCAGCATGCACAGACACACATAGAGAGTACAGCTTGCGCAGAAACACACACACACAGTACAGCATGCACAGAGAGACACACAGAGTACAGCATGCAGAGAGAGAGACACACACACACACACACACACACAGGGTACAGCATGCACAGGGGGAGAGACGGACACAGAGGACAGCATGCACACAGAGAGAGACACACACACAGAGTACAGCATGCAGAGAGAGAGAGAGAGAGAGAGAGAAACAGAGTACAGCATACACAGAGAGAGAGACACACACACACAGAGTACAGCATGCACAGCGAGAGAGAGAGACACACACACAGAGTACAGCATACACACAGAGATACATACACAGAGTACAGTATGCAAGAGAGACACACACAGTGCAGCATGCACAGAGAGAGACACACACAGAGAACAGCATGCACAGAGAGAGACACACACGCACTACAGCATGCACAGAGAGAGACACACACATAGAGTACAGCATGCACAGAGACACACAGAGTACAGCATGCACAGAGAGAGACACACACAGTACAGCATGCACAGAGAGACATACACAGTGTACAGCATGCAGAGAGAGACAGAAACACACAGAGTACAGCATGCACAGAGACATGCACACAGAGCACAGCATGCACAGAGAGACACACACATAGAGTACAGCATGCACAGAGAGACACACAGAGCTCAGCATGCACATAGAGAGAGACAAACAAGCACAGAGTACATCATGCAGAGGACACACACAGAGTACAGCATGCACAGAGACACACAAAAAGTACAGCATGCACACAGAGAGACACACACAGAGTACAGCATGCACAGAGAGAGACACACAAAGTATAGCATGCACACAGAGAGACACACACAGAGTACAGCATGCACACAGAGAGACACACACACAGAGTACAGCAAGCTGCGAGAGAAAGAAACACACAGAGTATAGCATGCACAGAGATACACACAGAGTACAACATGCACACAGAGACATACACAGAGTACAGCAAGCACAGAGAGAGAGAGAGAGAGACAAGCACAGAGTACATCATGCACAGAGAGAGACACACACAGAGTACAGCATGCACAGAGACACAAATAGTACAGCATGCACAGACACACACACAGAGTACATCATGCACACAGAGACACACAGAGTACAGCATGCACATAGAGAGACAGAAGCACAGAGTACATCATGCACAGAGAGACACACACACACAGGTACAGCATGCACAGAGAGACACACACAGAGTACAGCATGCACAGAGAGACACACACACACAGAGTATAGCATGCACAGAGACACACAGAGAGTACAACATGCACACAGAGACATACACAGAGTACAGCATGCACACAGAGAGAGAGACAAGCACAGAGTACATCATGCACAGAGAGAGACACACACAGAGTACAGCATGCACAGGGACACACAGAGTACAGCATGCACAGACACACACACAGAGTACATCATGCACACAGAGACACACAGAGTACAGCATACACATAGAGAGACAGAAGTACAGAGTACATCATGCACAGAGTGACACACACACACAAAGTACTGCATGCAGAGAGACACACACACAGAGCTCAGCATGCATAGAGACACAGAGAGTACAGCATGCACAGAGACACACACAGAGTACAGCATGCACACAGTGACACACAGAGTACAACATGCACATAGAGAGACAGAAGCACAGAGTACATCATGCACAGAGAGATACACACACAGAGTACAACATGAATGGAGATACAAATAAAGTACAGCATGCACACAGAGAAACACACACATAGAGTACAGCATGCACAGACACACACACACAGAGTACAGCATGTACACAGAGAGACACAGAGTTCAGCATGCACAGACACACACACACAGAGTACAGCTTGCACAGAGACACACACACACACAGTACAGCATGCACAGAGAGAGAGAGAGGCACACACACACACATACACAGAGTACAGCATGCACACAGAGAGAGACACACACACACAGAGTACAGCATGCACAGAAAGAGACCCACACAGAGTATAGCTTGCACAGAGACAAAGACTACAGCATGCACAGAGAGAGACACACACACAGAGTACAGCATGCACAAAGAGAGACACACAGCGTACAGCATGCACAGAGAGAGAGACAGAGAGACACACACACACAGAGTACAGCATGCATACACTGAGAGACACACACAGAGCACAGCATGCACAAACAGAGACACACTCACAGAGTACAGCATCCAGAGAGAGAGAGAGAGAGAGAGAGACACAAGCACACACAGAGTACATCGTGCACAGAGAGACAGTCACACACAGAGTACAGCATACAGAAAAAGACACACAGAGTACAGCATGCACAGAGAGACACACACAGAGTGCAGGATGCACAGAGAGAGGCACACACACAGAGTACAGCATGCACACAGAGAGACACAGAGTACAGCATGCACAGAGAGAGAGAGACACACATAGAGTACAGCGCACAGAGAGAGAGACACACAGAGACATACATGCAGAGTACACCATCACAGAGAGAGACACACACACACACACAGATTACAGCATGCACACAGAGAGTCACACACAGAGCACAGCATGCAAAGAAAGAGACACAAAGAGAACAGCATACACAGAGAGACATACACAGAGTGCAGCATGCACAGAGAGAGACACACACACACACAGAGTACAGCATGCACAGAGAGACAGGCACATAGTACAGCATGCACACAGAGAGACACACACACATAGTACAGCATGGACAGAGAGAGACACACAGAGTACAGCATGCACAGAGAGACACACAGAGTACAGCATGCACAGAGAGAGAGAGACACACACACACACAGAGTACAGTGTGCACAGAGAGAGACACACACAGAGTATAGCATGCACAGAGAGACACACAGAGTACAGTATGCACAGAGAGAGAGACACACACAGGATATATCATGCACAGAGAGAGAGAGATACACACACACACACACACACACAGAGTACAGCATACAGAGAGAGACAGACAGACACACACACAGAGTACAGCATGCAAGAGAGACACACACACATGGAGTACAGCATACACAGAGAGAGACACACACTCACAGAGTACAGCAAGCACAGAGAGAGAGACACACACACACAGAGTACAGTACACGAGAGACAAAAACAGAGTGCAACATGCACCGCGAGAGACACACACAGAGTACAGCATGCACAGAGAGAGACACACACACATAGAATACAGCATGCACAGAGACACACAGAGTACAGCATGCACAGAGAGAGACACACACAGAGTACAGCATGCACAGAGAGAGACACACACAGAGTACAGCATGCACAGAGAGAGACACACAGAGTACAGCATGCACAGAGAGAGACACACACAGAGTACAGCATGCAGAGAGAGAGTGAAACACACAGAGTACAGCATGCACACGAAGACACACAGCATGCACAGAGAGAGAGAGACAAGCACAGAGTACATCATGCACACAGAGAGACACAGAGTACAGCATGCACAGAGACACGCACACAGAGTACAGTATTCACAGAGAGACACACATAGAGTACAGCATGCACAGAGAGAGACATATAGAGTTCAGCATGCACACAGAGTACAGCATGCACATAGAGAGAGAGAGAGACATAAGCACAGAGTACATCATGCACAGACACACACAGAGTACAGCATGCACAGAGAGAGGCACACACAGAGTACAGCATGCACAGAGAGACACACACAGAGTACAGCATGCACAGAGAGAGGCACACACAGAGTACAGCATGCACAGAGAGAGACACACACACAGAGTACAGCATACACAGAGAGACACACACACATAGTACAACATGGACAGGAGACACACACAGAGTACAGCATGCACAGAGACACACAGGTACAGCATGCACAAGAGAGAGACACACACACACACAGGTACAGGTGTGCACAGAGACACACACAGAGATAGCATGCACAGAGAGACACACACAGGTACAGTATGACAGAGAGAGACACACACAGGATATATCATGCACAGAGAGAGAGAATACACACACACACACACACACACACACACAGAGTACAGCATGCAGAGGACAGACAGACACACACACAGTACAGCATGCAGAGAGACACACACACAGCACAGAGTCACATGCACACAGAGAGACACACACAGAGACACACACACACAGAGTACAGCAACACACAGAGACAAACACAGAGTACAACATGCACCGAGAGAGACACACACAGAGTACAGCATGCACGAGAGCACACACCATAGAATACAGCATGCACAGAGACACACAGAGTACACAGCATGCACAGAGAGACACACAGGAGGTACAGCATGCACAGAGAGAGACACACACAGGTACAGCATGCACAGAGAGAGACACACAGAGTACAGCATGCACAGAGAGGACACACTACAGAGTACAGCATGCAGAGAGATGAGCACAAGGTACAGCATGCACCACGAAGACACACAGCATGCACAGAGAGAGAGAGAGAGACAAGCACAGAGTACATCATGCACAGAGAGAGACACACAGAGTACAGCATGCACAGAGACACGCACACAGAGGTCAGTATTCACAGAGAGACACACATAGAGTACAGCATGCACAGAGAGAGACATATAGAGTTCAGCATGCACACAGAGTACAGCATGCACATAGAGAGAGAGAGAGACATAAGCACAGAGTACATCATGCACAGACACACACAGAGTACAGCATGCACAGAGAGAGGCACACACAGAGTACAAGCATGACAGAGACACACACAGGTGCAGCATGCAGAGGCACACACAGGTGCAGCATGCACACAGAGACACACACACAGGTACAGCATACACAGGAGAGACACAATCAGATAAGAATGTAGCCATTGCAGACTGGACTTCACCATCCCCAGGAGGCTGCTCTGGATAGAGGACCCGTGATTCAATGAATCAAAGGCCTTTGATAAATCAACAAAAATGCGCCACCGCTGTCCTCCCATCCAGAGCAGCCTGTATATCCCCAGTGACCTTAACCAAGGCTGTCATGGTGCTATATGATTGCTCAAAACCTGACTGCATTCCATTCAAAAGGCCCTTATTTTCCAAATATCCAGTAATCTGGGCAGCCACAATCCTTTCATAATTGAAGGTAATAGGGACGTAAACTGGCCTGTTCACAAGTTTTTGAGCCCTTTTGGGCATTGTTTCTCTTCTTCAGGTTATTCTGACATTTTGAAGGGTTTACTCCCTGTTGGGAGGTTTGTTAATAGGGTGTTATAGTCATAATTGTCATTATTACTATTTTTCTTTATTATTAGGGATTATAGGACCCTAGGTTCCTAGTTGTTAGGATAGCTAGGAAGGGCCTTTCCTTACAGGGTCTTCATGAAATCTGAGGCGTTATAGAATGCAACATTTAGTAAGGGCAGTATTTCAACAGTGGTATGAGACAGTGATGGGTTCCATCATTTACATACGTTCCATTCTCGGGCAGTTCTACACAGAAGGCTGACTGCAAGAGTTATGAATACTGAAGAATACCTTGGAAGAAACAAGATTACCATGCATATGTATATGCATTTTCTAGCAGTTTACATTGCCAAACAAATTGAGACACGAGCTATGCATTATCTCAGCTGATTAGCAGTTTTACTTGTGAAAATGCTAATCAATTTTGCAGTTATTAAAACCCTGGTGAATAATTTTTTTCTTCCCAGTTAATAAATGTTTAAATAAATAAAATAAAAAGCATTTATTGGAGAAAAATGTATAATTTTCAGCTTTCCTTTCCAGGATTTAAAACATGTCTTGGAAGCCTGACCAAAAATCCTGTATGAAAAGCATCTGACTGTCCCTGACTAATCTCATACTGCCTTTGTTGATGACATCATAGCCTTGTGACAACAAACTGATGTCACAAACAATTGTTAGGATAGTTGGCCAGTGTCAGATGCTTTTGAAAGATACATTTAAATAAGTACTGCATTATCAGAAATATGTACTAGAAAAGTGAAAAAAAACTTTGAACACATAAGTTAAAAACAACTGTAACTATTGTATAGTAGTATTGCACATTTTATTTTAGGAGTTCCTTGCTGTTTTGCAGTCTTACAGGCTACATTTAATGTAATTCGCAATAAATAGTGGATAGCGTGCTGATTATTTCTAAACATTTACTCAGTAGTTTTGTTTCTTTTTAGCTGCCTCCGATTGTTGCTGTGATGATGCATAATATCTGCCTAGTATGGATTCATTCTAAGCATTACAACAGCCCTGCGAAGATCATTGTCATCTTACAAGAGATATGCAACCTGTTTATAGAGATGGTATGTTGTCACTGTACTTTTCTATGAGCACAGCACATTGTCTCATACTTTAGAACTACTGTATTTTCTTGATGGTTCCACACTTTAGCCATGTCATCTGCGTATTTATGAACCCTTAGGAACACTGAGAATTCAAATGGGTAGACTGTCTACCCATTTGAAGTCTCAGGCCTGATTCTAAAAGAAAATTAGAACAGCGCAAAGGTGCAAATTACCTACACCAAACTATGGTGCGCCTAGCACCTTGCGCCGAACTCAGAAAGATGGTGGCGCAAGGAGCACATTGCAGCATGTGACGTGTGACGCACGTTGAGTCATAAAAAGGTGGTGCACCCTGCACTGAGCTCACACACTGCACCCCGAGGCACGGGATGACCGAGAGCTGAGGTGTCAGCGACGCAAGGAGAGAGCAGTGGGCTGAGTGATGGAAACACAAACTAAAGGAATTTCACTGATGGAGAGACAGACATCCTCATTGAGGAGGTGCACAGCCAGGTATGTGAATAACAAAGGCAGTTAAGCAGGGCAAAACGCCCATTGCAGTGAAACCAAATACTAACAGTGGCCCACCACCCAACAGGAAGACCTGCTTCTGTCAAGGGGAGGTGACAGGGAGATGAGAGCCAAGCACAAGTAGGCTTGGGATGCTGTGGACACAAAGATCAGTGCTGTGACCGCACACCGACACAGTCCCCGCGAGTTGCAGAAGCGTTACAGTGACCTCAAGCGGCAGTCAGAGGAAAAGCTGGCACACAACAGGCGATGCAGCAGTAGAATGGGCGGTGGCCCTAGCCAACTACTGATTCTGAGCCACCACAAGGAACTTGTGGCAGTATACATCAGTGCACGCACCATCGAGGAGGGCACTCAACTGGACCTTTTCTGGTGCAACAATGTGGCAGATGTGTTACACACAACAAACAAGGCATGCCACAGCACTGTGCGCCACCACCAGTCAGGACTGGTGTGGCGGTCGAAACACGTGCACCACCATTGCATGGCATCCAACCCAATGCCCAACACAGAACCGTAGAATGCTGATAAGTCTGTGTCACACACACAGGACATGGCAGGGGATGCTAGAGGACACGCCTGGCATGCACAAGGAGACACACAGCAGTGTGCAGCAGCTGTGTGATGCCTACCGTAATGAAGACTTCACTGAATCTGATGACAGTACCGGTGAGGACACTGAGGTGGCTGCAACCAACACTGTCCAGCTAGGACACACAGTCAACATTGAAAGTGCAGATGATGGACATCACACACCAGTGCCCACGTGGCACAGGGACCCTCGGCAGCATACAGGTCGGGGACCCAGGACAGGAAGATGAGGCAGTGGGTGAGAGCGTGTTGCTGACCAGCAGTCCTGCACACATACAATACAGCACCACAACAGTGCACTGCGCAGAGCCAATGGATGACTTCACGATATACTGCCAGGAAATGGTGGACACACAGGACTCTGTGCAACATGAGCTGGCGCCATCCATCAGGCGGTACAGGAGCGCGTACATCCGCCACCTACATATCACACATATATACCTCACCCTCATGGACCTGAATGATGCCGTGCAGACAGCCAGTCATGAGAGGCAGAACAGCACGAGGAACTAATGGCCATCCTGCATGGCATGGAGGCACATGCACAGCACCAGGTAGAGGCCATGGGTGGCAACACTTAGCCACTGAGTGCAGCATTGCTGTAGCTGGAACACATGGAGGTCCTCGCCACCACAGCCATTGCACTGCATGAACACACCCAATCATTGATGCTCTGGAGCGGGTAGATGGCACCTGGCCATCTTACATGAGGCAGGAAGTCCCGTAGCAGTGCCCCGGGACCCGGAATACATACCAGGCAACGGTCCCCAGCAGCCATGCAGCAGTGACCAGGGATCGATTGGCATATTCAAAGACAGCAGTACGGGGGAGGTGTGCTTTGAGGAGCATGTCAGAGCATGCCACACTGCCGGGAACACCACCGTGACCATCGCACAGCACCACAGTGCAGTGATATACAGTACAGGTACTGTTGAGGAGGCACTTGAACTGGCCTCAGATATGCCAACATTCTGAGCACCAGTGCAGCAAGATTCCATATCGAAGGACATTGCGGATGAACACCTGAGGCACAGGGGATGAACAGTGCCACTACCGTGGACGAGCCAGTGGGCATGGACAGCACCATGGCAGCACTGGAAACCACAGGGTTAGGGAAGGGCCACAGGATTGCCCATCCCACATAGGCATGGATGTCAGCACAGTACAGCCTGCGGAGGGACCCCGGATGACACAGCCCACAGTGATGACTGGAACTGTGATGGCAACCATCATGACAGGTGCACCACTGGAAAGCACCATGTCACCACACACAGCTGGCGACAGCATGCAGGACACACAACATAGCCAAGCCGCACAAGCCCTAGCAGAGCCCAGATGCAGCTGCCTCAAGTGGAAGCCAACAACATGTGCATCCCTGGACACATATCTAGCGGAATCCACTGATGCTGGCCCTGTGGAAAAATCCACGCCAACATCCAAGACAAAGGCCAAACATGGTTGGTGGGGCAGAGGAAGCAGCATGTATGACGACGATTCCCCAGGACAACAGAGGGGATTTCCAGCCACGGAGTGCACATGGACAGGGAGGGGTCATGAAGTGGACCACAATGCACCAGCAGCAAGTGCAGTCCCGTACGGAAAACAGACTTCCAGTGAGATGGACCCCACTGTACACACTCAGCCGACTAGGGGACAGGGAGGTACTCAATGTGGGCAGAAGGCGTGTACAACACAGTGAGCCCCTAACATGCGGACCCCATCCATGGCAGGCACCATACACAGCCCTACGACACGCATCATTGTCACCACAGTAGCATTGCACTTAGGGGAGCACAAGCAACAGTGATAGTATGTGACAGGTACAACCTAGCAGTCGATATCCGACACAATGCATGCCGGGGCATGCACAGCACAGCATAGCACAGAACAGCACCCAGACCAAACTGTGGGGTCCCACCATGGCGTTTGGTGGTTTGGTTTAATTACATTGGCATGCCAATGTGTGACTAAGAGGATCCCTGTTACCGTGCAGCAGACTGGACTGGCACAACAGGCAGTACCCTGTAGCGCGCATGCCACAGTGCGCGCACATGGACAACATTAACACCATGTCACACCTGTAGGTACACACCTGGAGTGGTGACCCTGTTTTTCGCATGGTGTGTGCAACATGCAAACGTCTATGGTGGTACTGATGGCTGTGGTGTCCTGGGCTTTGCTTGGCAGTGGCATGGGCCTGGCCATGGTTGTATATGTGTAGCATTAATGGCCATAGATGGTCCCCCCCACATGGCAGTACCTATCATACATAGACCATGTACTGCCATCATTACCCATGCAAAGAATACCCACATAGGCCATCACAGAAGCAGACCAGTGCCTTACCAATTGTAATGTATGCAACCAACATTTACACACACGTGGCATGGCCTTCACTGTATAGAGTGTCCAGTGTTGTAGCATCATATCCTTCCAGCAGGACACCATACCACAACCAGACCACCTGTCCGAAATCCACTGCCCATCAACAGGTAACAGTGCAATACCCGTTCCTGGCTCCCCGTGAGGTGTGTGTGTGTGACAGTGTGTGAATGCCACTGGTACTCTGATGAGGCATGGTGACGTGAATGCTGCAAAACTATTACGTGTGTGGCTGTGGGTATGGTGGGCTTGTCTACTACTGAAATGATGTAGGGCTACGGTCTAGCCTTTACCATTGTAAGCAATCACACAGTGTATTGGGTGCGCAGTAAGGGAGATGACAGACAGGTGAATAACAACAGTGCGAGCCCACTGTTTTATTTTTTTTGGGGGGGAAGGGTTTGGTAACTGGGAAAGGACCACTAGGCACAGGTGCCTGTTTTCAGGGGCGACCCGGGAGCACTGGGAAGGTTAAGTGACTTGCTCAGAGTTACACAGTATGCAAGTGGAGGTGGTGAGTCAAACCCAAGTTTGTCTGCTGGATGTACCAAGCTTATTCACAGCTCAGATTACTCTATCCTCTCGGCTATACTGCCAGCCGATACTGTACACTGTAGCATTATAGGTCATAATACCTGTGTCATTGTTAGCTGCACAGGGTGACATGACCATAGCCAGCCTATGGCCCAGCTACATAGTCAAATGCCCATTGCTATGTGTCGGTAGTACCCAGGTACCCACTCACACAGCAGCTGAGGGCACCCAGACAGAGTCATAGTTCAGAGGTAAACCATTTGATGTGCGGGTTCACAACCACTAACAACACACACCCTTGTCTCAATGGAAATGTGTTTGCATACAAAGAACCACTGACATGCGTATAGGTAAAGAACAAATATGTATTTAACAAACACATAAACAATACAACAGGCAAAGCGTGTATAAAACACCAATACAGTTGTAACATACACAAGGAAAAGCTATACAACAACAAACCAAATATAAACTGAACACCATGGACCATACCGTGTTAAGATATTTTGAAGGTCTATCAGCTACACACACACAATACCAGTGTAAACATATGTGCTCAGTACTGCAATGCTCACTGCCCACTGCAAGTGTCCAAAAAGTCTATGAGAGACACCAAGTCATTACATAGCTGATCAAGATGTGCTGCAGTTGGGTGGAGGTAGGTGCCCAGTTCACAGGTGAACCGCACCCTCGCCTCTCGGTTCTCGTTGGTATTGTCCTCTGGTGCAGGCACTGAGACCTGCCCAATGTCCTCATGGTCCACACGGACTGAATCTGCTGCAGCATCCCCTGCAATGTCCACCAGGGGAATACTCCCATCAGCAACTCCACCCAAGTCCTCAACATCAAATGGGATCTGATAGCCTCCGATTTCCTCTTGGCCTGCCTGTTCCACCTCCACAGGTGTGCCTGCTGTGCCTTCATGCTCAGTCACTGATGCAGGCATGTCTGTGACCTCTACATCATCGGCTGGTACCACAACATCTCCAGGCTCCTCCACTGCCTCCACAGTGTTGTCTAGCTAAGATCAGTATTGGAATTACAGGGGGGCTTGCCAGGGCTCAGCCCCGGTATCTCAGAAATGAGTCCCACTAGCTCACATATCACTGCCATTGACTTATAATGGGAAGGGTGCTCAATTTAAAGACAGGATTCTTATGGGCCTTCTAGCTCCCAAAGCTCAAAAGTGTAATTCCAACACTGTGGCTGTTGCACAGTGTGTGTAGTAACCTCTGCAATGGCTGCTCCTCCATGCCCCTGTGCTCTTCCGCGGAGCTCGCCCACTGGTCGCTCATTGTTGAGTTCTTTCAGCGAATGCCGTTGCATCGTGAGTGCTTCAGCCACCTCATGGCCGCTCAGGCTCCTCCACCTCGTCTGCTGTGCCTGGTTGAGACCAGATGGGGGTTGATGGGTACCTTGGGGGTAAGAGGAACAGTCTTGGTGTCATGCTTGTGGGATCAAAACCGTTAATGTGCATATGGTAGGTGTGCTGTTTTGTGGCAGCCTCCCCGGCCCTTCCCACTGCCATTACACCCATGGAGAGAATATGTAGCCATACTAACAGGTACAGCACCCTACACCATCAGGGGCATACGTGCATGACCTGTACCTATGCCCCATCTGTTTGTGTTATGATACCCAGCATGCAACTCCATGGCAGGCCATGACTGACGTAACTGTGCATGTACTGCCCACACGTGTGTGTGTGTGTGTGTGTTGCAGCGCATCCATAGAGACACACACGTGCATCCATGTCACCCCAGTGCCCGTGTGCGTATGCTGTGCGACCTGCTCCACTGGCTATTCTGCACCTATGGCATGCAATTACACTGTATATTGATGTACCTGTGTGGCTGGGAGATTCTGCAACATGCCCTGGCTCTCCTCTGTCTTCATGGGCCAATGATGTGCCTGCCCTGTCCTCACCTTCAACAGATGCTTCAATGCCTACAGAGACATATTGAGGGGGTATATGGGTTAATGATGTAGGCAGATGTGGCCTGGGTATGTGTGTCTATGAGGATGCATGTGTCATCTGTAGTGGCACCTACCTGTGCTGCGATGGTACGCAGGTATTCCAGGAGCTCAACTCCCTCCACACCATGTCATTCCACTGATGTCGGACCTGGCGTACACTTCGATGAATGCAGAGACCATCCTCAGGCAGACTCGATGGTCTTCCAGACCCTCTCCTTATCGGCGGGAGTTGACCCACCTGTGGCACGGGGAAACAGTAATCTGGCCCTCTGCTCCACCAAATTGATGAGCACAGTCTCATCATCAGAATAGTTAGGAGATCTCTTCCGTCCTGACATTATACAGTACTTTATGTAGCACAGGTTCTGTATGATGGTGTTGGTGGGTATTAGTAGCAGTGTCCCTGCTGAGCCTGTTGGTATCTGCACTGTGACAGTTCAGCTGGAAATGGCTGCACGATGCACTCTCCGTGCTGAGCTGGCCGATGCTGCAGAAACACACGTGACCGTGTATACACAGCATGCATTGTGTGACCACTCCCACGCGGTGTGCGTTGGGGCCTTCTTGTCTGTGTTCCTGACCTACACTATTGACTCATGTATAATGTGCAAGGTGATGGCAGGGCCATACAGGGTGTAACTTGTGGTCACCAATAACAGTTGGGGTTGTTATGTATTGTTGGGGCCTACTGGTGCCGGTATAAGGCTGCCTTAACGAAGGATGCATCGCTAACGCAGCATGCATTATCCATATATGTTGCACAGCATGTGCTGCGTGGTGTTATTTTGTGCCTTACTCTATCTGGGTTTCATGTCATAATAGTGAAAATATTACCGCGACTCGAAAAAGAGTACATCTTGCTGAATACCTACTCAGCATAATATACACTGCAGCACATACCAGTTTGACTCATAATAAAATGAATTTTTTTATTTTGAACTTTATGTTTCTTGTTTTCACATAAACACCTAGTGTCACAGTACAGAAGTCAGACATCGACTTATTAATACAAAGAAATTTAGATAAAGACAGCATAATTCAGTCTAGACATCTAATTTTCAGATTTGGGGGTATATCAACATAACTTGTGAATTCTGTTCATGAAGAGTCCCAAAGCTACACTGCCACATGAGAGGGGTCAGTCCAAGTGTAATATACCAAGGAAAACAGAAAAATTCAACATTCAGCGTTGATTAGAACCCATTACCAAACATGGGAAGACTAAAATCTTAGTGTGCTCCCTCACACTCTAGCAACCTCAACTGGAAACTGTTTAAATGAGCAATAAACTGCAGAAAGTTAAACATACTGAATAATCTGGATTGACTTTCCATATAATTAAACATCTATATAGGTTCACAGATACAGCATTCCCTAAAAAAGAAAGTTAACACATTCTGAATATGTTTTAATATGCTATATTTAGAATCCATTAAGAGTCTCTCAGGGTAGTCCATAGAGTATTATTAAATAATTAGAAGGTAATTTCTCAGGGTAACTGGTGTTACACAGAGTCTTGCCTGGAGAGGTTAATATTATGATTCAAGTTCTTTACTGTACCCCAGTCAAGTGTCCTCCTCCCCTGACTCCTGATCTGAATCAACTCGAGCACCAGCACTAGAGGCCTCAAACTCTCTCTGGATTTGCTGCGTTTGCCTGCTTCTTCTGGGTCCGAAAACTGAAACATATGGCCCCCATAATAGAGTCTCAGGTGCGTAGCATTATCAAGGTATGAGCCACCCCTAAGCTTCTCAGAGGGCACGAACCCCATCCAATTTTTTTCTTCGGGCTCTCGTGGCATAGGAAATGTCTGGGAAGCAGTGCAGAGTATGCCCCACGAAATTAAGATGATCTGTGTTACGGGCTGCCTGAAGAATCTGCTTCTTCACAGTTGCACTCGCCATCACCAGTAGTACTGTCCGGGGTAAATCTTTCTGTGCCCCAGCAGAGCGCGGTGATATGCGATAGGCTTTGATAAAATGATCTCCCAGTGTCTGGTCCATCTATATAGCCATGGGTAGTCATGATTTCAAGAACAAGAGAGGGTCAGGATTCTCTGAGCCTTCTGGCAGCCCAGTAAGTCAAACATTCGCACCCTGTTTGCATTTTCTGTTGCCTCTAAACGATATCTAAGCTGCCCGTTTTCTGTGTGAGTTTGGCTGCAGTCAACAAGTCTTTTACTGCCTGATTTTCTGCAGATGATGCCGTTTTTGTAGCAGCCTCGAATTTCAGGTCCTGCTCCCCGGTTGCTGAAGGACCGACTCCACCTTTCCGTCAGTGGCCTGCATGGCCGCTGCAAAGCTTTCAGAAGCGGTTCACCAGAGTTGCTAGTAGAAGGAGTAGGCATGGCCTGTTGCTCTGTTGGGAGCTGATTTTTGCGTCACCGGGCCACTTTTATTCGTCAGACCCATAATCGATTTTGGTATCAAACATTGCAGCACGACTTCAGGAGTCCAACAGTAGAAGTTGTTTAACTCGAACTTTTCAAATAACAGAAAGATTTCTGAATTATTTAATGTTGGTTGCAGAGCTATTAGGAGTCATGTCAGCTCAGTAGAAGTGCTCAACAATGCCCCACATAAAATGAATGTTTAATGAGGGGGGGTGGCAGACTCCGGAGGACAGGAGACTACTGCAGCCCTAGAATCAAACGATGGCAAAATGTAAAATAAACACTCTAACACCAGTAACGGTAAAAACAAAACCTGTAGCCTATCCCAAACCCAGGACCATCACCTCCATACGCGGTGTCCCCACTCGCCATGCCAAGTGACCAGCTCGGCAGCAGCAGGCTGCACTCCCGCATTTCACTCACACTTCCTGCTAAACCCCATCACTTTCTACAGAACCCCATCATAACCATTCACTGTATTTTCCCTCCTCCGTCACTATTCCCCAGTCCATGTTATATCGTCCCCATCGCTGCTCCTGTGGACGTCCAAACTGAGTCACTCATTTTTTTTTTTTAACCAGGAGAGACACACTAAACTGCAAGCTTGTTTACAGGTGCAACCTGGGAACACAAGGAAGTTAAGTGACTTGCTCAGGGTCACACGGTATGCAAGTGGGGGCTGTGGGATTCAAACCCAGGTCTCCAGGTTTGCAGCTTAGAGCCTTAAACCACTGCACTATACTGCTTCCTTACGAGTCGCTCAGTTGGGTTCACTATTTTTTTTTTTTTTGTGTTATTTATTTTCTCCCCTACGTGCTACCGCCTCAGCCACTCCGTCAGGCAGTGCCAAGGCTGCATCTGATCCATCTTGTTCGAGCCCTGACCCTCATGTTGCAGTCGTCCCCAGGATAGCAGGCGCAACACCTTAGCCATGGCGGGTCTCCCTCCTCCGAGGGGAAGGCACCAGAGGGGCAGGCTAGCACAATACTTGGCTCTCGGGAACTGCTGAGGGACCAGGAGCTCCAGGACATTGACGGCATCAGATCGCCAGGCGGCCGTCATCTGGCTGAACCTGGAGCCATTTTCCACTTTTCTGGTGACATTCTCTTGCGTTGCCTCTGCCCTGCCCCCGGTCTCCACCAGAGGCCTCTGCAGAGTGATGCATCCCCACTACCCACCCCAGGAGAGGAGAGCAGTCTTACAGATGCTCAATCCTCTCCTTCCCCTGCCAGCCCCCGGTATCCTGAGTCTGTTCCCGAACACGGGTCGCTGGCGTGGCTCGAGGTAAGGCACCAGTGCCTCAGCCCTCTATGCCACGGGCGGGCGGGTTCACTATTTTAACGTGCTACCCTCTGTCTGTACTGGTGCTGTTGGTGGGGGGCATACACAAGTTCAGTACTGGTGCTGCTGGGGGGGCATACATGGGTATAAGGGTATGGATGTGTATCTTATCTGAGTGTCTGGGGTGTGTGTCTGGTCCATGCCACAACCACTGTATGTGGTTAGCAGACTACAATCCATTGCACCCGTGCTGTGTGTGATTGGACTGCTCCACCCCTGTACTGGCTGATGTGTCTACATGCTCTGGCTATGCCATATAGCATTCATTATGGCAGTAAGTGGCCACCATCCGCATGGGAGCACACCCTGGGGAGACATGTCACATGGCTGCATACCTGCAATACTGTATGCAGTTCCTGTGCGTGTGTCAGGTGTGGGGTATAGAGCTACTGTCAGGAGTCCAGGGAGGGTGCAGGCTGATCCAGGGTATGGATGGAGGTCATGACATCTGAGGCAGGGCTAAGTGGGATACACATGTACACCCGGGTGGATAGTGGGTGTTGGGGGACATGACAGTGACTGTCACCCACTATAAGAGGCTACACAGGATGTGTGGAGGGCAGCCATCACATATGGGGTGGTGCAGCAAGGGGTGCAGCTTGCAGGGTGACATTGGGATGGTAATGAGGGGCATGTTTTCAGTGAAAAGGTGGTGTTTGGGTTGATCAGGGTGCCAGATGTGGTGGTTGCCACACCGTAACAACAGCTGCCATCTGCCACTGTAGGCATAACGCATATGCCATTATGTTCTGTCAGATGCCTGTGCCATCCTGGGCATGTCCACTGTACCACACATCCTTGTAGCCCATAGTGGGCCAGCGGTGTACTACTGTTCACCACCTGGAACTATGCACAGGTGATGGGCACTCTACAACATACAGTGCTACCATGTCCTGTGTGCTTCCCCAGGCAGCGACACCTCCACATCACTGCAGCAGGGGCTGTGTTCATGGCATGTGGTTGTCCTCCGTCCATGTCCTGAAAAGTTCTATCAATGCATTGAGGTAGTGTTGTTTGGAACCATGCACACAGTTTTCGTTACTGGCAGCCATGAACCACCACAACACTGCTGCACTCTGTGGGAGTGCGTGGGTGCCATGCCCTCAGGTCCGTGGTAGGGTTCACGTGGTGCACTGTGTGGGACATACACAGCATGGTGTGTGATGTACACTGTTGCCACATTCTGATCAGGTGAAGTGTGTGAAGATCAGGTTCGCCCTGCTGCATTGTCCATGGACTGCACTGCATTCCTTGCACACGTGTCCTCCTGCAGTGCTCCAATGGCTTTTGTTCCTCCTTTGCACCCACAGCATTGTCCTCCGGGTCTGTGTCAGGCTATGGCATCGCTACACAGTGTGCTGTAGCGATGTTGTGCAGTATGCAGCATGTCACCATAATCTTGCAGGCTATCTCAGGTGTGTATTGCAATGCCCCTCCAGACCAGTCTAGGCACCAGAATCTCATCTTCAGTAGCCCAAATGTTCTCTCTATCACTGCTCTTGTTGCTGCATATGCCTCATAAAATGCTGTTTGTGGTCCCGGTTGGGTCTGCCTGACGGTGTCATCAGCCGTGGTAGCTGTGGGTAGCCACTGTCACCTGCAGGGTATAGAACATGCTTGTTAATATACACCTCTCTACATTTCTTGTCAAACTATATGGGCATTGTATGATGCCAGAATTAGGCATGTCTCACTGTGCTGCTGTTTGCAAGAGTTGTGCCACATGACAGCGTCAACCGTCACGTGTCCAGTGCTTGCCCTGTCCCATGCATGTTGCTTCCACAACCATGCCACACCCTGCCATTACATGTACGACCATGGTGTGCAGCAGGGTGTGCTATGGCATTATTGCCATGTACATCAACACGCTACATTGCATGCGCGGGTTGTGGGTCATAACCACGGCCCTGTGTGGCTCTGCCACTCTGCCCCTGTTGGCTCACATGCCCTGCCTGTCCTTGTTGTTAACCCACCTATTAGCCATCCATCATGCAATGTTCCATCTTCAAATACCTGACAGACTCCGCTGTTCCAGAAGATGTATGAGTCATGGCATGACCTGAGATACGACGCTACCTCGTCCAGGATGCGACAGTTACTGTCACAGACCACCTGAATGTTCATGGAATGGTATCCCTTGTGATTGATGTATGCCTATGGATCCACCAGGGGTGCCCGTATGGCAATATGGGTGCAGTCTATGGCACCCAGCACCCATGGTATGGCTGCTGTTGTATAGAACCCCTGTTTGACCTGCAGCTGCTCCTGTGGGTCTGTTGGGAACTGGATGTAATGGTGAGACCTGCGCACCAGTGCATCTGCGAACTGCCATAGGCAACTGGACATGGAGGCCCGTGAGATGCCCACTGTATCCCTACTCGGGGTCTGGAATCCCTCACTGGCAAGGACACAGAGTGACGCACACACCCTCACCTCTACTGGTATGGCTTGCCCTTGCTGCGTTCTGGTCTGCACGTCACCTCGCAGCTCATGGCACAGCTCCACAACTGCCTCCCTGCCAAGCCGGTAGTGGGCTATGCACTGCTCTTCTGTGAGCTGTCTTAATGATAACTGCCTCCTGTGCCGGCTTCTGGCGGGCATCCTACATCTGGGCACCTGCTGAGTGGCTTGTGGCTCTGCGGCAGCACCCTTTATGTGGTGCCGTCTCTGCTCATGTAACAGTGTCATCTGCATTCCTGACACTACCAGTGGTACTGCCATAGTGCTGGTTTGGGTCGCTGTACACTGTTGCTCCTGCAGTCTTACCTCAGTGGTGCATGAACACTGTCTGAGGGCTCTGGTCTCTTTTATAGGCTCTAGTGTGCTTAGACCAACTTTCTCTGGTCTTGCCGTGTTTGAAATTTTGAGCTTCCTGCACCTTTGTGAATCCCATTTGCCTGCATTGTGCACCTTGTGTCGGCATGTTGTCGTGTGGCGTGTTTGGGCGCAAGGGCTCTCTGATGCAGGGACTCCATCAAATGCAGTGTGCGTATCTGAATCCGGTGCAGACTGTGTCGTGGCTCATGGAGTGTGATGCATTCTACTGCTTGACGCATGCTGCTTGCGACTTCCAATTTATTTTGTGAATCAGGCTCCCATTGTTCCTATGGGCTCTACTACCATAGATATGTACCACACCATTTGTTGCACTTAACCCACAAGCTATCAGATCTTTCATCTCCCATAAGTTGCCGACTTCTTCTAGCCTCCACCCCACCCCCCACCCTCACAGTGGAGCCTGGATGGCCCGGCTAATAACCAGGAACAGGGTTGTTGAGGGGAGGAGTGATTAAGGGTGGTTGGACCCTACTGAATATGACTGTATGATTGCCATGTAAGTGTCATCTGTCTAGGGCCCTCCCCTTTCCCTCTGTAATCACTGCCAACTAGGATGAAAGTATCTGGCACCATAGCATACACCTTCAACTGTCTCGCCCACCCAGCTTTAACCACACTGACGAAAACACCGCCACCTATGCAAACCAGATATTGTCCTTTAGGATGCTTGATCTTCTGCCTTCCAGCCTGCAGCGGCATCCTGGGCTAGGGGACAAACCTGGGTCACCAGTGTGGCATGTGACTCCCCTACCACACTGTACTATTGGGCCAACCCAGTCATAGCAATGCTGTATGTCCCTGATGAAGAATTCATCAAGACTGGTTTGGTGCAAACATGCCTTTTTTATTACAAAACCAAAAAATAAGCTGTGCCGTCCAGATCCAGGAGTGCACTAATAGCAGGCACAAGGTCAACAAAAGTATAAATTAGAAAAAGCTCAGTGCCTTCCCAGTCTCCATGAATGCACTTCACACAGATATAGTGCAGATGCGAAATATCTATTTAAGCTGACATAGCACTATGGAAAAAACTTCCATTATGATTCCTCCCTAAACTTTTTCAACTCTACTGATCTTCCTCGAGGGTATCTCTTTAATCAGGCTACACCTTTGCAACATATAACCGCTAGGCGCTAAGACCACATGGAAACTTTTGCAAGCAGTCAGCCTGTTGCCAGCCACAATAATGTCAGGTGTCAGCATATGCATAAACGTGGGTGGCCCATCCTCTCCTCAGTGCTTTTCCCACCGTCGAACAGACTTGTTGGACCACTGTAGGAAATGTCGCTCCTATTGCCATTTTATTTCTTTCACTTACTAAAGTAATCACATTGTGATTTTCGACGGTTGTCCGAATCCCAGGAGAAAACTACATGGATTCACAAGCACGGGAAGAAGCACCAGGGCAAGGAGAAGTCTTCCCCGGTGTGCTCCAGGTTGCCCCTGTGCTCTTAAGGTATGAGCTCTGCATTAGTGTCTTCTGCTCTGGTGGTGGCGCCGACCATCCCCCCGACCATCAACCCGACATCAGGTTTGGGGCTTGGCATCGGTACTGCCGGGCCTGTTACATCTGGTATGTCATTGAAAATGACGGGGACTCAGCCTCCCCCCATCAACTACTACAGTCACACCTGTTAACCAAAGTGGTACCAATGCCGAGGCGGTCCTTCTTTCCTTTTCGGAAATAAGGTGCCTGCTGCCTGGTCTCCCTGTTCCAGGGAGCCCATCCATGGGGTGTTCTACACATAAACCCTCGACAATGCAAGGTATTCCCTTGCCACAGAATCCTCCTATGCCACAACCAACGTTGCCAGTGAGGTTTCTCATTTCTGTTGACAAATCGATGACAAATATGAGTATAATCCTGATCGGCTCTATGATGCTGGTTCAACAAATGTTTTTGTTGACCCGGCGTCACAGCAGTTTATATCGACACGCAATTTGTGGTTGACATAAATCCGTCAAGCAAGAACAGTTGCCTTTCATCGGGGCTTTTGCCTCACTAAACCCCTTGTGGGGGCTCTGCCTCCACACCCCTGGACTTAGGGATTCGGGAGGTGCAGGACCGGGGAAAGAGTGTCGGGTCCCGGGCGGACTTTAGAGTGAACTGTCAGTGTTGTCGGCATCGCGTGTTCACTGTAAAGGTTTTGCTGTTGGGAGGGCATACCATCCTGATCTAATGATGCAGGAAGAGGAGGAATAAGCAGAAGACTATACTGAGAGCCAATATGAACATGGCACTAGCTCGCCAGTCTCTACTTGCAGTGAGGACTCTGTGGTGAACACACCAAGGTCCCCTCCAGAAGACCCTACATTTTTCACCATAATGCAGCAGATACGAGCTCCCATGGGCTTTGCTGTAGAAGAGAAGGATACTACTAAAAAGAACCTCCTGGAGTTCCTGGCACTGCCAGAGTCTCCCTCTATTGTGCCTCCTCTGCTTCTAGCTTCAGAGGATGCCACCTATGCAGCTTGGTACAGACCAAACAATATACCAGCTATCCCCAGAAAGGCAGATAAAAGGTATTCTGCCACCTTTGGGAAGCCTTTTTATGCCACACAATAATAATAATAACTTTATTTATAAAGTGCCTTTCAAAACCAAGGCGCTGCACAAGATAAAACACATCATAAAATTAAATGAAAACATTAATCCATAATAAATATATCACAGCAACACAATATTGATGGCAGGACTAATGACTAAATACTATCAGGGAACACTAGCCTGAATAAATAGGTTTTAAAGGCTGACTTAAAGCTTTTGGACAGTCAGGCACTCTTGCACTCGATGAGGGTAAGAAATTCCACAGGGTGAGGGCTGCTTAAGAAAGATGAGCCCTGATGTCTTCAGCACCCTGGGATTCTCTAGCAATCCCTCATCGGTGGATTGAAGTGGGTGGGAAGGGCAGTAGGGACAAGGAGATCTTTCAGGTAGCGAGGTCCCTGGTCATGTAGGGCTTTATAGGTCAGTAAACCGACTTTGAAGGTGATCCGACACTGTACAGGCAGCCAGTGCAGTCCACGAAGCACAGGTGTAATGTAAATGGTTCTAGAAGTACCAGTCACAAGCCTAGCTGCCACATTCTGCACCAGCTGCATGAGGCGGATGTCAACCCCCGGAAGCCCTAGGTACAGGGCATTGCAATAGTCAAGGCAGGTAGTCACAAAGGTGTGGACCAGGGTAGAAAGATCATCCGGTGGAACCAGGTGCTTCACCTGGGCGATATTCCTCAGATGAAAGAACGAGGTCTTGACAGCTGCCGACACCTGAGATTTCAGGGTCAGCTCATTGTCAAAAATAATGCCCCGGTTACGCACCTGATGTGAGGCAGCCAACGGAGCATCACTGAGCCTAAGCCCAGATATCTGTCCCGCTAGTGAACTCGCCGCCCGACAATCTGGGTCCACCACCAACACCTCGGTCTTATATGGGTTTAGTCTCAACCAGCTGGCATTCATCCAGTCCTGAATCTCAGAGAGACAGTTGTCAAATACCAAGACTGCACCATCTTGCCCGGGAACAAAGGACAGGTATAGCTGAGTATCATCTGCATAACAGTGAAAACTCAAGCCGTACCACCTAATAATGTCTCCCAATGGCAGCATATACACTGCAAACAACATGGGTGCCAAAATGGAACCCTGCGGAACCCCACAGGATAGGGGGAGAGCATTAGAGGAATAAATCCCAGTGACCACTCTCAGAGTCCCACCCTGGAGGAAAGATCTAAATCATCTGAGGCCTGTACCTGATAGTCCACAGATGAACCGCAGGTCTTCTAATAGCACACCATGATCCACAGTGTCAAATGCCGCAGAGAGATCAAGGAGAACCAAGATGGAACGAGATCTCCAATCTCTCACTATTAGGAGATCATTAAGCACCCGGATAAGGGCTGTCTTGGTACTATGTCTCTTCCTAAATACGAACTGGAGAGAATCATAGACATTGTGGATGGTAAGATGGTCATCCAGCTGCAGCGCCACCACCTTCTCAATAACCTTATTCACAAAGGGCAGGTTAGAGACCGGTCTGTAATTAGCAGGACAATCCAGGTCAAGGGAGTGTTTTTTTCAAGAGAGGTCGCATGACCGCCTCCCTTTAGGGGATCAGGAAAGATCCTCCTCTCCAATGATCTTCAGACTATCTCTGCAAGGAGCGGGCCGATCTCATCCACGCAACCCACTAGGAGTCGCGTGGGGCCCGGATCCAAACTACAGCAGGTTGGCCGCAAAGTGTGGATGATTCTCATGATGTCCATGACTTCCAGCCGGCCAAAGTCTGTTCAGACAAACCGGGTGCCTGTGACATCCCACCGACCATCGCAGCACCCCTTGGAGGTGGATTGGCCGATCTCGGACCTGATGGTGGCAACCTTATCTGCAAAAAATTGAGCAAACTCATTACACTTTTGTTGTGAAAAAGCTCCCTCAAACTGGAGACTGTTTGGATTGCATAATCTGTCCACAGTCCGGAAGAGCTAAGCTGGTCGATTTTGTGCAGCGGCAATCTCCCTGGACAGGAATTCTGCCTTCTTACGGGTGATTGTTGATTGATAGATCATATAATGCTTCATCAACCTAAGCCTGTCACCCTACAGGCTCGCTTTCAGCCAGGCCCTCTCCAGCCTTCACCCCACTCTCCTCAACTCCTTCAAGGTCTCGTCAAACCATGGAGACCTTGGACGGAGGGTGAGAGGGTGAACACAAACAGGAGCAGTGGAATTCAGGGCCTTTGTTACTGCCATATTATAGGCAAGCATCAGGTCCCCTGGATCCATGCATTCCATCGGCATGCTCAATAGGTCCAGCACCGCCATTAGGTCATCAGGGGTCACACACCGCAAAGGGCAGTATTGGACCATCTCCATGGGGGCAGGCCCATTAAGGGGAGCCCCGAAACTGAACCTTATGGTGTAATGGTCGGACCATCCGACTGGTTCCACCACCAAATCAGATACCTCATCCCCATGAGGAACACCAGATCCAATGGGTCATCTTTAATGTGGGTAGCAGAGGTAATAACCTGTAAGGCCCAATAACGTCATAAGTTGGAGGAAATCACAACCATATTGCAAGAGTTCATTGTCGACCCAGGTATTGAAATCCCCCAGAATCAACCATCAAGGGGATCCCAATACCATATCGACAATGAAGTCTGCAACTTCCTGCAGGAATTCTTTCCCATCTCTGGGTGGATGGTAGATGAAAAGTATCCTGCACCCCACACCTTCACCCATGATACACTCAAAGGATCTGGTGCACCCCACAGGCACCTCAATAAGGCCCAGTTCTGGTCTAAAACAGATGGCTACACCCCCGCCCTTATGATCTGTCCTCGGACAGTGTATCACCGAGTCACCAGCCGGAATAGCCGAGGCCAATACTGGACCCGTATTCTTAACCAACCAGGTCTCGGTGATGCATGTCAGGTCTGATGTCCCAACAAGATCTACTGTAATAGCAGTCTTATTTTGAATAGACCTGGTGTTGCATAACACCGCCCGAGTAGGATGAGCAGTTGAGGAAGACCCCACCATCTGGCTGCATTCAGTAGTACCCTTGGGTATGGGAATCAGACAGGGAGAACCCCTGTTCTGATCCCATTTCGCCCCAGGGCGTCTCCTTGTTCCCACTACCCCTATCTGACTGCTCCGCTCCATTCCCCCCAAGATCCGGTCCTCCCCCTGTCCTCTTTCTGACTATTCTCTGGGCATAACATCTAGTTTCAAACAACATGAAGTCTTGCTATATTATGACAATTGCAGTTTGTCCCACCATTAGAACTGCCCCGGAGGTGAAATAGTTAAATTCCATGCCAGGCATGGAACTTGGAGCGCGAGCTCGGTTAGAGAAGCTCTGTCTGTGTAGTTTCAAACTGAAACTGTCAGATTCTTTACTCCGCCTCACTGAACAGTCGCTCCGGAGATTTCTCCTGCTGCTCGGTTCATTTCTCGGTTTAAACAGTGTTTTCTCGGTTAAATTCAACCGCGAGTATTATTATTTTAACCCAAACCGATCGGTTCAAGCTCTGTCTGTGGTATTGTAAGTAATAGACAGGTTTATTTCTGTGTGGAACTTGTAAATGTTTATCGGTTCGGTTTGAACCGATCAGGTTGTTTAAAACTTTAAAAATCAAGCATCTAAAAGCTTTTGAAGTCGGTTCCCGGTTCTTATCGGTTCTAAAAAGCAGTTTCATTACGTTTTTCACGACCCGTGACACGGTTGGGGCGATAAGGTGTCTTACCTGGCACTGCAGTTAAAAGAGCAGATTTTTGGTTAAGCTGGCATTATGTCTGAAAACCCAAAGAAAACCCGGCCCACTGGGTTTCAACACTGTGGTGTCTGTGGGAAGCCTTTGCCAAGGCTGACCCACACACCACATGTGTATATTGTCTGGGGTTTGACCACCTCAATTCAGACTGCCAGATTTGTAAGAATTTCCTGCAGCCACCCTGGATAAGAGGTTGGCAGGCTCAGGAACAAGAGGCCAAAGTCCGCTAACCGGATGGCCAGCCGGTTCGGTGTCAACCGAACCGGAGGAATGCCCTCTGACCAGGCGAGACTTCCTCTGGCAACGTAAGCTGACTCTGAGGAGCCAGTTCCAGCAAAGAAACTAGGAAGTCAGCAGGTGTGAGTCTAAAATTCCTTCTCCAACTGCTGCAGAGATAGCAAGAGCTATACAAATTGTCCAGTCACTTTTCTCGTTCCGTCCAACCACCACTGTCTGGTAAAGGTCGGTTCAGCCGGTTCCACTGGTTCAAGAATATGATGTAGAAGAGTTTTACGAACCAGAGGAGGGGGAGGATGATTATGAACAGTATGAATGTGACTTTGAGAGTCTGGGTGTGCCCATTGAACCGGACATCTCCCCAGACAGACCTTTAGAATCTCCCCCTACACTTTCTGAGTCCCCTTCTCACTTTATGTTTTATAAAAAGGTTGCTGAAATCCTCCAGCTCCCATTGGAGGAAGCTGTGGATGAGCAAGAGGAACCTGATTTTGTAGAAATGATGGATATCCCAGAGTCTAGAGATTGTCTATCCCTTACATAAGTCATTTAGAAAACAAACAATAAAAATTTAAAAGCTCCTAATTATGTGCCTCCTGTGGACAAGAAGATGGACAGGAGGTACACTTTGTCAGGTCCTGATACAGAATTCCTGTCACAGCAATGCAGTCATGTTGGAGTAGTTCAGGCTGCAGCCTGTGATAAGGCTAATATTCCCTTGGCTTCACATCCTCCGACAAGGATTCCAGGAAGACTGATGCCATGGCTAAAAAACAATACATGGCAGCGCCTTGGGACTCAGGCAAGCAAATTACATGGCTTATGTGGCAAGATACAAAAATCTAGATGGGACACTGTCATGGCTTTGGCCAAACAGGCCCCTGGCCAGCTTGCTAAGGAGCTGGAACAGGTGGCTGCTGATATGATGAGGCATCCAGGTGCAGTTCCATGCTGCTGTGGATTTTAATGATGTATCCTCTAGAGTCATGACTACATCTGTGGCTTTTCGTAGGTTGGCTTGGCTCAGGTGTACTAGCTTGTCACAGGATACCCAGACTAAGGCTATGGATTTTCCTGTGGTAGGAAATTCTCTGTTTGGGGAGCAGACAGAGGTATATGAAGAAAATGGATGAATATAGGACAACCTATAAGAGTGCTCCAGGCCAAGGGCGCAAGCCACTCCTCAGAGGCAGACCCCCAGGGGTAGAGGTAGGCCTTTTCACAGGCCTTTTTACCAAACCCAGGCCTCCTCTGCTTATGCTCAGAGGGGGTTCTTCAGAGCGGGGTGCAAGCAGGCCTGCTCCCACCCCTCAACCTAAAGCCCCTGCCAAACAGGCACCCTGATGGGGTGCCCAGGGCCGATTCTCCATTACCTGTAGGGGGCAGGTTGGCTTACTTCTTTCAGAACTGGGAGTCCCTAACATCAGACAAGTGGGTCCTGGAAGTAGTAAGCGGGGTCTGTTCTCAGCTTCAAAAATTTCCAAAGATGAGAATCAGATCTTTCCACCTGCAAACCCTCTAGAAACCTTTGCCTTAGAAACAGAAGTCTCAACCCTCCTGGCTCTCAGAGCTGTAGAAAGGTTTCTCCCTACACCAGGGCAAGGGTCTGTACTCAGGTACTTCCTTACCCCAAAAAGACGAGAATGGCGGCCCATCTTGGACCTAAGATATCTGAACAAGCACCTTTTAAACCAAAATTCAAAATGGTGACCCTGGCAATGATTTTACCTTCTCTAAGGCCAGGGGACTGGCTAGCTTCCCTGGACCTCAAGGATGCCTATTTCCATGTTCTCATCAAAGCTCCCACCGAAAGTACCTCAGATTCGAACTGCCTTCAGGCCATTACCAGTTCAGAGCAATGCCCTTCGGCCTTACCTCTGCCCCAAGGGTATTCACAAAATGTCTAGCAGTAGCAGTTGCTCATTTAAGAAGGCAAAAGACTGCCATCTTTCCCTACCTAGACGACTGGCTCATTGTAGGTCAGTCTCCAGACCAGGTCAAATCACACCTGCAAGTTAGCCAGCAGCTGCTCACCTCTCTGGGTTTTATTCTCAACCTTCCAAAGTCAGTTCTGGAACCTGTCCAGGTGCTCACCTTTATAGGTGCAGAATTGGACACAAAGCAGGCCAGAGCCCTCCTGCCCCTAGAAAGGGTAAGGAACCTAGTGGCCCTGGCCTCCTCCTTCACCCTGCAGGTCTCTCGACCAGCAAGGCACTTCTTACAGCTACTAGGACACATGGCTGCTTCCACAGCTGTAGTGCAAGGAGCAAGGTTTCAGATGAGGGACATTCAGTTTCATTTGAGAGCCTTCTGGTCCCAAAGGAAAGATCCCTTTCAAGTTGATCCCAGTGACTGAACCTTGATCCAGGCCCTTCAGTGGTGGCAGGATCAGAGCAATTTGAGACTAGGGGTCCCCTTCATTCCCCTATCTCACTCCTTGACCCTTACTACAGATGCGTCCCTTCTGGGTTGGGGAGCTCACATGGGCGACCTCTCCACCCAGGGAGTGTGGTCCCCTCAGGAATCTCTGCTCCACATCAATTTGCTGGAACTCAGAGCTGTTTTTCTAGCACTTCAGGTGTTTTCTGCATCTGTTCAGAACAAAGCAACACCACTACAATGTGGTACATCAACAAACAAGGGGGCACTCGGTCTTAGGGCCTTGTGCACCGAGGTAATAAGTTGTGGTCTCTGGCTTATTCCTGAACACTTCCCTCATAGCAGTTCACCTCCCAGGAAGGACAATGTCCTGGCAGATGCTCTCAGCAGGATTTCCCAGGGCCATCACAGATGGTCTCTGGATCCCCAAGTACTGAGATGGTTTTTGCCAGATGGGGCACCCCTCAGATAGATCTTTCGCAGCCCAGACAATCACCAACTTCCACTGTTTTGTTGCAGGCCCCAGTGATGGGCTCAGTCCCCTGGATGCCTTTCTCCTAGATTGGAAGGGAAGTTTCCTCGCCTTTCCCCTTCCTCTCCTATTCAAGGTGCTAGTCAAAATCAGATCCCAGCCTTGCAGGATGATTCTGATTGCTCCAGATTGGGCCAGACAACCCTGGTACCCACTCCTTCTGTCTTTAGCAGTCCATCTTCCCTGTGTCTCCCCAGGAATCACAACCTGTTAACCTGTGCCCAGGGAGAGTTTGGTATCCGAATCTCAAATCCCTCAACCTCAAGGCCTGGCTCTTGAGGGTTAGAACTTTGACCTACACCTTTCTCAAGGTGTTCTTGAAATCCTATGAAAGCTTCTAGGAACCTTCCACTAAAACTACCTGACACTCTAAATGGAAAGGTTTTCCATCTGGTGTTCTGAAACATATTTCCCGAATCTGCTGACTTGCCCATTGTTTTGGACTATATGGTCCATCTTAATTCTTTGGGTCTGAGACCAGCTACCCTGAAAGTACATTTGGCAGCTGTCTCTGCCTTTATTTCAACCGGAAAGCCTCCTCTCTTTCCGCTCACCTGTATTCTCCAAGTTTTTAAAGGATTACTTCATACTAATCCACCTTTCAGGGACCCGCCCCTGCCTGGGATCTTAATGTTTGCATTGCTCAGTTGATGCAACCCCTTTGAACCTCTGTCTTCTGCAGAGCTTAAGTACTTGACTTGGAAAACTGTTTTCCTAGTAGCTATCACTTCTGCCAGGCGCATAAGTGAGTTACAAGCTTTGTCAGTAGAGACTGACTTTATTTCCTTTCACAGGGATAAGGTAGTCTTAGGACTAACAGGAAGTTTTGCCTAAGGTAGTTTCAGATTTCCATCTTAATCAATCTGTCTCCCTTCAGTGTTCTTCACTGACCATTCCTCCTCTGGTGAGGAGGTTGCACATTTAGATGTTAAGAGGGCCCTAAGTTACTATATAGGCGTACCAAGGGTCACAGGTTCGAATCCTCAACTTTTTCTCACTTATGGTGAGGTTGGGAAAGGAAACCTGCCACTAAGAGATCCATTGCCAGGTGGATTGTCACTTGTATCAATTTTGTTATCAAAAACTGGGAAGGTTCCCCTTCAGGCCTGAGGGCTCACTCTACCAGAGGTACAGCTGCGTCTCTAGCTGCTGCCAGAGACATCCCTATCTTAGAGGTATGTCAAGCAGCTACTTGGAAAGCAGTACACACTTTCACTAAGCATTACTCCTGGATGTCCAGGCCAGGAGGGATGCTCGGTTTCTTTACAACCCGTGCTTCAAACCTATTCCTAAGTAGGTTCTGTCCCTCCTCCATGGAGGTACTGCTGTGTAGTCTGCAATTGTCATAATATAGCAAGACTTCATGTTGTTTGAAGAAAAATTACTCACCTTAGTAATGTTGTTTCTTCTAATGGAGTCTTGCTATATTATAACCTCCCCAACCTGCCCTCTCAGAACTTCTACTTGGGTATGGGGTGGGCTGTCCAGTCAGGGCACTTGGTTATGCCCATTTATATTTTCCACCCCTTTTTCTTGGGGGTTTTGGAGTGTTGTGTTTTGTTTTACCTTATCTTATCTTATTTTCTGGTCCCTGACTTGAGTCTTTGTGTTGGGACCAGGAATATGTGTTAAAATTTAGGTAGCCAGTTGGCTAGTGTAGGTTACAGCTTCCACACAGAACCTTAGTGAGTTTTTGCTCGTAAAGATCTGACAGTTTCAGTTTGAAACTACACAGACAGAGCTTCTCTAACCGAGCTCGCGCTCCAAGTTCCATGCCTGGCATGGAATTTAACTATTTCACCTCCGGGGCAGTTCTAATGGTGGGACAAACTGCAATTGTCATAATATAGCAAGACTCCATTAGAAGAAACAACATTACTAAGGTGAGTAATTTTTGCATATGCCTCAGGTGACAAAGGGGGACAGACAAAGGAGCGAAGGTCTGACCATCATATAGCCCTCCCAGCACATTTCAGGCAACAGAAATACTCAAATCACACAAAAAATCAATCTCACTCAAACACTCACTCAAACAATACTCCCACACAATGACCACTCTCCCAAGCAATCCTTAAAACATAAACAACCAATAATATACATTAAGCAGTATGAATTAAATACCACTATCCCCATCACCCCAGTACCCAATGTATCATAACCAACAAGTTCAGCAGCAAGCGAGAGGATTTACTAAAGATGAGCAGTCACTAGTAACTTAGAATGGGAGTAATTTAAATCTGAAGATCTCTCACCTCTTCAGAAAACAAATCCACAAAGGTCTTCCAAATACTGCCTCTCATGTAGATTTAGAGAAGACCAACAGAGTTTGATTGAAAAAGTTAAATTTGTGGGCACTCTCACTGCCCCATACAGTTTGGGCCAATGTGTGTAAAATAAGGAAAGGTCTGACCGTTCAACTTTAGTCCAAGATACGGGCCTCCTCGATGTCCCACTGCACATTCAGGCAGTTCAACAGATTCTTAATCTTAGGCGAAGAAATGCAGGTAGCGTATCCCAATACCACCACCTAAGACCCCGCCAGGAATATCGTGCACCCCCCTTCGGCCTCTATCACCACCAGCCCACCACCCGGCCTAGGAAAATTTGAAAAACCAGCACTGCTCTCCAGCAGGCCTAGTCCCCACCTCCTGTGCGGCACACAAACCCGGCCAGGAACCACCCCCACTCTACAGCACCAAGAACACCAATTGAAATCCCTAACGCTGGAAGTTTGCAAGCCTCTTCAGGGCACAGATTCAATCGAACTGAATCAGAACCGGAAACAAATTCCTGGTTACAGTCTGTCGGCAGTACGTGCCTTGAAAATTCCCAGTTTGTCATAGATCGGATCAATAGACCGCAGATCAGCTGCGATTTGCAAATTGAGTCCAGTCAAATACCAAACCTCCTCAAACTCATGGGATACTTCCTCTGCCCAGCGAACACTTTTGGCAAACCGAAGAACCCCACTCCACAATGTGCCACAATCTCCAACTGCTGATGAGACGGTCCAGGCAGTAAGGTAATCCACAGAATCCAAATACTACCCTACTTAATTTATTTCACCTACCTATGCACTCATAGGAAAAAACATCTTCATGACTCCAGGTTTATATTTTCTTTTGTTTTTTGTCGCCGCCCGCTTACCCTGGCGATCCCTCAGTCAGGCCTCCCGGACCTGCTCTTCTGGCAGCTCCCGCCCACTGCCCCATCGCAGCCAGCCCAGATAACCCTGATGTATCCCTTCATCGAGCGGGTCTCACCTTAGTAGGGATAAGCCTTCTGGCCATACCAGGAATCTCCTCCCGCTGTTTAATTTCAGTTGTCTAGGTTACTTAAATGTATTATTTATCTATTTTCTGTATTACATAGCAATCTTATGTTTTGTGTTGACTGTCAAGTTTTTGTTATGTCTCTGCTGTTTTACATCCTGTCGTGGAACCTTTGTAAAAGAGTGTATACTCAAAGGTTGTTTCCAAATATACAAATAAGTAAATAATACCAACAATCCTGGTTGCTGCTGAGGCGGCAGATGAAGGTCCTGGAGCTCGGCGATGAGGGTCCGGTGAGGCCGTCATCCAATCGGCTAGGGCGCCATTTTTGCGTTTTCTCCCCGGGGGAGTGGCGTGCCACAGACATCAAGGCTTACGCTGACATCCACCACTCCCCAGTCATCTGAGGGCCTGATGTCTTGCTGTGCACCTGGCCTCCCGCCAGGGGCCAGCAGGTGCCGGGCCACATCCCCACCCTCCCCCCGGAGAAGGCGAGCTGTTGTTGGATGCTCCAACCTTTCTCCCCCCAAGACATCCCTCCAGCGACCCGGGTCGCATCACAGACGGAAATCCAACCATTGCACCGATGGGCTGGTCCAGGTTTATATTGTCTAACCATAAACGCAATAATGTTCTAGCCTTTTTGTCTCACTTAAAAGCCCTCTCTGACTGCCGCAAAGCTTATTATAACTCTTTTAAAAGTACAAATACAATATAAAACCAATCAAACAAATTTAAAATGGATTATTCTGCTCTTATTGCTCCCTGCTGATAGCTAGCACAGCATGGCCGCCTTCTTGTCTCGTCATCAACCTGAGACTGACTCAGTGGTAATCAGTGCTGCCCATGACAGATCTAGGGCACCTGAACACCTGAGCTCCCTTCCTCCTGATAAGGAACCTAGGAGATTGGATGTCCTAGGCAGGTGGGCATATGCCTCTGCATCACTGGGCCTTCATATGGCTAACTACTAGGCCCACTTCATGAAGTATCAGAACACCCTCTGGAGGAAGGCTAAGGGTGCTGTACAGGCCTTGCCTGAGGGCTCCTCAAAACAGAAGTTGCTAAAAACTGACAGCTGGGGCTGATGTGGGCAAGCATTTGCTCCGCATAGCCTATGATGTTTCTGATGCTTCTGCCATTCCAGGACTGTGGCCTCTGGCATCTCTCTCAGGAGGTATTCTTGGCTCAGAGTAGCAAGCTTTGCCACAGATGTGCAGCAAACACTTCTTACTGCCCCGTTCAGAGGGCAGAAGTACAAGAGATTCTCAAAGATCTCCAAGCCTCGGGCAGGACTTTGAATTCAGTGCACTCCCTCTACAATACCCTTCCCAGGGGTAGGAGCTGGGATGCTTTTTTCCTAGCTGGTGTTAGGGGATACCACCCAGCCAGAGACAGAAGGGCAGGAGCAAAGGAGCAGGGGCCTTGGCAGTCCCCAACACTACCCCTGGTGTTCATTCAGAAACATCCAGAGGTGGTAGAGCTGATGGAGCTTCCCCAATGGATCAGCCTCACTCTTTATACACCCGCCAACCACCTTTACCTCCAGGGTTGGTTGTTGGGGGTCCATATCAAGATCCAGAAGTCTCATAGAAAATATCTGAGGTTCCTGTTTCAGGGGAAATATTACAAATTTAGAGTGTTGCCCTTTGGCTTGTCTTCTGTAAAACAGGCCTTTACCAAATGTTTGGCAGTGGTGGCAGCAGCCCTTCGCGGGGAAGACCTGTATGTTTTCCCTTACCGGGACGATTGGCTATTAAAAGCCCACTCCAGGGACCACTTGTTGATGACCTTAGCTCAAACCAGAAAGCTGTTTGATGGGGGTGACAGTCAACATACCAAAATCAGTGTTGACACCCTGCCTGTGACTGCAGTACGTAGGGGCAGTCCTGTACACAGCCCAGGGTCTGGCTTTCCTCCTTCTGGACAGGGCCAACTGCCAGATTACACGAACACAGTTAGTGCAAGACAGTCATTATGTCTCAGCAAGGACATTTTTTATGCCTTCTGGGACTCATGGCTGCAGCCATTGTCACAGTACCAATAGCCAGGCTGCACATGCAGATTCCCCAGTGGACCTTAAGAGTCCGGTGGGACTAGCTCACGGATGATCAAGAATAAATGGTTCTAGTCATGTCCCTTATGCTCAAAGTGCTCATGTGGTGGATAGAAGGCAGCAACCTGCTCCAGGGGATTCCGTTTTTTATTTCTTGATTCCCTGTCCTCTTCAAATCCTTACCATGGACACTTCGGAGTTTAGGTGGGGAGCCCACATGGGCCCTCACCAGACACAGGGCACATGGACCCCAGCAGAGTGCATTTTGCACATTAATATCCTTTAGATGCAAGCAGTCCTATACGGACTCTAGGCCTTCCAGAGCTACTTTTCCCCAGGTCCTCTGTTAATACTGATAGACAATGTCAGTATGACGCATTACATCAATAAACAAATAGGGACTCATTCCTATCCACTGTGCAGGGAAACAATAAGGGTTTGGTATTGGGCTGTGGAACACGGTCTACAACTATCAGTGGTACATGTTCCAGACGACCAGAATGTCTTACCAGACAAGCTAAGCAGGTCCCAGTCTAGGATGAACGTGTGGGAACTGCTGACCTTGGTGGTAGATGATCTATTCAAAAGATGAGGTCATCCAGAGTTGGACCTTTTTGCATCCCCACACAATGCAAAACTGCCACTTTTCTGCTTGCTTGCTCCAGGGCCTGAAGTTTTCTGGCGAGACGCATTGTCCTTCTCTTAGAAAGTGAGGATCTTCCTGAACTAAAAGTCTCCACCACTCATTTACACTAATGGAACTACGCCGGAGGCGCTAGGACCCTGCAGGAGCCAAAAATCTTCAGGAGGGCGGGTGCCGGGATAGGACCACGCTTGCGAGGCACTGCGAAACTAACTCATGCAGTATAGGCTATCTTGGTGTTGACCCTCCAACTGCCTCAGTTCCTTTTCTCCCGCTGTTGAGTGCACTTCTGTGACAATGTCGCTCGCCTGCCAGGAGTCAAGTCTTCGTCTATACGACAGCAGCTATAGCCATTCAGTATTCATTAACTTGCCATTTTTAGTGTTCTTTTCTTGTTTAAAAAAAAAAAAGATGATGAAGAAGAAGAAGAAATTCTCAGCTGCCATCAACAGAGTCGACCTTAGACAGTAGCGGTGACGGTAGGGAGACTTTGTTTGAAAGCTGTGATGGCAGTGGGGCTGTATCCGGTCCGCCGCCCTTTGCGGAGGGGGGTCTGACCACGGGCAGACCGGTGCTCAGTGGGGAGGACAGGCCATCCAAAGCACAAAAGTAGCGGTTCCGGGTCCGGCTCGCTTGACCTCAGCTCTTCTTCCTCCTGTCAGTGGAAGAATCGGTACAGCTAGGTTGCCCTCGAATGCGTCTGCGTGGGGATGGTCGATGGTGGAAGCGGTAGGACTGAGCAAACTCATTACAGGGATTCTCTGTGGCTCCGCTCTTAGCGACCGTGATCTTCGACACTGGATCCCGTCTCTGTCCTCAATGGGGTTCTGGTGAGCAGTTTCACCTCTGGGCTGTTCTTTTAGAGCAGGGGGTACGGCGTCTGCCCAGTTGTCCTGGCCAGCGGACCTGGTTTCAGGTCCTTTGGGCCTTTGAGCCATTGGGCCATGGCTGGGTCGATCGGGCCAGGATGTGCTCGGTGCCCTCTCCGGTGCCAGCGCCATCAACACTCCTCATGCCTAACCCTTCTCCTTTTTCCCTGCAGGGGCTAGCACGGGTACCACTTTCCTTCTCCCCCTTTTTCTTCAAACAACATGAAGTCTTGCTGTATTCTGACAATTGCAGTTAGCTCCAGCCTTTGAACTGCCCCAGAGAGTATAGGGTTACATTTCTATGCAGGGCATAGAACGTTGAGCTCGAGCTCGGTTGAAGACTCTGTCTGAAGTACTTTGAATCCAAACCGTCAGATTCTTTACGTCGCTTCAGTGAACAGTCGCTCCGGAGATTTCTCCTGTTGCTCCGTTCAAAGGCTCGGTTAAAGTCTTGGTTTTCTGAATTATTTTATCGCGATTCGGTTCACTCTGCGGTACAGTAAGTACTTAGATAGTGTTTTTTGGATTGTGGAAATTGAAAACGTCCCGATCGGTTCGGCTGAACCGATCCTTTAGGTCTTTTGATTTAGTCATTTTAGTGTGTGGTTTCCGGTTTTTATCGGTTTTAAAAAAAATGTGTTTTTAGCAGTTTTTTCAAACACCCGTAACACGGTTAGAAACCGATAAGAGAGTCTTGCCTGGCGATGGCTGAAAAAAGGGTAAGTTTGGTTAGGTTGGCCATGTCTGAGAAACCCAAGAAAAAAAAAACAGGCCCACTGGGTTTCAAAACTGCAGTGAGTGTGGGGAAGTCTTTGCGAAGGCCGATCCCCACACCACCTGTGTTTACTGTCTGGGGTTTGACTACCTTGATTCAGACTGCCAAATATGTAAGAATTTTCCCAAGTCTACTCTGGATAAGAGATTAGGTAGACTTAGGGAGAAGGAGGCCGAGAAATCTGCTAACCCGGAAGGCCAGCCCAGTTCGGTTACCACTGAACCAGAAGGAGTGCCCTCTGACCAGGGCCATACTTCTTCGGGCAAGAGGAGAGCTGATCCTGAGGGGTCAGTTCCTACAAAAAGGAAAAGAAAGGAAAAATCTGCCGGTTCGGATCCAGAACTCCATGTTCTGACCACGGAAGAAATTGCCTGAGCGATTCGGGTTGTGGAATCGCTTTGTCCGGTTCCGACCGATCTGGTCCCAGTTGGTAGGGGTTCAGTTTGGTCGGTTCCTCTGGTTCAGGATTATGCCCCTGAGAGGAGGGGGACTGTGAACAAAGTGAGGATTATGATGATGAGTGCATAGAAAGTCTGGATGTGCCTATAGAACTGGACATCTCCCCAGACAGACCTTCTGGTGTTTCCCCTCCTAGGCTCTCTGAGTCCCCTTCCCACTTTCTGTTTTACAGAAAAGTGGCAGAAACCCTCCAACTTCTTATAGAGGAGGCTGTGCAGGACCAAGAAGAGTCTGACTTTGTTGAAATGATGGATATCCCAGAGTCTAAGACACTGTCTATTCCCCTTCTTAAGTCTTTTGGGAAGCAGACTCAAAACATTCTAAAGTCTCCTAAACTCTATACCTCCTGTGGACAGAAGGATGGACAAGAGGTATACTCTGTCAGGCTTGGATACGGAGTTTCTTTACCAGCAATGCAGCCATGTTGGGGTAGTGCAGGCTGCAGCCTGTGACAGGGTAGGCATTCCCTTCGGCTTCACACACCCCAGATAAAGACTCCAGGAAGTTGGATGCCATGGCAAAGAAACAGTACATGGCATCCTCTTTGGGACTCAGGCAGACTAATTATATGGCCTATACAGCCAGGTACCAGAAGTCCAGATGGGACACTGTACTGGCACTGGCTAAGCAGGCTTCCCCCCAGCTGGCCAAGGAGCTGGAGAGGGTGGCTGCAGATGGGAACGAGGCATCCAAGGTTCAGTTTCATGCTGCTGTGGAATCCAGTCATGTGTCATCAAGAGTCATGGCTACATCTGTGGCTCTTCGGAGAATGGCTTAGCTCAGATGTACTAGCCTTTCACAGGACACCCAGGCTAAGGCCATGGATTTCCCTGTGGTGGGTAATTCTTTATCTGGGGAGCAGACAGAGAATTACATGAATAAAATGGATGAATACAAGACCACTTACAGGAGTGCACAGGCCAAGAAAAGGCAGGCAACTCCTCAAAGGCAGCAAGCCAGGGACGGGGCAGGTCTTTTCACAGGCCTTTCTACCAAGCGCAGGCCTCTTCTCCCTTTTCCCAGAGGGGGTTCTTTAGAGGGAGAGGCAGAAGGGGGATGAGCAGGGCTGCATCCACCCCTCAGCCTAAGGCTCCTGCCAAGCAGACACCATGAGGTGTCAGCCCGGGTTGACTCCCCCATACTAGTAGGAGGCAGGCTGGCTTACTTCATCCAGGACTGGAAGTCTGTTACTTCAGACCAATGGGTCCTGGAAATGGTAAGCCAGGGACTGGTCCTCAGCTTCAAAAGATTTCCAAAGCTGAGGCCCAGATCTTTTCCACCTGCAAGCACCTGCAAATCCCTTGCCTTGCAAGCAGAGGTTTCAGCTCTGTGGGCCATAGAGAGGGTGCCTTACCTACACAGGGGCAAAGGTCTGTACTCCAGGTACTTCCTTACCCCAAAAAAGACAGGGGAGTGGCGACCCATCCTGGATTTAAGATATCTGAGCAAGCATCTGTTGAAACCAAAGTTCAAAATGGTGACTCTGGGAATAATTCTTCCCTCTCTAAGGCCAGGGGACTGGCTAGCCTCCCTGGACCTCAAGGATGCCTACTTTCACATTCCCATCAGGTGCTCCCATAAAAAGTACCTCAGGTTCGAATTACCTTCAGGCCATTATCAGTACAGAGCAATGCCCTTTGGTCTAACATCAGCTCCAAGGGTGTTCATAAAGTGCCTAGCAGTAGTGATGGCCTTTTTAAGAAGGAAGAAGATTGCAGTGTTTCCATATCTGGACAACTGGCTCATTGTGGGACAGTCCCCAGACCGAGTCAAGTCAGACCTCCAATTGACCCAGCAAGTGCTCACTTCCTTGGGGTTTCTTCTCAACCTTTCCAAGTCAGTTCTTGAACCTGTACAGCTTCTCACTTTTATAGGAGCAGAGCTGGATACAGTCAAGGCAAGAGCTTTTCTCCCCATGCAGAGGGTTACAGCCATTTCAGAGCTAGCCTACTCTTTCCGCCTTCTGGTCTGTCGACCAGCAAGGCATTTCCTTAAGCTTCTGGGCCACATGGCAGCTTCTACAGCAGTGGTCCAAGGAGCCAGGTTTCAAATGTGGGACATTTAGTTCCATCTAAGGTCCTTCTGGTCCCAAAAGAAGGTTCCTCTTAGCAAACTAGTTCCAGTGACTCAGACTGTGATCCAGGCACTTCAGTGGTGACAGGATCAGGACAGTCTCAGGCAAGGGGTTCCTTTCGTCAATCAACCCCACTCTGTGGTCCTTAACACAGATGCTTCTCCGTTGGGGTGGGGTGGGGAGCCCGTCTCGGGGCTCTCACAGCCCAGGGACAGTGGTCCCATCAAGAGTCCCTCCTGCATATCAGTCTTTTGGAGCTCAGGGCAGTGTTCCTGGCTCTGCAAGCCTTCTCTCAGTCAGTGCAGAATAAGGTGGTACAGGTCAGGACAGACGACACCACCACCATGTGGTACATCAGCAAGCAGGGAGGCACTCAGTCCATGGCCCTGTGCATGGAAGCCATGAAACTATGGTCTCTGGCTTACTCTCTGCAGACATCCTTAGTTGCAGTCCACCTTCCGGGAAAGGACAATGTGATAGCAGATGCACTGAGCAGAATCTCCCAGGGCCGTCACGAATGGTCTCTGGATCCCCTGGTGCTAGAAGTGATTTTTTTCCAGGTGGGGCACTCCAGAGATAGATCTCTTTTTTCAGCCCTGGACAATCGCCAACTTCCTCTGTTTTGTTGCAGACCTCCAGTACTGGGCTCAGTCCCTCTGGATGCTCTGGTTCTGAACTGGGAAGGGAAATTCCTCTATGCTTTCCCTCCTTTTCCTCTGTTGTTCAAAGTTCTGGTCAAAATGAGGTCACAATCCTGCAAACTAATTCTGATTGCTCCAGACCGGGCCAGGCAGCCATGGTATCCCCTGCTGCTGCCCCTAGCAGCCCGTCTTCCCTTGTCTCTTCCCAGGAAGTGCAATCTGTTAACCTCATCTCAGGGGAGGATTTGGTACCCCAATCTTCGGTCCCTCAATCTCAAGGCATGGCTCTTGAAGAGTTAGAATATGCAGATTTGCATCTATCCCAAGGGGTTCTGGACAGTCTCAAAGCCTCTCGAAAGCCTGCCACGAGAAAAACTTACAACTCCAAATGGAAAAGATTCAGCATTTGGTGTTCCAAGAAGCATATATCCCCAGACACTGTTGAATTGTCTACAGTTCTGGATTATGTGGTTCATCTTAATGGTCTAGGCCTCAGACCAGCTACTCTCAAGGTACATTTGTCAGCTGTTTCTGCTTTTCTGTCGGTGGGAAAGCCTTCCTCTCTGCCATCTCATCCTGTATTCTGTAAATTTTTCAAAGGATTGCTTCATACCAATCCTCCTTTTAGGGATCCTGCTGCTGCCTGGATTTGAATGTTTGCATTGCTCAGCTTATGCAACCCCCTTTTGAGCCTATGTCCTCAGCAGAGCTCAAGTACTTGACTTGGGAAACTGTTTTTGGTTGTTGTTACCTCTGCCAGACGTATCAGTGAATTGCAAGCTCTGTCAGTTGAACTGGACTTCATCTCATTCCATAGGGACAAGGTGGTCCTTAGAACCAATAGGAGGTTCCTACCCAAAGTGGTTTCTGATTTCCACTTGAACCAATCCATGTCTCTTCCTGTGTTCTTCACTGATCATGCTTCCTCAGGAGAGTGAAGGTTACACAGTTTAGATGTTAAAAGAGCCCTTAGTTACTACATAGAACGTACAAAGGGTCACAGGTGTGACTCCCTCCAGTTGTTCCTCACTTATGGGAAAGTAGGTAAGGGCAGACCTGCCACCAAGAGAACTGTTGCCAGGTGGAATGTGTCCTGTATCCAATTCTGTTATGAGAAACTGAGAAAAATTCCTCCCTCAGGCCTGAGGGCTCATTCCACTAGAGGTACAGCTGCATCTCTGGCTGCGGCCAGGGATATTCCCTTGTTAGAAATTTGCCAAACAGCCACCTGGAAAACAGTTCATACCTTCACCAAGCATTACTCCCTGGATATCCAGGCTCAGAGTGGTGCTAGATTTGATACAGCAGTGCTTCAGAGCCTAGTCCCAAAGTAGGTTCTGTCCCTTCTCCTTGGAGGTACTGCTTGGTAGTCTGCAATTGTCAGAATACAGCAAGACTTCATGTTGTTTGAAGAAAAAATTACTCACCTTAGTAATTGTGTTCCTTCTAATGGAGTCTTGCTGTATTCTGACCTCTCCTGTCTCCCTCTCAGAACCTGTTTTTAGGAAGTGGGTGGGCAGGTGCAGTGTTGCACCCAGGGTGTCTTCAGCACACTTCCTGTTGGGTGCTTTAGTTTGGTTATTAAGAATTTGTTATGCTTTATTACCTGGTTTTTGTTAGTTGCCAGTTGGCTAGTAGAAATTTTACAATTTCCACATTCTGATAGGTCAGTGAGTTTTTAGCTCATAAGAATCTGACGGTTTCGATTCAAAGTACTGCAGACAGAGTCTTCAACCGAGCTCGAGCTCAGCGTTCTATGCCCTGCATAGAAATTTAGCCCTATACTCTCCGGGGGAAGTTCAAAGCTTGGAGCTAACTGCAATTGCCAGAATACAGCAAGATTCCATTAGAAGAAACACAATTACTAAGGTGAGTAATTTTTTCTTCTTGTCTAGCAGTGGTTCTGGCGCAGTGTGTGGGGCCGTATCTGGCACTGGGGCTGGCGGCGTGTCTTGCACTGTATCTTGCACCGGGTCTGGCACTGCGGATGGCGCTGAACTTGTCACCAATGCAGGTGGTGGTTTTTCCAGTGTTCCTGGTCTAGACCTGCCTTTTGGAGGTTAGTCTGCGGTAGAAGTGGATCTGGATGAGTCTCTCCGTAGTCTACTTTGTCGAAGATGCAGTGGATGATTCATTTTATGGGCTGGAATGCAAGCCTTCTGTATCAGTGTGATGGAAGATCTTCTTTCCAGTTCTTTTTCCTCAGGGATATGGGGTCAGACCATTGCATTTCAGTTTTCCTCTGTGGACCAAAGCAGACTTCTACGTCTTGAGTTCCTACATTCGTCAACATGAGTACACCCTGTGGAATACACACAATGCAATGATTGAGAGACTCCCGGAATCTGACATTCTATTGCTAGGGGTTTATAGCCCAATAATCAGCGGAAAGCTTTTGTGAACGCCTACGACTCTGCTGCTGGCAGCAGGTGGTTAACGTCTCCTTGACAGTGCTTATCTGTTCTGCCCTCAGGTTAAGTTCTGGGGACCACTCAGAACAATACAGCTGCCACTTAAACAACAGGAGGCACCTGCTGCCTCTCAGAGGGACGGGATCTTTGACATTCTCGTACAGGCAGTCCGTTCAAGGTAAAGGCCTAAGTGCCTTTATCAGTAACCAACCCAGTAGAGGACACAGGGCCCCAAAGTGCCCTGTACCAACTGCTAAGGATCCAGCCCAAGTCCCAACTCAGCTGTCTGAGGGGGATGCCTCTCAGTGGTAGGAGGGGCGTTTAATTCAGTTTTACAGCCAGTGAAGTCCATTACGAGAGGGATACTCTCCCAATTTCACAGATTTCTCCAGACCTTCGACCCAGACGGCAGCCCAGTTTTTTCGCCTCTCAGTCACATTCTGTGATATGGGGCCTCTGCGGGAACTGGGTGTCACAAACCCACTCAGCAGGTCAGCCCTCTGCTCCCAAAGTGCCAACCTCCGAGTGCAATCTTGTGAACAGTTAACAGAAACAGGGTAACCCTCCTGTCTGTTTTGTGGGGTCGAATCAACCTTTGGTCTCAAGTTCTGGAGGGATTCAAACTGTGAACCTCTTGCTAGTGTACTCAATGCACAGGCTCAGATAATTCTATCTTCGAGGGGCCAGATATCTTTGCATACGGGCTCCTAACCAGGTGTACAAAAATGAACCCTTAAAAACTCTAATTAAAGACCTCAGATTAAACTCTCACCTTTTTCCAGTTTGGTATCACCATTCAAGTTTATGCACAGTGCCTGCCTTAACCATATATACTTCATTTGTTAAAAGAATTTCAAAGACAAGCTAAGTAGGCTCTAAAAATATAGTTTTACTAAAATAGATAAAAGTATGTAAAACATAAAATACAGAACCAAATATCACAAGAACCATGCAACCTTTTAAAAGAACAAGGTTTTAACAGTGCAGTTCCTACTACAGTACTTAGATTTTGTCTCTCTCTACCTGTATACTTGCTTAAAGTGCTCAAAGATGTTTCTTTGTCAGAGTGTAGATAAAAGTGTCTGAAGGAAAACAGAATTTGTTTAAAAAAACTGTCTTTGCCAATCCCTTTGTGTGAGGTCACCTAGCTCCTCCTCTGTTTATGAAAGATCATACACCCAGGATATTTTATCATATTAGAAGGTAAGATAATTAAGGTTACATCAGCAGAAACTCCTTGCCCCATGTGACTTCCCTAATCAAGTCTGTAAATTTCCTTTAATCTATAATCAGTATCCTCTCTCACACAGACATCAAAGCATTTTGGATTTCGCACCAGTGTGCTGTAACCTGGTATCTTACTTCGAGAGGGCTCTTGCAGTAGGTAATTACATATAGGACTGACGCCGGCAGGCGGCAGGACCACACAGAAAAATTTCTAGTTAGCAGTCCCTGGCGAGGGACCACCCCCACATCAGGTGACTGGCGTCAGGAAACGTTGGTATAAAGGGGCGGTCCCTGACGCCCGCCTTCCAGTTCTTTCCCGCCGTTAGTTCGTGCCAGTGCCTCGCGGAAAAGTTCTTCGCTTGTCAGACTCCCTTCATCGGTGTTTTACCAAGTATTTTTCGCTTTTCTTGCTAAATCGTCAGTCATCCGTCGGTGTATGTCATCCCCTACACCCTCTGAGCACAAAAACAAGTGCGATTCGTGCGGCGCCCAACTCCTGCACAAGGACGGCCATTCCCTCTGCCTTTTTTGTCTAGGCTCTGATCATCCGGTAGAGAAGTGCCAGCACTGTCTGAGTTTTAACGTGGCCACCCGGAGAAGGCGGCAGCAGTCCCTTGAAGCCTACATTCTCAAAAAGAAGATGAGCTCCATGGAGAAGGAACTTAAAAAACTGCAACAGGCGTCCACTTCCCCTGAAGGCCATCAGAAGAAAAAGGACAAAGAGAAGCACCGGGACAAGGGCTCCTCCACCGCAACTTCCTCGGGAGTCGCCGTGTTACAGGTAACGTCCCCTTCAGGGGACCGCTCCTCAACGGCTGCCTTAGAGGGCTCTGAAGCGGCTGATCCGTCCGTCTGGCTTGCACTCAGGCCCCTCGGGCGCCTCTAGACCATTGGAGGCCTCTGCCCCCGGTATGGCCGTGGCCCGCAGCTACTGGGCGTGGCGGCTCCGATAAGCGGACGTCGGCTCCTCCGACACCTGCGCGGAGAAGGTCGGTAAGTCGCCTGACTCTTTGGGGTGGCGTGGCCCCTCTTCCGCTGGACCAGGCTGCTCCTCCATCACGGTCCACCTCTGGCGATGGGTCCGATAAGTTGGACGCTGGCCCCTCCGGCACCCGCCTTGATCCCGCTGATAAACCGTACGTCGGTTCACTCGACGTCCGTATAGTGGAAGAGCCGACGCCGGACCCTCCCACGGCCGTCGTCCCCGGCTCCCCGCAGCCTTCGCTGCCCTCCGGGGACCCTGAGTCTTCCCAGCCCGACCCTGGGGACTCCCCCCCCCCCATCCCAGGCGTGCTGGGGTTCCATCTCCGTCAGACCATCCACCTGCGGGTCCACCGGATCTGACGTCGGTTCCCCAGACACTGGCTCCGATGCCGGTACCTCCGACGCCAGTTTTACCGACTCCAGACGACATCCCGCTCTCGGATGTTGCCCTGACGCCGAGCCCTCCACCCTCCGGGCCTTCCAACCCGGTCCCGCCCGAGGGGTCTACGGCTGGGCTGTCTGTTACGGCAGCTGCTCCGGCTCCCTGGTACCCTCTGTCGTATCCGATGCCGGCATACCCAGGACCACAGTATCCGGCGCCACAGCACCCGACGCTGGTCTACCCGACAATGCAGTACTCAGCGCCACAATACCCGACGCCTGGTTTTCCGCCGCCGGGTTTCGGATACTCTCTTTATGGATATAGTCCATACCCATATCCCCCTCCTCCTCCACCGCCCCCTCAGCTGCCAGTGGATTTGCAGGAGACTATGGCCTCCTGGTGGGCTGAGGCCAAGGCTCAGCTCACTAGAGAGGTGAGTGAGTCTACCGGCAGCGGTGCGGTTCCGGTTCCGTCGTCCCAACAACACACTCCCTCACCACCTCCGGACACCAGGGCTAATCCCTCTGGGTCCAGAGAGGGGCAGGACACGCTTCCCCGAGGGCTTCCCAAGGGGTCCGTTCCTCCCCCTGGACAGGAAAGGGAGTCGCTTTCTTCTTCATCTTCCTCTTCCCCCTCGGACTCCTCGGACTCTTCCGATGGCTGCTCCGAAAGGGACGACGAGCCACACTCTCCGTCAAAACCCAGGCCAAGGACTCCTCCGAAGTTGCCTCCGGAAGATCCTTCCTTTACGGAGCTGCTACGCAAAATCCAGGAGGTACATAAGTGGCAATCATTGGAACCAGACCCACAGCGGGTGAAACTCGCCGAGCATCTGGATCTGCCCATGACAGCTCCCACCTTGGTGCCGCCCTTGATCGAGACTCACGCCGACCTTGTTACCACCATTTGGAAACAGCCGTCAGTTCTAGCCCCACTTCCTCGGAAGTCGAACGGGCTATACCAAGCTCCTGAGGGTGTTGACTTTTTAGATTCTCACCCTCAAGCTGACTCGGTAGTGATTAATACCGCTCACGGCCGGTCGGCTAAACTAAAACACCTTAGCTTGTCGCCACCTGATAAAGCACCTCGCCTACTGGACCAGTATGGTAAGAAGATTTTTGTTCTTCCACGCTGGGGATCAGGCCCCTGAACTATGTTGGTCATATGGGGGATTACCAGAAGGCAGTTCTTACTCAGGTGGAAGCCAAATTGGACTCCCTGCCGGACTCTCAAGTCAAGCAGGAGTTGGCTGACCTTGTCCGCTCTGCACGTTCGGCCAGTCGACACATGCTTCGTGCGACCTACGATGCAGTGGACACTGCTGGACAGAGCTCAGCTTTCGCTGTAGGCTTATGTCGTCACACTTGGCTCCGTGTGTCAGGGTTGGTCCCGGAAGTGCAGTCCGCTATACAGGAAGCGCCTTTCCGGGGGTCGGTGCTCTTCGGTGGCGATGTCAAGGACATCATCACCGATTTTCAGGAGAAGGGGATGGCACTAAAGTCCGTCGACTCTATGTACCATCCTCCAGTCGCTGGTGCCGTCCCTTTTGCAGATGGAATCGGGCAAGGCAAAACCTCCGGAAGCGGGCCACTAAGCGGGGCCCCACAGCTGCTAGCCCCGCCCAAAAAGCAGCGGGTGCTTCAGCTGCGGCGCTGCCCCACCACCTGACTCCTTTCCTCTCCCACAGCCTCCGGACTCCCGGAGGAACCGGTAGGAGGGAGGTTTTCCCTCCATCTTCCGGGCTGGGAGAGGATAACATCAGATTCTTGGGTGCTCCAGCTGATCGCAGAAGGACACTCAATAGAGTTTCTACAGAAACCACCTCGCCACCCCCCCCCAAAAGTCATCGTATTCTCTGGAACATCTTCTGTGGGTCTAGGAAGAGATTTCAGCACTGTTGCTGAAAGAGGAGATAGAACCCGTCCCTCTTCATCTTCAGGGGACAGGTTACTATTCTCACTTCTTTCTGGTCCCGAAGAAGACAGGAGATGTAAGACCCATTCTAGATCTCAGTTCCCTGAATCTTTTTGTGGAGTACAAAAGGTTCAGAATGCTCTCCTTGCAGAGCCTTCTGCCCCTCCTCCGCTCGGGCCAATGGCTGTGCGCTCTGGATATGCAGGATGCTTACCTGCACATTTCCATTTGCCCGTCTCACCGCAGATATCTCCGTTTTGCGTTCCAGGGGGACCACTACCAGTTCAAGGCACTTCTCTTTGGCCTATCCTCAGCTCCCCGGGTATTTACCAAAGGCCTTGCGGTGGTGGCGGCCTACCTGCATACCTGGGGGGTGCAAGTTTTCCTGTACCTGGACGATTGGCTCCTGGTGGCCTCATCCAGGGAGGAACTCCTGCACTGCCTCGCCCTTACCCAGCAGGTTTTTGCCTGCCTGGGTATTGCCGTCAACCATTCCAAGTCTCATTTGATCCCATCTCAGAGACTAGAGTTTATTGGGGCGATTTTAGACATGATCATTGGCAGGGCCTTCCTGCCACCGGACAGGGCGTCCACTCTCCAGACTCAAGTAAGTCTGTTGTCCGGCCGCAGGTGGGTCAATGCAAGATCGGTCCTTCGCCTCCTCGGGCTCATGGCAGCTGCTATCCCAACAGTCCCTTGCGCTTGGCTCCACATGAGGGTTTCCCAGTGGGCGCTTCGCTCCCAATGGGATCAGCTGGTGGACGACTTGGATTACTTGGTTCTAGTCTCCTCACCGATGCTTCGAGACTTGCAGTGGTGGATGGTTCGAGAGAACCTGCTTCGGGGAGTTTCTTTCTTCCTTCCTCTCCCCTCCCAGACTCTAACCACAGATGCCTCGGGCAAAGGTTGGGGAGCCCATCTTAGTCCCCGTCGGACCCAGGGCTCTTGGTCCAAGCTCGAACAAACACTCCACATCAATGTGCTTGAGCTTCGGGCAGTTCTTTAAGCTCTCCAAGCCCTTCACCTGTACATTCTTTCCAGCCACCTAGCCGTCCAGATGGGCAATATGTGTGTGGTTTGGTATATCAACAAATGGGGGGGGAACCGGTCCTACCCTCTTTGCAGGGAAGCAATGAGGGTTTGGGATTGGGCAGCACAACACGACCTTCACCTCACGGCAATTCATGTTCCGGGAGTCGACAACACCTTGGCAGACAAACTAAGTAGCTTGTCTGCTCTGGCTCACGAGTGGGAACTGGATCAAGGGGTTCTAGATGATATCTTCCGACCCTGGGGAACACCACAGGTCGACCTGTTCGCTTCCCCTTTAAACACAAAACTTCCCGACTTCTGCTCGCTCGTTCAAGAGCGAGGCGTTTTCTGGAGAGACGCTCTGTCTCTAGATTGGAAGGACAGATTCGTCTATGCCTTCCCCCAATTCCTCTGATCCCACAAGTCTTGCAGAAACTAGGTTCAGAAGGAGCACAAATTATTCTAATCGCTCCTTTCTGGCCCAGGCAAGTTTGGTTCTCTCTTCTACAACAATACTCAGAGGATCCTCCTCTTCCTCTTCCTCTGTCTCGAGGTTTACTGACCCAGGATCAGGGGACTCTGGTCCATCCAGGTCTCAAGTCCCTTCAGCTTCATGCATGGCTCCTGCAGACATAGCTCAAAGTCGCTTAGGGGTTTCTCCCCAAGTGGCGGAGATTTTGGTGGAGGCTAGAAAATCCTCCACTAGATCTACATATGCCATGAAGTGAAAAAGGTTCACAATCTGGGCTGCTTCGAAAGACGTGGAACCTTTTTCCTGCTCGGCTGGGCCACTGCTAGAGTACCTGCACCATCTTTTTGACCTGGGTCTTAGTCACTCTTCTCTGAAGGTTCACATGGCGGCCATCTCGGCCTATCATGTTCCCTTTGCAGACAGAAGATTCACTCAGTTGGAGGTCTCTAAGACTTTCCTCAGAGGGGTTCTCCATCTGAGACCTCCTATCTGTATTCCCACCCCTCCTTGGGATTTGAACTTTGTTCTTGAGAAACTTACTTTGCCGCCTTTTGAACTGGCAGCTTCTGCAGACTTGAAGTTCCTTTCATGGAAAACTCTCTTCCTTGTGGCCATTACTTCCGCTCGGAGAATTTCCGAGCTCCAGGCCCTGATGTGTAAAATTCCATACTTGATTTTTCACAAGGAACGTGTGGCTCTGTGCACTAACCCTAAGTTTCTTCCCAAGGTGGTAGCGGAGTCTACTCTGAACCAGTCCATAGAGTTACCCACCTTTTTTATGCAGTACTCCAATCAAGGGAGTATTTACTGCATACTATGGACGTTCACTGGATTCTGAGATACTACACTAACAGGACAAAGGATCTCAGGAAGACTGATCAACTGTTTGTTTCTTTTGTACCTAAAAGAGAAGGCAATGCTGTTTCTAAGCAATGCCTATCTAAGTGGTTGGCTCACTGTACCACTTTCTGTTATGACAAGTACAACAAGACCCTCCCGGGTCAAGTAAGAGGCCACTCCACCAGGGGAGTCGCTGCCTCAGCGGCTTGTTTCAAGAATGTGTCAGGGGCACACATCTGTGCTGCCGCCACTTGGACCTCCGTCCATACCTTTACAAAACATTACAGCTTGGGATATTACCTCTCGTCGTAGAGCAAGCTTTGGGTTGGCTGTCCTGCAAGGCCTCCTTTCTTAAGGCCTTCACAGCTAAAGGATCTACTCCGAGTAGCTTTCCTCCTCCCGTGTGCTTCTTCTTTGTTCCAGACTGCTTAGGACAGTCCTATATGTAATTACCTACTGCAAGAGCCCTCTCGAAGTAAGATAGTACAGTTACATAAGAACTTACCGTAACAGTAGATCTTCGAGATGGGCTCTTGCAGTAAGTAATACCTTCCCGCCCTTCATCTCCCTAAGCTTTTTCAGCTTTTTCCATTGAGGGAAATATCCACTCCTCTCTCATCTGGCCTCCTGTGGCCTGTGGTGGGAAAGAACTGGAAGGCAGGCGTCAGGGACCGCCCCTTTATACCGACGTCTCCTGATGCCGGTCACCTGATGTGGGGGCGGTCCCTTGCCAGGGACTGCTAGCTAGAAATTTTTCCGTGGGGTCCTGCTGGCTACTGGCATCAGTCCTATATGTAATTACCTACTGCAAGAGCCTCTCTCAAAGATCTACTGTTATGGTAAGTTCTTATGTAACTGTACTTTCCTCCTTTAATGCCATAAAATGGATATTGATTTCACTTTTAGCAGTTAAAGCTGTATTTAACTTAGAAAAAACGGAGATTCTTGATTAAGGCCTGTTCTAATCTGTAATTAGCTTATGGCCTTCCAGGTAACACCTTGTATCTAAAACCTGTGTGTGTGTGTGTGTGTGTGTGTGTGTGTGTGTGAACTCACATGCTGTCTCAGCATCTCTCATGAGAGACAGTCCATAGTACATTTTTATATTACAACAAGCATTTGTCCATGCCGAATGTTTGCTTGCTGGCATTGACATTGGTGGGGTGTGCCTTTGGGTCGTCAGGTCATCAACACGGCGAATGACCGCACCACTAACCCCAAGCATATGAGTACCTCACCTCCAGATAAAGAGTCAAGGCAGCTGGACAAGTTTGGACGTAAGTTCTACTCGTCCTCTACTCTGGCTATGTGGGCTCTGAACTATCTGAGCCGTGTGATTCTGTATCAAAAGACTGCACTGCGGCAGCTCAAGTCTAAATTTGAGGCCTTGGCCGCTTCTGAATCCAAGACTGAAATTGAGCAGTCAGAATGGCAGAGATTACCTGCTGCCATGCTTTGCGAACCGTCTACGACACTGTAGATGCTTCGGCTCAGAGCTCTGCCACAGCTGTTTGCCTACGCAGATTCTCCTGGTTTCAGGTCTCGGGATTTGCCCAGGATGTTCAGACCTCTGTCCTGGACACCCTTTTCCGAGGCTCCATCCTCTTTGTAGGAGATGTCAAGGACATTCTAACGGAATTACAAGAGAGTGGCAAAGCCTTGTGCTCAGTGCAGTCTCTGTACTGGTCTAATAATAAGCCTAAGCAGCCCTTTCGTTGCCAACAAAGGTGCCAAAACAGGCAGCAGCCTGCCATACATCAGACCAAACGTCAGGCTACTTCCTCAGCCTCCACCCCTCCAGCCAAGTCACAGAGAGCCTTTGGGGTGGCACATCCCAACCCTCCCACCGCCTCCTAACTTGCGGCTTGCCCCCACCCCATCTTCTTCCTCTTGGTCTGGAGCAGCCGGTAGGGGCAAGGTCGCCAGCCACCTGGCAGGGTGGGAGGTGATTATAGCAGACTCGAGGGTCCTTCAGCTCATAACTGAAGGTCACACACTAGAATTTCTAAAGAGACCTCCAGAAAACCCTCCAGATCACTCTCACTACCCAAAGGGTCACATTCCACTCATCCGAGAGGAAACTGAAGCTGTGCTGAGGAAATCCACCATAGAGCTTGTTCCTCAGGGCCAAATTGGAAGGGAATATTACTCCCACTTCCTCCTGGTCCACAAAAAGACGGGAGACCTTCGGCCAGTATTGGGCCTCAGCATGCTCAACCAGTGCATAAGAGTACAAGAGATTTTGCATGCTGACTCTACCAGTGTCGTTGGGGCCATTATGTGTTCCCTTACCTCGACGACTGGCTTCTGTTAGCTGTGTCGAGAGGCAGCTTGGTAACCTTTCTGTCTGCTACCCTGGATCTTTTCCATCGGTTGGGTATTACGGTGAACATAGAAACATAGACTTTGACGGCAGATAAGAACTGCTTGGCCCACCTAGTCTGCCCATTTCCCTACCTACAGGATAAGCTGCAGATCCTAGTTAACCAACAGCCTATTTCTTCCTACCCACCACAAGAATTGCCTTTTGTCTGTCCCATGCATTCTTGAATTCTCCCACAGTTTTAGACCCCACAACCTCCTGAGGAAGGCTGTTCCATGCATCCACTACCCTCTCTGTGAAAAATACTTCCTCACATTGCCCCTGCTGATCCCCCTCTATCTTCAAATTGTGTCCCTTTGTTCTTGCACATCTCTTTTTCTGAAAGATGCTACCCTCTTGGACTTTGTTGATTCCCTTGAGGTATTTCAGCATTTCTTTCATGTCTCCCCCCCCTCCTTTCCTCGAGGCTATATATCTTAAGCTCCTTTAGTCTCTACTCGTATGCCTTCTCTTGCAGACCCTGCACCATTTTAGTTGCCCTCCTCTAGACTGCCTCCATCCTGTCTATGTCCTTGCAGAGATGAGGTCTCCAGAACTGGATGCAGTACTCCAGAAGGGGTCTCACCAACCAACTGTCTATATAGAGGGATAACAACTTCCTGTTTTCTGCTTGTGATGCCTCTCCCTATACACCCCAGTACCCCCCCAGCCATCCCTACTGCCTTCTCACATTGCTTGCCAACCTTAAGATCATCTGATATAATTAGCCCCAGGTCCCTTTCCATTTTTGTTGTTGTTACTACTATCTCCCCTCCCCCCATTGTGCACCCTTTCCCTGGGTTTATGTTTCCCAGGTGCATTATTTTGCACTTCTTTGCACTGAATCCAAGCTGCCATACTTCTGACCATTCCTCCAACCTTGCCAAGTCCCTTCTCATCCTTTCCACGTCTCCTTGTTTATCAAGCCTGTTGCAGATCTTTGTTTCATCTGCAAAGAGGCATACCTTTCCTTCCAGCCCCTCTGCAGTGTCACTTATAAAGAAATTAAAAAGGACTGGACCCAGTACCGAACCCTGTGATACCCCACTAGTAACCCCCCTTTCTTCAGAGTGGACTTGGAATTACCTTCTGTGTCCTGTTGTCCAGCCAATGTTTTACCCAGGCTACCACCCTGGGTCCTACTCCCAGACTGGTTAATTTGTTTATTGTGTGGAACTGTGTCAAATGCCTTGTTAAAGTCTAGGTAGGCCATGTCCACAGCCCCTCCCTGGTCTACTACTTTGGTCACTCAGTCAAAGAAATCGATTAGATTCGTCTGATATGAGCTTCCTGCTGTGAACCCATGCTGCCTTGGGTCCTGTGCCCTACTGGCCTCTAAGTACTCAACAATTCTTTCCTGCAGAAGTGATTCCATCACTTTCCCTACCACAGAGGTCAAACTGACAGGTCTGTAGTTTCCTGCCTCTGTCTTGCTCCCACTTTTGTGAAGGGAAATCACATCCACCTTCCTCCAGTCCTCAGGTACCACACCATCCTCCCATGATTTGTTAAAAAGGGTAGTCAGTGGTGTCACTAGTTCTCCCCTTAATTCTTTTAGAATTCTGGGGTGAATCCCGTCAGGCCCTCTTGCTTTGTCCACCTTCAGTTTTAGGAGTTCTTTTGGAACCCTTTCTTCTGTGATAGGACTGGAATCGACCCCCTATCCAGAGTGCTTCTGTTAATTAGATTAGGTACCTTCCCCTCTTCCTCTTTTGTGAATACTGAGCAGAAGTATTCGTTCAGTATCCCTGCTTTTTCACTGTTCCGCTGTGCCACCCGCCATCCATTGTATTCAGCTTCACTATCCCTCCCTTTGTCTTTCTATGCTCCCTGATGTACCTATAAAAGGTTTTATCCCCCTTCTTAACTGAGTTGGCTATCTTATCCTCAGTTTGGGCCTTTGCTATTCTGACTTCTCTTCCTGCTTCCTTCTGCCTTAACTGGTACAGTTCTCTGTCCTGCTCCTTCTGTGTTTCTTTATACTTCCTAAATGCTATATTTTTCTCCCTAACCTTCCCCGCCACCTCTTTTGAGAACCATAGTGACTTTTTCTTTCATTTTGATTTGTTTATTTGCTTCACACAAAGGCTTGTTGCCTCTGTGATGGTGGTTTTGATGTTTCCCTATCGTTGCTCCATCCCTCCTTCTTGCCTGTTTGCTAGTGCTTTTCTAAGGCACTCTCCTGTCTTGCCAAAGTCAGCCCTCCTGAAGTCCAGTACCCTAACTTTTGTATGGCTTGACTCTGTGGCTAAGTTGATCGTGAACCACACTGTTGTTCACTTGTTCCCAGATGGCTACCCACTTCTAGATCAGAGATCCTCTCACTGTCCTCATTTGAGAGTACGAGGTCTAAGACTGCTCTCTCATGAGCGGGTTCCAAAACTAGCTGTCTGAGGCATGCCCCCTGTAGGGCATCGAGAATGGCCCTGCTCTTGTATGTGGCTGTAGCAAAGGTGCTCCAGTTAACATCTGACATATTCAGGTCACTCATCAACAGTACCTCCCCTTTCTCTGCCATCCTAAGGATGCCTTGTGTCATATCCTTATCCATTCCCTCCCCCTGAGATGGGGGTCTGTATACAACCCCTGTGCAGATTGTGGTGCCATTTCCAGTCTCTAAGGTGACCCACAGTGCCCCCTCTCCTCCCTGTTTACTCTTTTGTTCCGTTGCCTTTATCCCTTCCCTTACATAGAGAGCTACTCCTCCTCCTCCTCTTCCACCCTCCCTGTCCCTCCTGTAGGTTGTGTACCCTGGTATGTTAACATCCCAGTCATGGGTCTCTGTACCATGTTTCTGTGACTGCCACGATATCCAGGCATCCCTCTTCCATCAAGGCCACCAGTTCAGGGAGCTTGTTGCCCAGACTACAGGCATTGGTACTCATTACCCTACATTTCTTGATGGCCTGACCCCTTTTTACCCTTATTGCCTTTGTCGTTTTCTCCATTTACCCCATGCCCTTCTCCCTATCTGCCCTTACTACCCTGATTTTTTTTTTGGGGGCCAGACTTCCTGCCCTTTCTCCAGTACCTCCCTTGGCTAGTTTAAAGCTTGCCAATGAGCATTTAAACCTATCACCTAGGATCCTGGTTCCCCTCCTAGACAGATGCAGACCATTGTACCAGTATAGGCATGCATCACTCCAGGTGGACCCCCAGTCCCCAATGAATCCAAACCCCTGAGCTCCGCACCAGTTTTTCAACCACTGATTGAATCCCATGGTGTGGAGCACCCTAGCCTCACCTATGCCGTAGACAGGTGGCACCTCCGAGAAGGTTACCGTGTGTGCTACTTGTCTAAGACCCCTCCCCAATTCCACAAACTACTTCCTGCACTGCTCTGATCCCTTTCTCAGCTAGGTCATTTGTCCCTAGGTGGATAATGACATCCAGCTCACAACCCCCGTGCAACTGTTCTGGCAATCCTGAGAATTCGTGCCCTGTCCCTCCAAGCCATGGCACCAGGCAGGCACCTTACCTCCCTCTCCCCTTTCTCCCCCCCCACCCAGTTTTACCCTCCTAGCAATAGAGTCCCCCACCAGGAGTTGTTTCCTTCCCCTGTGGGGTCCCATGCCACCGTCCTGCGGGTCTCCTTTGTGGAGGTTCCCAGCATCCTGCTCGGTCTTCACTGTGGGTGTTTCCATAGAGGAACCACACTTTGCCAGAACGGCATATGAATTGTGAAGAGGTATAACTGGAGGGATGCACCTCTGTTCCACCACCCTCACTCTCCCTGAGCCCACTGTGATCCAACCGCTCCTCTTTCTTGGCAACCTCTGAGGCAACGGCAGTGGCCCTGGTGGTACCTGGGTGGGAGAGGAGGTCCCCCAAATACTGGCCAACTCAGCCTGGAGATGAGCAACCTCCTCCCTAAGCCCAGAGAGGTGCCTGCAGATGGGACAACACCGCATCCTCCAGAACATCTCCCAGAAGACTGCTGCTTCACAGGCACTGCACTGCACCATTCCCATCATGTCTTATTTCTGGCCACTTAACTGTTGTTTTGGATACTTACTTTTTCCTCTGTTTATTTATATATTTTTATTTTTCTCCCTACTTACTTACTGCTTTGTAGACTTTAAGCTCTGATCTTCCTGTTCTGAGACAAGAAGTTCCTATATTTCTCAGTAGTCTCCTTATTTGCTCAGAGTCAGACCTCCAGCAGCTGGGGGTGGGGGTGGGGAGTGAGAGCTACTCTTTTCTTCTAGGATGGTGAGTCTTTTGTGGCTCTGTGATTACTCACTTTCTGATCCCAAACAGGAAGCATACATGTGATGTCTCCCGTTTGGCGGAGAGTCACGTGTTACAACTAAGCTCGATCCCACACGGAAAGCAAACTCCCGCTTTATGCAGTCAACTGGCCCGCCTCCCAAAACAGCAGGTTGTGTCAATGCTGCATATAAACAGTATGAATGGCAAAGGGAGGACAGGTAGTGGCTTTAGCTGTTAATGTGCCCTGGTAGAGGAGCTTGCATTCCCTGGGCTGTTCCTCAGTTCGGGGAGCTAACGTAGTGTCGGTGTCAAGGCAGGGCTGTCTGCATTCACCTCCAGTTAATTGTTTTAGGAGGCAGCAGTTCGATTATGGCAAAATTGATGGCAGATTTATGAATTAACAGTCAGTTTAGGAGCAAGCCTGTTTTTAAAAAAGCATCCAGCCCCTGACCGAACTTCTCGCCCTGTGGCAGCTCTAGCAGATCTTCTTGCTGGATGCGCTCTACTGGTCTCCCACCTCCCGAACAAGGTAACGCTCCACTCCTGGGACTGGGGTTGCATCAACTAAACTATTTAAAAGCCAACTCGGTTCGTTTAGGCTTTCTCCTGCCTAAAATGACAATCTCCCGGATAACTTCACAAAACCTCCCTCCTGCACTGATTTACATCATCACATATATGAGGAAGTTCCTGTTGTCAGTCAAATCCTGTGCCTATAAAAGTAGGTCTGGCTTAGGGTTGAGGGGAGGAAAGGAGGGCAGTATAGTCCCAGTAGAGAAGTATAGTTATAACATCAGCTCCTTCCTCTTGCTGTTCTCTGCCTGTTTTCTGACAGAAGCTATCTAGGGCAGTTTTTAAATCTGGCTTTAACCTGTCTTCCTTCTAGCTAAGCCAGTCCCCCTACTATACAGCTCTTTCTATGCATAGTTAATTACACAGATAACAATTCCCTTTAGCCAACTGAAACAAACACCTAGATAACTGCACAGATAACAATTCACTTCAGTCAACTCAGACAAACACACTTTTTTTTTTACCCTAAATTGAAGGTCCCAGTAGTAGAGTTCTAGTTCTTTAGTCCCAGTAGAGAAGTATAGTTATAACAGCAGCTCCCCATGTCTCGCCGTATCCCTTCTCAGTACCTCCGATTTATTGGGGTGGTGCTGGATACAACCCAGGGTCAGGCTTCCTCCATTTGGACAAGTCGGAAACGTTGCAGTTTAATGGAGGCCACTGCTTGACCAACAAGGGCTTTTTTTTTTTTTTAATACTTGTTTATTGAAAAGTATAATTTGTACCCAATACATTATATTTCACAGGAGATTCATCCAATAAGCATACATTATAAACAATGCCTGGTCTTTGTTTGTTCCTCCACACAAACATGAAATATACACATATTTTAAGTACATATATAATATTCAAAGATTATTTATGTTTTTTAAGCAATTAACTACTATACCAAAATATCAAGTTAATCCAATAAAAAAAAAAAGAATACTTGATACCATGTTATAAATTAAAATGAAGGTAACTTGGGAGAGTGAGAACTTGCTACCAAACTATTACTGTCATGTAAATTAATTAAAACTTATATCCAGAGATTGGGGAGGGGGATAGCACCAACAAGTTCCATAATTTGCTTTTTTTTTTTTAGTTCTCTGGGCCGGCCTCCATTTAGTATTTAAACCATATGGGTATCTTGTTGTAATTTATTTTGATAAAGGTCCCATTTATTCCATATGTTGTTAAACTTCTCATTTTGATTATTTATGGAATGGGTTATCCTTTCCATGTGTGGAATTTGGGTCACTATTCTTAGCCAATCTTGTAGTGTTGGAGGTGTTTGCTGCAGCCAATTTTTTGTAATTGCTTTCATAGCAGCTATTGTTAGAATGGCCTAAAGATAATGTGCTTCTCTGCCTCCCACTCCCTCTGGACAGAGACCCAGGATGCAGTGTTCTGGGGCTATATCAATTGATGGTGTGAATAATTCAGACAGATGTCTACATACTTGTATCCAGAAGTTCTGGACCTCACTACAAAACCAAAAAATATGCGATTGGTCAGCAGAGGTGTTACCACATTTCCTCCAGCACCTCCCCTGAGGTAGTAAACCCGCTTTATTTAACTTCATTGGAGTGTAAAAGTATTTAATTCTAAGTTTCCAAGTAAACTCTTGCCAACCTGTGGAAGAGGTTGTCTTCCATACATTTCTGAAGATCTTTACCCAGGTTTTTGAGCTTAGAGTAATGTTTAATTCTGCTGCTCACTTTTGTTGGATCTTTTGAGTACTGTTGCCCCTATCCATCACTAAGTTGTTGTACAAGATGCTCCTTTGCCATGAGTACTGCCCTATATGGCTTCAAATGCCTGAGGAAAGGGTCTCTCATCCTGCCAAGCTGACACCTGTCTCTGTTTAGCATTTATGAAGTCCCTTATTTGGTAGTAGTATATACAATCTGCACCACTCCAATTATTTCTGGTCTTAAGAAGTTCAAATGTTATTAAATCTTGACCTTTAAGTAATTGCCAAGATGCGATGGGCCTTTCTTCATTTGTTGGTGTACCATTTATAATAGGTGGCCGGTTTAAATTCTGAGTTGAAACACCAGTTCCTATACCTCCACATGTTTTTGGCTGTATATCCCCGTTTAGTCCCTAGTAACCACCCTTTCAGTGTTGTTTTTAGAGCATATCCCTGATATGTTTGGGTATCTATTTGTGTTGGTAGATTAAAAATAGCCCTTGAAAGAGGAACATCTGTAGAAGTACTTAATTCCATTTGTTGCCAGTGGGCAGAATAGTTTGGGTGGGACCACAATTCATTTGGGCGGCCAGCCAGTAATCTTGTAGATTGGGGCAGGCCCTTCCCCCTGCCTGCTTTGGTAGAAATAAGGTCTGCTTGGATATTCTTGGACGTGAATATGCCCACAAAAATGCCATAATTTTTCTTTGCCACTGCATTATGTCTCTTGGTGGTATTGGACAAAGAATTGCTTGGAACAAGTATAATACCCTTGGTAAAATATTTGTTTTGAAAGTTTGTAACCTTGAATAAAAGGGGAGCGGGATGAGCGACCACCTTTGTAAGTCTGACCATATGTTTTTAAAGGGGGGGTAATTGTCTCTATAAAGATATGCGGGTGATTTCCCCAACCTCACTCCCAGGTACTTGATATTGGGACAATCCCATCTCATGGGAAATTTAACTTTGAGTTCTTGGGGAATATGGGTATTCAGTGTTAAAATCTCTGTTTTTGACCAATTTAATTTATATAGTCTGATACCCCTGAAAAGGACTCTATTTGTTGAAATACTTTGGGGATGGATTTCTCAGGGTCAGATAGGTATAATAGAATGTCGTTGGCATATAATGCAATTTTATGAGGCGTGTCATCCCACATTATACCCTGTATATTTGAATGTGGTCGTATACTTTGTGCTAAAGGCTCGATATAGAGCGCAAAAAGTATAGGGGATAGGGGACATCCCTGATGAGTACCCTAAAAGTCTAAATGGTTGGGATATATATCCATTGGCCCGCACATAGGCCGACGGATTCTTGTATATTTTGGATACCAGTTGGCAAAAAAGTGTAGGGAAACCAAAGCCGGCCAGGGAGCCCTGAAGAAAGTCCCATGAAACCTGATCGAATGCTTTTTCAGCATCTAGGCTCATAATACAGACTGACTGAGTTTTAGGTTGTATTCTGTCAATAATATTGATAGTCCTTCTGACATTGTCTAATGTTTGTCTGCCTGGGATAAAGCCCGCCTGGTCCATATGTATGTATGAGTCCGGGTAGGACTCCCTGGACCCTTCTGGCCAATATGGCTGTCATTATCTTATACTCCGTATTTAGGATAGAAATTGGGCGGTATGATACACAATTGGTGGTGTCCCTGGCCGACTTTGGTATAACAGACACTATTGCCTGCGCCCACGACGGGGGCATCACACCATCCTCTGTTCTAACGTAGTTGTAGGTTTTGCAAAGTAGGGGGGCAATAACCTTTTTGAACTGTTTGAAAAATTCCGCAGGCAGTCCGTCCGAACCTGGACACTTTCCTGCTTTTAGATTCTGAATTTCCTGGGTAGTTTCTTGTTCAGTAAAGGGTCTACTCAGTACTTCTCCCTGTGCCACAGTAAGGTATGGGAGTCCCAAGGGGGCTATATATTCCCTAATTTCTTGTGTCGAGGGGGAGATTCCTTTAGCATATAGGTTTTGATAATATATCCTAAAGGACTCAGCTATATCTTCAGTTTTATACTGAAGTGTATGTTTGATGGGGTCCCTAATTTTAGCAATAGTAGCTTTATTTCGGTGTTGATGCGACCTACTAGTCAAAAGGTTTAGGGCTCTCGGTCCTCCTTCATAAAATCTTTGTTTTGTGTAAATTAGTCTTTGCTCAATCTGATAGTCCAAAATCTTTATAAATTCTGCTTTCAATGTTTTAAGTTGTTTCCCCCTTTCTTTATTTAATTTTTGTTGTTGTTTTTCCAATTCAGCTATCTGTTCTTGTAAATCTTTTTGTCTTTTATCCCTCTGCTTTTTTGCTCTAGCAGAAATCTCAATAAATTTCCCTTGGATGAGGGCTTCAATTGTATCCCATAAAATTCCCAGAGAAACTTCAGGGTGTTGGTTATCTTGTAATGCTTTCTTTATGGTCTGGGTCATTATCTCCTGATATTCTTTAGTTTGGAGCAGAGGCAGGTTTAACCACCAAAATGTTGAACGTTTCGGGGGGCCTATTGTTAATTGTAGGAATATTGGGGAGTGGTCCGATATCAAACATGACCCTGTCTCCACCGAAGTACAGATTCCCATAGATTCTTTTGGCATTAAAAAATAATCTAGCCTTGAATAAGATTGATGGGAATGAGAGAAGTATGTGTATTGTTTAGTACTTTTATGATATGCTCGCCATACATCAGTTAGACCTATTTCTCCTAGCAACTTATTTACCCTCTTAGCCACTCCCCCCTCCCCCATTGAAGGCTGTCCTGAGGAGTCCAGAATGGAATTTAGCCTTAGGTTCAAATCCCCAACCAAGACTAAATAGCCCTCAGCCCAATGCATCACCTTAGGGAGTGAGTCTCGATAAAGGTGAACTCTACCCTGGTGGTGCATATATTGATATAAGTGTGAGCATAGCCCGTTAAAGAGTCCCTTGACGGCTGAGTATCTGCCTTATCTATCATTGTATCCTTAAGATCAAAGGGAGTGGAGTGTGGAATTAAAATGGCCATTCCCCTTCTGCGCCCTTTACCATATTCAGATGCTACTACCTTCTGTAAACCAAATTTTAGGAGTTTTTCTTGCTTTATTTTGTTCATATGGGTTTCTTGCAGTAAAATAAAAGCTGCCCCAGTTTTCTTTAAGAATGACAATGCTCTGGCTCTCTTAATAGGGTGGGCTAAACCATTAACATTGTAAGATACGATCTTCACATCAGAACCACCCATTATAAATCAATAGTGTCTCTCTGTTAACGTGTACCCATTTGGTTTCCCTATTGCTCCAACTATTTCCATAGGCAATGTTGTTTAACCATTGTATCATGACAGTAAGATTCTCTCCCTGTAACAAAATAACTAAACGGATAAATTTTCGAACAATCCTTAACTTGATGACACTTTCTAACATTTGATGGCTTCCAAAAATGGAGATCCACTCAAATTCCCAGCGAATCTCTAAAGCCAGGTCCTTCCCACACGAAGAGGATGTGTGTCTGGCTGGGGAGATGAAGAAAAAAAATCGTCTCGCCACTAAAGTAGTGGCTGTCCCTCTGAGCCTACTGAAATCTTATTCAGGCTCTTGTCACTGAAAAACTCGGTGCACTATGTGACGTTGATGAACCACTCTGAATGCCAGCACAGGGCACTGTCTGGTTCAAGGTTAGAGTGGTCTCAGCAATAACGCCCCCAAAGCTTAAACAGTAGAAAAGCACCCAAATCTTTTTTGCTTCTGATATAGCCGCCCCCTATGATTGTACCAATTACGGTGGTAATTATCGATATGCCAATATTTGCATTTTAAATGCTATATCTGAGTGGTGCTCAAACATCGTGCCATTAGCACTCAATCCAGCTACAGGTCTACAGTAAGAAACAGTCATAGGAACAGTTTAACTGTGCGTTAAATATTATGTCAGCAGTCTATTGGAAGGCATTGGTCACACAGCATACGATGTTCTGGAGAGAACCCCACGGTCTTTCCTTCTAATTTGTTTACTTATCTTTTTCAGTCCTGCGTATCTTCTGTTTGGATTCCCCTCATGGTCTGCATTTTTGAAAGCGCTGCACGAATTACCACAAGGGGCTTTCAAACAACATGAAGTCTTGCTGTATTCTGACTATTGGCAGTGATCACCAACCTTTGAACTGCCCCGGAGAACAAAGAGTTAACTTTCCATGCAGGGCATGGAGCGCTGAGCTCAAGCTCAGTTGAAGCCTCTGTCTGCTATTGTTTAAACTCCAACCGTCAGATTCTTTACTCCGCCTCACTGAACAGTCGCTCCGGAGATTTCTCCTTCGCTCGGTTCAAAAAAGTCAGTTAAAGTGTTGTTTTTTTCACTTGGTTTCTACAGAATTTCTGCTACTGAACCTATCGGTTTAAGTCTCTGTCTGTGGTACCGTGAGTACTAGATAGGTTTTGTATTAGTTTTTGTGTGGAACTTGTAAACATTGGATCGGTTCAGTTTGAACCGATCAGGTTTGTGATAAAAAACTTCTGTCTTTATTAGAGTGTGGTAACCGGTCCGTATCGGTTCTAAAAAGCAGTTTAATTACGTTTTTCCAAGACCAATAACACGGTCCAGGAACCGATAGGGGTGTCTTGCCTCATGGATTGCCAAAAAAGGGTAAGTTGTGGTTAGGATTGGCCATGTCTGAGAAACCCAAGAAAAAAACGGGCCCACTGGGTTTCAACACTGTAGTGTGTGTGGGGAAGACTTTGCTAAGGCTGATCCCCACACCAGCTGTGTTTATTGTCTGGGGTTTGACCACCTCAATTCAGACTGCCAAATTTGTAAAAGTTTTCCCAAAGCTACCCTGGATAAGAGAGTAGGTAGACTGAGGGATAGGGAGGCCGAGAACTCCGCTGACCCGGATGGCCAGCCCGGTTCGGTTCCGACCGAACCAGAAGGAGTGCCCTCTGACCAGGGCGAAACTTCTTTGGGCAAAAGGAGAACAGATTATGAGGAGTCGGTTCCGGTTAAAAGAAAGAAAAGGGAAGAATCATCCGGTTCGGATCCACAACTTATTTCTCCGACCACTGATGAAATAGCCAAAGCGATAAGGATAGTTCAGTCGTTAACTCCGGTTTCGGCCGAACCAGCACCATCTGTCAGGGGCTCGGTTCGGTCGGTTCCCCTGGTTCCGGATTACACCTTAGAAGAAATTTATGAACCGGAGGAGGAGGAGGAGGAGGGAGAGTATGAGGATAATGATGATGATGATGGTGATTATGAAAGTCTGGATGTGCCTATTGACCCGGACATCTCCCCAGACAGACCTTCAGGTGTTTCCCTCCTAGGTTTTCTGAGTCCTCCTCCTACTTTATGTTTTACAAGAAAGTGGCTGAAACCCTCCAGTTTCCAATGGAAGAAGCAGCAGAGGACCAGGAGGAGCCTGATTTCGTAGAGATGATGGACATCCCAGAGTCCAGGAGACTGTCTGTTCCCCTCCATAAATCCTTTGGGAAACAGACATTTAAAATTCTAAAAACTCCTAATTCCATATCTCCTGTAGACAGAAGAATGGACAAGAGGTATACCCTTTCAGGCTTGGACATGGAGTTCCTTTCCCAGCAATGCAGCCATGTTGGGGTAGTGCAGGCTGCCGCCTGTGATAAGGCAAATATTCCCTTGGCTTCACACCCACCAGATAAGGACTCCAGGAGGATTGATGCCATGGCAAAGAAACAGTGCATGGCAGCATCTTTGGGACTCTGGCAGGCTAACTATATGGCCTACACAGCTAGATACCAGAAGTCCAGGTGGGACACAGTACTGGCTCTGGCTAAACAGGCCCCTGACCAGCTTGCCAAGGAGCTGAATTACATGGCCTATACAGCCAGGTACCAGAAGTCCAGGTGGGACACTGTACTGACACTGGCTAAACAGGCCTCCCCCCAGCTAGCCAAGGAGGCGGAGGCGGTGGCTGCAGATGGTATTGAGGCATCTAAGGTTCAGTTTCATGCTGCTGTGGACTCTAATGATGTTTCATCTAGAGTCATGGCTACATCTGTGGCCCTTCGGAGGATGGCTTGGCTCAGATGTACTAGCTTATCACAGGATACCCAGGCTAAGGCCATGGATTTCCTTGTCATTGGTAATTCTGTGTTTGGGGAGCAGACAGAGAACTACATGAAGAAGATGGACGAGTACAGGACCACCTACAGGAGTGCTCAGGCCAAGGAAGGCAAGCCACTCCTCAGAGGCAGCATTCCAGGGGCAGGGACAGGCCCTTTCAAGGCCCTTTACAAGCCCAGGCCTCCTCTTCTGCTTATGCTCAGAGGGCTCTTTAGAGACAGAGGCAGGCAGGGGTATGAGCAGGCCTGCTTCCACCCCTCAGCCTAAAGCCCCTGCCAAGCAGACACCCTGATGGGTCTGCCTGGTCGATTCTCCAATACCTGTAGGGGGCAGGCTGGCTTTCTTTGTCCAGGACTGGAAGTCTTTAACATCAGACAAGTGGGTCCTAGAAGTAGTAAGCCAGGGACTGGTTCTCAGCTTCAAAAAATTTCCCAAGATGAGAACCAGATCCTTTCCACCTGCAAATCCATCAGAGACCCTTGCCCTAGAGGCAGAGGTTCCTTCCTTCTTGGCTCTCAGAGCCATAGAAAGGGTTCCTACCCTACACAGGGGCAAAGGACTGTACTCCAGGTACTTCCTAACCCCCAAAAAGACAGGAGAATGGCGTCCCATCCTGGATCTAAGATATCTAAACAAGCACCTTTTAAAACCAAAATTCAAAATGGTGTCTCTGGGAATAATTCTGCCCTCTCTAAGGCCAGGGGACTGGCTAGCCTCCCTGGACCTCAAAGATGCCTATTTTCCCATTCCTATCAGGTGCTCCCACAGAAAGTACCTCAGGTTCGAGTTGCCCTCAGGCCACTATCAGTTCAGAGCAATGCCCTTTGGTCTAACATCAGCCCCAAGGGTGTTCACAAAGTGCCTGGCAGTAGTGGTTGCTTTCCTAAGGAGAAAAAAGATCTCAATCTTTCCATACTTGGACGACTGGCTCATAGTGGGTCAGTCTCCAGACCAAGTCAAGTCACATCTTCAGATAGCTCAGCAAGTGCTCACTTCCTTAGGATTCCTCCTAAACCTTCCAAAGTCAGTTCTCGAGCCAGTACAGCTCCTCACCTTTATTGGGGCTGAGCTGGATACAGTAAGGGCGAGAGCCTTCCTTCCCCTGGACAGGGCAAGGACCCTTATAGAACTGGCCTCTTCTTTCACCCTTCAGGTGTCTCGACCAGCAAGGCACTTCTTGCAGCTCCTGGGCCACATGGCAGCCTCTACAGCAGTGGTCCAGGGGGCAAGATTTCAGATGAGGAACATTCAGTTCCACTTAAGAGCCTTCTGGTCCCAAAGAAAGGATTCCCTGACCAAACTAGTCCCAGTGACTCGAACCCTGATCCAGGCTTTGCAATGGTGGCAGGATCAGGACAATTTAAGGCAGGGAGTTCCTTTTGTCACTCAGTCTCATTCAGTAATCCTCACCACAGACGCCTCCCTCTTGGGCTGGGGAGCTCACTTGGGAGATCTTACCACCCAAGGGCTGTGGTCACCTCAAGAATCTCTGCTTCGCATCAGTCTCTTGGAACTCAGAGCAGTGTTTCTGGCACTGCTTTTTCAAATCTGTAAAGAACAAGGTGGTCCAGATCAGAACAGACAATACCACCACAATGTGGTACATCAACAAGCAAGGAGGCACTCGGTCTATGGCCTTGTGCAAAGCAGTGAAGTTGTGGTCTCTGGCCTATTCCTGCAAACCTCTCTGATAGCAGTTCACCTCCCAGGGAAGGACAATGTCCTAGCAGATGCTCTCAGCAGGATATCTCAGGGCCATCATGAATGGACCCTAGATCCCTAATTTTGAAGTGATTTTCTCCAGATGGGGCACTCCACAGATAGATCTTTTGGAGCCCCAGACAATCACCAACTTCCTCTCTTTTGTTGTAGACCCCAGTCTTGGGCTCAGTCCCCTGGATTCTCTGGTTCTGGAATGGGAAGGAAGTTCCTGTATGCTTTTCCCCTCCCTCTCCTGTTCAAAGTGCTAGTCAAGATCAGGTCTCACCCATGCAAAGTGATTCTGATCGCGCCAGACTGGGCCAGACAGCCCTGGTATCCACTGTTGCTCTCCTTAGCAGTCCACCTTCCCCTGTCTCTTCCCAGGAATTACAACCTGTTGACATCCTCTCAGGGAAGGATTTGGTATCTGAACCTCAAATCTCTCAATCTCAAGGCCTGGCTCTTGAAGAGTTAGAGTTTGCTGATCTGCACCTCTCTCAAGGTGTTCTGGATATTCTTAAGGCTTCTCAAAAGCCTTCGACCAGAAAGACTTATAACTCCAAATGGAAAAGGTTCACTATTTGGTGCTCTAATAAGTGTATTTCTCCAGATTCTGCTGGGTTGCCTACAGTCCTGGACTATATGGTTCATCTTAATGGTTTGGGACTTAGACCAGCTACACTTAAAGTGCATCTGGCAGCTGTTTCTGCCTTCTTGTCAGTAGGCAAGCTCTCTCCTCTGTCAGCCCATCCTGTATTTTGTAAATTCTTCAAGGGATTGCTGCACACCAACCCTCCCTTTAGGGACCCTGCTCCTGCTTGGGACCTTAATGTTTGCATTACTCAGCTTATGCAACCCCCGTTTGAGCCTTTGCCCTCTGCAGAGCTTAAGGACTTGACTTGGAAAACTGTGTTTTTGGTAGCCATTACCTCTGCCAGTCGTATCAGTGAATTGCAAGCCCTGTCAGTTGTGCCTGATTTCATCTCTTTCCATAGAGATAAAGTGGTCCTAAGAACTAACAGGAAGTTTTTGCCTAAGGTGGTCTCAGATTTCCACCTTAATCAGTCTATATCTCTCCCTGTTTTCTTCACTGACCATTCCTCCTCTGGGGAGAGGAGGTTGCACAGCCTGGATGTAAAAAGGGCCCTTAGCTACTACATAGAGCGCACCAAGGGTCACAGGTTTGAGTCCCTCCAGTTGTTCCTCACTTATGGAGAGGTCGGCAAGGGCAAACCTGCCACTAAAAGATCTTTTGCCAGGTGGATTGTCTCCTGTATACAATTCTGCTATGAAAAATTGGGTAGAACCCCACCCTCAGGCCTGAGGGCTCACTCTACTAGAGGTACAGCTGCTTCCCTGGCTGCTGCCAGGGATATTCCTATCTTAGAAATCTGTCAAGCAGCCACCTGGAAAACAGTCCATACCTTCACCAAGCATTAGTCTCTGGATATCCAGGCTAGGAGTGATGCTCGGTTTGGCACAGCAGTACTTCAGAGCCTTTTCCCAAAATAGGTTCTGTCCCTCCTCCATGGAGGTACTGCTTGGTATTCTGCAATAGTCAGAATACAGCAAGACTTCATGTTGTTTGAAGAAAAAATTACTCACCTTAGTAATGTTGTTTCTTCTAATGGAGTCTTGCTGTATTCTGACCTCCCACCTGCCTCTCAGAACCTGGTTTTTGGGATGTGAGTGGGCAGGAGCAGTGTTGGCACCTAGAGGTGCCCCTTTTTCACCCTCCTTTATTTTGGGTGTGTGTTGTGTTTTGTTTTTTGGGTTTCCTGACTTGAATCTTTGCTTTGAAACCAAAAACCCTTTTTTAACAAATTTAGTTTACCAGTTAGCTGAGTGAGTTTACAGTTCACACAGAATGCCTAGTGAGTATAGCACAAAGCAGATCACAGCGGTTGGAGTTTAAACAGCAGCAGACAGAGGCTTCAACCGAGCTCAAGCTCAGCATTCCATGCCCTGCATGGAAAGTTAACTCTTTGTTCTCCGGGGCAGTTCAAAGGTTGATGATCACAGCAATAGTCAGAATACAGCAAGACTTCATTAGAAGAAACAACATTACTAAGGTGAGTAATTTTTTCTTAGCGATGGCGTCAGAAGACCGAACCCCGCTTCCTCTTAGAAGTTACCTTTAGCCAATCATTGGGCGCACGCTTGTCCTGCTGGGAGTCGGAGTTCTGTGACGGTTGCTGTGTGGCTTCCATGAGGCCTTTAGAAATCAGGGCCTTACCGGCCTCCTCGGGCATCTTGTAGACCTGAGAACCTTTTGGCCACAAGATTCTGAGCCGGACTGGGTAAGGAGTATTGCATTAGATATTCTTGGCCCGCAGGATCTTCAGAAGGGGGGCATACTGGAGCCTTTGTTTCTGTATTTCTGGAGGATAGTCATGGTCGAAGTACAGTCTATGGGTTAGATATTTTACTTCTTTTTGTTGCCAAGCAGTATTCAATATTTCCTCTTTAACTCTGTAACTGTTGAACTTTAGGATAATTGACCGAGGTCTTGAATCTGGGTGGAGGGGCTTTGCTTGTAGGGCCCGATGCGCTCGCTCTATACCAAGTTGAAATCCTGCAGGCAGATTCAGCACATCTTTTAACAGATCAGCCATAAATTCTGGCATTCGGCCAGTCTCCGACCCCTCAGGGAGCCCATATATACGTATATTCTCCTGCCTAGACCTGCCTTCCAAATCCACACATTTAGGTTGTAACTGCTCTGTGTACTGTAAGAGAACCTAGAGGGCTAGATTAATTTTAGCTGTGGTATCTTCGGTATTGCTAAGTCGGCCCTCTGCCTCCTCCACTCTTTTCTCCAGACCTTGCAGATGTTGGTTTAGGTGTTTAAACTCTGCTTTGTTTTCGGCACGCATTGCTTTAATTTCGTTGAACAGCCGGTCAAATCTGGATCGCGTTAGTTGCTCCTGCTCCTCACCAGTGTCTGGTAGACTGGCTGGGGATGGGCTTCGGCTGGCCTCTCGAGTAGTAGTTTTTAATCCTCCTGCATCTGGTTTCCGTGAGGATGCTTTAAGCTTTGTTCTACTCCGGTTATCTTTAGGAGGCTTTATCATCGCCATTTCTGTATGTTTGGTGCTGTCTCCTTTTAAATTTTTAAGTTTAAAGGGTTTCAGGAGAAGAGCTCGTTTCACTGCGCAGATGCTGGCTCCGTGACGTCACCGGAAGTCCAACCAACAAGGGCTTTGTTGTTTTCTAGCGGTGGCCTCCATTAAACTCCAACTTACCATCATGAGGTATAAAATAGTAATGAAAAAATACTCCCCTTGATTTAGATGGGGCGTGCTCCCATGATCTCCCTCTCTGCACCTCATAATGTGCCTGAGCGTGGGGAAGTGAAAATGAATACAGAAGTAGAAGGGACTAGCTCGCCTCCTTGTCAAGACCAAATTACAGTCTCTTCCCATTAAATTACCACAGCACAGAAATAAGCAAAAATGATAGAAGGGGGCTAATGCCAGCATGGGCTATCATTTTAAGTGAGTTTACCCCCTTAAGCTCCATACATCACTTTAAGTAAATAATGTGTACAAAATTTATGTCACTTAAAGTGACAATTAGATAAGGACAAAATGGAACAGATCCGAACAACAGCTTGTTATCTCAAGCAGCCTCCATAACAGAGAAGAATGTCAGCCAGCCTGTAGGCAGAGCAATACTGCTGTTGCTTTTATTTATTTATTTATTTATTTATTTATTATTTATTCAATTTTGATAACTGGGTAAGCCCTTTGAGCCCCAAAGGTCTCTTTTTCAGGGGCGACCTGGAGTTAGTTACACAATAGAGCATTTCATACACAGACAAAGTAGATAGCAGGTAGGAGCATTTGACCATTACAGGTTACAATCTGGTCATCTCAGTACGGTGGGTCAGGTCTGTAGTACATGGTATTGTTTAAGCATTCATACATTAGGAATAAGATTTATTAGAGTGGGGAGTGGTCTTAGCAGACAATCAGAACAATGTACAGTAGATTTGACTCCGTTTGGCAGAGGACTAGACTGGCCCAGGCTAGCATGTGGTTGCGAGCTAGTCTCTCCTGCTAAGTATTCTTGCACACGTACAAATGCTATTCCTTAAGTGGTATGCCCGTAGCCCAGATTGGAAGATTCCCAAGGAGGTTGCGTCCTGCAATTTTTGTGGGAACTTATTCCACAGCTCCAGCTGCATTGTCGAAGGATTTGTCACCCGCTGTAGTGCATACCCTAGGTATTTCAAGGAGATTTCTCCCAGTGGTTCGGAGCTATTTGTCCGTTCTCTTGGGGACCAGCAGCCCAGTCAGACCGTCTGGAGGGCTGTTAAGAAGCATCAATACATTACATAACAACGGGTACTGCAGTCGATTTGAAAGAGACGGCCACTTATCGGAGGCCAGTGCTTCGCAGTGGTGTCTCCTTTTGTGAGATGATGTGGCGAAGCGTGCCACCTTGTTGTATAGTACCTGCATTCTAGTGAGCTCCTGCTTTCCCAGGCCCTGCATGACAGAGGCGGCATTGGTCAAGGTTGGTAGCAGAATGCTCTTGGCTACTGTGATCCTGGTCCCAGGGACTAGCTGAGCGTTCAGGCGGTAGAGCAGGCCAAGTTTGTGGTGCAGGGTTTTGGCTGCCTGATCAACATGAGGCTTCAGAGTAAGGCCTTGGTCCAATTTCAGACCCAGGTATTTTAGCGATTTCACTACCTCAGTAGTGGAGCCCGCAGAGGAGACAGTTGGGAATAGAGAGTTTTGGTTCTGCCCAAGTGTTCTGGGGCCAAAGACCATGGCCTTTGTTTTTGTAGCCCTGAGGATTAACCTGTTTTCTGCCAGCCAGGTTTCTAGCGATGCAAAGTCAAATTGGAGGTGGGCCCCAATGTCCGCAGTGCTACTTGAGGATTGTTAGATCACTGTGTCGTCAGTATACTGGACCAGCGAACATCCTCCACAGTGTTTGTTCAGGTCATTGACAAATAGAATGAATAGGAGAGGTCCCAGTATGGATCCCTGGGGTACCCCTTCCTTGAGAATGAGTGGTTCCGATATAGTGCCTCTCCATTTGACCTGTTGGGAGCACTCCGTTAGGTAGCTACCAAACCAGTCTAGTGAGTGCTGGTCGAACCCAAGGTTACCTAATTTGCTTAGCAGGAGGTCGTGATCTTCTAGGTCAAAGGCCTTGGTCAGGTCTATAAAAACAGCCCTGATGGGGGTGCCCCTGTCCTAGGCAGTGATTATGTCAGTTGAGAGTCTGATGAGGGCTGTGTCCGTCCCATGGCTTCTTCTGAATCCATGCTGCGTATGCTCTAGCAGTTTGTTAGTTTCCAGGTAGTCTCTGAGTTGGTTGTAGACTAATCTTTCCTGGATTTTGGCTAGCGTGATGCTGGGAAATGGGATGTTCTCCTCTTATGGGTAGGGAGGGCCATCATACCACTCTGACACTACTACATGTGGATACACGGGTGGTAGTGCAGGGTTAGTGGTCAAGGGAGGGAAGGATACCATTACGTGGTTGGCTGAGTCGTGCATGAGCACACACATAGCCTGGACATATGTCCTTGAGCGGGCACCCTCACAGGAGAAGGGGCCAGGAGAAACTAAAGGTACATTCTCGAACACCTCCACTACAGGATGGAACCAACCGTGGGAGTCCTGAAATACGGTACATCTGTTAACTCCACAGGCAAATGGTGCAAAAAGAATATTTGAATGAAAGGCAAAAGAATATCTAACCACGTTGACCCCAGTGATTAGCACACCCCATGCACACACACATGCTCCATTCTACAACCCCGCCCCCCATAGGAAGGGGCTGCTGCTACTCGTGGGCCCCTCCAACTGCTGAAAAAAATGCATGTCAAGTAAATTATAAACACCCCTGTCAGAAAGACTTCCTTAGCCTGTTAGAGCTGCAAGACAAATACTCAAACAGCAAGTGACATGGCTGGCAGCCAAATCCCAAGCTACTGTATCAGGTCTCCAAGCAAAGGGTAAAAGACCTAAAGAAATATATTGCCCCAGCAGTATAAAAAACAATGCTTACCTTAATATCCATTTAAGTTTATCTTACTCTTGTGTCTTTTCTCTTTAATTGCACTCTATTATGCTAACCCCCCTTTTTTGTAGACCCCCATATTTACATATACTTGGATGCTTTAATGTATTGTGTTTACTATTTAGTACATTGTAGTTTGATTAGTTTGCTCTTACTGTATTCTTAAGGAGAACAGTACTTAAGTAAGCTCCACACCCCGAAACCTGACTGCCGGTTTAGCTTTTGGCAATAAAAATAAATAAACATTTGTCAATGGCGAATGTTGATTGCGTTGGTCCGTTGAGCTCACTCACTGGTCCTCTGTCACTCGCTCATTCTGTTTCTCCTGGTGCTGTAGGCTGCTGTTTCGTACTGAGCTCCTGCCTGCATTGGCACCCTTTTCTGTCAACAAAGAAATCCGCAGCTGGCTCCGTTGAGGTGGGTCACTCCCCCTCTCTGACTCACTCATTCTCTTTCTCCTTGTGCTGCAGGCTGGCCTTTTGTACTGGGCTCCTGCCTCTGTTGGTGGCTTTTACTGCCCACAAAGAAATCTGCAGTAGTCCCGACACAGGTCTGTTGAGGTTGCTCACTCCTCTTCTGTCACTCGCTCTTTCCGTGTCTGCTGGTGCTGCAGGCTGGCCTTTTGTACTGGGCTCCTGCCTGCGTTGCTGCCGTTTTCTGACCACAAAAAAATCTGCAGCAGTCATGATAGGGCTCCGTTGGGCTCACTCACTCCCCCTCTCCCACTCGCTCATTCTGTTTCTCCCGCTGCTGCAGGCTGCCCTTTTGTACTGTGCCCCTGGGTTCATTGCTGCCTTTTTCTGTCCACAAAGAAATCCGTGGCAGTCCCAACAGAGCTCCATTTAGCTCACTCACTCCCCCTCCCTCACTTGCTCGCTCGTTCTGTGTCTCCCCCGATGCAGGCTGTCCTTTTGTACTGGGCTCTCACCTGCATTGGCGGCTTATTCTGCCCACAAAGAAATCTGCAGCAGTCCCGACACAGCTGCATTGAGCTCGCTCACTCCCCATCTCACTCGCTCGTTCCATTTCTGCCGGCGCTGTAGGCTGGCCTTTTGTACTGGGCTCCTGCCTGCATTGCTGCTTTTTTCTGCCCACAAAGAAATCTGCAGCAGTTACGATAGAGCTTCGTTGAGGTTGCTCACTCCCCCTGTCTCACTCGCTCATTCTGTTTGTCCTTGCGCTGCAGGCTGCCCTTTTGTACTGGGCTCATGCTTCTGTTGGTGCCTCTTTCTGGCCACAAAGCAGTTTGCAGCAGTCCCGACAGAGCTCCGTTGAGCTCACTCACTCCCTCCCCCTCTCTCACTCGCTCGTTCCATTTCTGCCGGCACTGCAGGCTGCCCTTTTGTACAGGGCCCCTGCCTGCATTGCTGTCTTCGTCTGCCCACAAAGAAATCTGCAGCGGTCATGATAGAACTCCGCTGAGCTCATTCAGTCCCCCTCTCTCACTCGCTCGTTCTGTTTCTCCCGCTGCTGTAGGCTGCCCTCTTGTATTGGGCCACTGCGTGAATTGCTGCCTTTTTCTGCCCACAAAGAAATCTGCAGCAGTCCCAACAGAGCTCCGTTGAGCTCACTCACTCCCCCTCCATCACTCACTCGTTCTGTGTCTCCCGCTGCTGTAGGCTGCCCTTTGTACTGGACTTCTGCCTGCGTTGGCACCTTTTTTTGCCCACAAAGAAATCCGCAGCTGTCCCAACAGAGCTCCGTTGAGGTCGCTCACTCCGCCTGTCTCGCTCATTCTGTTTCTCCTGGCACTGCAGGCTGCCGTTTTGTAGTTGGCTCCTGCCTCTGTTGGCGCCTTTTTCTGCCCACAGAGAAATCTGCAGCAGTCACGATAGAGCTCCATTGAGCTCACTCACTCACTCCCCCTCTCTCACTCTCGTTCGTTCTGTTTCTCCCGCTGCTGCAGGCTGCCCTTTTTTACTTGGCCCTTGCGTGCATTGCTGCCTTTTTCTGCCCACAAAGAAAATCTGCAGCAGTCCCAACAGAGCTCCGGTGAGCTCACTCACTCCCCCTCCCTCACTCGCTCGGTCTGTGTCTCCCACTGCTGCAGGCTGCTCTTTTGTACTGGGTTCCTGCCTGTGTTGGCAGCTTTTTCTGCCCACAGAGATCTGACACAGCTCTGTTGAGGTCACTCCTTCCCCCACTGTCACTTGCTTGTTCTGTTTCTGCCAGCGCTGCAGGCTGGCCTTTGTACTAGGCACCTGCCTCGTGCCAGCCTTTTCCTGCCTGCAAAAATCCACAGCAGTCACGAGACCCTGCTGAGCTCGCTGACCCCCCTCTCCGCCGTTTCAGCTTCTGCCGGCGCTGCAGGCTGGCCTTTTGTACTGGCTGCCTGCCTGCGTTGCCGCCTTTTCCTGCCCACAAAGAAATCCGCAGCAGTCACACTAGACCTCTGTTGAGCTCGCTCACTCCGCCTCTCTCACTCACTCATTCTGTTTCTGCCGGTGCTGCAGGATGGCCTTTTGTACTGGGCTCCTGCCTGTGTTGCAGCCTTTTTCTGCCCACAGAGAAATCCGCAGCAGTTACAATAGAGCTCCGTTGAGGTCGGTCACTCCCCCTGTCTCACTCACTCATTCTGTTTCTCCTGGTGCTCCAGGCTGCCCTTTTGTACTGGGCTCCGGCCTCTGTTGGCGCCTTTTTCTGCCCACAAAGAAATCTGCAGCAGTCCCGACAGAAGTCCATTGAGCTCGCTCATTCCCCACTCTCACTTGCTCGTCCCGTTTCTGCCGCTGCTCCAGGCTGCCCTTTTGTACTGGGCCCCTGCCTGCATTGCCGCCTTCTGCCCACAAATAAATGTGCAGCAGTCATGATAGAGCTCCACTGAGCTTGCTCCCTCCTCCTCTCTCACTCACTCATTCTGTTTCTCCCGCTGCTGCAGGCTGCCCTTTTGTACTGGGCCCCTGCGTGCATTGCTGTCTTTTTCTGCCCACAAAGAAATCTGCAGCAGTCCCGACACAGCTCCATTGACCTTGCTCACTCCCCCTCTCTTACTTGCTCGTTCCATTTCTGCTGGCACTGCAGGCTGGCCTTTGTACTGTGCTCCTGCCTGCACTGCGCTTTTCCTGCCCACAAACAAATCTCTCCAGCAGTCACGATGTAGCTCCTAGGAGGTCGCTCACCCCCGCCTCACTCGCGCTCATTCTGTTTCTCCTGATGCTGCAGGCTGCCCTTTGTACTGGGCCCTGCCTCTGTTGGTGCCTTTTTCTACCCATGAAAGAAATCTGCAGCAGTCCTGACAGAGCTCCATTGAGCTCACTCATTTCCCGCTCTCACTCGCTCGTTCTGTTTCTGCCGGCGCTGCAGGCTGCCATTTTGTACTGGGCTCCTGCCTGCGTTGCCACCTTCTTCTGTCCACAAAGAAATCTGCAACGATCACAGTAGAGCTCCATTGAGCTCACTCACTCACTCCCCCTCTCTCACTCGTTCGTTCTGTTTCTCCCGCCGCTGCAGGCTGCCCTTTTTTACTGGGCCCCTGCATGCATTGCTGCCTTTTTCTGCCCACAAAGAAATCTGCAGCAGTCCCAACAGAGCTCCGGTGAGCTCACTCACTCCCCCTCCCTCACTCGCTCATTCTGTGTCTCCCACTGCTGCAGGCTGCCCTTTTGTACTGGGTTTCTGCCTGCGTTGGCAGCTTTTTCTGCCCACAAAGAGATCTGACACAGCTCCGTTGAGGTTGCTCACTCCCCCTCTGTCACACGCTCATTCTGTTTCTGCCAGCGCTGCAGGCTGGCCTTTTGTACTGGACTCCTGCCTGCGTTGCCACCTTTTCCTGTCCACAAAGAAATCCACAGCAGTCACGATAGACCTCTGTTGAGCTCGCTCACTCCTCCTCTCTCACTTGCTCATTCTGTTTCTGCTGGCCTTTTGTACTGGGCTCCTGTCTGCATTGCCTTTTCCTGCTCACAAAGAAATCACGGCAGTCACGATAGATCTCCATTGAGCTCGCTCTTCCCCCTCGCTCATTCTGTTTCTGCAGCGCTGAGGCTGGCCTTTGTACTGGGCTCTCACCTCGTTGCTGGCCTTTTCCTGCCCACAAAGAAATCCGTGAGCAGTCACGCTTAGACCTCAGTTGAGCTCTCGCTCACCCTCCCACTTGTTTCGCTCTATTTCTGCCGATGCTGCAGGCTGGCCTTTTAGCTGGGCTCCTGCCTGCGTTGCCGCCTTTTTCTGTCCACAAGAATCGCAGCAGTCACGATAGAGCTCCATTGAGGTTGTTCATTCCCCCGTCTCACTCACTTATTCTGTTTCTCCTGGTGCTGCAGGCTGCCTTTTTGTACTGGGCTCCTGCCTCTGTTGGCGCCTTTTTCTGTCCACAAAGAAATCTGCAGCAGTCTCGACAGAGGTCCATTGAGCTCACTCATTCCCCGCTCTTACTCGCTCGTCCCGTTTCTGCCGCTGCTCCAGGCTGCCTTTTTGTACTTGGCTCCTGCCTGTGTTGCTGCCTTCGTCTGCCCACAAATAAATGTGTAGCAGTCACGATAAAGCTCCATTGAGCTTGCTCCCTCCCCCTCTCTCACTCGCTCGTTCTGTTTCTCCCGCTGCTGCAGGCTGCCCTTTTGTACTGGGCCCCTGTGTGCATTGCTGCCTTTTTCTGCCCACAAAGAAATCTACAGCAGTCCAGACACAGCTCCGTTGAGCTTGCTCACTCCCCCTCTCTTACTTGCTCGTTCCATTTCTGCCGGCGCTGCAGGCTGGCCTTTTGTACTGGGCTCCTGCCTGCATTGCCGCCTTTTCCTGCCCACAAACAAATCTGCAGCAGTCACGATAGAGCTCCTATGAGGTCGCTCACTTCCCATCTCACTCGCTTATTCTGTTTCTCCTGATGCTGCAGGCTGCCCTTTTGTACTGGGCTCCTGCCTCTGTTGGTGCCTTTTTCTGCCCACAAAGAAATCTGCAGCAGTCCCGACAGAGCTCCATTGAGCTCACTCATTTCCCGCTCTCACTCGCTCGTTTTGTTTCTGCAGGCATGCAGGCTGCCATTTTGTACTGAGCTCCTGCCTGCGTTGCCACCTTCTTCTGTCCACAAAGAAATCTGCAGCAGTCACAGTAGAGCTCCATTGAGCTTGCTCACTCACTCCCCTTCTCTCACTCGTTCATTCTGTTTCTCCTGCCGCTGCAGGCTGCCCTTTTTTACAGGGCCCCTGCATGCATTGCTGCCTTTTTCTGCCCACAAAGAAATCTACAGCAGTCCCAACAGAGCTCCGGTGAGCTCACTCACTCCCTCTCCCTAACTCGCTCGTTCTGTGTCTCCCGCTGCTGCAGGCTGCCCTTTTGTACTGGGTTTCTGCCTGCGTTGGTGGCTTTTTCTGCCCACAACGAGATCTGACACAGCTCCATTGAGGTCGCTTACTCCCCCTCTGTCACTCGCTCATTCTGTTTCTGCCAGCGCTGCAGGCAGGCCTTTTGTACTGGACTCCTGCCTGCGTTGCCGCTTTTTCCTGCCCACAAAGAAATCCACAGCAGTCATGATAGACCTCTGTTGAGCTCGCTCACTCCCCCCTGTCTCACTCGCTCGTTCTGTTTCTGCTGGCGCTGCAGGCTGGCCTTTGTACTGGGCTCCTGCCTGCATTGCCATCTTCTCTTCCCACAAAGAAATCTGCAGCAGTCACGATAGACCTCCGCTGAGCTCGCTCACTCCCCCTCTCTCACACACTCATTCTGTTTCTGGCGATGCTGCAGGCTGGCCTTTTGTACTGGGCTCCTGCCTGCGTTGCCGCCTCTTTCTGCCCACAAAGAAATCCGCAGCAGTCACGATAGAGCTCCGTTGAGGTCACTCACTCCCCCATCTCACTCGCTTGTTCTGTTTCTGCCGGTGCTCCAGGCTGCCCTTTTGTACTGGGCTCCTGCCTGTGTTGTTGCCTTCTGCCCACAAATAAATGTGCAGCAGTCACGATAGAGCTCCACTGAGCTTGCTTCCTCCCGCTCTCTCACTCGCTCATTCTGTTTCTCCCGCTGCTGCAGGCTGCCCTTTTGTACTGGGCCCCTGTGTGCATTGCTGCCTTTTTCTGCCCACAAACAAATCTGCAGCAGTCCCGAAACAGCTCCGTTGAGCCAGCTCACTTCCTCTCTCTTACCCTGCATTCCATTTCTGCGGTGCTGCAGGCTGGCCCTTTTGTACTGGGCTTCTGCCTGCAATCTGCCTTTCCTGCCCACAAACAAATCTCCAGCAGTCACGATAGAGCTCCTATGAGGTCGCTCACTCCCTGTCTCACTCGCTCATTCTGTTTCTCCTGGTGCTGAAGGCTGCCCTTTTGTACTGGGCTCCTGCCTCTGTTGGTGCCTTTTTCTGCCCACAAAGAAATCTGCAGCAGTCCCGACAGAGCTCCATTGAGCTCACTCATTTCCCGCTCTCACTTGCTCGTCCTGTTTCTGCCATCGCTCCAGGCTTGCCTTTTGTACTGGGCTCCTGCCTGCGTTGCCACCGCCTTCTGCCCACAAAGAAATGTGCAGCAGTCACGATAGAGCTCCGCTGAGCTCGCTCACTCCCCCTCTCTCACACGCTCATTCTGTTTCTAGTGCTGCAGGCTGGCCTTTGTACTGAGCTCCTGCCTCGTTACCGCCTCTTTCTGCCCACAAAGAAATCCGCCTTGATCACGATAGAGCTCCGTTGAGGTCTCACTCCCCATCTCACTCGCTTGTTCTGTTTCTGCGGTGCTCCAGGCTGCCCTTTTGTACTGGGCTCCTGCCTGTGTTGTTGCTTCTGCCCACAAATAAATGTGCAGCAGTCACGATAGAGAGCTCCACTGAGCTTGCTCTCCCGCTCTCTCACTTTCGCTCATTTCTGTTTCTCCGCTGCTGCAGGCTGCCCTTTTGTACTGGGCCCCTGTGTGCATTGCTGCCTTTTTCTGCCCACAAACAAATCTGCAGCAGTCCCGAAACAGCTCCGTTGAGCCCGCTCACTTCCTCTCTCTTACTTCCTTGTTCCATTTCTGCCGGTGCTGCAGGCTGGCCTTTTGTACTGGGCTTCTGCCTGCAATGCTGCCTTTTCCTGCCCACAAACAAATCTCCAGCAGTCACGATAGAGCTCCTATGAGGTCGCTCACTCCCTGTCTCACTCGCTCATTCTGTTTCTCCTGGTGCTGAAGGCTGCCCTTTTGTACTGGGCTCCTGCCTCTGTTGGTGCCTTTTTCTACCCACAAAGAAATCTGCAGCAGTCCCGACAGAGCTCCATTGAGCTCACTCATTTCCCGCTCTCACTTGCTCGTCCTGTTTCTGCCATCGCTCCAGGCTTGCCTTTTGTACTGGGCTCCTGCCTGCGTTGCCACCGCCTTCTGCCCACAAAGAAATGTGCAGCAGTCACGATAGAGCTCCGCTGAGCTCGCTCACTCCCCCTCTCTCACTCGCTCATTCAAACAACATGAAGTCTTGCTGTATTCTGACAATTGAAGTGATTCCCAACCTTTGAACTGCCCAGGAGAACTAGGGGTTAACTTTCCATGCAGGGCATGGAACGCTAGCTCGAGCTGGAGTGTTTTGAACTCAAACCGTCAGATTCTTTACTTCGCCTCACTGAACGGTTGCTCCGGAGATTTCTCCTTCAGCTCAGTTCTAAGACAGTTAAATTTTTCAGTTTTTCGTCGGTTTAAACCGAAAAAAAGTATCCGCATAGTCGGTTCAGTCTCTGTCTGTGGTGCCGTGAGTACTAGATAGGAATTGTTCTATTTTTCTGTGTGGAACTTGTAAAAGTGCGGTCGGTTCGGCTGAACCGACCATTTGATTGTGAATTTTGCTATATCTAGTGTGTGGTTACCGGTTCTTTATCGGTTCTAAAAAAAAGTGTTTTAACCGGTTTTCTCCAATAACCATGACACGATTAGGAACGATAAAGTCTTGCCTAGCGGTTGCCAAAAGAGTAAGTTTAGTTAGGTTGGCCATGTCTGAGAAACCCAAGAAAAAACAGGCCTGGGTTTCAACACTGTAGTGAGTGTGGGAGGTCTTTGCAAGCCGATCTCCACACCACCTGTGTTGTGTCTGGGGTTTGACCACCTGATTCAGACTGCCAAATATTTAAAATGTTCTCAAATCTACCCTTGAGAGAGATTAGGTAGACTGAGGAAAAGGAGGCGAGAAGTCCGCTGACCTGGATGGCTAGCCGGTTCGGTTCCGACCCGAACCAGAGGTACCCTCTGACCAGGGCGATACTTCTTGGGCAAAGGAGGCTGATTCTGAGGATCATTTCCGACAAAAGCACAAAGATAAATCGACTGGTTCGGATCAGAGGTTTATGTTCCGACCGCGGAAAGAGATAGCCAGGGCGATTCATATTATAGAATCGCTCCGTCCGGTTCTGACTGATCCGGCTCCTTCTGGCAGGGGTTTGGTTCAGTTGGTTCCCCCGGTTCAAGAGTATACCCTTGTAGATTTTTATGAACTGGAGTTTGAAGAGGAAGGGGAATTTGAGGATTATGATGTAAGTGAAGGTCTGGATGTGCCTGTGGAACCGGACATCTCCCCAGACAGACCATCAGGTGTTTCCCCTCCTAGGCTTTCTGAATCCCCTTCCCATTTTATGTTTTACAGAAAAGTGGCTGAAACCCTCCTGCTTCCTATGGAGGAGGCTGTGGAAGATCAAGAAGAGCCTGATTATGCAGAGATGATGGATATCCCAGAGTCCAGGAGACTGTCTAGTCCCCTCCATAAATCTTTTGGGAAATAGACACAAAAAATCTTAAAGTCTCCTAACACTATACCTCCTGTGGATAGAAGATTGGACAAGAGGTATACACTTTCAGGCTCAGACACGGAGTTCTTATATCAGCAGTGCCGCCATGTTGGGGGAGTGCAGGCTGCTGCCTGTGACAAGGCAAATATTCCCTTGGCTTCACACACCCCTGACAAGGACTCCAGGAATACTGATGCCATGGCAAAGAAGCAGTACATGGCATCTTCTTTGGGACTCAGGCAGGTGAATTACATGGCCTATACAGCCAGGTACCAGAAGTCCAGGTGGGACACTGTACTGACACTGGCTAAACAGGCCTCCCCCCAGCTAGCCAAGGAGGCGGTGGCTGCAGATGGGATTGAGGCATCTAAGGTTCAGTTTCATGCTGCTGTGGACTCTAATGATGTTTCATCAAGAGTCATGACTACATCTGTGGCTCTTTGGAGGATGGCTTGGCTCAGATGTACTAGCCTCTCGCAGGACACCCAGGCTAAGGCCATGGATTTTCCTGTAGTGGGTAATTCTCTGGGGAGCAGACAGAGAATTACTTGAAGAAAATGGACGAGTACAGAACCACTTACAGGAGTGCTCAGGCCAAGGAAAGGCAGGCAACTCCTCAAAGGCAGCAGTCTAGGGGCAGCGGCAGGCCTTTTCAAAGGCCTTTTTACCAAACACAGGCCTCTTCTTCCTTTTCATATAGGGGGTTCTTCAGAGGGAGAGGCAGAAGGGGGATGAGCAGGCCTGCATCCACCCCCAGCCTAAAGCCCCTGCCAAGCAGACACCCTGATGGGTCTGCCCGGGTCAACTCTCCGATTCCAGTAGGGGGCAGGCTGGCTTACTTCTTCCAGGACTGGATGTCTATTACATCAGACAAGTGGGTCCTAGAAGTAGTAAGCCAGGGATTGGTTCTCAACTTCAAAGAATTTCCAAAGATGAGAGCCAGATCTTTTCCACCTGCAAGTCTTTCGAAACCCTTGCCTAAAGGCAGAGGTTTCTTCTCTCCTAGCTTTAAGAGCTATAGAGAGAGTACCTACCCTACGCTGGGGCAAAGGACTGTACTCCAAGTACTTCCTGACCCCCAAAAAGACAGGAGAGTGGCGACCCATCCTGGACTTAAGATATCTCAACAAACATCTTTTAAAGCCAAAGTTCAAGATGATAACTCTTGGAATAATCCTTCCCTCTCTAAAGCCAGGGGACTGGCTAGCCTACCTGGACCTCAAAGATGCCTGCTTTCACATTCCCATCAGGTGCTCCCACAGAAAGTACCTCAGGTTCGAGTTGCTCTCAGGCCACTATCAGTTCAGAGCAATGCCCTTTGGCCTAACCTCAGCCCCAAGGGTTTTCACAAAGTGCCTGGCAGTAGTAGTTGCCTTTCTAAGAAGGCAAAAGATTTTCATATTTCCTTATATGGACGATTGGCTAATAGTGGGTCAGTCTCCAGACCAAGTCAAGTCTCACCTGCAAGTGACCCAGCAAGTGCTCACTTCCCTACGATTTCTCGTCAACCTTCCCAAGTCAGTTTTCAAACCAGTCCAGCTCCTTACCTTTATAGGGGCAGAACTGGATATACTCAGAGCAATAGCCTTTCTTCCTTTAGAAAGGGCAAAGGCTCTTATGGAACTAGCTTCTTCCTTCAGCCTTCAGGTATCTCGACTAGCAAGGCATTTCCTCCAGCTCTTGTGCCACATGGCAGCTTCAACAGCAGTGGTCCAAGGGGCAAGATTCCAGATGAGGGATATTCGGGTCCACCTGAGAGCTTTCTGGTCTCAGAGAAAGGACTCCCTCACCAAACTGATTCCAGTGACTCTGACCTTGATCCATGCCCTCCAGTGGTGGCAGGATCAGGACAATTTAAGGCAAGGTGTTCCTTTTGTTGCTCAGCCTTGATCAGTGGTCCTTACCACGGATGCTTCTCTTCTGGGCTGGGGAGCCCACCTGGGGTCCCTTACTGCCCAGGGCCTGTGGTCAACCCTATAATCCCTTCTCCACAGCAATCTTTTAGAGCTCAGGGCAGTTTTTGTGGCTCTAAAAGCATTCTCACAGTCAGTTCAGAACAAAGTGGTTCAAATCAGAACAGACAACACTACCACCATGTGGTACATCAACAAGCAGGGAGGCACTCGGTCCATGGCCTTGTGCACAGAAGCCATGAAGTTGTGGTCCCTGGCTTATTCCCTGCAAGCCTCTCTTGTAGCAGTTCACCTTCCAGGCAAGGACAATGTGCTAGCAGATGCACTGAGCAGGATTTCCCAGGGCCATCACCAATGGTCCCTGGACCCTCAGGTGTTGAAAGTGATTTTTTCAAGTAGGGCACTCCAGAGATAGATCTCTTTGCAGTCCCAGACAATCACCAACTCACTCTCTTTTGTTGCAGACCTCCGGTCCTAGGCTCAGTCCCTCTGGACGCCATGATCCTGAATTGGGAGGGAAAGTTTCTGTATGCCTTTCCCCCTTCCCACTCCTGTTCAAAGTTTTGGTAAAAGTAAGGTCTCAACCATGCAAGGTGATTCTGATTGCTCCAGATTGGGCCAGGCAGCCTTGGTATGCCCTGTTGCTGTCCCTCTTCCCCTGTCTCTTCCCAGGAAATATAACCTGTTAACATCCTCTCAGGGAAGGATTTGGTACCCCAATCATCAGTCTCTCAATCTCAAAGCATGGCTCTTGAAGAGTTAAGAGTTTGCAGATCTGCATCTTTCCCAAGGGGTTCTGGATATCCTCAAGGCTTCTCGGAAGCCCTCCTCCAGAAAGACTTGCAACTCCAAATGGAAAAGATTCAGCATTTGGTGTTCTAAGAAACATATTTCTCCAGACACAGCTGAATTGGCTACGGTTCTGGATTATATGGTCCATCTTAATGGCCTAGGCCTCAGACCAGCTACTCTGAAGGTACACTTGTCAGCTGTTTCTGCATTTTTGTCTGTGGGGAAGCCTTCCTCACGATCTTCCCATCCTGTGATTTGTAAATTTTTTAAAGGATTGTTTCATACCAATCCCCCTTTTAGAGACCATACCCCTGTCTTAGATTTGAATGTTTGCATTGCTCAACTTATCCAACCTCCCTTTGAGCCTATGTCTTCAGTGGAGCTTAAGTACTTGACTTAGAAAACTGTGTTCTTGGTAGCCATTACCTCTGCCAGGCGTATCAGTGAATTGCAAGCCCTGTCAGTGGAACCTGATTTTATCTCCTTTCATAGGGATAAAGTGGTCCTTAGAACAAAAGAAGGTTCTTGCCCAAAGTGGTTTCAGACTTCCATTTAAACCAGTCTGTGTCTCTCCTGTTTTCTTCACTGATCATTCTTCCTCAGGAGAGAGGAGACTACACAGTTTAGATGTCAAAGAGCTGTTAGTTACTACAGAGGTGTGCCGAGGTCTGGGTTTGACTCCCTCAGTTGTTCCTCACTTATGGAGAAGTGGGAAAGGAAACTCTGCCACCAAAGATCTGTTGCCAGGTGGATTGTGTCTTGTATACAATTCTGCTATGAAAACTGGGAAAAACTCCACCCTCAGCCTGAGGGCTCATTCCACAAGAGGTACAGCTGCTTCCCTGGCTGCAGCCAGGATATCCTTCTCCTAGAAATTTGTCAAGCAGCCACCTGGAAAACAGTCCATACCTTTACCAAGCATTACTCTCTGGATATCCAGGCTAGGAGTGATTCTCGGTTTGGCACAGCAGTACTTCAGAGCCTATTCAAACACCATGAAGTCTTGCTATATTATAACAATAGCAGTCAGCCACTGCAGCTGAACTGCCCCGGAGAGGAAGGAGTTAACTCCAGAAGATCTGGAGTTCTACAGCGCGAGGGCGCTGTGCCCAAAACTCTATCTGGCAGTTTCAAATGAAACTGTCAGATTCTTACTCCGCTTCACTGAACAGTCGCTCCGGATCAGCTCCTTCAGCTCGGTTCATTCTCGGTTCAAAGGTAGTTTGGTTCATTTGAACGGCAAAATCATTATTTTTACCGCATTTGGTTCTAAAGCTCTATCTGGTAACCGTAGTACAAAAATTCAAGTCTGTGGAAAATTAATTATCGGTTCGGTTTTGAACCGATCGCCAATTTTCTGCCTTTAAAACTGTACTGTGGGTTTTAGAGTGCGGTTCCGGTTCTTATCGGTTCTAAAAAGCGAAATTATTACGGTTTTCAAATACCCGTGACGACGGTTAGGAACCGATAAAGGTGTCTGTACCTGGCACTGCCATCAAAGGCAAGTTTTTGGTTAGGCTGGCATTATGTCTGAAACCCAAAAGAAAACCGGGCCCACTGGGTTTCAACACTGTGATGTCTGTGGGGCGCCTTTGCCAAGGCTGACCACACACCACTTGTGTATTGTCTGGGGCTGACCACCTCCTGTCAGACTGCCAGGTGTGTAAAATTTCCTGCAGCCACCCTGGAGAGAGATTGGGCCGGCTCAGGAGCGAGGAAAAAAAGTCCGCTGACCGGATGGCCAGCCCGGTTCAGTACCCACTGGACCAGAGGGTGCCCTCTGACCAGCGAGACTTCCTCGGGCAAAGGAAGACTGGTTCAGAGGAACCAGTCCCAAGTAAAAGACAAAAGAAATCAGGAGGTTTGGAGTCCAGAATTGTGTCTCCAACTGCTGAGAGATAGCTAAAGCCATTCAGATTGTCCAGTCACTGTCTCAGGGATCTGTAGAACCACCAACAGTTGGTAAAGGTTGGTTCGTTCAGTCCCAGTGGTTCAGAGATTTTGAAGTTGAGGATTTTATGAACCACAGGAGGATGAGGAATTTGATCAATATATGTGTGGCTGGGAGGGTCTGGCGTGCCCATTGAACCGGGCATTTCTCAGACAGACCTTTAGAATCTCCCCTATTCTGTCTGAGTCCCCTTCTTTCTTTATTTTTTACAAAAGGTTGCAGAAACCCTCCAGCTTCCTTTAGAGGAGGCTGTGGATGAACAAGAGGAGCCTGATTATGTGGAAATGATGGATATTCCAGAGTCTAGGAGGTTGTCTATTCCTTTGCATAAGTCATTTAGGAAGCAAACAACAAAGATTTTAAAAATCCTCATTCTGTCCTCCTGTAGATGAAAATGGACAGAAGGTATACTTGTCAGGCTCGGATACAGACTTCCTTATTGAGCAGTGTAGTCATGTAGGTGTGGTACAAGCTGCAGCCTGTGACAAAGCTAATATTCCTCTGGCCTCACATCCTCCTGACAAGGATTCTAGGAAGATTGATGCCATGGCGAAGAAACAGTATATGGCAGCTTCTTTGGGACTCAGGCAGGCAAATTATATGCATGTGGCTAGATATCAGAAATCTAGGTGGGACACAGTATTGCAGTTAGCCAAGCAGGCCCATGGCCAGCTGGCTAGTGAGTTGGAACAGGTGGCTGCTGATGGCATTGAAGCCTCTAAAGTTCAATTTCATACTGCTGTTGATGTTAATGATGTTTCCTCCAGGGTCATGGCCACTTCTGTAGCTTTCCGTGAGGTTGGCATAGCTCAGATGCACTAATCTGTCCCAAGATACTCAGTCCAAAGGCTATGGATTTTCCTGTAGTGGGAAATTCTCTGTTTGAGGAGCAAACAGAAAATTATATGAAAAAGATGGATGAATACAGAACTACCTACAAAAGTGCCAGGCTAAGGAGAAGCATGCCATGCCACAAAGGCATGCTCCCAGAGGTGAGGGCAGACCCTTTTCAGGCCTTTTACCAATTTCAAGCCTCCTCTGCTGTCTCGCAGAGAGGTTTCTTCAGAGGCAGGGGTGAGGCGTGGCGCCAGTGAACCGTCTCCCTCCCCTCAGCCTAAGGCTGCTGCTAAGCAGGCACCCTGATGGGGTGCCCAGGGCGATTCTCCTGTACCAGTGGGGGCAGGTTGGCCTATTTCAGCCAGAGCTGGCTGTCCCTAACTTCGGACAGATGGGTTCTGGAGGTAATAGGCCAGGGTCTGTTCTCAGCTTCAAATATTTTCCAAAGATGAGAGCCAGGCATTTCCCCTGCAAATCTCAGAAGCCCTTGCTTTGGAAGCAGAGTTTCTTCTCTTCTGGTCTGCAAAGCAGTGGAAGGGTTCCTCCTTGCCATCAGGGCAAGGGGCTTTATTCAAGATACTTTCTTACCCGAAAAGACAGGAGAATGGCGGCCCATTCTGGATTTAAGATACTTGAACAAGCATCTGTTGAAACCAAAGTTCAAAATGTTAACTCTGGCAATGTATTGCCTTCCCTAAAACCAGGGACTGGCTAGCTTCCCTGGACCTCAAGGATGCCTATTTTCATGTTCTGATCAGGCCTTCCCACGAAAGTACCTCAGGTTCGAACTGCCCTCAGGCCACTACCAGTTCAGGGCAATGCCCTTGACCTTACCTCTGCGCCAAGGGTATTCACAAAATGTCTCGCTGTAGTAGTGGCTCATTTAAGAAGCAAGGGGTTGCTGTGTTTCCCTACCTGGACGACTGGCTCATTGTGGGTCAGTCTCAGGTCAGGTAATCCACTTGCAAGTCACCCAGCAGCTTCTCACTTCTCTGGGATTCCTGCTAAACTTACCAAAGTCAGTTCTGGAACCAGTTCAGGCCCTAACTTTCATAGGCAGAATTGAACACGAGGTTAGCCAGGGCCTTTCTTCCCTCGGAAAGGGTGGACAGACTCATCACCCTGGCATCCTCCTTTACCCTGCGGGTCTCTCGACCAACAAGGCATTTCTGCAACTCCTCGGGCACATGGCTGCTTCCACAGCTGTTGTGCAGGGAGCAAGATTCAGATGAGGGACATTCAGTTCCATTTGAGGCCTATTGGTCTCAGAGGAAGGACCCCTTACCAAATTGGTCCCAGTTACTCAAACCCTGATCCTGGCCTTACACTGGTGGCAGGATCAAGCAATCTGAAACAAGGGGTTCCTTCATTCCCATTTCTCCCTCCCTCACCCTCACCACGGATGCCTCCCTGTTAGGGTGGGGGCTCACCTGGCGACCTTACCACTCAGGGAGTGTGGTCTCCTCAGGAATCTCTGCTCCACATCAATCTTCTGGAACTCAGAGCTGTCTTTTTAGCTCTTGGGTCTTTCAGATTCTGTCCAGAACAAAGTGGTTCAAGTCAGGACAGACAATACCTACAATGTGGTACATCAACAAGCAAAGGGGGCACTCGGTCTTCAGCCTTGTGCACCGAAGCAATGAAGTTGTGGTCTCTGGCTTATTCCCTGAACATCTCCCTGATGCGGTTCATCTCCCAGGAAGGACAATGTGCTGGCGGACGCCCTCAGCAGAATTTCTCAGGGCCATCACAGAATGGGCTCAGAATCCACAAGTACTGGGGTCTGTCTTTTGCCAGTTGGGGCACTCCTCAGATAGATCTTTCGTGACTGAACCAACCACCAACTTCCTCTTTTTGCTGCAGGCCTCCAGTACTGGGCTCAGTCCTCTGGATGCCTTTCTGTTGGATTGGAAGGAAGTTCCTGTATGCCTTCCCCCTTTCCTCTCCTTTTCAGGGTACTAGTGAAATCAGATCTCAACCTTGCAGAGTGATTCTGATTGCCCCAGGTTGGGCCAGACAGCCCTGGTACCCTCTGCTCCTGTCCCTGGCAGTCCACCTGCCCTGAGCCTGCCCAGAGTTCACGACTTACTGGCCTGTGCACAGGGAGAGTGTGGTATCCGGACCTCAAGTCCCTCCACCTCAAGGCTTGGCTCTTGAGGAGCTAGAATTGCTGACTTACACCTTTCTCAAGGTGTCATGGATATTTAAAGGCTTCTAGGAAGCCTTCCACTAGGAACCACTTATAATTCTAAGTGGAAGGGTTTTCCATCTGGTGCTCTGAGGCAGATTATCCCAGAATCTGCTGATCTTCCCATTCTTCTGGAATATTTGGTCCATCTGAATTCCCTAGGCCTTAGACCAGCTACCCTGAAGGTTCATCTGGCAGCTGTCTCTGCTTTTGTGTCAGCAGGAAGCCTGCCTCCCTTTCTTCTCACCCTGTGTTCTCAAGTTTTTAAGGGTTACTTCATACTAACCCTCCTTTTGGAACCAGCTCCGCCTGGGACCTGAATATTTGCATTGCTCAGTTAATGCAACCCTCCTTTGAGCCTCTGTCTTCAGCAGAACTCAAGTATTTAACTTGGAAAACCGTTTTTCTAGTAGCTATCACCTCTGCCAGGCGCAAGTGAGTTACAGGCCCTGTCAGTGGAAGAAGATTTTATCTCTTTCCACAGAGATAGAGTAGTCCTTAGGACTAATAGAAAGTTTTGCCTAAGGTGGTTTCTGATTTCCACCTGAATCAATCTATCTCCCTCCCAGTATTTTTCACTGAGCATTCTTCCTCAGGTGAGAGGAGACTGCACAGCTTGGATGTCAAAAGGGCATTAAGTTACTATCTAGAGCGCACCAGAGGTCATAGGTTCGAATCCCTCCAACTGTTTCTTACCTATGGCGAGGTTGGCAAAGGGAAACCTGCCACTAAGAGAACAATTGCAAGGTGGATTGTCTCTTGTATCCAATTTTGTTATCAGAAACTGGGTAGAGTACCCCCCTCAGGATTGAGGGCCCACTCCACCAGGGGTACAGCTGCGTCTCTAGCGGCTGCTAGAGACATTCCTATTCTGGAGATTTGTCAAGCTGCTACCTGGAAGACAGTTCACACCTTTACCAAGCATTATTCCCTGGATGTCCAGTCCAGGAGAGATGCTCGGTTTGGCACAGCTGTGCTTCAGAGCCTATTTCCTAAGTAGGTTCTGACCCTCCTCCATGGAGGTACTGCTGTGTAATCTGCTATTGTTATAATATAGCAAGACTTCATGGTGTTTGAAGAAAAAATTACTCACCTTAGTAATTGCTTTTCTTCTCATGGAGTCTTGCTATATTCTCTTCCTCTCCTGCCCCTCTCAGAACTCCTACTTGGGTAGAGGTGGCAAATTGGTGCAAGCACTGTGTCATGCCATTTTAGTTTTCCCCTAACCCTGTTTTCCTTTGGGTTGGGGATCTAGATGTTCATTTAGGTTATTTTTATTGCCCCGTGTTGGACTTGAGTCTTGGGGAAGGGGGTTCATATGTGCTTGTCAAGGGTGGTAAAGCGAACCATAATACCATCAATCTTTGTTATTATGGTTCTGGTGTTTTCTTTGTTGTTTATATTGTTGTTATTACTACTAGTAGGTAGCCATAGGCTAGTGTAGTTTTCCACACAGACTTTTTCCGTCCTTTGATGTTGGCTTCGTAAAGATCTGACAGTTTCATTTGAAACTGCCAGATGAAAACTTCGACACAGCGCCCTCGCGCTGTAGAACTCAGATCTTCTGGGTTAACTCCTTCCTCTCGAGGGCAGTTCAGCTGCAGTGGCTGACTGCTATTGTTATAATATAGCAAGACTCCATGAGAAGAAAAGCAATTACTAAGGTGAGTAATTTTTCTTCCCAAAGTGAGTTCTGTCCCTCCTCCTTGGAGGTACTGCATGTAGTCTGCAATTGTCAGACTACAGCAAGACTTCATGTTGTTTGAAGAAAAAATACTCACCTTAGTAATTATATTTCTTCTAGTGAGTCTTACTGTATTCTGACCTCCTCCTGCCTCCCTCTCAGAACCTGTTTTTGGGAAGTGGGTGGGCAGGTGCAGTGTTCACCCAGGGGTGTGTTGCCACCCTCCTCCCTTTTGTTTGGGTGCTTATTTATTATTGTTATTTTTGAGTACATTGGGTTTAGTTTTTGGGTTTTCTGACTTGAGTCTTCTTGGAATCCAAAACTATTCAACCAGTTAGCTAGTAGAATTTTTACAATTTCCACATAGAATTTTTAGTTTAGTTGGGCTCGTAAGAATCTGACGGTTTGAGTTCAAAACACTCCAGACAGAGACTTCAACCGAGCTCGAGCTCAGCGTTCCATGCCCTGCATGAATAGTTAACACTTAGTTCTCTGGGGCAGTCCAAAGGTTGGGAATCACTGCAATTGTCAGAATACAGCAAGACTCCTTTAGAAGAAATATAATTACTAAGGTGAGTAATTTTTCTTCCGCTCCTTTGATAGGGGTATACAGCCCCCTTCTGATGCTGCCCCTCTGGTGGCTGCTTCGGCACAGGTGGTTAACATCTGTCTAGCTATTATTAGTCCAGTCAAGAGTTCAGTTATGGATCCTCAGGCTCCTCCTGCTCCTCACAGGGATGACAGCCTTGTCATTTCTGTATCAGGCAATCCTTGTGAAATAGCATCCTGCAACCTTGTCAGGCTCGGACTAATGAGAAAAAAAAAATGGGGGGTTAGAATTATCACAGTACAGGGCCTAGTTGGAATTTCCCGATATCACACTTTGGATCTGGTCAGGTTCCGTCTCAACCCTGAAGCTGTCGTCTCTAAACTTCGGTAATGAGTAGCTGATTTCTTCTACCCCTAGGTACAGAAGCAAATGATTTGATACCTTTTAATGGACCAACATAGATGTAACAACAAGAACAAAGTGCTCTAGCTTTCGGACCAACCAGTCCTTCTTCAGAAGCTCATGGCAGTTGTTTAGAAAATACAATACTTATAACAGCTAGATAATGCAGAGAAAAACAGAAAAAAATCCCCATTGGTTTAAAATACTCATTAAAAAAAAAAACAGAAGATGATGTCAGAGAAGTTTAACAGTACCATACTGCCTTCAGCCAGGTGGAACACACATACAAAGAATCCTACTGCATTATAAGTATTGTATTTTCTAAACAACTGCCATGAGCTTCTGAAGAAGGACTGGTTGGTCCGAAAGCTAGAGCACTTTGTTCTTGTTGTTACATCTATGTTGGTCCATTAAAAGGTATCAAATCATTTGCTTCTGTATCTGTTCTTGCAAGGACCAATACGGCAACTACTGAATCTAGATTTCTACCCCTCGGGGCAGTCCGATCCAGCGGTAGTATAGCTCACCTCTTTTCTCTAGAGAGATTTCTCTTATTCCGAGATATTTCCAAAACCTAGGCGTCTAACCAGTCTGTTAGTCCCTCCTTTTTTTTAATCAGGCTTTCTTCTCTTGATCAGAGCCGTTCAGCAACAGAAGTGACTCTTCAGCGAGTCGGAACTTAGATTCCTACTTCCATGGTTGTTTCAACTTAAACAGATGACATGCTCCTTTCTTGACCATAGGTCAAGTAGGTCTTTCTGAAAGCTTCTCAAATATTCACACCTTCGGTTCCTGCTTTGGTTTCGTGCCAGTCGCTGACTATCCTCTCTCCGACTGCGTGATGGAGCTGTGATGTTCATTTTTCAGCAAAGCAAACTAGAGTCCTTCTCCTCTCCTTCAGGGAGGCCGGAGTAAGTGCCTCATTGCATTGAGCCACTTCTGCCGCTGTTCCGATCACTTCAACGAATGGGTTAGCCCTAACTTGGTCCTGCTGTGTCCTTCCTTGACGCACATCTGCTTCTATTTGCCTTACAAATCCAGCCCGTTTTTTTCCCGCAGTGGACACGTCCTCCTGTACGCTTTTTCCTTTCTTCCCTGAGTTCAGAGACTGCTACTACAGTTATACACACGGGGCAGGATGATTCCTTTTTTGGAATATGCAGTGATTAGGATTTGATTCTACTAGACCACCACAAGAGGCTTCTAAGTTGTGCTTCGCCTTCCATCAGCAAGGTTTCAGTGACTAAATGAAAACCATTCTCCTTGATGGGCTAACCCCACCTGGACCTTCTTTTCCTCACCAAGTAAGGGGCTCAAGTGCTCCTGGACCTGTTGTTTGCAGGTCAGCCATGCTTGGTAGTGGGGGTTCCATCTCCACTTTTCGGTCTACCCTGAACCTGTAGACTTTACCTCCAGCTGTTGCAGTTCCTGAGATGCTTTTACATTAGATTAGTACATGTCTTTGACACTTATTAGTTTTGGTCCTATACCAAATTGTGAGTCCGGGTTTTCTCCGCTGTCTCAGAGTGGTTGCGGCTTCCTGGCAGAGTTTCATTTTGTGCCCATTGCAGTCGTCTGCAAAGTGGTGAGTTACAACTCAAGCTCTTATCTTGTAAGCATCATGTTCTGGATGCTCTTTACAAGATGACTCTTTTTATTAGCAGGATAGGTCTTAGCCGTCCTTTCTGGTGAACCCTATCTCCTACCACCCTACTCAGGGTTGTGGGTTTTAGCTCAGTACTCTCCCACTAGTGTGAATGAGTGATGGAGACTTAGTCCAGGAAGATATGGAAATTACGTACTTAGTATAATTATTGATCTTCTTGGACAGTCTCCATCACTCATTCACACGCCCACCCACCATCCTCTGGGTTCACTTGTTTTTCTTTCCTGGTCTTCTTGGCCTTGTGAAGACATTGTTCTTTGACCTTTCTTACAAAGGCCATCTGGGCCCTCTCAGGCCCAGAAACTCAGAATGAGTTATTCTCATTAGTTACGCTGCACCTCCTTGGTCGAAAAGGTACTGAGGTGGTTAGAGGGTCGATGCCGGGATAGCCTACATAGGCGCGAGTCAGTCAGGTGCCGAGCATGCACGGTCCTATCTCGGCGCTGACCCTTCAGAAAAGTTTTGGTTCCCGCTTGGTCCTAGCGCCTCCGGTGCTATCCCACTATTCAATTCAATTCAATTCAACTTTATTTTTAAAAGGCGTTTTTCTTAAAACCAAAGCGCCTGTTCATTTCAAACAATAAATACAATAAAATTAAAACTAATATAAGTCATTAAAAGCTATGCTAAAAAGGTGGGTCTTCAATGCTCCTTTAAAACTAAGGACGGTCGGGCAATTTCGCACCTGAAGAGGTAGAGAATTCCATAGAGTCGGTGCCATAAAACTAAGCGATCTAGCACCTGATGTTTTCAAAGCGAACCCTAAAGTCTCTAGCAATCCCTCGTCAGTGGATCGGAGGCAGCGGGAGGTACAGTGGGGCAGAGAAGTTCTTTCAGGTAGGTAGGTCCCAGGTCATGTAGGGCTTTATAGGTCAGCAAACCGACCTTGAAGGTGATTCGCCAAACCACTGGCAGCCAGTGCAGTCCGCGGAGCACAGGCATTATATGGCTGGATCTAGAAGATCCAGTCAACAGCCTGGCTGCCACATTCTGCACTAGCTGCAGACGGCGAAGTTCAACCCCCGATAGCCCTAGGTATAGGGAGTTACAGTAGTCAAGACAGGAGGTAATGAAGGCGTGGATCAACGTTGGAAGGTCCTCTGGAGGAACCAGGTGCTTCACCCTGGCAATATTCCTCAGATGGAAAAAGGAAGTTTTGACCACCGCTGACACCTGAGATTTAAGCGTCAGACGGTCGTCAATTATTACGCCAAGATTCCGCACCTGATCTGAGGTTGCCAACTGAACACCTCCAAGCCATAAGCCTGAGGGTGATCCATCCGGGCAAAAGCGCCTCACAGTGGCCTTTGTCCACGACCAACACCTCAGTTTTCTCTGAGTTTAACCTCAGCCAACTCCCATTTATCCAGTCTTGAATTTCTGCAAGGCAGTTATTAAATACCGACAAGGCAGCATCCTGGCCGGGCACAAAAGACATATACAGCTGGGTATCATCCGCATAGCAGTGAAAACCCAAACCGTATCGTCTAATAATCGCTCCTAACGGCAGCATGTACACCGCAAACAACATGGGCGCTAAGATAGAACCCTGCGGTACCCTGCAGGATAGGGAGACTGATGCCGAGGAAAAAAATTCCTGTCACCACTCTCTGAGTCCTACTCTCGAGGTAAGATCGAAGCCATCTGAGGACCATGCCAGATAGTCCACAGACAGACCGCAAACGTTCTAACAGCACACCATGGTCAACGGTGTCAAACGCTGCAGAGAGATCAAGTAGTACTAAGATGGATCGAATCCTATGATCTCTCACTATTAGGAGGTCATTTAGTACCCGAACCAGCGCTGTCTCGGTACTATGCCTTTTCTTAAATCCAGACTGGAGAGAATCGTAGATATTGTTGTTGGTCAGATGATCTTCCAACTGTACTGCGACCACTTTCTCAATAACTTTACCCACAAAGGGTAAGTTAGAGATTGGTCTGTAATTTGCTAGACAATCTGGATCTAAGGAGGATTTCTTTAATAGAGGCTTAACTATAGCCTCTTTTAGGGGATCCGGAAAGATCCCCCTCTCCAAAGACTTCCAGACTATCAAAGCCAGGACTTGGTCGATTTTATCCACACAACCCACTAAAAGGGGTGTGGGGCCAGGGTCCAAATCACAGCTAGTCAGTCGCATCGCTTGATTGATCATCACAACATCATCGATTCTGGGAAGGCTGAAGTCAGACCATCTAAACTGGGTGTTTGACATCTCCTGCCGACCACCATCATTCCCACTGGGGAGGGAAGAGCGGATATCCGATCTGATTTTGACAACCTTATCTGCAAAGAAGAGAGCAAGTTCCTCACACCATTCTTGAGATAAGGCTCTTCTGGGCTGCAGACAGACTGGATTGCACAGTCTGTCCACAGTCCGTAAGAGCTGAGCTGGTCTATTCTGTGCTGCCGCTATCTCTCTGGACAGGAATTCTGCCTTCTTACGAGAGATTGCGGATTGATAGACCACATAATGGTCCATCAAACTAAGCCCGTCATCATCAAGACTGGACCTCCGCTAACGCCTCTCCAGCCTTCGTCCAACCCTCCTCAACTCCCTCACGGTCTCATCAAACCAGGGAGACCTGGGGCGAGAAGTGAGAGGACGAACACGAACTGGTGCGATAGAATCCAGGGCCCCTGTCACTGCCTCATTATAAGCATGTACCAGGTCACCTGGATCTAAGCAATCTATCAGTAGGCTTGATAGGTCCAACACCGCCATCAGGTCATCTGGGGAAACACCCCTCAAGGGGCGGTATCAGACCATCTCCAAAGGGGCTGACCTAACAAGGGTGGCCTCAAAACTGAACCTAATGGGGTGATGGTCAGACCATCCGACCAGTTCCACCACCAAGTCGGATATCCCCATCCCCAAAAGGAACACCAGGTCCAATGAGTGTCCACCAATATGGGTCGAGGAGGAAACTAACTGTGTGAAGCCCAATGATATCATCAACTGGAGAAATCTTGACCAAATCGAGAGGTTAATCGTCGGCCAAGCATTGAAGTCCCCAGAACCAACCATCTGGGGACCCCAACATCAGGTAACAATGAAGTCATGGGCCTGCAGGAAAGCATTCTCGTCACCTGGTGGACGGTATAAGAAGTATCCTGCACCCCACACCCTCTTCCAAAATACACTCAAAGGATCTGGTGACTCCATCGGTACCTCCACCAGGCCCAGTTCTGACTTAAAACATATGGCAACACCCCTGCCCCTACGATCATGCCTCGGGCGGTGTATCACCGAGTACCCAGCTGGAACTGCTGCGGCTAAAACAGGCCCAGCATTTTCATCCAGCCAAGTCTCGGTGATGCACGTCAGATCAGATGACCCAACAAGATTGGCTATAACAGCCGTCTTGTTTTTAATAGACCTGGCATTGCATAACACCACCCGAGCAGGATAAGCCTCCGATGATGACCGCCCTACCTGCTGACCCTGATCAGAACCCTTGGGTATGGACACAAGACAGGGAGATCCCCTCTCCTGTGCCCATTTCGCCCCAGGGCGTCTCCTTGACTCCACTATCCCTATCCGCCCACTCCTTTCCATTCCCCCTCCAGGCCCAGCACCAACCCTCCGTCTCCTTCTCACAATCCCCAGAGCCCTACACTTTCTGTAGACTCCCAGAGACAAGGGGGGACAGGAAAAAGGACGGAGGTCCCTGAGCATAGAGGGGGAATAATACCCGACCATCTTATTATCTTTCCAGCACATAAATCACACCACAATTAATAATAATAGATCCTACTCAACTTATATAAAACAAAATTACAAATAAAAACTAAGAATCCAACACTAAAAAAAACATAATATAATACAAAATCTATTAACAAATTTAGTGCTGACAGATTATCAAAGACATATTATTTTTCTACCCACCTACAGTGCTCTCACCACTGCGGGGAGAGGAGCTTACCACCTAAAACACAAAGATTGGCCCATCACTTTAATACCCATTAATAAGTACCTTCGTTTTACCCAAAAACAAAGTTCAAGGTCTTTTATACGTCCACAATTCTGTGCTCTCACCACTCAGTATGGCTCCAACATTTATCCGTCTCCTCTCACGAGACCGATAGTTGTAAATGAACTTAGATAGATTCACTAGTGTGAATCAGTGATGGAGGCTGTCCAGGAAGATCAATAATTACGATAAGTACGTAATTTCCATATTTTTGCTATGTAATGTGAGGGTATAGGCCATGGGGGGGGGGGGGGCTTGTTCCTCAGCTGGTATCTTTGTTAATCTTTTCCCTCGTTTGTTATCATGATTATTCTTATTTTTTTGTTGTTGACTGTACATAAAAATTTTCAGATTCAATTATAAAAAAACAGCTATCCCTAACAATATGGTTTGTAGGGGAACACAAAGTCACCAATCTGACAAAAATGAACCAGGGTTGGGGAATTGTCCTATGAGGTCAGGCTGGGGGAGTTGAACATGTACTCGCTGGAGGAGAGAAGGGACAGGGGGACATGATCGAGACCTTCAAATGCATGAAGGGGATAATCACGATGGACACAGAGGGTCTATTTAGGAGGAGGGTGGGTAGGGTCACTAGGGGCCATGACATGAGGTTGGAGAGAGAGTGGTAGATTCAGGAGAGAGGTGAGGAGGAATTTCTTTTCAGAGAGGGTGGTGGCAAATTGAAACGCACTACCAGCAGAGGTGGTGGCATGTAACACAGCGGAAGGCTTCAACAAGGGGTGGGACAGGGCAAAGGGGAGGGTAATGAGAGAGAAGGTGAGGGGGGAAGGGGCAGCTGTTAAATTGAGGAGATGGCTGCAAACTCGAGCAGACTCGATAGACCATGATGGCCTTTTTCTGCTGGCAATTTTCGAATGTTTGTAAGCTGAGTGTGGCTGCTGCTCAACAGTTCACTACTTTAGCACATGTAGTGCAATGTGAAAACATGCAAGAGTCTTCTTACAAAAAGAAAGTATCTGGGGGGAAGGGCAGGAAATGGATAACTGCTGGATAGCTGGCTTCACTAATTGCTGTTTTTAGCAAAAAACAGAACATTGATAGCAGGCTAGTGGCATAAACTAGAAACGGATCTTATGGTTACAGAGTAAATGGCAAAATAATTTTCTTTAATGTTTACATTAAAAGGGGCAAAATGCTGAAATTAGTTTTAAAAAGTCAGCAAAAAATCTAACCTTCAGTAAACAATTTAAGGTCAACTAAAACACACCCAGTTTAAACAAGCATTTGTCAATGCCGAATGTTTGCATGCTGGTATTGTCATTGGTAGTGCAGGAGTGACAGATGCATAATAGGAATGGTAGTAATGCCAACTGCCACCCCCACCTTGCAGAGAGTGAGAGGTGTTGGGGTGTGTGCCTTTGTGTCATGGGCTGTAACAGTCATGGCAGAGAGTTTCAGGTGTTCATAGGTGCTGGGAGATAGTAACAACTGAGGGGGTGGGTGGTGGCAAGGGTACTTATGAGGGGGAAAAGGGAAGGGTGTGCAGAGTAGGGCTTGCCATAGAAAGCATAAGGATGCAGAGGTATGACAAAAATAGTAATGTTAAGAATGTAGTTATACCATATAGACATATTTATTGCAGTATGTGGTGAACATAGAAACCTATGAAAGTGTCAGCAGAAACAGATGACCTGGCCTATGTAAGTCTGCTTCAGTGTGCAGGTATAGTAAGAGATCAGCTGTTAACCCATTCCCTCCAATACCTGCATGTGAGCGTGAATAACAGAGTCAGACTGCAGTCATTATTGACGGTATTTACTTGGTACAACAATGTTAAACATTTATATTAAATGAAGTTAAACATTGCTCAAGTTCTAAAGAATGGACTATTTACATTAAATGTTTACAGCATATGCAGTTCAGAACCTATGCTATGCTATATCGATTACATTGTTATACACTGTAGGTTCACAATGTGTATATAAAATATATATCTGTTAGAAGACGTCCCATGTACTATAGCAGTCTTAGCAGAAATGCAGTATCATTCCATATCAATTGATTTAAATAAGCTGTTATGTTAATTGTATTGTTTCTATTTCTAAAAGAAATACTGAACTCCAAGTGCAAAGTGTACTAGTATAAGTGCACTCAATTCAGTTCACTAATGTGCGTCAGTGAATGGGCTTGCCCATGACACAGTCAGACTGCACTCGTTATTGACAGTATTTACTCGCTGAAATGAATCACATGCAAATTGTATCCAAGTAATTTTCAGACCATAATTAAGGCTTCAGATTTATATTTATCGATCTGTCATCAAAGCGCAAAGTTGCTAGGGTGTAGTGTGGCTCTATTACTATTCATTGCATAGTGTTTGCTTATGCTAAAATTGCTGGGCAATTAACTAAATTGCCAAATATACAAATAAATAGTTTACATTGGAGGCAGTATAGCACAGTGGATTAAGGCTTTGAGCTGCAGATCTGGAGACCCGGGTTTGAATCTCACAGCCCCCACTTGCATACTGTGTGACCCTGAGCAATTCACTTAACTTCCCTGTGCTGCCAGGTCGCATCTGTAAACACGCTTTCAACTTACTGTGTCTCTCCTGGTTAAACAATTGGGGGAAAAAATCATTTTTGTTTTTTATTTTCAATAAATCACATACAATTTAATGCAGAACTGAAGCATAACATTTAAAATGCAAGACATACTGAACATTGGATCAAATCGCTTTATTCTCATCCTGTATTACTTCTGGCTGTCCTTGTTCTGAGTTTTTTTTTCTTTCGCTGTCAAGATCGATAAATATTAATTTGAAGCCTTAATTACGGGCTGTAAATGAATTGGATAAGATTTGCATGTGACTCGTTTTAGTGAGTAAATAGCATGAATAATGAGCACAGTCTGACTCTGTTATGGGCAAACCCATTCAGTGGTGAACATCAGTAAATTGAATTGGTGGCAGTTATACTATGATACTGTGAATCTGGAGCTTAGTATTTGTTTTAAATTAGAACAATAGAATTAACATAGCTGCCTATTTAAATGGATTGATATGGCATGGCACTGCATTTTGTAGAGGCTATATTGAATGGGACGTCTTGTCACACATATATATTTTATATACACATTGTGAACCTAAAGTATATAACAATGCAGTCATACATATAGCAAGACATAGGTTCTTGAATTGCTATACTGTGAATACATTTAATGCAAACAGTCCATTATTTTAGAACTTGAGCAATGTTTAAATTTATTTGCAATAGAAATGTTTTACATATTAATGGAACATAAGCTTTAATAGCCACTTTGTTGATAAATTTAGTTGCATTTAAGTGGTTAAGGTAGTTGTTAAATTTTAGGATTTTCTAATTATTTTGCACATGCCTTTGAGTATTGAAGAATGAGGGGATGGAATCGCATCCCCTCAGGAAGCTGCAGTGGCGAGCGCGGGGTGAGTGAATGGCTGAGTGCCTACCCTGGACTCAGGTGGGCATATGTATTTTAGAGATCGTACTTTTGTAATACATTGAATTGGTGTAAGCACTTTATTGCAATTTGTAGTTAAGTTGTGGAAAATAAATCATTTTTGCATTATTTAAAGTGCTATGGAAAGTTTTTTCTGGCCCCCCCCACCACCACCATTTGACCACCCATGAATTTGCTGACCATTAACACAGTTGGCAGTAGTATTTATTAATAAAAAGCACTGAAGCTGAAGCTCTTTTTTGTGGCTGAGCAGCCCTGCGATTTAGGTGTGGTTCCTTTTCTCTTTTGGATTTCTAAGTTTGTAAACATGGTTTGAGACCAGTGGTGTACTTTGATGTGTCTTATCTGTAGAATTGTTACTGCTATAGAGCACTTTGTAGCATTGAAAAGCAGCAGAGTGATACTTTGTATGTTTATGACATGCTATCAGACTGGCAGTCTGTGGCCACAGTGTTTCTATCTCCTGTTGGATCTCTTGAGGTCTGCATTTGACACACAGCAGGGGGTCTCTCTGTCTAGCCTAGTGCAAAACATGAATAGCATTAGTAAGTCAGGAAGACATAACAATCACAGAAGAGCTGCCATGTACTGTAATGGTTTTGATGTATTTTATATCTACTGAACAATGTATTGAAGGAGGTGTACAACGACAGTGTGGAGTGGTGCAGCGTTAGTATGACAGACATGTCTTCGCACAGGACATAGTGACAGTAGAGGTAAGTAAGACAATTAGCAACATGTCATATTATCAGCCTATATTGTGGCTTATATGTTTCTCAGACTCATTACTGTGAATACACAATGTATGTAGGCATGAACATACAAAGAGTTGCTAAAGCTAACAGGCTGTTTCTGCCACTGGTAAACTGCAGGTATCCTACTGCATTTTACAGTAATGCAAAAAATGACATCATTGCTGTTTTCATGTCTTGACTCTTTTGTCTACTAAAATTAGAAAACCATGGCATGGTAGTACAAAGAAAATTAAACAATATAAAGCATGCCTAATCTGGGTTGCTTGCACAATTCTTACAATGGCTACTTGAAGGTCCAAATGAAATAGGAGGCAGTATAGCATAGTGGTTAAGGGCAGTGAACTGTAAACCTGGAGAAGTCGGTTTGAATCTCATTAGCTTTTTCTTTGCATACTGTGTGACCCTGGAAGCAAGTTCTGGTTTGGTGTGCCTTTTCTGGTTAAACAATTTCCCCAAATATAAACTTTAAGAATGGCAGGGCCCTGGCTGTTAAATACCAAGTCTATCTATTTTTTCTCTTATAGTCTCTTTTTGTCTTTTTGGCTCCACCTCCTATCCTCTCACCCTTCCTCCCTGATTTCTTCTAGGTTTCTGAAATGATTCTTTGTATGTGTTATTCATGTATCCTGTTTGCCATGATGCCATATCCGAACTGATGAATATGGTTGTATGCTCTCTTAACGTTGTATGCCCTTGTTTAACATGTTTAACATATATGTACTCTCTGATGTGGAACCTTTGTAAGAGCCTTGGCTCAAAGGTAATTGTAATCCTAGACTCCAATAAATAAATACATTTATCAAATGAAACCCAGTTTTGTTCTAGGTCATTATTTAGCATGTACCCTAATGTGCAGCACTGAGCGTAGAAGTTTGCAAGCAGTGGAATAGCTAGTGCTATGGTGGTCTGGTCATTTACTGCAATTGAGTCAGGTAACTGTGACATAACAAAGCTGGTATTTGCAGCCATCTGTCATACCACTGTAAAAAAAATATCTGAAGTATCTTTATTTTTCTCTTCTTTTCTGCTTTGATCATTAGGAAGATGCTTGCCTGACAACACTAGATATAATGTGTGCAGCATCACTGTACCTGGAGGTTGGCATAGTCAGTTCTATTCCTCCACATACATCATCAGCATTGTTACTTATGGACTGTGACATCACTATGGACTATGACAACACTACTAACCCAGAAGAGTCAATTAGGCAGCAGAGCTTTTGCTATAACATTAAGTGAGGCCAGATGCTGATGATACAGTGGAAGGAAAAGAGATATAGTGGAAGAAATAAAACTTGTTACTGTATGTCTTCTTCCAAATGAGGCATTGCTTTTCACATACAGACCCAGTACTATTAGGTAGAACACCATCTAATGAGAACATAGAAAAAAGAAAAACAATAGTAATAAGAAACAACTCTTAAACATTACTAAAATATATTGCCTGCTATTTTTTTGGGGGGGAGGTTACTAGTTCCTTATTGGTGTCACCCTGCACTAGGTGGTGGGATTCCAACCTCTGTTCTCCATCTATATGCAGGACTCACAGTAACTCACTGTAACCATTGGGCTACCCCCCCCCCCCGATAAAAAGGAATCCGTAAGAACCAAGAATGTCACGGTTTTCATTCACAATTAGTAAGGGAGAGATACAGACATAAAAGACTATGTGCACATCTCCAGTGGGTTGTAATCTATCATGGGGTGTTGATTATGTTCCAAGCTGAGTCCATGTCTCTGAACTGTCTCTGAATTTCAGGGACCTCCCCGATTTTGCCTAAAAAAAGCTTGCAGTCCCTCAGAAATGTGCGATTTCTTTCCTTAAAAAGTGGGTATTTAAGCATCAAATAATGGCACAGAGTTCACGTTTACTTCCCCTTTAAGGCTTTACATAATAAATCAGATGCTTTTGGCAAGCATTTTAACTGATATTAGCATTTTTTAACACGTATCCCTAATGTTGGTAATTTGTCCCTTTTTTTTTAAGCATTGTCCCCGAGAGGTTGAGATGTATGCACAAAACCAATGGTCAGCGTCTGCCATATTCTGGGACACCCTGGTACACGATACCCCTTTACTGCTAATGATAATCTAGATTATTACTTCTACAGTGTTGAAACATTTTAAATATTATACATTTGTACATTTTTATTTTTCCCTTTTCCTGGTTTTGTACATGCACTTTACTTTTGACCCTTATTGCATATTTGTCACACACGTACTACTCCTTCCAAGGTCGTGCCAGGAAAACCTGTGGCTCAGTGCACCTCTCCCGAGCAGCATACATAAATTATATATATGCAAAATGTTGGGTTTAACATAGAACTGACAATTGAACCCTAACTATAGGGACCCCACCGCGAAATAGATAGATAGACAGATAGATAGATAGATAGATAGATCAGGCAGGGGTTCATGCCATTTCATTATTAATGCTTTGGTTATATGGGAACAAAATATAAAAGTCAAAGCACACCATTTTCCATTGTCTTAGTTCAGTTTCCCTGTCTCTGTAGGTGTATTTGCAGAAAGTGATTTTTTCAAGGTGGGGCACTCCAGAGATAGATCTCTTTGCAGCCCCAGACAATCACCAACTCCCTCTCTTTTGTTGCAGACCTCCAGTCCTGGGCTCAGTCCCTCTGGATGCCCTGATCGTGAATTGGGAGGGGAAGTTTCTGTATGCCTTTCCCAACTTCCCACTCCTGTTCAAAGTTTTGGTAAAAGTAAGGTCTCAGCCATGCAAGGTGATTCTGATTGCTCCAGATTGGGCCAGACAGCCCTGGTACCCCCTGTTGCTGTCCCTAGCAGTCCATCTTCCCCTGTCTCTTCCCAGGAATTACAACCTGCTAACATCCTCTCAGGGAAGGATTTGGTACCCCAATCTTCAGTCTCTCAATCTCAAGGCATGGCTCTTGAAGAGTTAGAGTTTGCAAATCTGCATCTTTCCCAAGGGGTTCTGGATATCCTCAAGGCTTCTCGGAAGCCCTCCACCAGAAAGACTTACAACTCCAAATGGAAAAGATTCAGCATTTGGTGTTCTAAGAATAATATTTCCCCAGACACTGCTGAATTGCCTAAGGTTCTAGATTATATGGTCCATCTTAATGGCCTAGGCCTCAGACCAGCTACTCTCAAGGTACACTTGTCAGCTGTTTCTGCATTTTTTTTCTGTGGGGAAGCCTTCCTCACTATCTTCCTATCCTGTGTTCTGTAAATTTTTTAAAGGGTTGTTTCACACAATCCCCTTTTAGAGACCCTGCCCTGCCTGGGATTTGAATGTTTGCATTGCTCAACTTATGCAACCTCCATTTGAGCCTATGTCTTCAGCAGAGCTTAAGTACTTCACTTGGAAAACTGTGTTCTTGGTAGCCATTACCTCTGCCAGGCGTATCAGTGAATTGCAAGCCCTGTCAGTGGAACCTGATTTTATCTCCTTTCATAGGGATAAAGTGGTCCTTAGAACCAATAGAAGGTTCTTGCCCAAAGTGGTTTCAGACTTCCACTTAAACCAGTCTATGTCTCTCCCTGTTTTCTTCACTGATCATTCTTCCTCAGGAAAGAGGAGGCTACACAGTTTAGATGTCAAAAGAGCCCTTAGTTACTACATAGAGCGTACCAAGGGTCCAGGGCTCGAAATAACCGGCTGTCCACCTGTCCCGGACAGCGGTTTCTTACTAGGACAACCCGTTTTTGAAATTCGCCTGTCCGAGGGACAGAGGGTTTACATTTGCAGCCCAGAGTATTAGAGCTGGGCACTAGGACCTAGCGGCAGGCGGGAGGTTTCCAGGCGGCGCGGCGTCGCGGCCTAGCTCCGCCGCGCGGAAGGTGCAGCTCCGCTCGCCCATTCCCACTGACTGAGGTCAAGTGACTGCAGCTACTAGTGTCACCCTGACCTCTGGCAGGAAAGAAACTGACTGGCGCCAACCCACTCTCCTCTCACTAGTCTGGCCACATAGGGGGGAGGAGCCAAGGAAGCAGCTGCGGTGAGCGAGTGGGGAAAAAATCAGAAATTAACAGCCCTTCTCAGGGCTCTAGCATTTGGGGCTGCTGGTACTTGGAGGAGGAGAGGGAAGGGATTTATTTAGAAAGTGGAAAAAAAAAAAGACTTCTGTAAATTCTCAACAGCCCTTCTCAGGGCTCTAGCATTTGGGGGCTCAGTTTGTGTGCATCAATCCTGCTGGTACTTGGAGGAGGAGAGGGGAGGTGAACAAGGGATTTATTTAGAAAGTGAAAAAAAAAAAAGACTTCTGTAAATTCTCAACAGCCCTTCTCAGGGATCTAGCATTTGGGGGCTCAGTTTGTGTGCATCAATCCTGCTGGTACTTGGAGGAGGAGGGAGGTGAACAAAGGTTTATTTAGTTAGTCTCAAAGTGAAAAAAAAGACTTGCGCAAATTCTCAACAGCCCTTCTCAGGGCTCTAGCATTTAAGGGCTCAGTTTGTGTGCATCAGTCCTGCTGGTACTTGGAGGAGGAGAGGGGAAGGGAGGTGAACAAGGGATTTATTTAGTGTAAGTCAAGTCTCAAAGCAGTCAGAGACTGTACCTGTAGTACTAAAACTCTCTCAAAGCCAAAAGACACCTTGTGATCTGCAAGTCTCATCATCTCTGACTCTGAATAAAAAAATATATCTTGAGTGTGCAGAGAGGTGAAGGCAAGGCTCTATTAAAGCTATTGTTCACTCAGCCTGTGTAAAGCCCTCAGAGCTTGAACCTTGAAGATAGATACTGACAGACTTACTGTACTACTACTAGTACTACTACTAATTTAAACTAGCCCCTGTCAGCCTGCTGTTGTGCTCTGCCACTGGACTAACTGAATAAAAGTAAAATTGAGTGACACTGTGACAACTTCAAGAAGGCACTGTCAAAGGGAGAGGAGGGGATTAAATTACAAAACAGGTTGACAGCAGGATACCCCTCAGGTTTTAGTTGTGAAATCTGAGCGGGAGGAAAATATAAATATTAAACTTCTTTGTCCGGGGTTTTACAGGAGGAAAGAAACTAAACAGACTGTTCACGTCTTCTAATATCTCTGATCATCACTTCACTGTAGTGTCCACTGTCTTCAGAGTGCTTACTGTACTTTAAATTCGTACTAGCTAAGTAAACCAAAGGAAAAAAATGTCTTTGTTAAAGTTTGGCTTTAAAAAATTACAGGAAAGCCTTCGGTTTCAAGCCAAGAGGGAGGAGAAAGCTGGGTTCTTCCATGTGTACTGCTTCTCCATTACTGATAGACTCAGTAGCACCAACTACTCACCCCACCATTGTGTACCAGATGTGACAACTTGTAGTGCCAGTGCTGATATGCCAGCAACTCGACTACTGTTGAAAGTGGCTTGGAGTCCGGGGCAAAAGAAAAGGGGTTCAGGGACCTGGAAGAAAATGAGGGAGTGGCTACTATATGAGCCTGATGTGGGCATGACCTGCTCATACTGCAAAAATACTTAAGGAGACAAACACTTTCATGAGTGGCTGTAAGAGCATGAGACTTGAAAATGTACAAGCTCATGAACTCTCCAAACCTCATAAATTAGCAATGAAAAAATACTGTGTCTAACACAGACCCTTCCAACTTAACAATAGAACGAGGAATAATACAAACTGAAAAAATGAGGCGACACAAGTGGAACATTTGTTTAGAACAACTCTTTATTTGATTAATTCAGAACGCCCATTCACAGATTTCTGGCATCTTAGAATTACAACATGTAAATGGTGCAAATGTCGGAGTCAGTTATAGAAGTGACAAACAGGCAGCAACGTTCACACATTTTATTTCAGAATCAATAAGGATAAAAGATGCAAAACTAGTTAACAGTAACACTTTCATCTCTGTCCTATGTGACTCCAGCACTGATGCCTCAGTAATAGAAGAGGAGGCAGTCTATATTAGGACAATGGAAAATTTCCGTCCAGTTAACAAATTTGTTTCCCTTCAGCCAGTCTCTATTCCAAATGGTGAAAGCATTTATAACTCAATAGGTGATGCCTTAGAATTCACCTTGGACTGTAAAGACTGGAAAGAAAAAATTGTTGCTTTTGGATCTGATGGGGCACCCGTCATGTTGGGTAAAGTGACTGGGGTGTTTGGCAGGATTTTGAAAGATGTACCTCATTGTTAGGGATTCAGTGCAGTGCCCACAAGTTGGAGCTAGCTATAAAGCAATCAGCAACATCTATTCCATACATGAGAAACAACAGATGAAGTCTTAATGGGTATCTATAAAATATACCATAAGTCTCCCAAAACTGGGCGGTCTCAAGGAGTTAGCCAGTAATATAGGTACACATTCACAAACCAGTTAACGTGTCAGGGACCCGGTGGGTTGCACACAGAGAAAGGGCTCTGTCTGTTATTCTGTCCAGCTACAAGGCCTTAGTTGTACATTTACAGCACATTGCTTCCTCACCAGGGCAAACAAAGATCAGGCCAGTGGGTTGTTCAAAACAATAAGTACTGTGAGATTTGTCCTCTTTTCTCAGTTTCTGGCTGAATACCTTTCTGTCATGATGGCCTTCAGTCTAACTCTACAGAGAGACAGCTCAACAGTAGAAACAATAGTCAGCAAGGTTGAAAGCACGGTGCTCTGGCTAGAACTACCCTGCACAGGATAAACTTGACAAAGTCTGTAATGGTGCTGTTGCTCTGAGCTCTGACACAGCTGACAGTGACACTAGAACAAGTCGACATGACAGGCTCAGCCACTACTCAGGGTTCAGTTCCGTGGATCTGACATCTTCCTTAACTTAGAAAGGTATATTCTATAGATAGAACCAAACAGGCAGTGTTGCGTGATGTTACAAGCCTTCTTTCATCTACAATTGAAAGTATTAACTCAAGATTTTCCAATTTTAAAACAGACAAAGTCCTATGGTGATTCAGTATATTTAACCCATTACAGTTACCAGATAGTGACCATGACCAACTAGCCCTTTATGGCAATGAGGAAGTCAGAACCCTCACAGAGCACTACAGTGATCTACTGAAGAAACACAATAATAATATAAACTTGATTGAAGCGCAATGGTTAGAGCTTAAACCACTTATGAAAAAATCACTGAATGAGCTGTCTCCGAAATTTCACTATTTGGATTTCTGGCAAAAAATTCTCCATAATGATGTACATGAACAGCGATTCCCTGGTATTCTGGTCTTAGTCACAATAGCTCTACTGATCCCAACCCAAACTGCAGTAGTTGAGAGAGGATTCAGCTTGATGGGCAGAGTGAAGTCTGACTGGCGGTCCTGTCTGTCTCCTATGACTACATCTGAACTAATGCGTGTCAAGCTGTCAGATGCTAGCGTTGCTACATTTGAAATGCAGGATGCCATAACACTATGGTTCAAATCTGGAAAACAAAAGAGAAGACCTCATGTGAGACCATATGGCTGCAGACTTGATTCAAGTTCTGATTCAGAAATAGACTAGACTCAATCAGTGTTTTATCTTGAAAAATAACCCCCCAAAAAGCAACAGTTTTCTCTCTTTCCACTTTACAGTCCATTTTATGTTTTAAGTTTAAAATTCACCTCACAAAAATGTGGACAGGTAAAACTTTGTCCAGACAGGCAACATTTACATTCCACCTGTCCCTCGGACAGGCATCTCAAAAAAATTATTTCTAGCCCTGCAAGAGTCACAGGTTTGACTCTCTCCAGTTGTTCCTCACTTATGGAGAAGTGGGAAAGAGCAAACCTGCCACTAAAAGATCTATTGCCAGGTGGATTGTGTCTTGTATACAATTCTGCTATGAAGAACTGGGAAAAACTCCACTCTCAGGCCTGAGGGCTCATTCCACAAGAGGTACAGCTGCTTCCCTGGCTGTGGCCAGGAATATCCCTCTTCTAGAAATTTGTCAAGTAGCCACCTGGCAAACAGTCCATACCTTTACCAAGCATTACTTTCTGGATATGCAGGCTAGGAGTGATGCTCAGTTTGGCACAGCAGTACTTCAGAGCCTATTCCCAAAGTAGGTTCTGTCCCTCCTCCTTGGAGGTACTGCTTAGTAGTCTGCAATTGTCAGAATACAGCAAGACTTCATGTTGTCTGAAGAAAAAATTACCTTAGTAATTATATTTCTTCTAATGGAGTCTTGCTGTATTCTGACCTCCCTCCCTGCCTCCTCTCTCCAGAACCTGTTTTTGGAAATGGGTGGGCAGGTGCAGTGTACACCCAGGGGGTGTATTGCTTACCCTCCTCCCTTTTGTTTGGGTGCTTATTATTATTGTTATTGTTGAATACATTGGGTTTTGGTCTTGGGTTTCCTGACTTGAGTCTTCCTTGGGAATCCAAAACTTTTCAGCCAGTTGGCTAGTAGAATTTTTACAATTTCCACATGGAATTTTTTAGTTTAGTTGGGCTCATAAGAATCTGACGGTTTAAGTTCAAAACACCAGACAGAGACTTCAACTGAGCTCGAGCTCAGCGTTCCATGCCCTGCATGGAAAGTTAACCATAGTTCTCAGGGCAGTTCAAGGTTGGGAATCACTGCAATTGTCAGAATACAGCAAGACTCTATTAGAAGAATTATAATTACTAAGGTGAGTAATTTTTCATGTCTGTCGGTGGTGGTCGGTGGTGGTCGGTGGTGGCGGCCACCTGACCAAGGAGTGCAGGTTTTCCCGTACCTGGACGATTGGCTCCTAGCGCCTCTGTCCAGGAAGAGATCCTGCGTTCCCTTTGCCTTACCAAGCAGGTCTTTACCAGCGTGGGTATTACCATTAACCAGGCCAAATCCATTTGATCCATCCTCAACTCCTCCAGTTCATTGGGGCGATTCTGGACACGACCACGGGGGTATGGCCTTTCTACTCCAGACAGGGTGGCTACAGTCCAGGCTCAGGCAAGCTTCTTGTCCTCTCACAGGCGGATTCCCACCAGGTCGGTCCTGCGCCTCCTGGGGCTCATGGTGGCTGCAATTCTGACAATTCCGCACGCTTGGCACATGAGAATCTGTCAGTGGACTCTTTGGTGTCAGTGGGATCAATTGGTGGACGACTTGGACCAAGAGGTGCTAGTCTTGACCCCAGTGATTCGGGATTTGCACTGGTGGTTGGTCCAGGAGAACCGTTGTTGGGGAGTTTCCTTCTGCCTTCCTCCCCCTCCCAAACACTGACAGTGGATGCCTTGGGTGAAGATTGGGGAGCTCATCTGGGATCCCAGCACACCCAGGGCTCGTGGTCCATACTCGAGCAGACGCTTCACATCAGTGTGCTCGAGCTCAGAGCAGTGTTGTACTCTCTTCAAGTGTTACACCCCTTTCTGCTTCCCGGTCACCTGGCTGTCCAGACTGACAATATGAGTGTAGTTTGGTACCTCAACAAACGGGGGGGATTTGTTCCTACCCTCTTTGTTGGGAAGCAATGCTGGTCTGGGAATGAGCGACCCTTCACAACCTTCATCTCACAGCGGTCCACGTCCCGGGGTAGAGAATTCGTTGGCAGATCACTTGAGCCGATCCTCGGCACAACCTCACGAGTGGGAATTGGACCAGGAAATAGCAGACAGCATCTTCCTACTTTGGGAAACTCCTCAGGTCGACCTGTTCGCGTCCCCACTAAACGCAAAACTGCCCACCTTTTGCTCGCTCGCTTCAGGGTGCAGGCGGCTCTGGAGAGACGCTCTGTCTCTTGACTGGAAGGGCAGATTTGTTTATGCTTTCCCCCAATTCCGTTGATTCCGAGGATCCTGCACAAGCTCAGCTCCGAAGGGGCCCGTATGATTCTCATTGCTCCCTTTTGGCCCAGGCAAGTTTGGTTCTCTCTTCTGCAACAGTACTCAGAGGAACCTACAATTCCTCATCCTTTTTCGTGGCTTCTGTTGACCCAGGATCGGGGATCTCTGGTCCATCCGGGCCTCAGGTCCCTTCAGCTGCATGCTTGGCTCCTACAGACGTATCACAAGCTAGTTTTGGGGTTTCCCCTCAAGTGGCAGAGATCTTGGTGGAGGCCAGGAAGCTGTCCACTCGCTCCACCTGTGCCATGAAATGGAAACGGTTTTCCATTTGGGCTTTGTCCAAAGACTTGGAACCTTTCTCCTGCCCCATCGGGCGGCTATTGGACTACATGTGGTATCTCTTCAACCTGGGTCTCAGTCATTCCTCTTTGAAGGTTCACATGGCGGCTCTGGATGCTTATCATGTTCCTTTTGGGGACAGAACTTTTGCTCAGCTGGAGGTTTCGAAGACCTTTCTACGAGGGGTTCTTCATTTGAGACCCCCCCCATTCGGGTTCCTGCCCCTCCTTAGGATTTGAATTTCATTCTTGAGAAGCTTACGCTGCCGCCCTTTGAGCCGGCAGCCTCAGCAGAACTTAAGTTCCTTTCATGGAAGGCTCTCTTCCTAGTGGCCATTACTTCCACTTGAAGAATTTCCGAGCTGTAGGCCTTGATGTGCAAAATTCCATATCTGATTTTCCATAAGGAACATGTGGCTCTGCGCACAAATCCTAAGTTTCCTCCTAAGGTGGTAGTGGAATCTACGTTGAACCAGTCCATTGAACTGCCTGTCTTTTTAACGCAGCACTCCAATCACGGGGAGTATCTTTTGCATACCTTGGACGTTCACCGGATTCTGAGATACTACACCAACTGGACGAAGGATCTCAGAAAGACTGACCAAGTATTTGTTTCTTTTGCCAGCAAAAGAGAGGGCAACGCTGTTTCCAAACAATGTTTGTCCAAATAGTTGGCTCACTGTATCACTTTCTGCTCGATAAGTATCACAAGACCTTGCCAGGTCAGGTCAGGGGTCACTCCACCAGGGTTGTGCGGCCTCTGCTGCCTGTTTCAAGAATGTGTCAGCGGCTGATATTTGCTGCGCCACAACTTGAACTTCTGTCCATACCTTTACGAAACACTACAGTTTGGACATTGCCTCTCGCCGGAGAGCTGGCTTCAGGTTGGCTGTTCTGCAAGGACTTCTTTCTTAAGTCCTTCTCAGCCAGAGGATCCCCTATGAGTAGTTTCCTCCTCCCGTGTGCTTCTCTTTGTTCCAGACTACTTGGGACTCAGTCCTATATGTAATTACCTACTGCAAGAACCCTCTCGAAGTAAGATAGTACAGTTATGTAAGAACTTACTGTAACAGTAGATCTTTGAGAGAGGCTCTTGCAGTAGGTAATACCTTCCCGCCCTCCATCCCCCTAAGCTTTTTCAGCTCCTTTTCCAGTGTGGGAAATATCCGCTTCTCTCTCGTCTCGCCTTTCTTAGCCTTTGGCGGGAAAGAACTGGAAGGCGGGCGTGAGGGAACGCCCCTTTATACCGACGTCACCGGACACTGGTCACCTGATGGGGAGGCGGTCCCTCACCAGAGACTGCTAGCTAGAAATTTTTCCGTGGGGTCCTGACACCTGCTGGGTTCAGTCCTATATGTAATTACCTACTTCAAGAGCCTCTCTCGAACATCTACTGTTATGGTAAGTTCTTAACATAATTGTACTTTTCCATAGCTGGGAAGTTTTCCTTGCATTAATGACAAATTGAATAAGTGTGTAATGGGAGCAGTCAAGTAATGATAGCCAAGTTTGAGGAAGTATGGTTGTATGTTGTCTGCACCTGCACTCTTTTTGGTATCCAGGAAAAGCAGTAAGTCTCGACCTGCTTAAAAGTGACTGTATTGAAGCTAAATACTGGAGGATAAGGAAAGCTTAGGAATGTTAATGAGATCAACAGCAAGGTCACCCTGAAGATTAATTTTACTAATAGGTGAGGTGTCAAAAACTAGCCCTGCAGTGGCAAAGTGATCGTTTAACTGTCCAAGTATATCGGTTCTGTCTGTATAGGTATGCCCATTGGACAAGATTTTGGCTGGTAGAGATGATTCTGCAAGGTATCCTTCAACTTCTCTGAGGATGTTCCAGAATTTGGCTGTGTTATTTTTATTGGCTTCTAGTTCCGCTTGGAAGTACCTAGTTTTTTCAGACCTAATTAGCTTAGTGCAGACATTTCTAGCGATGCAGAAAGCTAACCAGTCTGCTTCAGATGAGATTTCTCGCTGTTTTTCCTAAGTGGTCCCTGTCTAAGTGCTTTCTTCAAAAGAGGAGAGAACCACCCAGGGGATCTTTTCTTAGATCTGATCAGCCTTAGCGGGGCATGCTTATCGATTAGATTTGTTAGATGGCTATGAAAGATATTGAATGCCTCGCTAATGGAGGAGGCTAGAAAGAAGCTCTGCCATCCGATCTTGCTTAGGCCTTTCAGAAATTAGTTCTGGGAGAACTTTTTCATGCTCCTTCTCAATATAAATTTAGTGGCATGGTTTAATGGCAGGGGGTGTCTGATGCAGGCAGTAGCACAATGGTCACTTATATCATTGAAGAACACTCCTGCATGTGAAATGTTGTGGGGCTTGCTTACTAGCATAAGGTCCAGTGAGGAACTACACTCAAGAATTTTCTATTTGGCCTGGTGTTAGCAGGTGTCATTTGTACCAAGCCAACAGTGTCATAAAGGTTCTTGGACTTTTAGAACTGTCATCATTCCAGTTCAAGTTGAGGTCCCCTAGGATGGTACACTCTGTATTAGCAGAGGCAGTAATGTTTTGGAGATGTGGAAGAAGAGCCATACCACCAGACGGAGGACGGTAGCAGGCTATAATTAGAAGCGATTTCTCTTTAGTAAGGGATAATTTATATATTTTGTATGTGTCATATCCTTTTCAGTATAGGTCATGTCCATTTCAGCATGTGTCACAATTATTACAGTATGTGTCATATCCATTTCAGTTTGTGTCATATCCATTTTGGTATACGTTATGATTACTTCTGTATGTGTCATACCTGTATTGGTGCATGTCATATACATTTTGTTTTTTGTTATGCCCATTTTGGTGTGTGTCTTACCCATTTTGGTATGTGTCGTACCCATTTGAACATGTGGCATATCCATTTTGGTATGTGTCATAATTATTTCAGTATTTGTCATACCCATGTTGGTGTGTGTCATATCCATGTCAGTTTATGCTATAACTATTTTGGTGTATGTCATAACCATTTCGGCATGTCATACCCATTTTGCTATGTGTCGTATCCATTTCAGTAAGAGTCATATCCATTTAGCTGTGTAGCTTAACTATTTCAGTGTGTGTCACACCAATTTCAGTGTTTGCCATATGACGATTTGATAACTTTTTCCCATTCCCGTATTAACTCTCAACTTGAATCTGCATTACAATCTGATTTCAATGATGTCTGTACTTGGTTTGCTAATAATCATGTGGTCCTCAATATTAGTAAGTCAAAAGTAATGTTGTTTGGTACCCCGCATATCGTGAGGGAGGACCCTTCTCTGCTGATTTGCAATACCGGCGGGATTGTTGTCGAACTTGTAAAAGAGTTTAGATAGCTGGGAGTTCTTTTAGATCCAGGTTTAACTTTTGCTTTGCAGGTAAAAGCTATATATAAAAAAAGTTAACCAAAAATCTGGTACATTGTTATTCAGAATGAAGCAATATTTTTCGGAAGATATTAGAAAGTCTGTCCCTTTGGGAATACTTTTGCCTCACTTTGATTATGTTGCCAGCCTTTATTATAGGCTTCCAGTTGGAGAGCTTAAAATGCTTTCTGTGACCTATAATCATGTTTGTAGGTTTGTCTTGGATTGCTCTTATCAATTTCATCACTGTATGATGTATTCCAAACTTGGCTGGTTAACATTAAGCAACAGAATAACATTTTATTTTGGTTGTCAAGTTTTCAAATCTATTTTTCTAAATTCCAAATATCCGTTATTTGATCTGGTTAAATTAAGGCCCCTATTAGTAACCTCTGGTCTTGCAGTGGCATTACTTTAACTAACGTCTCTTCTTGTACTAATGTAGAACCAGGTCTTTCTCTGTGGCAGCACCCCAATTCTGGACTGTATTGCCCTTTGATGTTCGTTAGTCCACCTCTTTATTGCAGTTTAAGCATAAGTTTAGGACCTATTTGAATTCAACTGAATTTTGTACTTGTTTTGTTAACTTGTTATTTGTTCTGTGATTGTTTATTGTTTTTTTTTCTTGTCGGTCGGATCTGAAAATGGGCTAGTCCTAGTATCCTTACCGGTTAACAAATAAAATTAAATGAAATGTGTCACATCCATTTCAGTGTAGGTCATATCCATTTTGATTTGTGCCATTATTATTTCAGCATGTGTCATACCGTTTTTAGTGTGTGTTATATCCATTTCAGCTAGTGTCAAACCCATTTTGGTGTGTGTCATACCCACTTTGGTATATAATACCCATTTTGCTGTGTGTTATAGCCATTCCAGTATAGGTCATATCCATTTCAATATGTGTCATTATTATTTCAGCATGTGTCATACCATTTTTGGTCAGTGTCATATTAATTTCAGTTAGTTCCAAACCCATTTTGGTGTGTGTCATACCCATTTTACCATGTGTCATGTTGATTTCAGAATAGCCATATCCATTTCAATATGTGTCATAATTATTTATTTATGCATCATACCATTGTGGTACAGCATATCCATTTCATTTTGTGCCATACCCATTTTGGTGTGTGTCATACCCATTCTGGTATGCGTCATCTCTATTTTGGTATGTATCTTATCTGTTTCAGTATGTGTCCTAGCCATTTTGGTATATGTCATACTTATTTTAATAAGTGTTATTTCTATCTTGGTGTATGTCATATCCGTCTTGGTGTACGTCATATCCAGTTTGATATGTCTCATACACATTTTGGTATAGGTCATACCCATTTTAGAAGGTCTCATACCCATTTCAGGGTGTGATATACACTCATTTTAATGTTTGTCATTCTCATATTATTATGCTGTAAACATTTTGTTAGTCATAAACATTTCACTGTTATTTATATTCTGAAACTGTAATTTTGAATTGAACGGCTTCCCATACATATTGGTCTATATGCAGTAACATGATTTTCTGAAAAAAGAAACACAATTGTGCTCCACTTCAGTGTGTTTTCTGTTCTCTGTGCTTGTCTCATACTCTTGTTATTTCTAGACTCTCAACTACTTAAACCCAGAGGAGGTTATGAAAGGGTTACTTGGTGAAATAGATGAGATGCTCGGAAGAATAAGGCTGGCAATTACTGTATTGAAAAAGCTTTACCAGTCTTACGGCTATTACCAACAACAGATGCCCATCTTCTTTAAGGTAATTGCTGTAAATGCTTTTTATGATGGACCTTTTTGTATCTAATTATAAATGGGTAGAAACATACCACACAATTAATTGGATGAAACCCATTACATGACTGTTGAGTTTCAAATTATTATACGTTGAGGTCCCAAACCACATTTCTCTGTAGCCAACAACCTCATAACCAAAACAAATCACTACATGGTATCATCCTTCTAAAACAAATTGGCAGCATTTGTTTATCACAGTTCATGTTACATGTCTGAGCAAGATAAGTGAAATCCCACCCCCCCATTTGTATTAGAGGTCATAATTGTGAATATACGAGCTGGTCGTGTGGTGTTGTGGAGGCAGGGTATGCCTCTGGTGTGGAAGGACCTCGGTTTGAACCTGGGTTGGAGCTCTGGTGTTTTTGATCCTCAGGTGGCCCAGTGGATGTGTGCTTGCTTTACAAGCAAAGGGTCGGAGGTTCAGTTCTTGGTAAGGGAATGTATTTGCCATCTTATCAAGAATATTCATGAATTATATGTCTCGGTCTAGGCGTATAATTCTTGCTTAGGGTGCAAGAGGTCCCGGGTTCAAATCTTGGACGAGCCGTTAAGTCATGTAATTACAACCATCTCAGTTTGATACCCATTTTGCTTCTATCATCAGGAGGTGGTGATGCCATTGTATAAAACACTGGTACATCCTCACCTGGAGTACTGCGTGTAGTACTGGAGACCACATGCATAAGGACACAAACAAGGTAGAGGCTATCCAGAGAAGTGCGATAAAGACGGTGCATGGGTTGCACCACAAAACATATGAGGAGAGACTAAGAGACATCAATATGTACTCACTGGAGGAGAGGAGAGAAAGGGGCGACATGATAGAAATCTTTAAGTACCTCAAGGGCATAAACAAGGTGCAGGTGGGGGATCTTTTCCCAAGGCATAAATTAGTGTCAGAGACTTGATTAGCGGCTTTCTCTAGTCAAAATAAAAAATGATTAGCAATTGACCGAAGTTGATTAGCAATTACCAAAAACTGATATTTTTGCTCAAAGCCCCATAAAATGTACTTATCTTGCTTTGTATTGATAAAATACACATTTACACAAGTTTCTGAGACTGATAATTGTTTTATTTAGTCATTTCCAGAATACAGCAATTCTTGTGCAGCAGCACAGATACATTTTAAGAGCCAAGATAGATGTCTGCCAAAGCAGACAGTGAATTCATGAGCGAGAGCGTGATCGTGAGTCCATGACAAATTAAACCACCCTGCCCCAGCATACCCTGGGACCGTGACTGACCACACAGTAACCAGCCTGGACCGTGATCGGCCACACAGTTACCAACAAGGATTGGGTGCGATCCATTTTGCTACTGTTCTCTACCAGGCATGTGAGCGTAATTCTGGCCTGTTTTTGGGGCGGACCTGGGGTGATCCACCATCCTCAGCTGCAAAATCACCAGGGCGTCTTGGTTTAGCACTAAAAATATGTCTCATGTCCTAGTGGCGCTGAGGGTTGAGGCGTGGGCGCCCTCGCACTCACAGTGACCGGGTTGGGGAATGGACTCGGGCAACTGGGGGACTCGCATGGGAGAGGAAGAATTGGCGTCCGACAACTGCTCTGCTTCCTCTGCGGTGGGTTGGGACATGTACCACTCTGTAGCGGGCGCCTGGCGGAGGCCAGCCACACTACAGTGGCGGGCATAACATGGGGGCCGCGGCAGATGTCAGCACTTCATGCTCTGGCGCCATTGCATGCCCGGCTCTCAAAGGGAACAAAAATGGCAGAAAAATTGCAGGGGCGATCTTCACGGCTGCACCCGAGCTGAGAAGGGCACCTAACCAGGTGCAGAGCGATGAAAGGCCGGGCCCTGTGTGTGTGGCTCGTGAGGCCCATGTGTACGACCGGCTCCGGGGATGAGGGCGGCTGCAGCTGGAGATCATGAGGGCTGCTCCGCTGAGGAGAAAGATAAATAGAAATGTATAAAAAAATATATATATGTCTATAGCCCTGTCTGGGTTGAATTCAGCTGGAGGGGGCCCCTACTTTTTAATGCTAATCATTGTTTCTATTGTATCCTCTACCAGGTTGCTCTCCAGTCAGTTTTTACCTTGTTCATAGTTGAAAAACACCTTTCTGCAGTTGCATTAGACACAGGAAATACTCTCAACACACTGACAAGCTTCAACAGATTTGGATGACAATTTTGGAAATCACATGCCAACTTTAACCAGATAGCAGAGCCAGAAAGACTGATGAAATTGGTTTGAGCAAAAATCTTAAACTCTTGCCATTCTGCAAGTAGCAGAGTGCTGTCACATTCAGGCTGCAAAAGTGCTGAAAAGTGGTCAGCTACTGCAGTAATGTCACTGTTACCATACAGCTCCAGTTCCTTTCTGTCTCCAACTGCTGGCTAAAGTCTGGTATCTAACACTTTGCACAGTTATAGATATTACTTTCATCAGTCAACCGAACCTTTGTTCACAACAGTTCTCAATGTCTGTAATGTATTTCTTAGTTTGCCTTGTATGAGACTTGAGCACATGCTCCTGAAAGAACATCAGACCCATTTTATGTTTGCTTGCACATGTACAAAAATATAGTGCCATCATCCGGTTTTCGGTGTGCAGCCCTCTTCAATTCAGGCAGTGTGTTTGCAGGCGGGCCGCAGTTCTCCAATGCCTGCTGAGCTGTCTGTGATAGCCGTCCAAAATGCAGTGGCGTACAGTTGAAAGGGGGAGCTACGCTTCGGTGAGCAGCGATAAGATATCGCCTGCTTATCACTGGCTCCCCTACACACTGCAACATGCATGCTGCGTGCTTACCCCTCCCACACACACTGTGTGGCCGATGGGGTGCCCAATCCTGTCGGCTGTGCTGCTCCCAAAACAGAGTTCTGTATGCCACGCTGGGTGCCCACCCCTGGTCTCAGAGAAAGGACTCTCTTACTAAACTGATTCCAGTGACTCCGACCTTGATCCAGGCCCTCCTGCGGTGGCAGGATCAGGACAATTTAAGGCAAGGTGTTGCTTTTGTTGCTCAGCCTTGTTCAGTGGTCCTTACCACAGATGCTTCTCTTCTGGGCTGGGGAGCCCACCTGGGGTCCCTCACTACCCAGGGCCTGTGGTCCCCCCAAGAATCCCTTCTCCACATCAGTCTTCTAGAGCTCAGGGCAGTTTTTCTAGCTCTAAAAGCGTTCTCACAGTCAGTTCAGAACAAGGTGGTTCAAGTCAGAACAGACAACACTACCACCATGTGCTACATCAACAAGCAGGGAGGCACTCGGTCCACGGCCTCATGCACAGAAGCCATGAAATTGTGGTCCCTAGCTTATTCCCTGCAAGCCTCTCTTGTAGCAGTTCACCTTCCAGGCAAGGACAATGTGCTAGCAGATGCACTGAGCAGGATTTCCCAGGGCCATCACGAATGGTCCCTGGACCCTCAGGTGTTGAAAGTGATTTTTTCAAGGAGGGGCACTCCAGAGATAGATCTCTTTGCAGCCCCAGACAATCACCAGCTCCCTCTCTTTTGTTGCAGACCTCCAGTCTTGGGCTCAGTCCCCTGGATGCCCTGATTCTGAATTGGGAAGGGAAGTTTCTGTATGCCTTACCCCTTCTCACTCCTGTTCAAAGTTTTAGTCAAAATAAGGTCTCAACCTTGCAAGGTGATTCTGGTTGCTCCAGATTGGGCCAGACAGCCCTGGTACCCCCTGTTTCTGTCCCTAGGAGTCCATCTTCTCCTGTCTCTTCCCAGGAATTACAACCTGTTAACATCCTCTAAGGGGAGGATTTGGTACCCCAATCTTCAGTCCCTCAATCTCAAGGCATGGCTCTTGAAGAGTTAGAGTTTGCAGATCTGCATCTTTCCCAAGGGGTTCTGGACATCCTCAAGGCTTCTTGAGAGCCCTCCACCAGAAAGACTTACAACTCCAAATGGAAAAGATTCAGCATTTGGTGTTCTAAAAAGAATATTGCTCCAAACACTGCTGAATTGCCTACGATTCTGGATTATATGGTCCATCTTAATGGCCTAGGCCTCAGACCAGCTACTGTCAAAGTACACTTGTCAGCTGTTTCTGCATTTTTGTCTGTGGGGAAGCCTTCCTCACTATCTTCCTATCCTGTGTTCTGTAAATTTTTTAAAGGATTGTTTCACACCAATCCCCCTTTTATAGACCCTGCCCCTGCCTGGAATTTGAATGTTTGCATTGCTCTGCTTATGCAACCCCCATTTGAGCCTTTGTCTTCAGCAGAGCTTAAGTACTTGACTTGGAAAACTGTGTTCTTGGTAGCCATTGCCTCTGCCAGGCGTATCAGTGAATTGCAAGCCCTGTCAGTGGAATCTGATTTTATCTCCTTTCATAGGGATAAAGTGGTCCTTAGAACCAATAGAAGGTTCTTGCCCAAAGTGGTTTCAGACTTCCATTTAAACCAGTCTGTGTCTCTCCCTTTTCTTCACTGATCATTCTTCCTCAGGAGAGAGAAGGGTTCACAGTTTAGATGTCAAAAGAGCCCTTAGTTACTACATAGAGCATACCAAGGGTCACAGGTTTGACTCCCTCCAGTTGTTCCTCACTTATGGAGAAGAGGGAAAGGGCAAGCCTGCTACCAAAAGATCTGTTGCCAGGTGGATTGTGTCTTGTATACAATTCTGCTATGAAAAACTGGGAAAAACTCCACCCTCAGGCCTGAGGGCTCATTCCACAAGAGGTACAGCTGCTTCCCTGGCTGCGGCCAGGGATATCCCTCTCCTAGAAATTTGTCAAGCAGCCACCTGGAAAACAGTCCATACCATTTCCAAGCATTACTCTCTGGATATCCAGGCTAGGAGTGATGCTCAGTTTGGCACAGCAGTACTTCAGAGCCTATTCCCAAAGTAGGTTCCGTCCCTCCTCCTTGGAGGTACTGCTTGGTAGTCTGCAATTGTCAGAATACAGCAAGACTTCATGTTGTTTGAAGAAAAAATTACTCACCTTAGTAATTCTATTTCTTCTAGTGGAGTCTTGCTGTATTCTGACCTCCCTCCCTGCCTCCCTCTCAGAACCTGTTTTTGGGAAGTGGGTGGGCAGGTGCAGTGTTGCACCCCAAGGGTGTATTTGCTGACACCCTCCTCCCTTTTGTTTGGGTGCTTATTTATTGTTATTTTTTTGATTACATTGGGTTTAGTTTTTGGGTTTCCTGACTTGAGTCTTCCTTGGGAATCCAAAACTTTTCAGCCAGTTGGCTAGTAGAAGTTTTACAATTCCCACATAGAATTTTTAGTTTAGTTGGGCTCGTAAGAATCTGACGGTTTGAGTTCAAAACACTCCAGACAGAGACTTCAACCGAGCTTGAGCTCAGCGTTTCCTGCCCTGCATGGAAAGTTAACCCTTAGTTCTCCGGGGCAGTTTAAAGGTTGGGGAATCACTGCAATTGTCAGAATACAGCAAGACTCCATTAGAAGAAATATAATTACTAAGGTGAGTAATTTTTATGGTTGCTTGCACGCATGTGCAAGAAACATAGTGCCATCATCCGAGATTTCGGAGGTGTGTCACCCCCTCTTCCAATTCAGTCAGTGTATTGGCAGGCACGGCCCCTGTAAGCCAATGCATGCTGGAGCTGTCTATGACAAGCTCCAAATGCAGTGGCATACAGTTGAAAGGGGAGCTACGCTTCAGTGAGCAGCGATAAGGTATCGCCTGCTCATGCGCAGCTCCCTACACACCACACACACATGCAGGCATCGCCCCCCCCTTGCCTTGCGCGCCTGTATAGCGGCAGGGGTGCCCAATCCCGCCCGGCTGTGCTCGCTCCCCGCCCCAAAGCCTTCCAAATGCCATGTTGGGTGCCCACCCCAGCGTGGCAACTCATGATATAGCCCGACGGGGATGCCCAATCCCGTCAGCTCCACTGTCTTCACCTCCCCGGTACTGGGTGCCACGCTGGAGGCCCACCCAGCGTGGCAATAGATGCTTTGGCGACAGGGTGCTAATCCCCTGTCGGCTGAACGCCTCAACCGTCCTTGTGCCACGCTGGGAGCCCATCCCAGCGTGGCAAACGCCCCGCGTCGCCATCGGAAAAAAGAAAACCTGTAAAGAAAAAACGGTCCCACGTAGTCTCCCTGGCCCCCCTCCCACAACCCGCACCCACCCACTGCGCACCCTGCCTCCCCACACCCCCCTCACCCCATACTTACCTCCGGACCTCGGTGCGACGATCTTCGGTGGACCGGGAACACGTCTGCACTCTTCAAAGCCGACCGCGAACTGAGGAAATGCCGGTAAGCTGTATAATGGGCTAGATAGGGTTTTTCAACTTTGTTGCATATCTCAGGCATTTTTTGGAATTTTTGCACCAAATTTTCAACATGGGGTTTTTGGGACCCCTTCTCATGAATGATGTCACTGTCATGGCGTTATTCGGGCCCGAAGGGTGATTTCGCAGTCACTGCTGCGAAATCACCTTTGGGACAGATTAAGAAACGACTCTGCCAGTGTTCATAAGGTGGGCTCTCCAGAAGCCAATTTTGAAAATTTGGTGAAAAACTAAAAACGACTGTTTTGACGAGCGTGGTGTTGCGCAGTTCCCACGCACACCGTAGGTTCACTTAATTTTCAATATTTTCACTCCAGATTTTCAACATTGCCATTTTACCACACCTTCTTATGAGTAGTACAGCTGTCATTTTTCACATCTCACCCAAAACGTGTTTCCGCCCATGTAGCGCACAATGGCGCAGTCGGTGGCAAAACCAATGTACGGGACAAATTAAGAAAACCACAGTGACACTGTTCATGAGCAGAGGTCTTAAAATGGCTATGTTGAAAATTTGGTGAAAAGATTCCTTACAATGACTGTTTTACGAGCGTGCATTGCGCAGTTCCTACGCACGCTTGTAGGTTCGCGAATTTTCAATATTTTCACTCCAGATTTTCAACATTGCCATTTTACCACACCTTCTTATGAGTAGTTCAGCTGTCATTTTTCACATCTCACCCAAAATGTGTTTCCGCCCATGTAGCGCACAATGGCGCAGTTGGTGTGCGAAATCAATGTACAGGACAAATTAAGAAAATCACAGTGACACTGTTCATGAGTAGAGGTCTTAAAATGGCTATGTTGAAAATCTGGTGACAAAAGTCCATAAAATGACTGTGTTACGAGTGAGCATTGCGCAGTTTCCACGCACCCTCGTAAGTTCATGACTTTGTAATATTTTAAGTCCAGATTTTCACCAGTGGCATTTTTCCACACTGCCTTATTTACAGTACAGCTGTCATTTTTCACAACATGGCCGAAGTGTGTTTTCACACTTTCAGCGCAGAGATGCGTGGTCGCTGTGGGAAATCATTGTTCTGGACAGATAAAGAAAATCACAGTGACACTGTTCATGATCAGAGGCACCAAAATGCCTGAGTTGACAATCTGCTGTAAATAAATCCCCAACCTAATTATATTACGGGTGTGTGTTGCACAGTTTCTATGTACGCTCGTGACTTCACCATTTTTTTAAATATTTTTACTGCAGATTTGCAACATTGCCATTTTTTACACCTCCCCATGAACAGTACAGCTGTCATTTTTTACATCCTGTTCGGAATGTTTTTGCAACTGTGGTGCTAAATGCAGATCGCTGTGCATAAGCAGCTTTGTTAAGAAACTGATATTCCCCTGTTCATGAGAGGTGGGGTCACAAAAACCATATTGAACATTTGGAGTGAAAATACCAACGAATGCCTGAGGTATTAGGGTTTCCAACCATAACGCCCAACCCTGTAGAGAATGACAGGCATCAGAGGTGTGACTTGGGATTCTTGCCTGTAATGCTCATACCATTTCACACCCTGCAGCCAGTGAGAAGCATTGAGGTATGCCTTGGACTCTTACCTAAAGTTCACCCCATTCTCCTATATCGCACCCATCTCACTGTATTTCCTAATGGAATGGGGTGCATGAGGCCAAAGACCCTAAGGAACACCGTGACACTTGCCAGTGTCTGCAGGTGGGGTGTACTGAAATGGCGTGGGCGTATGCCTGACGACCAAAAGGCACACCCCAATGCCTGTCACTCTCTGCAGGGTGGTGGTGGGGTTGGCTTCAGTTCAATACTTCACTGCCATTACTATTACGCAGCTCTGTAACTTCTACACTACCACTGCCAATGCCAGCAAGCAAACATTCGGCATTGACAAATGCTTTTTTCTTCTGTTCCCAAATTGTTCACTGCATGTGGGCACACAACTAGCTGCAGGGCACACAGATCTCTGCAAAGCAGGGCACATTAACTTAGTCTTATTCTGTTCCCAAATAAATTCTGGTTCCCTCAATCTCTGCAAAGCAGGGCACATTTTACTTAGTCTCTTTTTCTGTTCCCAGATTCACTGCAAAGTCAAGAGCAGGGCACACAAATTGCAGGGCACATTACTTCTTAGTTACCAAGATCTCAAAGCAGGCAGGGCTGCTTACTTCTTTTACCTGTTCCCAAAGTGTTCCCAAATGTTCACTGCAAAGGTGTAGGGCACACAACATAGCAGCAGGGCACATAGTCTTTATTCTGTTCCCAATGTTCTCTGCAATTACGTTCACTGTTTGTTCCCAAATTCACTGCAAGCAGGCACAGACTTAAAGTTCAAGGCAGGGTGACCCTTTCATGCCCTTGTTCTCCCACCACCCACAGTCCATTTCTAGGCCTTGCCCGTTCGTTGCCATTACACTGTCCCCCCATCTGTGCCCTGAAGTCTGTGTACCACTCTTCCCTCCTCCAGCTGCCCGACCAAATAAAAATGTTTTACTTGTTTTGCAGCTGAGCTCTCCCTATTCTGCTGCACTCCTGCTCTCCTTTGAATCTGCCTGTCCCTCTGCCACACCCTGCGATGCAGCTGCCTGCTCTCCGCTCTGTCCAGGTCGCCCCCTGTGCCCTCTCGTGGTCTCAGCCAGGCCTTCTCCCTCTGGCTTCTCCTCGGTGCGGCCACTACTCCTTATGGCTCCGGCTTGTCTCCGACCACCTGCAAAACAAAAAGATACAATTAGTTAACCAGACGACGGCACAAGGATGATAAAAAAAAAGTGAAATAAAATAAAGAAAACTCACCTTTGGACTCCTGCTCGACCTCCCAACACCTGCTTCCTCTTCTGGGTGCACTGCAAAAAGACTCAGTCACGTTTCTTCCACGCAGAGACTGGGTGGGGGGGAAACAGGAGCATCACTGGACTAATCATGGGACAGCTTGGGGTTCATGGGGACGGGACGCGGAGGAGGAGGAGGACAAAAAATGGATATCAGGACAAAAAAAATTAAAGTGACAGTGCCCAATAAGGCACTTTTACAGGACCCAGGACCAGTTGGCAATGATTAGCAATGACTGCTAATCATTGCCAGATTTGACTCGCTTTTTACCGATCTTGTGTCGCAAATTGTGATGCGAACCCGCTTATTTTATGCCTTGTTTTCCAATGTAGGAAAGATACTAGAATGAGGGGGCACGATATGAAATTGGAGGGGGGTAGGTTAAGAGGTAACGTGAGGAAGTATTTCTACACAGAGAGGGTGGTGGTTGCTTGAAACAGGCTGCACAGAAGGTGATAGGGGCATGCAGAGTGGTCGGGTTTAAACATGACTGGGATAGGCACAATCCCTTAGGCGGGAGGGAGTGATGAAAGCCATTGATCACATAGGGTCAGTGGATGCATACATGTATAGGGCCTACGGGCAGACTGGATGGGCCTAGTGGTCCTTATCTGCCGACAGTTTCTAAGTTTCTATATATTTTGTTCTGCAAGTTGTAAATGAAATACACCATCCCTGCCATCTAGCTAAATATAAACCATCATCTAAAACCAGTTTTACATTTATTCTGAACCTTCTTTTTCACTGTTTTTGCTGCTCTCTTTATAGTTAAATGCTGGAAAGTGTTTTTCATTTAAAGCTTTGAACCGATCATGTAGCACAGCATGGTTTAAAGGTTTCAAATGAATGCTGTTCAGCATCTAACTACAAAGTGCCTGGCAACTAACAGTGAATTAACTATAGCAAGGTGAAAACCAAGTAGGAAATTGGGATCCTCTTAGATAATCTCCTCCACAGAGCATCACCCTTTGGCCTACAGTAGCAGCCTGATGTACTAAGACCGTGTGGAAGCCTAGAATGGTTGGGACAGTTGGCACTGACGTACAGTGCCAGAACACAGCATCTCTGTATATAGTACCGTCAGCCCATACCACCTTGGTTCCATTTTTTTTCTGCTGTTGAGTACACATTTTGCAGGAACTGGAACTTCATGGCCTACCTTCATTTCTTTTCATTTTTACGTTGCTTGCACTTGATCATGCAAGCTAAGTATGACAGTGGTTCACAGTTTATGGGCAGAAACTTTGTGTAGTTGAAATGAATGAAGTGCTCCAATGAGAGAGCACTTCGTCTGTGTCATTTGCGTAATGCCGTTTCCCCCCTCCCTTCCGTCACACACACCCGCTCCACGGACCCCTTGCTCGTCCCCATCTGTGGCTGTTTCCCACCCACCCACACAGTTTTGCAGCAATTTACAGTTGTCACTAGCCATCTCGCAACACAATGTACCCTGGCTTCCCACAAACCCACTGCGCAGACTGAGAGAGAGCGCGCCAGAGACACTGGGAGCCATGCTCCCAGACCCAGAGCATCACAGGTAGCAGCATGGGCGGACAGTGACTGGGAGCCATTTGTGCCCTCAGATACTTCTTGCACAGCACAATCGTGAAAAGGGTTAAAACCATAAAGTTTTGTCGTGTCACTTCTCATTTCCTTCCCAACTGCAGTGTGTCACATCGCAGACTGCTCTGTGTGCTTTAACAAGGATGTCTGTGGTGCGCTGTATGGTAAGTGGTGTTTGGTGCAGCAGTTTAGTGACAGTGGTACTGTGGCTTAATCCTTACTCAGTGTACAATGGAGTGGAACGCACTCCTGAGTTACCACGGATTGTTACACAGTTACCCGCAATGTCCCTGCAAAACTCCAGGTGTTCTGTAATTAATTGGTTGCTGGTATTAAGCCCGCACTGTTTTCTTGTTCTAAGTAAGGCACTCGCTTGTTCCTGTTATGGGGGGGTGCTTACAGTGGTTTTGCGCTACTTGTAACATGGACAGTACTGTAGCGATACAGTGTTAGCCATGTTACAATGCCTACTTGGAGACTAAAACCCAGAAGTCCAGTGCCAAAAAGCTGCTTCCACAGTGTCACTGCATGACAACAACAACAACATTTTAAACATGGTAAGAACGTGAGCGGACATCTTTACTGAGCAAGTTAGGAGGCAAAGAGCTATTCACATACAGCAAGATGACTGCAGGACTAAAATTAGAGGAGAGGGCATTTCAGGAAAGGCTCTCTCGAGGTTTTGCTCTAGGGGAGTGTTCTAAAAAATCTTGATTTGTATAGTCATCAAAGACCATTTACAGAAATGCTGGTCTTTGAAGAGAATTGAAAGTTCGTGACAGTTTGCTGATTTTAGTATGTAACCCTGGTGCCATCCATTTGAAGGGCTACACTACCCCGCCTTGCCAACCGAAACAAGGTTGAGGGGCCTGGGTTCTGCTTTACTTTAAAACTGGTTCTTTCCCAAAGATAACATTAATGCGCAGTGCCTCCGCCCAGAATATACTATTGTGTGGACTAGAATAACCTGGTACAACCCCCTGGGATGCTGTACCCACCCACATTACTATAAAGGCACCCAGACATGACACATTAATCAAAACCCACATTTCAACATTTCTTGAATTAAAGGCTCACACTAATAATATGCTCATGACAACAGATTTATGCAAAACAGCAAACAACAATTTTTTACAAGGGTGAGGGTTAGAAATGGGGAATTAGAATAGAGGTTAAATATTTACATTTGATTGGCATTAGTTTAGATGGATATCAGAATAATCATTTGTATTTTTTTAAATTTAAACATTAATCACAGTGACCACCCACTAACCTCTGATGTGTTCAGATTGTGTCCTAGCTAGCTAGCTAGCTGTATTAGTTGGCAGAACTACATTAAATGCTCATACAATACCAGTTCCCAGACTGAATTTGAACCCCGCAATTCTAAACCTCTTTCTGGGTACCTAGTGTCACAAACGTGCTCCGCTGGTCAGGCCCTCTGCTCCCACAGTGCCAACCTCGAAGTGCAATAGTGTGAATAGGTGACAAACAGGGTAACCCTCTTGTCTGTTTTGGGTCTGAATCACCTACTAGCCTCGAGTCCTGGGAGTCAAATGTGAACTTCATGCTAGAATACCCAATTAACAGGCTCAGATATATATTCTCTTCGGGGAAATGCAATATAATCCTTCACCCAGGGGCACCCAGCCAGGCTTTCAAAATGTACCCTTACGACTCAAAATGAGACCTAGGTATATTATTACCTTTAGCAAGATTAGTAATACATTCAAGCCCTTAACAGCTTTCAGAGTTAACCATGGGTTCAGCATCCACATGCAAAAGAAAACTGAGAAAGCATGAGCAGTATTTCAAGGAAAATAATATTTACTAAAATTGTAAACTAGGTAAAATATCAAACACAGAACAAATATATCAATAACTTACAGTCACATAAACTAAATGGAAGTTTACAGAACACAAATATGCCTACCACAAATACTTAAAAGTTCCAGATGAATTATTTGTCTAAAGTGCCCAGTCACCAGTCCACAGACTGTGTGTGTCTTTGATTTTCAGAGAGTCCTTCTGCACAAACTTCTCTTGCAAGCAGTATTCAAAAGTCAGATCTTATCTGTGTCAATCTTCACCATTCATCACTACTTGGATATAGCTCACTGGAGGTAGGACCCCGCGGGAGACTTTTTTTATTTTTTCCCATGGGAGGAGTCGACGTCAGGCTGGCGCCGCCCCCGAGACCAACGTTCTACATGGTGCTCGAGGGTTGGCAGTTACCCATTGTCGACTCCGCCACAGCCCCAGTTCTTTCAAACAACATGAAGTCGTGCCGTATTCTGACAAGTGCAGTTAGCCCCAGCCTTTAAACTGCCCCAGAGAACAATGGGTTAACTTTTCTATGCAGGGAACAGAATGTTGCTCTCGAGCTCGGTTGATGTCTCTGCCTGTTGTATTTTGAACTGCAACCGCCAGATTCTTTACTTCGCCTCACTGAACAGTCGCTCCGGAGGTTTCTCCTGCAGCTCTGTTCGAAATCGGTTGAAGTCTCGGTTTTCGGTCCGTTTTCTACCGAAATATAGATTCCGCATAGTCGGTTCAAGTCCTCTGTCTGTGGTACCGTGAGTACTAGATAGGTTTTGTTCTGTTTTGTGTGTGGAACTTGTAAAAAGTGTGGATCGGTTTGGCTAAACCGACCGTTCAGGTAATTTTGTATCTTACTTTAGTGTGTTTACCGTCCAGTATCAGTTCTAAAAAAACGGGTTTCAGAATGCGTTTTACATAAGACCAGTGACACGGTCAGGAACCGATAGGAGTCTTGCTCATGTTGCCAAAAAGGTAAGTTTGGTTAGGTTGGCCATGTCTGAGAAACCCAAGAAAAAAACAGACCCACTGGGTTTCAACACTGCAGTGAGTGTGGGGAGGTCGTTGCTAAGGCCGATCCCCACACCACCTGTGTTTATTGTCTGGGGTTTGATCACCTCAATTCAGACTGCCAAATTTGTAAAAATGTTCCCAAATCTACCCTTGAAAAGAGATTAGGTAGATTGAGGGAAAGGGAGGCTGAGAAGTCCGCTGACCCGGATGGCCAGCCTGGTTCGGTTCCGACCGAACCAGCAGGAGTGCCCTCTGACCAGGGCGATACTTCTTCAGGCAAAAGGAGATCCGATCCTGAGGGGTCGGTTCCGACAAAAGAGAAACGCAAAGAAAAATCGTCCAGTTCGGGTCCAGAACTTAATATTTCGACCACCGAAGAAATAGCCAAAGCGATTCGTATTGTGGAATCGCTTTGCCCGGTTCTGACTGATCCGGCACCTTTTGGCAGGGGCTCGGTTCGGTCGGTTCCCCCAGTTCACAATTATACCCTGGAAGAATTTTATGAACCGGAGTTTGAGGAGGAAGGAGAGTTGGAAGATGAATATGGTGATGGTGAAAGTCTGGATGTGCCTATTGATCCGGACATCTCCCCAGACAGACCTTCAGGTGTTTCTCCTCCTAGGCTTTCTGAGTCCCCTTCCCACTTTATGTTTTACAGAAAAATGGCTGAGACCCTCCAGCTTCCTATGGAGGAGGCACTGGAGGGTCAGGAGGAGCCTGACTATGTAGAGGTGATGGACATCCCAGAGTCCAGGAGGCTGTCTATTCCCCTCCACAAATCTTTTGTGAAACAGACACAAAAAATGTTGAAGTCTCCCAATTCCATACCTCCTGTGGATAGAAGAATGGACAAGAGGTATACACTTTCAGGCTCAGATACGGAGTTCCTTTATCAGCAGTGCAGCCATGTTGGGGTTGTACAGGCTGCTGCCTGTGATAAGGCAAACACTCCCTTGGCATCACACCCCCCAGACAAGAACTCCAGGAAGATTGATGCCATGGCAAAAAAGCAGTACATGGCATCTTCCTTGGGACTCAGGCAGGTGAATTATATGCTCTATACAGCCAGATACCAGAAGTCCAGGTGGGACACTGTACTGGCACTGGCTAAACAGGCTTCCCCCCAGCCTGCCAAGGAGCTGGAGAAGGTGGCTGCAGATGGGATTGAGGCATCAAAAGTTCAGTTTCATGCTGCTGCTGCTGTGGACTCCAATGATGTGTCATCAAGAGTCATGGCTACATTTGTAGCTCTTCGGAGAATGGCTTGGCTCAGATGTACTAGCCTCTCACAGGATACCCAGGCTAAGGCCATGGATTTTCCTGTAGGGGGTAATTCTCTGTTTGGGGAGCAGACAGAGAAGTACATGAAGAAAATGGACAAGTACAGAACCACTTACAGGAGTGCTCAGGCCAAGGAAAGGCAGGCAATTCCTCAAAGGCAGCAGTGTAGGGGCAGGGGCAGGCCTTTTCAAAGGCCTTTTTACCAAGCACAGGCCTCTTCTTCATTTTCGCAGAGGGGGTTCTTCAGAGGGAGAGGCAGAAGGGGGATGAGCAGGCCTGCATCCATCCCTCAGCCTAAAGCCCCTGCCAAGCAGACACCCTGATGGGTCTGCCCTGGTCGACTCGCCTATCCCAGTAGGGGGCAGGCTGGCTTACTTTGTCCAGGACTGGATGTCTATTGCATCAGACAAGTGGGTCCTGGAAGTAGTAAACCAGGACTGATTCTCAGCTACAAAGAATTTCCAAAGATGAGGCAAACCTTTTCCACCTGCAAATCTTCAGAAACCCTTGCCCTGGAGGCAGAGTTCTCTCTCCTAGCTTTAAGAGCTATAGAGAGAGTACCTGCCCCACACTGGGGCAAAGGACTGTACCCAGGTACTTCCTGACCCCAAAAACACAGGGAGTGGTGACCCATCCTGGACTTAAGATATCTGAACACACATCTTTAAAACAAAGTTCAAGATGATCACTCTGGAATTATCCTTCCTCTCTAAGGCCAGGGACTGGCTAACCTCTCTGGACCTCAAAGATGCCTACTTCAGATTCCCATCAGGTGCTCCCACAGAAGTACCTCAGGTTCAGAGTTGCCTCAGGCCACTATCAGTTTAGAGCAATGCCTTTGGCTTAACCTCAGCTCCAAGGGTTTTCACAAAGTGCCTGGCAGTAATTGTTGCCTTCCTAAGAAGACAAAAGATTTCCATTTTCCATATTTGAACGACTGGCTCATAGTGGGCCAGTCTCCAGACAAGTCAAGTCAGACCTGCAAGTGACCCAGCAGGTGCTCACTTCTTTAGATTTCTTCTCAACCTACCAAAGTCAGATCTTACTTGGAGGAGGCTCTTGCAGTAAGTAGTACATATAGGACTGGCGTACGGCGGGCAGCAGGACCACGGAAAAATTTCTACCTAGAGGTCCCGGCGACGGACCATCACGTCAGGTGACGTCAGGCGGCGTCGCGTATAAAGGCGGTCCCGGACATCCCGCCTTCAATTACTTTTCCACCGTTAGCTCGTGCAGTGCCTTGCGGTAAAGTTCGTGTAGTCAAACCCTGTTCTTTGATCGGTTTTTTGCGAAAACTTTTCAGTATTTTCATTCAGTATCGTCAGGTTAACGTCGGTGTATGTAGTCCCCTTCCAAAATAAGTGCGACTCGTTACAGCCCAACTGCCACACAAGGATGGCCACTCTCTCTGCCTTTTTGTCTAGGCCCTGACCACGCGATGCGACAAGTGCCGCATTGCCTGCACTTCAGCGTGGCTACCACAGGCAGCGCTAACAGTCCCTGGAAGCCCATCTGCTCAAAGAAGATGTCTTCAATGGAAAAGGTGAAGAAGCTCAGGCAGGCGTCAACCTCTCCTGAAGGACACCACAAGCGGGACAAGAAAGGCACAGGAAAGGCCTTCTCGCCAGTCGTGGTTCAGGTAACGTCCCCTCAGGGGATCGTCCTTGGCAGCCTCAAGGTTTGGAGGCGTCGGGCTTTCCTTCGGGTCCTCGCAGGCACCTCCCAGCTAAGGCCTGCCTCAGTACGCCCCAGACTTCAGCCTACAGGCACAGCACTCCCCATAGAGTCGGACGCCAGGAGACGATAAGACGCCCGACCCTCCAGGGGTACATAGTCAGCATCCCCGGACCAGGCCACTTCCACCCGTGGCCCGCCTCCGGCGAGGACCCCCATAAGCCGGACGCCGGCTCCTCTGGTGCCCGCCGGGATCCAGCCCCTAAGTCGCACATCAGCTCCTCCGACGTGCGCCGGGCGTCGGAACCTACGACAGACCCTCCATCGTCTGTCGTCCCAGGTTCCCCGCAGCCTTCGCTGCCGTCAGGAGCCAGTCGCTAGCCTGACCCTGGGGACTTTTCTCCTCCGTCCCAGGCGATGTTAGGGATATTCTCCACCGTCAGACCCTCCTCTTACAGAACCGGATTTGACGCCGGCCCTGACGCTGGCCCCGCCGATGCCAGTTCCGACACCAGCCCCACCGACACCGGCAGGGGATATCCCCCCTCCGTCAGGCCCGACCCCCCACGAGCCTCTCAATGTCGACCCGCCGTGGGGCCTCTACTGGGCCGTCTGCTCGCAGCTCCTCCGGTACCTGGTATCCGCCATATCCTATCCAACGCCGCCTTACCCGGTCCGCAGTATCCAAGCGCCACAGTACCGACAACGGCTCCACCGATGCGCGGTACCCGGCACACAATACCTGCACTGGTTTTCCGCGGCGGGTTACGGATACCGTCTTCACGGATATAATCATATGGGTATCCCCCTCCTCCTCCTCCTCCTCCACCGCCCCCAGGCCACCGGTGGATCTACAAGAAGACTCTGTCTTCCTGGTGGGCTGAGGCCAAGGCTCAGCTCACCAAAGAGTCGAGAGCCACCTCAGCCACAGGTGCCACCCCGGCCCCGTGCGCCCGAGGCAGCACCTCCCTCTCCGCCTCCAGATTCCAGAGCTCTTCCCTCTGAATCCAGAGAGGAGCAGGACACGCGTCCAGGGATTCCCCCTAAGGAACCCATTCTTCCCCCTAGACGGGTCAGGGAGTCTTACTCTGTTTCTAATTCTTATTCTTCCTCGCTCTCGGATTCAACGGATTCCTCCGATGGATGCTCCGAGAGAGACGACGAGCCTCGCTCTCCGTCCAAGCCCGGCCGAGGACTCCTCTGAAGTCTCCTCCGGAGGATCCTTCCTTCACGGAGTTGCTCAGGAAGATCCAGGAAGTACATCAGTGGCGTTCTCTGGAACCAGATCCTCGGCAGGTCAAACTCGCTGAACATCTGGACCTGCTTCTTACGGCCCCTACTTTAGTGCCACCCTGGATCGAGCCTCACGCCACCTTGTTTCCACTATTTGGAAACAACCGTCGGCTTTAGCCCTGCTTCCTAGGAAGTCCAACAGGCTATACCAGGCTCCGGAGGGTGTAGATTTTTTGGATTCTCACCCCCGTGCAGACTCGGTCGTGATTAGCGCAGCTCACGGCCGGTCAGCACACCCCAAACATTTAAGCTTGTCTCCGCTGGATAAGGAATCTCGCCTTCTGGACCAGTATGGAAGAAAAATATACGCTTCTTCACACACTGGAATTTGGGCCCAATTATGCCAGCTCATAGGGGATTAGCAGGCTATCCTTACCCAGGCGAATCTAGATGACTCTACCTGACTCCCAAGTCAAGCAGGAGTTAGCTGATCCCAGTCCGTTCTGCTCGTTCAGCCAGTCGTCACATCCTGAGGGACGACTTCGATGCAGTGGACACTGCCAGGCGGAGCTCTGCGTTCGCCGTAAGACTTCGGCGTCACGCCTGGCTCCGCGTGTCAGGTTTGGTCCCGGAGGTGCAGTCAGCAATCAGGAAGCACCTTTCAGGGGTTCCCAGTGCTTTTGGTGATGATGTCAAGGACATCATCACGATTTGCAGAGAGAAGGGGACGGCTCTGAAATCTGTGGATTCCATGTACCGTCCCCATCCCCTCTTGATGCCGTCCCTTTGCAGACGCAGCTGGCCTCAGCGAAACCCCAAGGAAGGCGGGCCCACTAAGCATGAGCCCCCGCGGCTGCCAGGTCCCCACTGCCCAAAAGCAGCAGGTGCCCCAGCTGCGGGCGCTGCCCCACACCACTGGCTCCTCCCTCTCCCACCGCCTCCGGACTCCCGGAGGAACCCATAGAGGAGATTCTCCCTCCACCTTCCGGGTTGGGAGGGATAACAACAGATTCATGGGTGCTTCAGGATTATTGCGAGGGCACTCCATAGAGTTTCTACAGAAACCTCCACGCCACCCCCTCTGAAGTCCTCTACGCAAGGGAGACCATCTTCCTTTGGTCAGGGAAGAATATCTGCCTTTCTCGAAAAGCAGGCCATAGAACCCATTCCTCCTCACCTTCAGGGATGGGTTACTATTCCATTTCTTCCTGGTCTCAAAGAAGATGGGAGATCTCAGAACCATTCTCGATCTCAGCTCCTGAACTCTACATGGAACAAAAAGTTCAGGATGCTTTCCTTCAAACCCTTCTGCCCCTTCTTCGCCGGGTCAATGGCTCTAAGCTGGATATGCAGGATGCATATCTGCACATCCCATTCGTCCCTCGCATCACAAGTACCTTGGTTTTGCTTTCAGGGGACCATTACCAATTCAGGCACTTCCATTTGGTCTTTTCTCGGCTCCCGGTTTTACCAGATGCCTGGCAGTGGTAGCGGCCCACCTGCGCACTACCGGAATTCAGGTGTTTCCCTACCTGGATGACTGGCTCCTGGCTGACCCTCGTCCAGGAGGAGCTCCTACATTTCTCTCCCTCACCCAGCAGGTTTTCACTTGCCTGGGTATTACCATCAACCATTTCAAGTCTCATCTGGACCCCTCCCAGAGACTTTAGTTCATGAGGCTATCCCACGTCGATGGTGAGCAAGGCCTTCCTTCCTCGGACAGGGCGGCCTCCCTCCAGTCACAGATTTCCCTGCTATCAGAATGCAGGAAGGTTCCGAGGTCGGTTCTCCGTCTCTTGGGGCTCATGGCAGCGCCATCCCTACCAGTTCCGCAGCGTGGCTCCACATGAGATTTCTCAGTGGACTCTCCGCTCCCAGTGGATCAACTCATAGATGACCCTAGATCATCTGGTTCTGATCTCCTCCGATGGCAAGAGACTTGCAATGGTGGATGGTTCAAGAGAACCTGTTTCAGGGGTCCCCTCTCATCCTCCCCTTCCAGACTCTGAGCATGGGCACCTTCAGGCGAAGGTTGGGAACCCATCTGGGTCCTCACCGAACTCAGGGTTTATGATCCAGATTGAGCTAGCTCTCCACATCAATGTATGCAGGCTACGAGCAGTACTATATGCTCTCAAGCCCTTCACCAATACATCCTTCCGGTCACCTAGCTGTCCAGGCGGACAACATGTCGTGGTATGGTATATCAACAAGCAGGGAGGGACTCGCATCCTACCCACTGTGCAGGGAAGCGATGAGGTTTGGGACTGGGCGACGCTTCACAACTTTCACCTCATGGCGATCCATGTTCCAGGAGTTGACAACACCCTGGCAGACAAGCTAAGTCACTCCTCTGCTCTGCCACACGAGTGGGAGTTGGACCAAAAGGTTCTAGACGGCATCTTCCAGCTTTGGGGGACTCCACAGGTAGACCTGTTCGCCTCTTCCCAAAACGCAAAACTTCCCACCTTTTGCTCGCTCGCTACAGAGCGAGGTGCTTTCTAGAGAGATGCTCTGTCTCTAAACTGGAAGGGCAGATTCATCTATGCTTTTCCCCCAATTCCTTTGGTCCCTCGTGTACTGCAGAAACTAACAACGGAAGGAGCGAGAATGATTCTGATCGCTCCTTTCTGGCCCAGGCAAATCTGGTTCTCTCTTCTACAACAATACTCAGAGGTTCCTCCTCTTCCTCTTCCTTTATTTGAGGATTGCTGACCCAGGATCAGGGACCCTGGTCCATCCGACCTCAAGTCCCTGCAACTTCATGCAGCTCCTGCAGACCCTAGCCCAATCTGGCTTTGGTGTCTCTGAAAGGTGGCCCAGATTCTGAGTGGAGGCTGAAAACCCTCCACTAGGTCCACTTACACGCCATGAAATGGAAGAGATTTTCTATTTGGGCTGCCTCCAGGATATGACCTTTCTCCTGTCCTCATGTCCGTTCTGTTTTGAATATTTCGTCACCTCTTTGACCTGGGTCTCAGTCATTCCTCCTTGAAAGTTCACATGGCCGCTATTTGAGCCTACCATGTTCCTTTAAGCTGATAAAGCCTTTGCCCAATTGGGGTATCAGACTTTTTCTTAGGGTCCTTCATCTCAGGCCCCCTGTCAGGACTCCTGCTCCCCTTGGGATTTGAACTTTGTTCTCGAGAAACTTACCCTTCCTCTCTTCGAGCCTGCGGCCTCCGCAGATCTGAAGTTTCTGTCGTGGAAGACGCTCTTCTTGGTGGCCGTTACTTCCGCTCGAAGAATTTCTGAGCTCCAGGCCCTGATGTGTAAAATCCCCTATTTGATTTTTCACAAGGAACGAGTAACTCTTCGCACGAACCCTAAGTTTCTACCTAAAGTGATAGCGGAGTCTACCTTAAATCAGTCTATAGAGTTACCTGCCTTTTTCAAACAACATGAAGTCTTGCTATATTATGACAGTTGCAGTGAGTCCCCATCTTCGAACTGCTCCGGAGGTGAAATAGTTAACTTTCCATGCAGGCATGGAGCTTAGAGCACGAGCTCGGTTGAAAACTCTGTCTGTTGTTCTTCAAATGCAAACTGTCAGATTCTTTACTCCGCCTCACTGAACAGTCGCTCCGGAGATTTCTCCTTCTGCTCGGTTCATTTTGTCGGTTTAAAAGTATTATTTTTCGGTTTTTCAGCCGAAATTAAACCGAAACCGGTTGCTTCAAGCTCTCTGTGGTAATGTAAGTAATAGGTTTTACATTTAGTTTTTTCTGTGTGGAACTTGTAATTCATTATTGGTTTGGTTTGAATCGATCAGGTTGTCTTTAAATTTACTAGTCCTTTTTTAGAGTGCGGTTCCGGTTCTTATCGGTTCTAAAAAAGCGGACTTCATTACGTTTTTCATGACCCATGACACGGTTGGGAACCGATAAAGATTGTCTTCTTGGCGAGTTTGCATAAGCGGGCAAGTTGGTTAGGCTGTATTATGTCTGAGAAACCCAAAAGAAAACGGACCACTGGGTTTCCAACACTGTAGTGTTTGTGGGAAGCTTTGCTAAGGCTGACCCACACACCACATGTGTCTATTGTCTGGGTTTGACCACCTCAATTCAGACTGCCAGACTTGTCAGAAATTTCCCTGCTGCCACCATAGATAAGAGTTGGTAGGCTCAGGGAAATGAACGGAAAAGTCCGCTGACCGGATGGCCAGCCCGGTTGGTACCAACTGAACGGAGGAGTGCTCTCTGACCGGGTGATACTTCCTCGGGCAAGCGTAGAGCAGTTCTGAGGGCGGTTCCAGCAAAGGAACTAGAAAGTCAGCTAGCGTGGAGCCAAAAGTTATCTCTCTAACTGCTGAAAATAGCTAAAGCAATTCAAATTGTCCAGTCTCTCTCGGTTCCGACCGAACCGACACCATCAGGGAGGCGTTCAGTTCGGCGGTTCCACCGGTTCAAGATTATGATTTTGAGGATTTTTATGAACCGGAGGAGGAAGGAATATGAGAGAAAGTGAATATGGTTTTGAAGATCTGGATGTGCCCATTGAACCGGACATCTCTCCAGATAGACCCTTAGGGTTTCTCCTCCAAGGCTTTCTGAGTCCCCTTCTCATTTCATGTTTTATAAAAAGTTGCTGAAACTCTCCAGCTCCTGTTGAGAAGCTGTTGATGACCAAGAGGAGCCGGACTATGTAGAAATGATGGATATTCCAGAGTCTAGGAGACTGTCTATTCCTTTGCATAAATCTTTTGAAACAGACAGAAAAGTTTTAAAACTCCTCACACTATACCTCCTGTGGATAAAAGGATGGACAAGAGGTATACCTTATCAGGCTCCGACACTGATTCCTCACTCAACAATGCAGCCATGTGGGGGGTAGTGCAGGCTGCAGCCTCAGACAAGGCTAATATTCCCTAGCTTCACACCCCTGAGAAGGACTCCAGGAAGATTGATGCTATGGCAAAGAAACAGTACATAGGCAGCTTCTTTGGGACTCAGACAGGCAAATTATGGCTTATGCTGCTAGGGTACCAGAAATCCAGATGGGATACTGTGCTGGCCCTACAAAACAAGTCCCTGACCAGCTTGCCATGGAGCTGGAACAGGTGGCTATGGATGGTATTGAGGCATCCAAGGTGCAATTTCATGCTGCAGTGGACTCTAATGATGTTTCATCAAGAGTCATGGCTACATCTGTGACACTTCGAAGGGATGGCTTTTTGCTCAGATGTACTACCCTGTCTCAGGATACCCAGTCTAAGGCCATGGATTTTCCCAGTTAGGTACCCTCTGTTTGGGGAGCAAACAGAGAATTACATGAAGAAAATGGATGAATATAGGACCACCTATAGGAGTGCACAGGCCAAGGAAAGGCAGGCCGCTCCTTAAAAGCAGCTTCCTAGAGGCAGGGGCAAGCCTTTTCATAGGCCTTTTTACCAAACCCAAGCTTCCTCCTCCGCCTATGCTCAGAGGGGGTTCTTTAGAGGGAGAGGCAGACGGGTACAAGCAGGCCTGCTTCCACCCCCTCAGCCCAAAGCCCTGCCAAGCAGGCACCCTGATGGGATTGCCAGGCCAATTCTTCTCTACCTGTAGGGGCAGGCTGGCTTACTTTGTCCAGGACTGGAAGTCTTTAACATCAGACAAGTGGGTCCTGGAAGTAGTAAGCCAGGGACTGGTTCTCAGCTTCAAAAATTTCCAAAGCTGAGAGCCAGATCTTTCCACCTGCAACTCCATCAGAGGCACTCGCCTAGAGGCAGAGGTCTCACCTCCTGGCTCTCAGAGCCGTGGAAAGGTTCCTCCCCTACACCAGGGCAAAGGTTTGTACTCCAGGTACTTCCTTACCCCAAAAAAGACAGGAGAATGGCGGCCCATCCTGGATCTCAGATACTTAAACAAGCACCTTTTAAAGCCAAAGTTCAAAATGGTGATTCTGGGAATTATCTTACCCTCTCCAAGGCCAGGGGACTGGCTAGCTTCCCTGGACCTCAAGGATGCCTACTTCCATATTCCCATCAGAAGCTCCCATCGAAAGTACCTCAGGTTCAAGCTGCCCTCAGGCCACTACCAGTCCAGAGCAATGCCCTTCGGCCTCACTTCTGCTCCAAGGGTATTCACCAAATGCCTGGCAGTAGCAGTTGCCTACCTAAGAAGGCAAAAGATTGCCATTTTCCTTACCTGGACGATTGGCTCATAGTAGGCCAGTCCCCAGACCAGGTCAAATTACATCTTCAGATAAGCAGCAACTGCTTACCTCTCTAGGTTTCCACCTGAATCTCTAAAAGTCGGTTCTAGAGCCTGTCCACCTTCTTACCTTCATAGGCGCAGAACTGAACACACAGGTGAAGCCAGGGCCTTCCTTTCCTGGACAGGCAAAGACCCTAGTCTCCTGGCCTCCTCATTCACCCTGCAGGTCTCCCGGCCAGCAAGGCATTTTCTGCAGCTCCTAGGACACATGGCTGCTTCCACAGCAGTTGTGCAGGGAGCAAGATTTCAGATGAGGGACATCCAGTTCCACTTGAGAGCTTTTTGGTCTCAAAGAAAGGATCCTCTTACCAAGTTGATCCCAGTAACTCGAACCCTGATCCAAGCCCTACAGTGGTGGCAGGATCAGAGCAACCTGAGACAAGGGGTTCCTTTTGCCACTCAGTCTCACTCTCTAATCCTTACTACAGATGCATCCCTCTTGATCTGGGGAGCTCTCATGGGTGACCTCACCACCCAGGGTGTGTGGTCTCCCCAGGAATCTCTGCTCCACATCAACCTGTTGGAGTTCAGAGCAGTTTTTCTAGCACTTCAAGCTTTTTCCAAATCTGTTTAGAACAAGAGTATTCAGGTCAGAACAGACAACACCACTACAATGTGGTACATCAAGGGGGCACTCGGTCTACGGCCTTGTGCACCGAAGCGATGAAGTTGTGGTCTCTGGCTTACTCCCTGAACACCCCTACGCAGTCCAGCTCCCAGGCAAGGACAATGTCCTGCAGATGCTCTCAGCGGATTTCCCAGGGCCATCACGAATGGTCACTGGATCCCTAGTCTTGGGAGTAGTATTTGCCAGATGGGGCACTCCGCAGATAGATCTTTTTGCAGCCCCAGACAATCACCAACTTCCTCTTTTTTGTTGCAGGCCCCCAGTGTTGGGCTCTCTCCCCCTGGATGCCTTAGCCCTCAGTTGGGAAGGGAAGTTCCTCTATGCCTTCCCTCCCTTTCCTCTCCTGTTCAAAGTGCTAGTGAAAATCAGATCCCAATCCTGCAAAGTCATTCTGATAGCTCCAGATTGGGCCAGACAACCCTGGTATCCACTCCTACTGTCCTTAGCAGTCCATCCTCCCCTGTGCCTTCCCAGGAATCACAATCTGTTAACCTGTGCCCAGGGACGGGTTTGGTATCCGAATCTCAAATCTCTCAATCTCAAGGCTTGGTTCTTGAAGAGTTAGAGTTTGCTGATTTACACCTTTCCCAAGGTGTAATGAATATATTGAAGGCCTCAAGGAAGCCTTCCACCAGGTCTACTTACAATTCCAAATGGAAAAGGTTTTCCATATGGTGCTCGGAAAAACATATTTCCCAGACTCTGCTGATCTACCCACAGTCCTGGATTATATGGTCCATCTGAATTCTTTTGGGGCTGAGACCAGCTACCCTGAAGGTGCATTTGACAGCTGTGTCTGCTTTTATTTCAGCAGGTAAATCCTCTCTCTTTCAGTTCACCCTGTATCTTCCAAGTTTTTAAGGTTGCTTCACCAACCCTCCATTCAGGATCCTGCCCCTGTCTGAGATCTTAATGTTTGCATTTCTCAAGCTTATGCAACCCCTTGAGCCCTTGTCTTCAGCTGAGCTCAAGTACTTGACTTGAAAACTGTGTTTCTGGTAGCCATCACCTCTGCCAGGCGCATAAGTGAATTACAAGCGTTGTCAGTGGAGCAGGAGTTTATCTCCTTTCACAGAATGCGGTGGTCCCTAATGGACTAACGGAAAGTTCCTACTAAGGTGGTTTCAGATTTCCACCTTAATCAATCTATTTCTCTTCTAGTGTACTTCACTGACCACTCCTCCTCTGGTGAGAGGAGGCTGCACAACCTAGATGTGAAGAGCCCTTAGTTACTACATAGGCGTACCAGGGCCATAGGTTTGACTCCTCCAACTGTTCCTCACTTATGGGAAGTTGGTAAAGGGAAGCCAGCCACTAAAAGATCCATTGCCAGGTGGATTGTCTCTTGTATCCAATTCTGCTACGAGAAGTTGGGTAAAGTTCCCCCCTGAGGCCTGAGGGCTCACTGTACCAGAGGTACAGCTGCTTCTCTGGCTGCTGCCAGAGACATTCCTATTCTAGAAATATGTCAAGCAGCTACCTGGAAAACCGTTCATACTTTTACCAAGCACTACTCCCTGGACATCCAGGCTAGGAGTGATGCTCTGTTTGGCACAGCCGTGCTGCAGAGCCTATTCCCTAAGTAGGTTCTGTCCCTCCTCCATGGAGGTACTGCTGTGTAGTCTGCAATTGTCATAATATAGCAAGACTTCATGTTGTTTGAAGAAAAAATTACTCACCTTAGTAATGTTGTGTCTTCTAATGGAGTCTTGCTATATTATGACCTCCCTCAGCCTGCCCCTCTCAGAACCTCTGTTTTGGGATGTGGGTGGGCAGTACAGTATTAGCACTTTGATGCCCACCTTGTTTGTTTTCACCCTCCTTTTGGGTGAATTGGTGTTGTGTTTTGCCTTTTGGGTCTCCTAACTTGAGTCTTTGTTTGAGGCCAAAAATGAGTATTATGTTAGTAGCCAGTTGACTAGTGTGGTTTACAGCTTCACACAGAACCTTAGTGAGTTTTAGCTCATAAAGATCTGACAGTTTGCGTTTGAAGAACAACAGACAGTTTTCAACCGAGCTTGCGCTCTAAGTTCCATGCCTGCATGGAAAGTTAACTATTTCACCTCGAGCAGTTGAAGATGGGGACTCACTGCAATTGTCATAATATAGCAAGACTCCATTAGAAGAAACATTACTAAGGTGAGTAATTTTTTCTTCACGCAGTACTCCAACCAGGGATGATATTTGCTCCATACCATGGATGTTCACAGGATTCTGAGATACTACACCGATAGGACAAAGGATCTCAGAAAGACTGATCAGTTGTTCGTTTCTTTTGCTCACAAAAGGGAAGGCAGTGCTGTTTCCAAGCAATGCCTGTCGAAGTGGTTGGCTCATTGCATCACTTTCTGTTATGACAAGTACAACAAGACCCTTCCGGGTCAAGTCAGAGGTCACTCCACTCGTGGAGTAGCAGCCTCTGTGGCTTGTTTCAAGAATGTGTCAGCGGCAGACATCTGTGCTGCCGCCACCTGGACTTCCGTCCATATCTTTACTAAACATTACAGTTTGGACATTGCCTCTCACCGTAGAGCAGGCTTTGGGTTAGCGGTCTTGCAAGGCCTCCTGTCTTGAGGTTTGCAAGGCTTTTACTACTTCTTGGTAGTTCCTCCTCCGTGCCTTTCATCTCTTCCAGACTGCTTGAGATTCTGTCCTATATTTAATTACCTGCAAGAGCCCTCTCGAGTAAGATAGTACAGTTATGTAAGAACTTACGTAACAGTAGATCTTGAAGAGGCTCTTGCAGTAATTCCTCCGCCCTCCATCCCCTAGGCTTTTCAGCTCCTTTTCCATTGAGGGAAATATCTGCTCCTCTCCGTCCGGGCCTTCTGGGCCTGTGGCAGGAAAAGAACTGGAGCGGGCGTCCGGGACCGCCTATGCGACATCATCTGGCGCAGTCACCCTGACGTGGGGCGGTCCCTCACTAGGGACAGCTAGCTAGAAATTTTTCCGTGAGGTCCTACATGCCTGCGGACGTCAGTCCTATATGTAATTACCTACGCAAGAGCCTCTCAAGATCTACTGTTACGGTAAGTTCTTACACTAACTGTACTTTCTCAAACCAGTGCAGCTCCTCACCTTCATTGGGGCAGAGCTGGAATAGGTAAAAGCAAGAGCCTTCTTCCCCTGGAAAGGACAAGAGCTCTCATGGAGCTGGCTTCTTCATTCAACCTTCAGGTGTCTCGAACAGCAAGGCATTTTCTTCAGCTCTTGGGCCATATGACAGCTTCTACAGCAGTGGTCCAAGGGCAAGATTCCAGATGTGGGACATTCAGTTCCACCTGAGGGCTTTGGTCCCCAAGAAAGGATTCCTTACCAAACCAATTCAGTGACTCAAACTCTGATCCAGGCCCTGCAATGGTGGCAGGATCAGGACTATTTGAGGCAAGGGATTCTATTTGCCAGTCAGTCTCATTCAGTGGTCCTTACCACGGATGCTTCCCTGCTGGGCTGGGAGCCCATTTGGGGATCTCGTCACCCAAGGACTGTGGTCTCCTCAGGAATTGCTTCTACACATCAACCTCCTGGAACTCAGGGCAGTGTTTCTGGCACTGCAAGCTTTCCCAGTCAGTACAGAGCAAAGGTGGTTCAGGTCAGAACAGACGACACCACCACCATGTGGTACATCAACAAGCAAGGAGGCACTCGGTCTGTGGCCTTGTGCACAGAAGCAATGAAGCTGTGGTCTCTGGCTTATTCCCTGCAAACCTTTCTGATAACAGTTCACCTTCCAGGGAAGGACAACGTCCTAGCAGATGCACTGAGCAGAATATCTCAGGGCCATCACGAATGGGCCCTGGATCCTCTGGTATTGAAGGTGATTTTTTTTCCAGATGGGGCACTCCAGAGATGGATCTTTTTGCAGCCCCAGACAATCACCAACTTCCTCTGTTTTGTTGCAGACCTCCAGTCTTGGGCTCTGTCCCCCTGGATGCTCTGACTCTGAACTGGGAAGGGAAGTATGCTTTTCCCCTTTTCCCTCTCCTGTTTAAAGTTCTAGTCAAGGTAAGGTCACAACCTTGCAAAGTGATTCTGATTGCTCCAGACTGGGCAAGGCAGTCATGGTACCCCTTGTTGCTGTCCCTAACAGTACATCTTTCCCTGTCGCTTCCCAGGAATTACAACCTGTTAACCTCCTCTCATGGGAGAATTTGGTACCCCAATCTTCAGTCTCTCAACCTCAAGGCATGGCTCTTGAAGAGTTAAGAGTTTGCAGATTTGCATCTGTCTCAGGGGGTTCTGGATATTCTCAAAGCCTCTCGAAAGCCTTCCACCGAAGACTTATAACTCCAAATGGAAGAGATTCAGCATTTGGTGTTCAAGAGCATATCTCCCCAGATACTGCTGAATTGCCTACAGTTCTGGATTATATGGTCCATCTTAATAGCCTAGGCCTCAGAACAGCTACTCTCAAGGTACACTTGTCTGCTGTTTCTGCTTTCCTGTCAGTAGGTAAGTCTTCCTCACTGTCATCTCACCCTGTATTCTGTAAGTTTTTCAAGGGATTGCTTCATACCAATCCCCACTTTAGGGATCCTACTCCTGCTTGGGATCTTAATGTTTGCATTGCTCAGCTTATGCAACCACCTTTTGAGCCTCTGTCCTCAGCAGAGCTTAAGTACTTGACTTGGAAATCTGTGTTTTTGGTAGCCATTACCTCTGCTAGACGCATCAGTGAATTGCAAGCCCTGTCAGTGGAACCTGATTTCATCTCTTTTCACAGAGATAAAGTGGTCCTTCGAGCTAACAGAAAGTTGTTGCCCAAAGTGGTTTCAGATTTCCACCTGAATCAGTCTATGTCTCTCCCTGTTTTCTTCACTGATCATTCTTCATCAGGGGAGGAGGCTACAGTTTGGATGTTAAAGAGCCCTTAGCTACTACATAGAGCGTACCAAGGGTCACAGGTTTGATTCCTCCAGTTGTTCCTCACTTACGGAGAGATAGGAAAGGGCAAACCTGCCACCAAGAGAACTGTTGCCAGGTGGATTGTGTCTTGTATACAATTCTACTATGAGAAACTGGGAAAGATACCACCCTCAGGCCTGAGGGCTCACTCTACAAGAGGTACAGCTGCTTCCCTGGCGGCTGCCAGGGATATCCCTCTCTCAGAAATCTGTCAAGCAGCCACCTGGAAAACGGTACATACTTTTACCAGGCATTACTCTCTGGATATCCAGGCTAGGAGTGATGCTCGGTTTGGCACAGCAGTACTTCAGAGCCTATTCCCTAAGTAGGTTCTGTCCCTCCTCCATGGAGGTACTGCTTGGTAGTCTGCATTCGTCAGAATACAGCAAGACTTCATGTTGTTTGAAGAAACAATTACTCACCTTAGTAATTATGTTTCTTCTAGTGGAGTCTTGCTGTATTCTGACCTGTCCCCCTGCCTCCCCTCTCAGAACCTGGATTTTTTGGGATGTGGTGGGCAAGCGCAGTGTTGGCATCTCAGGGGTGCCTCCTTACACCCTCTGTTATTCATGGGGTGATATGTTATTTCAATTTTAATTGTTTTTTGTGTTTTGTGTTTCCTGACTTGAGTCTTCCCTTGGGAACCCAAAAGAATATTTTTCTGCCAGTTGGCTAGTAAAATTTCTACAATTTCCACATAGAACACCTAGTGAGTTTTGCTCGAAAGATCTGACAGTTGCAGTTCAACATACAACAGGTGGAGACATCAACCGAGCTCGAGAGCAACATTCTATGCCCTGCATAGAAAAGTTAACCCATTGTTCTCGGGGCTGTTTAAAGGCTGGGGCTAACTACACTTGTCAGAATACAGCAAGACTCCACTAGAAGAAACATAATTACTAAGGTGAGTAATTTTGTTTGTCTCCCACCATCGAGTGAGGATCCTGTGTGCGAGACTGAAGAATTTTCTGCGGTCTAGTCCGTCGTGTGTTAGTGTTGCCTCGGTTCTGACCGTCTGATCGACATCGCTTCTACGACTCCAGTAAGATCTTTTCTTTTTGTAAAGTGGCGTAGAGTACTTTGTTTTATTTAATTTTTCGTCCAGTCACGTCTCATCCAGGGGGCAAGAAGGCGTCTAAAGTGGGGTGGCCCCCCCATGCATCGGTGCCCCTGTGGCTGCCTTTACTCCATAATGGACCAGCATGACTGTTGCCTCTCCTGCCTCGGCCCCAGACACGATATGGATAACTGCGATATCTGCATCTCCATGGACCGCCGTGTCATTGAGATTTGTGCATGGAATGTTGGATGTGCGCCGCCGACTTTCGGAGGATGGATTCACACGTCAAGCCTGCTGTCAGGACTCTTGGCACTTCTCCGCGGGTTCCCCTCCCGTCCTATAATGCCCACAGAGGAGGGAACCCTGCCTCGCTCTAGCCTTGCCACGGGCAGAGTTTCTTCCATGGTGCAGAGGCCCAGGCTGACTCTCTTGGGGGTCAGTCGGGAGGCACTGTCCTGGCAGTTGGTACTTCGGTAGTGGAGGCTCCTTCTGTGTCGTGTTCTGGGTCCTGACGCCGTTCGCGGTGCCGTTGGCTTGGAGGGTGATGCCGTGGCCAGCGTTGGGCCTGTCCTTGGTGCTGTCATCGCCCCTGATTCTGCTTGTGGTGTTGGGGCTTCCGGCAGCATCAGGGTTGGTAGTTTGGAGCTTTCTGGTCCTAGTTCTTGTCTTGGCACCGCTGGTGATGCCGGGGTTGGAGCCAGAGCCGTCTCTGTCCCCAGCGTCGCCACAGCACCGGGCCGGTCGGTTCCGTGGTCAGCCGATCCTGCCTTCCAGCCGGGCGTGCATTGCCGGCTTGGCGCCGCCTGCCTGGTGTTGCTACGGCACCAGGATAGATGTCGGTGCTGGCATGGTGCCGCTTCAGATTTGGCTCTCAGTGGTGCTGGGGAGCAGTGTGGAGCCGTTCTCGGGGTCGCGCCCGACACTGGTGCCGTTCACGGCACCAGGGAGGGTGACGGCGTGGGGCTGTACTGTCCTCTGCTGCTATTGGGGGCTTTGAATCTCAGGGTGCCCGACCTCGGGGCCTGGGGATTGGAGGAGCCCGTGGAGTGGTCTGGCATTGGACCTTGGAGTCTCCCTCTTCAGTGGCGGATTCAGGGTCTGATCCATACTGGCTTCTGGATTCTTCGGGATCTTCGGATCCTTCTGTCTCCAGCACCTCAGCCCCTACTCTCCCCCCTTCTGTAATTCAGCTCTCACCGGTAGACCTCAGGGTCAGGGGGTCTGACCAGCCAGCGGTGGCCCCTGTGGCTACTACTGAGCAGCCTGAGGTCACTGGTGAGGCTGTTTCCTCAGTTGAGGTACCCCCCTCCTTGATGGGTTTGGACAGTCCAAGTTTGGGGCAGCCCGGGACACATCAGGAGGGGGAGGATATGGTTCCCTGGGTGGACTACTCGGGGATGCCAGCCGCCTAAGTTAATGGCAAAGAGGGCGAGGTCCCTCTCCGACTCTGAAGGGTTGAGAGGGAGAGGTGTAGCACAGCGAGCCCTTCCTAGGTCCCAGCCGGGTCCTGGTAGGAGCCATAGCACAGGCTCTCACCTTTCCCTGACGGAGTCTGCGAGGGGGACTTCTACTTCTGAAGTCAGAGGCCGTCCTTCTGGACTCACACGGTCCCGGTCACCTCATGGGGGATTTCTTCCTTGGGGCACAGCTCTGAGCATTCTGACCTGGTTGAACGGCTGTTAGCTGCAGCGGCTTTGGGTTCCCCTTCCTTGCGAAGGGTTTCCTGTTGGCCTCCCTGCCCCAACAGAGACCGTTATCCTGTTGCCAGGAGCCTGCCCTCCGAGCCTCTGTCTCCATCCCCGGTAGTCCCAGGTATTCTGGCCCTCATGGACCTCTTACTTGGGACCAATTCAGAAGATCGGCTGCATTTTTCCCACCTACCTCCATGCCCTGGACCAGCAGGTTTTCACCATGCCCCTGCAGCAGACCCTTGAACTGGGAGCTTGTCTTCCTCCTCTTCTTCTCCCTCTACTGAGGAGAGAATAGATTAGTCCACATATCCCCAGCGTCTGATCTGTCCTCCTATCAGTGCTACCTTGTGAGGATGTTGGACAGGCTCTTTCTGACCCCGTACTATACGCAATCCGAGCATGTGACGTGCGCCTTCTTGGGTGAATTCAGTGCGGCCCACTTGATGGCTCCCGCCTGGCCGATTCCTTCTCAGGAAGCATCACATCGGCTCTGGCTTCGTCCCTTCTCCACTGTTCCAGCCCAAAGGGACTTAAGCCAGTGGTATTGTGCTCCCCCGGGGTCTCCAGGTTCTCTGCCTCACCCCCCTTCAGGGTTGACCTCCCTGGACACCCCCTTAGGGCCTCGCGCCCCCTACCATGACCGCCCTCCTGATTCGGATTCTGTGGACTTCGATTTCTGGGGAGACGAGTGTTCTACTCAGCACAGATCTCCCTATCAATTGCAGAACATCAGGCCCAGTTTGCAGCCTATGACGGGTTCTTGTGCTACAAGCTAGGGCAACTGCTAGCTTCGATGCCTGATTCAGAGGAAACCAGGCAAGCCATCGCATTCTCTGCGAGGGGCCTAGAGCTAGCAGGGCACCAAGCAAGGGCATCTTATGATACCAGTGAGGTAGCTTCCAGAGTGGTAGGGACAGCGATCTGCCTTCGGCAGACGGCGTGGCTCCGCCTATCCTGGTTGTCACCCCTAGCCCGGCATAGGGTGATTTACTCCGCCTTCCTTAGAACCCATCTCTTCTCCCGATGGGTGAGATGACGACTTTCGCGGCGCCTTCCTTCCCCCACGGGGGGATCCGCGTCTCACCCGGTCCAGTCTCAGGCCTCCCCAGGCCTGTAAGGGTTCTCTCCTTCAGTGTCTCACCCACTGGAGGCTAAGGGACCTAATCCCTTAGGGTGTTCTGGGTACCCCCCCTTTTGAGGGGGGGGGCTCGGTACTCACCCAAGTAGTGATGAATGGTGAAGATTGACACAGATAAGATATGAAAATTACGTACCTACTGTAATTGTTGATCTTTCTGTGTATCTTCACCATTCATCACTAAATCCCACCCTCCTTCCCCCTGGGCCTCAGTCTCTGGACTCCTACCCTTCCCTGTGTGTCTTTCTTTTCCTCCATCTCCTCTCCCTTGTGTGTAGACGGCAGGGGATTGTGGAGACACACAGGGGTAAACCCTTAGCTTTTTTGAGTTTGGAGAAACCCCCCCCCCCTTTCCTGAGGGGTTTTGGAGTGGGAGGAGGGTCATGTTTCCCCCTCTTCTATATTTTGGTTATCGGTGACCAAAATTGAGGCCACATTGTTTCTTGAAGCCTCTGGCTGTTAAATTTTTCCTTCTTAATTTGGTGGGGGTGGGGGAATTGAGACACAACCTCAGCCTGCACTCCTTCTGGGTGGTCTTCTGACTCACGCTGTGATTTTCAATCCTGCAGCCATTCTTTATAGTCCAGGTCTGGACCTTATTCCTAAAACCAAAAACATTGTGCATCTCTGCTTCTGAGGCTGCCCCCCCCTTTTCCTCCTCACCCTTCTCCTTCCAGAGATTGGGGCCCCCTCTTCCCAATTTCCTTTCTAAGTCTCCTCCTCTGCTGCCTTAGTCATTTATTTCTCCTTTTGGTTTATTCTTCCTTTCGTTTAGCTATCCTTGAGCTCTCTTGCCTCATCCCACCCTCCCTTCCGTACACTCTCCGGCGTGTCAGAACTGGGGCTGGGGTGGAGTCATCTTGACTAACTGCCCAACCCTCGGCGCCACGTGAACATTGGTCTCAGGGCAGTGCCAGCCCGACATCGACTCCTCCCATGGGAAAAAAAAGTCTCCCGCTGGGTCCTAGCTACGGTGAGCTATACCAAGTAGTGATGAATGGTGAAGATACACAGAAAGATCAACAATTACGATAGGTACGCAATTTTCATTTTCTCCACCTCCTGGTGATGTCGCCCATGAGGTCACTGTTAGATCTGTGATAAATCTGTAATCTGAGTAGGGATATCCAAAAAAGATATTATTCTTCTGCTGGCCGGAATCAGTAATTACCAATAAAAACAAAATCTGGTCAGATTCACCACAGCTACATAATGAAGTTAGTGAAGTTGTGTGGAATTGTTAAGGAGGTATGGACAAACAACACAGTGATTTGTAAGTAGTAAGATTTGTTTTAGTTTCTGTTCTAAGGAAGGCATACACATTATTAGAAAAATATATGGAGGTGTACATTTTAATGAAAGGAATAGGAAGCAATATAGGTTTAGAAAAGAACCCCAGAGCAAATGCTACTGAGGTATGTGTTATCCCGGATGATATTGGCTGTTCAGCGAAATTTTAAAGAAAACAAAATTGCACATACCCCTATAATGCAAAGCATCATGGGAAACATGCAAATCCCCATGATGGTACAGAAGGTGGCAGTACATGAAAAAGTAACGGCTGGCATATGTTCATCCTTGGGATTATTTAGATAGGTTTTTGTTTTTGTTTTTTTTAAGAGAAATAGGGGTTTTGTCCATGAGGTGATGTAAGTTATATTTAAGCAATGTGTTGATGTCAGGAAGTCAGGTGTAATGATGGACTGTTAGCAGAGAAAATGTCATAGTAACTGTGAGAGGGGGTCGCTTTTGATAAGGATAAGGTAGTTATGCTTGTGATAATGGGAATATTAGGAAAGTATGAGGTCTATGCAGAAGTGGAGTACAAATATGCACAGTTTCACAAGTATGTGCTCAGAGTGCAGGCAAATGTGATATGCAGGTTTGTTTTAGAAACAGGTAAAATAGCGATACATGCAATTGATAGAAAGATAGATAATTACACAGTCATATATATAGATATAGAGAGAGACACAAACACACACACACACACACAGGCAGAATAGGAATGACAGTGAAGTACTGAAGTGACGCCAACCGCACCCCCACCATTCAGAGATGGACAGGCATTGGGGTGTGCCTTTGGGTCGTTGCCCGTAACGCTCACGCCATTTCACCTCACCCTACCCTGCAGAGACAGACAAGTGTTGAGGTGTGCCTTGGGGTGCTCAAGCATTACACTCACCCTATTCCATAAGGAAATACGCTGAAATGGGTACAGTACTGTTTAAGAAAATGGAGTGAACTTTGGCGCTGAAGAGTCAAAGGCACACCTCGATACCTGTCACTGGCTGCAGGGTGGGGATGAGGATGGAATGGCTTGAGCATTACTGTTGACAGTCCCAAGTCACACCCCTGATGCCTGTCAGCCCCTACAGGGCAGGGTGTTATGGTGAGAAACCCTAATGCCCTGGGCATTGTTATGTGACTTCATAATCTAGCAATAGCATTTAATGCATTACATTATAAGGACAAGTAAATGTTTTTAATACATTTACAGACAGTTATATAAACTTAATTTTCTTCATAGAATAATTAAAATTTAGCAACAGTGGTAGTACAAAGCAATTTGAAAACTATAACTACTTTTTCGAGGGACATGGATATGTTGTTCATCCACACTGTCTGGCAGGTTCCTTGCCGCTTTAAATCTTGCCAGAAGGTCTTCAAGCTGGCTCCTCCCACCCACCCGGGTGGTAAAACTCTCGGCTCCACCCCATGACGCCAGATCTTCCTTACCGCTTGGAAGCTCAGGTTCCCTCCTTAACGCTCTGTGTGATAGACTGGATCCTAATTCTTCAGTTTGCCCGAAACTCATTTTAAAATTTTCAAGACTTCGGTCATCCTTTTCCCTCGCGGCTGTGATGGACAAATCAACTCCCAGTTTCCGGCGGTGCCCTTGTGGGCAGAAGATGTCCAGGACGGACCCGCACTCCACGTGCGTCTACTGCCTCGGCCTAGAACACGACCCACAGGCCTGCGAGTCATGCTGTTCGTTCTCGGCTAACGTCCTGGAGGACCGCGCTGCCCGGTTAAAGCTAGGGCGCCCCGAGAAGCGCTATCCGCCGGTAAAGTTGAAAGAGGCCCATTGGGCGGTTACCACGGTGGCTGGCTTGGCTGAGCAGCTCGAGCAGATGATCGTCCTCGAGGAGGAGGCGACCCAAGCCACATCTTCCTCCTCCTCCTTGGTCGCGGCATTTATCCTGCTCTCTTTGGGTACCTCATATTCTGCTTCATTCAAGGAGTTTTGCCAGTCCCTTTCCACGAAGGGAGAGGGGCCATCGGGACATTTCTCTCGGTCCAAAAAGAAGGATTCTAAGGGTAAGTCCCATCGCCGGCGTTCGTGGGAGCAGGAGAGGTCCCCTTCCCCGGACAGCCAACTGTCGACTTCGGTCGAGGTTGCGGCTAAGGCTGCTGACTTCAAGGCGTCCCCGTCAGGCCAGCTGGCCGAGACACCCGTCGACGCGGTCGAGATTTTTCTCGACCCATCGGACGGGCTGTCGACTGGTGAAGCCGACAACCCTTCTTCACCGGTTCCACCGGTGGAGACCAAGGATCTGCCTACACCCCGGTGCAGTAGTCCCCGTTAAGGTGTCTGAGCTGAGGAAGAGCGGGTGTCCCCACTCCTTCCCAGGCCCGTCCTAAGAAACACCGGATCTCGGTCTCGGACTTCTTCTCCGTCCAACGATCCGCCGACTCAGCGGTCTCGATCTCGGCTTACCGAGATAAGCGGCGCGCTCGTCCTCGGAATAGGAGAGGCTTCGGCACATTGCGTCGGCCTTCACGAGGACCTGATGTGGCAGCAGTTACTTTTGTCTGGGAGCAAGCCGGCGCCTTCCCCGGCCATCAAGTGGCTGTCACCTGAGCGGCCGAAACAACCCCTCGCTGCAGTCGAGATGCCCAAACCTGGGCCGGTTGTTCGGCTGAAATCTGCTGCCCCACCGATTGTGGTGGAACCTCCGCCTCCACAACTGAAATCGGGGGTGCAGACCAAGGACTGTCGGTCGGGTCAAGACCTGCCCCACAGGTTGTCGGTCACCCTCACTCATGACCGTCCTGGGCAGGTGGAGGGTGGCTCAGGCCCTAAGCAGCTCTTCGCGGACTCCTCGGAGTCTGACGACTCCTCCCTGTTCTCCAGGCCGGTTGACCTGGAGTCCTCCGGGGGCCAGTCACTGGACGAAAGCCCATCGTCCTTCATGGGTCTGCTTCGGCTCATCTCAGGAGTCCACTGGGATGCAGCTCGAGCCCGTATCCAACGGCCAAGTATCTAGCGGAGATACTGGACGAGGGTCTCCACAGAGGCCTTTCGGTGGCTGAGGCCATTGTAGGCCCAACTGGAGCTTTAGCAGCGCCTGCTTCCTGTCCTGCGCCTCGGCCAGGATGGCCAGGAAGTATCCGGTCCCTACCGGCTTTTGCCGGGTTTTCAGAACACCCCTCTGCAGAGGGTTGGTCACCGACAGCGTTTTCCAGCGTTCGGGAATGCTAGGGATGTGGATAAGCCCCCGACCAGAGTCAAAAGCTGGACTACACCAGGCGCAAGGTGTATGCTGCGTCCTCCTTGGCCTCCGCCAGGCCAGCTCGGCCGTGCTGATGGCTGAGTTCTCCCATGCCCTCATGGGCTCCCTGGATGAGGTGATCCCTCATCTCGGCCGACCTGCAGACCACGTTCCAGCAGGTTCGGGACCAGGGTAGGGTGGTGGCAAAGCAGCAGCTCCAAACAGCTCTGGACTTAGGAGACTCTTGTGCTAGATCAGTTGCGGCCCGGTGGCCATGCGCTGCAGAGCATGGCTGGGGATATCCACCTTCACGGCGGATACCCAGCACAAACTGGCAGACGTCCCTTCTTGAGGACCGACCTCTTCAGCTCTGGGTGGAAGGTCACCTCCAACAGATCGAGAAGTCAATGCCACTCTGGACTCGGTCACCCGCCCAGAAGGACAAAGGCCGCCCGACAGCAGCAGTACAAGTCCTTTCGTCCTTCTGTGCCTGCGCGTCCAGCCCAACAGCACCAGGGCCAGCAGGCTCCGCTTGGCATCCCAAACCCAAACCCGGCTTCCTCTAGTAGGAAGCAGGGAGGTAAAGGCCAGGAGGTCCCTTGGCGTGCCTCCTCCAAGTCTGCCAGTGACGGGTTGAGGGGTGTCGCCCCAGCCTCGTCCTCCCCTGAGTTCCCCGTGGAGGACGGCTCCACCACTTCCTTTCCGCCTAGTCCGCTATCACCACGGACTGCTGGGTGTTGGAGGTGGTAGGAAAGGGCCTGCCTCTGGAGTTCGAGCAGGCTCCACCCTTTCGAGTCATCGCCCCTCGGGGGGGCCACGGGGTCCGCAGCCTCGCTGTCGGCCGGCCGAGCCGATATTGCCCTGCTTCTCGAAAAAAAGGTGATCAGGAAGGTGGCGGATCCTCCTCCAGACCCGGGGTTTGTGTCCAGGTATTTCCTCGTCCCAAAACGGACGGGGGGCTGGTGCCCCATTCTAGACCTGCACGACCTGAACAGGTTTCTAAGGTCTCGGACCTTCAGGATGGTCACTCTGGCTCAGATAATCCCATCCTTGGAACGAGGCATGTGGTTCTGTTCCCTGGACCTCCAGGACACGTTCTTTCACGTCCCAATCCGTCCATCCCATCAGAGATTCCTCCGCTTCAGAGCGGAGGGATCCCTTTACGTGTTCCAGGCAATGCCCTTCGGTCTCTCTCTAGCTCCCAGGGTCTTCACCAAATGCATGGCAGTGGTGACAGCATTCCTGCGGCACCGAAGGGTCCGGGTGTACCCCTACCTGGACGACTGGCTGATTGCAGCCCCTCAGAGGCGGAGGTGGAGCGTTCCAGAGATCTGGCCCTCCAGGTTTGCTCTCAGATTGGCCTCCTCATCAACGAGGCCAAGTCGGAACTCGTGCCAAAGCAGGTGATTCATTTCATCGAGGCAGAGTTCGACTCTCTTCGAGCCAGAGCATGGCTCCCGGTGGACAGGGCCGATGTCCTTTCCTCCTTTGCCCAATCATTTCAGGTTGGGCAATCACGCCCTGCCCGGGACTTCCTGTGCCTCCTGGGCCTCATGGCGGCCTGCACCAGCCTGGTCCGTTGGGCCCACTGGTACATGCGTCCCCTTCAATGGGGACTGGCCAGCCAGTGGTCAGAGAACTTCGATCCTCTGGATCAGAATAGTGACAGTGACCCAGGGTTGTGGAACACTCTCCAGTGGTGGACCGTTCCGGCACATCTACAGGAGGGCATCCCGTTTGTCCGCCCCGAGCCGACAGTCTCTCTATCGACCGATGCCTCTCTGATGGGTTGGGGTGCCCATCTGGGGGAGCACAAAGCGCACGGCCTCTGGTCCCCTCGGGAGTCCCGATGCCACATCAGTCTGCTGGAGCTTCGAGTGGTTCGTCTAGCCCTCACCGCCTTCGCTCCGTTTCTACGGGGTCAAGTGGTTCAGGTCCAGACGGACAATACCACGACCATGTACTACCTAAACCGCCAGGGCGGGACACACTCCATGCCTTTGTGCAGGGAAGCTCTCTGCATTTGGTCTCTTGTGCGCAGCCTGGGCGGATCTCCTCGCCATTCACGTGGCAGGAGCCTCCAACACCCTGACGATGCCTAAGCGGATGGGGGCTGCGTCTCCGCAGTGGTCTCTCCTGCGGAGGTAGTACAAGATCTCTTCTCCCACTGGGGCACGCCTCAGGCGGACCTGTTGCCTCACAGGAGAATCTGCGAGCTGAGGCTGTTTCATGCCGCCCCCTCAGCAGGGCTCGCTGCAGGGGGATGCCTTCTTGAGGCCGTGGACCCGGGCCTCTTCTACGCCTTTCCCCCATTTCCCTTGATCCACAAGGTGCTTCTCAAGGTGAGGAGGGACAAGATGCAGGTGATTCTGGTAGCCCCAGACTGGCCCCGCCAGTTCTGGTATCCAGATCTCCTCAGTCTCAGCTCCAGGCTCCCGAGGCAGCTTCCAGCCCGAACGGACCTGATCTCAGTCAATCAGGGGAAGGTATTCCATCCGGACCTTCAGTCTCTGCACCTGACGGCCTGGTTCCTGAGCGGCTAGAATTCCAGGCCTTGGGTCTTTCTGATGAGGTCCTCAACGTCGTTGAGGCGTCCCGTAAAGAGTCGACCAGAAAATGCTACGCCTTCAAATGGAAGAGATTCTCCATTTGGTGTCAGGGCAAGGGCCTGGACCCTTCCTCCTGTTCCTTGGCAAGCATTCTGGACTACCTGTGGTCCCTTTCTCAGCAAAGGCTTCGGTCGACGACCCTTAAGGTGCACCTGGCAGCCATCTCTGCTTACCAGGCGGGCCGGGAAGCAGTCGGTGGTGCAGGAGAAGGTGGTCGGGCGCTTTTTCAAAGGCCTTGATCACATATCCCTCAGCGAGAACCTCCACCTCCGTGGGATCTACTGCTGGTACTGGCTAAGCTCATGGGCAGGCCATTCGAACCGATGCACAGGTGTGACATCTCTCACCTGTCATGGAAGACCGCCTTCTTGGTGGCTATCATGTCAGCCAGAAGGATGGGAGAGCTCCAGGCGCTTTCCATCGAGTCTCCTTATCTGGTCTTCCACAAGGACAAGGTTGTTCTGCGCCCCCACCCGAAATTCCTTCCGAAGGTGGTGTCGGAGTTTCACCTTAAACAGGTGTTGACTCTGCTGGTGTTCTACCCCAATCACACCTCGGAAGCCGAATATAGGCTCCATACTTTGGACCCTAGAAGAGCGCTCGCTTACTATAAGGAGCGGACTGCTGAAGTTTGGGGAGAGTTTCGCCAGCTGTTTGTCACCTACGCTGAAGCTGCACCTGGCAGACCTGCAGCCAAGCGGACGATAGGCAGGTGGATCACTTCCTGCATAGATCTCTGCTATAGGTTGGCGGGCATGGAGCCTCCCAGAGGGATAAGAGCTAATTCTGCCCGCCATACCGCTGCATCGGTGGCTGCTTCCAAGGACGTCCCTATCCAGGAAATCTGCAGGGCTGCTACCTGGAAGTCAGCACACTCCTTCATCACCCACGACCTTGAGTCACGCCGGGATGCTGGTTTTGGGGCCTCGGTTCTCCAGTCTTTATTCCCTAAGTAGGGGGTGTGCGCCTTGCCTCCCTTCTCCCGGAGAACTGCTAGGAGTCTGCCAGACAGTGTGGATGAACAACATATCCATGTCCCTAGAAATACAGGTTACTCACCTGTAACAGGAGTTCTAAGAATGGTATATGTTCATCCACACGACCCACCCGACCTCGGCTTCGACGCACAGCCTGGCTTCCAGCAGGCTAGATCTGGCGTCGTAGGCGGGCGAGTTTACCACCGGGTGGGTGGGAGGAGCCAACGAAGACCTTCCAGCAAGATTAAAAGTGGCAAGGAACCTGCCAGACAGTGTGGATGAACAACATATACCATTCCTAGAACTCCTGTTACAGGTGAGTAACCTGTATATATTGTACATTGACACCCCATAAGGACCTCCTTGAAATTGAGATGCAAATGTCACACATTTATCAGTTTTCTAACAGGAATATTTTACTATCCTAAATACATTTCTTGCATCAGTAACTGCTCAGCACATCTATTGCATGACCTACTTATTGACATTTTACACCTGCTATGCAATGTATTGATGCTTACTACACCAACATCATGAACCATAAAACAGATGACTGCCATAACTAAGGAGGCTGTATAGCACAGTGGTTTAAGGCTTTGAGCTGCAAATCTGGAGATCTGGGTTTGAATCCCACAGACCCCAGTTGCATCCTGGGTGACCCTGAGCAAGTCACTTAACTTCCATGTGCTCCCAGGTTGCCCCTGAAAACAAGGTTTCAGCTTAGTGTGCCACTCCTGGTTAAACAATTGAAAGAAAAAAAAAAAACACAATATATTATTTTTCTTGCTTTATTTTGCTACTACAATCTTTGATTAATACATCCATCCTTAAATGCACTTTTTATAGCTTATGTGTCTGTGACCTAGGCAGAACTACACTTAAAATCTTGCACATAAATAAATCATCAGAATAACATTTATTTCAGTAATGTCTCCTTCCTTTTCAGGTGTCCGTGACACTATGTATATGTATTTATATCTTTTAACTTCAAAGCACTAAACCTACAGTATTCAAATGCACATCAGGTCCCAGAGAGAGAAAAATGTAGAGCTTCCCCTAGCTATTTGGGTGGGTGCTTCAGCTGTGTGTGTGTGTGTGTTGGGAGGTATATAAAAAGCTTTTAAGAATGACACTCTAGTATCTAGTATGGGATAGTTTTCTTTGGGTGACATATTTTAGTCCTTTGTGGGCTTACAGTATACCTTGTCATTCTTGTGTTGCAAGTGCTTGCTTTCCTCAAGTGCTGTAATTTCAGGATGCAGTTTCACAAGTGCTGTATAAGGATGCGGTTTCAGGCACTCCTTAATTACTTTTTCTTTCTTTCTGAACCTTAAGCTCTGATGCCCCAGGCAGCTGTGATAGTCAGTTGTTCCAACATGATAGATCCACCTCATGCCCCTCCCACATGAACCAAAAAAAACGTGGGGGTGGATTTTTAGGAGCTTCTCATCTGGAGGTGGGAGTGGATCTTACTCAAAAAAACAAAACTAATGCTGCTCTCACTACTCAGGTTCCAATTCTTCTACCTCTCATTTAAGAAATAAAATAGTGCCCTGCAACCATTGACTAACATGAAAGCGTATTTATTTGAGGGAGGAAAGCATTTCTTAGCGGGCGTAGCAGAGGAGCCTGTTTACACCTTCCGCCAGTTCCACGGACAAAAAACATAACATCAGCCCTTTGTACATGCAAAACGCCTGCAGGCTCTGCCCACTGCAGCCGTAAAGTATGTGACAATCTTTGCAAGCATGGCCCTTTGATGGCTCATAAACCCACATCCTGTCATGAGTCCCTTTCTAGGTGAGAAAACCAAGAGGAATCAGCCAAATTACTTCCCTTCAAACAACATGAAGTCTTGCTATATTATGACATATGCAGTGAGTCCCAACCTTCCATGCCAGGCATGGAACGCTGAGCTCGAGCTCGGTTGAAACTCTGTCTGTTGTTTTTCAAACTCAAACTGTCAGATTCTATACTCCGCCTCACTGAACAGTCACTCCGGAGATTTCTCCTTCTGCTCAGTTCATTTTGTCGGTTAAAGTATTGTTTTTCTCGGTTTTCGACCGAATTTAAACCACAACCAGTCAGTTCAAGCTCTGTCTGTGGTATTTGTGAGTACTAGATAGGTTTACATTATTTCTATTCTGTGTGGAACTTGTAAACGGTTTATCGGTTCGGTTTGAACCGATCAGGTTGTTTAGAATATCTTAATCTGTGATTTAGAGTGTGGTTACTAGTTTTTATCGGTTCTAAAAAAAAACGGATTTTATTACGTTTTTTTCCACGACCCTTGACACGGTTGAGAACCGATAAGAGGGTCTTGCCTGGCGGATTGCCATAAACGGGTAAGTTTGGTTAGGACTGGCACTGTGTCTGAGAAACCCAAAAGAAAAACCGGGCCCACTGGGTTTCAACACTGCAGTGTGTGTGTGGAAGTCTTTGCCAAGGCTGACCGCCACACCACCTGTGTTTATTGTCTGGGGTTTGACCACCTCAATGCAGACTGCCAGATTTGTAAAAATTTTCCTGCAGCTACCTTGGAAAAGAGAGTTGGTAGGCTCAGGGATAGGGAGGCCAGAAAGTCCGCTGAACGGATGGCCAGCCGGTTCGGTTCTAACGAACCAGAGGAGTGCCCTCTGACCAGGCGAGACTTCCTCGGGCAAAGGAGAACCGACTCGAGAGTCGGTTCCAACAAAAGGACTAGAAATCAGCTGGTGTGGAGCCAAAACTTTCGCTCCAACCGCTGAAGAAATAACCAAGCGATTAAAATTGTCCAGTCGCTTTCCCGGTTCCGACCAAACCGGCACCTTCTGAGTAAGCACCAGTTGGGCGGTTCCACGAGGTTCAAGATTATGATTTAGAGGAATATTATGAACCGGAGGAGGGAAGAGGAGTATGAGGAGAGTGAATATGGTTTTGAAAGTCTGGATGTGCCCATTGAACCGGACATCTCCCCAGACAGACCTTCAGAGTGTCTCCTCCTAGGCTTTCTGAGTCCCTTCTCATTTTATGTTTTTATAAAAAGTGGTTGAAACCCTCCAGCTCCCTATGGAGGAAGCTGTGGATGATCAAGAGGAACCTGACTATGTGGAAATGATGGATATCCCAGAGTCTAGGAGACTGTCTGTTCCCTTGCATAAATCTTTTGGGAAACAGACATTTAAAATTCTAAAAACTCCTCACACTATACCTCCTGTGGATAAGAGAATGGACAAGAGGTACACATTGTCAGGCTCTGATTCTGAGTTCCTTTCACAACAGTGCAGCCATGTTGGGGTAGTGCAGGCTGCAGCCTGTGACAAGGCAACTATTCCCTTGGCTCACACCCCGGACAAGGACTCCAGGAGGATTGATGCCATGGTAAAAGAAACAGTACATGGCAGCATCCTTGGGACTCAGACAGGCAAATTATATGGCTTATGTTGCTAGATATCAGAAATCAGATGGGATACTGTTATGGCTCTAGAAAACAGGTCCCTAGCCAGCTCGCCAAGGAGCTGGAGCAGGTGGCTGCTGATGGTGAGGCATCCAAGGTGCAATTCTATGCTGCAGTGGACTCTAATGATGTGTCATCAAGAGTCATGGCTACATCTGTGGCACTCATAGAATGGCTTGGCTCAGTTGTACTAGCCTGTCACAGGATACCCAGACTAAAGCCATGGATTTTCCTGTTGTGGGTAATTCTCTTTTTGGGGAGCAGACAGAGAATTACATGAAGAAAATGGATGAGTATAGACCACCTATAGGAGTGCACAGGCCAAGGAAAGGCAGGCCACTCCTCAAAGCTAGCTTCCCAGGGGTAGGGGCAGGCCTTTTCATAGGCCTTTTTACCAAGCCCAGGCCTCCTCTTCTGCTTATGCCCAGAGGGGGTTCTTTAGAGGGAGAGGCAGATGGGGTACAAGCAGGCCTGCTTCCACCCCTCAGCCCAATGCCCCTGCCAAGCAGGCACCCTGATGGGATTGCCAGGGCCGATTCTCAGCTACCTGTAGGGGGCAGGCTGGCTTACTTTGTCCAGGACTGGGAGTCTCTGACATCAGACAAGTGGGTCCTGGAAGTAGTAAGCCAGGGACTGGTTCTCAGCTTCAAAAAGTTTCCAAAGATGAGAACCAGATCCTTTCCACCTGCAAATCCACCAGAGGCACTTGCCCTAGAGGCAGAGGTCTCTTCCTCCTGGCTCTCAGAGCTGTGGAAAGGGTTCCACCCCTACACCAGGGCAAAGGGTTGTACTCCAGGTACTTCCTTACCCCAAAAGACAGGAGAATGGCGGCCCATCCTGGATCTCAGATACTTAAACAAGCACCTTTTAAAACCAAAATTCAAAATGGTGACTCTGGGAATTATTCTATGCTCTCTAAGGCCAGGGGACTGGCTAGCGTCCCTGGACCTCAAGGATGTCTACTTCCATATTCTCATCAGAAGCTCCCATCGAAAGTACCTCAGGTTCGAGCTGCCCTCAGGCCATTACCAGTTCAGAGCAATGCCCTTTGGCCTCACCTCTGCTCCAAGGGTATTCACAAAATGCCTGGCAGTAGCAGTTGCTTCCCTAAGAAGGCAAAAAATTGCCATCTTCCCTTACCTGGACGATTGGCTCATAGTAGGCCAGTCCCCAGACTAGGTCAGATTACACCTACAGATAACTCAGCAACTGCTCACCTCTCTAGGTTTCCTTCTGAATCTTTCAAAGTCAGTTCTAGAGCCTGTACAGCTCCTCACCTTCATAGGCGCACTGAACACAGAGAAAGCCGAGCCTTCCTTCCTTTGGACAGGGCAGGGACCCTGGTCTCTCTGGCCTTCTCATTCACCCTGCAGGTCTCTCGACCAGCAAGGCATTTTCTACAGCTCCTGGGGCACATGGCTGTCTCTACAGCAGTAGTGCAGGGAGCAAGATTTCAGATGAGGGACATCCAGTTCCATTTGAGAGCCTGTTGGTCTCAAAGGAAAGATCCTCTAACCAAATTGATTCCAGTGACTCGAACCCTGATCCAGGCCCTACAGTGGTGGCAGGATCAGAGCAATCTGAGACAAGGGGTTCCTTTTGTCACTCAGTCTCACTCCTTAATCCTTACTACAGATGCATCCCTCTTGGGGTGGGGAGCTCACATGGGCGACCTCACTACACAGGGATTGTGGTCCCCTCAGGAATCTCTGCTCCACATCAATCTGTTGGAACTCAGAGCAGGTTTTCTAGCACTTCAAGCTTTTTCCAAATCTGTTCAGAACAAAGTTGTCAGGTCAGAACAGACAACACCACCACAATGTGGTACATCAACAAGCAAGGGGGCACTCGGTCTATGGCCTTGTGCACCGAAGCAATGAAGTTGTGGTCTCTGGCTTACTCCCTGAACACCTCCCTTATGGCAGTTCACCTCCCAGGCATGGACAATGTCCTGGCAGATGCTCTCAGCAGGATTTCCCAGGGCCATCACGAATGGTCACTGGACCCCCTGGTCTTGGAGGTGATCTTTGCCAGATGGGGCACCCCACAGATAGATCTTTTTGCAGCCCCAGACAATCACCAACTTCCCCTTTTTTGCTGCAGGCCCCCAGTGTTGGGCTCAGTCCCTCTGGATGCCTTAGTCCTCAATTGGGAAGGGAAGTTTCTATATGCTTTTCCTCCCTTCCCTCTCCTGTTCAAAGTGCTAGTCAAAATCAGATCTCAGCCCTGCAAGATGATCCTGATTGCTCCAGATTGGGCCAGACAACCCTGGTATCCACTCCTACTGTCCTTAGCAGTCCATCTTCCCCTGTGTCTTCCCAAGAAGCACAACCTGTTAAACTGTGCTCAGGGGAGGGTTTGGTACCCGAACCTCAAATCTCTCAATCTCAAGGCCTGGCTCTTGAAGAGTTAGAGTTTGCCAAGGGACTCACAGTGAGTCATTGTTGGGGGTCAAACCTGGGACTTCAGTTTCTTCAGAGACGGTCAGATTGTTTTATCTGGGGGGGGGTCCGTAATGTTTGCCCGAGGGGAAGGTGTCTGCACATTGTTTGCCTGGGTGGATCTTCAAATTGGTTGCTCGGGGGGATCTTCACATTGTTTGCCCAGGTGGCTCTTCAAATTGTTTGTCGGGGGTTCATTTTCACATTGTTTGTCCAGGGAGATGATCTTCACACTGTTTGCCATGGGGTGGGAATCTTCATATTTTTTGCCCAGGGAAGGGATCTTCACACTGTTTGCCATGGGAGTGGAATCTTCATATTGTTTGCCAAGGGAAGGGATCTTCACAGTGTTTGCCATGGGGAATCTTCACGTTGTTTTCCCAGGGAAGGGATCTTCACATTGTTTGCCAGGGAGAGGATCTTCACATTGTTTGCCATAAGCGGAATCTTCACATTGTTTGCCCAGGGAGGGGATCTTCACGTTGTTTGCACAGGGAAGGGATCTTCACATTGTTTGCCTGGGAGGGGATCTTCACATTGTTTGCCCAGGGAGGGGATCTTCACATTGTTTGCCATGGAAGTGGAATCCTCCATTGTTTGCCCAGGAAGGGATCTTCATTGTTTGCCCAGGAGGATCTTCACATTTTGTGTCCGGGGGCCTTCACATTATTTGCCCAGGAGAGGATCTTCACATTGTTTGCCCAGTGGCTGGGGATCTTTATTGATTTATATTATTTGTTAATCATGTTGGCACACTGAGCCAAAGACCCTTTTCAGGTGCGACCCGGAGCAGCAAACAGGCAGCTTAAAGATGGAAAACAACAATTACAAATTACAAACAACATTTCACTTGCAATTTGCAGGTACAGATGTAACCCCTAGATGGCGCTATCCCAGGTGCTACTACCCCTGCCTGATTTGCCACTAACAGGTTGAGGGGCCTGGATCCAATGGCGGGTGCCTCCACCCAGAGGTCAGGGTTTGCAATAGTTAAACTTACTTGGTCACAGCCCTCTGGGACACTGCAACCCCCCTTTCTTCCCACTAGTGGCCCACACAATATATCAGAATTACCTTCACAGTATACACTTACCCCCAGGACTAGTTCCGGCACTGGGACCTCCTGTGAAATAAGATACAGTGCAACAATCACAGTACAGTACTTTAACATAGACAAATACCTCAGGCAGTATAACTTTGCTGAAACAAGCACTCTGATTTATTTAGGGGGATATAACAAGGACAGGGGGAAATCAGGTTAATTAGCTTATCACTTTACTATCTACCTATGGCTCTGTGCACAGGCCTATCCCTACCAGTTACTGTCCCTGGGTACCCAAGCCCTAGTGGCTAGTCCAAACCGTGGCAGCTGGTAGGGCCCTTTCACACAGTGAAAAGAAAAATTAGTTTAAACAGTCAGCAGTACAGTGATTCCATTTGGATTTAATGTGGCAATTCAACGAGGGCGACCTGAATTAGTACTCACGACCTCCAAACAAGATAGGGTCCTTCAGCGTCAGCAGGGCTACTCTTGAGCTCCACGAGACTCTTCACACATTTATATGGTAAAAAAAGAAAGTACTATACCAGGCAGGCTGCTTCTCTATCCCGATCGCAATTACTGCACAATACCCGGGAGAACACACAGCAGATTCAGTTCCTGACAGACCGAGTGCAATTCAACAATTTCTCCAGTCTTCTACAGGGTGAGCCTGGTTTCTACTCTTCAGAGATCCTTTGATTCTTTTCACAGGACGGATTCAGTCCTAACAAGCAGTTACACAAGCTGCAGACCGGAACTCTGGGCCTTACACCGTTTTTGACTGAAACTGTGCACTGAAGGAGCAGGTTTCTTTCCTTCACTGCCAGATCTAAACTGAAACTCCAACAGACAAACCGGGCACTTCCTTTGAGTTCCTCCCAGTTCTTGACTGGATTGGCTGTCACTCACAATAGACTGCTGCTGTTGGTCCAAAAGGCCGAAGTCTAAACTACATCTCCCAGAGTCACTGCCCATACAATCCTCTTGTGGCTGGCTCAGATTATGAGTCCAAGTTCTGATTCGTCCAAGGCACCATTTTAGAGCTAGCTTACCCCACACTGATTGGTCCAGTTCAGCAGTTCAAAACCAGAATGGGAACTAGGCAGACACAGTTCTGACTGCAAAGAAAGCAGGTTAGACAAACTGAATTTCATTATTACTGTAAATGATTTCTGGCAAACAGTTACATCTTTCAGATAGGTTCCCTTTGTACTCCTAGTGACTGCAAAAATGGAGTGAATTGGCAGCAGCTCGAGTGGTACTCAAACAGAGAAGCACACAGTCCCCCCATATAAACGAATTATGTCTGCAAGCAGACAGCTCTTAAAGAGACAGTACCAGAGGCTCTAAAAACACTCACTGATAAATGGCTTAAACGCCAAACACCATTCAGGCTTGGAGCATTCAAGCAAGCTCCTGGAAGTCTTTTGGGAACCCCCATTTGCAGGGGGGTTACACAGAAAATATAAAAATATAAAACACAGTTTACAAAGTGAGAGACACTTTACAGTGTGAAACATTATTAACAAGTTCATACAAATTTAGCAAGTAGATGATGCTTCAATCTAGATTTGATAATCGAATTGGTATGGACATCACGGATTGCAACAGGAAGATCATTCCAACATTTAATAGCAGAAAACGAGAATGCACACTAACCCATTAATGCTGTATATTAACCTTAAGGACAGTAAGAAGATCATTTTCATCAGATCTCAAATTTCTTACATTTTTCTTAAAGTTCAGTAAAGATGATAAAGGTGAATCAAGGTTCAGTCTCCTGGTCTTATCAGCTAGAGAATACTGATATAGTCTATGCTCTTCTGGGCTCACCCAACCAAGTAAATTATATAATATACATAAGAATGTATGGGTGCCCATACATAACAAGCCTGTGTTTCTATCGATGAGTAAAGACAACAGCATATGAACCTCGAGAGTAAATCTTGAGAGGTCCGTGTTATCTTAACCCTGAAATAGAAACACAAGGCTAATTGTGTATGGTCACCCATATTTTATTTGTAATAGTGTATGGTTTTAAAATGAAGACCCCCCTCACCCACCCACCCACCTGAGACAGCTGTCATGTCAGTTTCTCTTGTGAGATTTAGCGAAGACATCTAAATTGTTAGCAGATACAGGCCATATGGTCTATCTAGTCTGCTCAAGTGTGCAGTACTTCAGCCCATTAGACTGCAGCTGCCCCCATTAACTCTTTCCTCCCCAACTACCCCCTAGGTACTTTCCCTCTGAACTTGTCCACCCCTCTTGAAGCACCCCACAGTCTGCACTGATACGAGTTGCTCAGGCAGTGCATTCCACCCTGTTACCACTCTTTCAGTGAAGTAGTGCCTCCTCCTTTCCCTCATGAATCTGCCCCCCTTTATCTTCAGGGAGTGTCCTCTGGTTTCTCCTCCATTCTGGAGAGTGAACCCACCCTGGAAGCCTACTTTGTTCATCCCCTTCAGGTACTTGAAGGTCTCGATCATGTCCTCCCTCTCTTCTATCCTCCAGGGTATACATGTTGAGCTCTTTTAGTCTTTCCTCAAGTTCTATTCCCCCAACCCCTGGATCATCTTTGTTGCTCTTCACTGCACTGCCTCCAGTAGTTTTATATCCCTTTTCAAGTACAGGTGCCAGAACTGCACGCAGTACTCCAAGTGTGGCTTCACCAGGGACCTGTACAGGGGCAATATGACTTCACTACATCTGGATGTAATCCTCTTGCTATGCACCCTTGCATCCTGTTAGCCTTAGCCGCTGCCTTCCTACACTGGGCCGAGTGGATTAATTCCCCAGTCACACTACTCCCCAGATCCTTCTCTCTCATTGGATATGGACAGTTTGATACAATCCATCCAGTAGCTGTATCCTGGGTTTTTGGCTTCAAAATGCATCACCTTGCACTTCTTGGCATTAAACCCAAGCTGCCAGGTGTGCGACCACTCCTCGAGTCTTGCCAAGTCCTCCTGCAGTAATTTGCCACCCTCCTCCTCGTCCACCTCAGCACAGATCTTGGTGTCATCGACGAAGAGGCTGATCTTATTCTTGATCCCAACCGCTATGTCTGCGATGAAAATGTTAAATAGGACTGGTCCCAGTACTGATCTCTGTGGGACACCACTTGTCACTGACCTTGGCTCCGATGCTTCTCCCCCCACAACTACCCTCTGCTGCCTGTCCCTCAGCTGGTTTTCTACCCATCGGGCTAGCTTCCACCCGATTCCAAGATTCCTCAACTTGCAGGACAACCTTCCATGTGGCACTGAATCGAAGGCCTTGCTGAAACCCAGGTAGACTGCATTACTGCATAATTCTGGAGACCTGCAAATATAAAACACAAGCTGCAAAGTGTTTTTGTGTGCCTGTTTGAGTTTCACTGCTTGCTACTGACACAAATGTTTACTTTTGAACAGCACTGTTTCACGCTAAGGAGCTGTTCAGAAAGTGAAAGCGGCTGGCAGAAGTGAGCATGAGGGGAGCGCAGCTGCAGTTCATGATCGAATGTGCATAACAGCTTTTAGAATGCGCACAACAATTTTTGAGTAGCCTCTGATTTCCATATACAATAAGCCCTACCACACACACTATAATGGGTGTGTTCTATGAGAAACATTTAACAAAGTGACAAATATTATTGCCAAGTACAGTTTTGATGGAACATTTCAGATTGTGAAATATTCGAGAAAACAAGCGAACTGTAAGTGAATGTGGGTAGTAAAACAACATTTCCTATCTGTTTCCAAGTTTCTAGCGATAAATAACTTTTGAGTCTATATAAAATCCCCAATTTTTGATCAAATTGTTTCCAGATGTTACTTACGTGGTAAGAAAAAGACAAACTGGGTCAAGAAAAACACCCAAGTATTTAAAAAACTTAACTTATTTCAGCCGTTGTTATGTGCGTCTGTAAATAAAACGTATGTGTTTTTTCTTTAAATCTGTGTGCATCGCTTTTTTAAATGGTTTTTTTTTTGGGGGGGGGGGCTCTTCAAATTGTTTGCCCAGGGAGGTAGATCTTCAAATTGTTTGCCATGGGAGGGTTCTGCCCAGTTTTTTGCCTGGAGGGATCTTCACACTGTTTGTCTGCCTAGGGGCAGGATCTTCACACTTTTGTCTGGGAAGAGGATCTTCATACTGTTTGCCCCGGGGGGGGGTGGCATTGTCACATTATTTGCACGGCAGGATCTTCACATTGTTTCCTGTGGGGGATCCTCACATTGTTTGCCCAGGGAGGGCATCTTCACATTATTTGTCCAAGTGGATCTTTAAATTGCTTGCCTGGGGATGGGGATCTTCAAATTGTTTGTCTGGTGGGGATGGATCTTCAATGTGTTTGAGATTGGGAGGGCTCTTCACATTTTTTGCCCGAGGATCGTCACATTGTTTGCACAGAGGGAGGAACTTCAAACTGTTTGCCTGCTGGGGGGAAGAATCTTAACACTGTCTGTGAGGGGATCTTCATGTTGTTTGCCGAGGTGGAGGTGTTTATATTATTTGCATGGCAGGATCGTCACATTGCTTGGTAGGGGGATCTTCACATTGTTTGCCCAGGAGGGCAGCTTCACACTGTTTGTCCAGCTGGATCTTCAAATTGTTTGCTTGGTGGTGTGGGATCTTCAGATTGTTTGTTCGGGGTGTGGGATCTTCAAATTGTTTGTCCGGGGTGTAGGATCTTCAAATTGCTTGCCTGGGGTGTGGGATCTTCAAATTGTTTGCCATGGGATGGGGGAACCTTCACATTTTTTACCCGAGGGGGGGGGGATTGTCACATTGTTTACCCAGGGAGATCTTCACATTGTTTGCCCAGGGGGTCATCACGTTCTATGCCCTGGGGGGGTCTTCACCGTGTTTGCCTGGGTGGATCTTTGTTTTGTTTGCCTGGGGCGATCTTCAAACTCTTTGCCAAGTCTCCTAATGTAGCAGAGTGAACACGTAACTGCTTAAGGGCAGGTATTTGTTTTGGACAGTGTGTATGAAATTGTGAAATCCTGTAATAGTAACTGGGGGAGGGGGGAGGCTGGCAACAGCCAAAGGTAAACATGTTAAGGCAGGGCTTTTCTCTGTTTGAAGAGTTAGACAAAAATCTATCAACACACTATTCAGCTTTCAGTATCATCCCAGAAAGGCACTGGAAGTGGTCCAGGCATGTGGCAATGATCCATAAAACAAACTGTAAGTGATGTGATGGGAGGTAAGAACACAGTGAGAGAAAAACACAGTGGGGAGGAAACAAGGTGCCACATAGACTGAGATGACAGATGTCCGCTGGGAGGGCAGACCAGCCCTGGCTAACTATCTGGAAAATCTCCTAACATACAAGGCCTGCCTAGCAAAATTTGAACCCCGGCTCAGGTCACTCACGTGAACTGGAGTTCCTATCTCAGCTGGGGGTCACTGTTGGACTGTTGTGCAAAACAACACTGACATGCACACAGTTTGGCTCTAATGCAGCAGCGCTGTTGATCTTTAACCCAGTACACTGTCTAATCAGGGAAGGAATGTGACCCATGTCTTCTGGTCTGAGGGGTACAGGAGGGCTGAAGGGGGATGAAAGCACTATCTCTGGCCTGCACCCATTCCTTTGGCTACCTTTTCAGACAGTATGATTTGCATGTTGCTGTGTTTTCTTTCAATACACAGAATTCCTCCATAGTTTTAGCAGCTTACTGTTCTTCTTAACTGCCCGATTTTTGAGGATGTCCTGGAGTTTGCGTCAAGATTGTCCATGCTGTTTGTACTCACCTAGACAGGTAGTTTGTATCCGATTCTGTAATAAAGAGCACTCTTCTTACCCAGCTAGAGAATATACAGCTCTTGGATTACGTGCCAGTGTTTGATACTGGAGTGGGAGGATGCTCAAAGGGAGCTTCGCTGAAGGCTTTTGCCTCCCTGCTGTCAGATGCAGACTTTGTTTCTTGGATGATGGCTGAGATTCACAAATATTTTACATTAAGGAATAAAGCAGAAAGAATGTATATGCATGCTTCCGAAGTTTTTGTGTGAGGCAGGTTTATAAATTCTATAAAAAAGCTGTGTTGGCATCACCCTCTGATGGTTTAGGTGGGGGGGGGGGTAGGCGCTAAAGGTGCCAGATACTCATATTACACTTCATGCACCTCTGCCCTCAAGTCCCTCCTCACTAATCTCCCCCCTCCTGCTCCGTCCTCTTGCCTCATCCCCCCCCGCACCCACTCCTCCTTCTCCTTCTCTTTTGTCTGTCCTGATGAAACTCTTGCCACCCTTCTCTCTCTCAATACCTCTAAAGGCTCATCACCTGACAACCTAGACCCTAAACTCCTTTATCTTTCAGCATCAGCTATTGCCTATCCCCTCTCTTTAATTCTGAACCTCTCCTTTTCATCCTCATTGGTCCCTTCATCCTGGAAACACACAGTGGTCCTCCCTCTCCCAAAGAGTGGTGACCCCTCCTCCCTTAGAAACTATCATCCAATCTCTCTCTCTCCTCCCCTCCCCTTCCTTACCAAGCTCCAAGAATACCTAGTTCTCTCCCAACTTACCTTCTTTCTCTTAGACTCCTCCTTTTTCACCCCATTCCAATCTGGTTTTGGGAAGAACCACTCCATCACCACCTCCTCCCTTCTCAGGCTCACAGGCTCCATCCTTAACATGATGGACAAGGGCCTCATCACCTCTGCCATCTTTGTCAACCTCGCCAATGCCTTCAACACAGTCTCACATGCCCTGCTTCTTGACTCCCTTATGGCAGCTGGACTGTCTACTCCTGCCTATAACTGGTTTAGAGCCTATCTCTCAGGCAGAATGCAATCAGTCAAGATTCAGGATGCAATCTCCTCTCCCTCCCATTACCACGGGTCCGTTTTTCTCCATCTTCCTTAAGGACTTCCCGCAGTCTGCTGCCCCCCTTCTCTGTCCACATATGCTGATGACACTGTCTTGTTTACCTCTGGCAAATGTCCTGCCAATGGTGCAACCACCCTACAGCATGACTTCCATCAGGTTCAGCTCTGGTTTGCCTCACATCAGTTATTCCTGAATGCCAAGACGACTGTCTCCATGACCTTTGGCACTAGGCAGAGACTCTCTAGGCTTCATCCTACCTCCTTTCCACACCCTGGATGGGACAAACCTCGGGCACCTCTTCATTCAGAAACCTTGAGGTTCAGCTGGACCAGCACCTCAACTTCTTTGGCTACACTGACACTATCCTGAAAAAACTGTGCCCAAAGCCTGGTGCCCTATAGGGGAACCATAGTTGCATCCCTCCTACGGCATGACGTGAACTGGTCCAGAAGATGATACTCCCTATTTTGGACTACTGTGATGTAGTCTATGGTGCCGCTCCCAAATCCTCCCTGATCAGATTGGACTCTCTCTTTTAACTCCTTTCGTTGCTTTGCCCTTGACGCCCCATCTCGTACTCATCATTGTGACCTCTACCATGTCCTGTCCTTTCCCTTGCTTGCTAACAGGCACATCGCTCATTGTGCCCAACTCATTTCTAAATTTTGGCTTGGGAACTCCCCCGTCATCTCTCATGCTCCCTCTCTGCCCCTCCTCCCTCCTCAGATCTGCAAATACTTGCACCTTGCCGGTCCCCTCATTTCACACTGATCGGACAGACTGGTTTCACAATCGCTTCCTGAAAATCTGGAACTCTCTCCCCCCAAATCGGCCTCCTCCTCCTCCTGCTCCTTGCCTCTGCTTTACATAACCATCTCTCCTCTAGCTGCTCCTGCTTTAATCCTCCTTAACTCCTTCCCATGAGCCTGTTCCCCAGCTCGATACCCCCACCTCATAAAGCCCCTTGCCTTTTACCCTGTTATACTTCTGCCCCCATCTTCTCTTACTAATTATCCTTGCCTAAGTTCTGCTCCCTTGCAGGGTTCTTAGCATCCTAGAGGGCCAGTTCTAAGCATGTCTTTTCCTTTTCTTCTCCCACATCTACCCATCTTCCTACCTACTATTCCTCTGTTATATACTTCACCCTCTTCCTTCTTATCCTAATTGTCTTTGCCTGATTCTGGCCCCTGGCAGTGTTCTCAGCATCCTGGGGGATAGATCTAGGCAAGACTTGCCCTTCCCTCCCTAACCTCATCCCTATTCCTTCTCACCTTATTTGTCAACTTCTGGTTTTGCCCCTGGCAGGGTTCTCAGCATCCTGGAGGGGTTAGATCTAGGCAATACTTGCCCTCCTCTCCCTACCTCCACCTCTCCCCCCTCTCTCCTCTTGTCCATCCTTTGTACTCCACTGCACTTATATAGTCTGCCCCTGTTCCTATATATCCTGAGCTAAATTTTCCTCCATTTCGTCCCTCACTTTTTTGTACTGTCAGGCTGCTACCTCGGCTCACTAGACTGGTTCTAAGTCCCTCACTGAACTGGGCTTAGTACCAGTTACTGAAAATAGTTCTGGCACCCTCTGTCTACATGCTTCGCCTTCCCCCATCTAGCCCCACTGGTCCCTCTTACTCCTCCTTCCACTGGCACTTTAATTGTTTAATTGTACTGCTTACCTGTTCTTAATTGTAACGCCAATTCAGCAGTGTGTTGGTGATATTGTTGTTCTATTCTCTGTACCAAATCCGTCATGTATGTTAGCTGTAACCATATGTATAATCACTGTTTACATCCACTTGCACCCTTCCCCCAGGTCGCATCGGGAGACGAGCAACTTGTTGTTTAGTGTACCTTCCTGGTGAAACATTTCAATAAATAAATAAATAAAAGATATAAAAAGTTCAGGTAGGTGGAAAAATAGGAGTGCTGCTCCCCAGTGAACTTAACTTTGGACTAGTGATCTCATGGGGTCATGTAGACATAGGCAAGAAAAGGTGGAGGGCCTCTCAAAGGATAAAGGGCATCCTGTCACCCAGATGTTTTTTGCAAGCGGCCTGGGGCACAGTGAAAAGTCAGTTGGGAGCCTTTACTGGGGCACCACTGAGGTTGGGTCTGCAGGCACTACCAGTGCAATCACAGAGTAACACTGTTCTGTGTAATTCTTTGGGGGGGGGCAGGTATACAAGGTGTTCACCTCGGGCTGACTCAGGACTTTGGTCAGGCATTAGTTCCTGTTGCAGGTCCCAACTTTTTTTTTTATATATTTTACCATTTTTCTGCCCCTTCTCTCCACCTAGGCAGTTCACTTCTGGTACCCTAGGCTGACGATCCCTAGTCCCTCCCGGAGTGCTCCTTGGATCACGAACCTGCCTCCATCCTGCCTCAGCCTGCCCCCCCACCTGGGGGGGGCAGGGGGGAGGGGGTGCCCAGTCCCCCTCCCAGTCCATTAAGGTGTGCGTCAGGAGGTCCTGGTGTTCTCCGTCGGAAGCCTGGTTATGGGATCTGGAGCAGCTGGGTCCCTTCTATGACCACCATGGTGGGGTATTTCCATTGTTCTGGTGGGGATGTCGGCACGCTAGGGGAGCCAAGGGGTGGAGCATGTAGCAATGTGTTATCGCTCCAGTTCCCAACCAACATCCTCCTGCCCCGCATCAAGCCAACTCCGTGCACCTCCACCCATGTTCACCCACGTGGCGGCAGAGCAACAGGACGGGCAACCCACGCTCCCTGGAGGAGAAGAGCAGCCAATGGGCACTTGATCCTCCTCCCTCAAACTGGCCCTCCAGCGCCCCAAGTCTGTTCCTGAACTTGAGTTACTGGTGTCGCAAGTGGTAGCTCTACCACTGCATCAGTGGGCCAGCCCCTGCTGCAGAACCCAACTTGCGTATGTGAGTGCTATGTTACTCCTGACATCAGGTGACATGAGGTCGGCTTTGTTTATCTGAGACGAGGCACGAGGAACCAGCCTTACTTGACCTCCCTGGAAGTGGTGGGAGTTGAACCTGGGTTAGGTGAGGATGTCCCAGGATGTACTCCCTCGATGAGGGGTTCCTAATGAACTTTGGGCCTAGGTGAACTCCTTCAATGGAGGTTCTGTTAGGTGCACCTGGGTTCAAGAGAGGTGAGTCGGCAATGATTGCCAGAAGCTGGAGTGAAATATAAGGGCATGCAGGAGATGTGCTGCTAAGGCCTGTTAATGTAGGAGAGCTATGAGAAAGTACTAATAAACATGTTCCATCCTAAAATCCAGGCATACCAGCAGCCACCGAGTCCGGGAGGGTCCTGGGTCTGGGCTGCATGGTGAGTCCGGGAGGGTTCTGGGTCTGGGCTGCATGTTCAAGTCCGGGAGGGTCCTGGGTCTGGGCTGCATGGTTGAGTCTGGGAGGGTCCTGGGTCTGGGCTGCATGGTTGATTCTGGGAGGGTCCTGGGTCTGGGCTGCATGGTCGAATCTGGGAGGGTCCTGGAGTTAGGCTGCATGGTAAGTCTGGGAGGGTCCTGGGGCTGGGCTGCATGGAGAGTCCAGGAGGGTCCTGGGGTCAGGCTGCATGGTGAGTCTGGGAGGGTCCTGGGGCCGGATTGCATGGCACTTTTTTTGGATAAAGGTGTTTATCCACCTGGGCTGACCGGGTGGCTGTTCAGCCCTGTCCCCAGGTGATAGCAGCTGACTGTACAGCAGCTGACTGTACTGCCTCTCTCCTTCTGGAGGGGTATTTCCCCTGCAGATTCCCCCCGTGGTGGGGCTGAGGTACAGGACTGTCCTCCCACCTAGTGGTGCTCATCTAGAAGTCTTCCCTGTACCCAGTGGAGCAGCACGGCAGGCCATGGCACCTTGAGCAGAGGTTCATGTAGCCCAGTCCCCTCCATATTCCTCCTGGTTTTCTCCCACTTGTCCAGAGCCATGGTGAGGCACAGAAGTGCATGCACGTGGAGGTGCACATGCGCTCTGGAACCATGGCCTCCTTCCACCCACCCAGATGTGTCTGCCCCCAGTGACGGTGCTACCACTCAGACCTCAATTTTGTGGCAGCCAAGACCCAGGAAGAGAGCCACCCTATATCCAGGAGGGGATAGCTGCCTGCTGGCTGATTGCTCTGTCTCTAGCCCCCGCTGCCAGCCCCTAGCAACTTGGCTCATTCCCAAACTCAGGTCACCAGCCTGATGCAACGTAAGATGCTTTACAGCCCCTCTGCCTTCTGCACCCCAGACTGCCTTCTGCACCACCAGACTGCCTTCAGAACCATCAGACTGTCTTCTGCACCACTGGACTGCCTTCTGCACCACCGGACTACCTTCTGCACCACCAGACTGCCTTCTGCACCACTGGACTGCCTTCTGCACCACCGGACTGACTTAGCTGCATGGCACTTTGAGGTAACAGGATATGGAGCTATGAGAAACCTATCCTGGTGGGTCATTAATGCAGTGTGGGTTACCTGATGCTGGGTACACTTCATTTGGTGTGCCACACTGTACTTTATGTGAGGCCCTAGTAAAAGGGCAGGGAGGCAGTACTTAGAATGGGAGTAGAGCCACTACAAAATCCATATGGTTGAGAAAGATACAGAAGGGTTAGAGATACGGCTTGATCCATGTGTCGGTGACAACTGTCGGTTTCAGTGTACAGAAATTATACTGATATACTAATTTGGGTCCTTGGACCTTTGTTTTGGTGATGTACTGCGCTGTACAAATTTTGGACATATCTCATCAGGTAAAGAGAGTCAAGTCAGCACAGAGGAGGATTTAGAGAGAGCCCTGGGGGAAGCCATTAGCAAAATGACCAGCAAGGGGAAGTTTTGATAATGGGGAACTTTAATCTGCCAGATGTAGATTGGGGCATTCTCGCCACAGCTACATCAACAGGCAGGGCCATCCTCAACTCTATATAAGGGGCATGGAGCATAAACCTCCTGTGTAGTGTTTACAGTTAGACTGCACTCACTCTTCAAAGGGGCACTGTCAGCTTTACCCATTGTTTTTTGCACCTCTGCTATCACTGGCTTTCTATACACATAACTGTTTAATGGGCACTGTATAATGTGTCCAAGTAAAGTACAAATAATTCCACTTATCAATTTTGGCTAAATTGGTATTATTTGTAGTCCTGTCGTCCCAACTGAAAATCTCCATACAATGAAAGCGATTTCATGTCAAGAGTGTGCGCTGAGAACGCGAGTCTACCTATAGCGGTGTCCCATCGCACATAAATTAACATGCCCTTTGTACAAAAAAAAAAAAACTTTGCTAGCACTAGTTATTCTAAATCTGTGTAGGTATGTGAAATGCAAAACCAAGGGCTAATTCTTGCACAAAATAGTCTGGAAAACTGGTGCCAGAATCCCGTGCATGCACAGTAGCATGCAGGTTAAAGATCCCGTGCATGCGCGAGAATGTGCTGCTGCTGAGCATGCGTGGGATTTGGGCACCAGTTTTCCAAGCTATTTTGCCCAAGAATGAGCCCTCGGTTTTGTGTCTTACATACCGATACAGATTTAGAATAACTAGCGCTAGCAAAGTTTTTTTACAATGGGCATGTTAAATTATGTGCGATGGGACAACGCTATAGGTAGACTCGCATTCTCGGCGCATGCTCTCTACATGAAATCGTTTCCGGTGCATAGAGACATTCAGTCGGGACACCAGGACTAAAAATAATACCAATTTAGCCAAAATTGGTAAGTGGAATCCTTTGTGCTTTACTTGGATACATTATACAGTGCCCCTTAAACAATTATGTATATAGAAAGCCAGTGACAGTAAATGAGCTGGAAATGAGGGGTAAAGCTGACAGTGTACCTTTAAGATTCTTTTATTTATAATGAACAGAAAAAACAATATAGTGTTCAGATACTTGGCCCCATTCTGGGTGCAAAAACAATAACAGAAAGGTCTTAAACCCTAGATGCTGCACAATAATAGAAACCAGGAAACCGGAGACAAAGTAGCAGCGCAATCTCACTTCATCTCGGTGTACAAACGAAAGCTAACCAAATAACTCAATGAATAATAATTGCGGCAGTCAGAAGGTGGTGTAATTAGGCAATTCAGCCAGAAAAATGGAACCCGAAAAAATGGCCTTGAACAGATAGAAACAGAGCAGTGTGGACAGTTTAACTAGAACTGTACGACCTTGCTGTTGTTGCTCTTGCACCAGCCTAGTAAACTCAGCCTGTACTCATGAGCCTTTGGTATTCATGATGCAGTCGGTAGTTTAGCTTTGTTTAATCCCCCATTCATGAACATTTATGTCTGCATTATTTGGCTTTATTAAACTAGTTGTTTTACTCCATTCATTAAGGGCTATGTCGGAGTAAAAAGACCAAAAGAGTGGGGAGGAACCGACCTTCGACACAACAGTAGGGCTACCACTCATGACACTGACGACCTGCATTCAAGAATGAACACAGGTCCCTCAAGAGCCAGCAGGGGAAGAGGAGGACAGCACATCAGGGGCATTCTTTTCTCTGGGGGCTGGGGTGGGAGAATAGCCATCTCTGCTGCTATACTGCCACCTTAGGGACCAGAGGAGGCAGCATAAAAGCGACTTGGGAGGGAAGACATAGGCTGGTGCCATGCTATGCATGCTTGCATGCCTGTGCATGTGCACCTGAGCCACCTCCATCTTGAGGGAAGGAAGTAACAGAAGGAGGACCCCCCACACCTTGTGCAGCATGACAGCTCCACCATACCTGTATGCCCCGTGCTCACTGACCTGAGTGGTCTCCTAGACGACTAGCTACTGTGATCCTAAGGAACTTAGCCCTTCTGAAGGGCTCTGCTGTGGGGGGGGATAAATCACAAAGGTAACATGAGAAGAAGGTGAGACCGAGGACAAGGTGAGGGGATGGGGCTGGGGTGCAGTAGAGGCTCAAGGGGAGGGTCAAGGGCTGAAGGAGTGAAGTGCAAAAAGAGTGGGGAAAAACAGAAAATATCTGTGCTAGCCTATCAAACACATGTGGCATGACAGTAGTGCAGTAGGGATACTTATAGCAAGACTGTTAGACTGCAAAAAAAGTGGTCTAACTTCATAGTGCACATGCCACACGTTACACAATAAAAGCAATGCATGTGTCAAAAAAGTGACGCATACATCATTGTTCTGACATACGGTACAACAATTGACATGAGTGTGTCCAAATGTTTGAAAATTACCCACAGACGTACTTACGCATGTGTAGGGGTGCATGCTGTGTCCCAAATCAGGAAATGCGCTGGCATCACTTTGTTTGAAATTCCAGCCCTTGATGAGTAGCTGGGTAAACTGTTCGATAAATATAGGTCAATAAGCAGAAAACATATGCCTTGCTGACCCTCTTTAGTGATATCATTAAGTAACAGCCACTTCCCTACAATAGGGGGCAGGGTTACTTAGCTGTGCCCATCATAGCACCGGGTGCCTTGGTTCCACGGCTCTGTCTTCAGTGGTGAGGGAGAGAACTGGGACCATAATAAAGGGTTGAGGTGAGAGGTAGTGAGGTTTACAGTCAGCCATAGAGTCAGGTCCATAGCTCAGGAATCACCAAAGTCTTGACAGGTCTGCATTAACAGCAGCTAGAGGGCCTTAAATGGTGGCAAGACCCTGTGTCTGGGGTGGTACAGGAACTCTCCAGCCCCTGCTGCTTGTAACACCACAGAGGGATTGCTTGATGGCCTGTTTGTAGGAGTCTGAATGGTTTCCAAATGGGGATGACTTGGTCACATCCTCTATGTTGGGACCCATTGGCTCTTTGCCCCATGGAGGAGGGGTGCCGAGCAGGGGTCCCAGTGCAGGCATTGTCAGCTTAATGGCTGGGTGCCAGGGAAGCTTGGTAGCACTGAAGGGGTGGGCACAAGGATGTCTCACACTGTGGCTAGCTGCAGGACTCGAGCCAGGGTGACACAGCTCTCCATTGCACAGGACTCTCACCCTTGATTAGGGCTTCACAGATCCCAAGGGATGTGGGTATCTGCAGCTCGCTCCTCCTGGGCAGAATAGGGGAGTAATGGGACAAAGTCTGGATCCTGGGTGGGTGCCCTCTCCAAGAGTGTTAACTGATGGCTTTTGGGCCTGGAGGAATTCCTTAAAGATGGATACCCAAAGACAGCTACAGAGAGGGGAGAGACAGACAGACAGATGCTGAAGGTGATGAGTTCCAGAGAGACCAAAGGTTAAGGTAAACAGTGTGGTCCAGGAAGGCAGAGGGGAGTGAAGTGCCCCCCCCCCCAAAAAAAGTGGGGAAAATATTTGCGCGAGCTTATCAAACACATGTGGCATGATAGTAGCGTGGTAGCACTACTTACAGCAAGATTATTAGACCGCAAAAAAGGTAGTCTAACTTCATGGTGCACGTGCTGCACGTTACACAACAAAAGTAATGCATGTGTCAGAAAAAGTGGTGCATGCATTATTGTTCTGATGTAAACTATGGTAATTGTCACAAGTGTGTCCAGTTTGAAAATTATCTACGGAAGTATTTTTGCATTGTAATGGGACTTGTGTCCTGTCCAGCTGACTGTGATGTTCCACAGGTGGGAGATCTCAGAGAAATAGAAGCAGCATCAATGGCGATCTGCTGATGCTAAAATTAGAACAATTATGGCAAAACAAGGCTTCTACATGCAGACCCTGTACATACAACTCACTACTAACTGATGATCACTGCTCCCAGCCTTACTACCTTACAACCAGATCCACAGGCTGCCTGAAGCATGTTATAGTACCATGTGGGAGACACAGAATTAAATCACAATCCCAACTCCTAGTACCTGACCATGTATCTCTGTGGCAGCCTTGGAGCTAGCAATGCTACTCATGACACTGACGACCCAGGTTCTGGTACAAGCCCATGAGGTTGAGGGTCAGTCAAGGGGAGTAGGACTGAGTGTCCCAAAGGATGTGCTCCTGGGAGGCTAGGCAGTGTTCTCCGCTCAAACCCTGCTGACCACCTGCCCACCACCTGCTGATACCCAACAGACTGGAGAGGATTGTCTTGCCTGCCCCAAACAAATTCAACATGAAAGGAGGAGACGGCCCCGGGACTTCCAGGCAGGTGGGTAAGTAGCAGAGAAGGGAGGACTGGGCTGCAAGGTAGCCATACTAAAAAGGGAGCATCAGAGAAAAGGGAGATGAAGAAAGTGTAAAATACATTAAAAAATTCTATCTTCAATACGATGTAGAAGCCACAGAAGTGTTGTGGAGGTACAAGACATGGGCAGGAGAGTGAGACATGGCCATCCCAAAATAAAACACCTCATTCAGTGGGTTAGGAGGCATAGGAGAACATGGGTGACTACAGAGCATCCTGTTCCTCCTAAAGGTAAACGAGGTTGTAGGGAGTTAATAGGAAAGCACCCCAGGAGTGGGTTGTTGGTGACTCCCTCCCCCCACACACACACACGCACATCCTGTCAACCTGCTGACACTCTCAGTGGTCCCCTACTTCAAGCTGGATCTTGTATCAGTGGTGAGGAGACCTTTAAATACATACATGGGGTCAACAGAGTTGACTGATCAAACCTGTTCAGGTGCAGCGAGGGTCAGGCACCAGGGGCATGGTATGAACTGATAGAGAGGTACATTTAAAGGGGTGTAAGAAAAATTACTCACCTTAGTAATGTTGTTTCTTCTAATGGAGTCTTGCTATATTATGACATATGCAGATTCGAACTGCCCTCAGGCCATTACCAGTTCAGGAGCAATGCCCTACGGCCTCACCTCTGCCGAGGTATTCATAAAATGCCTGGCAGTAGCAGTTGCCCACTTAAGAAGGCAAAAGATTGCCATCTTTCCTTTCCTGGATGACTGGCTCATAGCGGGGCCAGTCTCCAGACCAAGTCAAATTACATCTTCAGGTAACTCAGCAACTGCTCACATCTCTAGGTTTCCTTCTCAATATTCCAAAGTCAGTTCTAGAGCCTGTCCAGCTTCTCACCTTCATAGGTGCAGAACTGAACACAAAAGAGCCAGAGCCTTCCTTCCTCTGGAAGAAGCAAGGACCCTGGTCTCTCTGGCCTCCTCTTTCACCCTGCAGGTCTCTCGACCAGCAAGGCATTTTCTGCAGCTCCTGGGGCACATGGCTGCTTCTACAGCAGTAGTGCAGGGAGCAAGATTTCAGATGAGGACATCCAGTTCCATTTGAGAGCCTTTTGGTCTCAAAGGAGACCCTCTAACCAAATTGATCCCAGTGACTCGAACCCTGATCCAAGCGCTTCAGTGGTGGCAGGACCAGAGCAATCTGAGACAAGGGGTCCCCTTCGCCCCTCAGTCTCACTCCTTAATCCTTACTACAGATGCATCCCTCTTGGGGTGGGAGCTCACATGGGTGACCTCACTACCCAGGGATTGTGGTCCCCTCAGGAATCTCTGCTCCACATCAATCTGTTGGAACTCAGAGCAGTTTTTCTAGCACTTCAAGTTTTTCCAAATCTGTTCAGAACAAAGTTATTCAGGTCAGAACAGACAATACCTACAATGTGGTACATCAACAAGCAAGGGGCACTCGGTCCTACGGCCTTGTGCACCGAAGCAATGAAGTTGTGGACTCTGGCTTACTCTCTAAACACCTTCTTTATTGCAGTTCACCTCCCAGGCAAGGACAATGTCCTGGCAGATGCTCTCAGCAGGATTTCCCAGGGCCATCACGAATGGTCACTGGATCCTCTAGTACTGGAGGTAGTATTTGCCAGATGGGGCACCCCGCAGATAGATCTTTTTGCAGCCCCAGACAATCACCAACTTCCCCTTTTTTGCTGCAGGCCCCCAGTGTTGGGCTCAGTCCCTCTGGATGCCTTCCTTCTCAGTTGGGAAGGGAAGTTTCTCTGATCTTTCCCCCCTTCCCTCTTCTGTTCAAGGTGCTAGTCAAAATCAGATCTCAACCCTGCAAGATGATCCTGATTGCTCCAGATTGGGCCAGACAGCCCTGGTACCCACTCCTTATGTCCTTAGCAGTCTACCTTCCCCTGTGTCTTCCCAGGAATCACAACCTGTTAACCTGTGCTCAGGGGAGAGTTTGGTACCCGAACCTCAAATCTCTCAATCTCAAGGCCTGGCTCTTGAAGAGTTAGAGTTTGCTGACCTACACCTCTCCCAAGGTGTATTGGATATCTTGAAGGCTTCTAGGAAGCCTTCCACCAGAGCTACTTATAATTCCAAGTGGAAGAGATTTTCCATATGGTGCTCTGGCAAGCATATTTCCCCAGAATCTGCTGACTTACCCACAGTCCTGGATTATATGGTGCATTTGAATACTTTGGGGCTGAGACCAGCTACCCTAAAAGTGCACCTGGCAGCCGTGTCTGCTTTCTTATCAGCAGGTAAACCCTCTTCTCTTTCGGCTGATCCTGTATTCTCCAAGTTTTTCAAGGGGTTGCTTCACACCAACCCTCCATTCAGGGACCCTGCCCCTGCCTGGGGTCTTAATATTTGCATTGCCCAACTTATGCAACCCCCTTTTGAGCCCTTGTCTTCAGCAGAGCTTAAGTACTTGACTTGGAAAACTGTGTTTTGGTAGCCATCACTTCTGCCAGGCACATAAGTGAATTACAAGCATTGTCAGTGGAGCCTGATTTTATCTCCTTTCATAGAGATAAGGTGGTCCTCAGGACTAACAGAAAGTTCTTGCCTAAGGTGGTTTCAGACTTCCACCTTAATCAATCTGTGTCTCTCCCTGTGTACTTCACTGACCATTCCTCCTCTGGCGAGAGGAGACTGCACAGTTTAGATGTCAAAAGAGCCCTTAGTTACAACATGGAAAGTACCAAGGGTCACAGGTTTGACTCCTTCCAACTGTTCTTCACTTATGGTAAGGTTGGTAAAGGGAAACCTGCCACTAAAAGATCCATTGCCAGGTGGATTGTCTCTTGTATCCAATTTTGCTATGAAAAACTGGGTAAGGTTCCTCCCTCAGGCCTGAGGGCTCACTCTACCAGAGGTACAGCTGCGTCTCTGGCTGCTGCCAGGGACATCCCTATCCTAGAGATATGTCAAGCAGCTACCTGGAAAACATTTCACACTTTTACCAAGCATTACTCCCTGGACATCCAGGCTAGGAGTGATGCTCGGTTTGGCACAGCTGTGCTTCAGAGCCTATTTCCTAAGTAGGTTCTGTCCCTCCTCCATGGAGGTACTGCTGTGTAGTCTGCATATGTCATAATATAGCAAGACTTCATGTTGTTTGAAGAAAAAATTACTCACCTTAGTAATGTTGTTTCTTCTAATGGAGTCTTGCTATATTATGACCCCCCCTGCCTGCCCCTCTCAGAACCTCTGCTTTTGGGATGTGGGTGGGCAGTGCAGTGTTGGCACTTAGCAGATGCCCACCTTGTTTTTCACCCCTCCTTTTTGGGGTGATTGGGTGTTGTGTTTTTCATTTTTTGGGTCCCCTGACTTGAGTCTTTGTTTTGGGACCAAAAAATGTGTTCTTATATTTAGTAGCCAGTTGGCTAGTGTAGGTTTACAGCTTCCACACAGAACCTTAGTGAGTTTTGCTCGTAAAGATCTGACAGTTTGAGTCTGAAGAACAACAGACAGAGTTTTCAACCGGGCTCGTGCTCAAAGTTCCATGCCTGGCATGGAAAGTTAACTCTTTCACCTCCGGAGCAGTTCGAAGGTTGGGACTCACTGCATATGTCATAATATAGCAGGACTCCATTAGAAAAACAACATTACTAAGGTGAGTAATTTTTTCTTATAGCTACGTATTATACAATATAACAGTAAGCAGATGGCAGAGCATCACACCCAGTACTAAAGTTCTTAAATGTTGCAGACCTGTTAATGTTGCAGCTGTGGTGGTGAGCATTGAAGCGGATTGGGGCCCTTGACTAATAGCAGGTTACACTTTCTTGATCTGAAGACACATCCTCACTATAACTTAGCAGGATCCATTATTACTTTTTAACTCGTGCTGGCTCAGACTTGGAATCACTAAACTTGGCAAAATTTGAATAACTTTACAGTTCCCCAATAGTGTGGCAGAGGGTGAGTCTGCCTACTTACTGTTTGAAGTCGTATCTGGAATTGAGAAGCATTGCTGAGGATCAAGGTCGGAGCTGAGGATGACCCCTGGACAACATGCTTGGCGCCTGCATTTTCTAAAACCTCTCAGCATGAAGGTGGTGCCCCTTCTCGCTGGGCTTACATTCACAGTCTGTACAGACTGAGCTGGGACCAGGGTCGGCACTTCAGACCCCCACACCTGGCTATACCCCTCAGGCGGAGGCATATGTGGCAGTGCCCTGGGTGGTGACACACTACCAGGCTGTCTCCCAGGCCGATCTGAAATAGTCACGTTGCATTCAGCACATTTATATCAACACTTATATTCTGCTCAAGTTCACAGTTCTTTCAACCATGTGCCAGTGGCTAACATGGTCCTTTACACATGCTGATCACCAACATTCTCTCTGAAGGGTGCTTTCCACCTAAGGCAAGAGTGACCCAGACTTCTCACAGTTCATGCAAGATCAACAACATCAGACAGAGCTTGAGGCTTGCCTCTCTATCCACTGGCATGCTTGAAACAACAAACGGAGCTTGTGGCGTGGCTCTCCACCACTTAACATGCTTTACTTGGTAGTATAACTGGTCACTGTAGCGTCTCTCAAGCTTAGACACAACATCACAGTCCCTTTTGGCTTTGTTGGTGTTAGCAGCTCCAGCTTGGACCTCAGAAAATTCACTGGCCTCCCAGGCACTGTTAGGAAAAATTCTGCGTGGTTAGGGAACCTCCCTTTCAGTCCTGCAGGTACTTTTACACAGTCACTTCAGCATTTCACAGACTGGACCATCCACAGTCCCTTAATCAATAGGCGTCCACCCTATCCAGGTGCTGATCAGGTGCAGGGTGCAGACAGATAGTCAAAACTTTAAGCTTTCTAATCTTCTCTGCCCCTTACAGATCTCTCATTCAACTTACTTTGGTAAGTAAAGGTTTACTCACGTAGAAGGATTCACAATATTTTCTTTTTCTAGAAGTTGCAGACTTTCACCAGCACTCTCACTGCTGTGGCAGAAGCATTTCTTGCAGCTCTCTCACAACTGCAGGCATACACTGATTTCTTTTCCACATTTTCCTAATGTGGAGAGGAACATGCTAGCCTTGGAGGACAATTTCTGGCAACCCCCAGGCCAGAGATGTTAGTTGCTTGCAGCTACTCTTTCTCTTTGGCAAAGGCAGGAGCCCCCTTCCCTGCGGAGAGGCTTGCACTGAACTGTAGGCCCATTTTCTGGAGCAGAGCACCTGAGCCTCCCTCCCTGTGGAGGGGCTTGCTGGAGAACTGAGCTCAGCTTGAAAATCCCTGGGTTTTATGAAGTTCTCTGGGGCTCCCGATTGGCTGAGTCCACTTGTGTGTCTCAAGTGATTGGCTGAAATCACTTCACAGTCTTAAAATTAATATTCATTAGCTCCTCGCGCTTGATAGACTCCTGTTTTGGCACCTGAATTAAGTCCCTACATTTTCCTCATAGACCTTTAGCAATGTCCCAAGAGTCTCTGTCACTGTCCCAACAATCTTTGCCCTGAAATCCTGGCCTTCTGATTGGCTGCCGTGCTGCTGATATGGCTGCTAGTACACGGGCCCCATGCAGTTTATTGCAGTCCCATAATAAAGCTGTGTGCAGCCAGTAAATACATGTTTATTTATTTTGTGCCCCACTGATCGATAGCCACAAATGTGCCCTCTTAATTGCTGCCCTTATCAAGCACGTCACTGCAGTCTTTACCCTGTCGCTGCTGCCGAAATACAGTTCCCTAGGCAGCAGACAGGCAGCTTACTTGAGTCACTCTGCATTGATCTGGTGCAGCCAGGAAAATGCATTTTTATTTACATAATCCCCTTTTCTAATATCCCTCTCAATGCCCTCTCAAGCCTCACATTTACTTACATTTATTTATACCTGTACACCTGTCACTGCGCCAACATTTTTAAAGGTCGCTGGCGCTGGGACAGGTGGGCCATTAATATTAGTAGACAAAAAATCTCAGTGCATGAGCACTGAGGCAGTGGTTACCCCAAAGGGCATTGGCCGGGAAGCTAACTGTCAAAGAAATACAAAATCACACATACCCCCACAATGCAAAGTATCATTGGCTGTGTATGCAAATCAGAACAGAATATTATGCTGGTTCAACTTTAAGCAGAAATGCATGGTGCCGAAAGGCCTCTCACACAGTTTGCAAAGGGTGCCAACAGAAGATATAGGCATGTGTTTCGTCCTACCAGGACTCATCAGTGTGCCTCATCTGTATGACACCCCAGTGGAATGAACCAGCTACCCTAAGATGGTGTATCTGGGTTATTTTGTGGTGAACCCAATAAAAACAAAAAACAAGTTAAAAGGCAAAGAACCTCAGTGCGCAGGCACTGAGGCAATGGTTACCCCAAACGGCATTGGCCATGAAGCCAAGATTCAAAGAAATACAAAATCACACATACCCCCATAATGGGTTCACCACAAAATAACCCAGATAGACCATCTTAGGATAGCTGGTTCATTCCACTGGGGTGTCATACAGACAAGGCACGCTGATGAGTCCTGGTAGGATGAAACACGTGTCTGTGTCTTCTGTTGGAACCCTTTGCAAACTGTGTGAGAGGAACTTTCGGCACCATGCATTTCTGCTTAAAGTTGAACCAGCATAATATTCTGTGGTGATTTGCATTATGGGGGTCTGTGTGATTTTGTATGAATATTAATGCTGTCTCATTAATATTCGTGAGACCCTTCCTTTTAGCGCTCATAGCACTCTTTATATAACGTAGAGGGCTCTCTTGGCCCTTGCTTTGGTCCCCGGCCCCCACTGTGGCACCTACAGGGTCCAGGACCACAGGGACATCATCCATTTGACCGCGATTGCAGTAGGTAAATGAAGCACATCCTTGGGCATGCATGAACTTGCCGGCCAGCTCATGAAGAGCCAGAAGAAGGCGTCAGCTCGTGACTCAGCTCCTCCGACCCCTACCAAACTTGGGAAACATGTAGGGGCTGGATGGAGGCTTTTGGGGCACATCATGACACAGAGCTGTGGTGGTGAAGATCGGGGAACTGTTGGGGGAAATATGGAAGAAATTGGGAGCAATGGGAGACAACCGGGCATCTCAGGTAAGCCCCATGGGGGTGTTACAAGTAGAACTTGGAAATGTGAGAATAATTACTATGGTGCTCTGCCTACTGTACTCTTTAGCAGTGGCAGCAATGTATGTGTTGTCCTCTCAAAAGTCCAGTTGGGGCGGGGTATTTTTTTAGGCAGAAGTCACAAATATCAATGTATATCCCAATCTGAAAACCATTCCAGTTTTTGGGAAGTCATGAAACTCCTCAGTTGGACTTCCAGTGACGTCAGCAGCCTAATGGCAGCTTGATCTCTGAGCTCTCCCAGCTGTCCGGAAAAATTAAGAAATATCTGCCTAGAAATACTATGAATTTGCCTGCTAAAACAACAAGATCGAAAACTCTGTTAACAAGGAATACATCGACGCCTGCACAAAAATTAAAGGAACTACTATTGAAGAAAAAATGGGACTCGCCTGAGACCGCCAAATCCACAAGCCTTATGGCAACAGAACAAACAACAGAGGAGGAAAGCACAGACATAATAGCCTCAATACTCCAAACTGCAAGAACTGTTATAAAAATAGATCAAATACTGTCGGAGCTCCGGCCAGATCTAGGGAAAGCCGAGCATAAAACTGACCAACTGGAACTCTGCCTCACAGCACTAACTAAACAGGCAGACCGTCAAGACTGTCTAGTGTTATATTTGCTGGCAAGAGATAGAGAGCTGACACACCGACTTTACAACCTTGAGGGAAGCCCTACAGCTGCCTCCGGAGTTCAACCTAGCCATGGACAGGGCCCTCCGCTCACTGGCTTTAAAACCAAGCAACGCGGGAGCACGAACACGATCCTTCGTGGCTAAAATTACCTCCTATGTGGCCAAAGAAGAGCTACTGAAGAAAGCCTGGGGAACCAGAAACATGACATACCAACAGCACCGCATATCCTTAGACAATGACTACACATCCTCTGCACAAGACAGCCGACAGGTGATGTGGCCAATTCTGAAACAACTCGGGCAAAAACATCAAAGCCCAATTGCTATACCCTGCCAGACTGTGGATTGAAACAGAGAAGGTACCCTCATCTTTGAAGACCTCCTAGCGGCACCAAAATACCTTGAAGACAAAGGCATAGCAGTCCCCACACTGCAAGGAGCATCTCGAGAAAGAGCTGATCAAATCTGCATGGTCAGTCACACGCAAAGCCTCCCCGATCGACAAATCACAGCCACACCAGCAAATCCACCTGAGGATTGACTTGCACTCCATATTCGGCAAATTTGTATCCCTATGCAGCTTGCAGACCTCCGAGGTGATGAGGGGTCTCAGACAACACCAGATTCCATGGAAGATGAAATTTGAGTCACGGCATCTGACTTTGAAAAGCCAAAGATACTGTGTAAAACCTCTTTTTCTGAATCAGGCTGGGAAGGGCTTGCCAAGCATCGACTGCATTGCGCTGCCTAAACAACAACTCTGTCAGCCGCGATGCAGTAAAGGGCTCACTTTGAAAGATGCTTTAGCGACTAAGAACTGTTGGCAGCTGCAGCCCTTGAACTGCCCTCACCAGCAGGAATGACCCAAGCCCTCATATCTTCACTAGGACCAAGCTAATACCAGAATAACTTCTAGGTTGTGACAAGGTTAGCTAAATTGGAAATGACTCAGAACTGTTCACATTCTTTCTACCATCATCCTCACATGCATAAAGGTTAGAGGAAACATCCCCCCAAGGAAAACCTGAGTCATTGAGCCACACTGGAGCTGGCATACCAGCCTACAGTTCAACTAAATATTCCAACGTAGAGACTGAATGCTGATCTCTTGATACTGGACATAATGCAGTGGGGGGAAGGGATGAACGTCTGGAGGGGAGGGAGACTAATTCAACAGAAACAACTTGATTAGAAATTAATAAGACATATTTCTCATTCTAATTCTACTGCCTTGTTTGTCTCAATCCTCGGTCTAATCACCTACTTGTTCTAAATGTACTAACGTGGAACCTATGTAAAGAGCGCTGAGCTCAAATGGTTAATCTGAGATCTGAAATAAATAAATAGAAAAGAAAAGCTAATAACTCGGCATAGACCTACCATCAAAAATTCTATCAAGCAGCCCAGGTGGCGGGAGGGAGGGAAGCTTTCTCAAAATGCACTGTGTACTGCTTTATTTGGAGTCTAACGTTGGTTTTGCCAGCGGACTGGGGACAATGTGTTCTACCCAGCCCCACCAGCTGGATTCCACTGACTTTGCTGGGGTAAAGGTGCCACAAACCCAAGACACCAACATTGGGTTGACCTAGGAAGTCACCAGGACTCACAAAGGATAACACAGCTTCCCTCAGATGAATACTTCCCTCAGGGAAGAGGTCACTATATCTACTTTTTCAGATTGTCCCCAAAAGGGCTGAGGACTTTCAAAGCACGAGAGGGACCAATCTTAGGTTTATAAAGTTTGCTTTTCAAGTGTTCAGAATGGAAAAGCTGAAATTGCATCACTGTTAATGCACCAGAGTGACACAAACAAATAGTGACATCTTGTGGCAAAATGTGTGTATTGCCACACCAGTTTTATATGTTAATCTGGCAGGTTGTTGTTTCTATATGCCAGAATGGAGTTTGGTATATTGAATGTGTTATAGAATTTAATGGTTTAAAGGGGCAGTGCTGAGTCACATTAAATGCAACATGGTCTGGTCCTGTCAGCTAAATTTTCTAAATCTCTACCGAAAATCAAACCCTTTCACCCATACCTACATCATGGCCCAACTTAACACCAGGGTACTATCGTATAATATAAATGGGATTAACAATTCAATTAAACCGAAATAAATTCTATCCTACCTGAGAACACAGAAATGTGAGATTATCTTCTTACAGGAAACACACTCATGCCCACGGGAAGCCTTAAAACTCAAGTCCTAAACCAATCCCACCGTCTCCCATGCCTCCCTGGATAGAGGAAAGAAGAAGAGGTGGCTATCCTCCTCTTGGCCTCACTGCCATTTGAAGAACAAGAGATGGTGGCAGATCCGGGAGCCCGATATATAATGGTGACTGGCAGGGTCCAAGATACACCAGTCACCATGGTGAATGTATACGCCCCACCGGGCTCACCATTAAACTTTTATGTGGACCTTGTGAAACTCCTAGCAGAAAAGGCACAGGGAAGAGTAATCATGGGAGGGGGACTGGAACTTGGTCCTCAGTAGAGTACTAGATTCCATATCCCACATACTGAACCCTAATACCAAGACAGCCCATCTAGTTACAAAACTAATGAACAAGATAGGTCTGGTAGACATCTGGAGGAATAATACCTGGGGGCAAAGGAATACACCTATTACTCCCTCATTTTAAAATTTGCCCAGGCTAGATATGTTTTTTTTTTTACATATTCTAAAGACCTAGAACAAATTAGATCCATATGGGTGGGCACCTCCACACTCTCAGACCACCAACCCATATTCTTGAAAGTGGAACTACAACTCCCCAAAAGAACCCAATGGAGACTAAATGTCTCCTTATTAAGAGACAAGGAGGTAAAATCAGAGATACATAAAAGAAACACTTGAATTTAATGACACTAAAGATATATCTCCACAGATACTGTGGGACACAATAAAACAATGGTACGAGGTAAATTAATTTCTATAGTGGCCTACAAAATGAAGGAAAGGAGAAAACAGATGGACACACTTGGGGAACAGCTGAGGACATCTGAGACACAACAAAAACAGAAATGGGTTAGAGAGAGAAAGACGGAAATTAAGGAGCTAAAAACTAAAATTAATAACCGACACAAAATTGAGATGGACAGGACTTTATGGTGTCTGAAACAAATGTAATATGGGGGGGGAGCACGAGCGACAAACTTTTTGACCTACTGGCTTAGGCAACAGTCCACAAAAGCCGATATCATTAAAATTAAACATCAAAGTACCGGACAACTGTCACGTCGATGGGAACAGATTGCAGAAGCCTTCACAGCCTATTATAAAAACCTATACCAAGCACAAGTAAAATCACCGATAGGAGACAAGGCCACATTCCTCCATTCCTGGGACTCTAGCCTCACACATGAAAAAGGCCAAGGCCTGATGTCTCGGATCACTCAAAAGAGATCTCGGACACTATTAAAAATTAAAAGCAAGCAAATACCCAGGCCCGGATGGCTTTGGAGGGAGTATTAAAGGCCTTTTCAAGAAAGCGACTCACTTCTATAAGACACCTATAATGAGATGTGGGAGAGAGTCTGCTCCCCGTCAGGGTGTAGCCAGACTATATAAATATGTACACCAGGTCCCTGTTTGATGCCCCATTTGGCATAATAAGTATACGCTTTGTACCTTATGACACTGGTTGCTGCCTCCCCATGCGTGAGTAAATACAGTGACAATACATTACTCCCTCAGACACCCACATACCAGCCCAGAGCCTGTAAAGCTGTAAAGTCCTTGGGATGCAAAGACAGTATCAGTAACCATTTTTTATGTTGCTTGCACGCATGTGCAAGAAACATAGTGCCATCATCGGAGATTTCGGAGGTGTGTCACCTCCTCCTCCAATTCAGTCAGTGAGCTGGCAGGCGGCCCGTAAGCCAATGCATTTTGGAGCTGTCTGCAGCCACGCTCCAAAATGCAGTGCGGCATCAGTTGAAGGGGAAAGCTACGCTTCAGTGAGCAGAGATAAGAAGCCCACTGAAGCTGCAGCTCCCCCACACGCAGACGGCGCCGCCCCGACTTCCACGTGGTAGCCGACGGGTGCCCAATCCCGTCGGCTGAGCTGTGTCCCCCAGTTAGGTGCCACGCTGGGAGCCTACCCCAGCGTGGGTATGAGTTCTTTGGCCGACGGGTGCCTAATCCCCTGCCGGCTGAACGCCCTAACGTTCTTCCAGCCACGCCATTTTCACCCTACGCAAGTGCTGGTCCCACGATGTCTTTTTTTATTTTGTAACCTGAAAACGAAAAATAAAGTCCTGCATGAGTTGCCTCCCCACCCTCCCACAACCCGCACCTACCCACCGCGCACCTAGTCTTCCCACGCCCTCACCCCATACTTACCTCCGGACTCCGCGCCACGATCTTCGTGGACTGGAACACGCTTGCACTCTTCAAAGCCGACCGCGAACTGAGGAAATGCTGCAAGCTGTATAATGGCCTAGATGGGGGTTTCAACTTTGTTGTATATCTCTGTAGAGTTTTTTTATTAATTTTTAATAGTTTTTGGTCTTCGATGAATGATGTACATTGTTAGTGAAAGAGTCTTGGGCCCGATAGATTTTACAGTAGACTGCGCAGTGACTGCGAAATCACTCTTCGGGCCCGATCCATGACAGTGACATCATTGTGAGAAGAGTCCCCAAAACCCCATGTTGAAAATTTGGTACAAAAATTCCAAAATGACTGTTTTACGAAAGCCGTGCGCTATGGAGTTACTTATGAGGCTCATAAGTTCGCTAAATTTCAATATTTTTCACTCCAGATTTTCAACATTGCCATTTTACCACACCTCTTATGAGCTGTATAGCTGTCATTTTCACATCTCACCCAAATGTGTTTCCGCCCATGTAGCGCAGAATGGCGCAGTCGGTGTCCGAAATCAATGTACAGGACAAATTAAGAAAATCTCAGTGACACTGTTCATGAGCAGAGGTCTTAAAATGGCTATGTTGAAAATTTGGTGAAAACATTCCTAAAAATGACTGTTTTACGAGCGTGCGTTGCACAGTTCCTACGCAGGCTCGTAAGTTCCAAATTTTCAATATTTTCACTCCAGATTTTCAACATTGCCATTTTACCACACCTCCTTATGAGCAGTACAGCTGTCATTTTTCACATCCTGCCCAAACGTGTTTCCGCCCATGTAGCGCACAATGGCGCAGTCGGTGTGCAAACTCATTGTATGGGACACATTAACAAAATCACAGTGACACCGTTCATGAGCAGAGGTCTTAAAATGGCTATGTTGAAAATTTGGTGAAAAAATTCCTAAAAATGACTGTTTTATGTAGCGCATGCTATAGTTCCTACGCACGCTCGTAAGTTCGCAAATTTTCAATATTTGCACTCCAATGACTTCCAAATACCTAAACAGCACATAGAAGCAAGCAACATTCGGCAATGACAATTGCTTGTTATAGTTTTGGCTCCTATGAATAAAATTACAGAAAGGTCCAGTTGGTTCTGTTATGTTTTCATGGACAAAGGAAGCAGTTCAGAACCTATTTGCAGCCCCCTTAAATAAAATTGTACACCATGGAGTACATGGAGTATGCCTGCCTACACCCATGCCCCTGTCTTGGAACTATGCCACCATTACAGTGTTGCCGAAAGAGGGAAAGGACCCAACAGAATGTACCTCATATAGGCCAATTTCCCTCTTAAATGTCGATTATAAAATTTATATAGCAGTAATAGCTGCCCATCTAAACCATCTAATACCACAATTAGTACACCCCGACCAAACTGGTTTTATAACAGGATGGCAGGCCTCGGACAGTGAAACATAGACTTTGACGGCAGATAAGGACTGCTTGGCCCACCTAGTCTGCCCATTTCCTACCTACTGGACAAGCTGCAGATCCTAGTTAACCAGCAGCGTATTTCTTCCTGCCCCCACAAGAATTGCCTTATGTCTGTCCCATGCATTCTTGAATTCTCCCACAGTTTTAGACCCCACAACCTCCTCAGGAAGGCAGTTCCATGTCCGTCACCCTCTCTGTGAAAAATACTTCCGTGAGATTGCCCTGAGCCATACCCCTCTATCTTCTAATTGTGTCCCCTTGTTCTTGCACATCTCTTTTTCTGAAAGATGCTACCATCTTGGACTTTGTTGATTCCATTGAGGTACTTAAAAGTTCTAGGGACATGGATATGTTGTTCATCCACACTGTCTGGCAGGTTCCTTGCCGCTTTAAATCTTGCCGGAAGGTCTTCAAGCTGGCTCCTCCCACCCACCCGGGTGGTAAAACTCTCAGATCCACCCCATGACGCCAGATCTTCCTTACTGCTTGGAAGCTCAGGTTCCCTCCTTAACGCTCTGCGTGTAGACTGGATCCTAATTCTTTGGTTCGCCCGAAACTTATTCTCAAATTTTCAGACTTCGGTCAAATTACTTTCTCACGGCTGCGATGGACAAATCAACTCCCGGATTTCGGTGGTGCCCGTGTGGGCAGAAAATGTCCAGGACGGATCCGCACTCTACGTGTGTCTGCTGCCTCGGCCTAGACCATGACCCGCAGGCCTTCGAGTTATGCTGTTCGTTTTCAGCCAACGTGCTGGAAGACCGCAGTGCCCGGTTACAGCTTGGGCGTCCTGAGAAGTGCTACCCGGCGGTGAAGTCAAAGGAGGCCCGTTGGGCGGTTACCATGGCAGCTGGCTCGGCTGAGCAACTCGAGCAGATGATCGCCCTCGAGTAGGAGGCGGCCCAGGCCACATCATCCTCTTCCTTGGTCGCGGCATTTATCCCGCTCTCTCTGGGTACTTACTATTCAGCTGCCTTTGAGGCTTTGCCAATCCTTTCCATGCAGAGGAGAGGGCCAGCGGACATTCTTCTCGGTCCAAAAGAAGGACTCGAAGGTAAGTCCCACCATCAGCGTTCAAAGAGAGGCGGGAGAGGTCCCCTTCCCGGACGGTCGACACTCGACTTGATCGAGGGGTTGCGGCTAAGGCGCTGGCTTCACAGTTTCCCCGTCAGGTCAGCCGGCCAAGACACCCGTCGACGTAGTCGAGATTTTTCTCGACCCTTCGACGGGCTGTCGACTGGTGAAGCTGACAACCCTTCTTCACCGGTTTCCCCGGTGGAGACCGAGGACTTGCCTGCGCCTCCGGTGCCGTAGTCCCCGGTCAAGGCTTCCGAGCCGAGGGAAGAGCGGGTGTCCCCCGCCCCTTCCCAGACCCGTCCTCGGAAACACGAGGATCTCGGTCTCGGACATCGTCTCGGTCCAGCCGATCCCGCCCGACATCGGCGGTCTCGGTCTCGCACGAAGCAGCGGCGCCGCCGCTCGTCTCGCTTCCTCCTCAGAAGTGGAGAGGCTTGGCGCAAATGCGCCCGCGCCTTCTGAGAACCTGATGTGGCAGCAGTTACTTCTGTCAGGAACAAGCCGGCGCCCGTGCTTTTCCAACCATCCAGTGGCTGTCGCAGCGGCTGAAACAACTCGCTGTGGTCGGTACCCAAGCCTGGGCCAGTTGTTCGGCGAAACCAGCTGCCCCACTGATTGTGGTGGAACTTCCGCTCCACAACCAAATCAGGGCGCCGACCAAGGACTCTCGGTTGGGTCAGGGCCTGCCCCACAGGTTGTCGGTCACCCTCACTCCCGACTGTCCTCGGCGGGTGGAAGGTGGCTTGGGCCCCAGGCGGCTAGTTGCGGACTCCTCGGAGTCTGACGACGACTCCTCCCTGTTCTCCAGGCCCATTGACCTGGAGTCCTCCAGGGGCCAGTCAATGGACGAAAGCCCATCGTCCTTCATGGGTCTGTTTCAGCTCATCTCGGAGTCTACCGGGATGCAGCTCGAGACCGTATCCAAGCGGGCCAAGTATCCCCTAATGGAGATACTGGACCAAGGGGATTCACCCACAGAGGCCTTTCCGGTGGCTGAAGCCATTGTTGGCCCAGCCTTGGAGCTCTGGCAGCGGCCTGCTTCCTGTCCTGCGCCTTCGGCCAGGATGGCCAGAAAGTATGCGGTCCCTATCGGCTCTTTGTCCGGTTTTTCGGAACACCCCTCCACCGAGAGGTTGGTCACCGATAGCGTTTTCCGGCGTTCCGGGAACGCTAGGGATATGGATAAGCCCCCCGACAAGGAGTCCAAAAAGCTGGACTATGTGGGGCGCAAGGTGTACGCTGCGTCCTCCCTTGGCCTCCGCCAGGCCAGCTCGGCCGTGCTGATGGCACACTTCTCCCACACCCTCATGGGCTCCCTGGATGAGGTGATCCCTCATCTCCCGGCCAACCTGCAGACCTCGGTCAGGCAGGTACGGGACCAAGGAAGGGCAGTGGCAAAACAGCAACTCCAAATGGCTCTGGACATTGGAGACTCCTGTGTCAGATCAGTTGCGGCCGCAGTGGCCATGCGCCACAGAGCATGGCTGAGGATATCCACCTTCACGGCTGATACCCAGCATAAACTGGCGGATGTCCCCTTCCTGGGGCCGACCTCTTCGGCCCTGGAGTGGAAGGTCACCTCCAGCGGATCAAAAAGTCCAATGCCACTCTGCACTCGGTCACCTCCGCCCAGAAGGACAAGGGCCGTCGACAACAACAGCATAAGTCCTTTTGCCCTTCTGCGCCTGCGGCATGTCCGTCCCAACAGCACCAACACCAGGGCTAGCAGGCTCACGCTTGGCACCCCAAAGCCAAGCCTGCGGCTTCCTCTAATAGGAAGCAAGGAGGAAAAGGCCCAGGAGGTCCCTCGGCCGGTTCCTCCTCCAAGCCTGCCCAGTGACGGGTTGAGGGGTGTCGCCCCCAGCGTCGTCACTCCCCTCTGGGTTCTCCCCGTGGGGGGACGGCTCCGCCACTTCCTTTCCGCCTAGTCCGCTATCACCACGGACCGCTGGGTGTTGGAGGTGGTAGGAAAGGGCCTGTCCCTGGAGTTCGAGCAGGCCCCGCCCTTCTGAGCTGTTGCCCCTCGGGGGCTATGGGGTCCGCAGCCTCTCTGTCGGCTCGCCGAGCCGATATCGCCCTGCTCCTCGAGAAAGAGGTGATCAGGAAGGTGGTGGATCCTCCTCCAGACCTGGGGTTTGTGACCAGGTACTTCCTGGTCCCAAAACGGACAGGGGTCTGGCGCCCCATTCTCGACCTGCACGACCTGAACAGGTTCCTAAGGTCTCGGACCTTCAGGATGGTCACTCTGGCTCAGATAATCCCATCCTTGGAACGAGGCATGTGGTTCTGTTCTCTGGACCTCCAGGACGCGTTCTTTCACGTCCCAATCCGTCCGTCCCACCAGAGATTCCTCCGCTTCAGGGCAGAGGATCCCTCTCAGTTCGGCCATGCCTTCGGCCTTTCCCTAGCTCCCAGGGTCTTCACCAAATGCATGGCAGTGGTGACAGCATTCCTGCGGCGCCGAAGGGTTCGGGTGTACCCCTACCTGGACGACTGGCTGATCGCAGCCCCCTCCAGAGCGGAGGTGGAGCGGTTCAGAGATCTGGCCCTCCAGGTTTGCTCTCAGGTTGGCCTCCTCATCAACGAGGCCAAGTCGGAACTCGTGCCAAAGCAGGTGATCCAATTCATCAGGGCAGAGCTCGACTCTCTACGAGCCAGAGCACGGCTCCCGGCGGGACAGGGCCGAGGTTCTTTCCTCCTTTGCCTAATCATTTCAGGTTGGGCAATTGCGCCCTGCCTGAGACTTCCTGTGCCTCCTGGGCTTCATGGCGGCCTGCACCAGCGTGGTCCGTTGGGCCTGTTGGTACATGCGTCCCATTCAATGGGGGCTGGCCAGCCAATGGTCACAGCACTTCGATCCGTTGGATCAGCTAGTGACAGTGACCCAGGGGATGTGGAACGCTCTCCAGTGATGGACCGTTCCAGCACATCTGCAGGAGGGCATCCCGTTTGTCCGCCCCGAGCCGACAGTCTCTCTGTTGACCAATGCCTCTTTGATGGGTTGGGGTGCCCATCTGGGGGAGCACAGAGTGCATGGCCTCTGGTCCCTTCGGGAGTCCCAATGCCACATCAACCTGCTGGAGCTTCGAGCGGTTCGTCTAGCCCTCACAGCCTTCGCTCCGTTTCTCTGGTCAAGCGGTTCAGGTCCAGGCGGACAATACCAGGACCATGTACTACCTAAATCACCAGGGCAGGATCGCTCCCATGCCTCTGTGCAGGAAGCTCTCCGCATTTGGTCATTAAGTGCGCAGCCTGGAGGCGGATCTCCTTGCCATCCTGTGGCAGGGCCTCCAACACCCTGGCCGATGCCCTAAGCGGATAGGGGCTGCGTCCCACAGTGGTCTCTCCTGCTGGAGGTGGTACAAGATCTGTTCTCCCACTGGGGCACGCCTCAGGTGGACCTGTCTGCCTCCAGGGAGAACTGAAGCTGAGACTGTTTCATGCCGCCCCCTCAGCAGGGCTCGCTGCAGGGGATGCCTTCTAGGGCTGTGGACCCCGGGCTCTTCTGCCTTTCCCATTTCCTTGATCCACAAGGTGCTTCTCAAGGCGAGGAGGGACAAGGCACAGGTGATTCTAGTAGCCCCAGCCTGGCCCCGCCAGTTCTGGTATCCAGATCTCCTCAGTCTCAGCTCCAGGCTCCCGAGGCGGCTTCCAGCATGCCCGGACCTGATCTGAGTCAATCAGGGGAAGGTATTCCATCCGGACCTTCAATCCCTGCAGCTGACGGCCTGGTTCCTGAGCGGCTAGAGTTCCAGGCCTTGGGTCTTTCCGACGAGGTCCTCAACGTCATTGAGGCATCCCTTAAGGAGTCGACCAGAAAATGCTACGCCTTCAAATGGAAGAGATTGTCCATTTGGTGGCAGGGCAAGGGCCTGGACTCTTCCTCCTGTTCCTTGGCAAGCATTCTGGACTACCTGTGGTCCCTTTCTCAGCAAGGGCTTCGGTCGACGACCCTCAAGGTGCACCTGGCAGCGATCTCTGCTTACCGGGCGCGGGCCGGGAAGCAGTCGGTGGTACAGGAGAAGGTGGTCGGGCACTTTTTCAAAGGCCTTGATCACATATCCCCTCCGGTGTGAGAAATTCCACCTCCGTGGGATCTACTGCTGGTATTGGCTAAGCTCATGGGCAAGCCATTCGAACCGATGCACGGGTGTGACATCTCTCACCTGTTGTGGAAGACCGCCTTCTTGGTGGCTATCAACGTCAGCCAGAAGGATGGGAGAGCTCCAGGCACTGTCTATCGAGTCTCCTTATCTGGTCTTCCACAGGGACAAGGTTGTCCTGCACCCCCAACCGAAATTCCTTCCGAAGGTGGTGTCGGAGTTTCACCTTAACCAGGTGTTGACTCTGCCGGTGTTCTACCCCAATCACACCTCGGAGGCCGAATATAGGCTTCATACTTTGTACCCTAGAAGAGTGCTCGCTTACTATAAGGAGCGGACGGCTGAAGTTTGGGGAGAGGTTCGCCAGCTGTTTGTCACCTACGCTGAAGCCGCACCTGGCAGACCTGCAGCCAAGTGGACGATAGGCAGGTGGGTCACCTTCTGCATAGATCTCTGCTATAGGTTGGCGGGCATGGAGTCTCCCAGAGGAATAAGAGCTCATTCTACCCGCCATACTGCTGCATCGGTGGCTGCTTCCAGGGACGTCCCTATCCAGGAAATCTGCAGGGCTGCTACCTGGAAGTCAGCCACACCTTCATCACCACTACCACATCGACCTTGAGTCACGCCAGGATGCTGGTTTTGGGGCCTCGGTTCTCAGTCTCTATTTCCTAAGTAGGGGTGTCTTGCCTCCCTCCTCCGGAGTACTGCTAGGAGTCTGCCAGACAGTGTGGATGAACAACATATCCATGTCCCTAGAAATACAGGTTACTCACCTGTAACAGGAGTTCTAGGAATGGTATATGTTGTTCATCCCTGATCTCCAGGCTCCCGGCCGATGCACAACCTGGCTTCGGCGGGCTAGATCTGGCGTCATGGGGCGGAGGCAGAGTTTTACCACCGGGCGGGTGGGAGGAGCCAGCTGAAGACCTTCCGGCAAGATTTAAAGCAGCAAGGAACCTGCCAGACAGTGTGGATGAACAACATATACCATTCCTAAATTCCTGTTACAGGTGAGTAACCTGTATTTTCTATCCGTCCCCCTCTCCCTCCTTTTCTCAAGGGTATACATATTAAGCTCCTTTAGTCTCTCCTCGTATGGCTTCTGTTGCAGACCCGCATCATTTTAGTTGCCCTCCTCTGGACTGCCTCCATCCTGTATATGTCCTTGCAGAGATGAGGTCTCCAGAACTGGACACAGTACTCCAGATGGGGTCTCACCAACTGTCCGTTACAGTGGGATAATAACTTCCTGTTTTCTACTGGTGATGCCTCTTCCTATACATCCCACTATCCCCCAGCCCTCCCTACTGCCTTCTTGACATTGCTTGCTAACCTTAAGGTTGTCTGATATGATTATGCCCAGGTCCCTTTCCATTTTGTTGCTACCCTCCCCACCCATTGTGTACTCTTCCCCTGGGTTTTTGTTTCCCAGATGCATTACTTTGCACTTGTTTGCATTGAATCCAAGCTGCCATACTTCTGACCATTCCTCCAACCTTGCCAAGTCCTTCTCATCTTTTCCAACCCCCCTTGTCTATCAGCCCTGTTGCAGATCTTTGTGTCATCTGCAAAGAGGCATACATTTCTTTCCAGTCCCTCTGCAATGTCACTTATAAAGACATTAAAAAGGACCGGACCCAGTACTGAACACTGCAGTACCCCACTAGTAACCCCCCTTTCTTCAGAGTGGACTCCGTTTACTATTACCTTCTGTGTCCTGTTGTTCAGCCAGTGTTTTACGTAGGCTACCACCCTGGGACCCACTACAAGGCTGGCTAATTTGTTTATTAATCTTTTGTGTGGGACTGTGTCAATTGCCTTGCTAACGTCTAGGTAGGCCATGTCCACAGCCCCTCCCTGGTCTACTACTTTGTTCACCCAGTCAAAGAAATCTATTAGATTCGTCTGACATGACCTTTCCACTGTGAATCCATACTGCCTTGGGTCCTGTACCCCACTGGCCTCTAGGTACTCAACAGTTCTTTCCTACAGAAGTGATTTCCATCATTTTCCCTACTACTGAGGTCAAACTGACAGGTCTGTTGTTTCCTGCCTCTGTCTTGCTCCCACTTTTGTGAAGGGGAATCACATCCGCCCTCCTCCAGTCCTCAGGTACCACACCATCCTCCTATGATTTGTTAAAAAGGGTAGTCAGTGGTGTCACTAGTCTGGGGTGAATCCCGTCAGGTTCCATTGCATTTTCCACCTTCAGTTTTAGGAGTTCTTTCAGAACCCTTCTGTGAAAAGGACTTGGATCGACCCCCCTATCCAGAGTGCTTCTGTTAATTGGATTAGCTACCTCCCGCGCCTCTTCTTTTGTGAATACTGAGCAGAAGTATTCGTTCAGTATCCCTGCTTTTTCACTGTCCCTCTCTGTATACCATGTTTCTGTGACTGCCATGATATCCAGACGTCCCACTTCCATCAAGGCCACCAGATCAGGGAGCTTGTTACCTAGACTACAGGCATTGGTACTCATTACCCTCCATCTTTTGATGGCCTTACCCCTTTTTGGCCCGTCCCTGTCCTTACTGCCTTTGCGTTTTTCTCCATTTACCCCTGCTCTTCTCCCTATCGACGTCTCTGTCTTGGTGTTTACTTCACTAGCTACCCTGATTTTTTTTTGGGTGGGGCTAGGATTTCCCGGATCCTTTTCAGTGCCCCCCCCCCGACTTGTTTAAATGCTTGTCAATGAAGCATTTAAACCTATTGCCTAGGATCCTGGTTCCCCTCCTGGACAGATGCAAACCATTGCGCCAGTATTGGCCTGCATCCCTCCAGGTGGACCCCCAGTCTCCAGTGAAGACAAAACCTTGAGCTCTGCACCAGTTTTTCAACCACTGATTGAATCCCATGGTGCGGAGCACCCTAGCCTCACCCATGCCACAGACAGGCAGTACCTCCGAGAAGGTTACCGTGTGTGCTACTTGTCTAAGGCCCCTCCCCAACTCCACAAACTCCTCCTCCTCCTCCTCCACTGTTCTGATCCCTTTCCCAGCCAGGTCATTTGTCCCTAGGTGGACAATAACATCCAGCTCCCTCCCCCATGCAGCTGCTCCTGCGATCCTGATGATTCGCTCCCTGTCCTTCTAAGTCATGGTGCCAGGCAGGCACCTTACCTCCCTCTCCTCTCCCTCCCCCAGTTCTACCCTCCTAACAATGGAGTCCCCCTCCAGGAGTTGTTTTCTTCTCCTGTGGGGTCCCATGCCACCATCCTGTAGGTCTCCTTTGTGGAAGTTCCCCACATCCTCCTTGGTCTCCACTGCGGGTGGCTCTGTAGAGGAACCACACTCTGCCGGAGTGGCATAAGAATTGTGGAGAGGTACAACTGGAGTGATGCGGCTCTGTTCCACCACCCTCCCTGAGCCCACTGTGGTCCAACCGCTCCTCTTTCTTAGCAACCTTTGAGGCAGCACCGGTGGCTCTGGTGGTCCCTGGGTGTGGGGGGAGGTCCCTCGAATCATGGCCAACTCAGCCTGGAGATGAGCAACCTCCTCCTTCAGCCCAGAGAGGTGTCTGCAGATGGGACAACACTGCGTCTCCCGGAAGACTGCTGCTGCACAGCCACTGCATTGCACGACTCCCTTCATGTCTTAGTTGTGGCCCCTTAACTGTTGTTTTGTATACTTACTCTTTTCTCTCTCTGTTTATTTATTTATTTTTTTATGTAATTTTGTTTCTCCCTACTTTCCTACTGCTCCTGATCTTCCTGTTCTGAGACAGGAAATTCCTTTATTTCTCAGTGGGCTCCTTACTTGCTCAGAGTCAGACCTCCAGCAGCTGGGGGGTGGAGAGCTACTCTTTTCCTTCTAGGATAGTGAGTCTTTTGTGTCTCTGTGATCCCTTCCTTCCTTCCTGCTCCCAAATAGAAAGTTCTTGATGTCAGTCAAATCCTGTGCCTATAAAAGTAGAACTGGTTATGGATGGGGTGGGGGGTGATGGGAGGGAAGGAGGGCAATATAGTCCAAGTAGAGAAGTATAGATCTTACTTCGAGAGGGCTCTTGCAGTAGGTAATTACATATAGGACTGATGCCGGCCGGCGGCAGGACCCCACAGAGAAATGTCTAGCTAGCAGTCTCTGGCGAGGGACCGTCCCCACGTCAGGTGACCGGCGTCAGAAGACGTCGGTATAAAGGGGCGGTCCCTCACGTCCGCCTTCCAGTTCTTTCCCGCCGTTAGCCTATGCCAGCGCCTCGCGGAAAAGTTCCTTGCTCGTCAGGCTCCTTAGTCGGTTATTTTGCAGTTTTTACGCTTTTCTTAGTAACGTCAGTCATTCCGTGCGGTATGTCGCCTCTACACCCTTCGAGCACAAAAATAAGTGCGACTGCATGCGGCACCCAACTCCTGCACAAGGACGGCCATTCCTGTGCCTATTTTGTCTAGGTCCCAACCATCAAGTAGAGAAGTGCCAGCACTGCCTGAGTTTCAACTCGGCCACCCGGAGAAGGCGGCAGCAGTCCCTGGAAGCCCACATTCTCAAAAAGAAGATGAGCTCCATGGAAAAAGAACTCAAAAACTTCGGCAGGTGTCAACTTCCCCTGAGGGCCATCGCAAGGGAAAGGACAAGGAAAAGCACCGGAACAAGGGCTTCTCTCCCACTGCGACTCCTGAGGGAGTTGCCGTGTTGCAGGTAAGGTCCCGTCCCCGGGAGGACCGCTCCTCGATGACCACCTTAGAGGCTTCTAAGGTGGCGTCGGCCCACCCGTCTGGCTCGCGCTCGGGTCCGTCGGGCGGCTCCGGTCTCTTGGAGGCTTCCGCCGCTGGTAAAGCCACGGCTTTGCGGCCTACTGGTGCGGGAAGCTCCGATAAGCCGGACGTCGGCTCCTCCGACATCCACACGGAGAGGGTCGGTAAGTCACCCGACCCTTCGGGGTGGCGCGCGACCCATCTTCCGCTAGACCAGGCCGCCCCTCCGCCGCAGCCTGCCTCCGGCGAAGGGTCCGTTAAGTCGGACACCGGCCCCTCCGGCACCCACCCAGATCCCGCTGGCAAGGCGCCACGCCCGGTCCGCCCGGCTCCGCACAGCAGGTGAGCCGACGCCAGACCCTCCCGTCCGTCATTCCGGCTCTCTCCAGCCTTCCTGCCCTCCGGGACCCAAATCTTCTCAGCCCGACCGGGGATTTTTCCCCTCCATCCCTGGGCTGACAGAGGTCCCTGTTCCACCTCCATTGGACCAACCTCCTGCTGATCTGATGTCAGCTCCCCGGGCGCGGCCGGCGCGCTGCCGGCCCCGGCTCCGGCGCCCGGTAGTGCCCGACTCTGGGCGTCATCCAGCTTCTGGATGCCACCATGCCGGGCCTTCTGCCCCAGTCCGCCCGCGGGGCCTCAGGCGGGGCCGTCTGCTTCGGCAGCTCCCCCGGCTCCCGGGTACCCGACCCCGTCGTATCCGATGCCATTGTACCTGGGACCGCAGTATCCGACACCGCAGTACCCCACACCGGCCTACCTGATGCCGCAGTACCCGACGCCACATTACCCGACGCCGGGCTTCCCGCTGTTGGGTTATGGATACTCACTCTATGGGTATAACCCATACCCTTATCCCCCTCCTCCTCCTCCACCCCCCCCCAGCCGCCGGTGGATTTGCAGGAGACCCTAGCTTCCTGGTGGGCTGAGGCCAAGGCTCAGCTCAGCAGAGAGGTGGAGAGTCGTCTTTCGACGACGGTGCTGGTACCGGTTCCCGTATGTCCACGACAGCAAACTCCCTCCCCTCCTCCAGACACCAGGGCTAAACCCTCTGGGTCCAGAGAGGGGCAGGACATGCTTCCCCGAGGGCTTCTCAAGGGGTCCATTCCTACCCCTAGACGGGAAAGGGAGTCGTCTTCTTCATCAGTTTCTTCCTCTTCCTCCTTGGAAGCCTCCGACGGCTGCTCTGAGAAGGACAGTGAGCCTCGCTCTCCATCAAAGCCCAGGCCAAGGACTCCTCCAAAGTCTCCTGCGGAGGATCCTTCCTTCATGAAGCTGCTACGTAAAATCCAGGCAGTTCATAAGTAGCAATCCTTGGAGCCAGATCCATAGCGGTTAAAGCTCACTGAGCATCTGAATCTGCCCGTGACAGCTCCCACCTTGGTGCCACCCTGGATCGAGCCTCATGCCCACCTTCTTACCACGATTTGGAAACAACCGTCGGCATTAGCCCCTCTTCCACGGAAGTCGAACAGGCGATACCAGGCTCCAGAGGGTGTCGACTATATAGATTCCCACCCTTGAGCTGACTCGGTCGTGATTAGCGCCGCTAACGGCCGGTCAGCTAATGCAAAACACCTTAGCTCATCGCCACCTGATAAAGAATCCTGCCTTCTGGACCAGTATGGCAAGAAGATTTTCGCTTCTTCCACGCTGGGTATCAGGGCCCTGAACTATGTCGGTCATATGGGGGATTATCAGAAGGCAATTCTTTCTGAGGTGGAAGCCAAATTGGACTCCCTGACGGACTCTCAAGTCAAGCAGGAACTGTCTGACCTCGTCCGCTATGCACGTTCAGACAGTCGACACATGCTTCGTGCAACTTACGATGCGGTGGACACTGCTGGACGGAGCTCAGCTTTCTCTGTAGGCTTATGACATCATGCTTGGCTCCGTGTGTCAGGACTGGTCCTGGAAGTGCAGTCTGCTATACAGGAAGCGTCCTTCCGGGGGTCGGTACTCTTCAGGGGTGATGTCAAGGAGATCAATACCGATCTGCAGGAGAAGAGTACGGCACTAAAGTCCGTCGACTCTACGTACCATCCCCATCAACCGCAGCACCGTCCGTTTTGCAGACGGAACCGGCCAAAGGCGAAACCTCCGGGAAAGTGGGCCACTAAACGCCGGGCCCTTTCAGCTGCCAAGCCCCCTCCACCCAAAAAAGCAGTGGGTGCTTCAGCTGCAGCGCTGCCCCACACCACCTGACTCCTTCCCTCTCCCACAGCCTCCGGGCTTCCCGGAGGAGCCGGTAGGAGGAAGGTTCTCCCTCCACCTTCCAGGCTGGGAGAGGATAACAACAGATTCATGGGTGCTCCAGCTAATCGCAGAAGGACATTCAATAGAGTTTCTACAGAAACCACCTTGTCAGCCTCCCCAGAGGTCGTGATACTCTCAGGAACATCTTCTTGTGGTCCAGGAAGAGATTTTAGCACTGTTGCTGAAACAGGCGATAGAACCTGTCCCCCTTCCCCTTCAGGGAACGGGTTACTATTCCCACCTCTTCCTGGTCCCGAAGAAGACAGGAGATGTAAGAGCTATCCTAGATCTCAGTTCCCTGAACCTATTCATGCAATACAAGAGGTTCAGAATGCTCTCACTGCAGAGCCTTCTGCCCCTCCTCTGCTCGGGCCAGTGGCTGTGCGCTCTGGATATATCCATTCGCCCGTCCCAACGCAAATGCCTCCGTTTTGCTTTCCAAGGGGACCACTACCAGTTCAAGGCACTTCCATTTGGTCTCTCCTCGGTTCCCCGAGTATTTACCAAATGCCTTGCGGTGGTGGCAGCTACCTGCACACCCGAGGAGTGCAGGTTTTCCCATACCTGGATGACTGGCTCCTGGCGGCCTTGTCCAGGGAGGAACTCTAGCGCTGCCTCTGCCTTACCCAACAGGTCTTTGACTGCCTTGGTTTTAACATCAACCATTCCAAGTCTCACTTGATCCCATCCCAGAGACTCCAGTTTATCGGGGCGATACTGGACACGACCCTGGGCAGGGCCTTCCTGCCACCGGACAGAGGCGGCCACTGTTCAGACTCAGATAAGCCTGTTGTCCAGCCGCAGGCGGTCCTGCAAGGTCGGTTCTTCGCCTTCTCAGGCTCATATGGCTGCTATCCCGACTGTCTGCCCGCCTCGGCTCCACATGAGGTTTCTCAGTGGATGCTTTGCTCCAATGGGATCAATTGGAGGACGACTTGGATCACCTGGTTCTGGTCTCCTCTCCCATGGTTCGAGACTTGCAGTGGTGGATGGTCAGAGAGAACCTGTTTCGGGGGGTTCCATTCTCCCTTCCTCCCCCTCCAGACTCTGACCACAGATGCCTCGCGCGAAGGTTGGGGAGCCCATCTCGGTCCTCATCGGACCCAGGGCTCTTGGACCAAGCTCGAACAAACACTTCACATCAATGTGCTCGAGCTCCGGGCAGTGCTTTATGCACTTCAAGCCCTCCATCTATATCTCCTTTCAGGCCACCTAGCCATCCAGACGGACAATATGTGTGTGGTATGGTACATCAACAAACAGGGAGGGACTCGGTCCTACCCTCTTTGCAGGGAAGCGATGAGAGTGTGGGATTGAGCAACACAACATGACCTTCACCTTACGGCAACTCATGTTCCGGGAGTTGAGAACACCTTGGCAGACAAGCTGAGTCACTCGTCCACCCTGGCCCACGAATGGGAACTGGATCAAGGGGTCCTAGACAGTATCTTCCTATGTTGGGGAACACCACAGGTCTACCTGTTGCATCCCCTCAAAATGCTTCCAGTTTTCTGCTCGCTGCTCAAAGCGGGGCATTTTCTGGAGAGACGCCTGTCTCTAGATTGGAAGGACAGATTTGTCTATGCCTTTCCCCATTCCTTTGATCCACGTGTCTTGCAGAAACTAGGTTCAGATGGAACACAATGATTCTGATCGCTCCTTTTGGCCCAGGCAAGTTTGGTTCTCTTTTCTAAAACAATTCTCAGAGGAACCTCCCTTTCTCTTCCTCTTCCTCTGTCACGATAGCTTCTGACCCAGGATCGGGATCCTGGTCCATCCAGGTCTCAAGTCCTTCAGCTACATGCATGGCTCCTGTAGACATAGCCCAGGCCCGCTTTGGAGTTTCTTCCTAGGTGGCGTAAAATCTGGTGGAGGCTAGGAAACCCTCCACTAGGTCTACCTATGCCATGAAGTGGAAAAGGTTCACATTCTGGGCTGCTTCGAAAGACGTTGAGCCTTTCTCCTGCTGGAGTACCTGTGCCATCTCTTCAACCTAGGCCTTAGTCACTCCTCTCTGAAAGTCCACACGGCGGCCATTTCGGCCTGTCACGTCCCCTTTACAGACAGAATGTTTGCTCAACTGGAAGTCTCGAAGACTTTCCTCAGAGGGGTTCTTCACCTGAGACCTCTTATTCGAGTTCCCGCCGCTCCTTGGGATCTGAATTTTGTTCTTGAGAAACTAACTCTGCCTCCTTTTGAACCGGCAGCCTCCGCAGACTTGAAGTTCCTTTCTTGGAAGACACTTTTTCTCGTGGCCATTACCTCGGCTCTGAGGATTTCCGAGCTCCAGGCCCTGATGTGTAAAATTCCACACTTGATTTTCCACAAGAAAAGTGTAGCTCTGCGCACCAATCCTAAGTTTCTCCCCAAGGTGGTAGCGGAATCTACATTGAACTAGTCCATAGAGTTACCCACTTTCTTTACGAGTACTCCAATCAACGGGAATACTTACTACATACCATGGATTTTCACGGATTCTGAGATACTACACTAACAGGACAAAGGATCTCAGAAAGACTGATCAACTGTTTTGTCTCTTTGTACCAAAAGAGAAGGCAATGTTGTTTCTAAGCAATGCATATCCAAATGGTTGGCTCATTGCATCACTTTCTGTTATGACAAGTACAACAAGACCCTTCCGGGTCAAATAAGAGGTCACTCCACCAGAGGATTTGCTGCCTCAGTGGCTTGTTTCAAGAATGTGTCAGCAGCAGACATCTGTGTTGCCGCCACTTGGACTTCCGTCCATACCTTTACAAAACATTACAGTTTGGATATTGCCTCTCGCCATAGAGCAGGCTTCGGATTGGCTGTCCTGCAAGGCCTCATTTCTTAAGGCCTTCACAGCTAAAGGATCTACTCTGAGTAGCTTTCCTCCTCCTGTGTGCTTCTTCTTGTTCCAGACTGCTTGGGACTTAGTCCTATATGTAATTACCTACTGCAAGAGCCCTCTCGAAGTAAAATAGTACAGTTACGTAAGAACTTACCGTAACAGTAGATCTTCGAGAGAGGCTCTTGCAGTAGTAATACCCTCCCGCCCTCCATCCCCCTAAGCTTTTTCAGCTCCTTTTCCAGTCAGGGAAATACTCGCTTCTCTCTCGTCTGGCCTCCTTTGGCCTTTGGAGGGAAAGAACTGGAAGGCGGGCGTGAGGGACCGCCCCTTTATACTGACATCTCCTGACGCCGGTCACCTGACGTGGGGGCGGTCCTTCACCAGGGACTGCTAGCTAGAAATTTTTCCGTGGGGTCCTGCTGCTGGTCGGCGTCAGTCCTATATGTAATTACCTACTGCAAGAGCCTCTCTCGAAGATCTACTGTTACGGTAAGTTCTTACGTAACTGTACTTTCTAACAGCACCTCCTTCCTCTTGCTGTTCTCTGCCAGAAGCTGCCTATGGCAGTTTTTAAATCCAAAACACCTGGCTTCCTTCTGGCTAAGCTACTCCCCCTAATTCACAGTTTCCTTCTAGACTTAGATAACTGCACAGATAACAATTCACTTCACCCAACTCAGACAAACACACTAACTCTTTTTTTTTTTGTTTGTTTGTTTTTAACCTAAATTGAAGGTCCCAGTAGTAGAGTTCTAGTTCTTTAGTCCCAGTAAAGAAATATAGTTCTAACAGCACCTCCTTCCTCATGCTGTTCTCTGCCATAAGCTGTCTAGGGTACTTTTAAATCCAAAACACCTGGCTTCCTTCTGGCTAAGCTACTCCTCCTAATTCACAGTTTTCACTTAGATAACTGAACAGATAAGATTTCACTTCACCCAGCTCAGGCAATCACACTGATTCTTTTTTGTTTGTTTGTTTTTACCCTAAATTGAAGGTTCCAGCAGTAGAGTTTTAGATCTTCCTGGACATAAAGTCTCCATCACTCACTCACACTAATGGGATCTCCACCGGAGGCGCTAGGACCCAGCAGGAGCAAACTTTTCAAGAGGGTCAGCGCCAGAGATGGAGCCGTGAGGAAGCTGCACCACGAGCCGTGGCTCGTGCAGTAAAGACTACCTCGCTGTCGACCCTCCAACTGCCTCAGTTCCTTTTTTCCCGCCTTCGAGTGCACGTCAGTGACGATGACGCTCGCCCTGCGGGAGTCAAACTTCAAACTAGCAGCATAGTTTTCCATTTATTGTTTTGAAATTTATCTTTGAAACAAGTACTGAGTAGATTTAATTTTATTGATTAATAAAGAAGTCTTTAGCCCTCCATTGATGGAGTCAACCATGAGCCGGTCAGGTGACGGTAGGGAGACTTCGTATCAAAGCTGTTCAGTCAGCTGGGCTGGGTCCGGTCCGCTGCCCTCCCTGAGGGTGGGTCTGACAACAGATGGTCCAATGCTTAGGGAGATTGCGGTCCCCTAAAGCATAAAACGGTCCCATTTGCGGCGCAGATTGACCCCTCGAGTTCTTCTTGACGCTGATCGAAAGAGAAGGCATCACTCGAGGGTTGCTGTCTCGTATGTCTGCGTATCGACGGTTGATTATTGGGGCTGGGCACCGGTCTCCTCCTGTCTCGGAGTTGCCGGTTTCTGGCTCCGTGCCTGACCTTTTCGACATCAGAGCCCGTCCCCGGCTATTGGACGGGCCTCTGATGAGCAGTTTCACCAGTGGGTTACTCTTATGGAGCAGTGGGCTCGGAGGTTGGTCCAGCTGCCTGGCCTGGTCACTCTGGGGCCTTCGGGCCATTCGAAGGACCGGGTAGGATGATTGGACCTTCCTAGTCACGCGGCGCCTTCTTCGGTGCCATTGACTCCGTGCTTAGTTGTCCCCCCCCCACATGGCTGCGGTGCAGGGGTCCACACTGATGCCTCTATCTCCTGTTAATTTTCCTTCAAATTGCAGTTTTCAGAACGTTGGGAGACTCTCGCAGCTGTCCGCGGCACCGAGGGCTCTGTCGGTGCTGTCCGTGGTGCCAAGGGCTTTGTTGCTGCCGTCTGCGGCACCGGGGGCTCTGTCGGCGCCATCCGTGGTGCAGGGGGCTCTGTTGGTGCTGTCCACGGCACCGTGTGTGGGGCTGTTTCTGATGGCGCCGACTTCCTTGGGTTTGACGCCGTGTTCTTTGTCAGCGCCAATGCTTGGTGCGGCGCCATCCAGCCTCCAGGGCTTTTCGTCCCCGATTCTTTCCTCTTCTAATTTTCATTCTGATTTTCACTCCTTTCCTGTCCGTACAGTCCCCCCTGGACTGTCAGGAGATGATTTTGCACCTCACCCAGATCTACATCTGGGTGATGATGCTGAAGGAGCAGGGATCAATCCTGCTGCAGAACCTGTGGTCGAAGACCTTTCCTGTAAGTCTCTGCTGAAAAATTTTAATTCCACTCTTTGTCTCTAGACTACAGAAATCAATCCTGGGAGGCTTTTAAGACTCCAATACCTACATATCCCAGAGATCCCTATGGATTTAATTCCTCCGGTACAACCCTCTTTTGAGACCCTTTCTTAGATGGTATGGAACAATCCTGCTCTCATCCCTTCCGTGGCTACGTCCATACATAGGAAGTATGCTGCTCCCAAGGATCGACCCATATTGGCCTCACAAGCTTTTGCTGATCCCATTGTAGTCTTAGCAGAGAATGACAAGGCCATCTTTCCTTAGGCATCTACAGCCCGGCCTATAAATAAAGAATCTCGTAAGATAGACACCTTAGGTAAGAGAGTCTTTGCAGCCTCCACCCTGTGTTGCGTATCGCCAGCTACTAGGGCTATTTTTCTCAATACGGTATGTCCTTTAGCATTCGCTCAAGCAAATGGTAGAAGCTCTGCCTGTGTCGGAAACTAATTCAGAGCTACTTCACACCATAAGCAGGGGTATCGGTCCAATAACCAACAGGTTAAAGCTGCAATGGACGCTTGACACTGCTTCTCGAGCGGTGGTATAAGGGCATTTGTACCTGTCGCCACTCTGGCTACGAGTTCGGCTTCACGAATGATGCCCAGCAGCAGGTCATGGCCTTACCTTCGACTGTATGTATCTGTTTGAACCCCAGGTGGAACAAGCTCTGGAGCCACCCAGAAGACTAGGTCAGCCATTAAAACAGCTCTACCATTCGGGAGTGGACTCAAGTCGCTGGTGGGTCGGCCGGGGGAGATAGGCTTGAGCATCCCACGACAGCTCGCCTACTCCCTGGGAGGGTTGAGGCCATAGTCTGCACTCTTGTATGACTCCAAGTAGAGGCTCAGATTATTACAAGCCCTTTACAACAGGGGATGGGCGGCTGCTATGCAACAGTGTGATGTTGGCGATCAACACCTTGACGTCTGGGTCATACACTGTATGGGTGGGAGAAAAAGGGAAAATGCCTGCCAAGACTGGGAAGACAGGCTGCTTGGAGCATGCCTCCGATGTGCCCCCGCTCGCCCTGCCACCTCCAGACTGACAAAACAGTAAGTAGCTCGAGGCGTTAGGGCCCCACCCTGTCCCTGCCTGGGGGGTAATCCAAGGCTCCATGGGGACACGGAGGTGGAAGTGGGTAGAGAGGGAGGCAGGAGGATGACTCCTTAGCAGCCCCGAAGGTTCAGGGCTGGCAGGACGAGGAGGGGATAAAACATGATTTAAAAAAAAAACAGCTCGACCCGCACCATCTTGGTGGGGGGGGGAGGGTGCCAACAAGCGTCAATTTCAGAACCGTCAGTCCTTCCGGGGCAAAGGCAGGGAAGGTTTTAACAAAAAACCACAGCCTGCAGCCATAAAAGAAAACGCAGCAGAAGGCACAAGGCCCCAAAGCGCCCAGTGCTACTGGTTCTTGGCCCGGGTTCCACCTCAACTGCCTGAGGGCACTCTTCCTCAGTGGTGTGAGGATGTCTCACTCAGTTCTATGTCCGGTCGAAGTCTATAACATCAGACAAGTGGGTCCTCCGGATAATGCGCAAGGGGTATTTGCTCAATCTTTTAGAAACCCCTCCGGATCATCTCCCCAAATGACAGCCCTGGCTGTCGACAGTACAGTCAGACCTTCTTGCTTCCGAGGTACAAGGCCTTCTGAACAACAGGGTAGTAGAAGTAGTTCCACCAGACCAACGAAACACAGGTTTCTACTCCCATTACTTTCTAGTTCCCGAAGAAAAGTAGCGGCATGCGCCCCATTCTGGATCTCAAAAAGTTAAACAAATTCCTTCACAAGGAAAAGTTCAAGATGATATCTCTAGGTACCCTTCTACCTTTGATTCATCAACACGATTGGCTAGCCTCCCTGGAAATGCAGGATGCCTACCAACACATTCTTATACATCCAAAGCACCACAAATACCTAAGGTTTGTGCGTTGATTCAACATTATCAGTTCAGAGTCCTGCCCTTTGGGCTGTCCTCGGTGCCGCTAATTCTCGCAGCACATCTCAGGAAGATCAGAATTCTAGTGTTCCCATATCTAGACAACTGGCTTCTAGCAAGCCCCTCCAGACAGGGAACTCTGGACGCCATAGCCAAGGCTTCAGACTTCCTCACGTCCATGGGAGTCCTGCTAAATTGCAACTGTAACCCCTAAATGGCGCTATCCCAGGGGCTACTACCCCTGCCTGATTTGCCACTAACAGGTTGAGGGGCCTGGATCCAATGGCGGGTGCCTCCACCCAGAGGTCAGGGTTTGCAATAGTTAAACTAACTTGGTCACAGCCCTCTGGGACACTGCAACCCCTTTCTTCCCACTGGGCCACACAATATATCAGATTACCTTCACAGTATACACTTACCCCAGGACTGGTTCCGCACTGGGACCTCCTGTGAAATGAGATACAGTGCAACAATCACAGTACAGATACTTTAACATAGACAAATACCTCAGGCAGTATAACTTTGCTGAAACAAGCAGCTCTGATTTATTTAGGGGATATAACAAGGACAGGGGAAATCAGGTTAATTAGCTTATCACTCTAATAATCTACCTATGGCTCTGTGCACAGGCCTATCCCTATCAGTTACTGTCCCTGGAGTACCCAAAGCCCTAGTAAGCTGAGTCAAACACGTGGCAGCTGGTGAGGGCCCCTTTCACACAGAGAAAGGAAAATTAAACAGTCAGCAGTACAGTAATTCCATTTGGATTTAATGTGGCAATTCAACAGGAGCGACCCCGAATTAGTACTCACGACCTCCAAAGAAGATATGGTCCTTCAATGTCAGCAGGGCTACTTTTGATCTCCAAGAGACTCCTCACACATTTATATGGTAAAGAAAGCACTATACCAGGCAGGCTGCATCTGTATCCCAATCGCAATTACTGCACAATAACCAGGAGAACACACAGCAGATTCAGTTCCTGACAGACCGAGTGTAATTCAACAATTTCTTCAGTCTTCTACAGGGTGAGCCTGGTTTCTACTCTTCAGAGATCCTTTGATTCTTTTCACAGGACGGATTCAGTCCTAACAAGCAGTTACACAAGTTGTAGACGGAACTCTGGGCCTTGCACAGTTTTTGACTGAAACTGTGCACTGAAGAGCACAGGTTTCTTTCCCCTTCACTTTCAGATCTCAACTGAAACTCCCAACAGACAAAAACCGGGCACTTCCTTTGAGTTCCTCCCAGTTCTTGACTGGATTGGCTGTCACTCACAATAGACTGCTGCTGTTGGTCCAAAAAGGCACGAAGTCTAAACTACATCTCCCAGAGTCACTGCCCTTACAATCCTCTTGTGGCTGGCTCAGATTATGAGTCCCAAGTTCTGATTCGTCAAGGCATCATTTTAGAGCTAGTTTACCCCACACTGATTGGTCCAGTTCAGCAGTTCAAAACCAGAATGGGGAACTAGGCAGACAGTTCTGACTGCAAGAAAGCAGGTTAGACAAACTGTAATTTTATTATTACTGTAAATGATTTCTGGCAATCAGTTACATCTTTCAGACAGGTTCCCTTTGCATTCCTAGTGACTGCAAAATGGGGTGAATTGGCAGCAGCTTGAGTGGTACTCAATCAAAGAAACACACAGTCCCCCCATAAAACTAATTATGTCTGCAAGCAGACAGCTCTTAAAGAGACAGTACCAGAGGTTCTAAAAACACTCACTGATAAATGGCTTAAACGCCAAACACCATTCAGGCTTGGAGCATTCAAGCAAGCTCCTGGAAGTCTTTCGGGAACCCCCATTTGCAGGGGGGTTACGCCCTTCCTGGCCTGGGAAAGCTTGACGTCCGCGTCAAGCAAGTACCCCCATAAGTTTTAACTGCAACCATATACATTTGCATTAGGCTCACACATGTAATCATCAGTCAATATATCATTTTACCAAGAATACATTTCTGAAACATTGCAGTACGTGACTCTTTACACAGTATTACACACACATTGTACCATAACTCAAGTTATTACCTCTTGTACATGAAACCTGAAGAGAGGGACCTTCCTATCAGTTACCTTTGGGGCTGGATGGGGCAAGGGCACCATACTTAGGAGGGCACAAGTAACTTGGAGTTAGCACTGATCTCAGTTTGGGCAGTGAGCTCGGGGACACATACACTCCTTTATGGACAACATTGAGAGGCAAATCCACAGGCCTCCCAAGGAATCATAACTGAGGTGCACCACAGGCTTTACAGCTCGACCAGTCTTTCTAGGGGAACTGTTACAGTCTCTGCACTCTGAGCTCCATTTTCAGCATTGTCCTCACTTGTCAGGGAGTCTCCATGGGGGTAGAGAGGCTAGAACTTGGGGCACTTTCCAGCTCCAGGAGTTCAGTTTCTGAGTCCACAACATTTGGCTCGCATGGAGAGCTTTCGGACACTGGCAGATCATCTAGTTTGCCCACTACAATGTGAGGGAGATGGTGCCATCTGTCAGCAATCTTGTGCTTGCCATGCAGTCCCAGATTTCTTAGCAATACCCTCTCCTCCTGGAGTTCCTGTGCTTTCACCTTTTATCATACCTTTCTTTGTTGGCCAGATTTCTTTTGGCAGCCATGGTTTGAGCCAGTTGGTACGCTTGAGTTAGCTGGGCCTTTAACTTTGCACATACTGTAAATAGTTGTCAGCTTGAACCCCATCAGAGAGACCCCAAAACACACATCTACTGGTACGAGCTTCTTCCAAACATCAGGCGGTAGGGGAGAATCCAGTGGCATCACTTTGGTGCAGTTATAAGCATGTACCAGGGTGCTAATTTTTGTTGGCTCCATCTAGGCTTGTCCTTTGGTGCAGGGTGCCTAGCATATCTAGCAAAGTGCGTTGAAACGCTCAGGCTGTGGGTCCCCCTGGGGTGGGTAAGGAGTGGTTCTGGACTTTCGCACTCCCCACAGAGAAAGCATCTCTTTGATCAGACGACTCTCAAAGTCTCTCCTTGATCAGAATGGATTCTTTGTGGGACGCCATAGTGAACAAAAAGTTTTCTACAAGTACTTTGGCCACGGTGGATGCTTTCTGGTCTTTGTAGGAAAGCTTGGGCATATCTCGTGAAATGGTCAGTGACTACCAGCACATTATATATTTCTTTGATCTGACTCCAAACTCAGAAAATCAATACAGACCAGCTCCATGGGTGCACTGGTGGTGATGTTAACAAGGGGGGCAGCCCTCTGGGCAAAGCTTTCCTCTGTAAGCAGCTAACTATAAGTTGAATGTGTTGCTCCACATCAGCCCCATCTTAGGCCAATAGAATCTGGATCTCACCAAGTCAAGTGTTCTGTCTATACCAAGGTGCCCCATGTGGTTGTGCAAGGACCTCAGTACTGAGTCTCGAAGGCAGTGGGCAGCACTAGTTGTTGTTTGTCTACTTGTCCCCTGTCTACTGTTTCTCTGTATAACAGTTTATTGATCAGTTTCAACTTAGGACCTTCTTTGTATAACAGTGCAGTTCTCAAATCAGTGAGCGTAATTTGACACACATCTTTTCCTGCATAGAGGGCTTCTAAAGCTGCTTTGATCATGGGATCGCTGGATTGATCTCCGCTGAATACTGTCATTGTCCAGCTGAGGCAGTGCACCAATGTCTCATTGCAGAAAAGTGGCAATAGCAGCAGGTATGCATCTCTCAGAGGCTCCCAAGCAATCCACCATGCAGTCCACTGCGCCCGTGACATTTGTTCCTCCCTGTCAAATTCTTCCGCAGAGTGCCCGAATATCAGGTTCTGCCAATCGGACCCAATCATTCTGGGGAACAGGCCCGGGAGAGAGCATCAGCATCTATGTGGTTCAGACCTGCTCGGTATTCGAGAGCATAGTCATATGTAGATAATGCAGAAAGCCACCTATGGCCAGTGGCATCCAACTTAGCTGGAGGTCTGCACATAGGTCAAAGGATTATTGCTCAGTCTTTACTAGTATTTTAGCCCATACAAGTACTCATGGAATTGGTCAACAATAGCCCACTTCAAAGCTAGGAACTCTAACTTATGTACAGGATAGTTCTTTTTGGATGGGGTCAGGCTTCTACTGGCAAAGGCCACTGGTCTCAGGCCATTCTCGTGCTCTTGGTACAACACAGCCCCCAACCCTTGCAAGCTAGCATCAGTGCAGGACGTAAGGTTTCTTGGATCGGCATAGGCCAGCACTGGAGCATGGGTAAGTTGATATATGATCTCATGAAAAGCAGTCTCACAATCAGGAGTCCAGCGGGCCCCAAATATTTCACTTGGATGAAAATACACTCTTCAGTCTTGAGGGACGCTGACTTTTGGTATTTTTGTGGGTTGGGGATACCCTTGAGTAAGGTTAAGTAAAGCGCTATGATCACCTTGAATAACTTTGATGGAAGCACTTATACTAACCACAGAATCCCAGGAATCTTTGCAGTTCTTTAGATTTTGGGCTGTGCCAGGTGGTCAAGGCCTCAACTTTACTTGGGTCGGTCTCTATTCTCTGTGGATACTATGTGTGTCCCATACTTTACTGATGTTTGAAAGAATTGACACTTATCAATGGACAGTTTAAGGCCAAAGTCCTCCAGTCGGTCCAATACCTTAAATAATCTGCTTTCATGTTCCTCCAGTGAGCTGCCAAAACACAATAACATCATCTAGGTATACCAGGCACTCTAGTAAGTTCATGTCCCCACTGCACGCCTCCATCAATCGTTGAAAAGTGGCTGGGGCACCTGAACTCCTTGAGGCATCCTCATGAATTCATAGAAGCCAAGCGACAGATAAAGGGCAGTTTTCACTGTCCTCTGGGGCCATCGATCTGGTAGTACCCACTGCGGAGATCCAGCACAGAGAACCACTTGCTCCCTGCTTAGGCAGTCCAAAGCATCCTGAATGCGGGCATTGTGTACTGATCAGGATAGTCCGCGGTTTAAGGTGCGATAATCCACACATATCCTTACTGTTCCATTCTTTTCCTCACTACCACAATGGGGAAGCATAAGGGCTTCTGGATTCTTGTATTACACCAGCAGCTAACATCTCTTGCAGATGCCGTCTCACATCATCTATGTCAGCAGGTGCCAGTATGCCGAGACCTCTCACGAAATGGTCTTCTCATGCAGCCGGATATTGTGCTCAGCTCCTGTACGCATCCTACATCCCATTCCTTTAAAGAAAACACCTGGTCTCTCTGGGCAAGCTTCTCACTGATCCTCACTTTCCATTCAGCTGGCAGCGGGAGTCGCCAAATCAAACAAGTCAGGCGTTACTCTGTCATTCTTCCTTGAACTCTGCTGCTGGGTAGCACTGCAGTGTCTGCACAATGCACATTAGCCAGGATGCAACCTCTGTTTACTCGAATGTCTCTTCAGACACATTATGAACTTGGACCATTACCCTTCTGGCATAAGCATGGGCTCTAGCTGGCAAAATACTAGGGTTGACCAGCAGTCCCTCTGGCAATTTTCCATCGCCTGGTGCATCCAACATTAATATTTTATTCTTAACATCCTTTCTGATACGGACCTCTCCCCGTAAGGTACACTGGGCATTTGCGCCAGGATCAGAGACTCAGGATCCTTCTTCTCCATACAATCTCACCGGTTCCTCTGGTTCTGTTTTTCAGCATCTCTGTGCCTCATAGGCCTTCTTAATTAAAGCCGAACTCTTAAAGCTCTACTAGTCTTTGACCCCTGTTTTTCATAACACAACTGTGCCAGCCTTCCGAATATATGAGCATTTGTTCCAATCAACAAAGGGACACCATCATACAGTCCAGTGGGGACACACTCAAGGCTAGGGTCTCTCACTTGTTCGGCTACTCCAGCACGGAGGTGGGGAAAGACAGCCAAATTCGGATATACCCGGAATAGGGGTAGGCCTTCACTTCAACCCCATACATGCAGTCCTTCTAATGGTTGTAAGGGTACGCCTGACAAATGCTTCTGATACCAATCCTGGAACATAATTGTCACTTGGGAGCCACTGTCTATCATAGCCTTGTAGACACTCCATTCACCTTTACAGTGGTCTCCTTGGAGGGACCCACTATTCTGGACCAGTCTGGAGAGGCGGTAGTGGGGGCCTGGGCAACTGACCTTGCCACAAAAGGACGTGAATTAGCATTTTTGGTGCCCTCACTGGGATCATGTCGTGCACCTCTTAACCACTGATTTCTTCTCCTAAGCTCTCCTTGTAGCCTATATGCAACTTTGTCAGTGTCTTTTGGGACTGGGTATCCTTCATGTGCCCATCTTTCCCACAATTATAGCAAAACATACTTTCTGGAGTTTGAGCTGGCTGAGGCGCCACACTGGGAGCCAGGGCGGGGGGTATTACTAACTGGAAACCTGGGTGCCATCTCTGTCTGCGGCGTGATAAGCATTTGGAGACATCTCGTCAGTTTCTCCACTTCCATGGTCAAGGAATTGAGTTTGGAGCTGTTATCAGCAGGAGATACATGGGTGGGTACCCCCACCCCCATAGCAGATGCAGTCGGATATAGGTCAGGGCCTGTACTTGCAGGCGTGGCCTTCATAAAGGGACTGTTTTTGAATTCTCGATCTCTTCAACAGTTCCGCCTCATTGTGGTATTATCTTTTCCTTGTCAGAGCACCTCATTGACTGTCAACCTCTGCCCCTGAACTTCACTTGATGGGTCACCTCAGTCACTCGGCTGAGCTACAGCTGTTGGTGCAGGTACCTCCCAGGTCAGCTTTTCTCAACTCCTAATTCTCTCATTAACTCATCATAGGAGGGTGGGATTCCAGTCGATTTGCCAGGCGTAACTGAAGCAACAGCAGTTCTGAGAAGGGGCAGACTTAAGGATTCTGTCCAGTCTGGTTCGTCCAGTTCAATCGCTGCAAACTACCCTCTTGAGGCATTCTTGCAACAATTTTTCCAGCCGAGAGACATACACAGACAACAACCCCCTTGGTACTGTTGTGCATTTCTACTCTCCACCATAGGTCCTCATCAGAATCTGCCCATATACTTCTCCAAGGCTCAAGATAAGCCTGTGCAGTCGCTTCAGGGTCTGCTTAGCAGGGATGGGCAGGCAGGACCTCGAGGCTCTCACTAAATCTCTTTCGCTGGCTCCGAGCATTGCCATCTAGCACCCTGGGGCAATATAGTTCTATCCAGGTCTCCCAGTCATCCTCCCTTGGGGGTGGAGGTGCCAGAGAAGATCCTCAACCTCGGTAAGAGTCGTGACTAATGGCAGGTGCAGAAATAGGAGTCTGCATTGGTTCAGCCACCATTACGGGCACTGGAGCAGGAGAGGTGTTGGGGAGGAACACCTCAGGTGGCAAGAATAGTTTCTTCAAGTCCTCCACAGTTTTCCTCTCCAGCAACCATTCAGCAAATTTCTCAAAAGTTTCAGATAGTGGTGGGGCTGATTCCCCCGGTCTTACTGTCCTTAGTTATCACTTCCGCAGTGAGGGCTCCCTCTGGGCAATGGTCTGTGGCACTTTGAGCTATCTCCATGGGATCCTTAAACTCTACTAGGGGCCAGGAAAGTGTGGGTGAGCAGATTAGCATGCCGACCCACCACCACAGGGTTTTGTAAACCTTCCACCTTGGAAAGTACTCCTGCACAGTGTCCGTATGATACCCAGGGGATGTCCAGGATAAGCATAGCATTTTGGGGTCGATCTCCTCCCTCAGTACACACTCCACCAGCCGTGCACAGCCACTTGTCGGGTACCCATTTTTTTCTTAACAGTGGTTCAGAATATGGCCACTAGAGGACACACAATCCCAGCGGTGAGCCTCCAAGATGTAACCCCTAAATGGCGCTATCCCAGGGGCTACTACCCTGCCTGATTTGCCACTAACAGGTTGAGGGCCTGGATCCAATGGCGGGTGCCTCCACCCAGAGGTCAGGGTTTGCAATAGTTAAACTAACTTGGTCACAGCCCTCTGGGACACTGCAACCCCTTTCTTCCCACTAGTGGCCCACATAATATATCAGAATTACCTTCACAGTATACACTTACCCCACGGGACTGGTTCCGCACTGGGACCTCCTGTGAAATGAGATACAGTGCAACAATCACAGTACAGTACTTTAACATAGACAAATACCTTAGGCAGTATAACTTTGCTGAAACAAGCAGCTCTGATTTATTTAGGGGATATAACAAGGACAGGGGAAATCAGGTTAATTAGCTTATCACTTCTAATAACTACTCTATGGCTCTGTGCACAGGCCTATCCCTATCAGTTACTGTCCCTGGGTACCCAAGCCCAGTGTTAGTCCAAACTGTGGCAGCTGGTAGGGCCTCTTCACACAGAGAAAAGGAAAATTAAACAGTCAGCAGTACAGTAATTCCATTTGGATTTAATGTGGCAATTCAACAGGAGCGACTCCAATTAGTACTCACGACCTCCAAAGAAGATATGGTCCTTCAATGTCAGCAGGGCTACTTTTGATCTCCAAGAGACTCCTCACACATTTATATGGTAAAAAAAAGCACTATACCAGGCAGGCTGCATCTGTATCCCAATCGCAATTACTGCACACAACCAGGAGAACACACAGCAGATTCAGTTCCTGACAGACCGAGTGTAATTCAACAATTTCTTCAGTCTTCTACAGGGTGAGCCTGGTTTCTACTCTTCAGAGATCCTTTGATTCTTTTCACAGGACTAGATTCAGTCCTAACAAGCAGTTACACAGTTTGTAGACCGGAACTCTGGGCCTTGCACACGTTTTTGACTGAAACTGTGCACTGAAGGAGCACAGGGTTTCTTTCCCTTCACTTTCAGATCTCAAACTGAAACTCCCAACAGACAAAACCGGGCACTTCCTTTGAGTTCCTCCCAGTTCTTGACTGGATTGGCTGTCACTCACAATAGACTGCTGCTGTTGGTCCAAAAAGGCACGAAGTCTAAACTACATCTCCCAGAGTCACTGCCTACAATCCTCTTGTGGCTGGCTCAGATTATGAGTCCCAAGTTCTGATTCGTCCAAGGCATCATTTTAGAGCTAGTTTACTCCACACTGATTGGTCCAGTTCAGCAGTTCAAAACCAGAATGGGGAACTAGGCAGACAGTTCTGACTGCAAAGAAAGCAGGTTAGACAAACTGTAATTTTATTATTACTGTAAATGATTTCTGGCAATCAGTTACATCTTTCAGACAGGTTCCCTTTGCATTCCTAGTGACTGCAAAATGGGGTGAATTAGCAGCTTGAGTGGTACTCAATCAAAGAAACACACAGTCCCCATACAAACTAATTATGTCTGCAAGCAGACAGCTCTTAAAGAGACAGTACCAGAGGTTCTAAAAACACTCACTGATAAATGGCTTAAACGCCAAACACCATTCAGGCTTGGAGCATTCAAGCAAGCTCCTGGAAGTCTTTTGGGAACCCCCATTTGCAGGGGGGTTACACAACAAATCGCAGTTGCAGCCCTTCCAGAAACTCCTTTTTCATAGGAACTGTTCTGGATACCTCCTCTGCGAAAGCTTTTCTCCCAGAGGACAGAAGGAGCGATATCCTACAGATGGCCCGATACATCAGAAAAACAGCTTGTTTCGAGGCTGTCTCTGACTAGCATGATGCTGGGTCTCATGGCATCCTCGGTATTCACTGTACCCTTAGCAGGCTGGCGGAGTTTGCATGGAAAATAAAACAAGACATTTTACACACCAGTAATCCAAAACAAATTGAATGGTGACTACCCAACAGAATGCTGGAGAAATGCACAGAGCCCAGGTCACACCATTCTCATATATTCTGGCAGTGCCCAGCCTCCAGTCTTTGTGGGGAGGATTCAAGTGACCTTGAGAGAAATATTTTCACTAGACGAGACCCTGGATCTCCCCCAGTTTCCAGTGGGCCTACTGCCAATGGGGATCCGTGGAGCAGCTAGACTAAATCTGTGGAACATAATGGTGGGGGCAGTGCACAAGGCAATAACCTGGTGCTGGCTTAGGGAAGACACCCCACCTTTGATCAATGGCTAGCGATAATCCAAGAGATCCAAAGCATGGAAGAACTAACATATAAGGTAAACTTAAAATTACATGTGTTCATTCCTAGATGGACAGAATGGATCGTTTGGAGGGGAGCTGGCACGGCAGGACCCACAGGACCAGACCTGGGGAGAAGACGGGGCAGGGGACGGGAGTGCAGAGGGGAAGGGACCCACTAGATAACTCAGACCCACAAGATTTAAAGTATCATGGTGAGGAAGCCAAAGGTTATCTGTAGATGTATAAGAAAGACAATGTGATTGTTAAGACCAGAATTAGATCAAATGTACTGAACAAATTATATATAGAATGAGTTGACTGTGAAGAGACTGTGTGTGATTTATAAGTGTCATACCTTACCCTATTGTTTCAATAAAGATGAATTTAAAGAAATAAAACTCCCCAGTTGTTGCATTTTAATTTGAAGTCAATGAATGTCCATTTTAAACTTAACATATTACAGATCAAATATTGTGTTTTTCTTCATAACATGAAATCTTATTTTACTTAAGTGCCTGCAGAACTGGATGTCAGCTAGTTTTCAAACAACATGAAGTCTTGCTGTATTCTGACTATTGCAGTGATCACCAACCTTTGAACTGCCCCGGAGAACAAAGAGTTAACTTTCCATGCAGGGCATGGAACGCTGAGCTCGAGCTCGTTGAAGCCTCTGTCTGCTGTTGTTTAAACTCCAACCGCCAGATTCTTTATCTACTTCACTGAACAGTCGCCCGAGATTTCTTCTTAGCTCGGTTCAAAAAAGTTGGTTAAATTGTTGTTTTTTCGCTCGGTTTCTACCAAATTTCTGCTACTGAACCTGTCGGTTTAAGTCTCTGTCTGTGGTACCGTGAGTACTAGATAGGTTTCGTATTAGTTTCTGTGTGGAACTTGTAAACAAGTTTGAACCGATCAGGTTTGTGTTAAAAACTTCTGTTTTTAGTAAGTGTAGTAACGGTCCCGTGTCGGTTCTAAAAAAAGCAGTTTAATTGTTTTCCAAGACCGTAACACGGTCAGGGAACCGATAGGGTGTCTTGCCTGGCGGATTGCCGAAAAAAGGGTAAGTTGTGGTTAGGATTGGCCATGTCTGAGAAACCCAAGAAAAAAACTGGGCCCACTAGGTTTCAACACTGCAGTGTGTGTGGGGAAGCCTTTGCTAAGGCTGATCCCCACACCAGCTGTGTTTATTGTCTGGGGTTTGACCACCTCAATTCAGACTGCCAAATTTGTAAAAGTTTTCCCAAAGCTACCCTGGATAAGAGAGTAGGTAGACTGCGGGAAAGGGAGGCCAAGAAGTCCGCTGACCCGGTTGGCCAGCCCGGTTCGGTTCCGACCGAACCAGAAGTGGCCTCTGACCAGGGCAAAACTTCGTCGGACAAAAGGAGAACCGATTCTGAGGAGTCGGTTCCGGTTAAAAGAAAGAAAAGGGAAAAATCATCCGGTTCGGATACACAAGTTCTTTCTCCGACCGCTGATGAAATAGCCAAAGCGATAAGGATAGTTCAATCGCTAACTTCGGTTCCGGCCGGACCGGCACCATCTGTCAGGGGCTCGGTTCGGTTGGTTCCCCTGGTTCCGGATTATACTTTAGAAGAATTTTATGAACCGGAGGAGGAGGAGGAGGGAGAGGAAGATGATGATGATGGTGATTATGAAAGTCTGGATGTGCCTATTGACCCGGACATCTCCCCAGACTGACCTTCAGGTGTTTCTCCTCCTAGGCTTTCTGAGTCCCCTTCCCACTTTATGTTTTACAAGAAAGTGGCTGAAACCCTCCAGCTTCCTGTGGAACAAGCAGTAGAGGATCAGGAGGAGCCTGATTTTGTTGAGATGATGGACATCCCAGAGTCCAGGAGAGTGTCTGTTCCCCTCCATAAATCTTTTGGGAAACAGACATTTAAAATTCCCAAAACTCCTAATTCCATACCTCCTATGGACAAGAGGTATACCCTTTCAGGCTCGGACATGGAATTCCTTTCCCAGCAATGCAGCCATGTTGGAGTAGTGCAGGCTGCCGCCTGTGATAAGGCAAATATTCCCTTGGCTTCACACCCACCAGATAAGGACTCCAGGAGGATTGATGCCATGGCAAAGAAACAGTACATGGCAGCATCTTTGGGACTCAGGCAGGCTAACTATATGGCCTACACAGCTAGATACCAGAAGTCCAGGTGGGACACTGTGCTGGCTCTAGCTAAACAGGCCCCTGACCAGCTTGCCAAGGAGCTGGAGCAGGTGGCTGCAGATGGGATTGAGGCATCCAAGGTGCAATTCCATGCTGCTGTGGACTCCAGTGATGTTTCATCTAGAGTCATGGCTACATCTGTGGCCTTTCGGAGGATGGCTTAGCTCAGATGTACTAGCCTATCACAGGATACCCAGGCTAAGGCCATGGATTTTCCTGTCATTGGTAATTCTCTGTTTGGAGAGCAGACAGAGAACTACATGAAGAAGATGGATGAGTACAGGACCACCTACAGGAGTGCTCAGGCCAAAGAGAGGCAGCCACCCTCAGAGGCAGCATTCCAGGGGCAGGGCAGGCCCTTCTCAAAGGCCTTTTACCAGCCCAGGCCTCCCTTCTGCTTATGCTCAGACAGGGTTCTTTAGAAGGAGAGGCAGACGGGTATGAGCAGGCCTGCTTCCACCCTTCAGCCTAAAGCCCCTGCCAAGCAGACACCCTGATGGGTCTGCCTGGGCCGATTCTCCAATGCCTGTAGGGGCAGGCTGGCTTACTTTGTCCAGGACTGAAGTCTTTAACATCAGACAAGTGGGTCCTAGAAGTAGTAAGCCAGGTCTGGTTCTCAGCTTCAAAAATTTCCAAGATGAGAACCAGATCCTTTCCACCTGCAAATCCATCAGATACCCTTGCCATAGAGGCAGAGGTTTCTTCCCTCTTGGCCTCATAGCCATATAAAGGGTTCCTACTCTCCACAGGGGCAAAGGATTGTACTCCAGGTACTTCCTAACCCCCAAAGACAGGAGAATGGCGGCCCATCCTGGATCTGAGATACCTAAACAAGCACCTTTAAAGCCAAAATTCAAAATGGTGACTCTGGGAATAATTCTGTCCTCTCTAAGGCCAGGGGACTGGCTAGCCTCCCTGGACCTCAAAGATGCCTATTTTCACATTCCCATCAGGTGCTCCCACAGAAAGTACCTCAGGTTCGAGTTGCCCTCAGGCCACTATCAATTCAGAGCAATGCCCTTTGGCCTAACAGCAGCCCCAAGGGTGTTCACAAAGTGCCTGGCAGTAGTGGTTGCTTTCCTAAGGAGAAAAAGATCTCCATCTTTCCATACTTGGACGAGTGGCTCATAGTGGGTCAGTCTCCAGACCAAGTCAAGTCACATCTTCAGATAACTCAGCAACTGCTCACTTCCTTAGGATTCCTCCTAAACCTTCCAAAGTCAGTTCTTGAGCCAGTACAGCTCCTCATCTTTATAGGGCAGAGCTGGATACAATAAGCAAAGCCTTCCTTCCCTGGACAGGCAAGGACCCTTATAGAACTGCCCTCTTCTTTCACCCTTCAGGTGTCTCGACCAGCAAGGCACTTCTTGCAGCTCCTGGGCCACATGGCAGCCTCTACAGCAGTGGTCCAGGGGGCAAGATTCCAGATGAGGGACATTTAGTTCCACTTAAGAGCCTTCTGGTCCCAAAGAAAGGATTCCCTTACTAAACTAGTCCCAGTAACTCGAACCCTGATCCAGGCTTTGCAATGGTGGTAGGATCAGGACATTTTAAGACAGGGAGTTCCTTTTGTCACTCAGTCTCATTCACTAATCCTCACCACAGACTCCTCCCTCTTGGGCTGGGGAGCCCACTTGGGGGATCTTACCACCCAAGGTCTGTGGTCACCTCAAGAATCTCTGCTTCACATCAATCTCTTGGAACTCAAGGCAGTGTTTCTGGCACTGAAAGCTTTTTCCAAATCTGTACAGAACAAGGTGGTCCAGATCAGAACAGACAATACCACCACAGTGTGGTACATCAACAAGCAAGGAGGCACTCAGTCTACGGCCTTGTGCACAGAAGCAATGAAGTTGTGGTCTCTGGCCTATTCCCTGCAAACCTCTCTGATAGCAGTTCACCTCCCAGGGAAGGACAATGTCCTAGCACATGCTCTCAGCAGGATATCTCAGGGCCACCACGAATGGTCCCCATATCCCCTAGTTTTGAAAGTGATTTTCTCCAGATGGGGCACTCCACAGATAGATCTTTTTGCAGCCCCAAACAATCACCAACTTCCTCTCTTCTGTTGCAGACCCCCAGTCTTGGGCTCGGTCCCCCTGGATGCTCTGGTTCTGAATTGGGAAGGGAAGTTCCTGTATGCTTTTTCCCACCTTCCCTCTCCTGTTCAAGGTGCTAGTCAAGATCAGGTCTCAACCATGCAAAGTGATTCTGATTGCTCCAGACTGGGCCAGACAGCCCTGGTATCCGCTATTGCTGTCCTTAGCAGTCCACCTTCCCCTGTCTCTTCCCAGGAATTACAACCTGTTGACATCCTTTCAGGGAAGGATTTGGTATCCGAATCTCACATCTCTCAATCTCAAGGCCTGGCTCTTGAAGAGTTAGAATTTGTTGATCTGCACCTCTCTCAAGGTGTTCTGGATATTCTTAAGGCTTCTTGAAAGCCTTCCACCAGAAAGACTTACAAAGGTTCACTGTTTGGTGCTCTGATAAGCATATTTCTCCAGAATCTGCTGGGTTGCCTACAGTCCTGGACTATATGGTTCATCTTAATGGATTTGGACATAGACCAGCTACACTTAAAGTGCATCTGGCAGCTGTTTCTGCCTTCTTGTCAGTAGGCAAGCCCTCTCCTCTATCAGCCCACCCTGTATTTTGTAAATTCTTCAAGGATCGCTGCACACAATCCTCCCTTCAGGGACCCTGCTCCTGCTTGGGACCTTAATGTTTGCATTGCTCAGCTTATGCAACCCCACTTTGAGCCTTTGTCCTCTGCAGAGCTTAAGTACTTGATTTGGAAAACTGTGTTTTTGGTAGCCATTACCTCTGCCAGGCGAATCAGTGAATTGCAAGCCCTGTCAGTGGAGCCTGATTTCATCTCTTTCCATAGAGATAAAGTGGTCCTAAGAACTAACAGGAAGTTTTTGCCTAAGTTGGTTTTAGATTTCCACCTTAATCAGTCTATGTCTCTCCCTGTTTTCTTCGCTGACCATTCCTCCTCTGGAGAGAGGAGGTTGCACAGCCTGAATGTAAAAAGGGCCCTTAGCTACTACATAGAGCGCACCAAGGGTCACAGGTTTGAGTCCCTCCAGTTGTTCCTCACTTATGGAGAGGTTGGTAAGGGCAAACCTGCCACTAAAAGATCTATTGCCAGGTGGATTGTCTCTTGTATACAATTCTGCTATGAAAAATTGGTAGAACCCCACCCTCAGGCCTGAGGGCTCACTCTACTAGAGGTACAGCTGCTTCCCTGGCTGCTGCCAGGGATATTCCTATCTTAGAAATTTATCAACAGCCACCTGGAAAACAGTCCATACATTCACCAAGCATTACTCTCTGGATATCCAGGCTAGGAGTGATGCTCGGTTTGGCACTGCAATACTTCAGAGCCTTTTCCCAAATTAGGTTCTGTTCCTCCTCCATGGAGGTACTGCTTGGTTGTCTGCAATAGTCAGAATACAGCAAGACTTTATGTTGTTTAAAGAAAAAATTACTCACCTTAGTAATGTTGTTTCTTCTAATGGAGTCTTGCTGTATTCTGACCTCCTCCCTGCCTCCCCTCTCAGAACCTGGTTTTTGGGATATGGGAGGGCAGGAGCAGTGTTGGCACCTAGAGGTGACCCTTTCTCACCCTCCTTTATTTTGGGTGTGTGTTGTGTTTGTTTTTTGAGTTTCCTGACTTGAGTTTTTGCTTTGAAACCAAAAAAAAACCTTTTTTAAGAAATTTAGTTGCCAGTTGACTAGTGTGAGTTTTACAGTTTCCACACAGCAGCCTAGTGAGTATAGCTCGTAAAAGATCTGACGGTTAGAGTTTAAACAACAGCAGACAGAGGCTGCAACCAAGCTCGAGTTTCAGCTCCATGCCCTGCATGGAAAGTTAACTGTTTGTTCTCTGTGGCAGTTCAAAGGTTGGTGATCACTGCAATAGTCAGAATACAGCAAGACTCCATTAGAAGAAACAACATTACTAAGGTGAGTAATTTTTTCTTCCAGTCCCTCTGCAATGTCTTATAAAGACATTGAAGAGGACTGGTCCTAATACTGAACCCTCGCGGCCCCACTAGTAACCCCTTTCTTCAGAGTGGACTCCATTTACTATTACCCTTGTGTCCTATTCTTCAGCCAATTCTCACCCAGGCTATCATCTTGGGACCCCTCGCAGGCTGGCTAACTTGTATATTAATCTTTTGTGTGGACTGTGTCAAATGCCTTGCTAAAGTCTAGGTAGGCTATGTCCACAGCCCCTCCCTGATCTACTACTTTGTTCACCCAGTCAAAGAAGTTTATTAGATTCATCTGGCATGACCTTCCCGCTGTGAATCCATGCTGCCTTGGGCCCTGCGCCCCTCTGGCCTCTAGGTACTCAACAATTCTTTCCTTCAGAAGTGATTCCATCATTTTCCCTATCACTGAGGTTAAACTAACAGGTATGTAGTTTCCTGCTTCTGCCCTGCTCCCACTTTTGTGAAGGGGAATCACATCTGCCCTCCTCCAGTCCTCAGGTACCACTCCATACTCCCATGATTTGTTAAAGAGGTAGTCAGTGGTATCACTAGTTCTGCCCTTAGTTCTTTTAGAATTCTGGGATGAATCCCATCAGGCCCCATTGCTTTGTCCACCTTCAGTTTTAAGAGTTCTTTCAGAACCCTTTCTTCTGTAAATGGGCTGGTATCAACTTCTGTATACAGAGTGTTTCTGTTGTTTGTTTTAGGTACCTCCCCCTCTTCATTTGTAAATACTGAGCAAAAATATTTGTTTAGTATCTCTGCCTTGTCAAACAACATGAAGTCTTGCTGTATTATGACATATGCAGTGAGTCCCAACCTTCGAACTGCTTCGGAGGTGAAAGAGTTAACTTTCCATGCCAGGCATGGAACGCTGAGCTTGAGCTCAGTTGAAACTCTGTCTGTTGTTCTTCAAACTCAAACCGTCAGATTATTTACTCTGCCTCACTGAACAGTCGTTCTGGAGATTTCTCCTTCTGCTCTGTTCATTTTGTCGGTTAAAGTATTGTTTTTCTCGGTTTTCGACCGAATTTAAACCGCAACCGGTCGGTTCAAGCTCTGTCTGTGGTATTTGTGAGCACTAGATAGGTTTACATTATTTCTGTTCTGTGTGGAACTTGTAAACGGTTTATCAGTTCGGTTTGAACCGATCAGGTTGTTTAAAATATCTTAATCTGTGATTTAGAGTGTGGTTACCGGTTCTTATCGGTTCTAAAAAAAACAGATTTTATTACGGTTTTTTCCACGACCCGTGACACGATTGGGAACCAATAAGAGGGTCTTGCTTGGCGGATTGCCATAAACAGGTAAGTTTGGTTAGGACTGGCACTATGTCTGAGAAACCCAAAAGAAAAACTGGGCCCACTGGGTTTCAACACTGCAGTGTGTGTGGGAAGTCTTTGCCAAGGCTGACCCCCACACCACCTGTGTTACTGTCTGGGTTTGACCACCCAGTGCAGACTGCCAGATTTGTAAAAATTTTCCTGCAGCTACCCTGGAAAAGAGAGTTGGTAGGCTCAGGAAAAGGGAGGTAAAATCCGCTGAACCGGATGATGGCCAGCCGATTCGGTTCAACCGAACAGAGGGGTGTGCCCTCTGACCAGGGCGGAGACTTCCTTGGTAAAGGAGAACCGACTCTGAGGAGTCGGTTCCAGCAAAAGGACTTAGGAAATCAGCTGGTGTGGAGCCAAACTTTCCTCTCCAACCGCTGAAGAAATAGCCAAAGCGATTAAAATTGTCCAGTCGCTTTCCAGTTCCGACCGAACTGGCACCTTCAGTAGCGCCGTTCGGCTGGTTCCACCAGTTCAAGATTATGATTTAGAGGAATATTATGAACTGGAGGAGGGAAGAGGAGTATGAGGAGAGTGAATGTGGATTGAAAGTCTGGATGTGCCCATTGAACTGGACATCTCCCCAGACAGACCTTCAGGAGTGTCTCCTCCTAGGCTTTCTGAGTCCCTTTTCATTTTATGTTTTATAAAAAGTGGTTGAAACCTCCAGCTCCTATGGAGGAAGCTGTGGATGATCAAGAGGAGCCTGACTATGTGGAAATGATGGATATCCTAGAGTTCTAGGAGACTGTCTATTCCCTTGCATAAATCTTTTGGGAAACAGACATTTAAAATTCTAAAAACTCCTCACACTATACCTCCTGTGGATAAGAGAATGGACAAGAAGTACACATTGTCAGGCTCTGATATGGAGTTCCTTTCACAACAATGCAGCCATGTTGGGGTAGTGCAGGTTACAGCCTGTGACAAGGCAAATATTCCCTTGGCTTCACCCCTCCCCCGGACAAGGTCTCCAGGAGGATTGATGCCATGGCAAAGAAACAGTACATGGCAGCATCCTTGGGACTCAGACAGGCAAATTATATGGCTTATGTTGCTAGATATCAGAAATCCAGATGGGATACTGTTATGGCTCTAGCAAAACAGGTCCCTGGCCAGCTTGCCAAGGAGCTGGAGCAGGTGGCTGCTGATGGTACTTAGGCATCCAAGGTGCAATTCCATGCTGCAGTGGACTCTAATGATGTGTCATCAAGAGTCATGGCTACATCTGTGGCACTTCGCAGAATGGCTTGGCTCAGATGTACTAGCCTGTCACAGGATACCCAGACTAAAGCCATGGATTTTCCTGTTGTGGGTAATTCTCTGTTTGGGGAGCAGACAGAGAATTACATGAAGAAAATAAATGAGTATAGGACCACCTATAGGAGTGCACAGGCCAAGGAAAGGCAGGCCACTCCTCAAAGGCAGCTTCCCAGGGGCAGGGGCAGGCCTTTTCATAGGCCTTTTTACCAAGCCCAGGCCTCCTCTTCTGCTTATGCCCAGAGGGGGTTCTTTAGAGGGAGAGGCAGATGGGGTACAAGCAGGCCTGCTTCCACCCCTCAGCCCAATGCCCCTGCCAAGCAGGCACCCTGATGGGGTTGCCAGGGCCGATTCTCACCTACCTGTAGGGGGCAGACTGGCTTACTTTGTCCAGGACTGGGAGTCTCTGACATCAGACAAGTGGGTCCTGGAAGTAGTAAGCCAGGGACTGGTTCTCAGCTTCAAAAAGTTTCCAAAGATGAGAACCAGATCCTTCCACCTGCAAATCCACTCAGAGACACTTGCCCTAGAGGCAGAGGTCTCTTCCTCCTGGCTTTCAGAGCTGTGGAAGCGTCCACCCCACACCAGGACAAAGGGTTGTACTCCAGGCTTCCTTACCCCAAAAAGACAGGAGAATGGCGGCCCATCCTGGATCTCAGATACCTAAACAAGCTAACTTTTAAACCAAAATTCAAAATGGTGACTCTGGGAATTATTCTATCCTCTCTAAGGCCAGGGGACTGGCTAGCATCCCTGGACCTCAAGGATGCCTACTTCCATATTCTCATCAGAAGCTCCCACCGAAAGTACCTCAGGTTCGAGCTGCCCTCAGGCCATTACCAGTTCAGAGCAATGCCCTTGGCCTCACCTCTGCTCCAAGGGTATTCACAAAATGCCTGGCAGTAGCAGTTTCTTCCTAAGAAGGCAAAATTGCCATCTTCCCTTACCTGGACGATTGGCTCATAGTAGGCCAGTCCCCAGACCAGGTCAGGTTACACCTACAGATAACTCAGCAACTGCTCACCTCTCTAGGTTTCCTTCTGAATCTTCAAAGTCAGTTCTAGAGCCTGTACAGCTCCTCACCTTCATAGGCGCAGAGCTGAACACAGAGAAAGCCAGAGCCTTCCTTCCTTTGGACAGGGCAAGGACCCTGGGCCCTCTGGCCTCCTCATTCACCCTGCAGGTCTCTCGACCAGCAAGGCATTTTCTACAGCTCCTGGGGCACATGGCTGCCTCTACAGCAGTAGTGCAGAGAGCAAGATTTCAGATGAGGGACATCCAGTTCCATTTGAGAGCCTTTGGTCTCAAAGGAAAGATCCTCTAATCAATTGATCCCAGTGACTCGAACCCTGATCCAGGCCCTACAGTGGTGGCAGGATCAGAACAATCTGAGACAAGGGGTTCCTTTTGTCACTCAGTCTCACTCCTTAATCCTTACTACAGATGCATCCCTCTTGGGGTGGGGAGCTCACATGGGCGACCTCACTACCCAGGGATTGTGGTCCCCTCAGGAATCTCTGCTCCACATCAATCTATTGGAACTCAGAGCAGTTTTTCTAGCACTTCAAGCTTTTTCCAAATCTGTTCAGAACAAAGTTGTACAGGTCAGAACAGACAACACCACCACAATGTGGTACATCAACAAGCAAGGGGGCACTCGGTTCATAGCCTTGTGCACCAGCAATGAAGTTGTGGTCCCTGGCTTCACTCCTGAACACCTCCCTTACGGCAGTTCACCTCCAGGCAAGGACAATGTCCTGGCAGATGCTCTCAGCAGGATTTCCAGGGCAATCACGAATGGTCACTGGACCCCTGGTTTTGAGGTGATCTTTGCCAGATGGGGCACCTCAGAGATATGTTTTGCAGCCCCAGACAATCACCAACTTCCTTTTTTTTGCAGGCCCCCAGTGTTGGGCTCAGTCCCTCTGGATGCCTTAGTCCTCAATTGAGAAGGGAAGTTTCTATATGCTTTTCCTACCTTCCCTCTCCTGTTCAAAGTGCTAGTCAAGATCAGATCTCAGCCCTGCAAGATGATCCTGATTGCTCCAGATTGGACCAGACAACCCTGGTATCCACTCCTAGTGTCCTTAGCAGTCCATCTTCCCCTGTGTCTTCCCGGAAGCACAACCTGTTAACCTGTGCTCAGGGGAGGGTTTGGTATCCGAACCTCAAATCTCTCAATCTCAAGGCTTGGTTCTTGAAGAGTTAGAGTTTGCTGATCTACACCTTTCCCAAGGTGTATTGGATATCCTGTGAAGGCCTCTAGGAAGCCTTCCACCAGGCTACTTATAGTCCAAATAAAGGTTTTCCATATGGTGCTCATAAGTGAATTGCAAGCTTTGTCAGTGGAGCCTGATTTTATCTCCTTTCATAGAGATAAGGTGGTCCTCAGGACTAATAGGAAGTTCTTGCCTAAGGTGGTTTCAGATTTCCACCTTAATCAATCCATATCTCTTCCAGTCTACTTCACTGACCATTCCTCCTCTGGCGAGAGGAGGCTGCACAGCTTAGATGTGAAGAGAGCCCTTAGTTACTATATAGAGCATACCAAGGGTCACAGGTTTGACTCCCTCCAACTGCTCCTCACTTATGGTGAGGTTGGTAAAGGGAAACCTGCCACTAAAAGATCCATTGCGAGGTGGATTGTTTCTTGTATCCAATTTTGCTATGAGAAACTGGGTAAGGTTCCTCCCTCAGGCCTGAGGGCTCACTCTACCAGAGGTACAGCTGCTTCCTGGCTGCTGCCAGGACATCCTATTCTAGAGATATGTCAAGCAGCTACCTGGAAAATAGTTCACACTTTACCAAAGCATTACTCCCTGGACATCCAGGCTAGGAGTGATTCTCGGTTTTGGCACAGCTGTGTTTCAGAGTCTATTTCCTAAGTAGGTTCTGTCCCTCCTTCATGGAGGTATTGCTTTAGAGTTCAGACATGTCATAATATAGCAAGACTTCATGTTGTTTGAAGAAAAAATTACTCACCTTAGTAATGTTGTTTCTTCTATGGAGTCTTGCTATATTATGACCTCCCCCCTGCCTGCCCCTCTCAGAACCTCTGTTTTTGGTATGTGGGTGGGCAGTGCAGTGTTGGCACTCAGTAGGTGCCCACCTTGTTGTTTTCACCCATCCTTTCTTGGGGTGCTTGGTGTTGTGTTTTTCATTTTTTGGGTCTCCTGACGTGAGTCTTTGTTTTGGGACCAAAAAATGTGTTCTTATGTTTAGTAGCCAGTTGGCTAGTGTAGGTTTACAGCTTCCACACAGGACCTCAGTGAATTTAGCTCGTAAAGATCTGACGGTTTGAGTTTGAAGAACAGCAGACGGAGTTTCAACCAAGCTCGAGCTCAGCGTTCCATGCTTGGCATGGAAAGTTAACTCTTTCACCTCCGAGCAGTTCAAGGTTGGGACTCACTGTATATGTCATAACATAGCAAGACTCCATTAGAAGAAACAACATTACTAAGGTGAGTAATTTTTTCTTCACAGTCATCCTCTGCCCATCCCCCATCCCCTTTATTAAGCCTCACTATCCCTTGCTTGGTCTTCCTTTACTCCCTGATATACCTAAAAAAGGTTTTATTCCCCTTCTTAACTGCGTTGGCTGTCTGTTCCTTGGTTCGGGCCTTTGCTGTTCTGACTGCCTTCCCAGCTTCCTTTTGCTTTAACTGATACAATTCTCTGTCCTGCTCCTTCTGTGATTCCTTATACTTTCTGCATGCTTTCTTTTTCTCTTGAACCTTCACTGCCACCTCCTTTGAGAACCATAGTGGTTTCTTACATCGTTTTGTTTTGTTTATTTGCTTCACACGACGGCTTGTTACGCTGTGATGGCAGTTTTATTATTCCCCATTGTTCTTCCACCTCTTCCTGCCCATTTTCTAGTGCATTCCTTAGGCACTCACCCATTTTGGCAAAGTCACGCCTCCTGAAGTCCAGTACTTTTGCCTTTGTATGGCTTGACTCTATTGTTGTGTTTATTGTGAACTGCATTTGTTCGATGGTCGCTAGTTCCCAGATGGCTACCCACGCCTACATCTGTGATCCTCTCCATCTCCATTTGAGAGAACCAGGTCTAAGATTGCTCCCTCTCGAGTGGGTTCCAGTACTAGTTGTCTAAGGCATGCCCCCTGTAGGGCATCTAGAATAACCCCACTCTTAGAAGTGGCTGCTGCAACTGCACTCCAGTTAACTTCTGGCATATTCAGATCACCCATCAGCAATATCTCCCCTTTTTCTGCCATGCTAAGTATACTTTCTATCATTTCCTTGTCCATTTACTCCCCCTGAGAGGGGGGTCCATATACAACCCCTGTGTGAATTGTGGTGCTATTGCCTGTCTCCAAATTGACCCACAGTGCTTCTTCTCCTCCCTGTTTACCCTTTTGTTCTGTTGCTTTGATTCCTTCCCTTATGTAGAGAGCTACTCCTCCTCCTCTTTTACCCTCCCTGTCCCTCCTGTATATACTGTATCCTGGTATGTTTACGTCCCAGTCATGGTTTTGTGTGTACCATGTTTCTGTGACTGCCACGATATCCAGATGTTCCTCCTCCATCAAGGCCACTAATTCGGGAAGCTTGTTACTCAGACTACAGGCATTGGTATTCATTGCTCTCCAATTTTTGATGGCTTTACCTTCTGTAGTACCATCCCCCACTGACCTTTCTACCTTGGTCTTTTTCTCATTTAGTACCCTGTTTTATAGGGGGAGGCTGGGATTTTCCTGCTGTTTATCAGTGCCTCCCCCCTTGACTAGTTTAAAAGCTTGCCAATTAAGCATTTAAACCGATTGCCCAAAAGACTTGTTCCCTTCCTGGATAGATGCAGACCATCCTGCCAGTAGAGGCTGGTGTCTCTCCAGGTGGAACCCCAGTCCCCAATGAAGCCAAACCCCTGTGCTCCACACCATTTTTTCAACCATTCGTTAAACTGCATGGTTCAAAGTACCCTCGCCTCACCCATGCCACTGACAGGCAGCACGCCTGAAAGGATACTGTGTGTGCTACTTGACTTAGGGCCCCTCCCCAACTCTACAAAGTCCTTCTGCACTGCTTCCTAATCTCATGATGAGCCAAGTCATTTGTCCCTAAGTGGACAATGATGTCCAGCTCAGACTCCGTGCAACTGTTCTCAAGATCCTAAGGATGCGCTTCCTGTGCTCTCAAGCCATGGCACCAGGCAGGCACCTTACTTCAGTTTTCCTGCTCCCCCAGTTCTATCCCCTAATAATTGGGTCCCCACCAGGAGCTGCTTCCTTCCTGTGGTGTCCTCTGCCTCCTTCCTGAGGGCCTCCTTGTGACAGTTGTCTGCAACCTCCTTAGTCTCCTCTTCATGGTGCATCCATAAGGGAACTATGCTCCCCAGAATGGTGTATGGATTGTGGAGTGAACAACGGACTGGGTGTGCCTCTGTTCCACCACCCTTACCCTCCCCTGAGCCCACTGTGGTCCAACTGCTGTGCTTTCTTCATAACCTCTGAGGTAGTTGTGGTGGCTCTGTGCTCCTGATGGGGGAGGTCTCTTTACTACTGTTCAGTGCGGCTGAAGATCGGGCAACTTCCTCCCTCAGGGCAGAGAGTTGTTTGCAAACAGGGCAGCATCTCAGCCTCCAGAAAGACTCGAAGACTGCTGCCCCACAGCTATTACATTGCACTACCCCCACGGTCTGTCTACCTTGTTTATTTTTTTTTTGTGTGTGTGTGTGTGTGTGTGATTGGTTTATTATATAAAAATATATATATTATATAATGTGTATGCTTATATTGTCAGTGCAGTGTGCTAGAGAGGATATGACAGTGATATGCACCTTGCTCTCTTTGAGGAAATGACGCCAGAACACCAGGTATAAGGAACTATTTCCAGGGTGGGGTGAGGGGTGGGAAGGGTTTGGGCCTAAACTGTGCCCCTCACGAAACAATCAGCTAAAAGCTCTGACCTACTACAAGTATGAGTGCCTTCCTGTCAGCAAGATGCCCCTACATGACAATTTGACAGAGAAAATACCCTGCTAATCAAACAGAGAAAAATCCAAACATCCAAGTCAGACACAAGTAAGCCTCCCCAGCCCCAAAACAGCCTGGTGACTTGTTCTCTGAAAGCAGTCAGCCCCAAAACACGTCAGCTGTGCACAAGGACAGACACAGTAAACAGTATTCAGTCCCTGTGGGTTTAAACTCTTCCTGCACTGAAAATCTTAACAATTGTAACAAAAGTAAAGCAAGGTCCACCTCCCTCTGTTGATTGAAAGACTGCCTTTTCTGATAATTCTAAGTTCCTTATTTCACCTTTCAGTTAGAAGTATCTTCCACCTGAAGAATATTAACTTTCCTAAGGAATCTGCTTCAAACCAAAGACAATTGTAAATTGTAAGGTTCAGCTCCCTCTGTTGTGATCTTCATTTTACACATTTTTGCACTGTATTTACTCAGGATGTCCCAGATTAGATGTAATATATTGTTTTCAGTGGGGTTGTGATTTTACCATTTTTATAATGTATTTATTCAGGGTAGCCTAGTCCTGCTGTAAAATGTAGTTTTCAGCGTGTTCTGATTTTACACAATGCAGCATAATATTGTGTAGATGTAGAGCCCCACTGAAAATAAGATGACACGTCTTCTGTGAACTATCCAGACTAAATATATATCAATCAGCAGGCATGTTCTAGGACAACACATTGTAAAAATGTATAAAAAGAAGACCACATTGAAACTGCCTCTCAGCAGATCTGCATTGTGCAAGTTCATTAGAAATAATGGGTAAAAACATTAGTGATATTTTACAGGATGTGCCAGTTGAGATTTGATAGATCATATTATTTATTGAAATGTTTCACTAGGAAGGCACACTGAGCAACAAGTCGCTTGTCTCCCGGTGCGACCTGAGGGAAGGGGTATAACTGGAATGAGACATTAAACATTCAAGCTACAAGATCAACGTTAACATACAGTTGTAAGGCAGGTGTTACAAGCAGTGTTACAACAGTGTTGCGCATAACATGTAGAAAGACTCCCTGTGCCACAGCCGTGCGTGCGCCTGTGGAGGCACATGCATGCAGTGGTTCCGCAGCACCCTCCCTCTGCTTGCCACCTGCCTGTGCTATCCTCAGGCCTCTATCTGGGGGCAGTCGGACTGTGGGGCATGACAGAGTCCCTCCCTGGGAGAGGAGAGCTGCCTTTTGGCTGCTCAGTTCTGCTCCCTCCCTCTCCCCTAGCTGGCCTTCGATGACCCAGGGTCGCTCCCGAACCCGGGTCACTGGCATAGCGTTAGGTGTGGCATCCAGCATCTCAACCATCAGCACCACTGAGTCGGCTCTCTAATTTTTTAAGGTCTTCCATCATTCTTTCAACACCCACTGGCATTTCCACCCTACTGCATACCTTTGTATCCTCTGTGAAGAGAAATGCCTTCTCCCTCCAGTCGCTCTGCAATGTCCCCAACAAAGACATTGAAGAGGCCTGGCCCCAACACCAACCCCTGTGGCACCCTGCTCGTCACCTCTCCCTCTCCAGAGTGCTCCCTGTTTACCACAACCCTCTGACTCCTGCCATTCAGCCAGTTCTCCACCCACAGAGCTATTTTAGGATCCACCACTAGGCTGTGCAGTTTGTTAATCAGCCTTCTATGGGGGACGGTGTCAAAGGCCACATCCACCGCACCTCCCTGGTCCTACTTTAGTTACCCAGTCATGCAATAGATTAGTACAATGAGTTAGTGGAAAACAGTGCTTATCCAAAATACAGTAAAAGTTAGGCTTAGATGTATAATCAAAAATGCCATATAATGGCTCCACCAGGCCACAGTGACGAAATTTTGCTGCAATCCTTCACATTGATGCAATCAGGCTGACATTGCCACCGTGTCCCAAATGACTCACAACAAGCCCGACACCGACCGTCACATAACTGTATCACTGCGGGGGGCTGTGCCCCAGCACCTACTTTAAATATCTAATTCCATATCACACAGACAGTGAGTTAGGTGCTTTCTCCCGTCAATGAAAAAATCTCTCCATCGACATTGGGGCTCATGTCGCAGTAGCCTATGTTGAAACTTTGATGTTCGAGTGGTATACCCAATGTGTTAGTTTTTGTGTTCCGCTTTTGTTGACTGGGAAAGGAGGACTAGACAATTCTGCCTATTTTAGCCCTCGTCCTGGTGGAGGGAATACAGATGGATGCCAACTGACATCGAGCCAGATTAAGCTGTTGGTGGTACTTTTAGTGAGTGGGAAAATTTGGCCAGGACATCTGGGAAATTCTCTATCTTGGTAGGTGGTGCTGTTGGTCACCTTTTCCAAGATGGAAGATTCTCAGAGGATGGAGGATGAGCAAGAGACTGAAGCACATGGATTAGCGGAAGAACTCATGGAGATATCTACTGATGACATGCAGGAATCAACCCCAATTTTGGAGATTGAAAGGAACGAGGACAAGGACGGACACTCACGGATGCGTGAGCCATAGTGATTTTATTGTTGATACTTCACCTAATATTATTCCAGAGGTTTTCTCCGAGGGGATGTCAGTAGAAAGAGATGCAGCGAGTGGCTCTGCAAGTGGAGAAAAAGGACATGCGGGTTGTGTCAACCGGCAGGGACAGCATGATTCAGATAGATGGAATGTAGCTAATATTACATTGCATGAAAATGTGGCTGGTTCAAATTCATGGGGAGAACAGGCCGAGCAGGCCGAATGTCATTTGGGACAGGCCGGGACAGGTCCAGACTTGGGATTTTCTGCTTTTGATTTTCGGAAACCTGAAGCAGTTGTGGATCGCCTAATTTACTTTGCGACATTGTCCCTAGAGAAAGCAGTGGAGGGGGCAGGTTGACAGCATACTTCTGGTGGGTGTTGGCTGCCAGACTCCCGATGGGAATCATTTTCCTCGTCAGGACAGGGTGGCTCCCCCGTGATACCAATTGAAACTGGAGGTCTTGCTGAGGGTAGTGATATCAAAGAAGTACCAGTTGAAATATCAGACCCGGTGTTAGCAGGCCAGTCGGGGAAGAAAACTGGGCCGCAGCAACAGGGAGGGTCACAGATTTATTCTGGTAGCTGCCCCCGGCTCTGAATATGGAAGAAGATGGACCCACCTTGGATGGTGATACGGTAGGTCCTACACCACAGGAAGAATCTACACCTCATTCTTCCCTTTGGGGAACAAGAAGGTTCAAGGCATCAGTGTCGTACCTTCTTGGACCTTTTCAAATATAAACTTACTCAGGCACCCAGATGAAATGCTGTTCTGCCCTTGTATCGGGGTTGCCTGATCATCCTGACCGTGTTTATGTGGCAAAAAATTGCTTAAGGACTCGATGTTGTTCCAAGCTCCGAGATGTATGCTTTGATACATATCTCTGGGAAGATGCTTTTGATTTAAGTTTTCGGCAGCATTCAGGATTGGACAGGTTCTGGACAAAATATAATATGCTTCGGTCCTCACCTTTGTGGGCCAACTTTATGGCAATCCTTTTAACTAAAATCTCATTAAAACCATCACGATAATGTTTCGTAATGAAGGGATTAATGTTAATGATATTCTATTTTGACTACAAAATGTTGCACAGTTCTGGGGCAACCTGAACCGATTATTGACACAGAAGGCATTTGAACAGGGGGATGGCGATTCCGAATTAAATTTGTTGCAAAATAATGATATTATCCGCCACATTCCGAATAGTTTTTCTTGGCAGAGATGGGGGGTGTTTTATGCTGGGCAGCCAAGGCTTGCTATAAATGTGGTTCACCCACACATTTGAGTAGTGTTTGTGATCTACTGCAATGTGTGTTATGTGGGATTTTGGACATATTAGTATGGCATGCACAAATGTTTTTAAATGTAATCTATGTGAGGAGGCTGGCCATGCCTACCATCAGTGCCCATGGGCAGGTCACAGTCGCATGGATGGGGTCAACCAGGATGACCTAGCGTATTCCGCCCAGGAGCAAGCTGAAGACACTGATCTCCTTACAGCTGAAGGCACTGATCCCCCTAGAGCAGAGGGAGCCCAGGATTTTACAGACTCTACAGATCCCCCCCCCCCGGGCACAGGCTCAGGACCCAGTAGCTGCTTCGAACCCTATTCCCCAGGAGGGCCCTGATCAGGATTGTGGTGGGATGGCTCAGGCGCCCCCACGGCCTTCAAGCATGAACCCTACCGCGAGAGATAATCTTTCTGATGAGTCAGGGATTGGCAAGGTGGTTTGTGTACAATCATCCTTACAGGACACTTCTATTTCAGCCCCCAACAGAATTCCAATTTCTCAAGTTAGAAGGGTCACCAGGTTTTCCCTAAAGCAGTCGGTAGGGAGCTCACCTGTCATGATACAGAATCCATTATCAGGTATTACAACCCACGGAGAAGGACTCAGAACAGGAGTCGAATGTATCCTCCTGTTCTGGAAAACTTTCAGACCCAGAAGAAGAGCCTTGGCTACCTCCTTTGCAGGACAGAAAGGGTAAAGGGAGGAAAAGGAAAGCTGAGGGAAAAAAGAAACGCTGCTGAGACAGTTGTATCTTTCTTATTTGAGATCACATGGCCACACTAACGACAGCTTCGTTGAATGTCTGTAGTATAAAAAATAATAAAATGCGTTCGACAGCTCTATCCTGTTTTCATACAATGGCCTTTGAAATAATTTCTTACAAGAAACAAGATGGAACACCTTGTTCTTTACTTCACAAGTGCAGAGAAGTTGGATGTGGGGCCCCTCCTACTGGTCTTTTGGTACGGACCAGGTAGATGGGATAGGCATCCTCTTTAAGGGGATGGACTTTTCTCTGCAAAAACTGGTAGATATTGTTCCTGGATGTGCTTTGCTGCTTGACTGCACATTCCAAAACTTCTCTCTGAGATTAATTAACACCTATGTCCCTCAGACAAAAAAAGCGAGGATTGAACTTTTCAAGCAGCTAAGACCATATTTGTACACTTGTAGACATGTTCTTTGGCGAGGGGATTACATGAATTGTGGCCTTGACGTTTCTGTTAAGGAGAATGTACAACGCAAAGTTTTTTGCGACTCCCACGCACTACACGACATCCTGACTACGGCAAACATGACGGATGCTTATAGGAAACTGCACAGGACACTGGGTGTACATATTTTTGTAACAGATTTTCGACACAAATAGATTTTTGGTTTTGTTCTAGGAGTTTGAAACCACAGGTCTGTAGTACCATTCCTTGTGAATTTTTGGACCACATGATTTTAGACTGTACATTTAGTTTGGCTGATGTCCCCCCAAGGTTATTTTCATCTCCACGTAGATGGAGATTGAATGTGTCTATATTAACACAAGACCACATAGGACAGGAGTTGCAGTACTTGTTCCTTAGAAGCACGGTGGTGATGTATGACACTTGGTGGCAATGGTGGTATGATACCAAATTAGAGGTCAAATACTTAATCACTCATCTGGGTAAGGTTAAGGCTAATGCTAATTACTTGCAATATCTGGAGTGCAGGAACTTACTACATAGCTATTTGTCTTCTCCCCAACATAGCACGGTACAGGCTTTGGAACACATTAAGGATTTAAAAAACAAAATGTTTTGATTTCAGTACAATAGGGCACAATCATTGGAAGATGAGTCTCAGTATGGTACAGTTAGTCAACCAAGTTCCGACCCATACTTAGCAGGTAAACAAAGACTGGATATGACTTTGATGACTGGCCTGCAAGATAGCAATGGGCTTTTGTGTACAAAAGATATGGATCTGTTATTAATAGTTCAGCAATTTATTAGGGATTCCTTTTGTGCCCCTTATTTGTCACATTTTCACACAAGGGAATTAGGACATATCCCCATTCCTATAATAGGGAACATCTGGAAGAACTGGATGCAGTCATTACTGTACAGGAGGTGGAAGGGGCAATTCATTCATTAAAAGATGGTTCTTCACCGGGTCCGGATGGACTACTGAGTGCTTTTATAAAAAGTTTTCAGGGCCGTAGCTGCGTCATTATGTCAGGTGTTTAACATGCTAACTGAATTTTCAGCAGACAATTTTGGGGATGCCATTATGATTTTTTTTTTTTTTTATCGTACTCTTATTTTTCCTCCTTGGCAGGCGGCCCCGATCTCCGGCTGCGACCCTGCACCCCGGACCCGGTCGTGCATCGCGGGCCACATGAACCCGCTCCCTGGTGGCCGGCCTTTCATCGCTCTCGCACCCGCAGGAGCCGCGCCCTCTGAGGTCTCTCGGGGCAAGGACAGTCATCAGCCGTGAAGATCGCCCTCCACATTTTCTCCCTCTTGGAGAGCCGGACGTGCAATGGCATCTGAGCACGTACTGCTGACGCCCGCTGCGCTGTCCCCCCACTTTTTGGCATGCCACTGTAGTGCGGCTGGCCTCCGCCAGTCGCCTCTACAGGGTGATGCAAACCCCACTACCCATCCCAGAGAGAGGAGAGCAGTCGTCGGACGCTCAATCCTCCCTCTCCCCTGCCAGCCCGCAGCGGCCCGAGTCTGTTCCCGAACCTGGGTCGCCAGCGTGGCGCGAGGTGTGGCGTCCAGCATCTCAACCCTCAGCGCCACCGGGCTGGCTATGATTTTTCTTTTTAAAAAAGGTCAGAGGCACAAATTGACAAACTGGAGACCAATCAGTCTGTTGAATACGAATTATAAGATTTTTTCTAAAATTCTGTGTTTAAGATTACAGCATATCAGTGAATTCTTAATTCACTCAAGTCCAACCTGCTCAATTCCTGGTAGAAATATTAATGTGAATTTGGCATTTCTTAGAGACGTTTTTGAGTATGGTAGGACTCATAGGGTGAATGGATATCTGATGGCATTGGATCAGGTGAAGGCTTTCGACAAGGTCCCGCATGAGTATTTGTTTCAAATCCTATGATATTATGGTATTAAGGGTAGTATGTTATTTTGGTTAGAACCTTTGTACAGTATGGCCAGAATTATTCCATATATTAACTCACTCATTTCTAGAATGGAATCTTGAGTGAGTGCTGTATTCCTGTGTAAAAATGGGTGTTTTCCTGAGCAGTTAGAATGTTCAGAACTAAAATGGTAACACTCCGACTTGGAGTATGAATAACTAAAAAAGTGTAACTCCTGTCACAAAACTTACAGCACGAAGTTTGCTCACAATAAAAACATCTTTAAAATGAGGGGTCACACATGTTAGTAACATTAACTTTTTTTTTACAGAGCATGTAACAATGAAAATGTAAAAAAACTTCTTTTTTTAAACTAAAAAAAAAAACACACCTTAGAAGTAGCAGATGTCTGTTGTATGATGGTTTTCCATCACACCAACATCTGTGCATTACACTGCCACAGTTTAGAGTATTTCTGAGCTGTTTTACATAATAAAACAGACCATAAAGTAAGGCATGTGCAAACTCATAACACCAGTAAATCGACTGAATTTGGAAAAACGCTCTGCACAACTGCCCACATGATGCACAAACCACGATAACTAAAAAAGTATGCCTCCTAGCCCCTAGACACCTGCACGGAAAATGTTCACAGTAACAAGAGCTTTAAAATGATGGGTCACTCATGTTAGTGGCATTTGCAGATATTTTTTTACAGTTCCTGAAATGATAAAAAAACAGCATTTTTGACGTTTTGTTCCCATATATTTATTTTTATTTTTTTTATTTAGATTTTGGTGACCGGGTAAACCCACTGAGACCAAAGGTCCCTTTTTCAGGGGTGACCCGGGATTAGGTACATAAAAGCACTTTTACATACAGTAGGCAGAAGTTACATACAGTAGGCGCAATACAGCAATTTTACATACAGTAAACAGAAGTACAAGGTTAGAGTATCGACTGGAGAGACAGTGATTACAAGTAGAGAATCCAGTGCGTGCAGTTCTAACCTTACAGAGTTTATAGGGGGCACAATTTGACATATTCATCAACAAGGCATGAGAGGCCACAATTTGTCTGGTAGGGAAAAAGGAGGGCTAGCGAGTGCAGCCACACAGGCTAAGTTCCAGCAGGTATGCTTTAAATCCAGCCTTGAATCCTTGGAGAGAAGGCCTATCGACCAGAGTAGCTGGGAGCATATTCCACAAGTGCGGGGCAGCGTATGAGAAGGAGCACTTACCCAGGTTAGTACGTATGCAGGGGATGACTAGGAGCCGGCTGGCTGAGGACCTCATTCCTCTAGAAGGAACTAGAAGGGGGGGACAGGATCAGATCTGTACAGTACGGTAGCTTCTTCTTGTTGTTTTTACATTGTTTCTTGTGGATTCTACTTGGTAGAAGGTTATCCTTTTCTTTCTTACTACTTCTAAGGGGCTAGCAGGGTATTGTTTGGGGCTGTTGGAATTTTGAAACCTGTTTTGGTAGCTATAAGTGGGCTCATTTGTTTGATTCACTGTGTGGCAGGCTGCATTTATAGAGGCCTATTTCTTCTGTTTTAAAACATAATTGGTGTGATTTAACTGGGTCTGTTTCTTTGAATTGGAGACCTATATCTTCTAATTCCAAGCCTATTTTGATGTCTTGTTGGTGAAGCTGTTTGAATTGGAGTCCTGTTTCTTTGGATAGCAAACCTATTTTGGGGGCTTTGAGTAGAATTGTGATTCATTGTTGCTGGCTTCACTAGTTGCAAAGTTTTAGTGCAGAGTCAGGGAAGGGTGCTAATGGTCTGACCAGAGGCCTCAGCTACCTGATTGTTTCTGGAAGACTTGGGCTGGTCCGCCCCCAAACCCCTCACCCCACCCACCCTGGTCCATTATTTCCTTTATACGGGGTTCTGACATCACTTCCTCAAACGGGCAAAGGATATGCACCTGTCATAGTAGAAGCAGACATCCAGGAAAGAAACAGCAGCAAGTGAAGAGGTGACTGCTATCTCAGTGGAAGGGAAGTAAATGCAAATCTAGGAGCTTTCATTATTACTTCTTCACATTGATATTGCATTGGGGAAAGGAGCAGTAGGAGTTTGAAGAAGGTTGTGCAGTGGCTACTTAAAGTCTCTTTTTGAGTGTGGATAGGAAGGATAGGAATATAAAAAGCAGTTGCTCAATATATCTAAACGTGTACAACAAAGGAGGTAAGGGAAATAAAGAAAAGAATGTTTTGCACTAGTAGAGGGGGGAGAGGGGAGACTTGGGGGAGTGTTTGGTATCCTGCATCTGGAAGGGTGGGGGGGTCACTGGTGGGCAATGACAACAATGGGTAGGGTGGTAGGCTGCAACAACTGCGGTGCACCGATCTTTCTAAAAATTGCCTGGAGTGTGGGAGGATTTTAGTGTGCAACCACATAGAAAAACTTAGAAAGGAGATTGAGGGTCTGCAGGAGGAACTAAGACAGGCAAGACAGAGTAGGGGTGGGTTTAGCCCAATACTGGAGGGAGGAAGAAGGGGAGATGAGGGAGGGCGATTTAAGCCAACAGTGGTGAGGAGAGGGTCAGAAGAAGGGAAGCAGAGACAAAGGGGCCCAGGCCAGGAAGAACGATTGCCGGGGAAACTAGGTCAGGAGACAAAAGACAAATGGAAGGAGGAGATAGGGACTTGTGAGGGAAGGTGAAGAAGTGGCAAAAGTCATGGAGTGGTGTGGTAGCAAGGATTCTTTATAACAGATTTGATGCTTAATGGAAGAAGAATGATGTCCTGATGATTTACATTGGTGTGAAGAATTAACACCCTCTTATTTTCCTTTTGTAAATATCCTTTATTTTCTTTATTTTGTTTTTGGACAATAAATTGACAGCATAGAATATCGTTTTATACACTATATTACAGTTGTCTGTCTAAATCTGTTATAAAGAATCCTGGCTACCACAACTGGTGTTAGAAGTGGATTCTCTTACCCTGTACGTCGAGGCTGCCGGGAGGCGTTGCCAGGGGTGTTGCTACAAAGCACCCTAACAGATGAGTAAAAGTGAGCAAACAGACATTAGTGCATTTCATCTGACACGGTCCATAAGTCAAAGAACTGGTATACAACCATTTCCAGGTTTGACTCAGTAACTAGACCGAAGATAATGTGGACCGAGGATGAGGATAAAGTGGAAGGTGCCACAGTAGCGGCTGGCAATCCTAAAAAGGAGAAGGAAGAAGGCCAGACCATCCCAGCACCAGATGACCCTAGTGAGTTGTTAAAATGGCTTTGTCTACGCCAACTCGAGATAGAGCGACAACGAGAGGAAGACCGGAAGCAGAGGGATGAGGATCGGAGACTTCAAGCAGAGGAAAGACGACGCCAGAATGAAAAACGGACTGCCACTTTGCAGGCCATCCATGATATGACACAGGGCCAACCAGATAGGACTGTCCCTAGAGACATTAAATTAACCAAGTTGATGGAGAATGATGATATCAAGGCCTACCTCACGACATTCGAGAGGGTGGCCCAGACATGCAATTGGCCTAGGGACCAGTGGGTGATTCGGTTGGTGCCCTATTTATCCGGAAGAGCGCAACTTGTCTACAGTCAGCTTAGTGGGACTGATGCTACCACTTATGACAAGGTCAAGGAAGAGATTCTGAGAAGGTACAACATCAGCACAGAAACCTACAGGCAGCATTTTTGCTCACAGAAAATGACTAGCCTGGATACCCCCGAAGACCTATGCCCGTCTAAAAGACTATTGGGAAATGGCTGCAACCTACCACCAAGTCAGTTGAGCAGATTATGGAGTTGATTATAATCGAGCAGTTTATCCAAGTGTTACCTATGGATGTACAAGTCTGGGTGAGAGAACACAAACCTGAAACAGGTGAGAACACCATCAAGCTTGCAGAGGACTACTTGGCACGGATCACCAGAGCCAGGGTACCCAAGGTAACGCAGGACAATCCAGCACTCTGGTAAGAAACCAATTTTCTGATTCTAATTCCCAGAGACAGATCTATAGAAGGGGAGAGGTGGTAGGATCCCTTACTCAGAGATTATTTGCCATGGTTGCCTAGGGAAAGGGCATATCATGAGGAACTGCCCCAATAAACGCCTGACCTAACTCACATAGCCCTAGCTAATTTTGGATATGTGACATCTGTAGGAATTGGGAACAGCAAACCTTGGGCCTGTTAGACTCAGGGAGTCGTCAGACATTGATCAGAGCAGATTTGGCCCTGGATGTACCCAAACGTGACTGTGATACAACTGTTTGTTGTGTTCATGGAGACATCCATCAATATCATACAGCTAGTTTAGACATCACTGTGAACAACAAGAGTCATAATATGTTGGTGGGATTGGTCCCCCGTCTACCAGTTCCTGTTATTGTTGGTCAGGATTTCCCTCACTTCGATCTCCTGATGAAAACCCATAATAACTTGCAAGAACCTGTACATGTGGTTACCAGGTCCCAGGCTAAAACACAGCTATTGCAGGACATTTTCCCTTTTGATGCAGACTATTTTGAGACTGGCAGCAAAACTAGAAAATCGAAAAACTAGAAAAAGGAAAAAAGCCTGGAAGGACTTGCATCATGTTGGGAGCCAGTCTAATATACCAGGTGCTGCGATGCAGGACATTGCACAGGAACAGAAACAGGATGTGACTTTACAATCTTTGTTTTGCAGGTGAACAAGGATGTACTGCCAGGACAATCACGTTTTATCCTTAAAAATAACATACTGTACCGTAGCATTGTTGATCCAGTAACTGCTGAATAAACTGAACAGTTAGTAGTACCAGTAAAGTACAGGGATAAAGTGATGTATTTAGCACATGACATCCCTATGGCTGGACATGAGGGAAGAGATAGAACAATGCAGCGCATTCTGTCTCGATTCTGTTGGCCAGGGGTTCACCAAGATGTAGCTGCATACTGTCGGGCCTGTCCGAAATGCCAACTAGTGGCCCAAAAAGGGAAGAAGGACTCAGTACCCCTGCAGCCTATACCTCATGTTACTACCCCCTTTGACAGAGTGGCTATGGATGTGGTTGGTCCACTCCTTAAGAGCTCCAAGGGTAATCAATATATTCTAGTGATATGTGATTACGCCACTCGGTACCCCAAAGCAATTCCAATGAGGACTGTCACTGCCCCTCGCATTGCTGAGGAATTAGCTAAAGTGTTCAGTCGGATGGGAATCCCTAAAGTCATTCTAACTGACAGAGGTAGCAACTTCACATCTGTAATGTTGCAGGAATTATATAAACTGTTGGGAGTATCAGCTATTAGAACTTCGCCCTATCATCCCCAAACTGATGGTCTTGTGGAGCGCTTTAATAAGACCCTGAAAAGCATGCTACAGAAGTTTGTGCATGATGAAGGCAGGGATTGGGATAAATTCCTACCCTATTTGTTATTCGCCTACAGGGAGGTGCCCCAGTCCACCACAGGATTCTCTCCATTTACCCTATTATATGGACGGAATCCCAGAGGTCCGCTTGATGTGGTAAAAGAACATTGGGAGGCAGGGACCAATGTGGGGTGTAAAAACATTTTAGAGTATATGACATCTTTAAGAGAGCGTTTGGTGAAATATGTGACAATAGCACATCAGAATGTAGACCAGACTCAGCGTAGCAAAAACAATTGTATGATGTGGGGTTAAAACTAAGATGTTTGAACCAGGTGAAAAAAAGTGTTGTTATCTGCCAACTTCTGAAAATAAATTGCTGATGCGATGGCAAGGGCCTTATGTGATACTACGCCAGACTGGTGTAGTCAATTATGAAATTGAAATGCCTGGCCATAGACCCTTGAAGAAGATCTACCATGCAAATCTACTACGAAAGTGGGTAGAAACCACAGGCCCCAACACTGTTTATTAAGCGGAACAGGAGAAACTGAGATAGATAGGAGAGAGAATATGAAGATGGTCAGTTGCTTTCTGATCAGAGACTGAGCAAGAGCTAAGAAGAGCTGAGTGTGGAGGTTTACACACTGTCAAGAAGGAAGGTCTCAGAATTCTTTTGATTTGATGCTTAATGGAAGAAGAATGATGTCCTGATGATTTACATTGGTGTGAAGAATTAACACCCTCTTATTTTCCTTTTGTAAATATCCTTTATTTTCTTTATTTTGCTTTTGGACAATAAATTGACAAACGCCAGAATATCGTTTTATGCACTATATTACAGTTGTCTGTCTAAATCTGTTATAAAAGAATCCTCACCACAAGTGGAAAGGAGAACAGGTTACTGTGAAGAGAGAGGAGCAGGCATTTGTGAAGGGTCTTCAGAAAATAGTTTTGCACTGCTAGAGAGGAGAAGGTGGAGGAGGAAATGATGAAATTAGAGGAGTAATTGATAAATGCCTGGACCAAACTGGAGGCGGGGAAGTTCTGCTGGGAGAACTGCAACAGGGTAAAGGAAATAATGTGCAGGAGGAAGAAGGAGCTGGAAATGAGAGAGAGATGAATGGAAGCAAGCAGAGAGTAAGAGGGTGGAATCTTAGTGCTGGGGACTCAATACTAAGAGGAGTCAGGTGGGGTAACAAGGGAGAGCATGTAGTCGCATTTGGGTGGAGGCCATGCCAGGAATGACAGCGGAAAAGGTGGGACAATCTGTTCTGAAATATGCTAGAAGGGTAGGACAAGCCTTATTTAATTGTACATCTTGGGACAAACGACCTGGCTGTCAAGACAGTAGATATAGTCCAGAGGAGGTTTGAGGAACTAGCACAATTATGTGAGGGGCAGGAAGATCAGTAACTTTCGAAATATTCCGGTGCCAAAAGGCAAGCACAACAAGAAAGCTGAGAATAGAGATTTAACGGATGGCTAAGAACCTGGTGTTGTGCTAAAGGGTATGGGCTGTTGGGGGGTGGGGAGGGACCTGGGAGGACAGTAGTCTCTATGCCAAGGACAGACTACACTTGAGTGAGGAGGAAAGAAAGTGTTGAAACAGAGGATGGAGGAGTTACATAGAGGAAGTTGGGAATTTAAACTAGGAGAGGGGGGGTGGCAATTGGGCAAGAGATATGCAGAGACCACAGGTTGGGAAACCATATGAGCTTACCCCCCATAACAGTGACAAAGGACAAATGGCAAATACTATTAGTGATGCTAGGAAAGGAGGGCAGGATGGGACGGGGAAAAGGGTGGAAGGTGGTTACCCATAATGCTAGGAGCTTGGGAGAAAACTGCAGAGTTACAGGTTCTCATGGCAGAGGGAGAGGTGGACATTGCAGCCATCACAGAAACATGGGCCACCCAATACAATAACTGGGACCTGTCTGTACCAGGGTACAGGTTATTTCGTTGGGACAGGGTGATTGGGAAAGGAGGGTGGCACTATATGTGAAGGAAGGACTGAAGTGTGTAAGGGAGGAAGGGAGGAGGGTAGTGGGTCACTTTGGATGCAAATCCAGGATTCAAGAATAGGATTCTTAGAATGGGAGTGGTGTGGGTCACCATCTCAGGCGGAGGAGTTAGACAGGGAACTAAGCGGGACAGATCAGGAGGACCTCTGAGAAGGGAGTGTGGTGATTGTGGGGGACTTCAACATGCAAGGAGTGGACTGGGTACCCCAACAACCAGGAACAGAAGGGAGCAGGCACTGCTGGATGCCTTCAGGACAGCTTCCTGCTGCAAATGGTCAGTGAACCAAGCCAGGTTGAGAATACCCTTGACTTTGTGCTGGCAATTGGGGACTTTTGTGAGAGAACTACAGTGAAGGAACCGCTGTCAGGGAGTGACCACCACTCAGTATGGCTCTACATTGGATATGGGCAAGGAAGGAGTGGAATCTGGCACAAGAGTGCTGGACTTCAGGAGGGCCGACTTTGGGAGGATGGGGAAGTGGTAAAGGGTACCTGGCAGGAATTCAATCTAGTATGGACACTAACCAGAGGTGGGAGCTCATAAAGCTGGGGATAGTGGAGGCAACCAAAACCTGCTGCAAAGCCCAGAGCAAGAAGGCTAGGGCTAGAAACGAGCTGGTTGAGCAAGGAGGTCATGGAAAAGGTAAGGGAGGAAAAGAGCTGCCTTTAGGAAGTACAGAAAACAGGAGGGGAGGACAGGAGGAGTACTTGACAGAATCGAAGAGGAGGTGACAGAGACAGTGAGGAGCCAAAGCATCTCTGAACTCAGGCTGGCACAAGGCATAAGAGGGAGAAGGACTTCTTTAAGCAATCAGGAGAAAAGGAGCTGTAAGGACCACATAGTAAGGATTAGGAAGGAGGGAGTTGGGTGGAAGCAGGGTGCGATAAGGCAGAAGCACTAAATGAGTACTTCTGCTCAGTATTTACTAAAGAGGGGGTGACACCCAAGGTGGGAGAAATGGCAGAAGCGGAAGGGGTGACAGATGGGAAATCATGGAGGCAGAGTTCGGAGAGGTTTGAAGGCATTGAGGGTGGACAAGGCGCCAGGCCGGATGGCATCCACCCAGGGTACTGAAGGAGCTGGCAGAGGTCCTTGCAGGACCTTGGCAGACCTATTTAATTGGTCACTACATTAGGTGTGTACCTCAGGACTGGAGGATGGCTCATGTGGTGCCCCTCCACAAGAGTGGCCAAGGATGAACCAGAAACTACAGACCAGTGAGCCTCACATCCATCGTGGGTAAGCTAATGGAGACTATCCTGAAGGAGAGGCTGGTGGCCCTCCTAGAGCCAAGGACTACAGAACAGTAGACAGCATGGCTTCATACATGGCAGATCCTGCCAAACCAACCTGGTAGAGTTCTATGACTGGGTAACTAGGCAACTGGACAGGGGCCATGCAGTGGATGTCCTGTATCTGGACTTCAGTAAGGCATTCGACTCGGTGCCACATGGGAGTCTGGAAGGAAGTTAGTAGGCACAAGGGCGGGTGCAAAGCTGGTGAGATGGGTAGGAAACTGGCCGCAGGGAAGGCAACAGAGGGTGGTGGTGGGTGGGGAGCTCTCACACCCAAGGGCAGTGACGAGCGGTGTTCCACAGGGCTCGGTGTTGGGACCAGTGTTGTTTGGGATATTCATTGCAGACATATCATGGGACATCAAGAGCAAAGATCAGTCTGTTTGCTGATGATACCAAGGTAGGCAGGGTGGTGGATGACCTAGGGGATGGCAGGGGGTTGCAAGATGATCTGGCAAAGCTTGAAACCTGGTCAGACACCTGGCAACTGGGTTTAATGCCAAAAAGTGCAAGGTGCTGCATTTTGGGATGAGAACGCAAGGAGGAAGTTACCAGCTGGGGAGTGCAGCTGGCCAGACAGAGGAGGAGAAGGATCTGGGTGTGCTCATTACAGGGTCAATGAACAACTCGGCACAATGTAGGAAGGCAGCTGCAAGGCCAACAAAATGCTGGGTTATATATTGCAAGGGGTATATCCTCCGAGGAGGGAGGAAGTGATTCTGCCACTGTATAGGTCATTAGTTAGACCACACCTGGATTACTGCGTGCAGTACTGGCCCCGTATCTGAAGAGGACATTAAGTTACTGGAGGGTGCAGGCGCAGGGGCGACAAAAGATGATCAAGGGGCTGGGGGACTTATCATACGAGAGGAGGTTGGAAGGAGTTGAACATGTACTCACTGGAGGAGAGGAGGGACAGGGTGACATGATTGAAACACTTAAAATACATGAAAGGAATAAGCAAGATGGGTACAGAGGGGCTATTCAAAGTAAGGGAGGGAGGGCCACCAGGGGCCATGATACGAGACTGGAGGGAGGAGGTTCAGGAGGGAGATGTGGAGACACTTTTTACAGAGAGGTGGTGGCTGGGTGGAATGTGTTACCTGCAGAAGTGGTATCCAGTAGAACAGTGGACTGCTTCAAAGGGGATGGGACAGGACAAGGGAGGGGTTAATGAAGGGAAGTGGAAGGGAGGGCAGCTGCAGAATAAGGGGTGCTAGCTGCACATTCGAGAAGACTTGATGAGACCTCTAAGCCTTTATCTGCTGGCAAATTTAGTATGTTCGTATGTTCATTGTACTCTGGGGTTAAGCAGTCCACGCAGGTGAGGAGGAGGGCTAATGGTGGTGAATTTGTGAATCAGGCAGAAGGTGGAGTATGCCAGTTTATGGCGTATGGTAGGCCAGTGGAGGTCTGCAAGGACCTCACAGTGGTGTCTCCTGGGGGGTTAGTGGCAAAGCGTGCCTCTATGGTAGAAACATCTTGAGTTTTGAGTTCCCTTCTTGTAGGAACTGTAGCAGGGGACCCCCTTAAAGGAGGTGGGGAGAAGAGGTGCAGTTGGAGATAGCACGCGCCTCGCAGTCAAGGGTTTCCCAACCAATAGAGAGGTCCAAGTCTCTGGTGGATGGACTTGGTTAATGAGTCGATGATCGGGTTTGTAGGGACAGTTCCTGGTCAAGGAGTATCCCAAGGTATTTGATCCTGTCAGGACCTCGACCGTTTCCCTGGTCCAGTTTGAGCTGGAAGGTCACTCTATCTGATCCAAGGCACCTAGGTCCAAACAGGACAGCCTTTGTTTCTCCTCGTTTAATACTAGAGAGTTGGTGGAGAAACAGGCTTCTAGTGTTTAGTGAGACTGTGCTGCAGTTTATCAGTGATGACACTGGGTAAGGGTCACTGCAGTGAACAACGGTGTCATCTGCATAGAGATGAGATTGCTTGGCCCACAAGCCTCGCTGTGTCATTGACAAGAGAGTGAAGAGCAGAGGCCCAAGTTGAGCCCTGGGGTACCCCAAGACAACTGCTCTGGCACTAGACTCGTTCCCCTCCAGTGGACTAATTGGCCCGGTTTAGCAGATTGGCTCGAACCAGGAGAGGAGAGCCCGTCCAGTCCGAGGAGGCAAAGTTTGGTGAGCAGAAGGCTATGGTGGACTAAGGCAAAGCCTTGGATAGGTCGATAAATAGTGTGCCAGTCTGCGAGCCTTGGTCCATGGCGTCAAGGACATCAGATGTGAGCCGGATGAGGGCTGTGTCTGTGCCATGGCCTTTTCTGAAGCCGTGTTGTATGTCAGCTAGGAGAGGTGAAGCTCTAGGTAGTCATGCAGCTGGTTATGGACCAGTCTGTCCTGTATTTTCCCAAGGGGGCAGAGGATGGAAATGGGCCTGAAGTTCCCCACTTTGTCCCTATGCCCTTTTTATGAACCAGGACTATGGTACCTACTTTCCATTTACTTGGGACTGTTCCCTCAAGAAAGGTGACAGGGAGGGCAATGGCAGGAGCAGCAGCCCTCAGCAGCCTTGGTTCGAGCAGATCATGTCCCAGAGAGGAATCAGGATCAATCCTGAGTAGGAGGGGCAGTACTCCAGGAGACTTAATAAGTTTAAGGTGAAACTGGGGCCGTGCACTCTCCCATGAGAGGTCACTGGAGAAGGGAACACCAGGTGGGATGGGAGACAGGATCCGTCTGGGTTGGAAAAGGAGACATTGAATGCCTCCGCTACTGTGGAGGGGTCGTTAGTCAGGGTGTTTTCAATGAGCATAGCTCCATCCTGTGCAGAGGAGGCACCCTTAAGCAACAAGTTAATTTGACCCCAGAATTTCTTGGGGTCCTGGAGGTGATTAGTCTGGAGATCGCATAGGTATTTAGTTTTGGCAAGTTTGGAAGCTTCCTTACAGTGATTCCTTAGTTCTCTGTATTCCTCCCAGTCAGTGTTACTGCCGGAGGATTTATACTGTCTGAGGCCCTGTCGGGAGCAGCATACTCCGTTTGAGGCCCTACCTAGCCATTTGTGACACTTACCCCGTACCCTTAGCTTCCTTCATGGTGCATGTGCATTAGCCATGGACAGAAATGAGCAGGTGAAGTAGTTTAAGGTTTCATCCAGGGTGGGAAGAGTGAGAATGGGATGCCAATCGACGGCACGAAGGTCTGAACAAAAGTTGTCAGTGACAAGTCTGGTGTAGTTCCTGGCCTCGATAACCCTGGCGACCAGCTTGGGGCTTATTGGACCAAGTACATCAGGTTTGTACAATGCTGTCCAGGCTTCAAGGTCATGGACTGTGCCTTAGGCTGCCAGTGTTCATGTGGACCAGCCGGAGGCCCTGGCTAGCCCAGAGTGGGTTAGCAGGGTCACTGAGAGCAAGGTTGGGGGGCAGGGTTAGGCCGACATCTCCCCTAGAGCAAGCTTGAGCCTGGCAAGGTACTTAATAATTTTGGTGGGAAATAAAAACCTACATCATAAAAAGTACACTTTCTAGACCCCAGACACCAGCATGATAATTGTCCACATTAAAGAGACCTTTCAGATGATGGGTTACACACGTTCCTAGCATTCACAGATTTTTTTTACAGTACCTAAAATGGAGGAAAATCACATTTGTACACTTTTTTATCCCCCCAAAACAAAAAAAGTACACCTCCTAGCTCCCAGACACCAGCATACTAATATTTCACAATGAAAAGAGCTTTCAAATCAGGGATCACACGTTTCTAGCATTTACAGTTTTTTTTAACGGTACCTGCGATGGAGAAAAATAGCATTTTTTTTTTCACTTTTTAACCCAAATTAAAACCTAAAAAAAATCTGAAGGGTAGCAAATGTGTCCAATATAAAGTCAATATTCTGGTAGGTAGAAATGTTTCCTACTGACCTGCACTTTTCAATAACCTTATCCCTGATTGGTTGATCCAGAAAGTGCATAAGAAGTGCAGGACGCTCTGGGGATGAGATGAAGTGAATACTTGACGCACGTATGCGCTATGGGGACTAGAAGAATTTTCCTGATGACGCACGTATGCGCTATGGGGCTGAGTGAGTTAATGGCCTGATGGGAGATTCAGTGGATATGAAAAATTGGGTACAGCAGGGCTGTCCAGTAAGCCCTTTGTTTTATACATATGCTTTAGATCCCTTAATCTGACTAATTCTAATGAATAAAGATATTAAAGGCCTCAGTCCAGGGTGTGGTTTATATCCACAAAAGGTGGCAGCGTATGCAGATGACGTGTGTTTTTTTGTGCAGTCCATTGCAGAAGGGGAAGAGATTTTTAAACTGATTGACAACTATTCTAGCTGGTCATGGGCCTGGATTAACCTTGATAAGAGTCAGATTTTAAAAATTGGAACCCCTATGGATGAGGGTCTGGCTTTAGAATCTTTGGGAATTCCTATAGCCCAGCAGACGGTAGTGGTATTGGGTCTGCAGTTTGGGGAAGGTAATCTGCAGCAGATAAATTGGAAAAAAAATTACAATTCAAACACCATGAAGTCTTGCTATATTAGGACCATTGCAGTCATTCCCCCAGTCTTGAACTGCCCCGGGGAGGAAACAGTTAACTCCAGAGTGATCTGGAGTTCCACAGCGCGCGGGCGCTGTTCAAAGCTCTATCTGGCCAGTTTCAAATGAAACTGCCAGATTCTTTACTCCGCTTCACTGAACAGTCGCTCCGGATATCAGCTCCTTCAGCTCGGTTCATTTCGCGGTTCAAGCGAGTATTTTGAGTTCATTGAACCGGCAATAAATATTTATTTTACGCATTTCGATTAAAAAGCTCTATCTGGTAACCGTAAGTACAGAAATTAAGTCTGTGTGGAAAGTCATTATCGGTTCGGTTTTGAACCGATCGGTTGGTTAAAATACATGTTTTAAACTGTTTAGTTGGCTTTTAAGTGCGGTTCCGGTTCTTATCGGTTCTAAAAAACCTAACTTTATTGGGGTTTTCAAATACCCGTGACACGGTTAGGAACCGATAAGGGGTCTTGCCTAGCACTGCCATCAAAAGGAGCAAGTTTTGGTTAGGCTGGCATTATGTCTGAGAAACCCAAAAGAAAACCGGGCCCACTGGGTTTCAACACTGTGATGTCTGTGGGAAGCCTTTGCCAAGGCTGACCCACACACCACTGTGTTTATTGTCTGAGGGCTGACCACCTCCTGTCAGACTGCCAGGTGTGTAAAATTTCCCTGCAGCCACCCTGGAAAGAGATTGGGCGGCTCAGGGGCGAGAGGCAAAAAGTCCGCTGACCCGGATGGCCTGCCGGTCCAGTACCCACTAGACCAGAGGAGTGCCCTCTGACCAGGCGAGACTTCCTCGGGCAAAAGGAAGGCTGGTTCAGAGGAACCAGTCCCAGCAAAAAGACAAAGAAATCAGCAGGTCTGGAGTACAAAATTGTCTCTCCAACTGCTGCAGAGATAACTAAAGCCATTCAGATTGTCCAGTCTTTGTCTCAGGCTGTGAGCCCCTGCATCTGGAAAGGGTGGCTCGTTCAGTCTCAGTGGTTCAGGATTATGATGTTGAGGATTTTTATGAACCACATGAGGGGAGGAGGATTTTGATCAGTATGTTTGTGATTGGGAAGGTCTGGACGTGCCCATTGAACGGACATCTCTCCAGATAGACCTTTAGAATCTCCCCTATGCTGTCTGGTCCCTTCTCTGTTTATGTTTTACAAAAGGTGGCAGAAACCCTCAGCTTCCCTTAGAAGAGACTGTGGATGAGCAAGAGGAGCCTGATTATGTGGAAATGATGGATATTCAGAGACTAGGAGGTTGTCTATTCCTTTGCATAAGTCATTTAGGAAGCAAACAACAAAGATTTTAAAATCCTCATTCTGTCCCTCCTGTAGATAAAAAATGGACAGAAGGTATACTTTGTCAGGCTCGGATACAGACTTCCTCACTGAGCAGTGTAGTCATGTAGGTGTGGTACAAGCTGCAGCCTGTGACAAGGCTAATATTCCCTGGCCTCACATCCTCCTGACAAGGATTCCAGGAAGATTGATGCCATGGCGAAAAAGCAATATATGGCAGCTTCTTTGGGACTCAGGCAGGCTAATTATATGGCTTATGTTGCTAGATATCAGAAATCTAGATGGGACACTATATTGCAGTTAGCTAAGCAGGCCCAGGGCCAGCTGGCTAGTGAGTTGGAACAAGTGGCTGCTGATGGCATTGAAGCCTCTAAAGTTCAATTTCATACTGCTGTTGATGTTAATGATGTTTCCTCTAGGGTCATGGCCACTTCTGTAGCTTTCAGTAGGTTGGCATGGCTCAGATGCACTAATCTGTCCCAAGATACTCAGTCAAAGGCTATGGATTTTCCTGTATCGGGAAATTCTCTGTTTAGTGATCAAACAGAAAATTATATGAAAAGATGGATGAATATAGAACTACCTACAAAAGTGCCCAAGCTAAGGAAGGCATGCCACTCCACAAGGCATGCCCCCAGGGCTGAGGGTAGGCCTTTCTACAGGCCTTTTACCAAGCTCAAGCCTCCTCTGCTTTTTCACAGAGGGTTTTTCAGAGGCAGAGGTAGGACAGGGCACAGGAGACAGTCGCCCTCCCTCAGCCTAAAGCTCCTGCCAAGCAGGCACCCTGATGGGGTGCCCAGGGCCGATTCTCCTGTACCAGTGGGGGCAGGTTGGCTTATTTCAGCCAGAACTGGCTGTCCTTAACTTCGGACAGGTGGGTTCTGGAAGTAGTAAGCCAAGGCCTGAGTTCTCAGCTTCAAACAGTTTCCAAAGATGAGCCAGGCAATTTCCCACCAAACTCTTGAAGCCCTTGCTTTGGAAGCAGAAGTTTCTTCCCTCCTGAATTGCAAAGCAGTGGAAAGGGTTCCCCCTTGCCATCAGGGCAAGGGACTGTACTCAAGATATTTTCTTACCCCAAAAAAGACAGGAGAATGGCGGCCCATCTTAGACTTAAGGTACCTGAACAGACATCTATTAAAGCCAAAGTTCAAAATGTTAACTCTAGCAATGATTTTGCCCTCCCTGAGGCCAGGGGACTGGTTAGCTTCCCTGGACCTCAGGGACGCCTATTTTCATGTCATGATCAGGCCTTCTCACCGAAAGTACCTCAGGTTCGAACTGCTCTCAGGCCACTACCAGTTCAGAGCAATGCCCTTTGGCCTAACCTCGGCCAAGGGTATTCACAAAATGTCTAGCTGTGGTAGTGGCTCATTTAAGAAAGCAAGGGATTGCTGTGTTTCCCTACCTGGACGACTGGCTACTAGTGGGTCAGTCTCCAGACCAGGTAAAATCTCACTTGCAGGTCCCCAGCAGCTTCTCACTTCCCTGGGGTTCCTGCTGAACTTACCAAAGTCAGTTCTGGAACCTGTTCAGGTTCTAACTTTCATAGGTGCAGAGTTGAACACAAAGTTAGCCAGGGCATTTCTCCCCTCGGAAAGGCGGACAGGCTCATTGCCCTGGCATCCTCCTTTACCCTGCGGTCTCTCGACCAGCAAGGCATTTTCTGCAACTCCTAGGGCACATGGCTGCTTCCACAGCTGTCGTGCAGGGAGCAAGATTTCAGATGAGGGACATTCAGTTCCACTTGAGGTCCTATTGGTCCCAAGGAGGGGACCCCCTTATCAAATTAGTTCGGTGACCAAAACCCTGATCCTGGCCCTTCAGTGGTGGCAGGATCAAGGCAATCTGTCTCAAGGGTTCCCTTTCTACCGTTTCACACTCCCTCACCCTCACCACGGATGCCTCCCTGTTAGGGTGGGGGCTCACTAGCGACCTTTCCACTCAGGAGTGTGGTCCCCAGGAATCTCTGCTCCACATCAATCTTTTGGAACTCAGAGCTGTTCTTTTAGCTCTTCAGGCTTTTCAGCTGTTGTCCAGAACAAAGTAGTTCAAATCAGGACAGACAACACCACAACAATGTGGTACATCAACAAACAAGGGGCACTGGTCTTCAGCCTTGTGCACCGAAGCAATGAGATTGTGGTCTCTGGCTTACTCCTAAACACCTCCTGATCGCAATTCACCTTCCAGGAAAGGACAATGTCCTGGCCGGATGCTCTCAGCAGGATTTCCCAGGGCCATCACAGATGGTCTCTGAATCCCTCAGGTATTGGGGTCGGTCTTTGCCAGATGGGGTACCCCTCAGATAGATCTCTTCGCAGCCCAGACAACCATCAACTTCCTCTATTTTGTTGCAGGCCTCCAGTGCTGGGCTCAGTCCCCTGGACGCCTTCCTGCTGGATTGGAAGGAAATTCCTATGCTTTTCCCCCTTCCTCTCCTCTTCAGGGTATTGGTGAAAATCAGAACTCAGCCCTGCAAAGTGGTTCCTGATCGCTCCAGACTGGGCCAGACAGCCCTGGTATCCTCTTCTCCTGTCCCTGACAATCCACCCTCCCTAACCTTGCCCAGGACCCATGACTTGCTGACCTGTGCACAGGGAGAGTGTGGTACCGGACCTCAAATCCTCCACCTCAAGGCTTGGTTCTTGAGGAATTAGAATTGCTGATTTACACCTTTCTCAAGGGTCATGGATATTTTAAAGGCTTCTAGGAAGCCTTCCACAAGACTACTACAATTCTAAGTGGAAGAGGTTTTCCTTCTGGTGTTCGGAGAAACAAATTGTGCCAGAATCTGCTGACCTGGCCACTTTACTGGACTATTTGGCCCATCTAAATTCCCTAGGCCTTAGACCAGCTACCTTGAAGGTTCATATGGCAGCTGTTTCTGCCTTTGTTTCCATAGGAAGCCTGTTTCTCTTTCCTCTCACCCTGTGTTTTCTAAGTTTTTTAAGGGTTACTTCATACTAACCCTCCCTTTGGGAACCAGCCCTGCCTGGGACCTGAATGTTTGCATTGCTCAGTTAATGCAACCTCCCTTTGAGCCCCTTTCTTCTGCAGATCTCAAGTATTTAACTTGGAAAACTGTTTTTCTAGTGGCTATCACTTCTGCCAGACGTATAAGTGAATTGCAAGCCCTTTCGGTGGAAAAGGTTTTATTTCTTTTCACAGGGATAAGGTAGTCCTCAGGACTAACAGAAAGTTTTTACCCAAAGTGGTTTCAGATTTTCATCTGAACCAGTCCATTTCTCTCCCAGTGTTTTCACTGAGCATTCTTCCTCGGGTGAGAGGAAACTACACAGCCTGGACGTTAAAGAGCCCTAAGCTACTATGTGGAGCATCCAAGGGTCACAGGTTCGAATCCTCCAACTCTTCCTTACCTATGGAGAGGTTGGCAAGGGAGACCTGCCACTAAGAGGACAATTGCAAGGTGGATTGTCTCTTGTCTCCAGTTCTGTTACCAAAACTAGGTAGGAGCCCCCTCAGGACTGAGGGCCCCTCCACAGGGGTACAGCTGCATCTCTAGCGGCTGCTAGGATATTCCCATTTTGGAAATTTGTCAAGCTGCTACCTGGAAAACAGTTCACACTTTACCAAGCATTATTCCTGGACGTCCAGTCCAGGAGAGATGCTCGTTTTAGCACAGCTGTTCTTCAGAGCCTATTTCCTAAGTAGGTTCTGACCCTCCTCCATGGAGGTACTGCTGTGTAATCTGCAATGGTCCTAATATAGCAAGACTTCATGGTGTTTGAAGAAAAATTACTCACCTTAGTAATTGCTTTTCTTCTCATGGAGTCTTGCTGTAATAGAAGACAACCTCCCTCCTACCCCTCTCAGAACTCCTACTTGGGTATGGGGTTGGCAAATTAGTGCAAGCACTGTGTCATGCCATTTTAGTCTCTCTAGTTGGGTTAGGGAACTAGGTATTTTTGTTTTGTTAAGTGGTAGAGGTCCCTCTCTAGACTTGAGTTTTGGGGAGAGGGTCCTATTAGTGCTTGTAAGGAGTGTTCCTAACAATAAATATTGTTGTTGTTATTCTGTGATTGTTCTTATTCTTCTAATGATAGGTAGCCAATGGCTAGTGTAGAGCTTTTCCACACAGACTTGCTATGTTAGTTTAGCTCCGTAAAGAACCTGGCAGTTTCATTTGAAACTGGCCAGATAGAAACTTTGAACAGCGCCCTCGCTGTGGAACTCAGATCACTCTGGAGTTAACTGTTTCCTCTCCGGGGCAGTTCAAGACTGGGGGAATGACTGCAATGGTCCTAATATAGCAAGACTCCATGAGAAGAAAAGCAATTACTAAGGTGAGTAATTTTTTCTTATGTGAAACTAAGGTTCAAATATGGAAGACGTGGACATTTTCAAAACAAAAAAGAGTGCAAATTATTACGAAATTTTTGCTTCCTATCTTCACATATTTAAGCTTTATCTACCCGCCACCTGTTTGTTACGATACGCAATTGTTTAGTTGTTTTTTCCAAATGCTGTGGGGTAGTCGGCTTAACCCGGTTAAAAGAAATTATACTTATTTACCAATGAAAGCCAGTGGTTTGGGTATGGTGAACCCAGTAGTTTTTTTTCACTCATTTTTTGGGGGGTTTTCTGCGCTTAAATTGTTATGGGAGGTAGAAGTTTCCCCATGGCAGGAATGGACCCATATGTTGTTTAGGACATACTGCAGTGGGTGGCAGGATTTGGCTTCGAAACTTTATACTTAAGCACAGTTTCCTGAATATGCGGAAGCTTCGTTAAGGAAACTTCGACAATGGAGGATTAGAAAATTGATGATTCAGAACTCATATAGAAAGCAGCTCTGTTATCAAGCTATGATTATTCACCAGGTGCCAAGGGTAGAATTCCCCAACTGTTTACCCTCCAAACAAACAAAAGTTTTGCTGTTGTTGCAAGATAAAAGGGTTTCACTTAAAACCTGGCACGTGTTGTGGCTCAGCTGAAATCGTAGGTTAGGACTCAAGGGAAATATGGAACATAAGGCATTGGAGAAAAGGTATTGCCCCAGGGGTGGGTGTTTGCAGGTGGAGGAAACACAGTCATTTTTTTCTGCAGTGTCCCAATGCACAGAATTTTATGCAAGGGTTGGCAGCCTGATGGCACTGGACAATTCAAACATGAAGTCTTGCTGTATTCTGACAGTCTGCAGTTAGCTCCAGCCTTTGAACTGCCCCGGAGAGTAGAGGATTAATTTTCTATGTAGTGCATAGAACATTGAGCTCGAGCTCGGTTGAGGTCTCTATCTGCAGCACTTTGAAACCCAATCGTCAGATTCTTTACTCCGCCTCACTGAACAGTTGCCCCGGAGATTTCTGCTTCTACTCGGTTCAAAGTCGGTTAAAGTGTCAGTTTTTCCGCTCAGCTTCCGTAGTATTACAGTTCAGGGCTCTGTCTGCGGTACAGTAAGTACTTTAGGTAGTAGTTCTGGGTTATTTGTGGAAATTGTAAAAACTTTTCTCGACTGGTTCGCTGAACCGATCCAACATATTTGAAATCTGTGTGTTTTTCCTTTAGTGTGTGGTTACGGTCCTTATCTGTTTTAAAAACCGTGTTAACGTTACTTTCAATACCCATAACACGGTTAGAAACCGATAAAGAGTCTTGCCTGGCGGTTGCTGTGAAAAGGGTAAGTTTGGTTAGATTGGCCATGTCTGAGAAAACCCAAGAAAAAAACGGGGCCCACTGAGTTTCAACACTGCAGTGAGTGTGGGAGCTCTTTGCTAAGACCGATCCCCACACCACCTGTGTTATTGTCTGGGGTTTGACCACCTTGATACAGACTGCCAAATATGAAAAACCTTCCTAAGTCTACCCTGGAAAAAGATTAGGCAGACTTTGGGAAAGAGGCCGAGAAGTCCGTTGACCGGATGGCCAGCCTGGTTCGGTTCCGACTGAACCAGAAGGAGTGCCCTCTGACCAGGGCGATACTTCTTCGGGCAAAAGGAGAGCCGATCCTGAGGGATCGGTTCCTACATAAAGGAAACGTAAAGAAAAATCAGCTGGTTCGGATCTGGAGGTTCATGTTCCAACCGCTGATGAGATTGCCCGAGCGATTCGGATTGTTGAATCGCTTTGCCCGGTTCCTTCCGATCCGGCTCTGTTATCTAGGGGTTTGGTTCGGTCGGTTCCTCTGGTTCAGGATTACGCCCCTGAAGATTTTTATGAACCGGAATTTGGAGAGGAGGGGGATTATGAGCAAGATGATTATTATGATGGAGCAGAAAGTCTGGATGTGCCCATTGAACCAGACATCGCCCCAGACAGACCTTCTGGTGTTTCCCCTCCTAGGCTCTCTAAGTCCCCTTCCCACTATCTGTTCTACAGAAAAGTAGCTGAAACCCTCTAGCTCCCTATGGAGGAGGCTACAGAGGATCAAGAGGAGCTTGATTTGTTGAAATGCTGGACATCCCAGAGTCCAGGAGGCTGTCTATTCCCCTACACAAATCGTTTGGGAAACAGACACAAAAAATGTTAAAGTCTCCAAATTCTGTACCTCCTGTTGATAGAAGAATGGACAAGAGGTATACCTTACAGGCTGAGACACAGTTTTTCTATCAGCAGTGCAGCAATGTTGGGGTAGTGCAGGCTGCAGCCTGTGACAGGGCTAATGTTCCCTTGGCTTCACACCCCACTGATAAAGACTTCAGGAGGATGGATGCCTTGGCAAAGGAACAGTACATGGCATCCTCTTTGTGACTCAGGCAGGCTAATTATATGGCCTATGTAGCCAGGTAACAGAAGTCCAGGTGGGACACTGTACTGACACTGGCTAAACAGGCCTCCCCCCAACTGGCTAAGGAGCTGGAGGAGGTGGCTGCTGACGGGACTGAGGTATCTAAGGTACAATTTCATGCTGCTGTGGACTCCAGTGATGTGTCATCAAGAGTCATGGCTACATCTGTGGCTCTTCGGAGAATGGCTTGGCTCAGATATACTAGCCTCTCACAGGACACCCAGGCTAAGGCCATGGATTTCACTGTGGAAGGTAATTCTCTGTTTGGGGAGCAGACAGAGAATTACATGAAAAAGATGGAGGAATATAGGACCCCTTATAGGAGTGCACAGGTCAAGAAGAGGCAGGCAACTTCTCAAAGGTAGCAATCTAGGGACAGGGGCAGGCCTTTTCATAGGCCTTTCTACCAAGCACAGGCTTCTTCTTCCTTTTCACAGAGGGGGTTCTTAAGAGGGAGAGGCAGAAGGGGGATGAGCAGGGCTACATCCACTCCTCAGCCTAAGGCCCCTGCCAAGCAGACACCCTGATGGGTCTTCCTGGGTCGACTCTCCTATCCCTGTAGGGTGCAGGCTGGCTTACTTTGTCCAGGACTAGATGTCTGTTACTTTAGACAAGTGGGTCCTGGAAGTAGTAAGCCAGGGACTGGTTCTTAGCTTCAAAAAATTTCCGAAGATGAGAGCCACATCTTTTCCACCTTCAGGTCTCTCCGAAACCCTTGCCCTAGAGGCAGAGGTTTGATCTCTTCTGGCCTTAAGAGCCATAGAGAGAGATCTCTATCCTACACCGGGGCAAAGGTCTGTACTCCAGGTACTTCCTTACCCCCAAAAAGACAGGGGAGTGGCGACCCATCCTAGATCTAAGATATCTGAACAAACATCTTTTAAAACCAAGGTTCAAGATGGTGACTCTGGGAATAATTCTTCCCTCCCTAAGGCCAGGGGACTGGCTAGCCTCCCTGGACCTCAAAGAAGCCTACTTTCACATCCCCATCAGGTGCTCCCACAGAAAGTACCTCAGGTTCAAGTTGCCCTCAGGCCATTATCAGTTCAAAGCAATGCCCTTTGGTCTAACATCAGCTCCAAAGGTTTTCACGAAGTGCCTGGCAGTAGTAGTTATAAGATTTCCATTTTTCCATATCTGGACGACTGACTCATAGTGGGTCAGTCTCCAGACCAAGTCAAGTCAGACCTGCAAGTGACTCAGCAAGTACTCACTTCCCTGGGATTTCTTCTCAACCTCCCCAAGTCAGTTCTCGAACCGGTGCAGCTTTTTACCTTTATAGGAGCAGAGCTAGATAGTGTCAAAGCAAGAGCCTTTCAGACAACATGAAGTCTTTCTGTATTCTGACATATGCAGTGATGTCCAACCTTTGAACTGCCCGGAGATGAAAGGTTAACTTTCCATGCCAGGCATGGGCGCTGAGCTCGAGCTTGGTTGAGACTCTGTCTGTTGCTGTTTGAACTCAAACCGTCAGATTCTTTACTCCGCCTCACTGAACAGTCGCTCCGGAGATTTCTCCTTTGCTCGGTTCAAGTTTGTCGGTTAAAGTGCTGTTTTCCTCGGTTTTCGACCGAATTTAATCCGTTAACCTGTCAGTTCAGTCTCTGTCTGTGGTATCGTGAGTACTAGATAGGTTATTTTCTTGTTCTTCTGTGTGGAACTTGTAAACGTGGGATCGGTTCGGTTTGAACCGATCAGGTTTGTTCAAAAGGTTTATTCTTCTTTTAGAGTGTGGTAACCGGTCCTTATCGGTTCTAAAAAAAATGGATTTCATTACGGTTTTTTCCACGACCCGTAACATGGTCAGGAACCGATAAGGATATCTTGCCTGGCGGATTGCCGGAAAAAGGGTAAGTTTTGTTAGGACTGGCCATGTCTGAGAAACCCAAAAGAAAAACCGGGCCCACTGGGTTTCAACACTGTAGTGTGTGTGGGGAAGCCTTTGCTAAGACTGACCCCACACCACCTGTGTTTATTGTCTGGGGTTTGACCACCTCGAGTCAGACTGCCAGATTTGTAAGGATTTCCTGCAGCTACCCTGGAAAAGAGTTGGTAGGCTCAGGAAAGGGAGCCAAGAAGTCCGCTGACCGGATGGCCAGCCGGTTCGGTTCAACCGAACCAGAAGGAGCCCTCTGACCAGGCGTGCTTCTTTGGGCAAAGGAGAACCGACTCTGAGTCGGTTCCAGTTAAAAGAAAAGAAGGATAAATCAGCGGTGCGGATCCACAACTTCTTTCTCCGACCGCTGATGAAATAGCCAAAGCGATAAGGATTGTTCAATCGCTAACCCGGTTCGACGAAAGCGGCACCATTGGGAAGGTGAGTCAGGTTGGTTCCCCGTTCAGATTATAATTTAGAAGATTTTATGAACCGGAGGAGGAGGAGGAGGAGAGTATGAGGATAGTGATGGTGATTACGAAAGTCTGGATGTGCCCATTGACCGGACTTTTCCCCAGACAGATCTTCAGGGTTTCTCCTCCTAGGCTTTCTGAGTCCCCTTCCATTTTTGTTCTACAAAAAGTGGCTGAAACTCTTCAGCTTCCTATGGAAGAAGCTGTAGACGACCAGGAAGAGCCTGACTATATTGAAATGATGGATATCCCAGAGTCTAGGAGGCTGTCTGTTCCCCTTCATAAGTCCTTTGGGAAACAGACAATAAAAATTTAAAGACTCTAATTCTATACCTCCTGTGGACAGAGAATGGACAAGAGGTATACTCTCTCAGGCTCTGATACGGGTTCCTACCAGCAATGCAGCCATGTTGGGGTAGTGCAGGCTGCTGCCTGTGATAAGGCAAATATACCCTTGGCTTCACACCCCCCAGATAAGGACTCCAGGAGGATTGATGCCATGGCAAAGAAACAGTACATGGCAGCATCCTTGGGACTCAGGCAGGCTAATTATATGACCTATACAGCTAGATATCAGAAATCTAGATGGGACACTGTAATGGCCTTAGCTAAATAGGTCCCTGGCCAGCTTGCCAAGGAGCTGGAGCAGGTGGCTGCGGATGGTACTGAGGCATCCAAGGTGCAATTCCATGCTGCAGTGGACTCCAATGATGTTTCATCTAGACTCATGGCTACATCTGTGGCTCTTCGTAGGATGGCTTGGCTCAGATGTACTAGCCTATCTCAGGATACCCAGACTAAGGCCATGGATTTTCCTGTTGAGGTAATTCTCTGTTTGGGGAGCAAACAGAGAACTACATGAAGAAAATGGATGAATACAGGACCACTTATAGGAGTGCTCAGGCCAAGGAAAGGCAACGCCTCCCAGAGGCAGTATTCAGGGGCAGGGGCAGGCCTTTTCATAGGCCTTTCTACCAAGCCCAGGCCTCCTCTTCTGCTTATGCTCATAGGGGGTTCTTCAGAGGGAGAGGCAGACGGGGTATAAGCAGGCCTGCTTCCACCCCTCAGCCTAAAGCCCCAGCCAAACAGGCACCCTGATGGGTTTGCCAGGGCTGATTCTCCACCACCGGTAGGGGGCAGGCTGGCTTACTTTGTCCAGGACTCGATGTCTCTAACATCAGACAAATGGGTCCTGGAAGTAGTAAGCCAGGGACTGGTTCTCAGCTTCAAAAAATTTCCCAAGATGAGAACCAGATCCTTTACACCTGAAAGTCCTTCAGAGGCACTTGCCCTAGAGGCAGAAGTCTCTTCCCTCTTGGCTCTGAGAGCCATGAGAGGTTCCACCCCTACACAAGGGAAAAGGATTGTACTCCAGGTACTTCCTAACCCCCAAAAAGACAGGAGAATGGCGGCCCATCCTGGATCTCAGATATTTAAACAAGCACCTTTTAAAGCCAAAGTTCAAAATGGTGACTCTGGGAATAATTCTACCCTCTTTAAGGCCAGGAGACTGGCTAGTTTCCCTGGACCTCAAGGATGCCTATTTCCATATTCTCATCAGAAGCTCCCACCGAAAGTACCTCAGGTTCGAGCTGCCCTCAGGCCATTACCAATTCAGAGCAATGCCCTTCGGACTAACTTCTGCTCCAAGGGTGTTCACAAAATGCCTGGCAGTAGTGGTTGCCTTCTTAAGGAGAAAAAAGATCTCCATCTTTCCATACCTGGACGACTGGCTCATAGTAGGCCAGTCTCCAGACCAAGTCAAGTCACACCTACAGATAACTCACTTCTCTAGGTTTCCTTCTGAATCTTTCAAAGTCAGTTCTAGAGCCTGTGCAGCTCCTCACCTTCATAGGGGCAGAGCAGGATACAGTAAAGGCAAGAGCCTTCCTTCCCTGGACAGGGCAAGGACCCTTATCTCACTGGTCTCTTCATTCACCCTCCAGGTGTCTCGACCAGCAAGGCATTTTCTGCAGCTCCTGGGACACATGGCTGCCTCTACAGCAGTGGTCCAGGAGCAAGATTTCAAATGAGGGACATTCAGTTCCACTTGAGAGCCTTCTGGTCTCAGAAAAGGATCCTCTGACCAAACTAATCCCAGTGACTCGAACCCTGATCCAGGCGTTACAGTGGTGGCAGGATCAGGACAATCTAAGACAGGAGTTCCTTTTGTCACTCAGTCTCATTCTCTAATCCTTACTACAGATGCCTCCCTCTTGGGGTGGGGAGCCCACTTGGGGGACCTGGCCACCTAAGGGTTGTGGTCTCCTCAGGAATCTCTGCTTCACATCAATCTTTAGAACTCAGAGCAGTGTTTCTAGCACTTCAAGCTTTTTCCAAGTCTGTTCAGAACAAAGTAGTTCAGATCAGGACAGACAATACCACCACAATGTGGTATATCAACAAGCAAGGGGGCACTCGGTCTACGGCCTTGTGCACAGAGGCAATGAAGTTGTGGTCTCTGGCCTATTCCCTGAACGCCTCTCTTACAGCAGTGCACCTCCCAGGGAAGGACACTGTCCTGGCAGATGCTCTCAGCAGGATATCTCAGGGCCATCACGAATGGTCCCTGGATCCCCTGATTTTGAAGGTGATCTTCTCCAGATGGGGCACCCCACAGATAGATCTTTTTGCAGCCCCAGACAATCACCAACTTCCTCTCTTTTGCTGCAGGCCCCCAATGTTGGGCTCAGTCCCCCTGGATGCCCTAGTTCTCAATTGGGAAGGGAAGTTCCTGGATGCTTTTCCCCCCTTCCCTCTCCTGTTCAAGGTGCTAGTCAAAATCAGGTCTCAGTCCTGCAAGGTGATTCTGATTGCTCCAGACTGGGCCAGACTGCCCTGGTACCCTCTCTTGTTGTCCTTAGCAGTCCACCTTCCCCTGTCTCTTCCCAGAAATTACAACCTGTTAACATGTGCCCAGGGGAGGGTTTGGTATCCGAATCTCAAATCTCTCAATCTCAAGGCCTGGCTCTTGAAGAGTTAGAGTTCTGATTTGCACCTCTCTCAAGGTGTTCTGGATATTCTTAAGGCTTCTCAAAAGCCTTCCACCAGAAAAACTTACAATTCCAAGTGGAAAAGATTTACTATATGGTGCTCTGGGAAGCATATTTCTCCAGAGTCTGCTGGCCTGCCCACAGTCCTTGATTATATGGTTCATCTTAATGGCTTGGGACTCAGACTAGCTACACTAAGAGTGCATCTGGCAGCTGTCTTTGCCTTCCTCTCAGTGGGCAAGCACTCTTCCCTTTCAGCTCATCCTATATTTTCAAAATTTTTCAAGGGATTGCTGCATACCAATCCTCCTTCAGGGACCCTGCCCTGCTTGGGACCTTAATGTTTGCATTGCTCAGCTTATGCAACCCCTTTGAACCTTTGTCCTCAGCAGGCTTAAGTACTTGACTTGGAAAACTGTTTTCTTGGTGGCCATCACTTCTGCCAGACATAAGTGAGTTGCAGGCCCTTCAGTGGAACCTGATTTTATCTCTTTCCATAGAGATAAGGTGGTCCTCAGGACTAATAGGAAGTTTTGCCTAAGGTGGTTTCAGATTTCCACCTTACCCAATCTCTGTCTCTTCCTGTTTTCTTCACTGACCATTCCTCCTCTGGGAGAGGAGGCTGCACTGTTTGGATGTGAAAGGGCCCTTAGCTACTACATAGGCGCTCCAAGGGTCACGGGTTTGACTCCCTCCAACTGTTCCTCACTTATGGCGAGGTTAGTAGGGAAAACCTGCCACCAGGAGATCTATTCCCAGGTGGATTTTCTCTTGCATTCAGTTTTGCTATGAAAACTAGGTAGGATCCCCCCTCAGGCCTGAGGGCTCACTCTACCAGAGGTACAGCTGCTTCCTGGCTGCTGCCAGGGATATTCCTTCTTAGAGATTTGTCAAGCAGCCACCTGGAAAACAGTACAGACTTTTACCAAGCATTACTCTCTGGATATCCAGGCTAGGAGTGATGCTCGGTTTGGCACAGCAGTGCTTCAGAGCCTATTTCCAAAGTAGGTTCTGTCCGTCCTCCATGGAGGTACTGCTTGGTAGTCTGCTACTGTCAGAATACAGCAAGACTTCATGTTGTTTGAAGAAAAAATTACTCACCTTAGTAATGTTTCTTCTAATGGAGTCTTGCTGTATTCTGACCTCCCTCCCGCCTCCCCTCTCAGAACCTGGGTTTTGGGATGTGAGTGGGCAGTAACAGTGTTGGCACTCGGGAGGTGCCCCCACCCCTTCTTTTCTCACCCCTTTAGTTTGGGTGTGTGGGTGTTGTGTTTTGTTTTATTTTTCGGGTTTCCTGACTTGAGTCTTTGTTTTGGGACCAAAAAATCTTTTTATTATATTTAGTAGCCAGTTGGCTAGTGTAAGTTTACAGTTTCCACACAGGACACCCAGTGAGTATAGCTCGTAAAGATCTGACGGTTGGAGTTCAAACAGCAACAGACAGAGTCTCAACCGAGCTCGAGCTCAGCGTTCCATGCCTGGCATGGAAAGTTAACTCTTTCATCTCCGGGGCAGTTCAAAGGTTGGACATCACTGCATATGTCAGAATACAGCAAGACTCCATTAGAAGTCACAACATTACTAACGTGAGTAATTTTTTCTTCTTCCTCTGGAAAGGGCAAAAGTTCTTATAGAACTGGCTTCTTCCTTCAGCCTTCAGGTGTCCTGACCAGCAAGGCACTTCTTCAGCTCTTGGGCCACATGGCAGCTTCTACAGCAGTGGCACAAGGGGCAAGATTCCAGATGAGGGACATTCAGTTCCATCTGAGGGCCTTTTGGTCCCAAAGGAAGGATCCTCTTACCAAACTGATTCCAGTGACTCGGACAAAGATCCAAGCTCTTCACTGGTGGCAGGATCAGGGCAATTTAAGGCAAGGGGTCCCATTTGTCACTCAGTCTCATTTGGTGGTTCTTACCATGGATGCTTCCCTTTTGGGGTGGGAAGCCCATCTGGGGGCTCTCACAGCCCAGGGCCTATGGTCCCTCAGGAATCCCTTCTTCATATCAATCTTCTGGAACTCAGGGCAGTTTTTCTGGCCCTGCAGGCTCTCTCAGTCCATACAGAACAAGGTGGTTCAGTTCAGAACAGACAACACCACCACCTTGTGGTACATCAACAAGCAGGGAGGCACTCGGTCCAACGGCCTTGTGCACAGAAGCCATGAAATTGTGGTCCCTGGCTTATTCTATGCAGACCTCTCTAATAGCAGTCCACCTTCCAGGGAAGGATAATGTGCTAGCAGATACCCTGAGCAGGATCTCCCAGGGCCATCACGGATGATCCCTGGACCCTCTGGTGTTGAAAGTGATTTTTTCAAGGTGGGGCACTACAGAGATAGATCGCTTTGTTGCCCCAGACAATCACCAACTTCCACTGTTTTGTTGCAGACCCCCAGTCTTGGGCTCAGTCCCTCTGGATGCTCTCATGTTGAACTGGGAAAGGAAATTTCTCTATGCCTTCCCTCCCTTTCCTCTACTGTTCAAGGTTCTGGTCAAGGTAAGGTCACAACCCTGCAAAGTGATTCTGATTACTCCAGATTGGGCAAGTCAGCCCTGGTACCCCCTCTTACTGTCCCTAGCAGTCCATCTTCCCTTGTCTCTTCCCAGGAATTACAACCTGTTAACCTCCTCTCAGGGGAGGATTTGGTACCCCAATCTTCGGACTCTCAATCTCAAGGCATGGCTCTTGAATAGTTGGAGTATGCAGATTGCATCTATCCCAAGGGTTCTGGATATTCTCAAAGTCTGCCACCAGAAAGACTTATGACTCCAAATGGAAAAGATTCAGCATTTGGTGTTCAAAAGCATATATCTCCAGGCACTGCTGAATTGCCTACAGTTCTGGATTATATGGTCCATCTTAATGGCCTAGGCTTCAGACCAGCTACTCTCAAGGTACACTTGTCAGCTGTTTCTGCTTTTCTGTCAGTGGGAAAGCCTTCCTCACTGTCATCTCACCCTGTATTCTGTAAATTTTTCAAGGGATTGCTTCATACCAATCCTCCCTTTAGGGATACTGCCCCTGCCTGGGACTTAAATGTTTGCATTGCTCAATGTATGCAACCCCCATTTGAGCCTATGTCCTCAGCAGAGCTTAAGTACTTGACTTGGAAAACTGTGTTTTGGTAGCCATTACCTTTGCCAGGCGTATTAGTGAATTGCAAGCCCTGTCAGTGGAACCTGATTTTATCTCCTTTCATAGAGATAAAGTGGCCCTTAGAACCAATAGGAGGTTCTTGCCCAAAGTGGTTTCAGACTTCGATTTGAGTCAGTCTATGTCTCTTCCTGTTTTCTTCACTGATCATTCTTCCTCGGGAGAGGAGGCTACACAGTTTAGATGTTAAAAGAGACCTTAGCTACTACATAGAGCGTACCAAGGGTCACAGGTTTGATTCCCTCCAGTTGTTCCTCACTTATGGAGAAGTGGGAAAGGGCAAACCTGCCACCAAGAGAACTGTTGCCAGGTGAATTGTTTCTTGTATACAGTTCTGCTATGAGAAACTGGGAAAAATTCCACCCTCAGGCCTGAGGGCTCATTCCTCAAGAGGTACAGCTGCTTCCTGGCTGCTGAGGCTATCCTCTGTTAGGAATTTGCCAAGCAGCCACCTGGAAAACAGTCCATACCTTTACCAAGCATTACTCTCTGGATATCCAGGCTAGGAGTGATGCTCGGTTTGGCACAGCAGTACTTCAGAGCCTATTTCCAAAGTAGGTTCTGTTCCTCCTCCATGGAGGTACTGCTTGGTAGTCTGCAGATTGTCAGAATACAGCAAGACTTCATTTTATTTGAAGAAAAAATTACTTACCTTAGCCATTATATTTCTTCTAATGGAGTCTTGCTGTGTTCTGACCACCCTCCCTGCCTCCCTTCTCAGAACCTGTTTTTGGGAAGTGGGTGGGCAGGCGCAGTGTTGCACCCCAAGGGTGTTTCAGGTACACCCTCCACTTTATCTTGGTGCTTTGTATTATAATCTTTTATTTTTGGATAGGTTTTGGTTTTGGGTTTCCTGACTTGAGTCTTCCTTCGGGTATCCAAAACTTTCTGTTGCCAGTTGGCTAATTAAAAAATTTTACAATTTCCACATAGTCAGTGAGTGTTTGCTTGTAAGAATCTGACGGTTGGGTTTCAAAGTGCTGCAGACAGAGACCTCAACCGAGCTCAAGCTCAATGTTCTATACACTGCATAGAAAATTAACCTCTTCTCTCCTGGACAGTTCGAAGGCTGGAGCTGACTGCAGATTGTCAGAATGCAGCAAGCCTCCATTAGAAGAAATATAATTACTAAGGTGAGTAATTTTTTTTCTTCTTACCCCGAATGACGTATGAGGCTCTCATTTTAGGGGACTAGAATCGGTATTTACGATGATATCACCCTAGTACTTTAAATGTCATTTTTGCATGTATCAAGTTTCATCTCTGGCAAGCAAGGTGCCAATTTTTGTCTCAGCAGTTGAACACTACAGTACTGTCTCTGGCATTAATGATTGAAACTACCCTAAAATTGGTAAAAGAGTTGGATTACAGGAAATTGCCTAATGCTCAAGCGGATGTATTGTGGAGGAGAGTTGCATGGATAGGATAGGATAGGATAGGAGGGGAAGTTTGCCCTTCAGAATATGGGAAATGGTTGAATACTGGTAATTGTTTCATACATCCAGTTTTGCTTTGACAGGCAAACCCAAAAATTCTGTAGTTTGCAAAATGTTCAGTAGGAAAGACAACAGATGTGTAGAATGTACAGATTTTTGGGGCCTCACGTTTTCTTTAAGATGTTGAATCCTTTTTTTTATATATAGATTGGCGGAAGATTTCTTGTTATGTTAGATATCAGCATCTTTTTTATTTTTTTATTTTCTCAATCTCACTATGTACTTGGTATGTATAATGTTTTCTTTATGTCCAACTCTTAAGTCCTTTTGCCTGTATGTTCCTCCTCTACCTACCGCTTGTAACCCTATGAAGTCTTTTATTGTTAAACAACATTACACTTACCCGATTGTACTGATCTGCTTACCTGTATGTAACTGTCACTCCTGGGTTGCCCCTGAAAAAGGGACCTCCGGGGCCCAGTGGGCCTACCCGGTCATCAAAATTCAATAAATAAATAAATAAATAAATATTTTTTTTCTTGTATATGTTTGGTATGAATTAATACCCATTTTTTTTTTTTTTTGCTTTGTATGATTTGTTCTGTTTTTCTTATGTATAATTCCTTTATGATTGTGTATGAAGTAATGCATTTTGTTCATGTGTATTTGTTTTGTTTTTTCAAATAAAAATTCCCCTACTCTTTGAGGGGCACTGTGGACATCCGTTCCACGCATCTGGTGTGACAGTTTGGAGATGGCGTCCCAGGTGGAAGAGTCTGCTTCCTCCCACCGGCTAACAGAGGAAGCCCCGACCAGCATTCTGTCCAGTTTCGGCTGTTTTGACCCAAAACAGTGAGCTCGCAAGTCCAGTAACAACTAATACGAAGTCGGTACTTGGAACCAACCTGGCTATGCTGCAACAGTTCATGAGCAAACTTGACAGGTAAAGGCACTAATTTTCATTCAAGATGAGCTTACCTGCTTACTCTATTAGAGTCAGAAGACTAATACTACCTTATCTGTGGAAGTATAAAGTAAAGGTTGCTTTGGAGGTTAGCAGACTGCAATAAGTTGCAAGCAGACTCATAAATTTGGCGGTGAGTGCAGTGCTACAAAGTAGCATGCTGGTTTCAAAGGGCCTGTAGAAAGTGTTTAAACTGCTGCGTCATCACAAACCTTTTCATGAGGCACAGCTTGACTCTGAGACCAACAATGCTGTAAATGGAGAAACTATCAAGATGAATAACAATGCTCAGTTGCGAATGGTTACAAATAACACCACTCAGCCCCCTAATTAAGATGATAACCTTTCGGCCTCTGGTGTGACAATTGGTGAAGCACTCTGGCAAGCAGGCTGGGTCAGGCCTAACAAAAATAAACCTTGGCTATCTCCAGAGAATAACTTTTCTCAGCAAGTATCCCAGCAAGGGGAAATGGTAGTAGCCTAAGATCCACGTATGCTCCCGTCCTTGTTAGAGCTCAGCATGCATGCATGCACCAGAGGTTAGACTCTGTTCTCAGCAGCTAAATACAGAAGATCTATCTAATGAAAGCATTGCAAATATGGATTCTACCCCTGTAAGCTTGGAGGCAGGAGAAACTACAGATGCAGTATACTCCCCCGCCATCCAGGTTTGTCAGCAGTACAGGAACAAGAGAGCACATCTGCTAGCATGTCAGGATCAAATCAGCTTGAAAAAAATCAAAGAAAATCTTATGCAGGGCTTTTTCACACCCCACCAGAACCAGCAAAAAGGCGAAATGATATACACATAAAATACAGAGGAGGCCTGGATACCTTTCCAGACTGGAGATATGTGGGGAAGGTATTGTTGAAAGAATCACAGAAGCTTGATGGCAGAAAAGGACCATATTGGCCCACCCAGTCTGCCCCATTTTCTCCCCTACACCACCCCCTCCCTGCCAGCCCCTGCCCTCCCACGATACCCAGCCCCATATTCCTGTCCCATGCCCTCTTGAATTCTTCCACTGATTTAGCCCCCACCACTCTGTCCAGCAGTCTGTTCCATTGCTCTACCACCCTCTATGTTCCCTGTATCTTTTTCCTTGCACTCTGAGGCTGTGCCATCTAGTTCTGGCTCCCTCCTTCTTTAGTAAACCCCCTTCTCCTACTTTATTGAGCCCCTTTACATATTTAAAAGTTTCAGTAATGTCTCCCCTTTCCCTCCTTGTCTCCAGCATGTACAGATCCAGCTCCTTACACCTCTGCATGTATGTCCTCCCCTACATACCCTGCACCATCTTGGTTGCCCATGGGCTTTTCAGCCCAGGAAATTTATGCCCTTATACACACTTTGGGAGATCCTATCTTTGATGCTAGTTTTAAGACAGCAACTAGCCTTGAATCTTTTTGGCAAAGTAACTTAAGTGTGAAACATACTCCAGAGTGGGCCACTTTTATTGCCATTCCAGTCACAAAATCTGCTTTTTGCACAATAACAGTTTGGTTTAAAAATGTAGGGGTGTCAATTTCTGACATTTTGTACTGGCTGAAAACCAAATGCACTGTTTTAGGACTTTCTGACCCTATAATGGACATGGAACAAATGTGGACATGGGGTTGGCGCATCAGGGTACACCTGCCTCAAACCAATGGGATGATACAGCATTTAACAAGTTGTGTTTTTCTCGGAAAAGATTGTGACTTCATCTTTTATGTTGGACAGCCCTAATCTTGCTTTAGATGTGGGGCATATACTCACCTGAATAATGCATGTGATCAGCTAAAATGCTCCTTATGTAGTGAAATTGGCCATTCTGCAGTTGGGTGTCCGACACCCATTTACTGCAATCTGTGTGAAGAAACAAAGCATACATATATAGATTGTTCCTGGTCCTCTCACAATATTCAGAATGCTACGTGAGGAACAAGATGAATTTGTGACCAAACTCAGACTTATTCTGCACAGACCCTTTTACGGATGCAGCAGCCTGGTGGGGTTGTTACGGAGGAAAGCCTTGATCATAGTTCTACCAATCAAGAAAATAGGCAAATGCCAGATAATCCTCAATCCCCTGCCATCTCCACAGTTACTCCGCCAATCCCAGAGGGACGAAGGATTTCAGAACAAGAAGAAAATGTGAGGAGTGCTACCATTACATTACAGGAGCATGACAGAGAGAAAGGAGGGACTGATTCCAGTCTTTCCATTACTTCTATTCCTGGACGACACAATATACTTCCCGCAGTAATGGATGAATGGGAACAGTGTAAATCACATGGAGTCACCTGAAGTAAAGCAACCCTGAAAGGGACATCTTCTATGATCACTCAATCTGAAGGAGTGCAAACAAGGAATAGGTTTTCAACCTTGTCCAAAAGGAAGCAGTGGGCCGAGGAAGACTCGAACGGGTCTTCTCGCGGCTGCCATAACCTGATAAATGCGACCGATATAGAACTTGTGGTGGAAGAAGAACAAAAATCTGGGAAGAAAAAAAATCCAAAGGAAACGTCTGGATCAGAAGAGAATAGTTGGCGTATACAAAAAGCAAATGCATCCTGTACTAACATATGGTTCCTTGAACACTAATAGCTTGAAGAACCCGAAAAGGAGACATATTACTTTTTCTATACTTCAGGACTTAAAACTAAAAATCTATTTTTTTTACAGGATACCAGACTTCATATGTTATGGGAGCAGCAGATTGCATCGAAAGAATGGTCTGAGGGACCCTCCTTCTGGTCCTTAGGAGAAGCATCCTGTGCAGGGTTGGGCATTCGTTTTAATGTACAGAGGTTTAAAATCACTAGATTAATGGAGCTGGTTCCCGGCCGAGTGTTAATTTTAAACGTAATTTATAATAGTCATATTTTCGGCTTATTAATGTTTACAATCCTCAAACCAAATATCAAAGGATAGAGCTCCTTAAAACATTCAACCATAGTTATTTACAACAAAATCTGTAATTTTGGAAGGGACTTTAATTGCTGTCTGTCCCTAGATGATAAACAGGTAATACACAAAATTATACAGTGATACTATTTTTTAAAGAATATGATTTCTACTGCTTGACTTAAGTGTGCACAGAAGGGCTTCCCATGATCATCATGCCTTTTTAAAGGAAGAATTTCTACTAGGATAAACTTTTTCTTTGTTTCTAATTGGCTACTTGTTGCTAAATTTTCGACAGTCCCAACAGAAACTTCCGATCATAGATTGATTAGGGTGAGTTTGGGCTCTCCCGCTAACAAACCTGTTGCTAATAATACCTGGAGACTTAATGTCTCTTTTAGAAGATCCAGAGGGCTGGGATGAGATTCAAGAATCTCGGTGCTAAACAATCTGTCTTTGAGTTGTATGACAACTCATTGGTATGGTGACAGGATGTTAAACAAGCATTTGTCAATGCTGAATGTTTGCTTGCTGGCATTGGTAGTGTAGAAGTTACAGAGCTGCATAATAGGAATGGCAGCGAAGTAGTGAACTGAAGCCAACCCCACCACCACCCTGCAGAGAGTGACAGGCATTGGGGTGTGAATTTGGGTCGTCAGGCATAACGACCACGCCATTTCACCACACTCTACCCTGCAGACACTGACAAATGTCACGGTGTGCCTTGGGGTCTTGTCCCTTATGCGCACCCCATTCCATCAGGAAATACAGTGAGATGGGTGCAGTATAGGAAAATGGGGTGAAGTTTGGGGCCGAAGAGTCCGAGGCACACCTTGATGCCTCTCACTGGCTGCAGGGTACGGGTGGGGGTGGAATGGTATGAGCATTACAGGCAAGAATCCCAAGTCACACCCATGATGCCTGTCATTCTCTACAGGGTGGGGCATTATGGTGGAAACCTAACGCCTCAGGCATTCGTTAGTATTTTCCTCCAAATTTTCAACATGGTTTTTGTGACCCCACCTCATGAACAGTGGCAATATCAGTTTGTTGGCGAAAACTGCTTTTGCTGGCGACTACGGCATTTGGCACCACAGGTGCAAAACACATTCGAACAGGATGTGAAAATGACAGCGGTACTGTTCATGGGGAGGTGTAAAATAGGCAATGTTGAAAATCTGCTATAAAATATTTAAAAACTGATGAAGTCACGACGTGCGTAGAAACTGTGTAACTTACACCTGTAATGTAACTAGTTTGGGGATTTTTTTACAGCAGATTGTTAACACAGGCATTTTGGAACCTCCGATCATGAACAGTGTCAGTGTGATTTTCTTTATCTGTCCCGAACAATGATTTCCCACAGCGACCACGCATTTCTGCACTGAAAGTGTGAAACACATTTCAGCCATGTTGTGAAAATGGCAGCTGTACTGTTCATAAGAAGGTGTGGAAAATGCCACTGGTGAAATCTGGACTGAAAATATTACAAATTCATGAACTTACGAGTGTGTGAAAACTGCGCAATGCTCACTCGTAACACAGTCATTTTATGGAGTTTTGTCACCAGATTTTCAATATAGCCATTTAAGTCCTCTGCTCATGGCCAGTGTCACTGTGATTTTCTTAATCTGTCCCAAACATTGTTTTCGCACATCGACTATACCATTGTGCGCTACTTGTGCGGAAACACATTTTGGGCGAGATGTGAAAAAGGGTAGCTGTACTGCTCATAAGGAAGTGCGGTAAAATGGCACTGTTGAAAATCTGGTGTGCAAATATTACAAATTCGCAAACTTGCCAGCGTGCATAATAACTGCGCAACGTGCGCTCCTAAAACAGTCATTTTTGGGAATTTTTTCACCAAATTTTCCACATAGCCATTTTAAGACCTCTGCTCATGAACAGTGTCACTGTGATTTTCTTAATGTGTCGTACGTTGATTTTACTTGCGACTACTCCATTGTATGCGCTACATGGAAACCGTTGTGGGCGAGATGTGAAAATCGAACATATGAACATATGAAATTTGCCAGCAGATAAAGGCCTAGAGGTCTATCAAGTCTGCTCGAATGTGCAGCTAGCACCCCTTATTCTGCAGCTGCCCCTCCCTTCCACCCTTCCCCTTCATTAACCCTCCCCCTTGTCCTGTCCCATCCTCGTTTGAAGCAGTCCACTGTTCTACTGCATACCACTTCAGGAGGTAACGCATTCCACCCAGCCACCACCCTCTCTGTAAAAAAGTGTCTCCTCATCTCCCTCCTGAACCTTCCTCGCTCCAGTCTCATATCATGGCCCCTGGTGTCCCTCCCCTCCCTTACTTTGAACAGCCCCTCTGTACTTGTCTTGTTTATTCCTTTCATGTATTTAAAGGTTTCAATCATGTCACCCGTCTCTCCTCTCCTCTCCTCCAGTGAGTACATGTTCAACTCCTTCAACCTCCTCTCGTATGATAAGTCCCCCAGCCCCTTGATCATCTTTGTCGCTCTGCACTTCACCTCCAGTAACAATGTCCCTCTTCAGATACGGACGCCAGTACTGCACGCAGTACTCCAGGTGTGGTCTAACTGATGACCTATACAGTGGCAGAATCACTTCCTCCCTCCTCGAGGATATACCCCTTGCAATACAACCCAGCATTTTGTTGGCCTTTGCAGCTGCCTATCTACATTGTGCCGAGTTGTTCATTGACCCTGTAATGAGCACACCCAGATCCTTCTCCTCCTCTGTCTGGGCTAGCTGCACTCCCCTTAGCTGGTAACTCCTCCTTGGGTTCTTAATCCCAAAATGCAGCACCTTGCAATTTTTGGCATTAAAGCCCAGTTGCCAGGTGTCTGACCAGGTTTCAAGCTTTGCCAGATCATCTTGCAACCCCTGCCATCCCCCTAGGTCATCCACCACCGCGCCTACCTTGGTATCATCAGCAAACAGACTGATCTTGCTCTTGATGTCCCATGATATGTCTGCAATGAATATCCCAAACAACACTGGTCCCAACACCGAGCCCTGTGGAACACCACTCGTCACTGCCCTTGGGTGTGAGAGCTCACCACCCTCTGTTGCCTTCCCTGCAGCCAGTTTCCTACCCATCTCACCAGCTTTGCACCCGCCCCTGTGCCTACTAACTTCCTTCCCAGCCTTCCATGTGGCACTGAGTCGAATGCCTCAAAAATGACAGCTGTACTGCTAATATGGAGGTGTGGTAAAATGGCAATGTTGAAAATCTGGAGTGAAAATATTGAAAAGTCGCTGAACTTACGGCGTATGTGCAGGAACTGTGCAACGCACTCTCGTAAAACAATAATATTAGGAATTTTTCCACCAAATTTTCAAAATAGGCTTTGAGGCGCACCTTATGAACACTGACAGTGTCGTTTAGTTAATCGGTCCGAAAGGTGATTTTGCGCAGTGACTGTGAAATCACCCTTCAGGCCGATTGACGCCATGACAGTGACAGCATTCATGAGAAGGAGTCCCAGAAAACCTATGTTGAAAATTTGGTGCAAAAATTCCAAAAAATGCCCGAGATATGCAGCAAAGTTGAAAAAACCCTATCTATTACATTATACAGCTTACCGGCATTTCCTCAGTTCGCGGTCGGCTTTGAAGAGTGCAGACGTGTTCCCAGTCCACAGATCGTCGTGCCGGACTCCAGAGGTAAGTATGTGGTGAGGGGGGTGTGGGGAGGCAGGGTGCGCAGTGGTGGGCGCGGGTGGGCTGGGAGAACACCGAGGTAACGTTTTCTTTTTACAGGTTTTTTTTTCCTTTAAGGAAGACAACGGGGGCGTTTGCCACGCTGGGATGGGCTCCCAGTGTGCAGCTAAAAGGCTGTTTGGGGGGACTGGAGCTGACAGGGGATTAGGCACCACCGTCGGCCATACGGAATTGTGCCACGCTGGGGTGGGCTCCCAGCGTGGCAGCTGTAGGCTGTTTGGGGGCTGGAGCCGTCGAGGTTGGGCACCCTGTCAGCCATATGGATGTTGTGCCACGCTGGGGTGGGCTCCCAGCGTGGCACCTAAACTTTTTGGGGGCGGGCGTAGGTTGGCGGGCATTGGGCACCCCGTCGGCTATACGGTATGTGCGTGGGGGGCGGCGTGAGCACGCAATATGCGTGCTGTGCGTGTTGGTGGGAGCTCTGCTCACTGAAGCGGAGCTCTCCCTTTCAACTGTATTCCACTGCATTTTCAACTGCTGTCATAGACAGCTGGAGCAGTGATTGGAGCACCGCGACCGCGCCTGCAAACACACTGACTGAATTGGAAGAGGCTGACACACCTCTGGAAAACTCGGATGATGGCACTATGTTTCTTGCACATGCGTGCAAGCAAACATAAAAAGATATAAAAATATGTTGTACATGGATGGCACAGGTGGCTTCCCAGGAGGAATACCTAGAAATATTTAAGCTTGAGGAAACATTTACAAAGATCAACATCTAAAATGGTAGAAACTGGTGCTGACTACTCTATACAAATAAGAAATGTCAAAAAAGAAATGACTACTTTTCAGTATGATAGGGGTCAGACCTTGTTTCTTGAACAGAAGTTAGGTATGCAGGGAAAAGCACACCATGTAAATCCATATGACAGCTGTAACCAAAGGGTAGAATCTAAATATATGGTTGAATTAAGATCAACTACGGGGATAAAAACAAACAGAAGTCATGAAATGTTACAGTTTGTTAATGAATATGTAGAGTTAACATTTGGCTTTACAGCTCCTAGCTCTCATAAATTTGAGGAATTTTTTAGTAGTATTCAAGTACCAGGAATTCCTAAGGACATCCAAGACCACTTTTTAGCCAAATCACTAAGCAAGAGTTGTTGTCAGTCATTTCGGACTTAAAAAATAATGTAACACCTGGGCCGGATGGGGTTCTGGGAGAATTTTACAAAAAAACAGCAGACCTTTTGGCTGATTATTTGATAATAGTGTTTAATGACATGCTAAAGAGTCAAGCGCCTTTTCCATCTGCTTTAGCAGACAGTTTATTAATTTTTCTGCATAAAACGGAAGATAAGTTAGAACTGAATAACTGGAGGCCCATCAGCCTAATCAATGTTGATTGGAAATTTCTGTGTAAAATTTTGAGTAATAGATTAGTAAAAGCTGCATGCTATGTGATTTCTCTTGAGCACACCTGTACTAGTCCGCATTGGTCTGTGCTAGATAAAAGATTTTACAGTCTGTATTTTTGACCTTTCCTTGTTTCTGCTGCCCAAGTAACATTAGTATGGAGAAATTAACCACTCAACTTATATAGAAACATAGATGTTGATGGCAGATAAGGACTGCAAGGCCCATCCAGTCTGCCCATTTTTTTTCTACCTTGTGAATGTGCCATAGGCCTTTACTCTGTCAATGGCCTATCTATTCATACTCATCTGTATTGCTCCCTTATGCCTATCCCATGCCTGTTTGAAGCTCTGCACTGTACTCATACCCACCACTTCCTGAGGTAGGCCATTCCATGCATCCACCACCCTTTGTGTGAAAAAGAACTTCCTCACGTTACCCCTTAATCAGCCTCCCTCTAATCTCATGATGTGTCCTCTTGTCCTGCTGTTTTTCTTATATTGAAACATTAGACTCTTTCACCTTGTTAATGTCCTTAAGATGTCTGAATGTTTCGATCATATCACCTTTCTCCCTTCTTTGCTCTAGGGTATACATATTGAGCTCCGTTAATCTGTCCTCATATGTTTTCTGATGCAGTCCCTGCACCATTTTGGTTGCCCTTCTCTGGACTGCCTCCATTTTGTTAATGTCCTTGTGAAGGTGCAGCCTCCAGTACTGCATGTAGTTTTCCAGGCGGGGCCTAACTAGTGTCTTGTAAAGAGGGATTATTACCTACCTCGTACGGCTAGTGATACCCTTACTAATACACCCCAACATCCCCCTAGCCTTACCTACTGCTTTAGAGGTCTGCTTGGATGATTTCAGGTCATCTGTGATGATGATGCCCAAGTCTCTTTCTTCCCTTGTGATTGCCAGCAACTCCCCTCCGAACCTATAGGTGGCTAGGGGGTTTCTCTTTCCTATGTGCATGATCTTGCGCTTCTTTGCATTAAACCCCAGTTGCCACTCTTCTGACCATTTTGCCAGCTTTTCCAGATCTCTTCTCATTCTGCCTACCCCATCTGGATCATCTGCTCTGTTGCAGATCTTGGTGTCATCTGCAAACAGACAAACCTTACCCTCTAGTCCATCTGCAGTGTCGCTGATGAAGATATTGAAGAGGTCTGGCCCCAGGACTGATCCCTGAGGTATCCCACTTGTGACTTGCATCTCTTCTGACTGTATACCCTGTACCACCACTCTCTGTTTTCTGCCAGCCAACCAGCTGCCACCCAGTTGACCAACTTCTGACCCACTCCAAGCCAACCCAGCATATTGATCAATCTTCTATATGAAACAGTATCAAAAGCTTGCTGAAGTTAAGGTAGGCAACATCAACTGCATCCCCTTGGTCCACCACTCTGGTTATCCAGTCAAAGAAATCTATGAGATTAGTTTGACAGTACCTTCCTGTTGTAAACCCATGCTGTCTTGGATCCTGTGCTCCCATGGATTCCAGGTGTTGCACTATCCTTTCCTTAAGGGTGCCTCCATAATCTTGCCCACTACTGAGGTAAGACTGACTGATCTGCAGTTCCTCCTCCTCCTCTGCTACCACTTTTGTGGAGCGGGATCACATAAACCCTTCTCCAGCCCTTTGGGACCTCTCCTGTGCTCAGAGACTTACTAAACAGTTTTGATAATGGCACACGCTAGTTCCACCCTTTGCTCCTTTAATACTCTGGGATGTATGCCATCCGGTCCCATTGCCTTGTCCACCCTGAGCTTAGCAGGCTCTTTTGGGACCCTTTCTTTGTGGAGGACTTGTGCACACTCCCTCCCCTGTGTCCATGGTGCTGAGCTGTGGGCCCTGCCCTACCTTCTCCTCAGTAAATACTGAGCAATAGTATCTATTTAAGATAGATGCTTTCCTTGGTCCTACTCCATACACTCCCAATTATCCCTTTGATCTTAGCAATACTCACTCTGGACTTTCTCCTTTCACTAATGTATCTACAGAAAGTCTGCCCCTTCTTTACTGTTCGTTCTAGTGTTTCCTCAGTTTGGGCCTTTGCCTGCTTTACTGCCTTCCCTGCTTCCCTTAGAGAGTTTGGTATGCCTCCTATCTTCGTCCTGCGTTCCTTATATTTCCTGAAGGCCAGTCTTTTGACTCTGACCTTCAAACAACATGAAGTCTTGCTGTATTCTGACAGTAGCAGTGAGTCCCAACCTTCGAACTGCCCCGGAGATTAAAGAGTTAACTTTCCATGCCAGGCATGGAACGCTGAGCTCGAGCTCGGTTGAGACTCTGTCTGTTGCTGTTTAAACTCAAACCGTCAGATTCTTTACTCCGCCTCACTGAACAGTCGCTCCGGAGATTTCTTCTTCTGCTCGGTTCAATTTGTCGGTTAAAGTACTGCTTTTCTCGGTTTTCGACTGAATTTAAACCATAACTTGTCGGTTCAGTCTCTGTCTGTGGTATTTGTGAGTACTAGATAGGTTATATTTTATTCTATTCTGTGTGGAACTTGTAAACGGTTCATCGGTTCGGTTTGAACCGATCAAGTTGTTAGAAAATCTTAATTTGTACTTTTAGAGTGTGGTTACCGATTCTTATTGGTTCTAAAAAAAACAGATTTTATTACGTTTTTTTCCACGACCCATGACACGGTCAGGAACTGATAAGAGGGTCTTGCCTTGCGGATTGCCATTAAAAGGGTAAGTTTGGTTAGGACTGGCACAATGTCTGAGAAACCCAAAAGAAAAACCGGGCCCACTGGGTTTCAACACTGTAGTGTGTGTGGGGAAGTCTTTGCTAAGGCTGACCCCCACACCACCTGTGTTTATTGTCTGAGGTTTGAACACCTCAATGCAGACTGCCAGATTGTAAAAATTTCCCTGCAGCTACCTAGAAAAGAGTTGGTAAGCTCAGGAAAGGGAGGCCAAAAGTCAGCTGAACCGGATGGCCAGCCGGTTCGGTTCTAACTCGAACCAGAAGGTGCCCTCTGACCAGGCGAGACTTCTTGGGGCAAAAGGAGAGCCGATTCTGAGGAGTCGGTTCCGACTAAGAGAACTAGAAAAGAAAAATCAGCTGGTGTGGAGCCAAAACTTTCCTCTCCAACCGCTGAAGAAATAGCCAAAGCGATCAAAATTGTACAGTCGCTTTCCCCGGTTCCGACTGAACCGGCACCATCAGGCAGGCGCTCGGTTCGGCCGGTTCCACCGGTTCAAGTGTATGATTTAGAGGAATTTTATGAACCGGAGGAGGAGGAAGAGGAGTATGAGGAAAGTGAATGTGGTTTTGAAAGTCTGGATGTGCCTATTGACCCGGAAATCTCCCCAGACAGACCTTCAGGAGTGTCTCCTCCTAGGCTTTCTGAGTCCCCCTCCCATTTCATGTTTTATAAAAAAGTGGCTGAAACCCTCCAGCTTCCTATGGAAGAAGCTGTGGATGACCAGGAGGAGCCTGACTATGTGGAAATGATGGATATCCCAGAGTCTAGGAGGCTGTCTATTCCCTTACACAAATCTTTTGGGAAACAGACATTTAAGATTTTAAAGACTCCTAATACTATACTTCCTGTGGATAAGAGAATGGACAAGAGGTATACATTGTCAGGCTCAGATACGGAGTTCCTTACACAACAATGCAGCCATGTTGGGGTAGTGCAGGCTGCAGCCTGTGATAAGGCTAATATTCCCTTGGCTTCACACCCCCCAGACAAGGACTCCAGGAGGATTGATGCCATGGCAAAGAAACAGTACATGGCAGCATCCTTGGGACTCAGACAGGCCAATTATATGGCCTGTACTGCTAGGTATCAAAAATCCAGAGACACTGTTATGGCTTTAGCAAAACAGGTCCCTGGCCAGCTTGCCAAGGAGCTGGAGCAGGTGGCTGCTGATGGTATTGAGGCATCCAAGGTGCAATTCCATGCTGCAGTGGACTCCAATGATGTGTCATCTAGAGTCATGGCTACATCTGTGGCACTTCGTAGAATGGCTTGGCTCAGATATACTAGCCTGTCACAGGATACCCAGACTAAGGCCATGGATTTTCCTGTTGCAGGTAATTCTCTGGGGGAGCAGACAGAGAATTACATGAAGAAAATGGACGAATATAGGACCACCTATAGGAGTGCACAGGCCAAGGAAAGGCAGGCCACTCCTCAGAGGCAGCATCTCAGGGGCAGGCCTTTTCATAGGCCTTTCTACCAAGCCCAGGCCTCCTCTTCTGCTTATGCCCAGAGGGGGTTCTTTAGAGGGAGAGGCAGGCTGGGTACAAGCAGACCTGCTTCCACCCCTCAGCCAAAACCCCCTGCCAAACAGGCACCCTGATGGGTTGGCCAGGACCGGTTCTCCACTACCTGTAGGGGGCAGGCTGGCTTACTTTGTCCAGGACTGGGAGTCTCTGACATCAGACAAATGGGTCCTTGAAGTAGTAAGCCAGGGACTGGTTCTCAGCTTCAAAAAAAGTTTCCAAAGATGAGAACCAGATCCTTTCCACCTGCAAATTCCTCAGAGACACTTGCCCTAGAGGCAGAGGTCTCTTCCCTCCTAACTCTCAGAGCTGTGGAAAGGGTTCCACCCCTACACCAGGGCAAAGGGTTGTACTCCAGGTACTTCCTTACTCCAAAAAAGACAGGAGAATGGCGGCCCATCCTGGATCTCAGGTACTTAAACAAGCACCTTTTAAAACCAGAATTAAAAATGGTGACTCTGGGAATTATCTTACCCTCTCTCAGGCCAGGGGACTGGCTAGTGTCCCTGGACCTCAAGGATGCCTACTTCCATATTCTCATCAGAAGCTCCCATCGAAAGTACCTCAGGTTCGAGCTGCCCTCAGGCCATTACCAGTTTAGAGCAATGCCCTTTGGTCTGACCTCTGCTCCAAGGGTATTCACAAAATGCCTGGCAGTGGTAGTTGCTTCTCTAAGAAGGCAAAGGATTGCGATCTTCCCTTACCTGGACGACTGGCTCATAGTAGGCCAGTCCCCAGACCAAGTCAAGTTACACTTACAAATAACTCAGCAACTGCTCACCTCTTTGGGTTTCCTTCTGAATCTTTCAAAGTCAGTTCTAGAGCCTGTCCAACTCCTCACCTTCATAGGCGCAGAGCTAGACACAGAAAAGGCCAGAGCTTTCCTTCCCCTGGACAGGGCAAGGACCCTTGTCTCTCTGGCCTCCTCATTCACCCTGCAGGTGTCTCGACCAGCAAGGCATTTTCTACAGCTCCTGGGGCACATGACTGCTTCCACAGCAGTAGTGCAGGAAGCAAGATTTCAGATGAGGGACATTCAGTTCCATTTGAGAGCCTTTTGGTCTCAAAGGAAGGACCCTCTGACCAAACTGATCCCAGTGTCTCGAACCCTGATCCAGGCCCTACAGTGGTGGCAGGATGAGAACAATCTGAGACAAGGGGTTCCCTTTGTCACTCAGTCTCACTCTTTAATCCTTACTACAGATGCCTCCCTCTTGGGGTGGGGAGCTCACTTGGGCAACCTGACCACCCAGGGGTTGTGGTTCCCTCAGGAATCTCTGCTTCACATAGATCTGTTGGAACTCAGAGCAGTATTTCTAGCACTTCAAGCTTTTTCCAAATCTGTTCAGAACAAAGTTATCTAGGTCAGAACAGACAAGACCACCACAATGTGGTACATCAACAAGCAAGGAGGCACTCGGTCTACGGCCTTGTGCACAGAAGCGATGAAGTTGTGGTCTCTGGCTTATTCCCTGAACACCTCCCTCATGGCAGTTCACCTCCCAGGCAAGGACAATGTCCTGGCAGATGCTCTCAGCAGGATATCTCAGGGCCATCACGAATGGTCACTGGATCCCCTGGTCTTGGAGGTGATATTTTCCAGATGGGGCACCCCACAGATAGATCTTTTGCAGCCCCAGACAATCACCAACTTCCCTCTTTGCTCGCAGGCCCCCAGTGTTGGGCTCAGTCCCCCTGGATGCCTTAGTTCTCAGTTGGGAAGGAAAGTTCCTGTATGCTTTTCCCCCCTTCCCTCTCTTGTTCAAAGTGCTAGTGAAAATCAGATCTCAACCGTGCAAGATGATCCTGATTGCTCCAGACTGAGCCAGACAGCCCTGGTATCCACTCCCACTGTCCTTAGCAGTCCATCTTCCCCTGTGTCTTCCCAGGAATTACAACCTGTTAACCTGTGCTCAGGGGAGGGTTTGGTACCCGAATCTCAAATCTCTCAATCTCAAGGCCTGGCTCTTGAAGAGTTAGAGTTTGCTGATTTACACCTCTCCCAAGGTGTAATGGACATTCTGAAGGCTTCTAGGAAACCTTCCACCAGGGCTACTTATAATTCCAAGTGGAAAAGATTTTCCATATGGTGCTCTGGGAAGCATATTTCCCCAGAGTCTGCTGATCTGCCCACAGTCCTTGATTATATGGTCCATTTAAATATCTTGGGGCTGAGACCAACTACACTGAAGTTGCATCTGGCAGCTGTTTCTGCTTTTATTTCAGCAGGTAAGCCTTCTCCTCTTTCAGCTCACCCTGTATTCTCCAAGTTTTTCAAGGGATTGCTTCACACCAACCCTCCATTCAGGGCCCCTGCCCCTGCTTGGGACCTTAATGTTTGCATTGCTCAGCTTATGCAACCCCCTTTTGAGCCTTTGTCTTCAGCAGAGCTTAAGTATTTGACCTGGAAAACTGTGTTTCTGGTAGCCATCACTTCTGCCAGATGCATAAGTGAATTACAAGCTTTGTCAGTGGAGCCTGATTTTATCTCCTTTCATAGAGATGAGGTGGTCCTCAGGACTAACAGGAGGTTTTCGCCTAAGGTGGTTTCAGATTTCCACCTTAATCAATCTATGTCTCTTCCTGTGTACTTCAATGACCATTCCTCCTCTGGTGAGAGGAGGCTGCACAGTTTAGATGTGAAAAGAGCCCTTAGCTACTACATAGCACGTACCAAAGGTCATAGGTTTGACTCCCTCCAACTGTTCCTCACTTATGGTGAGGTTGGTAAAGGGAAACCTGCCACTAAAAGATCCATTGCCAGGTGGATTGCCTCTTGTATCCAATTTTGTTATGAAAAACTGGGTAAGGTTCCACCTCAGGCCTGAGGGCTCACTCTACCAGAGATACAGCTGCTTCTCGGCTGCTGCCAGGACATCCCTATTCTAGAGATATGTCAAGCAGCTACCTGGAAAACAGTTCACACTTTTACCAAGCATTACTCCCTGGATATCCAGGCTAGGAGTGATGCTCGGTTTGGCACAGCTGTGCTTCAGAGCCTATTTCCTAAGTAGGTTCTGTCCCTCCTCCATGGAGGTACTGCTTGGTAGTCTGCTACTGTCAGAATACAGCAAGACTTCATGTTGTTTGAAGAAAAAATTACTCACCTTAGTAATGTTGTTTCTTCTAATGGAGTCTTGCTGTATTCTGACCTCCCCCCCTGCCTGCCCCTCTCAGAACCTCTCATTTTGGGATGTGGGTGGGCAGTGGCAGTGTTGGCACTCAGTAGGTGCCCACCTTGTTGTTTTCACCCCTTTTCTTGGGTGAGTGGGTGTTGTGTTTTTCATTTTTTGGGTCTTCTGACTTGAGTCTTTGTTTTGGGACCAAAAAATGTGTTTTATGTTTAGTAGCCAGTTGGCTAGTGTAGGTTTACAGCTTCCACACAGGACCTTAGTGAGTTTAGCTCGTAAAGATCTGACGGTTTGAGTTTAAACAGCAACAGACAGAGTCTCAACTGACCTCGAGCTCAGCGTTCCATGCCTGGCATGGAAAGTTAACTCTTTCATCTCCGGGGCAGTTCGAAGGTTGGGACTCACAGCTACTGTCAGAATACAGCAAGACTCCATTAGAAGAAACAACATTACTAAGGTGAGTAATTTTTTTCTTTTCTGCTACTGTTTTTGAGAACCAAAGTGGTTTCAACCTTCTTTTGCTCTTGCTTTTCTCCCTAACACAATGGGATGTTGCTTCAAACATTGCATCCTTAATGCTTGCCCACTTTGCCTGTACCCCCTCACCTGTATTTCTTCTTGCCAGGCCTAGCTTAACTCTGTTGGCCATCTTATCAAAGTCAGCTCCTCTGAAGTCCCATAATTTTGCATTGGAATGGGATGATTTAGTTCTAGTGGCCAAATTGAACCATAGCATGTGATGGTCACTAGCCCCCAGGTGACCTTCTACCTGGAGTTCTGTGATCCTTTTCCCCGTTAGTCATTACTAGATCTAGGATAGCCCTATCTTTTGTGGGTTGTTGTACCAGTTGTTTGAGGCTCTCCAGCAGGGAATCCACTATGAGTCTAGTTCTGGCAGATGTTCCTGCTGGTATTGACCAGTCTGTACCTGGCATGTTGAAGTCTCCCATTATCAGAACCGCCCCTTTAGATGTCATGTTTTGTATATCTTGTAACAGTAACGTTTCTATGTCTGCTCCCTGGTCTGGAGGTCTGTAGACAACCCAAGATCTTACTTCGAGACACAGCTCTTGCAGCAGGTTACACCATTAGGACTGAAGCCGGCAGGCGTCAGGACCCCACGGAAAAATTCTAGCTAGCTATCTTCAGCGGGGACCCTTGACGTCGGTCCCGCCTCCGGCGATCAGGCGTAGTACATAAGAGGCGGTCCGCCCGATTCCCCAATTCTTTCCGCCGATCGACTTGCATGTCTCGACCCCGGTTCAGCTCTAGCGCGTGGCGCATGGTTAAGTTCTTTCTAAGAAGTCCAATTTCTTCAAGCAAGTTTTCTCTGATGTCCTCTCCAACCTCTGGTCACTCCTCCAAGTGTGCTTGTGAAACAGATCCCCTTCAAAGACCCTCACGTGCCCTGCGCTCGTTGCCTAGGCCCCGACCACGACACCCAGACCTGCTCCTTTTGCCAGGGTTAATAGCAGAAACGGATCCGTCGCCTGAAGGCCCTTCAGGCTTTTTGCTGGAAGAAAGCTTAAGACCATGTCTTCAAGGGGACTCTTCAAAAGGCCCACAAGCACGCTGAAAAACGAAGGAGAAGGCCCTTCCAGGTCCCGTCTAGGGCCTCAGACTCATGCAGCTCCGGTTCCAGGTTCGGAGCTCCCCTCCGGGCCAGCTCTCAGCCTCCCCTGCTGCGGTTAAGAAGTCTTCCTCTTCTCAGGCCAAGACTGCCAGACCTTCCTCGTCCTCCAGGGCCTCGTTCAAGTCTGGGGATCGCCACCATCATCATAAGTCGGGTTCCCGCCTTTCTGAACCCGACGTCAGGTCGGCTTCCTTGCCTCCTCGCAAGACCTTGGCGCTTACCTCTCTGAAGAGACTGCAGGACCCGACGCCGATGCGCCCGTCGTCGTCCTCTCGCCACAGATCCCCGGAGCCACCGTCGGCCAGACGACCGTCGCCGGCCAGGCCAACACCTCATCGGACGCCGGTAGGGGACCGGCGCCCGCTCCTATTGAGAAGAGAACCCCGACGCCTCCGACCGACGTCGGTCAGGAGACCATAACCAAGGAGGGAATTAACTCAGCCCGAGGACCAGGCGGGCAACCCGGTGCTGTCGGGGCGCCCAGGTAACCCCTCACCCATTACCCGAGCCCCTATGGGGCGATGCGGGACCCGACGACCGCCCACCGGCGCCTCGACCGTCGTCAGGCCTTTCCATGGTAGAAGTGAAGGAGCTGTTCACTTACTGGTGGGACACCATAAAGAAGGACATGGTTCCCACTCCACCTCCTCTTCCTCCTCCTTCTCCTCTTCCTCCTACACCGATTACTCCGGTTCCTGCGCCCCCCTCCCCATTGGGGTCGGCAGGCCGATTACCTCCTCCCCGGGAGCACAGAACACCTCAAGGGGAGACCAGACAAGCGGAGACCTCTGTCAAATCCTCTTCCAGGTCACCCCAGCCCTAAGAGACCCAGAAGGCGCCGGCGTCACCTTGACGGAGGACCGCAGGATCAGAGTTCTCAACATCCAGATCCCCATCTCCCTTCTCCGGATCCACGCGAGATGCCAAAGTTTCCTCCGGATGACCCTTCGTTCTCGGATATTATGAGACAGATCCAAGAGAACATGGGATGGGATGCGGAAGAGCTAGACCCTGAAAGGCTACGCCTTGCAAAGTATCTTCGGCAGAAGGACCCCAAGCCTGTGGTGGTGCCACCCTTGGTAGACACTTTCGTGGACGTCACCAAGGCAGCGTGGAAGCGTCCACATTCGCTCCCAGCGATGCCGAAGAAAGCTGATCGCTTGTACAAGGCTCCCAGAGAAGACCAGTACTTGACTCAGCAGCCTCAGGCCGACTCTCTGGTCATAACAGCCTCACATGACCGGTCCCAGAGACCGCAACATCTGAGCACCCTGCCACGGACCCAGAGTCCAAACAGCTGGAGCGCTATTGGTAGGCGTCATTATGCTTCCGCTACCATCGCCATCAGATCCCTAGATTACTTGACCCACATGGTGCAGTTCAAAATACCTTGTGGAACAGGGTCTGGATGCGGCTGAAAAACTGACGGAAGGTGAGCAGAAGGAGGAAATGCTTCAGCTCCTCCATTACAGGTTTGGACGTGGGAACCAAGTGCTGAGCCGCCTATGACTCCGCGGACTCCTCGGCCCGAGCAGCAGCTTCAGAGACGCATCGGAGACACTCTTGGTAAGCTCCCCGGCTTTACCCTGGACGTCCTGAACAATATCATGGATGCCCCATTCGAGGCAGAAGTCTTGTTGGTAAGCCCTCAGAGAAGATTATTACCAAACTCCAAGAGGCCGGATGGTGAGGTCGGTTCAGGCCATGCACGACTCCAAGCTAGTTCCTGTCGCAGGAACCAAAGCCATTTTGTGGACGACTTTAGAGGCAACAGTCCGCCTGGCCCAGAACAGAGGGGTTTGCCGCAGAGCCAGAAACAACCCGCAGGCCGAAGCCAGCGTACTTCAAGCCGGTCCAGCCAGCGGGACCCTCAGCCGCCACAGCCTGACTCCTTTCCGGGCCCCGCCCCTCAGGATCAACGGGAAATCATGGTCGGGGGTCGCATTGCGAACTTCCTGCCGGGATGGCAGGCTATAACCACCGACAGGTGGGTTCTTCAGTTGGTCAGAAGAGGCCACTTTATAGAATTCGAAGAAAAGCCACCCTCGAGGCCTTCTTTGCTCTCCCGGTATCCGGGTCAGCACAAGTCTCTGATCTGGCAAGAAGTACTCGCACTCTTGCAAAAGGGAGCGATAGAGTACGTCCCGGAGAACCAGAGAGGACAAGGATACTATTCCCACTTCTTCCTGGTTCCAAAGGAAACAGGGGACCTCCGTCAGATTCTGGACCTCAGCGACCTCAACGTGTCAGTCGCATACAAGAGATTCTGCATGGTGACTCTTCCGGGTCTCGTTCCCATGCTGAAGCAAGACGCCTTCTTAGCATCTCTAGACATGCAGGCGCACCTGCACATCCCTATAAGCTCAGGCGCACAAGAGGTTCCTGCGGTTCGAGTTCTGACCACCACCATCAGTTCCGAGCCCTTCCATTCGGACTGTCATCCGCACCAGGGTCTTTACCAAATGCATGGCAGTCGTGGCAGCATCTCTAGGAGACAGGGCCATTATGTGTTCCGTACCTGGAGATTGGCTTCTCATGGCCGCCTCCAGAGAGGCGTTGTTACGTGCGATCCAGAGCACCCAGGACCTGTTCCGATCTCTGGGCATCCTAATCAACCACGAGAAGTCTCTCCTGGTACCGTCGCAGAAGCTGCAATTTATAGGCGCAGTGCTGGACACCGTTCAGGGAAGAGCTTTTCTTCCAGATGACAGAGCGGAGCACATCAGATCCCTCATCAGGGAGTTATCGTCGAACAAGACCGTCCCTGCCAGGTCGGTCCTTCGCTTGCTCGGACACATGGCTGCGGCCATTCCTACCGTCCCTTTCGCAAGGCTCCACATGCGGGTAACTCAGTGGATGCTCAAGGTGCAATGGGATCAAAGGCAAGACCACATGCAGCATCCGGTCAGAATCACGAACACCGTGATTCGAGACTGGCAGTGGTGGCTAGACCCAGGGTCGCTTTCCACGGGCGTCCCGTTTGTAGCGCCGTCCCCGGAGGTAATCCTCACCATAGACGCCTCAGGTCTAGGGTGGGGAGCACACCTGGACGGGGTGAAGTCCCAGGGTACGTGGACCCCTCTGGAGGCTCATCTCCATATCAATGTCCTAGAGATGAGGGCGGTCCTTTATGCCCTGCAGGCCCTTCAGTCAGAAATCCCGCCGAGTACTCTCCTGCTTCAGACAGACAACACGGCGGTGATGTATTACCTCAACAAACAAGGAGGCGCACACTCTTACCCCCTTTGCAGGGAGGCCATGAGGGTGTGGGATTGGGTAATCTGACACGGCGCAAATCTGATCACTGTACATGTTCCTGGGGTGGATAACACGATTGCAGACGGCCTGAGTCGCTCCTAGGCCAGAGTCCACGAGTGGGAACTTCTTCAAGAGGTAGCAGAGGATCTGTTTCTTCGATGGGGAACTCCAGATCCAACGCAAAACTGCCCAATTTTTGCTCACTAGATCCAGGGCCTGGTGTTTTCTGGCGAGACGCGTTGTCCCTCTCCTGGGCGGACAGATTCCTCTACCCTTTCCCTCCCTTCCGTTGATCCAGAGAGTTCTTCTCAAACTGCGAGGGCATGCAACAATGATCCTGGTGGCCCCTTTCTGGCCCAGACAGATCTGGTTCCTTAATTCAGCTATCCCAGGAACCTCCGCTCCCGTTGCCTTCAGCTCCCATCTCTTGTCTCAGGAGGAAGGCTCACTGGTCCACCCGGACTTATGCTCACTGAACCTGCATGCATGGCTCCTAGAGACGTAGCCATCTTGCGTCACGGGGTCTCGCAAGAGGTTGCATAAGTTCTTTCTGCAGCCAGAAAGCCGGCAACGCATGCGACGTACGCCATGAAATGGTGCCGTTTTTGTTTATGGTTGCGAGCACGCGATTTTTCCCCTTTAGGTTGCCCGGTGGGAGTGGTGTTGGACTATCTGCTCTCCCTTTTCCATTTGGGTCTAGCCTACTCCTCTATCAAGGTGCACCTCTGTGCCATCTCTGCCTACCACCTTCTGGTGGGACATCGCACAGTGGCATAATTAGACGCCTCTTGGGAATTTTTGAGAGGGTTGTTACACCTTAGGCCACCCATTAAGGATCCAGTGCCTCCATGGGATTTGCTCTTTGTCCTGGAACAACTCACGCTTCCCCCCTTCGAACCTGCCACGGATTGCGAGCTGCGTTTTCTGTCGTGGAAAACACTGTTTTTGGTTGCTGTTACTTCAGCGAGAAGAGTTTCTGAGCTTCACGCTGTCATGTGCAAAGAGCCTTATTTAGTTTTCCACCGGGACAGAGTATCCCTGAGGACGAATCCAAAATTTTTGCCTAAGGTGGTCTCTACACTCACTCTCAATCAGGATATTGACCTACCGGTCTACTTCCCGAATTACTCTAATAGAGGAGAGGCACTGCTCCACACCCTGGATGTTCACCGCAGCTTGAGGTATTACCTCAACAGAACTAAACTACTTCGTAGTTCAGAGCAACTTTTCGTTTCCTTTTCTGAAAGGATGATGGGCCAACCAGTATCCAAACAGTCCCTGTCTCGCTGGCTTGTCCAGTGTATTTCATTCTGTTATGATATCAAACAAAAGCCCCTCCCGGGTACAGTCCGGGGTCATTCTACTAGGGGTGTGGCCACCTCCTTTGCAGCACTCCGAAACGTCTCCACTTCTGCCATATGTGCTGCAGCCACTTGGAGCTCTGTGCATACATTTATCAGGCATTATAGCCTGGACATCGCCTCTCGGCGAAGAGCCGGCTCCGGCCTGGCGGTGCTACAGGGTCTCCTGTCCTAGATTCAGGACCTGGAGTGTATTTCCTAGTTTCCTCCTCCAGAATATTTGGCAGCGTTACTGCTTGGAATCAGTCCTAATGGGTGTAACCTGCTGCAGAGCTGTGTCTTGAAGTAAGATAGTACAGTTCGTAGAACTTACCGTAACAGTAGATCTTCGAGAACAGCTCTTGCATATCTTCTGCTTCCGCCCACCTTCTCCTTTGGAGGAAGGCATATTGTCGCCTTTACTATCAGGGTTTTCCTTTGACTTCTGACGGTGGATCCTCGGTCTCCCATTTCGATGTCAGCCTCGGCTGGCAGTCTCCAGCAGGAGAACTGAGGGAATCGGGCGGGACCGCCCTTATGTACTACGCCTGACGCCGAGGCGGGACCGACGTCGGGCGGTCCCCGCTGAAGATAGCTAGCTAGAATTTTTCTGGGGTCCTGATGCCTGCCGGCTTCAGTCCTAATGGTGTAACCTGCTGCAAGAGCTGTTCTCGAAGATCTACTGTTACGGTAAGTTCTTACGTAACTGTACTTTCTCAAATTAATTGGGTTCACCATAACATAACCCAGATAGACCATCTTAGGGTAGCTAGTTCATTCCACTGGGGTGTCAAACAGAGGAGGCATACTGATGAGTCCTGGTAGGACAAAACACGTGTCTATGTCTTCTGTTGTCACCCTTTGCAAACTGTGTGAGAGGCATTTTGGCACCATGAATTTCTGCTCAAAGTTGAACTAGCATAGTATTCTGTGGTGATTTGCATATGCAGCCCATGATGCTTTGCATTGCTGGGGCATGTGTGATTTTGTATTTCTTTGAATCTTGGCTTCCCGGCCAAATGCCCTTTGGGGTAACCATTGCCTCAGTTCTTGCACACTGAGGTTCTTTGTCTTTTAAATTGTTTTTTGTTTCAATTGGGTTCACCACAACATAACCCAGATAGACCATCTTAGGGTAGCTGGTTCATTCCACTGGGGTATCAAGCAGACGAGATATACTGATGAGTCCTGGTGGGACGAAACACGTGTCCATATCTTCTGTTGGTACCCTTTGCAAACTGTGTGAGAAGCCTTTCGGCACCATGCATTTCTGCTTAAAGTTGAACCAGCATAATATTCTGTGGTGAATTGCATTTGCAGCCCATGATGCTTTGCATTATGGGGGCATGTGTAATTTTGTATTTCTTTGTATTAGTCAGCATATATGTATCACAACAATTAGAAAGTGCAGTCAGTATGTTCTTTGGTTAGTGCAAAAAGTGCTAGTCTACATTTCTTCAGCTATCTAGATCAGTTTCAGTCTTATACATGTCAGTGCTTATTTAACTGAGGTGTCTAGTAGCAACTCCCCACCCTCTGATGTCCCTCAGAGCCTGAAAAGAAGAAAATGATCCCTTGATGTCTTTTCTGTTAATCTGTAAACGTATGTAGACGGTGCACTGCTATGTTATACTCAATGGAATATATATGTGTATATGTATTAGTGTATATCACAGCAATTAGAAAGTGAAGTTAAGTGGATCAGTGGTTACTGCAAAAATTGCTAGTCTACATTCCCCCACTATCTAGATCAGTTTCAGCCTTATGCATGTCATTTCTGATTTAAATGACAGTCTGTTGCTGCCCTACCGTAACTGTCCCCCCATGCCCATCCCAATCCCAGCTGATATTAGTCTTCTGGCATGGGGACCTTCTCCTACACCTAGTACAACATCAGTCGAAGTGGTGAACATCTGCCACTGACAAATGCTTGTTTGGGAACTGTTTTTGATTATGTCAAGGTTCTCTCTAGTTGGTATGTCAGAGAGACCTTGTGAAGCATCAAAAAATTATACAAACTGTTTTCAGCTAGGCAAGAGCACACCGTCACAGGTTTTGTTTGAAGTGTTTAGGTCCACAACAAAGCTTTATAAACTGTAAATCATGACATATTTTTTCCCAAAAAACTCATTTAAAAGGATAACATTTTTAAAAAGAAGCATGCCTTCTCAGTCTGCCTTTGTGTCTCCTAAACATAATAAAGAGCGGGCTCGTTGGCGCAGCGGTTGGATTTCCGCGGCGCCGGCGACCGGGTTGAGGGAACGGACTGGTCGCTGAGAGCTCGGCAGGTGGAGTAGGTTCGGCGTCCCGACTGCTCACCTACTCCAGGGGTGGGAGGGAGACAGGGTTGCTGTATGGTACCCCTGGCGGAGGCGGGGAGATCAGTGCAGCGAGCCTGGATGTTGGGGCGTGGTGACGTCCGGCTACGCCTTGGCGTTCGTGGCACACCACACCCCAGAGAAAGCGAAATACCAGCCTCCGGTTCGCCGGATGATGGCTGCCCGCCTCGCTGGCCGAGAAGTCCTGTGCCTCCGATCCCACCTCAGCAGCGCCCAGGGACTGATGCCTAGTATGCTGGGACCCGCCCCACCGGTGTCTTTCCCTCGGAGGGGACCCACCCGCAAAGGATATGCCGGGCCACCCTGGGTCGGCTACATTTGAGGTGAGGGGAAGAGGACAGGATGAGGGGTCAATAGTAGCATGCGCACGGAAGGAGTGGCAAATCCGGAGGCGTGATCGGAGGGAAAAAACATAACACAAAAAAAAATAATAATAAAGAAGGTGGTGGAAAGCAGATGTCTGAAGGTTCAATCTCTTCATGTATAGCAGCAAATAATGCAAAAGGTGACAAGAAAAAAGAAAAGGATAAAGCTGCACAGCCATCAGAAAACATATAACCCCCTACAAATGGGGGTTCCCAAAAAGTATTCCTTGAGCTTGCCTAAATGTTCACTGCCAGGCTGGTGTCCTGCGTTTTAGCAGTTTAAATGTAAGTACCAGAGCTTGTATAGCCTCTGTGTACTGTCTCTTTAAGAGCTGCCTAATTGCAGTTTAAGTAATCTGAGAGGGAGCTCTGTCGAAAGATGTAACTATTTATTGAAAATCATTTAGAGTGATAATGATAATGTAGTTTCTAGGGACATGGATATGTTGTTCATCCACACTATCTGGCAGGTTCCTTGCCGCTTTAAATCTTGCCGGAAGGTCTTCAAGCTAGCTCCTCCCACCCACCCGGGTGGTAAAACACTCGGCTCCGCCCCATGACGCCAGATCTTCCTTACCGCTAAAGCTCAGGGTTCCCTCCTTAACGCCTATGTATTAAGTTTTGGGCCTAAAATCCTTCGGTTTAAAAAGAGAGAAAAAATTTTATAACTTTTCTCGGTCTTCTTCCTTCGCGGCTGCGATGGACAAATCGACTCCCGGAGTTCGGAGATGTCCCTGTGGGCAGAAGATGTCTCGGACGGACCCGCACTCCACGTGCGCTTATTGCCTTGGCCAGGAGCACGACCCGCAGGCTTGCGACCTGTGTTCCTCCTTCTCGGTCTACGTCCTCGAGGACCGCGCTGCCCGCTTACATCTGGGGCGTCCTGAAAGAAGATTTCCTCCGGTCAAATCCAAAGAGGCCCGACTGGCGGTTTCCGCGGCTGCGGGATCCGCCGAACAACTAGAGAGGTTGGTCGCCTTCGAAGAGCAGGCGGCTCAGGCCGCGGCTTCCTCTTCTGCGGCCTTTGTCCCTCTATCACTCGGGACCTCATATTCAGCTTCCTTAAGGAGCTTTGCTTGACCCTCTCAACTAAAGGCGAGGGTCCTACTTCTGAGTCCGTTTTATCGGTGAAGAAGTCTAGAGTAAGTCTCATCAATCGACGCTCTTGGGAAGGGAAGATCCCTCCCTCGCCGACAATCGACTTCGGTCGCATTCTCGCTTCTGCCACTGGCTTCACAGTGCCCCCGCCAGGCCAGGTGACTGAGACTCACGACGGCAGGTCGAGATTTTCTCGACCGTTAGGCGGGTTGTCGGCTGGAGAAGCGAATTCCCTCCTCCAGTTCCCCGGTGAGGGGCTGAGGATATCGTCGGCTCTCCCCGTACCGGTGAATCAGGAGCCGTCGGTTTTGCCGACCGAACGAGGGATCGCCGATCCTCGGCTCCCGCCTCACCGACCTCGGCCTGGCGAGATTCTCGATCTCGGTCTCGGACATCTTGGCGGTCCAGCCGTTCCGTCGACATAGGCGGTCTCGGTCTCGGCACCACGGCGGCAAGCCGCGTCGCCGCTCTTCCTCTTCTTCCTCCTTGGCGAGGAGAGGAAGGCATGTAAGCTGTCGAAAAACACGAGGACCTCATGTGGCAACAATTTTTCTGGCATAGCGGCTCAGGCCTCTTCTCCGGCCATTAAGTGGTTGCCACGGACCAGGTAGTGGTCGAGGAGCCTGTTTCAGGCCAGTTGTCTGACCTATTCCGGCTGCCCCACCAATTGTGGGTGGAACACGCCTCCACCTCAGCCGACAGCTGGGGCTCCGGCAGAAAAGAATCGCGGTTGGCCCAAGGCCTTCCCCGTAGGCTGTCGGTCACTCTCACGCCTGACAAGCCTCGGCAAGTGGAGGGTGGCTCAGGCTCCAGGCAGCTATTCGACAACTCGTCGGAGTCAGATGACTCCTCCCTGTTGTCCAAGCGTTTTGACCTGGAGTCCTCTGGGGGGCAGTCAGTGGACGATAGCCCTTCGTCCTTCCTAGGACTTCTTAGGCTCATCTCAGAATCCACTGGGATGAAGCTTGAACCCGTATCCAAGCGGGCCAGATATCCCTCACGAGATTCTGGACCGAGGGATTCTCCAGGAGGCCTTTCCAGTGGCGAAGCAATTGTCGGGCCGGCCCTGGAACTTTGGCAGCATCCGGCTTCCTGTCCTGCGCCTTCGGCCAGGATGGCCAGGAAGTATGCGGTCCCTACTGGCTCTCTGTCCAGGTTTTCTGAACACCCCTCGGCTGAAGGGCTGGTCACGGACAGTGTTTTCCGGCGTGCCGGTAATGCCAGGGACGTGGACAAACCGCCCGACAAAGAGTCCAAGAAATTGGACTACGCGGGGTGGAAAATGTATGCTGCCTCTTCTCTCGGCCTTCGTCAGGCCAGTTCGGCCGTCCTCATGGCACATTTCTCCCATGCCCTGTTGGGTTCCCTGGATGAGGCGGTCCCTCATCTTCCCGCTGACCTGCAGACTACGGTCAAGCAGCTGCGGGATCAGGGCAGGGCAGTAGCCAAACAACAGCTCCAGACTGCTCTGGATATAGGAGACTCATGTGCCCAGTCAGTGGCGGCCGCTGTGGCCATGCGTCGGCGGGCGTGGCTGCAAATATCCACCTTTACCGCGGATACCCAGCACAAGCTTGCGGACGTTCCTTTCCTGGGGACAGACCTGTTCGGCCCTGGGTGGAAGGCCACCTCAGAGGATCGAAAAATCCAATGCCACCTTGGATTCGGTCTCGTCCGCGCAGAGGGACAAGAGTCATAAGCCCCAGCCTAAGCCCTTTCGTCCCTCTACTCCCGCCGCCACCAGCCCAACAACAGCGTCAGGGCCAGCAGGCTAGACCTTGGTATTCCAAGCCCAAGCCATCGGCTTCCTCTAATAGGAAGCAAGGAGGAAAAGGCCCTGGTGGTCCCCAGGCCGGTCCTTCCTCCAAGCCTGCTAAGTGACGGGCTGAGGGGTGTCACCCCCATCCCCATCACCTCGCCCCTGGTTCCCCCCGTGGGGGGACGGCTCCGACACTTCCTTTCCGCCTGGTCCGCTGTTACCACGGACAGGTGGGTTTTGGAGGTGGTGGGAAGAGGCCTGCCTCTGGAATTCGAGCAGGCTCCACCCTTCAGAGCCGTCGCCCCGCGGGGGGCTTTGGGGTCCCCAGAATCTCTACAGGCTCGTCGAGGCCGACGCCGCCTCCTCCTTCAGAAAAGGGTGATAAAAGAGATGAGAGGACCCTTCACCAGAACCAGGGTTCGTGTCCAGGTACTTCCTGGTCCCGAAACGGACGGGGGGCTGGCGCCCCATCTTAGACCTACACGACCTGAACAAGTTCCTAAGGTCTCGAACCTTCAGAATGGTCACTCTGGCTCAGATAATACCATCTCTGGAACACGGCGTGTGGTTCTGTTCTCTGGACTTCCAGGGACGCGTTCTTTCACGTCCCTATCCGTCCGTCTCATCAAATTCCTCCGCTTCAGGCGGAGGATCTCTCTTGATTCAGGCCATGCCCTTCGGCCTTTCTTCAGCTCCCAGGGTCTTCACCAAATGCATTGCAGCGGTGACAGCTTTCCTGCGGCGCCGAGGGGTCCGGGTGTACCCTTACCTGGACGATTGGCTGATAGCAGCCCCCTCCAGGTTGGAGGTGGAGCGGTCCAGAAATCTGGCCCTCCGGGTTTGCTCTCAACTGGGCCTCCTGGTCAACGAGGCCAAGTCGGAACTCGAGCCGAAGCAGGTGATATCCTTCATCGGGGCAGAGCTCGACTCTCTTCGAGCCAGAGCACGGCTCCCGGCGGACAGGGCCGAGGTTCTTACCTCCTTTGCCCAATCATTTCTGGTTGGGCAATCGCGCCCTGCCCGGGACTTCCTGCGACTCCTGGGTCTTATGGCGGCCTGTACCAGCGTAGTCCGTTGGGCACGCTGGCACATGCGCCCCCTCCAGTGGGGTCTGGCCGGCCAGTGGTCACAGCGTTGCGATCCTCTGGACCAGCGCGTGTGGACGACCCAGGAGATGTGGAATGCTCTCCAGTGGTGGACCGTTTCATCCCATCTGCAGGAGGGTATCCCGTTTGTCCGCCCCGAGCCGACGGTCTCTCTATCGACCGACGCCTCTTTGATGGGTAGGGGTGCCCATCTGGGGGAACACCGAGCACACGGCCTCTGGTCCCCGTGGGAGTCCCGATGCCATATCAACCTGCTGGAGCTCCGTGTGGTCCGCCTAGCTCTCACCGCCTTTGCTCCGTTTCTCCGGGGTCAAGTGGTCCGAGTCCCAGACGGACAATACCACGACCATGTACTATCTAAACCGCCAGGGCGGGACGTGCTCCTTGCCTCTATGCAAGGAAGCTCTCCGCATCTGGTCACTAGTGCGCAGCCTGGAGGCGGATCTCCTGGCCATTCATGTGGCAGGGCTTCCAACACCCTGGCCGATGCCCTGGGCGGATAGGGGCTGCGCCACGCAGTGGTCTCTCCTGCCGGAGATAGTACAAGACCTGTTCTCCTGCTGGGGCACACCTCTGGTGGATCTGTTTGCCTCCAGGGAGAACGCGAAGCTGAGGCTGTTTCATGCCCGCCCCCCTCAGCAGGGCTCGCTGCAGGGGGATGCCTTCTCGAGGCCGTGGACCCCGGGCCTCTTTTACGCCTTTCCCCCCGTTCCCCTGATTCACAGGGTCCTGCTGAAAGCGAGGAGGGACAAGGCGCAGGTGATTCTGATAGCCCCAGACTGGCCTCGCCAGTTCTGGTACCCAGATCTCCTCAGTCTCAGCTCCAGGACTCCGCGGCAGCTTCCAGCTCGCCCGGACCTGCTCTCAGTCAATCAGGGGAAGGTGTTCCATCCGGACCTTCAATCCCTGCACCTGACGGCCTGGTTCCTGAGCGGCTAGAGTTCCAGGCCTTGGGTCTTTCCGACGAGGTCCTCAACGTCGTTGAGGCGTCCGTAAGAGTCGACCAGAAAATGCTATGCCTTCAAATGGAAGAGGTTCTTCATTTGGTGTCGGGAAAAAGGGTTGGACCCTTTCTCATGTCCTGTGGCGAGCATTTTGGACTATCTATGGTCCCTATCTAGTCAAGGGCTTAGGTCGACGACCCTTAAGGTGCACCTGGCAGCCATTTCTGCTTACCGGGCATGGGCCGGTCAGCAGTCAGTGGCGCAGGAAAAAGTGGTCGGGCGCTTTTTCAAAGGCCTTGATCACATTTCCCCTCCAGTGCGGGAACCCCCACCTCCGTGGGATTTACTGCTGGTACTGGCAAAGCTCATGGGCAAGCCATTCGAACCAATGCACAGGTGTGGTCTCCCCCACCTGTCGTGGAAAACCGCCTTCTTGGTGGCTATCACGTCAGCCAGAAGGATGGGAGAACTCCAGGCGCTGAGCATCGAGTCTCCTTACCTGGTCTTCCACAGGGACAAGGTTGTCCTACGCCCCCACCCGAAATTCCTTCCGAAGGTGGTGTCGGAGTTTCACCTTAATCAGGTATTGACTCTGCCGGTGTTCTACCCCAATCACACCTCGGAGGCCGAATATAGGCTCCATACTCTGGACCCTAGAAGGGCGCTCGCTTATTATAAGGAGCGCACGGCTGAAATTCGGGGAGAGGTTCGCCAGCTGTTTGTCACCTACGCTGAAGCCGCACCTGGCAGACCTGCAGCCAAGCGGACGATAGGCAGATGGGTCACCTCCTGCATAAATCTCTGCTATGAGTTAGCGGGCATGGAGCCTCCCAGAGGATAAGAGCTCATTCTACCCGCCATACTGCTGCATCGGTGGCTGCTTCAGGGATGTCCCTATCCAGGAGATCTGCAGGGCTGCTACCTGAAGTCAGCACACCCTTATTTCCCACTACCACATCGACCTTGAGTCACGCCCGGGATGCTGGTTTTGGGGCCTCGGTTCTCAATCTTTGTTCCCCAAGTAAGTATTGGGGTGTCGCCTTGCCTCCTCCTGCGGAGAACTGCTAGAGTCTGCCAGATAGTGTGGATGAACAACATATCCATGTCCCTAGAATACAGGTTACTCACCTGTAACAGGAGTTCTAGGAATGGTATATGTTGTTCATCCACACGAACCCACCCGACCTTCCCGGCTTCGACGCACAACCTGAGCTTCCAGCGGGCCAGATCTGGCGTCATGGGGCGGAGCCGAGAGTTTTACCACCCGGGTGGGTGGGAGGAGCTAGCTTGAAGACCTTCCGGCAAGATTTAAAGCGGCAAGGAACCTGCCGGATAGTGTGGATGAACAACATATACCATTCCTAGAACTCCTGTTACAGGTGAGTAACCTGTATTTGTCTAACCTGCTTTCTTTGTAGCACGGACTGTTTTGTTTGTCTCCATTATCTTGTTCCTGGACTGCAAATTGGACCAACGGTACTGGTGGGACCTAAAATGTAGCCGGCCTACAGGAGCTGTCTGAATTCAAAATCTGTAGGAACTTTAGTTTGGAGCTTTTTTGCGCCTTTTTTGCAACTGAAGGGGGAGCTTTTGCTTTGACTGACAGCCAAATCAGCCAACCAAATCTTTTGGATCTTGGGGAAATCCCCGGGATGCTTGCAGTTTTCAGTTAGAACTAAACTGGAAGCTGAGCAAGAAGGAGCTGAAGTGTTTCTGAGCAGTAATTCTGAGTGGATTCGCATGTGAGAACTCTGAAAAGGCTAAGTTTTTGGCCTGCATGCTCCTGAGAGGGAGAGAAGAGAATTATTTTGGACTAAATCCAAGTTTGTATGACTAAAGTAAGCTACTGAAGTGGGCCAGGCTCAACCTGAAGAAGACTGAATATTTTTGCTGAATGCGATTGGCCTGTCAGGTGTTCCAGCTACCCCTAAGCTCCCGGTGTGTGCAGAGACTTTGCGATTGTGCCCGGGGAACGCTTTGCCTGGTACAGTAGAAGTTCCGTACATGTAAATGTGCTATGAGCTGCTAGTGGGGTTGTGAGTTAGTTCCCCACTGTGTGAACTGTGTTCTGCTTGCTGGAAGCTGTATCCAGCCCAAAACAGACTGCTTCTGAACTTGTGTCCATGCCATCTGGGCTTTGCCAGACTGGCCCAGCCAGACTACCCACTGCACAGAGAAGCCATCGACGACAGACCTGCCTAGGGATCAGCCTCCTGCTCCATGCTTGAACAGGAACGATGTATCTGCGACTTGTGTGTGCCCTGCTTCTCCTGGCATTCCAGATCAACCACCTGCAGTCTCGATTTTCGTCCAGCCTGAGTCCAGTCTTGGGTATCTTGAGTAAATACCAGGGTAGCTCCCTACAACAACAGCTTAATCTGAGTGTGTCATCTGATTGTCCTTTATGAACTGAGCCCTCTGGCTCTGGATTACAAATAATGTGTACTGTGCATGTTGTGTTTTCCATCACAGTGCCCCAACCAGCTGCAACCCCGGGCAACTGTCCTGGCTAGCCCATCTCTTCTCTACCTGGGTTCCCAGAGGTGGACTGTGTGGGGGACTCAAAGTGCATGCATAACTGCTTGATTGATATAAACTTTAAGCTAATTAACCTGATTTTGCCCCTCCCTTGTTCAAGTCACCTGAATAAATCAGATCTAACTTTTTCTCGTGTAATCTGACTGTGGTTCCAGTTTGTGCTCAAAGTACTGTACTGTTGCTATTTGCTGTGCTTAACCTTGTTTTATAGGGGGTCCCCAGGGTTGAGCCAGAGGAACCAGCCCTGGTGGTGTGCAAACAGTGCGGTACTTGGGTGGTAAACCAGGGGTATTCTGAAAGTGATTATTGTACAGTGTTCAGGCCACTAGAGGGGAAAGAGGGGGATTACAGTGTCCCAGAGGGATGTGCCCAGGTTAGCTTGACCACTACCAACCCTGACTTCTGGGTGGAGCCACCCGTTTCAGAACTCAGGCCCCTTAACCTGCTACTAGCCAAGCAGGCAGAGGTAGTAGCCCTTGGGATAGCGCCACCTAGGGGTTACACTTGGTAAAGATGGTTGAGATATCAGAGTGTCCAAAAGGGGAAACCCTGAATCCAGTGATGGCAAAAAATAAACATAAAAGAGCCTTAGAACAGGCACTGGAAATGGTGTGTACCAAAAATAAATTGAAAGAAAATAATCACTGCCACTTCTTCTGTAATAAGAAAGGAGCAGGCAGATGGCACAGAAAAAAAATGCCCTCATCAGAGGACATATCAAAAATGTGTCAGTTTCTTGAAGTGTCCAGAGCATGGGAAGTTTCAGTAAGGTACCTGCCACCCCCCCTTCCCCCTAGGCTCAGGCTACAACATAAGTGCCTGCAAGGAGAAAGAATATTATGTGCATATGGAAGAAGGTAACCCCATGGAATTAGAGGACACAACTGAGCAAAATTTTGAACCTCCTCTAAGGCAAACTGAGGATTACTCATCTTTTTCCTCATTTGTCAGATAAATGGTTGATTATCTTAACTTCCTTCCACTGGAAAGAGAGGAGGATGAAGGGGATGCTGATTTTATGGACATGCTGGGAGTAGCTCCACCAGGAAGGCTATTAATTTTTATACTTAAAAAGGCCAAAATAAAAATCATGGCTGCACTCACGTCAGTTGCACCCATTGACAGAAAATATCAGGTTGACAAGCATGGAGTGGAATATCTGCATGCCCATCCTGATCATCACGGGGTAGCCCAGGCTACTGCTTTTGAGGGAGCAAAAATTACTCTGTCTCGCAGCCCTGTGAAAAAGACACTAAAAAATTAAATATTTTGGCAAAAAAAGTTTATTCAGCAGCTTATCTGCTTGTCACTGCATATATGTGTATATGTATTACTGTATACATAATCAAAATGGGGTCACTTCTCCCCCATTTTGATTATGTATCTAGACTCTGCATTAATATAGGGCTAAAAGAATTGCATAGTTTGATTGTTACTTATAAAAATATTTGCTGAGTTGTTCTCGCAGTTCCTAGTCACACATATCACTGTAGTTTATACTCACATCTGGGTTGGTTATCACCTAAATGTCGGATTGAATACTCAGTGGGGTGTATGATGTTCAAATGTTCTCATTCTGAATCTTTATTTCCCCTCTCTGAACTAATTTCAAGTAGAGATCTGTTGCCTTGTTTGAGGTCAGCGAATGGTCCTTTATTTAATGTTTCCCAACATAGGCTTAAGATTGGTCAACGTGCATTATCAGTGGCCGCCCCTATTTATTGGAATGCTCTTCCAGTTGACATAGATTAGCCACTTCTGTATCTAATTTTAAATCGAAGTTAAAGCAGCATTTAATTTCTAAATCTGTAATTGTTATTTGTAATATGTATTAATGTTGTTGATGTTTGTTTGTATCTGTTTTTGTCTGGGTTGGGCCTGAAAAGGGGCCTTGGTCCAGTGTCCTTACCCGGTTAACAAAGAATAAAATAAAATAAAATTAAATCAGGGAGGCATCTTATTAAACATATGTAACCCAAACGCCATGTGCCAGTGGGCTACTACCCCTGCCTGTTGACTACCACACAGGTTAAGGGGCCTGGGTTCTATTGCAGTGGTTACTGGGGGTTCTGGCCCAGAATGGTGAGAAACTAGCGGGACTTTCTCTAGATGGAGGATAAATGGCTAATCTCATCTGTTTCAGTTTCTGGGCTTCCACAAGGTTCTCCCTTTTGAGCATTTCATGAAACACCATGGCCTTCACAATGCAGAGCTCTTTAGGTATCTGTAAGTGAGAAATTACATTCTCAGGCATCATATGGTTATGGCCAAAATGCCCTCTCCTATACCACCTCTATTTAAAATGTTTATAGACTTTATCCAGGGTAATTCATAGGGCCACTTAATAGGCAATTTATATAGCACATTAAGGGATATGACAAGTGACTCAACAGAGTCCATATAAACAAAGTGGAACGATGATTTGGACCTAGAGGTGTCACCAGCTTCATGGTTGGCAGCAACCCTCTCAGCAATAAAAGTAACTTCCTCCCCCCCTCTGGAGAGAGTTCTCCTGGAAATGCAGGAGTAGATTCTTTCACTCCCTGGCAATATTAGCAAAGTATCTACCTGAGAACTATGGGCATTGTTGGAGAAAATGTGGCTGCCATCTAGCGGATTTAGGTTATGTTATGTGGCATTGTCACCTTCTTATTCCTTTCTGGTGCTCTTTCCAGATAGAAATAACTAATTACCTCGGGGAACCTATAGAACTGACTGTGGAGACAAATTTATTGTCTATCTGGACCACTCCCCACATTGGGCTAAGACGCTGCTTCCGATTTTTATGGTGGCAGCTAAAAAAGCCCTCATCTGAAAGTGGATGACACAACAGATACCAACCATTCAAGACTGGAGAGCCACCATGGCAAGCATTTACCAAATGGAAAGCCTAACTGCAGCGATCCAAGATCGTAGCTCGGCTTTTCAAACAAAATGGCAGAGGTGGGTTCTTCACCAGTCAGGAGTGGACCCTGATTTTACTCCCTGACTCATTCAGAATTAGAACAGAGAGGGGGGATCCAGGTGGCAAAAGGGCTGAATTACACAATAAAGGGTATGTTCCAGTTGTTGCAGCTTTGATGTTCTTAGGGAGCAACTACATATTTAAACAAACACTGACACCAGTGAATAATCACAGGGGATCAATTAATCAATGTATAATGGTACAAAATGGACTTTATTTTCTTTGTAATAATCTCTGTATGCCTGATATTGTTGAGAAAAAAGTCACAATTATGAACATGATCAACTTGTGTGTCTTAAAAAAATGACAATAAACAGAAATAATAATGAAAAAAAAAAAACTGACACGGTGCTTCCACCCAGAGTAAAGTAACAGTGGGCCAGATGTTTGGTTAGTACAAGCCCCTGGGATGCTATACCTATCCCCCCTTCCAACCACCCCACAGAGTGGATGCCTCGTGGTGCACCAATACCGTAAAACACACATACTTTACAGCTAATACCAATAAATTGCTCACAATACAGGAATTGCAACAAACAAACCATAGCTTTATTTTAGAGGAAAGGGCTAGGAGAGGTGGTACCGGGAACAGGATTGCTGTGGAAGAGAAAATTTGATTAATATGGTTAACCAGGACCGTAGGCCAGAACACACACAGTGCCCACCCCCACTGGTACCAGTGCAAACCATCAATGTCCTGACAGTCCTATCTGGATACCCAGATTTAACGCAAGCCTGCTAGATGCTGTACATTGTGACCCTTGAAGCAAACTTTTCCTAGGTTGTTAACATTCTTAAACTTTTACAGTACTCCCCTTTGGTCAGGGCAAGCCCTGGGTTACTTATGGTCCTGAAGCACTGGGGTTGCCTACTGGCACAGGAGGCTCTGGAAGTCAAGCGATCAAGTAGTTATTTGCCCTGAGGGCAGCAGGAAGATGGGGAAGAAGAATGCTGGTCGACCTTGGACTTGCTTGAAGACTCTTGCAGCTTGTCCCCTTCAGCCTGCTCCGCAGGCCAGATCACAGAGCCCAAGCCCAAGGCCTACAAGGCCACAAGGTCTTGATCCAGGAGTGGCTTCACAGTCTGGTTCCCCCAATGGGTCCAGAGTGTCCTAGCACTCAGGCATGCATCCGTGGCCCCCTGCAGGTAATTCTGTCTCACTCGGTAGGGGTTTGCAGTTTCCCTACCTGGCTCCCAATTGCAGCTGTAATTTTCAATTCTTACCTTTCTCCAAGGCTGGAAGAAACAGCTCCAGCATGAGCAACAAGTTCTCTGAATTCCACCTCTGCAGTGACTTTTAGCTAGTGACTTGCAATCTCTGATTTCTACCTCCACCTTTTCACAGCTGACTTTCAGCAAAACAACAGGCTCCCAACTTCTGGATACCTACAAAATGTTTCTTTCCAATGTCCTCAGGCTAGAGCAGACATGCCCAGTTTAGCTCTGGCACTCACAGTTCCAATTTTCCCTTTTCACAGTGTCACAGCGTGTGGGAATAAACTTCAGACGAGGCAAATTTGCAGGTTTAAAACACACCATGGTGTGATATTTATTTTTCCAAAGTTTGAAAAATAAATGAAAACAAAAAAATTGCAAAGAGAATCACTACTGAACATCAGTAGTTTCTCACATATTACAGTCTGAGATCTTAGAGCTCCAAAGACCCTTTTAATCTGCATTCAAAGGTTTTCTACAGTAGCAGTAGAACCTCTCTTCTCTCTCTCAGGGCTGAACCCCACTGGACTGAACTGAAGTGAACTCAGTGAAGAGGTTTTATATCTTTTGATTGAGTTACTGAGCCCTTTCTATTTACATGTCTGGAAATGCTGTTTCATGTCTGAACATGTTGTTTCAAAACTAAGGGTTTTTTTTGTTTTAGGGGACTTCCTCGTTCAGTTAAAGGTGCAGTGTATATAATCACAGATATTGGCTCTCTCTGATCCACAGTGACTAAGCACTTTTATAAAGCATACCACATTCAAACAACATGAAGTCTTGCTGTGTTTGGACAATAGCAGTGACTCCCAACCTTTGAACTGCCCCGGAGAACAAAGAGTTAGCTTTCTATGCAGGACATAGAATGCTGAGCTCGAGCTCGGTTGAAGTCTCTGTCTGGAGTGTTTTGAACTTAAACCGTGAGATTCTTTACTTCGCCTCACTGAATGGTCACTCCAGAGATTTCTCCTTCAGCTCGGTTCGAAAGTCGGTTAAAGTTTTCAGTTTTCATTGGTTTTTAAACCGAAAAAAGTATCCGTACAGTCGGTTCAGTCTCTGTCTGTGGTGCCATGAGTACTAGATAGGAATTGTTGTGTTTTTCTGTGTGGAACTTGCAAAAAGTGCGGCTCAGTTTGGCTGAACTGGCCATTTGTTAGTGAAATTTGTGTGCTTACTTAGTGTGTTGTTACCGGTCCTTATCAGTTCTAAAAAAAACGCGTTTTGAACCGTTTTATTCCAATACCCGTGACACGGTTAGGAACCGATAAGGGAGTCTTGCCTGGTGGTTGCCAAAAAAGGGTAAGTTTGGTTAGATTGGCCATGTCTGAGAAACCCAAGGAAAAAAACAGGCCCACTGGGTTTCAACACTGCAGTGAGTGTGGGGAGGTCTTTGATACGGCTGATACCCACACCACCTGTGTTTATTGTCTGGGGTTTGACCACCTCGATTCAGACTGCCAAATATGTAAAAACTTTCCCAAATCTACCCTTGAGAAGAGATTAGGTAGACTGAGGGAAAAGGAAGCCGAGAAGGCCGCTGACCCGGATGGCCAGCCCGGTTCAGTTCGACCGAACCAGAAGGAGTGCCCTCTGACCAGGGCGATACTTCTTCAGGCAAAAGGAGAGCCGATTCCGAGGATCGCTCCAACAAAAGCTAAAGATAAATCGGCGGTTCGGATCCAGAGGTTCATGTTCCAACCACGAAGAGATAGCCAGAGCTATTCAGATTGTGGAATCACTCCGTCCGGTTCCGACCGATCTGGCTCCTTCTGGCAGGGGTTCACTTCAGTTGATCCCCCGTTTCAAGATTATGCCCTGGAAGATTATTATGAAACAGAATTTGAAGAGGAAGGGGAATTTGAGGATGATGATGGTGAAAGTGAGAGTCTGGATGTGCCTGTGGAACCAGAGATCTCCCCAGACAGACCTTCAGGTGTTTCCCCTCCTAGGCTTTCTGAATCCCCTTCTCAGTTTATGTGTTACAGAAAGGTGGCTGAAACCCTCCAGCTTCCTATGGAAGAGACTGTGGAAGATCAAGAGGAGCCTGATTATGTAGAGATGATGGACATCCAAGAGTCCAGGAGACTGTCTTTTCCCCTACATAAATCTTTTGGGAAACAGACGCAAAAAATCTTAAAGTCTCCTAATACTATACCTCCTGTGGATAGAAGAATGGACAAGAGGTATACACTTTCAGGCTCAGATACGGAGTTCTTATATCAGCAATGCAGCCATGTTGGGGTGGTGCAGGCTGCTGCCTGTGACAAGACAAATATTCCCTTGGCTTCACCCCCCCCAACAAGGACTCCAGGAAGATTGATGCCATGGCAAAGAAGCAGTACATGGCATCTTCTTTGGGACTCAGGCAGGCGAATTACATGGCCTATACAGCCAGGTACCAGAAGTCCAGGTGGGACACTGTACTGGCTAAAAAGGCCTCCCCCCAGCTAGTCAAGGAGCTGGAGGTGGTGGCTACAGATGGGATTGAGGCATCTAAAGTTCAGTTTCATGCTGCTGTGGACTCTAATGATGTGTAATCAAGAGTCATGGCTACATCTGTGGCTCTTCGGAGGATGGCTTGGCTCAGATGTACTAGCCTCTCACAGGACACCCAGGTTAAGGCCATGGATTTTCCTGTACTGGGTAATTCTCTGTTTGGGGAGCAGACAGAGAATTACATGAAGAAAATGGATGAGTACAGGACCACTTACAGGAGTGCTCAGGCCAAGGAAGGCAGGCAACTCCTCAAAGGCAGCAGTCTAGGGGCAGGGCAGGCCTTTTCAAAGGCCTTTGCAAAACACAGGCTTCTTCTTCCTTTTCTCAGAGGGGTTCTTCAGAGGGAGAGGCAGAGGGGATGAGCAGGGCTGCATCCACTCCTCAGCCTAAAGAAAGCCTAAAGCAAGCACCTGATGGGCCTGCTGGTCCGACTCTCCTATCCCAGTAGGGGCAATCTGAAGCACTTTGTCCAGGACTGGATGTCTATTACATCAGACAAGTGGGTCCTGGAAGTAGTAAGCCAGGGACAGATTCTCAGCTTCAAAAAATTTCCAAAGATGAGAGCCAGATCTTTTCCACCTGCAAATCTCCCGAAACCCTTGCCCTAGAGGCAGAGGTTTCTTCTCTCCTAGCTTTAAAAGCTAGAGAGAGTACCTACCCTACACTGGGACAAAGGACTGTACTCCAGGTACTTCCTGACCCCAAAAAGACAGGGGAGTGGCGACCCATCCTAGACCTAAGATATCTAAACAAACATCTTTTAAAACCAAAGTTCAAGATGATAACTCTGGAAATAATCCTTCCCTCTCTAAGGCCAGGGGACTGGCTAGCCTCCCTGGACCTCAAAGATGCCTACTTTACATTCCCATCAGGTGCTCCCACAGAAAGTACCTCAGGTTCGAGTTGCCCTCAGGCCACTATCAATTCAGAGCAATGCCCTTTGGCCTAACCTCAGCCCCAAGGGTTTTTACAAAGTGCCTGGCAGTAGTAGTTGCCTTTCTAAGAAGGCAAAAGATTTCCATTTTTCCTTATCTGGACGATTGACTAATAGTGGGTCAGTCTCCAGACGAAGTCAAGTCTCACCTACAAGTGACCCAGCAAGTGCTCACTTCTCTAGGATTTCTTCTTAAGCTCCCCAAGTCAGTTCTCGAACCCGTCCAGCTTCTTACCTTTATAGGGTCAGAACTGGACACACTCAGATCAAGAGCCTTTCTTCCTCTAGAAAGGGCAAGGGTTCTTATGGAATTAGCTTCTTCCTTCAGCCTTCAGGTATCTCGACCAGCAAGGCATTTCTTCCAGCTCTCGGGCCACGTGGCAGCTTCAACAGCAGTGGTCCAAGGTGCAAGATTCCAGAAGAGGGATATTCAGTTCCACCTGAGAGCTTTCTGGTCTCAGAAGGAGGATTCCCTTACCAAACTGATCCCAGTGACTCTGACCTTGATCCGAGCCCTCCAGTGGTGGCAGAATCAGGACAATTTAAGACAAGGTGTTCCCTTTTGTTGCTCAGCCTTATTCAGTGGTCCTTACCACAGATGCTTCAAACAACATGAAGTCTTGCTGTATTCTGACTATTGCAGTTAGGTCCTGCCTTTCAACTGCCCCGGAGAACAAAGAGTTAACTTTCCATGGCCAGCATGGAACGTTCAGTGCGAGCTTGGTTGAAGACCCTGTCTGCTGTTGTTTAAACTCCAACTGTCAGATTCTTTACTCCGCCTCACTGAACAGTCGCTCTGGAGATTTCTCCTTTGCTCGGTTCGAAAAGTCAGTTAAAGTGTCGTTTTTCGCTTGGTTTCTACCGAATTTCTGCTACCGAATCTGTCGGTTTAAGTCTCTGTCTGTGGTACCGTGAGTACTAGATAGGTTTTACATTTAGTTTCTGTGTGGAACTTGTAAATTTGGGATCAGTTCGGTTTGAACCAATCAGATTGGTCTTAAAAAGTTTTGAATTTATTAGAGTGTGGTAACCGGTCCGTATCGGTTCTAAAAAAAACGGATTTAATTACGTTTTTTTCCAAGACCCGTAACACGGTCAGGAACCGATAGGGGTGTCTTGCCTAGCGGTTATCGAAAAAAGGGTAAGTTGTGGATAGGATTGGCCATGTCTGAGAAACCCAAGAAAAAAACTGGGCCCACTGGTTTTCAACACTGCAGTGTGTGTGGGGAAGCCTTTGCTAAGGCTGATCCCCACACCACCTGTGTTTATTGTCTGGAGCTTGACCACCTCGATTCAGACTGCCAAATTTGTAAAAGTTTTCCGAAAGCTACCCTGGATAAGAGAGTAGGTAGACTGAGGGAAAGGGAGGCCGAGAAGTCCACTGACCCGGATGGCCAGCCCGGTTCAGTTCCAACCGAACCAGAAGGTGCCCTCTGACCAGGGCATCTTCTTCTGGCAAAGGAGAGCCAATTCTGAGGAGTCAGTTCCGGTTAAAGAAAGAGAACATCGGTTGGATCACAAATTCTTTCTCGACCGCTGATGAAATAGCCAAAGCGATAAGGATAGTTCAATCGTTAACCCGGTTCCGGCCGAACCGGCACCATCTGGCAGGGACTCGGTTCTGTCGGTTCCCCTGGTTCCAGATTATACTTTAGAAGAATTTTATGAACCGGATGAGGAGGAGGGAGAGTATGAGGATGATGATGGTGATTATGAAAGTCTGGATGTGCCTATTGACCTGGACATCTCCCCAGACAGACCTTCAGGTGTTTCTCCTCCTAGGCTTTCTGAGTCCCCTTCCCACTTTATGTTTTACAAAAAAGTGGCTGAAACCCTCCAGCTTCCAATGGAAGAAGCAGTAGAGGATCAGGAGGAGCCTGATTTTGTTGAAATGATGGACATCCCAGAGTCCAGGAGACTGTCTATTCCCCTCCATAAATCTTTTGGGAAACAGACAAATAAAATTCTTAAGACTCCTAACTCCATACCTCCTGTGGACAGATGAATGGACAAGAGGTACACCCTTTAAGGCTGAGACACGAGACACGGAGTTCCTTTCTCAGCAATGCAGCCATGATGGGGTAGTGCAGGCTGCTGCCTGTGATAAGGTAAATATCCCCTTGGTATCACGACCCCCAGATAAGGACTCCAGGAGGACTGATGCCATGGCAAAGAAGCAGTACATGGCAGCATCTTTGAGACTCAGGCAGGCTAACTATATGGCCTACATAGCTAGATACCAGAAGTCCAGATGGGACACTGTGCTGGATCTTGCTACACAGGTTCCTGACCAGCTTGCCGAGGAGCTGGAGCAGGTGGCTGCAGATGGGATTGAGGCATCCAAGGTGCAATTTCATGCTGCTGTGGACTCCAGTGATGTTTCATCAAGAGTCATGGCTACATCTGTGGCCCTTCGGAGGATGGCTTGGCTCAGATGTACTAGCCTGTCACAGGATACCCAGGCTAAGGCCATGGATTTCCCTGTTATTGGTAATTCTCTGTTTGGGGTGCAGACAGAGAACTACACGAAAAAGATGGACGAGTACAGGACCACATACAGGAGTGCTCAGGCCAAAGAAAGGCAAGCCACTCCTCAAAGGCAGCAGTCCAGGGGCAGGGGCAGGCCCTTTCAAAGGCCTTTTTACCAAGCCCAGGCCTCTTCTTCTTCTTATGCTCAGAGGGGGTTCTTCAGATGGAGAGGCAGACGGGGAATGAGCAGGCATGCATCCACCCCTCAGCCCAAAGCCCCTGCCAAGCAGACACCCTGATGGGTCTGCCCGGGCCAATTCTCCAATACCTGTAGGGGGCAGGCTGGCTTACTTTGTCCAGGACTGGAAGTCTCTGACATCAGACAAGTGGGTCCTGGAAGAAGTAAGCCAGGGACTGGTTCTCAGCTTCAAAATATTTCCCAAGATGAGAACCAGATCCTTTCCACCTGCAAATCCATCATAGACCCTTGCCCTAGAGGCAGAGGTTTCTTCCCTCCTGGCTCTCAGAACCATAGAGAGGATTCCTACCCTACACAAGGGCAAAGGGTTATACTCCAGGTACTTCCTAACCCCCAAAAAGACAGAAGAATGGCAGCCCATCCTGGACCTAAGATGTCTGAACAAGCACCTTTTAAAACCAAAGTTCAAAATGGTGACTCTGGGAATAATCCTGCCCTCTCTAAGGCCAGGGGACTGGCTAGCCTCCTGGGACCTCAAAGATACCTATTTTCACATTCCCATTAGGTGCTTCCACAGAAAGTACCTCAGGTTCGAGTTGCCCTCAGACCACTATCAATTCAGAGCAATGCCCTTTGGCCTAACATCAGCCCCAAGGGTTTTCACAAAGTGCCTGGCAGTAGTGGTTGCTTTCCTAAGGAGAAAAAAGATCTCCATCTTTCCATACTTGGACGACTGGCTCATAGTGGGTCAGTCTCCAGACCAAGTCAAGTCACATCTGCAAATAACTCAGCAAGTGCTCACTTCCTTAGGATTCCTCCTCAACCTTCCAAAGTCAGTTCTCGAGCCAGTACAGCTCCTCACCTTCATAGGGGCGGAGCTGCATACAGTAAGGGCAAGAGCCTTCCTTCCCCCGGACAGGGCAAGGACCCTTATGCAACTGGCCTCTTCTTTCACCCTACAAGTGTCTCGACCAGCAAGGCATTTCCTGCAGCTTCTGGGTCACATGGCAGCCTCCACAGCAGTGGTCCAGGGAGCAAGATTCCAGATGAGGGACATTCAGTTCCACTTAAGAGCCTTCTGGTCCCAAAGAAAGGATTCCTTTACCAAACTAGTCCCAGTGACTCGAACCCTGATCCAGGCTTTGTAATGGTGGCAGGAGCAGGACAATTTGAGACAAGGAGTTCCTTGTGTCACTCAGTCTCATTCAGTGATACTCACCACAGATGCCTCCCTGCTGGGCTGAGGAGCCCATCTGGGGGATCTTACCACCCAAGGGCTGTGGTCACCTCAAGAATCTGTGCTTCACATCAATCTCTTGTAACTCAGAGCTGTTTAAACCGAGAAATAAACCGAGCAGTAGGAGAAATCTCCAGAGCGACTGTTCACTGAGGCGGAGTAAAGAATCTGACAGTTCAGGTTTGAAATTACACAGATAGAGCTGCTTCTTAGAGCTTGTGCTCAAAGTTCTATTTTGGAATGGTATTAACCATTTCACCTCCGGAGCAGTTCTAGTGGTGGGACAAACTGCTACTGTCATAATATAGCAAGACTCCATTAGAAGAAACAACATTACTAAGGTGAGTAATTTTTTCTTCTGGCACTGCAAGCCTTTTCCAAATCTGTACAGAACAAGGTGGTCCAGATCAGAACAGACAGTACCACCACTACGTAGTACATCAACAAGCAAGGAGGCTCTCGGTCTATGGCCTTGTGCACAGAAGCAATGAATTTGTGGTCCCTGCCCTATGCCCTGTAAACCTCTCTGATAGCAGTTCACCTCCCAGGGAAGGACAATGTCCTAGCAGATGCTGTCAACAGGATATCCCAGGGCCATCACGAATGGACCCTAGATCCCCTAGTTTTGAAAGTGATTTTCTCGAGATGGGGCACTCCACAGATAGATCTTTTTGCAGCCCCAGACAATCACCAACTTCCTCTCTTTTGTTGCAGACCCCCAGTCTTAGGCTCAGTCCCCCTGGATGCTCTGATCCTGAATTGGGAAGGGAAATTTCTGTATGCTTTTTCCCCCTTCCCTCTCCTGTTCAAGGTGTTAGTCAAGATAAGGTCAGAACCATGCAAAGTGATTATGATTGCTCCAGACTGGGCCAGACAGCCCTGGTACCCCCTTTTGCTGTCCTTAGTAGTCCACCTTCCCCTGTCTTTTCCCAGGAATTACAACCTGTTAACATCCTCTCAGAGGAGGATTTGGTACCCGAACCTAAGGTCTCTCAATCTCAAAGCATGGCTGTTGAAGAGTTAGAGTTTGCTGATCTGCCGCTTTCTCAAGAGGTTCTGGATATCCTTAAGGCTTCTTGAAAGCCTTCCACCAGAAAGGCTTACAACTCCAAATGGAAGAGGTTCACTATTTGGTGTTCTAATAAGGATACTTCTCCAGAATCTGCTGGGTTGCCTACGGTTCTGGACTATATGGTCCATCTTAATGGCCTAGGCCTTAGGCCAGCTACACTTAAAGTGCATTTGGCAGCTGTTTCTGCCTTCTTGTCAGTAGGTAAGCCCTCTCCTCTGTCAGCCCATACTGTGTTTTGTAAGTTCTTCAAGGGATTGCTGCACCAATCCCCTTTAGGGACCCTGCTCCTGCTTGGGACCTTAATGTGTGCATTGCTCAGCTTGCAACCACCCTTTGAGCCTTTGTCCTCTGCAGAGCTTAAGTACTTGACTTGGAAAACTGTGTTTTTGGTAGCCATTACCTCTGCCAGGCGTATCAGTGAATTGCAAGACCTGTCAGTGGAGCCTAATTTCATGTCTTTCCATAGAGAAAAAGTGGTCCTAAGAACTAACAGGAAGTTTTTGGCTAAGGTGGATTCAGATTTCCACCTTAACCAGTCTGTGTCTCTCCCTGTTTTCTTCACTGACCATTCCTCCTCTGTAGAGAGGAGGCTGCACAGTTTGGATGTTAAAAGGGCCCTCAGCTATTACATAGGGCGCACCAAGGGTCACAGGTTTGAGTCCCTCCAATTGTTCCTCACGTATGGAGAGGTTGGTGAGGCAAACCTGCCACTAAGAGATCTGTTGCCAGGTGGATTGTCTCTTGTATACAATTCTGCTGTGAAAAACTGGGTCGAACTCCACCCTCAGGCCTGAGGGCTCACTCTACTAGAGGTACAGCTGCTTCCCTGGCTGCTGCCAGGGATATTCCTATCTTAGAAATTTGCCAAGCAGCCACCTGGAAAACAGTCCATACATTCATCAAGCACTACTCTCGGGATATCCAGGCTAGGAGTGATGCTCGGTTTGGCACAGCAGTACTTCAGAGCCTATTCCCAAAGTAGGTTCTGTCCCTCCTCCATGGAGGTACTGCTTGGTAGTCTGCAATAGTCAGAATACAGCAAGACTTCATGTTGTCTGAAGAAAAAATTACTCATCTTAGTAATGTTGTTTCTTCTAATGGAGTCTTGCTGTATTCTGACCTCCTCCCTGCCTCCCCTCTCAGAACCTGGTTTTAGGGATGGGGTGGGAAGGAGCAGTGTTGGCACCCTAGGGGTGTCCCTTTTTCACCCTCCTTTATTTTGGGTGTGTGTTGTGTTTTGTTTTTTGGGTTTCCTGACTTGAGTCTTTGCTTTGAAACCAAAAAATCCTTTTTAATAAATTTAGTTGCCAGTTAGCTAGTGTGAGTTTTACAGTTTCCACACAGAACTTCTAGTGAGTATTGCTTGTAAAGATCTGACGGTTGGAGTTTAAACAACAGCAGACAGGGGCTTCAACCGAGATCGCGGTGAACATTCCATGCTGGCCATGGAAAGTTTAACTCTTTGTTCTCCGGGGCAGTTGAAAGGCAGGACCTAACTGCAATAGTCAGAATACAGCAAGACTCCATTAGAAGAAACAGCATTACTAAGGTGAGTAATTTTTTCTTCTGTACCTCCTGTTGATAGAAGAATGGACAAGAGGTACACTTTATTAGGCTACGATACGGAGATTTTCTACCAGCAATGCAGCCATGTTGGGCTCATGCAGGCTGCAACTTGTGACAGGGCTAGTGTTCCCTTGGCTTCACCAGATAAAAACTCCAAGAGGATGGATGCCTTAGCAAAGAAGCAATACATGGCATCCTGTTTGGGACTCAGGCAGGCTAATTATATGGCCTATGCAGCCAGGTACCAGAAGTCCAGGTGGGACACTGTACTGGCACTGGCTAAACAGGCCTCACTCCAGCTGGCCAAGGAGCTGGAGGAGGTGGCTGCGGATGGGATTGAGGCATCTAAGGTACAGTTTCATGCTGCTGTGGACTCCAGTGATGTGTCATCAAGAGTCATGGCTACATCTGTGGCTCTTCAGAAAATGGCTTGGCTCAGATGTAGTAGCCTCTCACAGGACACCTACACTAAGGCCATGGATTTCCCTGTGGAAGGTAATTCTCTGTTTGGGGAGCAAACAGAGAATTACATGAAGAAGATGGAGGAATATAGGAGCACTTAAAGGAGTGCACAGGCCAAGGAGAGGCAGGCAACTCCTCAAAGGCAGCAATCTAGGGGCAGGGGCAGGCCTTTTCATAGGCCTTTCTACCAAACACAGGCCTCTTCTCCCCTTTTCACAGAGGGGGTTCTTTAGAGGGAGAGGCAGAAGGGGGATGAGCAGGGCTGCATCCACTCCTCAGCCTAAAACTCCTGCCAAGCAGACACCCTGATGGGCATGCCCGGGTCAACTCTTCTATCCCTGTAGGGGGCAGACTGGCTTACTTTGTCCAGGACTGGGTGTCTGTTACTTCAGACAAGTGGGTCCTGGAAGTAGTAAGCCAGGGACTGGTTCTCAGCTTCCAACAATTTCCGAAGATGAGAGCCAGATCTTTTCCACCTGCAAGTCTCTCCGAAACCCTTGCCCTAGAGGCAGAGGTGTCGTCTCTTCTGGCCTTAGAAGCCATAGAGAGAGATCTTACTTCGAGAGGGCTCTTGTAGTGGAAATTACATATTGGACTGGCGTCGACAGGTGGCAGGACCACGGAAAAATTTCTAATGTGACTTCGCTCAGTTACGTATTGCTTCTAGGCCAATAGAATCTGGATCTCACCAAGTCAAGTGTTCTGTCTATACCAAGGTGCCCCATGTGGTTGTGCAAGGACCTCAGTACTGAGTCTCGAAAGGCAGTGGGCAGCACTAGGTTGTTTGTCTACTTGTCCCCTCTGTCTACTGTTTCTCTGTATAACAGTTTATTGATCAGTTTCAACTTAGGACCTTCTTTGTATAACAGTGCAGTTCTCAAATCAGTGGAGCGTAATTTGGACACATCTTTTCCTGCATAGAGGGGCTTCTAAAGCTGCTTTGATCATGGGATCGGCGAGTTAGACCCGCCGAATCACTGTCATTGTCCAGCTGAGGCAGTGCACCAATGTCTATTGCAGAAAAGTGGCAATAAAGCACAGGTATGCAATCCTCAGAGGCTCCCAAGCAATCCACCATGCAGTCCACTGCGTCCGTGTGACATTTGTTCCTCCCTGTCAAACTTCGGCAGAGTGCCGAATGTCAGGTTCTGCCAATCGGGACCCAATCATTCTGGGGAACAGGCCTCCGAGAGAGCATCAGCATCTGTGTGTTCAGACCTGCTCGGTAGTCGAGAGCATAGTCATATGTAGATAATGCAGAAAGCCACCTATGGCCAGTATGGCATCCAACTTAGCTGAGGGTCTGCAAATAGGTCAAAGGATTATTGTCAATCATTTTACTAGTATTTTAGCCCCATACAAGTACTCATGAATTGGTCAACAATAGCCCACTTCAAAGCTAGGAACTCTAACTTATGTACAGGATAGTTCTTTTGGATGGGGTCAGGCTTCTACTGGCAAAAGCCACTGGTCTCAGGCCATTCTCGTGCTCTTGGTACAACACAGCCCCCAACCCTTGCAAGCTAGCATCAAGTGTGCAGGACGAAGGTTTTCTTTGGATCGGCATAGGCCAGCACTGGAGCATGGGTAAGTTGATATATGATCTCATCACAAAGCCAGTCTCACAACTGTGGGAGAGTCCAGCGGGCCCCAAATACTTCACTGGATGAAAATACACTCTTTCAGTCTTTGGAGGGATGCTGACTTTTGGTATTTTTGTGGGTTGGGGATACCCTTGGTAAGGTTAAGTATAAAGGGCGGATCACTCTTGAATAGTCCTTGATGAGCGCCGATAATAACCACAGAATCCAGGAATCTTTGCAGTTCTTTAGATTTTTGTGCCGTGGCCAGGTGGTCAAGGCCCTCCAACTTTACTTGGGTCGGCCCCTATTCCTCGGTGGATACTATGTGTCCTATTATACTTTATCAGATGTTTAAAAATTGACACTTATCAATGGACAGTTTAAGGCCAAAGTCCTCCAAAATCGGTCCAATACCTTAAATAATCTGCTCTCATGTTCCTCCAGTGAGCTGCCAAACACAATAACATCATCTAGGTATACCAGGCACTCTAGTAAGTTCATGTCCCCCACTGCTACTCCATCATCGTTGAAAAGTGGCTGGGGCACCTAAAATCCCTTGAGGCATCCCTATATGAATTCATAGAAGCAAGCGGACAGACAAAAGCTGTTCTTTTCCGAGTCCTGGGGCCTACCGGATCTGATAGTACCCACTCCATGGAGATCCAGCATAGGAACCACTTGTCTTCATGAAACTAAAGCATCCTCGAATGCGGGTAACAGTGTACTGACTAGATAGTCCGCCGTTTAAGGTACGAGTAATCCACACACATCCTCATTGTTCCATTCTTTTTTTCTCACTACCACAATGGGAAGCATAAGGGCTTCTGGATTCTTGTATTACACCAGAGCAGCTAACATCTCTTTTTGCAGATGCCGCCTCACATCATCTATGTGTCAGCAGGTGCTAGAACAGACTTCTCAATGTAAATGGTCTTCATTATGCAGCCAGATAATGAAGTTTCCAGCTTGCACATCCTACATCCCATTCCTTTAAAGAAAACACCTGGTCTCTCTGGGCAAGCTTCTCACTGATCTTCACTTTTCCATTCCAGCTGGCAGCGAAGTCGCGAAATCAAACAAGTCAGGCGTTACTCTGTCATTCTTCCTTGAACTCTTGCTGCTGGGTAGCACTGCAGTGTCTGCACAATGCACATTAGCCAGGATGCAACCTCTATTTACTGAATGTCTCTTTCAGACACATTATGAACTTGGACCATTACCCTTCTGGCATAAGCATGGGCTCTAGCGGGCAAAATACTGAGCTTGACCAGCAGTCCCTCTGGCAATTTTCCATCGCCTGGTGCATCCAACATTAATATTTTATTCTTAACATCCTTTTCATAATCGGACCTCCCCTGTAAGGTACACTGGGCATTTGGCGCCAGGATCAGAGACTCAGGATCCTTCTTCCATACAATTCCGACCGGTTCCTCTGTTCTGTTTTTCAGCATCTCTCTGTGCCTCATAGGCCTTCTTAATTAAAGCCGGAACTCTTAAAGCTCTACTAGTCTTTGACCCCTGTTTTTCATAACACAACTGTGCCAGCCTTCCGAACATATGAGCATTTGTTCCAAATCACAAAGGACACCATCATACAGTCCAGTGGGGGACACACCAAGGCTAGGGTCTCTACTTGTTCGCCACTCCAGCCACGGAGGTGGGGAAAGACAGCCAAATTGGATATACCCGAATAGGTAGGCTCTCACTTAACCCCCCATACATGCAGTCCTTCTAATGGTTGTAAGGGCACGTCTGACAAATGCTTCTGATACCAATCTTGGAACATAATTGTCACTTGGGAGCCACTGTCTAATATAGCTCTTGTAGACACTCCGTTCACCTTTACAGTGGTCTCCATGGAGGGACCCACTATTCTGGACCAGTCTGAGAGGCGGTAGTGGGGGCCTGGGCAACTGACTTGCCACAAAGAACGTGAATTAGCATTTTGGTGCCCTCACTGGGATCATGTCGTGCACCTCTTAACCACTGATTTCTTCTCCGAAGCTCTCCTTGTAGCCTATATGCAACTTTGTCAGTGTCTTTTGGGGACTGGCATTTCCTTTTCATGTGCCCATCTTTCCCACAATTATAGCAAAACATACTTTCTGGAGTTTGAGCTGGCGGCGCCACACTGGGAGCCAGGGCGGGGTATTACTAACTGGAAACCTTGGTGCCATCTCTGCTCCGCGGGCGTGATAAGCATTTGGAGACATCTCGCTCAGTTTCTCCACTTCCATGGTCAAGGAATCGAAGTTCGGAGCTGTTATCAGCAGGAGATACATGGGTGGGTACCCCACCCCATAGCAGATGCAGTCGGATATAGGTCAGGGCGTACTTGCAGGCGTGGCCTTCATAAAGGGACTGTTTTTGAATTCCGGATCTCTCTCAACAGTTACCCCATTGTGACATATCTTTTCCTTGTCAAACGCACTCATTGACTGCCAACCTCTGCCCCTGAACTTCACTTGATGGGTCACCCTCAAGTCCACTCGGTCCATAGCCGCAGCTATTGGTGCAGGTCCCTCCCGAGGTCGTCTTTTCTCAACTCCTCAATTTCTCTCATTAACTCATCATAGGAGGGTGGGATTCCAGTCGATCTGCCAGGTGTAACTGAAGCAACAGCAGTTCTGAGAAGGGCAGACTTCAGGATCCTGTCCAGCCTGGTTCGGTCCAGTTCAATCGCTGGCAAACTACCTTTCTGAGGCATTCTTGCAACAATTTTTCCAGCCGAGATACATACACAGACAACAACTCCCCTTGGTACTGTTGTGCATCTCTTACTCTCCACCATAGGTCCTCATCAGAATCTGGGCTCCCATCACACATTCTCCAAGGCCTCAAAGATAGCCTGTGCAGTCGCTTCAGGGTTACTGGCCCGTTTAGCACGGATGGTAGCCAGGGCAGGACCTCGAGGCTCTCACCAACCTCTTCGCTTTCACCTTCGAGCATTGCCATTCTAGCACTTGGGGGCAACATAGTCTATCCAGGTCTCCCAGTCATCCTCCCTTGGGGGTGGGAGGGTGCCAGAGAAGATCCTCAACCTTCGGTAGAGTAGTGACTAATGGCAGGTGCAGAAATAGGAGTCTGCATTGGTTCAGACACCATTACGGCACTGGAGCAGGAGAGGGTGTTGGGGAGGAACACCCCAGGTGGCAAGAATAGTTTCTTCAAGTCCTCCACAGTTTCCCCTCTCCCAGCAACCATTCAGCAAATTTCTCCTCAAAGTTTCAGATAGTGGTGGGGCTGATTCCCCCGGTCTTTACTGTCCTTAGTTATCACTCTCCAAGCAGTGAGGGCTCCCTCTGGGGTAATGGTCTGTGGCACTTTGGAGCTATCTATGGGATCCTTAAACTCTACTAGGGCCAGGAAAGTGTGGGTGAGCAGATTAGCATGCGACCCACCACCACAGGGTTTTGTAAACCTTCCACCTTGGAAAGTACTCCTGCACAGTGTCCGTATTGATACCCAGGGGATGTCCAGGATAAGACAGCATTTCAGAATGATCTCCCCAGTACACCACTCCACCAGCCGGTGCACAGCCACTTCTGTCGGGTACCCATTTTTCTTAACAGTGGTTAGTAAATATGGCCACTAGAGGACACACAATCCCAGCGGTGAGCCTCAAGATGTAACCCCTAGATGGCGCTATCCCAGGGGCTACTACCCCTGCCTGATTTGCCACTAACAGGTTGAGGGGCCTGGATCCAATGGCGGGTGCCTCCACCCAGAGGTCAGGGTTTGCAATAGTTAAACTAACTTGGTCACAGCCCTCTGGGACACTGCAACCCCTTTCTTCCCACTAGTGGCCCACACAATATATCAGAATTACCTTCACAGTATACACTTACCCCCAGGTCTGGTTCCGCACTGGGACCTCCTGTGAAATGAGATACAGTGCAACAATCACAGTACAGTACTTTAACATAGACAAATACCTCAGGCAGTATAACTTTGCTGAAACAAGCAGCTCTGATTTATTTAGGGGATATAACAAGGACAGGGGAAATCAGGTTAATTAGCTTATCACTCTAATAATCTACCTATGGCTCTGTGCACAGGCCTATCCCTATCAGTTACTGTCCCTGGGTACCCAAGCCCAGTGGCTAGTCCAAACCGTGGCAGCTGGTAGGGGCCCTTTCACACAGAGAAAAGGAGAATTAAACAGTCAGCAGTACAGTAATTCCATTTGGATTTAATGTGGCAATTCAACAGGAGCAACCCTGAATTAGTACTTACGACCTCAAATAAGATAGGGTCCTTCAATGTCAGCAGGGCTCACTTGAGGTACACAACCTCTTCACATCCATATAAAAAGAAAGCACTATACCAGGCAGGCTGCATCTGTATCCTGATCGCAATTACTGCACAATACCGGGAGAACACACAGCAGATTCAGTTCCTGACAGACCGAGTGCAATTTTCAGCAATTCTTCCAGTCTTCTACAGGGTGAGCCTGGTTTCTACTCTTCAGAGATCCTTTGATTCTTTTCACAGGACGGATTCAGTCCTAACAAGCTGTTACACAAGCTGCAGACCCGGAACTCTGGGCCTTACACACGTTTTTGACTAAAACTGCACACTGAAAAAGCACAGGGCTCCTTCCTTCTTCACTGCCAAAGCTCAACTGAAGCTCCAACCCGACAAAACTGGGCACTTCCTTTGAGTTCCTCCCAGTTCTTGACTGGATTGGCTGTCACTCACAATAGACTGCTGCTGTTGGTCCAAAAGGCACTGAAGTCTAAACTACATCTCCCAGAGTCACTGCCCATACAATCCTCTTGTGGCTGGCTCAGATTATGAGTCAAGTTCTGATTAGTCCAAGGCACCATTTTAGAGCTAGCTTACCCCACACTGATTGGTCCAGTTCAGCAGTTCAAAACTAGAATGGGGAACTAGCAGACACAGTTCTGACTGCAAAGAAAGCAGGTTAGACAAACTGTAATTTCATTATTACTCTAAATAATTTCTGGCAAACAGTTACATCTTTCAGATAGGTTCCCTTTGCACTCTAGTGACTGCAAAATGAAGTGAATTGGCAGCAGCTCAAGTGGTACTCAGAGATGCACACAGTCCCCCATACAAACTAATTATGTCTGCAAGCAGACAGCTCTTAAAGAGACAGTACCAGAGGCTCTAAAAACACTCACTGATAAATGGCTTAAATGCCAAACACCATTCAGGCTTGGAGCATTCAAGCAAGCTCCTGGAAGTCTTTTGGGAACCCCCATTTGCAGGGGGGTTACATCCCTATATTACATAACTGGTTTAATCCTGAGACTTGTATTGTAGGTCACTTTGATGAAAATAAGTATTGGTCACAGGAGCAGAAAAACACTCTTTACCCCTCACTGGTGCCTCAGTTAGAAACATTCTTCCCAAACACTGGTTGGAAGATAGAGCCCCCTCCTTTCTTGAATGAAAATCTCAATTTTTAGAGATCATTAGATCTAAAAGGCTGGCACTCTACATGAATGGGTTAGGACACAAATTCGATAGTAGATGTGGAACTGCATATGGCCTGCTATGTGAATGTCTTCCGGGCATTAGATCTGGTCCTTCCTGCGCTTAAATTTGATGGGAATGCTAATTCAGTTTTTTACTATACTTACTAAATTGTATTCTTTGATGCGTTCTTGATTTCTGGCTTTTCTGTCGTCGTTTTCCTGGAGCAGCTTCTCATACTTTACTCTTTTCTTCACCTCTCACTGTTTCTTTCACGAATTCACATACTGTACTAACTTTTGTACTTTTATTAGTAACTCTGGGTAATAGGTGGTATGTAGGAAATATCTTTCTGAAAGTACCTTTCTACACTGATAATTCACTATCTAATATGAGTGTTCTAATTTCTTTTTAATAATTTTGTTAAAATTTTGACATTTTGGAATGGTTTGTTTGCATGCAACATTTCTGTTAAGCAATTTTTCTTCATGTCATGTTTGTGAAGATCGATTATATGTACGTCATTGGATTATGTTTTGTAACTTTTATTGTATCTTTTAATTAATACAATAAAAATGTTATTGACAAAAAATTAAATCGTAGTGCATCAAGCAAAAAAAAAAATAAAGAAAACATTTGTAAGCAAATAGATCACTGAATGTCAATTACAAAGGTACTGTAACAAGTAATGCTCAAGCAAAATGAAAATGATTGTTGTGCAAACCTTTTCCAGGATCTGGAAGGTGAGGTAGTGATAGGATTGTTAAGCATAGTGAGGGATCCCTTGCAAGAAACAATGTTACTACAGTGAGTAATTTTTTCTTCATACTCCAGGAATCCCTCACTTAGGCTTAACAACTGCAGATTTCATAGCAATACCCTGGAAGGCTGGGTACAGAACCTACTTTGGGAAAATGTTCTGCAAGACAGCAGTGCCAAAGCTGGCATCCCTTCTGGACTGTGTGTCCAGACAGTAGTGCTTTGTAAAAGTGTGCACTGCTTTCCAGATAGCTGCTTTACAGATTTCCTGCAAGGAAACACCTCTTGATGCTGTCGCAGAGGTGCCCCATGTGGAGTGAGACCCTGAGGCCTTCAGGTGACCGATTGCCAGCTTTGCCATAACAGAATTATATGCAAGGAAACTATCCAATGAGAAATTGTTCTCCTGGATGTTGGTTTACCTTTACCCACTTCACCATAGGTGACACTTAACTAAGTATTAGTGGACCTTATCACTTTTTTATGGTCCAAATAGTTGCACTCTTGTAACATCCAAACTGTAGAGCTTTTGCTCTCCTGGACTGGATTTTACTGTAAAGAACACTGGAAGTGAATTGATTGGTTCAAGTAAAATTCAGACACCGCTTTAGGGAAGATTGTTTAGCTAGTTCTTGAGACTACCTTGTCCTAGTGGAAAATGATATAGTTAGAATCTGTGCAGAGAGCCTGCAGCTCACTCATCCTTCTGGCAGATGTCACAGCCACCAGGAAAATTGCTTTCTAGGTGACATATCGCAAATTAGCAGTTGCCATGTGCTTGAAAGGAGGCTTCATGAGCTGGGCAATGCACAGATTCAAATCCCATGGTGGGACTAGATCCCTGACTGAAGCATACAGGTGGATAAGGCCTATAAATAACTTTTTTGAAAATGGGCTGTGAGGTCAACGACCTGTCCTTTCCAGCTGAGGCATAGGCTAACACTGCTCCCAGGTGCACCTTCAGAGTTGAAGGCCTGAGACCCAGGGATAGAAGGTGGACTAGGTAGTCCAGCATTGTAGGAAGGTCCACCTGAAGTGGATTGAGCTGCCTTGAGGACCACCACAGAGACGAAAAAATTACTCATCTTAGTAATCTTGTTTCTTCTAAGGGAATCTTACTGTATTCTGACTTATGCAGTATGGTCTCACCATAGGACTGCCCTGGAGCCAAAATGGTTAATAGAACCTATGCAAATGATGGAATGTTAGGCTCGATCTCAGTTTTCAAATCACTGTCCCTGGCAAACAGCTTTTAAACTGTCAGACTCTTACGAAACATGCACTAAGCAGTTTTCTACTAATATAATGATAATAATAATAATAATCCTCCCAGACAAACAGAAAGGGAAAAATTAGGAAATTGCCCCTTTTTCAGAAACACTTCCAAAATGGCATCACTAAGACTCAGGTCACAGATGCCCAAAAGAAAAAAAATACTCACCTTAGTAATTGTGTTTCTTCTAATGGAGTCTTGCTGTATTCTGACAATTTGCAGTTAGCTCCAGCTCTTGAACTGCCCCGGAGAGTGAAGGGTTAAATTCTATGCGAGGCATAGAACGTTGGGCTCGAGCTCAGTTGAAAACTCTGTCTGTGTCCTTTTGAAACCAAACTGTCAGATTCTTATGAGCTAAAACTCACTGACTAAAAAATGTGGAAATTGTAAAAACTCCTAGTAGCCAACTGGCAACAAAGATTTTGGATTCCCCATAAGACTCAAGTCAGGAAACCCAAAGAACCAAAACCAGGTAATAAGAACTGAAAACTCTTAATTGAACAAATACAAAGCACCCAACACAACAGGAGTGGGGTAAAGACACCCCTGGGGTGCAACACTGCACCTGCCCACCCACATCCCAAAAACAGGTTCTCAGAGGGGAGGCAGGGAGGGAGGTCAGAATACAGTAAGATTCCATTAGAAGAAACACAATTACTAAGGTGAGTAATGTTTTCTTCAAACAACATGAAGTCTTGCTGTATTCTGGCAATTTGCAGACTACCAAGCAGTACCTCCAAGGAGGAGGAACAGAACCTACTTTGGGAATAAGCTCTGAAGTACTGCCGTGCCAAACCTAGCATCACTCCTAGCCTGGATATCCAGAGAGTAATGCTTGGTAAAGGTATGAACTGTTTTCCAGGTGGCTGCTTGATAGATTTCTAACAAGGGGATATCCCTAGCTGCAGCCAGAGATGCAGCTGTACCTCTAGTGGAATGAGCCCTTAGGCCTGAGGGTGCAGTTTTTCCCAGTTTTTCATAGCAGAACTGAATACAGGACACAATCCACCTGGCAATGGTTCTCTTGATAGCAGGTTTTCCCTTACCTACTTCCCCATAAGTGAGGAACAACTGGAGGGAGTCAAACCTGTGACCCTTTGTACATTCTATGTAGTAACTAAGGCCCCTTTTAACATCTAAACTGTGTAGCCTCCGTTCCCCTGAGGAGGTGTGATCAGTGAAGAACACAGGAAAAGACATAGATTGCTTTAAGTCAAAATCAGAAACCACTTAAGGTAGGAACCTTCTATTGGATCTAGGGACCACCTTGTCTTTATGGAAAGAGATGAAGTCAGGCTCCACTGACAGGGCTTGCAATTCACTTATACATCTGGCAGAGGTAACAGTGACCAAAAACACAGTTTCCAAGTCAAGTACTTGAGCTCTGCTGAGGACATAGGCTCAAAGGGGAATTGCATCAGCCGAGCAATACGAATATTCAAATCCCAGGCAGGAGCAGAATCCCTAAAAGGGGGATTGGCATGAAGCAATCCTTTGAAAATTTTGCAGAATACAGGGTGAGATGACAGAGGAAGATTTCCCTACTGACAGGAAAGCAGAAATAAGCTGACAAATGAACTTTGAGGTAGCTGGTTTGAGGCCTAGGCCATTAAGGTAAACCATGTAATCAGAACTGTAGACAAGTCAGCAGTGTCTGAGAATCGTGCTTCTTGGAACACCAAATACTGAACCTTTTCCATTTTGGGTTGTAGGTTTCTTGTGGCAGGCTTTCCAGAAGCCTTGAAGATCTCCAGAACCCTTGGGACAGATGAAACTGCATACTCTAAGTCTTCAAGAGCCATGCTTTGAGATTGAGTGACTGGAGATTGGGGTAACAAATCCTCCCCTAAGAGGAGGTTAGCAGATTGTAATTCCTGGGAAGAGACAGGGAAAGATGGACTGCTAAGGACAGCAACAGGGGGTACCAAGGCTACCTAGCCCAGTCTGCAGCAATCAGAATCAATTTGCATGGTTGTGACCTTACCTTGACTAGAACTGTGAACAATAGAGGAAAAGGAGGGAAGGCATAAAGAAACTTCCCTTCCCAGTTCAAAATCAGAGCATCCAGAGGGACTGAACCCAAGACTGGGGGTCTGCAACAAAACAGAGGAAGTTGATGATTGTCTGAGGCAGCAAAGAGCTCCATCTCCAGAGTGCCCCACCTTGAGAAGATCACCTTCAACACCAAAGGATCCAGAGACCATTCGTGATGTCCCTGGGAAATCCTGCTCAATGCATTCGCTATCACATTGTCCTTTCCTGGGAGGTGGACCGCTACTAGAGAGGTCTGCAGGGAATAAGCCAGGGACCATACTTTCATGGCCTCCATGCACCAGACCGTGGACTGAGTGCCTCCCTGTTTGTTGATATACCACATGGTGGTAGTGTTGTCCGTCCTGACCTAAACCACCTTGTTCTGTATTGACTGAGAGAAAGCTTGTAGGGCAAGAAGTACTGCCTTGTGCTCCAGAAGGTTGATGTGAAGAAGGGATTGCTGAGGGGACCACAGTCCCTGGGCCGTGAGAGCCCCCAGATGGGCTTCCCACCCCAAAAGGGAAGCATCTGTGGTAAGAGCCACAGAGCAAGTCTGAAAGACAAATGGAACACCTTGCCTCAGATTTTCCAGGTCCTGCCACCACTGAAGGGCCTGAATTAAGGTCTGAGTAACAGGAACTAGCTTGGTAAGAGGATCTTTCCTTTGGCACCAAAAGGTTCTCAGATGGAACTGAATGTCCTCATCTGAAACCTGGCCCCTTGGACCACTAGCTGTGGAAGCTGCCATGTGGCCCAGAAGCTGCAGAAAATGCCTTGCTGGTCGAGAAACCAGAGGGAGAAAGGAAGAGGCCAGCTGAGAGATGGCTTTTGCCCTTTCCAAAGGAAAGAAGGCTCTTGCCTTGAGGGTGTCCAGCTCTGCTCCTATAAAAGTGCAGAGCTGTACTGGTTCGAGAACTGACTTGGGAAGATTGAGAAGGAACCCCAGGGAAGTGAGAACTTTCTGGGTAACCTGCATATCTGAATTGACTTGGTCTGAAGACTGGCCCTCCAGAAGCCAATCGTCCAGATATGGAAAAATAGAGATCCTTTTCCTTCTTAGAAAGGCCACCACTACTGCTAGGCACTTTGTAAACACCCTTGGAGCTGAGGTTAGACCAAAGGGCATTGCTCTGAACTGATAATGGTCTGAAGGCAATTCGAACCTGAGGTAGTTTCTGTGGGAGCACCTGATGGGAATGTGAAAATAGGCATCCTTGAGGTCCAGGGAGGCTAGCCAGTCTCCTGGCCTCAGAGAGGGAAGAATTGTTCCCAGAGTCACCATCTTGAATTTTGGCTTACTAGGTGCTTGTTTAGGTATCTTAGATCTAGGATGGTCACCACTCCCCTGTCTTTTTGGGGGTAAGGAAGTACCTGGAGTACAGACCTTTGACCCTGTATGGAGTAGGAACTCTCTCTATGGCCTTTAAAGCCAGTAGAGACAAAACCTCTGCCTCTAGAGCAAGGATTTCTGAAGTATTTGCAGGTGGAAAGGATCTAGGTCTCAGTTTCAGAAAACTTTTGAAACTGAGAACAAGCCCCTGGCTTACAACCTCCAGGACCCACTTGTCTGAGGTAACAGACATCCAGTCCTGGACAAAGTAAGCCAGCCTGCCTCTTACTGGAATGGGGGAGTTGACCTGGGCTGACACATCAGGGTGTCTGCTTGGCAGGAGCCTTAGGCTGAGGGGTGGATGCAGCCCTGCTCATCCCCCTTCTGCCTCTCCCTCTGAAGAATCCCCTCTGAGAAAAGGAAGAGGAGGCCTGCGTCTGGCAGAAAGGCCTATGAAAAGTCCTGCCCCTGCCCCTAGCTTGCTGCCTCTGAGGAGTTGCCTGCCTCTCCTTGGCCTGGGCACTCCTTTAAGTGGTCCTGTACTCATCCATTTTCTTCATGTAATTCTCTGTCTGCTCCCCAAACAGAGAATTACCCACTACAGGGAAATTCATGGCCTTAGCCTGGGTGTCCTGTGAAAGGCATGTACATCAGAGCCAGGCCTTTCTCTGAAGAGCCACAGATGTAGCCATGGCTCTTGATGACACATCATTGGAGTCCACAGCAGCATGGAACTGCACCTTTGATGCCTCAATCCCATCAGCAGCCACTCCCTCCAGCTCCTTGGCTAGCTGGGGAGAGGCCTGTTTAGCCAGTGCCAGTACAGTGTCCCACCTGGACTTCTGGTACCTGGCGGTATAGGCCATATAATTAGCCTGCCTGAGTCCCAAAGATGATGCTGAGTACTGTTTCTTTGCCATGGCATCTATCTTCCTGGAACCTTTGTCTGGGGGATGTGAAGCCAAGGGGATGTTTGCCTTGTCATAGGCAGCAGCCTGCATTACCCCAACATGGCTGCATTGTTGGTAAAGAAATTCTGTATCTGAGCTTGACAAGGTGTACCTCTTGTCCACTCTCTTGTCAACAGGAGGTACAGAGTTGGGAGACCTAAAAATCTTTTGTGTCTGTTTCTCAAATGACCTATGTAGGGGAATAGACAGTCTCTTAGACTCTGGGATGTCCATCATCTCTATGAAGTCAGGCTCCTCTTGATCCTCTACAGCCTCCTCAATAGGAAGCTGGAGGATTTGAGCCACTTTTCTGTAGAACAGAAAGTGGGGAGGGGACTCAGAAAGCCTAGGAGAGGAAACACCAGAAGGTCTGTCTGGGGAGATGTCCAGTTCCACAGGCACATCCAGACCTTACCCGTCGTAATCATCCTCTTCAAATCCCCTCCTCATCAAACTCCGGTTCGTAAAAATCTTCAGGAATAATCCTGAACTGGAGGAACTGACCAAACCGAACCTCTGCCAGAAGAGCCAGATCGGTCGGAACCAGGCAAGGCGATTCCACAATCCGAATAGCTTTGGCTATTTCTTCGGCAGTCGGAACATGCAGCTGTGGATCGGAACCGGCCTATTTATCCTTTCGTTTTCTTTTGTAAGAACCAATCCCTCAGGATCCTCTCCTCTTGCCGAAGATATACGCCCTGGTCAGAGGGCACTCCTTCTGGTTCGGTAGGAACCGAACCGGGCCTGACCTTCCGGTCAGCGGATTTCTCGGCCTCCTTATCCCTAAGTCTACCTAACCTTTTCTCAAGGGTAGACTTGGGAAATTCTCTACAATTTGGCAGTCTGGATGCAGGTGGTCAAACCCCAGACAGTAAATACAGGTGGTGTGGGGTTGGCTTGCGAAGACCTCCCCACACACACTGCAGTGTTGAAACCCGTGGATCGTTTTTCTTGGGTTTCTCAGACATGGCCAACCTAACTAACTTACCCTTTATATGGCAACTGCCAGGCAAGACTCCTGTATTGGTTTCACACCGTGTCATGGGTGATGGAAAAAAAACGCTAAAATTACGTGTTTTTTAAAAACCGATACAGCCCGGTAACCACACACTAACTTTTTATTTTTCAAGATCTTACTACAAGATCGGTTCAGCCAAACCGATCAGAAAAATTTCACAATTTCCATACAACAGCTACTAATCTAAGTACTTACAGTACCACAGACAGAGTCTCGAACCGAAAAATAGAATGAAAATTGGACTAAAATCGAAACTTTAACTGGGACAGAACCAAGCAGAAGGAGAAATCTCCGGAGCGACTGTTCAGTGAAGTGGAGTAAAGAATCTGACGGTTTGGTTTCAAAAGGACACAGACAGAGTTTTCAACTGCGCTGGAGCCCAACGTTCTATGCCTGGCATAGAATTTAACCCTGCACTCTCCGGGGCAGTTCAAGAGCTGGAGCTAACTGCAAATTGTCAGAATACAGCAAGACTTCATGTTGTTTGAAAACAAGAATATTAGATACCCCCAGGTTTGCAACAACTCTACCACAGCTGTAGTGTAGTGACCATAAGTGTCTAGTAGGGAGGAAGGGAGGGAGCTCAGAATACAGTAAGATTCCCTTAGAAGAAACAAGATTACTATGGTGAGTAATTTTTTCTTTAAACCTCAGGAAATCTTACTGTATTCTGACTTATGCAGATTACCAAGCAGTGCCTTTGTAGGTGGGCCTATAACCTATTTAGGAAACAGGGTCTGCAAGACTGCTGTACCAAACCTGACATCACCTCTGGCCTGGAAATCCAAACAATAATGTTTGGTGAATGTGTGGGCTGTTTTCCAAGTTGCAGCTTTGCAAATGTCCACTAGGGGGATATCTCTAGCGGCTGCTAAAGAAGCTGCAGTACCCCTGGTTGAATGGGTCCTGAAGCCTGCAGGTGGTTGCTTGCCCATCTTGCCATAGCAAAACTGAATACAGGCTATGATCCATTGTGCAAAGGATCATTTTGTGGCAGGTTTTCCTTTTCCCACCTCTGCATAAGTGAGGAAAAACTGGGTTTGATCCTGTCTGTAACCTTTTGTGTGGTCAAGATAGCTGCTGACTGCCCTTTTAACATCCAGGCTATGCAGTCTACGCTCACCTGAGGTGGAATGGTCTGTGAAGAAGACTGGCAAAGTAATAGACTGGTTAAGGTGGAACTCTGATACCATCTTGGGCAAGAATTTTCTGTTAGTTCTCAGAACTATTTTGTCTCTATGGACAGCAATATAACCAGGCTCTGTGGACAGTGCCTGGAGCTCCCCGATCCTTCTGGCAGAGGTAATGGCTACCAGAAACATTGTTTTCCAAGTCACATATTTGAGGTCTACTGTAGACATGGGCTCACAGGGGAGATGCATAAGCTGAGCAATGCATATATTCAGATCCCACATGGGGGTAGGTTCCCTGTGTGGTGGGTGCAATTGTAGTAACCCCTTAAAAAACTTCTTGAACACTGGCTTTGAAGACAAAGAAGATGCCTTACCTACTCACAAATAAGCTGAAACAGCTGCCAGGTGCACTCTCAAGGTGGAAATACTTAAACCTGTGGAATGCAAATGGGCCATATAGTCCAAGACTATAGAGAGACTAACTTGGGAATGGTCCAAACCCTTACCCTGACACAAGAGGAAAATCTTTTCCATTTAGAGGCATATGTTTTCTTGGTAGAAGGCTTTCTTGAAACTCAGTATATCCATAACTCCTTCTGAGAGGTGCAAATCTGCATACTCTCCTAAGTCTTCAAGAGCCATGTTTTGAGTCTGAGGGATAGCAGGTTGGGATACATGATCCTGCCCTGTGAGGATGACAGTAGGTTGTACCTCCTGGGGAGACTGATTGGCTTGGCTTCTGATAATGATAGGAGCATGGAGTACCAAGGCTGCCTGGCCCAATCTGGAGTAATGAGGATCACTGAGGCTGGTTGAAGCCTGAGTTTATTTAGTACTTTCAGTAACAGAGGAAAAGGAGGAAAAGCATACAGGAACCTCTCTTTCCAGTCCAGCAGGAATGCATCCAGAGGAACTGAGCCCTTGATGGGGGGCCTGCAACAATATTGTGGAAGCTGGTGATTGTCTAGGGCTGCAAACAGATCCACTTCTGGGGTGCCCCATCTCCTGAAAATGGTCTGCAAGACCTGTTTGTTCAGTGACCACTCGTGGTGGTTCAGATTTATTCTGCTGAGGGCATCCGCCAAGACATTGTCCTTGTCTGGAAGGTGGACAGCTGAGAGGGAAACATGAAGTATGCCAAGGCCCAGATTCTCATTGCCTCTGTGCAGAGGGGAGTTGACCTTGTTGCCTCTTGCTTGTTTATGTAGTACATGGTTGTTGTGTTGTCTCTTCTGACCTGGACCACCTTTCCTTTGACCTGATTGACAAAAGACTGAAGAGCCAGAAGAACTGCTCTGAGTTCCAAAAGGTTTATATGCAGGAGAGATTCCTGCTTTTCTCATGTACCACGAGTAGTGTGCTCCCCCAGATGTGCTCCCCACCCTAGGAGGAATGCATCTGTCATGAGTACCAGAGAGGGAACCTGCTGTAGGAAGGGCACTCCTTGCCTGAGATTGCTCCTTTCCTGCCACCACTGCAGGGTTTGGAGAAAGGTGACTGTGACTGGAATCAACTTTGAAAGAGAGTCCCTTCTTTGGGACCAGTGTTCTCTTAAGTGAAATTGAATGTCTCTCATTTGGAACCTGGCCCCCTGGCACCGTTGCTGTGGAAGCTGCCATGTGGCCTAACAATTGAAAGAAGTGCCTTGCTGGCCTAGAGACATGGACTTTGAAGGAATCGGCTACCTGGATAAGGTTGTCCACCCTGTCCTGAGGCAGGTAAGCCATCCCTTCTTTTGTATCCAGTTCTGCCCCTATGAATCTGAGCAGTTGAACTGGTTCCAGAACAGACTTTTTGTGGTTCACCAAGAACCTCAGAGAGGAGAGAATGTTTTGTGTTATTAACAAAAGCCTCCCTTACTTACTGGTGTGACTGGCCGACTATGAGCCAGTCATCCAGGTAGGGAAACACTGACACCCCGTGATGCCTTGGGTGTGTCACTACCACAGCCAGACATTTCGTGAACACCCTTGGAGCGGATGTCACCCCGAAAGGCATTGCCCTGAACTGATAATAGCCTGAGGGTAACCTGAACCTGAGGTACTTTCTGTGTGTGAAACCCAAGGACAATGAAAGGAATACCAATAAAATAAACTTTACTAGTGACAAAACTGAGAAAAATCAAGTTTCTTCAAGCGATGAAGGAGAACTCTCCGGAGACGTCTTACTGAGGCAAGCAGAGTAAAGAATTGGTTGGTTTAGAAGCTGTTTACCAGGAACAGTGATTTGAAAACTGAGCTCAAGCCTAGCATTCCATCATTTGCATAGGTTCTATTAACCTTTTCGGCTCCAGGGCAGTCCTATGGTGAGACCATACTGCATAAGCCAGAATACAGTAAGACTTCCTGGGGTTTGAAAATCTTTTCCACCTGGTGGCATAGGTTTTCCTTGTTGGTAGTTTTCTGGAAACCTTAAGAAATGAAAATTACGTACTCACCATTATTCTTGATCTTCTTGCACAAGTCTTCATCATTTATTCATACTGCTGGGTTTTAAGCTAGAGGTACAGGTACCCTGTGGGAGCCACAAATCTTCAGGAGAGCCATCGCAAAAACTGGTCCATGCATGTGCAGCACCACGAGACTGGCTTGCCCCACATGAAAAAATTACCCACCTTAGTAATCTTGTTTCTTCCAGTGTATTCTTCAATATTCTTAACTCTTGCAGTCAGCCTGTAGAGCTGAACTGCACAGAGAATGGAATGTGTGTAAATGATGGAACACATCACTGGCTCCTGCCACCATTCAAATGCTACCCTTACCAACTGCTGCATTCTGCAATGCTCAGATTTCATTCTCTGCCTGCTAGTCAAGATGCCTCAGAGATACCTACTCACAGTCATGATTTTCATTGTTGTTTTCATTGTAAAACAAGTAATGTTTCAATCTATTTTTCATCTGCTGCCTTTACTTTCTGTTAAATTAGTTAGCGCTATGTTAGTTTTGTTTTATTTCTTTGATTTAGCTGTTTTCTCCTGGTTCTCAGTAGTTGTCGAGGAACCAACACTTCCGCCATGTTTCTTTATTTATATTATTTAAATGTTACTATAGTTTAGTTCATTACTATTCTTTCTTGTGTGAACCGATACTTTTCAGTTCTTTTTGTGTTAATCACAGTGTTTTTATTGTTGCTTGCATGCATTTGCAAGAAACACATTGCGTCAGCTTCCTTCACAAGCGGGTTGTGGAGGCATGGCAGTGTTGTGCCGAATGGCAGCAGTCCATTCTGGGGCTGGTCTGTGCTGCAGCGAATAGAGGAGCATGCTGTTGATGACAGCAGTTAGATATCTTGACCATTTTTAGGAATTTTTTCACCAAATTTTCAAGGGGTTTTTGGGACCCCACCTCATGAGCTCAGTCACTGTCATTTTGTTATTTGGTCCCGAAAGGTGATTTCGCAGTCACTGCTCGGAACCACCTTTCGGGACCGATTAATGAAATGACAATGTCACAGTTCATGAGGTAGGCCCCCAAAAACCCTATGTTGAAAATCTGGTGAAAAAAATTCCCAAAAATTACTGTTTTCGGGCGTGCATTGTGCATTTCTCACGCTCGCTTCAGATTTTTAATATTTTTACTCCAGATTTCCAACATTACCATCTTACCATCCTCCTCAGAACAGTAACTGTCATTTTCACATTTCACTCGAAATGTGTTTTCGCACATGTAGCGCACAATGGCACGGTCGGTGTGCAAAATCAATGTTCTGGACAGATTAAGTAAATCACAGTGACACTGTTCATGAGCAGAGTTCTTAAAATGCCTATGTTGAAAATTTGGTGACAAAAGTCCATAAAATGACTGTGTTACGAGCGTGCATTGCGTAGTTTCCATGCACCTTCATAACTTCACGAATCTGTAATATTTCCACTCCAGATTTTCAATACTGGCATTTTTCCACACCTCCTTATGAACAGTACAGCTGTCATTTGTCACATCCTGGCCGAAATGTGTTTTTGCACTTCATGCTCAGAATTGCGCGGTTGCTGTGGGAAATCAGTGTTTGGGACAGATTAAGAAAATAACAGTGACACCGTTCACGAGCGTCCCAAAATGCCTATGTTTATTTTTATTTTATTTTAGTTTTGGTGACCGGGTAGGACCACTGAGACAATTACAGTCCCTTTTTCAGGGTCGACCCGGAGACATACATGGTACAGTAGAGCAGAGCAATTGTACAGGGAGTCAGTACAGTACAGTACAGTATCATACCTGACATACAATGTACAGTGGATACAATAATATAGAACTAGTTATATACACCATATCTACATATCTATAAATTCTATATACGTTGGGATTTTAATTATATATAAGCAATAGATGTCACATTTTGAGCACGAAAAGAAAGGGAAGAGTAGGGCTGTCAAAAGGGGGGTGGGGAGGGAAGGAGAGAGGTGGTATGGGTCAGCGGTCAGGTGAGGTAGGGGAGGTTAAGAGCTTCAGCAGAAGCAGGAGCAGGAGGGAGAGGCTGCGAGAAAGGCATGCAGATTGGACTTGAATAGAGGAAGAGAAGGACAAGTCAGCATGTGGGGAGGGAGGGCATTCCAATCAGAGACAGCAGCAAACAAGGACCTCTGGTGAGGGACAGATGTTGATTGGGGGGACTAGTAGGGGAGGGAGGAGGGCGTGAGGTGGAGGTGCCTGCCGGAGGTATGAAATCTCTAAGGCAGGGTGGAGTAAAGAGGTGGACATGTTTAAACATAAAGCACATGGAGAAATACTTCAATTTAGCTTCGTAGGGCAACCAGCCTAGAGAGGAGAGGACTTCACAGTGGTGTGATCATGAGTTAGCCCCTAAGGCGAACCTCCCAATCCTATGGTAAGCCTGGGAGAGAGAGAGAGAGATGAGGTATTAGCAGAAAGTAGCAGGGGGGCACCACATGTTAGGAAGGGAGTAAGAGACAAAGAGGCAATGTTGACAATCTGGTGTAAAAATCCCCAAAATAATTACGGGTGTCCGTTGCACAGTTTCTACGCACGCGCGTGACTTCACCAGTTTTTTTATATTTTTCCTCCAGATTTTCAACATTACCATTTTTTTACACCTCTTCACGAACAGCACAGCTGTCATTTTTCACATCCTGTTAGAAATGTGTTATCGCACCTGTGGCACCAAATGGCGCAGTCGCTGTGCAAAATCACCTTTCAGCTAATGAACTGATAGTACCACTGTTCATGCGGTGGGGTCACAAAAAGCCCATGTTGAGAACCTGGAGTAAAAATACCAAGAAATGCCCAGGCCATTAGGGTTTACGACCATAATGTCTTACCCTGTAGGGACTGACAGGCGTCAGGGGTGTGACCTGGGATTGTTGACAGTAATGCTCACACCATTCCACCCCCACCCTGCAGCCAGTGACAAGCACTGAGGTGCGTCTTGGACTCTTTGGCCCCAGAGTTCACCCCATTCTCCTATACTGCACCCATTTTAACGTATTTCATGGAATGAGGTGAGGTAGCCTAACACCCTAGCACACCTTGACACTTGTAAGTGTCTGCAGGGTAGGGTGAGGTGAAATGTTGTGACCGTTATGGGCGACGACCCAAAGGCACACCCCAATGCCTGTCCATCTCTGCAGGGTGGGGATGGAGTTGGCATCAGTTTAGTACTTCACTGCAGTTCCTATACTGCATCTGTCTAACTCCTGCACTTCCACTGCTAATGCCAGCAAGCAACCATTCGGCATTGACAAATGCTTGTTTCCTCATGGTTCCACAGGTACAATAAATCCTCCAGTTCAGCCCTTGGTTCAGCAACCAGTAACCCTGGTTGCATCCTCAGTTCCTGAGATCCGGCATTATGAGGAATTTGAGAAATATGATGATGATGATGAGGATGATGGGGAGCACACTGAGCCTGAAGTCTCCCCGATCAAGAATTTGAATAACCACCAAGATTACCTGAGGATTTTTCCTCATATTATACTTCTGTAAAAAAGATGGTGGATGCCTTGGACATCACTACTAGTGAGGTGGTGGAAGATGAGGAAGAAGTGGAATTTCTCAACATCATGGGTTTGACTGGAACTAAGACACTACTATTACCAATAAACAAGTTTCTGAAGAAACACATTTTGAAAATACTCCAAACTCCAGATTCTGTACCACCCTTAGAGAAAAGGGCTGTCGGAAAATACCAGCTGGATAGGGGAGGAGCAACATTTTTATTCTCCCACTCGGATCATGAAGGTGTAGTTCAGCGTTAAAAGAGCCCTTCAATTCTACATTGATAGAACTAAGGACACCTGTCAATCAAAGCAGCTCTTTGTCTCCTTTACTGCTGTCCGACTGGGCCAGCCAGTAACCATTACGTGTATTTCAGCTTGGATAGTGGCTTACCTTTGCTACTGCTACTCTATGGCACAGGTCAAACTGGAAGGCCAAGTTCGTGCCCTCTCTACCAGAGCAGTGCTACATACTTGACAGAAATCTGCTCTTTTAACATCCAGGGAGTGAAGGGTGCATTCCCCTTGGAGTGTCCATGATCAAAGCATGTATCTCAGAGACCCTGCGAGCAGAAGTGATGGTCACCGGAAAATACATTTTCCAGGTTAGGAGCTTGAGATCACATATAGCCAGAGGCTCAAAGGGTTTAAAAAGTGAGCATGCCTATCATGAGGTTAATATCCCAGGGGGCAACCGGTTTCCTGACCGGGGGCATTGTACCTCTTGAAAAGAGGCAGCTAAGCCAGGGTCATGTTCTGGACTGGCTCATGATAGGCCAAAACTTCACAGAGGTGGACATTTACAGAGGAGTATTGTAGCCCAGCATCTGTAAGGTCTAATAAGTACTCCAAAACCTTGTCTGGTGGACAGTGAAATGGGTCCATACCGATCTTGGCACACCATTCCGAGAAGTGCTTCCATTTGGCTGTGAAGTTTTCCTAGTGGAAGGTTTATGTGCAGCCAGGAGGATTTCCAAGACCTTCTGAGAAACTTTGAACCTGCTCACCTCTATCTCTTCAGGAGCCAGGTGTGACGATTAAGGAAGCACAGGTTGGGATGAACCAGGGATCCCTGTGTCAGCAGGTCTGTCCATAGGGGTTGATGCTTTGGAGGGACCACAGACAACTTTGTTGATTAATGAAAACCAAATCTCACATGGCCAGGATGGGGCAATCAGAATCATTTTACTGCCATGCTCCTCCAGCTTGAGCAGCACCCTCTGAACTAGTGGAAGAGGAGGAAATGCATACAGAAAGCGATTTGTCTACCATAGCCTGAATGCATCCTGACAAAAAATGGCAGGTCCTGGATTTTTGGAGCAGAACTGAAGCAATTTTGCATTGAGTGGAGGCACAAAAAGGTCAAGGTCTGGGGTTCCCCACTTGTCGAAGAGCAACTAAACGATGTGTAGAGCTAATGACCATTCGTGAGGATCCGCCTCTGTCTGATTGAGTTAATACACTAGGTTGTTCTGTTCTCCTGGCAGATAAACTGCATGAATCAGAGCATTCTGCACCAGACACCATTCCCATACCCTCACTGCTTCCCTGCAAAGCAGGTATGAGTGTCCTGCCTTGTTTGCACTGACTTGTTGTCTGTCTGCAGAGGGATTACTTTTTGACTAAATCTACTAAGGCTCGAAACGCAGAAAGGACTGCTCTCATTTCCAGAACATTGATATGGAGATGTGATTCCATCTGAGTCCATTCTCCCTCGGTGTGATGGCCCTGACAATGGGCTCCCCACCCCAGGAGAGATGCATCCATAGTGAGAGTTATCTGAGACTCTGGTGGACTGAAGGGGAGACCTTGAAAATGGATGTCTTCTTGCATCCACCATACTAGTGGCCGATGTAGGGGTTCTGTCACGTTGATGGGGTAATACTAAGGGTGCATAACTGATGATCACTGGGTGCTGAGCATCCACTGAGTCATTCTCATGTGTAGTTGTGCCAGTAGTACTGTGAAGACTGAAGTGAGCACTCTTTGCATGGAGTGGGCTTGTACTGAGTCATTTTCCATGATGAAATGCATCATTTGAAGGATGGCTTTCCTTCTGTCGTCTGGAAGAAAGGCCTTTGCCATCATAGTGTCCAAGAGGGCCCCTATGACAGGGAGCTGTTGCGAGAGCTGAAGCAGCAATTTCTCTAGGTTTAGCAGGACCCCATGGAGGTTAGGAGCTGAACTGTTGTGTTTACTGACTCCTCCGTACCCATCCTGGATGGACTTTTTTTACCAGGAGAAAGACACTAAGCTGAAGGCTTGTTTACAGGTTCAACCTGAGAGCACAAAGTAGTTAAGTGACTTGCTCAGGGTCACACTGTATGCAAGTGGGGGCTGTGAGATTCAAACCCAGATCTCCAGGTTTGCAGCTCGGAGCCTTAAACCACTGCACTACAGTATACTGCCTCCTTGCCAGAAGCCAGTAGCCCAGGTAGAGTAAAAGGTATAGGTCAAACTGTGACAACACCAAAATGAAATAGTACACTGCTCAGTGCCTAGTGATTACAACAATTAAAGGACAAAGTTGAAATAAGGCGCTAAGTGAGATCAAAATTCTATTTGGCAAGGCAAGTTTATTTCTACGGTGCCCAATCCCTGGGGCTTTGGGCGCCATACATTAAAACAGGTAAGATCAATACAATACAAACACTCTATAAAACGTATACAAGAATGAAAAATTAAAACAATAATTAATTCTCAGAATAATTAAAACAACCTCAGGTAAACAGTGTGGGTCAATCGCCTTGGCCAGGGAAAGCCAGACAAAACAAGTACGCCTTTAGCCCCTTTTTAAATTACTCAACTGTCGGGGTCTCCCTGACAGCAGCTGAAAATATGTTCCACAAGGTCGGCCAAGCAATGCTAAAAGCACAGTCACCAGAAGTTTTAAGCTTGACCCTGGGAACATCAAAGAGGCCCCTAGTCAAAGAGCGGAGGGAATGGACTGAGGTGGCAGGTGTGAGGAGATCAGCCAGATAGCCAGGGCTCAGCCCATATAGGGCCTTGTAGGTGAACAAGCCCACCTTGAAGATGACCCTCCACCTGGCTGGCAGCCAGTGCAGAGCCCGCAGGACTGGGGTCACATGACTGGATGTAGCCAGGCCATCAGCAACCTAGCCGCTGCATTCTGCACCAGCTGCAACCAGCGGGGGGGGGGGGGCCTCCAGTGACCCTGAAGTATAAAGCTTTGCAGTAATCAAGCCTCAAAGTAACAAAGGCATGCACCAGTGATAGCAGGTCTTTGGGCGGAACTAGGGGCTTAATCCTGGCAATATTTCTCAAGTGGGAAAAAAACACTTTTGAGCACAAATGACACCTTAGCTTCAAGTGTCAATCTGCTATCCAGGATAATGCCAAGATTCCGCACCCTAGGGGAAGCCATCAATGAAGCAGATCCCAGAAACAGTCCTGTACCCACTCTGGAAGCACTCCCATCATGCCCATGGCCTGGCTCAGTCAACAGTACCACCGTCTTGTCCGGGTTCAGTCACAACCAGCTGGAGGGCATCCAGTCAATGATCTCTGCAAGACAGTTCTTAATCACATCCATGGCATAGTGTGTTCTGGGGGCAAAAGACAAATTCAGTTGGGTGCCATCTGCATAGCAGTGAAAACCCACACTGTAATGCTGAATGAGCTCTCCCAAGGGCAGCATGCATACCATGAATAACATCAGCAACAAGACAAAACCCTGAGGCACTCCACATGACAGGGGCCTTGGGGAGGAGGAGAAATTCCCTGTCACCACCCGCTGCACCCTGCCAGAGAGATAGGACTCAAACCAGTTGATGACAGTACAGGTGAGTCCACAATACTCTCAAAGGTGATCAAGAAGCACAATGTGATCCACGGTGTCAAAGACTTGTTGAGAGAATGAGGAGAACAAAAATTGACCTGTCTCCTCTAGCTCTAGCCCTGAGGAGGTCATTATGCATCCTAACGCCATTTCGGTGCTATGCCTGGCCCTGAAACCAGACTGGAATTGCTCATAGATATCAAAGGACATGAGGTGTTCTTTGAGCTGTTGCGCCACTATTTTCTCAACAACCTTGCCCAGAAATGGCAGGTTGGAGATTGGATGGTAATTCGCCAGGACGTCAAGGTCGAGAGAGGGCTTCTTCAGAAGAGGTTTCATCAGAGCCTCTTTCAAGGCATCCAGAAAGACTTGCTCCCACATCGAACACCAGACACTTCCAGTGAACACCAACAGCTAAAAGTCCCGACACATCTCATCAAAAAACACATCGGGGCCAGGTCTAGCTCACAATAAGTGTGCTCAATGACTTCGGCCACCTCCACTGGTTTAAACTTATTCCAGACAGATGGAGTGCCCCCACTCATCCCAGGCCAATCACTGCGAGGCAAAACTTGCTTCAACGACGGAATCCCCCAACCAGATGGAGAACACCCTGTCAGAGAAATACAGAACAAACTCCTCACACAATGTGATTGAAAAGGTTTTCTCAACTGTAGACAGACTGGATGCAAAAATCTGTCCACATTCCAAAACAGCTGATATGGTCTATTTCTCCATGTAGCAATCTCCCTGGACAGGAAGTCTGCCTTCTTATGGTTGATTGCCCCTTAATACTCATGGTAATGAGCACGCAAGGCCAGTTTATCCTCCTCTGACTGGGTCTTCCACCAGCAACGTGCCTACTTCTGACCACTGATCTTCATCACCTTGAGATCTCTGTCATACCAAGTGGATCTCAAATGAGAAGATCTAGGTCATATAAGAACTGGTGCGATGGCATCGAGCACTTCGGAGACCAACTTATTATAGGTGGTCACTGCCTTGCCTGCGCCAACCACACATGCAGTGTTTACTCCATATAAGTCAGCTACCGCCAGCAGTTCCTCTGGGAACAATCCCCTCAAAGGGTGATTGCTAACCATCTCAACAGGTGAGGGACTTTCACGGGGGCACCCCAAACAAGAACTTTACCATACAATGATCAGACCATACGACCTGATCAGTCTTGAGGTTTGCTACCTCATGCCCCAGCAAGAACACTAGGTCGGGCATGTGGCCATGGTGATGGGTCACAGAAGTCACTACTTGTGTCAGGCCCAATGATGACATCAACTGGATGAAAGTTGGAAGTTCTTTTCCCAGATGAGGAAAGCACTGTACTTCAATGGTGGGAGAAAAGGAACCGAGGCAGTTGGGGCTAACACCGTTGTAGATGCTACAGGTGTGCACATGGTGCTGTGTATCAGTACCAGGCAACGTCACTGGCCCTAAAGGTTCTGGTTCCTTCTGGGGCCTAGCACCTCCGGCTCAAAAATTAAAGCCTGGCTTTATGAAGAAGACTAACCTCCAGAAAGATAGGAGCTGAAGTAGTTGGGACTTGTTGAGTCCTAGTGCCTCAGGCAGTGACCAAAGAGTGTGACTCTGTGGAGGAGACTGACTACAAAGGTCAACCAAGGTGGCAGAGCTAGCAGCCCAGCAGAGAAGATGACCTCTTGTGAGCTCCTGTTCACAATCACAATAATTAAATCGATAACTGTGCTACTTCTGGGATTATTTTTCTACAGTACTGTGGTGACTACAGTCCTGAACTTAAATATCACAATTTAAAACATGAGAAGACGTTGAAATGCACAAAAGAATTAGCAGAATGTAGCAGGGTCATCAAAAGTATTTGGGCCTGCTTTACTACCGACTGTGCCTGGGAACTCACTTGCAACATAGGAGTCCCTGCAGTTGGCAGTTTATGCTCTGACAATCGATCCATATGCTTGATGAAAAACTGGACTCAGACTCGCAGAGGCTAATTAAAGTGGAATCTACAGTTGAGGCCATAGGACCTACCACAGAGGAATCCAGTCTTACAGCAGGAAAAGCCTTTTCTATGGTGGCAGCATCAATAAAAGAACAGGGAATCCTCAAGATATGAATTGAGTAGCTGGAAAATGTCATACATTCATCTAACATCAGATTGCTGGGCATGCCTGAGGGTTCTAAGTGGGATGATCTGGTCAGTTTTTTTGAGAAGTGGATGCCTGAGGCACTTGGTTTGGGTTTGCCAGAGTCATTATGAAAGCATACCGAATTACCCCTCATTAAGCCAAAAATGCAGAAGGACATTGCACCATTTTAATGGTCACATAATCCCCTGGCATGTGGGACAAAATCTTGAAAGTGGCAGGGGACCAAGGTCTGATTGAAATGAATGGATCTAGGTTACTGCTTTTTCTAGACTTCTCTTTTGTGATAAGGAAAAGGCATAAGGCCTTTGAGAGAGTTATCAAAAAACTGCATGCAATGGATATCCATTATAGGTTGAGTTGTCCAGCAAGGCTCCAATTTATGTTGCAGGACAAGATGTATGTATTCAGTGATCCTAAAGCAGCGGATACATGCCTCTCCAAGTTTCATGCGAACTTGGGTGATCCGAAACTGGATGGACATTCCCCAAATGATGAGTCTGATTAACTTTGTTCTGAACTCTAAGTACCTTTAAATTCTGGAAGCCAACCCGATATGGGCTGTGTTTGCTGGGACTTGAACTTTCCTTACTAAAAATGCCTGCTGACTTTAATTCCAGAGCAAATTTCTGCTTGAACTGTATGTGTTTGGGATATACATACTACTGTTTAAAAATATGTAGCTCACAGATGGTGGAATTTAATATTCAAACCACAAGTTAATCTACTGTGTCCTCAGCCTACATAAAGGTTTCTTAAAATATTCTGCCTAAACTAACTTATCTAATGCCACTATTAGGCATTGTAAAAAGGGTGCGGTGCATAATGGAACCCCATAATATAGAGACTGGTAGTGTGGAGTGCAATTCATAGTGCACCATGAAGATGGTGACCTTGGTTAGTTTTTACATACGAACAAACAAAATCGCTGGCAGAAAAAAGCCCATAGATCTGTCAAGTCTGCCCAAGTGTGCAGCTCGCAGTTTAATACTCCTGCAGCTGCTCCCCCACCCAATCCCCTCCCTTCATTCCTCTCCCGGGCCTATCCCCCATTACGTTCTTGTCTGTCCTTACCCTGCCCCTGATTCTATCCCATCCTTGCTTAAAACTATCCACTGTCCTCAGTTTGATTAACTCTTCTGGCAATGCATTCCATCCCGCTACCACTCTCTCCGTGAAGTAGTGCCTCCTCATCTCCCTCCTGAACCTCCCCCCTTCCAACTTCAGACTGTGCCCCCTCATGACTCCCTCCCTCTTTAAGTGGAACAATCTTCTCGTACTGACCTTGTTTATGCTTCAGTCTTTCCTTATATGTCATCTTTCCTAGCCCCATGATCATTTTTGTTGCCCTATGCTGCACCCCCTCCAGTAATCTCACATCCTTTTTGAGGTAAGGGCACCAACTTGTACAGTACTCCAAGTGTCGCCTCACCAGTGATCTATACAAGGGTAAGATGACCTTCTTCCTGGAGATGATACCCCTGGTAATGCACCCCAGCATCACATTTTTCCTTGCTGCCATCCTCCTACACTGTGCTGATACTTTCATGTCCCTTGTGACCAGTACGCCCAGGTCCCTCTCCTCCTCTGAAGCAGATACCTGCACTCCCCCCAGCCAGTAGCTGGTCCTGGAGTTTCTGGCTCCAAGGTGCATGACTGCATTTCTTAGTGTTAAACCCCAACTGCCACTCCTGTTACCAGTGCTCGAGTTTAGCTAGATCCTCCCTGAGTGCCTGCATCCTTTCCTCACTGTCCACTTTTACACAAATATTTGTGTCATCAGTGAACAGGCTGATCTTACTCTTGACCCCCTCTGCAATGACCCCTATGAAGACATTGAATAAAACAGGGCCAAGCACTGAACCCTGCGGTACCCCACTAGTTACGGGTCTTGGCTTGGATGTCCTCCCCCTTACAACTACCCTCAGCCGTCTGCCCTGAAGCCAGTTCTTAACCCACCCCGCTAGTTTCTCCCCTACCCCCAGGTCCTTCAGTTTGCCCAATAACCTCCCGTGTGGCACCGAGTTGAAAGCTTTGCTGAACTCCAGATACAGGAAATCCACAGCTTCCACAGCATGTCCCTCATCAACCGCCCTGGTGATCCTGGTGTGAACGCTTCTTTTTTGAGAGCTGGGATAGCCTGGATAGTCAGAAAGTCATGCTGTTCTAACACGACCGCTTACAGCATACATGCATGATGGTCCCTTGCCTGCCAATCTCCCATTTTTTGGATCCCTCCTGCATAGCCAGTGATGGTACACATCGGACTGCTTTTAGTGCTGTATTTTGATTGAGGTTGAACTTTGAACTCGTAGTTACTTTCAACCTTACTGGTTATCTGATTTGATTATTTAAGATATCAGAGTCATTACATTGCTGTTCATTAAAACTCCAATAGTTATACTGGGCTCATGAAAGGAATAAAATTAAGCAATAATGACTGAAGAGCCAGTCGTTTCCTAGAGGTTAACGACAGGCTGGGGGGGGAAGGGTGGCCCGAGGTGCAGCTGAGGGCCACCACCACCACTCAGCCAGTCGTTAATTGAGAGGAAATAACTGGCTCTGAGGTTATTATTGTGATTATAAGTCAAATCGCAATAATGAGTTTTTTATTTTATTTTAAAAATGTTTTTTTTGGTGAGTTTTTGTGACATACCAGCTTGAGAGATTAATGAATTCTCATTTGGAGTACAAGAAGTGATATTCTTGATTTTAATGATCATCATTTGTGCGTCATGATTTTATGACTAAAGCTTTCAATCAGATTTTATAGAGGTTTCACAGGTTGACAACACCGAAAATGTAAACAGTGCGGGTAGTGGGAAGAGCTGAGTGGCTGTCGTGCTGGTCACTTCTAGGGGGTTTCAGACCAGCACGACAGCCAATCAGCATGCTAGCTCAGATCATGAATAATTAATTAGACTTACAATATTTATTAAATATTTTTTTGAGTTCATAGGTAGGCTGTAAGCTACTGTGGTTAATGAGTCCTGCATTATATTAATGTTATATGCTCCACTTTGCATTGGGTGCTGTTAAAACTCATCCAGTGTAATAGTTGTTTAATATACCCAAAGTGCTTAGCCCTCACAGTTGTGACACAAAAAAATAGTATAGCATTATTCCTGACATGATACAGTGTACTTTATATGATCTGGGGTGCTCCTGACTATTCTTGGGAGCAATGTTATTTCTAAAACTGATGCAAAATATAAAAATAATTAAAAAAATAGATCAACCATTTCACTCAAGGTGGTCAAAACCCAAATACAGTAACACATGGAAGTATTAGATAACATATAAAACTGTGCAGAGACTTGTTCTAGTGGTAAAAGAATAAACAACTAGAAACTATGTATGGCTGTCATAATAACAGGGTATTAAATAAGCCGAAATAATTGATTAGCAGTTTCACACATGAAACAGTATACAGGCTACTAGGTGCTACATAGAAACATGGAATTTGATGGCAGATAAGGACCGCTTGGCCCACCTAGTCTGCCCATTTTCCTACCTAACGGATAAGCTACAGATCCTAGTTAACCAACAGCCTACTTCCTCCTACCCCCACTAGAATTGCCTTATGTCTGTCCCATGCATTCTTGAATTCCCCCACTGTTTTTGACTCTACAACCTCCTCAGGAAGGCTGTTCCATGTATCCACAACCCTCTCTGTGAAGAAATACTTCCTCACGTTACCTCTGATCCGTCCCCCCTCTATCTTCAAATTGTGCCACCTTGTTTTTGCACATCTCTTTTTCTGAAAGATGCTACCCTCTTGGACTTTGTTGATTCCCTTGAGTTATTTGAAAGTTTCTATCATATACCCCCCTCTCCCTCCTTTCCTTGAGGCTATACATCTTTAGTTCCTTTAGTCTTTCTTCATATGTCTTCTGATGCAGACCCTGCATCATTTTGGTTGCCCTCCTCTGGACAGCCTCCACCCTGTCTATGTCTTTGTGGAGCTGAGGTCTCCAGAACTGTACACAGTACTCCAGATGTGGCCTTACCAACTGTCTGTATGGTGCTACTTCAGTGCACCTGCTCACTGATTATCGCAACCACCTGAGTTGCTACCCCTCCTGGTGATTGGTGGTGGCAGCCTGATTTGGCAGGAAGGTGGGATTTAAAATGAGCTTCTGCTTAGATGCGGTGGTGTCTACAGCAGCGGTTCATGGCGGTAAGTGCAGATAAGTGCACTGGTAAGGGAGTCAGTGGGAGGGTGGCAGACTCCACTGCTCCTGCTTCCTGCACGGGAAGATCTGAGTGCATGGAGGAGCCAGCTGAATATTCATAAACATTGTGCTGTTACATCAGGGCTCATTGGAATTACCTGTTACAACTAAGGAGCTGGTTTCCTGGTATTGTGAGCAAACTTTTTGCAGGAGGGTTGGCGCCAGAGATGGAGTCGTGAGGAGCGGCGCCGCAAGCCTCGGCTCATGCAGAAAGGACTACCTCAGCATTGACCCTCCAACTGCCTCAGTACCTTTTTTTCCGAGGAGGTGCAGCGAATTAACCTGGAAGGATAGCCTAACAAAAAAACGGACATAAGAGCATCTGGAAGACCTGTATAACAAGGGTCAAAGAAAAAAGTCTTCACAGCCTAAAGACTGAGGGAGTGAAGACCAACAACAGAGGTGAGCTCAGGGGATGGTGGGTGGGCGTGTGAATGGGTGGTGGAGACTTCATCCAAGAAGATCAAGAATTACGGTAGGTACGTAATTTCCATATCTTCCTGGACATAAAGTCTCCACCGCTCATTCACACTGATGGGAGAGTACCAAGCTAATAATCCCCGAAAGGGCAGCAGGAGAGACCAAGAGCTCACAGTTTAGGACAGAAGTCTGTTAAGGATGGTTCTGCCAAATGAAATATGTCACCTAGCATGGACATCCAGGGCATAGTGCTTGATGAAAGTATGCACTGAGCTCCAGGTAGCCGCACTGCACATTGCGGATTTCTGCCAGGAATGCCGCGACTGCTCTAGTAGAGTGAGCGTACACTCTGCCCTCCAGCTTAACCTGTGCCATGGAATAACAGTGACGAAGGCATGCCACCAGCCATGCTGAAATGCATCTGATAGTGACAGGTTGACCCAGCCGGGTCTCGCTGAAGGAAACAAACAGTTGTTGAGCTTTGTGAATTTGTTTTTGTTCTATCTAAATAGAAACGCAGCACTTTTTTGACATCCAAAGAATGAAGGGTACGCGCTCCTTCATTTTGGAAGTTCGCAAAGTAAGTAGGTAGGACTAAAGGTTGGTTTAGATGGGAATCTGAAACAACCTTAGGGAGAAACTTAGGATGGGTCCTAAGAACTACTTTGTCCTTATGAAACACAGTATACGTAGGGTCTGTGACCAAGGCATGTATTTCAGAGACCCTGAGGGGCCGAGGTAATGGTCACCAGGAAGGCCGTTTTCCAAGTGAGAAATTTCAGCTCACAGGAAGCTAGAGGCTCGAAAGACTTTCGAGTGAGCATGTCTAGTACAAGATTAATGTCCCAGGCTGTGACTGCATGTCTGATAGGAGGTCTGGTATGCAGAATTCCCTTAAGAAACCTCTTAATGACAGGTAACTGAGCCAGTGACAAGGAAGGTACTGGCTCATGATAAGCTGAAATGGCACAAAGGTGAACTTTGACTGTAGAGTATTGCAGACCTGAATTCGATAGGTCTAAAAGATACTCTAGAACTTTATTGGGTGGGCATGAAAAAGGATTCAAAGAGGATTTTGCACACCAGAGAGAAAAAACACTTCCATTTGGCTGTGTAAGTTTTCCTAGTGGCCGGCTTGCACGCAGCCAGAAGAATATCTGAAACTCTGTGAGAGTCATTGAACCTGTTCACCTCTATCTCTTCAGGAGCCAAGCATGAAGGTGAAGCGATCTCAGATTGGGATGGACCACAGGCCCCTGAGTCAGAAGGTTCGTCTGAAGGGGAAGCACTTTCAGAGGGGTTTTCGACATACTGTTGAGTAACGGAAACCATATTTGTCAAGGCCAGAAGGGAGCAATGATGATCATTTTGTCCCCCTGGGTCTCGAACTTGAGAAGTACCCTCTGAATTAGAGGAAGAGGCGGAAAGGCGTATAGAAAGCGTTTTTGTCTACTGCAGCCTGAACGCATCTTGACAGAAAATGCCAGGCCCTGGATTTCTGGAGCAGAAGAGAGGCAGTTTTGTGTTGAGTGGGGATGCAAAAAGGTGCAGGTCTGGAGTTCCCCACTCTGCAAACAGTAACTGAACCACAGTTGAGTCGAGAGACCATTCGTGAGGATCTGTCTGTGTTCTGCTGAGACAATCTGCCAGTTCATTCTGCACTCCCGACAGGTAGACCACTTCAATTAGAGCCTTGTGCTCCAAGCACCATTCCCACACTTTCATCGCTTCCCTGCATAAAGGGTAAGAGTGAGCACCGCCTTGCTTGCTGATGTAATACATCCTGCTTTGTTGTCTGTTTGAAGAAGAATGTTCTTGTGACAGAGAATGTCCTTCAAAGCCTGGACTGCATAAAGGATGGCTCTCATTTCTAAAACATTTATGTGAAGCTGGAACTCGTCCTGAGTCCACGTACCTTGGGTGTGGAGATTCTGACAGTGAGCTCCCTACCCCATCAGGGACGTGTCCGTGGTAATGAAATCTGATGATTCAGAGGAGCAAAGGGATATCCTTCCAGAAGATTGTCCTCTTGAGACCACGAGATGAGTGATCTCTTCAGAGGTTCTGTCACCTTGATGAGAAAGGACTGAGGGTGAGTGGTCAGGGACCACTTAGTACTGAGCATCCATTGAGAGGTTCTCATGTGGAGGCATGCTAGGGGTACAGTGAACACCGAGGATGCCATGAGACCCAGCATCCGTTGCATTGAGATAGCGCGAACCGAGCTGTTCTCTCTGATGTATCAGGCCATCTGTAGGATATCGCTCCTTTTGTCCTCTGGTAGAAAAGCTTTCTCACAGGAGGTGTCCAGAAGAGTTCCTATGAAAAGGAGCTTCTGGGAGGGCTGCAACTGCAATTTCTTGAGATTTAGCAGGACTCGCATGGACATGAGGAAGTCTGAGGCCGTGGCTACGGCGTCGAGAGTTCCTTGCCTGGAAGGGCTGACTAGACGCCAGTCATCCAGATGTAGGAACACTTGTATTCTGATCTTTCCAAGGTACGCTGCGAGAATTGCACAACACTTTGTAAAAACTCATGGCGCCAAGAATAGCCCAAAGGGCAGGACTCTGAACTGATAATGTTGGCCCAAAGCCACAAACCTTAGGTATTTGTGATGCCTTGGGTGAATAGGAATATATTGGTAAGCATCCTGTATGTCCAAGGAGGCTAACCAGTCATGTTGATGAAGCAAAGGTAACAGGGTTCCTAGCGATATCATTTTTAATTTTTCTTTGGGAAGAAATTTGTTCAGTTTTCTGAGGTCCAAAATGGGGCGCATGCCCCTGGTTTTCTTTGGAACTAGAGAGTCATGGGATGAGAACCCTGTGTTCTGTTGATCCAGTGGAACTACTTCTACTGCTGTGTTGTTCAGAAGGCCTTGTATCTCGGAGGCGAGAAGTTCTGACTGAAGAGATGACAGTTTTGGCTGCTGTTTGGGGGGACAATCTAGAGGGTTCTCTGAAAGACTGAGGGAATATCCCTCATGAATTATCCAGAGGACCCATTTGTCCAATGTTATAGACTTCCACCGGTTGTAGAATTGAGTCAGATGACCTCCCACTGCTAAGAAGGAATCCCCCTCGTGCAGCTGAGGTGGGACTTGGGCCAGAAACTCAGAAGGCGGCACTGGGCGCTTTGGGCCCTTGTGCTTTCTGTTGCATTTTCTTTTGAGGCTGAGGGGCTGGGTTTTATTAAAACCTCCTCTGCCTTTGCCTCGAAAGGACTGACAGTTGTGAAACTGGCGCTTATTAACATCCCCCCCTGAGAAGGGGCAGGAGCAGTTTGAGCCAATTTAATGGCCGATCTGGTCTTTTGTATGGCCTCTAGAGCTTGCTCTACCTGAGGACCAAAGAGATACACACCGTCAAAAGGCAACGCCATGACCTGTTGCTAGGCATCATTCATGAAGCCGGAAGTGCGCAGCCAGGAATGACGGCGGGTACAAATGTCCGCTGCTCGGGAGGCAGTATCAAAAACGTCCATAGCTGCTTTAACCTGTTAGTTGTTGGACTCAATACCCCTGGTTATGGTTTGAAGAAGCTCTGAATTAGCATCTGACTCTGGCAGAGCTTCAACCATTTGTTTGAGTGAATGCCAAAGAATATACTCATATTGAGAGAAATAGCCCTAGTAGCTGGCAATGCACATACCCAGGGTGGATGCAGCAAAGACTCTCTTACCTAAAGTAGCTATCTTATGAGATTCTTTGTTTATAGGTCGAGCTGTGGTAGTCTGAGGAAAGATGACCTTATCATTCTCTGCCAAGACTACAATAGGGTCCGCAAAGGCTTGAGAGGCCAAAATGGGTCGATCCTTGGGAGCAGCATACTTCCTATCTATGGACTTAGGAACAGAAGTAATGAGAGCAGGATTATTCCACACCATTTGAGAAAGTGTCTCAAAGGAGGGCTGTACCGAGGGAGTTAAATCCATAGTGATGTCCAGAACATGAAGGTACTGGAGGCTTAAAAGCTTCCCAGGATCGATATCCATAGTCTGGAGAGAAAGAGTGGAATTCAAATTTTTCAGCAGAGACTTAAATGACAGGTTCTCGACCATAGGCTCTGCAGCAGGATTAGATCCTGTTCCTTCCACGTCATCACCCAGCCTAAGGTCTGTGTCAGGTTCAATGTCATCTCCTGACAGTCCAGGAAGGACTGTATGTACAGGAAAGGAGTGAAAATCAGAAGGAAAACAGGAGGAAAAGGGGTTCAGAGTCGAGGAGCCCTGGAGACTGGAAGATGTCACACCAAGTCTTGGTGCTGAAGAAGAACACAGCACCACCTGGCCCAGCACAGTGCACGGTGCCAACAGAGCCCCCGGCACCGAGGACAGAGCCGAGAAGCCCGACGGTGCTGAAAAGCCGCACAGTGCCAAGGGCGGCACCGACAAGCCACATGGTGCTGAGGATGGTGCCGACTACCTCAATGGCACAGAGGACGGCGCCAACAGAAGCATCGAAGACGGCGTCGAGTGACCCAATGATGCTGATGGTGCCGAAACCAAAGCAGGGCCCCGAAAACCAAGATTTGAGACAAAAGAAGGAAAAGAAGCAGGAGAAAGAGGCATCGGTGTGGCCCCCTGCACCGCAGCCATGTGAGGGGGGAAAACACCTGAGCGCGGAGTTGACGGCACCGAAGAAGACGCCGCATGACTAGGAAGGCCCAACCGCCCTATCTGATCACCCAAAGGGTCCGAGGTCCCCTGAGTGACTGGACCAGGCAGCTGGACCAACCTCGAAGCCCATTGCTCCATCAGAGCAGCCCACTGATGAAGCTGCTCATCTGAAGCCCTTCCAGAAGGTGGGGAAGGGCTCCGATGTCAAAGAGGTCGGAGACCAGAGACAGAAACCGGCGACTCTGGAGGAGACTGGCAACTGACCCCAATGACCAACCATCAATGCGCAGACATACCAGAAGGTGACCTCGAGAGATGCCTTCTCTTTCTGGACCTATGGGCCGAAGAAGAGCTTGATGCCGAACGGTGCTGAGAGTGCGACCGTTTTCTTTTATGCTTCCGGGGGGACTGCCCCTCCCCCCGGGCATTGGACTGTCTGTTGTCAGACCCTCCCTCTGGAGAGGGCGGTGGACCAGACCCAGCCCAGCTGACCGAACAACCTTCATACGAAGTCTCCTTACCGTCACCTGACTCGCTCATGGTCAACTCCATCAAAGTAGACTGAGACTTTTTTCTTATAATAAATTATAGTAAGCGGTACTTTATTTCAAGAAATACTACAAAAAAAACAAACTGAAAACTATGCTGCTGGTTTGAAGTTTAACTCCCAGAGGGCAAGTGACGTCGTCGCTGTAGTACACTTGACGGCAGGAAAGAAAAAATTACTCACTTTAGTAATGTTGTTTCTTCTAATGGAGTCTTGCTATATTATGACAGTAGCAGTTTGATCCAGCTCTAGAACTGCTCCGGAGGTGAAATGGTTAATACCATTCCAAAATAGAACTTTGAGCACAAGCTCTAAGAAGCAGCTCTATCTGTGTAATTTCAAACCTGAACTGTCAGATCTTTACGAGCAAAAACTCACTAAGGTCTGTGTGGAAGCTGTAACCTACACTAGCCAAATGGCTACCTAAATACTAACAACCATTGCTGGTCCCAACACCCAAGACTCAAGTCAGGGGACCAGAACTACTCATACAATTCTAACAACATGAGAATAAAACAACAGTATAATAAAACACACCCCAAACCCCCAAAAGGGGGAGAAACGCTAAAAGGGCACAAAATAATGCCCACACTAAGTTGCCTGCACCCCACCCAAGTAGAAGTTCTGAGAGGGGCAGGCTGGGGGGGAGGTCATAATATAGCAAGACTCCATTAGAAAAACAACATTACTAAAGTGAGTAATTTTTTCTTCAAACAACATGAAGTCTTGCTATATTATGACAGTAGCAGACTACACAGCAGTACCTCCATGGAGGAGGGACAGAACCTACTTAGGGAATAGGCTCTGAAGAACAGCTGTGCCAAACCGAGCATCTCTCCTGGCCTGGACATCCAAGGAGTAATGCTTGGTGAAAGTGTGTACCGTTTTCCAAGTAGCAGCCTGGCATATCTCTAATATAGGGATGTCTCTGGCCGCAGCTAGAGACGCAGCTGTACCCCTGGTAGAGTGAGCCCTCAAGCCAGAGGGGGGATCTTTGCCCAGTTTCTGATAACAAAATTGGATACAAGAGACAATCCACCTGGCAATTGATCTCTTAGTGGCAGGTTTGCCTTTCCCAACTTCACCATAGGTAAGGAAAAGTTGGAGGGATTCGAACCTGTGACCTTTGGTACGCTCTATATAGTAACTAAGAGCTCTCTTAACATCCAGGCTGTGCAACCTCCTCTCACCAGAAGAGGAGCAATCAGTGAAAAATACTGGAAGGGAGATAGATTGGTTAAGATGAACATCTGAAACCACCTTAGGTAAAAACTTCCTATTAGTCCTAAGGACTACCTTATCCCTGTGGAAAGAAATAAAGTCAGTTTCTACTGACAAGGCTTGCAACTCACTTATGCGTCTAGCAGAAGTGATAGCCACCAGAAAAACAGTTTTCCAAGTTAGATACTTAAGCTCTGCAGAAAACAGAGGTTCAAAGGGGTTGCATTAACTGGGCAATACAAACATTAAGGTCCCAGGCAGGGGCGGTTCCGAAAGGTGGATTAGTATGAGTAATCCCTTAAAAACTTGGAAAACACAGGGTGAGTGGAAAGAGGATGACTTTCCTGCTGAAACAAAAGCAGATACAGCTGCCAAATGGACTGTCAGGTAGCTGGTCTGAGACCCAAGGAATTAAGATGGACCATGTAATCTAATACAATGGGCAAATCAGCAGATTCTGGGGAAATATTTTTCCCAGTACACCAAATGGAAAACCTTTTCCATTTAGAACTATAAGTAGCCCAGTGGAAGGCTTTCTGGAAGCCTTTAGGATTTCAAGAACACCCTGAGAGAGGTGTAAATCAGCAAACTCTAACTCCTCAAGAGCCAGGCCTTGAGGTTGAGGATTTGAGGTCCGGATACCAAACCCTTCCCTGCGACAAGTTAATAGGTTGTGATTCCTGGGGAGGCAAAGGGAAGATGGATTGTCAGTGACAGAAGGAGTGGGTACCAGGGCTGCCTGGCCTATCCGGGGCAATCAGAATCACCCTGCAAGGCTGAGATCTGATTTTGACTAATACTTTGAATAGGAGAGGAAGGGGAAAGCATAAAGAAACTTCCCGCCTAATCCAGGAGGAGGGCATCCAGGGGACTGAGCCCAACACTGGAGGCCTGCAACAGAACAGAGGAAGTTGGTGATTGTCTGGGGCTGCAAAAGATCTATCTGAGGGGTGCCCCATCTGGCAAAGACTATCCCCAGCACTTGAGGATCCAGGGACCATTAGTGATGGCCCTGGGAAATCCTGCTGAGAGCATCTGCTAGGACATTGTCCTTCCTGGAAGATGAACTGCTATGAGGAAGTGTTCAGGGAATAGGCCAGAGACCACAACTTCATTGCCTCGGTGCACAAGGCTGAAGACCGAGTGCCCCCCTGTTTGTTGATGTACCACATTGTTGTGGTGTTGTCTGTTCTGACTTGTATCACCTTGTTGTGGACAGATGCAGAAAATGCTTGAAGAGCTAAAAAGACAGCTCTGAGTTCCAGCAAATTGTGAGCAGGGGAAATGAAGGGGAACCCCAATCTTAGATTGCTCTGATCCTGCCACCACTGGAGGGCCTGGATCAAGGTTCGAGTCACTGGGACCAACTTGGAAAGGGGGTCTCTCCTCTGAGACCAATAGGTTCTCAAGTGAAACTGAATGTCTCTCATCTGAAATCTTGCTCCCTGCACAACAGCTGTGGATGCAGCCATGTGCCCCAGGAGCTGCAGAAAGTGTCTTGCTGGTCGAGAGACCTGCACAGTGAAGGAGGAGGCCAGAGCCACTAAATTGCCACCCTTTCTAAGGAAGAAAAGCTCTGGCTAGCTTTGTGTCCAACTCTGCCCCTATAAAGGTGAGTACCTGGACTGGTTCCAGAACCGACTTTGGCAGATTTAGCAGAAAGCCCAGGGAGGTGAGAAGCTGCTGGTGACTTGCAGGTGAGATTTTACCTGTTCTGGGGACTGGCCTACAATGAGCCAATCATCTAGATAGGGAAAAACAGCAATCCTTTGCCTCCTTAAGTGAGCCACTGCCACTGCCAGACACTTTGTGAATACCCTTGGGGCAGAGGTGAGGCCGAAGGGCATTGCTCTGAACTGGTAATGACCTGAGGGTAGTTCGAATCTGAGGTACTTTCGATGGGAGCTTCTGATTAGGACATGGAAATAGGCATCCTTGAGGTCCAGGGAGGCTAACCAGTCCCCTGGCCTTAGGGAGGGTAAAATCATTGCCAGAGTTACCATTTTGAACTTTGGTTTCAAAAGATGCTTGTTCAGATATCTGAGGTCTAATATGGGCCGCCATTCTCCTGTCTTTTTTGGGGTAAGGAAGTATCTGGAATACAGACCCCTGCCCTGGTGCAGGGGAGGAACCCTTTCCACTGCTCTGAGAGCCAACAGGTTGAGACCTCTGCTTCTAGAGCAAGGGTCTCTGAAGCACTTGCAGGTAGAAAAATCTGGTTCTCAACTTGGGAAACTTTTGAAGCTGAGAACCAGACCCTGGCTTACTACTTCCAGAACCCACTTGTCTGAGGTTAAAGAAGACCAGTTCTGACTGAAGTAAGCCAGCCTGCCCCACCGGTAAAGGAGAATCGGCCCTGGGCACCCCATCAGGGTGCCTGCTTATGGAGTGCTTGAGGCTGAGGGGTGGGAGCAGGCCTACCCACCTCATCTGCCTCTGCCTCTGAAGAAGCCCCTCTGAGCATAGGCAGAGGAGGCCTGAGTCTGATAAAAGGGCCTGTGAAAAGGCCTACCCCTACCCCCGTGGGTATGCCTCTGGGGAGTGGCTTGCCGCTCCTTAGCTTTGGCACTTTTGTAAGTAGTCCTATATTCATCCATCTTTTTCATGTAATCCTCTGTCTGCTCCCCAAACAGAGAATTTCCCAGCACAGGAAAATCCATAGCTTTAGTCTGGGTATCCTGTGACAGGCTAGTACACCTGAGCCAGGCCAACCTATGAAAAGCTACAGATGTGGCCATGACCCTAGAGGAAACATCATTAACATCCACAGCAGCATGAAACTGTACCTTAGAAGCCTCAATGCCATCAGCAGCCACCTGTTCTAGTTCGGCTAGCCAGCTGGGCCATGTGCTTGTGCTAATTCCATAACAGTATCCCATCTAGATTTCTGATACCTAGCTACATAAGCCATATAATTTGCTTGCCTGAGTCCCAGAGAGGCTGCCATATACTGTTTTTTCACCATGGCATCAATCTTCCTGGAATCCTTGCCAGCAGGATGTGAAGCCAGGGGAATATTAGCTTTATCACAGGCTGCAGCCTGAACTACCCCAACATGACTGCATTGCTGAGAAAGGAATTCTGTATCAGGACCTGACAATGTGTACCTTCTGTCCATCTTTTTATCTACAGGAGGCACAGAATTAGGAGCTTTTAAAATTTTTATTGTTTGTTTCCTAAAGACTTATGTAAAGGAATAGACAATCTCCTAGACTCTGGAATATCCATCATTTCTACAAAATCAGGCTCCTCTTGCTCATCCACAGCTTCTTCCAAGGGAAGCTGGAGGGTTTCAGCAACTTTTTGTAAAACATAAAATGAGATGGGGACTCAGATAGCATAGGGGAGATTCTAAAGGTCTGTCTGGGGAAATGTCCGGTTCAATGGGCACACCCAGACCTTCCCAGCCACATTCATACTGTTCATAATCATCCTCCCCCTCCTCTGGTTTATAAAACTCCTCAACATCATATTCCTGAACCACTGGAACCGGACGAACCAACCTTTTGCCAGATAGTGGCGGTTCGGACGGAACCTGAGACAGTGACTGGACAATTTGTATGGCTTTTGCTATCTCTCTGCAGCAGTTGGAGAAGGGATTTTGGGCTCCAAACCTGCTGACTTTCTTATTTTCTTTACTGGAACTGGTTCTTCAGAACCAGCTTTTCTTTGCCGAGGAAGTCTCGCCCTGGTCAGAGGGAAGCACTCCGGTTCGGGTTGGCAACTTAACCGGCTGGCCATCTGGTCAGCGACTTTTTGGCCTCTCGCTCCTGAGCCTGCCCAATCTCTTTCCAGGGTGGCTGCAGGAAATTCTACATATCTGGCAGTCTGACTGAGGTGGTCAAACCTCAGACAATAGACATGTGGTGTGTGGGTCAGCCTTGACAAAGGCTTCCCCACAGACATCACAGATGTTGAAACCAGTGGGCCGGTTTTCTTTTGGGTTTCTCCAGATATAATGCCAGCCTAACCAGAAAACTTGCCCTTTAAGCGGCAGTGCCAGGCAAGACACCCTTATCGGTTCCCATCCGTGTCACGGTACTGGAAAAACGTAATAAAACCTGTTTTAGAACCGATAAGAACCGGGAACCGCACTCTAAAATGTTAAACTTTAAAATTAATAAGTTTTAAACTCAGCTGATCGGGTTCAAAACCGAACTGATAAACTTACAAGTTCCACACAGACAAAACCTTTTAATTACTTACGATTACCACAGACAGAGCTTGAACCGAACGGTTTTGAGGTTAAAATAAAACTATTCTCAGTTGAATCGGACTGAGAAAACACTCTTTAAACCGAGAAATGAACCGAGCAGAAGGAGAAATCTCCGGAGCGACTGTTCACTGAGGCGGAGTAAAGAATCTGACAGTTCAGGTTTGAAATTACACAGATAGAGCTGCTTCTTAGAGCTCGTGCTCAAAGTTCTATTTTGGAATGGTATTAACCATTTCACCTCCGGAGCAGTTCTAGAGCTGGATCAAACTGCTACTGCCATAATATAGCAAGACTTCATGTTGTTTGAAAAAGGAACTGAGGCTGTTGGAGGGTCGACACCGAGATAATCATTGCCGCACGAGCCGAGGCTCGTGGTGCCGCTCCTCACAGCTCCATCTCTGGCACCGACCCTCCTGCAAAACGTTTGCTCCCGCTGGGTCCTAGCGCCTCCAGCATACATCCCATCAGTGTGAATGAGTGATGGAGACTTTATGTCCAGGAAGATCTGTGAGCTGTAAACTATTGTAGTGCTGCTATTTGTGACTTGGACTGTGAGCAACTGCTGTAGACATCCTACGTGCAGTCTGCACCTTGGAGTTTAAGATGTGACATTAAGGGAAGTGAAGCTGCTAAACACCCCGCTTTATGTACTGTACCATTTGCTGAGCAGACTGTTTGATAGCATCTCTGACTTTAAAACTGCCATGGAAAGTTTTTAGTTCATCTACACTGTATTTTGATTGATGCTGCATTGCCCTGTGAACTGCTGCTATTTGAGGGTGCTGAAGGGTTAAGTGTGTAACTGTGCTGCTCGCTGGTGAACCTGCAACTCTGTTGCTTAGCAACAGTACACAGGCTACTAGGTGCTACTTCAGTGCACCTGCTCGCTGATTACCACAACTGCATGAGCTGCTACCCTTTCCGCTGATTGGTGGTAGCAGCCCGATTTGGCAGGGAGGTGGGATTTAAAACAAACTTCTGCTTAGATGCGGCAGTGTCTACAGCGGCGGTTCATGGTGGTAAGTGCAGATAAGTGCACTGGTAAGGGAGACTGTGGGAGTGGGGTTCTCCGCCTTTTGAGGTTTTGTTATATATTGCAGCTACAGGTTAAGTTTACGACTAGGGGGAATGTATGTCTCTTGCTATGCTGGGGCATTTTATTATTGGGTGGGTTGGGTGTTTGTGATAGGATGGTACCTGAATTTAGTAGTCCTCATGAGTCTAATGTTTAAGGCCCTCGTTATTTTGTTATAGAGGTTCATGATGGAAATCAAGTTCAGAAGCCTAAGAAGTCCATAATAGAACTTGCCACCACATCAAACTGACATGGTGGAGATTGAACATCTCTTTTCACTCAAAGACTATCTAACCTATTTTTGAAAACCGTATTATCACTATCTACCAGTTCTCTAGGGAGCGCATTCCAGGTGTTCACCACTTTTTGTGTATGCCATTGGTTTCTTTTTTGTGTTCTGTTGTTCCCCCAAGTAGTTTCAGGCTATGAGACCTAGTATTTGTATATTGAATTATTTTTTTTGTTAAGTCAATTAACTCAAGAAAGACGTCATCTCTACTCGCTCTAAAAGCCAGACACAGTTCACCTCTTAGTCTCCTATACTCAGTAGAGTATAGGTTTAAGTGGTTTAACCTATTTGGATAGCTTAGGTGCTTTACCGTTTTCACATGTTTGGTTACTCTCCTTTTGAATTCTTTCCACGTTATTGTTCCCTTGAATTGAATATGGGGCACAAAAGGGGAAACAATATTCAATGTGGGGGCGAACTAAAGCTGTATATAATGGGATAATTACTTCAGGCTCTCTACTTTTTATTGATCTTAAGTTATGTCAAGTTTGTTGACCTCTGGTAGGATGCCAATAGCATCCAACCAGTTATTACAACAGTATGGTTACCCAGTTAGAATTTGTGGATATCTGGGGTACCATGGACTGTTCTATAAAACTTATGTTGTTGCTCGAAAAGTGGTGCAGGGATTTAAGCTGTTATTATTATAATCTGGTGATATTGAAGGAAATCCAGGACCAATAGGTTATACTATTACTGGGAGTGATTTAGGAAACTGTGTGTTGAATGCTTGTTCAGTTGCCTACAGGTTTAAGATCTTACATCTCAATGTGAGAAGTTTAATCCTAAAATTGGTAGAGATCGAACATATCATTGGAATTTACGAACCCGATCTGTTGGCTTTGTCCAAAACTTGGTTAAAACCATTTGTACCCGATAATTCCTGTTCGATTTCTGGTTACAATTTTCTCAGAGCTGACAGGAAAGGCACAAAGAAGGGGGGAGGGGCAAGTTATTATAAAAAATACCTTTCAGATGAGTGTTATACAAACTAGTAGTGATGGGTTATACCAGACAGATTGGTTACTGTGTTAGGTATTGTTGGGAGGAGCTAGAAATTTGACAGAGGGATGTTTATACAATCCACTGAGTTGTGGTCCAAATGGGCAAAAGCAATATTTAGAGATTGCTGCTCCTTATGTACCGCAGCATGATTTTGTACTGGTCGGTGATGTGAATTTGAATTGGTCATTAAGGTTGGAATTGGAACTTGAATCCTTATTATTTGGGTTTGATTTAACACAATGCATTGTTGAACCAACTCATAGATACATAGATGCATAGACAGTGTCGGCAGATAAGAAAAAATTACTCACCTTAGTAATGTTGTTTCTTCTAATGGAGTCTTGCTATATTATGACATATGCAGTGAGTCCCAACCTTCGAACTGCTCCGGAGGTGAAAGAGTTAACTTTCCATGCCAGGCATGGAACTTTGAGCGAGAGCTCAGTTGAAAACTCTGTCTGTTGTTAATCAAACTCAAACTGTCAGATCTTTACTAGCAAAACTCACTAAGGTTCTGTGTGGAAGCCGTAAACCTACACTAGCCAACTGGCTACTAAATGTAAGAACACATTTTTCTTGGTCCCAAAACAAAGACTCAAGTCAGGGGATCCAAAAAAACTAAAAGCATAACACCCAAACACCCCAAAAAGAAGGGGTGAAGAAAATAAGGTGGGCATCTACTAAGTGCCAACACTGCACTGCCCACCCACATCCCAAAAGTAGAGGTTCTGAGAGGGGCAGGCAGGGGAGAGGTCATAATATAGCAAGACTCCATTAGAAGAAACAACATTACTAAGGTGAGTAATTTTTTCTTCAAACAACATGAAGTCTTGCTATATTATGACATATGCAGACTACACAGCAGTATCTCCATGGAGGAGGGACAGAACCTACTTTGGAAATAGGCTCTGAAGCACAGCTGTGCCAAACTGAGCATCACTCCTAGCCTGGATGTCCAGGGAATAATGGTTGGTAAAAGTGTGAACTGTTTTCCAGGTAGCTGCTTGACATATCTCTAGGATAGGAATGTCCCTGGCAGCAGCCAGAGACGCAGCTGTACCTCTGGTAGAGTGAGCCCTCAGGCCTGATGGGGGAACCTTACCCAGTTTTTCATAGCAAAATTGGATACAAGAGACAATCCACCTGGCAATGGATCTTTTAGTGGCAGGTTTCCCTTTACCAACCTCACCATAAGTGAGGAACAGTTGGAGGGAGTCAAACCTGTGACCCTTGGTACGTTCTGTGTAGTAACTAAGGGCTCTTTTGACATCTAAACTGTGCAGTCTCCTCTCGCCAGAGGAGGAATGGTCAGTGAAGTACACAGGAGAGATATAGATTGATTAAGGTGGAAGTCTGAAACCACCTTAGGCAAGAACTTTCTGTTAGTCCGAGGACCACCTTATCTCTATGAAAGGAGATAAAATCAGGTTCCACTGACAATGCTTGTAACTCACTTATGCGCCTGGCAGAAGTGATGGCTACCAAAAACACAGTTTTCCAAGTCAAGTACTTAAGCTCTGCTGAAGACAAGGGCTCAAAAGGGGGTTGCATAAGCTGAGCAATGCAAATATTAAGATCCCAGGCAGGGGCAGGGTCCCTGAATGGAGGGTTGGTATGAAGCAACCCCTTGAAAAACTTGGAGAATACAGGATGAGCCAAAAGAGAAGAGGGTTTACCTGTTGGATAAGAAAGCAGACACGGCTGCCAGGTGTACTTTTAGGTAGCTGGCCTCAGCCCCAAAGTATTCAAATGCACCATATAATCCAGGACTGTGGGTAAGTCAGCAGATTCTGGGAGATATGTTTGCTAGAGCACCAAATGGAAAAATCTCTTCCATTTGGAATTATAAGTAACTTTGTGGATGGCTTCCTAGAAGCCTTCAATATATCCAATACACCTAGGGAGAGGTGTAGGTCAGCAAACTCTAACTCTTCAAGAACCAGGCCTTGAGATTGAGAGATTTGAGATTCGGTACCAAACCCTCCCTGAGCACAGGTTAACAGGTTGTGATTCCTGGGAAGACGCAGGGAAGGTGGACTGCTAAGGACATAGTGAGGGTACCAGGGCTGTCTGGCTCAATCTGGTGCAATCAGGATCATCTTGCAGGGTTGAGATCTGATTTGACTAGTACCTTGAACAGAAGGGGAAGGCATGAGAAACTTCCCTTCCCAACTGAGAAGGAAGGCATCCAGAGGAACTGAGCCCAACACTGGGGCTGCAGCAAAAAAGGGGAAGTTGGTGATTGTCTGGGGCTGCAAAAAGATCTATCTGGGGTGCCCCATCTGGCAAATACTACCTCCAATACTAGGGGATCCAGTGACCATTCGTGATGGCCCTGGGAAATCCTGCTGAGAGCATCTGCCAGGACATTGTCCTTGCCTGGGAGGTGAACTGCCTTAAGGGAGGTGTTCGGGGAATACACCAGAGACCACAACTTCATTGCTTCGGTGCACAAGACCGTAGACCGAGTGCCTCCTTGCTTGTTGATGTACCACATTGCAGTGGTGTTGTCTGTTCTGATCTGTACAACTTTGTTCTGAACAGAGGCGGAAAAAACTTGAAGTGCTAGAAAAACTGCTCTGAGTTCCAACAGTTTGATGTGGAGCAGAGATTCCTGAGGGGACCACAATCCCTGGGTAGTGAGATCGCCCATGTGAGCTCCCCACCCCAAGAGGGATGCATCTGTAGTAAGGATTAGGGAGTGAGACTGAGGGATGAAGGGGCCCCCCTGTCTCAGATTGCTCTGGTCCTGCCACCACTGAAGGGCTTGGATCAGGGTTCGAGTCACTGGGATCAATTTGGTCAGAGGGTCTCCTTTGAGACCAAAAGGCTCTCAAATGGAACTGGATGTCCCTCATCTGAAATCTTGCTCCTGCACAACTGCTGTAGAAGCAGCCATGTGCCCCAGGAGCTGCAGAAAATGCCTTGCTGGTTGAGAGACCTGCAGGGTGAAGGAGGAGGCCAGAGAGACCAAGATCCTTGCTCTTTCCAGAGGAAGGAAGGCTCTGGCCTCTTTTATGTTCAGTTCTGCACCTATGAAGGTGAGAAGCTGGACAGGCTCTAGAACTGACTTCGGAAGACTGAGAAGGAAACCTAGAGTTTGCTGAGTTACCTGAAGGTGTAGTTTGACTTGTTCTGGAGACTGGCCTACTATGAGCCAGTCATCCAGGTAAGGAAAAATGGCAATCTTTTGCCTTCTTAAGTGGGCAACTGCTACTGCCAGGCATTTTGTGAATACCCTCGGGGCAGAGGTGAGGCTGAAGGGCATTGCTCTGAACTGGTAATGGCCTGAGGGCAGTTCGAATCTGAGGTACTTTCGATGGGAGCTTCTGATAAGAACATGGAAGTAGGCATCCTTGAGGTCCAGGGACGCTAGCCAGTCCCCTGGCCTTAGAGAGGGTAAAATAACTCCCAGAGTCACCATTTTGAATTTTGGTTTTAAAAGGTGTTTGTTTAGGTATCTGAAATCCAGGATGGGCCGCCATTCTCCTGTCTTTTTTGGGGTAAGGAAGTACCTGGAGTACAACCCTTTGCGCTGGTGTAGGGGTGGAACCCTTTCCACAGCTCTGAGAGCCAGGAGGGTAGAAACTTCTGTTTCTAGAGCAAGTGCCTCTGATGGATTTGCAGGTGGAAAGGACCTGGCTCTCATCTTCGGAAATTTTTTGAAGCTGAGAACCAGTCCCTGGCTTACTACTTCCAGGACCCACTTGTCTGATGTTAGAGACTTCCAGTCCTGGACAAAGTAAGCCAGCCTGCCCCCTACAGGTAGAGGAGAATCAGCCCTGGCTACCCCATCAGGGTGCCTGCTTGGCAGGGGCTTTGGGCTGAGGGGTGGAAGCAGGCTTGCTTGCACCCCGTCTGCCTCTCCCTCTAAAGAACCCCCTCTGGGCATAAGCAGAAGAGGAGGCCTGGACTTGGTAAAAGGCTTCATGAAAAGGCCTGCCCCTGCCCCTGGGATGCTGCCTTTGAGGAGTGGCCTGCCTTTCCTTGGCCTGTGCATTCCTATAGGTGGTCCTATATTCATCCATTTTCATGTAATTCTCTGTCTGCTCCCCAAACAGAGAATTGCCCACAACAGGAAAATCCATGGCCTTAGACTGGGTATCCTAGACAGGGTAGTACATCTGAGCCAAGCCATTCTGCGAAGTGCCACAGATATAGCCATGACCCTTGATGACACATCATTAGAGTCTACTGCAGCATGAAATTGCACCTTAGATGCCTCAATACCATCCCAGCCACCTGTTCCAGCTCCCTGGCAAGCTGGTCAGGGACCTGTTTTGCTAGAGCCAGCACAGTATCCCATCTGGATTTCTGGTATCTAGCAGCATAAGCCATATAATTTGCCTGTCTGAGTCCCAAGGATGCTGCCATGTACTGTTTCTTTGCCATGGCATCAACCCTCCTGGAGTCCTTTTCAGAGGGGTGCAAAGCTAGAGGAATATTTGCCTTGTCACAGGCTGCAGCCTGCACTACCCCCACATGGCTGCATTGCTGTGTGAGGAACTCCGTATCAGAGCCTGATAATGTATACCTCTTGTCCATCCTTTTATCAACAGGAGGTATAATGTGAGGAGTTTTTAGAATTTTTACTGTCTGTTTCCTAAAAGATTTATGCAGAGGACTAGACAGTCTCCTAGATTCTGGAATATCCATCATTTCTACATAATCAGGCTCCTCTTGGTCATCAACAGCTTCCTCAACATGGAGCTGGAGAGTTTCAGCAACTTTCTTATAAAACATAAAATGAGAAGGGGACTCAGATAGCCTAGGAGGAGAAACCCCCGATGGTCTGTCTGGAGAGATGTCCTGTTCAATGGGCACATCCAGACTTTCAAAACCACATTCACTCTCCTCATACTCCTCTTCCCCCTCCTCCGTTCATAAAATCCTCAAAATCATAATCTTGAACCGGTGGAACTGGCCTAACCGAGTTCTTCCCTGATATCAGTTCGGTCAGAACCGGGGAAAGTGACTGGACAATTTGAATTGCTTTAGCTATTTCCTCAGCGGTTGGAGAAAAACTTTTGGCACACTAGCTGACTTTCTAGTCCTTTAGTTGGAACCGCCCTCAGAGCTGGCTCTTCTTTGCCCGAGGAAGTATCACCCTGGTCAGAGGTACTCCCTCCGGTTCGGTTGGAACCGAACCGGGCTGGCATCCGGGTCAGAGGACTTTTTGGCCTCCCTTTCCCTGAGCCTACCAACTCTCTTCTCAATGGTGGCAGCAGGAAAATTACTACATATCTGGCAGTTTGCATTGAGGTGGTCAAACCCCAGACAATACACACAGTGGTGTGTGGGTCAGCCTTAGCAAAGGCTTCCCCACAAACACTACAGTGCTGAAACAGTGGGCCCAGTTTTTCTTTGGGTTTCTCAGACACAGTCTCCAGCCTAACCAACTTGCCCGTTTATGGCAATCCACAAGCAAGACTCCTTTATCGGTTCCCAACCGTGTCACGGGTCGGGAAAAAACCGTAATGAAACTGCTTTTTAGAACTGATAAGAACCGGAACCACACTCAAACAAGGACTAGTAAAGTTTTAGAACAACCTGATTGGTTCAAACCGAACCGAAAGACGTTTACAAGTTCCACACAGAATAAAATAAATGTAAGCCTATCTATTACTTACAATACCACAGACAGAGCTTGAACCGAGCGGTTTAATTTTGGTCAAAAAACCGATAAAATAACACTTTAACCGACAAAATGAACCGAGCAGAAGGAGAAATCTCCGGAGCGACTGTTCAGTGAGGCGGAGTAAAGAATCTGACAGTTTGATTAACAACAGACAGAGTTTTCAACCGAGCTCGCGTTCAAAGTTCCATGCCTGGCATGGAAAGTTAACTATTTCACCTTCGGAGCAGTTCGAAGGTTGGGACTCACTGCATATGTCATAATATAGCAAGACTTCATGTTGTTTGAAGGGCCTATGGCCCACCCAGTCTGCCCATTTGAACCTGTAAGTTCAGTTTATGTTTTCCTAGAAGTCTGTTGCCCCTTACCCCTGACCTCCAGAATTCCTTTATGCCTATCCCATGCATTCTTAAATCCCGTGATTGTTTCAGCCCCCACCACTTCCTCTGGCAGGGTGTTCCACTTGTCTACCACCTGTTCTGTGAAGAAATTCTTCCTCACGTTTCCTCTGAATCGTCCTCTCTCCAACTTCATCCCATGCCCTCTAGTCCTGGAACATCTTTTTCACTTAAAAATAGTGTATTCCTGCACCCTATTCCTCCCTGTAAGACACTTGTATGTCTCTGTCATATCCCCTCTCTCCCTTCTCTCCTCCAGGGAGTACATATTCAATTCCTTCAACCTGTCCTCATAGGACTTGTGATGCAATCCATGTACCATCTTTGTTGCCCTCCTCTGAACCTTCTCTACCCTTTCTATGTCCTTATGTAGGTAAGGTCCAGAACTGTACACTGTACTCCAGGTGGAGCCTCACTAGTGTCTTGTATAGTGGAATTATGACCTCCCTTTTCCTACTGATAGATACATAACTCGTTGAAATTCTTATCCTCTGAATCATACAATTCTGGATTTGGTAATAACTAATAGTATGAATCGTATACCTGTTTCAGGAGTTTTACCTGATGCCGTTAGTGATCATATGGCAAAATCTGCAGTTTTGAATTTTGGCCTTAAGAAAGACTCTCCTCGTTTGGTTAAAATTAGACCGTTTGCCAATGTAGATTTTGATTTTCTTAATATTTCTCTATCTCAGATTGATTAGTCATATCTGGATTACATCCCAGATATAGACTCACCTATGGATTTTTTTTTCAGACAACTTCTTCCCATTCAAGAAACTGTATTTCCTATCTGCACTTTGAGGCTAAAAGGGGCCCCAATCCCTGGTTCACTGCTACTATCAAGACATTGATTGGAGAGCGTAATAAAGCTTAAGGGGCTTATACAATTAATCCCTCCGTCTTTCTTCTCAATGAACACCGTTGTATTAGGAATAAGATCTCTGGTTTGGTGCATAAAACAAAAAAGGGATTTTTATAAAAATAAATTTCAGTCAAATTGGTCTAATCCAAAGGAATTTTTGGAAAATGTAAACTCTTTGCTCTCTCCCCAATCCACTTCTACAGTTAAAAATCTTTTGATAAATGATGAAGATGTTGTTGATCTGGTTGAAACTGCTAATCTTCTTAATAAAAAATTCTCAGACTTATCTAGTTATCATGGGATAGGATCACGTAGGGCTGTTCTAAGCTTAAATTGCGTTCTACCTGAACTAAATAGACCTAAATTTTGGTTTGCTTTGGTTACTGAGCTGGATGTTTATAAATTGTTAGATATTCTTCCAAACTGACGTAGTAATTGTGGAGGTGGGTTGGATGGTCAATTTTTGATGTTGGTTATCACATTTGTTAAACCCCTCTGTTTTTTGTTTAATCTTTCTTTGAAATCTTGTCAGTTCCCCCTCTGATTGGAAACTAGCAAAAGCTGTGCCAATTCCTAAAAAATTTCATGCAATTCTGGATGAAGAGTTTCATCCCATTTCCATTCTAAGTCCTTTAAGCAAGATGTTGGCAAAAATTGTGGCCAATCAAATTAATGATTATCTCTCTAGTTATGGATTACTCTCTTCTAACCAGCATGGTTTTCGCAAGAATGATGGGACTGCCTTGGTCAGGTTCACAGACTCTGTCCTAAGAGGCTTTGAGAAAGGCCTTATGACTAGGGTGGTGTTTATGGACCTGACCAAGGCATTCGATCTAATTAGGTATGATTTGGCATGCTCTACATTGAATGCACTTGGTTTTTGTGAAGTTGCTGTGTCCTGGATTGGAAGTTATTTAATGGACTGTACACAGTTTGTTTCTGTTGGTTCTGCTATGTCTGAAAATTCCAAGATAAGCTGTGGTGTTCCTCAGGGGTCCAATCTGGGCCCCTTATCATTTTCTATTTTTGTAAATTTACTCCCTTCTTCTTGTTTAAACTGTGAAGTCATCCTTCATGCAGATGACTTGATTCTTTTCTCCCAAGGTAGCTCCCTCTCAGAGGTAACAGCAGATTTGGCCCCTGACTTTGAAAGAGTCTGTAAATGGTTTCTGGATAATACGATGATCTTGAATTCTAACAAAACTAAGTCAATGATTTCTGGCACTTCTCCTATGCTTGGCAATAATCCATCCTTGTGTTTGTATGATCTGAATGGTTTAGTTATTGAACAGGTATATCAGTTCAACTACCTTGGGGTTCTTTTAGGCCCCAGGTTAACCTTTTCCCTCCAGGATCAATCAGCTATTCATACTACAGTATAAACCAAAGGATTGGCTTGTTGTACAAATTCAAAACTTTTTTCTCCTTTGAAGTGAGAAAATCTATTGCAATTGGATCCCTGCTACCCCACTATGACTATGTTTCCTATATTTATTTACATCTTGGGAGTAAGGAGCCGAATTCTGTAAGGGTTGTCTACAACAATATGTGTTGATTTGTTCTTCAGGTGCCTGTATGAACACATAATTTTGTTTTATATTCTCAGTTAGGGTGGTTAGCTCTGATAGCTAGAACTGAATATTTTTTTGGTTGTTTAATTTTTAAATGTGTTTACTTAAATCATCATTTCCTTTATATTACCTTGTTAAGTTACACTCTGATCTCCCCAGTTTGCGATCATCTAATGGTATGCTATTTGATATGGTTATAACAAAACTTTAAATAGCAAGTCGTGCATTCTCTATAGCTGTCCTCAATTTTGGAATGTACTGTCACTCCCAATACATCAGGCTTCATTGATAATTCATTTTAAGACAAAAATTGAAAGAATATTTGTTATCTAAAATGTCTTGTAGTTGCTTTTTGCAATTGTTTAAATGTTATATTTTGTGTATATTTGTTTTTTGTATAGATTCCGGGTCGAACCTGAAAAAAGGCTTTTGGTCCAGAGTTTTTACCTGGTTAACAAATGAATAAATAAAAAAAAAAGTGCTAATCGGCTGTGAAAATGCATAGCACCTGGCACAGAATGGTTAGCAAAATTTTAAAAAGTATATATAGTTTTATTAACTTTGTCCATTATTCCATGGACCCCCCCTTAAAAATGGATAGCAGTCTACTGCTATGCATTTCTGGAAATGGTAGCATTTTGTTATGCTATACCAGCGACTTAAAACCTTGTAATGATAAAGTACATATCCTCACCTTAGTGTTAGCTTCCAGGTAATTGTATAGTACACTGACAGATATTGTGAGGTCTCCATTATTAAAGGGATAGGTTCTATTCCAGCCTTGTGCTCCAAATTTACGTCCCTCAGCCACAACAGCATGGAAATAACAGAGTGCAAACAAAATGCATTTAAACTCAGATTCTTTACTGCACATCTCTAAAGTATCCTGCAAAGAAAGGAAAAAAAAGAAACAGATAATGTAATTTTTTTTACCTATAATTATTGATCTCCAAATGAATGTCCACCACACTCTTACTCTATGGTTTGGTGCCATTAGCACTAAGCATGCAGAAGGAAAGTTACTTACCCAAAATGCATGATCTTCTAGAGTATCTCCTTCGTAAAGCCACACTCTTTGGTCTAGGGGCTGGAGGCACTATGATGCTACAGGAACCAAAACGTTTGGTGCCAGTAATTGAAAGTTACATACTTACCATAGCAGTTGACCTTCCTGAGTATCTTCTTCATAGATTATCACTATGGGTCTGTGTTGGAGGTGCTAGAACTTTGGAGGATCCAGAACTTTTCTGGAGGGCTGGCAGTGTGAGTAGGCCCTGTGTGCATCACCGCATGTGCCCGCAGCCCCCCACCACTTCATTACCTTTTTTAACTGAGGAGATAAGCAGCATAAACCTAACAAGTAACCTGTGCACTAAATCTACGGGCATAAGATAGCCATGGTGGTCTGTGAAAAAAGGACCACCAAACCCAGTAACACAGTATCTTCACAACTTAAACCAAGTATAAAGAGGCAAAGACTATCAGAACAATACTGGAGTGAGTCCGAGGAATGGCAGGCAGGCATGGTAATCTATAGAAAAGATATTTAGGAAAAGCAACAGTTACAGTAAGGATGTATGTAACTTTAATATCTTCCAAGAATCAATCTTCTCTGCAGATTCACATTAATGGATCAGAGAACTAAGCCCACAGAAAGTCCACCAGAGTGGGGAGGCTGGAGCTCAGGACTCACTCCTAAGGGTTGTCCTCATGTGCAGCCATGGCAGATGCACTGTGAACACTGAGGAGGCTATTAAGACCAACATGCATTGCCTGGAATGTGCTTGCACAGGTTTGCATTCCATGACATAGTATGCCATGTGCAAGATTGTTTGTAGTCTGCTTTCTGGGAGAAAGGCCTGAGCCTGGGTTGTGTCCAGAACAGCTCCTATGAGCAGTTACTTTTGGGAGGGTCCCAGCTGAGATGTTGAGGGAAGTTCAGCAGGACTCCAGTGGATGTTAGGAACTGAGAGGTAGTGGCCACTGCCTGCTCTGTCTCCTGTTTGGACAGGCTTGAGATTAGTCAGTCATCCAGACATGGGAAGACTCTAAGTCCTAGGTTTCTGAGGTGCGCTGTGAGTACTAGGAAGCACTTTGTAAAGACATGCAGTGCAAAGTTCAGAGGGGAGGACTCTGAACTGGTAGTGTTGCCTCTGCACACAAACACAAAGATATTTGTGGTGGCTGGGGTGCAGCAGTATGTGCTGGTGTGCATCATGCATATCCAAAGAGGCTAGCCAATCCTGTTGCTTCAGGTAGGGTAGCAAAGAGCACCAAGTAATCATTCAGAATTTTTCTTGATCCATGTATTTGTTCAGATTTCCGAGATAGAAAATGGAGCATATGCCTCCTGAGTTCTTTGGTACGAGGAAGTAGTGGGAGTAGAACCCTGTGCTCCATTCTGACTTTGGCACAATTTCCACTGCCCTGTTTCTTAGAAGGCCTGCAATTTCCTGTGCCAGAAGCTCTGACATGTGAGCTGAAAAAGGGAGTTGCCTTCTGGGGGATAGTCTGGAGGGGTTTCTGATAATTTGAGGGAGTACCTCTCTAGGATAATCCTGAAGACCCAATTGTCCATCATGATAGATTCTCACTGACAATAAAAATGGGTCAGGCACACCCCCCCACACCAATGAGTAGGAGAGGTCTGCCCTAGGCAGCTGAAGTGGAACTGGGATCAGAGCTTCAGATACTGGCACTAAGCATTTCTGGTGCCTGTGACTCTGGCTGCTTCTTGTTTTGGGGCTGGGAGGCTGAGCTTTATTGTTTTGGGCTCCCCTGTCCCTGCCATGACAGGACTGCTTGTTGTGAAAACAGCCATGCCTTCCACCCCATGCAGGTTAAAAGGAGCTGACTTGTTGGTCTTAAAGGTGAACAGTTAGCACAGATGATCCCACACTCAAGTGTGAGGGTGGTTCCAATGTGTCCTTTGTGGGCAAAATAATTTTGATTTACTTACTGTTTACTGTAGTATAGTAGATTATATCAGACTAATTGTGCTTAGTTGTAGGCTGACATCTTATTTTACTACAAATTCCAGAATCCTCTGCCGCTGATATCAGAGCAGTAGGCAACACTGGGGCATTCAACAGCTTGCAGTGCATGTTAAAGCTTTTATAATCTCCAATCAGGGACCGGTTCCTTTAAGGGCTAAGTACAGTCCTCTGTGACTGTACATAGCCCATGGAGGACAGTGGGACCAGTAAACAAATGATCTGAGCTTATATAATCTCTAACATGCACTGCAGACTATTGAATTTTCTCAGTGATGCCTACTGCTCTGATGTCATCTGCAAGGGATTCTGGGATTTGTAGTAACAGAAGATGTCAGCTTAGGCAAGGCAAGACAAATTATATTTAATATAGCACCCTATCCAGGGGCTCAGAGCACTTCACAATCATAATGATAAAGTGAGAAGCAATAATAATAATAATAAAGTGCAATAGACATCAAAACAAATAAATTAATCAAAAAAGATTAAAAACTTTTTCAAATAAATACATTTTAAAAGAGGCTTTAAAGGCCTCCACCATGATAGCAGCCTTAATGTATCGTGGAGGAGAGTTTCACAATAGCAGTGCAGCCACCCCAAATGCCCTGTCTCCCGATCTTTTTAAATGGGAGGATGGTACAACTAAAAAGCCAGCCTTGGCAGAGCGTAGGGGGCAGATAGGAGAGTATAGAATCAGGAGCTCTTTTAGGTAGTCCAGTCCCAGACCCCGTAGGGCCTTGTAGGTTAACAAGCCTGTCTTGAAGGTGATGCACACACTCACAGGCAGCCAGTGCAGAACGCGCAGAACAGGAGTGACATGATTCCTCATAAAGGTATCCGTCAGCATCCTAGCAGCAGCATTCTGCATTAGCTGCAGTCACCACATCAGACCTCCAGACAGCCCTAGGTACAGGGTGTTATAGTAATCAAGTCAGCTAGTAACAAAGGCATGGATAACCGTAGCCAGGTCAATAGGAGTCAAGAATGGGTGGCGCGATGCTTGGCCAGCTGGTTATGATTATTATATGACACTGGTATTATAAATACATGGTCTGTGTATAACCTTTCAGTGTGTGAGGAATTTGGCCTGTAACTTCAAGGTGTCAGTGGCTGAAAACCACAGGATATTGTAAAACAGACCAGAAGGACCATTTAATTGACTTCCTTGCAAAATGGCATTTTATTACCTTTTTATGACCTGCCCAGGCTTTTTTGAAGTGGAAACCAATTGTGACATTATGACATCAGAACCAGGATGTCATTAGGCTGATTTATGTTGGCTTTTTATTTATTTTATTTAGCTTTTGTTTACCGGGTAAGTACACTAGACAAGTATTATGCCTATTTTCAGGAACGACCCGGGAGAGTACAACATGAGGAACAACAGTCAAGGAGACATGGCAAAGAGAGTACAGTTTTTTGTCACAGTAAACAAACATGTGGGAAATACATCATTTAACACCTTGGTGCCAGTGTGGGAATGTTTAGATCAAATGTGAATTTATTAAGGAGTCATATTTAGGAAATGTTTTTTTTCTTCTGATGTTACCATTAATTTTAAAATACCTCCTGGTAGGAAATTATGTTTGGAGGAATACATTCTAAAAGGAGGAGCTAGATGACTCACCAAGTGGGTGTGGAGACAGAGTTAAACTGATACTTGTGTCTGAAATGTATGTGATATCTTTTTGGGACCCTAAGAGAGAAACAGTTCTCTAACCTAATTTAAAATGCATTTACAAAGGTAATACATTAGATAGAAAAGATCTAAGAGTATTGTGGTAGGAGTTTTGTTCTGTAATGTTCCCATTTTCTTTTGAGATTGTAAGCTCTTGATATTTGTTCTGTATTTTATCTTACTTATTTTACAATTTTTAGCAAACCACCTTTTCTTAAGATACTCCCTGTGTCTTCCCAGTTTTCTTTTTGCATGTGGAGTGCCTGTATTTTTAAGTCTGACAACAGTTTAAAAAGGCTTGATGGTGTTACTAAGCTCAGAAAAGGTAAGAATATACCTAAGTTCCCTTACAGAGTTTTAAGGGTTCATTTTGGATACCTGGTTAGGAGCCCTTGGGTGAAGGATTGTACTGCATTCCCTGAAGAAAGTATGTGTCCGAGCCTGTTAATTGGGTATGCTAGCATAAGGTTGACAGTTTGAATACCCCCCAGAACTTGAGACTGCAGGTGATTCAGACCCAAAGCAGACAGGAGGGTTGTCCTGTCTGTTACCTGTTCACATTATTGCGCTCTGAGGTTGGCACTGTGGGAGCAGAGGGCCTGACCTGCGGAGTGCATTTGTGACAAGTGGATCCTGGCAATATTCCGGAGATGGAAAAAAATGGCCCTAACGACTGACAAGACCTGTTTTTCAAGGTCAAGATGATCATCAGAAATAACACCAAGATCCTTAACTGCACTAATCACCAACAGGGGACGACCATCAACCACTTAGGTGGGCAGGATCCCGTCAGTGAAAATACCCCCATGACCCGGCTCGATCACCATAACCTCTGCCTTGCCAAAGTTGAGACATAGCCAGTTAAGAGACACCAGTTGTTTATCTCAGCTAAACACCGACTCAGCGTATCTGGGGCAGAAAGGTCACCAGGGGCACAGGATAGGTATGATTGGGTATCATGTGTGTAACAGTGAAGCCCCAAATTGTACCGCCTAATGATCTCTCTCAGTGGCAGCATATACACAGAGAACATCAGGGGTACCAAGATGTAACCCTGTGGAACACCACAAGAAAGCAAGAAAGATACCGAGGAAATATTTTGTAGGTTAACACGCTGTGATCTTCTGGTTAAATATGACCAAAACCAGCACAAGACTGCTTCAGTAGCACCCACATAGTTCCACAGATGGTCCAACAGCACCCTGTGATCTACCATGTCAAATGCTGAGGACAGGTCCAATTGCACCAGAATAGTAGAGTGCCCTCGGTCCCTCGCCATGATGAGATCATGTGCCACCCTGACCAAAGCTGTGTCAGTGATGTGCCAGGGCCAAAAACCTGACTAGAGAGGTTCATAGATGGATAAAGTCTACAGGTGTTCAACCAGCTGGTCAACTGTCAATTACTGAATAAGCTTTCCCAGAAAGGGAAGATTAGAGATAGGCCTATAGTTCGAAAGAACGTCAGGATCGATAGATGTTTTTTTTATGGAGTGGTCTTACCACAACCTCTTTGAGCACCACAGGAAAGACAACCTCATTTAATGACCCATTAATGGTCTCCACAAACACTAGATCCAGGATATCCAAGCAGCTGATGACAAGCCATATTGGACTCGGGTCCAGGTCACAGGTGGTGGGATGCATGTTAGGCAGTAGGGAGCAGGACTGGGGTAAATGCAAAAAAGGCAAAGACAATAAGAACAGGGATGGGGCTAAAAGGGGTAAGGCCATCAAAAAATGGAGGGTGATGAGTACAAATGCCCGTAGTCTGTGTAACACGCTCCCTGAACTAGTTGCCTTGATGGAAGAGGGACACCTGGGTATCATGGCATCACAGAAACATGGTACACAGAGAACCATGACTGGGATGTCAACATACCAGGGTACACAAGCTACAGGAGGGACAGGGAGGGTAAAAGAGGAGGAAGAGTAGCTCTCTATGTAAGGGAAGGGATCAAAGCAATGGAACTAGAGGATAAACAGGGAGTACAAGAGGAACTGTGGGTCACCCTGGAGACAGGAAATGGCACCGCAATCCACACAGGGGTTATATACAGACCCCCATCTCAGAGGGAGGCAGTGGACAAGGAAATGATAGAAGGTATCCTTAGAATGGCAGAAAAAGGGGAGATATTGTTGATGGGGGACCTGAATATGCCAGATGTTAACTGGAGTACCTTTTCTGCACCCACATCCAAGAGCAGGGTTATTCTCGATGCCCTAGAGGGGGCATGCTTCAGACAGCTAATGGTGGAATCCACTTGGGAGGGAGCAATCTTAGACCTGGTACTGTCAAACAGGGATGGAGAAAGGATCTTGGATTTAGAAGTGGGTAGCCATCTGGGAATGAGAAATCCACCAAACAGTGTGGTTCACGACAAACACAGCCATAGAGTCAAGCCTTACAATAGCAAGAGTATTGGACTTGAGGAGGGCTGACTTTAGGAAAATGGGAGAGTGCCTCAGAAAAACATTAGCAAATGGGCAAGAAGGAGGGATGGAGGAACAATGGGGAAAAATTAAAACAGCCATCACAGAGGCAACAAGCCTTTGTGTGAAGCAAATCAACAAAACAAAACAAAGGAAAAAAACACCATGGTTCTCAAAAGAGGTGGTGGGGAAGGTTAAAGAGAAAAAGGTAGCATGCAGGAAGTATAAGGAAGCACAGAAGGAGCAGGATGGAGAACTGTACCAGTTAAAGCAGAAGGAAGCAGGGAAGGCAGTCAGAATAGCAAAGGCACAAACTGAGGAAAAGATAGCCAACTCGGTTAAGAAGGGGGATAAAACATTTTATAGGCACATTAGAGAGCAAAGAAAGACTAAGGGAGGGATACTGAGGCTTAATAAAGGGAAGGGAGGGTGGGCAGAGGGTGACAGTGAAAAAGCAGGGATACTGAACGAATACTTCTGCTCAATGGGTGGGGAGGTAGTAACAACAACAAAAAAGAAAAGGGACCTGGGGATAATCATATCAGATGACCTTAAGGTTAGCAAGCAATGTGAGAAGGCAGTAGGCAGGGCTGGGGGTATACTGGGATGTATAGGGAGAGGCATCAGCAGCAGAAAACAGGAAGTTGTTATCTCTCTGTACAGACAGTTGGTGAGACCCCATCTGGAGTACTGTGTCCAGTTCTGGAGACCCCATCTCCGCAAGGACATAGACAGGATAGAGGTAGTCCAGAGGAGGGCAACTAAAATGGTGCAGGGTCTGCAAGAGAAGCTGTATGAGGAGAGACTAAAGGAGCTTAATATGTATACCCTTGAGGAAAGAAGGCAGAGGGGGACATGATAGAAACTTTTAAGTACCTCAGTGGAATCAACAAAGTCCAAGAGGGTAGCATCTTTCGGAAAAAGAGACTTGCAAGAACAAGGAACACAATTTAAAGATAGAAGGAGGGCGGTCTAGGGGCAATGTGAGGAAGTATTATTTCACAGAGAGGGTAGTGGATGCATAGAACAGCCTTCCTGAGGAGGTTGTGGGGTCTAAAACTGGGAGAATTCAAGAATGCATGGGACAGACATAAGGCAATTCTTGTGGGGGGTAGGAAGAAATAGGCTGTTGGTTAACTAGGATCTGCGGCCTATCCTGTAGGTAGGGAAATGGGCAGACTAGATGGGCCAAGTGGTCCTTATCTGCCGTCAAAGTCTATGTTTCTATGTTTCAATATTCACAAAAGAAGAAGAGGGGGAGGTACCTAAATCAAAGAATAGAAGCACTCTGGATAGGGAGATCGATACCAGTCCATTCACAGAAGAAAGGGTTCTGAAAGAACTCTTAAAACTGAAGGTGGACAAAGCAATGGGGTCAGATGGGAATCACCCAAGAATTCTAAAAGAACTAAGAGTAGAACTAGTGACACCACTAACTACCCTTTTTAACAAATCATGAGAGGATGGTGTGGTACCCGAGGACTGGAGGAGGGTGGATGTGATTCCTTTCACAAAGCTGGGAGCAAGACAGAGGCAGGAAACTACAGACCTGTTAGTTTGACCTCAGTGGTAGGGAAAATGATGAAATCACTTCTGAAGGAAAGAATTAATGAATTCCTAGAGGCCAGTGGGGCACAGGACCCAAGGCAGCATGTATTCACAGCAGGAAGATTGTGTCAGACGAATCTAATAGATTTCTTTGACTGGGTGACCAAACTAGTAGACCAGGGAGGGGCTGCAGACATGGTCTACCTAGACTTTAGCAAGGCATTTGACACAGTCCCACACTAAAGATTAATACACAAGTTAGCCAGCCTTTGAGTGGGTCCCAATGTGGTATCCTGGGTAAAAAATTGGCTAGACAACAGGATGCAGAGGGTAATAGTAAACGGAGTCCACTCGGAAGAAAGGGGGGTTACTAGTGGAGTACCACAGGGTTCAGTACTGGGACTGGTCCTCTTTAATATCTTTATAAGTGACAATGCAGAGGGACTGGAAGGAAAAGTACATCTATTTGCAGATGACACAAAGATCTGCAACAGGGTCGATACAGAAGGTGGGGTGGAAAGGATGAGAAGGGACTTGGCAAGGGTGGAGGAATGGTCAAATGTATGGCAGCTTAGATTCAACGCAAAGAAATGCAAAGTAATGCACCTGGGAAACAAAACCCCAGGGGAAGAGTACACAATGGGGGGTGAGATACTAACAACAACAAAAATGGAAAGGAACCTGGGGGTAGTCATATCAGATGACCTAATGGTGGGCAAGCAATGTGAGAAGGCAGTAAGGAGGGTTTGCAGGATACTGGGATGCATAGGAGAGGCATCACCAGTAGAAAACAGGAAGTTGTTATCCTCTGTACAGACAGTTGGTGAGACCCCATCTGGAGTACTGCGTCCAGTTCTGGAGACCCCATCTCTGCAAGGACATAGACAGGATGGAGGCTATCCAGAGGAGGGCAACTAAAATGGTGCAGGGTCTGCACCAGAAGACATAAGAAGAGAGATTAAAGGAGCTTAATATGTATACCCTCGAGGAGAGGAGGGAGAGGGGGGACATGAAAGGAACTTTCAAGTACCTCAAGGGAATCAACAAAGTCCAAGAGGGTAGCACCTTTCAAAAAAAGAGATGTGCAAGAACAAGGGGACACAATTAAAGACAGAGTGGGACAGCTCAGAGGTAATATGAGCAAGTATTTTTTTCATGGAGAGGGTAGTGGATACATAGAACAGCCTTCCTGAGGAGGTGGTGGAGTCAAAAACAGAGGGGGAATTCAAGAATGCATGGGACAGACATAAGGCAGTTCTACTGGGGGTAGGAGGAAGTAGGCTGTTGGTTAACTAGAATCTGCAGCTTATACATTAGGTAGGGAAATGGGCAGACTAGGTGGGCCAAGCTGTCCTTATCTGCCATCAAATTCTATGTTTCTGTGGTAAGCACCCAAAGAACCTCATCTGCCATCACCATCTGAAACTCACTCCAACTTGGCAGACGATCTTCACTAGCAGATCGAAGACCCCCAATGAGAACTGGACCAGAGGAGGTAATACATGCTCTGATAGAGGCCAGCTTGTAGGCAAAAAACTGCCCAAACTGCTTACAACTAAGCAAAATTATTCCACTACAATCTATACTACAGTAAACAGTAACTAACAAAAAAGATTTTGCAGACAAAGTGTATTTCGGGACCAGCCCCACACATGTGTGTGGGGGCCCTTGGTGGTGACTGTTCACCTTTAAGAGTCATTCTGGTTTCATTAGACTCCTTAGGAGACTGCTTCACCTGCTGTCCAAACAGATAAGTGCCATCATAGGGCATATTGATGATCTGCTGTTGGATGTGTGGGATGATGCCTGATGTCTACAGTCAGGACTGCCACCTGCTGCAAATACCTGCAGCTGCAGAGTGAACTGCTGCTGCATCAAATGCATCCATAGAGGCTCTCTGTTGGTGGCTGTTAGATTCAGTACCTTGTTATTTGAACTCAATTATATCTGAAGTCATGAACATTGTAGTCAGCAGCTCAATCCTCAGTTATCGATTATGCACTGGCAGTGTAAAGTGTGGCCTCCGACACTGCACTAAACAGAAACAGGCTGGTCCCGAATAAAGCTTCCAGGCTGGTAAACACACACACACACACACACACACACACTTGCAACCTTTTATGTCCTAACAGGCTGTCTCCCCGTCAAAGGAAGGAGCAATGTTACCCAAGTCTGTGTACTGGGGAAGAAGGTGCTGCTTAGCTCACCCCAGGCTACAGACCTGCTTATAATGGTCACTACTTCACATCTCACCAGAAGCATGGCCAATAATGCCCTTAGAGTCCTTCATAGAAGGACCACCTTGGCACAGAGATCCTTTGCCTAAAGGGCCTCTAAATAGCTTAAAGGCCTCCCTGCCCCTCTGCTGTGTACTGCAAAGCTAAGTAATTTCAAAGCAAATGTCAGAAAGCACCTTACTCAAGAAGTAATATGTGACTGTTTTAACTAGCCCTTTACCAGCAAGACCTCCCATTCCCCCGCTCGCACTTTACCCTTAACTCCCCATTACATGCTGCACTGACACACCTAGTATATCTAGACTTTCCTATCTATTCAACTCCTTCTTATGACAAAGTTGTGTTCTGCATACAAGAAACAAATACTCACCTGTACTAATCTTACTTCTTCCCAGGGATCCACTAATATTATTACTCTTTGCAGTGCCCCTTTAAGCCAGTACTGCCCCGGAGCCAAATAGAATGCTATGCTAATTATGAAATGTTAGCTTGTGCATTCATTTTCAAACTGCCCTATTCTAACTGCATGGATTCTACCTCAGATTTCTGTGAAGCCTGCAAAGAGGCCATAATATATAGAACAATTAACAATTAGAAAGCTAATGGCCAATAGGGCCATGTAAAAGGAAGTAATAGGCCAAGAAAGGGCCAACAAAAACAGAGTAAAAGAATGAGTCCTCTTTTCTGAGCCAGATATACCCTTAGAAAAGAACCTACCAACTAAGTATTACAAAATGTGCCAGCAAATGACATACTCATCATACTAAGAGACATCCCAGCTGTATAGAGTATTTTTCTATGATTATAAGGGGAGGACCAGGGGCTGGAAGTAATAATATTAGTGGATCCCTGGGAAGAAATAAGATTACTAAAGGTGAGTAATTTTTTCTTCTAACCCCAGGAATCCACTAATATTATTACTTTTTGCAGACTATGTAGCAGTACCACTAGGTGGTGGGCAGAATCTATTTAGGAAAAAGACTCTGCAAAACAGCCCTTCCAAAAGTGGCATCACTCCTGGCCTGAGTATCCAGGCTGTAATGCTTAGTAAAGGTGTGAACTGATCTCCAGGTAGCTGCTTTACAAATCTCAAACAGAGGAATGTCTCTGGCAGCTGCAATGGTGGCAGCTGTGCCCCTTGTGGAATGGTCCTGAAGACCTGAAGGAGGGACCTTGCCCACCTTTGAATAGCAGAATGAATACACTGGACCATCCACCGAGATATAGTCCTCTTTGAAGCAGGAGATCCCCTATCTTCTTCCCCATAGGTAAGGAACAGTTGTTGCCCGTCCTGCCTATGATCCTTGGTTCTGGCTATATAATAGCTCAATGCTCTCTTCACATTCAAACTATGCAGCCTATGCTCACCAGTGCTGTAAAGAATACTGGTAGGGTAATGGACTGATTTAAATGAAAGTCAGAAACTACTTTGGGAAGGAATTTTCTATTAGTTCTCAACACCACTTCATCATTGTGGAAAGACATATAGTCCTTTTCCACACAAAGGGCTTGTAACTCACTTATCCTCCTAGCAGAGGTAAGTGCCACTAGGAAAACTACCTTCCAGGTAAGAAATTTTAGCTCTGCAGCAGCTAAGGGTTCAAATGGCAGAAGCATAATCTGGGCAATAGAAATGTTGCTGTCCCAAGCTGGCACTGGTTCCCTATGAGGGGGAAGCAGATGTAAAAGGCCCTTAAAGAACCTTCTAAATATGGGGTTCGAGGCTAGTGATACTTCTTTCCCTACAGAGAGATAAGCTGAAAGTGAAGCCAGATGAATTTTTAGGGTTGAATGCTGCAACCCCAAGAAATGCAGATAAAACAAATAATCTAGGAGGGTTGGAATGCCAGCCTGTGTTGGGATTATGCCCTTTTCTGTACACTAAATAGAAAATCTTTTCCATTTTGAAGCATAAGTTTTCTTAGTAGAAGGTTTTCTGTAACTTCTAAGGACAGACCTGAGATTGGGATATACCACCCAGCCTTGGAAGGAAGTCAGTAGATTGTACCTCTGAGGGAGGTAGATCGGTTCTCTCACTGACATTGACAGTAACAGGGAGTACCAAGGCTGTCTTGGCCAGTCTGATGCTATCAGAATCATCGAGGCTGGCTATAACCTGGGCTTGATGAGTACTCTGAGAATCAGAGGAAAAGAAGGAAAGGCATAAAGGTATTTGCCTGTCCAATCGAGAATCAGGACGTCCATAGGGACAGTCCCTTTCACTGCAGCCCTGCAGCAATAAAGGGGTAAATGGTGATCCTGGTGGGAAGCAAAAAGATCCATTTCTGGGGTTCCCTACCACCTGAAAAGGACCTGCACTACTCGGCTGTTAAGTGCCCATTCATGATGGGCCTGGCTTATCCTGCTCAAAGCATCTGCTAGTGTATTGTCCTTCCCTGGCAGAAGAATTGTTTGTATGGAGGCATTTATGGAGTAAATCAGGCTCCATATTTTCATTGCCTCTGTGCATAGTGGAGTGGATCTTGTCCCTCCTTGTTTGTTGATATAGTGCATTGTGGTGGTATTATCTGTTCTGACTTGAACCACTTTTCCCTTTATAAGATGAGTGAAAGCCTGAATGGCCAGGTACACTGCTCTTAACTCCAAGAGATTTATGTGCAGAAGTGACTCTACAGTGCTTCAAGAGCTGTGAACTGTGTGGTCCCCTAGGTGGGCACCCCATCCTAGGTGTGAGGCATCTGTTGTGAGCACTAAGAAGGGGGACTCCTGTAGGAAAGGTACCCCTTCCCTTAGGTTGCCTGGATCCTTCCACCACTAGAGGGCCTGTAGAAGAGTTTTTGTTACAGGGATTAGTTTTGGAAGTGGATCTCGTCTCTGGGACCAATGGGCCCTGAGGTGAAACTGAATGTCCCTCATTTGGAATCTGGCACCCATGACTGTGCTTGTTGCTGCAGCCATGTGGCCTAACAGCTATAAAAACTGCGTTGCTGGTTTTGGCCTGCCCAGGATGAATGAGCTTGCTAGAAGCTGGATAGCATGTACCCTTTCCAAGGGCAGGAAAGCATTTCCCAGAATTGTATTGAGTTATGCCCCTATGAACTGCAATACTTGGACTGGGGTGAGAACCAATTTCTTGGCATTTAGAAGAAACCCAAGGGAGGAGAGAACACCTTGAGCTAGCAGTAAATGTTCTGACACTTGTTGGGATTTTCCTACAATCAGCTAGTCATCCAGATATGGAAAAACTGTGACACCCAGCTTTCTGAGATGTGCCACTACTACTGCAATGCACTTTGTAAACACCCTTGGTGCAGAGGTAAGGCTGAAAGGAAGTGTTGAGAAGTGGTAGTGGCCTGAGGGGAGAGTGAACCTGAGATATAGTCTGTGTGATTCTCTGACAGGGATGTGAAAATATGCATCTTTTAAATCCAAAGAGGCCAACCAGTCCCCTTTTTGTAGTGTTGGCAGGATTATTGCCATTGTGACCATTTTGAATTTGGATTTCACCAGGTACTTGTTTAGATATCTGAGGTCTAGTATAGGCCACCACTCTCCAGTCTTTTTTGTTGTTAGGAAATACCTGGAGTAGAACCCTTGCCCTCTGTGATTGTGTGGAACAGGCTTTTGCTAATAATATGTTTTTTTACCTCCTGCTCCAGCAGTTTTATTTGTGAGGGAGGAACTGATGCAAAACGTTTTACCCTTACAGGGGGAAGGGACTTGAAACAAAGAGAGAGACCCAGATCCACTATTTCCAGGACCCACCTGTCTGATGTTATTTTTGACCAGTCCTGGAAATAGTGGGCAAGTCTGCTCCCTATTGGATGTGGAGAGGCAGCCTGAGGGGAAGAGTCAGGGGTTCTGCATTTGCTGTTGTTGAGGTTCGGTAGAATGAGACCCTTTGCAGGAGCCTCTTCTTCCCCTGGCCCTGTAGAAACCCATCTGCTGGTGTTGGGACTGTATCTGCGAAGCAGATTACACCTGAAAGAAAGGTCTTCTAAAGGTAGACCTGCCCCTGCCTCCCCTAGAATAAGATGTGGAGGGAGAAGGTTTGTCCCTGGTGGAATTACTTCTGAAAGCAGCCTTGTATGTTGAGAGGTACCCCCTCTAAGCCATACTGTCCACCTTTCTGGAGTCTTTTTCAGGTGGATAAGACAAGAAAAAATTACTCACCATAGTAATCTTGTTTATTCAAAGGGATCACTCATTATGATTAAACTAAATGCAGTCAGCCTCCTATGTTGAACTGCCCAGAGAGATGGAATTATATGCAACTTATGGAACTCTCATGTGGCTCATGCCACTTTCAAACTGCTGCCTTAGCAACTGCTGCACTCCGAGTGCTTCAGATTCTTACATAGCCTAATTAGGTATAAGACCCACTAATTAACAACTAACATCCTAATAAAATAACATAAAATAAAATAAAGTTTTTTGCCCCATACCAATAAATCTAAGAAACTTGAGACCACAAGGAAACCAACTGGTTAAACACAAAGGTGAGTCTCTAATGTAAGCCCTATAGACCAAAACGTCCTACAGAAGGGAAGCAGAATAAACATTATAGGTTCTAGTAGGGGAAGCAGGGAGGGAGCTTGAATCATAATGAGTGATCCCTTTGAAGAAACAAGATTACTATGGTGAGTAATTTTTTCTTCTAACCCCAGGAATCACTCATTATGATTAAACTAAATACAGACTACCAAGCAGTACCTTTGGAGGTTGGGCCAAGAACCTATCTTAAAAGCAGGTTCTGCAGCACTGCTGTACCAAATCGAGCATCACTTCTGGGTACAATGTACCATCTGAAATGGTTTGTAAAGGTGTGTACTGTTCTCATGTAGTTGCTTTGCAGATTTCCAGTAGTGGAATTTCTCTTAAAACTGCTATTGTCATAGCTGTGACTCTGGTGTAATGTGCCCTCAAGCCCAGGGGTGTCCATTTATCCACCTTGGTGTAGCAAACTTGTATACATACCACTCTCCAGTGAGCAACTTTACATTTTGTGGAAGGCCTACCTCTACTTACTTCACTATAGGCAAGGAAGAGTTGTGACTGACTTAATCTGTAAGACTTGGTTTGTCAATATATTGTCTAAGTGCCCTTTTGACCTTCAGTGAGTGAAGCTTTATTTCCGGAGAACTAAGTTCTCTGAAAAGAAAAAGGGGGTAGGATGATAGACTGATTTTAAATGGAAAAAATGAGATACCACTTTAAGAAGGAATTTCTATTGTTCCTGAGGACCATCTTATAGGTATGGAACAAGATGTAGTGTTCAACTATGTACAGGACCTGTAAGACACTGATCTTTCTGGTTATAGCGATAAACAACAGAAACAGAGCTTTCCAAGTGACATATTTCAAATCTATAGTTTCCATAGACTCGAATGGTCTGTCCATGAGTGTGGCAATGCAGATATACAGATTCCAGACTGGAACTGGTTCCTTCAATGGAGGGAGACGAAGGCTGAAGGTCTTTAAATATTTTCTGAAGACCAGATGGGAGGTCATGGCTCTCTCTACACCAGCAGAAAAATAAACAGAGACTGTAAGTGTGTGAGGCAGTCTAGGCAAAAAAAACAAGTTAGCCTTGCAGGGGCCAATACCCTTCCCTGCAAACCACATATATAAGAAACCCTTTCCATTTAGAAGAATATGTTTTCTTGGTGCAAAAAGGTTTCCTGGAACCCTTAAGCACAGGCAATACTGGATCTAGCAGTCTAAGGTTAGCAACTTCTAATTCATCAAAGGGCCAGGCTTTGAACCTCAGTGACTGGAGGTTGTAATACTGGATCCTGCCTTGAGAGGAGGTCAGCAATTTGTGCCTCCTAGGCAAGTGACTTGGAGGAACTACTGACAGAGTTAAGAGAAGCCAGTACTCATGCTGTCTCGGCCAATTCAGTGAAACTAATATTATTGTTGCTGATTAGTATCTCAATTTCAGCAGGGTCCTGAATACCAATGGGAAAAGAAGGGAAGGCATACAGAGAAAAAACTCCCACCGTCCAATCAAGGGCCCACAGCTCAAGAGGAATCTGACCCTGAGAAGAGACCTGCACAGTACATTGAGCACTGGTGATTTTCTACCAAGGCAAAAAAAGATCCACCTCTGGAGTGCCCCATCTCCTGAAGACTGTAATGAGCATCTGAGTGTTCAGGAACCACTTATCCTGCTGAGGGAGCTGACCAAGCATTGTCTTTTTCTTGCAGGTGCATGCTGATTAGGATACTCCCATAGAGTATATCATTGATCACAGCACCATTGCTCCTGTGCACAGTGGGGCTGACCTGATTACTATCTGTTGTTTATGTAGCACATAATTGTTGAGTGCAATAGGAACTCTTGGGGAGACCATGTGCTACTTGCTGCATGATCAAACTTGTGTGATTCTCGTCTAAAAGTGAGGCATTTGATGTGAGAACTAAAGAACAGAAAAAATATTCCCTTGTGAACAAAAACACACCTATTCTAAGGTTTTGATTGTCCAGCCACTGCTGCAGTAGCTATATGAGAATGTGGGTGGCTGGAGCCATCCTAGACAGAATCTGTTCTTTGTGACTAGCACTGTCCTAGGCAAACCTGGATGTTTCTCTATGAAACCTGGCAAACCAGAGTCACTGTGGTGGTGGTGGGGGGTGAAAGGGGGCAGCTACCTTGTGCCCAGTAGCCTGAGGAATTCTCTGGCTGATCTTGGTTTCTCTGGTGCAACAAGTGTGTCTAGGGTGTTACTCACTTCTGCTCCAATAAACTCCAGTAATTGTACTGTTGTTTTTTGCTGGGGCCTGTGGTTGTTTATGAGAAAACAGGGATATTAGAGCCAGGATGTGCTCTGCATGTTGCAGGGACTGACCCACTATCAACCAATGGTCCAGGTAGGGTAAAACAAAAATTATTTATTATTATATATATATATATATATATATATCTTTTTTTAAGGCCTTGAAACAGAGACCAGGCTGAAAAAGTGTTGTCAATTGATACTAGCCTGAGGCCAGCCTGTGGGAATGATTAATGCCAGAGTGGCATACTAAAGTTTTTTTTTTTTCTATACTTCGAAATGTTTATTTTAACATTCTAAGATCCAAATAGGTTCCCATAAAGAAATATGTGGATATAACCCTCTGCCCCTTTGATTTAGAGGCACTGTTAAACTGTTTTGATTAACAAAGGTGTTTGACCTCTGTGTCCAGTAAAAACCCTGTCTGCAGGGGTAACTGGTGTGAAAACTCTTGTTCCCAACTTAGGAAATGAAATGAGATAAAGTTGAGTGAAGTGGTGATAATATGCTACCCTTGGAGGCAGTGAGTCGAACTGCCGCCCATTGGTAGTTCCACAAAAGGGAGATGCGACCTGAAGCAGCCCATCAGGTGTTCTATGAAGGATGTGTCTGAGGCTGAGGAGAAGTAGACACTCTTCTCATCGCTTTCCTGCCCCTTCTTCTGAAATAGCCTCTCGCTTGCTGTTGTGGCTGAGAGGCCTGTGTCTGAAAAGAGGGTTTGGGATAAAAAAAAAACTACTCCTGCCTCCCCTATTCTGGGATCTATAGAGAGTAGAAGGTCTGTCCTTCGAGCTGCTATGAAAAGTAGACTTGTATTCTTCTACTTTTTTCATATATGCTTCGGTCTTATCACCAAACAATGATTTATCCTCCACAGGGAAATCCATTGCCTTGGCCTATGCATCTGCGGTAAGGTTGGTGGCCCTTAGCCACGCAATTCTCCTAAGGGAGACAGCTAATGCCATTAGCCTGGCAGCTGTGGCATTGGCATCCACTGCCATATGGAATTGATATTTAGTGGCATCAAGTGCAGTCCTTGCTGTTTCTTGCAGATCTACTGCCACTTCACCTGGAACCTTTTCAGCAAGGGCTAAAACTGTGTTCCAGAGTGCCTTTTGGTACTGTACACCATATGCCATGTAGTTGGCTTGCCTGATTGACAAGGAAGCAGCCGTGTAGCCCTTTTTTCCCATGGCATCCATCCTTCGTGAGTCCTTATCTGGAGAGTGGGTAGCCAGTGGTATTCTGGCTTTGCTACAGGCAGCAGCCTGAACCACCCCTTCTGGGTAAGGATGGTGAAACAAAAATTCAGCAGTCGATCTGTCTAGCTGATACTTTTTATCAGCTTGTTTATCTACCCCAGGGATAGAAGTTGGGGTCTGCAGTATCTGCGATGAAGCCTTTTTTAAGGACTTATGCATAGGCAAAATAAGTCATTTTGTTGGAGTTAGACCCATCATATTGAGGAATTCTGCTTCCTCCACCTCCTCCTTCTTCAGTCTCCTGAAGAGGGAGATTAAGGGTTTCCACCGTGCTTTTTACAAAAACATAATTGGAGGAATACTCTTCTGAGCCCCTAGGAAGGGACTCGAACTCCTGCTCAGGGGAAACTTCAGGGCATATTGGTTCCCCTTCAAAATCCTCCTCATCCTCCTACCATAAGTAATTTAAGGTTCCTGTGGAACAGGAACCGAAGGAGGAACCAATGCAGGCGGTGTAGGAACTGGGGCTGCAGCCTGCAGGGCTTGTAGGACCTGTAATGCTTTAGCAATGTCCTCAGCCGAGGGCATACTATGTTTGTCTGCTGGGAGCTCCTTAGCCTTCTCGGCCGGAGGTGCAGCGACATGCTTCTCTTTGCACTTTTTCTTAAGAGGGACAGCCTCGGCCACTGCCTCCACAGTCCGTTTTGTCTTACCTAGGTCAGGTTTCTCAGAACTTTTGTCTATGTCCTTAGCCTTGCCTCCATCCCTTTTAGGGACTGAGGTAGATGCACTAGTATCAGCAGCAGAAGCAGAAGCCATTTCCTCTAGCTTTTTTGCCTTCTTTCTTAATGTTTTTGGACAGAAAGATTTGCAAATCTCACAATTGGTAAAAATATGATTGGTGCCCAAACAGGAAATACAAAGAGAATGTTTATCTGCCTTTGCTGTAATCAGACCACAGGACTCACAATATTTAAACCCAGTGGGTCCTGTGTGTTTCTTAGGCTTATCTAAGTGGGTTTCTTTTTTTTTTTGTATAATTTGTTTATTAGTTTTAACAGAGTCAACAACAACATTACACAATGACATACAAACAAATGCATCTCACAATTGATTGTCTTTACATTCTGAGGTTCCTCATCATTATTTTCCCTTTCTCATTTGATTCCATATATTCAATATTATCTTTACTGACCCCTTTAACTATTATCTCCTCTCATTAGATCAATAGTATAGCAATGAGGCAATGAGGCAATGAGACAATAAGGCAATAAGGCATGGGGAAGCCCAAAACGTCCTCTATATCCAATTCTACTCCATGCCACAGTGTAGAATGATCATCTCTTCATTACTTAATGTTGTCAAGAAGGAGACCCATTCCCTATAAAATGCATTCTGCCTATCCCTAAGTGCAAGTGACTGCTTTTCTAAAGCCAGATTCTGTAGCACCAGTTGGCGCCATTGCAAGGTGGTGGGGACTATGTGACTAACCCAGGTGTTCTGGATACAATGTCTGGCCATCAACAACATTATTCTAATCTACCGTGGCAGTGGCTCCCAATCTCCTGCGTCTCCTAGGGACATACCAAATAATCCCACTATAGGATCCACTTGAATAGAGAACCCCGCCATCTGTGTTATTTCTTTACAGATTCTATTCCAAAAGGCCCTCAAAACCCTGCAATACCAGAAGGAATGAATATAAGTCCCTCTCTCCTCTCCACACCTGCCACATAAAGGGGAGACAGAAGGGCATGCCCTATGCACCACCGTTGTTGGGTAATACGCTCTGTGCAGGAACTTATAATAGGCCTCCTTCAACTTGTTACAAATTGAAAGACCCATGTGACCTACCAACATTTGTCACCAACTATCCTCTGGGATTTGGGTGCCCAGGTCCTTTTCCCACTGCTGTTTAACTCTCTGTATATAATTTGGAAAAATGTCTCTCCCCACCTTTACTGCCTTACCAATAATCCCCTTTGGGTCAGTTTGTGTCCTTCGTATCATCATCTCCACTGGACCCCACCCATGTGATTCACCCCCACCCCTCTCTACCTTTGATAGGAATGCCCGAAGTTGCAAATACCGTAAAGTTGCTGTCCTTGTAGGCCCAACCCTTACACAATATCTTCCAATGTGCACAACTTGTCTTTACTAACCAGATTACCCACACATTTAATTCCCCTGCTTTCCCAATCCTTGAACTCTCTATCAGTAATAATAATGTTTCCCCTTTATTAATCCCTCTGGACCGCCTAAGGAGGTTCCATGCCTCCAATACTGATTTAACTTATGAGTTACAACCCCCTCGAGCAGTATAGGCCTGTGCGCCTTTTGTATGCAAATAGGCAGATAAACGTCCTGGGCATCCCCATTGTTCCAACGTGACTCAACTTGCCACCACCAGGCGGTATACCCAGTCAGCAATATAACGCTGCTGGATAGCTAAATAATAATTTGTTAAGTCGGGAAAGTTTAAACCTCCCCTAGTTGTCTCTGCCTTAAGTCTCTGTAACCGGATTCTTGGTTTCTGCCCCCGCCATATAAATTGAGTAGCTTGTTTCTCTATCTTAGCAATGTCCCCTCTAACAAGGTGCATAGGAATCATTAAGAATCCTTGGTAGGACATTCATTTTTAACAGATTCATTTGACCCAACCAGGCTATGGGCAACTGCATCCATCTCCTCAGATCCGCTTCTATCACCTTAATAAGTGGTGTATAATTCAATCCATATAAGGACCCAATTGTCCTACCCACTTTAATGACCAGATAGGTAATACATAACTCCTGGCCCTGTATTCCCCATTGCATATCCATATCCTCCGACTTGGGGAAGTAAAACATTTCAGACTTATTTAAATTAATTTTGTACCCAGAGAATGCGGCTAATTTCTCTATTAAATCCAGTAGTAGTGGTATAGACCACTGAGGGTCTCTAACGAATAAGAGCATATCATCTGCATATAGGGTGACCTTATGCATGACCTTCCCCTCCCTCCAATACCCTGGATCCCCTGACACTGCCTTATTGCTGCAGCTAAGGGCTCCAATGCCAGCACAAACAGCAGCAGTGACATTGGGCACCCCTGCCGCGTACTCCTCTCTAAATCAAATGGTGCAGTGGGCATCCCATTAACCAAGACTTGTGCTCTAGGGGCTTGGTACATAGCTTTAATCCACTCAACGTATGACCCACCCAGATCAAACCGGGTCAGCACCTCAAAAAGGTACTCCCACTCCACCCTATCAAACGTTTTTCTGCGTCCATAGATATGATGTATGTTTTCCCTATCTCTTGCCCTGCCCTCCAAACTACGTTAAGCAATCTACGCATATTGTGATAGGATAGCCTCCCCTTTATAAACCCGATCTGGTCTGGGTGTATCAACGCTGGCAGATAGTCCTCAAGCCTCATCGCCAAGATCTTGGCCAGGATTATGAGATCACAATTTAGTAGAGAGATCGGTCTGTATGAGGCACATTCCAATGGCTCCTTACTTGGCTTAGGTATCAGGCATATCATAGCATCATACCAAGTGTCTGGTATCCACAGATGTTCTTCCCCCAAATCCCCTTGGGATACCTCACATAACATATCCGCTAACTGACCCCCCAGTGCACTATAAAATTCCAATGGGAATCCATCTGGTCCGCTCGCCTTACCGTTTTGCAGTGTGCCAATAGCTTTTATGACCTCTTCCTTTGTTACAGGTTGGTTTAAATGGACTCTCTGGCTCACCGTTAGCCTACGTAGTTCTACCCTATCTAAAAATTTCTGCATCCGCTGCCCCCTGCTCTTACATTCTGCTTTGTACAATTGGGCGTAGGACATCTGAAAGCAGTCCCGCACTTCCCCTGCCTCCCTATGCACCTTACCCTCTCTATTCTTGATCCCTAATATCCTAGTGGGGCATTTACCCCCCCCATGAGTCTAACCATAAGTGGGCCTGGCCTATTAGACCACTCAAAACACCTGGAATTTAGCATAGAACCATGATTTCCTGGCTTCTCCCCGCACCAGGGAATTTAGTGCTTCCCTTGTAGATGTTAGTAATAGACCTACCGAGTCTCCCTCTCCCTGAGCCGCCCGTCTTTCCAAATCTTTAATCTGCCTCTCTAATTTCTGTCTCTTTTTTTGTTTCTCTTTCTTAACCTTGGCCATATCAGCCATTATTGAACCTCGCAGGAAGGCCTTCCCAGCATCCCAGAAAACAGACCTTGGCACCTCTGATCCCTGATTAGTTTCTTTATAGAAGCACCACTGCTTTGACAGGTATTCCCTAAATTCCTTATTAGGAAGCATATATGTAGGGACTTTCCATTGCAGGGGTGCATCTCTTATCCCTCGCATCCTAATCTTCCCTATCACCATAGCGTGATCCGAGATGTGAATCGGACTATGTGAAACATCTATTAGCCTGTCGTTCCATTCTCACGGGACCAGGATATAATCAATTCTTGTCCACGTCCCATGAGGATTCGAAAAAAATGTATGTTCCCTGACCCCTGGGTTTGCCATTCTCCAACTATCTACTAGTTGAAGGTCTAATGCACCCAGCCACCATTGATTTAGTGCCTCTGACCTTCTCCCTGTCCCCCCTGAGTGATCCATGATCGGGTCCAACACACTGTTTAGGTCTCCCCCTCGTACAAGGCCAGGGAACTATTCCCTGACTAACAAATCCAAGAGTTCAGGGAAGAATTTCGGTTCATATGTAGCAGGTGCATAGACATTACCAAACGTGATTTGTTCCCCATACAGCTGCCCCACCACAAAAACATATCTGCCTTCTCTGTGGTCTTTCACAATTTTTTTAACCTCAAATGGTAAATTCTTATGCACTAGGACTGCCACCCCTTGCTTCCGCGATGAGTAGAAAGCAGCAAAGCACTTACCCACCCACCCTCAAACAAGTTTGGCGTGCTCAACATCCGAAAGGTGGGTCTCCTGTAATAGTGCTACTTCCGTACCCCGCTTTCTAAGTGCTGTTAGGAGCATTGTGTGCTTAATTGGGCTTGTGACCCCCCCACACATTCCAGGAGACCACCGTTAAATCTTGTTGGCTACCCATATTCATATTCCTCTTTGTCCCCCGCATAAGAGCCGACCATTGGGCTCCCCCATGCCCTCCAGTATACTGCCTCAGTGTTCCACTTCTGGTTCTATGTGAGATGCATGCAACAACATACAATAGAAATAACAACAAGGTAACAGAATAACATGAACAATGACCCCCCAACTGATAGAATACGAACATCATCTCCTAAATTCCTACTACCCCCATCTGATCTCCACAGTAGGATACATCCCCATTACACATTTTACCACTTTGTGTTTTCCCCAAACCAAACAACCACCCCCCCTTGATGACACCAAATGCATTCCCAGCATGAGTGTCAAATACCCCATTCAATGATATCAATGCCCTGCTGCTTCTGCCACAGCCGATAGCTTTTGCTAACCTGTATCTGAAAAAAAAAAAAGGATTAAAATTTACCAAACTGTATGAGCAGGAAAAGCCTGACCCCTCCACAAACAACTTTAATATTCCCCAGTGCTGCCTCGCCCTCCAACCCCACCCCAATGGTACCCAATAGCACCCGATAGGAGCACACCCCTGCTGAGCTTTGCAGCACTCCAAGGCCCTCAAGGAAGCATGTCAGAGTACCTTCTGGTTTGATTTCCCTTTCCTAACCCAACCTCCAGTCCCGCCAGGCCCTTCTCCCCTTCCCCTCATTATCCATCGGTGGTATGCCTCTCTCCCAGGAGGCTTCTTATGCAGCAAGCCATAAGGCTGCAAGAAAGGGGTAGGCCGCGCTTCAGACATACGTGCTAAGCCCTCCCTCTCCCATGAGTTCATCAGCGGGCCATCCGATTTCTCTCCACGACCCTTCAGCCTTCCTATCCTTCTCTGACCATGGCATTCAACTCCCCAGGGAGCTATTCTGTCCCAAACATTCAACATCTACATGTTCTCATCAGTTCAGGGGAAGAAGCAGCCAGGGTAATCGTCTCTCTACATGTCAGACCTGCTACCTGACCCAGTCTATCATTAGAAAAGGCCCCAGGACAAATCTTCTGGGTTCTGGATGTGCAAAATGTCCCACGTACTCCTATCTCTGCTGGCCAGGCCACACAAACAGGGAAACATTCCAAACATAAATGTTGCAACGGCAACCAACTCACAGTTCAGTTTCTAATCAGCCTTCTCCATTCCATCATTTACCCAGCTTCTTTTGCAGGTCAGCCACAAATATTTCTGCCTTGTTAAGCTCCCAGAAGGAGTACGTTGGCCCCTCATATCTTATCTTTAGCACTGCAGGATAGATCATAACATTTTCGACCTTGAGGTTTCTCAATTGGGCCATGAGTGGGTTAAATACCTTTCTCTTCTGGAGGAGTCATAAGGAGTAATCTTGTGAGATAAACATGCGCGTCTCTTCATATTCCAGCACCCCCTTCCCTCTGTAAGCTCTGAGAATCACTTCTCTATCTTGAAAAGAGTGAAATCGGATAATTATCTGCCATGGGGGCTGATCTCCCGGTGGTCACGGCATTACAGCTCAATGAGCCCGTTACAGCTTAAAATGGACGTTCTATGGCTGAATTCCTAATAGCTCCGGGAGGGTCTGGGTGCAAAAGTTCATGACATCTCCTTTCTCCGCACCTTCCGGTAAGCCCCTCAGGCGTAAGTTGAGTCTTCTATAATAATTTTCCTGATAGTCCATTGCTTCTTTTAGCTCCTCTAGTTCTTTCTGTAGCTGTAAAACTTGCCTTGGTGTCTCTGCATTTTCATCCTCCAATCATGATATATGCTTCTCACCCTCCTCTATTCTGTTGGAGTGCGCAGCCTGTTGCTCAAGCACTTCTTGTAGTTTCAGATTGACCTTCTCCTCTAATTTCAGCAATCTGGGCTCCAGTGCAGCAATCACTTGGCCTGTAACCTCTCGGCCTAGCACACTGATTTCGGCTGCCGACAAGGAAATTTTGCCCATGCTTTCACCCAACGTGGAGGCTGTAGGAGCCACTGCCTTTTTCCCCACTTTTCCAGAGATCTGCTGACTTTTCTCTGTATTAGGCACAAGATAGTCCTCCATAACACTTTCCTAAACAGGTTGGCACCACTGCAATATTTCGAGGTCAGTCTTTTCCACTCTAATTTTAATCGGCTGTTAGCACGGGGCAGCTTAGTGGCACGTCTATCTTGCTAGCTGCTCATCAGCGCCCCCCCAAGTGGGTTTCAGACATTGAGTAAGCAGAACAATTACCAATCTCAGAACAATATATATATATATATATATATATATATATATAGGAACTGGTAATTTTAAATATAAACAAACGCTAACAGTTCCTGGAACCGAGCGCTATTCAGTTCCTTGAAAAAAATGGAACCGAAAAAATACTTAAAAATTAATTAAAATAAAGCGGTCAAAGGAACCAACCATAGACAGAAAGCTAATTAAAAAAAACTAATGAAATCTAGACAGAGGGAGAGGAACCCTTGGTTCCAGGGAACCACTAAAAACCCAAATCTACACTACAAATATTAAAAACTAAACTCCTAAGGCAGCAATCTGAAATAAAACTCAAAATGAGTACTTATCCACACAGATAATGACTTCTGAAGACAGTTCAAGGAGAGCTTTCCAGGATGTCCTTACTAGGCAGGCGGAGTAAAGAATCTGAAGCACTCAGAGTGCAGCAGTTGCGATGGCAGCAGTTTGAAAGTGGCATGAGCCACATGAGAGTTCCATAATTTGCATATAATTCCATCTCTCCAGGCAGTTCAACACAGGAGGCTGACTACATTTAGTTTAATCATAATGAGTGATTCCTGGGGTTAGAAGGGGGTTTTGGCCTTCTCACAGGCTGCCTGCTGCACAATGCCCTGATGATCTGGGTGGCTGAACAAAAACTTAGCACCATATCTCTCCAGTTGGTACTTTTTGTCACATTTTTATCAATAGGTGTGACAGTCTGAGGAGCTTTTAAGATTTCCAGAATGTCTTTTCTGAAAAATTTGTAGAGAGGAAGGAGAAGTTGTTTTGAGGGTGTTAGCCCATTACTTCCATATATTGAACCTCTTCCTCATCCTGCACTTCCTCAGTTGTCTGGAGGTCCAGTGTTTCCACCATTTTCTTAATGAAAGAAAAATGGGAGGAAAAATCCACTCAAGGCCTAGGAGTGGAACCAAAGTCTTGCTCCGGTGACACCTCAGACTCTATTCCTTCCTCCTCATCATCTTCATCATCATCATCATCCATAGTGGGAACAGGCACAAGAGGGGGTAGCAGCAGCAGTTTTATCAGATGGCACAGTTACAGATTGCTGGGGAGGGAACAGGCCCTGCAACACCTGTAACAAAGCCAGAGCTTGTGAAATGTCAGCAGGAGAAGGAGTATGTATGAGTACCTGAGGGACCCCTTGAAGTGTTTCAGCCAGGGTGTCAGAGTGCTTACGTTTTCTTAGTTTTTTGCTGGTACTGAAGAGTCAGCTGGCTGATTGCCTCTCTTACTAGAGCCCTCGCCCATATCAGGGATGGATTTGGAGGCTCTAGAAGGAATTGCCAAATTTTTTTAGGGGGTGGAACGTCAGAGACCAGGAACCCCTCTTCAAGTCTTCTCTTAAGTCTCTCCCTGCACTTCTCCACAGTTTTTTTCAGGGATAGACCAGCAAATCTCACAATCATCACTGAAATGCGTAACACCAAGACAGAGCAGACAAATGTCATGTTTGTCAGCTCTTGCAAATACCTCTGCACATTTAATACAATTCTTAAAACTTGTAGGTCCTGTGTTCTTATTAGGTTTATCCATCATAGTAGAAAACAGGACTCACAAACTGCTAAAATAGGAAAAGATTTAAGATTTAGTGGTCAGTTTAAATAAAAAAATGATCGGCTCAGAAATCGATAATTTTAAACAGAACCGCGGTGCCAATCGGTTCAGGAACCGAGAACCGCTAGTAGAACCGGAACACCTCGGTTCAAAATCAGTTAAATTAAATGTTTTAAAAGAAAAAACACTTTGAAACTTATCTAAAAGTTTCCTTTGAAATTTACCAAACGATCAGTTACCCCTCGGTTCAAAGGAACCGCAAGGAACCCATAAAAAAACTAAAGAACTTAATATATGAGGCAAAAAGACTAAATAACAATAAGAATAAGGCAGGAATGAAAAAATAAGACAAAATACTGAAGTATTTTTGTTCTTATGCACAATTTAGATGATCTTGATAGAGATCTCCAGGGCATCTGAACTTTGCAGCGGAGACGGAAAATCTGAGGTAGAATCCAGGCAGTTAGAATAGGGCTGTTTGAAAATGAATGCATGAGCTAATCATTCCATAATTTGCATAGCATTCTATTTGGCTCTGGGGCAGTGTTGGCTTAAAGGGGCACTGAAAAGAGTAATAATATTAGTGGATTCCTGGGGTTAGAATTATATTTTGTTAGATAGTTACATCTCAATGGATTAGTTAGTTCCTCTCACTGTATAGAACTGTGTAACCTCCATGTTTAATTGTGCGATTGTGTATGTATATCCTGTATCAAAGTGGAACCTTTGTAAAAGAACTAATCCAGCTCAAAGGTATTGAATCCAATGCATACATAAAATAAAAAATAACAGCTAGTAGCCTCTTCTGTTTTGCCTCTGTGTCTGGTAGAGCCTCTGCCAGAGATTTAATCTTGTTCCAGAGATTATATATATGAGAAGTGACCCTGGTAGCTAGCTATCCCCATGCCAACTAATAATTCTTTATTAAATAATTCAGAATTTGTAGCATTGATAAAGTATCTATTAGAGGAATATTGCAGGCTGAACAGCACTTTGGCTCTCTCAATGGCTGTTAAATGGGATGCGTTGAAGGTGACCACAATGAGCCACATTAATTCATTTCAGACTAAACAACAGAAACAAAATAGGAAACAACTCCAGAAAATAGAAGAAGAAATCAAGAATTTAGAAAAGAGAGTAATAGAATAAAATTCTGAAAAAAAAATTGAAAGTTTAGCAGAATGTAAATATAAAAAGAATGAAATAATTATACAATCCTCGGAAAAAGATATTTGGAAAATTAGAAATAAATTATATTTTCAGGGAGATAAGACAGGGAAACTCCTAGCTTATGCACTTAAAAAACCAAAATATAGGAACATTATAACTTCCGTCTATAATGGACAAGAAGACATTTATATGGATAGACTCATTGTTAAAGAATTTGTTAAATATTTCCAAACTATTTATAACAAAAATTATAATCACAACATTGTTAATATGGGTAAATATATTAAAGAAGCAATAACGGCTAAATTAAACATTAACCAGGAATGTTTTACATCAAGAGAAATAGATCAAGTAATAGTAGATTAAAAAAAGGCTCCTCCCCAGGTTCTGATGGATATACATGTGAATTATATTTAATGTTTATAGACTGGCTTAGTCCATGGCTTAAATTAGTTATAGAAGAAATAATAGAGACAGATAATATGCCACAGTCCATTAATGATTGCATTATCATATTATTGTTAAAAGAAAATAAAGATCCCAAAAGAGTAGAAAATTACTGCCCCATATCATTATTAAACTGAGATTATAAGATAATTATTAAATTAATAGTTAACCATATTCAAGAACAAGTGGCTAACTTTATAAGGGAAGAATAGAGACGGTTTATAAAAGGTAGAAACATATTTCAGGGATTGGAACAAACTCAAGAAATTATATATATATATATATATATATATATATATATATATATATATATATATATACACACACATGCAAAACCTAATGTAGAACACCAGGAGGAGGAAAAGGTTATGATTGCACTAGATGCGACAAAAGCATTCAATTTATTATCAAGAGATTTTATATACTGTGGACTAGAAGAAAAAATTACTCACCTTAGTAATTGCTTTTCTTCTCATGGAGTCTTGCTATATTATGACATATAGCAGTTAGCCACAGCACTTGAACTGCCCCAGAGAGGAAGGAGTTAACTCCAGGCTGACTGGAGTTCCAAGCGCGAGCGCCTTGCTGAAAGCTCTATCTGGCTAGTTTCAAATTGAAACTGTCAGATCTTTACGGAGCCAACAATAAGCAAAAGTCTGTGTGGAAAAAACTCTACACTAGCCAAATGGCTACCTACTAGTAGAAATAACAATAACAGAAACAACAACAACAACAATATCACCCTGACAAGCATCTATTAGGCCCCCCAAAAGACTCAAGTCCAGGAGGGGGGCCAAACCTACAAGTAAAACAGAAATACCTAGTTTTCCTAATCCTAAAGAAAAGGGAAAAAAGGAAAAAAGAGCTATAATGGCATGACACAGTGCTTGCACCAATTTGCCAACCCCTTACCCAAGTAGAAGTTCTGAGAGGGGCAGGTTGGGGAGGTGGTCATAATATAGCAAGACTCCATGAGAAGAAAAAGCAATTACTAAGGTGAGTAATTTTTTCTTCAAACACCATGAAGTCTTGCTATATTATGACATATAGCAGATTACACAGCAGTACCTCCATGGAGGAGGGCCAGAACCTACTTAGGAAATAGGCTCTGAAGCACGGCTGTGCCAAACCGAGCATCTCTCCTGGACTGGACATCCAGGGAGTAATGCTTGGTAAAGGTGCGAACTGTTTTCCAGATAGCAGCTTGACATATTTCCAGAATGGGAATATCTCTAGCAGCCGCTAGAGATGCAGCTGTACCCCTGGTGGAATGGGCCGTCAGTCCTGAGGGGGGTTCTCTACCTAGTTTTGGTAGCAAAATTGATACAAGAGACAATCCACCTTGCAATTGTCCTCTTAGTGGCAGGTTTCTGCCAACCTCGCCATAGGTAAGGAAGAGTTGGAGGGATTTGAACCTGTGACCCTTGGTGCATTCCAAATAGTAGCTTAAAGCTCTTTTAACGTCCAAACTGTGCAATCTCCTCTCACCCGAGGAAGAATGCTCAGTGAAAAATACTGGAAGGGAGATGGATTGGTTAAGATGGAAATCTGAAACCACTTTAGGTAAAAACTTTCTGTTAGTCCTGAGGACTACCTTATCTCTGTGAAAAGAAATAAAATCCTTTTCCACTGACAGGGCTTGTAACTCACTTATGCGTCTGGCAGAAGTGATGGCCACTAGGAAAACAGTTTTCCAAGTTAGGAATTTAAGGTCTGCTGAAGACAGAGGTTCAAAGGGGGGTTGCATTAACTGAGCAATGCAAACATTAAGGTCCCAGGCAGGGGCTGGGTCCCGAAAAGGAGGGTTAGTGTGAAGTAACCCCTTAAAAAACTTGGAAAACACAGGGTGAGAAGAAAGGGAGGCAGGCTTTCCTGCTGATACAAAAGCAGAGACAGCTGCCAGATGAACCTTTAAGGTAGCTGGCCTGAGGCCTAAGGAATTAAGATGGAACAAGTAGTCCAGCAAAATGGGCAAATCAGCAGATTCTGGGACAATTTACTTCCCAGAACACCAGATGGAGAACCTCTTCCATTTGGAATTATAAGTGGCCCTAGTGGAAGACTTCCTAGAGGCCTTTAAAATATCAAGGACACCTTGAGAAAGGTGTAATTCAGCAATTCTAACCCTCAAGAGCCAAGCCTTGAGGTGGAGGGATTTGAGGTCCGGATACCAAACTCTCCCTGGGCACAAGTCAGCAGGTTGTGGATCCTGGAAGGCCCAGGGAGGTGGACTGACAGGACAGAAGCAGTGGGTATAGGGGTTGCCTTGGCCCAGTCTGGTGCAATCAGAATCACTTTGCAGGGCTGGGATCTGATTTTACTACCCTGAAGAGAAGGGGAAGGGGGAAAGGCATACAGGAACTTCCTTCCAATCCAACAAAAAGGCGTCCAGGGGGACTGAGCCCATTACTGGAGGCCTGCAACAGAACAGAGGAAGTTGGTGGTTGTCTGGGGCTGCGAAAAGATCTATCTGAGGAGTGCCCCATCTGGCAAAAACTGACCCCAGCACTAGGGGATTCAAAGACCATTCGTGATGACCCTGAGAAATCCTGCTGAGGGCATCCGCTAGGACATTGTCCTTCCCTGGAAGGTGAACTGCTACTAGGGAGGTGTTCAGGGAGTAAGCCAGAGACCACAACTTCATTGCTTCGGTGCACAAGGCTGATGACCGAGTGCCCCCCTGCTTGTTGATGTACCACATTGTTGTGGTATTGTCTGTCCTGACCTGAACTACTTTGTTCTGGACAGATGCTGAGAAAACCTGAAGAGCTAAAAAGACAGCTCTGAGTTCCAATAGGTTGATGTGGAGCAGAGATTCCTGGGGGGACCACACTCCCTGAGTGGAAAGGTCGCCCAAGTGCGTGCCCCACCCCAGCAAGGAGGCATCTGTGGTGAGGGTGATGGAATGAGAAATGGGAATGAAGGGGACCCCTAGTCTTAGATTGCTCTGATCCTGCCACCACTGAAGAGCTAGAATCAGAGTTTGGGTCACTGGGACCAATTTGGTAAGGGGGTCCCTCCTTTGGGACCAATAGGCACTCAAATGAAACTGAATGTCTCTCATCTGGAATCTTGCTCCTTGCACTACAGCTGTGGAGGCAGCCATGTGCCCTAGAAGTTGCAGAAAGTGCCTTGCTGGTTGAGAGACCCACAGGGTGAAAGAGGATGCCAGGGCAATCAGCTTCTACCCTTTCCGAGGGGAGAAATGCCCCGCCAACTTTGTGTCCATTCCGACCTATGAAAGTTAGTACCTGAACTGGTTCTAGAACTGACTTTGGTAAATTCAGCAGGAATCCCAGGGAAGTGAGAAGCTGCTGGGTGACTTGCAAGTGGGATTTTACCTGATCTGGGGACTGACCCACAATGAGCCAGTCATCCAGGTAGGGAAACACAGCAACCCCTTGCCTTCTTAAGTGAGCTACTACCACAGCTGGACATTTTGTGAATACCCTTGGAGCAGAGGTAAGACCGAAAGGCATTGCTCTGAACTGGTAGTGACCTGAGGGCAGTTCGAACCTGAGGTATTTTCGGTGAGAAGGCCTGATCAGGACATGAAAATAGGCATCCTTGAGGTCCAGGGAGGCTAGCCAGTCCCCTGGCCTAAGGGAGGGCAAAATCATTGGCAGAGTTAACATTTTGAACTTTGGTTTCAAAAGATGCTTGTTCAGGTACCTTAAGTCTAGAATGGGCCGCCATTCTCCTGTCTTTTTTGGGGTAAGGAAGTATCTGGAGTACAGCCCCTTGCCCTGGTGACAAGGAGGAACCCTTTCCACTGCTTTGCAGTCTAGGAGGGAAGAGACCTCTGCTTCCAAAGCAAGGGCCTCTAAAGGGCTTGCAGGTGGAAAATGTCTGGTTCTCATCTTTGGAAACTGTTTGAAGCTGAGAACCAGACCCTGGCTTACTACCTCCAGAACCCATTTGTCCGAAGTTAGGGACACCCAGTTCTGGCTGAAATAAGCCAACCTGCCTCCAACTGGTACAGGAGAATCGGCCCTGGGCATCCCATCAGGGTGCCTGCTTGGCAGTAGCCTTAGGCTGAGGGGTGGGGGACGGTTTACCTGCGCCCCGTCTACCTCTGCCTCTGAAAAAAACCCTCTGTGCAAAAGCAGAGGAGGCTTGGGATTGATAAAAAGGCCTGTGGAAAGGCCTGCCCCTACCTCTGGGAGTGTGCCTCTGTGGAGTGGCATGCCGCTCCTTGGCCTGGGCACTTTTGTAGGTAGTTCTGTATTCATCCATCTTTTTCATATAATTTTCCGTTTGCTCTCCAAACAGAGAATTTCCCACCACAGGAAAATCCATAGCCTTTGACTGAGTATCCTGTGACAGATTAGTGCACCTGAGCCATGCCAACTCACGGAAAGCTACAGAAGTGGCCATGACCCTAGAGGAAACATCATTAACATCTACAGCAGTATGAAATTGAACTTTAGAGGCTTCAATGCCATCAGCAGCCACCTGTTCCACTCACTAGCCAGCTGGCCATGGGCCTGCTTGGCTAACTGCAACACTGTATCCCATCTAGATTTCTGATATCTAGCCACATAAGCCATATAATTTGCCTGCCTGAGTCCCAAAGAAGCTGTCATATACTGTTTTTTCGCCATGGCATCAATCTTCCTGGAATCCTTATCAGGAGGATGTGAGGCCAGGGGGATATTAGCCTTGTCACAGGCTGCAGCTTGTACCACACCTACATGACTACACTGCTCAGTGAGGAAGTCTGTATCAGGGCCTGATAAAGTATACCTTCTGTCCATTTTTTTATCTACAGGAGGGACAGAATGAGGATTTTTTAAAAATTTTGTTGTTTGCTTCCTAAATGACTTATGCAAAGGAATAGACAACCTCCTAGGCTCTGGGATATCCATCATCTCAACATAATCTGGCTCCTCTTGCTCATCCACAGCCTCTTCCAAGGGAAGCTGGAGGGTTTCTGCAACCTTTTTGTAAAACATAAAATGAGAAGGGGACTCAGACAGCATAGGGGGAGATTCTAATGGTCTGTCTGGAGAAATGGGCATGTCCAGACCCTCCCAGCCACATACATAATGATCAAAATCTTCCTCCCCCTCCTGTGGTTCATAAAATTCCTCAACATCATACTCTTGAACCACTGGAACCGAACAAACCAACTTTTTGCCAGCTGTTGGTGGTTCGGCCGGTCCCTGAGACAGTGACTGGACAATCTGTATGGCTTTAGTTATCTCTGCAGCAGTTGGAGAGGCAATCTGCACCCAGACCTGCTGATTTCTTAGATTTTTTACTGGGACCGTTCGTCAGAACCAGCCTTCCTTTGCCCGAGGAAGTCTTGCCCTGGTCAGAGGGCACCCTCTGGTCCAGTGGGTGCTGGACTGGGCTGGCCATCTGGGTCAGCTGGACTTTTGGTCTCTCGCTCCCGAGCCGGCCCAATCTTTTCTCCAGGGTGGCTGCAGGAAATTTTACACACCTGGCAGTCTGACAGGAGGTGGTCAGCCCCAGACAATAAACACATGTGTGTGGGTCAGCCTTGGCAAAGGCTTCCCCACAAACATCACAGTGTTGAAACCCAGTGGGCCCAGTTTTTTTCTTTGGGTTTCTCAGACATAATGCCAGCCTATCCAAAACTTGCCCTTTTATGGCAGTGCTAGGTAAGACACCCTTATCGGTTCCTAACTGTATTACGGTTATTTGAAAAATCCAATTTAAAAGTTAGGTTTTTTTAGAACCGATAAGAACCGGAACCGCACTTCTAAAAGCCCAAATTATTGTTTAAAATTAGTATTTTTAAACCGATCGGTTCAAACCGAACCGATAATGAATTTCAAACAGACTTTAAAATCCTGTACTTACGTTTACAGATAGAGCTTTGAACCGAAATGCGTAAGAAAAATTACTCACCTTAGTAATTGCTTTTCTTCTCATGGAGTCTTGCATATTATGACCAATGCAGTTAGCCACTGCACTTGAACTGCCCCGGAGAGGAAAGAGTTAACCCAGGAGTCTGGAGTTCTACAGCGGAGAGCTTTATGCCAAAGTTTCATCTGGGCAGTTTCAAATGAAACTGTCAGATCTTTACGAAGCTAATACTAAGCAACAAGTCTGTGTGGAAAGCTTCACACTAGCCAAATGGCTACCTACTAGTAGAAATAACAACAATATAAACAATAATAACAATGAATAATAGTATTATTAGTTACCCCCCTGACAAGCACCATTAGGACCCCCCCTTTCCCCAAAGACTCAAGTCCAGAAAGGGGGCCAATATATTACCTAAATAAAATAACCTAGTTCCCTAACCCTAAATAAAAGAAGGTAAGGAAAAAACTACAATGGCATGACACAGTGCTTGCACTAATTTGCCACCCTACCCTAGTAGAAGTTCTGAGAGGGGCAGGAGGAGGTGGTCATAATATAGCAAGACTCCATGAGAAAAAGAAGCAGTTACTAAGGTGAGTAATTTTTCTTCAAACACCATAGTCTTGCTATTATGACTAATGCAGATTACACAGCAGTACCTCCATGGAGGAGGGTCAGAACCTACTTAGAAATAGGCTCTGAAGCACAGCTGTGCCAAAACGAGCATCTCTCCTGGACTGAATATCCAGGAATAATGCTTGGTAAAAGTGAGAACTGTTTTCCAAGTAGCAGCTTGACAGATTTCCAGAATGGGAATATCTCTAGCAGCCGCTAGAGATGCAGCTGTACCCTGGTGGGAGTGAGCCCTCAGTCCTGAGGGGGTTCTCTCACCTAGTTTTGATAACAAAATTGGATACAAGAGACAATCCACCTTGCAATTGTCCTCTTAGTGGCAGGTTTCCTTGCCAACCTCGCCATAGGTAAGGAAGAGTTGGAGGATTTGAACCTGTGACCCTTGGTGCGCTCCAAATAGTAGCTTAAGGCTCTTTTGACGTCCAAGCTGTGCAGTCTCCTCTCACCTGAGGAAGAATGCTTAGTGAAAAATACTGGAAGAGATATGGATTGGTTCAGGTGGAAATCTGAAACCACTTTAGGCAAAACTTTCTGTTAGTCCTGAGGACTACCTTATCTCTGTGGAAAGAGATAAAATCTTCTTCCACTGACAGGCCTGTAGTTCACTTATGCGTCTGGCAGAAGTGATAGCCACTAGGAAAACAGTTTTCCGTTAGAAACTTGAGCCTGCTGAGGACAGAGGCTCAAGGGAGGTTGCATTAACTGAGCAATGCAAACATTCAGGTCCCAGGCGGGGCTGGTTCTCGAAAAGGAGGGTTAGTGTGAAGTAACCCTTAAAAACTTGGCAAACACAGGGTGAGAAGAAAGGGAAGCAGGCTTCCCTGCTGACACAAAAGCAGAGACAGCTGCCAGATGAACCTTTAAGGTAGCTGGCCTAAGGCCTAAGGAATTTAAATGGACCAAATAGTTCAGTAAAATGGGCAGATCAGCAGATTCTGGGATAATCTGCTTCTCAGAGCACCAGATGGAAAACCTTTTCCACTTAGAATTGTAAGTGGCCCTAGTGGAAGGCTTCCTTGAAGCCTTTAAAATATCCAGAACACCTTGAGAAAGGTGTAAGTCAGCAATTCTAACTCCTCAAGAGCCATGCCTTGAGATGGAGGGATTTGAGGTCCGATACCACACTCTCCCTGTGCACAGGCCAGCAAGTCGTGACCTGGGCAAGCTTAGGGCAGGTGGACTGTCAAGACAGAAGCAGTGGGTACCAGGGCTGTCTGGCCCAATCTGGGGCAATCAGAATCACTTTGCAGGGCTGAGATCTGATTTTTACTAGTACCCTGAAAAGAAGAGGAAAGGGGGGAAAGGCATACAGGAACTTCCCTTTCCAATCCAACTGAAAGGCGTCCAGGGGGACTGAGCCCAGCACTGGAGGCCTGCAACAAAACAGAGGAAGTTGGTAGTTGTCTGGGGCTGCGAAAAGATCTATCTGAGGGGTGCCCCATCTGGCAAAGACCGACCCCAACACCTGAGGATTCAGAGCCCATTCGTGATGGCCCTGAGAAATCCTGCTGAGGGCATCTGCCAGGACATTGTCCTTCCCTGGAAGGTGAAATGCTATCAGGAGGTGTTCAGGAGTAAGCCAGAGACCACAACTTCATTGCTTCGGTGCACAAGGCTGATGACCGAGTGCCCCCTTGCTTGATGATGTACCACATTGTTGTGGTGTTGTCTGTCCTGACTTGAACTACTTTGTTCTGGACAGAAGCTGAAAATGCTTGAAGAGCTAGAAAGACAGCTCTGAGTTCCAAAAGGTTGATGTGGAGCAGAGATTCCTGAGGAGACCACACTCCCTGAGTGGACCAGTCGCCCAGTGAGCTCCCCACCCTAACAGGGAGGCATCCGTGGTGAGGGTGAGGAGTGGAGACGGAATGAAAGGAACCCTTGTTTTAGATTGCTTTGATCCTGCCACCAGTGTAGAGCCAGGATCAGAGTTTGAGTCACTGGAACCAATTTGGAAGGGGTCCCTCCTTTGAGACCAATAGGCCCTCAAATGGAACTGAATGTCCCTCATCTGGAATCTTGCTCCTTGCACTACGCTGTGGAAGCAGCCATGTGCCCTAGGAGCTGCAGAAAATGCCTTGCTGGTCAAGAAACCGCAGGGTAAAGGAGGATGCTAGGGCAATGAGCCTGTCTACCCTTTCCGAGGGAAGAAATGCCCTGGCTAACTTTGTGTTCAATTCTGCACCTATGAAAGTTAGTACCTGAACTGTTCCAGAACTGACTTTGGTAAATTCAGCAGGAATCCCAGGAAGTGAGAAGCTGCTGGAAGACTTGCAAGTGGGATTTTACCTGGGGACTGACCTGGGGACTGACCCACTATGAGCCAGTCATCCAGGTAGGGAAACACAGCAATCCTTGCCTTCTTAAATGAGCCACTACCACAGCTAGACATTTTGTGAATACCCTTGGCAGAGGTAAGGCCAAGGGCATTGCCTGAACTGGTAGTGGCCTGAGGGCAGTTCGAACCTGAGGTACTTTCGGTGAGAAGGCCTGATCAGAACATGAAAATAGGCATCCTTGAGGTCCAGGGAAGCCAGCCAGTCCCTGGCCTCAGGGAAGGCAAAATCATTGCCAGAGTTAACATTTTGAACTTTGGTTTCAAAAGATGCTTGCTCAGGTACCTTAAATCTAGGATGGGCCACCATTCTCCTGTCTTTTTTGGGGTAAGAAAGTATCTTGAGTACAGCCCCTTGCCCTGATGGCAAGGAGGGACCCGTTCTACTGCTTTGCAGTCCAGAAGAGAAGAAACCTCTGCTTCCAAAGCAAGGGCTTGTAGGATTTGCAGTGGAAAATGTCTGGCTCTCATCTTTGGAAACTGTTTGAAGCTGAGAACCAGACCCTGGCTTATTACCTCCAGAACCCATCTGTCCGAGTTAGGGACACCCAGTTCTGGCTGAAATAAACCAACCTGCCCCCACTGGTACAGGAGAATCGGCCCTGGGCACCCCATCAGGGTGCCTGCTTGGCAGTAGCTTAGGGCTGAGGGGAGGGGATGGTTTACTTGTGCCCCGCTCTACCTCTGCTCTGAAGAAACCCTCTGTACAAACGCAGAGAGAGGCCTGAGATTGGTAAAAGGCCTGTGGAAAGGCCTGCCCTCTCCTCTGGGAGCATGCCTCTGTGGAGTGGCATGCTTCTCCTTAGCCTGGGCACTTTTGTAGGTAGTTCTGTATTCATCCATCTTTTCATATAGTTTTCTGTTTGTTCCCAAACAGAGAATTACCCACTACAGGAAAATCCATAGCCTTTGACTGAGTATCTTGGGACAGATTAGTGCATCTGAGCCATGCCAACCTACGGAAAGCTACAGAAGTGGCCATGACCCTGGCCTAGAGGAAACATCATTAACATCAACAGCAGTATGAAATTGAACTTTAGAGGCTTCAATGCCATCAGCAGCCACCTGTTCCAACTCACTAGCCAGCTGGCAATGTGCCTGCTTGGCTAACTGCAATACTGTGTCCCATCTAGATTTCTGATATCTAGCTACATAAGCCATATAATTTGCCTGTCTGAGTCCCAAAGAAGCTGCCATATACTGTTTTTTCACCATGGCATCAATCTTCCTGGAATCCTTATCAGGAGGATGTGAGGCCAGGGGAATATTAGCCTTGTAACAGGCTGCAGCTTGAACCACACCTACATGACTACACTGCTCAGTGAGGAAGTCTGTATCAGAGCCTGACAAAGTATACCTTCTGTCCATTTTTTTATCTACAGGAGGGACAGAATGAGGATTTTTTAAAATCTTTGTTGTTTGCTTCCTAAATGTCTTATGCAAAGGAATAGATAACCTCCTAGACTCTGGTATATCCATCATTTCTACATAATCAGGCTCCTCTTGCTCATCCACAGCCTCCTCTAAAGGAAGCTGGAGGGTTTCTGCAACCTTTTTGTAAAACATAAAATGAGAAGGGGACTCAGACAGAATAGGAGGAGATTCTAAAGGTCTGTCTGGAGAAATGTCCGCCCAATGGGCACGCCCAGACCCTCCCAACATATATATTGATCAAATTTCCTCCTCCTGTGGTTCATAAAATTCCTCAACATCATACTCCTGAACCACTGAAACTGAACGAACCAACCCTTTACCAACTGTTGGTGGTTCTGACAGGACCCTGATACAGTGACTGGACAATCTGTATGGCTTTAGCTATTTCTGCAGCAGTTGGAGAGACAATTTTGGACTCCAAACCTACTGATTTCTTTGTCTTTTTCACTGGGACTGGTTCCTCTGAACCAGGCTTCCTTTTGCCCGAGGAAGTCTCGCCCTGGTCAGAGGGCACTCCCTCTGGTCCAGTGGGTGCCGGACTGGGCTGGCCATCTGGGTCAGTGTACTTTTTGGCCTCTCGTTCCCTGAGCTGGCCCAATCTCTTTTCCAGGGTGGCTGCAGGGAAATTTTTACACACCTGGCAGTCTGACAGGAGGTGGTCAGCCCCCAGACAATAAACACAGGTGTGGGTCAGCCTTGGCAAAGGCTTCCCACGACAATCACAGTGTTAAAACCCAGTGGGCCCATTTTTCTTTTGGTTTCTCAGACATAATGCCAGCCTAACCAAAAACTTGCCCTTTTGATGGCAGTGCCAGGCAAGACACTCCTTATCGGTTCCTAACGCGTCACGGGTATTTGAAAAACCTAATTTTAAAGCAAGGTTTTTTAGAACCGATAAGAACCAGGAACCGCACTTAAAAGCCCCACCAACACTTTAAAACGTTAATTTCAAAGAACCGATCGGTTCAAAACCGAACCGATAATTGAATTTCCACACAGACTTTAATTTTTGTACTTACAGTTTATAGATAGAGCTTTAACCAAATGCGGTAAAGAAATACTTTTTGCCGGTTCAAATGAACCGAAAATACTCGCTTGAACCGAGAAATGAACCGAGCTGAAGGAGCTGATCTCCAGAGCGACTGTTCAGTGAAGCGGAGTAAAGAATCTGACAGTTTCATTTGAAACTGCCCAGATAGAGCTTTGGCATAAGCGCTCTCTCGCTGTAGAACTCCAGACTCCCTGGAGTTAATTCTTTCCTCTCTGGGGCAGTTCAAGTGCAGTGGCTAACTGCATTGGTCATAATATAGCAAGACTTCATGGTGTTTGAAAATAATTACTTTTGCCGGTTAAAATGAACTGAGAAACACTCGTTTGAACCGAGAAATGAACCGAGCTGAAGGAGAGATCTCCGGAGCGACTGTTCAGTGAAGCGGAGTAAAGAATCTGACAGTTTCAATTTGAAACTAGCCAGATAGAGCTTTCAGCAAGGCGCTCGCACTTGGAACTCCAGTCAGCCTGGAGTTAACTCCTTCCTCTCCGGGGCAGTTCAAGTGCTGTGGCTAACTGCTATATGTCATAATATAGCAAGACTTCATGGTGTTTGAACAATGGGGTTTTCCAACCATAATACTGCAATTATTATGAAAAATGTACCTCTTGGCTACTGCAAAATTAACATACTCTGGCCAGAGCCAATAGGGATGCAGGAGAGGAATCTGGGTTTAAAATATTGATAATTATTTTTTTTCAATATTTTACACCAAATTTTCAACACAGCCTTGTGATGAGCCTGCCTCATTAAAAAAGGCAGAGAAAATGTTCAACTCCGGGCCTAAAGGTGATATAGTACAGGGACCACAAAATCAACTTTTGGGCTGCAAACACACATATTGGGCATGAGTTTAAAAATGACAGCTGTCACATTCATGAGTCACTGCACCAAAATGGCTATGTTGAAATGTTGTGGTAAAAATATTGAATATTACAAAAGTTATGAGCCCACATTTGCAAAATTCAACATAGCATCATAACTTAATAGGTGAACATACTAGAATCATAGAATACAAGAATGTGCAAAGTATAATACCACCCCATACTAAATGTATTCAAAGCCATGGAATGCATTGCTAGTCTTTTTTGGCATTGAAAAAGCTTATCTTAGACCATGGGGAGGACATTTGGATAAAGCTTTACTTAATCAAGCCCTAACTATCATGAAAACAGGGCATAAAGGGGGTTAGGGTGCATTCAGAGGGATGTGAGGATAAGGTAAAGAAAATTTATTGTGGTACTGTACTCTATAAAGACCCTGCTGAAAGAATGCAGCATGGGGCTTGGCATATATGCCAAATTATTTGATGCGGTCTTATAGTGCAGCAAGTTAAATTGTGTCAGTATTCATTTTTGAGTGGGGGACTGCGAAAATGTCAGATGGTTGTCAATTCCGAGCCACCTTTTTTCCTTTGATGACAAAAGTGTTGCTTTAAGAAAATGGGCTATGTAGATCATTATGATCCATCATATTTTCAATAACCTCAAATTTTTACACCCTGTGGGTCACTATCCCACATAGGAAAACTGACCTTCTCACTCCTCTCTGAGTGCAAACCAAGCCCCCTTTTTGTGTTGACAAATCCCACCCCCCGTCTGCCACTTACTTAGTGGCAGTGAATTTATGCAGCATTTTTTAGTTCTGCATATTTATGCAGTCACATAAAATACCATCTAATATCCTTTGTAAGCTTCCCTCTATCAGTTTCTTCATATTTTCTCCAGTGTTTACATTTACTGCAGCACTAAAGAGAATGTGTTAAGTACTAAAAATAAAAATAAATTTGCTGGTGGGCTTTCTGTTTAGATGCCATTGTTAAGAGGGAGCTACATTTTCAAAACAGGAATACTTGGAAGGATCTAACAGATAATATCCACATTTATGTTTACTAGTAGTTGTTACTGTTCTCTCCCTGTGGAACAAAGCAAAATGGATTTGGAGCAGCAGAACAAGTAATATGGTGCACAGCAATGAAAAAACTGAAACAAGCAAAAGGATGAGGAGCACCCACATATGCAGGAAGCACTAGGACTACAAAAATATTATTCAGAGTTCTTTATTTAAGTAATGTGCATAGTGCACCCACACAGTGAGCATAAAAAAAGTGATGGCTGAGCTGCTTTGAAAGTAATGCTTCTCCCAGCCCCTGCCAGGCATCATCAGAGTGAAACACACTGATGACACCTGACAGGGGTCAGGAGAAAAGATAGTTGCAGAAAGGCTCAGCCACCACTTTTTTATGCTCACTATGTGTGGGTGCACTATGCACTTTGGTTAAATAAAGGACTTTGAATAATTTTTTGTGATCCTGGTACTTTCTGCATATGTGGGTGCTCCTCATTCTTTTGCCTGTCCCTGTGGAACAGCAGGCTGAGATAGGATATGTTATCAGTCTTCCCATTCTCAGGGCTATTGACAGGATTGAACATATGGATATGTTCTCCAGCAGGACAGAGGGACATGCTCTGAAGGTCACAGATGGCAAGTTTAGGGGTAACATTAGGGAGCATATTTTGCCACAGAAGGTGGTGGCCTTCTAAAATGACCTGTTGATAGAGACTGTGGACCTGAAGACAGTTGAGTGGTCCTCAGTGTTACCCATCCCTTAGCTTTTGCCAGCACTGAGCTGATACGGCTGTGGAGAGCAGTTAGGAGTGGCAAGAGTGTTGAAAAGAATATGCCATGCTCTCGCTACACCAGAGTCAGATGTAACTGATACTGCTAGGATTACAGAAATGTGTACGTGTGATACTTGCGCATGCGTAATACTCGTGCATGTGCAGTTTGCTTCAGAGTCAGCCGTAACATGGCAGCACTGACATGACTATATATGCATGATACTCACGTATGCAAGTTTAATTCAGCACCACCATGCTGCACATGGCAGCCATTATTATCTCAGCAAATCTATCCTGTGTCAGTACATTGCACGCAGATGTAAACATGGGTGAAAGTAAGACCCCACTGAAAATGAGATACTGCATTTCAGCCAGGCTAAGCTGTAGCAGTACATTGTAAAAATGGATACAATTAGGACCCCCTGAAAATGAGATACTGCAGCTCATCAAACCTATCCTGTGTCAGTACACTGCCAAAATGGATGAAAGTATGAGCCCACTGAATATGACATACTGCATCTCAGCCAGGCTATCCTATGTCAATACATTGTAACAGGGCTAAAGAGCACATAAAACAGCCTTAACATTTGTTATAGCAGTTTTACTGACAGGCATAATGAAGTCAGTTGTGTACATGTATTGATTTGCGCATACAGGAAAATGTACAGGAGTTTTGTCCCAGTTTTACATGGAAAACACAGGGAAAATTAGGTTGCCCTACAGGGAAATGCTTTGTTCAATCTGGGAACACTGCAGCTGACACTCCTATGATTTCTTTGTAATCCCCTATGATGCCCCTTGCAACCTCTAAAACCCCCTAAAACATTAGCTGCCTAGCGTTTACCCTTCCTACGAATATAAAACCATAAGAGTTCCAATGCTACTAATTAGATATGTCCCTGAAAGGATTAACATAAATCAGCTCTTCAAAGGAAATACTGTAAATCATTGTTACACACATACACACATTGGGAGAGATGGCCAAGAATATAATTTGAAACTGCTCTGCAATTAGATGATGTATCCTCTGTTGGAACTCAAACAGTACATTGTAGAAATGGGTAAAATTAGGACCCCTCTGAAAATGAGCTCCTGCATCTCATCAGAACTATCCCGTGTCAGTATATTGCCAAAATGGGTAAAAGTATGACCCCACTGAATATGACATACTGCATCTCAACCAGGCTATCCAACTGTGTCAGTATATTATAACAATGCTATAATACCATCAAGAGGTTCTGGAGATATGTGAACATTGAGAGCAAATCTTGAGAGATTCCAACATTTGTCCAGTGCCTCTGTGATATGTTGCAGGTAAGTTTTACCATTTAAAATAAATAAAAACAGCCATAACATTTGTAATAGTGATTTCACTGACAGTCATAATGAAGTCAGTTGCATACATGTATTGATTTGAGCATACAGGAAAATGTACAAGAGACTTGTCCCAGTTTTGCATGGAAAATACAAGGAAAAGGAGGGTGCCTTACAGGGAAATGCTTTGTTCAGTCTGGGAACGCTGCAGTTGACACCATTATGATTCTTTGTAATTCCCCAGGATGCCCCTTGCAACCTCTGAAAACCCCTAAAACATTAGCTGCCTAGCATTTATTTACCATTCCTACAAGTATAAAACCATGAGATTTCCAATGCTACTAATTACATAGGTCCTGAAAAGGTTAACATAAATGAACTCTTCAGAGGAAATGCTGGAAATCATTCACACACACACACACACACACACACACACACACACACACACACTGGGAGAGATGACCAAGAATGTAATTTGAGACTGTTCTGCAGTTAGATGTTGTTATTTGTCTTGCAGTAGCTCTAAAATGCTGTTTACCAAGTTGGATTCAAAAGAAAACGTGTTTCTTGTACTGACTGAAGCACTACAAGGCTGCCGAAAGATCTAGAATTAATCTATTTGACTGAGCTCTGGACAGATATTCAGTTTGCAGCACTGCAAGGGCTAAATTGATGGGCTGCAAAGATGTGGAAAGATCATTGGGAAACGCCAAAGGAAGTGTTTCACGGTCTGAATCTGGTAGCTCATTTTTAGAGCTGATACAAGAGTACTGCAGGCTCCGCCTACCTGCAGCCCTAAAAATAAATTAATTTGTGTCTGATGCTATACAAAATCTCTAATGGTGTCAGACATGGATGCCCTCTTTCACCATTGCTGTTTATACTGTGTTTGGGACCCTTATTATCGAAGATTCGCAGCAATGGGGAAATTATGGGTATTCATATGCAAACAGGAATTATTAAAGGGACAGTGTCAACCTGTTTTTCATCATATTATTTCTAGTTAAAAACCTGCATTTTTATGATTGCTTACCTTCTGCAACATTCATCAAAGTTGCTGTTGTTTTGTCTGTCTCCTTGTTTAGTAAAACTGAAATGCATGGTAACGTATATTTATAAACAACCTTGTTTTGTTTACAGTCCTGGATCTGTTCTTACTGCATACTTCCTGAGCATTAGAAACACACCCAAACAGTGCAGTCACTCATGAAGCAGTAGCTTCCTAAACTCCCACTGCATCATGAGGGGCTAGACTGTGTTGGGGGTGTTCCCAAGTCCAGAAAAGATGCAGTTGGAGCTGATCAAGGAATGTAAACAAACCTGTGTTTGTGTGGTTAACACCAGTATGGTAGGCAGTCTGTTTTTCACTTTTGTAAAGAAAAAAAGAGTCAGAATCAAACTACCAGCTATATCAACAATATTTACAGAATGCTAGCAATCATAAAATGTGTTTTTTAAACTAGGGACACTTTAAGACCTAAGAGGATTAACAGTGTCCCTTTAAAATGAATGTCCATGCAGATGACATGTTACTGATCCTAACAAACCCTTCTCTATCATGGCCCATAGCACTGAAAGAAATATACAGTTATGCGTCTTTTTCATGTTATGAATTAAACCAAAATATATCCTTAGCATTACCTATCACAAATCTAAGCATAGAAACAAGAAATACATTGTCCCCAATTAGTATTGTTAGTAATATGAAATATTTAGGGATGATATTAACTAATAATATGGAAGAAACAATTAAGATTAACTCTAATGTTATATACACAAAAGTGAAGAATTTATTGGATGGCTTGGAAAACCATGCCTTTTCATTGTGGGGTTAAATTGAAACCTTAAAAATGGCCATTATGCCACATCTTATGTTATTACAATCTTTACATGGAGAGATACAGGAATTATGGTTTTCTAAGATAAAATGTGTATTTGTGAAATTTTTATGGCATGATGCTTCCCCCGAATCCAAATTGTATGGTGTAAGCTGACCATTCTAAAGAATAAAGCTGGTATGGGGTGTCCAGACCCATATTTATACTATGTTGCCACAAAGATGAAAACAGCCTTTTTTTGGTTGGATAAAACAAAATACAGTATAGATAATAAAGGTAAATACACATCATATATAGAAGATCTTCTTAATGAATATGATTCTTCACTTTGCATACAGGATATTGTAGTTGATCATAAATTATTTTTAAGAGTAGATATGAACCCTATCATTAAAGGGATAACCCTGGCCTGTAAAGAATGGTTAAAGAAAATAAAATAAAAAATTACCTTCTTCAAAATAGCATTCTGTTTAATAATAAATTTAAACTCAGAGTGGCGGAAAGCTTTAATTGAACAATTATAAATTGTTTGGATTTGTTAGATAATGATTTTATCTCTTATCAGAAGTTTAAGAAAAGGATTCCACTAATTAGAATTAAAGATAACTGGTTATTATACTATGTATTAAAAGTTAAATTTATGGCCCTAAAAAAGAAGGTGGGTAAAAGTATGATATTTTGTAACCCTGATATATATTTGAATATTGGATTAAAAAAAAAATCTAGTGTTATTGTACAAGTATATAATTCATTGCAAAATATGGAAAGGGAAAGTGCGATGAATAAAATTCAGGCTACCCAGCAGAAATGGAATCAGGAACTGGAACAAACTACCACATTTAAAACATGGTTCAATATAATAATGGAGGCAAATAAACTTTATTTGTATGCAAAAAAATTAAAGTATTCAATTTAAAATAATAGACAGGGCATACCTGACACTCTCTACAATGGCATATTTTAGAGATGCTAAAGGGAAGTCTTGCTGGCATCTTTGTAGTAACATAGGTAACCATGGTCACATGTTTTGGAATTGTCCAAAAATAGTAATGTGGTGGCAGAAATTACACTGAGCACTAGAATTAATTTTGAATAAAAAATTACTTTTGCACCTAGCTTTTTCATATTAAATGACTATGGGTGCTATAATTTTTCAAAAGAAGAAAAAACATATTTGCATTAGCTTCCATGACCCTGAAAAGACAAATTCTAGAAAAATGGAATTGGTCAGAATTAGGGGAATGGAATCTCAATGAATGGCTGTATAAGTTCAGAGAGAATTTGATGTTGGAAAAAATATCTGACATCACTGATAAACTAGACAATAGTATCATAGGTATCATAGGTAAATCTGAGCATTATAAAGACCGAAGTCCATTTGGCTCGCCATATCATCGCTTAATACCCATATATATTTTTACTAAGTAGGTAACAGTCAAGGGAGTGTTTAAAAGCTAGCATTGTTTGACTACCCACCACTTCAGTAGGCAGTTCATTCCATATTTTGACCACAATTACTAAAAACCAATGCTTTCTTCCCCGTTTATTAAATCTGTCACATTTTAGCTGTAGGGGTGGTCTCGTGTATTATAAATCTGATCTCTAAGCTCAAGGCCCAATAAATCCCACAGTTGATAGTCTAACAAGGCCCGATATACCAGGCACATGTTACCTCTTAGCCTGCGATATTCCAGAGAAAACAGATCTAAATTTTTTAACCTCTCTTCGTAGTTCAAGCCCAGAACATCTCTTATTTTCCTTGTCGCCCTTCTCTGTATCTTCTGAATTGCATTTATATTACCCTTGTTTCCTTGTGCCCAAAACTGCGCACAATACTCAGTATGTGGCCGCACATAGTATGCAGGAAAAGAAAAATTTACTGGCCTACCTAGACTTTAGCAAGGCATTTGGCACAGTCCCATGCAAAAGATTAATAAACAAATTAGCCAGCCTGTGAGTGGGTCCCAGGGTGGTAGCCTGGGTAAAACACTTGCTGGACAACAGGACACAGTGGGTAATAGTAAATGGAGTCCACAGTGAAGAAAGGGGGATCACTTGTGGGGTACAGCAGGGTTCAGTACTGGGGCCTGTCCTTTTTAATGTCTTTATAAGTGACATTGCAGAGGGGCTGAAAGGAAAAGTATGTCTCTTTGCAGATGAGACAAAGATCTGCAACAGGGCTGATATGCAGGGTGGGGTGGAAAGGATGAAAAGGGACTTGGCATGGTTGGAGGAATGGTCAAATGTATGGCAGCTTAGATTCAACACAAAGAAGTGCAAAGTAATGCATCTGGGAAACAAAAGCCCAGGGGAAGAGTACACAATGGGGGGTGAGATACTGACAACAACAAAAATGGAAAGGGACATAGGAGTAGTCATATCAGATGACCTAAAGGTTGGCCAGCAATGTGAGAAGGCAGTAAGGAGTGTTGGGGGGATACTGGGATGCATAGGGAGAGGCATCACCAGTAGAAAACAGGAAGTTGTTGGCCCTCTGTATAGACAGTTGGTAAGACCACATCTGGAGTACTGTGTACAGTTCTGGAGACCACATCTCTTCAAAGACATAGACAGGATGGAGGCTGTCCAGAGGAGGGCAACCAAAATGTTGCAGGGTCTGCGCCAGAAGACATATGAAGAAAGACTAAAGGAGCTTAAGATGTATAGCCTCAAGGAAAGAAGGGGGGGGGACATGATAGAAACTTTCAAATACCTCAAGGGAATCAACAAAGTCCAAGAGGGTAGCATCTTTCAGAAAAAGAGATGTGCAAGAACAAGAGGGCACAATTTGAAGATAGAGGAGGGACGGCTCAGAGGTAATGTGAGGAAGTATTTCTTCACAGAGAGGGTTGCAGATGCAGGGAACGGCCTTCCTGATGAGGTCGTATAGTCAAAAACAGTGGGGAATTCAAGAATGCATGGGACAGACATAAGGCAATTCTAGTGGGGGTTAGGAGGAAGTAGGCTGTTGGTTAACTAGGATCTGCAGCTTATCCGTTAGGTAGGGAAATGGGCAAACTAGGTGGGCCAAGCGGTCCTTATCTGCCATAAAATTCTATATTTCTATGTTTCTATGTTTACATACCGCAGTAATCTTGTTTCTTCTAATGGAGCCTTGCTGTATCCTGACTATATGAAGTTAGCCCCTGCATTTGAACTGCTCTGGACATGAAAGAGTTAACTCTATGCACTAGCATGGAACGCTGAGCTTAAGCTCAGTTTTCAAACTACTATCCCTGGTTCATTCTATGCAACTGCCAGATTCTTATGAGCTCTAAGATAGTGGTTACTAAAACTATCCTAATAAAATACCTTTAATAATATTAATTTTATTTGTATTTATTCATTTTCAGATTACAATACCTTTGAGCACATAACAGCTCTTTTACAAAGGTTTCATATCAGCGGGAAGGGTGACTGACATACAACGATGGTATTACATAAAATTTTGGCAAGAAAGTATTTAAAATGACATTAACATTGCAACTAAAATTAAAACCATGAATCAGTAGGAAATCAAAAATAACCTAACAAAAGGTTCTTTGTCAAATAGGTATAGGTAGATGTGGGACAACAAAAGTTCAGGTAAGTGAAGATAAACAATGGAAAGAAGGTGGAGGGTGAAAGGGGTGAGGTGAAAGAAGGATCAGGGAAGGAGGCAGGAAATAGGGCAGAGCAGTTAGGGTGAAAGTGGTCATTCGCAGAGAAAGGGGGAGAAGTAGGTACACAAGGATGCGTCAATACTGCTGAGCTAGTGCCATGTCAGTTGAAACAGTCACAGGAACTGTTAGCTGTAAGATGCTGATGAAGAGTGCCTTTAAATGGTCCCAATTTTGGTAAGAAAGAGATATCTCTGGGCAGCGCATTAAACCATAGTGGTGCTCTATATGCAAACGATCATTGCCCTTGTGTAGTTCATCATCTTGGGACAGAGAAGAGTTGGTGGACTGAGCTATGCATGTGCTGGGAGCTGCGAGAGAGGTTGAGTAAGTTTGTGACAACAGGAGGGAAGTGCCGTTTTAGTTAGCAAGCAGATTTGATAGTGAATCCTCCCATTTAGCTGAAGCCAACCTGTTTGTGCATACAGTTCACATGAGTAGGTAAGGCATGCTGCTCCAGTAAGAAGTCGGTATGCTTTATTGAGTACCGCAGATATTCTGTGGAGGGTAGTGGTGGAAGCTGAGCTGTAGATAACCAGACCATAGTTAACAATGGATACTATGGAGCTATAGATAGCTAGTCTAAGGGCTTCAGGCGTTAGATAGATAGATAGATAGAGAGATAGATAGATAGATAGATAGATAGACATTTTATTTATAAAGCGCCCCATTCCTAGGACTCTGAGCGCTATACATAAACAAGAAGAAAATATTACTTACCATAGTAATCTTGTTTTTTCCCAGTAATACTCAGGTATTCATAATGTTCTGCAGTAAGCCTTCTAGAGAGAAAATAGAACACATGTAAATGATGGAACTCTTTGCATGTGACAACTTTTCAAATGCTGCCCTATACTAACTGCCAATGTTCTAAAACGTCTCAGATTTCCTAGACGCCTGGGAAGGCATTCCCCTGGAACTCTGAATACTGAAAGTATTAATGATCAGTAATAATCAATGATAGTAATAAGAATTAAACCCATAACACCATAAATAAAAAAAATAACTGGAGGGGAAACAGCCAACAGATAGCCCCCCCCCCCAAAAAAAATGTCAGAGTCACCTGAAAAAGGGGGAAAACACAATATAAACCCTGTTTATCAGAATTGTGCTAGACAGTGGCATATATACCTCTGAGAACCAAAATGCAGGATTGCAGAGGCTGAAAGTTCTGGAAGAGGAGGCAGGGTGGGAAGTTATGAATGCCCGAGTATCACTGGAAAGAAACAGGATTACTATGGTAAGTAAGTTTTTTTCTTCTAACCCCAGTAATACTTGGGTATTCATAACTTTCTGCAGACTACAAAGCAGTACCCTTGGAGGTGGGCACAGAACTCTATTTTCAAAACAGACTTTTCAAGACTGCTGTGCCAAACCTAGCATCACCCTTGGATTGGATATCCAGGTTGCAGTGCTTTGTAAAGGTGTGTGCTGTTTTCCAGGTAGTTGCTTTACAGATATCAACCAGTGGAACATCTCTGGCAGCTGCTAAGGTAGCAGCTGTCCCTCTTGTGGAGTGGGCCCTCAATCTGATTGGGGGCTCCCTACTGGATTTTGTGTAACAGAATTGGCTACACTGAACTATCCATCGAGAAACTGACCTTTTCAACGCCGGGTTACCCTTTCCCACATACCCATTAGTCAGGAAGAAAAAAATACTCACCTTAGTAATGTTTCTTCTAATGGAGTCTTGCTGTATTCTGACTATTGCAGTGATATCCAACCTTTAAACTGCCCCGGAGAGGAAAGAGTTAACTTTCCATGCAAGGCATGGAACGCTGAGCTCGAGCTCGGTTGAGACTCTGTCTGTTGTTGTCTGAACCCAAACCGCCAGATCTTTATGAGCTAAACTCACTGGGCATCCTGTGTGGAAACTGTAAACTTACACTAGCCAACTGGCAACTAAATCTAATAAAAAGGGTTTTTGGTTCCAAGGCAAAGACTCAAGTCAGGAAACCCAAAAAACAAAACACAACACATACCCAAAAATAAGAGGGTGAGAAAAGGGGGGCACCTCTAGGGTGCCAACACTGTTTCTGCCCACCCACATCCCAAAACCCAGGTTCTGAGAGGGGAGGCGGGAGGTAGGTCAGAATACAGCAAGACTCCATTAGAAGAAACAACATTACTAAGGTGAGTAATTTTTTCTTCAAACAACATGAAGTCTTGCTGTATTCTGACTATTGCAGACTACCAAGCAGTACCTCCATGGAGGAGGGACAGAACCTACTTGGGAACAAGCTCTGAAGCACTGCTGTGCCAAACCAAGCATCACTCCTAGCTTGGATATCCAGAGAGTAATGCTTGGTGAAAGTATGTACTGTTTTCCAGGTAGCTGCTTGACAAATCTCTAAGATAGGAATATCCCTGGCAGCAGCCACGGAAGCAGCTGTACCTCTGGTAGAGTGAGCCCTCAGGCCTGAGGGTGGGATCCTACCTAATTTCTCATAGCAAAATTGTATACAAGAGACAATCCACCTGGCAATAGATCTCTTAGTGGCAGGTTTTCCTTACCAACCTCACCATAAGTGAGGAACAGTTGAGGAGTCAAACCTGTGACCCTTGGTGCACTCTATGTAGTAGCTAGGGCCCTTTTCACATCAAGCTGTGCAGCCTCCTCTCCCCAGAGGAGGAATGGTCAGTGAAGAAAACAGGAAGAGACATAGACTGGTTAGGTGGAAATCTGAAACCACCTTAGGCAAAAACTTCTTATTAGTCCTGAGGACCACCTTATCTCTATGGAAAGAGATACAATCAGGCTCCACTGACAGGGCCTATAACTCACTTATGTGTCTGGCAGAAGTAATGACTACCAAGAACACAGTTTTCCAAGTCAAGTACTTAAGCTCTGCTGAGGACAAAGGCTCAAAAGGGGGTTGCATAAGCTGAGCAATGCAAACATTAAGATCCCAAGCAGGGGCAGGGTCCCTGAAGGGAGGATTGGTATGCAGCAATCCCTTGAAGAATTTACAGAATATAGGATATGCTGAAAGGGAAGAGTGCTTGCCTGCTGACAAGAAGGCAGAGACAGCTGCCAGATGCACTCTAAGTGTAGCTGGTCTGAGTCCCAAGCTATTGAGATGAACCATATAGTCAAGGACTGTAGGCAACCCAGCAGACTCTGGAGAAATATGCTTCCCAGAGCACCAAATAGTAAACCTTTTCCATTTGGAGTTGTAGGTCTTTCTGGTGGAAGGCTATTGAGAAGCCTTTAAAATATCCAGAACACATTGAGAGAGATGCAAATCAGCAAACTCTAACTCTTCAAGAGCCAGGCCTTGAGATTGAAAGATTTGAGATTCGGATACCAAACCCTCCCCTGAGAACATGTTAACAGGTTGTAATTCCTGGGAAGAGACAGGGGAAGGTGGACTGCTAAGGACAGCAAGAGAGGGTACCAGGGCTGTCTGGCCCAGTCTGGAGCAACCAGAATCACTTTGCAGGGTTGAGACCTGATTTTGACTAGTACCTTGAACAGGAGAGGGAAGGAGGGAAAGCATACAGGAACTTCCATTCCCAATTGAGAACTAGGGCATCCAGGGGGACTGAGCCTAACACTGGGGGCCTGCAGCAAAAAAGAGGAAGTTGGTGATTGTCTGGGGCTGCAAAAAGATCTATCTGTGGGGTGCCCCATCTGGAGAAGATCACCTTCAAAATCAGGGGATCTAGGGACCATTCGTGATGGCCTTGAGATATCCTGCTGAGAGCATCTGCCAGGACATTGTCCTTCCCTAGGAGGTGCACTGCTATCAGAGAGGTATTCAGGGAATAGGCCAGAGACCACAACTTCATTGCCTCTGTGCACAAGGCCGTAGACCGAGTGCCCCTGCTTGTTGATGTACCACATTGTGGTGGTATTGTCTGTCCTGATCTGAACTACTTTGTTCTGAACAGACTTGGAAAAAACTTGAAGTGCTAGAAACACTGCTCTGAGTTCTAAGAGATTGATGTGAAGCAGAGATTCTTGAGGTGACCACAACCCTTGGGTGGTCAGATCCCCCAAGTGGGCTCCCCAGCCCAAGAGGGAGGCATCTGTGGTAAGGATTAGAGAATGAGATTGAGTGACAAAGGGAACTCCTTGCCTTAGGTTGTCCTGATCCTGCCACCATTGCAAAGCCTGGATCAGGGTTCGAGTCACTGGGATTAGCTTGGTCAGAGAATCCTTTCTCTGGGACCAGAAGGCTCTTAAGTGGAACTGAATGTCCCTCATCTGAAATCTTGCTCCTTGGACCACTGCTGTAGAGGCAGCCATGTGGCCCAGGAGCTGCAGAAAATGCCTTGCTGGTTAAGACACCTGGAGGGTGAATGAAGAGGCCAGTATAACAAGGGTCCTTGCCCTGTCCAGGAGAAGGAAGACTCTTGCCTTTATTGTATCCAGCTCTGCCCCTATGAAGGTGAGGAGCTGCACTGGCTCTAGAACTGACTTTGAAAGACTCAGAAGGAATCCTAGAGAAGTGAGCAGTTGCTTAGTTATCTGTAGGTGTGACTTGACTTGGTCTGGAGACTGACCTACTATGAGCCAGTCGTCCAGGTATGGAAAGATGGAGATCTTTTTTCTCCTTAGGAAAGCAACCACTACTGCCAGGCATTTTGTGAACACCCTTGGAGCTGATGTTAGGCAAATGGGCATTGCTCTGAATTGATAGTGGCCTGAGGGCAACTTGAACCTGAGGTACTTTCTGTGGGAGCATCTGATGAGAATGTGGAAATAGGCATCCTTGAGGTCCAGGGAAACTAGCCAGTCACCTGGCCTTAGAGAGGGTAGAATTATTCCCAGAGTCACCATTTTGAACTTTGGCTTTAAAAGGTGCTTGTTTAAATATCTGAGATCCAGGATGGGCCGCCATTCTCCAGTCTTTTTGGGAGTTGGGAAGTACCTGGAGTACAATCCTTTTCCCTTGTGTAGGGGTGGAACCCTTTCTATGGCTCTCAGAGCCAAGAGGGAAGAGACCTTTGCCTCTAGGGCAAGGGCCTCTGAAGGATTTGCAGGTGGAAAGGACCTGGTTCTCATCTTGGGAAATTGTTTGAAGCTGAGAACCAGTCCCTGGCTTACTACTTCCAGGACCCATTTGTCTGATGTTAAAGACATCCAGTCCTGGACAAAGTAAGCCAGCCTGCCCCCTACGGGTGGTGGAGAATCGGCCCGGGCAAACCCATCAGGGTGCCTGTTTGGCAGGGGCTTTAGGCTGAGGGGTGGTAGCAGGCTTGCTTGTACCCCGTCTGCCTCTCCCTCTGAAGAACCCCCTCTGGGCAAAGGCGGAAGAGGAGGCCTGGGCTTGGTAGAAAGGCCTATGAAAAGGCCTGCCCCTACTCCTGGAATGCTGCCTCTGGGGAGTGGCTTGCCTTTCCTTGGCCTGAGCACTCCTATAGGTGGTCCTGTATTCATCCATTTTCTTCATGTAGTTCTCTGTCTGCTCCCCAAACAGAGAATTACCAACAACAGGAAAATCCATGGCCTTAGTCTGGGTATCCTGAGACAGGCTAGTACATCTGAGACAAGCCATCCTACGAAGGGCCACAGATGTAGCCATGACTCTAGATGAAACATCATTGGAGTCCACTGCAGCATGAAATTGCACCTTGGATGCCTCAATACCATCTGCAGCCACCTGCTTCAGCTCCTTGGCAAGCTGGCCAGGGACCTGTTTAGCTAGAGCCATCACAGTGTCCCATCTAGACTTCTGGTATCTAGCTGTATAGGCCATATAATTAGCCTGCCTGAGTCCCAAAGATGCTGCCATGTACTGTTTCTTTGCCATGGCATCAATCCTCCTGGAGTCCTTATCTGGGGGGCGTGAAGCCAAGGGTAGATTTGCCTTATCACAGGCAGCAGCCTGCACTACCCCAACATGGCTGCATTGCTGGGAAAGGAACTCTGTATCTGAACCTGAAAGAGTATACCTCTTGTCCATTCTCTTGTCCACAGGAGGTATAGTATTAGGAGTCTTTAAAATTTTAAATGTCTGTTTCCCAAAAGATTTATGGAGGGGAATAGACAGCTTTCTGGACTCTGGGATGTCCATCATCTCAACATAATCAGGCTCCTCCTGATCCTCTACTGCTTCCTCCATAGGAAGCTGAAGAGTTTCAGCCACTTTTTTGTAAAACATAAAGTGGGAAGGGGACTCAGAAAGCCTAGGAGAAACCCCTGAAGGTCTGTCTGGGGAGATGTCCGGGTCAATGGGCACATCCAGACTTTCATAATCACCATCACTATCCTCATACTCTCCTTCCTTCTCCTCTGGTTCATAAAAATCCTCTAAGTTATAATCCGGAACTGGGGGAACCGACCGAACCGAGCCCCTAACCAATGGTGCCGGTTCAGTCGGAACCGGAGTTAGCGATTGAACAGTCCTTATCACTTTGGCTATTTCATCAGCGGTCAGAGAAAGAACTTGTGGATCCGAACCGGCTGACTTATCCCTTCTTTTTCTTTTAACCGGAACTGACTCCTCAGAGTCGGTTCTCCTTTGCCCGAAGAAGCTTTCTGGTCAGTGTCACTCTTCTGGTTCAAGTTAACCGAACTCGGGCTGGCCATCTGTCATGGACTTTTGGCCTCCGCTTCTCAGCCTACCTACTTCTTTCCAGGGTAGCTGTGGGAAAACTTTGCAAATCTGGGCAGTCTGAATCGAGGTGGTCAAACCCCAGACAATAACAGGTGGTGGGGGGGTCAGCCTTAGCAAAGGCTTCCCCACACACACTACAGTGTTGAAACCCAGTGGGCCCGGTTTTCTCTTTGGTTTTCAGACATGGCCAGTCCTAACCAAACTTACTCTTTTCGGCAATCCACCAGGCAAGACACCCTTATCGGTTCCTGACCGTGTTACTGGTCATGGAAAACCGTAATGAACTGCTTTTTAGAACCGATAAGGACCGTTACACACTCTAAAAGTAGAACAAACTTTTTTTTAACAAACCTTATCGGTTCAAACCGAACCGATCCGACGTTTACAAGTTCCACACAGAAGCAAACAATAATAAACCTATCTAGTACTCACGGTACCACAGACAGAGACTGAACCGACAGGTTAGATGGAATAAATTTGGTTGAAACTGAGGGAAAAAATGACACCTTAACTGACTAAATTGAACCGAGCAAGGGAGAAATCTCCGGAGCGACTGTTCAGTGAGGCGGAGTAAAGAATCTGGCGGTTTGGGTTCAAACAGCAACAGACAGAGTCTCAACCGAGCTGAAGCTCAGCGTTCCATGCCTTGCATGGAAAGTTAACTCTTTCCTCTCTGGGGCAGTTCAAAGGTTGGATATCACTGCAATAGTCAGAATACAGCAAGACTTCATGTTGTTTGAACAGCTGTTTCCTGTCCTGCCTATGGTCCTTAGTGGCTGTCATGTAGTAGCTAAGAGCTCTTTTGACATCCAGAATGTGAGGTCTTCTTTTGCCAGAGGTGGAATGCTCAGTGAAAAAGACAGGTAGGGTAATGGATTGGTTAAGGTTGAAATCAGAAACAACCTTAGGGAGGGATTTCCTGTTTGTCCTCAGGACTACCTTATCCCTATGAAATTAAATGTAGTCCTGTTCAATGCAGAGAGCCTGAAACTCACTGATTCTTCTTGCAGTGGTCATTGCCACTAGGAAAACTGTTTTCCATGTGACATATTTCTGATGAGCAGAGGACATGGGCTCAAAAGTGGGGTCCCATGAGTTTAGCTATACACACATTAAGATCCCATACTGGCACTGGTTCCCTATGAGGGGGATGCAGATGGGCTAAGTCCTTGAAGAACCTCCTGAAAATAGGAATCTGAAGCCGTTGTCACATTTTCCCCAGCAGAAATGTAAGCAGATAGTGCAGTCAGGTGAACCTTCAGGGTGTTGGGCTACAGTCCTAGGAATGTAAGGAAGAGAGGTAATCAAGAACAGCTGGCACCCCAGCCTGTACTGGCACCAGCCCCTTGGTTGAACACCAGATAGAAAACCTTTTCCATTTTGAGGCATAGGTTTTCTTAGTGGAGGGCTTTCTATATCCTCTCAGGATGTCCAAAACAGCTTCAGAGAGGTGTAAGCCTACGTATTCTAGGTCTTCAAGAGCCAAACCTTGAGATTGAGAGACCTGAGGTTTGGGTACAGAAGGGTCCCCTGGTTGGAGGTTAACAGGTTGTGCCTCCGAGGGAGATGTATTGGCTCGGCTACAGACATGGAGAGCAGAAGAGAGTACCATGGCTGCCTGGGCCAGTCTGGAGCTATCAAGATTACTGATGCTGACTGGGACCTGAGCTTGAGCAATACTCTGAATACCAGGGGAAAGGGAGGAAAGGCATACAGGTACTTCCCTGACCAATCCAGAGCCAGGGCATCTAGGGGGAGTGTACCCCAATCTGGCGGCCTGCAGCAGTATTGAGGCAGGTGGTGGTTCTGGTGGGATGCAAACAAGTCTAACTCTGGAGTGCCCCACCTCCTGAAGATCACTTGTACCACTTGCCTGTTCAGAGTCTATTCATGATGGGCCTGGTTGGTTCAACTCAGGGCATCTTCCAGGGTATTGTCCTTTCCTGGTAGATGGATTTCCTGTAATGAAACTCCCAAGGAGTTGGCCAGGGTCCAAATTTTCATGGCTTCTGTGCAGAGAGGGTCTGACCTGGTGCCGGTGCCTCTCTTCTTGTTTATGTTGTACATTGTGGTGGTATTGTCTGTTCTGACTTACAACACCTTTCCCTGCACCAATGCTGTAAAAGCTTTTAGTGCCAGAAACACTGCTCTGAGTTCCAGCAAGTTTATGTGCTGGAGTGATCTGCACTTGATCAAATGCCCTGGGTTGTGTGGTCCCCTAAATGGGTGCCCCACCCCAGAAGAGATGCGTCTGTTGTGAGAATAACTGATGGGGACTCTCATTGGAAAGGAACCCCTTGCCTTAGGTTGGATTCCTCTTTCCACCACTGAAGTGCTTGTAACAAGGTCTTTGTTACTGGAATAGATTTTGAGAGAGGATCTCTTCTCTGGGACCAGTGTGCTCTTAGGTGGAACTGGATGTCCCTCATTTGGAACCTGGAGCCTAGGACTGTGTCTATGGCTGCAGCCATGTGGCCCAGTAGCTGTAGAAACTGTCTTGCAGTTCTGTGACTGAGAAAGCTGAATGAGTCTGCAATCAGCTGGAAACTTCTTACTCTGTCCAGAGGCAGGTAGGCCCTGCCCTGCAGGGTGTTGATCTCTGCACCTATGAACTGCAGGATCTGTGTAGGTAAAAGGACTTATTTCTTGTGATTTATTAGGAACCCCAGGGACTCTAGGAGCCATTGGGTGGTATTCAGGTATCGCCTGACCTGGTCTGATGATTTTCCTACCACCAGCCAGTCGTCCAGATATGGGAAAACTGTGACATCCTGTCTTCAAAGGTGTGCCACAACTGCTGACAGGCACTTTGTGAATACCCTTGGGACCGAAATGAGGCCAAAGGGTAGTGTTGAAAACTGGTAATGGCCTGATGAGAGTCTGAACCTGAAATACTTTCTGTAGGGCTCAATCATGGGGATGTGGAAATAGGCGTCTTTTAGGTCCAGTGATGCCAGCCAATCTCCTTTCTGGAGTGTTGGCAGTATCAATGCCAGAGTTACCATTTTGAACTTTGGCTTCTACAGATGCTTGTTCAGGGCCGTGAGGTCCAAGATAGACCACCACTCCCCGGTTTTCTTTGTGTGAGGAAATATCTGGAGTAAAAACCAATTCCTCTCTGCTGAATTGGGACAGGTTCCACTGCCCTTAATAGCAACAGGTTTCAAACCTCTGCCTCCAACAGCTTCTTTTCTGCAAGGGAGGGTGGACAGAAAACCCTATTGTTTTGGAGAGGAAGGGATCTGAAGTTCAGAGACAGCCCCTGACTCACTACCCCAGGACCCACTTGTCTGTGGTAATGCTAACAAGCCTGGAGGAAGTGAGACAGTCTGCCTCTGACAGGTAGAGAGGAGGCAGCCTGAGCAGATGTCAGGGTGTTTGCTTTGTCTGGGGCTGAGGCTGGGCTTGGGACCCCCACCTAGAACCCCTTCTACCCCAACCCCTGAAGTATCCCTGCTGTGGGTACTGCTGGTACTGGGGTGCAGCCACTCGTTGGAAAAAGGGCCTGGTGTGGAAGGACCTGCCCCTACCTCCCCTTCCATAGGATTAGGTGGATGGTGAAGCTTTCTCTTTAGCAGAGTTGCTTCTGTATGTGGCCTTATATTCATCCACCTTTTTCATATAAGTCAGTGTTGACTCCCCAAAAAGTGCATTTCTGTCCAGAGGAAAATCAAGAGCCTTTGACTGGGTATCCTGAGTTAGATTTGTGGCCCTTAGCCAGGCATATCTCCTCTGGGCAGCAGTGTTCGCCATCCATCAGACTGCAGTGTCATTTGTGTCAGCAGCCATCTGGAACTGGTATTTAGCTGCATCTAAACCAAATCTGGCAGTTTCTGCCAGGTAATTAGATAGAGGCAAGGGGCTTTCTGGGCCATGGCCAATACCGACTGCCACAAGGATTTTTGGTACTCGGCAGTGTAGGCCTGGACGTTTGCCTGTTGCATGGCCAAAGAAGCTGACAGACACCCCTTCTTTGCCATGCTATCAATTTTTTGAGTCCTTGTCTGGTGGGTGTGAAGCCAGAGAGACCCTAGCCTTATCATAGACAGTCACCTGTACGACACCCGATGGTCAGGTTGGGTAAACAGGAACTCTGCCCCTTCCCTTTCCATTTGGTACTTTTTATCCATCCTCTTTTCAAGAGGGGGGATAGAGTTATGGGTTTGTAAGATTTTCACAGCATCTTCTTTAAAGAATTTGTTGACAGGCAGGAGGATTGCATTTGTGGGGGTTAACCCCATCATCTCGAGGTATTCCACCTCTTCTTCATCTTCCATTTCCTCCATTGTGGTGATGTCCAGGGCTTCAGCCATCTTCCTCACGAATGTGAAATGTGAGGAATAATCTTCAGAGGTTCTAGAGGGAGAGCCAAACTCCTGCTCAGGGGATATCTCAGGTTCGATAGGTTCCCCTTCCTCCTCCTCACACTCACAGTAAACCTGTTCCTCCATAAAGGAAGATCTCCCTGTGCTGTCAGTCTGTTCCACAGGATCCGGGACAGGTGGCTGCTGGTCAGTGGACACAAGGTCTCCTAGGACCTGTATCACCTTGAAAACCTGAGCAATTTCTTGGGGAGAAGGCAATGTCACAGCAGGCACAGAAGTCCCTTTCTTAGTAGATAGGGGTTCTGTGTGCTTCAGTTTTTTAGTTTTCTTTGAGGGGACCGGGGAGTCACCTGGTTCAACAATTCTCTTAGTGCCTTTGTCACCCATTTCAGGGGTTGAGGCAACAACTGAAGTGGTTTCACCCACATTAGAAGGGGGTATCGGCTGGTCAAAGCTAGAGGGACCCCTTGGTGGAAGAAGTTTTTTCTTTAGCTGTTCCAGGAGTTTTTTCACTGTTTTCTCATGGAAGGTTTTACAAATGTCAGTCTTCCTTGAGATGCTCATAGCCAAGGCAGGCCACATATAGATTATGTTTGTCTGCCTTAGCAAACACTTCCCCACAATCGGAAAAATTTTTAAAACCAGGTTCACTGGTTCCTTTTTCGGTTTCTCTGACATTTTTTTATCGGGAACCAATAAAAAGTAAACTGCTATATCATTTTTAAATTTTGAAATAAGTTTAGCGGTTGCAGTTGGTTCCGGAACTGGTAAGGAGCCGATGGAAACAGGAACCGAGGAAACAAATGAACCGGGATTAGCGTTTCGGTAACCGAGAAAAATGGTTAGAAAACATAAATATTAAAACTAAAACTAAATTAACTAATGAGATTTTTTAGTTAGAAAACCTCGAAATCAAGTAAAACTAAATTGATTCCCCACTGGTTATACCGAACCGAGAAGAACCGATAAAAATAACTAAATAACACTAAAAACTAAGTTTAACTACAAAAAACAATAAATATAAGGCAGCAAATGAAATAAAAGATACTTATATGTATTTTTACAAGTTTCTTCACGTCACAGGAACGAGTAGAAGAGCGACACGCTGAGCAACCAGACTTTTCAGGCGGAGAGTGAAATCTGAGGAGTTTTAGAACATTGGCAGTTCATATAGGGCAGCATTTGAAAAGTTGTCACGTGCAGAAAGTTCCATCATTTGCATGTGTTCTATTCTCTCCGGGCAGTCCTACCTAGAAGGCTTACTGCAGGAAGTTATGAATACCTGAGTATTACTGGGATTAGAATCCACATATCCAACAATAAAACCATACAGATAAACACATATTCATACAATAATTACAGTATAAAATCATATCCATTATCATTTTAATCAACTATCAATAGTCTGAGAACATTTGTTGAAACAGATATCTTTTAAGTCCTTTTTTAAAGGCTTCTACTGAGGGGGCCCTCCTTAAAAACTCCGGTAAGGAGTTCCACAGGGTAGGTGCAGCAACCACAAACATCCTGTCTCCAGAATGCCGCAACCTCATCCTGGGAACCCCAAGGAGGGCCCCTTTGGCTGACCGGAGTGCCCAACCCGGGCAGTAGGGAACCAGGAGATCTTGCAGGTAAACAGGACCTCTAACATGGGCCCCTTAGATTCTAGCCCTTGACCAGGCTCGCCTCTGCTGCCGGAGCGGCCGCGGCTTGAGAAGCCAGCTGCCCACCCTCACCACCTCTGTAGCCACTCAGTAGCTCCACAAAGCCGGATTCCAGCCCCTGACTGGGCTCACATCTGCTGCCGGAGGGGCCGCGGCTCGATAAGTCAGCCGCCCACACTCACCACCTCTGTAGCTGCTCAGGAGCTCCACAAAGCCAGATTCCGGCCCCTGACCGGGCTCCCCTCTGCTGCCAAGCAGCTGTGGCTCAAGAAGTCAGACGCTCACCTCACCATCTACGTAGCAACTCGGGAGATCCCTGAAGATGGATTCCAGCCCCTTACTGGGCTCACCTCTGCCACCGGAGTGGCCGTGGCTCGAGAAGGCAGTCGCCCACACGCAACACCTCTGTAGCCGTTCTGGAGCGCCAAGAAGCCAGGTAAGACCGCAGACCGTACGGGATAGTAGTGAGAAACTTCCATTGGCTAGCACTGTTTGCTGCCGCCTCCAATTGTACTTGAGCTTTACGCCTTTGCCTCTGATTGGACCGGCTTTCTATCGCTGCCTCTGTGCTGTCCTGGGCTTCAGCATCCATTGTATTAGATTGGAAAGTGATGTAATTTTGTCCAGTTTTGCTCTGTTTTAATCCCTACTGTTTTCTGTTTAATTCTACTGCATTGCTCGTGCCACTTTAATCAGCCTTGCATAGTATTAGTTTGGAAAATGTGTAATTTTGCCCAATTTCTGCTCTGCTTCAATTCCTACTGTTTTCTGTTTAATTGTACTGCATTGCTCATGTCACTTTAGATAATCTACCCAGAACTGTAACTCTGCACCTCACCCCAGCCCACCTTCTGGCTTAACCCTCCCTCACATCTACAGCTGAATCTATCTTTTTTTAATGCTAATTTTCTGCCTCTCTCTAATCGCCCCTGTCTCATACCTCCCCCATGTCGCCAGGGCAGTTTAATTGTCTCTCTTGTTCCTGGCCGCCCACCTCCCCCCACAGTTCTTCTACTGTGCTAATTTCGCTCTCAGATCCCTGCAGTCTCCCCGTTTTAGCACATGCGTCATGCTCCCTTTGTCTCTCTGCTTCATATTAGTAACACCTTCTATCCACTCTCCTCCCTTAGATTCCAGCCCCTGACTGGGCTACCGCCTCTACCCTTGAAGTGGCTGTGGCTGAAGCCAGCCGCCCACCCTCACCACCTCCGTAGCCACTCAGGAGCTCCACGAAGCCAGGTAAGACTGCAGACCGGCTGGGATAGCTGTGAGAAGCTCCCATTGGTTAGTGCTGTTTGCTGCCACCTCTGATTGGACTTGTGCATTTGCCTTTGCCTCTGATTGGACCGGCTTTCTATTGCTGCCTCTGTGCTGTCCTGAGCTTCAGCGCCCATTGTATTAGATAGGAAAGTGCCGTAATTTTGTCTGATTTTGCTCTGTTTTAATCCCTACTGTTTTCTGTTTAATTCTACTGCATTGCTCATGTCACTTTAGTTAATCTGCCTTTCACTGTATTAGTTTGGAAAGTGCCGTAATTTTGCCCGATTTCTGCTCTGCTTTAATCCCTGTTTTCTGTTTAATTGTACTGCATTGCTCGTGTCACTTTAGTTAATCTGCCCAGCATTGTAACTCTGCACCTCATCCCTAGCCCACCTTCTGGCTTAACTCTCCCTCGCCTCTACAACTGAAATTATTTTTTTTTTATTGTTCAATTTCTGCCTCTCTCTAATCGCCCTTCTCATAGCTCCCCCCCATGGCTCCAGGGCAGTTTAATCGTCTCTCTTGTTGCTGGCCTCCCAAACCCCCCTTCTCAGCTCTTCTACTGTGCTGATTTCACTCTCAGACCCCCTGCAGTCTCCCCCACGTTTTAGCACCTGCGTCACGCTCCCTTTGTCTCTCTGCTACATGTTAGTATCCCCTTCTCTTCTCTCTCCCTCCCTTCCTCCCTTAGATTCCAGCCCCTGACCAGGCTCGCCTCTGCTGCCGGCGCAGCCATGGCTCGAGAAGCTAGCCACCCACACTCACTACCTCCGTAGCCACTCAGGAGCCCCATGAAGCTTGGTAAGACCGCCGACTGGCCGGGATAGCAGTGAGAAGCTCCCATTGGCTTGTGCTGTTTGCTGCCGCCTCTGATTGGACCGACTTTCTATCGCTGCCTCTGTGCTGTTCTGGGCTTCAGTGCCCATTGTATTAGATTGGAAAGTGCCATAATGTGGTCCTATTTTCTCTGTTTTAATCCCTACTGCTTTCTGTTTAATTCTACTGCATTGCTTGTGTCACTTGAATCTGCCTTTCATTGTATTAGTTTGGAAAGTGACGTAATTTTGCCCGACTTCTGCTCTGCTTTAATCCCTACTGTTTTCTGCTTAATTGTACTGCATTGCTCATGTCACTTTAGTTAATCTGCCCAACACTGTAACTCTGCACCTCACCCCTAGCCCACCTTCTGGCTTAACTCTCCCTCGCATCTACAACTGAAACTATCTTTTTTTTTATTGCTCACTTTCTCCCTCTCTTTAATCGCCCCTGTCTCATACCTCCCCCGTGGTGCCAGGGCAGTTTGATTGGGTCTCTTGTTCTTGGCCACCCACCCCCCTCTTCTCAACTCTTCTACTGTGCTAATTTCACTCTCAGACCCCCTACAGTCTCCCCCCCCGACTTTCCGTTTTAGTACCTGCATCATGCTCCCTTTGTCTCTCTCCTTCATATTAGTAACCCCTTCTCTCCTCTCTCCCTCCCTTCGAGTCCAGCCCCTGACCAAGCTTGCCTCTGCCGACAGAGCGGCCGCGGCTCGAGAAGCCAGCTGCCCACCTTCACCACCTCCGTAGCCACTCAGGAGCTCCATAAAGCTGGGTAAGATCGCACACCGGCCGGGATAGCAGCGGGAAGCTCCCATTTGCTAGTGCTGTTTGCTGCCACCTCTGACTAGACTTGTGCTTTACGCCTTTGCCTCTGATTGGACTGGCTTTCTATCACTGCCTCTGTGCTGCCCTGGGCTTCAGCGCCCATTGTATTAGATTGCAAAGTGCCATAATTTTGCCCGATTTCTGCTCTGCTTTAATCCCTACTATTTTCTGTTTAATTGTACTGCATTGCTCGTGTCACTTTAGTTAATCTGCCCAGAACTGTAACTCTGCACCTCACCCCTAGCCCACCTTCTGGCTTAACTCTCCCTTGCCTCTACAACTGAAACTATCTTTTTCTTTATTGCTCACTTTCTGCCACTCTCTCTAATAGCTCCTGTCTCATACCTCCCCCCATGGTGCCAGGGTAGTTTAATTGTCTCTCTTGTTCCTGGCCGCCCATCCTCCCGTTCTCTAGCTCTTCTACTGTGATAATTTCGCTCTCAGACCCCCTGCAGTCTCCCCCCCCCCGTTTTAGCACCTCTGTCTTGCACCCTTTGTCTCTCTGTTTGTTATTAGTAACCCCTTCTCTCCTCTCTCCCTCCCTTAGATTCCAGCCCCTGATTTGGCTCGCCTCTGCCGCAGGAGCAGCTGTGGATCGAGAAGCCACCCGCCCACCCTCATCACCTCCGTAGCTGTTCTGGAACTCCACAAAGCCGGATTCCAGCACCTGACCAGGCTCATATCTGCCGCTGGAGCGGCCACTGCTCGAGAAGCCTGCTGCCCACCCTCACCACCTCCGTAGCTGCTTAGGAGCTCCATGAAGCCGGGTAAGACTGCAGACTGGCTGGGATAGCAGTGAGAAGCTCCCACTGGCTAGCGTTGTTTGCTGCCGCCTCTGATTGGACTCATGTTTTACGCCTTTGCCTCTGATTTTACAGGCTTGCTATCACTGCCTCTGTGCTGTCCTGGGCTTCAGCGCCCATTGTATTAGATTGGAAAGTACTGTAATTTTGCCCGATTTTGCTGTGCTGTGCTTCCTGGGCTTCAGTGCTCATTGTATTAGATTGGAAAGTGCCATAATTTTGACCAATTTTGCTCTGCTTTAATCCCTACTGTTTTCTGATTAATTCTATTGCATTGCTCGTGTCATTTTAATCTGCCTTTCATTGAATTAGTTTGCAAAGTGACGTAATATTGCCCGACTTCTGCTCTGCTTTAATCCCTACTGTTTTCTGTTTAATTGTACTGCATTGCTCGTGTCACTTTAGTTAATCTTCCCAGCATTGTAACTCTGCACCTCACCCCAACCCATCTTCTGGCTTAACTCTCCCTCGCCTCTACAACTGAAATTATCTTTTTTTTTATTGCTCACTTTCTGCCTCTCTCTAATCGCCCATCTCATAGCTCCCCCCATGGTGCCAGGGCAGTTTAATCGTCTCTCTTGTTGTTGGGCTCCCAAACCCCTTTCTCAGCTCTTCTACTGTGATAATTTCACTCTCAGACCCCCTGCAGTCTCCCCCTGCCCCCCGTTTTAGCACCTGCATCACACTCACTTTATCTCTATTCTTCATATTAGTAAACCCTTCTCTCCTCTCCCCTCCCTTAGATTCCAACCTCTGACTGGGCTCGCCTGTGCGCCAGCGCGTAGCTCGAAGCAGCCACCCACTCACTACCTCCGTAGCCACTCAGGAGCTCCACGAAGCCAGGTAAGACCGCAGACCGAAAGGGATAGCAGTAAGAAGCTCCCATTGGCTAGCGCTGTTTGCTTCCGCCTCTGATTGGACCGGTTTTCTATCGGTGCCTCTCTGCTGTCCTGGGCTTCAACGCCCATTGTATTAGATTGGAAAGTGCCATAGTTTTGTATGATTTTGGTCTGTTTTAATCCCTACCGTTTTCTGTTTAATTCTACTGCATTGCTCGTGTCACTTTAGTTAATCTGCCTTGCAGTGTATTAGTTTGGAAAGGTCTGTAATTTTGCCGAATTTCTGCTCTGCTTTAATCCCTACTGTTTTCTGTTCAATTGTACTGCATTGCTTGTGTCACTTTAGTTAATCTGCTCAGCATTGTAACTCTGCACCTTACCCCAAGCCCACCTTCTGGCTTAACTCTCCCATGCCTCTACAACTGAAACTATCTTTTTTTTTATTGCTCACTTTCTCCCTCTCTCTCTAATCGCCCCTGTCTCATACCTCCCCCCCATGGCACCAGGGCAGGTGAATTGTCTCTCCTTTTCCTGGCCGCCCATCCCCCCTTGTAAACTCTTCTACTGTGGTAATTTCGCTCTCAGGTCCTCTGCAGTCTCCCCGCCCCATTTCAGCACATCGTCACGCTCCTTGTCTCTCTGCATCATATTAGTAATACCTTCTCTCCTCTCTCCCTCCCTAAGATTTCAGCCCCTGACTGGGCTCGCCTCTGCCGCCGGAGTGGCTGCAGCTCAAGAAGCCAGCCACCCACCCTCACCACCTGCGTAGCCACTCAGGAGCTCCACGACGCCAGGTAAGACAGCAGACCAGCCAGGATAGCAGTAAGAAGCTCCCATTGGCTAGCGCTGTTTGCTGCCGCCTCTGATTGGACTTGTGCTTTACCCCTTTGCCTCTGATTGGACCGGCTTTCTATCACTGCCTCTGTACTGTCCTGGGCCTCAGCGTCCATTGTATTAGTTTGGAAAGTGCCGTAATTTTGCCCAATTTCTGCTCTGTTTTAATCACTGTTTTCTGTTTAATTGTACTGCATTGCTCGTGTCACTTTAGTTAATCTGCTCTGATTGTAACTCTGCACCTGATCCCTAGCCCACCTTCTGGCTTAACTCTCCCTCGCCTTTACAACTAAAACTGTCTTTTTTTTTTTTTTATTGCTCACTTTCTGCCTCTCTCTAATCGCCCCTGTCTCATACCTCCGCCTATGGTGCCGGGGCAGTTTAAATTGTCTCTCTTGTTCCTGGCCGCCCAACCCCCCCTTCTCAACTCTTCTACTGTACTAATTTCACTCTCAGACCCCTTCGGTCTCCTCCCCCCATTTTAGCACCTGCATCACGCTCCCTTTGTCTCTCTGCTACATGTTAGTATCCCCTTCTCTTCTCTCTCCCTCCCTTAGATTCCAGCCCCTGACCAGGCTCGCCACTGCCGTCGGCGTGGCCGCGGTTCGAGAAGTCAGCCGCCCACACTCACTACCTCTGTAGCCGCTCAGGAGTCCCATGAAGCTGGGTAAGACCGCCGATCAGCTGGGATAGCAGTGAGAAGCTCTCATTGGCTTGTGCTGTTTGCTGCTGCCTCTGATTGGACCGGCTTACTATCGCTGCCTCTGTGCTATTCTGGGCTTTAGTGCCCATTGTATTAGATTGGAAAGTGCCATAATTTGGTCCTATTTTCTGTTTTAATCCCTACTGTTTTCTGTTTAATTCTACTGCATTGCTCGTGTCACTTGAATCTGCCTTTCATTGTATTAGTTTGGAAAGTGATGTAATTTTGCCCGACTTCTGCTCTGCTTTAATCCCTACTGTTTTCTGCTTAATTGTACTGCATTGCTCATGTCACTTTAGTTAATCTGCCCAGCACTGTAACTCTGCCCCTCACCCCAGCCCACCTTCTGGCTTTAACTCTCCCTCGCATCTACAACTGAAACTATCTTTTTTTTTTATTGCTTACTTTCTCCCTCTGTCTAATCGTCGCCCCTGTCTCATACCTCCCCCGTGTCGTCAGGGCAGTTTAATTGTGTCTCTTCTTCCTGGCCACCCCCCCCCATCTCAAGTCTTCTACTGTGCTAATTTCCTCTCAGACCCCCTACAGTCTCCCCCCCGCCTTTCCATTTTAGCACCTGCATCATCCTCCCTTTGTCTCTCTCCTTCATATTAGTAACCCCTTCTCTCCTCTCTCCCTCCCTTAGAGTCCAGCCCCTGACGCAGCTTGCCTCTGCAAGCAGAGCGGCCGTGGCTCGAGAAGACAGCCGCCCACCTTCACCACCTCCGTAGCCACTCAGGAGCTCCATGAAGCTGGGTAAGACCACACACCAGCCGATATAGCAGCAGGAAGCTCCCATTCGCTAGTGCTGTTTGCTGCTGCCTCTGACTAGACTTGTGCTTTACGCCTTTGCCTCTGATTGGACTGGCTTTCTATCACTGCCTCTGTGCTGTCCTGGGCTTCAGCGCCTATTGTATTAGATTGCAAAGTGCCATAATTTTGCCCGATTTCTGCTCTGCTTTAAGCCCTACTGTTTTCTGTTTAATTGTACTGCATTGCTCGTGTCACTTTAATTAATCTGCCCAGCACTGTAACTCTGCACCTCACCCCTAGCCTACCTTCTGGCTTAACTCTCCCTCGCCTCTACAACTGAAACTATCTTTTTCTTTATTGCTCACTTTCTGCCTTTCTCTAATAGCTCCTGTCTCATACCTCCCCCCATGGTGCCAGGGTAGGTTAATTGTGTCTCCTGTTCCTGGCCACCCATCCTCCCGTTCTCTTGCTCTTCTACTGTGCTAATTTTGCTCTCAGACCCCCTGCAGTCTCCCCCCCCCATTTTAGCACCTCTGTCTTGCCCCCTTTGTCTCTCTGTTTCATATTGGTAACCCCTTCTCTCCTCTGTCCCTCCCTTAGATTCCAGTTCCTAATTTGGCTCGCCTCTGCCGCAGGAGCAGCTGCGGATCGAGAAGCCACCCGCCCACACTCATCACCTCCGTAGCTGTTCAGGAACTCCACAAAGCCGGATTCCAACACCTTACCAGGCTCATATCTGTTGCTGGAGCGGCCACTGCTCGAGAAGCCTGCCACCCACCCTCACCACCTCCATAGCTGCTCAGGAGCTCCATGAAGCCGGGTAAGACTGCAGACTGGCCGGGATAGCAGTGAGAAGCTCCCATTGGCTAGCGCTGTTTGCTGCCGCCTTTGATTGGACTCGTGTTTTACGCCTTTGCCTCTGATTTTACAGGCTTTCTATCACTGCCTCTGTGCTCTCCTGGGCTTCAGCGCCCATTGTATTAGATTGGAAAGTACTATAATTTTGTCCGATTTTGCTCTGTTTTAATCCCTACTGTTTTCTGCTTAATTCTACTGCATTGCTCGTGTCACTTTAGTTAATCTGCCTTGCATTGTATTAGTTTGGAAAGTGCCATAATTTTCCCCAGGTTCTGCTCTGCTTTAATCCCCGTTTTCTGTTTAATTGTACTGCATTGCTCATGTCACTTTAGTTAATCTGCCCAGCCTTGTAATTCTGCACCTCACCCCTAGCCTACCTTCTGGCATATCTCTTCCTCGCCTCTTCAAGTGAAATTATCTTTTTTATTATTGCTCACTTTCTTCCTTTCTCTAATCGCCCGTCTCATAGTTCCCCCCATGGCGCCAGGGCAGTTTAATCATCTCTCTTGTTGCTGGCCGCCCAACCCCACCTTCTCAGCTCTTCTACTGTGCTAATTTCACTCTCAGACCCACTGCAGCCTCCCCCACCCCCCGTTTTAGCACCTGCGTCACTCTCCCTTTGACTCTTTGCTTCATATTAGTAAACCCTTCTCTCCTGTCTCTCTCCCTCCCTTAGATTCCAGCCCCTGACAAGGCTCGCCTGTGCCACCGGAGTGCCCACGGCTCGAGAAGCCAGCCGCCCAGCCTCACCACCTCCGTAGAAACTCAGGAGCTCCACGAAGCTGGGTAAGACAGCAGTCTATCTGGGATAGCAGTGAGAAGCTCCCATTGGCTAGCGCTGTTTGCTGCCCCCTCTGATTGGACTTGTGCTTTATGCCTTTGCCTCTGATTGGACCGGCTTTCTGTCGCTGCCTCTGTGCTGTCCTGGGCTTCAGCGCCCATTGTATGAGATTGGAAAGTGTTGTCATTTTGTCTGATTTTGCTCTGTTTTAATCCCTTCTGTTTTCTGTTTAATTCTACTGCATTGCTTGTGTCACTTTAGTTAATCTGCCTTGCATTGTATTGTTTGGAAAGTGCTGTAATTTTGCCCGACTTCTGCCATACTTTAATCCCTACTGTTTTCTGTTTAATTGTACTGCATTGCTTGTGTCACTTTAGTTAATCTGCCCAGCATTGTAACTCTGCACCTCACCCCTATCCCACCTTCTGGCTTAACTCTCCCTCGCCTCTACAACTGAAACTATCTTTTTTTTATTGCTCACTTTCTGCCTCTCTCTAATCGCCCCTGTCTCATACCTCCCCCCATGGCGCCAGTGCAGGTTAATTGTCTCTCTTGTTCCTGGCTGCCCATCCCCCCCCTTCTCAGCTCTTCTACTGTGCCAATTTGCTTTCAGATCCCTGCAGTATCCTCCGCCCCCGTTTTACCACAGGCGTCACGCTCCCTTTGTCTCTCTGCTTCATATTAGATACTTTCTCTCTCTCCCTCTGTCCCTTAGATTCCAGCCCCTGACTGGGCTCGCCTCTGCCGCCGTGGCTCAAGAAGCCAGCCGCCCAACCTCACCACCTGCCTAGCCACTAAGGAGCTCCATGAAGCCAGGTAAGACCGCAGACCGGCAGGGATAGCAGTAAGAAGCTCCCATTGGCTAGCACTGTTTGCTGCCGCCTCTGATTGGTCCGGCTTTCTATCGCTGCCTCTGTGCTGTCCTGGGCTTCAGCGCCCATTGTATTAGATTGGAAAGTGCTGTAATTTTGTCCGATATTGCTCTGTTTTAATCCCTATTGTTTTCTGCTTAATTCTACTGCATTGCTCGTGTCACTTTAGTTAACCTGCCTTTCATTGTATTAGTTTGGAAAGGTCTGTAATTTTGCCCAATTTCTGCTCTGCTTCAATCCCTACTATTTTCTGTTTAATTGTACTGCATTTCTTGTGTCACTTTAGTTAATCTGCCCAGCATTGTAACTCTGCACCTCATCTCTGGCCCACCTTCTGGCTTAACTCTCCCTCACCTCTACAACTGAAACTATCTTTTTTTTTTTTATTGCTCACTTTCTGCCTCTCTCTAATCGCTCCTGTCTCATACCTACCACATGGCCCCAGGGCAGTTTAATTTTCTCTCTTGTTCCTGGCTGTCCAACCCCCCCCCTCAGCTCTTCTGCTGTGCTAATTTCACTCTCAGACCCCCTGCAGTCTCCCCCACCCCTCCATTTTAACACCTTTGTCTCTCTACTTCATATTAGTAACACCTTCTCTCCTCTCTCCCTCCCTTAGATTGCAGCCCCTGACTGGGCTCGCCACTGCCGCCGGAGCGGCCGTGGCTCAAGAAGACAGCCGCCCACCCTCACCACCTCCGTAGCTGCTCAGGAGCTCCCCGAAGCCAGGTAAGACCGTAGACTGTCCGGGATGGCAGTGAGAAGCTCCCATTGGCTAGCGCTGTTTGCTGACGTCTCTGATTGGACTTGTGTTTTACGTCTTTGCCTCTGATTGGACCAGCTTTCTATCACTGCCTCTCTGCAGTTCTGGGCTTCAGTGCCCATTGTATTAGATTGGAAAGTGCCGTAATTTTGTCCGATTTTGCTCTGTTGTAATCCCTACTTTTTTCTGTTTAATTCTACTGCATTGCTCGTGTCACTTTAGTTAATCTGCCCAGCATTGTAACTCCGCACCTCACCCCTTGCCCACCTTCTGGCTTAACGCTCCCTCACCTCAAGAACTGAAACTATCTTTTTTTTTATTGCTCACTATCTGCCTCTCTCTAATCGCCCCTGTCTCATACCTCCCCCCGTGGCGCCAGGGCAGGTTAATTGTCTCTCTTGTTCCTGGTCACCCACCTCCCCCTTCTCAGCTATTCTACTGTGCTAATTTCACTCTCAGATCCCCTGCAGTCTCCCCCGCCCCCCAATTTAGCACATGCATCGCTGTCCTTTGTCTCTCTGCTTCATATTAGTAACACCTTCTCACCTCTCTCCCTCCCTTAGATTCCAGCTCCTGACTGGGTTCGCCTCTGCTCGAGAAGCCTGCCGCCCACCCTCACCACCTGCATAGCTGCTCAGGAGCTCCCTGAAGCCGGGTAAGACTGCAGACCAGCCGGGATAGCAGTGAGAAGCTTCCATTGGCTAGCGCTGTTTGCTGCCGCCTATGATTGGACTTGTGCTTTACGCCTTTGCCTCTGATTGGACTGGCTTTCTATTGCTGCCTGTGTGCTGTCCTGGGCTTCAGCGCCCATTGTATTAGATTGGAAAGTGCCGTAATATTGTCCGATTTTGCTCTGTTTTAATCCCTACTTTTTTCTGTTTAATTCTACTGCATGGCTTGTGTCACTTTAATCTGCCTTTCATTGTATTAGTTTGGAAAGTGCAGTAAATTTTACCCAATTTCTGCTCTGCTTTAGTCCCTACTGTTTTCTGTTTAATTATACTGCATTGCTCGTGTCTCTTTAATCTGCCCTGCATTGTAACTCTGCACCTCATCCCTAGCCCACCTTCTGGGTTAACTCTCCCTCGCCTCTACAACTGAAGCTATCTTTTTTTTTTATTGCTCACTTTCTGTCTCTCTCTAATCGCCCCTGTCTCATGCCTCCCCCCATGGCACCAGGGCAGGTTAATTGTCTCTCTTTTTCCTGGCCGCCCACCCCCCTTCTCAGCTCTTCTACTGTAGTAATTTTGCTTTCAGGTCCCCTGCAGTCCCCCGTTTTGCTTGTAAATCACGCTCCCTTGTCTCTCAGCTTCATATTAGTAATACTTTCTCTCCTCTCTCCCTCCCTTAGATTCCAGCCCCTGACTGGGCTTGCCTCTGCTGCCGTGGCTCAAGAAGCCAGCCGCCCACTCTCACCACCTTCCTAGCCACTCAGGAGCTCTATGAAGCCAGGTAAGACCGCAGTCCGGCAGGGATAGCAGTAAGAAGCTCCCATTGGCTAGCACTGTTTGCTACTGCCTCTGATTGGTCCGGCTTTCTATCGCTGCCTCTGTGCTGTCCTGGGCTTCAGCACCCATTGTATTAGATTGGAAAGTGCCATAATTTCATCTGATTTTGCTCTGTTTTAATCCCTATTGTTTTCTGTTTAATTCTACTGCATTTCTTCTGTCACTTTAGTTAATCTGCCCAGCATTGTAACTCTGCACCTCATCCCTAGCCCACCTTCTGGCTTAACTCTACCTTGCCTCTACAAATGAAACTATCTTTTTTTTTATTGCTCACTTTCTGTCTCTCTCTAATCACCCCGTCTCATACCTACCACATGGCCCCAGGGCAGGTTAATTGTCTCTCTTGTTCCTGGTCACCCATCTCCCCTTCTCAGCTCTTCTACTGTGCTAATTTCACTCTCAGATCCCTGCAGTCTCCCCGCCCCCCCATTTTAGCACATGCATCACGGTCCCTTTGTCTCTCTGCTTCATATTAGTAACATCTTCTCACCTCTCTCCCTCCCTTACAGTCCAGCCCCTGACTGGGCTCGCCTCTGCTGCCGGAGCGGCTGCGGCTCAAGAAGCCAGCCACCCACCCTCACCACCTCCGTAGCTGCTCGGGAGCTCCCCGAAGTCGGGTAAGACCACAGACCAGCCGGGGTAGCAGTGAGAAGCTTTCATTGGCTAGCGCTGTTTGCTGCCGCCTATGATTGGACTTGTGCTTTACGCCTTTGCCTCTGATTGGACTGGCTTTCTATCGCTGCCTCTGTGCTGTCCTGGGCTTCAGCGCCCATTGTATTAGATTGGAAAGTGCCGTAATATTGTCCGATTTTGCTCTGTTTTAATCCCTACTTTTTTCTGTTTAATTCTACTGCATTGCTCATGTCACTTTAATTAATCTGTCTTTCACTGTATTAGTTTGGAAAGTGCAGTAAATTTTACCCAATTTCTGCTCTGCTTTAGTCCCTACTGTTTTCTGTTTAATTGTACTGCATTGCTCGTGTCACTTTAATCTACCCGGCATTGTAACTGTGCACCTCACCCCTAGCCTCTTTCTGGGTTAACTCTACCTCGCCTCTACAAATGAAACTATCTTTTTTTTTATTGCTCACTTTCTGCCTCTCTCTAATCGCCCCGTCTCATACCTACCACATGGCCCCAGGGCAGGTTAATTGTCTCTCTTGTTCCTGGTCACCCATCTCCCCTTCTCAGCTCTTCTACTGTGCTAATTTCACTCTCAGATCCCCTGCAGTCTCCCCCCTCCCCCCGCATTTTAGTACATGCGTCACGGTCCCTTTGTCTCTCTGCTTCATATTAGTAACATCTTCTCACCTCTCTCCCTCCCTGTGATTCCAGCCCCTGACTGGGCTTGCCTCTGCCACCGGAGTGGCCGCAGCTCAAGAAGCCGGCAGCCCATCCTCCCACTTGCGTAGCCGCTCAGGAGCTCCACGAAGCCAGGTAAGACAGCAGACCGGCCAGGATAGCAGTAAGAAGCTCCCATTCGCTAGTGCTGTTTGCTGCCTCCTCTGATTGGACTTGTGCTTTACGTCTTTGCCTCTGATTGGACCGGGTTTCTATCACTGCCTCTGTGCTGTCCTGGGCCTCAGCACCCATTGTATTAGATTGGAAAGTGCCGTAATTTTGTCCAATTTTGCTCTGTTTTAATCCCTGCTGTTTTCTGTTTAATTCTATTTCTATTGCATTGCTCGTGTCACTTTAGTTAATCTGCCTTGCATTGTGTTTGTTTGGAAAGTGCCGTAATGTTGCCGATTTCTGCTCTGCTTTAATCCCTACTGTTTTCTGTTTAATTGTACTGCATTGCTCATGTCACTTTAGTCAATCTGCCCAGCATTGAAACTCTGCACCTCACTCCTAGCCCACCTTCTGGCTTAACTCTCCCTTACCTCTACAACTGAAACGATCTTTTTTTTTATTGCTCACTTTCTGTCTCTCTCTAATCGCCCCTGTCTCATACCTCCCCCCGTGGTGCCAGGGCAGGTTAATTGTCTCTCTTGTTCCTGATCGCCCATCCCCCCCCTTCTCAGCTCTTTTACTGTGCTAATTTCGCTCTCAGACCCCCTGCAGTCTCCCCACCCCATGGGTGTAGCAAGGCATACTCCAAGTACTCCATGGTGTGCAATTTTATTTAAAGGGGGTAGCAAATAGGCTCTGAACTGCTTCCTTTTTCCATGAAAACTAAAAAAGGAAATGCTGAACCTTTCTGTAATTTTATTCATAGGAATTGAAACTAGGACTGGTCACTAATACTGTCTTTGCATCCCAAGGACAATACAACTTTACGGGCTCTGGGCTGGTATGTGGGTGTCTTAGGGAGCAATGCATGGCATTTGTATTTACCCATGCATGGCACCAACCATTGTCATGGAATACAAAAGTTGTATTTATTGTGCCAAATGAGGCAACAAACACAGTACTTGTGTACATTTGTATATTGTTTGGCTTCACCCCGGGGGGAGGGGTAGCAGTGAGTCACTTGGTGTGCAGATCTGAAATTCCTGGCTACACCCCTGCCCCACCCCCATTTTAGCACCTGTGTCACGCTCCCTTTGTCTCTCTGCTTCATATTAGTAACCCCTTCTCTCCTCTTCTCTCTCCCTCCCTTAGATTCCAGCCCCTGACTGGGCTCGCCTTTGGCGCCATAGCGGCTGCGGCTCGAGAAGCCAACCGAACACCCTCATCACCTGCCTAGCTGCTCAGGAACTCCACGAAGCTGGATTCTAGCCCCTGACTGGGCTCACCTCTGCTAAGGGAGCGACCGCGGCTCAAGAAGCCAGCCGCCCACACTGACCACATCTGTAGCCGCTCAGGAGGTCCATGAAACCAGATTCCGGACCCTGACCAGGCTCGCCCCTGCCACTGGAACAGCCACGGCTTGCCCACCCTCACCACCTCCGTAGCCACTCAGGAGCTCCACGAAGATGGATTCCAGCCCCTGACAGGAGCAGCCAGCTGCCCACCCTCACCACCTATGTAGCTGCTCAGGAGCTCCACAAAGCCAGATTCCAGCCCCTGACTGGGCTCACCTCTGCCACCGGAGTGGCTGCGGCTTGTGAAGCCAGCCGCCCACCCTCACCACCTCCGTAGCCACTCAGGAGCTCCATGAATCCGGGTAAGACTGCAGACCGGCCAGAATAGCAGTAAGAAGCTCCCATTGGCTAGCGTTGTTTGCTGCCACCTTTGATTGGACTTGTGCTTTTTATGTTTGCTTGCACGCATGTGCAAGAAACATAGTGCCATCATTCGAGTTTTCGGAGGTGTGGCAGCCCTCTTCCGATTCAGACAGTGTGTTTGCAGGCACGGCCGCAGTTCTCCAATGCCTGCTGGAGCTGTCGGAGTACAGTTGAAAGGAGGAGCTACGCTTCAGTGAGCAGTGATAAGATATCGCCTGCTCATGCACGCTCTCCCTACACACACATGCACACACACACACACACGCACGCATACTGCATGCTGCCCCCCACGCACACTGTATAGCGGGGTGCCCAATTCCGTCTGTACAAGCCCCCAAAGCCTTCCACATCCGCTGTCGAATTCCAACATGGCAACTCATCGTATAGCCAACAGGGTGCCCAATCCCCGTCGGCTACCTGTCCTTCCCCCACCCCAGAGTACCGCGTTGCCAGCTGGAGCCCACCCCAATGTGGCAACAGATGCTATGGCAGACGAGTGCCCAATCCCCGTCGGCTCCACGCCCCCAACCAGCAGTCCTTGTGCCATGCTGGGAGCCCACCCCAACATGGCAAACATCTCACATCGTCATTTAAAAAAAACCTGCAAAAAAAAACGTCCTCGGTGCTTCTCCCTCCCCACAACCCGCACCCACCCACTGCGCACCCTGCCTCCAAACACCCCCTCACCCCATACTACCTCCGGACCTCCGATGCGATGATCTTGATGGACCGGGAACCGTCTGCACTCTTCAAAGCCGACCGCGAACTGAGGAAATGCCAGTAAGCTGTATAATGGGATAGATAGGGTTTTTTCAACTTTGCTGCATATCTCAGGCATTTTTTGGAATTTTTGCAGCAAATTTTCAACATGGGGTTTTTGGGACCCCTTCTCATGATTGCTGACACTGTCATGGCGTTATTCGGGCCCGAAGGGTGATTTTGCAGTCACTGTGCGAAAGCACCTTTTGGGACCGATTAACGAAACGACACTGCCAGTGTTCTAAGGTGGGCTCTCAAAAGCCTATTTTGAAAATTTGGTGAAAATTCAAAATTGACTGTTTTCATTCAAAGCATGCGCGTAGTTCCTCGCAGGCTCGTGAAGTTTCAATTTTCAATATTTTACTCCAGATTTTCAACATTGTCATTTTATTAAACTTCCTTATGAACAGTATAGCTGCCATTTTTCACATGTTGCCCAAAATGTGTTTTCAAGACATGAAGCACAATGGTGCAGCTAGTGTATGTAAAGCAATGTTTGGGACAGATTAAGAAAATCACAGTTACACTGTTCATGAGCAGAGGGCTTAAAATGGCTATGTTGAAAATTTGGTGACAAAAGTCCATAAAATGACTGTGTTACGAGAGAGCATTGTGCAGTTTCCATGCACTCTCATAAGTTCATGACTTTGTAATATTTTCAGTCCAGATTTTCACCAGTGGCATTTTTCCACACTTCCTTATGAACAGTACAGCTGTCATTTTTCACAACATGGCCGAAATGTGTTTTCACACTTTCAGCGCAGAGATGCGTGGAAGCTGTGGGAAATCATTGTTCGGGACAGATAAAGAAAATCACAGTGACACTGTTCATGATCGGAGGTCCCAAAATGCCTGTATTGACAATCTGCTGTAAAGAATCCCCAAACTAATTACATTACGGGTCTGCATTGCACAGTTTCTATGCACACTCGTGACTTCACCAGTTTTTTTTAATACTTTTACTGCAGATTTGCAACATTGCCATTTTACACCTCCCCATGAACAGTACAGCTGTCATTTTTTTACATCCTGTTCGGAATGTTTTTGCACCTGTGGTACTAAATGCCGTAGTCGCTGTGCATAAGCAGCTTTCGGCTAACAAACTGATATTGCCACTGTTCATGAGGTGGGGTCACAAAAAAACCATGTTGAAAATTTGGAATGAAAATACCAACGAATGCCTGAGGTATTAGGGTTTCCAACCATAATGCCCAACCCTGTAGAGAATGACAGGCATCAGGGGTGTGACTTGGGATTCTTGCCTGTAATGCTCATACCATTCCACACCCTGCAGCCAGTGAGAGGCATCAAGGTATGCCTTGGACTCTTTGGCTCCAAAGTTCACCCCATTCTCCTATACAGCACCCATCTCACCGTATTTCCTGATGGAATGGGGTGCGCATAAGGGCCAAAGACCCCAAAGCACACCGTGACACTTGTCAGTGTCTGCAGGGTGGGGTGTGGTGAAATGGTGTGGCCGTTATGCCTGATGCCCCAAAGGCACACCCCAATGCCTGTCACTCTCTGCAGGGTAGTGGTAGGGTTGGCTTCAGTTCAATACTTCACTGCCATTCCTATTACGCAGCTCTGTAACTTCTACACTACCACTGCCAATGCCAGTAAGCAAACATTCGGCATTGACAAATGCTTGTTTCCTTTGCCTCTGATTGGACCAGCTTTCTATCACTGCCTCTGTGCTGTCCTGGGCTTCAGCACCTAGTGTATTATATTGGAAAGTGCCATAATTTTGTCCGATTTTGCTCTGTTTTAATCCCTACTGCTTTCTGTTTAATTATACAGCATTGCTCGTGCCACTTTAGTTAATCTGCCTTGCATTGTATTAGTTTGGAACGTGCCGTAATTTTGCCCAATTTCTGCTCTGCTTTAATCCCTACTGTTTTCTGTTTAATTGTACTGCATTACTTGTGTCACTTTAGTTAATCTGCCCAGCATTGTAACTCTGCACCTCACCCCTAGCCCTCCTTCTGGCTTAACTCTCCCTCGCCTCTACAACTGAAACTATCTTTTTTTTATTAGAAACATAGAAACATAGAATTTGACGGCAGATAAGGACCGCTTGGCCCACCCAGTCTGCCCCTTTCCCTACCTAATGGATAATCTACAGATCCTAGTTAACCAGCAGCCTACTTCTTCCTACCCCCACCCCCTAGAATTGCCTTATGACTGTCCCATGCATGCTTGAATTCCACCACTGTTTTTGACTCCACAACCTCCTCAGAAAGGCCGTTCCATGCATCCACAACCCTCTCTGTGAAAAAATACTTCCTTAAATTACCTCTGAGCTGCCCCCCCATCTTCAAATTGTGCCCCCTTGTTCTTGCACACCTCTTTTTTTGAAAGATGCTACCCTCTTGGACTTTGTTGATTCCCTTGAGGTACTTGAAAGTTTCTATCATGTCCCCCTCTCCCTCCTTTCCTCGAGGCTATACATATTAAGCTCCTTAAGTCTCTCTTCATATGTCTTCTGGTGCAGACCCTGCACCATTTTAGTTGCCCTCCTCTGGACAGCTTCCATCCTGTCTATGTCTTTACGGAGATTGGGTCTCCAGAACTGCATGCAGTACTCCAGATGGGGTCTCACCAGCTGTCTGTACAGAGGGATAATAACTTCCTGTTTTCTACTGGTGATGCCTCTCCCTATGCATCCCAGTATCCCCCCAACCCTCCTTGCTGCCCTCTCACATTGCTTGCCCACCTTTAGGTCATCTGATATGACTACCCCCAGGTCCCTTTCCATTTTTGTTGTTGTTAGTATCTCACCCCCCACTGTGTACTCTTCCCCTGGGTTTTTGTTTCCCAGGTGCATTACCTGCACTTCTTAGCACTGAATCTAAGCTGCCATATATTTGACCATTCCTCTAACCTTGCCAAGTCCCTTCTCATCCTTTCCACCCCACCCTGTGCATCAACTCTGTTGCAGATCTTTGTGTCATCTGCAAAGAGACATACTTTTCCTTCCAGTCCCTCTGCAATGTCGCTTATAAAGACATTAAAGAGGACCGGTCCTAATACTGAACCCTGCAGTGTTCCGTACCATGGGATTCAATAAGTGGTTGAAAAACTGGTGTGGAGCTCAGGGATTTGGCTTCATTGGGGACTGGGGGTCCACCTGGAGTGATGCAAGCCTATACTGGCATGATGGGCTGCATCTGTCCGGGAGGGGAACCAGGATCCTAGGTGATAGGTTTAAATGCTTCATTGGCAAGCTTTTAAACTAGCCAAGGGGAGGCACTGGAAAGGAGCAGGAAAATCCTAGCCCCCCAAACAATCACGGTAGTAAGTGTGGCAACACCAACATGGAGGTGTCGATAGGGAGAGGGCAGGGTAAATGGAGAAAGTGACAAAAGCAAGAAGGACAGGGATGGGGCAAAAGGGGGTAAGGCCATCAGGAAATGGAGGGTAATGAGTACCAATGCCCGTAGTCTGGGCAACAAGCTCCCTGAGCTGGTGGTCTTAATGGAAGAGGGATGCCTGGATATCGTAGCAGTCACAGAAACATGGTACACAGAGAACCATGACTGGGATGTTAACATACCAGGGTACATAACTTACAGGAGAGACAGGCAGGGAGAAGAGGGAGAGTACTCTCTATGTAAAGGAAGGGATAAAAGCAACTGAACAAAGAGTAAACAAGAAGGAGAGGAGGCACTGTGGGTCACCTTGGAGACTGGAAGGGCACCACAATCCGCACAGGGGTTGTACAGACCCCCATGTCAGGGGGAAGGAATGGACAAGGATATGATGGAAGGCATTCTTAGAATGGCAGAGAAAGGGGAGATACTGTTGATGGGAGACCTGAATATGCCAGATGTTAACTGGAGCACATTTTCTGCAGCCACATCCAAGAGCAGGGCCATTCTTGATGCCCTACAGGTGGCAGGCATTAGACAGCTAGTTTCGGAACCCACTCGTGAGGGAGCAATCTTAGACCTCGTACTCTCAAATGGGGGCAGTGAGAGGATCTCAGATCTAGAAGTAGGTTGCCATCTGGGGACAAGTGACCATCAAACAGTGTGGTTCACGTTAAACTCAGCTACAGAGTCAAGCCATACAAAAGTGAGGGTACTGGACTTTAGGAGGGCTGACTTTGGCAAGATGGGAGAGTGCCTCAGAAAAGCACTAGCAAACAGGCTAGAAGGAGGTGTGGAGCAACAATGGGAATTATCAAACTGCCATCACAGAGGCAACAAGCCTTTGTGTGAAGCAAATAAACAAATCAAACGAAAGAAAAAGCCACTATGGTTCTCAAGAGAGGTGGCTGTGAAAGTCAGGAAGAAAAGATAGCATTCCGAAGTATAAGAAAACACAGAAGGAGCAGGACAGAGAGCTGTACCAGTTAAGGCAGAAAGAAGCAGGAGGAAGTCAGAATAGCAAAGGCCCAAACTGAGGAAAGATAGCCAACTCAGTTAAGAAGGGATAAAACTTTTATAGGTACATCAGCGAGCGAGAAAGACAAAGGAGGGATAGTGAGGCTGAATAGAATGAACGTGGGTGGGCAGAGGGACAGTGAAAGCAGGAATACTGAACGAATATTTCTGCTCAGTATTCACAAAGAGGAGGGGAAGTGCCTAATCCAATTAACTGAAGCACTCTTGATAGGGGTCGATCCCAGTCCTTTCACAGAAGAAAGGGTTCTGCAAGAACTCCTAAAACTGAAGGTGGACAAAGCAATGGGTCCTGATGGAATTCACCCCAGAATTCTAAAAGAATTAAGGAAGGAACTAGTGAAACCACTGGCTACTCTTTTAATAAATCATGGGAGGATGGTGTGGTACCTGAGGACTGGAGGAAGGGATGTGATTCCCCTTCACAAAAGTGGGACCAAGACAGAGGCAGGAAACTACAGACCTGTCAGTCTGACCTCTGTGGTAGGGAAAGTGATGGAGTCACTTCTGAAGGAAAGAATAGTTGAGCACCTAGAGGTCAGTGGAGCACAGGATCCAAGGCAGCATGGGTTCACAGCGGGAAGGTCATGTCAGACGAATCTAATAGATTTCTTTGACTGGGTGACCAAAGTAGTAGACCAGGGAGGGGCTGTGGACATGGCCTACCTAGACTTTAGCAAGGCATTTGATACAGTCTCACACAAAAGATTGATAGTCAAATTAACCAGCCTGGGAGTGGGTCCCAGGGTGGTAGCCTGGGTAAAACATTGGCTGGACAACAGGACACAGAAGGTAATTGTAAATGGAGTCCACTCTGAAGAAAGGGCGGTTACTAGTGGGGTACCTCAGGGTTCAGTATTGGGTCCAGTCCTTTTTAATGTCTTCATCAGTGACATTGCAGAGGGACTGGAAGGAAAAGTATGCCTTTTGCAGATGACACAAAGATCTGCAACAGGGTTGATACACAAGGAGGCGTGGAAAGGATGAAAAGGGACTTGGCAAGGTTGGAGGAATGGTCAGACGTATGGCAGCTAGGATTCAATGCAAAAAGTGCAAAATAATGTACCTGGAAACAAGAACAGGGAAGAATACACAATGGGTGGGAGGTAGTAACAACAACAAAACAAGAAAGGACCTGGGGTAATCATATCAGATGACCTTAAGGTTAGCAAGCAATGTGAGAAGGCAGTAGGGAGGCCGGGATTATACTGGGATGTATAGGGAGAGGCATCAGCAGCAGAAAACAGGAAGTTGTTATCCCTCTGTACAGACAGTTGGTGAGACCCCATCTGGAATACTGTGCCCAGTTCTGGAGACCCCATCTCCGCAAGGACATAGACAGGATAGAGGCAGTCCAGAGGAGGGCAACTAAAATGATTTAGGGTCTGCAAGAGAAGCCGTATGAGGAGAGACTAAAGGAGCTTAATATGTATACCCTTGAGGAAAGAAGGGAGAGGGGGGACATGATAGAAACTTTCAAGTACCTCAAGGGAATCAACAAAGTCCAAGAGGGTAGCATCTTTCAGAAAAGAGACTTGCAAGAACAAGAGGATACAATTTAAAAATAGAAGGAGGCGGTTCAGGGGCAATGTGAGAAGTATTATTTCACAGAGAGGGTAGTGGATGCATGGAACAGCCTTCCTGAGGAAGTTGTGGGGTCTAAAACTGTGGAGAATTCAAGAATGCATGGGACAGACATAAGGCAATTCTTGTGGGGGCAGGAAGATATAGGCTGTTGGTTAACTAGGATCTGCGGCCTATCCTGTAGGTAGGAAATGGGCAGACTAGATGGGCCTAGCGGTCCTTATCTGCCATCAAAGTCTATGTTTCTATGTTTCTATGTTTCAGTACCCACTAGTAACCCCTTTCTTCAGAGTGGACTCCATTTACTATTACTCTCTGTGTCCTATTCTCCAGCCAATTCTTTACCCAGGTTGTCATCTTGGGACCCACTCCCAGGCTGGCTAACTTGTATATTAATCTTTTGTGTGGGACTGTGTCAAATGCCTTGCTAAAGCCTAGGTAGGCCATGTCCACAGCCCCTCCCTGATCTACTACTTTGGTCACCCAGTCAAAGAAATCTATCAGATTTGTCTGGCATGACCTTGGCTTTCTGCCTCTCTCTAATCGCCCCTGTCTGATACCTATCCCTGTGGCACCAGGGCAGTTTAATTGTCTCTTTTGTTCCTGGCCGCCCCCCCCCAGCTCTTTTACTGTGCTAATTTCGCTCTCAGACCCCCTGCAGTCTCCCCCCACCCCCCCCATTTTAGTGCCTGCATCACGCTCCCTTTGTCTCTCTGCTTCATATTAGTAACCTCGTCTCTCCTCTCTCCCCCTCCCTTAGATTCCAGCCCCTGATCAGGCTTACCTCTGCCGCTGGAGCAGCTGCGGCTGAAGAATCCAGCCGCCCACACTCACACCTCCGTAGCCGCTCAGGAGCTCCACGAAGCTGGGTAAGACCGCAGACTGGCCGGCATAGCAGTGAAAAGCTCCCATTGGTTAGCGCTGTTTGCTGCCGCCTCTGATTGGACTTGTGTTTTATGCCTTTGCTTCTGATTGGACCGGCTTTCTATCGCTGCCTCTGTGCTGTCCTGGGCTTCAGCACCCATTGCATTAGATTGGAAAGTGCCGTAATTTTGTCCAATTTTGCTCTGTTTTGATCCTTACTGTTTTCTGTTTAATTCTACTGCATTGCTGGTGTCACTTTAGTTAATCTGCCTTGCATTGTATTAGTTTGGAAAGTACCATAATTTTGCCTGATTTCTGCTTTGCTTTAATCCCTGCTGTTTTGTTTGGTTGTACTGCTTTGCTCATGTCACTTTAGTTAATCTGCCCAGCATTGTAACTTTGCACCTCACCCCTAGCCCACCTTCTGGCTTAACTCTCCCTCACCTCTACAACTGAAACTATCTTTTTTCTTTATTGCTCACTTTCTGCCTCTCTCTAATCACCCCTGTCTCATACCTCCCCCGTCGTGCCAGGGCAGGTTAATTCTCTCTCTCTCTTGTTCCTCGCCGCCCATCCCCCTTCTCAGCTCTTCTGCTGTGCTAATTTCGCTCTCAGACCCCCTGCATTCTCCCCCGCCCCCCCATTTTAGCACCTGCGTCACGCTCCCTTTGTCTCTCTGCTTCATATTAGTAACCCCTACTCTCCTCTGTCTCTCCCTTAGATTCCAGCCCCTGACTGGGCTCACCTCTGCTGTCAGAGTGGCCGCGGCTTGAGAAACCAGCCACCAACCTTCACCACCTCCGTAGCCGATGAGGTGCTCCATGAAGCCAGGTAAGACTGCTGACCGGCCGGGATAGCAGTGAGAAGCTCCCTTTCGCTAACGCTGTTTGCTGCTGCCTATGATTGGACTTGTGCTTTATGCCTTTGCCTCTGACTAGACCGGCTTTCTGTCTCTGCCTCTGTGCTCTCCTGGGCTTCAGCACCCATTGTATCATATTGGAAAGTACCGTAATTTGCCGCCCCCAGCCCCCTCCTCACGTTTATTAAATAGACCGTAGCTCCTCCCCTTGCCTGAGTCGGCTCCTTACCCTAACTCTATTGGGCCTCTCATAAGGACCTCCCCTCCCCCTGCCTACTTTCTCACTCACCTTGTCCTCCCCCTATAGCTCTCTTTCTCTGCATAGCCAAAAGACCCACTAGTTCCACCGGTACCCTTCTTGCCTTCCCTGTTCTTCTAGCACCATCCCCATTTTTGTTTCCACCCACTATCTTGCGCTTCCCTGCTTCCCCCACCTTGCTTGCCAAACTCGACTGCTGGAGGTTATAATAAACTCCACTGTGCTTTTACAACTCCTAATTCTCTCATCATTACTCCCACTCTTCTACCTCCCTGGTGCCTGTTACCCCAGCCCTCTATCAAATTACCATTTTGATTTCATCCACTACCACCCAGGCACTCTTTACTCTGTGCCTCACCCCACCCCTGCATCCCCCGCAGGATATGAATGGCTGCTTTCAGGAACTCCTGATCGAGGATTCTGGGCTCTCTCACCTCCTCTCCCACTCTTCTGGGACCAGCACCAGCAGCTCTCTCTATCTAGCAACACGGTGCTGTCTCGTAAACTCTCCCTCAGGGACCTACGTTTGTGATCCCTGAAGCTACTGCTCCTTCTGCTACTGCTGTCTGACAATATTCACCCTATCCCTGGCCCCATAACTATTAGCTCAATCAACCAAGTGAAGCACTCTGGGGTACTCTCCTTTGCAACTCTAAACATCTGTAGCCTTCTCCAAAAACTTGATGCCCTGCAAGTTTTATCTAACCAGCACAAACTTGACATCATTGTGGTTGTCGAAACCTGGCTAACACCTAAAGTCCTTGACTTGGCAATTGCCCTAACAGGCTATACTCTTTTTAGGCTGGATCGGCAGGCTAAAAGAGGAGGGGGCTGTGCAATATACCTCAAAGATTCTCTCTTGGGCCACACCCTCAGACTCATCTGCACAGATCCTTCCTATTTGTATCACCCTAGGAGCCCATGGCAAAATCCTCACAATCGCTGCAGTTTACATCCCTCCTAAGGAGCAAGTGAAAGGCCTCAATGCCTTCCTGGACTTCACCCGAATGCAACCTCCTGGTTTTGAGTTAATCATGCTTGAATAATTTAAAATAAACTGGCTTGCCCCTGATCCTGGAGGCCTCAAAGATGCCATCTCCTCTGTAAACCTTACACAACTGGTCACCTTCCCTACCAGGCACAACTACAGAACTGGTACTAGCACCCTTCTGTACTGGGTTCTAACCAGCCACCCTACCCGAATCCCTGATATCTCCATTCTCACGGATTCTCTTAGTGATCATTCCCTGTCACCTGTGAATGGACTAACAAATTCTGCAAACCACTACCATCAGTCATCACCAGCAGAATCCTTCCCCGTGGGAATTTGAATCCCTCAAATCCTACCTCAGGCAGTAGGATTGGTCACCTTTCTACAATGTGACGGATGTCAACTCGGCATTGGATTCTTTCATTTCCAACTTCAGTGCAGCCTGTGACACCTATGCCCCCTTCAAAAAGCGTAAAGTCAAGGCACTATGTAATCTCTGTCCCACCACAGACCTAATAGCGCAGCTAAAATCAAGGGACCACCTCTGGCTTCTGGCCCGAGCCTCCGGTTCGCTAACTGACATTCAGATCTATAAACATGCGTGGAATGACTGCACAAAAACTATCAGACTACACAAAAGCACCTACTACAGGGAAGCCCTCACCAATACATGGGGTAACGGGAGAGTGTTCTGGAACAGTATCAAAGAAGTAACCGGAAAGCAGCCCAAAACATCCCCAACTATGCTAGACATTGATGGGGCTATTACCCTGGACCCCATGACTATTGCTAATACTTTCAATACTGCTTTCACAGACCTTAGTACTGTTCTTCCCTCTGACTTCTTCAATGAAATCGACTCCTCTGCTAACCCTACCAGCACCCCCCACTACCCACCCTCCTGTCTACTTCAAAGCTGTCAAGATGGACGAAGCTCACAAATACATTAGTAAGGTTATTGCCAAATCAAGAAATAGTGGGGACTCACTGGACCTAAAACTGCTGTCCCTTACCCTTGATGAAGTAATTAGACCACTAACCAAGATCTTCAACCTCTCCTTCAGCCAGTTCCCTGACAGATGGAAATCCAGTACCGTTACTCCGGCTCATAAAAATGGTGACAAGACCACCCATGGAAACTACTAACCAATCTCCATACTGCCTCCCCTCTCCAAGGCCCTCGAATGCCTTGTTGCTGACCAACTCACTGACTACCTGGACAAACACAATATCCTATGTACACAACAACATGGTTTCAGAAAAGGGCACAGCACCACTTCTGCCCTCTAGGAATTTACTGAAGCCATCCACTATTCCCTGGATAATGGCCACCTAGCTGGGTCAGTCTTCATTGATTTAACCAAGGCTTTCAATACCATCCATCACAAACTGCTACTGGACCAGATTTTAATTGCTGGGCTCTTCCCTGACTCCATGGCCTGGTTTAAAAGCTACACGGAAAATAGAGTGCAACATGTAAAAATTGCTGGAGTCCTCTCTGACGCTAGGACAATCCGCTCTGGAGTTCCACAGGGATCTATACTAGGCCCCCTCCTATTCAGTCTCTTCTTGAATAAACTCCCTCAATCTTGCCCAGAACAAATTATACTCTATGTTGATGACGCCATAATTCACAACACCCATAAGGACCCACAATCTCTGCGAAATAATCTCCTGCTTGGTTTCGCATCAGTGGAGAACTGGTTCAGTAAACAGATACTCATCCTCAATTATAAAAAAACCAAGACCATGCTTTTTAGTAACTCCCACAGCAAAAACAGGCTGCATCCCCTGCTCATCACAAACCAACTAGGAATGACCCTCAAACAGGTACATTCCTTTAAATATTTGGGGATCACTCTTGACAGTAACCTGTCCTAGGGGGCCCACATTGACAACATCACTAAGGCTGCCAATACGCAACTTGGTCTTCTCTACAGGCGCAGGACGTGCCTAACCCCAGCAGCCTTAAGCGTCGCAGTTCAAAGCTCGGTTATCTCCATTATTGACTATGGCCTCATCATTTACATCTTGGCCACTTCAACTGCCCTCAGACGCATTTCAACATCACTCAACAAAGCCTGTTGACTTATCACTGGATCCCATCGACTAATCCATACGTGTGACCTCTACGCCCAAACTGGCTGGCTACAACTCTCCAATCGCCTAAAATACCAAACCTGCATTATGGCTAAGAAGATAACCATGGGCCTTGCCCCCCAAGGGTCCAAGGACTCCTCTTCCGAAGTAGTAACTCCCACCACACTAGGGGCTCCGAATCTCAACTCCTGTTGGTCCCACGCTACAGAACCTCTCTGGGACAATGTTCATTTGCCTACAGGGCCCCTAGCTGGTTGAATAGCCTCAACGTTGAGATCTTTTCCGCCCCCAAGCTAGGTCCATTCAAAGCAAGGCTCCAGCTCAATCTCTCTGCTTTCAGACTGCCTTACCTAGCCAGCACTCCCTACTATCCCACAGTCCTTGCCCAATGCCCCCACACAGCACTTTACCTCTTTCTCCTCCTCTTTCCTCTCCCCCCACCTTCCCCTCATCCCCCTCAGCTCCACCCAGCTCCACCACCCGCACTTCTCTTTGTGTTGCGACTATTGAGTCTGGCAGCTCTTCCTCCCAGTGTTCCTCCCCTTTCCTGTAACCTATTGTACTCCCTTATCTGCCCTGCCTGTATTATCCATAAGTATGCATTTTATTTACATGTAATGGAGTGTTAATCTGTTTATCCTGCTTAATACTACATTTGCTCCGTTGTGTTCTGTTGTACTGTCCTGGAAGGGACGTGGAACCTTTGTAAAAGAGCCTCGGCTCAAAGGTACTTATAATCCTAGATTTAAATAAATAAAAAATTTCTTCCACACGCACGATGTTGGAGATGCGAGCACAGCCCCACAGACACCTTGCGCCTCTTATGGAAATGCCAAGTGTTAGTCCCTTTCTGGTCAGCGGTAGCAATGGATTGCTCAGGGGTGATGGGACAGCCCATAGATCTCTCGCATCCTATGCTGTTGTTGGGAGATCGGACTCCGCTAGGGCATCCGAGACCACAGCACCAGAATTGGGTTCTGGTTGTTCTGCTGGAGGCTAAGCAGCTCCTATTAAGACATTGGTGGCAACCTCTACCCCCGTCTATTTTGTTATGGCATTCAGCTATTGCCAGATTAGCTACCTTTGAAAAGTTAACCTACGTTGCCAGAGAGCAGCTGCCCGCGTACTTTTCCAAATGGGAGGCCTATTTTAACTCGGCACTGTGTCAGGCTCCCCCTCCCCCCTGTTATGGTAATCATTACCCTAGACCACTGTTTGTAGGATAGGCCCTGCCCAAGTTACCTGCAATATTATTACAGGGAGTTGATTCCTATGTGCACTCTCGGTAATGGTCTTGTCTGCTGCTATGCTGAGGTTTGGTTTGATATGTCCCCCTCCCTTAAATACTCCCTCAAAGGGCCAGATGTTAGTCATATACTTGGCCTGTGTATGTAATTGGAAAACTTAATGTTGAGGAGGCGGCACCCATGTGACCCAGATGTGAGTATGAGTTATGGACGAGATATGGTATATTACAATTGATAGGAGAAGATGTTATTAGTTATATATTGCAGTTCTGAACTTTAAACATAGTGCTATGTGTGATAAATATTGGTATGTGCAAATAATTATGTAATGCCTTTTGGTAGCAGGAGTTTTCCTGTTTTGGATGTGATGCTTATGCAAACAATAAAAATTATTCTATGATAAAAAAAAGAAATAAATAAAAAATAGACAGGGTTAGATTGTGTTTATGTCTATGGAGTAACCCTATCTTGATACTGGCAGACTTGGCAGCATTCTCAGCATGCTGCGCATATAATAGTGAGCTATCCATGGTTACTCCTAGATACTTGAAACATTGAATTTGTTCAAGCGGGATGCTAGAGGCATTCCTGATGGTTAGGGCACTGGATTTGTGTTTGCTCCGAGCACCACTGAACAACATGACTTTCATTTTTTTGTAGTTCAGAATCAGCTTGTGTTTCCTGAACCAGTCTTCCACTTCCTCAAAGCTGAGTTGAAGTTGGTATTCCAGTGGTTCAGGGTCAGTGTTGTTAGTGTATATGACTGCATCATCCACATAGAGGAAGATCTGCTGGTGATGGGAGTGAGGGAGAGTGTTAAGAAAGATGCTAAAGAGAAGTGGACCCAGTATGGAGCCTTGTGGTACTCCAGAGTGGACATGTTGATGATCAGAGGTGACATTAGCTATCTTCACCCGTTGGGAGTGGCCTACAAGATAGCTTTTGAACCAGGACACAGTATCTGTCAAGAGGCCAATTGAGGACAGTTGCTTGAGAAGTAGATAACGATAATAGTCAAATGATTACTAACCTAAAAGTGGGCATAAAAAGAAGACTCAAGTCAAAGATGCCCAATAGAAAAAGAACACCCCAGAGGTATAGCACCTAGAGGAGCACAGCTGGGATGCAGTGCCAACCCCTCAAGTTCTGTTCGGGGAGGCAGGGAGGGAGGTTAGAATACAGCAAGACTCCATTAGAAGAAACAAGATTACTGTGGTAATTTTTTTCTTCAAGCAATGAAGTCTTGCTGTATTTTGACTATATGCAGACTACCAAGCAGTGCCCCCATGGAGGTGGGCACAGAACCTACTTAGGGAATAGGTTCTGCAGAACTGCTGTGCCAAACATGGCATCACTCCTGGCCTGGGTGTCCAGGTAGTAGTGTTTAGTGAATGTGTGAACAGTTTTCTAGGTAGCTGCTTTGCAAATGTCAAGCAAGGGGATATCCCTGGCTGCTGCTATAGAAGCAGCTGTCCCCTGGTGGAGTGGGCCCGAAAGCCCACTGGTGGCTCTTTTCCAAGTTTGCCATAGCAGAACTGGATGCAAGACACAATCCATCAGGCAGTGGTCCTCTTGGTGGCTGGCTTGCCCTTCCCCACTTCCCTACAGGTGAGGAACAGTTGTGTGCACTCATTCCTATGTGTCCTTGTCTGATCCAGATAATAGCTAATAGCCCTCTTAACATCAAGGCTATGCAGTCTACACTGTCCTGAACTGGAATGTTCAGTGAAGAAGACAGGTAATGTCATGAATTGATTCAGGTGAAAGTCAGAGACCATCTTTGGGAGAAATGTCCAATTTGTCCTAAGGATGACCTTGTCCCTATGGAGTGCTATGTAGTTAGGCTTCACTGACAAGGCCTGTAACTTGCTAATTTTCCTTGCAGAGGTTATGGCTACTAGGAAAATGGTTTTCCATGTCAGGTACTTAAGCTCAGCAGTGGACATGGGTTCAAATGGGGGCTGCATCAGCTGTGCTATGCAGATATTCAAATCCCAACAGGGGGTTGGCTCCCTGTGAGGAGGGTGTAGGTGGAGCAGCCCTTTAAAGAGCCTTTTGAAGATGGTATGAGAGGCCAGGGAAGGGCCCTTATCTGCCAAGAGATAGGCAGAGACAGCTGCCAGATGCACCTTCAGGGTAGAAGGTTGAAGGCCTAAGGAATGAAGGTTGGCTAAGTAGTCCAAAAGGACTGCCAGACCAGCTGACCCTGTGTCTACGCCCTTCTGTGCACACCAAATAGTAAACCTCTTCCATTTGGATCTGTAAGTGTTTCTGTGGAAGGTTTTCTGGAAACCTTCAAGATATCTAGGACCCCTTCAGAAAGATGCAAGCCTGTATACTCTAGGTCCTCAAGAGCCAGGCCCTGAGCCTGAGGAATTGGAGGTTGGGGTATAGGATCCTCCTGAGAGAAGGTCAAAAGATTATGTCTCCTGGGGAGGCTAATTGGGCTGGTCAATGCCAGAGACATCAACATGGGGTACCATGGTTGTCTGGCCCAATCTGGGGCAATTAGGATCATCTCTGATGGCTGACTCCTGAGTTTGATCAGAACCCTGAGAATCAGAAGGAATGGAGGAAAGGCATACAGGAACTTGCCTGTCCAGTCCAGTATAAGTGCATCCAGAGGCACCGAACCCTGAACTGGGGATCTGTAACAGTATTGGGATAGCGAATGATTGTCTGGGGCTGCAAACAGGTCTATCTCTGGTGTGTCCCATCTCCTGAAGACTGCACTTAACACTTCCTTGTTCAGAGACTTCTCATGATGAGTCTGGTTTATTCTGCTGAGAGCATCTGCCAGTACATTGTCCTTGCCTGGTGGGTGCACAGCCAAAATGGAGGTCTTGAGAGAGTAAGCTAGACTCCAGATTTTCATTGCCTCCATGCAAAGGGCAGAGGACTTGGTCCCTCCCTGCTTGTTGATGTAGTGCATAGTGGTGGTATTGTCTGTCCTGATGTGAACCACCTTCCCTTGTACCATTGCCAGAAATGACTGGAGTGCCTGGAGCACTGCTCTGAGCTTTAGTAGATTGATGTGGAGGAGGGACTCCTGTTGAGTCTATGACCCATGTGCAGTGTGGTCCCCTAGATGGGTTCCCCACCACAGTAGGTAAGCATCTGTTGTTAGGACTACTGTGGGAGACTGTTGAAGAAAAGGGATGCCCTCCCTAAGGTTGTCCCTATCCTTCCACCACTGTAACGCCTGTAACAAGGTGGTTGTCACTGGGACCAGTTTGGACAAGTGATCCCTTCTCTGGGACCAGTATGACCTGAGATGAAACTAGATATCCCTCATCTGAAATCTTGCTCCTGGAACCACTGCTGTGAATGCTGCCATGTGGCCCAAGAGCTAAAGAAAGTGTCTCGCAGGACAAGACACCTGTGGGTGAAAATAATCTGCCAGTTATATCAGGCTGTCTGCCCTTCCCTCTGGCAGGAACACTAGAGATATTAGAGTATTTTGTACCAATGCCAAAGCCTCCTTTACCTGCATAGGGGACTGCCCCATGACTAGCCAGTCATCTAGGTGAGGAAAAACTCCTTGCTTCTTATGTGTGCTATGACCACCGCTAGGCATTTTGTGAATGCTCTAGGAGCTGAGGAAAGGCCAAAGGACATTGCTCTGAACTAGTAGCGGCCTGAGGACAATTCAAACCTTAGTTATTTTCTGTGAGAATACCTGATTGGGATGAAGAAATAGCATCCTTGAGATCCAAGGAGGACAGCCAATCTCCTTGCCTGAGTGTAGGAAGGATCATGGCAACAGTCATTATCTTGAACTTGGGTTTCTCTAGGTGCTTGTTGAGAAATCTCAACTCCAGTATGGACCACCACTCCCCAATTTTCTTCAGCGTCAGGAAATATCTTGAGTATAACCCTTTTCCCTGATAAAGAAAAGGCACAGGTTCCACTGCCTTTATGTCTAGGAGTGCTGAAACCTCTTGTAACCCCTCTACAAATGGGCATCACTAAAAAGCCTTCTTTGGGTGAGCTTAAATGCTCTCCGCCAGGCTGGCGTCCTGTATTTCAGCTGATTTAAAAAATAATTGAGTGAGAGTGCCTAATGCCTCCATGTACTGTCACATTAAGACCTGCCAAACTGCAGTATAATTAATTTGAAATGAGGGGTCTGTGTGTTTCCCTGCTTGAGTCCCGTCTGGGCCACTGAGCAAATCGCTCCATTTCTGCAGTTGCTATATGCGCAGAGGGAGCTCTTTCAGAAGATATAATTGTTTGCTTGTAACCTGTTAGAATAATAATGAAAATGCAGTTGGTTCTAACCTGCTTTCCTTTCAGCAAGGACTGTGTAGTGCAGCTCTTTCAACTTGGTCCCGGACTGCCGAATTGGACCAATCAGTGTGGGGGTCCTTTAAAATGGAGCCTGCTCTGGGCGAATCAGAACTTGGACTCTCATTTGGAGCCTACTTGAACTGGGGCTATATGGAAAGAGCCTCTGGGAAATGTAGTTCTTAGAGTTCTGGCGCCTTTTTAAACCAATAGAGGGAGCCTGTTGTGACTGACAAGGAGAATCAGTCAGGATCTGAAAGAAAGCCCCAGGCTGTCTGCTGGGGAGCCAGATCAGTTGTGGCAGTGAAGAGAGAAGGAGCTCTGTGCTTCTGCAGTGTATAGTTTCGCGCAGGAAGCGCGTGTGAGGCCCTGAGGTTCGGCCTGCAGCCATTGTAAGTGCCAGTTCGGACTGAATCCAATTTGTGAGGAGAAAGAAGGAAGTCTGAAGAGTGGAAACCAGGCTCACCCTGTAAAAGACTGGAGAAATTGCTGAATCGCGCTCGGTCTGTCAGGAACTGAAGCTGCTGTGAGTGCTCCCGGGTTTTGCAGAGTTTTGCGATCGGGATTGAGGAGCAGCCTGCCTGGCATAGTAATTTCCTTTACATATAAATGTGTCTAGTGCTAGTGGGGAACCACGATCTTATTTCCCCTGTACTGTGAATTGTGTGCTGAAGCTGGAAGCAGAACCCAGCTTGCTTCGGACTGAATCTGCCTGTTTTCAAATGCAAGTGAGTCCTGCCACGAGGGTTGGGCCAGCTATTCTGTTTCTCCTGGCAATCCAGGACAACCTGTATCCATCCAGTTTTCAGTATCGAGTCCGTGAGTAGAAATTAGGGTAGCTCCCTGCAATCTGTTTATCAAATTGCAAGTGTGTCATCTGATTATTGCTGTTTCATTTCTTCATGAACTGAGCCCCAGGGCTCCAGATTACAATTTGTGTGTGCATGTGTTTTTTCCATCGAAGGGCCCCAACCAGCTACACCGACCCTGGCTAGCCCCCACCATCCTGGGTACCCAGAGAGTGACATTTTGGACCCTATATACATGCACAGTACTGTGATTTGAATATTTCCAAACCAAATCAACCTGATTGCCCCCCTCCTTGTTACTGCCCTTTCTAATAAATCAGATTGTTGTTATTGAACTATATGCTGTCTGTGGTATCAGTACATGTAGAAAAAGCATTGCATTGTGTTTGTGTATATTGCCTAACCTTATTTTACAGGGGGTCCTCAGAGACATGCTGCAGAATCAGTCTCGAGGGTAAGTGGTACTTTATGAGTGAACAGTGTGTATATGTGGGGTATTGGGGCTGTAACTCCTGTGTACTGTGTGAGCCACCAGAGGGAATAAAAGGGGGTCTCAGTGTCCCAGAGGGCTTGTGACCAAGTTAGTCTAACCACTACAAACCCTGGCCTCTGGGTGGAGGCACCCGCCATAGAACCTAGGCCCCTCAACCTGTCAGTAGTCAAGCAGGCAGGGGTAGTAGCCCTTGGGATAGCGCCATCTGGGGGTTACATCTTGGAGGCACTGCTGGGATTAGCATCCTCTAGTGGCCACGTGAAGAAATTACCCTAGTATGTTCAGTTTAGGAGGGAAAATGGAGGAGCTTACTACTCCTAAGCTAAAAATTGCCTCCCATAAGCTAATGGTGCACAGAATGATGAGGTGGAGCGAAGCTGAGGGGGTAGACCCCCACAGGGCCATTCTGTTTCTGGATGTCCCCTCAGGGACCAGTAATGCTGACATTGTATCCACTGTAGAGCATGTCAAGGGCTTGGGCAAGGTAAAAGTAAGGGGAAGAGATTCTGATTTATTTGAACAAACTATGCTAGTGCTGATCTTGTGCAGTTCCCCTGTGGACTCAGAAAAGGTACCGCCTGTTATTCTGCCCGAAGGTGACCAGTAGGGATGGAGGGTCATCCATTTACTTAGTGGTCCGGCCACCCCGGGTGGGTCTCCAAATATAAATGGGTTTGAAGAGAAACTGCTCAAATTGTTAGCGTCTGAGAGACGAACTGCTCAGGAACTGGTAAAGGTGTTAGACCTCTCAGGTGACCACACGCCCCTGCATTCCCCAGGTACATCTCCAGTTCCCCCCAAGAGCTCTCCAGTGGCCCCCTCCCCGTCATAATTCCCCCGATCCAGCTGGACTCCTACCAAAAGCTCAGACTTTTCTCCGGCACAGTCTCAGTGCCCTCGGGGGAGGATGATCTAGAGACCTGGATGGACTATGCCACCCCATTAGTGCAGTGTTCAGAAGGGGAAAAGAGGAAACACTTGATGGAAAGTTTGAGAGGCCCTGCTCTGGAAGCCATCTATTTTCTATGTGCCACTAGTCTGGAGGCTACTGCAGCAGAATACCTCTCTGCACTGGAGGGGGTATTTGGCAGCACTGAGTCAGGGGATGATTTATTCTGGAAGTTCAAGTCCACGAAACAGTGGAAGAATGAGAAGTTGTCAGCCTTTGTTACAAGGATTGAGAGGGCCCTGCAGAGAGCCCACAAGAATGGGGGAGTGCCTGCCAAGGATCTGAATAGGATCAGGTTAGACCACATCCTGAAGTCAGCTAGATTTTCAAGTGTGATGATATTGAAGCTCAAACTGCAAGACAGGAGGGCAAGCCCTCCAGAGTACTGTCATTTGATGAAAGAAATCCGTGAGACTGAAACTGATGAAGAGGGCTAGGAGCCCTGTGCTGGGGCAGTGAACACTTGTCAGATCCCTAAAAGGAGTGATTCAGATGAGGCCCAGCAGTTAAGACAATTGATTAAAGAACTGACCGAGGCAGCTTGAGAACCTGATTTATATCAGGCACCAGAGAACAAGAGTGGAGTGGGAGTGCATGTTGTTTCCTCTGAGACCTGGACTGAGGGTGGCTTCTTGGCTGAGTTCAAGGAATTGATTGCCGCTCTAAGGAAACTGTTGAGGCATGTGCACCTCTTACTGCAGCCAGTAGGTATGGGATTCCCACCCCCTGCTACTACTTCAGTTCCTTGTGCAACATTTTCCCCAAGGATGACGTGAGAGCCTGTCATCTGTCACAACTGTGGGAAGAATGGCCATATGAAGAGGGAATGCTGGTCTGAGACGGACTTGGAAAAAGTGGTGAGCTGGCTTCAAATGGAACTCCGAAAAGCAAGTTGATGGTCGACTAGTGCCCATGATGTCCGCAGTGAAGATCAATGAGATACTAGCTCAAATCCTGTTGTGGCTAGATCATCTACCCAGACCCTTGCTACAGCCTCTACTCACTGGTCTAGAATAGTGGGCCCTTCAATGGAGACGACGGCGAAAGTAAATACAGTGTCTACTAGGGCTGCTGCAAGACTGAGACAGAGAAGGCATGCTCCTGTGGTTTCTGACTCAAGGTTTCCTTCACAGCAACCCTCAATTGAGAAGGACTGTCGGTCTACTTCAGAGGAAAGTGAGTGCAACTTTGGGTACCACTCCTCTTACGAACTGAGTCAGTTGTTTCAGGGCAACCCCCTAGTCAATTATGGAGAGGAAGCTGGGCCTTCTGGACTGTCTAAGCCCCCAGCTTTGTCCCTGGACTCAATGCTCCTAGAAATTGAAGTGCAGAGTGTCACGTCTGATGATCTTGAGTCGCTCTGTATGATGGAACTGTATGATTTGCCTGAGAGAGGGAGTGTTGATACGAGTCTTTCTGGTGACATGCCAGAACTTGAAGAATTTCGGGAATGTGATAATAGTTTCCTGCCAGTGCCTGAGTGCTCAATGACTGAGTTAAGTACTCTGGAACCAGAAGTTGCCTAACCAGGGGTTGACAGTAACCCAAGTCTGAATTTTTCTACCCCAATGGAAACTCTCCTGGAAAGTCACGACAGTGCCGAAAGTGAGGCTAAAAGTGCAGAGACTGTACCAGTTCCCCCTAGAAAGACTGGGCGAGCTGTAAGGCCTGTGGTGCGCTCCAGCTATGATTCTCCTAGGAGGCCTGTAGACTTGCCTCTCAAAGTGATCCATAAAGGAGTGTATGTGACCCTGAGCTCATTACCCAAACTGAGCATAGGTGCTAACTCCAGGTTAATTATTTTGCCCTCCAGGTATGGTGCCCCTGCCCCATCTAGCCCCAAGGTAGTTGATAGGGAAGGGCCCCCTCTCTTCAGGTTTCATGTGCAGGAGGTAATAACCTGAGTTAAGGTACAATGTGTGTATAATGCTGTGTAACAAGTAATGTGCTGAAAAGTATCAGAAATGTGTTTATGGCAAAGGTGAGATGCTGACTGATGATTACATATGTAAGCCTAATATGTTAGTGATGTAAATGTATATGGTGTTGCATTAAGGTTTATGAGGGTACTTACTTGACATGGATGCCAAGTTTTTCCAGGCCACGAAGGGCGTAACCCCCCCTACAAATGGGAGTCACTAAAATGCCTTCTTTGGGTGAGCCTAAATGCTCTCCGCCAGGCTGGTGTCCTGTATTTCAGCTGATTTAAAAAATAATTGAGTGAGAGTGCCTAATGCCTCCATGTACTGTCGCATTAAGAGCTGCCAAACTGCAGTATAATTAATTTGAAATGGGGGGTCTGTGTGTTTCCCTGCTCGAGTCCCGCCTGGGCCACTGAGCAAATCGCTCCATTTCTGCAGTCGCTATATGCGCAGAGGGAGCTCTTTCAGAAGATATAATTGTTTGCTTGTAACCTGTTAGAATAATAATGAAAATGCAGTTGGTTCCAACCTGCTTTCCTTTCAGCATGGACAGTGTAGTGTAGCTCTTTCAACTTGGTTCCGGACTGTCGAATTGGACCAATAAGTGTGGGGGTCCTTTAAAATGGAGCCAGCTCTGGGCGAATCAGAACTTGGACTCTCATTTGGAGCATACCTGAACTGGGGCTATATGGAGAGAGCCTCTGGGAAATGTAGTTTTTAGAGTTCTGGCACCTTTTTAAACCAATAGAGGGAGCCTGTTGTGACTGACAAGGAGAATCAGTCAGGATCTGAAAGAAAGCCCCAGGCTGTCTGCTGGGGAGCCAAATCTGTTGTGGCAGTGAAGAGAGAAGGAGCTCTGTGCTTCTGCAGTGTATAGTTTCGCGCAGGAAGCGCGTGTGAGGCCCTGAGGTTCGGCCTGCAGCTGTTGTAAGTGCCAGTTCAGCCTGAATCCAATTTGTGAGGAGAAAGAAGGAAGTCTGAAGAGTGGAAACCAGGCTCACCCTGTAAAAGACTGGAGAAATTGCTGAATCGCGCTCGGTCTGTCAGGAACTGAAGCTGCTGTGAGTGCTCCCGGGTTTTGCAGAGTTTTGCGATCGGGACTGAGGAGCAGCCTGCCTGGCATAGTAATTTCCTTTACGTATAAATGTGTCTAGTGCTAGTGGGGAACCACAATCTTATTTCCCCTGTACTGTGAATTGTGTGCTGAAGCTGGAAGCAGAAACCAGCTTGATTTGGACTGAATCCGCCTGTTTTCAAATGCAAGTGAGTCCTGCCACGAGGGTTGGGCCAGCTATTCTGTTTCTCCTGGCAATCCAGGACAACCTGTATCCATCCAGTTTTCAGTATCGAGTCCGTGAGTACAAATCAGGGTAGCTCCCTGCAATCTGTTTATCAAATTGCAAGTGTATCATCTGATTATTGCTGTTTCATTTCTTCACGAACTGAGCCCCAGGGCTCTGGATTACAATTTGTGTGTGCATGTGTTTTTCCATCAAAGGGCCCCAACCAGCTGCACCGACCCTGGCTAGCCCCCACCATCCTGGGTACCCAGAGAGTGACATTTTGGACCCTATATGCATGCACAGTACTGTGATTTGAATATTTCCAAACCAAATCAACCTGATTGCCCCCCCCCTCCTCCTTGTTACTACCCCCTCTAATAAATCAAATTTGTTGTTATTGAACTATATGCTGTCTGTGGTATCTGTACATGTAGAAAAAGCATTGCTTTGTGTTTGTGTATATTGCCTAACCTTATTTTACAGGGGGTCCTCAGAGACGTGCTGCAGAATCAGTCTCGAGGGTAAGTGGTACTTTATGAGTGAACAGTGTGTATATGTGGGGTATTGGGGCTGTAACTCCTGTGTACTGTGTGAGCCACTAGAGGGAATAAAAGGTGATCTCAGTGTCCCAGAGGGCTGTGACCAAGCTAGTCTATCCACTACAAACCCTGATCTCTGGGTGGAGGCGCCCGCCATAGAACCTAGGCCCCTCAACCTGTCTGTAGTCAAGCAGGCAGGGGTAGTAGCCCTTGGGATAGCGCCACATGGGGGCTACACTCTGCTTCCAGAAAGGCTGACTCTGAACTGTTGGCAGGTCTGAATATCCTTGCTCTTGATTTTGGAAATTGCTTGAAACTAGGAGCATAGCCCTGGCTTGCTACTTCCAGGACTCACTTGTCTGCGGTAATGGCTTCCCAAGCCTGGAAATAGTGAGCCAGCCTGCCCCCTACTGGCAATGGGAAGGCAGCCCTGACTGGCACATTGGGGTGTCTGCTTAGCATGGGTCCTAGGCTGGGAGGTGGAAGCTGTCCTGCTTACTCCTCACCTACCCCCACCCCTGGAGTATCCTCTAGGCTGCTGATAGGCCTGGATTGCCTGTGGCTAGTAGAAAGGCCTCTGAAAGGGCCTACCTCTGCCAGGCTTAGTCTGCTGCTTCTGTGGAGTTGCAGCTTTCTCCTTGGTGGCTGCACTCCTGTAAGTTGCTCTGTACTTGTCCATCTTTTTCATGTACTCCTCTGTTTGCTTCCCAAACAGTGAGTTCTGGACGATGGAAATCCATGGCCTTTGATTGCGTATTCTGGGAAACGGAGGTACACCTAAGCCAGGCAAACCTGCTTATGGACATTAAGGTAGCCACGACTCTGCAGGATACATCATTATAGTCAACAGCTGACTGGAACTAAACCATAGAGACTTCAATACCCTCTTTGGCAATCTGTTCCAAGTCCTGAGCCAGTTGGGGTGCAGCAGTCTTAGCTAAATCCATAATTGACTCCAATCTAGACTTATGGTACCTGGCCACATTGGCCATGTATGAGGCTTGCCTTATTCTCAGAGAAGCAGCCATGTACTGCATCTTGGCCATGGCATCGGCATCCATTCTACGAGAATACTTTTCAGGAGAATGGGAAGCCAGAGGAATTCCAGCCTTGTCACATGCAGCAACCTGAACAACTCCTGTATGAGAACAGTGGCTGTACAGAAATTCTGTACCATTACCAGATAACATATACTTCCTATCTGCCATTTTATCCACTGGGGGATAGAAGCAGGTGTCTGTAGAATCTTACTTGCCTGTTTTTTAAGAGACTTGTGTAAGGGTATGGAAAGTCGTATACCATCACCGCAGCGAATCCCTGACCGCGAAGACCACCACAGCACCAGAAATCGGGCAAAATCCGCCTGTTGCTGCAGTGGTCCATGCAGTGATCGGGACAGCCTCGCTGGGTGTCCCCCCCTGATCCAACTCTGACTCGGAGTTAGAATCCTAGAGACCGGGGGGTGTGGGGGGGCAGAGCCGGAGGTACTGCCCCCAATTAAAACATGGAGGCATCCCCGACACTGCATTGCTGACACTCGGCAATGCGGCTGTCACTGTTGGGGATGTCTCCGTAGCTGCTGTTGGGGCAGCATGGTAAAACCATGGAAAGTCTCTTAACCTCAGGAACCCCCATCACTTCAATAAAGTCTAGTTCCTCCTCTTCCTCAGCTGCCTCAACAGTAAGGAGCTGCAAGGTTTCAGCAACTTTTTTATAAAAAGAATAATGGGAAGAGGCATCACCAGACTGTCTAGGAGGAAAACTAGACTGGTCTCTCAGGGGACACCTCAGGCTCTATGGGTTCCCCCAAATATTCCTTTTCATCCTCCTCTAGCTCTTCTTCCTCACTTTCCCACTCTAGTTCACAGTAGGCCTCTGGCTCATATAAACTGGTGGGAAACAAACCAGAGGGTGACTGGACCGATGTCTAAGTTTTTTGACCCGGTCTCAGATCACCCAAACTAGGCTGAAGAGATTGGGCTATTCGGACCGCTTTCGCTATTTTATCCACTGCTGGAACTGGAGTTACTGGTTCTGAACTGGCAGATATCCTTTTCTTCTTAGCCAGAACCGATTCTTCGGTAACCACTTTTCTCTTGGCCGAAGAAGCATTGCCCTGGTCAGAAGGCACTTCTTCAAGTTCTGCCGCTCCCTCTGGAACCGAACTGGACCAGCCATCTGGGTTAGCGGATTTTTCGACCATTCTTTCCTTAAGCCTAGTAAGGCAGTTATCCAGCGTGGCTTTAGGAACGTTTTTACATATCTCACAGTCTGTTTTCAGATGGTCAAATCCCAGACAGTAAACATAAATGAGATGTGGGTCAGCCTTAGCAAACACCTCCCCACACTCTGTGCAGTGCTGAAACCCAGTGGGACTGGTCTTTTTCTTGGGCTTCTCAGACATGGTAAGCATTGTAAACAAGAGTTACACTCAAGAGGTAGTTACACTAGAGTATCTAGAATTTTTTTTGTTGCTTTCAGTTAATGGACGGTTCAAGGGCCAATTGAAGAAAATGAGAAAAAGTCTCATTTTTTTTTAAATCGAAAGCACCTAACACAAATACAGTAGAAAAAAATTACTTACCATGGTAATCTTGTTTCTTAAAACAGATCACTGATTATGATTAAACTGATGCAGTCAGCCTCCTGTATTAAACTGCTCGGAGAGCTGGAATGCTATGTAGATGATGGAACCCTCAATTGGCCCCACGTCAATTTCAAACTGCTGCCCTAGCAACTGCTGCACTCCAAGTACTTCAGATTCTTATGTAGCCTAACTGGGTATAAGACCCACTAGCTAAACCTAATAAAGTATTAAATAATTTTTGTCCCCTCGGGTCAAAAATATCCCTAAGAGATCAGCCTAAATATGAAACCACACTGAGACCAACTGGTTAAAACAAGGTAAGTCTCAAACCTGGCTTATAAACAAAAATTCCATGCAGGGATGCAGATCAGATTTCTCCCCTCTATAATAAAAAATTCCCTTTTCTCTTTTTTTTTTTTCAAAGGTTTCGGTAGGGGAGGCAGGGTGGGTGCTTTAACCATAATGAGTGATCCCTTTGAAGAAACAAGATTAGCATGGTGAGTAATTTTTTCTTCTAACCCCAGGAATCACTCATTATAATTAAACTGATGTAGACTACCAAGCAGTATCTTTGGTGGTTGGGCAGAGAACCTATCTGGGAAACAGGTTCTACAGAACTGCCGTACCAAATCTGGCATCACTTCTGTATTGAAGGTCCATGCTGTAATGCTTTGTGAAAGTGTGCATTGTTTTCCATGTTGCTGCTTTGCAGTTTTCTAGTAGTGGGATCTCTCTTGAAGCTGCCACTGAAGCAGCTGTACCCCTGGTGGAATGTGCCCTCAAGCCCAGGGGAGCCTGTTTACCCACATTACTGTAACAAAACTGTATACATGCCACTATCCAGTGAGCAATTGTACGTTTTGTGGCAGCTCTGCCTTTAGCTACTTCACCATAGGCGAGGAAGAGCTGTGTTTAATTTGATCTGTAAGACTTGGTTCTGTCAATATAGTGGCTAAGTGCCCTTTTGGCATCAAGGGAATGAAGTCTTTTTTCTGGAGAACTGGAATTTTCTGTAAAGAAAACAGGTAAAGTGACTTACTGATTTAAATGAAAATCAGACACCACTTTGGGAAGGAATTTTCTATTGGTCCTGAGAACCACTTTGTCCCTGTGAAATGAGATGTAGTCCACATCTGTGCACAGGGCTTGTAACTCACTGATCCTTCTGGCTGAAGTAATAGCAACGAAAAACATGGTTTTCCAAGTGATATACTTCAGATCTGCAGTTGTCATAGGTTCGATTGGTGCATCCATGAGTTTGGCAATGTAGATATTCAGATTCCAGGCTGGAACTGGTTCCCTTTGGGGAGGGGGCAGGAGGTTAAGGCCTTTAAAGTATTTCCTGAAGACTGGATGAGAGGCCATGGACCTCTCCTTACCAGCTGACAGGTAAGCTGAGACTGAAGCCAAGTGGACCTTGAGGGTTGAGGACTTCAGGCCTAATGAATGTAGGTGCGTCAGGTAATCCAGGAGGACAGCCAGGTCAGCCCTGGAGGGATCAGTATCCTTGCCTGAATACCATATGGTGAACCTCTTCCACTTAGAAGAATATGTTTTCATAGTGGAAGGTTTCCTGAAACTCCTAAGTACTATCAATACCTGTTCTGACAGTTTAAGGTTAGCAAACTCTAAGTCCTCAAGAGCCAGGCCTTGAGCCTCAGTGATTTGAGGTTGGGATACAGGATCCTGCCCTGAGAGGAGGTCAGCAGGTTGTGCCTCCTGGGCAAATGAATTGGGGGGACTATGGATAGAGTCATAAAGAGCAAGTACCAGTGTTGCCTCACCCAATCTGGCACCACCAGTATCATTGTTGCTGGTTGGGACCTCAATTTCAGCAGGGTCCAGAATATAATTGGAAAAGGAGGGAAGGCATACAGGAACTTCCCTGACCAGTCCAGGGCCATTACATCTAGGGGAAGTGTACCCCTGAGAGGAGGCCTGCAACAGTATAGTGGTAACTGATGATTTTCTACAGAGGTAAAAAGATCCACCTCTGGAGTGCCCCACCTCCTGAAAATTGTACTGAGAATCTGGGGATTCAGAGACCACACGTGATGGCCCTGACTCAGTCTGCTGAGGGAATCTGCCAACACATCGTCCTTCCCTGGAAGGTGTATGGCCAACAGGGATACTTTCATGGAGCAAGCTAGTGACCAAAGCCTCATTGCTTCTGTGCAGAGTGGGGCTGACCTGGTTCCTCCCTGCTTGTTTATGTAGTACATGGTTGTGGTGCTGTCTGTTCTGACCTGCACTACTTTGTTCTGGAGGTGCGGGGCGATCACCAGTACAGCCAGGTACACTACCCTTAGCTCTAGAAGATTTATGTGTAGCAGAGTCTCCTGAGGAGACCATGTGCCACTTGCTGTGAATTCCAACATGTGTGCCCCCCAACCTAGAAGGGAGGCATCTGTTGTGATAACCAGGGAAGGCTGCTCCTTTAGAAAGGGTACACCTGCCTGCAGGTTGTGCCCTTTCAGCCACCACGAAGTGCCTGCAATAGGCTGTGTGTGACTAGAACCATTCTGGACAGTGGGTCTGTCCTTTGTGACGAGAACTGTCTGAAATGAAACTGAATGTCTTTCATTTGAAATCTGGAGCCTGGGACCACTGAGGCGGCAGCTGCCATGTGGCCCAGAAGCCTGAGGAATTCTCTGGCTGGCCTGGATTTCCCTAACGTGAAGGACTTTGCAATCTGCAGAATGCTGTCTACCCTGTCTTGGGGCAAGTAAGCTCTGCCTTGGATTGTGTCCAGTTCTGCTCCAATGAACTCCAGCACCTATACAGGTGTTTGCTGAGACTTTTTTTTTCATTTATGAGGAAACCCAATGACTCCAGAGTAGATTTTATTAGTGCTAAGGATTGCCCTGCATGCTGCAGAGACTGTCCCATGACTAGCCAGTCATTCAGGTAAGGGAAGACTGTCACCCCCTGTTCCCTCAGGAACTCCACCACTATGGCCAGGCACTTTGTGAAGGCCCTTGGTGTGGAGGTCAGGACAAATGGAAGCACTCTGAACTGATAATGGCCTGACTCTCAGATATTTTTTTGTGAGATGGTCTGATGGGGATGTGAAAGTAAGTATCCTTTAGGTCTAGGGAAGCTAGGCAGTCTCCTTTCTGCAATGTGTGAATGATTATTGATAGAGTGACTATTTTGAATTTTGGCTTCAGAATGTGTTTGTTCAGAAGTCTTAGATCCAGGATAGGTAGCCAGTCCCCATTTTTCTTCCTGGTGAGGAAGTATCTGGAATAGAAGTCTTTGCCCCTCTGGTTTAGGGGCACCGGCTCTACTGCTTTGCTTGCCAGAAGATGTTTTACTTCTGCTTCCAGTAAAATTCTGTCTGCAGATGTGACTGGTGCAAATTTCTTGTTCTTGGCTTGGGAAATGATTTGAAGCTGAGTGACAGCCCCTGACTCACTGCCTCCAGAACCCACTTGTCTGTGGTGATGGTATAACAAGTCTGAAGGTAGTGAGCCAGTCTGCCTCCTACTGGTAGAGCTAAGATGGGGGAAGTGGCCTGAAGCAGCCCCTCAGGAATTCTGCGTGGGCTGTACCTGAGTCTGTGGGGAAGGAGAGGTTCTCCTTATGGCTCTCCTTCCCCTTCCTCTAAAATAGCCTCTGGCCTGCTGCTGAGGTAGAGAGGCCTGTGCCTGGAAAAAAGGCCTGAGATAGGATCCCCTACCCCTACCCCTGCCTCCCCTAGTCTGGGGCCTGTATGAAGTAGAAGGTCTATCCTTAGAGCTACTTCTATAGGTAACCTTATACTCCTCTACCTTTTTCATATAGGTCTCAGTTTTGTCACTAAATAAAGAATTTTTCTTGAAGGGGAAAATCCATTGCCTTGGCTTGAGTATCCAAAGTTAGGTTCGTGACTCTGAGCCCGCAAATCTCCTGAGAGAGACTGCCAATGCCATTAACCTGGCAGCAGTGTCATTCGCATCCACTGCCATATGGAACTGGTACTTTGTGGCATCTAGTGCAGCTCTTGCTGTATCCTGCAAGTCGACTGCCACCTCACCTGGTACTCTGTCAGCCAGGGCTAGGACTGTATTCCAGAGTGCCTTCTGGTATTGTACTGCATATGCCATGTAATTAGCTTGCCTGACTAGCAATGAGGCAGCCATGTACCCCTTCTTTCCCATGGCATTCATTTTCCAGGAATCTTTATCCAGAGGATGAGTAGCCAAAGATATTCTAGCCTTGTCACAGGCAGCAGCCTGAACTACCCTTTCTGGGTCAGGATGGCTGAAAAGGAAATCAGCTGTGGTTCTATCAAGTTGATATTTTTTATCAACTTTTTTATCCACTCCTGGTATGGAGGTTGATGACTGAAAAATCTGCAATGCTGCCTTTTTCAAGGACTTATGCATAGGAAGCAGAAGGCATTTTGTGGGAGCTAGACCCATCATGTGCAGAAACTCTGCTTCCTCCATATCCTCCTCTGTCTCCTGCAGAGGAAGGTTAAGGGTCTCTACCATGCTTTTAACAAAAGCATAGTGGGAGATGTAATCCTCTGGTCCCCTAGGAGGGGAACCAAATTCTTGCTCTGGGGAAACTTCTGGATCTATGGGTTCCCCTTCAAAATCCTCGTCATCATCGTCACCATAAACCTTCTGTGGCTCCTGAGGCACAGGAACTGGTGTAGTCAGTGGGGGAACCAGGACTGCAGCCTATAGAGCCTGTAAGACCTGCAAGGCCTTAGCAGTGTCCTTAGCCAAGGGCATATTCTGTTTGTCTGCTGGGAGCTCCTTAGCCTTCTTGGCCAGAGGCTCAGCAACATGCTTTTCTTTATACTTTTTCTTGACTGGGACAGATTCAGTCACTGTGTCCACTGTCCTTTTTGATTTACCTTGTTCAGATTTATCTGAACTCCTATCAGGGTCCTTAGCTTTACCTCCATCCTTTTTATGGGCTGGTGTAAAAGAACTACTTTAAGCAGTAGTAGCAGAAGCAGATGCCATCTCCTCTAACTTCCTAACCCTTTTTCTTAAAGTTTTAGGACAAAAAGTCTTACAAATTTCACAGTTGGCAAAAATATGACTAGTACCCAGACAAAAAATGCAAAGGGAATGTCTGTCTGCTTTTGCTATAATCTGCCCACAAGACTCACAATATTTAAACCCAGTGGATCCTGTGTGTTTTTTTAGGCTTATCAACAGGGACCTCTGACATTAAGGAGCAGTAAAAATCAGATTAAATAACCTCTATTGGTTCTTTGGAACCAGTGAATTTAAATATAAACAACTGCTAATGGTTCCTGGAACTGGGCACTACTCGGTTCCTGAAAAGGAAAGGAACCGAGAAACACTAAAATTTATAAAATATAAATTGGTCAGAAGAACTGACTGCAAAACCAATTAAGTAATAATAATACTGAGCTAAAAACCTCACCAAAAAATTGCGGAACCCCTGGTTCTAAGGAATTGCGAAGGAACCGCAAATAAAATTAAAAACTACTACAACTATCTAAAATAACTAAACTCTAAGGCAGTAATTTAAAATTAATTGTAAAACACTGCTTATCAACCAGATAAAAAATTTTTTAAGAAAGTTGAAGGAGCGCTCTCCAGGATGTCTTCACTAGGCGGACGGAGTAAAGAATCTAAAGCACTTACAGTGCAGCAGTTTGAAATTGGCATGGGCCAATTGAGAATTCAATCATTTGCATAGCATTCTGTATCTCCAGGCAGTCAAACACAGGAGGCTGACTACTCAGTTTAATCATAATGAGTGATTCCTGAGGTTAGAAGAAATGTTACCTTCAGTTCCCTTGTGGTTACGCGAACCAATCGGGAAACTGAAAAAACATACCAATTTGAAGTAAATCTAGTAAAGTCTAACCTGTACCAAGGGACAGAGTCTTGAAGAACTGAAAAAACAATGACTGGTTTGATAAAAAATATCGAAGAACTACGATGAACTGTGAAAAGTGAGGAGGAACCTCCAGAGCGACTTCACAGGCAGGTGCAGCAAAGAATCTGGCCATTGCATAGAATGAACCAGGGACAGTGGTTTGAAAATCGAGGTCGAGCTCAGCGTTCTATGCTAGTACATAGAGTTAACTCTTTCATCTCCAGAGCAGTTCAAATGTAAGGGCCAACTGCATATAGTTAGAATACAAGAAGACTTCATGTTGTTTGAAGTATATAAATTGAAATGAAATAACCCGTATTCTTCCCACTGTATTTAAATTGAATTAATAACAAATTTGGACTGGTTTGGTATTGATAATGTTAATTATAGACCAGAGCTGGATTATTACTGGGTATAAAGCATAAGACATTTCCATATGTTGAAAGATGGAATGTTTTCTATGCATAAATTGATTGAAAAATTAATAAAAAACATATTGGAAAAAAAAAGCTATCCTCATGCCAAGGGTAGCCAAGACAAAGACCCACTTGCCCATGGTGTCTACTTTGCACAACTCCTTGTTAATATGTGTGACAGAGTGGAACAGGACCCTGTCCCAGTTGTTATGGAAAGAGTTTGAATGCAGGGATCTGTTCTGTTTTATTCCTTTTCTGTCTCTCGTCTGTCTGCTTGCGTAACCAAATTTTCCTGAGACCTAGGATTTGATCACTCTGACAGTCTTGCTATTCTTTGCCTCTCACTGTCCCTCAGTGTTCCCTTGCTGTCTGTCTTTTTCTCCCTTGCATATCTGCTGATATAAAAATATATGCAAATCATTATGTGGAAATGAAACTGATATTAGGATCCTTTTGTTTAGAAAGTATATAGTGCCAATTTTTGAAATGTATATAATTATAGTTTGAGATGATTGCAAAAAAAGCTACTGGAAAATCAAAAGGTTACGTGAGTGCAGTTTTTAAGCCTTTTGCAGAAGAGCTGTAGAAAAGGGGCCTCAGCTCAGGCACACTGTGTACTAGCAGCACCTGCCTGATACTTACAAGAACAGAATGCTTGTTAGGAATGGGGGTTGGAAGGACTTATAAGAGAGCTGAGCTGCAATTGCAGGTGAGATGGACACACAGAGATTGAAGGAAAACTCTGATGAATCTGCTGGTTATTCTTCCTTTGTAAATAGTTATTATGAACAAGTTTATTTTTTATGTTACTGCTAGTGTAAATAAATACTTTTTGTGAATTTTACAACTGTTCCTTGTTTTTCTATGCTTCCTGACCTGTACCTCGATGACAGATGGTGTCGGCCTAAGTGGGATTTACACCGTGCTTACTCTAAACCAGGAGTTTTGTGCATGGATACTGGACCTAGTACCAGGGAAGCATAGAGAAAGGTATGGATTCTGCAGCAACAAGTCCAGGAGTGGTTACCAGGAGAATGGCAGCCAAACTAACAGAGACAGAAGTCCAAGCTGAGCTTGTACAGCCAGCACAAGTTATGGAAAAAGAACAGGCAGTGACAGAACCTGAAAGCCTGATGAACTTTTTCAAATGGTGGGCTGTACAACAAAAAGAGACTAAGAAGCAGAGAGAAAAAGAAATTTAATGTTTAGAAGCACAGAGGAGTGAAGAGATGCAGTGACAGGAGCAGCGATGGCTGGATGCCGTGCAAGCTATCAAAGGCAGAGGATATGGCACAGCTCCAGATGAGCAACAAAACACAAACAACTTAAAAACCATTAAACTTACAAAGTTGTGTCTCCCAGATGATATCGAGGCATACCTGACAACTTTTGAAAGAGTTGCCATAGCCTGCCAATGGGCAAAGTGGCAATGAACAATCAGACAGGTACCCTATCTGACAGGAAAATCCCAACTTGCCTACAACAATATGGACACTGCACAGTCAGAAAACTATGATTTGGTGAAAATCAAAATCCTGAAAAGGTATGACATTTCAGGAGAGACCTACAGGCAGAGAGTTTGATCTCTGAAGTACAACTCAGTCGACAATCCTTGAGAAGCCTTCACCCGACTCAGAGAACTCCTGATAAAATGGCTCCAACCAGAGATCAAAACAGTCCCACAGATCATCGACACATTTGCAATGGAGCAATTCATCAACATCCTGCCTAAAGATGTGCAGCTTTTGAACATTGACCAGAAAGTGGTTAAAAGGCTGTTTCTTTGGCTGAGGACTACAAAATGATCAGACAAATGCCACAGCAGTGAGGTAACAACCAAGTACCGGTAAGATACTCTTTTTCCCATTTAAACTATAAATATGATCAGAACTTTGGGGGGGTGACAAATCTGTGCCCAAAGACGTTATTTGATATAATTGTAATAAGCCAGGCTATATTGCAAGAAACTGTCGTTAGGAGAATGGCACTGAAGCAGATTTGTCCTTGGCAAATTGGGGCAAGTACTTAACAGATGTGAAGTTGGGGGATAAGACTGTAAAGGGACCCATTTATTTGGGAAGCAGACAGAACCTAGTGCATGTTGAAGTGCTGGGAAAACACCATGCAAAAGAACCAGGTAATAGTGTCATCTTCATCCATGGGGACACTCTATACAATCCCACCACCCAAGTGACTCTGACCATTAAGGGTGTGTTGCACCAAATGAAAGTGGAGGTAGTACCTAAGTTACCTGTATCAGTGATTATTGGAAATGACTTTCCAGGATTTACTGAGTTAATCAAAGAGGGAGTAAATCCTGACATTTCAGGAGCTATGGTGACAAGAACTCAGGCAAAGAAAATTTCAGATGGTGGGGACACTTTTCCTTTCAGTGACTTTGATTCGGTCTTGTTTGAGCACAGCTCCAAGATCTGGAAATCCAGGAAAGAAAGACGATGCCTGAAGAAACTGTGGCAACAAATGACTGATGGACATAAGGTGTTAACATATGAAAATGCTGAAACTAAACTGATTACTGATTTGTGATTTTCTTTCAGAACAAGCTAATGATGTTTCTCTCCAGGGTTATTTTAAGCAGCAGGGGGTGAAACCAAAACAGGGTGGACCAATGTTTAAAAAAATGTAATGGGTTACTGTACAGAGTTTGGGTTAAACCTCAGACACATGAACAGACAGAACAACTGGTTATACCACAGAAGAATAGAATAGAGTTGTTACAGATAGCACATAATAGTCCTATGGCTGGTCACTCAGGGAGGGATTACACCCTTGCAAGATTGCTGTATAGATTTTACTGGCCTGGAATTCATGAAGATGTTGCTACCTATTGTAATTCCTGTGCTGAGTGTTAGAAAGTAGCCCCAGTCACTAGAAAAGACAAGGTGGCCCTGGTGCCCCGACCCTTGATAGATGTACCTTTTGAGAGAATTGCAATTGATGTGGTTGGTCATTTAGACAAAAGTAAAAAGGGTAATAGATTTATCCTGGTAGTATGCAACTATGCAACTCAATACCCAGAAACAATTCCAATGCATACTGTCACAGCTTCAAAAGTGGCAGCAGAGCTTGCAAACATTTTCAGCAGAGTGGGCATACCTAAAGAAATTATTACAGATCAGGGTAGTAATTTTGATACTGCATTACTTAAAGAGCTGTACAGACTATTAGGTATCACTGCCATGAGAACCTCCCCCTATCACCCTCAGACAGACGGTCTTGTTGAGCGTTTTAACCAAACCCTAAAACACGTTAAAAAAGGTTTATAAAAGGAGAAGGGAAAGACTGGGACCTATACTTGCCTTACCTACTTTTTGCTTACAGAGAAGTGCCACAGGCATCATCAGGGTTTTCACCATTTGAAATGCTGTATTGTAGGCAGCCAAGAGGGCCTCTGGATGTGATAAAAGAAATGTGGGAAGATAACCCCACTCAGAAACAATCTATAACATCTTATATGTGTGCCCTAAGAAAGAAGCTGGCAAAATATGTTGAAATTGCCCATAGTAATCAGGAAGAGGCCCAAAACCAGCAGAAGGTATATTATGACCATGGGGTAAAAGAAAACGTTTTTGAGCTAGGCGAAAATGTTTTGCTACTGTTACCCACAACAGAAAATAAACTGTTAATTAAGTGGCAGGGGCCTTATAGAGTGCTTCAATGTACTGGCACCATTATCTACAAGATTGACACTCCTGACAGGATAAATCCTATTAAGATATACCATGCTAACCTTCTCAAGAAATGGGTTGAAAGAATGCCAAAAGCTGCTTTGCTAGTTTTAACAGAAACTGATAAAGAAGATATTGATGTAGCTTATGAAAGACTGGAACAAACTGTAACTGCTGATACTGTAAAGGTGAATGTTCCTTAACCTCAGAACAAACTACAGAAATTCGTAATGTGCTAAAGACATTTGACAGTACTTTTACCACAGTACCAGGCCGAGCAAAAGGGGGTAAAAAATGTAAAAGTACCAAGGAATGCTCATCCTGTTTGACAAAAGACATACAGGTTACCAGAGTGGTTAAGAGCTGACATAGGTAGGTAGGTAGGTAAAAAGGTAAACATTTATTTTTAGACAGAAAAAAACGTCATTTGGGCTGTTGAGCCCAGTTTGCTAGACAGTCCTGTTCACTGATATTTAAATGTCATGTATGATGACAATAAACTGATAGCATACATCACAAGATTACAATATGAAATTAAGAATACAAAATACATAAAAAAAAACAACAACAGTAACACACGGTAAAAATGGGATTGGTAATAAAGTGCTAAGTGCAATTACAGGAGTGAGTAAAAATATCATTGATTGCCTTTGTAAAGGCACTAGATTTAGTTTCAGCATGTAATGTTGGTGAACGTTTGTTCCAATAGGCTGCTGCTCGAAAACTCAGGTTTCGGTCTCCAAATTTGTTATTACATTTCCCTTGATAAACTTTGTTTAGATGGATAGACCTGGTTAGTTCTTTCCTCAAATCAGTTACAGCGGGAAAGAGTATTTGTGTTATGTTCAGGATGATATATTTTGTATTTATAAATTAATTTTGTCCAATTTCTAGAAAACTCAAAATTAAGAGGTTGCCATCCCAGCTTCTCCAATGGTAAACAATGATGCGTCCTGTAGTTGCACTGCAGAACATACCTCAATATACTATAATATAATTTATCTAACCTGTCCAACAAGCATTTATTTGCCACCCGATAAATTAACTCCCCGTATCTCGAAGTAGGCAAGATAAGTTGCCCTGCTATTTTTCTCTGATCCTGAATTTTTAGGCCCCTAGTGGTTTTCCTTAATACCCCCAGCTTCTTGGTTGTCTTTAAAATAGTTGTTGAAATATGGCCATTAAAGGTCATAAATGGATCAATAAGTACCCCTAGATAACAATAACTGGATACCAATTCAATTTGGCTTTGATTATTAGTAAAAATCTGTAGTTGTGATGAATTTTTGTTTTTTGAAGCAAAATGCATCAGTTTAGTTTTCTTTGTGTTATAAATAGCAGTGACCTGGTGAACTGCTCCTCAACCTTGCCAGAGTTGGCCTGGAGCTTTATCTAAAGGTCCAACACATCTACCCCCTGAGGCTATTACCACTGTATCATCAGCATACAGTCTTATGTTTGTGTGCTGTACTACAGAGGGCAGATCATTGATAAAAATCAAAAATAAAAGGGGTCCCAGGATGAACCTCTGCGGAACCCCTCTTTGCACTTCACAGGGTTTTGACAGGCGGTGTTGTATTTCAACCCTCTGAGTGCGTCCAGTTAAATAGGATTTAAACCAATGTGAAGGGCCTTCAGAAAATCCCAGGCCCAGTAATTTTTTCAAGCAGGAGAGAGTGGTTCACCAGGTCAAAAGCTTTAGATAGATCGATGAAAACAGTTCCTGTTTCCCTACCCAAATTCAAAGAGGTGCAAATCAAATCATTAGATTCCAACAGGGCCATCACTGTGGAATAGCCCTTGTGAAACCCTGATTGATATGGTGTAAACAGCTTGTATTGGTCCATATAATCATGTATCTGTCTGTTTACAAGTTTTTCTAAGCATTTAGATAAGATAGGCAAAATGGATATTGGATGATAATTTCCTGCTTCTGCTGTATCACCACCCTAATGAATTGCTGTTACTTTACTCCCCCTCCATGACATTGGAAAGTACCCATTTTGCAAGCTTCAATTAAAAATATACATAATTGTTGGGGCTATGAAATTGGCTGCCAGCTTTAGAAATCTACCCTTCAGGTCATCCAACCCCGCTGTTTTATGAATATTTATTTTTGACACAATTCCTTTTTCACTTCTAGTAAGGTTAGTTTCTTAAATCTAAATGGTGGATATTGTCCTAAAAATATGTTCTTGTCATTTTTTGAGCTTTTGGGGCCCCTTTTTGTTGGATTCCCAAAACCTGGGAGGTCAATGAAAAAGGTATTCAGTGTACCTGAGGTCACCTCAGGAGCTTCCATTAGTGTGCTTCCATTTAATTTCATTTACATTTTTATTTGTTAACCAGGTAAGAGCAACTGGGCAAAAGCCCTTTTTCAGGTCTGACCTGGACATAAAAACAAAAATAACAAAGCATAATTATACAAACACAACAAATTAAATAACATTAAAACACAAAAACAATATACATGACACTATCAAAAACAAGTACAATTTAACAAAGACATCAAATACTTTTTAAATCTATATTTAAACGTGGAATAGGATGTAACACTTCTCAGAGGATTAGGTAACACATTCCAAATACAAGGAGCTTGACAGCTAAAAGACCGTTGACCATAATTATTTTTAGCTAAAAAACCCTCCAACACAATGCCCTCAGCAGACCTTAAGGAAGCTCTCATGTCACGAATCATTACCAGGTCAGAAGGGGGGGGGGAATACCATTAGAGTAAATTGCCTGATGTATCAAATTACCAAACACATACACATATCTGTACTGTGGAGAGAGCCAACCCAAGGAGGAGTACAATAAACAGTGATGGGTTAAAACAGAGACATCCAGCATGGAATGACAGATGTTGTTAAAGACCACACTTAGAGTCTGCCTCTCCCTTACACCCAAATTCACATATAAGGGAGAGACATAGTCCAAATGGGGCACAACAACACCAACTGCCAGTTTTCTGCACGAATCCAAGGACAGATAAGGTTTAAATTTATAAAGCTGACCCAGTTTGGAGTGTACTTTACTCCTAACCATCCTTACCTGAGGAGTAAAAGTCAAAGAAGAATCAAGCAGTACACCCAAATATTTACATTCTATAACTTGCTCAAGCAAACCACCCTGAGTATCATGAATTAACAACCTAGGATTATCCCTTAATCAAACAAAGCTGACAAACAACATTACTTTGGTCTTTCTAGCATTTAGAACCATTTTGTTAGAAAACACCCACGAGCATAAATTCTGGAAATCAACATTCAAAGCTGAATTTATACCATCAACAGACTGGTGCTGATAATACACAATCAGATCATCAGCATATAGTAGACATTTCACTCAAGAAATATTTGAAGGATCTGATTAATAAACAATAAAAAAAGCAGAGGGCCAAGGATGGACCCCTGTAGTACACCGCACCCAACACAACACACTTTGGAAGAAACAGACCCAACTGAAACATATTGAGTATGATTCCACAAAAAATCATACACAATATTAACTGCAGAGTCACATAACCCCAATGAAGCCAACTTCAAACAGAGTAAGGGGTGATTAATCAAGTTGAAGGCCCTGGACAGGTCCACGAATACCGCACCTGTTTACAAACCATCATTACAACCCTTAAGAATGGTGTCCGTGAACCTGACCAGTGCTGTACCAGTCCCATGACCACGATGAATCCCATGCTGCTCAGAGCAGAGGACTCCGCCCACCTCCAGAAAATCATTAAGCTGATTTACTAATAGTTTTTCAAATATCTTACTTAAAGGGTTTAATATAGAGATAGGATGATAATCCTCCGGGCCAACAGCATTAACCTTTTTTGGGACTGGCACAACCCGAGCCAACTTCCAAGATGCAGGAAATGAATTAGTAGAAATACATAAATTGAAAATCTTACAAAGAGGTTCGGTAATATGATATGCTATTATTTTGACAAATCTAGCATCCAACCCCTTCCCACAATCACCAAAAGAATCTGACAATGAACACAATCATTTCAACACTCCAGTCGGCGTTACCCACCAAAACAAAAACTTAGATGTTATACAGTTGTCACGTTGATCATCAATAGTGTCAGAAGAATAACCTGAGTGTAAAACACAATCCTGACCATTTTAGGAGTTAGAGCTTTTTGACCACCCCACCCCCGGATTTGTTAAATGCTTTATAATAGACCAGAACTTTTGGGGGTCCAAATTCTGATCCATTTTGTTTCTGTAATACTTCATTTTTGCCCTTTTCGTTAGTTTCCTACGTTCATTTCTTTTCATTTTAAATAATTCCCAATCTGTATACAATTTTGATTTTAACGCTTTTTTTCAAACCCTATTTTTAATCCTAATTATTTTTTTTGTAATGTTTCTGTTATCCATGGAAATCTAGGAAGTTTGTTAAACTTTTTTCACTTTAGGAGCATGGGAGTCACAAATACTTTGGAAGGTACTAGTAAAATAGTCAACAGTCAAATCAAGGTCAGGGATTACTCTACAACAGTCCCATTTTTTTGCACTTACACTTCTCAAAAATGTAGATTCTGCAGAACTTCTCTTGTCCCTGAACCAGCTTTGTTTCAAATTATTTTGAGGCGATATTAATTGTGAAGTAGACAAAATGAACCAAATAGGATTGTGGTCTCCGAAATGAGGAGGCAAAGTTCCAAAAGCTTCTACCTGTAAGTGCAGTGAAGTAAATAACAAATCTAAGATGGACCCTGATACAGATGTTTTTGTAAAATGAGTACAGGAGTTAATTGTTTTAATCCCAATACCGTGGAAATTTCCATGAGTTGTTTACACCGAGATTTTAACCAATCACAATTTAAGTCACCCATTAATATTATCTGTCTGTTTTAATGCAGTCTCCTATTTTGTTTAATACCCCTTTGGTGTTGTTTAAGTTAGTCCTGGGAGGGGAATAAATAACAGCTATTACTAAATTAATTTGTACTACATCAGTAACCAGGTATTCAATATTACTATCACTCCCTTTTGTCAAGGTTTCAATATGACCAAAATAATTTTTAATATACAACATCACCCCCCTCCCCTACTCTTCTTGTTCCGTCTAACATGTTGATAACCAGGAATACTCAATTCTTGTTCACTGATTCTTTCTGACAGCCATGTCTCACTGAGTCCAAGAACACAAGGATCTTGAACATTTATCAATGCTGCTAGAAAATCAGTTTTAGTAGTGATACTGCAAGCATTGTCATGTAAGATCCTTAAACTTGCCTTGTCATTTGGACCCGGATTTAGCTCCACATCCCCTCCCAAAATTAGAACCAAACTTAAAGCCCCACAAAACTCCTTCACTAGTTTATTAAATGAATGGGGGTTTAGTGCCAACCTTTCACCCGCTGAAACGTATTTATTCCAGTTGACTTTAAAACAGTTCAGTCTATTTGTTAGCCTATTAATTCTAGTGCTATTTAGAGTCCCAGAGGGCAAAAAATGGAAATTACGTACCTACCGTAATTCTTGATCTTCTTGGACAAAGTCTCCACCACTCATTCACACTAATGAGAGTATGCAAGAGGCACATGGACCGAGTGGGAGTCAAACTTTGTCAGGAGGGCCAGCGCTGAGATGGAGCCATGAGGGAGTGGCACCACGAGACAGGCTCATGCGGTATAGACTATCTCAGCGTCGACCCTCCAACCACCTCAATACCTTTTTCCCCCCGAGGAGGTGCAGCATAACTAACCTAGAAAGGACTAACCTAAAAATTGGACATAAGATAGTCCGAATGACCCGTGTAAGAAGGGTCAAATAACCAAGTCTTCACAGCCTAAGATTGAAAGAGTGAAGACCATAAACAGAGAAATGAGTTCGGGGGATGGCAGGTGGGCATGTGAATGAGTGGTAGAGACTTCGTCCAGAAAGATCAAGAATTATGGTAGGTATGTCATTTCCATATCTTCCTGGACATAAAGTCTCCACCACTCATTCACACTAATGAGAGAGTACCGAGCTAAAATAATCCTCTCAAGACGGGTGGCAGGAGAGAGAGAGAGGAGCTCACTTTTTAGGACAGAAGTCCATTATGAATTGTCCTGCCAAAGGACTGATGCTGTCTGGTATGGACGTCCACGGCATAGTGCTTAAGAAAAGTGTGCACGGAGCTCCAGGTAGCCACATTGTAAATGTCTGCAATGAGTACATTACGGATTTCTGCCAGAGATGCTGTGACTGGTCTGGTAGAGTGAGCGTACACTCTGCCTTCCAACGTGACCTGGGCCGTGCAGTAACAGTGGTGAAGGCATGCCACCAACCACGTTGAAGTGCACCTGATAGCAACAGGCTGACCCAGCCGGGTCATGCTGAAGGAGACAAACAGTTGCTGAGCCTTGCGAATTTCTTTTGTTCTGTCTAGATAGAAACGCAAAGCTCTCTTTACAACCAGAGAATGAAGGGTATGCTCTCCCTCATTCTGAAAGTTAACAAAGTAAGTAGGAAGGACTAAAGGTTGATTCAGATGAAATTCTGAGACAACTTTAGGAAGGAAAGTACAGTTACGTAAGAACGTACCGTAACAGTAGATCTTCGAGAGAGGCTCTTGCAGTAGGTAATTACATATAAGACTGATGCCGGCCATGCCAGGACCCAACAGAAACATTTCTAGCTAGCAGTCTCTGGTGGGGGACTGCCCCCACGTCAGGTGACCGACATCATGCGGCATCAGTATAAAGGGGCGGTCCCCCCCACACCTGCCTTCCAGTTCTTTCCTGCCAAAGGCCAAAAGGCAAGATGAGAGAGAAGCAGATATTTCCCCTCCTGGAAGAGGAGCTGAAAAAGCTTAGGGGGATGGAGGGCGGGAATTATTACCTACTGCAAGAGCCTCTCTTGAAGATCTATTGTTATGGTAAGTTCTTATGTAACTGTACTATCTTACTTCGAGAGGGCTCTTGCAGTAGGTAATTACATATAGGACTGAGTCCCAAGCAGTCTGGAACAAGGAGAAGCAAACGGGACGAGGAAGGCTACTCAGAAGTAGACCCTCTGGTTGTGAAGGCCTTAGGAAAGGAAGCCTTGCAAAACAGCCAGCCCGAAGCCTGCTCTACGGCAAGAGGCAATGTCCAAACTGTAATGTTTCATAAAGGTATGGATAGAAGTCCAAGTGGCAGCTGCACAAATGTCAGCCGCTGACACATTCTTGAAACAAGCCGAAGAGGCAGCGACCCCTCTGGTGGAGTGGCCTCTAACTTGACCCGGCAGGGTCTTGTTGTACTTGTCATAACAGAAAGTGATAAAATGAGCCAACCATTTTGATAGGCATTGCTTAGAAACAGCATTGCCATCTCTTTTATGAGCAAAAGAGATGAACAGTTGATCAGTCTTTCTGAGATCCTTCGTCCTGTTGGTGTAGTATCTCAGAATTCGGTGAACATCCAAAGTATGCAGACGGTACTCTTCATGATTAGAGTGCTGTGTAAAAAAGGCAGGCAACTCTATGGATTGCTTCAGCGTCGATTCCGCTACCACCTTAGGGAGAAACTTAGGGTTGGTACGCAGAGCCACACATTCCTTGTGAAAAATCAAATACGGGACTTTACGCATCAGGGCCTGGAGCTCAGAAATCCGTCGAGCAGAAGTAATGGCCACTAGGAAGATAGTCTTCGAAGAAAGGAACTTTAGGTTCGCTGAGGCTGCTGGCTCGACAGGACCCAGAGTAGGCTTCTCTAAAATGAAATTCAGATCCCAAGGAGGGGCAGGAACCCGGATGAGGGTCGTAAGTGAAGGACCCCTCACAAAAAGGTCTTAGAGACCTCCTGCTGAGCAAATGTTCTGTCTGCAAAGGGGACATGATAGGCCGAAATGGCCACCATGTGTACCTTTAAGGATGAATGGCTGAGACCCAGATCAAAGAGGTGTCGCAAGTAATCCAGAAGTTGGCCGACAGAGCATGAGAAGGGCTCGACATCATTGGAGGCAGCCCAAATACAGAACCTCTTCCATTTCATGGCATAAGTAGATCTGGTTAAGGGTTTCTTGGCCTCCACCAGAATCTCAGCTACTCGGGGGGGGGGAACCCGAATCGGGCTTGAGGTACGTCTGCAGGAGCCACACATTCAACTGAAGGGACTTGAGGCCTGGATGGACCAGCGTCCCCTGATCCTGGGTCAGCAAAAATAGCAACAGAGGAAGAGGAAGAGGAAGAGGAGGTTCCTCTGAGTACTGTTGCAGAAGAGAGAACGAAACTTGCCTGGCCCAGAAAGGAGTGATCAGAATCATTTGAGCTCCTTCCGAACTGAGTTTGTGCAAGACCCTCATAATCAGTGGAATCGGGGGGAAGGCATAGACGAATCTGCCCTTCCAGTCTAGAGACAGAGCATCTCTCCAAAAAATGCCACGCCCTGGAGTGATCTAGCAGAAGACAGGAAGTTCTGCGTTTTGAGGAGATGCAAACAGGTCTACCTGTGGAGTTCCCCAGTGCAGGAGGATGTCGTCTACAACCCCGTGATCCAGTTCCCATTTGTGAGCTAGAGCAGATGACCGGCTGATCCTATCTGCCAGTGTGTTCTCAACTCCCGGGATGTGAGATGCCCTGAGGTGAAGGTTGTGCTGCACTGCCCAATCTCAGACTCGCATTGCCTCTCTGCAAAGGGGGTAGGAACGAGTTCCTCCCTGTTTCTTGATGTACTAGAGCACACACATATTGTCTGTCTGTACAGCTAGGTGACCGGGAGACAGATACAGATGTAGAGCCTGAAGAGCATACAGTACTGCTCTTAGTTCCAACACATTGATGTGAAGGGACTTCTCAAGCTTGGACCAGGAGCTCTGGGTCCTGTGAGGACCGAGATGGGCTCCCCAACCCTCGCCGGAGGCGTCCGTAGTCAACGTCTGTGAGGGGGCAGGGAGACCGAGGGAACTCCCCGGCAGAGGTTCTCCTGAACCATCCACCACTGCAAGTCCCAAGCCATGGGAGTGGAGACCAGGACAAGGTGATCTAGATTGTCCACTAGCTGATCCCATTGAAACCGAAGCATCCACTGAGAGATTCTCATGTGGAGCTGAGCGCAAGGGACTGATGGAATCGCAGCCACCACTAGCCTGAGGAGGTGAAGGACTGACCTGGCACTGACCCGCCTGTGGCTGGACAACAGGCTGACCTGGGCCTGGAGAGTGGCCGCCCTGTCCGGTGGCAGGAAGGCCATGACAGAGGTTGTGTCCAGGATTGCCCCGATAAACTGGAGCCTCTGGGACAGGATCAGATGGGACTTGGCCTGGTTGATGGTAATACCCAGGCAGGCAAAGACCTGCTGGGTAAGGGAGAGGAAGCGCAGGAGTTCCTCCCTGGATGGGGCCGCCAGGAGCCAATCATCCAGGTACAGGAATACCTGCACCTCCTGGGTATGCAGGTAGGCTGCTACCACCGAAAGGCATTTGGTGAACACCCGGGGCACCGAGGAAAGACCAGATGGGAGGGCATTGAACTGGTAATGGTCTCCCTGGAATGCAAAATGCAGGTATTTGCAGTGGGAAGGGCGGATAGGGATATGCAGGTAGGCATCCTGCATATCCAAAGTGCACAGCCACTGTCCTGGCCAGAGAAGGGTCAGAAGGCTCTGCAGTGAGAGCATCCTGAACCTCATGTACTCCTCGAACAAGTTCAGGGAGCTGAGGTTGAGAATCGGCCTCACGCCCCCTGTTTTCTTCAGGATCAGAAAGAAATGGGAATAGTACCCCATTCCCTGAAGAGGAATGGGGATGGGTTCTATCACCTCCTTCAAGAAAGGGAGGAAATTTCTTCCTGGACCAGAAGAAGATGCTCGTGCGAGTATGATGGCCTTGGGGGAGGGTGTCGGGGGGGTTTCTGAAGAAACTCTGAGTGTCCCTCTGTGATGAGTTGCAGCACCTAGGAATCTGACGTTATCCTCTCCCAACCCGGGAGGTGGAGGTAAAACCTCCCTCCTACTGGTTCCTCTGGAAACACCAGAGGCTGTGGGAGAGGAAAGGAGTCAGGTGGCGTGGGGCAACATCGCGGCTGAAGCTCCCGCTGCTTTTTTGGGTGGTGGGGGCTTGGCAGCCAGAGGGGCCCAACGTTTATTGGCCCACTTTCCCTGTGGTTTCGCCCTTTGCTGATTCCGCCTGCGAAAGGGATGATGCTGCACTGAAGGGGGATTGTACATGGAGTCCACAGACTTCAGTGCAGTCCCCTTCTCCTGCAGATCGATGATAATGTCCTTGATATCACCACCGAACAGCACCGAACCCCGTAAGAGTGCTTCCTGAATAGCGGACTGCACTTCTGGGACCAAACCTGACATATGGAGCCAGGCATGATGCCGTAAGCCTACGGCGAAAGCCGAGCTCCTACCAGCAGTGTCCACTGCATTGTACATGGCACGAAGCATGTGCTGACTGGCCGAATGAGCAGAACAGAAAAGGTCAGCCACTTCCTGTTTAATCTGAGAGTCAGGAAGGGAGTCCAACTTGGATTCCACCTCACTAAGAATTGCCTTCTGGTAATCCCCCATGTGACCGACATAGTTCAGGGCCCTAATACCCAGAGTGGAAGAAACATAGATCTCCTTGCCGTACTGGTCCAGAAGATGGGATTCTTTATCAGATGGAGACGAGCTCAAATGCTTCGGATTAGCTGACCAGCCGTGAGCGGCGCTAATCACCAACGAGTCAGCTCGAGGGTGAGAATCAAGGAAATCAACACCCTCGGGAGCCTGGCATAGCCTATTAGACTTCCGAGGAAGAAGGGCTAATGCCGACAGTTGCTTCCAAATGGTGGAAACAAGGTCAGCATGAGGTTCAATCCAGGGTGGCACCAAGGTCGGAGTGGTCTCGGGCAGATCCAGGTGCTCAGCGAGTTTCTTACACTGTGGGTCCAGCTCCAAAGAGCACCACTTATGAACTTCCTGGATTTTGCACAGCAACTCAGAAAAAGAAGGATCCTCTGGAGGAGACTTTGGAGGAGTCCTAGGCCTGGGTTTGGTCGGAGAGTGTGGCTCGTCGTCCGAGTCGGAACAACTTTCGGAGTCATCCGAGGTGTCCGAGGAGGAAGAAGAAGAAGAAGAAGAAGACTCCCTCTTCTGGAGTGGGGGAGGAACGTACCCCTTAGAAAGCCCTCGGGGAAGCGTGTCCTGCCCTGCCCTGGAACCAGAAGGCTCGCCCCTGGTATCCGGAGGTGGGGAGGGAGTCTGTCGTCTGGGGCATACGGGAACCGGAACCATCGCCAGGAGATGACGCTCCACCTCTCTGGTGAGCTAAGCCTTGGCCTCAGCCCGCCAGAGGCCACAATCTCCTTCAAGTCCACTGGCGGCTGAGGGGGCCGTGGAGGAGGAGGGGGGGTTACGGATACTGAGTGTACCTGTAGGGTGCGTATCCGTAACCTGATGGCAGGTAACCCGGAGCAGATGGCCCGGCCAGAAGCCCAGTGGGCAGGCCTGGAACAGAAGGACCAGTGGGTGGAGGGACCGGTGTTGGAGCAGCATCCAGGAGAGGGATGTCGCCCGGCGTCGGTATGACCGGCGTCGGAGCTGGCGTCCAGGGAACCGATGTCAGGTCCTCTGGCCCAGCAGGAGGGAGGCCTGATGGAGGCGCAGCAGGAACCTCGGCATTGCCCGGGGATGGTGGGGAAAAATCCCCGGGGTCAGGCTGAGGAGACCCAGGATCCCTGGAGGGCAGCGAAGGCTGCGAGGAGCCAGGAATAGCGGATGTAAGAGGGTCCGACATCGGCTCAGCTGCCGCGTGAACGTCGGGTCGTCTGACGTCTGACTTACCAGTGGAGTCCAGGTGGACGTCGGAGGAGCCGGCATCTGACTTAGCGGACCCATCGCCCGAGGCAGGTCGCGAAGGAGGGGCAGCCTAGTCAGGCGGGAAAGTGGCCGTGCGCCACCCCGAAGGGTTGAGTGACTTATCGACCATCTCCGTGCGGGCATCAGAGGGGCTGACATCTGGCTTACTGGAGCTGCTCGAACCAGTAGGCTGCACAGTGACGGCTTTACCAGGAGCAGAGGCCTCTAACAGCCCGGAGGTGCCCAAAGGGCCCAAGCATGAGCCAGATGGGTGGGCCGATGCTGCCTTGGAAACTTCCAAGATGGCCATCATGGAGCGGTCCCCAGAGGGGACGTTACCTGGAGCACGGTGACTCCAGCCGGAGTCGCAGTGGAAGAGGAGCCCCTGTCCTGATGCTTCTCCTTGTCTTTATTCTTACGATGGCCTTTGAGGGAAGTGAATGCCTGCTGGAGCTTTTTCAACTCCTTCTCCATGGAGGACATCTTCTTCTTGAGGATATGGGCCTCCAGGGACTGCTGCCTCTGTCTGCAGGTGGCGGCGTTAAATTTAAGGCAGTGCTGGCACTTCTCCACCTGATGGTCCGGGCCCAGACAGAAAAGGCACTGAGAATGGCCATCCTTGTGTGGGAGTTGAGTGCCGCATGAGTCGCACTTATTTTTGTGCTAGGGGGGTGTAGGGGATGACATACACCAAATGAACTTTACCACGAGGCGCTGACGTGAGCTAATGGCGGGAAAGAACTGGTAGGTGGATGTGGGGGACCGCCCCTTTATACTGACGCCGCATGACGTCGGTCACCTGATGTGGGGGCGGTCCCCTGCCAGAGACTGCTAGCTAGAAATTTTTCTGTTGAGTCCTGACGCCAGCTGGCATCAGTCCTATATGTAGTTACCTACTGCAAGAGCCCTCTCGAAGTAAGATCTTAGGATGAGCCCTAAGAACTACTTTGTCATTGTGAAATACAGTATATTGGGGGGGGGGGCTGTGACCAAGGCGTGTATTTCTGAGACCCTACAAGAAGAAGCAATGGCCACCAGGAAGGCTGTCTTTCAAGTGAGGAATTTCAACTTGCAAGTAGCTAGAGGCTTAAAAGGTTTACCAGTGAGCATGTCTAGCACAAGGTTAATGTCCCAGGCTGCAACTGGACATCTAATAGGAGGTGTGGTATGCAGAATGCCCTTAAGAAACTGCTTAACTATAGGTAGCTGAGCCAGAGACATAGAGAGTACTGGCTCATGATATGCCAAAATTGCACAAAGATGAACTTTGACTGTGGAGTATTGCAGATCTGTGTTTGAGAATGTAACCCCCCTACAAATGGGGGTTTCTAAAAGTCTTCCTGGGGCTTGCCTAAATGCTCCATGCCTAACTGATGCTCGGCGTGAGGCCGCTAAATGTGGGAGTTGTGAGTGCTTTTAAAGCCTCCAGTACTGTCTCTTTAAGAGCTGCCTGCTCACAGGTTTTGGTGGGTTGAATGGGGGGACTGGGGCTTCTCTGTTCAAATCCCACCCTGGGCTGCTGTCTGATTGCTCCGTTTCTGCAGTCACTAAGAGCGTAGAGAGAGCCCATCTGAAAGATGTAACTGTTTCCTTGAAAACATTTAGAGCATGGGTGAGATTGCAGTTTTGTCTAACCTGCCTTTATTGCAGCTGGACTTTGTGCTGTACCCCTCCATTTTGGACCAGGACTGTTCTGAAGGATCCAATAGTAGCCAGGGGGCATCTAAAATGGCATAAATAGTGACCAACCAGAATCAGGACTTAAGCTGGAGCCAGCTGACCAATGGGGATACAGCTAGTGATTCTGGGAAGTGGAGTTCTGGACCATGGCGCCTTTTTGCACCAATGAGGGCAGAATTAAGTGACTGGCACCTGCAGCCCTCCAATGGGATCGGGTGGTGCCCGAATAGGATTCCCTGACTGGACTGCCGAGGGAGAGAGATGGTGTGGCTGTGAGTGAGGAAGGAGCTCGGGGCTCCTGCGCCATTGAACGTTCGCTCGGGAAGTGTGTGTAAGGCCAGTGTCGGGCACATTGAATCACCGGTAGACCTGGACTAAATCCGCTGGGTAGCAGTCAGAGGAGGCTGTGCAGAAGCGCAGCTACCTACCAGGCTCACCCTGTAGAAGACTGGAGAATCTGCTTGAATCGCGCTCAGTCTGTCAGGAACAGTGAAGCTGCATCGGTTTGGCCCGGTGTATGCCATGCAGGTGATCGAGAAGGACAGCAGCTGCCTGGTATGGTACCCCTCTGCCTTGCATATAAATGTGTGGAGAAGCATTTGAAGTCCAGGCTTGGTCCTTCGAGTGGCGCAAGAGCGCTCTGTCTACTGGAGTTGTGAGTACTAAATCAGGGTAGCTCCCTGTCAAATGGTCCTAGTGAGGGCAGGACTTTCTGGGTTCTGTACTGGTGACACTAACTGAGCCCGCTGGCTCTACTTAATCTTTGTAGGAATCAAATGCTCGTTTGAGTCAGGGCCCCAACCAGCTGCATCGAGGGAGTAGCCTTTAGGGCTTGGGTACCCAGGGACAGTGACTTATAGGTTAGGCCTGTGCACAGAGCCCTAGATAGATACTCATATATTATAGTGGTAAGCTAATTAACCTGATCACCCCCAGTCCTTGTTATTTCCCCCCTAAATAAATCAGATTGATCGTTTTGCAAAGGTACACTGGCTAGTTTGTGTGTTAATGGTGAATTACTGTACAGTGATTATTGTGTAACAGCAACTTACTTTTCAGGGGGTCCCCGGAGCAAGCTGATTGGTTCAAGCCGGGGGGGATGTGTATATGGTAAGGACACTGTGATTGATTTGTGTGGGCCACTAGTGGGAAGAAAAGGGGGTTGCAGCAACCCAGAGGGCTGTGACCAAGTCATACTCGACTGTCCTAATCCTGACCTCTGGGTGAAGGCACCCGCCAACAGATCTAGGCCCCTCACCCTGTTACAGTCAGAGCAGGCAAGGGTAGTAGCCCTCAAGATAGCTCCCCCTGGGGGTTACAAGAAGTCAAAGAGATACTCCAAGACTTTATTCGGTGGGCAGGAAAAAGTATTCCAAGAGGATTTTGCACACCAGCAGTGCTGGGTAAGTTACTTTAAAAAAGTAATTGGTTACAGTTACTAGTTACTCTCAAATAAATGTAATCAGCTACAGTTACTGATTACTTGTCTATGAAAAGTAATCAGTAACTGTAACTGTAATGCATATTATTTTTTCTATTACTTTCTATTACTTTTTATAACTTGCTCCAGGATAATCGGTGCTTCTCAGTGAATTCATTTGTTTCAAAATAAACATTTTCTCCCTTGGCCTATGTGTACTTACTAGTCACTCCTACCACCTAAGCCTCTATTTGTGATCCATGCAAGCCCCTAACCTCCTGCCTCCATAAATGCACATGGTCTGTGGACAAACTGGTTCATGAACGAGTTTCAGACTTGGGATACCATAGTGGTAAAACAGTGCAGATCATACCTTGCATGCCACAGATCCATTTAAAGTAATTTCCCTTGAAGAATGAGCACTGAAACACATTTTGTTTTGGTTACAAGAGTTGAAGCTATGATTCCAGTCATGCACATTAATATCAGCTCTAATGTGCATGTCTAGAATTGCGGCTTCAACTTTTGTAACCAAAAAATTGGGGCAAGATCACCTTTTTTATTCTTTTAACATACACAAAATACCATCATAAGGCAGTTTAAAGTAGCTATACAAATCAGAACATTGCAACATGTAGCTAGGTAGTACCAGCAATAACATTCATTCTGTGCTCGCCATGTGCTTGGGCATGTTTCATAACACCATTAGTTTGCTTTGGGCACAAAACGGCCCTGGAGCAAACTTTTTAGCGAGTGCAGTTCAGGAACTTTGAAAAATCTGGCTGTACTGCTCTAAGATGTAATAACGTTACACCACTAACCAACTAAAGCAGAAAGAGAACCTCAGTGCAACCTTTCTTCAGCAACTTTAACCTAATCAGTGAACACTGCTGTTCAACTGAGTCTCACACAGATCATATTTCCAGAAGTGCAACCTAATGAAACTACCGCAGAGCTACAAGCATACAATCTTACCCAATTACACATCTACCAACTTGTTAAGAGCTACAAGCCCAGTATAACCCCAGCTATATAATACATTAGAACTCATCCCTTGACGAAACACCAAATTAGAACAGGTATAAAAAAATAAACATTTTATAAGTGGAATAAATCATTTCTAAGGGGAGGCATGTGCGTCTGCCAATATACCTTCTGGAGATTTAAGCCTTCAGTGTTTTACCAATTAGTACAGTTTTTTGTTTTAAAAATATTTTCCATAATTTTCCTCGTTTCCCATTTTTAAAGTGTAATTAGACTCCAGAATGGGAGTTAAGCTGCAATTACCACACTTCTAGGGGCTGCAAGGCCCAGTGTCTGTGGCGTCAGGCCTCACTAGGTCAAGGCATGCAGTAATCTCAGCATAACAACAGATCTTGTTTTATGGCATATAGAAGATCTATGGTCAAAACAGCTATTCTAACTCCATTTTGCATTTTTTGCATGCATTTAGTTGAACCTTTTTGTCTCATTTATAAGTAAATATGTAAAAAAAAAAAAAACGGTGTTCAGCTCATTCCAGACAACTCCAATATTTTGAAATACACAATGCCCACCATATGGTTTTAAACACACTAAAAAAATCAAATTTTGAAACTGTGACAAAGAACGTACCTTTTTGCTTCAGAAATATGTTGCCAGCATTAATACGTGTTGTAACATTTAGGAACAGTCTTAGTAGTAGTCCAATATAAAGAGTTGCAATTTTGTGTTAACCAGACAGTAGAAGTGATGAAAAAGAACAGGTGGTAATACCTTTCGATTATTAGAGACTTCATTAATTTAGAAAGATTGTGTAATCAAATAAGTCTGTTGGTCAAAAATGTAACTTTTTTGCCTCAGTTCTATTAATCCATTGTGTAGTTCTTAGAACACATGTCACCATGGCCCCCACATCGATGGTAAGGGTATTCCAGGGCCAGGGTGTTCAGGTGTACAAATGGATCCCTTTTGGCTGCAGTGAAGGGTGCAGGACTGGAAGGTCAGCTCCACATCAAGTCCACGCAGTCTGAGACAGCTAAATCAAACTTTGGATGGTGATTCTACTTGGATTTACTTAACAAGTTCTAACCTTCACAGCAGAATTCATTTTGGGAGGATTTTCCTTAACAAATTCAGTTGCAAACTTTTAAAAAATTCCTCCCCATGGAGTTTTATTTGTTAATTTATATGGAGTAAATCAGAGGACTCAGAGTTTGCCTTCCACGTAAAACTTCAGATTCCACATAAATTAACTACTACAACTCCGGGGGGTGTTGGGGTGGATTTTCAAAAGGTTTTAACAGAATTCATTAGAGAAAATCCTGCACTGAAGTTTAAAATTTTGTAAACAAATGTAGGTAGAATCGCTGCTCAAAGTTCTGGTGTAGTTGTCCGGGGCACTTGACGTGCTACCCTGGTGGGTCAGGGGGCCCAGTGTGGTGCACTCACTTAAAACAAGGTTGCAGCAACTCAGTGATACAGTCCTCTTTTACTTAGCACAGTGGGATGCCTGCCTTCAACTCAGGCACTGACAGATTTAGAGAGACACAGTTAAATGAAAACAGTAATTGCAGCTTGATATTTATTAATGCACAGTACCCACAGTCAATCCTGACAAACATCAATGCCCTCAACTGGCTTGCACAGTATAGCCCAGAGGTTATAGTAATAACCTGTGATAAAGCTTGGTACATCCAGCAGACCTGGGTAGAGTTTGATTCCCACAACCTCCACTGTGTGACCCTGAAAAAGTCGTGTAACCTTCAGTGCTCCTGGGTTGCCATTGCACTTGAAAGCAGGCATAAATGTATCTTGTGGGCCTGACCCAGTTACCAAAGAATTAAATAAAATAAAAACCTAGAGTGATAATTTTTGGGTTTTGGGCTTTGGTTAGCAGTACCATCCCATGGTATCCAACTTGGAAGAGACCTTTCCTTGTTTAATCCAGTGGATCACTTCTTTTTGCACTTACGGTTAGCTGCCAACAAATATTCAATGACTTGTTTATAAATACGTAAGCATTAATCACCGATGAAGGTGGCATCTAATGGGGAGTTAATGCATGGTTGGGACTGTTGCGGCACGAGGCCGGAGGCTGAGGGCGTACAATGGTCCCACCCTGCTCGATTAGATCTCACCTCGGAGGGATAATGCACTACTTTTATGGTGGTGCAAAGTAAGTTTGATCTGGATATTTTTTACTTGTTATCGACACACATGAGCAGTAGCAATTTCTCGTTACTGATTTATGGTTTCTATCTGCTTCTTTATAAGGATCTGTCTAAGTGCCACAATGCGCGTGCACATCGGACTGCTAACGTCGATTTATATAGTGTCTAGCAACTTTCGACACGTTACCACTTTGTTTTATCTTGCGAGATACGGATAACATATTCTTTTCACTTACAACTTTCCCACTTCTATTCGACTACTGTACTCGTGTGCATCAACTTCTTACTGATTTTGCTACCGTGCTGCATTGTGAGAACTCTTTCTTCACTGCATACTTTAGTGTGCTACAGGACTGACAGGGCTTTTCTTATCTCACTGTGCAGACCTGCACTAATCTTTCCGACCAACAGGTGGCACTTCTACAACACTACAATACTTCTCTTTTTTTACATGACGTGTTTCATGATGCGGTACTTTCCCTGTGCAATTTTGCTGCCACTGTTGTTATTTCGATTGGGTACGTTCCTGGCCTGCTGACAGTGCTGTTTCACCTAGCAACTACATTTTTCTTCCTGCCCATTGCTCGCCACAGTCGAACTCAATTGCTCGGCTCCCCCCCTGCATTTTGCACCAGTAGGTGGCGCATTTCACACAGCAGCAGACTTCTGCTCAGTTCGTGTCTGCTGTATTCCTTGCTGTTACTGCCGACTACTGCGTTTCCCTTTTTTTGCAACTCGTCCTCTATCATCTCAGTGAGTCCGTGGCTAACACTAGTCTTCACCTTGGTCTGCTGTCTCCAGACGAACACTCTTCCCTCACCGTGCTACACATCGGTGTGCTGCCTCCTTCGCGCTCCCATTCACTTTCACTACCTGTTTTCGTGGCGCCACTTATTGGTCAGACTTCTGGCAAAATATGCCATCCTGACTTATTCAGATGCGCGCTCCACATTTCTGAGGCTTGCCCGCGCCGCTACTGCTCCTCCACTGTTCTCTTCTGCACGCTCCCGACAGCAACATGGCATTATCGTGCCATAATGCCGTGTTGCTTTTGTGCCACCTAACCCAATTCATCCAATTGTATTCCTTCTTTGACATGTTCTGTTTTTTGCCATGTTACAATAACACTTAACTGTTCTGGACTGACAGCAACTACCAATGATGCATCATTACCCCAAAAAATAAAGGTGTTTGTGAAAACTGAATACCTGCTGATAGGCAAGCTAACAGTAAAAGCACAGCTGGGAACACGACTCTCTCTCTTTGACTAAACTTTTCAGTGCTGCCACATCTGAAACTGTGGAGGTGTAGGAGGCATATGGCAACCCCTTCCCCCAGCAGTGAGGGTTATCTTGGGGGAAGGCTGTCTAGGAGAAACAGCTCTTTTCTCTACACAGTCCTGCATGGAATTAGATGCATGTGCAAAACGATTTTCAACTCATTCACCACTGTCTGGGGGGAAGGGGTTGCACAAACTGATACATCAGGATGCCTGAAAACAGCTATACACTCCTACCCCTTGGCACAATTTAATGTTGGAAGTATTACAAACTTGTTGTTCCCTGGCTAATGTGCACTGATCAGCTGAGCAGCTCTCCCTCCTGCCAGTCGGGCCTGGCCTGGCTCATCTTCCTCTTGCATCCCCACCTTACCTGGCTATTGCTGGCTCTACTGTCAGGTCTTGTTACCAGCGTTAATTACCATCTAACAATGGTGCAGTGCTACTCTCATCTCTCCTGCTCTGCTGATCAGGTTCTGGCTCCTCCACTCCATCCTCTTCAGCAGCTGGCTGCCTGCCCTCCCTGGCCCACGTGACAACCGGACCGACCGACACATGACTCACACTGACTATGGGCACACCGCACAACCTCACTGGCACTCTAGGCTCCCTCAGTTGTGGGGCTAGTTTTGCACTGTGCGGCTAGACCACCTGGTCGCTCTGGAGTCTGGTTAGAGGGATGTCTGGTTGGTCCCAGTCCCTTGCCTTCTTCAACTTTTACATTACTTCTCTTTGGCGCTGCCTCCTGACCTGTCACAGTCACTCCAGTCCTCCCTACTGCTCATCTCGGTTTATCTTCCCTCTGTGGTGCCATGTGCATACGTATATCGGGATTAAAAGGGGCCAGATTCAAAAAACATGCCACAGTCCACCAAAGAACGGGCTCAGGGTTAGGTCAGGATCACTTGGGGGAGTGCAGTAAGCCAGAGAGTGCACCCATGCCCAGGTCACACGCACCCAAACAGTGCCAATTTGAAAAAAAAATTGCCTTTTAATGTTATAATAAATCATTGGTGGGAATGAGCACACTTCAGAAAATATTGCAGGCCCATTAACCCATATTACCTCAGCACCTATGCCACGATTCTGACGGCCGGCGGGGTGGGGGTGGGAATCTGGTCCTGAGTTATATAGTAAACTCCGTTACAGTAACTGCTTTACTTGAAAGAAAATGTAATCTGTAAGGCGTTACAGATTACATTTTCTTTCAAGTAATACGTTACCATTACACGTTACATGACAATGTAATCAGATTACAGTAACGCGTTACTTGTAATGCGTTACTACCCAACACTGCACACCAGATAGGGAAATACTTCCATTTAGCTATGTAGGTTTTTCTAGTAGCCAGCTTGCATACAGCCAAAAGAATATCTGAAACTCTACAAGAAACATTAAACCTGTTCACCTCTATCTCCTCAGGAGCCAGGCATGGAGGTGAAGAGACCTCAGGTTGGGATGAACTACCGGGCCCTGGGTCAGAAGGTTTGTCTGAAGGGGAAGCGGTTTCACAGAGGTTTCTGATAGCCTGTTGATCAGAGGAAACCAAATCTGATGAGGCCAGAATGGGGAAAAGAGAATCATTCTGCCCCCCCCATGCCTCCAATTTGAACAGTACTCTCTGAACTAGTGGAAGAGGAGGAAATGTGTACAGAAAGCGTTTTGTCCACTGCAGCCTGAATGCATCCCAACAAAAAATGCCAGGTTCTGGATTTCTGGAGCAGAAGAGAGGCAGTTTTGTGTTGTGTGGGGACGAAAAAAGGTCCAGGTCTGGAGTTCCCCATTCTTCGAAGAGTGACTGAACGACGGTTAAATTGAGAGACCACTCATGAGGATCTGCCTCCATTCTGCTCAGACAGTCCGCTAGCTCATTTTGTGCTCCTGGCAGACAGACCACCTGAATCAGAGCCTTGTGCTCCAGGCACCATTCCCACACTCTCATGGCTTCCCTGCATAATGGGTAAGAGTGTGCACCGCCCTGTTTGTTGATGTAATACATCACTGCCTTGTTGTCTGTTTGAAGGAGAATGGTCTTGGGACAGAGTATGTCCTTCAAAGCCAGGACTGCATAGAGGACGGCTCTCATTTCCAGAATGTTTATGTATAGTTGAGACTCGTCCTGAGTCCACGTGCCCTGGGTGTGGAGATCCTGGCAGTGAGCTCCCCAGCCCATCAGGGATGCATCTGTGGTAATGGAGATCTGATGATCCAGAGGGGTGAAGGGATATCCTTCCAGAAGGTTGTCCTCCTGAGATGACCAGGTGAGGGACCTTTTCAGAGGTTCTGTCACCTTGATGAGAAAGGACTGAGGGTAAGTGGTTGGGGACCACTGAGTACTGAGCATCCACTGAGTGGTTCTCATGTGGAGACAAGCCAAAGGTACAGTGAACACCGAGGATGCCATAAGACCCAGCATCCGCTGCATTGAGAGCTCGCATTGAGCTGTGTTTTCTGATGAAGTGATCAATCTGTAGGATATCGCTCCTTCTGTCCTCTGGAAGAAAAGCTTTTATGCAGGAAGTGTCCAGAAGGGTTCCTATGAAGATGAGCTTCTGGGAGGGCTACAACTGTGACTTTTTGAGGTACAGCAGGACTCCTATGGATGTGAAGAAGTCTGAGGCCATGGCCACAGCCTCCAGAGTCTCTTGCCTGGAGGGGTTTGATAGAAGCCAGTCATCCAGATATGGGAATACTTGGATTCCGATTTTCCTTAGATGTGCCACGAGAACTGCACAGCACTTTGTAAAAACTTGAGGCGCTGAGAATAGCCCAAAGGGCAGGACTCTGAATTGATAGTGTTGACACAACGCCATGAACCTTAGGTATTTATGGTGCTTTGGGTGTATGAGAATGTGTTGGTAGGTATCCTGCATGTCCAGGGAGGCTAGCCAATCATGTTGATGAATCAAAGGTAGTAGGGTACTGAGTGATATTATCTTGAACTTTTCCTTGTGGAGGAATTTGTTTAGCTTTCTGAGATCGTGAGTAGGGTGCTTGCCGCCAGTTTTCTTTGGAACCAGAAAGTAATGGGAGTAGAAACCTGTGTTTCATTGATTCAGTGGAACTACTTCTACTGCCCTGTTGTTCAGAAGGCCTTGCACCTCGGAAGCAAGAAAATCTGACTGCATCGCAGACAGCCTGGGCCGCCGCTTGGGAGGATGATCCGGAGGGGTTTCCGACAGATTGAGAGAGTACCCCTCACGGATTATCCTGAGGACCCATTTGTCTGATGTTATAGATTTCCACTGGTCATAGAACTGAGCCAGACATCTTCCTACTGCTGAGGAAGAGTCCCCCTTGGACAGCTGAGGTGGGACCTGGGCTAGGAATTCAGAAGGTGGCACTGGGCACTTTATGGCCTTGTGCTTTCTGCTGCATTTTCTTTTGTGGCTGAGGAGTTTGGTTTCTGTTAAAACCTCCTCTGCCTTTGCCACGAAAGGACTGACGGTTGCGAAACTGACACTTGTTCCCACCTCCTGTCTTAATGGCAGACCTAGTCTTCTGAGTGGTCTCTAGTGCTTGCTCCACCTGAGGCCCAAACAGATACATAGCATCAAAGGGTAAAGCCATGACTTTTTGTCGGGTGTCATTTGTAAAGCCTGAAGTATGCAGCCAGGAATGGTGATGGGTGCAAATGCCAGCCGCCGTTGCCCTGGAAGCAGTATTGAAAGCATCCATTGCAGCTTTAATTTGTTGATTATTGGATTTGATACCTCTGGTTATGGTCTGTAGTAGCTCTGAGTTAACCTATGACTCGGGCAGAGCTTCTACTGTTGCTTTGAGTGAGTGCCAAAGAACATACTCGTATTGAGAAAAATAACCCTGGTAGCTAGCAATACGCATGCCCAGGGTTGAGGCAGCAAAGACTCACTTACCTAAGGTGTCTATCTTGCAAGATCCTTTGTTTATAGGATGGGCTTTGGTTCCTGAGGGAGTACAGCCTTATCATTCTCTGCCAGGACCACTATGGTATCGGCAAAGGCTTGTGAAGTCAAGATGGGGCGATCCTTGGGAGGAGCATATTTCCTATCTATGGATTTGGCCACAGAGGGAATCAGAGCCGGATTCTTACACACCATCTGGGAAAGAGTCTCGAAGGAGGACTGTATCGGAGGGGTTAAATCCATAGGGATTTCCAGGACATGTAGATACCGGAGGTGCAGAAGCTTCCCAGGATCGATCTCCATGGTCTGGAGAGAAAGAGTAGAATTTAAATTCTTGAGCAGAGACTTAAAAGAAAGATCTTCAACAACAGGCTGTGCAGGAGGATTGATCCCTGCCCCAGGGCAGAATCGGCATCAATATCATCACCAAGCCGAAGATCCAGATCAGGCAGAAAATCATCTCCTGACAGTCCAGGGGACTGTATAGACAGGAAAAGAATGAAAAGCAGGAGGAAGAAGAGGAGGAGACAGAATTGGAGTTGAAAACTTCTGGAAACTAGTCAGCACCGTACACATCCCCGGCGCTGTCAAAGGAAGTGGTGCTAAGTACAGAGATGGCACCGATGCACAAAACTGCACCACGCCTGGCACTGCCTGGAAACTCAGCACCATGCACGGTACTGACACCACCCCCGGAGTTGAGAACGGTGTAGACAGGGAGAGCGGCACCACACATGGTGCCGACACCACTCCTGACACCGAGGATGGTGCCGGCGGGGCATGCGGCACCATGGACGGTGCTGACACCAAGCGCGGTGCCGAAAAGGACCTCAACACCAGAGAAGCCAGTGCCGCAGGCAGCAACACCACCACAGAAGTCAGTGAACTGTGATTTGAAGGTAAAGAATGAAAAATGGCAAGAGATAAAGGCATCAGTGTGGACTACTGCGCCGCAGCCATGTGAGGGGGATAGACACAGAGGCACGGAGTCAATGGCACCGAAGAAGGCACCGTGCGACTAGCCCCACCTGCTGATCTGACAGGTGCGAAGGCTCCGGCGACAGACTGGCAGGCTTGGGCAGGCGGGACAACCTCCGAGCCCACTGCTCCATAAGAGTGGCCCAATGGTGAAACTGCTCATTGAAAGCCCCTCCAGAAGGCAGAGAGAGGCTCTGGTGTTGAAGAAGCTGGCTGCCAGAGATAGAAACCAGTGACTCCGAATGAAGCGGAGACCGGAGCCTGACCCCAACAACTGACCGTCTACGCACAGACATACCAGAGGCGACCTCGAGTGATGCCGTCTCTTCTTCGACTGGTGGTCCGAAGAAGAACTTGAGGTCGAACGGTGCCATGAATGGGACCATTTCTTTTTATGCTTTCGCGGGATTGCCCATCCCCCCGAGCACTGGACCGTCTGTTGTTGGACCCTTCCTCCGGAGAGGGTGGTGCACCAGACCCGGCCTGGCTGACTGAACAGCTTTCATGTGAAGTCTCCCTACCATCACCTGCCCCACTCATAGTCAACTCCGTCAATAGAGGACTGAAGACTTCTTTCTTGTACAAGTAAGAAATTAGTTAAAATGTAATAGGTACTTTTCGTGTTAAGATATAAAATAACAAAAACTGAAAACTAAGCTGCTAATTTTAAGTTTGACTCCTGGTGGGCGAGCAACATTGTCACTGAAGTGCACTCAGTTGTGGGGAAAAAAGGAACTGAGGCAGTTGGAGGGTCGACGCCGAGATAGTCTATACCACGCGAGCCTGGCTTGTAGTGCCTCTCCCTCGTGGCTCCATCTCAGCGCCTGCTCTCCTGAAAAAGTTTGGCTCCCGCTGGGTCCTAGCACCTCCAGCGTACTCCAATTAGTGTGAATGAGTGGTGGTGACTTTATGGCCAGGAAGATCAACCAGTTGGTTCCTTATAAGTTACTATCAGGTTCGTTCAATGTAGAAACAATCATCAACCCACTTAACACTAAATGTCCCAAAACGTGTAAAAACAAAATTTTTAGTGATAGTGATTCCAAGGATAACTCACTTCAGCAGTAATTTATAAATATATAAAACTTCTGTCTTACTGAACATATAAAATAACAATAAGGAAATACGAAAAATGAAAGAATTGGATATCATAAAGGAATTGAGGAGTGCTTGGTCATCTCCAATGGTAATTGTAAACAAAAAGGAAGGGGATGTTAGAATCTACCTTGATTTTAGGAAACTTAATCACGTGTCAGAATTTGACAGTCATCCTATGCCCAGAATAGATGATTTGCTGAGCAGACTGGGGAGTGCAAAGTATATCTGTACCCTTGATCTCACCAAAGGTTGCTGGCAAATACCTTTAGCTAAAGAATCCAGAGACAAAACTGCATTTGCCACTCCTGTTGGATTCTATAAGTTCACCACCATGCCATTTGGTTTACATGGTGCACCAGCTACATTCCAGCGGTACATGGATGTAATTTTATCCCTTCACACTGGTTATTGTGCTGCATACCTGGATGATGTCGTGATGTACAGTCCAGACAGGAAAAGCCACCTGGAACACCGCATACAGGAAACCAGATATCTAAGCTATGTATTAGGAAATGGAGAAGTTAAGCCAGACATTTCTGAAATAGAAACTGTAGCTAACAGCCCTGTACCTAAAACAAAGAAACATAGAAACACAGACTTTGACGGCAGATAAGGCCCGCTTGGCTCACCTAGTCTGCCCATTTCCCTACCTAGAGGATAAGCTGCAGATCCTATTTAACCAACAGCCTATTTCTTCCTACCCCCCACAAAAATTGCCTTATGTCTGTCCCATGCATTCTTGAATTCTCCCACAGTTTTAGACCCCACAACCTCCTCAGGAAGGCTGTTCCATGCATCCACCACCATCTCTGTGAAAAAATGCTTCCTCACATTGCCCCTGAGCCATCCCCCCTCTATCTTCAAATTGTGTCCCCTTGTTCTTGCACATCTCTTTTTCTGAAAGATGCTACCCTTTTGGACTTTGTTGATTCCACTGAGGTATTTAAACGTTTCTATCATGTCCCCCCTCTCCCTCCTTTCCTCAAGGGTATACATATTAAACTCCTTTAGTCTCTCCTTGTATGGCTTCTCTTGCAGACCCTGCACCATTTTAGTTGCCCTCCTCTGAACTGCCTCCATCCTTTCTATGTCCTTGCAGAGATGGGGTCTCCAGAACTGGACACAGTACTCCAGATGGGGTCTCACCAACTGTCTGTACAGGGGATAACAACTTCCTGTTTTCTGCTGGTGATACCTCTCCCTATACATCCAGTATCCTCACCCTCCCTACCGCCTTCTCGCATTCGCTCCAACCTTAAGGTCATCTGATATGATTACCCCAGGTCTCTTTCCATTTTGTTGTTGTTACTACCTCCCCCATTGTGTAATCTTCCCTGGGTTTTGTTTCCCAGGTGCATTACTTGCACTTCTTTGCACTGAATCCAAGCTGCCATACTTCTGACCATTCCTCCAACCTTGCCAAGTCCCTTCTCATCCTTTCCACGCCTTGTGTATCAACCCTGTTGCAGATCTTTGTGTCATCTGCAAAGAGGCATACTTTTCCTTCCAGTCCCTCTGCAATGTCACTTATAAAGACATTAAAAAGGACTGGACCCAGTACTGGACCCTGTGGTACCCCACTAGTAACCCCTCTTTCTTCAGCGTGGACTCCATTTACAATTACCTTCTGTGTCCTGTTGTTCAGCCAATGTTTTACCCAGGCTATTTGACTACTAATCTTTTGTGTGGGACTGTGTCAAATGCCTTGCTAAAGTCTAGGTAGGCCATGTCCACAGCCCCTCCCTGGTCTACTACTTTGAAAGAAACATATCAGGTCATTTTTAGGGCTGGCTGGTTATTATCGGAGATTTGTTCCCAAATTTGAGAGTTAGCTACTCCCCTCACTGAACTCATGAAAAAACGGTACCCAAATAATGTGAAATGGACCAAAGAGTGTGATGAAGCTTATTTATTTATTTAAGATATTCACCAGGCAGGCATACTGAGCAGAGTACTGCTCAATTCCAGATGCGACTTGGGGGAGAGGGAAGAGGATGGAAAACATATAAAAGCAGAATAAGACACAGTACCAACGAAGCATAGCAAATAGGTTACATCTTGAACAATGATAAACATGTATGGGGAAAACAAACTAATACAATAGAGTATGGGGGAGGCTAGCTAACAAGCAGGTCTACCTACTACAAGTCAGTAACTCAGCTATGCCGTAAGAGATCCTACTTCATACATATATTGTCTCTCCCTTTTACTACAGGGAGGAAAATCAGTAGCAGTGTGGTGAGGGTAGGCCTACGTGAACCAGGGAAATGCACTAAGGCCTGGGAGAGCAGTTAGGGGGGACAGGAGCAAGATACAGAGCATTAGGAGTCTTGGGGAACTGTCACAGGTTGCGCTGCTGTGAGTTGTCTGTGTGCCTGATGGCCACAGGTAGGGAGTTTGAGAGTTTAGGCATGCGATACTTGAAGGCGGTCTGCCCTTTGGCAGTAGCCATATATGGGACATAGAGGAGCTGGGAGTCAGTGTTTCTGAGGGAGTACACTGTGGGTGGTTGAGCTTGGAGTGTGGACCCAAGGTGGGGAGGGAGGGAGGGTCTGGGACCAGAATTTAGTAGTAAGTCTTGCACCATGGAGCTGTCTCTGATCCTGTAGAGATGGTAGGTTAAGGGACTTGTAGAGTTTGCAGTGGTGCATGGGGGGGGCGGTCTAGGGTGAAACGGCAAAAGAAGTGGAAGAGGGGTTCGAGTTTGGCAAGAGTGGAATTGGGGGTGGCTGTGTATACTATGTCACCGTAGTCTAGTATCGGGAGGATCAATCTCTGTAGAATAGCTTTGCGGGTTTCCAGTGGGATACAGCCCCTGTTACGATATAAGGCACCAAGCTTGGGGTACAGTGTCTCATGGATTGAGTCAATGTGCCCCGAGAAGTCAAGATGCTGGTCGAGCCAGACCCCAAGGAACCGGACGGAGGAGAGGGCCTCCAATGATATACCATCTAAGGTGTGGAAAGAAGGTGCGGTGGGGAGACGGGCGAGTCACTGCCTGGTACTGAAGGTAATGGAGATGTTTTTTGTGGGGTTTAGGAAGAGCTGGTTAGAGCAAAGCCATTTCTGGACAGCGATGAAATCTTCCTGAAGTCTGGGAGCCATCTCAGAGTGGGAAGGACCTGACACATAAAGAGCCGTGTCGTCTGCGTACATATGTAAGGATGCATGTTTATATACCAAGGGCAGGTCATTTAGGAATATGGAGAACAGGATGGGGCTGAGGAACGAGCCTTGGGGGACTCCTGTATTAACTGGGAGGGGGGGGCAGAAGTATGTTGACCAACTTTTACAGCTTGCGATCTTCCAGCTAAGTAGGATTGGAACCAATTGGAGCTGGGTACAGATAGACCTGCCTGTGTGAGTTTGGATAGCAGTAGGGTGTGGGAGACCATGTCAAATACCTTGGCAAGGTCGGTAAAGATTGCTAAGGTGATGTGCCCATGATTCATACCCGTGAGTACAGTGTCAGTGAGCCGGAGGAGGGAGGTGATGGTGGAGTGCGATTTCCTAAAGCCAGATTGGTAAGGTGTGAAGTAGGAGGTGGAGTCAAGGAAAGAGGTGAGTTGGGCTAGTACGAGGCATTCCTGGATTTTGGCTAGGATGGGGAGTAGTGAGATAGGGCGGTAGTTACCTGGAGATGATGGCTTTTCAAGCTATTAAGGCTGCATTATGTTCAGCCTGTTTTAAGGAGCCCAGACTTTGAGAAACCATTTTTTTGTTACAAACAGATGCATCAGAGGTAGGCCTAGGTGCAGTCCTGAGTCAAAATATAGATGGGACAGAACAACCTATTCTGTACATGAGTAGGAAGTTGCATGACAGAGAGAAAAGGTACTCCAGCATTGAAAAGGAATGTTTAGCAACAAAGTGGGCCATGGAGTCCCTTAAGTTTCATTTACTAGGAACTGACTTTGTACTTAGATCACAATCTTTGATGTTGGCTTAACCAGATGAAAGCTAAAAAATCCAGAATCACAAGGTGGTGCCTGGAACTACAACCATTTAAATTTAAGGTAATGCATACATCTGGTAAAGAGAATAGCAATGCTGATTTTCTGCCAATATATGGATCAGGAATTGAGGGTTCCGAAGGTTGAAAAACAAATGTATGGGTTTGAACTTTACTGTTTGCTGTACTGTTATAGAAAAAACAGATAATGCATATATGTTTAATTTCTAAAAGTTAGCAGCAAATGTTAATATAGAATTAATAAAAGGTTTTGGAAACTCGTTTAATGAAACAGGTTCCCTCTTAAGGAGGAGTGTATGTGACAGGGTGGAATAGGACCCTGTCCCAGTTGTTCTGGAACGAGTTTGAATGCAGGGATCTGTTCTGTTTTATTCCTTTTCTGTCTCTTGTCTGTCTGGTTGCACAACCAAATTTTCCTGTGAGACCTCGGATTTGATCATCCCGACAGTCTCGCAATTCTTTGCCTCTCACTGCCCTTCAGTCTTCCCTTGCTCTCTTTCTTTTTCTTCCTTGCATATCTGCTGATATAAAAATATATGCAAATCATTATGTGGAAATGAAACTGATATTGGGATCCTTTTGTTCAGAAAATATATAGTGTTAATTTTTGAAATGTATATAATTATAGTTTGAGATGATTGCAAAAAAAGCTATTGGAAAATCAAGAGGTTACCGGAGGGCAATTTTTAAGCCTTTTGCAGAAGAACTGTGGAAAAGGGGCCTCAACTCAGGCACACTGTTCTAGCAGCACCTGCCTGATACTTACAAGAACAGGATGCTTGTTCAGAATGGGGGCTGGAAGGACTTATAAGAGAGCTGAGCTGCAATTGCAGGTGAGATGGACACACAGAGATTGAAAGAAAACTCTGATGAATCTGCTGTTTATTCTTCCTTCGTAAATAGTTATTCTGAATAAGTTCATTTTTAATGTTACTGCTAGTGTAAATAATTATTTTTTGCAAATTTTACAACTGCTCCTGGTTTTCCTATGCTTTCTGACCTGTGCCTCGATGACAGTATGGTGCAGTCTGACCTCTTTGGGCACTATGGCTTTGTCATTCTCAGCCAATGACAATGGCATCTGCTATAAGCTAAATGAAATACACAGGCTTAGCTATAGGCGCCACAGAATTTTTGTCTGCCTGTTTGGGGACAGCTGCAACAATAGCAGGCCTCCTCCAAGCTGCCTTTGAGAGTGTCTCTAGGGCTGGAGGGATAGGAGGAAGAAGCTGGGATATTAGGCATATTTAAAAACTCAAGTTGGAAGTGCCTAGCCTGGTCTATTGTTGCTAGCTCAAAATTCAATGTGGAATGCATATTTTTGAGCAGAGCCTAGAAGGAGTGGTCTTCCTGAGGTACAGTCACAAGAACTGGTTCTGAGTTCTCTGTACCCATAGTACAGTATGAGTCCTTATCCCCACCATCAGAGATGATGAGGTCAGAGTCTGATTCATCTCCCTCTACACCCTTCTGACATGGAGATTAGTAGAAAGGAAGGGTTAGAGAGTCAACAATGCAGTGTGCAGCCATAGCAATAGTGGTGACACCGGGCGAGGCCCCAGTGGCCTAGAAAACAGAGCTGAGTGTGCTGCAGACACTGACATCCCTGAGAGGAATGCTCCCAATGCTGCAGGCTCATGCAGCATTTCATATAGTGCTGTAGGTAGTACCAAGGTAGGCTCCAAGGGCTCCAACACTGTCATTGCATGTAATGCCGCATACAGCGGCGACAATCCAGCTGTCACCAAAGTGACCATCAATGGCACCATGTCATTATGGTCCCTGTAAAGGATCGAGGTGATACCACAAGTGGGGCAGATGTTGGCTGCGCCATTGTGGCACCAGCCCAGAGGTCAGTGCCATAGACAGCCACATGCCTAAGTCAAGCGGCACTGCATGTGGTGCCCACCCAGCTGACACCAAGGGGTCAGGGGCTGTCAACAGCAGTGGCACCGCATGACTTATATGCTGCACCCACAGCTCCATAACAGCTACCCAATGGCTGAACTGACCACCAGGGTCTTCATTAAGAGACTGAGAGAGGCTCCAGGATTGAGATAATGACCTCATAGGCCCGGGCGACCTTGGTATCATTGGGAACTATGGTGGTTAACCCAAGCCTGTAGAAGTCAGGTGTCTCACAGCAGAATGGTTAGAGGATGACCTTGACTGGTGCAATTTCTTTTTCTTTTCTTTTTTACTTTCTGTTTTTTATTTCCCCCTACATCCCTCCAGCTCCATCTCCTCAGGACCACCAGTGGAGTCACACCTGATACCCACCTTACCTATTCTGTCCCATTCCCCCATGGAGCTGTGGATTTTCCCTCTGGGCGGGGACGAGATGGGGCCCGTATGCCCCGAACTTTCCTTGTCTTCATCGGGTTTGGGCGGCTAGGCAGGAGGGAGCACACCAGGGTCTTTCTCCAGTGGTCTGTCTCCCCAGAGCTGGAAGGCATTTTCTCCCTTTCTTTGGGGTGTGGAGTGTGTTGTAACGTCAAGGCATGAGGGCCGACGTCCTTCACGCACTCCCCCTACTTTTTCTACATTCAAAGCTTGCTGTACTTCAGATCTCCACCTGAGGTCAGCCAAGCTCCGACCCGTATCCCCCCTCCCTCCCTCCCGGGGAAGGCGAGTGGTCCTTGGGACACTCAAGCCTCTCCCCCGGCTGGCCCTCCGACATCCCGGGCTTGTTCCTGAACCCAGGTCGTCGGCGTCGCAAGTGGCAATCCAACCGCTGTGCTGGTGGGCCACCAGGCGACTGGTGCCATTTCTTCCCCTTCTTACAAGAAGAAGAAGACGAGGCCGAAGGGTGTAAAGACCCAGAGACTGAGCTTCTGCAAGATCTGGATTATTTCTGTTTTCATCTGTAGAAGAACTGTCTCTCTTCCCAGCTGCTGGACTGCCCATTGTCAGAGCATCTGCCCAGAGAGAGATGGTGTCCAGACACGGTCTCATTGCCAGAGCAACTTGCCTTTTCATGCTCCCTACTCTCTTTTACGGTTGTCAACCATTAGCACGAGGTAGAACTGAAAGAAAACTGTTAAGATTTGCATAAAACTAAGCTAAACTGTCACAAATATTTTAAAAAACCCTAATAATTTAAGCACTAAAACTGAAGAACTGAATGCTGTCATTGAATACACAGTAAAGTTCTGGCCCCTGTCGAGGACAGTGATGACACTACTGATGCACACTTGATGGTGGTAAAAAAAAATGGAGATGGTTTGAGGCTGGTGCTGCTCTATGCCAGCAGGTCCTTGTAGCAACACCCACTGTACCTACCACAACACCAGCCGCCACCAGCAAAGTTCTGGCTTCCTTAAGTGGGAATCAATGGTGAAGATTGATTCTTCGAAAATTAAGGTATACCCTGGTGTCTAGTGGACTGCCCTCCCCTCATCACTCATGAGTTGTAATAATACATTTACTCTGGTAGTCTAGCAGACCCCCCACCATCACAGAGTGAAAACTTTCCACCCACTGAGGACACCCGTAACCCCAGCTGTCACTCACCAGTTCTTCTGCAAAGGAGGAGCCTCCAGCACAACCCTCTGCTCACCTCTACTGCCAGCCATCATCAACAGTCACAGAATGTGATCATGAGTACTGTACTTAAGAGCAGGACTAGTGAGTGGTCACCAGAGTGAGGGAGGTGCAGGATGGAGGGGGCCCTCAGCTAGGTGGGGGGACTGTCACTCAGTGGGGGTTGGGCATCTGATATTCTACCAGAGAAAACTTATTATTGTAACTCATGGGTGATTGAGAGGAGGGGGGACCACTAGATACCAGGGAATACCTTGTTATGTGATATCATGGGCAATCAGAGTGTTGGGGGCAGCTAGATACTGGAAAATCTGGATAATTTTAAAACATGGGCAATTGGGGAATTAATGACTTCATACACATATTTGTGAATGACTATTACAGTATGCACCGTAAGCCTATACTGTAAGCTGTCATTCAGCAGGCAGCCGTGGAGGTATGCGGGTGGGTTTGCTGCTGCCCGATGATGACTGGGGGGAGAGCTGGGTGGGCAGGGGGTCTTGTGTGGGTGGGAGGGTGCCACTGGACCACCAGGGACTTCTTTCCATCGTGTGTATGGGCAATCGGGGGTTATGGGCCGGGTGGGGGTACCAGTAGACTACCAGGGCATTATAATTCTATTTGTAGCGGCGATTGGAGTTATGGGGCAGGTGAGGGGTTCCACTAGACTACCAGGGCATTATAATCTATTTTTAGCAGTGATCGGAGCTACAGAGCAGATGGGGGGGTACCACTAGACTACCAGGGCGGTCTTTTTCTATGTTTAGCAGCGTTCGGAGCTATGGAGCAGGTGGGGGGGGTACCACTAGACTATCAGGGCACTGCTATTGTTGTTTTTCGGGTGATCGGGGTTACAGGCAGGGAGGGGGAAACCACTGGACCACCAGGAACTGTGTAGGGTGCTTGTGCAGAGTGTTCTGGGGGGAGGTCACCCACGGCTGGCAGCTGCTGTGATGCAGCTTGCATTACGGCAGCTCGCCTGTGGATGGCTACCATTTGAGCCATATTTTTCTGGCTCAGCCTTGTGCCCCAATATACAGCACATCTCAGGGTTGTACCAGCATATGCATCGAACATCCCGGGCTGAATATCGGGATGTGCCGCATATACATGGGCATGCCCCCTGGAGATGTGCCGCAAACATTATCTTTGTACCCCAACACATCAGGAATTGCGCTGCGCAATTCCTCTGTATGAATATTGCCCTGGGGCACATTTCTCGGACTGCACTGGTGCACCTCAGTAACCCCTTTGAATATATGGGCCTATATATATATTACATATATTTCTCCTCCCCATTATTTGCTACTTAGGAAATTTGCATGAATATATGATCTTTACCCCTTAGAGTTTCTTTAGAGTCCATCTTCCTCTACAGCTTATTCCCTACTTCAAGTCTTAAGCCTATGTTGTGACATCACAACCTGTTGCCATTGGAGTAACTATGATATCCCAAGCAGTGCTCTGTTACTTCAGGTAGAGAGAAAGCAACAGGAATAGACAAACTCTTCAGGAACAAAGATACTGTTTTCATACAAATGATCTCAGTAGTAAATAATTGGGAGGAGTAATATAGCACTAATGGGAAATACAGACTGGATTGTGTCTAATTATTAGGTTTTGTTGAAGTAGTCCTAAACATGTCACTGGCCCTTTAAGAAGAAACAACATTACTGTGGTGAGTATTTGTTTTTTCTTCTAGCCTAAATAATCACTCAATGTTTACACTTTATGTAGACTCAGTAGCAGTACCTTGGGACTCTAGGTTCATCACCTAGTTAGGAAAATGGTTCTGCAAGACAGCAGTTCCAAAGCTGGCATCCCTTCTGGACTGTACTGTATGTCAAAACAGTAGTGCTTTGTGAAGGTGTGTACTGTGCTTTCCAAACATCTAAAAATAGGATGCCCTTGAGGATGCCACAGAGACAGAAGTACCCATTGTAAAGTGTGCCCTTAAGCCTGTTGGTGGCATTTTTCCAGCTTTTTCATAGCAGAACCGAATGCAAGAGACTATCCAGCAAGAAACAGATCCATTCGTAGCTGGTTTGCTTTTGCCAACCTCACCATAGGTAACAAAAAGCTTGGTACTGTGGGATCTGACATCTTTTGTCCAGTCACTGCAGACAGTCATGACTCACTTTAGGTCCAGGCTATGCAACTTTTCCTCACCTGGACTGGAGTGCTCTGGATAGAGTACAGGGAGTGTCAGACTGATTCAGGTGGAATTCAGATACCACCATAGGAAATAATTTTCTGTTGGTTCTAAGACCAGCTTTATCCACTGTGTGGGATTATGTAATTTGGCTCTGTGCAGAAGGCTTGCAGTTCATTTACCCTCCTGGCAGCGGTCACTGCAACCAGGATTGTGGTTCTCCATGTGGCACACTTTAGTTGAGCAGTTTCCACAGACTCAAAAGAAGCCTCTATAAACTAGGTAAGGCATATGTTGAGGTTCTAGAGTGGAACAGGGTCCCTCACCAGTGGGTAAAAGTGGTTTAGGACTTTCAAAAACCTTTTGAAAATGGGTTGAGAGGTCAAAGACTTTTCCTTGCCAGCAGATATGTTTGCTGATACTGCTGCTAAGTGCACCTTTAAACTTGAAGGTTGTAGGTCTAACGACTGTAGGTATACTAGGTACCGCAGAATTATTGGCAACCTTGACTTTATTGGGTTTATTTTTGTCTGGGGCACACCAATAACAAAACCTTTTCCATTTAGAGAAATAAGCTTTCTGGTAGCTGGTTTCCTTGAAACCTTAAGCACCTTCAGGACTTCTGAGAGATCCAATCCAGAAAATTCTAACTCCTCAAGAACCCAGCTTTCAGGCATAGAGTCCTGGAGTTCAGAAACGTTATTCTGCCCTATATACCATTGTTTGAATGACACCCCACAGTGAATCTGTAATAGCGAGACAACCTGTTCGACATCCAGTGTCAGAAGGGCTGTCGGAGTGCTGTATGGATACAGCGACTCCTGGTATTGGCCGCTCTCCCCATTGATCCCCCCCCCAAAGTTGATTACCTTTAAGTCTGGGGGGTGCAGGTTGCAAAGCCCTCCGCAAACAGTCCAAATGTGCCCTGCGCTGTGGTGGTTGGTCGACACATTTGCCGGGTGATGTGATCGCCATCTGCAAATTAGTGTCACTGTAAAGTCAGTCGACAAGTTAGTTGTCAATGAGAGTTGGTGTAACCATTCTGTCCTGGGACAAAGACAAGAGATTGTGACTGAGTGTCAGGCTGATGGGATTCTGGTTAGACAGGACCAGGAGCACCGAGTACCAGGCCTGTCTGACCCTCTCTGGAGCCATCATGATCATTACTGTAAGCTCCCTCCTGGGTTTCAGGAATAATTTCTGAATGAGTGGAAATGGTGGGAAGGCATACAGAAATTTCCCTGCCCAGTCCAATACCAGTATGCCCACTGGGACTGTTTCTCTGGCTGGTGGTCTGCAACAAAACTGTGGGAGTTGATAGTTCTCCCAAGATACAAACAGGTCTAAATTGGGAGTGTCCCACCTTCTGAACACTGTGGCCACCACCTGCTGGTTTAGGGACCATTCATGATTTCCCTGGTTGATTCTGCTTAGATAATCTGCCAGAACATTGTCTTTACCTGGCAGATGCACAGAAAATATGTTTGCTTCTAAGGAATATGCCAGGTCCCAGATCCTCATTGTCTCTGTACAGTTTTGAAGATCTCGTTCATCCCTGCTTATGCAGTACATTGTTGTGGTGTTGTCTGCCCTGATTTGGACAGACTGACCCTGTAGCTGGGAGGAGAAAGATTGCATTGCTAGCAGTACTGCTCTGAGCTTCAGGAGGTTTATGTATTCTAGTGATTCCTATGGGCTCTATGTGTCACTCACTGTGCGGTCCTGTAGGTGGATGTCCCACGCCCGGAGTGAGGCATCCACAGTAAGAATACTTGCTGATGATTGCTGAAGGAAGGGAATGCCCTCTCTGAGATTGCTTTCTTCCTTTCACCACTGTAATGATTTCACTATTACTTTTGTCACTGGCACTAGCTTTGAAAGTGGATCCCATCTTTGGTACCAGTTGTCCCTTAAGTGGCACTAGTTATCTCTCATTTGGAACCTAGCCTATGGAACCACAGCTGTGGATGTGGCCATGTGCCCTAGTAACTGTGGGAAGTCTCTTGCAGATCTTGGCTGACCTGCTGTGAAAGAATCTGCTGCTGCCATCAAAGCTGCATCTCTGCGTTGTGGGAGGAAAGTTTTATCCCATAGGGTGTTCAGCTCTGCTCCTATGAAGTCCAGTACTTGAACAGTCTCTAACTGGGACTTTGGCAAGTTTATTGAGAATCCCAAGTTCTCCAAGGTGCTTTTTACAAACTGAACTGAGCATCCCACCTCTTGTTTTGTTTTCCCTGTGGATAGCCAGTTGTTAAAGATAGGGGAAAACCACCACGCCTTGTTTTCTGAGATGTGCTGCCACTACAGCCAGACACTTTGTGAAAACTCTTGGAACTGAGGTGAGATCAAATGGGAGAGCTGTGAACTGGTACTGGCAGTTCCGCAACTTGAATCTGAGTATTTTCTGTGACACTGTTTGACTGAGATATGAAAACAGGCGTCTTTCATGTTCAGGGATCCCTGTCAATAACCTTTCTGCAAGGATGATATCGCTGTCCATAGTATGACCATCTTGAATTTTTCCTTTTTCAAATACTTGTTCAGACATCTGAGGTCTAAAATGAGTTGCCACTCCCCATTTTTCTCATGGGTCAGGAAGTATCTTGAAAATAGGCCCCTTCCCCACTGGGAGGCAGGGACTTTTCTGTAGCTTTTGATAATAACAGCTTTTTTTACTTCCAGTTCCAGTAGACTTTTTTCTGTGGGAGAGTAAGCTGGAAAACTTCTACGTTTCTGAAGCTAGGGAAAGTGTTTGAACTGCAGACACAACCCCCAGCCCACTACTTCCAGTAGCCACTTGTCTGTGGTAATGATTCCCCACTCCTGGAAGTAGTGTGTTGATCTTCCTCCCACTGGCAATGATTGGGTGACCTGGGTAAAATTGTCAGGGGTTTTGTTATGGCTGGGGCATTATGCCTGGAAGCCCTTTTTCTCCTTCCCCACGGTAACCTCTTTGTGACTGGTACTCATAGGAGGTGTAAGAGACATCGGCTCTTGGGAAGTATCCCCTGCCTCTGCCTCCCCTTCTGTATGACCTATAGGAGGCAGAGGCCTTACAGAGGTCTTATTCTTCTCAGTACTACTTTTGAAAGTGGTTTTGTATTCATGTAGACCTCTGTTTTGTCACCAAAGGAAAAATGACTCACCTGTAGTGATCTTGTTTCCTCCAAAGGGATCCACTAATATTAGTACTGTTGTAGTGCTCCTTTAAATCAGCACTGCCCCGGAGCCAAATAGAATGCTATGCTAATGATGGAATCTTTAGCTTGTGCATTCTATTTCAAACTGCCCAGTGTAACTGCCTATATTCTAACCTTAGATTTCTTCTCTCCGCTGCAAAGTTCAGACACCTTGGAGATCTTCTCTCAATCAAGACAGATTTCTGTAGTGCATAGAATAAAGAAACCTTAAGTATTTTGTTTTATTGTTTCATTACTGCCTAGTGTAATTGTTTTTTAGTGTTTTTTTACCTCATAGTTTTAAATTTAGTTTTGTTTACTGATTCCCCGCAGTTCCTTTGAACCGAGGGGCAACCAATCGCCTTCTCTATTGAATCAGAACCTATTTTTAAGGGTTCCAGTTACTTTATTCTTTATTTTTATTAAATTTTAACCACACTGAACCAAAGTTTATCGGTTTCCTCAGTGGTTTTTCTCAGTTCCAGATCCGAACAGAACTGCTAGTCTCTGGACTTTATCGGTTCCTGAACCGACCGCTATTCCTTTTGGAACTGACTGCAAATATTTAAATTCTTTCACTTTTTTTCGGTTCCCGGTTCCTGTTTTCTAAAATGTCAGATAAGCCTAAAAAGAAAACAGGACCTCCTGGTTTAAAGAATTGCCTGAAGTGTACAGAGGTGTTTGCGAAGGCAGACAAAATTACCAATGTTTGATCTGCCTTGGACAACAGCATTTCTCTGAAAATGTTGATATTTGCAAGTCTTTCCCTGACAAGACAGTGGAAAAATGCAGGGAGAGGCTTAAAAGAAAATTGGAGGAGAGGTCCATGGGCTCTAACCAGTCTACCCCCTCTAAGACTATGGCTATTTTTTCTAGAGCCTCCAAATCCACCCCGATACATGTGAGGGCTCTGGCAAGAAAGGTAGTGAACAGTCTGACTCCCCGGTGCCTGCCAAAAATTTAAAGAAAACAAAGAATTCTGAAGTGGGAGTAAAATCCCTTTCCTCTTTGAGCATAGGGGACCTCCTGGATGGCTCTTTTGTCTAGCAAGGCCTGTATCTCTGCTCGCAGGAGAGCTGCATGGGATGGTGAGTAGTGAGAGGGGACCGGTGGATTGTCTGGTGGAATTTGGGTAAGCTCTAGGGAGTATCCTCTCTCCACTATCTGGAGGACCCATTGATCTGACATGATATTGGACCATCTGGATTGGAAAAGGGAGAATCTTACGACCTCCCCCTGCATGTGTTCCAGAGGAGGAGAGGTCGGTAGGGAGTCATGCTGTTCTGGAGGGGGTAGGCAGGAGAGGTCTGGGCACCTTGGGATTTTTGGGGCCCTGAGCACTTGAAGGGATGGGGGCATCTTCTTTTAAAACCTCCCTTGTGTTGTGTCTGGCATCTTCCCTGCTGTCCCTGGTTCTTTCGAAAGGGACGGCATCGGGTGGCCTGTGGCTCTGATCTGTACATTCTGTGGACATCAGATACTGCTTTACCAGAATCTTGCAACCCAGTTATGAGTTTCTCAGTCTCCTGGCCAAATAGGACTGGGCCCTGAAAGGGAGCATCCAAAATGGCATCTTGAAGATTCTGATGGATACTGGAAACTCTGAGGCAGGCATGCTCCGCATGCAAACAGCAGTGGCTACTAGCCTTGCAGCTATGTCTGCAGAGTTGTAGGAGCTCCTTAACGTGTACTTATCCACATCCACATCCATACCAGATTGGATGACAGTAAGGAGTTCTGCCTTACCATCTGAGTCTGGCTGGGCCTTGGCCAGATCCATCACTTTTGACCACAGAGACTTTTGATATGTGACCATGTGGGCAAGGAAGTTCAGTGACTTGACCATACAGGTTGCCGATGAGTACACTTTATGGCCCATCTGGTCCAACTTTTTGGATTCTGGGTCTGTGGGCTGGGCACTCATGTGTCGTAGCTGTTGTGCCCTGCCATGAGCAGCCATCACTACCATTAAGTCAGCCTTTGGATGCTCACCTAAGAAAAGCTCCCCATTAGGCATTGTATACAGCTTGCCTGCTTTCCTAGGTACTACGGTTGTGGTAGCCGGGTGTTTCCAAGTTGATCTGGTAACATCTTGAAATGGTTCTACCAGTGGGGGAATGACCAAGGGTTTAGGGTCAGTGGCTCCCAGAAATGTTGCCAAACAGCACCTTTCTGGGTCTAGCTCTTCTATATCCCATTGGTATAGAGCTTGAATGTGCCTCATGATGTCCAGGAAGGATGGGTCATCCGAAGGTGACCTTGGTGAGGCTCTTTTGGATCTGGATATGGAACAGGCAATTCATCTTCGGAGGCATATTAGGATGAAGAGTCTCTGGCATCCTCCCCTGAGGTCGATGGTGGGCATCTGCCCATGGATGGGATGGATGATGGGCACCTTTTTTTGGCACCCGACCCAGGCATCCACCCATCTTCTTCAGTAGGTGGTGGATCCAGGAATGGGTCCCTGGGTTTTAGGAGAAGATCCCCTTTTACAGTGTTCCACCAGGCATTAAAGGGCGCTCCCACCTCAGATAATGGAAAAACTGGGGATGGAGGCATTGGGTTTGAGGGGCCAGAGGGGCCAGGCGTCGGACCTTTGGGTGCGGGTGTCTGGTCCTGGGGCACCTTTTCGATCAGTGTCTCTGGTGTCAGGCCTGATGGGGCCTTGTCTGGCGGAGATGAACCCCCTTGTGGTCTAGCATCTGGCTTCTTTGGAGGAGGTGGCTGGGTGTCCTGTGCCCCTGTCACTTTGTCTTTTGGGGCCTTGGTTGCCGGGGCCAACCACCAGTCCTCTGGGGCTGACAGCTGACTTTGGCCAGCAGCAGCTGATCCATCTCTGATGTCAAGTTGGAATGGCCAGTCATCTGCCTTCCCTCGGAGGCTGATGTCACCCTTTCTTCAGGTGGAGGAGGCATCCAGTACCTGATGACCTCCTGGCATCTGGTGGCATCGTCTGACTTCTTATGGCTTTCAGACAAACCAATGTGCTTATGGGTGACAGGTTCTGAGGGTTTGCCTGAAGCAGAAATCTGTCCCTTTTGGGTCGACCCATGCAATAATTTGTGGTGTCAGTGGGCCAAGGAAACTTGGGCTGACTAAAGTCCCTGGGATGAAGATTCCCTACCTTTCAAATGCATTGAGGGTGTGGTCTTCTTCTGGTGAAACCCTGAAACTGCTATAGTACCTGGGGGAACCGACTCTGACCTTCCGCCAGAGGTGGAGGTAGCAGAAGTCCTGTGAGGGGACTTTGGGCAGGATTCCGACCTGGAGCTGTCCTTATCCCAGTGATGGTGTTTCCCTCCCGATCATTTTTCCTTGAGGGGAGACTCCCTGGCTGAGGATAATGAACTATGTCCAATGGGGTCTTCTGCATGGCGGCCACTTGTTGCTCCAGCAGGTAGGCCTTGAGCATCTCTAGGCGGCAAATCCGAGTTTTTCTAATAAATGTCTGGCAGTGTGGGCAGTTGGCAGGCTGATGGTCTGGGCCTAGGCAGATCAGGCAGACAGAGTGGCCACCTCTCACCGGGATCTGCTTCCCACATGCGCACTTCAGCTTTCGCTGCTGAGAAGTCAAGGAAGACATGCACTTTCTTGATGAAAATGGAGGAAAAAGAATGAACTACTACTAAACTGCGCGAGGTGCAAAATGGTGGTCAAGTGCAATGAGGGTGTCCATGGATCCAATGTTCACAGGTCGATGGTGGGAAAAGAACTGAGGTGGTGCTGGGGGACCACCCTCTTTATATCACGTCTGATGTCAAGTCGGATCTGACATCGGGGGTGGTTCCCCACCATAGACTGCTAGCTACAAGTTTTTTCAGTGGGGTCCCAATGCCTGGTGACACATGATACAAACTTTCAAGTACCTCAAAGGAATCAACAAAGTCCAAGAGGGGAGCATCTTTCAGAAAAAGAGATGTGCAAGAACGAGGGGGCACAATTTAAAGATAGAGGGGGACAGCTCAGGGGTAACGTGAGGAAATATTTTTTCATGGAGAGAGTCATTTAATGCATGGAATTGCATTCCTGAAGAGGTTGTGGGGTCAAAAACAGCGTGGGAATTCAAGAATGCATGGGACAGCCATAAGGCTATTATAGTGGGGGGTAGGAGGAAGTAGGATATTGATTAACTAGAATCTGCAGCGTATCCAATAGGAAGGAAAGTGGGTGGACTGGGTGGGCCAAGCAGTCCTTATCTGCCGTCAAAGTCTATAAGCTCTGCGGTGATACTATAGGCAGGAAAACATGAGCAGACTAGACGGGCCAAGCAGTCCTTATCTGCTGGCAAACCTGTTTCTGTGTTTTAGAGTCCTTTTCAGGGGCTGCACAGATAGAGTGATTTTTGCTCTCACATGCAGCAGCTTGGACCACACCCTGATGATGAGGATGGGCATAGAGATATTTCACTCCCTGCTTGTCCACCTGATATTTTCTCTCAGTATTTTTTGTTGATGGCTGCAGCTGAAGTAGGTGCAGCCATCACTTTTGTTATGGCCTTTTTAAGTGGTTTATGTATGGAATGCAGCATCCTTCTTGGTGGAGCTACTCCCAGCATGTCCACAAAATCAGCATCCTCTTCATCCTCCTCTGATTCTAATGGGGGGGGGATGTTAAGGGTATCACCTGTGTCTGACAAATGAGGAAAAAGATGAGAAATCCTTAATTTGCCTTGGAGGAGGTTCAAAATCTTTCTCAGTGTCATCGAGGCACAACTCAGGAAGCATGGGAAAACCAGGAACAGTTGTAGAATTCACCAAAACTATTTATTTACAATAGCAGTAACATAAAAAAAAACTTGTTCAGTATAACTATTTACAAAGGCAAAATAAAATAGAGTTCTCCTTCCATCTCTGTGTCCCTTTTCTCCTTCAGCAGTTGCAGTTTAGCTCCTTTATAAGTCCTTACAACCTCCACTCTTAATCAAGCATTCTGCTTCTTCCAAAGTGTTCTGTTCTCGTATGTTTCAAGGCAGGAAGAACACAGTGTGCTTGCTGAGGCCCCTTTTGCACAGCTTTTGCAAAAGGCTTAAAAATTGAACTCAGGTAACCTCTTGAGTTTACAATAGCTTTCTGCAATCATCTCAAACCACAATTATATACATTTCAACAATAACACTATATATTTTCTAAACAAAAGGGATCCTGATACCAGTTACATTTCCACACAATGATTTGCATATATGTTTATACTAGCAGATATGCAAGGGAGGAAAACAGACAGCGAGGGAAGGCTGAGAGACAGTAAGAGGCAAAGAATTGCAAGATTGTCGGGGTGATCAAGTCCGAGGTCTCACAGGAAAATTGGGTTGTGCAACCAGACAGAGAAGAGACAGAAAAGGAAAGAATAATTCCTTGCATTTAAACACTTTCTCCATAACAACTGGGACAGGGTCCTATTCCACCCTATCACATACACCCCCCCTCCTTAAGAGGGAACCTGTTTTATTAAACAGGTTTCCAAAACTTTTTTTTCTCTAATAACAATTGCTACTAACATGTGCATTAACTGTTTTTTTCTAACAGTACAGCAAGCAGTAAAGTTTAAACTCATACATTTGTTCTTCAACCTTCAGAACCCTCAATTTCTGATCTATATCTTGACAGCAAATCAGCATTGCTATTCTCTTTACCAGATTTGTGTATCACCGTGAATTTAAATGGCTGTAGTGCCAGGTACCACCTTGTGATTCTGGAATTTTTCTCTTTCATCTGGGTAAGCCAACAAAGAGGATTGTGATCTGTTACAAGAACAAAGTCAGTTCCTTGGAAATAAAACTTCAGGGACTCCATGGCCCACTTTGCTGCTAAACATTCCTTTTTGATAGTGGAGTACCTTTTCTCTCTGTCATGCAATTTCCTACTTATGTACAGAATAGGATATTCTATCCCATCTATATTTTGACTCAGTACTGCACCTAGGCCTACCTCTAATGCATCTGTTTGTAACAAACATGATTTCTCAAAGTCTGGGCTTTTTAAAACAGGGGCTGAACATAATGCAACCTTTATGGCTTGAAAAGCTTCATCACACTCTGGGGTCCATTTCACATTATTTGGGTACTGTTTTTTCATGACTTCAGTGAGGGGAGTAGCTAACTCAGCAAAGTTGGGAAGAAATCTTTGATAATAACCAGCCAGCCCTAAAAATGACCTGACATGTTTCTTTGTTTTAGGGATAAGGCTGTTAGCTACAGCTTCTATTTTAGAAATGGCTGGCTTAACGTCTCCATTTCCCAACACATAGCCCAAATATTTGGTTCCCTGCATGCCCAATGCACATTTGGTAGGATTAATAGTTAGACCTGCATTTTTGATAGCTTGGACAACTGCTTGTAGGTGTTTCAGGTGGCTTTTCCAGTCTGGACTGTACACCATGACATCATTCAGGTATGCTACACAATATAAAATGACATCCATGTACCGTTGGAATGTAGCTGATGCACCACGTAAACCAAATGGCATAGTGGTGAACTGATAGAATCCTATAGGGGTGGCAAATGCAGTTTTGTCTCTGGATTCTTTAACTAACGGCATTTGTCAGTAACCCTCGGTGAGATCGAGGGTACTGATATACTTTGCCCTCAGTCTGTCCACCAAATCATCTATTATCCACTGTATAGGTCAATAGTTAGACCACACCTGGAGTACTGCGTGCAGTACTGGCGTCCGTATCTGAAGAGGGACATTAAGTTACTGGAGGGGGTGCAGCGCAGAGCGACTAAGATGATCAAGGGGCTGGAGGACTTATCATACGAGAGGAGGTTAAAGGAGTTGAACATGTACTCACTGGAGGAGAGGAGAGACAGGGGTGACATGTTTGAAACCTTTAAATACATGAAAGGAATAAACAAGACGGGTACAGAGGGGATGTTCAAAGTAAGGGAGGGGAGGGCCACCAGGGGTCATGATATGAAACTGGAGTGAGGAAAGTTCAGGAGGGAGATGAGAAGACACTTTTTTACAGAGAGGGTGGTGGCTGGGTGGAATGCATACCTGCTGAAGTGGTATGCAGTAGAACAGCGGACTGCTTCAAGCGAGGATGGGACAGGACAAGGGAGGGTTAATGAAGGGAAGGGTGGGAGGGAGGGGCAGCTTCTGAATAAGGGGGTGCTAGCTGCACATTCGAGCAGACTTGATAGACCTCTAGGCCTTTATCTGCTGGCAAATTTCATATGTTCGTATGTTCGTATTATGGGCACAGGACAACTGTGAAATTCTGACACTTGATTATGTTTCCTAAAATCAAGGTAGATTCTAACACCCCCTTCTTTTTTGTTTACAGTTACCATGGGAGATGACCAAGCATGCCTCAACTCCTCTATGATACCCAATTCTTTCATTTTTTGTATTTCCTTAACCACGTTAACTCTTAACCAGTCTGGTAACCTGTATGTCTTTTGCCTACTAGGACAGGCATTCCTTGTCACTATTACACGCTCAACTCCTTTTGCTCGGCCTGGTACTGTGGTAAAAGTACTATTAAATGTCTTTACCAAATTACGAATGTCTGCAGTTTGTTCTGAGGTTAAGGAAACATTCACCTTTACAGCATCAGCATTTATAGTTTGTTCCAATCTATCATAAGCTACATTAATATCTTCCTTATCAGTTTCTGGTAAAACTAGCAAGGCAGTTTTTGGAATTTTTTTCAACCCATTTCTTGAGGAGGTTAGCATGGTATACCTTAGTAGGATTTCTCCTGTCAGGGGTCTCAGTCTCATAGTTAACAGTGCCAGTACATCTAAGAACCTTATATGGCCCTTGCCACTTCATTAACAGTTTATTTTCTGTTGTTGGCAACAGTAGCAAAACCTTTTCACCTGGCTCGAAAACGTTTTCTTTTACCCCATGGTCATAATATACCTTCTGCTGGTTTTGGGCTTCTTCTTGATTGCTATGGGCAATTTCAACATATTTTGCCAGCTTCTTTCTTAGGGCACACATATAAGACGCTATAGATTGTTTCTGAGTGGGGTTATCTTCCCACGTTTCTTTTATCACATCCAGTGGCCCTCTTGGCTGCCTACCATACAGCATTTCAAATGGTGAAAACCCTGATGATGCCTGTGGCACTTCTCTGTAGGTAAAAAGTAGGTAAGGCAAATATTGGTCCCAGTCTTTCCCTTCCCCTTTTACAAACCTTTTTAACATGTGTTTTAGGGTTTGGTTAAAACGCTCAACAAGACAGTATGTCTGAGTGTGATAGGGGGAGGTTCTTATGGCAGTGATACCAAGTAGTCTGTACAGATCCTTAAATAATGCAGCACCAAAATTACTACTCTGATCAGTAATAATTTCTTTAGGTATGCCCATTCTGCTGAAAATTTTTGCAAGCTCTGCTGCAACTTTTGGGGCTGTAACAGTACATATTGGAACTGCTTCTGGGTATCAAGTAGCATCATCAAAAAGTTTATTGTTTGATCACAATGAACAAACACTGTGAACTTTACAACAATTACACATATAAATATAAAAACATATTTACAGAATATAAAAAATTATCCATTATTATAAATATGCCTAAGCATTAGTATCATTAGAACACTGGAATAAAGGAGAGCCCATTCTCTAACCATCAATGTCTTTATTTCTCAAGCTTGTATTTGAGATGGTTAGAGGAGAATCAAGTTAACTTATTCCATTTTCCGCTCTACATGATCAAAACATTATTTTTTTTATCTTAAAAACTGAAGCAAAAAAATGTGCTATTTTTGTGGCTTCTTCTACTGTTTTGGGGTGAATTAGGACAAACATAGGGTCATACAGAGCCACTGAATACAGTGTTAATGTGTTTAATATATGCTTTTTTCCATCTTGCACATATCGTGGACAGCTCATAATAATGTGGATTATTGAGTCTATGTGTCCCTTATTGCAGGCACATTTCAGAATTTCTGTATTCTTAGCATTATGATTTATTAATTTATTGAAGTAGGTGTATTTTGAAGAAATTAGGTCAAATCTTGCCCATGTAATGCTTTTCCTCTGATCTGGATTTATAGGCATTGTCAAATATTCCTCCAAGTAATGCCCCATTTTGTTTTCTCTAAACCATTCTGCACACTTTAAACTTTGAATTCTTTCGATGTCCTTAGTTTTTGCAATTGCCATAAGTTTAGTTTTGATAAGATCTCTGTACTGTATGGTTATGTTGATTCCGCTACCATAATCTGTCCATAAGTAACCTTTATTGTGGACATTATTTCTTTAAGTGCGAACAACCATTTAGATTTTATATTTTTATTGTCCCATTTAATTTTCTCTTCCAAGCATTCCTTAGGGAGTATATTTGACCAGTTATTTATGATCTTAATCCAATAATTTACTAATCTAATTTCTTTTATACAGTTAATTTCAACTCTGCCCAATTCTGCCCTCACCATGGCATTTGAGACTGACTTTGTAACTTTTAAGCAGTGATTTATAGTAATAATTCAGTGAATCTTCCAGATAATTGTAATTCTCATTACCCCATATATAATTATGGGATTAATTTTGGCTTCTCCTGCTAGTATGGCTGACAATACTATATTTCATCCATATCTAAAATTCAATTTTAACAAGGCCTTCACTACTGTTTTCATTTTATGATTTTGTATTTTTAAATGTTTGTTCCACTTTGCAATATCTGAAATTTGAATTCCAAGGTAAGTGTATTCTTTTACCATTTCTATTCTTGTTGAGCCTATTATAATTTTTGCTTTTGTCTTTTTTAGGTTTGTGTAAGGTTTAAGTACCATCCCTTTGGTTTTCTTTAGGTTTATTTTTAGTTCTAACGTTTTACATTTCTTCACAAATATATCTATCTGTCTTTGAAGACCTATATGGGATAAAGAAAATAATACTATATCATCTACAGATGCTAATGGATATAACTTCATTTTATTAATGGGGGTCCAATCAGACAGAGTCATTATGTTCCAATAGTGAGTTTATGTAAATATTAAATAAAATAAGAGCCAATAGGCAACCCTGTTTGACTCCTCGGTTGGTATGAAAATAATCAGTTATGTCATTATTATATCTCACTGCCATCACTGTGTTATTGTATAATAAGTATATAGGGTTAAGCAGAGAATATGGCAGTCTTTTTTCAGTAAAAAGGACCCATAATTTTAACCTATTTATTGAGACAAAAGAGAACATGAATTCCACAAAAAAAACAACAATTCTCATTTTCCTTAGATGGATATATTTCTCAATTAGGTGGGAGAATATAAAGGCATTCTCTATTGTGAAATGGGCTTCCCTAAATCCAGCCTGAAACGGTGAAATTATGTCATTTACATCAATCCATTCCATTAGTTTAAGGATTATTCAACTGAGAATTTTTGACAATATGTCTAAAAGACTGATTGGCCTGAAATTAGCAGGGTGATAGAATGAACCCTTTTTATGGATTGGTACAATAATATTCTTCAGCCATGCCTGGGGAATATATCCATATCTCAGGCACACATTAAAAAAAAACATGTTAATAGTGGAATCCAGAAGTGAGGATATTATTTATAGATTTCAGGAGGGATCAGATCTTGTCCTGCTGCCTTATTATTTTTTAAATTCTTAATAGCATTCTCAGTATCTACCTCCTGGAAAATTAATGGAGGATTATCTCCTTGAGAAGTATTTAAGTTGAACTGATGATTAATTTGTGTCGTTAGATGAAAAAATAGTTTTAAAATAATCAACCCATTGTTCTTTTGGAACATACCCGGACAATGAGGAGTGATAACAGTTTACCCCTTTTGTCACAAGCTTCCAAAAGGCACTATTGTCATTCAGTTGAATCATTGTATACATTTCTTGCCATCGTTTATTTTGAACCTCCATTTTCTTTTTCGAGAAACTGTAAATATGTTTCTCTATTTTTATTTAAACATATGAAATTGTTTTTATTTGTATATCTTACTAATTTATTTAGTTCAGTTTTTCTTTTTTTACATTCAGTATCAAACCATGAATTGACTGTTCCCTGTTTATTATTTTTTACATACATTTTCTTTTTGACTGCCTGGTGAATATCCCCAATTAATTGTTCTACTTCACCCAAATTGGCAGTTTCATACATCAGACTCATATCACTAGTCATCTTAAGAATATCTGCTAGTTGTGAAGTATTAATTTTGGCTCTTATTAACTTCTTAGAACCAATTGACCCAAAGCCAGGATTAGTCACAAACTGCAAATGTTCATAGTTATTACTTTTAAAATCAATTTCAAGTTCAACTGGTGCATGATCACTTTCTGATCTCATGTTAATAATTAATTTACTAAAAATCCCATAGCTATCCAGATCACATAGAGCGAAATCAATGATACTTTGACCAATATGTGAGAAATATGTAGTTTTTCCTTCTTCATCCCCCAATACCCTCCCGTTTAAAATCAGAAGTGTGCTATCTTCGATTAACTTTTTAAATTCAGATCAGTTTTTGTTATATTTTTTATCCTGGCTTATTCTTCTTTTACAGTTTTTTTAAATCTATAACATTCTGTAGAAAATCAATGTTATCATATTCAGCAATTCTAGCATTGAAGTCACCAGTCACAATTAAAGTACTTTAGGGAGTCTTTTTAAGTGCCAAATCAATATCATTTGATAACTGCTTCCAAATTTTGTAATGATCTGATATTTAAATGGAGGAATGTACACATTTATAATAGTGACTTGTTGATTGTTCCACTTCATAAATATGATTATATAATTGGAATCTATCTTAAAGGTTTCCAACTGTGAAATATCTTTATCTGTTTTAACTTATGTTACGATACCACCCCTAGGTCTTCCATACTTTTTGATTTTAATGGCTGGTGAACAGCAAGCTTGATATCCATTTATGTCAGGGGATTCCTCTGACTAAGTTTCTCACTGCAAGATAACATCAAACTGCTTTACATATTTCAACAAGTCTATATTAACCAACTTATTAGTGATCCCTATCGAGTAGCATAGTTACATACTACCAGGATAAATCTATTGGCCTTTTTACTTTTGTCTAAAAGACCAACCACATCCATTGCAATTCTCTCAAAAGGCACATCTATTAAGGGTAGGGGCACCAGGGGCACCTTGTCTTTTTTAGTGACTGGGGCTACTTTCTTACAGTCAACACAGGAATTAGAATAGGTAGCAACATCTTCATGAATTCCAGGCCAGTAAAATCTATACAGCAATCTGACAAGGGTGCAATCCCTTCCTGAGTGACCAGCCATAGGACTATCATGTGCTATCTGTAACAACTCTGTTCTATACTTCTATGGTATAACCAATTTTTATGTTTGCTTGCACGCATGTGCAAGAAACATAGTGCCATCATCCGAGTTTTCGGAGGTGTGTCCCCCTCTTCCAATTCAGTCAGTGTGTTGGCAGACAGCCCCAGTCCACCATCAGATGGAGCTGCCCATGACAGGCTCCAAAAATGCAGTGGCGAGAAGCTGAAAGGGGAGCTACGCCAGTGAGCAGCTATCAGATATCGCCTGCTCATGCACAGCTCCCCTACACACCACACACACACAAACACAAACACATGCATGCATACTGCATGCCTTCGCACACACTGTACCTTAGCCGACGGGGTGCCTAATCCACGGGCTGTGCTGGGCGCCCCCAGCCTTCCACCTGCCACGCTGGGTGCCCACCCCAGTGTGCAACTCATGGTATAGCTGATGGGGGTGCCCAATCCCCATTGGCTCCACTGTCCTCTCCCCCCAGAATACAGGGTGCCACACTGAGCCCACCCCAGCGTGGCAGTAGACGCGAGGTACGGCGGGGTGCCCCAATCCCCTGCCTGCTCCACGCCCAACCAGTTGTCCTTAAAGCACACTGGGAGCCCATCCTACATGGCAAATGTCCCATGTCATCAAGTTAAAAAATACCTGTAAAGAAAAATGGTCCCACGCAGTCTCCCTGCCCCCCACAACCCACACCCACCCACTGCGCACCCTGCCTCCCCACACCCCCATCCCATACTTACTCCGGAGTCCAGCGACATCTTTGGTGGACCGGAACACGCCTGCACTCTTCAAAGCTGACCATGAACTGAGGAAATGCCGTAAGCTGTATAATGGGATAGATAGGGTTTTTCAACTTTGTTGCATATCTCAGGCATTTTTGGAATTTTTGCACCAAATTTTCAACATGGGTTTTGGGACCCCTTCTCATGAATGCTGTCACTGTCATGGTGTTATTCGGGCCTGAAGGGTGATTTCACAGTCACTGCGTGAAATCACTTTTGAACTCAATTAATGACAGCGACACTGCCAGTGTTCATAAGGTGCGCTCTCAAAAGCCTATTTTGAAAATTCTGTGAAAAATTCCCAAAATGACTGTTTACGAGCGCTATGCAGTTCCCACGCTATCAACTCATAAGTTCGCCAATTTTTCAATATTTTCACTCCAGATTTTCAACATTGCCATTTACCACATCTTCTTATGACAGTACAGCTGTCATTTTCACATCTCACCTAAAGCGTGTTTTCAGCTATGTAAGCACAATGGCGCGGTCGGTTAATCGCGAAATCAATGTACGGGACAAATTAAGAAAATCACAGTGACACTGTTCATGAGCAGAGATCTTAAAATGGCTATGTAGAAAATTTGGTGAAAAAATTCCTAAAAATGACTGTTTTATGAGCGTGTGTTGCGCAGTTCCTATGCACGCTCGTAAGTTCATGAATTTTCAATATTTTCACTCCAGATTTTCAACATTGCCATTTTACCACACCTCCTTATGAGCAGTACAGCTGTCATTTTTCACATCTTGCCCAAAATGTGTTTCCGCCCATGTAGCGCACAATGGCGCAGTCGATTTGTGAAATCAATGTATGGGACACATTAAGAAAATCACAGTGACACTGTTCATGAGCACAGGTCTTAAAATGGTTATGTTGAAAATTTGGTGAAAAAATTCCAAAAAATGACTGTTTTACGAGCGTGCGTTGCGCAGTTCCTATGCATGCTCGTAAGTTTGTGAATTTAATATTTTCACTCCAGATTTTCAACATTGCCATTTTATTACACTTCCTTATGAACAGTACAGCTGCCATTTTTCATATGTCTCCCAAAATGTGTTTTCGCACATGTAGCGCACAATGGTGCTGTTGGTGTGCGAAAGCAATGTTTGGGACAGATTAAGAAAATCACAGTTACACTGTTCATGAGCAGAGGTCTTAAAATGGCTATGTTGAAAATTTGGTGACAAAAGTCCATAAAATGACTGTGTTACGAGTGAGCATTGCTCAGTTTCCACGCACCCTCGTAAGTTCATGACTTTGTAATATTTTCAGTCCAGATTTTCACCAGTGGCATTTTTCCACACTTCCTTATGAACAGTACAGCTGTCATTTTTCACAACATGGCCGAAGTGTGTTTTCACACATTCAGGCAGAGATGTGTAGTCGCTGTGAAATCATTGTTCAGGACAGATAAAGAAAATTACAGTGACACTGTTCATGATCGGAGGCACCAAAATGCCTGAGTTGACAATCTGCTGTAAAATCCCCAACCTAATTATATTACGGGTTGTCGTTGCACAATTCTATATCTGTTTCATTGACTTCACCATTTTTTTTGATATTTTCACTACAGATTTGCAACATTGCCATTTTACACCTCCCCATGAACAGTACAGCTGTCATTTTACATCCTGTTGAATGTTTTGCACCTGTGGTGCTAAATGCCGTAGTCGCTGTGCATAAGCAGCTTTTGGCTAACAAACTGATATTCCCCCTGTTCATGAGGTGGGGTCACAAAAAAACCATGTTGAAAATTTGGAGTGAAAATACCAACGAATGCCTGAGGTATTAGGGTTTCCAACCATAACACCCAACCCTGTAGAGAATGACAGATATCAGGGGTGTGACCTGGGATTCTTGCCTGTAATGCTCATACCATTCCATACCCTGCAGCCAGTGAGAGGTATCGAGGTATGCCTTGGACTCTTTGGCCCCAAAGTTCACCCCATTCTCCTATATCGCACCCATCTCACCGGATTTCCTAATGAAATGGGGTGCGCATAAGGGCCAAAGACCCCAAGGAACACCGTGACACTTGTCAGTGTCTGCAGGGTGGAGTGTGGTGAAATGGCGTGGCCGTTATGCCTGACGACCCAAAGGCACACCCCAATGCCTGTCACTCTCTGCAGGGTGGTGGTGGGGTTGGCTTCAGTTCAATACTTCACTGCCATTCCTATTACGCAGCTCTGTAACTTCTACACTACCACTGCCAATGCCAGCAAGCAAACATTCGGCATTGACAAATGCTTGTTCTGTCTGCTTCTCTGTGAGGTTTAACCCAAACTCTGTACAATAACTCATTACATTTTTTAAACATTGGTCCACCCTGTTTTGGTTTCACCCCCAACTGCTTGAAATAAACCTGGAGAAAAACATTGGCAGCTTTCTCTGAAAGAAAATCACAATCAGTTAACAATTTAGTTTCAGCATTTACATATTTTAACCCTTTATGTCCATCAGTCATTTGCTGCCACAGTTTCTTCAGGCATCATTTTTCTTTCCTGGATTTCCGGATCTTGGAGTTGTGCTCAAACAAGTCTGAATCAAAATCACTGAAAGGAAAAGTGTCCCCACCCTCTGAAATTTTCTTTGGCTGAGCTCTTGTCACCACAGCTGCTGAAAAATCAGGATTTACTCCTTCTTTGATCAACTCAGTTAATCCTGGATAATCATTTCCAATAATCACAGATACAGGTAACTTAGGTACTACCCCCACTTTCATTTGGTGCGACACACCCCTAATGGTCAGAGTCACTTGGGTGGTGGGATAGTATCAAGTGTCCCTTTTAATGCAGATGATGCCAGTACCTGGTTCCTTTGCACAGTGTTTTCCCAGCACTGTAACACGCACTAGGGTCTGTCTGCTTCTTGAATCAGTGAGTCCCTTCACAGTCTTATCCCCCACCTTCACATCAGTTAAGAACTTGCCCCAATTTGCCAAGGACAAATCTACTCCAGCGCCACTCTCCTTACTACAGCAGTTTCTTAAAAAATGGCCTGGCTTATTACAGTTATAGCAGTTAACATCTTTGGGCCCATATTTGTTACCCCCACCAGAATTCTTATTAGGCTTGGAGTTTAAATGGGAAAAAGAGTGTCTTACCGGTGCTTGGCTGTTACCTTGCTGCTGTGGCGCCTGTCTGCCCATTTAGTAGCCGTCAGCCTAAGAAACAGCTTTTTCCCCACTCTCTGGTTGATGTTCCAGTACCCACAGCTGCACATCTGTAAGCAAGATGTTGATGAATTGCTCCATGGCAGATGTGTCGATGATCTGTGGTACTGTTTTGCTCTCTGGCTGGATCCATTTTATCGGAGTTCTCTGAGTCGGGTGAAGGCTTCTCAAGGATTGTCGACTGAGTTGTACCTCAGAGATCAAAATCTCTGCCTGTATGTCTCTCCGGAGATGTCATACCTTTTCAGGATTTTGCTTTTCACCAGGTCATAGTTTTCTTACTGTGCAGTGTCCATACTGCTGTAGGCAAGTTGGTCTTTCCCTGTCAGGTAGGGTACCAGTCTGATTGTCCATTGCGCTTTGACCATTGGCAGGCTGTGGCAACTCTTTCAGAAGTTGTCAGGTATGCTTCAATATCATCCGAGGGACATAACTTTGTAAGTTTCATGGCTTTTAAGTTGCTTGCATTTTATTGCTCATCTGGATGTGTGCCAGATCCTCTGCCTTCGATAGCTTGCAAGGTATCCGGTATCCAGCCATCACTGCTCCTGTCGCTGCATCTCTTGTTCTCTTTGCTTCTCCATCTCTTTTTGTTGTATAGCCCACCATTTGAAAAAAGTCCATCAGGCTTTTAGATTGTGTCACTGCCTGTTTGTTTTCCATAACTTGTGCTGGCTGTACGATCTCAAGACTGGACTTCTGTCTCTGCTAGTTTGGCTGCCATTCTCCAGTAACCACTCCTGGACTTGCTGCTTCAGAATCCATACCTTTCTCAGTGCTTCAAACAACATGAAGTCTTGCTATATTATGACATATGCAGTGAGTCCCAACCTTCGAACTGCTCCGGAGGTGAAAGAGTTAACTTTCCATGCCAGGCATGGAACTTTGAGCGCGAACTCGGTTGAAAACTCTGTCTGTTGTTCTTCAAACTCAAACTGTCAGATTCTTTACTCCGCCTCACTGAACAGTCGCTCGGAGATTTCTCCTTCTGCTCGGTTCATTTGTTGGTTAAAGTATTAATTTTCGTTTTTTAACGAATTTAAACTGCAACGGTCGGTTCAAGCTCTGTCTGTGGTATTGTAAGTACTAGATAGGTTTTACATTACTTTCTGTGTGGAACTTGTAAACGGTATTATCGGTTCGGTTTGAACTGATCAGGTTGTTGTAAATACATTAATCTGTCTTTTAGAGTGCGGTTCCCGGTTCTTATCGGTTCTAAAAAAAACAGATTTCATTACGGTTTTTTCCACGACCCGTGACACGGTTGGGAACCGATAAGAGAGTCTTGCTTGGCGGATTGCCATAAACGGGCAAGTTTTGGTTAGGTTGGCACTATGTCTGAGAAACCCAAAAGAAAAACCGGGCCCATTGGGTTTCAACACTGCAGTGTTTGTGGGGAAGCCTTTGCCAAGGCTTACCCTCACATCACCTGTGTTTATTGTCTGGGGTTTGACCACCTCAATGCAGACTGCCAGATTTGCAAAAATTTTCCTGCAGCTACCCTGGATAAGAGAGTTGGTAGGCTCAGGGAAAGGGAGGCCAAGAAGTCCGCTGACCCGGATGGCCAGCCCGGTTCGATTGTAACCGAACCGGAGGGAGTGCCCTCTGACCAGGGTGAGACTTCCTCGGGCAAAAGGAGAGCCGACTCGGAGGAGTCAGTTCCAGCAAAAAGGACTAGAAAATCAGCAGGACAAGGACTCCAGGAGGATTGATGCTATGGCAAAGAAACAGTACATGGCATCATTCTTGGGACTCAGACAGGCAAATTATATGGCTTATGTTGCTAGATACCAGAAATCCAGATGGGATACTGTTATGGCTCTAGCAAAACAGGTCCCTGGCCAGCTTGCCAGGGAGCTGGAGCAGGTAGCTGCTGATGGTATTGAGGCATCTAAGGTGCAATTCCATGCTGCAGTGGACTCTAATGATGTGTCATCAAGAGTCATGGCTACATCTGTGCACTCTAGAATGGCTTGGCTCAGATGTACTAGCCTGTCTCAGGATACCCAGACTAAGGCCATGGATTTTCCTGTTGGGTAATTCTCTGTTTGGGGAGCAGACAGAGAATTACATAAAAAAATGGATGAGTATAGGACCACCTATAGGAGTGCACAGGCCAAGGAAAGGCAGGCCACTCCTCATGGGCAGCCTTCCAGGGGCAGGGGCAGGCCTTTTCATAGGCCTTTTTACCAAGCCCAGGCCTCCTCTTCAGCTTATGCCAAGAGGGGGTTCTTCAGAGGGAGAGGCAGACGGGGTACAAGCAGACCTGCTTCCACCCCTCAGCCTAAAGCCCCTGCCAAGCAGGCACCCTGATGGGGTGGCCAGGGCCGGTTCTCCACTACCTGTAGGGGGCAGGCTGACTTACTTTGTCCAGGACTGGATGTCTTTAACATCAGACAAGTGGGTCCTGGAAGTAGTAAGCCAGGGACTGGTTCTCAGCTTCAAAAAAAAATGTCTAAAGATGAGAACCAGGTCCTTTCCACCTGCAAATCCATCAGAGGCACTTGTCCTAGAGACAGAAGTTTCTATCCTCCTGGCTCTCAGAGCTGTGGAAAGGGTTCCACCCCTACACCAGGGCAAAGGGTTGTACTCCAGGTACTTCCTTACCCCAAAAAAGACAGGAGAATGGCGGCCCATCCTGGATCTCAGATACCTAAACAAGCACCTTTTAAAACCAAAATTCAAAATGGTGACTCTGGGAATTATTTTACCCTCTCTAAGGCCAGGGGACTGGCTAGCGTCCCTGCACCTCAAGGATGCTTACTTCCATGTTCTTATCAGAAGCTCCCATCGAAAGTACCTCAGATTCGAACTGCCCTCAGGCCATTACCAGTTCAGAGCAATGCCCTTCGGCCTCACCTCTGCCCCGAGGGTATTCACAAAATGCCTGGCAGTAGCAGTTGTCCACTTAAGAAGGCAAAATATTGCCATCTTTCCTTACCTGGACGACTGGCTCATAGTAGGCCAGTCTCCAGACCAAGTCAAATTATATCTTCAGGTAACTCAGCAACTGCTCACATCTCTAGGTTTCCTTCTCAATCTTCCAAAGTCAATTCTAGAGCCTGTCCAGGTTCTCACCTTCATAGGTGCAGAACTGAACACAAAAGAGGCCAGAGCCTTCCTTCCTCTGGAAAGAGCAAGGACCCTGGTCTCTCTGGCCTCCTCTTTCACCCTGCAGGTCTCTCGACCAGCAAGGCATTTTCTGCAGCTCATGGGGCACATGGCTGCTTCTACAGCAGTGGTGCAGGGAGCAAGATTTCAGATGAGGGACATCCAGTTCCATTTGAGAGCCTTTTGGTCTCAAAGGAGACCCTCTATCCAAATTGATCCCAGTGACTCGAACCTGATCCAAGCCCTTCAGTGGAGGCAGGACCAGAGCAATCTGAGACAGTGGGTCCCCTTCGGCCCTCAGTCTCACTCTTTAATCCTTACTACAGATGCATCCCTCTTGGGGTGGGGAGCTCACATGGGTGACCTCACTACCCAGGGATTGTGGTCCCCTCAGGAATCTCTGCTACACATCAATCTGTTGGAACTCAGAGCAGTTTTTTCTAGCACTTCAAGTTTTTTCCAAATCTGTTCAGAACAAAGTTGTTCAGGTCAGAGCAGACAATACCACCACAATGTGGTACATCAACAAGCAAGGGGGCACTTGGTCTACGGTCTTGTGCACCGAAGCAATGAAGTTGTGGTCTCTGGCTTACTCTCTGAACACCTTCCTTATTGCAGTTCACCTCCCAGGCAAGGACAATGTCCTGGCAGATGCTCTCAGCAGGATTTCCCAGGGCCATCACGAATGGTCACTGGATCCCCTAGTACTGGAGGTAGTATTTGCCAGATGGGGCACCCCACAGATAGATCTTTTTTCAGCCCCAGACAATCACCAACTTCCCCTTTTTTGCTGCAGGCCCCCAGTTTTGGGCTCAGTCCCTCTGGATGCCTTCCTTCTCAGTTGGAAAGGGAAGTTTCTCTATGCTTTTCCCCCCTTCCCTCTTCTGTTCAAGGTGCTAGTCAAAATCAGATCTCAACCCTGCAAGATGATCCTGATTGCTCCAGATTGGTCCAGACAGCCCTGGTACCCACTCCTTATGTCCTTAGCAGTCCACCTTCCCCTGTGTCTTCCCAGGAATCACAACCTGTTAACCTGTGCTCACTGGAGAGTTTGGTACCCGAACCTCAAATCTCTCAATCTCAAGGCCTGGCTCTTGAAGAGTTAGAGTTTGCTGACCTACACCTCTCCCAAGGTGTATTGGATATCTTGAAGGCTTCTAGGAAGCCTTCCACCAGGGCTACTTATAATTCCAAATGGAAGAGATTTTTCATATGGTGCTCTGACAAGCATATCTCCCCAGAATCTGCTGACTTACCCATTGTCCTGGATTATATGGTGCATTTGAATACTCTGGGGCTGAGACCAGCTACCCTAAAAGTTCACCTGGCAGCCGTGTCTGCTTTCTTATCAGCAGGTAAACCCTCTTCTCTTTCAGCTCATCCTGTATTCTCCAAGTTTTTCAAGGGGTTGCTTCACACCAACCCCCCATTGAGGGACCCTGCCCCTGCCTGGGATCTTAATATTTGCATTGCCCAGCTTATGCAACCCCCTTTTGAGCCCTTGTCTTCAGCAGAGCTTAAGTACTTGACTTGGAAAACTGTGTTTTTGGTAACCATCATTTCTGCCAGGCGCATAAGTGAATTACAAGCATTGTCAGTGGAGCCTGATTTTATCTCCTTTCATAGAGATAAGGTGGTCCTCAGGACTAACAGCAAGTTCTTGCCTAAGGTGGTTTCAGACTTCCACCTTAATCAATCTATGTCTCTCCCTGTGTACTTCACTGACCACTCCTCCTCTGGCGAGAGGAGACTGCACAGTTGGGCGTCAAAAGAGCCCATAGTTACTACATAGAGGCATTTTCCAAGGGTCACAGGTTTGACTCTCTCCAACTGTTCCTCACTTATGGTGAGGTTGGTAAAGGAAACCTGCCACTAAAAGATCCATTGCCAGGTGGATTGTCTCTTGTATCCAATTTGCTATGAAAAACTGGGTAGGTTCCTCCCTCAGGCCTGAGGGCTCACTCTACCAGAGGTACAGCTGCGTCTCTGGCTGCTGCCAGGACATACCTATCCTAGAGATATGTCAAGCAGCTACCTGGAAAACAGTTCACCTTTTACCAAGCATTACTCCCTGCACATCCAGGCTAGGAGTGATGCTCAGTTTAACACAGTGTGCTTCAGAGCCTATTTCAAAGTAGGTTCTGTCCCTCCTCCATGGAGGTACTGCTGTGTAGTCTGCATATGTCATAATATATGAGACTTCATGTTGTTTGAAGAAAAATTACTCACCTTAGTAATGTTGTTTCTTCTAATGAGTCTTGCTATATTATGACCTCCCTGCCCCTCTCAGAACCTCTGCTTTTGGGATGTGGGTGGAAGTGCAGTTGGCACTTAGTAGATGTCCACCTTTGTTTTTCACCCCTCCTTTTGGGGTGATTGGGTGTTGTTTTTCATTTTTGGATCCCTGACTTGAGTCTTTGTTTTGGGACCAAAAATGTGTTCATATTTAGTAGCCAGTTGGCTAGTGTAGGTTTACAGATTCCACACAGAACCTTAGTGAGTTTTGTTCATAAAGATCTGACAGTTTGAGTTTGAAGAACAACAGACAGAGTTTTCAACCGAGCTCGCGCTCAAAGTTCCATGCCTGGCATGGAAAGTTAACTCTTTCACCTCCGGAGCAGTTTGAAGGTTGGGACTCACTGCATATGTCATAATATAGCAAGACTCCATTAGAAGAAACAACATTACTAAGGTGAGTAATTTTTTCTTCCCTGTTACTAGGTCCAGTACCCATGCACAAAACACCTGGCTTATAGAGTATGCATGGCATAAATCCCACTTAGGCTGACACCATCTGTCATCAAGGCAAAGGTCAGGAAGCATAGGAAAACCGGGAGCAGTTGTAGAATTCACCAAAAATATTTATTTACAGTAGCAGTAACACAAAAAATATATATTTGTTCACTATAACTATTTACATAGGCAACAGAGTTTTCCTTCCATTTCTGTGTCCCTTGTTCTCCTTCAGCAGTTGCAGTTTAGCTCCTTTATAAGTCCTTACAACTCCCACTGTTAATCAAGCATCCTGCTTCTTCCAAAGTGTTCTGTTCTCCTGTGTTTCAGGGTAGGAGGAACACAGTGTGCTTGATGAGGCCCCTTTTGCACAGCTTTTGCAAAAGGCCTAAAAATTGAACTCAGATAACCTCTTGAGTTTACAATAGCTTTCTGTAATCATCTCAAACCACAATTATATACATTTCAACAGTAACACTACATATTTTCTAAACAAAAGGGATCCCAATATCAGTTACATTTCCATACAATGATTTGCACATATTTTTATTTTAGCAGATATGCAAAGGAGGAAAAAAGACAGCAAGGGAGGGCTGAGAGACAGTGTGAGGCGAAGAATTGTGAGATTTGTCAGGCTTATTAAGTCTGAGGTCCCACAGGAAAATTGGGTTGCCCAAACAGACAGAGAAGAGACAGAAAAGGAAAGAATAGATCCTTGCATTTAAACACTTTCTCCATAACAACTGGGACAGGGTCCTATTCCACCCTCTCATATACACCCCCTTCCTTAAGAGGGAACCTGTTTTATTAAACTGGTTTCCAAAACTTTTTATTCTGTAATAACAATTGCTGCTAACTTTCATAAATTAAGCACATGTGCATCAACTGTGTTTTTCTAACAGCACAGCAAGCAGTAAAGTTTAAACTCATACATTTGTTTTTCAACCTTCAGAATCCTCAATTCCTGAACCATATCTTGACAGTAAATCAACATTGCTATTTTTACCTGATTTGTGTATCACTGTGAATTTAAATGCTGCTAAACCTTCCTTTTCGATAATGAAGCACCTTTTCTCTCTGTCATGCAATGTTCTACTTATGTATAGAAGAAAAAATTACTCACCTTAGTAATTGCTTTTCTTCTCATGGAGTCTTGCTATATTATAACAATAGCAGTCAGCCACTGCAGCTGAACTGCCCGCTCTATCTGGCAGTTTCAAATGAAACTGTCAGATCTTTACGAAGCTAACATCAAAGGACGGAAAGTCTGTGTGGAAAAAACCTACACTAGCCCATGGCTACCTACTAGTAGTAATAACAACAATATAAAGAACAAAGAAACACTCAGAGCCATAATAACAAAAATTGATGGTATTATGGTTCGTTTTACCACCCTTGACAAGCACATATGAACCCCTCCTTCCCCCAAAGACTCAAGTCCAGGAAGGGGGCAATATAAATAACCTAAATGAAACAATCTAGATCCCTAACCCAAAGGAAAAGAGGGTAAGGGAAAAACTACAATGGCATGACACAGTGCTTGCACCAATTCGCCACCCCTACCCAAGTAGAAGTTCTGAGAGGGGCAGGAGGGAGGGTGGTTATAATATGCAGACTCCATGAGAAGAAAAGCAATTACTAAGGTGAGTAATTTTCTTCAAACACCATGAAGTCTTGCTATATTATAACAATAACAGATTACACAGCAGTACCTCCATGGAGGAGGGTCAGAACCTACTTAGAAATAGGCTCTGAAGCACAGCTGTACCAAACCGAGCATCTCTCCTGGACTGGACATCCAGGGAATAATGCTTGGTAAAGGTGTGAACTGTCTTCCAGGTAGCAGCTTGACAAATCCAGAATGGGATGTCTCTAGCAGCCGCTAGAGACGCAGCTGTACCCCTGGGGAGTGGGCCCTCAATCCTGAGGGGGGTACTCTACCCAGTTTCTGATAACAGAATTGGATACAAGAAACAATCCACCTTGCAATTGTTCTCTTAGTGGCAGGTTTCCTTTGCCAACCTCGCCATAGGTAAGAAAGAGTTGGGGATCAACCTATGACCCTGGTGTGCTCTAAATAGTAGCTTAAGGCTCTTTTGACATCCAAGCTGTGCAGTCTCCTCTCACCTGAGGAAGAATGCTCAGTGAAAAATACTGGGAGAGAGATAGATTGATTCAGGTGGAAATCAGAAACCACCTTAGGCAAAAACTTTCTATTAGTCCTAAGGACTACCTTATCTCTGTGGAAAGAGATAAAATCTTCTTCCACTGACAGGGCCTGTAGCTCACTTATGTGTCTGGCAGAGGTGATAGCTACTAGGAAAACAGTTTTCCAAGTTAAATACTTGAGCTCTGCAGAGACAGAGGCTCAAAGGGGTTGCATTAACTGAGCAATGCAAATATTCAGGTCCCAGGCGGAGCTGGTTCCTGAAAAGGAGGGTTAGTATGAAGTAATCCTTTAAAAACTTGGAGAACACCGGTGAGAGAAAGGAGGCAGGCTTCCTGCTGACACAAAAAGCAGAGACAGCTGCCAGATGAACCTTCAGGGTAGCTGGTCTAAGGCCTAGGGAATTCAGATGGACCAAATAGTCCAGTAGAAGAAGATCAGCAGATTCTGGGATAATCTGCCTCTCAGAGCACCAGATGGAAAACCTCTTCCACTTAGAATTATAAGTGGCTCTAGTGGAAGGCTTCCTTGAAGCCTTTAAATATCCATGACACCTTGAGAAAGGTGTAAGTCACATAGTTCTAGCTCCTCAAGAGCCAAGCCTTGAGGTGGAGGGATTTGAGGTCCGGATACCACACTCTCCCTGTGCACAGGCCAGTAAGTCGTGGACTCTGGGCAGGCTCAGGGCAGGGTGGACTGCCAAGGACAGGAGCAGAGGGTACCAGGGCTGTCTGGCCTAATCTGGGCAATCAGAATCACTCTGCAAGGTTGAGATCTGATTTTACTAGTACCCTGAAAAGGAGAGGAAAGGGGAAAGGCATACAGGAACTTCCCTTTCCAGTCCAACAGAAAGGCATCCAGAGGGACTGAGCCCAGAACTGGAGGCCTGCAACAGAAAAAGAGGAAGTTGGTGGTTGTCTGGGGCTGCAAAGATCTATCTGAGGAGTGCCCCATCTGGCAAAGACAGACCCCAGCACTTGTGGATTCAGAGCCCATTCGTGATGGCCCTGAGAAATTCTGCTGAGGGCATCCGCCAGGACATTGTCCTTCCCTGGGAGATGAACCGCTATCAGGGAGGTGTTCAGGGAGTAAGCCAGAGACCACAACTTCATTGCTTCGGTGCACAAGGCTGAAGACCGAGTGCCCCCTTGCTTGTTGATGTACCACATTGTGGTGGTATTGTCTGTCCTGACTTGAACCACTTTGTTCTGGACAGAATCTGAAAACACCGAAGAGCTAAAAGATAGCTCTGAGTTCCAAAAGATTGATGTGGAGCAGAGACTCCTGAGGAGACCATACCCCTGGTGGCAAGGTCGCCTTGGTGAGCCCCACCCTAACAGGGAGGCATCCGTGGTGAGGGTGAGGGAGTGAGAAATGGGAATGAAGGGAACCCCTGTCTTAAATTGCTCTGGACCTGCCACCAGTGGAGGGCTAGGATCAGAGTTTGAGTAACTGGGACCAACTTGGTAGGGTCCTTCCTTTGAGACCAATAGGCCCTCAAATGGAACTGAATGTCCTCATCTGAATCTTGCTCCTGCACGACAGCTGTGGAAGCAGCCATGCCCGAGGAGTTGCAGAAAATGCCTTGCTGGTCGAGAGACCCGCAGGGTAAAGGAGGATGCCAGGCGATGAGTCTGTCCACCCTTTCCGAGGGAAGAAAAGCCCTGGCTAACCTTGTGTTCAATTCTGCGCCTATGAAAGTTAGGACCTGAACTGGTTCCAGAACTGACTTTGTAAGTTTAGCAGGAATCCCAGGAAGTGAGAAGCTGCTGGGTACTTGCAAGTGGATTACCTGACCTGGAGACTGACCCACAATGAGCCAGTCGTCCAGGTAGGGAAACACAGCAACCCTTGTCTTCTTAAGTGAGCCACTACTACAGCGAGACATTTTGTGATACCCTTCAGCAGAGGTAAGGCCAAAGGGCATTGCCCTGAACTGGTAGTGGACTGAGGGCAGTTCGAACCTGAGGTACTTTCAGTGAGAAGGCCTGATCAGAACATGAAAATAGGCATCCTTGAGGTCCAGGGAAGCTAGCCAGTCCCCTGGCCTTAGGGAAGGCAATATCATTGCCAGAGTCAACATTTTGAACTTTGGTTTCAACAGATGCTTGTTCAAGTATCTTAAATCTAGACTGGGCCGCCATTCTCCTGTCTTTTTTGGGGTAAGAAAGTATCTTGAATAAAGCCCCTTGCCCTGATGGCAAGGAGGAACCCTTTCCACTGCTTTGCAGTCCAGCAGAGCAGAAACCTCTGCTTCAAAGCAAGGCTTCTGAAGGATTTGCAGGTGGAAAATGCCTGGCTCTCATCTTTGGAAAGTGTTTGAAGCTGAGAACCAGACCCTGGCCTATTACCTCCAGAACCCATCTGTCCGTGGTTAGGGACAGCCAGTTCGCTGAAATAGGCCAACCTGCCCCCACTGGTACAGGAGAATCGGCCCTGGACACCCCATCAGGGTGCCTGCTTAGCAGCAGCCTTAGGCTGAGGGGGAGGGGATGGCCCATTGTGCCACGCCTACCCCTGCCTCTGAAGAAACCTTCAAGTAGACAGCAGAGGAGGCTTGAAATTGGTAAAAAGGCCTGGAAAAGGGCCTGCCCCTACCTCTGGGAGCATGCCTTTGTGGCTTGGCATGCTTCTCCTTAGCCTGGGCACTTTTGTAGGTAGTTCTGTATTCATCCATCTTTTTCATATAGTTTTCTGAAACCGAAATGCAGTAAAAATAATAACTTTTGCCGGTTCAAATGAACCGAAAAATACTCGCTTGAACCGAGAATGAACCGAGCTGAAGGAGCTGATCTCCGGAGCGACTGTTCGGTGAAGCGGAGTAAAGAATCTGACAGTTTCATTTGAAACTGCCAGATAGAGCGGGCAGTTCAGCTGCCGTGGCTGACTGCTATTGTTATAATATAGCAAGACTTCATGGTGTTTGAATAGGATGTTCTATCCCATCTATATTTTGACTCAGTACTGCACCTAGGCCTACTTCTGATGCATCTGTTTGTAGCAAAAATGGTTTGTCAAAGTCTGGGCTTTTTAAAACAGGGCTGAACATAATGCAGCCTTTATGGCTTCATCACACTCTGAGGTCCATTTCACATTATTTGGGTACAGTTTTTTCATGAGTTCTGTCAGGGAGTAGCTAACTCAGCAAAGTTGGGAACAGATCTCTGATAATAACCAGCCAACCCTAAAAAAGACCTAACGGATTCAATGTGATGGCAATGTTTGGGACAGACGTGCTGCTCTGAGCTCCTCAGCAGCCTTCCTCCCTTCACTCGTACCATGGTCTATTTCAATGAAAATACAGTTCGTTATATTATTTTTTCTCTAAATACTGGTAATTTGTACAATCGGTAAATAAATTCCCTCAAACACAAATCTGCAGCAGTCTCCAGGTACATCTGTGAGGTAATTTACACTATAGGATGCGGGAAGGAAAAATCCTCAGTCCACAGCTGTGTGGAGGCGGTAGAGTGCATCTTCAGTCACGCAGCACCACATAATGTTTGTTCAAGGTCAACAGGTTGGAGACTTTCCAGATACAGATTTGACTTACTATGCAAACAGGTATATATTCTTAATAGTGTTACTCTCACTTCTGAACAAGCAATTATATAAGTCTACAGTTAAACAAGATAACCGCATTAAAACATAATGGATTCAAATGTCAACCTAGTAGATATGAGAGACAAATCTCTTGCTATGAAATGTCCCTTGCCTGATTCTGACAGCAGCTCAGATGATTTAAATGAAAGTTCACCCAAAAGGTCTGCTGCTGCTTTGACAGTGGACCACTTTGATCTCATAATGTCAGAGAGTACTAGACTCAGTTTAAAAATGACTGACATGCACACAGATTTAAAGGAGGTTAAAAAGGAATTGGCATCACACAAGATGGGTATTTCTGATGTGGAAATAAGGGTTAGCAGCTTAGAAGACAGTATTAATAAAGATCATTCAGAGAAGGTTAATGACCATAGAAAAAGTAATAAAACGGAGTCAAAACTGGAAGACCTTGAGAACAGAAACAGAAGGAACAGTCCCAGAATTTTTAGCCTTAAAGAGGGGCTTGAGGGGTAAGATACTATTTCATTTGCAAATAACCTTCTCATAAGAATAGCTGATCCTCCTACTGATACTAAATTCTATGTTATTGAGAGGGCGCACAGATCCCTGAAGCCTAAGTCTGACATAGGAGAGAGACCAAGGTCGTTTGTGCTCAGACTTCTTATTTTTCAACTGAAAGTTTATGTTCAATGTGCCCTCAGAGACAAAGTAAACATTATTTATGAAGGCTGCAAAATAAAGGTATTCAATGACCTGGCTCCAGAAACTATTCAAAAGCGTGATGCCTTCTTCCCCATTAAAAAGAGACTCAGAGAAGCAGGGTTGAAATGTAACTTATTTCTCCCAACTTTGTTGAAAGTCTGGTTGAATGAAGATATCTCTAAAGAGTACAGTGGATATCTAGCTGCAAAAACAAGGTTGAAAAATGATTTTCCTATTGTATTTAGAAATGTTGATGTCCAAAGCTGAGAGAGGCTTTTGTGATACTTATAGCTAGCATCCAAAATATTTACATGGGTTTCCTTATGCTCAAGCATGCACTTCACCGTTTACTCAGTGAAAGCATAAACTTGTGCTGGCTTAAAGACATTTTTTTTAACTGTACCTCTGCAGATTATTCTGAGAAATTCTTAAATGCTGGGGGAGGGTTTTGAGTGCTCAACTGACAGTCCATATAATAATTTTTTACAAGCTTAGATCATTTGGTGGTACTGGGGGCTTGTGAACTTTTTCAGCTGTTTTTTATTACTGGCTATTAGGGGACAAATCTATTCCATCTCTCTCAGCTCAAATGAAATTGCTCCCTGTATTACAACGAGTGCTGTTTTGTCTGCACACAAGACCCTTGAGAGATTAAGTGGTGGAGATTTTATGCATTCTCAGGTGAAGCTGGCAATCTTTCACTTGTAATAGGTTCTACTTATGCTTACAGGTTGGGTTTAAAGTGCTTTGGTAACTATTACCTACATATTTTGTGATGCTATTTGGTGTTATGAATGCTGTAAAGGGGTTATACACACTTGATAAACACTCAACCTATGTCCACTACTACTGGTGAAGAGCTGGAGTAGAAACCAATCAACAATTTAATAACATTGTCTGCTTTGCTTAAGAGAATGCTTTTTTCTAGCTGAATACATGAATCATTGGGGACTTGATGACTGTTGGACAGTGCAGTCTCATAGTTTAAGTACTAAGGAGCAAAGTTTACATTTGGCTATGAGGAAGATGGTTCTTAATTCGCTCTGAGGGCCAGCTTCCTGCGGTTTAATAGGAGAGTTAACATAGGCTTCTCTACCTGATCTTAGCGTGGCTTTTTAAATTCGACCATTTTTCCCCATCTACATTTAGCAGTTGAAAATAGTTTTGAAAATACCTAGAACTTGAACAGTCCCTCCGCGGCATTCTAAGTCTGTGGATGGTCTCGTGGATGCCTTGCCCTTCTAGAATGTGTGGTGGAATGACCTACGACCTCTAAACTCTGGGGGTTATGGATAATTTCCCTGTAGCTTTGGGGCGAGGTCAAATTGCTTCTGCTTCCCTTCTGAAAATGGTGGCATCAGTTGAGCGGATCAATTTTAAACAGGTGTGGTGAGATTTCTCTGGTGATTGCAGAGAGGTACAGCTTTGGGCCATCTCCTTTTTAACAGATGGTTCATCTAATGGCACTTTGCATTGATTTTCTGAACTGCCTGTCACATTGTTTTTGGGCCGGAGAATATTCACAAAGAAACGTTTCTTACTTATGCAAGGCTGAGTGCCTTATAAAATGCAAATATTTATTAAGTAGGTTACAGTTGTTTGTTGCAATTTGACTCTTCGTTTAGTATGTTACTCTACAGTATTGATATAGTGCCAATTTGTTATGCATTTTCTGCTAATTGAAAATCAGAGGGTAAGATCTAAAAGTTTATGGAGCTTACATTTAAAAAAAATATATGGCCGGCCCATTGGCACAGTGGTTGGATTTCCGCTTGCGACGCCGGTGACCTGAGTTCGGGAAAGGACTCGGGTCATTGGAGGGCCAGCCAAGGAGAAGGAAAGGAGCGTCCCAGGATGGTTTGCCTTCTCTGAGGGAAGGGTGGGGATGCACCTTGGCACATGCTGGCCCCTGGCGGAGGCTGGAGGCACAGCACAGACACCAGAATGAAAATGCTGGGGAAGTGGCGGACGTCGGCACGTGCCTTGACATCAGTGGCATGCCACTCCCTGGGGAGTAAACCAGGAAACTGCCTTGGTCAACTGGATGACAGTCCCACTGGTCCCCAACTGCCGCCAGGCCTCCCAACTGACACCACTGCCTCAGTGACACCCCCGGGCCAATACAGATGCACTGGCCCATCCCCCACAAGTGCCTTCCCTCTTTGAGAGGGACCCGTCCGGCGAAGGTATATGCCGGGCTACCTCGGCGGGGGTCATGATTTGAGGTGAGTTGTAGCCAGGGACGAGGGAGAGCGTGCAGTCTGAGGGACATTGGGGGAACCGAAGGAGTGACTGACCAGGGGTAGGAGGAGGGGAAAAAATATATATATATTCATACTAAGGGTACCCGGAGAATGACTCTTTAAGGAAATGTTTAGTTGCAGGTTAACATAAGAGAGCAATTACAAGCTGAAATGTAAGAGTGAATAATAATTTTTTTTGTTATTGTTCTTAGGAATTTTTGTTACACTTGCCATCATTCTTTCGGTACTGTTTATATTATGCTCTGTGCTGGTTACTTAAAACTGCTTTTTATGATAGAAAAAGTTAAAAGTTGGTGAGGCATAAATAAAGGGGAAATGTAGGGGGATAAGATTAGTGTGCAGGAGCTTCTTTACAATACAGAAGAGAAACATTTTAAATTATACAGTCAGACCCGGTTAGTCCGTTTCCCTTTAATCTGTTTACCTCGTTATCCGTTGCTTTCATATACCATATCAAAAAAGCACCATTTTAATTTTCTCATTAATCCATCATTCTTGCAGTCCGTATTCCATCTGATAAAGGCTCATTCAGTCTGTTATTTAGTACATTAACACCTTGTTACTCGGTGATGCACTCTGAACATTTTTTTTAACTGTTCTGCTTGATGCTATCAGGGTGACTTAGTGCAGGGTCTGCATGTTAATTTCACTATGTGATAATGACTAATCACCTGTAAATGCTTAGTACTCAATCACCTCTCAGGCTTGAGTGTTTTTACACTCCTTCTGCAACTGAAACAATGGCAGCATTAGAACTAGCAGCAAAAGAGAAACGGGACAGGAGTGAAATCACGATTTCACAAAAGCGAGACCTTTGTCTATGGAAGCAATCCAACCCATCGACTATGAACAGAGACATGGTAGCATATGCAGTGGATGCTTTTGGGCTTAAAATAGGCACCAGCACATGTAGCGACATATGCAAGGCAAAAGAGAAGTGGCTTTCAGCTTCAAACGATTCTAAATCCCTTACCCATGTTCACCTGGGCCAGCATAATGATGTGGAGACAGTGCTGAGTCTCTGGGTTACCGAAATGAACAGCCGTGGTGTGGCTGTGTCAGACACAATAGTTATTGAAAAAGCTACTTTTTTTGGCAATCAAATGGGTGTCACGGATTTCAGGTATTCGTGGGGGTGGATTCATGGCTTTAAAGAGGCATGGGGTGAGCAGCAAGGTGTATCAAGGAGAATTAGTTAGTGCTGATCAAAGTGCTTTGGTTTCTGGCAGAAATCAGCTATAGGAGGTGCTTGCCGGCTTTTCTCTATGGGACATTTCTAACCTAGATGACACTGACTTGTCTTATCAATTGGGGCCAACTGCTACCCTGTCCTCCATCCATTTCTGGGACAAAAAAATCAAAAGACAGAGTCACTGTCGCACTGTGTTGTAACGTAGAAGGCATAGATGCATGGCGGACATTTTATCCAAAGGGAAGGGAATATACCTTTTGGTCCCCATGCAATAATTTGGGTTCTAGAATAGATCAGGTATATACACCTAGAAACTACATCTCTAGAATTCTAAACATCAGCATTGAATCACAGGTGATCTCCGATCATGCACCAATTTCCTTATTACACAATACTTTAAGCAATATACATAAAACAAGGAGATGGAAACTTAATAATTTTCTTCTGGAAAACTTAAGACAGTTGCAACAAGGTTCATGACAACATTGATGAATTTCTTTCCTTTAATAATCCAGATCTACCTCCCAGAATAATACATGGGACTGTCTTAAGTGTTGTATGAGGGGCTTACTGATAAGGGAAGCTTCGACAATTAAGAAACAGAGTAATCAGAAAAAACAAGATACTTTACAAAGAATAAAGGAACTAGAGAGAACTCTAGTGTCCACAGACTCCTCCGATGTCTGGAGGGAATGGTCCAAGCTTAAACTAGAATATTATGGGGCCATTAGAAGTGAGGCTATTTTTGCCATTAGGGAAGCTAAACTAAACTATGTAGATTCAGGCCCTAAGGCAACAAACATTCTAGCCATGAAACTCTCACAACAGAGTAGTGCTACCAATATTACAGCTATTAAAAATGAAGAAAGTGGAAACATAATAGCAGATCACCTTAAAATAAACAAGGAATTTTATAGCTGTTAGAAGGGATTATTATTCTAAAGAAGAGGGCATACAAGATACTTCTTTACAAGGTTTCTGTAATAACATTAGTATTCTTATTGTGCCAGATTAAAAAAAAAAAAGATTAGGAGGCTTAATAAATACAGATGAGATTATGACAGCTATTAAACAGCTCAAGAAAAACAAGGCTCTGGGCCCTGATGGCTTCTCAGGTAATTTTTATAACAAATGTAGCACTAAATTAGCCCCTGTCTTAGCGGGAGTCTTCAATCAAGCATCTGAAGATGGTAAACTTTCGCAAGAAATGACCAAGGGTCTAATAACCTTAATACACAAGCAGGGGAAAGATCCTCTTGATTGTGGGAGTTATAGACCGATGTCTTTAATTAATAGTGTTGTTAAACTTCTCGATAAAGTATTATCTAACAGATTGGAGAATGTAGCCCCTGCATTGATCTCAAAACAACAAACAGGTTTTATGAAGGGAAGATATGTGGCTAATAATACAAGGAAATTATTCTATGTTTTACAGGCAGCCAATAGCCAGCAGATTTCATGTGGCCTCATTTCACTTGATGCTGAAAAAGCATTCGATAGGGTAGCGTGGGATCATATATTTTATTTTCTCAGACTGTATGGCTTTCCAGAATCCTTTATAAAATGGACTTGCATCTTATATCAAAATTCTTCCTGTGCAGTGGTAACTAATGTGATAATTTCTATGTTCTTTGAGATAGGTAAAGGTACAAGACAAGGCTGCCCTTTAACACCGCTGTTATTTAATTTTACTATAGATCCTTTGATAAGAAGGTTAATCCATGAAAAATAAATTCAAGGTATTAAAATAGGACAGAATCAACATTTAGTGGCTGCTTATGCAGATGATATCCTTCTCATGATATCTGATCCATCTGTCTCACTACCTCAGGTATTAATGTTATATAAAGTTTTGGGAACATATCTGGCTATAAATTGAACAAAGAGAAGATTAACTTCTTGCCACTTAACAGGCATTGTGTCAAAGAAGATATAGACAATGTTGGGATCTCATGGGCCAAATAATTTATAGAATATTTAGGGATTCTTATTTACTGTACAAAAACACTAATAAAACAATATCCAAAAACACAGCAAGGATCAGACAAAGGACTTTAGAAGACTTAATCAAATGGAATAAGTTGCTTCTGGGGTTATGGGGGAGAACAGAAACCATAAAAATTAACATTTTGCCTAGAATACTTTACTTATTCATGATGATCCCATGCAGTTTAACAAAAAGATGGATTCAGGGAGTAGCGTCTCAAGCTGCCCACTTTATTTGGGGCTATAAAAGACATAGACTGGCCTACACTAAATTATGCAGGGACAAGAATAAAGGAGGTTTGAAAGTACCTGATTTTTATTTGTACTTTTTAGCTGCTAGAATAACACAACTAACATTTTGGTTTAAAAAAGGAACTATTCAAACATATATTCCTGACTGGGTGAATATTGAGCAAGAAGTTATGAACTCACAAGGGACAGACATAAGAGCTCTTTTTTTTTCAAAGCCCTTGAAGTCTTACAATAATAAAATAATAGCTGACTCCCTTAGGCAAATTAAGCAGGCATCTTTGATGTTAAATCTAAACTTGGGACAATCTAGGGCTCAACCAATTTGGGGCAACCCCAACTTTTTAAAGTATGGGAAAACTATTAATAACAGTATATGGAAATAAAAAGGCATTTATTCAGTACAAGATATTTCAAAACAGGATTCTTTCCTATCATTACTCACCTTAGTAGACAAATAAAGAATTTCCCCTACTGAAGGTACATTTTATGAATCTGTACAGAACTCTGTTCTAAACAAACTACAGCTATCAACACCATTTAATGAACATTCCATGTCTTTCCTAGGTTGCATGAAAACATGTCCATCTATTTCTATGTTTTATACATTATTTATAGATTTGATTAGGGGATCAGCAATAGAAACAATTAGATGGTGGTCTCAAGAACTTGGATATCTGACTGATGAATGGAACTAGGAAAATATGTGTCTATTGGCACATAAGACCTTTTCCACTGTGGATCTTAGATTAGTTCATTTTAAAACATTACATAACCTCTACTATACTCCTTTACAGAGGTTTAAGATGGGTCTATCTGACATTAATACAGTATGTCATAAATGTCAACTTAATTCAGGTATGTTACTACATATGTTTTGGTACTACCATCTTATTCAACCATTATGGCTGGAAGTTAAACAACTTTTCCAAGATGACCCCTTGATCTTTAACTACATTCAACTAAATACTTGTATTTTAGGCCAATTTGAGGATAACACCCATTGGACTGCTGAACAGAAACACACTCTTCTTTTAATAGGTACATCCATTAAGTATAGTATATTGAAATATTGGTTATTAGATACAGTCCCGACTACTCAGGAATGGAAAAATAACCTGTTAGAAATCCTTAGACTTGAGAAATTAGCATTGCATCTCAGAAACAATAACACCACTAGGTATTATAAAAAAATGGGACTCTATTCACAAATGTTTCTGCATGATAATACAGATCTAGATGCTAGATAGTGAAATTTCATGTCTGTATTTTGGGTTGGACTTCTTATGATGACTTCCTCACACTGGTGGGTAACATAAGTGGCATAGTGAAGATATTTAATGACCCTCAGGCTCTTTTATTTCTTTCCTTTTCTTTCTTCCCTCTTTCTCTTTTACTCCTTTAATTAATTCATGCATCGTTTGAGTGTTACTTATTCATCTTTATAATTATTAGTGGATACAAATGTAAAAGTAAATTTTATTTATATATGCAGTAGATATGGTCTAAATGTTGTAACTAATCGTATTTATGTGATGTGCCATATTTTTCTTGTAAATGTCTGATGTACATAATGTATTTTTATTCCTTAAAAGAAAACAATAAACATTTTTATTGATAAAAAAAAATTAAAATTACCTGACATGTTTCTTTGTTTTAGGGACAGGGCTGTTACCCACAGCTTCTATTTTAGACATTTCTGGCTTAACTTCTCCATTTCCCAACACATAGTCAAAATATCTGGTTTCCTGCATGCCCAGTGCATGTTTGGTAGGATTAATAGTCAGACCTGCATTTTTGATAGCTTGGATAACTGCTCATAGGTGTTCCAGGTGGCTTTTCCAGTCTGGACTGTACACCACGACATCATCCAGGTATGTAGCACAATAACCAGTGTGAGGGGATAAAAATGTAAAATTACGTACCTATTGTAATTCCTGATCTTTTTGTGTATCTTCACCATTCATCACCTTTGGGTATGTGGCTGGATGTCATTACCCCGCAGGAGCTTTTTTTTGGGGGGATGGGCAGAGTTGATGCACTCTTCGCGCCGCCCTTCAGGCTGACACACTGCGTGGTGCTTGTGGGTTGGCCTTTCGGTGTCATCGACTCTGCTCTCCCACCAGTTCTGAGTCACCGTAGAGTAAGAAAGTGTTGGGAGGGAGGGACAAGAAAGTCCAAGGGACAGAGAAAGGAAAAGATACACAAACTAAAAGGAGAAATAAATGACTGAGAGGACAGAAGGAGAGTTAGAAATCTAAGGGGATTGGGAGGGGCCCCAATCTCTGGAAGCAGAAAGAAGAGGGAAGGAAGGAGGGAGGGAAAAATTAGAAATAGGGAGGGGGAGGACATACCCTGAACCCTTGATCTGTCTCCAGATTGTATAGGAACTGCGAGAGAGTAGCCAGAAGGCTGAACTGCCAGAATTCAAGGCACAGAATCACTGGCAATAAACTCCGATATGAGCAGAAGCGGCTATTCTGGAAGAAAAAGCAGGATACAGGGCTGGACTCCCCCTGAAACCACCTATCTGGAGGTGAGAAACAAAGTTTCTTAAATTAATTTGAAGGATGAGTCCCTAAGGAGAAGAATGGAGTAGGATAGAGGAGGAGAGAGAGAAAAGAAGAGAGGGCAACCACCAACTCCCACCCCAAAGGGGTGGAGCTGAAGTATTGAGGAGAAAGTGCCCCCTCCTCTGATCCCTCTCCCTTCCTGATAGGAAGTAAAAATCCCACTGTGTGCCCAAGGTCACCCCACTCCTCACCAGCAGAAAGGAAGGGGGAGGGGGACCCAGAGACTGAGGCCCCAGGGGGTAGAGGGTGGGATTGTGATGAATGGTGAAGATGCACAGAAAGATCAGGAATTATGGTAGGTATGTAATTTTTATATCTTATCTGTGTCAGTCTTCACCATTCATCACCTTTGGGTGAGTGCTGAGCCCCCCCGAAGGGGGTCCTAGACCCTAAAGGACTAAGTCCCTTAGCTCTCAGTGGGTGAGACACCGGGAGGGAGAACCTTTATGGGTCTGATGAGACCTGAGATTGGGGAGAGTGAGACGGGGACCCCCCGGAGGGGGCAGGAGGTAGCCCCGACAGACGCCGGCTCACCCTATGGGAGAAAAGATGAGTTCTCCAGTATGCGGAGGGAATCATCCTATGCCGGGCCAAGAGTGACAACCAGGAAAGACACAGCCATGCCATCCGCCTAGTGCAGATCACTGTCCCTACAACCTTGGAAGCTACCTCATTGGTGTTGTAAGATGTCCTCGCTTGGTGCCTTGCTAGCTCCAGGCCACGAGCAAAGAATGCAGTGGCTTGTCTGGTTACCTCCATATCAGGCATAGAGGCTAGGAGTTGACCTAGCCTGGACCACAGAAACCTATCATAGGTAGCATAGTGGGCCTGCTGTGCAGATATTGAAAGAAGCAACCGTGCCAAGTATAAGGTCCTCCTCCCCCAGAAGTCAAAATCCATGGAATCTTGATCTGGGGGCCAGTCACGGTGGAGGACACAAAGCTAATCAGGAGTGTCCAGCTGCATCAGTCCTGACTGAGGATAAGGCATATGACCTGGAGACTCCGGAGGGGCACAATACCTCTGGCTCAGATTCCTAGGGGCTGGGACTCCGGAAACGGGTCTTTGCCAGAATCGCAATGATGCCTCCTGGAAAGGAGCAGGCCAGATGGGCACTACAAGGGCATCTGCACTGAAATCACCTAGAAAGGCACTTGTCGAATGCTCTGGATTGTGTTGAGTGGATGGGGTGACATGCAGGTCCTCCATCATCTTCACGAGGAAACAGTGATACTCTGTGAGATCAGCAGCTGGAGAGATGTGGACAGAAGGCTCCTCTCCCCCTGAAGAGGGGGATGAGGAAGCAGAGGACCTCAGAAAGCCAGGGGTTGGCTGCTCAGGGTGATGGTGAAACACCTGTCTGTCCATGGCCCTGACATATTATGGGAAGTGAGCAGCCGCACCCCTGAACTGCTCCCAGGAGAGAGGTCCCCTAGGACAAAGAACACCTGGGAGCACAGGAGAAGGTGAAAGAGGAGTGGGAGCAAGGCCAACAGCAGAAGGTGACAGTCCTCTGTCCAGGCAAGAGAGCGCACCAGGAGCCTCAAGAGAAGGAGGGGCTCTGGAAAACCCTACAGCTGACAGCTGATCAACCACACTGGAACTGCCTAGGCTGTGCCCTGAAGATTCCCCCCTGTGAGGTGACCGGGACCATGGAACTTCAAAAGGACGGTCCCTACCCTCCAAAGACCAGGGCCCTCTCAAGGAGACCGAGAGAGAAGGGTGGGGATCTGTGCAACAATTCCTTCCCAAACCGGGATTGGTCCCAGAAAAGGGTCACCGCATCAAACACTGACCCCTCAACCCCTCAGAGTCTGAAAGAGCCCTCCTACTCACACACACCAGCCTAGGCAACTGACAACCCTGGTCAGTTCCCGAGGGGACCACCCAGGGAGTAACACCCTTCCCTCCAGTGGGTGCTCCGATCGGCCCCAAAGTTGGGTGATCCAGGCACACCACCTGAGGGGGTAACACAAAAGAGGGGGCAGAAAACCCTCCAAGCCCAGGCTGCAGAGCAGTAGTGGCCTGCACCACTGCCTGCTGGTCAGCACCCCTGACCATAGACTCTGGGGCAACCGCCCGCCCCACAGAGGGAGGTTGACTCCAGTCAGCCGAGGAAACTACCAGGGTGTCCACGTCGGCCACCAACTCCAAAGAGTTGGACAGCTGGTCCGAACCAGACTTGGACTCTGTCTCCGAGGAGATATAGACCGAAGTTCGGTGCCAGACTGTACGCAGACACCTGCTGCTATTCCAATCAAAGGGGGTACTAGTCCGGGTGTCTGCACCAGAGCTGGTGTAAAACTCTCTGATGGCACCGTGAATGGTGCCCAAAGAAGACATAATGCCAAGAGTGGTAGCAGAAGTGGAGTTGATGCCTGCCATGGCGCCATCCCAACCCATGGTGCCGCAACCGGCACCAAAGCCAGGGACAGCGCCAATGACAGCACTGACAGCTCCCACAGTGCCGTGTCTTCACTTGGCCCTGCAAGCACCACCAGAGCTAGATACAGCACTGTCCCCAGCTGTGGTGAGAATCGGTTGAAGACAATGCCGTAGAACCTCCCACTGCACCGTCAGCACCATTGGCACTGTGAACGGCAACAACAGCGGAGACAGTGCCGACCACTGCACCATCAGGACCCACAGCACTGTGACTGGTGCCAAGGCCCAAGATGGCACTTACGGACGGTGTCGAGGACGGTGCCGACCCAGGCTTCCCAGCCAAGGACACCGGTGGAGCCTTCACCCCCGAAGGGGAGATTGCTACAGCGGTGCCTCCTGCCTGACCCTGAAGGGGGATAGATTGGGCCTCCTGCACCATGGAAGGGACTTCTGCAATAGTGAGGCTACTAGAAGCAGAAGCCCCCTCCTCTGCGGTCCATAGTGAACCAGGAGGGAACCCAGAGGAAAGGCCAAGAGACTGTGGCTAGTCCCAACAAGTGCATGCCCATCCCCCGGAAGTCGATGGAGCTTGTCCAACTTTCCACGCTCATTGCTTGATGACACAATGGTCCATGGAGAAGCAGGTGTCACACGAATCCATGTCGTGAAGTGGGCCAAGACACGTGAGGCAACGATCATGCTGGTCAGTGACGGAGTACTTGTGGCTGCACGGGCACCATTGCATAGGTGGCCGCCCCGTCTTCAATGATTTCTTCCCCCCCCAACTGAGACATGATCCACGGCAAAACAATTTAAACAAAGACTCGATGTCGCTGACAAATAAGAAAAAATTACTTACCTTAGTAATGTTGTTTCTTCTAATGGAGTCTTGCTATATTATGACATATGCAGTGAGTCCCAACCTTCGAGCTGCTCCAGAGGTGAAAGAGTTAACTTTCCATGCCAGGCATGGAACGCTGAGCTCGAGCTCGGTTGAAAACTCTGTCTGTTGTTCTTCAAACTCAAACTGTCAGATCTTTACGAGCTAAACTCACTAAGGTCCTGTGTGGAAGCTGTAAACCTACACTAGCCAACTGGCTACTAAATATAACAAACACATTTTTGGTCCCAAACAAAGACTCAAGTCAGGAGACCCAAAAATGAAAACACAACACCCAGTCACCCAAAAAAGGATGGGTGAAAAACAAGGTGAGGCAGCTACTAAGTGCCAACACTGCACTGCCCACCCACATCCCAAAACAGAGGTTCTGAGAGGGGCAGGCGGGGGGTCATAATACTGCAGAGACTCCATTAGAAGAAACAACATTACTAACGTGAGTAATTTTTTCTTCAACAACATGAAGTCTTGCTATATTATGACATATGCAGATCATACAGCAGTACCTCCATGGAGGAGGGACAGAACCTACTTAGGAAATAGACTCTCAGTTAATAGTTAAAGAAACCAAGCATCACTCCTAGCCTGGGTGTCCAGAGAGTAATGCTTAGTAAAAGTGTGAACTGTTTTCCAGGTAGCTGCTTGACAAATCTCTAGAATGGGATGTCCCTGGCAGCAGCCAGGAAGCAGCTGTACCTCTGGTAGAGTGAGCCCTCAGGCCTGAGGGAGGAACCTTACCCAGCTTTTCATAACAGAATTGGATACAGGAGACAATCCACCTGGCAATGGATCTTTTAGTGGCAGGTTTCCCTTTACCAACCTCACCATAAGTGAGGAACAGTTGGAGAGAGTCAAACCTGTGACCCTTGGTACACTCAATGTAGTAACTAAGGGCTCTCTTCACATCTAAGCTGTGCAGCCTCCTCTCGCCAGAGGAGGAATGGTCAGTGAAGTACACTGGAAGAGAAATAGATTGATTAAGGTGGGAATCTGAAACCACCTTAGGCAAGAACTTCCTGTTAGTCCTGAGGACCACCTTATCTCTACAAAAGGAGATAAATCAGGCTCCACTGACAAAGCTTGTAATTCACTTATGCGTCTGGCAGAAGTGATGGCTACCAGAAACACAGTCTTCCAAGTCAAATACTTAAGGTCTGCTGAAGACAAGGGCTCAAAGGGAGGTTGCATAAGCTGAGCAATGCAAACATTAAGATCCCAGGCAGGGGAAGGGTCCCTGAATGGAGGGTTGGTGTGAAGCAATCCCTTAAAAAACTTAAAGAATACAGGATGAGCTGAAAGAGAAGAGGGTTTACCTGTTGAAATGAAAGCAGACACAGCTGCCAAATGCACCTTTAGGGTAGCTGGTCTGAGCCCCAAAGTGTTCAAATGGACCATATAATCCAGGACTGTGGGTAAATCAGTAGATTCTGGGGAAATATGCTTACCAGAGCACCATATGGAAAACCTCTTCCATTTGGAATTGTAAGTAGCCCTGGAGGAAGGCTTCCTAGAAGCCTTCAATATATTCATTACACCTTGGAGAGGTGTAGATCAGCAAATTCTAACTCTTCAAGAGTCAGGCCTTGAGATTGAGAGATTTGAGGTTCGGGTACCAAACCCTTCCCTGAGCACAGGTTAACAGATTGTGATTCCTGGGAAGACACAGGGAAAGATGGACTGCTAAGGACAGTAGGAGTGGATACCAGGGTTGTCTGGCCCAATCTTGAGCAATCAGAATCACTTTGCAGGATTGAGATCTGATTTTGACTAGCACTTTGAACAGGAGAGGGAAGGGGGGAAAGCACAGAGAAACTTTCCTTCCCAATTGAGAACTAAGGCATCCAGAGGGACTGAGCCCAACACTGGGGGCCTGCAGCAAAAAAGGGGAAGTTGGTGATTGTCTGGGGCTGCAAAAATATCTATCTGCGGGGTGCCCCACCTGGCAAATATTACCTCCAGGACCAGGGGATCCAGTGACCATTCGTGATGGCCCTGGGAAATCCTGCTGAGAGCATCTGCCAGGACATTGTCCTTGCCTGGGAGGTGAACTGCCATAAGGGAGGTGTTCAGGGAATAAGCCAGAGACCACAACTTCATTGCTTCGGTGCACAAGGCCATGGACAGAGTGCCTCTTGCTGTTGATGTACCACATTGTATGGTGTTGTCTGTTCTGACCTGTACAACTTTGTTCTGAACAGATTTGGAAAGCTTGAAGTGCTAGAAAACTGCTCTGAGCTCCAACAGGTTGATGTGGAGCAGAGATTCCTGAGGGGACCACAGTCCCTGGGTAGTGAGGTCACCCATGTGAGCTCCCCACCTCAAGAGGGATGCATCTGTAAGGATTAAAGAGTGAGACTGAGTGACAAAGGGAACCCCTTGTCTCAGATTGCTCTGATCCTGCCACCATTGTAGGGCTTGGATCAGGGTTCGAGTCACTGGGATCAATTTGGTTAGAGGGTCCTTTCTTTGAGACCAAAAGGCTCTCAAATGGAACTGGATGTCCGTCATCTGAAATCTGGCTCCTTGCACTACTGCTGTAGAAGCAGCCATGTGCCCTAGGAGCTGTAGAAAATGCCTTGCTGGTCGAGAGACCTGCAGGGTGAATGAGGAGGCCAGAGAGACCAGGGTCCTTGCCCTGTCCAAAGGAAGGAAGGCTCTGGCTTCCTCTGTGTTCAGTTCTGCACCTATGAAGGTGAGGAGCTGGACAGGCTCTAGAACTGACTTTGGAAGATTCAGAAGGAAACCTAGAGAGGTAAGCAGTTGCTGAATTATCTGAAGATGTAACTTGACTTGGTCTGGAGACTGGCCTACTATGATCCAGTCATCCAGGTAAGGGAAGATGGCAATTTTTTGCCTTCTTAGGTGGGCAACTGCTACTGCCAGGCATTTTGTGAATACCCTTGGGAGCAGAGGTGAGGCCAAAGGGCATTGCTCTGAACTGGTAATGGCCTGAGGGCAGCTTGAACCTGAGGTACTTTTGATGGGAGCTTCTGATGAGAATATGGAAGTAGGCATCCTTGAGGTCCAGGGACGCTAGCCAGTCCCCTGGCCTTAGAGAGGGTAGAATAATTCCCAGAGCCACCATTTTGAATTTTGGTTTTAAAAGGTGCTTGTTTAAGTATCTGAGATCCAGGATAGGCCGCCATTCTCCTGTCTTTTTTGGGGTAAGGAAGTACCTGGAGTACAATCCTTTGCCCTGGTGTAGGGGTGGAACCCTTTCCACAGCTCTGAGAGCCAGGAGGGTAGAGACTTATGCCTCTAGGGCAAGTGCCTCTGATGGATTTGCAGGTGGAAAGGATCTGGTTCTCATCTTTGGAAATTTTTAAGCTGAGAACCAGTCCCTGGCTTACTACTTCCAGGACCCACTTGTCTGATGTCAGAGACTTCCAGTCCTGGACAAAGTAAGCTAGCCCTGCCTCACGGTGTTGAGAATCGGCTCTGGCCACCCCATCAGGGTGCCTGCTTGGCAGGGGCTTTAGGCTGAGGGGTGGAAGCAGGCCTGCTTGTACCCAGTCTGCCTCTCCTCTAAAGAACCCTCTGGGCGAAGCTGAAGAGGAGGCCTGGGCTTGGTAAAAGGCTCATGAAAAGACCTGCCCTGCCCCTAGAAGGCTGCCTTTGAGGAGTGGCCTGCCTTTCCTTGGCCTGTGCACCCTATAGGTGGTCCTATACTCATCCATTTTTTTTATGTAATTTCTCTGTCTGCTCCCCAAACAGAGAATTACCCACAACAGGAAAATCCATGGCCTTAGTCTGGGTATCCCAGACAGGCTAGTACATCTGAGCCAATCCATTCTGCGAAGTGCCACAGATGTAGCCATGACTCTTGATGACACATCATTAGAGTCCACTACAGCATGGAATTGCACCTTAGATGCCTCAATACCATCAGCAGCCACCTGCTCCAGCGCCTTGGCAAGCTGGCCAGGGACCTATTTTGTTAGAGCCATAACAGTATCCCATCTGGATTTCTGGTATCTAGCAACATAAGCCATATAATTTGCCTGTCTGAGTCCCAAGGATGCTGCCATATACTGTTTCTTTGCCATAGCATCAATCCTCCTGGAATCCTTGTCAGGGGGGTGTGAGGCCAAGGGAATATTTGCCTTGTCACAGACTGCAGCCTGCACTACCCCAACATGGCTGCATTGTTGTGTAAGGAACTCCGTATCAGAGCCTGACAATGTGTACGTCCTGTCCATTCTCTTATCAACAGGAGGTATAGTGTGAGGAGTTTTTAGAATTTTTACTGTCTGTTTCCCAAAAGATTTATGCAAAGGAATAGACAGTCTCCTGGACTCTGGGATATTCATAATTTCCACATAGTCAGGTTCCTCTTGATCATCCACAGCTTCCTCCATAGGGAGCTGGAGGGTTTCAGCCACTTTTTTATAAAACATAAAATGAGAAGGGGACTCAGAAAGCCTAGGAGGAGACACTCCTGAATGTCTGTCTGGGGAGATGTCCAGTTCAATGGGCACATCCAGACTTTCAAATCCACATTCACTCTCCTCATACTCCTCTTCCCCCTCCTCCGGTTCATAAAATTCCTCTAAATCATACTCTTGAACCGGTGGAACCGGCCGAACCGTATGCTTACCTGATGGTTCCAGTTCGGTCGGAACCGGGGAAAGTGACTGGACAATTTTAATCGCTTTGGCTATTTCTTCAGTGGTTGGAGAGGAAAGTTTTGGCTCCACACCAGCTGATTTCCTTGTCCTTTTTGCTGGAACCGACTCCTCCGAGTCGGCTCTCCTTTTGCCCGAGGAAGTCTCACCCTGGTCAGAGGGCACTCCCTCTGGTTCGGTTGAACAAACCGGCTGGCCATTCGGTCAGCGGACTTCTTGGCCTCCTTTCCTGAGCCTACCAACTCTCTTATCCAGGGTAGCTGCAGGAACATTTTGCAAATCTGGCAGTCTGCATTGAGGTGGTCAAACCCCAGACAATAAACACAGGTGGTGTGGGGGTCAGCCTTGGCAAAGGCTTCCCCACAGACACTGCAGTGTTGAAACCCAGTGGGCCCAGTTTTTCTTTTGGGTTTCTCAGACATAGTGCCAGTCCTAACCAAACTTGCCCGTTTATGGCAATCCGCCAAGCAATACCCTCTTATCGGTTCCCAACTGTGTCACGGGTCGTGGGAAAAACCGTAATAAAATCCATTTTTTTAGAACCGATAAGAACCGGTAACCACACTCTAAAAGACAGATTAATATATTTCAAAACAACCTGATCGGTTCAAACCGAACCGATAACAGTTTACAAGTTCCACACAGAAGAATTAAATGTAAAAGCTATCTAGTACTTACAATACCACAGACAGAGCTTGAACCGACCGGTTGCGGTTTAAATTCGGGCAAAAAAATGAGAAAATAATACTTTAACCGACAAAATGAACCGAGCAGAAAGAGAAAATCTCCGGAGCGACTGTTCAGTGAAGTGGAGTAAAGAATCTGACAGTTTGAGTTTGAAGAACAACAGACAGAGTTTTCAACCGAGCTCGAGCTCAGCGTTCCATGCCTGGCATGGAAAGTTAACTCTTTCACCTCCGGAGCAGTTTGAAGGTTGGGACTCACTGCATATGTCATAATATAGCAAGACTTCATGTTGTTTGAAAGAAAAGGAACAGTCTTACCACAGCGGCATTGAGTGGTGGTGAAAATGGAACCGGCAGAAAAATTTTTTCTCTCGGCGTCGAAGAATTTTTTGGCGTCAATGACAATAGTACTGGGCCTCTTGATAGTAGCTCCTCATGAGGTGTGACCTCTACAGTGGGAGACGAAGAACTGGTGGGAGGGCAGAGTCAATGACACCTAATGGCCAACCCGTGAGTGCCACGCAGTGCGTCAGCCTCGAGGACAGCGCCGACAGTGCATCAACTCCACCCATCAAAAAAAAGAAGCTTCCGCGGGGGCATGACCTCTGGCCACATACCCAAAGGTGATGAATGGTGAAGACTGACACAGATAAGATTGACATCCATGTACCATTGGAATGTAGCTGGTGCACCATGTAAACCAAATGGCATGGTAGTGAACTGACAGAATCCTATAGGGGTGGCAAATGCAGTTTTGTATCTGGATTCTTTAGCTAACGGCATTTGCCAGTAACCCTTGGTGAGACCGAGGGTACTGATATACTTTACACTCCCCAGTCTTTCCACCAAATCATCTATTCTGGGCCTAGGATAACTGTCAAATTCTGACACTCAAGTGTGCCCTATAACTCCATGGGATCACCTTCCTCCATATACACATAATATTCTACTTCTTCCCCCTCCACAGGCAGGTAGTTTGGAGCTTCATCCTAGGCAGGGGGGAAATCCATGAGAAAGTAGAAATCCATGGCCTTGTTTTGAGTATTCTGGGCAAGAAAGGTAGTCCTCAGCCAGGAAAAACATCTTAAGGACACTGCATGAACCAAAACTCTGGCAGCTGTGTCACTGGTGTCCATTGTAGTGTAGAAATTATATTTTGTGGCATCCAGGGCTGATCTTGCTGTGGCAAACTGGTCCTGTGCCAGACCATTATCTGCTCTTTCTGCCAGTGCCAGAATTATGTTCCAAAGTGATTTCTGGTAATGTGCTGTATGTGCTGAATAAGCTGCCTGCCTGATAAGCAGGGAAGCTGTTATACAAACCTTTATTGCCATAGTATCCATTTTTTAGAGTGTTTTTCAGCAGACTGTGCAGACAGAGTGATCTTTTCTCTCACAAGCAGCAGCCTGGACCACCCCATGGTGATCTGGATGGGTGTACAGATATTTCACTCTCTGTTTGTCCACCTGATATTTTCTCTCAATATTTTTTCAATGGCTGCAGCTGAAGTGGGTGCAGTCATAATTTTTGCTATAGTCTTTTTAAGTGGTTAAATAACATTCTTCTTGGTGGAGCTACTCCTAGCATGTCCATAAAATCAGCATCCTCTTCATCCTCCTCTGTTTCTAGTGGGGAGATGTTGAGAGCATCAACAATTTATCTGACAAATCAGGAAAAAGATGAGTAGTCATCAATTTGCCTTGGAGGAGGTTCGAAATCTTGCTTGGGTGTGTCCTCTAACTCAATCGGTTCACCTTCCTCCAAACGTACATAATATTCGTTTTCCTCCACCACAGGCAGATACGTTGGAGACTGAGCTGGGGGTGGGTGGTGTGGGGGCATTGCAGGTATTTTATTCAAATTTCCCATGCCCTGGATCACCTGGAAAAATTGCCTCATTTTTGATATGTCCTCTGATGAGGGCATTTTTTTCTGTGCCACCTGCCTGCTCCATTCTCTGTGCAAGAGGACTGGCAATGACATTATTTTTCTTCAGTTTCTTTTTGGCAGACACGATTCCCAGTGCCTACTCTAAGACTCTTTTATTTTTATTTTTGCCATCACTGGATTTAGGGTTCCCCCTTTTGGACACTCTGATATCCAAACCACCTTTATCAAACCTTTCTAATGACTGTGCAGTTTTATCTTTTTTCTTGTCATCTTTTACATTATTTGCTACTGTATATGAGGAGATGGACTCTTCTGATGCGTGCTTTCCACCATCGTTGGGACCACCCTCAGAGCCTTTTTTTTAATTATTTTTAGGTCACACAGAGACAGGCTGAGAAGGCTTGCTTCTTTTTAAAAATGTTACCCTTTTAAATGAAGTTTTTGGGTGAAAAATATGACAGGACTTACAATTTGTAAAGTCGTGTTGTGGACCTAAATACTTTACAAAAAGCTCATGACCGTCTACCCTTGCCAGGAGCCAAAAACAATTTGTACAATTTTTTGATGATTCCCAAGGTCTCTCTGACATACCAGTGTGAGAGAGCCTTGAAATAATTAAAACAACTCCCCAAAATGATGTGGTATAAGAGCCCAATAGTCAACAAGCATTTGTCAATGCCAGATGTTCACCGCTGATATTGATGTTGTACTAAGTCTATGAGCAGAGGGTACACAATCTACAGGAAGGACAGGGAGGGTAGAAGAGGAGGAGGAGGAGCTCTCTATGTAAAGGAAGGGATCAAAGCAATGGAACAAAAGGGTAAACAGGTAGGAGAGGAGGCACTGTGGGTCATCCTGGAGACTGGAAATGGCACCACAGTCCACACAGGGGTTGTATACAGAGCCCCATCTCAGGGGGAAGAAATAGACAAGAAAATGATAGACAGCTTCCTTAGGATGGCATAGAAAGGGGTGCAATTGTTGATGGGGGATCTGAATATGCCAGATGTTAACTGGAGCATCTTTGCTGCAGCCACACCCAAGAGCAAGGCCATTCTCGATGCCCTACAGGGGGCATGCCTTAGACAGCTAGTGTTGGAACCTGTTCAGAAGGGAGCAATCTTAGACCTGGTACTCTCAAATGTGGATGGAGAGAGAATCTCAAATCTAGAAGTGGGTAGCCATCTGGGGACAAGTGACCACCAAACAGTGTGGTTCATGATAAACTCAGCTGCAGAGTCAAGCCATACAAAAGTGAGGGTACTGGACTTCAGGAGGGCTGACTTTGTCAAAATGGGAGAGTGCCTCAGAAAAGCATTAGCAAACAAGCAAGGAGGAGAGGTGGAGTAACAATGGGGAAACATCAAAACTGCCATCACAGAGGCAACAAGCCTTTGTGTGAAGCAAATAAACAAATCCAAATGAAAGAAAAAAACACTATTGTTCTCAAAAGAGGTGGTGGGGAAGGCTAGGGAGAAAATGATAGCATTTAGGAAGTATAAGGAAACACAGAAGGAGCAGGACAGAGAACTGTACCAGTTAAAGGAGAAGGAAGTGGGGAAGGTAGTCAGAATAGCAAAGGCCCAAACCAAGGAAAAGATAGCCAACTCGGTTAAGAAGAGGGATAAAACCTTTTATAGATACATTAGGGAGTGAAGAAAGACAAAGGGAGGGATAGTGAGGCTGAATAAAGGGGATGGTGGGTGGGCAGAGAGAGACAGTGAAAAAGCAGGGATACTGAATGAATACTTCTGCTCAGTATTCACAAAAGAAGAGGAGGGGGAGGTACCTAATCCAATAGAAGCACTCTGGATGGGGGGTCGATCCCAGTTCCTTCACAGAAAAAAAGGGTTCTGAAAGAACTCCTAAAACTGAAGGTGGACAAAGCAATGGGGCCTGATGGGATTCACCCCAGAATTCTAAAAGAACTAAGGGGAGAACTAGGGACACCACTGACTACCCTTTTTAACAAATCATGGGAGGATGATGTGGCACCTGAGGACTGGAGGAGGGTGGATGTGATTCCCCTTCACAAAAGTGGGAAAAAGACAGAGGCAGGAAACTACAGATCTGTTAGTTTGACCTCAGTGGTAGGGAAAATGATGGAATCACTTCTGAAGGAAAGAACTGTTGAGTACCTAGAGGCCAGTTTGGCACAGGACCCAAGGCAACATGGGTTCACAGAAGGAAGATCATGTCAGACGAATCTAATCAATTTCTTTGACTGGGTGACCAAAGTAGTAGACCAGGGAGGGGCTGTGGACATGGGATACCTAGACCTGAGCAAGGCATTTGACACAGTCCCACACAAAAGATTAATAAACAAATTAGCGACCCTGAGAGTGGGTACCAGGGTGGTAGCCTGGGTAAAACATTGGCTGGACAACAGGACACAGAATGTAATAGTAAACTGAGTCCACTCTGAAGAAAGTTACTAGTAGGGTACTGCAAGGTTCAGTACTGAGTCTGGTCCTTTTTAATGTCTTTATAAGTGACATTGCAGAGGGACTGGAAGGAAAAGTATGTCTCTTTGCAGATGACACAAAGATCTGCAACAGGGTTGATACACAAGGGTGTGTGTGGAAAGGCTGATAAGGGACTTGGCAAGGTTGAAGAAATGGTCTGAAGTATGGCAGCTTGGGTTCAATGCAAAGAAGTGCAAAGTAATGCACCTGGGAAACAAAAACCCAGGGGAAGAGTACACAAGTACTCAATGGGGGGGGGTTAGTAACAACAACAAAAATGGAAAGGGACCTTGTGGTAATCATATCAGATGACCTAAATGTTAGCAAGCAATGTGAGAAGGCAGTAGGGATGGCTTGGGAGATACTGGGATGCATAGGGAGAGGCATCACCAGTAGAAAACAGGAAGTTGTTGTCCCTCTGTACAGACAGTTGGTGAGACCCCATCTGGAGTGCTACATCCAGTTCTGGAGACCCCATCTCCGCAAGGACATAGCCAGGATGGAGGCAGTCCAGAGGAGGGCAACTAAAATGGTGCAGGGTCTGCAAAAGAAGCCATATGAGGAGAGACTAAAGGAGCTTAATATGTATACGTTTGAGGAAAGGGGGAGACAGGATAGAAGCTTTTAAGCACCTCAAGGGAATCAACAAAGTCCAAGAAGGTAGTATCTTTCAGAAAAAGATATGTGCAAGAACAAGGAGACACAATTTGAAGATAGAGGGGGAATGGTTCAGGGGCAATGTGAGGAGGTATTTTTTCACAGAGAGGGTGGTGGATGCATGGAATGGCCTTCCTGAGGAGGTTGTGGGGTCAAAAACAGTGGATGAATTCAAGAATGCATGGGACAGACATAGGGTAACTCTTGTGGGGGGTAGGAAGAAATAGGCTGTTGGTTAACTAGGATCTACAGCTTATCCAATAGGTAGGGAAATGAGCAGACTAGGTGGGCCAAGCGGTCCTTATCTGCCGTCAAAGTCTGTTTCTATGTTTCTATCCACATGCCAGAAGACTAAGATAGACTGGGCTTGAGATGGGCTGGGCTGGGCATGGGGGAGCAGTTACAGTTGGGTAGCAACAGACTCTAATTTAAATCAGAAATGACATGCATAAGGCTGAAACTGATTTAGATAGTGGGGGAATGTAGACTAGCAATTTTTGCACTAACCACTGAACCACTTAACTTCACATTCTAATTGCTGTAATATACATGCTAATACATATACACATACATATTCCAGTGACTATAACATACATTGCACCATCTACACACCTGTCTATAGAGTACAAGAAACAACATCAAGGGGCCACTTTCTTCTTTTCAGGCTCTGAGGGACATCAGAGGGTGGGGAGTTGCCACTAGACACCGCAGTTAAATAGGCAATGACATGCAGAAGGCTGAAACTGATCTAGATAGCGGGGAAATGTAGACTAGTACTTTTTGCATTAATCAAAGAGCCACCTAACTGCACTTTCTAATTGTTGTGAAACATACATGCTGACTAATACAAATACACATACAGGGTATATGCATATATATTACTGTATAACATAGCAGTGCACAGTCTGCACACATACAGCATTGCCCCCCTTCCCCCAACACACACTGTCTTATATGGGGTATACCGTTCCAACATCGAAGTTTTGACATCGACTCCCCGACATCGAAACCCCAATGTCAACGGGAAGATTTTTCATCAATGGGGGGTTAGCACCTAACTCCACTGTCTGTGTGACGTGGAGTTAAATATTTAAAGTAGGGAGGGATGCGGGGGCACAGCCCCTCACATGGGGGGACGGGGGGCATTGATACAGTTAGGCGTGGTGGTTGGTGTTGGCGTGTTGCAGGTTGTTGTTGGGACACATTGGCAATGTCAGCGGGATTGCATCAATGTGAAGGATTGTGGTGAAATTTCTGTCACTTTGGCTTGGTGGAGCCATTATATGCCATTTATTTACTTATACACCTAAGCCTAACTTTTACTGTATTTTGGATAAGCGCTGTGTTTTGCATCAACTCATTGTACTAATCTACTGCATGACTGGGTAACTGAAGTAGGACCAGGGAGGTGCGGTGGATGTGGCCTATCTGGACTTCAGAAAGGCCTTTGACACTGTTCCCCATAGAAGGTTGATTAACAAACTGCACAGCCTAGGGGCGGATCCCAAAATAGTTCAGTGGATGGAGAACTGGCTGAATGGCAGGAGTCAGAGTGTTGTGGTAATCAGGGAGTACTCTGAAGAGGGAGAGGTGATGAGCAGGGTCCTGCAGTGGTTGGTGTTGGGGTTGGTCCTCTTCAATGTCTTTGTTGGGGACATTGCAGAGGGAGTGGAGTGGAAGGCATTTCTCTTTGCAGAGGATACAAAGGTATGCACTAGGGTGGACATGCCAGGGGGTGTTGAAAGAATGATGGAAGACCTTAAAAAGCTGGAGAGCTGGCCCGGTGTCACTGAGGGTTGAGCAGCTGGATGCCACACCTCATGCTATGCTGGCGACTTGGGTTTGGGAATGAGCCCAGGTCATCGAAGGCTGGCTAGGGGGAGGAAGGGAGCAAGATTGAGCTGTCACAAGGCAGCTCTCCTCTCCAAGGGAGGGACCCTGTCATCCCCGACAGTCCAACTGCCCTCAGGTGGAGACCTGAGGGTAGCACAGGCAGGCAGGTGGCAAGCAGAGGGAGGGCGCTGTGGAACCACAGCGTGTGAGTGCCTCCACAGGCACACACATGGCCATGGCACAGGGAGTTGGGCAAAAATGGGGAAAAAACAGAGGAATAAACACAATAATAAAAACTGGAGAAATGGTCTGAAGAATGGCAGCTGTGATTCAATGCAAAGAAATGTAAATTACATACATACTGTAATTCTTGATCTTCTCTCTTGTATTTTCACCATTCATTACTGCTGGGTGTAAGCCGGAGGTGAGCACCCACCATGGGAGCCTTTTTTTTTTTGGAGGTAGGAGTCGGCACTGGTGGCACCGCCCACATGGCTGACGCACTGTGTGAAGCATGCGGGTTGGCCATAGGCGCCATAGACTCCTCCTACATCTCAGTTCTGTTGAGCCAGAGATGCAGAAAGACAGGTTCCAGGGAAAGAGGGTGAGGCAAGAGAGCAGAAGGACAGAAAAAGGAAAGGATGTAAACTGAAAGAGGTATAAGCCGATTAGAGGACAGGAGAAGAGAACCCAACCCTAAGTGGCCAAAGGGCCCCAATACTTGGGTGATCTCAGAGAAAGGAAAAGACAAAGGATGAAAGAAGAAAGATAGAAGAGATAGAAGCAAGGGATGGGGGGCAGGAGAAGGGCTCTCTGCCACTCTAAAATGGAGACTATTGACTTGAGAGTTTCAAAATCCCTGAGGGATTGAAAAAACAAGGGAGCAAGGATCCTGCCAGTTAAGAGGTTATCGAATCAAGATCCGAATGGCCTTATCAGACTTGGCGAAGGCAGACCCTTCCTCACACCCTTTATCCAAAATTTTATGAAGATCTTAAAGCCTAGGTCTCACAGTCTGTCCCTCGGAGGGCAACAGTCCTGCTCAGAAGAGGAGCGAGTCCTGACTTAGGTGTAGGGAAAGAAATTTGGTAGAAGTTTTCCCACGGGAGTACTGCGCAGTCCCCACTCCAGTAGAAGAGAACAACAGGACATCTGTGCCATAAGAAAAAGAGAGGGAGGAAATTCCCACAGACTCTCTTACATCTGCACTGAAGAAAAGACAGCCAGAGGTTGACAAAACCCAGAGGATTATTCCAGCCCCAAACAGGGGTCACCCAAGTGAATCATGAAGAGAATCCGAGGGAGTTCCCTCAGAGGGTTTAGGGCCAAGACCCTACTTGCCATCCTCCAGGGTGAACGCTCTGTGACTTTTAGAGAAGGGACAGAGAGCTATAAGGTACCAGGAGGACTGAGCCCTCAATTGGCCACAGGAGGGGGAAGGCGAGCATGGTGCAAGTGACACCCAAGAATTGAGGCCCATGAGGGGATGGGGGTGGGAATCAGTAATGAATGGTGAAGATACAAGAGAAGATCAAGAATTATGGTAAGTACATAATTTACATATCTTTCCTTGTCAATCTTCACCATTCATTACTGCTGGGTGAGTACCATGCCCCCCGGAGGGGACCTGGCACAGCCCTGAGGGAACCAACTCCTCAGCCTCCTGCAGGTGAGACACAGGTGGGGGAGACCCTAGCCGTACTAGACCAAAAAAGATCTAAGGCTGCTCAGGATAAGGAGGTGTCCCCCATGGCTGGGGGGATGGAAGGTGCCCCTGAAGAACCCTCCTCATACTGTGGGAGAAAAGGTGGGTCCCTTGGAAGGCAAAGGAAATCACCCTATGTCGGGCAATGGGTGACAACCTGGATAGACGAAGCCACGCCATCTGCCTAATGCAGATCACTGTCCCTGCTAGTCTGGACACCACCTCACTTGCATCGTAAGACGCCCTTGCCTGGTACCTTGCAAGCTCTAGACCTTGAGCAGACAGGGCAATGGCCTGATTAGATTTCTCCATATCAGGCAAAGAAGCCAGTACCTGAGCTAACATCAACCACTGGTGCCTGTTATAGGCAGCGTCGTGTGCCTGATGAGAACATATGAAAAAATTACTCACCTTAGTAATTGCTTTTCTTCTCATGGAGTCTTGCTATATTATGACATATAGCAGTTAGCCACAGCACTTGAACTGCCCCGGAGAGGAAGGAGTTAACTTCAGGCTGACTGGAGTTCCAAGTGCGAGTGCCTTGCTGAAAGCTCTATCTGGCTAGTTTCAAACTGAAACTGTCAGATCTTTACGGAGCCAACACTAAGCAAAAGTCTGTGTGGAAAAAACTCTACACTAGCCAAATGGCTACCTACTAGTAGAAATAACAATAACAGAAACAACAACAACAACAATATCACCCTGACAAGCACTATTAGGCCCCCCCTCCCCAAAAGACTTAAGTCCAGGAGGGCCAAACCTCAAGTAAAACAGAAATACTAGTTTTCCTAATCCTAAAGAAAAGGAAAAAAGGAAAAAGAGCTATAATGGCATGACACAGTGCTTGCACTAATTTGCCAACCCCCAACAAGTAGAAGTTCTGAGAGGGCAGGTTGGGGGTGGTCATAGCAAACAGATCTTACAGAAGAAAAGCAATTACTAAAGTGAGTAATTTTTCTTCAAACACTATGAAGTCTTGCTATATTATGACATATAGCAGATTACACAGCAGTACCTCCATGGAGGAGGCCAGAACCCAGCTTAGGAAATAGGCTCTGAAGCACTGGTTGTGCTAAACCGAGCATCTCTCCTGGACTGGACATCCAGGGAGTAATGCTTGCAAAGGTGTGAACTGTTTTCCAGGTAGCAGCTTGACAGATTTCAGAATGGAATATCTCTAGCAGCCGCCAGAGATGCAGCTGTACCCCTGGTGGAATGGGCCCTCAGTCCTGAGGGGGGTTCTCTACCTAGTTTTTGGTAGCAAAATTGGATACAAGAGACAATCCACCTGGCAATTGTCCTCTTAGTGGCAGGTTTCCCTTTGCCAACCTCGCCATAGGTAAGGAAGAGTTGGAGGGATTCAAACCTGTGACCCTTGGTGCGTTCCAAATAGTAGCTTAAAGCTCTTTTAACGTCCAAACTGTGCAATCTCCTCTCACCCGAGGAAGAATGCTCAGTGAAAAATACTGGAAGGGAGATGGATTGGTTAAGATGGAAATCTGAAACCACTTTGGGTAAAAACTTTCTGTTAGTCCGGGGGACTACCTTATCTCTGTGTAAAGAAATAAAATCCTTTTTCACTGACAGGGCTTGTAACTCACTTATGCGTCTGGCAGAAGTGATGGCCACTAGGAAAACAGTTTTCCAAGTTAGGAACTTAAGGTCTGCTGAAGACAGAGGTTCAAAGGGGGGTTGCATTAACTGAGCAATGCAAACATTAAGGTCCCAGGCAGGGGCTGGGTCCCGAAAAGGAGGGTTAGTGTGAAGTAACCCCTTAAAAAACTTGGAAAACACAGGGTGAGAAGAAAGGGAGGCAGGCTTTCCTGCTGATATAAAAGCAGAGACAGCTGCCAGATGAACCTGTCAGTAGCTGGCCTGAGGCCTAAGGAATTAAGATGGACCAAGTAGTCCAGCAAAATGGGCAAATCAGCAGATTCTGGGACAATTTGCTTCCCAGAACACCAGATGGAGAACCTCTTCCATTTGGAATTATAAGTGGCCCTAGTGGAAGGCTTCCTAGAGGCCTTTAAAATATCAAGGACACCTTGAGAAAGGTGTAATTCAGCAAATTCTAACCCCTCAAGAGCCAAGCCTTGAGGTGGAGGGATTTGAGATCCGGATACCAAACTCTCCCCTGGGCACAAGTCAGCAGGTTGTGGACCCTGGGAAGGCCCAGGGGAAGGTGGACTGACAGGGACAGAAGAAAAAATTACTCACCTTAGTAATTGCTTTTCTTCTCATGGAGTCTTGCTATATTATAACAATAGCAGTCAGCCACTGCAGCTGAACTGCCCGGAGAGGGAGGAGTTAACTCCAGAAGATCTGGGTTCTACAGCGCTGAGGCGCTGTGCCCAAAGCTCTATCTGGCAGTTTCAAATGAAACTGTCAGATCTTACTGAAACCAACATCAAAGGACGGAAAAAGTCTGTGTGGAAAACTACACTAGCCTATGGCTACCTACTAGTAGTAATAACAACAATATAAACAACAAAGAAACACCCAGAACCATAATAACAAAGACTGATGGTATTATGGTCTGTTTTGCCACCCTTGACAAGCACATATGAACCCCCTTCCCCAAGACTCAAGTCCAACAAGGGGCAATAAAAAATAACCTAAATGAATACCTAGATCCCTAACCCAGAGGAAAACAGGGTTAGGGGAAAACTAAATGGCATGACACAGTGCTTGCACCAATTTGCCACCTCTACCCAAGTAGGAGTTCTGAGAGGGGCAGGAGGGAGGGGTAAATATAGCAAGACTCCATGAGAAGAAAAGCAATTACTAAGGTGAGTAATTTTTCTTCAAACACCATGAAGTCTTGCTATATTATAACAATAGCAGATTACACAGCAGTACCTCCATGGAGGAGGTCAGAACCTACTTAGGAAATAGGCTCTGAAGCACAGTTGTGCCAAACTGAGCATCTCTCCTGGACTGGACATCCAGGGAATAATGCTTGGTAAAGGTGTGAACTGTCTTCCAGGTAGCAGCTTGACAAATCTCCAGAATAGGAATGTCTCTAGCAGCCGCTAGAGACACAGCTGTACCCCTGGTGGAGTGGGCCCTCAATCCTGAGGGGGGTACTCTACCCAGTTTCTGATAACAAAATTGGATACAAGAGACAATCCACCTTGCAATTGTTCTCTTAGTGGCAGGTTTCCCTTTGCCAACCTCGCCATAGGTAAGAAACAGTTGGAGGGATTCGAACCTATGACCTCTGGTGTGCTCTAGATAGTAACTTAATGCCCTTTGACATCCAAGCTGTGCAGTCTCCTCTCACCTGAGGAAGAATGCTCAGTGAAAATACTGGGAGGAGATAGATTGATTCAGGTGGAAATCAGAAACCACCTTAGGCAAAACTTTCTATTAGTCCTAAGGACTACCTTATCTCTGTGGAAAGAGATAAAATCTTCTTCCACTGACAGGGCCTGTAACTCACTTATCGTCTGGCAGAGGTGATAGCTACTAGAAAAACGGTTTTCCAAGTTAAATACTTGAGTTCTGCAGAGACAGAGGCTCAAAGGGGTTGCATTAACTGAGCAATGCAAATATTCAGGTCCCAGGCGGGAGCTGGTTCCTAAAAGGAGGGTTAGTATGAAGTAACCCTTTAAAAACTTGGAGAACACAGGGTGAGAAGAAAGGGAGGCAGGCTTCCCTGCTGACACAAAAGCAGAGACAGCTGCCAGATGAACCTTCAGGGTAGCTGGTCTAAGGCCTAGGGAATTCAGATGGACCAAATATTCCAGAAGAATGGAAGATCAGCAGATTCTGGGATAATCTGCCTCTCAGAGCACCAGATGGAAAACCTCTTCCACTTAGAATTATAAGTGGCTTCTAGTGGAAGGCTTCCTAGAAGCCTTTAAAATATCCATGACACCTTGAGAAAAGTGTAAGTCAGCAAATTCTAGCTCCTCAAGAGCCAAGCCTTGAGGTGGAGGGACTTGAGGTCCGGATACCACACCTCCCCCTGTGCACAGGCCAGTAAGTCGTGAACTCTGGGCAGGCTCAGGGCAGGGTGGATTGCCAGGACAGGAGCAGAGGGTACCAGGGCTGTCTGGCCTCAATCTGGGGCAATCAGAATCACTCTGCAAGGTTGAGATCTGATTTTCACTAGTACCCTGAAAAGGAGAGGAAAGGGGAAGGCTACAGAGAACTTCCTTCCAATCCAACAGAAAGGCATCCAGAGGACTGAGCCCAGTACTGGAGGCCTGCAGCAAAAAGAGGAAGTTGGTGGTTGTCTGGGTGCTAAAAATCTATCTGAGGAGTGCCCCAACTGGCAAAGACAGACCCCAGTACTTGTGGATTCAGAGCCCATTCGTGATGGCCCTGAGAAATTCTGCTGAGGGCGTCCCCAGCACATTGTCCTTCCTGGGAGATGAACCGCTATCAGGGAGGTGTTCAGGAATAAGCCAGAGACCACAACTTCATTGCTTCTGGTGCACAAGGCTGAAGACCGAGTGCCCCTTGCTTATTGTGTACCACATTGTGGTGGTATTGTCTGTCCTGACTTGAACCACTTTGTTCTGGACAGAATCTGAAAAGACCCAAAGAGCTAAAAGACAGCTCTGAGTTCCAGAAGATTGATGTGGAGCAGAGATTCCTGAGGAGACCACACTCCTGAGTGGTAAGGTCGCCTAGGTGAGCCCCCACCCTAACAGGGAGGCATCCGTGGTGAGGGTGAGGGAGGAGAAATGGGAATGAAGGGAACCCCTTGTTTCAGATTGCTTTGATCCTGCCACCAGTGTAAGGCCAGGATCAGGGTTTGAGTAACTGGGACCAATTTGGTAGGGGGTCCTTCCTCTGAGACCAATAGGCCCTCAAATGGAACTGAATGTCCTCATCTGGAATCTTGCTCCCTGCACAACAGCTGTGGAAGCAGCCATGTGCCCGAGGAGTTGCAGAAAATGCCTTGTTGGTCGAGAGACCCACGAGGGTAAAGGAGGATGCCAGGGCGATGAGTCTGTCCACCCTTTCCGAGGGAAGAAAGGCCTGGCTAACCTCGTGTTCAATTCTGCGCCTATGAAAGTTAGGGCCTGAACTGGTTCCAGAACTGACTTTGGTAAGTTTAGTAGGAATCCCAGAGAGTGAGAAGCTGCTGGGTGACTTGCAAGTGGATTTCACCTGACCTGGAGACTGACCCACAATGAGCCAGTCGTCCAGGTAGGGAACACAGCAACCCCTTGCCTTCTTAAATGAGCCACTACTACAGCGAGACATTTTGTGAATACCCTGGCGAGAGGTAAGGCTGAAGGGTACGTCTGAACTGGTAGTGGCCTGAGGGCAGTTCGAACCTGAGGTACTTTCGTGTGGGAAGGCCTGATCAGAACATGAAAATAGGCATCCTTGAGGTCCAGGAAGTAAGCCAGTCCCTGGCTTTAGGAAGGCAATATCATTGCAGAGTTAACATTTTGAACTTTGGTTTCACAGATGCTTGTTCAAGTATCTTAAATCCAGAATGGGCCGCCATTCTCCTGTCTTTTTGGGTAAGAAAGTATCTTGAATAAAGCCCTTGCCCTGATGGCAAGGAGGAACCTTCCATTGCTTTGCAGACTAGAAGAGAAGAAACCTCTGCTTCCAAAGCAAGGGCTTCTGAAGGATTTGCAGGTGGGAAATGCCTGGCTCTCATCTTTGGAAAATATTTGAAGCTGAGAACCAGACCCTGGCCTATTACCTCCAGAACCCATCTGTCCGAAGTTAGGGACAGCCAGCTCTGGCTGAAATAGGCCAACCTGCCCCCCACTGGTACAGGAGAATCGGCCCTGGGCATCCCATCAGGGTGCCTGCTTAGCAGCAGCCTTTAGGCTGAGGGAGGAGACGGTCTCACTTGCACCACGCCTACCCCTGCCTCTGAAGAAACCCTTCTGACAGACAGCAGAGGAGGCTTCGAAATTGGTAAAAAGGCCTGAAAAGGGTCTGCCCTTGCCTCTGGGAGCATGCCTTGTGGCATGGCATGCTTCTCCTTAGCCTGGCACTTTTGTAGGTAGTTCTGTATTCATCCATCTTTTCATATAATTTTCTGTTTGCTCCCCAAACAGAGAATTTCCCACTACAGGAAAATCCATAGCCTCTTGACTGAGTATCTTGGGACAGATTAGTGCATCTGAGCCATGCCAACCTACGGAAAGCTACAGAAGTGGCCATGACCCTGAAGGAAACATCATTAACATCAACAGCAGTATGAAATTGAACTTTAGAGGCTTCAATGCCATCAGCAGCCACCTGTTCCAACTCACTAGTCAGCTGGCCATGGGCCTGCTTGGCTAACTGCAATACTGTGTCCCACCTAGATTTCTGATATCTAGCCACATAAGCCATATAATTTGCCTGCCTGAGTCCCAAAGAAGCTGCCATATACTGTTTCTTCGCCATGGCATCAATCTTCCTAGAATCCTTGTCAGGAGGATGTGAGGCCAGAGGAATATTAGCCTTGTCACAGGCTGCAGCTTGTACCACACCTACATGACTACACTGCTCAATAAGGAAGTCTGTATCCGAGCCTGACAAAGTATACCTTCTGTCCATTTTTTATCTACAGGAGGGACAGAATGAGGATTTTTAAAATTTTGTTGTTTGCTTCCTAAATGACTTATGCAAAGGAATAGACAACCTCCTAGACTCTGGAATATCCATCATTTCCACATAATCAGGCCCTCTTGTTTCATCCACAGCCTCCTCTAAAGGAAGCTGGAGGGTTTCTGCAACCTTTTGTAAAAAATAAAGAAAGAAGGGACTCAGACAGAATAGGGGAGATTCTAAAGGTCTGTCTGGAGAAATGCCCGGTTCAATGGGCACGTCCAGACCCTCCCAGCCACACATATATTGATCAAATTCTCCTCCCTCCTGTGGTTCATAAAATCCTCAACTTCAAAATCCTGAACCACTGGGACTGAACGAACCAACCTTTTACCAACTGTTGGTGGTTCTACAGATCCCTGAGACAGTGACTGGACAATCTGAATGGCTTTAGCTATCTCTGCAGCAGTTGGAGACACAATTCTGGACTCCAAACCTCCTGATTTCTTTGTCTTTTTACTTGGGACTGGTTCCTCTGAACCAGTCTTCCTTTTGCCCGAGGAAGTCTCGCCCTGGTCAGAGGGCACTCCCTCTGGTCCAGTGGGTACTGAACCGGGCTGGCCATCAGGGTCAGCGGACTTTTTGGCCTCTCGTTCCCTGAGCCGGCCCAATCTCTTCTCCAGGGTGGCTGCAGGAAATTTTTCACACCTGGCAGTCTGACAGGAGGTGGTCAGCCCCAGACAATAGACACAGTGGTGTGTGGGTCAGCCTTGGCAAAGGCGCCCCTACAGACATCACAGTGTTGAAACCCAGTGGGCCTGGTTTTCTTTTGGGTTTCTCAGACATAATGCCAGCCTAACCAAAAACTTGCCCTTTGATGGCAGTGCCAGGCAAGACACCCTTATCGGTTCCTAACCGTGTCACGGGTATTTGAAAAACCGTAATAATTTCGCTTTTAGAACCGATAAGAACTGGAACCGCACTCTAAAACCCACAGTACAGTTTTAAAAGGCAGAAAATTAAGCGATCGGTTCAAAACCGAACCGATAATTAATTTTCCACACAGACTTGAATATTTGTACTACGGTTACCAGATAGAGCTTTAGAACCGAAATGCGGTAAAAATAATGACTTTTGCCGGTTCAAATGAACCGAAAACTACTCTTGAACCGAGAATGAACCGAGCTGAAGGAGCTGATCTCCGGAGCGACTGTTCAGTGAAGCGGAGTAAAGAATCTGACAGTTTCATTTGAAACTGCCAGATAGAGCTTTGGGCACAGCGCCCTCGCGCTGTAGAACTCCAGATCTTCTGGAGTTAACTCCTTCCTCTCCGGGGCAGTTCAGCTGCAGTGGCTGACTGCTATTGTTATAATATAGCAAGACTTCATGGTGTTTGAAGCAGTGGGTACCAGGGTTGCCTGGCCCAGTCTGGTGCAATCAGAATCACTTTGCAGGGCTGGGATCTGATTTTTACTAACACCCTGAAGAGAAGGGGGAAGGGGGGAAAGGCATACAGGAACTTCCCTTCCCTTCCCAATCCAACAAAAAGGCGTCCAGGGGGACTGAGCCCATTACTGGAGGCCTGCAACAGAACAGAGGAAGTTGGTGGTTGTCTGGGGCTGTGAAAAGATCTACCTGAGGAGTGCCCCATCTGGCAAAAACTGACCCCAGCACTAGGGGATTCAAAGACCATTCGTGATGACCCTGAGAAATTCTGCTGAGGGCATCCGCTAGGACATTGTCCTTCCCTGGAAGGTGAACTGCTACTAGGGAGGTGTTCAGGGAGTAAGCCAGAGACCGCAACTTCATTGCTTCGGTGCACAAGGCTGATGACCGAGTGCCCCTCTGCTTGTTGATGTACCACATTGTTGTGGTATTGTCTGTCCTGACCTGAACTACTTTGTTCTGGACAGATGCTGAGAATACCTGAAGAGCTAAAAAGACAGCTCTGAGTTCCAACAGGTTGATGTGGAGCAGAGATTCCTGGGGGGACCACACTCCCTGAGTGGAAAGGTCGCCCAAGCGCTCCCCACCCCAGCAAGGAGGCATCCGTGGTGAGGGTGAGGGAATGAGAAATGGGAATGAAGGGGACCCCTAGTCTTAGATTGCTCTGATCCTGCCACCATTGAAGAGCTAGAATCAGAGTTTGGGTCACTGGGTCCAATTTGGTAAGGGGGTCCCTCCTTTGGGACCAATAGGCCCTCAAATGAAACTGAATGTCTCTCATCTGGAATCTTGCCCTTGCACTACAGCTGAGGAGGCAGCCATGTGCCCTAGAAGTTGCAGAGAGTGCCTTGCTGGTCGAGAGACCCGAGGGTGAAAGAGGATGCCAGGGCAATCAGCTTTCTACCCTTTCCGAGGGAGAAATGCCCTGGCCAACTTTGTGTCCAATTCCGCACCTATGAAAGTTAGTACCTGAACTGGTTCTAGAACTGACTTTGGTAAATTCAGCAGGAATCCCAGGGAAGTGAGAAGTCGCTGGGTGACTTGCAAGTCAGATTTTACCTGATCTGGGGACTGACCCACAATGAGCCAGTCGTCCAGGTAGGGAAACACAGCAACCCCTTGCCTTCTTAAGTGAGCCACTACCACAGCTAGACATTTTGTGAATACCCTTGGAGCAGAGGTAAGACCGAAGGGCGTTGCTCTGAACTGGTAGTGACCTGAGGGCAGTTCGAACCTGAGGTTTTTTCGGTGAGAAGGCCTGATCAGGACATGAAAATAGGCATCCTTGAGGTCCAGGGAGGCTAGCCAGTCCCCTGGCCTGAGGGAGGGCAAAATCATTGCCAGAGTTAACATTTTGAACTTTGGTTTCAAAAGATGCTTGTTCAGGTACCTTAAGTCTAGAATGGGCCACCATTCTCCTGTCTTTTTTGGGGTAAGGAAGTATCTGGAGTACAGCCCCTTGCCCTGGTGACAAGGAGGAACCCTTTCCACTGCTTTGCAGTCTAGGAGGGAAGAGACCTCTGCTTCCAAAGCAAGGGCCTCTAAAGGGCTTGCAGATGGAAAATGTCTGGTTCTCATCTTTGGAAACTGTTTGAAGCTGAGAACCAGACCCTGGCTTACTACCTCCAGAACCCATTTGTCCGAAGTTAGAGACACCCAGTTCTGGCTGAAATAAGCCAACCTGCCTCCAACTGGTACAGGAGAATCAGCCCTGGGCATCCCATCAGGGTGCCTGCTTGGCAGTAGCCTTAGGCTGAGGGGTGGGGGACAGTTTACCTGCGCCCCGCCTACCTCTGCCTCTGAAAAAAACCCTCTGTGCAAAAGCAGAGGAGGCTTGGGATTGATAAAAGGCCTGTGGAAATGCCTGCCCTACCTCTGGGAGGTGCCTGTGGAGTGGCATGCCGCCCTTGGCCTGGGCACTTTGTAGGTAGTTCTGTATTCATCCATATTTTCATATAATTTTCCGTTTGCTCTCCAAACAGAGAATTTCCCACCACAGGAAAATCCATAGCCTTTGACTGAATATCCTGTGACAGATTAGTGCACCTGAGCCATGCCAACCTACGGAAAGCTACAGAAGTGGCCATGACCCTAGAGGAAACATCATTAACATCTACAGCAGTATGAAATTGAACTTTAGAGGCTTCAATGCCATCAGCAGCCACCTGTTCCAATTCACCAGCCAGCTGGCCATGGGCCTGCTTGGCTAACTGCAACACTGTATCCCATCTAGATTTCTGATATCTAGCCACATAAGCCATATAATTTGCCTGCCTGAGTCCCAAAGAAGCTGCCATATACTGTTTTTTCGCCATGGCATCAATCTTCCTGGAATCCTTATCAGGAGGATGTGAGGCCAGGGGATATTAGCTGTCACAGGCTGCAGCTTGTACCACACCTACATGACTACACTGCTCAGTGAGGAAGTCTGTATCAGGGCCTGATAAAGTATACCTTCTGTCCATTTTTTAATCTACAGGAGGGACAGAATGAGGATTTTTAAAAATTTTTGTTGTTTGCTTCCTAAATGACTTATGCAAAGGAATAGACAACCTCCTAGACTCTGGGATATCCATCATCTCAACATAATCAGGCTCCTCTTGCTCATCCACAGCCTCTTCCAAGGGAAGCTGGAGGGTTTCTACAACCTTTTTTTAAAACATAAAATGAGAAGGGGACTCAGACAGCATGGGGGAGATTCTAATGGTCTGTCTGGAGAAATGTCCGGTTCAGTGGGCACGTACAGACCCTCCCAGCCACATACATAATGATCAAAATCTTCCTCCCCCTCCTGTGGTTCATAAAATTCCTCAACATCATACTCTTGAACCACTGGAACCGAACGAACCAACTTTTTGCCAGCTGTTGGTGGTTTGGCTGGTCCCTGAGACAGTGACTGGACAATCTGCATGGCTTTAGCTATCTCTGCAGCAGTTGGAGAGGCAATCTTGCACTCCAGACCTGCTGATTTCTTAGATTTTTTTTTTTTTACTGGGACCGGTTCCTCAGAACCAGCCTTCCTTTTGCCCGAGGAAGTCTCGCCCTGGTCAGAGGGCACTCCCTCTGGTCCAGTGGGTGCTGGACCGGGCTGGCCATCCGGGTCAGCAGACTTTTTGGCCTCTCGTTCCCTGAGCCGGCCCAATCTTTTCTCCAGGGTGGCTGCAGGGAAATTCTTACACACCTGGCAGTCTGACAGATGGTGGTCAGCCCCCAGACAATAAACACATGTGGTGTGTGGGTCAGCCTTGGCAAAGGCTTCCCCACAAACATCACAGTGTTGAAACCCAGTGAGCCCGGTTTTTCTTTTGGGTTTCTCAGACATAATGCCAGCCTATCCAAAAACTTGCTCTTTTTATGGCAGTGCCAGGCAAGACACCCTTATCGGTTCCTAACCGTGTCACAGGTATTTGAAAAACCCAATTTAAAAGTTAGGTTTTAGAACCGATAAGAACCGAGAACCGCACTCTAAAAGCCCAAATTATTGTTTAAAATTAGTATTTTTAGAACCGATCGTTCAAACCGAACCGATGATGAATTTCACACAGACTTTAAAATCCTGTACTTACGGTTTACCAGATAGAGCTTTGAACCGAAATGCGGTATAAAAATTACTTTTGCTGGTTAAAATGAACTGAGAAACACTTGTTTGAACCGAGAAATGAACCGAGCTGAAGGAGAGATCTCCGGAGCGACTGTTCAGTGAAGCGGAGTAAAGAATCTGACAGTTTCAGTTTGAAAGTAGCCAGATAGAGCTTTCAGCAAGGCGCTCGCGCTTGGAACTCCAGAGTTAACTCCTTCCTCTCCGGGGCAGTTCAAGTGCTGTGGCTAACTGCTATATGTCATAATATAGCAAAACTTCATGGTGTTTGAAGCACATCAACACATGGGCTGAGGAGAAAACTCTTCATCTCCACCGGTCGAACTCTGAGGAATCCGGATCTGGGGGTTGGTTGTGCACCAGGTGCTGAGGCCTGGAAGGAGAATCTAGGGATGTCAGGCCCGAAGAAGGGTGAGGTAGGGAACCTAGAGACTCTTGGGGGTGCAGTACCATCTCCTGTAGTCTGCCAGGGCTGGTGAAGGGCTGGCAGGAGACTGCCAGGTCTGGATAGATGCCTCCTGGAAGTGGATGGGCCAGGAGGGCATCACCAGATGGTGAGTACTGAATTCACTAAGAAATGAACACGTCTCCCACTCGGTATTGCTCCTCAGAACATGGGAGATGTGAAGCTCCTGTACCAGCCTCAAAAGGAACCACTGGTATTCCGTGAAATCAGTGTCAGAGGACAGGTGGACAGAGTATTCCTCTCCTTCAGAGGAGGGAGATGAGGAAGACAAGGAGCTTGAATGTTCAGAGGATTCCTGCGGTGGAGGGATAGGCAGAAGACCCATTCGTCCATGGCCCTAACGTAGGTAGGAAAGGCCGCCGCAGTGGCTCTGAATGTTTCCCAGGTTAAGGGCCCCGTAGGACTCACATGGCCCAGGAGAGGAAGGGGTGTCTGTAGAGGGATGGGCGATGGGCACCACATTAACAATGCCTGACCTCTGTAGGGCTCTGAACTCCAGGGACTGATCCCACTACTCAAGGGGGCCTTGAAGCCATACTGGGTTGTGAAGGTTGAGACTGAGAAGGCAAACTCTGGAAGAGCCTTGAAGGGGAGTTCCCCCTTGGATGTGCCTGGGGTTTCATGTGTCCAGAAGGACAACCCTCTGCACTGCCCACCAAGACAGCCTCCGAAACCTTGAAGGAAATGCGAGACTCAGCACTGTGACTCCTTCCCACTCCCCGCAGGGTGGTGAAAGAGGGCAGCCACACCTCACCTGACCTCTCAACCCCTCAGACTCAAGAGACAGCCCTCTTCCTTGGTCCCAGTGAAATGGGGTCTCCCAATCCTGCTGGACCCCCCAGAGGAAGCTGCAGAAGCGAGGGCCCCTCGGAGGGCCACAGCAGCACCAGAAATGGCAGCTGACTGGGTCTCCCCAGAGGAGGGCATCCTGCCCCAAGCTCCAGAGTTGCTGCCCTCAATGGATCCATGGCTACCCCCAACCGAAGGATCCTTGAGAGCAGTAGGTTCTGGGGACTCATGGATATGGCCGCTGGGCTACCTGGTGCCGCATCCCACAGGGCTCTCTGACTCCGAAGAGTCAGGCCTCCAGTCTGGGTCCACCTTTGAGTCACCCCCCTCTGAAGAAGGGGCACCCAGGCAGACCTCCAGGCTGGCAACCCTGGGAGAGCCCTTGGCAGCGGCATCATGAGCATCGCCGCTACAGGACATGGTGCTGCCTTTGACAACATCCCAATCACCGGTGCTGCAAATAGTGCTGGGATCCAGTATGACACCGGAGGGTGGTGCCGAAGGTTGACCAGTGCCGGGCCCAGCAACTGTGGGCTGTGACACTGGGGGAGCCTGCACCTCCATGGAGGTGACTGCTGGGGCAGTGCCAGCAACATTACTCTGGGGGGAACCACACTGCTCCTCTGGCACTGCAGAAGAGGCCTCCTCCTCAGCAAGGCTGGAACTGGAGGAGGCCACCTCCTTGCTGGGCTGTATAGACCTGGGAGGGGACCCGGAGAAAGGGTCTATAGTCCTAGCCTGGGAAACCCATGAACAACATCGTCCTCCAAAAGTCGTTGGGGCCCCTCTCGACTTTAAATGTGTGGATTTCCAGAACACGGCAGTCCATGGAGAAGCAGGCGTCACAGTGGTCCATATCGTGGTTGGGTCCCAGGCATCGCAGACAAACATCATGCCAGTCTGAAATGGAAAAATTCCGGCCACAGGGACACCGACACGTGGGGGCACGGCCTGCTTTAGGCTTATGTTTAGCCCCCGTACCAGACATGATGCAAAAATAACAGTAACTTTAGGAAAGGTTCCCGGCACCGACTACAAAAAGAAGAAAGGAATGGTCTTACCAATCTGCAATGGTGTCGGGAAGTTTGGAACCGGGATGAAGGAGTTGGCTATGGTGAACGAACGAGAAGGCCTAATGACGCAGCGAAAAGAAAAAATTACTCACCATAGTAATGTTGTTTCTTCTAATAGAGTCTTGCTGTATTCTGATTATATGCAGTTAGCCCCAGCACTTGAACTGCTCCGGAGAGTAAAGGGTTAACTCTATGCCAAAGCATAGAACGTTGAGCTCGAGCTCGGTTTTCAAACCTCTGTCCCTGGTACTCCTCATTGTAACCATCAGATTCTTCCGAGCACTATGCTAACTAACTTAACAATTTAGAAATTGTTTTTTAACATTTTTTGCCAAAGGGCAATAAACATATTTTTAGGGTCAAAAAAGACTTAAGTCAAGAACCTCAAAAACAATCCAAATAGGTAGTGAAACAAAAACAATATCTTCTTAAATAATAACCATAAAAACCTCAAGCTAAAGAAGAGGTAACCAAAGTACACCTCTGGGGTGCAGCACTGTGCCTGCCAGATCACATCCCAAAACAACTAGGTTCCAGGAGGGGAGGTGGGGAAGGGGTCAGAATATAGCAAAACTCCAATTAGAAGAAACAACATTACTATGGTGAGTAATTTTTTCTTCAAACAACATGAAGTCTTGCTGTATTCTGACTATATGCAGACTACCAAGCAGTACCCCCTTGGAGGAGGGAGTTACAGAACCTATTTTGGGAACAGACTCTGCAGCACAGCTGTGCCAAACCTAGCATCACTTCTTGACTGGATGTCAAGAGAGTAATGCTTGGTAAACGTGTGAACAGTTTTCTAGTGGCTGCTTTACAGATTTCCACTAAGGGTATGTCTCTAGCTGCTGCGACCGAAGCTGCTGTACCTCTGGTAAAGTGAGCTCTCAGGCCTGAGGGTGGCTCTTTCCCCAACTTTGAATAGCAGAACTGGATACAGGAGACAATCCACCTGGCAATAGTTCTCTTAGTAGCAGGTTTACCTTTTCCCACTTCTCCATAAGTGAGAAATAGCTGTGAACAGTCATTTCTATGGGCCTTAGTGTGTTCTATATAATAACCAAGGCCCCTAGAATTCTGCGGCCGCAGAATTTTGCGCAGAACTTACAATCTACCGCAGAACTTCTGCGGTGCCGCAGAATTCACTCTTCTTGTTGATTTTTTATTAATATTTGTTTTTCCATAGAATCTGGTTCCCTTCCCCTCTTTTTATATCCTAAACCCCCCTATATGCTCAGAATGTGATGTTATCATTGCTGTAAAATCATACATTAGCTAATGAAATGGCTGCAGTCTACAACAGAAATGAACAGTCATTTATCTACCACAACTCCCACTGCCAGAGACGGTGGCACTGCACATCAGGCATGGTGATATTTGTTCAACCTGCACTACAGCCTAATACAATTTTCAGTCTTACATTATTGCACTAGGGCCAACTTAAACAAAACCTTGTCAATAGCACAGACCTGTTAAGTCCATACCTCACTTTGTACAAACCTATTTGTGCCTTAAGGTATAGAGATGCCATATGAAATGAATAACTGGTAAAATGAATTTAACTGTCATTTTTAAGAAAAATAAAGTAATTATGCCCAGAAAAGTGGAATATAATAATGTGTAGACCTGTTGAAAGAATAGACCTGTTAAATAAATAATTGCACTGTGCGCATTTTTGCCAGGGTTATTGATTACATATTGTCATTGGTTGATAGAATCACCTAAAAGTTATACAGAAGTGTTGTGTGCAGGGACAGCTGTTGGGCCAGAGGGTAGCATGCTGTGTTTCCGTGCCGGCAACTCAGGTTCCCGAGATTAGCTCTGGGAGCTGGCTGGGCAGCACAAGGATTGGTGGAACACATCATTGCTTGGAGCCTGGGAAGGTATGGTGCAGTGTTCTGTCACATGGTGGACACATTGTGCTGGTCTGGAGAGCTCTATCTCACAACTGGTTCACATGCATGTCATGGCCTGATGGTGTTACGCAGTGTGTCAGGGAAAGCAGGTTGACATGAAAAATAAGTTTTGCAATAGCTCCTCTATTCCATTTCTAATGGAACCTGTATGAATGAGGATGCAAGTTCATGGAAATTAAATATATATATATATATACACACACACACACACAGTTTCTCTGTCTCTCTCACCACACACACACACACATTTGTATGTATGTTACAGATTGCATATAAATATATAAGTGATACACAGTGGGAACCTCATGAGTGGTGTAGAAAGCACATACAAATATATAAGTGATAAACAGTGGAGACCTCATTAGTGGGATAAAAAGCATGCATATAGAAATACCTTATTTATCACATAAGATCCTCTCTGCATATGTCATTTATGCAACAGGCTAGGACCTTAAGGGAGAGACATTTGTTTTGCTTTTTTAGGCATAAAATTATTTTTATAAGTCTGTTATTTTTATGTTTGCTTGCACGCATGTGCAAGAAACATAGTGCCATCATCGGAGATTTCGGAGGTGTCACCTCATCCTCCAATTCAGTCAGTGTGTTGGCAGGCGCGGCGCCTGTAAGCCAATGCATTCTGGAGCTGTCTATGACAAGCTCCAAAATGCAGTGGCATACAGTTGAAAGAGAGAGCTGTGCTTGAGTGAGGCAGCGATAAGATATCAGCTGCTCACGCACAGCTCCCAACACACACACACAGACGCCCACACAGGCCTGTGCGCCCCCACTACGCCACTGTCTAGCCGATGGGGTGCCCAATCCCGTCAGCTGTGCTGCGTTCCACCCACCTCCCCAAAAGCCTTCCAAAATGCCGCGCTGGGTGCCCACCCCAGCGCATGGCAATGATATAGCCGACAGAGGTGCCCAACTCTGCCGGGCGCCCACTGTCCTAACCACCCCAGTAGAGTGCCACGCTGGGAGCCCACCCCAGCTGGCAAGCAATCCTCAGGCTGTCGGATGAACGCACTTCAACCGCCCCTGTGCTGCTGGGAGCCCACCCCAGCGTGCAACGCCCCACGTTGTCCGCTTTATTTTTACCTGTAAAGAAAAACGGTCCCACGTAGTCTCCCGCCCCTCCCACAACCCGCACCCACCCATGTGCACCCAGCCTCCCACACCCCCACCCCATACTTACCTCCGAGCTCGGCGCGACGATTTTCGTGGACCGGAACACGTCTGCACTCTTCAAAGCCGACCGCGATCTGAGGAAATGCCGGTAAGCTGTATAATGGGCTGAGATAGGGGTTTCAACTTTGCTGCATATCTCAGGCATTTTTGGAATTTTGCAAAATTTTCAACATGGGGTTTTGGGACCCCTTCTCATGATTGATGTCACTGTCATGGCGTTATTGGGCCCGAGGGTCAGTTTACATGATCACTGCGGCGAAATCACCCGTAGAGACCTGGCTCTTGCCATGTGTGGCATGTATGAAGAGTATCAAAGCTCATGTTAAAGTTAATGTAAAATCAAAAACTGTTCTGGCGTGCACTGCGCGGTTCCTCGATACCTCATAAGTCACCGAATTTTCAATATTTTCATTCCAGATTTTCAACATTTGCCATTTTACACACCTTCTTATGAGTAGTACAGCTGTCATTTTCACATCTCACCCAAAACGATTTTCCGCCCATGTAGCGCACAATGGTGTAGTTAGTATAGAAATGAATACGGGACAAATTAAGAAAATCACTGTGACACTGTTCATGAGCAGAGGTCTTAAAATGGCTATGTTGAAAATTTGGTGAAAAAATTCCTTAAAATGACTGTTTTACGAGCATGCGCTGCGCAGTTCCTATGCACACTCGTAAGGTCGCGAATTTTCAATATTTTCACTCCAGATTTTCAACATTGCCATTTTACCACACCTTCTTATGAGTAGTACAGCTGTCATTTTTCACATCTCACTCAAAACGTGTTTCCGCCCATGTAGCGCACAATGGCACAGTCGGTGTGCGAGATCAATGTACGGGACAAATTAAGAAAATCATAGTGACACTGTTCATGAGGTGAGGTGTTAAAATGGCTATGTTGAAAATCTGGTGGAAAAATTCCAAAAAATGACTGTTTTATGAGCGTGTGTTGTACAGTTCCTATGCACGCTCGTAAGTTCGTGAATTTTCAATATTTTCACTCCAGATTTCCAACATTGCCATTTTGCCACACCTTCTTATGAGTAGTACAGCTGTCATTTTTCACATCTCACCCAAAATGTGTTTCCGTCCATGTAGCGCACAATGGCGCAGTCGGTGTGTAAAATCAATGCGGGATAAATTAAAAAATCACAGTGACACTGTTCATGAGCAAAGGTCTTAAAATGGCTATGTTGAAAATTTGGTGAAAAAATTCCTAAAAATGACTGTTTTATGAGCGTGCGTTGTACAGTTCCTACGCACGCTCGTAAGTTCACGAATTTTAAATATTTTCACTCCAGATTTTCAACATTGCCATTTTACCACACCTTCTTATGAGTAGTACAGCTGTCATTTTTCAAATCTCACCCAGAATGTGTTTCTGCCCATGTAGCGCACAATGGCGCAGTTGGTATGCAAAATCAATGTATGGGACAAATTAAGAAAATCACTGTGACACTGTTCATGACCAGAGGTCTTAAAATGGCTATGTTGAAAATTTGGTGAAAAAATTCCTAAAAATGACTGTTTTACGAGCATGCGCTGCGCAGTTCCTACGCACACTCGTAAGGTCGCGAATTTTCAATATTTTCACTCCAGATTTTCAACATTGCCATTTTACCACACCTTCTTATGAGTAGTACAGCTGTCATTTTTTACATCTCACCCAAAATGTGTTTCTGCCCATGTAGCGCACAATGGCGCAGTCGGTGTGCAAAATCAATGTGCGGGATAAATTAAAAAGTCACAGTGACACTGTTCATGAGCAAAGGTCTTAAAATGGCTATGTTGAAAATTTGGTGAAAAAATTCCAAAAAATAACTGTTTTACGAGCGTGCGTTGTACAGTTCCTATGCACGCTCGTAAGTTCATGAATTTTCAATATTTTCACTCCAGATTTTCAACATTGCCATTTTATTACACTTCCTATGAACAGTACAGCTGCAATTTTTCATATATCGCCCAAAATGTGTTTGCACATGTAGCACACAATGGTGCTGTTGGTGCGAAAGCAATGTTTAGGACAGATTAAGAAAATCACAGTTACACTGTTCATGAGCAGAGGTCTTAAATGGCTATGTTGAAAATCTGGTGACAAAGTCCATAAATGACTGTGATACAGTGAGCATTGCACAGTTTCCACGCACCCTCGTTACTTCATGACTTTGTAATATTTTCAGTCCAGATTTTCACCAGTGACATTTTCCACACTTCCTTATGAACAGTACAGCTGTCATTTTCACAACATGGCTGAAGTGTGTTTCACAGTTTCAGCGCAGAGATGCGTGGTCACTGTGGAAATCATTGTTCGCACAGATAAAGAAAACACAGTGACACTGTTCATGATCGGAGGCACCAAAATGCCTGAGTTGACAATCTGCTGTAAAAATCCCCAACCTAATTATATTACAGGTGTGTTGCACAGTTTCTATGTCGCTCGTGACTTCACCATTTTTAAATATTTTTAGTACAGATTTGCAACATTGCCATTTTTACACCTCCCCATGAGCAGTACAGCTGTCATTTTGTACATCCTGTTCGGAATGTTTTTGCACCTGTGGTGCTAAATGCCGTAGTCACTGTGCATAAGCAGCTTTCGGCTAACAAACTGATATTGCCCCTGTTCATGAGGTCGGGTCACAAAACAAACGTTGAAGATTTGGAGTGAAAATACCAATGAATGCCTGAGGTATTAGGGTTTCCAACTATAACGCCCAACCCTGTAGAGAATGACAGGCATCAGGGGTGTGACTTGGGATTCTTGCCTGTGATGCTCATACCCTTCCCACCCTGCAGTCAGTGAGAGGCATCGAGGTATGCCTTGGACTCTTCGGCCCCAAACTTCACCCCATTCTCCTATATCGCACCCATCTCACCATATTTCCGAATGAAATGGGGTGTGCATAAGGGCCAAAGACCCCAAGGAACACCGTGACACTTGTCAGTGTCTGCAGGGTGGGGTGTGGTGAAATGGCATGGCCGTAATGCCTGATGACCCAAACGCACACCCCAATGCCTGTCACTCTCTGCAGGGTGGTGGTGGGGTTGGCTTCAGTTCAATACTTCACTGCCATTCCTATTACGCAGCTCTGTAACTTCTACACTACCACTGCCAATGCCAGCAAGCAAACATTCGGCATTGGCAAATGCTTGTTTGAACTAGTGTTACTGTGCATTCCACCATTCTGATTGCTATTAAAACTGCCATGAAAGTGAAGTCAAGATGACAAGCTGTCACTGTGATGTGGCAGTTTGTTAGTGCCGCAGAACTTCCGCAGAAATTACAAACCACCGTCGCAGAAGTTCTGCGGCAAATGGTAGTCTTGCCGCAGAACTTAGTCCCACTGTGCCGCAGAAAAGTAGGGGCCCTGATAATAACTAAGGGCCCTCTTTACATTAAGACTGTGTAGTCTTCTCTCCCCAGAGGAAGAATGGTCAGTGAAAAATACAGGCAATGACATAGACTGATTCAAATGAAAGTCTGATACCACCTTGGGAAGGACCTTTCTGTTGATTCGAAGGACCACCTTATCCCTGTGAAATGAAAAGAGGTCAGATTCCACTGATAAAGCCTGTAATTCACTAATTCTTCTGGCAGAGGTAATGGCTACCAGGAACATAGTTTTCCAAGTCAAGTATTTTAGCTCACCTGAAGATAATGGTTCAAAGTGGGGCTGCATAAGCTGTGCAATACAGATATTCAGATCCCAAACAGGAGTAGGCTCCCTAAAAGGAGAATTGATATGAACCAGACCTTTGAAAAATTTCTTAAAAACTGGATGAGAGGCCAGGGAAGAGCCCTTCCCAACTGAAAGGGAGGCAGAGATGGCTGCCAAATGTACTTTGAGAGTGGTAAGTCTGAGGCCTAAACTGTTAAGATGCACCAAATAGTCCAAAGCAGTGGCAATGTCAGCTAAATCTGGCTGAATACGCCTCTGAGAACACCAGAAGCCAAATCTCTTCCATTTGGAATTGCAAGTTTTTCTAGTAGAAGGTTTTCTACTAACCTTAGGACTGTCCAAGACTGATTGGGAAAGATGCAGGCTTGCATATTCTAGCTCCTCAAGAGCCAAGCTTTGAGTCTGAGAGTCTGATGGTTGAGATACTGTATCCTCCCCTGTGAAGAGGTGAGGAGATTGTACTGTCTGGGAAGACAACGTGGTATTGTCACTGACATTGACAATAGTAGGGGGTACCATGGCTGTCTGGCCCAGTCTGGAGCCACTAGAATCACTGTGCAAGGTTGAGATCTGATCTTGACTTGAACTCTGAATATCAGAGGAAAAGCATACAGAAACTTGCTTGTCCAATTCAATAGGAGAGCATCTTGAGGAACAGACCCCAGAAGAGGCGGTCTGCAGCAGAATAGAGGAAGTTGGTGATTGTCTGGGCTGCAAAGAGTTCTATCTCTGGAGTGCCCCACCTTTTGAAAATGACCTGAAGAATCAGAGGATTCAGGGCCCATTCGTGGGGACCTTGAGAAATCCTGCTGAGAGCATCTGCCAGTACGTTGTCCTTCCCTAGGAGATGCATGGCTATCAGGGAAGCCTGAAGGGAATAAGCTAGTGACCATATTTTCATGGCTTCTGTGCACAAGGCTGAGGACTGAGTGCCCCCTGTTTGTTGATGTACCACATGGTTGTGGTGTTGTCTGTCCTGATCTGCACCACTTTCCCCTGAACTGTGTTCGAGAATGTCTGAAGTGCTAGAAAGACAGCCCTGAGTTTGAGAAGATTTATGTGCAGAACAGACTCCTGAAGAGACCATGTTCCCTGAGCAGTGAGCTGGTCCAGATGGGCTCCCCATCCCAGTAAGGAGGCATCCGTAGTGAGAATCACTGCAGGAGGCTGACTAAGGAAAGGGACACCTTGCCTTAGATTGTCCTCCAGCCACCACTGGAGACCCTGAACCAGAGTTTGAACACTGGAACTAACTTGGAGAGAGGGTCTTTTTTCTGAGACCAGCAAGATCTTAGATGAAACTGAATATCTCTCATTTGAAATATTGCCCATTGCACTACTGTAGTTGAAGCTGCCATGTGGTCTAGCAACTGTAAGAAGTGCCTGGCTGGTTGAGACACTAGTGGACGAAAAGAGGAAGCCAGGGTGATGAGGGATTGCACCTTTGAAAGAGGAAGAAATGCCTTTGCCTGGATCGTGTCTAGTTCCACCCCTATAAATGTAAGAAGCTGGCCTGGTTCCAGAACAGACTTTTCTAGGTTCAGAATGAATCCTAAGGAGTTCAGAAGCTTTTGAGTGACCTCTAGAGCTGACTTGACTTGGTCTGAAGACTGACCCACTATGAACCAGTTGTCCAGATAGGGGAACAGCAAGATGCTTTGTCTCCTGAGAAAGGCCACCACTACTGCGAGACACTTGGTGAACACCCTTGGAGCAGATGTTAGGCTGAAAGGCATTGCTCTGAACTAGTAATGACCTGAGGGCAACTCGAACCTGAGGTACTTTCTGTGGGAGTGTCTGATAGGTATGTGGAAATAGGCATTCTTGAGCTCCAGGGAGGCTAGCTAGTCTCCTGGTCTCAGAGAGGGAAGAATTATTCCCAGAGTCACCATTTTGAACTTTGGCTTTAGTATATGTTTGTTTAGGTATCTTAGATCTATGATGGGTCACCACTCCCCTGTCTTTTTTAGGGTAAGGCAGTATCTGGAATACAGTCCTTTTCCTCTGTGACAATGAGGTACCTTCTCTACTGCATGCAGAAGTAGTAGAGAGGAGACTTCTGCCTCTAAGGCCTTTGTCTCCAAGGGAGAGGGAGGACTGAAGGACTTTGCTCTCATTTTTGGGAACTTTTTGAAACTGAGAGCAAGTCCCTGGCTCACTACTTCCAGGACCCATTTGTCTGAAGTGATAGACTTCCAAGCCTGGAAATAGTGAGCCAGCCTGCCCCCTACTAGAACTGAGGAGGCAACCCTGACTGACACCTCAGGGTGTCTGGCAGGGGGCTTGGACTGAGTGGAGGATGGAGCCTGGTCATCCCCCTTACTGCCTCTTCCCCTAAAGAACCCCCTCTGCTGGAAGGAAGAGGAGGCCTGGGCTTGGTAAAAAGGCCTGTGAGAGGGCCTGCCCCTGCCAGCCCTAGATTGCTGCTTCTGAGGAGTGGCCTACTTCTCTTTGGCTGCAGCACCCCTGCAGGTGGTCCTGTACTCATCCATCTTTTTCATGTAAGTCTCTGTTTGCTCCCCAAACAGAGAGTTACCAGTAACAGGAAAATCCATGGCCTTAGTCTGGATAACCTGTGACAGATTGGTACATCTGAGCCAAGCAAATCTCCTCATGGAGACAGATGTAGCCATGCCCCTTGAATGCACATCATTCAAGTCCACAACAGCATGGAATTGGACTTTGGATGCCTCAATACCATCCACAGCCACCTGCTCCATCTCCTTGGCCAGCTGGGGAAGGGCATTCTTAGCCAGCTCCAGAACCATATCCCATAGATTTCTGGTATCTGGCTGTATATGCCATGTATTAGCTTGCCTGAGTCCCAAAGAGGATGCTAAGTATTGTTTCTTGGCCATGGCATCCACTTTCCTGGAATCCTTATCTGGGGGGTGAGATGCCAGGGGAATGTTAGCCTTGTCATAAGCTGCAGCTTGCACTACCCCAACATGGCTGGAATGATTTGTGAGGAATTCCATCCCAGGACCTGACAAGGCATACCTCCTGTCCATCCTTTTATCCAAAGGAGGTATAGATGTTGGAAACTGCAGAATTTTTTGTGTCTGTTTCCCCAGGAATTTATGCAAGGGGATAGACACTCTTTTTGACTCTGGGACATCCATCATTTCAACATAATCAGGTTCCTCCTGATCCTGTTCATCTTTTTTCACTGGAAGCTGAAGAGTATCAGCCACTTTCTTGTAGAACAAGAAATGGAAAGGGGACTCAGAAAGTCTGGGAGGAGACACATTAGAAGGCCTGTCTTTGGAGATGTCAGGCTCCACCGGCTCATCTAGACCTTCATATTCCTCTTCTTCATAGTCTTCTTCTCCTTCCCAATCACCCTCATAAAATGCTTCAGGATCAATTTCAGAAGCAATAGTTTCCGACTGAACCGATCGTCTTTGAGTCGGTGTCAGTTCAGTCAGGATCGGGCAAAGCGATTGAACAATAGTAATCGCTTTAGCAATTTCTTCAGCGGGTGGACCATGGGAACCAGGATCTGAACCAGCTGACTTGCACTTTCTCTTAGACAGAACCAACTCTGCAGAGTCGGCTCTCCTTTTGCCCGAGGAGGTATCATCCAGGTCAGTGGGCACCCCCTCAGGTTCGGTCGTAACCGGGCTGGCTATCCAGATCAGCGGACTTCTCAGCCTCCCTTTCTTTTAGCCTACTTAAATGTTTATCCAAAGTGGCTTTTGGAAAGTTTTTGCATATTTGGCAGTCTTCTTTGAGGTGGTCAAACCCCAGACAATAAACACAGATGAGGTGGGGATCAGCCTTAGCAAAGGCCTCCCCACACTCGGTGCAGTGCTGAAACCCAGTGGGACCTGTTTTCTTTTTGGGTTTCTCAGACATGCCGGAATAGTAAAAGGTACCCTTAACAATGTTTAAGCCAGGCAACTATTGGACCTATTGGTTCCAACCGTGTCATGGGTCGGTTAAAAAAAACGAAGAAAACTGTTGTTTTTTTTAGGATCCGATAGGTACCGGAAACCACAAATTATAGATCAAAACACAAGACCAGGAGAAAACCGAACAAAAAACAATTTCTAGTAACAAAACTCTAACTACCTACTAGCTACACTTACTGTACCATAGACAGAGATCTGAATAGCGAATAAAATAAGAAAAGCGGTTGAAAACTGACCGAATTTTACTTAAACCGAACCGAAGTGAAGGAGAGAATCTCCAGAGCGACTTCACAGTTAGGCGGAGTAAAGAATCTGACAGTTACACTGAGGAGTACCAGGGACAGAGGTTTGAAATCCGAGCTTGAGCTCAACGTTCTATGCCTTGGCATAGAGTTAACCCTTTCCTCTCTGGAGCAGTTCAAGTGCTGGGGCTAACTGCATATAGTCAGAATACAGCAAGACTTCATGTTGTTTGAACTGTAAACTTGCACAGCAGGTGCTACCTCGACAGCGGGAGAAACAGAACTGGGATGGAGGAGTCTGTGGTGCCTAACAGCCAACCCGCATGCTCCACGCAGTACGTCAGCCATGTGGGCCGCACCATCAGTGCCAACTCCTCTCCCCAAAAAGAGAACTCCCATGGCAGATGCACGCCTCTGGCTTACACCCAGCAGTAATGAATAATAAAGACTGACAAGGGAACATCTGCAGGATCATGCAGATAGGGCACGAGAACCCAGGGGCAAAGTACAAACTACATGGGGAGGTACTGACAGTCACAAAGCTGGAAAGGGACTTGGTAGTTATCATCTCGTAGGACCTAAGAGAAACTAGGTAGTGTAATAATGCAGCTGGAAAAGCTAGCCAGATGCTTGGATGCACAGGAAGGGGTATCAGGAGTATAAAGAGGAAGGTCATCTTGCCCCTATATAACACACTCATGAAATTGCACCTGGAATACTGCGTCCAGTTCTGGAGGCCCCATCTGAGAAAAAACATAAACAAGGTGGAGGCATTGCAGTGGAAGGCAACTACAATGGCGCAGGGCACATGGGATAAGACCTATGAGGAAAGACTAGCCAAGTCAATATTTAAAAATATTTATTTCATTTGGGTAAAGCATTTAAACCATTTTATATATTACATTTTTATAGGATATGCCAGTTGAGATTCGATATATGATGTATCGACTCTCAATTGGCATATCCTGTAAAATATCACTTACCGTGTGGTCATGCTTTTACCCATTATTTCTAACGAATTTGAACAATGCAGATCCACTGAGAAGCAGTTTCAATGTGATCTTCCTTTTACATATTTTTACAATGTGTGTTCCTAGAATATGCCTGCTGATTGCTATATACTGTATTTAGCCTGGATAGTTCACAGAAGATGTGACATCTTATTTTCAGTGGGGTTCTACATCTACACAGTATTATGCTGCATTGTGTAAAATCAGAACATGCTGAAAACAATATTTTACATCTGGACTAGGCTATCCTGAATAAATACATAATGAAAATGGTAAAATCATGACCCCACTGAAAACAAGATATTGCATCCAATCTGGGACATCCTGAGTAAATACAGTGCAAACATGTAGAAAATGAAGATCCCTATGAAAATGTGCTATCCAGGATACAAAATATAGGATAAGAAATATTTGAAGGAAATCTACTGTAAACTGAACTTCACTGTGTTCCACATAACCAAGACTGACATAAAAACAATTTCTTTATTGTTTTATAACATATTAGATTGCAGTATTTATTTTGAATGTTGTGGCCATGAGGACGGTGTGTACTGTGTGTGTGTGTGTGTGTGTGTGTGTGTGTGTGTGTTTGATGCAGCTCAATATAAATATTTTTTTCCCAAAAAGCATAGTAAAAAGAGTAACAAATGGTACCCTTCCTTACTTGTCTTAGGGGTTAAAGTAGCAGCTGTCTTCTGCTATACTAACATTAATTCTAGATACTGCTGGTTGTGCTATGTACTTAGACTTGAAACCAGAAAAGGTGGCTGTTTTCAAAGCTAATAGTTTCATAACGTGTTTGCCATCTAAAGCCTAATATAAGTATTTTTTTTCCAAAAGCATAGTAAAATTACTAAGAAAAGAGAATAGTTATTTACAGATGTCTTCTGCTATAGTAAATTATGTCTGAGACAGTACTTATCAGATAGTGTCTTAAGAGGTTAAAAAAACAGTGTAAATATATTCAGGAGATGCCTTGCTGGGAAAGGGTGTCATTTATGAGGTATGAATCTTTCTTGAAAGAGAATACCTGCCCAACTGAAGCTAGTAGCAAGAAAATGTTTAAATGCTAAGTATTTAAATGTGCAAGTTGTTGCATTTTGAAGGGGTAACCTAATCTCCAGTTTATTTATTTATTGAAACATATTGGAATTAATACCTTTGAGTCAGAGAGTCCTTTACAAAGGCTCCATGTCAGAGAAGACAATACAAAAGTGTACAATGTCGGATATTACAGTGCAAACAGTGGTGTGGGAAATATCACACCTTACAATTGATACAGAATATAGTACAGACAGATGTGGTACAGGATATTTACAACAGTCAGAGACAATGCAGTACAGAGGCAAAATACATTGTACAGTATCTACAGAGGTGAACATGCAATACAGCAGTTGTAGATAAGTATTTATGACTGGAATGTGCAAGCAGTACAGACCAGTAAGTGACAGCTAGTCTGAGGCCTGGGTCAGACAGAGGCCAGGGACAAGCACTCTGGAGGCAGGACCAAGAGGGTCCATTGTCATGGCACAGTTCTTGTCGTGGGTAGGTCAGGTACAGTCACAGGTTGAGTCCTGCAAGTTGTGGCTAAGAAGAAGGGATTTGAACAGTCCCAGGGTAGGGGCCAAAAGGATTGGCTTGGGAAGTGAATTGAACCACTGGGGAGCACGGTACCTGAAAGTTCTTTGACCCATGGAGGTTTTACAGAGGGGAACCTGGTAGGGCATTTTCTCAGTGTGATGTGTACACCTGGTGCTGATAGGCAGGGAGAGCAGCGCCACAAGGGCAGTGGGCGTGAGGCCGGCTGTGATTTTCTTGGCAAGAAGACAGGTCAGGTACTTTAGGTGGTCATCGAAGTTTACCCAATTTGTACTGGCATAGAGCATGCAGGTGTGCTTTATTCAGGGAAACCCTAATTTTGTTGAGGGACGTGTTGTCAGCAGCACCATAGATAATGATCCCATAATCTATGAGTGACAAGACAGAGGAGGAAATGGCTAGATGTAGGGCTTCAGGGAGGAGACAGGCTTGTAGCAGTGGAGCAGACCAATATGCACATTTACAGCGGTGCTAAGTTGGCGGGTATGTTCGTGGGAGGTAAACCCAGAGTCTAGGGTAACACCTAAGTATTTAAAAGTAGAGACTTGTTCCAGGGTTTCATTTTGAGAGTTATGAATGAGCAGGGAGTGGCTGCTGAACTTGTTTTGGCCATGGGCAAACAGCATGGACTTTGTCTTTTTTATAATTTTAAGACAAGCCTATTGTCAGCAAACCAGGATTCGGCCTCACTAAATGACCTTTGGAGAGCAGCAGAGTTAGTGTGGGTGCTGAATAATACCGCATCATCTGTATATAATAGAAGACTCCTAGACCAGGCCTTGGACAGGGAGTTAAGGAATAGAGTGAAAAGTAGGGGTCCAAGGATTGGCCCTTGAGGGACCCCAGATGTAACTTGGAGGTGGGACAACTGGGTTTGTGCTAGTCTGACTCTCTGGATTCTGCCAGATAGGTAGTTTGAGAACCAAGTGGTGGCATCCTGTGAAAAACCTATTTGGGTTAGTGAGTTTAGGAGAAGTGAGTGATGGACCGGGTCAAATGCTTTGGAGAGATCTATATCGACAGCACCAGCAATCTGACCTGCATCAAGGGTCGCATGGATGGTGTTGATATATTCCAAAAGCATGGTTGTGGTGCTGTGGCTTTTACAAAAAACGTGCTGTTTGGGGCAGAAGAGATTGTGTTGGGCAAGGTAGTCTGTGACTTGAGTGACGACTATCTTTTCAAGAACCTTGGAGGAGGGGTAGAATTGAAATGGGCCAATAATTTCCAGGCTGGGTATGGTCACCACTCTTCAGGATAGGAGTGATGAGGGCAGTTTTCCATATGGATGGAAATTGACCTAAGGCAAGGGAGTGGTTTAGCAGGGCAGTGAGGGGGTAGAATACTTCAGAGAGGGTCAGCCTTAGTAATTTAAGATTGAGACAGTAGTTGCTGAAACGAGATTTGCTGAGTGCCCTTAGCGGCGGGGGCAGCATCATGCTGGGAGGTAACTTTGAAATGGAAAGGGGGCACTTGAGTAGGTGTCGGTGTTGTGGTGGGGGTGGGTGCAAAAAAGTAGGCTGGGAGCACATTGCTGAGGTCCAAGAATGAGGAGTTCAGTGCATTTGCTATTGTTTTGGGGTCCCTGGAGATACCACCATTGACCGACATCTGGGAGGGGGGCAGTAGAGGTTTTGCCACTAAGTTCTTTGAGGGTGTCCCAGAATTTGCACCCCATTCCCCAGGAGGTGGTGAGTGCTGCTCTATAGTACTCTGCCTTTGCCTGTTGGACCTGCCAGGTGCAGTGGTTCCTGATCTCATGGTCATGTTGCCTATCAGTGGGCCTCCCAGTCTCCAGGGCTATATGTCAGAGATTGTCACAGTCACGCATTAGGTCCAGCAGGGACTGGGACATCCAGGGGGTGTCAGCTTCTTTAATGACCTGTTTGCTGTAGGGTGCAAAAAGGTCACAGGTGGTGTTGAAGGAATTGAAAAAGTACTCCAGAGCTGAGTCAATATCAGACGAGGCTGCAATGGGAGACCAGTCCCAGCTAATGAGGTGGTATTTCAGGAGCTGTAGCTTGCCCGGCCTGAGTCTTCGCTGAAAGCTAACTTTTGGAGGGGACTTTGTAACCAAATAAGACTAGCACCCAAGTACTGGTGAGTGGTCACTCAGTGCATCAGATAGCACAGAGACCTGGGTGAATTTGTGAGGGCAATTAGTAAGAATTAGGTCAATGAGGGTCAAGGTACCTGTTCTTGGGTTGTGACGGGTGGTAGAGGGCACAATTTGTGACAAATTGAGGGTGGCTGCAGCATCCCTATAGGGTGCAGCAGTATCTACAAGCCAACTGATATTAAAATCACCCAGGGCAATAATTTGCAGTTTAATAGGCAACCAATATTTAACAAGTTGTTTCAGTTTCCATTGCTGTAATGTTGAGGAGGAAAGGAGCAGGCAGGCTAAGAGCATTTGATGAGATCAGCTGTGCTTGCTGAACGAGCTGATTTATGAATGTGTCTGTTGGCACATTGTTTTGAAGTCCATGCACTTTCATGCCTGAACAGCGTCATGATCAGGCTTGCTGATTATTGGTCAAGGCCCTTGTACAGTCTCCTGCATTGGACCTCTCAAAACCCTGTAAATAGCAAAATGTTCAACTTGCGCTAGCACACATGATGAACATAAAAATGGCTCTTGTACTGAAGAAAACTGTGCCAAAGGTCAAATCATTGCTCATGTAATAGGAACTGATTAATTAAGATGAAAGGGCACAGACAGAACTGGAAAGTGAAAACACTCTGTTCTTTGTAAATTGGATAGCTAAAAATAGCAAACCACTAATAATAGCAAAAAAGAATGTGGTTTTTAGCCAAATTGGCCAAAATGGAACAAGTAGGATATTCTCTGGTTCCTGAGAATCAAACAGGAAAAGGGGCAACCATAATTACAGAAAACCCTAGCTAAATGTAGAATAATCAAAAAAACAGACTAAAATACACTTTTTGAAATACAAACTAAAAAATAAAAACCCAACTGGAGAATCAGTCATTACTGGAGTTCATTACAGGGCAACTGCTGTCTTCAGGAGGAGAAACAGATCTGAACAATGACCAGATTGGAGCACGGATGCAGAATTTGTATCTATATTCTGAATTTTTAAATTTGCATAGGTTCTATCTCTAGGGTGTTACTTTCGGCTGAGATGATTGCCTAAAGTGTAAACATTAAGTAAGTGTTTCTTGGGGTTAGAGACAGTGCCATGCTGTGACAGAGGTGAATAGAGCCCTGTCCAGTTGTTATGGAGAGTCTGAATGCAGGGAACTGTTCTACTGTTTCCTTTCCTGTCTCTTGTCTGTCTGGTTGCGCAACCAGATTTTCCTGTGAGACCTAGGATTTGATCACCCCGACAGTCTCGCATTTCTCTGCCACTCACTGTCTCTCAGTCTTCCCTTGCTGTTTCTGCCTTTTTCCTCCCTTATATATCTGCTGGTATAAAAATATATGCAAATCATTATGTGGAAATGTAACTGACATTGGGATCTCTTTGTTCAGAAATTATACAGTTTTACTGTTGAAATGTATATAATTATAGTGTGAGATGATTGCAAAAAGCTATTGGGAACTCAAGCGGTTAACCTGAGAGCAGTTTTTAAGGTCTTTTTCAGAAGCTGTGGAGAAGGGGCCTCAGTTCTGGTACACTGTGTTCTTGCTGCACCTGCCTGAAACATACAAGAACATTTTAGAAAAAAAACAGGATGCTTTTTAAGGAGTGGGGTTGCAAAGACTTATAAGAAACAGAGCTGCAATTGCTTGCAAGAGACACACAGAGATTGAAGGAAAACTCAGATAGACCTCTGTTTAGTCAGCCTTTGTAAATAGTTATACTGAACAAGTTGTTTTTTATGTTACTGCTAGTACTAATAAACACTTTTTGCGAATTCTACAACTGCTCCTGGTTTTTCCTATGCTCCCTGACCTGTGCCTTGACTCGATGACACACACTGGTGGCTGCTTAGCACCATTGAAACCTATGAATATGCCACTCCACCAGCTTTGCACTTAGGGATCCATAATTTGCATAGGCGCAGCAATATATTTGCCAGGTTAGCATGCCACTCTGGGGGCCTGTGAATACAGCCCCAGCTGGAGCCCAGTGCTATTCATGGCTAGAGTGACACTATCCTTTTAAATATGGGGGCCATAGTCCTTTCCATCGTTAGAATGCTTATAACATACATCTATGAAATTAACTGCATATGAATGATATAATGCATACAAACTTAAAAAAGATTGTGACAGAAAAGCATGTAATGCTATCCCTTTTTCCAGATATTAGTTATATAAAGCAACTTTATTTTGATGATTTTTATCTTACCTCACTCATTTTTGTCTTGTGATCCAAAGCAACACAGCTCCATTAATAACTCTGTGACTAACAATTGTTATCCTATGTGAGATGATAACTGTACCTGGTTAAAAAGATCTAATGCCTTGTGCAAGTTAGCATGCATGCCAGTTGGAGGTTCATTGGTAATTTTGATGGCATTTTCCAGCAGTCCTTGAGGAATAATATGGGTTTCAGGACTACCCGCAGGCTCAGCGCTAATAAAAACCCGATAATTCTCATGGCTACCAATGCCATATTGTTCTATCTTCTTATCCAAAGTACTCAGCCACCTGGCTACCAAGTGAATATTCTGAAATAGAGATTACACATCTAGTTTGAGAGGGGTCTCAACTACAGTCAGGCACTTACAGCATGTGTGCATAAAGTACATCCATTCCAAGTTTTTGAATAGATAGATACATCAAACAGTAACACCTACATTTATCTCTCTGAGGTACAGTACCTGTTTCAAACATGCAGTTTTAAAACTGTTTAAAATTGTTAGTGATTGTAAATCATAAGACATACTATCCCAATCATAAAGTGCAGAGTACATTAAAGATGCTTTCCGCACTTTCTATTTTAACACTGAGAATTTGCAAATTATCATTAATTAAAGCAGGATTGCAACAAAAAATGTTTTGTTCAAAAAAGCTAATTTCAGCTACAGTTAATAAAAATATTAGCATACCTGTTAAATGTACTTGCCGAGGTACCTACTATGCTCTGTACCAGTTGTTGTTTTTTCTCGATTCTAATCCTTGCCAGGTTGCAATGCTATTTCTATGAAAAAATGTGGTTGCCATCTTTTTTTCTTGAGAAAAACTCAATTCAAACATTTATTAAATACTAAAATGTTGGTGAAATTAGAAAATTGTACCACCTAATGAAACTGGAAGATGTTTTTTTTTTTTTCCCCATAAACAATTTTTACGCCTCCACAGACCAGACGGGGCTATGACCCCTTCCTCAGAGGGTACATCCTGTGGCCATGATCCCCCAGCTTGTCCATCCCCTGGAGTTCCCCTGCAGATTCCCCCTCTGCAGCAGGGCCAGGACGAGCAGTGCTGGCATGCCCCCCCAGTAGGTCAAATCTGATGTCGGGCGGTGGACTCACCGGAGCGATTGGGCCATCACAGGTCCTGCCAAGTCCCAGAATTTTCTGCCATTTTTCTCCCACATCCACATCTGTGTAATGGGTGGGAAGGCAGTCTCCACCTCTGCGGAGGCAGCCAATCACCCTGGACATGGGTAAACCCCTTACGGTGAAAAAAAGGTAGGGTCACATTTTTGCCCAGTTTCATTGAACTGCTGCTTTAAATGCATGTTAAAAGATAATTTGTGCCCCATATTTGAAAGGTGTGCAAAGTGATGAGCAAAGGTCTATTTGTTCACTTAACTCTGTGCATGTGACAAAAGGAGATGTACTGGAAACTGAGCACCAAAGCTCTGTCCTGTGCTAACTGGTTTCCAACAGAAGAACGTCTATCAATCTTATCATCATTTCTTTGTTAGTTTCAACATCATCACTGGGCTATTCAGTTACTGCTGGATATAGTACATAACTTCCTGTTAGGAACACACACACACACACACACACACACACACACACACACACACACACACTCACATATATCCAAGTCTATGACATCAGCATGTTACACTCTCTCCCCAACATTCCAAGTGGCAGTTAATGCTTAGAAATCAAAATTATGTACTCACTAATGTTTGACCTTCTAGGAATATCTTCACAATTGATTCACACTAATAGGTCTCAGCCAGAGGTGCCAGGACCCAGTGGGAGTCAAAACTTTTCAGGAGGGCTGGCGCAGAGGTAAGTTCCATACATGCGCAACACCATGAAACTGGCTCATGTTCAGTACCTTTTGTACTGAGGAGGAGTACTTAAGTACTTAACCTAAGGGTATAAGATAACCCTGGTGGCCTGTATATGAAGGGTCACCAGACCAATAACACAGTGCCTTCACAGTCCAAACCAAGAACAAGGGGTGAAGACCAATAAACAGACTGGAGTGAGTCTTGGAGATGGTGGGTGGGTGTGTGAATTAGTGGTGAAGATATTCCTGGAAGGCAAAGAATTAAGGTGAGCACTGTATGTAATTTTCATATCTTCCAAGAATCAGTTTTTACCACTGAATCCCACTAGTGGGTCACAGTACCAAGCTTAGACAAAATCCCCCAAACTAGGATGGTAGAGGCTAAGGGCTTACTCAGGACAGAAATCCATTCTAGATTGTGCTGCCAAAGGTGAAACATAGAAACATACAATTTGACGTCAGATAAGGACTGCATGGCCCACCTAGTCTGCCCATTTCCCTACCTAACGGATATGCTGCAGATCCTAGTTAACCAAAAGCCTACTTCCTCCTACCACCCACTAGAACTGCCTTATGTCTGTCCCATGCATTCTTGAATTCCTCCACTGTTTTTGACTCTACGACCTCCTCAGAAAGGCTGTTCCATGCATCTACAACCCTCTCTGTGAAAAAATACTTCCTCACATTACCTCTGAGCCGTCCCCCCTCTATCTTCAAATTCTGCCCCCTTGTTCTTGCACATCTCTTTTTCTGAAAGATGCTACCCTCTTTGGGCTTTGTTGATTCCCTTGAGGTATTTGAAAGTTTCTATCATGTCCCCCCCTCCCTCCTTTCCTAGAGGCTGTACATCTTAAGCTCCTTTAGTCTTTCTTTATATGTCTTCTGGTGCAGACCCTACACCATTTTGGTTGCCATCCCCTGGACAGACTCCACCCTGTCTATATCTTTGCGGAGATGAGGTCTCCAGAACTGTACACAGTACTCCAGATGTGGTCTTACCAACTGTCTGTACAGAGGGCCTACAACTTCCTGTTTTTTACTGGTGATGCCTCTCCCTATGCATCCCAGTATCCCCCCAGCCCTCCTTACTGCCTTCTCACATTGCTGGCCCACCTTTAGGTCATCTGATATGACTACCCCCAGGTCACTTTCCATTTATGTTGTTGTCAGTATCTCACCCCCCATTGTGTACTCTTCCCCTGGGTTTTTGTTTCCCAGGTGCATTACTTTGCACTTCTTTGTGTTGAATCTAAGCTGCCGTACATTTGACCATTCCTCCAACCTTGCCAGGTCCCTTTTCATCCTTTTCACCTCACCTTGTGTTCACCTCACCTTGTGTATCAACCCTGTTGCAGATCTTTGTGTCATCTGCAAAGAGACATACTTTCCCTTCTAGTCCCTCTGTAATGTCACTTATAAAGACATTAAAAAGGACTGGCCCTAGTACTGAACCCTGCAGTACCCCACTAGTAACCCTCCTTTCTTCACCGTGGATTCCATTTACTATTACTTGCTGTGTCCTGTTGTCCAGCCTGTGTTTTACCCATGCTACCACCCTGGGACCCACTCCCACGCTGGCTAATTTGTTTATTAAGCTTTAGTGTGGGACTGTGTCAAATGCCTTGCTAAAGTCTAGGTATGCCATGTCCACAGCCCCTCCCTGGTCTACTACTTTGGTCACCCAGTCAAAGGGGTCCTGTGCCCCACTGGCCTATAGGTACTCAACAATTATTTCCTTCAGCAGTGATTCCATCATTTTCCCTACCACTGAGGTCAAACTGACAGGTCTGTAGTTTCCTGGCTCTGTCTAACTCCCACTTTTGTGAAGGGAAATCACATCCGCCCTCCTCCAGTCCTCAGGTAACACACCATTCTGCCATGATTTATTAAAAAGGGTAGTCAGTGGTGTTACTAGTTCTTCCCTTAGTTCTTTTAGAATTCTGGGGCGAATCCTATCAGGCCCCATTACTTTATCCACCTTCAGTTTTAAGAGTTCTTTCAGAACCCTTTCTTCTGTGAAAGGACTAATATCAACCCACCTATCCGGAGTGCTTCTATTGACTGGATTAGGTATCTCCCCCTGCTTTTCCATTGTGAATACTGAACAAAAGTATTCATTCAGTATCCCTGCTTTTTCACTGTCGCTCTCTGCCCAACTACCTTACTCTTTATTCGGCCTCAGTATACCTGCCTTAGTCTTTCAAACAACATGAAGTCTTGCTATATTATGACTATTGCAGACTACACAGTTTGCCCCAGCCTTAGAAATGCTCCGGAGGTGAAAGAGTTAACTTCCATGCAGAGCATGGAGCTTAGAGCGCGAGCTCAGTTCAGAAGCTCTGTTTGGCTGGTTTCAAACCGAAACCATCAGATTCTTTACTCCGCCTCACTGAACAGTCGCTCCGGAGATTCCTCCTGTTGCTCGGTTCATTTCTTCGGTTTAAAGCACTATTTCTCGGTTTAATTTAACCGCGATTTCATTATTTTAACCGCAAAACCGATCGGTTCAGGCTCTGTCTATGGTAATCGTAAGTAATAGATAGGGTTTTTTCTGTGTGGAACTTGTAAAAGTATTATCGGTTCGGTTGAACAGATCGAGTTGTATTTAAATATAAGTTTAAAGCCTTTTAAGGCTTTTTAGAGTGCGGTTCCCGGTTCTTATCGGTTCTAAAAAAAACGGATTTCATTACGGTTTTTTCCAGGACCCGTGACACGGTTTGGAACCGATAAGGGTGTCTTGCCTGGCACTGCCATCAAAAGGGCAAGTTGGTTGGTTAGGCTGGCATCATGTCTGAGAAACCCAAAGAAGAAAACCCGGGCCACTGGGTTTCAACACTGTAGTGTCTGTGGGAAGCCTTTGCCAAGACTGACCCACACACTACATGTGTCTATTGTCTGGGGTTTGACCACCTCAATTCAGACTGCCAGATTTGTAAAATTTCCTGCAGCCACCCTGGACAAGAGAGTGGGCAGGCTCCAGGAGCGAGAGGCCAAAAAGTCCGCTGACCGGATGGCCAGCCTGGTTGGTGCCAACCGAACGGAGGGAGTACCCTCTGACCAGGCGAGACTTCCTCGGGCAAGCGAAAGCTGGCTCTGAGGAGCCAGTTCCAGCAAAGAAATCTAAAAATCAGCAGGTTTGGGTCAAAATTCCTTCTTCAACTGCTGCTGAGATAGCCAGGGCAATACAGATTGTCCAGTCTCTGTCCTCAGTTCCTCCAAACCGCCACTGTCTGGCAAAGGTCGGTTCGGTCGGTTCCAGTGGTTCAGGATTATGATATAGAAGAGTTCTATGAACCAGAGAGGGGATGAGGATTATGATCAGTGTGAATGTGATTTTGAAAGTCTGGATGTGCACATTGAACCGGACATCTCCCCAGACAGACCTTCAGGTGAGTCTCCCCCTAGGCTTTCTGAGTCCCCTTCTCATATTTTGTTTTATAAAAAGTTGCTGAGACCTCCAGCTTCCCTTAGAGGAGGCGTTGGATGAGCAAGAGGAGCCTGACTATGTGGAGATGATGGATATCCCAGAGTCCAGGAGGTTGTCCATCCTTTACATAAATCCTTTAGAAAACAAACAGTAAAAATGTTAAAGCTCCTAATTCTGTGCCTCCTGTGGATAAAAAGATGGACAGGAGGTACACTTTGTCAGGTCCTGATACAGATTTTCTTTCACAGCAATGCAGTCATGTTGGGGTAGTTCAGGCTGCAGCCTGTGATAAAGCTAATATTCCACTGGCTCACATCCTCCTGACAAGGATTCCAGGAAGATTGATGCCATGGCCAAAAACAATACATGGCAGCATCCTTGGGACTCAGACAAGCTAACTATATGGCTTATGTTGCAAGATAACAGAAATCTAGATGGGATACTGTCATGGCCTTAGCCAAACAGGTCCCTGGCCAGCTCGCAAAGGAGCTGGAGCAGGTGGCTCTTGATGGTATTGAGGCATCTAAGGTGCAATTCCATGCTGCAGTGGATTCTAATGATGTATCCTCTAGAGTCATGGCTACATCTGTGGCTTTCAAGATTGGCCTGGCTCAGGTGTACTACTTTGTCACAGGATACCCAGTCTAAGGCTATGGATTTTTCTGTGGTGGGAAATTCTCTGTTTGGGGAGCAGACAGAGAATTATATGAAGAAATGGATGAATATAGAACCACTTACAGGAGTGCACAAGCCAAAGAACGGCAAGTCACTCCTCAGAGGCAGCCCCCAGGGGTAGGTGAGACCTTTCACAGGCCTTTTACCAGACTCAGGCCCCTCCTCTTCAGCCTATGTACAGAGGGGTTCTTCAGAGGAGAGGCAGATGGGGTTCGAGCAAGCCTGCTCCCCCCTCAGCCTAAGCCCCTGCCAAACAGGCACCCTGATGGGATGCCCAGGGTCGGCTCTCCACTACCTGTAGGGGGCAGGTTGGCTCACTTCATCCAGGACTGGCAGTCTTTAACTTCAGACAGGTGGGTCCTGGAAGTAGTGAGCCAGGGTCTGGTTCTCAGCTTCAAGAAATTTCCAAAGATGAGAGCCAGATCTTTTCTACCTACAAACCCTTTAGAGACTCTTGCTTTGGAAACAGAAGTCTCAACCCTCCTGGCTCTCAGAGCTGTAGAAAAGGTTTCTTCCCTTCACCAGGGCAAGGGTCTGTACTCCAGGTACTTCCTTGCCCCAAAAAAGACAGGAGAGTGGCGGCCTATCCTGGATCTAAGATATCTAAACAAGCACCTTTAAGCCAAAGTTCAAAATGGTGACACTGGGAATGATTTTACCCTCCCTAAGGCCAGGGGACTGGCTAGCCTCCCTGGACCTCAAAGATGTCTACTTCCATGTTCTTATCAGAAGCTCCCATTGAAAGTACCTCAGATTCGAACTGCCCTCAGGCCATTATCAGTTCAGAGCAATGCCCTTCGGCCTTACTTCTGCCCCAAGGGTGTTCACAAAGTGTCTGGCAGTAGCAGTCGCTCACCTAAGAAGGCAAAAGATTGCCATTTTTCCCTACCTGGACGACTGGCTCATTGTGGGTCAGTCTCCAGACCAGGTCAAATCACACCTGCTAGTTACCCAGCAGCTGCTTACCTCTCTGGGGTTTCTTCTCAATCTTCCAAAGTCAGTTTTGGAACCTGTCCAGGTACTCACCTTTATAGGCACAGAACTGGATACAAAGCAGGCCAGAGCCTTCCTTCCCTTGGAAAGGGTAAGGACCTTAGTAGCCCTGGCCGCCTCCTTCACTCTGCAGGTTTCTCGACCAGCAAGGCATTTCCTGCAGCTCCTAGGGCACATGGCTGCCTCCACAGCCGTGGTGCAAGGAGCAAGATTTCAGATGAGGGACATTCAGTTCCATTTGAGAGCTTTCTGGTCTCAAAGAGAGATCCTCTATCCAAATTAATCCCAGTGACTTGAACCCTGATCCAGGCCCTTCAGTGGTGGCAGGATCAGAGCAATCTGAGACAGGGGGTGCCTTTCATCCCTCTGTCCCATTCCTTGACCCTTACTACAGATGCATCCTTCTTGGGATGGGGAGCTCACATGGGCGACCTCTCCACCCAGGGATTATGGTCCCCTCAGGAATCTCTGCTCCACATCAATCTGTTGGAACTCAGAGCTGTTTTTCTAGCACTTCAGGTTTTCTCTGCATCTGTTCAGAACAAGGTGGTACAGGTCAGAACAGACAACACCACTACAATGTGGTACATCAACAAACAAGGGGCACTCGGTCTTCGCCTTGTGCACGAGGCAATAAGTTGTGGTCTCTGGCTTACTCCCTGAACACTTCCTCATAGCAGTTCACCTCCCAGGCAAGGACAATGTCTTGGCAGATGCCCTCAGCAGGATTTCCCAGGGCCATCACGAATGGTCACTGGATCCCTAGTACTGGGGATAGTGTTTGCCAGATGGGGCACTCCTCAGATAGATCTTTTCGCAGCCCAGACAATTATCAACTTCCACTGTTTTGTTGCAGGCCCCAGTGTTGGGCTCAGTTCCCTGGATGCCTTTCTCCTCGATTGGGAAGGGAAGTTTCTTTATGCCTTCCCCTTCCTCTCCTGTTCAAAGTACTAGTCAAAATCAGGTCTCAGCCCTGCAAAATGATCCTGATTGCTCCAGACTGGGCCAGGCAGCCCTGGTACCACTCCTTCTGTCCTTAGCAGTCCATCTTCCCTGTGTCTCCCCAGGAACCACAATCTGTTAACCTGTGCTCAGGGAGAGTTTGGTACCCGAATCTCAAATCCCTCAACCTCAAGGCTTGGCTCTTGAGCAGTTAGAGTTTGCTGATTTGCAACTTTCTCAAAGTGTTCTCAAAATCCTGAAGGCTGCTAGGAAGCCTTCCACCAGGGCTACCTATAACTCCAAGTGGAAAAGGTTTTCCATATGGTGTTCCGGGGAGCATGTTTCCCCAGAATCTGCTGATCTACCTACTGCATGGGACTACATGGTCCATCTTAATTCTTTGGGACTGGGACCAGCCACCCTGAAAGTGCACTTGGCTGCTGTCTCTGCCTTCATTTCAGCAGGGAAGCCCTCTTCTCTCTCTGCTCATCCTGTATTTTCCAAGTTTTTTAAAGGATTGCTTCACACCAACTCCATTCAGGGACCCTGCCCCGGCTAGATCTTAATGTATGCATTGCTCAGCTAATGCAACCCCTTTGAGCCTCTGTCTTCGCAGAGCTTAAGTATTTGACTTGAAAACTGTATTTCTGGTAGCCATCACTTCTGCCAGGCGTATAAGTGAGTTACAGGCTTTATCAGTAGAAAGTGACTTTATTTCCTTTCACAGGGATAAAGTGGTCCTCAGGACTAACAGGAAGTTTTTGCCCAAGATGGTTTCAGATTTCCACCTTAACCAGTCTATTTCACTTCCAGTGTTCTTCACTGACCATTCCTCCTCTGGTGAGAGGAGGCTGTACAGCTTAGATGTAAGAGGGCCCTAAGTTAGTACATAGAGCGTACCAAGGGTCACAGGTTTGACTCCCTCCAACTGTTTCTCACTTATGGTGAGGTTGGGAAAGGGAGACCTGCCACTAAAAGATCCATTGCCAGGTGGATCGTTTCTTGTATACAATTTTGCTATCAAAAGCTGGGTAAGGTCTCCCCTCAGGCCTGAGGGATCACTCTACCAGAGGTACAGCTGCATCTCTAGCTGCTGCTAGAGACATCCCTATCTTGGAGATATGTCAGGCAGCTACTTGGAAGACAGTACACACTTTCACCAAGCATTACTCCTGGATATTCAGGCCAGGAGGGATGCTTAGTTTGGCTAACCGTGCTTCAGAGCCTATTCCCTAAGTAGGTTCTGTCCCTCCTCCATGGAGGTACTGCTGTGTAGTCTGCAATAGTCATAATATAGCAAGACTTCATGTTGTTTGAAGAAAAATTACTCACCTTAGTAATGTTGTTTCTTCTAATGGAGTCTCTATATTATGACCTCCCAGCCTGCCCTCTCAGAACTCCTACTTTGGGGTATGGGGTGGGTAGTCCTCTGTTGGCATTTATTGATGCCCTCTTTCATGTTTGGGTGTTGTGTTCATTTAGTTATTTTATCTTAATTTTCTGGTCCACTGACTTGAGTCTTTGTGTTGGGACCAGTAAAAATGTGTTAATATATTAGTAGCCAGTTGGCTAGTGTAGGTTACAGCTTCCACACAGAACCTTAGTGAGTTTTTGCTCGTAAAGATCTGACGGTTTCGGTTTGAAACCAGCCAAACAGAGCTTCTGAATCGAGCTCGCGCTCTAAGCTCCATGCTCTGCATGGAAGTTAACTCTTTCACCTCTGGAACAGTTCTAAGGCTGGGGCAAACTGTGTAGTCTGCAATAGTCATAATATAGCAAGACTCCATTAGAAGAAACAACAATACTAAGGTGAGTAATTTTTTCTTCTTTGCTCCCTAATGTACCTATAAAAGATTTTATCCCCCTTCTTAACCGAGTTGGCTATCTTTTCCTCGGTTTGGGCCTTTGCTATTCTGACTGCCTTCCCCACTTCCTTCTGCTTTAACTGGCACAATTCTCTGTCCTGGTCCTTCTGTGTTTCCTTATACTTCCTAAATGCTATCTCTTTCTCCCTTACCTTCCCCACTACTTCTTTTGAGAACCATAGAGGTTTTTTCTTTCATTTTGATTTGTTTATTTCCTTTATACAAAGGCGTGTTGCCTCTGTGATGACGGTTTTAATGTTTCCCCATTGTTGCTCCACCCCACCTTCTTGAGTGTTTGCTAGTGCTTTTCTTAGGCACTCTCCCATTTTGACAAAATTAGCCCTCCTGAAGTCCAGTACCTTCACTTTTGTGTGGCTTGACTCTACAGCTAAGTTTATCATGAACCACAGGTTGGTGGCCACTTGTTCCCAGATGGCTATCCACTTCAAGATCAGAGATCCTCTCTCCGTCCCCATTTGAAAGTACCAGGTCTAAGATTGCTCCCTCCCGAGTGTGTTCCAAAACTAGCTGTCTGAGGCATGCCCCCTGTAGGGCATCGAGAATGGCCCTGCTCTTGGATGTGGCTGCAGCAAAGGTGCTCCAGTTAACATCTGGCATATTCAGGTCCCCCATCAGCATTACCTCCCCTTTCTCTGCCATCCCAAGGATGCCTTCTATTATTTCCTTGTGTAACCCCCAGGTGGCGCTATCCCAAGGGCTACTACCCCTGCCTCATTGACTACTGACAGGTTGAGGGGCCTAGGTTCTATGGCAGGTGCCTCCACCCAGAGGTCAGGGTTTGTAGTGGTTAGACTAGCTTGGTCACGGACCTCTGGGACACTGAGACCCCCTTTTATTCCCTCTAGTGGCTCGCACAGTACACAGGAGTTACAGTCCCAATACTCCACATATACACACACTGTTCACTCATAAGGTACCACTTACCCTCGAGACAGATTCTGCAGCACGTCTCTGAGGACCCCCTGTAAAATAAGGTTAAACAACATGCACTGCAAAATATAATACTGTTTCCATAAGCACCAACACCACAGACAATAGTATAACAACAACAAATCTGATTTATTTACGGGACAGTAACACGGGAGAGGGGAATCAGGTTAATTGGTGGCATTAAATCACAGTACTATGCACACATACAGGGTCTGAAAAGTCACACTCTGGGTATCCAGGTTGGGGGGGGCTAGCCAGGTCCGTTGCCAGGGGTTGACTGGCAGGTGCAGATGGATAGGGCCCATGTAGAGAAAAGATATGTACAATACCCAATTGTAATCCAGAGCCGGAGGGCTCAGTCCATGAAACAATGAAACAACAAGAGTTAGGTGACACACTTGTGATTGAAAACAGGAGAATACCCTGATTTGTACTCACAACACCCAAGCTGAGGATCAGATGGAGAATGTCCCTCTGGATTGCCAGAAGAGCAGGGCATGAGGACAAGGTCCTTGTGACTAGACCCCACTGCAGTTGATAGCAAACAGATGTAGTCCAAATTAAGCTGGGGGTTTACTTCCAGCTTCAGCACACAATTCACTGTACAGGAGATTTGAAATAGTGATTCCCCACAAGCACTATGCACATTTATATGTAAAAGGAAAGTACTATACCAGGCAGGCTGTTCCTCGATCCCAATCACAATTACTGCAAAATACCCGGAGCACACACAGCAGCTTTAGTTCCTGACAGACCGAGCGCGATTCAGCAATTTCTCCAGTCTTCTACAGGGTGAGCCTGGTTTCCACACTTCTAGTGCTTCTTTCTCCTCACAACTCAGATTCAGTCCAAACTGACACTCACAAAGGCTGCAGACCGAAACTCAGGGCCTCACTCGCACTTCCCGCGCGAAACGATACACCGCAGAAGCACACAGCTCCTTCTCTCTTCACTGCCACAACTGATCTGATCTTTCCAGTCACAGAGCAGGGCATTTCCTTTAGCTCCATGGTATTCTGTTGGCCAATTCAGCTGTCACTCACAATAAGACTCCCTCTGTTGGTAGAAAAAGGTGGCAAGGCCAAAACTACATTTCCCAGAGGCACTGCCCATATAATCCCCTTGTGGCTGGCTCAAAATTAAGAGTCCAAGTTATGATTTGTCCACAGGCTCCATTTTAGGGAACCCTTAACCCAATTGGCCCAGCACAGCAGTTTAGGTCCAAAATGGAGGGGTAACACACACAGAGTCCCAGCTGCAAGAAAGGCAGGTTAGACAAACTGCATTTTACTTAACACTCTAACTGGTTTCTGGCAAACAGTTACATCTTTCATTTAGGCTCCTTCTGCACTCTTAGCGACTGCAGAAACGGAGCAATTTGACAGCAGCTCGGGCAGGATTTGAGCATTAAATACACAATCCTCCCATACAAACTAATTAAGTCTGCAAGCAGACAGCTCTTGAAGAGACAGTATGTGGAGGCTCAAACAGTACTCACTTGGAACCACATTTAAACAGCTCAGACACCGAACACCACCCAGACTTGGAGCATTCAGGCAAGCTCCCGGAAGACTTTTGGGAACCCCCATTTGCAGGGGGTTACACTTGTCTATTTCCTCCCCCTGAGATGGGGGTCTGTATACAACCCCTGTGCGGATCGTGGAGCCGTTTCCCGTCTCCAGGTGGCATGCTGCTCGGCATGGACATCCAGGGCACAGCAGTTAGTAAAAGTGTGCACTGTGCTCCAAGTAGCAGCTCTGCAAATGTCTTCAGTAGACACAAAGTGAATCTCTGCCAGGGACATGGCAACCATTCTGGTGGAGTGGGCATGTACCTGATCCCCTAGCTTGACCTAGGCCATGGCATAGCAATGGCACTGGCAGCCCACAGTCCATCTAAAAATTCACTTGATTGTAACAGGCTGTCCCTTACAATTAGTACTAAAGGAGAATATGAGCTATTTGGATTGCCAGAAATTCTTAGTTCTGTCTAGATAAAACCTAAGGACATTCTTAACACCCAGAGAATGGAGAGTGCATTCTTCTTAATTCTGGAAGCTGGCAAAGTAGGTAGGCAGCACTAGTGGCTGATTAAGGTGGAACTCCAACACCCCTTTTGGTAGAAACTTGGTGTGTGTGTGTGTGTGTGTGTGTGTGTGTAAAACTAGCTTGTCCTTATGGAAAACAGTATATGGAGAATCTGTGACCAGGGCATGAATTTCAGACACTTTGCAAGCAGAGGTGATGGCTACTAGAAACACTTCTTTCCAAGTTAAAAACTTCAGCTCACATGTCACATGGAGCTAAAAAGACTTTTGAGTGAGCATATGCAGCACAAGGTTGATATTCCTGGCAGCCATCGACTTCCTGATGGAAGACCTTGTATGCAATATGCCCTTTAGGAACTTCTTGAGCAGTGGTAGCTATGCCAGACAGAGGGTACTGACAGACTCGTGGTATGCAGATACAGCACACCTTGTCGGGTAGACACCAAAAGGAGTCCATATGAGTTTTGGAGCACCAAATGGAAAACCTTTTCCACTTGGCTGTGTAAGTCCTTCTAGTGGAAGGCTTACAAGCAGCCAAAAGTATTTCAGATACCCTCTAAATTCCTTTTACCTGTTCACTTTTATTTCTTCAGGAGCCAGGCCTAAAGATGACGGGAGTGCTGGCTGGGATTTTGCAGGTGACCCTGAGTCAGCAAGTCTGTCCTGCATGGAAGAACCCTTGGTTTGCTGACTGAGAGTCTGTTTAATAAAAGGAAGCCATATCTGTCAAGGCCAGAAGGGGGCTACAAGTATCATCTTGCTCCTGTGTGCTTCTAACTAGAGCAATACCCTTTGTACTAGAGGGATTAGTGGGAATGCATACAGAAATTAATTTTGCCATTTCAGTCTGAATGTATCATGACAGAAAATGCCATGTCTGAACCCCTGGAGCAGAATCAAGGCAGTTTGGCACTGAGTGGGGATGCAAAAAGGTCCACATCTGGGGTCCCCCTCTCATCGAACAGCAATCTCATGATGTATGGAAGTAGTGACCACTCTTGAGGATTGGCCTCTGTTCAACTGAGCTTGTCTGCCAGAATATTCTGGATTCCTGGCAGAAAAACTGCTTGGAGCAGGATCCCCTGCTCCAGGCACCCTTCCCACACTCTCATCGCCTCCCTGCAGTGAGGGTTAGAGCGTGCTCCTCCATGTTTGTTGATGTTGTACATAACAGACTTGTTGTCTGTCACGAGGAAGACTGTTCTATGACTGACTAGGTCCATTAGGGCTCTCAGGCTGTACAAAATATCTCACATCTCTAGCAAACTGATGTGGAGATGAGTCTCTGACAAGTCCCAGACACCTTGTGTTTGGAGACCCTGAATGTGGGCATCCCATCCCATCAGAGATGCAGCCATGGTGAAATTCAACTGAGGCTCTGGTTGGGAGAAGGGAAAGCCCTGATGGAGGCTGTCCTCCAATGACCGCCATGTGAGTGACTGAACCAGGGGCTTGATCACCTGAATAGCATAGGTCTGAGGATGTGATGCCTGCAACTACTGCACACTGAGCATCCACTGAGTCATTCTCATGTGCAGCCATGCCAGGAGCACTGTGAACACTGAGGAGGTTATCAGACCCTGCATGTACTGCACTGAGTGGGCTTGCACAGTCTTGCCCTTCATGATATAGCATGCTGTTTGCAGAATTAACTGTAGTCTTCTCTCTGGAAGGAAGACCCAGGACTTGGTAGTATCTAGTAGAGTCCTATGAACAGTAATTGCTGTGTGGGTCATAGCCGAGATTTCTCGAGGTTCAGCAGAACCCCACTGAGGTGAGGAACTGAGAGGCAGTGGTTACTGCTTGTTCCACCTCTGCACTGGCAATCAGCAGTCATCCAGGTAAGGATAGACTTGGAGTCCTAACTCTTTCAGGTGTTCTGAAAGTACAGTGAAACACTTTGTAAAGACTCAAGGTGCTGAGGAAAACCCAAAGGTAGGATTCTGAAATGGTGATGTTGTCCCAGGACAACAAAACAGAAGTATCTGTGGTGGCTGGGTTGTACCAGTATGTGCTGAAATGCATCCTACATATCCAGGGATGCAAGCCAATTTTGAGGTTTCAGGAAGGGAAGAAGAGAACCCAGAAAAATAATTTTAAATTTTTTTCAATACATGAATTTGTTATTTCTGAGGTAGAGAATAAGGTGCATGCCCCCTGATTTCTTTGGTACCAGAAAGTAGTGGGAGTAGAAACCTGTGTTTCACTCTGACTCTGGCACTATTTCCACTGCCCTGTTGCTCAGAAAGCCTGCAATCTCTTGCACCAGAAGGTCTGACATATGAGCTGATATTAGGGGTGGTCTCCTGGGTGGATACTCCAGAGGCATCTTTGAAATTCAGGGAGTATCCTCACTGGAAGATCCTGAAGACCCACTTGCCCATGATAATGGATTCACACCGATGGTAAAAATGGTCAGGTGATTTCCCACCAGGGGAGAGGTCTGACTCATGCAACTGAGGCAGGACTGGGGCCAGAGCTTCAGAGGGTGGCACTAGGTGCTTTTGGTGCCAATGCCTTCTGGTGCACCTTTTTTGAGGCTGGCAGTCTAAGTTTTGTTTGGGGCTCCCTTGCTTCTTCCATGAAAGAATTACTTGTTCTGGAAGAAACCACATCCTTTCCCCTTTGAGGATTAGCAGGGGCTGATCTGGAAGCCTTAAAGGCTGTCCTAGTTTCAGAGATGCCATAAGAGCCTTCTCTACCTGCTGTCCAAACAGGCAAGTTCCATTAAAAGGAACATTCCTGTTGTTGAACGTCCAAGGAAAAAACAGATGTTCATAGCCATGAATGCCACCTGATGCAAATCCCTGCAGCTGTAGAGTAAGAGACAGCATCAAAGGCATCCACAGAGGCTTCAAACTGGTGACATTTGGACTCAGTACCTTGCCTGACAGTCAGCAACATATCCTGTTTAGCCTCTGAATCTGGCAGGGACTCTTCTAGGGACTTGTTTGCTCCAATGTGTATACTCATACTTAGAAAATGCCCTTGGTAGCTGGCACTTCTTATTCTTATAGTAGCTGAAGTGTAAGCATGTTTGCTCATAGTGTCAATCTTGCAAGACTCCTTGTTAACAGAGTGTGCAGTGACTACTTGGGGGAGACTGGCCTTGTCATTCTCAGCGAGGATAACGAGGGCATCAGTTATGGGTTGAGAGACAAAACACTGGTCTATCCTTAGGGGCAGTGTATTTCTTGTTGGCCTGCTTGTAGACAGATGCCAATGTAGCAGGCCTGTTCCAGACAGGATCAGACACGGCTTGAAATGCAGGAGGAATAGGAGGAACTAAACTGACCAGGATATTGGAAAAGATTATCCGCTCCAGAGAGAGATGTTTACCCTGGTCAGTGGCAGTAGGCTCAAAATTAAGTGCAGAGTGCATATTCCTTAGCAAAGCCTGGAAAGTTAGATTGACATCAGGCAGAGATACATGACTTGGATTCGAAGTGTCAAGAGTGAAGGAAGAGTCATCGCCGCCGCCCTCGGAAATGATGAGGCTAGGGTCAGACTCATCCCCTTCTTTACCTTTCTTGGAAGGAGAGTCATAGAGGGGTGTGGATCACAGGGCCCCAATCAAGAACATGGCTGCGATAACACCAGAGACACCTTCTGATGGGAAGGGAAGAACTCAAGGCTGAGTGGTGCCAAGATCCTAAATGGGATCAGTAACAGGCCTGCTTCTTCTTGTGCTTCTGGGAGTACTGTCCTTTTCATGGGCGCTGGACTGCCCATGGTCAGAACCCTTTCCCAATGAGGAAAGCAGATCAGTCACAGCCCCACTGCTGCAGCAGCATGTCTAGGGAGGGTTCCTACTGGCCTCCATGGCCTTTGACTGTTGATGATCAGTAGGACTGAGGGAAACAAACAGAAAAACTATTTTTGTTAAAAAACACCAAACTGACACAAAAATAACAAACTCTAGTTCTAAACACTAAAACTGAGAAGGACTGAATGCTGTTGCTGTACAGGCATGAAGTTCTGACTCCTGTCGGGTGAGCGATGTCATCACTGATGCACAGTCAATGGCGGGGAAAAAACAGAACTGAGGCAGCTGAGGGCTGGTGCCAAGGTAAGCCTGTGCTCGCAGGCTCTGTCTCTTAGAGCCCTGCATGTGTGCAGACTGCCTCAGCGCCATTCTCCTGAAAAGTTCTGGCTCCCATGAGGTCCTAGCATCTCTGGCTTAGACCCACTAGTGGAAATCAATAATGAAGACTAAATCCTGGAAGATCACCAAGGTGCCCACTGCTGTAGACTGAGCGTATAGCTTCAGCCTCACCACGGGGAACATCTGTTGCCCGAGGGGCCAACAGAATCAGGGTTGTACAACTGGCCCGAGGAAGCTGACTGTCCAACAGACCCCCCAGGCCCTCCAATGTCTTGGTGAGGTGAGCACGAGGAGTGCCCCAGACTTCCTCAGTACCAGAGATACTGGGAAGGGCTCAGGGGAAGAGTTCAGGGACCTTATCCCTGGTATGACATCTGCCTCCAAAGGTAGGGGATTGCCACTCGTGCTTCTCAGGGGTTGTGGTAGTCCATGAAGAAGCAGGCATCACACCTATACATGTTGTGGTCAGCACCAAGGCAGGTGCAACATTATTCATCATGCTGGTCATGGACAGCAGTAGGACCCCCATAGTAGCACCAGAACACCAATGCATTGGGGGAGCATTCTTGTCCATCTTATTTGACTTCTTCTTAGGCTCCTTAGGATCCAGCATGATGACAAGAATAAATAATGAAAATCAGCATGAAAAGTTTTGATGCTAAACTTAAACGATAACGGAGATAAAACAAATAGAAAACACAGTGCCAGAGAGAGAGAGAGAGAGAGAGAGAATTCACCATTGAATGGAGGTGGCAGTGAACTGAGGAAAGTAGTGATGTGGTTTCAATGACTGAAGCTCCTACAGTGCGCACTTGACAGCAGGAAAAACAGAACTGAGGAAGGAAAGGGGGCCACTGTCAGTTACTGGCCAGGCCATGTGTGCGACATCACTACGTCTTCCTCATGGGTGGTGCTGGCACTGACATCAGTCCCCTTCTAGGCTGCAAAAGGCTTTGCTTCCGTGGGGTCCTAACACCTCCGACTCAGACCAATAATGGGAATGAATAATAAAGATTGATTCTTGGACTATATAAAAATTATGTTCTCACTGTAATTCTTGATCTTCAAGAATATCTTCACCATTCAGACACACTATGGGTCTAAGTCAGAGGCGCTAGGACCTCATGGGAGCAAAGTCTTTTGCAGCTTCAGGAGGGGACCAGTGTCAATGTCAGTACCACTAATGAGGCTGATATTGTGATGTTGTGCACATGAGCCAGTCAGTAATCAACCCCCCCCGGGTTCTAGTTGTCAGGAAAAGGAAATAGGTGGGAGAGAAAAAAGAGAGAGGGAGAGGGAGAGGGCTGTAGACTCCTAGCCCAAAGAGATAAGTAAAGGATACAGAATAAAAGATAACAAAGCAAAACCCAACAACCAACTTAGAGGAACTAAGGGCTAGACCTAAGGGTGGCACAAGAGCAGCAGCTATGAGAGCCAGTGCCTGACGCAGCCACCTTGACAGAGGAAGAATCAGCATTTATATAGCACTTTTCATACACATAGGAAGGTGGTGAGGAGATGGGCAGCAGTCCTGGCAAAGAACTCTCGCTAGAACACTGACGTTTAAGGACCTCCATGTAAATAAAAAGGTAGAATGTCATCTATTGAGTCTTTGTGCTCTAAGTGGACAAGAAATTACAAGAGTATGAACCTCGAAAATGCTCCAGAAGACCAGATAGCAGGTGCGAGTGTATAGAGTCCGAGATCACAAACGCTATCTTCTTGCCACTCCAAGGAGTGAGGAGAGGGAAAAAAAATGTGTAGTACCATAGCTAGTGTGGGAGTGAAAAACATCTAGCGTGAGAAGTCTGGAAGGATAGCACAAACCTGGTGTCTCTCCTTACGAGACAGAAGGAGAAAACCAAGCATCATGTCCAGATCAGACACTGCTGCATAGTAGGAGATAGAGGTGTGGACAAGATGAAGCAAGGTACCAACAGGAATATACCCAAGCATATTCTTAAAGCCGCTGCAGTGCCACATAGTGATCTGAGATAGGCGTACGCTTGCTATAAAGTCATACAATCACCCCTGTATGTCCATGCAAAATTATTTTATTAACCAAATTATCCCAGTGCATTTATTACATTAGTGGCTCACAGACATCTGATGTGTTCCAGTTGGTGCAATGGGAGATCGTGTTATTTTTTGGCAATGCCACCATTTCTCTCTTCTGTTCTCACTTTAGAAGTATTGTGACACGCCTGATTCATAGCCCCATAACGTTGCTGATTAACTAGCTACAGTAATTTTTTTACTGTTTCAGCACAGTGAGTGAAACTCGCTGAAAGGTACTGCTACCTGTTAGCATTCCGATGCCTTCATCACCACCATTGATATGCATTAAGTTATGCTTTTTATTTTTGAGCAATTATTGACCTTTGACAGTCGGAGGATCCTGTATACGCTAAATTATCACATCACTGGTTTGCTTACATGCCAAACTGACAGATCGCTAATATTATTAGATCTGTCTTCGAGGGTGGAGCTGTTGCAGCAGGTAGTACCATTAGGACTGAAGCCGTCAGGTGTCAGGACCCCCAAGAAAACACAGCTAGCAATATGAGGCAGGGGACCGCCCCCGGCGTGGCTCACGCTTGACATCAGACGTGGTATAGTGCGCGGTCCCCTAGAGCCATCCCAATTCTTTTCCCGCCTTTGACCTGCGTAATTCAGCACCACAGATGATTCGCTTGCAGTCGACAGCATCGAACGCCAAGATAAGTCACTACTTTTATATTTTTCAATTATCTAATCTAATGCCTCGTTTATGTCGACACCCTCTCCACCATGACGTAAGTCTAAGTGTTCCTGCGGGAAGCAGATCCCGGCCAAAGATGGTCACATGGCCTGACTCATCTATCTAGGCTCAGACCAGCAGCCAGATTCCTGCAGACACTGCCAACGCTTCAATCAAAAGACGCATGCCAGGAGAGCTCACACCCTAAAAACCTTCTTGTTAGATAAGCAGCTTGCAGCTATGCAGAGAGGTTCTGGAGCCAGCTCCTCCTATCCCACCAGAGAGTCCCCCTCCAGAGCTAAGACCTCAGGTGAAAAGCATCACAAGCAGAAGGATAGGGCCAGATCCAAATCCCTCCATTGTTCGCCTGCCAAACTGGCGCCGTCGTCGTCTTCCTCACAGAGGTCAGGCTCGGTTGCTGTGGCTGCTGAGTCTTCCCGCTCTTCCAAGGTCACTCACACCTCCTCTCAGGGTGCCCAAAGGGAGTCTGCCTCAGAGGGACATCGATCCTCCTCCCTGGCTCACCGACCTCATAAATCTACAGGGTTGGCCCAGGAAGGCCGGCCCAGGGCCCTGGACAGGCCTAGTTCCTCTGAAAAGAGAAAACGCTCAGAGGAAAGTTCTAGTGGGCATGGGAAAGCCCGGCTCGGACTCCCCCTCCACTGGCGAAGGTACATCCTACTCCTGACACCAGACCTACCAGCCGGTCGCCTAACCCGATGACTCATTCCCCGACACCAGATGCGGGACGGTCGCCGGACAATGATCAGCCGTCTGCGTCCCTCAAGGGACAGATGCCAACTGACGTCCCTCCAGACGTTGGTCGCAGGCCAGATGCCGGCCATCGGCCGTCAGGAATCAGACACCGGTCCTCAGATGCCGGTCTTCTGGACCAGACGCCAGACACTCCAGATGGGGCACCCGATCCACAGACACCTGCCCCTGACGGTCAGGAGCCTGGGCCATCTAGCCAGGCGCCGGCTCCAGCTGTGATCCCGGTGGCTGATATCAGGAATTTATTCACCTCTTGGTGGAATATGGTCAAAGGGGACCTCCTTTATAGGCCACCAGATAAGGTCCCCACACCACTACCCATGGGTCCTCCTCCCACTCCAGATAAAGATCAGTCGGGAGATCACCCTCCTCTACCCCCTAAGAAGAAGAAGCACAGGAAAAGGTCTCCTTCCCCATCTCCGTCATCTCCCCGATCGTCCTCTTCTGCTGATGATGCAGGTTCAGACTCTGATTACTCAGGAGATGGTTTTCTGCCATCATCCCCAGAGCCCAGGGACTCGCCATGCCCCCCCCGATGACCCGTCATTCCTCGATATAATGAGGCATATCCAGACTATTTACCAGTGGGAGAGGGAGGCTCTCAACCCAGAGCGCCAGCTGTTAGCTAAGTTCCTAGGGGAGAAGGAGCCTAAGCTGCTGGTCATTCCTCCATTTATTGAGCCCTTCCAGGATGTCACTCGTCTTACCTGGAGGACTCTTTCCTCTGTTCCTGCAGTTCCACGGAAGGCAGATAGGTTATATAAGCCTCCCAGGTCAGAGCCCTTCCTGGCAGAGCAGCCCAAGGTGAATTCCCTGGTCCTCACGGCTGCCACGGGAGAGAGACCAAACCCAAGCACCTCAGCTCACAACCTCCCGACCCCGTCTCAAAAAAATTGGATGGCTGGGGAAGGAAAGTCTTCTCCTCCGCTACTGGATCTATTAGATCCCTTAACTTCATGGCCCACATGATCTCCTACCAGCAGTCTTTGTGGAGGAAAATCATGGAGTGGCAGAGACCCTCCCAGACTTGGAATCCAAGCAGGAGATTCTGGCTTGCACCCAGTCCAGTCTAGATGTTGGCAAGCACACACTCAGATGCTCCTATGATGCGGTGGACATGGCTTCTAGGGCCGCAGCATCAGGCATTTGTATGAGGAGACAGTCCTTGCTCAGACTGACAGGCTTCCAGCAAGACCTTCAGGACTCTATCCTGGAATCACCATTTCAGGGTCCGGTGCGTTTTGGTCCAGAGGTGGTGCAAATGGTCAAGGATCTTCAAGAATCAGGCAAGACAACAAGGATGTACATCGTATGTACAAGTCCCAACCACAGGGTAACTGCCGGCATCCTTTTCGACAAGGCCAAGGCCAGTCCGGCAAGCAGCCCCAAGGGAAGGGATTTCGTAGACAGGGTCAGCCCCCCTTCCAAGGTTCCCAGGGCCCAAAGCAATCCAAGGCACCCAGGGCCCCTGCCCCTTCCGTACCTCCTTCCTGACTCCCCCCCCAGCCCTCCTCCCATCGGGGACAGGTGGAACGAGCAGATAGGAGGGCATTTTGCACTATACCCACTTCAGTGGTCCAGCATCACCTCAGATTGATGGGTGCTGGAAATTATTCGATTAGGGTATGCCATAGAGTTCATCTCTATACCTCCGGACAACCCACCACCCCCTATGTCCCACTGACCACCGGACCACCTCAGTCTCCTTCAGGCAGAGATCTCTCTGCTCCTGGAAAAGAGAGCTATTCAAAGGGTTCCACCATCCCAGATAGGCAAGGGCTTCCTCTCCCATTTTTTCCTGGTCCTGAAAAAGACTGGAGACCTTTGTCTTATCCTGGACCTCAGCGTGCTCAACCTCTCAGTCAAGTATCAGAGATTCTGCATGCTAACATTGGCAGGACTCTTTCCTCTGCTCCAATCAGGGGAATGGCTGTGCTCTCTCAACATGCAGAATGCTTACATGCATATCAGAATCTGGAAACAGCACAGGAGGTCCTTGCGCTTCCGCCTCGGAGAAGAGCACTTCCAATTCAAGGTCCTCCCTTTCAGCCTTTTGTCGGCCCCCGGGTCTTTATGAAGTGCCTGGCAGTGGTAGCTGCAGCCCTCCACAGGAGAGGCCTCTTTGTCTACCCCTACCTGGACGATTGGCTCCTCTCTGCCCAGTCGAAGGGGCAGCTAGCAATCGCCCTCAGTCAATCGCAGGCTCTTTTCTCTTCCCTGGGGATCACTGTGAACTGGCCGAAGTCTCAGCCAAAGCCATCTCAATGGCTGCAGTTCATAGGAGCTATCCTGGACACAAGGATAGGGCATGTCTTCCTGCCCTCGGACAGGATAGAATGCCTCCAGGACCTGGTGAGAACCTTTCGAGGAAGGCCCTCTTCTCCCACCCGAGTGGTACTGCAGCTATTGGGACATATGGTGGCGGCCATCGCCACTGTCCATTTAGCCAGGCTTCATATGAGGACGCTGCAGTGGCACCTCAAAGTGCAGAGGGACCAAGCTGTGGATGACCTGGATCTTCAGATCTGGCTTTCAAAAGTGGCTCACCGTTCTCTCAAATGATGGCTTCGCCAGGATAATCTGGAAGGGGAAGGTTCCTTTCCATAGACCACCTCCATCCCAAACCCTGACATCGGATGCCTCCCTGTCAGGGTGGGGGGCACATCTAGGGATTCACAGGACCAAAGGAACTTGGTCCGACACAGAACGCTGTCTGCATATCAATGTCCTGGAAATAAGAGTGGTTCTGAATGCTCTGTCAGCATTCAAGAGTCAATGTTTCCCGGGGTTCTCTTCTGGTGCAATCGAACAACACACCTGTGGTGTCTTATATCATCAAGCAAGGGGGGACGCATTCTTACCCCCTTTGCAGAGAGGCCATGAGAGTGTGGGACTGGGCAGTAGAACACGGCATGGACCTCGTGGCGGTTCACCTCCCAGGGTCCAGAATGTTCTCGCTGACACTCTCAGTCACTCCGTTTGTCACGAGTGGGAGCTGCTCCAGGAGGTTGCAGACAATCTATTTGACCATTGGGGCCTTCCAGAGTTGGACCTCTTTGCGTCCCCATTCAACGCCAAACTATGCAATTTTTGCTCGCTCGCTCCAGTGCCTGGTGTATTCTGGCGAGATGCATTGTCCCTCTCTTGGACGGGGAAGTTTCTGAATGCCTTCCCACCTGTCCCCTCGTGCAGAGAGTACTGCTCAAATTGCAGTCAGAGGGAGCCAGAATGATTCTGGTGGTGCCTCTGTGGCCTCGACAGATTTGGTACCCGCTGCTCCAGCAACTGTCTCAGGAACCCCCAGTGCAGTTGCCTCTCTCCACCCACTTGCTCTCTCAAGATCGGGGAACTCTTGTTCATCCGGCTCTTCACTCTCTTTACCTGCATGTGTGGCTCCTGCAGTCCTAGCAGAAGAGAGGCTATGAGTGTCAAGCAGGGTGGCAGAGATTCTGGTAGTGGCGAGGAAGCCTTCCACTAGGGCTACCTACACTCTCAAATGGAAATGCTTCTGCATATGGGCTTCGGCATGAGCCCCGGATCCTTTGGGTTGTCCAGTCAGGCACGTGCTAGAGTATCTCTGTCACCTCCTACATTTAGGCCTCAGTTACTTATCTATCAAGGTTCACATGTGTGCAGTCTCTGCATATCATGCTTTTATAAGAGATAAATTTCTAGCACAATTGGATGCCTGCAAGACCTTCTTGCAAGGGGTATTGCATGTCAGGCCCCCAAGGAGGGACGTCACTCTAAATTGGAATTGCATTTCATTTTGGAAAAGCTCACTCTCCCTCCCTTTGAGCCGGCAGCTTCGTGAGAGATACGCTTCCTTTTCTGGAAGGCCTTACTGCTGGTAGCTATTACCTCCGCTCGAAGGGTTTCCGAGCTCCAAGCTCTGATGTGCAAAGAACCTTATATAATTTTTCACAAGGATAGAGTGAACTTGCGAACCAATCCCAAGTTCATCCTGAAGGTGGTGTCTGCCATGACCCTCAATCAGGACATCAACCTTCCAGTGTACTACCCCCAAGCTTCAAACCAAGGTGAAGCACTGTTGCACACCTTGGATGTTCATCGCATTCTTAGGTTCTATCTTCACAGGACTTGCTCCGCTAGGTCGACAGACCAGTTGTTCATCTCCTATGCTAAGCGCATGTTAGTGGCTCCTGTGTCCAAGCAGTCACTAGCCTGTTGGCTGGTGGACTGCATATCTTTTTGTTATCAGTATCACAGGAGGGCCCACCCGGATGCTGTTAGGGGCCACTCCACCAGATCAGTGGCTTCTTCCTTCGCAGCACTCAAGAATGTTTCCTCAGCAGATATATGTGCCACCGTGACATGGACCTCAGTCTATATGTTCATCAGACACTACACTCTGGATATAGCTTCCAGAAGGAGAGCAGGTTTTGGACTGGCAGTCCTTCAGGGCCTCCTCTCTTGAGGAGGTCTTGTTTCACCTAAGCTTCGGGTTACCTGCCTACCGCTCTTTCAGGCCTGGGCCTATCCTTTCTACTGCTTGGGACTCAGTTCTAATGGTATTACCTGCTGCAAGACCTCCACCCTCAAAGACAGATAATACAGTTACGTAAGAACTTACCTTAACAGTAGATTTTCGAGAGGAGCTCTTGCAGCAGGTGGCTTTCCCACCCTCCATCCTCCAGTATCCTTTTTACCAGGGATCACAAGTTCCAACCAGAGTGGGGATTTCTTGCCTGGTTCTCCTTTTTTTCCTATAGCCGGGTCTCCAGTGGGAGAACTGGGGTGGCGCCAGGGGACCGCCCCCTTTATATCACGTTTAACGTCAGGCGGAGCCGACGTTGGGGGTGGTCCCCTGCCTTGTACTGTTAGCTACAAGTTTTCTGTAGGGTCCTGATGCTTGATGGCTTCAGTCCTAATGGTATTACCTGCTGCAAGAGCTCCTCTCGAAGATCTACTGTTACGGTAAGTTCTTACATAACTGTACTCTGGGTGTTCTTGTTGTGCCGTTCGGTAGTAAACTGTGAGACACAGAAAAGTGTGTGGGCAGTTTAATTTAACCGACGTTTACATCATTTGCAATGTGCAGTACTATTTTTCTTGCTTCTAATGTGCTCTGCGTCGCCATAGCCGCTAATAGTGTGGAGCGTGTTATTGCGACTGAGGTTTACTGAATGGTATTCCATTCATGGCAGCATATGTGTACACTTGCTTATGGGGCAGACATTTGTCTCACGAGACATGGAGAGTGGCTGTGCAGCTCACTTTATGCCACATTTGGCTGTCCAGTGGAGTCAGTGATTGGCGTGGCGGGTTTGTGCACACTGACCCCTCATCCCTTCATGATCTCATTAGTGGCCCCTTCCACCTACTATCTGCCAGTCAGGCAATTCCTCAGTGCAAGTAATGCTCCTAATTTCAGCATCTCAAGTTCCCAGTATAGCCACTAACCTTTGCCCAGAGTGCTGACCGCTGTTATCATCACTTCATACAGCATATCTGTTTCATCTTCTTTATCACTGTGCTCTGTTGCAGCTACTTGAAGTCATGACAATTATAGTGTTGAAACAGCAGTCAGCGTGCTGGCGGTGGGCTCTATCAGTGTGGACTTGGATGCACTTTGGTCTCCGGTGCACATTTCTACCCATGAAAATGGGAATCATGTCTGTACAAGGGCCCGAAATAGTTTCTCTGTTCCTTCACAACCAGCCAGTCACAGTCAGGGAGCTATGTTTTGCCAATGTTTAATTATTTACTCCAGTAGTCAAGTTTCCTTACTTTTTTAAGTATGGCACAGCAAGTATGTGGAGATTGGGTGTGTAGCATGGAATGATTTGACTGCCGGCAACAATGCTTGGGCTGAATGTTTCTTTTCCATTCCCTGCCCACTGTGTGTGTCACTGACATGGGTGACTTGGAGGTACACATTGTCAGACAGTGAGCTACAAGCTCTGAACACTGCTAAATCAACTTATCTACAGATATTTTTTAAAATTTGTATTAGAATGCTGATAGCAAGGTACATTAGTCATGGTGGCGTGCCATTATAAACACAATCGTCCCACCACTATACCAGATCATGGCAGCACAGTGTGGGTCTATCAGCATTTACTGCAGGATTGATCATTATGCTCATCTATTTGTTACTGTCTCCCACTATTGACTGAAATCCTCTCTTGATAAGTACGCTGGCTAGTATGACTGAAGGCAGATATAATTGCATTCATTAGTGGGGAGACACTGAAACAATGACAAGTACAATGATCACTCCACTATGAGACCATGGGCCTTGCATTGTATATCCCTACTAATTATTCTTTCACTTACCATTATTTAGGGGATGAGCAAAATCTGTAAGTGGGAGATCCATGTTTTTCAGCAGCCAGGAAATGGAAATTACGTACTTACTGTAATTATTGATCTTCTTGTACAGTTTCCATCACTCATTCACACTAGTGGGATAGCGCCAGAGGTGCTAGGACCAAGCGGGAGCCTAACATTTTCTGAAGGGTCGGCGCCGAGACAGGACCACGCATGTGCGGCACTGTGAGACCAGCTCATGCCTGTGTAGGCTGTCTCAGCGTTGACCCTCCAACTGCCTCAGTACCTTTTCGATGAGGAGGTGCAGCGTAACTAATGAGAATAACTCATCCTGAGTTTCTGGGCCTGAAAGAGCCCAGATGGCCTATGCAAGAAAGGTCAAAGAATAATGTCCTCACAGTCTGAACCACAGGACCATGAAGACCAGGAAGGAAAATGAGTGAACCCAGGGGATGGTGGGTGGGCATGTGAATGAGTGATGGAGACTGTCCAAGAAGATCAATAATTACGGTAAGTACGTAATTTCCATATCTTCCTAGACTAAGTCTCCATCACTCATTCACACTAGTGGGAGAGTACCAAGCTAAAACCAACAACCCTGAGTAGGGTGGTAGGAGATAGGGTTCACTCAGAAGAAAAAATTACTCACCTTAGTAATGTTGTTTCTTCTAATGGAGTCTTGCTATATTATAGACATTAGCAGTTTGATCCAGCTCTAGAACTGCCCAGAAGTGAAATGGTTAAAACCATTCCAAAATAGAATTTTGGCACGAGAGCAGCTCTATCTGTGTCATTTCAAATTTGAACTGTCAGATCTTTACGAGCCAAACTCACTAAGGGCTGTGTGGAAGCTGTAACCTACACTAGCCAAATGGCTACCTAAATAATAACAACCATTGATGGTCCCAACACCCAAGACTCAAGTCAGGGACCAGAAATACTAACACCATTCTAATAATATGAAAATGGAACATAAGTATAATAAAACACACACGTGTACACATACACACCCCCAAAGTCCCAAAGGGGACAAAATGCTAACAGGACATAAGTAGTGCCCACACTAAGTTGCCCGCACCCCACCAAGTAGAGGTTCTGAGAGGGGCAGGTTGGGGGGGAGGTCTATAATATAGCAAGACTCCATTAGAAGAAACAACATTACTAAGGTGAGTAATTTTTTCTTCAAACAACATGAAGTCTTGCTATATTATAGACATTAGCAGAACACACAGCAGTACCTCCATGGAGGAGGGGCAGAACCTACTTAGGAATAGGCTCTGAAGAACAGCTGTGCCAAACGAGCATCTCTCCTGGCCTGGACATCCAGGGAGTAATGCTTGGTAAAAGTGTGTACCGTTTTCCAAGTAGCAGCCTGGCAAATCTCTAATAAAGGGATATCTCTGGCAGCAGCTAGAGACGCAGCTGTACCCCTGGTAGAATGAGCCCTCAAACCGGGGGCTCTGCCCACTTTCTGATAGCAAAATTGGATACAAGAGACAATCCACCTGGCTATTGATCTCTTAGTGGCAGGTTTGCCTTTCCCAACTTCACCATAGGTAAGGAAAAGTTGGAGGATTCGAACCTGTGACCTTTGTGCACTCTATATAATAACTAAGAGCTCTCTTAACATCCAGGCTGTGCAACCTCCTCTCACCAAGAGAAGTGATCAGTGAAAATACTGGAAGGGAGATAGATTGATTAAGATGGAAATCTGAAACCACCTTAGGCAAAAACTTCCTATTAGTCCTAAGGACTACCTTATCCCTGTGGAAAGAAATAAAGTCAGTCTCCACTGACAAGGCTTGCAATTCACTTATGCGTCTGGCAGAAGTGATAGCCACTAGAAAAACAGTTTTCCAAGTTAGGTACTTAAGCTCTGCAGAAGACAGAGGTTCAAAAGGGGGTTGCATTAACTGGGCAATGCAAACATTAAGGTCCCAAGCAGGGGCCGGTTCCCGAAAGGGAGGATTAGTATGGAGTAATCCCTTAAAAAACTTGGAAAACACAGGATGAGAGGAAAGAGGGGATGACTTTCCTGCTGACACAAAAGCAGACACAGCTGCCAAATGAACTCTCAGGGTAGCTGGTCTGAGACCCAAGGAATTAAGATGTACCATGTAATCTAACAAAATGGGCAATTCAGCAGATTCTGGGGAAATATTTTTCCCAGCACACCAAATGGAAAACCTTTTCCATTTAGAACTATAAGTAGCCCTAGTGGAAGGCTTTCTGGAAGCCTTTAGGATCTCAAGAACACCCTGAGAGAGGTGTAAATCAGCAAACTCTAACTCCTCAAGAGCCAGGCCTTGAGGTTGAGGGATTTGAGGTCCGGATACCAAACCCTTCCCTGGGCACAAGTCAACAGATTGTGATTCCTGGGGAGGCACAGGGGAAGATGGACTGTCAGAGACAGAAGGAGTGAGTACCAGGGCTGCCTTGCCCAATCCGGGGCAATCAGAATCACCCTGCAAGGCTGAGATCTGATTTTGACTAGTACTTTGAATAGGAGAGGAAAGGGGGGGAAAGCATAGAGGAACTTCCCTCCCAATCCAGAAGAAGGCATCCAGGGAACTAGCCCAGCACTGGAGGCCTGCAACAGAACAGAGGAAGTTTGTGATTGTCTGGGGCTGCAAAAGATCTATCTGAGGGATGCCCCACTGGCAAAACTATCCCCAGCACTTGAGGATCCAGGGACCATCCGTGATGGCCCTGGGAAATCCTGCTGAGGGCATCCGCTAGGACATTGTCCTTCCTGGAAGATGAACTGCTATGAGGGAAGTGTTCAGGGAATAGGCCAGAGACCACAACTTCATTGCCTCGTGCACAAGGCCGAAGACCGAGTGCCCCCTGTTTGTTGATGTACCACATTGTTGTGGTGTTGTCTGTTCTGACTTGTATCACCTTGTCATGGACAGATGCAGAAAAGCTTGAAGAGCTAAAAAGACAGCTCTGAGTTCCAGCAAATTGATGTGGAGCAGAGATTCCTGGGGACCAAACTCCCTGAGTGGAAAGGTCGCCCATGTGGGCTCCCCAACCCAGAAGGAAGCATCTGTAGTGAGAGTCAAGTCGTGAGAAGGGAAATGAAGGGACCCCGCTCTTAAATTGCTCTGATCCTGCCACCACTGGAGAGCTAGGATCAAGGTTCAGAGTCACTGGGACCAACTTGGAAGGGGTCTCTTCTCTGAGACAAAAGGTTCTCAAGTGAAACTGAATGTCTCTCATCTGAAATCTGGCTCCCTGCACAACAGCTGTGGATGCAGCCATGTGCCCCAGGAGCTGCAGAAAGTGTCTTGCTGGTCGAGACCTGCAGAGTGAAGGAAGAGGCCAGAGCCACTAAATTTCTTACCCTTTCTGGTGGGAAGAAAGGCTCTGGCTAACTTTAATGTCCAATTCTGCCCCTATAAAGGTGAGTACCTGGACTGGTTCCAGAACCAACTTTGGTAGGTTTAAGAAAACCAGGGAGGTGAGAAGCTGCTGGGTGACCTGCAGGTGATTTTACCTGTTCTGGGGACTGGCCTACAATGAGCCAGTCGTCTAGATAGGAAAAACAGCAATCCTCTGCCTCCTTAAGTGGGCCACTGCCACTGCTAGACACTTTGTGAATACCCTTGGAGCAGAGGTAAGGCCGAAGGGCATTGCTCTGAACTGGTAATGACCTGAGGGCAGTTCGAATCTGAGGTACTTTCGATGGGATCTTCTGATTAGGACATGGAAATAGGCATCCTTGAGGTCCAAGGAGGCTAGCCAGTCCCCTGGCCTTAGGGAAGGTAAAATCATTGCCAGAGTTACCATTTTGAACTTTGGTTTCAAAAGATGCTTGTTCAGATATCTGAGATCTAAAATGGGCCGCCACTCTCCTGTCTTTTTTGGGGTAAGGAAGTATCTGGAATACAGACCCCTGCCCTGATGCAGGGGAGGAACCCTTTCTACTGCTCTGAGAGCTAACAGGGATGAGACCTCTGTTTCCAGAGCGAGGGTCTCTGAAGCACTTGCAGGTAGAAAAGTCTGCTTCTCAACTTGGGAAACTTTTGAAGCTGAGAACCAGACCTGGCACTACTTCCAGAACCCACTTGTCTGAGGTTAAAGAAGCCCAATTCTGACTGAAGTAAGCCAGCCTGCCCCCACTGGTATAGGAGAATCGGCCCTGGGCACCCCATCAGGGTGCCTGTTTCGCAGGAGCTTTAGGCTGGGGGTGGGAGCAGGTCTGCCCACCCTCGTCCTGCCTCTGAAGAAGCCCCTCTGAGCATAGGCAGAGGAGGCCTGAGTCTAGGTAGAAAGGCCTGTGAAAGGCCTACCCCTACCCCTGGGGGCATGCCTTTGAGGAGTGGCTTGCCGCTCCTTAGCCTGGGCACTCTTGTAAGTAGTCCTATATTCATCCATCTTCTTCATGTAGTTCTCTGTCTGCTCTCCAAACAGAGATTTCCACCACAGGAAAATCCATAGCCTTAGTCTGGGCATCCTGTGACAAACTAGTACACCTGAGCCAGGCCAACCTACGAAAAGCTACAGATGTGGCCATGACCCTAGAGGAAACATCATTAACATCCACAGCAGCATGAAACTGAACCTTAGAGGCTTCAATGCCATCAGCAGCCACCTGTTCTAGTTCACTAGCCAGTGGCCATGGGCCTGCTTGGCCAATTGCATAACAGTATCCCATCTAGATTTCTGATACCTAGCTACATAAGCCATATAATTTGCTTGCCTGAGTCCCAGAGAGGCTGCCATATACTGTTTTTGCCATGGCATCAATCTTCCTGGAATCCTTGTCAGGAGGATGTGAAGCCAAGGAATATTAGCTTTATCACAGGCAGCAGCCTGAACTACTAACATGACTGCATTGCTGAGAAGGAATTCTGTATCAGGGCCTGACAATGTATACCTTCTGTCCATCTTTTTATCTACAGGAGGCACAGAATTAGGAGCTTTAAAATTTTAATTGTTTGTTTCCTAAAAGACTTATGTAAAGGAATAGACAATCTCCTAGACTCTGGAATATCCATCATTTCTACAAAATCAGGCTCCTCTTGCTCATCCACAGCCTCTTCTAAAGGAAGCTGGAGGGTTTCAACAACTTTTTATAAAACATAAAATGAGATGAGGGCTCAGACAGCATAGGGGAGATTCTAAAGGTCTGTCTGGGAGATGTCGGTTCAATGGGCACACCAGACCTTCCAGCCACATTCATACTGTTCATAATCCTCCTCCCCTCCTCTGGTTCATAAAATTTCTCAATATCATAATCCTGAACCACTGGGACTGGACGAACCGACCTTTTACCAGATAGTGGTGGTTTGGACCGGACCCTGAGACAGTGACTGGACAATTTGTATGGCTTTTGCTATCTCTGCAGCAGTTGGAGAAGGAATTTTGGACTCCAGACCTGCTGATTTTCTTGTTTTCTTTACTGGAATTGGTTCCTCAGAACCAGCTTTTCTTTTGCCTGAGGAAGTCTGGCCCTGGTCAGAGGGCACTCCCTCTGGTTCGGTTGGCACCGAACCGGGCTGGCCATCCGGGTCAGCGGACTTTTTGGCCTCTCGTTCCCTGAGCCTGCCCAATCTTTTTTCCAGGGTGGCTGCAGGAAATTCTTACATACCTGGCAGTCTGACTGGAGGTGGTCAAACCCCAGACAATAAACATAGTGGTGTGTGGTCAGCCTGGCAAAGACTTCCCCACAAACATCACAGTGTTGAAACCCAGTGGGCCCGGTTTTTCTTTTGGGTTTCTCAGACATAATGCCAGCCTAACCAAAAACTTTCCCTTTTAACGGCAGTGTCAGGCAAGACACCCTTATAGGTTCCTAACCGTGTCACGGGTATTGGAAAAAAACGTAATAAATCCGTTTTTTTTAGAACCGATAAGAACCGGGAACCGCACTCTAAAATAGTAACTTTTAGTTTTAAATGAGTTTTAAACCCACTGATCGGTTCAAAACCGAACCGATAACTTACAAGTTCCACACAGACAAAACCTTCATTTACTTACGGTTACCACAGATAGAGCTTGAACTCGAACGGTTTTATGGTTAAAATAAACTATTCTCGTTAAATCCAACCGAGAAAACACTTTTAAAACCGAGAAATGAACCGAGCAGAAGGAGAAATCTCCGGAGCGACTGTTCACTGAGGCGGAGTAAAGAATCTGACAGTTCAAGTTTGAAATGACACAGATAGAGCTGCTCTCCTGCCAAAATTCTATTTTGGAATGGTTTTAACCATTTCACTCCGGGGAAGTTCTAGAGCTGGATCAAACTGCTAATGTCTATAATATAGCAAGACTTCATGTTGTTTGAAAGGACAGCCAAGGATGGTCCTGCTAATAAAAAAAAGCTGTCTTGTAAAGAGCATCTAGAACATAGTGGCTACAAGATAAGCACTCGAGTTGTAACTCACCACTTTGCAGACGACTGCAATGGGCACAAAATGAAAGTTTGCCAGGAAGCCGCAACCACTCTAGGAGAGCGGCAAGAACCTGCCCTCACAATTTGGTCTAGGACCAAAATTAATAGTGTCAAAGACATGTATTAATGTAACGTAAAGGGATCTCAGGAACTAAAAGAGTCAGAGGTAAAGTCTACTGGTTCAGGGTAGACCGGAAAATGCAGATGGAAAACCCCACTATCAAGTATGGCTGACCTGTAAATAACAGGTCCAGGAGCACTTGAACCCCTTACTTGGTGAGCAAGGGGGTCCAGGTGGGGTTAGCCCATCAAGGAGAATGGTCTCCACTTAGTCACAGGAACCTTCCTGATGGAAGGCCAAGCACGACTTAGAAGCCTCTCGTGGTGGTCTAGTAGAACCAGATCCTACTCACTGCATATTCCAAAAGGAATCATCCTGCCCCTGTGTGTACAACTGTAGTAACAGTCTCTGAACTCAGGGAAGAAAGAAAAAAGTGTACAGGAGGACGTGTCCACTGTGGAAAAAAACATTCCGACAGAAAAAAACAGGGGCTGGATTTCTAAGGCAAATAGAGGCAGATGTGCATCGAGGAGGGACACAGCAGGACCAAGTTAGGGCTAACCCATTTGTTGAAGTGACTGAAAGAGGCAGTGACTCAATGCGGTGAGGCACTACCCACGCTGGCCTCCCTGAAGGGAGTAGGAAAGGATTCTAGTTTGTTTGCTGAAAAACAAACATCACAACTCCATCACACACTTGAAGAGGGTAGCTTCATGAGCGACTGGCATGGACCAGTGCGGAGGAACAGAAGGTGTGAATATTTGAGAAGCTATCTCAGAAAAAAGACCTACTTGACCTTCCGTCAAGAAGGAGAAAATCGCCTGTTAAGTTAAGCAAGCAAGGAAGTAGGAACCTGAGTTCAGACTCGGTGGAGAGTCGCTTCTGCTGCTGCAAGGCTCTGCTCAAGAGAAGAAAGCCTGATAAAAAGAAAGGGGAATTAACAGACTGGGTAGTTACCTAGGTCTAGGAAATGTCTCTGAATGAGAGAAATCTCTCTTAGAGAAAGAGATGACCCATACCACTGCCAGATCGTACTTCCCCTTGGGGAAGAAGAAGTCAGGTACTTTTTACTGTACTCTGGAGATGAGCGCCTCAGGGGCTGAGGCGGAACCTGACCAGCTCCAAAAAGGGGGGTATTGGGTAATTTCAGCTAGGCCCTGTGCTGTGATAAAAAATGTTTTATTTTTTTTTAGTCTGAGCCTAACAAGGCTTTCAGGCTGCTATTTCGCAAGGATTGTCTTGATACAAAACAATGAAGATGTTCTCCATCTGAGTGCAGAAGGAGCCTGAGCATCCATACTGAAATCATGACCGGATTAATAATCACAGTTGGAGAGATGTTAAACACCTGTGCTGAAGAAGCCACTGAAGGGGCAATATCACAACGGGGCTATATACCCCTATCAAAGGACCGGAAGAGCCAGAGTGGCTCCCGACCATTAAATTAGAATGTTCCACAGGGTGTAACTGTCTTGACGATTGAAAAAGTCTAGACGCAGAAGTGTGTGGTCCATGGATACAGTGTGAAATACTATAGTGAAAGACCCATCTAGATGCACTTCTACCCCAGAAGGACCTCCAAGAGAGGTCTAGGTCAGAGCCACTAGAGACTCCGTCATCAGGAAAGATGTCGAGGAGCTTGATACCATGTAGGGAGCTGAGAAAGTGCTGAGCAGAATGAGATTCTGCTGGCAGAGCAGTACAGCAGAGTTCCATAATCAGAAAACCGCTGGATGACACAAGATCCCACATAGACCGACACTCACTAAGATGTGGTAGAAAAAATAATCCTCAGAACAGGAGTCCATTCTGCGATAAACATCCCGTCACAAGTTCTGTGGAAAGGAAGTCTGAAAAGGAAAAATGTGTCACTAATTCTGCCATACAGCACCCACTAGCACCCATGCGGCACCAGCATCATTCATGGCACAGAAGGGCACCAAGCAGTGCCTATGCCAACCTGGGCAATACTCAAGGGCAGCCGTGGCACCCATGTAGCAATGGTACCCGAGGGAACCCCCGACACCCATGGTACCATGGCACCATGGTACCATGACACCCATGGCAAAAATGGCACCCATGGGCACCTTCGGTGCCACCTGCGGGACCCACAGGTGCCACCCATGATACCCATGGCACCTGTGGCACCCATGGCACCTGTGGGAGCTCACAGTGCTACCTTTGGCACCCATGGGTGCTCCCAGCACCATCCATGGCACCCCTGGCACCCATTGCACCCACAGGTGCCACCCACAGCACCCGTGGGTGCACAGCACCACCCAGACACCCATGGCACCACTGATGGTGCTGACAACCAATGGCAGCAACAAGAGCACCCATGGCACCACACAGAGCGATGGCGCCGACCCACAGTGCCGACTAAGGCACAGCGCCGACCAATGCACCAAGGCACAGCGCCAAGACACCGAGGCATGGCGCTGACCAAGGCACCAAAACTTGGCAACGACCAAGGCACCAAGGCACGGCGCCAACCAAGGCACCAAGGCTCGGCACCGACCAAGACACCAAGCCATGGCGCTGAAGGAAAATGCCAATGGAAATCCTGAGAAGGGGAGAAGGAAAAAGGTGGTGCCCGTGCCGGCCCCTGCTTGGAAAAGGGAGAGTGGGGTAGGCACAAGGGGTCGACAGAATGGCAAAGGCACCAAGAGGGCACCTCGCCCATCGTGATCCAATCGACCAGGCTCTGGTCCAATGGCTCTGAGGCCCTGAGGTCCCAAAATCAGGAACAGAGCCAGGAAAAACTGGAAAGTCAAACCCCCTGCTCCATAGGAGTGGCCCAGAGGTGAAACTGCCCTCCGGAGCTCCAACGAGGACAGAGATGGAGCTCGGAGTCAAAAATGCAGCCATTAGGAGCAGGACCAAGAGGAACCCACCAAAGTTGGTTCAGGCCCATCGCCCCTCTCGACGAACAATCCTCGTGCAGACATACCAACGGGCAACCACGAGCTGCACCGATTCTTCTTCCCCCAACGAGGAAGAAGAGCTCGAGGTTAAGGGGAGCTGGATTCCCAGAACCGCTAGATTTGTGCTTCGGAGGACTGTCCTCCCCCCGAGCACAGGACTGTCCGAAGCCGGACCCCCCCACCCATTAATTAAGGGCAGTGGACCTGACACAGCCCCTCTGCCAAAAAAACTTTCAAACGAAGTCCTCCTACCATCACCGCTACCATCTAAGGATGACTCCACTTATGGCAGGAAATAATTTCTTTTTCTTCTCCTGTCCACCTTCTTGACACTACAAGAAAGCCACAGTCATCTAGTGACCAAAAGAGTCAGAAATAGACAGTCCCACTGGCTGAAATCTGATCTTCTCTCTAAATTACGTCTGAGGGACAAAAGTTGGTTTCAGTTTAAGAAATCTGGTCTACCAGAAGATTTACTTACCTATAGGGAACTAAGAAATGCCTGTAAAAAAGACATTAAGCAAGCAAAGAGCTCCTACTGTAAGGCTTTGCTAACTGACTTCCAGGGTGACCCCCAAAAATTCTGGGTCCATATTAAGCAATTCCTAGGCTCAAATCAGTCCACTTCACCTAACAACATGACTTTAAATGGCATCCACTGTAACAATCCCCTCACTATTGCAAACTTCTTTAACATGCAATTTGCTGACCTCACGCAATACACCTCCACTTTCCCCCTACTCTCAGATCCGGTCCCTCAAGCAAACCCTGCTAGGCCCACTTTCCACTTCAGATCAGTACACAGGCATGAGGTTCTCAGACTTCTTCGAAACATCTCTGAGTATACAGCTGTGGGGTCTGATAACTTGGAGCCAAAGCTCCTAAAATTAGCTGCCCCACACATAGCAGCCCCCCCTTGCAAGGATTTTCACCCTCTCTTTGTGTCAGGGCTCCATCCCTGACATCTGGAAAATAGCCAGAGTTACCCCTGTACTCAAAAAGGGTGATCCGCTTAACCCCTTTAACTACAGACCAATTGTCATACTATCCACACTCAGCAAAATTCTAGAGAAACTGGTTGCCCTCCAAACTACTGACTTTCTTCTGAAAAATGACCTCCCAACTGATGCTCAACATGGCTTCCGGAAGGGACACAGTACTACTACTGCCCTGCTCAAATTCACGTCTGACACCCTAGCGGCCATGGATTAAAGCTGACTCATGGGTGCCATTTTCATAGACATGACCAAGACATTTGATCTCGTAGACCACTCCATTCTCCTTGCCACTCTCATCTCTCTAGGCTTCTCATCAAATGTTGTAAACTGGTTTAATTGCTACCTGACGAATAGGTCTCAATATGTTAAATTCAACTCTGCCCTCTCTGACAAGGTCACCATCAATATCGGTGTACCTCAAGGGTCCATCTTGGGTCCACTACTTTTCTCAATTTTTATAAACAATATCACCTCCAATCTCCTAAAGGCCTCCTCTCTACTGTATGCAGATGACATCGTACTGTGTACCAGTTCACACAGTATAGAGGACATAAACTTCTGACTCTCCACTGATTTTCAGCTTATCCAACAGTGGCTTGCTAATCACAAACTTATCCTAAATAACACCAAGACCCAAGCTATGCTATTTGGGTCCAAGCTCAAACTTAAACACTCCCAAGATCACTTCAATGTCTCCTCTTTGGATGGCTCTTCAGTTGGGGTGGTAAACTCCTTCAAATATTTAGGGGTCACCCTTGACCCGTCACTGAGTTTTGACCTCCATATTCAATCTACCTGTAAGCTGGTCAACTGTAAACTAAGCATCGCCTACCGTACGAGCTATGAACTCACCCCCTCAGCCAGGCTGGCTATTGCCCGTGAGATATTACTCCCCTCACTTACCTATGGGGTTGCCGCTTACGTCTCTGCCTGCAACTCAAGTTTACAAAAGTGGGATGTTACCGATAATAATATCTGTCGCTTCACTTCCTCCTCCCCCCGGCTGAAACATCATTGTCTTCTCTACTCAGATCTGGGCTGGCTTCCCCCCAAGAGCTTTGGTACTATGCTCTCGGATCCATTACCGATAACATAATCAGACCCCATACTCCTAAACTCCTTGCTAGCCTCTTTCTACACCAGAAAACCAACTATGCCTTGCGCTCTGCTGACCAGGCCCCTGTTCTAATCCCTAGTCACCACACTTCCAAAGGTGGTCACGCCTTTGCCTGCCATACTCCCCGGTTCTGGAACACACTCCCACTAACCCTATATCAATCTGCTTCCCATATCTCCTTCAAAAGAGAACTATGCCACTATCTCTTCTCCTCCTATGTCTGCTCCTGCTTTAAACCACCCTAGCCCTCACTTTCCCTCTTCCGGCCCCTCTCCTCTGTTTATCCTTTGATCCTGGGTTCCACTCAAACAGGGAGCACTTTTTCCTTTTTTCTTTTCTTCCTCTGCCCACTACCAACCTGTCTCCTACTTTATTACCTGCTGTCTTTGCGCTCTATTCCTCGTCCCTTGTACACTGCTCAGTCACTCTAAACATTTACCTGATCGTACTTTTGATACATGTGTAACCCCCTTGCAAATGGGGGTTCCCAAAAGTCTTCCAGGAGCTTGCTTAAATGCTCCAAGCCTGAATGGTGTTTGGCGTTTAAGCCATTTATCTGTGAGTGCTTTTAGAGCCTCTGGTACTGTCTCTTTGAGAGCTGTCTGCTTGTAGACATAATTAGTTTGTATGGGGGGACTGTGTGTTTTCCTGTTTAAGTCCCACTCGAGCTGCTGCCAATTCACTCCGTTTTTGCAGTCGCTAAGAGTGCAAGGGGAGCCTATCTGAAAGATGTAACTGTTTGCCAGAAATCATTTAGAGTAATAATGAAAATACAGTTTGTTTAACTTGCTTTCCTTTGTAGTCTGAATTGTCTGCCTAGCCCTCCATTCTAGTTTTGAACTGTTGAACTGGACCAATCAGTGTGGGTTGAGGGAGCTCTAAAATGGTGACTGTGGATGAATCAGAACTTGGACTCTTAATCTGAGCCAGCCACAAGAGGATTGTATGGGCAGTGACTCTGGGAAATGTAGTTTTGACCTTGGTGCCTTTTTTACCAACAGGGGGAGTTTATTGTGAGTGACAGCTACACCAGCCAAGAACTGGGAGGAACTCAAAGGAAGTGCCCAGTTTTGTCTACTGGAGTTTCAGTTCAGTTTTGGCAGTGAAGAGACAAGGAGCCCAGTGCTTCTTCGGTGTGTAGTTTAGCGCGGGTAAAACGCATGTAAGGCCCTAATTTTCAGTCTGCAGCTTGTGCAAGTGCTTGTTCGGACTGAATCCGACCTGTGAAGAGAATCAAGGAGATCTGAAGAGTAGAAATCAGGCTCACCCTGTAGAAGACTGGAGAAATCGCTGAATCGCGCTCGGTCTGTCAGGAACTGAATCTGCTGAGTGTTCTCCCGGGTATTGTGCAGTAATTGCGATCAGGATCGAGAAGCAGCCTGCCTGGTATAGTACTTTCGTTTTACATATAAATGTGTGTAGTGCTTGTGGGTAATTGCGTTTCAAATCCCCTGTACAGTGAATTGAGTTCATGAAACTGGAAGTAAACCCCAGTTTAAACCCGGCTACCTCCATTTGCTCTGAACTGCAGTAGGGTCCAGTCGTAAGGACCTTGCCCACATGGTCTGCTCCTCCTGGCAATCCAGGACAACCTACCTCCCATTCACTTTTCAGTATTGGGCTGTGAGTGCAAGCAGGGTAGCTCCCTGCCATCGGTTTATCGAATTGCAAGAGTGTCATCTAATTGTTTTTTTTTTTTTCTTCTTCACGAACTGAGCCAACTGGCTCCAGATTACAATTTGAGTATTGTGCATGCATTTTCCATCTTCAGGGCCTCAACCAGCTGCACCAAATAGGCTAGCCTCTTATTGCCTGGGTACCCAGTAAGAGTGACATTTGGGACATTTGGGATTCTGAAATATGTGCACAGTACTGTGATTATTAATGCGTTTAAGCTAATTAACCTGATTCCCCCATCCTTGTTATATCCCCCTAAATAAATCAGATCTGTTTGTTTCAGCAAAGTTACACTGCCTGAGGTATTCGTTTATGTTAAAGTATTGTACTGTGGTTTTTGCACTGTATCATCTTGTTTTACAGGGAGTCCCCAGAGTCACGCTGACCGAACCAGTCCTGGGGTAAGTGTATACTGTGAAGGTAATTCTGATATATTGTGTGGGCCATTAGTGGGAAGAAGGGGGGGGTTGCAGTGTCCCAGAGGGCTGTGACCAAGTTAGTTTAACTATTGCAAACCCTGACCTCTAGGTGGAGGCACTCGCCATTAGACCTAGGCCCCTCAACCTGTTAGTAGTTAGGCAGGCAGGGGTAGTAGCCCTTGGGATAGTGCCACCTAGGGGTTATATCTTGGAGGCATCGCTGGGATTATTGTCCTCTAGTGGCCACATTTACGAATTACTGTTAAAAATAAATGGATATCCCAACAGAAGCGGCTGTACACCAGTTGGTGAAGTGGTTACTGGGCAGGAGATCAACCCCCAAAATGCCCTACTTGTCTTGGATATCCCGCTGGATACCAATCCGGACACTGTAGAGGGAGTACTCTCCAAGGTCGAATGTTTGCGAGACCCTGTGGTAGGGGGGTGACAGGCTGATTTGGCCACCCAAACTTTCATGGCCCTAATAGAGTGTAAGGATCCTGTAGACAGTTCTAAAGTGCCATAGACTATTACCCCAGGGGAAGCTCTCACTGCCTGGAGAGTGATAACTAAGGACAGTAAAGACCCGGGGGGATAACCCCCCCACTATCTGAAACTTTTGAGGGGAAATTTGCTAAATTGTTGCTGGAGGAGGGAAAAACTGTGGAGGATTTAAAGAAACTATTATTGCCACCTGGGAGCGTTCCTCCCCCCACTCCCCCTCCTTCTCCAGCACCCGTTATTGCCCCTCCTTCTGTGCCAGTGCTAGCCCCTATGTTTGTACCTGCCATTAGTCATGACTCTTACTGCAAGCTCAAAGTATTCTCTGGCATCCGCCCTACTCCAAATGGGGAGGTCGATCTGGAAACCTGGATAGACTCTGCTACCCTTGCTGTACAAGACTGGCAATGCGCCGAAGCAGAAAAAAAGGCCCACCTGGGGGAGAGCCTCCAGGGACCTGCCTGATGAGCTTTTTGCTCCCTGAGGGTCTCTGACCCTGACGCCAAAGCCCAAGAGTACCTAATTGCCCTTGAAAATGTGTTTGGGGGCACCACGAGTGTTGAGGCCTTGAAATGGAAGCTCAAAGATGTTAGGCAACAGCTGGGGGAGTTGTTATCTGCCTATATGGATCGATTAGAGGGAATCTTGCAAACCATTTTTTGAAAGGGAGGTTGGGCTTCTAGCGAAGTGGACCGGGTAAGACTGGATCATATACTCTGCTCTGCCCGGCACTCTAGCTGGGTGTTGCTCAAATTACAACTGCATCAAAGGAAAGCTAGTTCCTTGCCTTTCCGTGTGTTGATGAAGGAGGTACAAGAAGTTGAAGAGGAGGAAGGTTTTTCAGAGCCCTGTGCAGTTGTAGCTGCTACATCCCCTGCTTCAGGTGCAGGGTCAGACGCTGATGGTCTGGAATCACCAAAATCACATGGCGGAACCCAAGACCCAAAGGTCAACCAAGGGGGGCCCAGTCAGAGAGGGATGGCTACCGATGTTCTGCCATGGGATGAACTGCTGAGAAAGTGCAGGGAAATAAAAAACAGCCTCTTTATGAAGGCCACTGCTGCAAGTACAGGCCCCGACCCTCATCCGACTGCATCTGCTATGGGGGTGGGGGTACCCACCCATGTATCTCCTACTGACAACAGCCCACAACTCGATGTCTTGACCATGGAAGTGGAGAAATTGATGAAATGTCTCCAAATGCTTATCATGCCGCAGACAGAGATGGCACCAAGGTTTCCAGTTAGTAGTAGCCCCACCCTGGCTCCCAGTGTGACGCCTCGGTCAGCTTAAAATCCAGAAAGTATGTTTTGTTATAATTGTGGGAAGGATGGGCACGTGAAGAGAGAATGCCAGTCCCCAAAAGACACAGACAGAGTTGCATATAGGCTACAAGGAGAGCTACGGAGAACAAATCAGTGGTTAAGAGGTGCACGAAATGATCCCAGTGAGGACCCCAAAAATGCTAACTCACGTCCTTTTGTGGCAAGGTCAGTTGCCCAGGCCCCCGCTACCACCTCTCCAGACTGGTCCAGAATAGTGGGTCCCTCCATGGAGACCACTGTTAAGGTGAATGGAGTGTCTACAAGAGCTGTATTAGACAGTGGCTCCCAAGTGACAATTATGTTCCAAGATTGGTATCAGAAGCATTTGTCAGATGTACCCTTGCAACCATTAGAAGGACTGCATGTGTGGGGGGGTTAAGTGAGAAGGCCTACCCCTATTCCGGGTATATCCGAATTTGGCTGTCTTTCCCCACCTCCGTGGCTGGAGTGGCTGAACAAGTAGAGACCCTAGCCTTAGTGTGTCCCCCCACTGGACTGTATGATGGTGTCCCTTTGTTGACTGGAACAAATGCTCATATGTTTGGACAGCTGGCACAGTTGTGTTATGAAAAACAGGGGTCAAGAACTAGTAGAGCTTTAAGAATTCCGGCTTCAATTAAGAAGGCCTATGAGGCACAGAGAGATGCTGAAAAAGTAGAACCAGAGGAATCGGTCAGAATTGTCTGGAAGAAGGATTCTGAGTCTCTGATCCTGGCGCCAAATGCCCAGTGTACCTTACAGGGAGAGGTCCGTATCAGAAAGGACGTTAAGAATAAAATATTAATGTTGGATGCACCAGGCGATGGAAAATTGCTGGAGGGACTGCTGGTCAAGCCTAGTATTTTGCCTGCTAGAGCCCATGCTTATGCCAGAAGGGTAATGGTTCAAGCTCATAATGTGTCTGACAGAGAGATTCGAGTAAATAAAGGTTGCACCCTGGCTAATGTGCATTGTGCAGACACTGCAGTGCTACCCAGCAGCAAGAGTTCAGGGAAGAATGACAGAGTAACGCCTGACTTGTTTGATTTCGGTGACTCCCCGTTGCCAGCTGAATAGAAAGTGAGGATCAGTGAGAAGCTTGCCCAGAGAGACCAGGTGTTTTCTTTAAAGGAATGGGACATAGTATGCATACAAGGAGCTGAGCACCATATCCGGCTGCATGATGAAAGACCATTTCGTGAGAGGTCTCGATGCCTGGCACCTACTGACATAGATGATGTGAGACGGCATCTGCAAGAGATGTTAGCTGCTGGTGTAATACAAGAATCCAGAAGCCCCTATGCTTCCCCCATTGTGGTAGTGAGAAAAAAGAATGGGACAGTAAGAATGTGCGTGGATTATCGCACCTTGAAGCGGCGGACTATCCCTGATCAGTATACAATGCCCCGCATCCAGGATGCTTTGGACTGCCTGAATGGTAGCAAGTGGTTCTGTGTGCTGGATCTTCGCAGTGTGTACTACCAGATCCCGATGGCCCCAGAGGACCTTGAGAAGACAGCCTTTATCTGTCTGCTTGGTTTCTATGAATTCATGAGGATGCCTCAAGGGATTTCAGGCACCCCAGCCACTTTTCAACGACTGATGGAGCGTGCAGTGGGGGACATGAACTTACTAGAGTGCCTGGTATACCTAGATGATGTTATTGTGTTTGGCAGATCACTGGAGGAACATAAGAGCAGATTATTCAAGGTATTGGACCGACTGGAAGACTTTGGCCTTAAACTGTCCATTGATAAGTGTCAATTCTTTCAAACATCAGTAAAGTATGTGGGACACATAGTATCCACCGAGGGAATAGAGACCAACCCAAGTAAAGTTGAAGCCTTGACCACCTGGCCACAGCCCAAAAATCTAAGGGAACTGCAAAGATTCCTGGGATTCTGTGGTTATTATCGGCGTTTCATCAAGGACTATTCAAGAGTGATCTGCCCTTTACTTAACCTTACTCAAGGGTATCCCCCAACCCACAAAAAATACAAAAAGTCAGCATCCCTGAGACTGAAAAAGTGTATTTTCATCCAACTGAAGTATTTGGGGCCCACCGGACTCCTGATTGTGAGACTGCTTTTCATGAGATCTTTTATCAACTTATCCACACTCCAGTGCTGGCCTATGTTGATCCAAGAAAACCTTATGTCCTGCACACTGATGCTAGCTTGCAAGGGTTGGGGGCTGTGTTGTACCAAGAGCATGAGAATGGCCTGAGACCAGTGGCCTTTGCCAGTAGAAGCCTGACCCCATCCGAAAAGAACTATCCTGTACATAAGTTAGAGTTCCTAGCTTTGAAGTGGGCTATTGTTGACCAATTCCATGAGTACTTGTATGGGGCTAAGATACTAGTAAAAACTGACAATAATCCTTTGCCCTATGTGCAGACTTCAGCTAAGTTGGATGCCACTGGCCATAGGTGGTTTTCTGCATTATCTACATATGACTATGCTGTTGAATACAGAGCAGGCCTGAATCACATAGATGCTGATGCTCTCTCCCGGAGGCCTGTTCCCCAGAATGATTGGGTCAGACTATCAGAACTTGATATTCGAGCACTCTGCCAGAAGTTTGACAGGGAGGAACAAATGTCCACGGATGCAGTGGACTGTATGGTGGATTGTTTGGGACCCTCTGAGAATTGCATGCCTGCTGCTTATTGCCACTTTTCTGCAATAGACATTGGTGCACTGCCTCAGCTGGACAATGACAGTATTCAGTGGGCTCAATCCCGTGATCCCATGATCAAATCAGCTTTAGAAGCCCTCTATGCAGGAAAAGATGTGTCCAAATTACGCTCCACTGATTTGAGAACTGCATTGTTATACAAAGAAGGTCCTAAGTTGAAACTGATCAATAGACTGTTATACAGAGAAACAGTAGACAGAGGGACAAGTAGACAAACAACAACTAGTGCTGCCACTGCCTTTCGAGACTCAGTACTGAGGTCCTTGCACAACCACATGGGGCACTTGGTATAGACAGAACACTTGACTTGGTGAGATCCAGATTCTATTGGCCTAAGATGGGGCTGATGTGGAGCAACACATTCAAACTTGTAGTCGCTGCTTACAGAGGAAAGCTTTGCTCCAGAGGGCTCCTTGTTAACATCACCACCAGTGCACCCATGGAGCTGGTCTGTATTGATTTTCTGAGTTTGGAGTCAGATCAAAGAAATATTAGTAATGTGCTGGTGGTCACTGACCATTTTACAAGATATGCCCAAGCTTTCCCCACCAAAGACCAGAAAGCATCCACTGTGGCCAAAGTACTTGTAGAAAACTTTTTTGTTCACTATGGGGCTCCACAAAGAATCCATTCTGATCAAGAGAGAGAGTTTGGGAGACGTCTGATCAAAGAGATGCTTTCTCTGTGGGGAGTGCGAAAGTCCAGAACCACCCCTTACCACCCCCAGGGGGACCCACAGCCTGAACGTTTCAACCGCACTTTGCTAGATATGCTAGGCACCCTACACCCAAAGGACAAGCCTAGATGGAGCCAACAAATTAACACCCTGGTACATGCTTGTAACTGCACCAAAAGTGATGCCACTGGGTTCTCCCCCTACTGCCTGATGTTTGGAAGAGAAGCTCGACTGCCGGTAGATGCGTGTTTCGGGGTCTCTCCTGATGGGGTTCAAGCTGACAACTATTTACAGTATGTGCAAAAGTTTAAGGCCCAGCTAAATCATGTGTACCAACTGGCTCAAACCATGGCTGCCAAAAGAAATCTGGCCAAGAAAGAAAGGTATGATAAAAAGGTGAAAGCACAGGAACTCCAGGAGGGAGATCGGGTATTGCTAAGAAATCTGGGACTGCATGGCAAACACAAGATTTCTGACAGATGGCACCATCTCCCTCACATTGTAGTGAGCAAACTAGATGATCTGCCAGTGTACAAAGTAAGGCCTGAGAATAATTCAAAAGATGTGAAAACAATGCATAGAAATCATTTACTGCCCATTGGACAAATCGTGATTGAGTCTGAGCCCCCAGAAGATGCCCCCTCTGGACCAGTGACTAGAGCTGCTGCTAAGGAAAGATCAAGAACATCTGCACCTACAGAAGCTGAGTTAAAGTGTTCCCCTCCACAAGTCCCAGTTGAGCATGACTGTCAGTCCATATCAGAAGAAAGTGAGTGTGACTTTGAATACTACCCTTACGAACTGAGTCAATTGTTTCGGGGCAATCCCCTAGTCAATACTGGAGATGAAGCTGGGCCTTCTGGACTGTCTAAGCCCCCAGCTTTGTCCCTGGAGCCAATGCTCCCTGGAAGTGAAGTGCAAAGTATCAAGTCAGATGAAATGGAATCATTGTGTATGGTTGAACTGTTTGAGCTTTCAAGGGAGGAAAATGATGGACTGGAACAGACTGGTGATACACCAGAACAAAAAGAGTATTTTGAGTGCCCTGACGGTCCACTACCAGTGCCCGAAAGCTCTCCATGTGAGCCAAGTGTTGCGAACTCAGAGATTGTAACTCCTGGAGCTGAAAGTGCCCCAAGTTCTAGCCTCTCTACCCCAATGGAGACTCCCCTGACAAGTGAGGACAATGCTGAAAATGAGGTTCAGAGTGCAGATACTGTAACAGTTCCCCATAGAAAGACTGGTCAAGCTGTAAAGCCTGTGGTGCACCTCAGTTATGATTCCCCGGGGAGGCCTGTGAACTTGCCTCTCAATGTTGTCCATAAAGGAGTGTATGTGTCCCCGAGCTCATTGTCCAAACTGACCATCAGTGCTAACTCCAAGTTACTTGGGTTGCCCTCTAAGTATGGTGCCCCTGCCCCGTCCAGCCCCAAGGTAGCTGATAGGAAGGGCCCCCTCTCTTGAGGTTTCATGTACAAGAGGTAATAACCTGAGTTATGGTACAATGTGTGTGTAATACTGTGCAAAGAGTGACGTACTGCAAAGTTTCAGAAATGTGTTTCTGGTAAAGTGATATATTGACTGATAATTACATGTATGAGCATAATGTGATTCTGATGCAAATGTATATGGTTGCAATGGAAACTTATGGGGGTACTTGCTTGACGCGGACACCAAGCTCTTTCAAGGCCGGGAAGGGTGTAATTCCCTTGCAAATGGGGGTTTCCAAAAGTCTTCCAGGAGCTTGCTTAAATGTTGTAAGCCTGAATGGTGTTTGGTGATTAAGCCATTTATCTGTGAGTGCTTTTAGAGCCTCTGGTACCGTCTCTTTAAGAGCTGTCTGCTTGCAGACATAATTAGTTTGTATGGGGGGACTGTGTGTTTTCCTGCTTGGGTCCCACTCGAGCTGCTGCCAATTCACTCCGTTTTTGCAGTCGCTAAGAGTGCAAGGGGAGCCTATCTGAAAGATGTAACTGTTTGCCAGAAATCATTTAGAGTAATAATGAAAATACAGTTTGTTTAACTTGCTTTCCTTTGTAGTCTGAATTGTCTGCCTAGCCCTCCATTCTAGTTTTGAACTGTTGAACTGGACCAATCAGTGTGGGTTGAGGGAGCTCTAAAATGGTGCCTGTGGACGAATCAGAACTTGGACTCTTAATCTGAGCCAGCCACAAGAGGATTGTATGGGCAGTGCCTCTGGGAAATTTAGTTTTGACCTCGGCGCCTTTTTTCACCAACGGGGGGAGTTTATTGTGAGTGACAGCTAAACCAGCCAAGAACTGGGAGGAACTCAAAGGAAGTGCCCAGTTTTGTCTACTGGAGTTTCAGTTCAGTTTTGGCACTGAAGAGACAAGGAGCCCAGTGCTTCTTCGGTGTGTAGTTTAGCGCAGGTAAAACACGTGTAAGGCCCTAAGTTTCGATCTGCAGCTTGTGCAAGCGCTTGTTCGGACTGAATCCAACCTGTGAAGAGAATCAAGGAGATCTGAAGAGTAGAAACCAGGCTCACCCTGTAGAAGACTGGAGAAACTGCTGAATCGCGTTCGGTCTGTCAGGAACTGAATCTGCTGTGTGTTCTCCCGGGTATTGTGCAGTAATTGCGATCGGAATCGAGAAGCAGCCTGCCTGGTATAGTATTTTCCTTTTACGTATAAATGTGTGTAGTTCTTGTGGGGAATCGCAATTCAAATCCCCTGTACAGTGAATTGAGTGCATGAAGCTGGAAGTAAACCCCAGTCTAAACCGAGCTACCTCCATTTGCTCTGAACTGCAGTGGGGTCCAGTCGTAAGGACCTTGCCCACATGGTCTGCTCCCCCTGGCAATCCAGGACAACCTACCTCCCATTCACTTTTCAGTATTGGGCTGTGAGTGCAAGCAGGGTAGCTCCCTGCCATCGGTTTATCGAATTGCAAGTGTGTCATCTAATTGTTTGTTTTTTTTCTTCTTCATGAACTGAGCCAACTGGCTCCGGATTAAAATTTGGGTATTGTGCATGCATTTTCCATCTTCAGGGCCCCAACCAGCTGCATCAAATAGGCTAGCCTCTTATTGCCTGAGTACCCAGTAAGAGTGACATTTGGGACATTTGGGATTCTGAAATATGTGCACAGTACTGTGATTATTAATGCGTTTAAGCTAATTAACCTGATTCCCCCCTGTCCTTGTTATATCTCCCTAGATAAATCAGATCTGTTTGTTTCAGCAAAGTTACACTGCCTGAGGTATTCGTTTATGTTAAAGTATTGTACTGTGGTTTTTGCACTGTATCATCTTGTTTTACAGGGAGTCCCCAGAGTCACGCTGACCGAACCAGTCCTGGGGGTAAGTGTATACTGTGAAGGTAATTTTGATATATTGTGTGGGCCACTAGTGGGAAGAAAGGGGGGGTCGCAGTGTCCTAGAGGGCTGTGACCAAGTTAGTTTAACTATTGCAAACCCTGACCTCTGGGTGGAGGCACTCGCCATTAGACCTAGGCCCCTCAACCTGTTAGTAGTTAGGCAGGCAGGAGTAGTAGCCCTTGGGATAGCGCCACCTAGGGGTTACATGTGCTTAACCTAAATGACACATTGTTCTTGTCACCGTTTTCTGCTGTTAATTTCACTCAAATACTTACTTGTCATTTGTAGTATTGTACTAAATGTATTCAGTAAGTTTGTCTCTGTACCCTCCCGGATAGTGCCTGAAAACAGTCTTTTTGGCTAGTGCACCTACCCGGTTAACAAAAACTAAATAAATAATCTTCTTCCTGTTCATAAAATAAGAAATTACTACTTAAAATATTAAATTAAATGTTAAAAGCTGCTGTCGTATAGACAAAAACTTGAACTCCGGTAGGACGGCGGTAATAGAGCATCCAAGCGCCTTGCTTGACGGTGGGAAAAGAAACTCAGGTGGTTGGAAGGTCGATGCTGAGATAGCCTACACAGGCACGAGCTGGTCTTGCGGTGCCACGCATGCATGGTCCTGTCTCGGCACCGACTCTTTAGAAGATTTTAGGCTCCCGCTTGGTCCTAGCGCCTCCGGCGCTATCCCACTAGTGTGAATGAGTGATGGAGACTTAGTCCAGGAAGATATTACATTTTTATTATAAGTATTCAAACTCGGTCACACAATTGACTAATGTGCTTACAGGATCTTTGGGAGCTGCAAAACAACTGCTGAGAAACACAGGCTGAGGTCACTTCATTATATGCACAAAGAACATCAGAAAACTCTAAATACCTGTGTTGACTGCTAGTACACAATATGTTTTTGACACCCTTCAAAGCTTTCTTTGGTCACCTTAGTCACATCAGGTACCAAAAATTTAAGACTGTGTAGAGCAACCAAGGGGCACAACTTTTCTGAAAACAACCAAAGAGTGCTAATAAGAATTGCCATAATTTTTGGAGAATGCAACTGTAAAATCAGAATGTGCTTGCGAAATCAGCAAACGTGGATTGCATGTCTCAAAAGTGACGCAAGGACATTTACCTTATGGTCACTGTGCTCAGTTCAATTAGACTTTCCCTGTGTCACACATGTATGACTCGACATTTGATGAAAATGTGACCATCACACAAGTTCTTTCACACAGGTGGCACAATAGATCTTGTGTGAAGTTTTATATAGGGCCGGCAAGGAGGGAAATGACATTATGCATGTGCAGAACATTGATCTTTGCTGCACTGAAACTATGGGGCATCTGAATTTTTCATGGCATTTTTCTGCTGCGAACCATCGGATCCCCTTCACAACGCTTTTATGGCATGTAGTGTGGATGCCATCAGCGGGGGTGGGGTGGGGGCGGAACAATGAGATGCAACAATTACAGCACAAGGTCTATAGGTTAGAAAGATTAGCAACAGCACATGATATTGCTTAAAATGATTGGACACCGTTATTCCAAATATGATGTGAGAAATTAACTGTCACAGGTAAGCTCATGCCAGTTTCTTTCCTTTGACTTTGTTTACTTGCCCCCTCTCTACCCCCTCACCCACTTTTCACTGTTCTTCTGCCTCTTCTCTCCATTCACCAGTACTGTACCTTGTTTTGGTTTTCTACACATGCCTTGCAAACTGTCTGTATGGTATTCAAGATCCAAACACATTTTGTTACAATATACTATCACTTTTTATGTTAATTTTCTTTCAATATCTATAATACAGTGTGGTGTACTTGTAGATTAGCAAGTGAGCATGGAACTGAAATGTATGGCCACTACGGTTGGTGGGTTCGCTCTGACTGCCATTCCTTGTGACTTCACTCCAGGCTATGTGGGTATAGTCTGAGTGCCTCACAGTGCAACAGAGGCATTGCTCCGATGCCTCTATCACCATTCCCTTGAGTTGCCCAATACTCAGTACACTGCCATTTATTTATTCCCATTTGCATGCGGTGCCTTTTCAAGCAAGGCATGCAATGTGTGCTCAGGGAAATTATAAATTGCCGATGTCAGGGAAGGCGCCTGGGACCCCAGAGCAGTTTTGGCATGGGTGACTAAGTGCTGAACACATTGCAGTAAGGGATTACAGAGTCTGAATGGGTGCATACCCTGTGGAGCATAACATTTATCAAGGGAAGGTGTGTGTTTACTGGTAAAAAAAATGGAGAACTATTCTATATTTATTGTAGTTTGATGTGGGGTTGGTAGTATAACCTAGAGGTTAGGGTAATGAGTTGTGAATGCACTTGGTACCCAGCAGACATACATGATTTTTATTCCCACAACCTCCACTTGCATACTGTGTGACTCTGAGCAAGTCACTTAACCTCCCTAGTGCTCCTGAATTACCTCTGCAAATGGACACTGGTGCCTAGTGTTCCTTATCTGGTTAGCAAAACACAAATCAAAAAATAGGGCTAGTAATTACCGTCAACCTTTTATAATAAAATATTTGTAACTGCAGTGAAACAACTCACCTTTGCTCGCAGGTTGGCCAGTAACCGTTGCCTCATCAGCCCCAGTACTGTAGCCAGAGAGAGACAGAAAATAAGGAGAGTTGGAAGGGTGGGCAACTATGCCCAAGAAACAGAAAAAGGAAAGGATGTAAACTAAAAGGAGGATATATGCCAAAGAGAGGACAGGAAAGAAGGACCCCTAAGGAATTGGGAGAGTAGGGCCACAATCTCTGGGCAAAAAAGAAATGGGTGGAAAGGGGGTAGGAAGATAGAGAAAGAAGGAAGAGAAGTCCCCGCACCCGAGACATTGTCCTAGACTGCTCTGGCGAGGCCATGCTACAGGTTAACAGACAGCCAGAGAAGAAGCCGAGGCTTGGGGAGAATGCCACTCATTTAGAGGGACAGAAGCAGAACAGAGGACAAGAACGGGTCAGTGTCTCCCCCTCCTGCAAAGAACTGAGTCAGAATTACTACCTAAAGGGCACTGGAGAACAACCCCAGGGGATAGAAACTTAATTACGGGGGACGGGGGGTTACCTCCAGAGGAGGAGCTAGAGGGGAATACCAACTTCTCCAGAAGGAGGAGAAATGAAACAAGGGGAGGACAACTGAGGGAATCACCAAGGAACCCCCCTCGCTACCAGTCTCCCGCAAGAGGCACAAGAGGGAGCCAGAAGAAAACCCCAAGAGCTGCCTGTGCTGAGAGTGGGTTCTGGTGATCCCTGCAGCAGAACCCCTCCCTGTCTGTGCACCCAGAGGAAAAAAAAACAACCCCAAAAGGGGAGGGGGTAGGAGGTGCTGGAAAAGGACCAAGGTCCAAATGGGAGACAAACAGGGAGGATGAGGAGAATTGCCCAGAGACCGAGGACTGAGAGGGGAAGGAGGGTGGTATTCACTGATGAATGGTGAAGATACACAGAAAGATCAAGAATTACGGTAGGTACATAATTTTCATATCTTATCTGCATCAGTCTTCACCATTCATCACTGTTGGGTTAGTACCGAGCCCCCCGAAGGGGGCCCAAAACCTCCCAAAAAGACAGTGTCCCTTAGCTGCCAGTGGGGGAAGAACACCAAAGGAGAGGACCCCTGCAGGCCTGGCTAGGCCTGGGACTGGTCTGAGTGAGGTGAGGATCTCCTCGCAGGAGAGGGCAGGGGCCCCTGAAGCTCTTGCCTCACCCTACGGGAGACAAGATGGGTTCTCCGAAAGGCAGAGGAAGTCACCCTATGCCAGGCCAGGGGTGACAACTGGGAAAGACGAAGCCACACTGACCGCCTGATGCAGATCGCTGTCCCCACTAACCTGGAAGCCACCTCGCTGGCATCGTATGATGCCCTTGCTTGGTGCCTTGCAAGCTCCAGGCCTCACACAGAGAGGACAATGGCTTGTCTGGTTGCTTCTGTATCAGGCAGAGAGGCTAGGACCTGGCCTAGCTGTGACCACAAGTGCCTGTTGTAGGTGGGCCTGATGTTCTAACACACAAAGCAAGAGATGTGCCAAGGAGAAAGTTCTCCTGCCCCAAAAAATCAAACTCATATGAGTCAGATTCCGGGGGTCGGTCATGGCTTGGGCTTCTGTGCCCAGAGGGAGTGTCCAGGAGTGTCATGCCGATGGAGGGTGAGGCAGAGTTCCTGGAGACCCTGGGGGGCACAATACCGATGACAAAGGTCCCTCGGCGCTGGAGCTGGGGAAAAGAAATGTTGCCAGACCCAGTGCGACGCCTCCTGGAAGGGAGTAGGCCAGGTGGGAACCAACAGGTTGACCATGCTGAACTCACCTAAGAAGACACGCACTGACTGGTCCAGATTGCTTTCACCTAGGGTAGATATGTGGAGCTTGTCGAGCAACCCTGACAGGAAATGCTGATAACGGGAGAGATCAGCTGCTGGGGAAAGATGAACGAAGGGCTCCTCTCCCTCAGAGGAGAAAAACGAGGGAGCTGACAAGCTCAGACAGATAGGGTCAGGCGGCACTGGGGAGTGGTGGAACACCTGTTCATCCATGGCTTGGTAGTAGGCAAGGTACAGTGCAGCCGTGGCCCTAAACTGTTCCGAGGTAAGGGGTCCCATAGGACCAGAGAGACCTGGGAGAGATGGAGGGGGTAGCAGAGGCAAGGGGGCCAGGGTCCTCTGACGAGGGGCATGGCCTCTGCCCGGGCAGGGGGACTGGATGGGAGACCTCAAAGGAGGAAACCCAGGGATCCCAGTAGACACAGGCTGCTCAACAAAGTTGGAATGGCCAGAGCTGAGCCTGATAGAAGAAGTCCCCTCACGAGGCGACTGGGGCCGCATGAGCCAAAAAGGGCGGCCCCTGACCTCAAGAGAAGATGTCCCTCCTGGAGGGACCTTGGGGGAGAAGACCAGTTCAGCACTATGGCTCTGCCCTGAACCTCTGCAGGTTCCCAGGGGAGGCCACTGCACTGAATCAAGGCCTCTCAACCCCTTGGAGTCCGAGAGAGCCCTCTTTCTCACCACTAGCCTAGGCAGCTGGCACCCCATAACTGACACCTGGGAGACAGTTGGGGTGAAGCACCCTCCCCTGCCTGGGATGCCTCAGCCCACCCAGAAGTCGGGCTAGCTAGAACTACCCTAGGAGGGGGTACACCTCCTAAGGGGGCAGACAGGTTACCGATGTTGGGCTGCCCTGTGGTGCCCACCTGGGCTCCTGAGGACTGGTCAGTGCCATTGACCCCAGTACCAGTGAGCCACCTGCTTCCCAGGAAGGGGCTGAGTGGGGGCCGAAATGCTGGATGAGGAGGAATTGGAGGATTCTGAAGAATCTGGTAGCCAGTCCAGGTCAGCCTCTGAGCCATCATCCCAAGAGAAGACTCAGATCCAGATGACCCCCTGATCTCTTCCAGCCATGGCACCGTGAACAGCGCCATGAACCAGCTCTGTGCCTCCCATGGCACTACCCTGATCCCTGGCACTGCAAACAGCACCAGAGTCAGAAGTGGCACTGGAGGCTAGCCCCACACCACCCGCAGCGCCACCCCGATCCTCGGTGCCGAATCAGGGTTGGTGCTGGCTTGGGCCCAGAGGCCCCAGAGTGCAATGCCGGGGGAGCCTTCACCTCCACAGAGGCAATTGCCTGGATGGTGCCTCCTGCCCAGACCCCTAGGGGACCAGGCTGGGCCTCCTGCACTATGGGAAGGGTTCCCACTGAGGCAATGCTGGAAGAGGCGGAAACCCCTCCTCTGTGGGCCTTATAGGACTGGAAGCAGACCCAGAGGAAAGGCCGAGAAACCTGCTCTTGGTGACCCACGTACGTGCCTGTCCCCCAAAAGCTGGCGCAGTATGCCTGACTTTAAATGCGTGCAACTCCAGAAATGGAAATTACATACCTACCATAATTCTTATTCTTCTCTTCTATCTTCACCATTCATTACTGCTTGGGTGTTAGCCGGAGGCGCGACCCGCTACAGGAGTTTTTGGGAGAGGAGTTGGCGCCTGATGGCACCATCCCCAAGAGCGACGCACTGCGTGGTGCACGAGGGAAGGCCATTATGCACCGTCGACTCCTCCTCCATCTCAGTTCTGTAAGCCAGAGAGGTGAAATAATGATAAGAAAAAGGAGAACGAGGCAAGAGAGCCGAGGATAGGTAAAAGAAAAGATATAAACTGAAAAAGGCATAAGTCGACAGAAGACAGGAAAGAGGAAACCTACCCTATGGGACTGTAGGGCCTCACTCCTGGGGTGGCTCCTAGGGAGGAACAGGTAAAGGAGAGACAGAAGAAGAGGAAAAGAAAGGGGGATGCTGGGAGGAGGGAGGAATTCTGCCAAACTGTGAGAATTGACTTGAAGGCTCGTAAGCTCGGAACCAAGGAGAGGGAGCAAGGATCCCATTTAAGAAAACTGGTGAAGAAGGTTCAACTGAACCTTTTGCACAGCTTGTTACACAAAAGGCAAACTCTCTGCACCTCCCGGCATCCCCAACTCCTTACACTGTAGCTGAGAGCTCGCAGACTGCCAAGACAGAATCTGTTCTGAAGGAGAGCACCCAACTAGGAAGAAGAAGAAGGAAGGCTACTAGCACCTTGTTATGTGCTAACACAGATGTGTGTGGGGGGAAGGAAGGAGTGGTATTTAAAGCCCTACAAAGGGCACCCCTTTACGGAAGGAAGAGTGGGAACTCAGTCTGACTCCTGAAGGAAAGGCAAGCCGATCACCAGTCCAATAATTGGAGAGCCAGGGCAGTGTTAACTAGCAGGGACTGGCGCAAACAGGAGATTCAGACATGCTAGAAGAGACCTAGAAAAAGGAACCAAACCTTTTAAGGAATGGTTTCCTTGACTGTGAATTGAACAGTATGGCTTAAGAAGGAGCCAAGAGGTCACCCCAGGGGCAATCAGAAAGAGTTCCCTCAGCATAGAGTTAAATTCTACTCATTACCTCCTCCTCCTCCTCAATCAATGAATCCACTCTGAGAGAACAACGGAAGGCTCAAAAAACGTTTTTTTTTTAAATAGGCTTTAAGGCCATAAGGGAGGAGGAATGTGCAGGGAAGGAGAGACGCCGAAGAAGGAGGCCCACGAGGGGAAGGTAGGCGGGTATCAGTAAAGAATGGTGAAGATACAAGACAAGATCAAGAATTACGGTAGGTACATAATTTCCATATCTTCCCTTGTCAATCTTCACTATTCATTACTGCTTAGGTGAATACCAAGCCCCCCCCGAAGGGGGACCAGGAAAAATCCCTGAGGGAACAAGACCCTCAGCCTCCTGTTGGAGAAACAGAAGGAAGAGACCCTGGCCTTACCAGACAGGAAGCCTAAGGCTGAGGAGAGCTAGGAGGTTTCTTCCGAAGATGAGGAGATGGAGGAAGCCCCTGCAGAAGCCTCCTAGCCCTGGTGGAGAAAAGGCGGGTCCCTCGGAATGCGGAGCAAATCACCCTACGCCGGGCCAGGGGTGACAATCTTGATAGACGAAGCCATGCCATCCGCTTAATGCAGATCACTGTCCCCACAAGCCTGGATGCCACCTCATTGGTGTCATAGGATGCCCTTGCTTGGTGCCTTGCCAACTCCAGGCCTAGAGTGGAGAGGGCAGTGGCTTGTCTGGATTACTCCGTATCAGGCATAGATGCTAGAACCTGAGAAAGCATTGACCATAAATGCCTGTTGTAGGCAGCATGGTGAGCCTGATGTGATGCAATCCATAAAATTGCACGAGAGGAAGAGAACGCTCTTCGCCCCCACTGGTCAAATTGTAGGGAATCTGAGTCCGGTGGATGGTCATGCACCAGGCGTCAACGCCCGAAAGGAGTCTCTAGGAACTGAAATCCTGAGGATGGGTTGGGGAGTGTACCTAGAGATTCCAAAGGGGCACAATACCTCCTCCTGCAGTCTACTGGGGCTGGAAAAGCTGCGGATGGAGACTACCAGGTACGGATAGACACCTCCTGGAAAGGGAAAGGCCAGGATGGCACCACCAGATGTTGGGCGCTGAATTCCACAAGGAATTCACGCAAATGCCGCTCAGTATTGTCTTGTCTCAGAAAGGAAATACTGAGATCCTTAACCATCCTCGATAGGAAGCGCTGATATTCTGTGAAATCAGCGTCGGATGAAAGGTGGGCAGAGGTTCCTCTCCCTCAGAGGAGGGAGTCGAGGAAGGTGAGGAACTAGAGCACCCAGAGGACACCTGTGGCGGTGGGAAGAGGCAAAAAAAACCTCATACATATACCTAACATATGACAGGAAGGCCTCTGCAGAGCCTCTGAATGTCTCCCAGGAAAACGGACCCATAGGACCGACATGGCCTGGAAGAGAGGGGGTGGCTGCAGAGGAATGGGAGAGGGGCACCTACAAGAAGGCAACTGTCCTCTGCTAGGGCTCTGAAATCTGGGGAACGGAGCCCGGGCTGGCAGGATCCTGGATATCAAATCGGGTCGCAAAATGGAACCCTGGGGATGCGAATTCTGGAAAAGCCTGGTGAGGAAATCTCCCCTGAGACACACCTGAGGTTGCAAGGGTCCAGAAGGGCAACCCGCAGCAATGCCACTGGAGGGGTCCCTAGAGCCTAAGAGGGAGAGGCGGAGCTCGGCACTTCGGCTCCTCCCAACACCCTGAGGGGTGGTGGACGGAATTCAATGCCCCTCACCTCAGCCCCTCAACCCCTCGGACTCTGAGGATACCCTTCTCCTTGACCCCAGTGACAGGCTCCATTGATCCTGAGGCCCCCCAAGGGGGGCCCCCTGGAGACAGAACCCCGAGTCCACCCCAAGAAGGTGCGGCAGCACCGGAAATGGCAGCTGCCACAGCCCCCTCTGGAGAGACAGACCGGCCCTCGATCTCCAAACCACCCTCCTCGATGGGTTCCAGGCCACCCCTAGCCTGGGAATCCTCAGAGGAAGATAGTTGGGGAGACTCAGGAATCAGAACGCTGGGCTGCCTGACACCACATTCCAGAAAAGACTCTGATTCCGAAGAATCGGGGAACCAGGTCAGGTCAAGTCATCTGCCTCTGAGGAGGAGTCGACCAGAAGCACCTCAATGCTGGCAACCCCTAGAGTCCCTTGAGAAATGGCACCAGTGCCATGCACGGCGCCGTATGGTCCTGGTGCACCGTCCACAGCTCCAGGACCCGGTCTCGACCCGCCCATGGCTCCGGCCAAGTTCTCGGCACTGACTGCAGCACCTGAACCCAACACGGCACCACTCATGGAGTCAACTAGACACACCACGGCACCGAGAGCCAACACGGCACTGCACATTGTGCCGCCCAATCACCGCACCGTGGATGGTTTAGGGATCTGAGATGGTGCATGGAAGGCAGCATCGAGGGTCCACCAATGCCAGGCCCAGCAACTGTGGGCCATGACACTGGGGGAACCTGCACCTCCAAAGAGGTGACTGCCGAGGCGGTGTCTCCACCGTGGTCCCAGACGGGACCATGATGTTCCCCCAACACCACAAAAGAGGCCTCCTCCTTGGCAAGGCTGAAAGATGAGGAGGCCTCCTTCTCACCAGACTGTATAGGCCTGGGAGGGGACCCGGAGGAAAAGCCAAGAGACCTGGCCTGGGAGCCCCAAGAGTGACGCCGTCCTCCAAAAGTTGGCGGGGCCTTGCTGACTTTAAACATGCGTACTTCAAGAACATGGCGATCCATCAAGAAACAGGCATCGCATCTGTCCATATCATGGTTAGGTCCCAGCACCGAAGGCAGACATCGTATTGGTCCATAACGGAAAAATGCTGGCCACAGGAGCACCGACGCATGGGGGCACAGCCCACTTTCGATTTACACTTAGCTCCCGAACCGGACATGATGCAAAATTAACCATAACACAGAAAAGCTCCCAGCACTGTTAAAATATTAAAGAAAAGAACGATCTTACGGCAACGGTGTCGGGAAAGCGAACTGAGACAGAGTCATTGATTAAGTCGCAGAGAAGGCCTAATGGCATAACACTGTAAAACTCATGCAGCAGGTGTTGCCTCAATGGCGGGAGAAACAGAACTGAGATGGAGGAGAAGTCTGCGGTGCCTCACGGCCGCCCCTCATGCACCACTCAGTGCGTCACTCCTGGGGGTGGCGCCATCGGCACCGACTCTTCTCCAAAAAAAAAAAAAAAAACTCCAGTAGCGGGTGCATGCCTCTGGCTAACACCCAAGCAGTGATGAATGGAAGATCTTGGTGATCCATGGAGAAACAGGCATCACATCTATCCATATCGTGGTCCGGTCCCAAGCAGGTGAGGCAGCGGTCATGTTGGTCCAAGACGGAGTACTGTCAGCCATAGGGACACCAATGCATCGAAGGCCGCCCTGCCCTGAAAAATGTCTTCTTCTTGTCCCCCAAACCAGACATGATCAAACGGGAAAACAAACAATAAACGGTACTCGGCATCAACGGAAAATAAACAGGAAAGGTCTTACCGATTCGATGCCGAGATAACGAGCCTGCCGAACTAAGGAGTGTTTTCAATCCAATGGACTAGGCCACAGAAAAAGATGGTGCAAACACAGGGTTTTGTTCTCTCGACGGTGGGAGAAGCAGAACTGGGGCTGATGAGGCGTTGCGACAGTTACTGGCCAACCCGTAAGTGCCATGTAGTGTATCAGCCTCGAGGGTGGCACCGTCTTGACTTTGACGCCTCCACTTGCAAAAAAAAAGCAAAAAAAAAAAAAGCTCCCTCAGGGTCCTGATCCTCCAGCTCACTACCAAACAGTGATGAATGGTGAAGATTGACACAGATAAGATCTCTAACTACTTAGCAGCTCAGTGCCTTTCACTGACAAATTAAATACATTTTTTATCTTTTTCAAAAGAAATGGAAATTACGTGCCTGCCATAATTCTTGATCTTCTTGGACGAATTCTCCACCACTCATTCACACTAATGGGATCTACGCTGGAGGCGCTAGGACCCAGCGGGAGCAAACTTTACCAGGAGGGCCAGCGCCAGAGATGGAGCCACAAGGGTGGGCATACGAGACTCTGCTCGTCACGGCAGCCCAGACTATCTCGGCGTCGACCCTCCAACCGCCTCAGTACCTTTTTTTCCGTGAAGATGCAGTGTAACTAACCTAGAAGGATAGCCTAACAAAAACCGGACATAAGATAGTCCGGAAGACCTGTATAAGAAGGGTCAAGAAAGAAGTCTTCACAGCCTAAAGATTGAGGGAGTGAAGACCAACAACAGAGGTGAGCTCAGGGGATGGTGGGTGGACATGTGAATGAGTGGTGGAGACTTCGTCCAAGAAGATCAAGAATTGCGGTAGGTATGTAATTTGCATATCTTCCTGGACATAAAGTCTCCACCACTCATTCACACTAATGGGAGAGTACCGAGCTAATAATTCCCCGAGAGGGTGGCAGGAGAGATCAAGAGCTCACAAAGTCAGGACAGAAGTCCATTAAGGATGGTTTTGCCAAATGAAATATGCCGTCTAGCATGGACATCCAGGACATAGTGCTTGATGAAAGTATGCACTGAGCTCCAGGTAGCCGCATTGCAAATATCTGCAATGGGCACGTTCTGGATTTCCGCCAGGGATGCCGCGACCGCTCTAGTAGAGTGAGCATACACTCTGCCCTCCAGCTTAACCTGCACCATGGAATAACAGTGGTGAAGGCATGCCACCAGCCATGCTGAAATGCATCTGATAGCGACAGGTTGACCCAGCCGGGTCTCGCTGAAGGAAACAAACAGTTGTTGAGCTTTGCAAAATTCCTTTGTTCTATCTAAATAGAAACGCTGAGCTCTTTTGACGTCCAAAGAATGAAGGGAACGCTCCCCTTCATTTTGGAAGTTCGCAAAGTAAGTAGAAAGAACCAAAGGTTGGTTTAGATGGAATTCCGAAACAACCTTAGGGAGAAACTTAGGATGGGTCCTAAGAACTACTTTGTCTTTATGAAACACAGTATACGGAGGGTCTGTGACCAAGGCATGTATCTTAGAGACCCTGCGGGCCGAGGTAATGGCCACAAGGAAGGCCATTTTCCAAGTGAGAAATTTCAACTCACAGGTAGCTAGAGGCTTGAAAGGCTTTTGAGTGAGCATGTCTAGCACAAGATTAATGTCCCAGGCTGCGACTGGATGTCTGATAGGAGGTCTGGTATGCAGAATTTGCTTAAGAAACCTCTTAACCACAGATAACTGAGCCAGTGACAAGGAAAGTACTGGCTCATGATAAGCTGAAATGGCACAAAGGTGAACCTTGACTGTAGAGTATTGTAGACCTGAATTTGAGAGGTCTAAAAGGTACTCTAGAACTTTATTGGGTGAACAGGAAAAAGGATTCAAAGAGGATTTTGCACACCAGAGCGAAAAATGCTTCCATTTGGCTGTGTAAGTTTTCCTAGTGGCTGGCTTGCGCGCAGCCAGAAGAATATCTGAAACTCTATGAGAGACATTGAACCTGTTCACTTCTATCTCTTCAGGAGTCAAGCACGAAGGTGAAGCGATCTCAGATTGGGATGAACCACAGGTCCCTGAGTCAGAAGGTTCGTCTGAAGGGGAAGCGCTTTTGGAGGGGTTTCTGACATACTGTTGAATAACGGAAACTATATTTGTCGAGGCCAGAAGGGAGCAATGAGGAATATTTTGTCCCCCTGGGACTCGAACTTGAGAAGTACCCTCTGAATCAGAGGAAGAGGCAGAAAAGCGTATAGAAAGCATTTTGTCCACTGTAGCCTGAATGCATCCTGACAGAAAATGCCATGCCCTGGATTTCTGAAGCAGAAGAGAGGCAGTTTTGTGTTGAGTGGGGATGCAAAAAGGTCCAGGTCTGGAGTTCCCCACTCAGCGAATAGTGACTGAACTACGGTTGAGTCAAGAGACCATTCGTGAGGATCTGTCTTTGTTCTGCAGAGACGGTCTGCCAGTTTGTTCTGCACTCCCAGTAGGTAGACCGCTTGAATTAGAGCCTTGTGCTCTAAGCACCATTCCCACACTCTTATCGCTTCCCTGCATAAAGGGTAAGAGTTAGCACCACCCTGCTTGTTGATGTAATACATCACTGCTTTGTTGTCCGTTCGGGAGAATGTTCTTGTGATAGAAAATGTCCTTAAAAGCACGGACTGCATAAAGGACGGCCCTCATTTCTAAGACATTTATGTGGAGCTGGGACTTGTCCTGATTCCACGTACCTTGAGTGTGGAGAGTCTGACAGTGAGCTCCCCACCCCATGAGGGATGCGTCCGTGGTAATGGAAATCTGATGATCCATGAGAGTAAAGGGATACCCTTCCAGAAGATTGTCCTCTTGTGACCACCAGGTGAGTGACTGCTTCAGAGGTTCTGTCACCTTGATGAGAAAGGATTGAGGAGGAGTGGTTAGAGACCACTGAGTACTGAGCATCCATTGAGAGGTCCTCATGTGAAGGCGTGCTAAGGGTACAGTGAACACCGAGGATGCCATGAGGCCTAGCATCTGTTGCATCGAAATAGCTCGAACTGAGCTGTTCTCTCTGATGTATCGGGCCATCTGTAGGATATTACTCCTTCTGTCCACTGGAAGAAAAGTTGTCTCACAAGAGGCGTCTAGAAGAGTCCCTATGAAAAGGAGCCTCTGGGAGGGTTGCAACTGCGATTTCTTGAGATTGAGCAGGACTCCCATGGATGTGAGAAAGTCTGAGGCCGTGGCAACAGCGTCGAGAGTTCCTTGCCTTGAAGGGCTTGCTAGAAGCCAGTCGCCCAGATATGGGAACACTCATATTCTGATTTTTCTGAGATGCGCTGCGAGGATTGCACAACACTTTGTAAAAACTTGAGGCACCGAGGATAGCCCAAAGGGCAGGACTCTGAACTGATAATGCTGGCCCAAAGCCACGAACCTTAGGTATTTGTGATGCCTTGGGTGAATAGGAATATGCTGGTAAGCATCCTCCATGTCCAGGGAGGCTAACCAGTCGTGTTGATGAAGCAAAGATAACAGGGTTCCTAGCGATATCATTTTGAATTTCTCTTTGGGAAGAAATTTGTTCAGCTTTCTGAGATCCAAAATGGGGCGCATGCCCCTGGTTTTCTTTGGAACTAGAAAGTAATGGGAGTAGAACCCTGTGTTCTGCTGATCCAGTGGAACTACTTCTACTGCCATGTTGTTCAGAAGGCCTTGTATCTCGGAAGCGAGAAGTTCTGACTGATGTACTGACAGTTTTGGCTGCCGTTTGGGGGTACAATCTGGAGGGTTCTCTAAAAAATTGAGGGAATATCCCTCGCGGATTATCCAGAGGACCCATTTGTCTGATGTTATGGACTTCCACTGGTTGTAGAATTGAGTCAGATGACCTTCCACCGCTAAGGAGTCCCCCTCGGGCAGCTGAGATGGGACTTGGGCCAGAAACTCAGAAGGTGGCTCTGGGCGTTTGGGTCCTTGAGCTCTATGTTGTGTTTTCTTTTTGAGGCTGAGGTTTTTTTTATTAAACCTCCTCTGCCTTTGCCTCGAAAGGACTGACGGTTGTGAAACTGGCATTTGTTAACAGCCCCCCCCACCGAGAAGGGGCGGGAGCCGGTCGAGCCAATTTAATGGCTGACGTAGTCTTCTGTGTGGCCTCTACAGCCTGTTCTACTTGAGGACCGAAGAGATACACACCATCGAAGGGCAACACCATGACTTATTAGCTGGGCATCATTACGTGAAGCCTGAAGTGTGCAGCTAGGAATGGCGGTGGGTATAAGCACTCCCTTGCCCGCCAGCTCAGTATCGAAATGTCAGCGTCACATGCTGCTTTAACCTGTTGGTTGTTGGACTGATACCCCTGCTTATGGTTTGAAAAAGCTCTGAATTAGCATCCAACTCTGGTAGAGCTTCGACCATTTGTTTGAGTGAATGCCAAAGAATATACTCATATTGAGAGAAATAGCCCTGGTAGCTGGCAATTCGCATACCCAGGGTGGATGCAACAAAGACTCTCTTACCTAAAATATCTATCTTATGAGATTCTTTGTTTATAGGTAGAGCTGTAGTAGTCTGAGGAAGGATGACCTTATTGTTCTCTGCCAAGACTACAATAGGGTCCACAAAGGCTTGAGAGGCCAAAATAGGTCAATCCTTGGGAGCAGCATACTTCCTATCTATGGACTTAGCCACAGAAGGAGTGAGAGCAGGATTATTCCATACCATTTGAGAAAGCATCTCAAAGGAGGGCTGTGCCGTGGGGGGGGGGTTAAATCCATAGGGATGTCCGGAACATGAAGGTACTGGAGTCTTAAAAGCTTCCCAGGATCGATATCCATAGTCTGGAGAGAAAGAGTGGAATTCAAATTTTTCGGCAGAGACTTAAATGACAGGTCCTCAACCACAGACTCTGCAGCAGGATTAGATCCTGTCCCTTCCACATCATCACCCAGCCTAAGGTCTTGGTCAGGCTCAATATCATCTCCTGACAGTCCAGAAGGGACTGTATGGATAGGAAAGAAATGAAAATCAGCAGGAAATGGAGAAGGAAAGGGATTCAGAGAGGAGGAGCCCTGAAGACTGGCCGAAGAAAAGCCGACAGCGCTGAAGAAGAACACGGCGCTGAAAAGCCACACGGCGCCGAAAGGCCACACGGTGCCGAGAAACTCAATGGTGCTGAGGATGGTGCCTAGCGACCCAGCGATGCTGATGGCGCCGAAACCAAGCCAGGGCCCCGAAAATTAGGATTTGAGGAAAGAGAAGGAAGAATACCAGGAGATAGAGGCATCGGTGTGGCCCCCTGCGCCGCAGCCATGTGAGGACGGAAATCACCTGAGCACAGAGTCAACAGCACCGAAGAAGGTGCTGCGTGACTAGAGAGGCCCAACTGCCCTACCTGATCCCCCGAAGGGTCAGAGGACCCCTGAGTGACCGGGCCAGGCAGCTGGGCCAACCTCCAAGCCCATTGCTCCATCAGAGTGGCCCACTGATGAAACTGCTTATCTGAAGCCCTATCAGAAGGTGGGGAAGGGCTCCGATGTCAAAGAGGTCGGTGACCAGAACCAGAAACCGGTGACTCCGAAAGAGTTGTCTGGCAACTGACCCCAATGACCGACCATCGACGTGTAGACATATCAGAGGGCGACCTCGAGTGATGCCTTCTCTTTTTTGACCTACGGGTTGAAGAAAAGCTCGAGGCTGAGCGGTGTTGAGAATGTGACCATTTTCTTTTATGCTTCCAGGGGGACCACCCCTCCCCTCAGGTACTGGATCGTCCGTTGTCAGACCCACCCTCCGGAGAGGGCAGCGGACCGGACCCAGCCCGGCTGACTGCACAGCTTTCATACGAAGTCTCTCTACCATCACCTGACCCGCTCATGGTCGACTCCGTCAATGTAGGCTGAGACTTCTTTCTTTAAAAAGAATAATTAATGTATGCGGTACTTATTCGAGAAATACTGCAAAATAATAAACTGAAAACTATGCCGCTAGTTTGAAGTTTGACTCCCGGTGGGCGAGCGATGTCATCACTGAAGCGCACTCAACGGCAGGAAAAAAGGAACTGAGGCGGTTGGAGGGTCGATTCCAAGATAGTCATTGCCGCACAAGCAGAGGCTCGCGGCGCCGCTCTTTGCGGCTCCATCTCTGGTGCCAGCCCTCCTGCAAAAAGTTTGCTCCCGCTCGGTCCTAGCTCCTCCAGTGTAGATCCCATTAGTGTGAATGAGTGGTGGAGACTTTATGTCCAGGAAGATCTAGATATTCTATCAATAACAGACTTTGCCCGGGGGGGGGGAATAGCAAGTTAAAAAAAAATAACAGACTTGACTTGGTCTGGAGACTGACCCACTATGAGCCAGTCATCCAGGTATGGAAAGACAGAGATCTTTTTTCTCCTTAGGAAAGCAACCACTACTGCCAGGCATTTTATGAACACCCTTGGGGCTGATGTTAGGCCAAAGGGTATTGCTCTGAATTGATAGTGGCCTGAGAAAACTCGAACCTGAGGTACTTTCTATGGGAGCACCTGTTGGGAATGTGAAAATAGGCATCTTTGAGGTCCAGGGAGACTAGCCAGTCCCCTGGCCTTAGAGAGGGCAGAATTATTCCCAGAGTCACCATTTTGAATTTTGGCTTTAAAAGGTGCTTGTTTAAATATCTTAGATCCAGGATGGGCCGTCATTCTCCTGTCTTTTTGGGGGTTAGGAAGTACCTGGAGTACAATCCCTTTCCCCTGTGTAAAGGTGGAACCCTTTCTATGGCTCTGAGAGCCAAGAGGGAAGAGACATCTGTCTCTAGGGCAAGGGCCTCTGAAGGATTTGCAGGTGGAAAAGATCTGGCTCTCATCTTGGGGAATTTGTTGAAGCTGAGAACCAGTCCCTGGCTTACTACTTCCAGGACCCACTTGTCTGATGTTAAAGACTTCCAGTCCTGGACAAAGTAAGCCAGCCTGCCCCCTACAGGTAGTGGAGAATCGGCCCAGGCAGACACACCAGGGTGTCTGCTTGGCAGGGGCTTTAGGCTGAGGGGTGGAAGCAGGCCTGCTCATACCCCGTCTGCCTCTCCCTCTACAGAACCCCCTCTGAGCAAAGGCAGAAGAGGAGGCCTGGGCTTGGTAAAAAGGCGTATGAAAAGGCCTGCCCCACCCCTTGAATGTTGCCTCCGGGGAGTGGCTTGCCTTTCTTTGGCCTGAGCACTCCTGTAGGTGGTCCTGAACTCATCCATTTTCTTCATGTAGTTCTCTGTCTGCTCCCCAAACAGAGAATTACCAATGACAGGAAAATCCATGGCCTTAGTCTAGGTATCCTGTGACAGGCTAGTACATCTGAGCCAAACCATCCTTCGAAGGGCCACAGATGTAGCCATGACTCTAGATGAAACATCATTGGAGTCCACAGCAGCATGAAACTGCAGCTTGGATGCCTCAATCCCATCTGCAGCCACCTGCTCCAGCTCCTTGGCAAACTGGTCAGGGACCTGTTTAGCTAGAGCCATTACAGTGTCCCACCTGGACTTCTGGTATCTAGCTGTGTAGGCCATATAATTAGCCTGCCTGAGTCCTAAAGATGCTGCCATGTACTGTTTCTTTGCCATGGAATCAATCCTCCTGGAGTCCTTATCTGGGGGGTTTGAAGCCAAGGGTATATTTGCCTTATCACAGGCAGCAGCCTGCACTACCCCAACATGGCTGCATTGCTGGGAAAGGAACTCCGTATCTGAGCCTGAAAGAGTATACCTCTTGTCCATTCTTCTGTCCACAGGAGGTATGGAATTAGGAGTTTTTAGAATTTTACATTTCTGTTTCCCAAAAGACTTATGGAGGGGAATAGACAATCTCCTGGACTCTGGGATGTCCATCATCTCAACATAATCAGGCTCCTCTTGATCCTCTACTGTTTCTTCCATGAGAAGCTGGAGGGTTTCAGCCACTTTTTTGTAAAACATAAAGTGGGAAGGGGACTCAGAAAGCCTAGGAGGAAAAACACCTGAAGGTCTGTCTGGAGAGATGTCCAGGTCAATGGGCACATCCAGACTTTCATAATCACCATCACTATCTTCATACTCTCCCTCCTCCGGTTCATAAAATTCTTCTAAATTATAATCCGGAACCGGGGGACCCGACGAACCGAGCCCCTAACCGATGGTGCCGGTTCAGTCGGAACCGAGATTAGCGATTGAACAATCCTTATCACTTTGGCTATTTCATCAGCGGTCAGAGAAAGAACTTGTGGATCTGAACCGGCTGACTTATCCCTTCTTTTATTTTAACCGGAACCGACTCCTCAGAGTCGGTTCTCCTTTTGCCCAAAGAAATCTTGACCTGGTCAGAGGGCACTCCTGGTTTGGTCGGAACCGAACCGGGTTGGCCATCCGGGTCAGCGGACTTCTCAGCCTCCCTTTCCCTCATTCTACCTACTCTCTTATCCAGTGTAGCTTTGGGAAAACTTTTACAAATCTGGCAGTCTGAATCGAGGTGGTCAAACCCCAGACAATAAACACAGGTGGTGTGGGGATCAGCCTTAGCAAATTCTTCCCACACACACTACAGTGTTGAAACCCAGTGGGCCCGTTTTTTTTCTTGGGTTTCTCAGACATGGCCAGTCCTAACCAAACTTACCCTTTTTTCCGAAATCCACCAGGCAAGACACCCCTATCAGTTCCTGACCATGTTACTGGTCTTGGAAAAAAACGTAATGAAATCCTTTTTCTTTTAGAACCGATACAAACCAGTTACCACACTCTAATAAATCAGAAAAAACCTTTTCACAAACCTGATTGGTTCAAACCGAACCGATCCAATGTTTACAAGTTCCACACAGAAAAATAATATAGAAACATATCTAGTACTCACGGTACCACAGACAGAGACTTAACCAACAGGTTCCTTAAAAAAAAATATCTGAGGATCAGTTACAGGATTTTTAGTACTGTAAATTAATAAAAAGAGAACTAAGAGAGTTTCAGTAGCAGACAAGTTGTGGAATTGCAGTATAATGTGGGGAGTAGTGCAATGCAGTGGCTGTGGTGCAGCCATATTCAGGCAGATCTTCTGGACACTGAGGTGTTGCCCTATCTGCATGCATCTCTCTGGACTGCAGGATGAGGTAACCAGACTCAGAGGCGAAGTAAACTGGGTCAGGAGTACCATCACCCCTATCCAGGGACCACCCAGTCCAATGCAGCTGCCTCAAAGGTTGCGAGACGAGGAGCACTTGGATGACAGTGGGCTCAGGGAGGTTAGAGCAGTCAGGCAGAGGCACATCCCAGATCCTATTCCTCTCAAGAACTCATATGCCACACTGGCAAATGAGGACAACCAGATAGAGGTACCCAGAGAAGTGGAAGGAAAGGATGTGGAGGTTAGCCAAGGAGGTGACCTCAGTGGGAAGCAGTGGACCCCAGAGGAGGAGGAGCGAATCCTGGTGGGGACTCCATCATAAGAGGATCCAGCTAGGAACACAGGAGGAGAGGACAGGGAGGTGAGGTGCCTACCAGGTGCCACGGCATGGAGGGATGGAAGGAAGATACTGGGATCACTGGGAAGGCAAGACAGGAGGGTGAGCTGGATGTCATTATCCACCTAGGTACTAATGACTTGGCAAATGGGGAGCCAAAGGAAGTTCAGGAAGAGTTTAGGAAACTGGGAGGGGTCTCAAGCAAGTAGCTACTTCTGTCACTTTCTCAGAAGTACTACCTGCGAGAGGCAAGGGAGAGCATAGGAGTGCATGCACCAGGAACTTTAACTCATGGTTGAAGAACTGGTGCGTGAGGAAGGGTTTGGATTCATTGGTGACTGGGGACCCACCTGGAGGGATGGAGGTTTGTTCAAGCCTGGCTGACCTGCATCCATCCTGGAGGGAATCAAGTACTCAATGATAAGTTTAAATGCTACATTGACAAGCATTTAAACTAGCAAAAGGGGTGGCAGGCCAGCAAGGAGGGTACCTACTTGCTCACCCCCACAGCTAGCAGTGGAACCAGTGAACCAGAGGGTGGCTATCTCTGCAAAGTGGTGTGCAAAAGATGGAGATTAGTGTCCAAAAGGTGGATAAGCAGAAAAGGGGCAAAATTCAGCAGAAGGGCAGACAGCAAGGAGAACCAGGGATAAATGACAACCAAGGAAGGGCTGGAGTAGAACAGTGAAGCAGACTAGGAGGTCAAATCATGAAAGCCATGTGTGCAAATGCCAGGAGCCTTAGCAACAAGATGGAAGATCTGGAGGCTGTCATGGTACAGCCAGACCTGGACATTATGGCCATCACTGAAACCCTGGTGTAATGATAACCATGACTGGGAGATGGCCATACCTGGCTACAACATATTCAGAAGAGACAGAGCAGGCAGGAAGGGAGGAGGAGTGGCACTGTATGTGAAAAATGACATAAGGCCACAGAGATCCAGGAGGAACAAAATGGGGAGAGATACTGTGGGTTAGCGAGAAAGGAAAATGGGGCCAGCCATCCGCACAGGTGTGGTCTATAGACCACCAGCCCAGGAGGAAGAAACAGATAGGGAGCTGATGCTAGCCATCCAAAGGATGGCAGACAAAGTGAGGTAGTACTGGTTGGAGACTTCAATATTCCAGACGTGGACTGGAGCATCCCAGCAGCAGCATCAACTAGAACAGATTTATCCTGGACTCCCTTCAGGTGCCTTCCTCAAGCAACTGGTCATGGAACCAACCGGCAGAAGGCAATACTGGACCTTCTGCTCACAAACAGGGACAGTGTGATGGGGGTAACAGTGGGGAGCACCTGGGTAACAGTGACCACCAGTCATTGTGGTTTGAAATCACAGAAAGAGCAGAACCAAACCACACAAAACACCATCCTGGATTTTAGGGGGCAGACTTTGGGAAAATGGGAAATACTTGAAAGAGGCATTAAGGGAATGGGACAGGAATCAGGGTTGAGGAACAGTGGGCAGTATTTAAAATGGGGATTATAAGAACAACAGAATTATGCATTAAGCAGGTTAGCAAGAGGAAAAGGAAGAGGAGACCATTATGGTTTTCCAAAGAGGTAGCAAAGAAAGTGAAAGCCAAAAAGATAGCATTCAGGCAATACAAAAAGACACAGGCAGAAGGGATAGGGAGAAGTACCAGGAGAAACAAAGGGAGGCAGGGAAGTCAGTAAGGGAAGCCAAAGCTCAGACAGAAGAACACATTGCAAAATCAGTGGTTAAAGGGGACAAAACCTTTTACAGGTACATAAGTGAAAAAAGAAAGACAAAGGGAGGGATAGTGAGACTGAAGGGGGAGGATGGGAGTCTCGTGGAGGATGACAACAGTAAAGCTGACATATTGAACAGGTATTTCTGCTCAGTCTTTACTGAGGAAGAGGGGGTAATGGGTCTGAAGGGAGTACAAGGGGTGAGAATGGTGCAGAAATGGACACAAGTCCCTTTACACGAGAAAGGGTCCTGAAGGAACTGGAAGTAATAAGAGTTGACAAAGCAATGGGGCCAGATGGGGTGCACCCCAGGGTCCTTAAAGAACTAAGAGAGGTGGTGGCTGAACCTCTGGCTATCCTGTTTAGCCAATCACTGGAAACAGGAGATGCGCAAAGACTGGAGGACAGCAGATGTAGTCCCTTATACAAAAGCGGGAACAAAGAGGAAGCAGGGAACTATAGACCAGTCAGCCTCACCTCGGTAGTGGGAAAGATCATGGAAGCACTTCTGAAGGAGATTGGTGGAACATCTGGTTGTCAATGGACTAGGGACCCAAGACAGCATGGTTTCACCAGGGGGAGGTCATGTCAGACCAGTCTCATTGAATTTTTTGACTGGGTGACTAGGGAGGTGGATCAGGGGAGGGCAGTGGACATGGCCTATCTGGACTTCAGCAAGGCCTTTGACACTGTGCCACATAGAAGACTATACACAAACTGGGGAATATGGGTGTGGGCAGGACAGTAGTGTGGTGGGTAGGTAACTGGCTGGGTGGCAGGACACAGAGGGTGGTGGTAAATGGCTGTCACTCCACAGAGGGAAGAGTGACCAGTGGGTCACCACAGGGATCAGTGCTGGGACCGGTCCTATTCAACATCTTCATCAGTGACATTGCGCAGGATCTAGAAGGCAGAATTTCACTGTTCGCTGATGACACAAAGCTCTGTAACAGAGTAGACACACCAGAGGGTGTAGACAGAATGAGAAGGGACCTGCAGAAACTTGAAGAATGGTCAAGGGTTTGGCAGTTGAAATTCAATGCCAAGAAGTGCAAGATAATGCATATGGGGCACAAAAACCCTGGCACAATATATCAGTTGGGGGTGAGGATATAACATGCACCAAGCAGGAAAGGGATCTTGGGGTTGTCATCTCTGATGACCTCAAGGTAGGGAAACAGTGTGACAAGGCATCAGGTAAAGCAAATAGGATGCTGGGATGTATAGGCAGGGGCATCACCAGCAGGAAAGGGAGGTCATAATTCCGCTATACAAGACACTAGTGAGGCCCCACCTGGAGTACAGTGTACAGTTCTGGAGACCATACCTACGTAAGGACATAGACAGGGTAGAGAAGGTTCAGAGGAGGGCAACAAAGATGGTGCATGGATTGCATCACAAGTCCTATGAAGACAGGTTGAAGGAACTGAACATGTACTCCCTGGAGGAGAGGAGGGAGAGAGGGGATATGATAGAGACATACAAGTATCTTACAGGGAGAAACAGAGTGCAGGAAAACACTATTTTTAAGCGAAAAAGATGTTCCAGGACTAGAGGGCATGGGATGAAGTTGGAGGAGGACGATTCAGAGGAAACATGAGAAGAATTTCTTCACAGAACGGTGGTGGACAAGTGGAACACCCTGCCAGAGGAAGTGGTGGGAGCTGAAACAATCACGGGATTTAAGAATGCATGGGATAGACATAAAGGAATTCTAGAGGTCAGGGGTAAGGGGAAACAGACTTCTAGGAAAAGAAACTGAACTTACAAGCTCAAATGGGCAGACTGGGTGGGCCATAGGCCCTTATCTGCCGACACTGTCTATGTATCTATGTATCTATGTAGGTTAGATTGTAGAAATTCGGTTGAAACCGAGAGAAAAAAAACGACACTTTAACCGACTTTTTTGAACTGAGCGAAGGAGAAATCTCCGGAGCAACTGTTCAGTGAGGTGGAGTAAAGAATCTGGTGGTTGGGGTTCAAACAACAGCAGACAGAGGCTCAACCGAGCTCGAGCTCAGCGTTCCATGCCTTGCATGGAAAGTTAACTCTTTCCTCTCCGGGGCAGTTCAAAGGTTGGAGATCACTGCATATAGTCAGAATACAGCAAGACTCCATGTTGTTTGAATGCCTATGTTAAAAATGTGGCTAACAAACTCCAAAAAATAATTGGGTTACAGACGTGTGTTGCGCAGTTTCTATTTATGCTCATGTCTTCACCAATTTTTAATATTTTCACTCCATATTTTCAACGTTGCCATTTTTTTATGCCTCCTCATGAACAATACAGTTGTCATTTTCCACATCCTGCCCAAAATGTGTTTTTGTCAGTGTGTCGCCAAATGGCATAGCCGCTGTGCAAAACCACCTTTCGGCTAAGAAACTGATTGTGCCGCTTTTCATGAGGTGGGCTCACAAAAGCCCATGTTGAAAATTTGGAGTGAAAATACCAACACACACCTATGGTGTTTGCAGATGACACCAAGATCTGCGACAGAGTAGATGATCCAGATTGGGTGGGCAGAATGAGAAGAGATCTGAATAAACAAGAAAAATGGTCGTAAGAGTGGCAACTGGGGTTTAATGCAAATAATTGCAAGATCATGCACATAGGGAAGAGAAACCCTGAAGCCACCTATAGGCTGGGAGGGGAGTTACTGGCAGTCACAAGGGAAGAAAGAGACTTGGGCATCATCATCACTGATGACCTGAAATCATCCAAGCAGACCACTAAAACAGTAGGGAAGGCTAGGGGGATGTTAGGGTGTATTAGTAGGGGTATCACAAGTTGGAAGAGGGAGGTAATAATCCCTCTTTACAAGACACTGGTTAGGCCCCATCTGGAGTACTGCATGCAGTACTGGAGGCCACACCTTCACAAGGACATTAACCAAATTGAGGCAGTCCAGAGAAGGGCAACCAAAATGGTGCAGGGACTGCATCAGAAAACATATGAGGACAGATTAACGGAGCTCAATATGTATACCCTAGAGCAAAGGAGGGAGAGAGGTGATATGATAGAAACATTCAAACACCTTAAGAGCATTAACAAGGTGAAAGAGTCTAACATGTTTCAATATAAGAAAAATAGCAGGACAAGAGGACACAGCATGAGATTAGAGGGAGGCTGATTAAGGGGTAATGTGAGGAAGTTCTTTTTCACAGAAATGGTGGTGGATGCATGGAACGGCCTACCTCAGGAAGTGGTGGATATGAATACAGTGCAGGGCTTCAAACAGGCATGGGAGAGGCATAAGGGAGCAATATAGATGAGTATGAATAGATAGGCCATTGACAGAGCAAAGGCCGATGGCACATTTATAAGGTAGAAAAAGAAATGGGCAGACAGGATGGGCCTTGCGGTCCTTATCTGCTGTCAGCCTCTATGTTTCTATGTGTTAGGGTTTCCAACTGTAGCACCCCGCCCTGTAGAGACTGACAGGTGTCAGGGGTGTGACTTGGGATCTTTAGCTGTAATGCTAACGCCATTCCATCCCCACCCCCACCCTGCAGCCAGTGACAGGCATCGTGGTGTGCTTTGCACTGTTCGGCCACAAAGTTCACACCATTCTCCTATACTGCACCCACCTCAGCATATTTCCTTATGGAATGGGGTAAGTATAACACCCAAAGACCCCAAAGCATACCACAACACTTGTCAGTGTCTACAGGGTAGGGTGAGGTACAGTGGCACGAGCGTTATAGCTGACGACCCAAAGGCACACCCCAATGCCTGTCGGTATCTACAGGGTGGGGATGGGATTGGCGTCATTTCAATACTTCACTGCCATTCCTATTATGCATCTCTAACTCCGGCACTACCAATGCCAATGCCAGCGAGACAACATTCGGCATTGACAAATGCTTGTTAAAATAGTAATTGTCCTCTATTTTCTTCTTCCCAATTAAAATCTGGTAATGAAGAAAATGTCACCTGCTAAATTAAAACAAAATGATTACAGGGTATCAAAAATTACATACTTCTATTAAGTATGTAATATTCTGGTGGTAGAAATGCCAATAAAATTATGAAAAGTCAATCAAAGAAACAGCAGCAATCAAAATGATTACAGAGGCATCTAAAGGCAGCAGCCTTTTATTCTTTGACATATACATCCTTGCTAAGTATGCTCTTTACTAAGCACCTTCTGTATACTATGTAATAAACTCTATGGCATTCAGTGATCTCAAATGGCCTGCTACTCAACAGCACCAAAACAGAAAACATGGACTGCATTTGCAACCACACTTGCAACCGTACACTGTGCAATACACTACAAACTGCTACCCCTTACCAAAGGAAACCATGCAGCAATTCATCTGTCTCAGTCTATAAATGACCACGTCACCAAAACTGTTGTGAGTACCAAGCAAAAACTGGTTTAACTACTGTATACCACAACAGCTGGCTTAACCATCAAGCTAAATGGCTCCACCTCATGCAGACACATCTACAGCCCTGTAATATGTGAGCAAGTTGTATCAATCAGCAATTGCCCCACATTTCAAAGTGTCATAATTGAGCTGAACAAACTGTGTAGATTTGACCTTGACTGTGACAGGTTAACATACCGCTGTATATTTTACAACTAGCTTGGTATACTCTTATCCGGAAAAGATAGGGAACATAAATGGACTTATGGTGGTACTTGACCTATTGTGACTTCTGAGTGCAAGCGATGGTCCAGAGACCTTACTGCAGGCCTACAATAAGGCCATGTTGGTGGCCCTGGGCATAATTGCTCCTGTCCGTGTTCACCCCCCCCATTTGTCCCTGGTCCCTGTAGTATGATGGGACTTTGAGGGAGATGGGGAGAGTGGGACAAAGGTTGGAGTGGCATTGGCGAAAATCCAGGCTTGATTTGGACAAACTTATGTTGATGCTGCCTTATTCTGACTAGCAATCAGAGATCTCCTGTAAGAAGGCAGAGTTCCTGTCCAGGGAGATCTCTGCTGTTCAGACCCGACCTGCTCAGCTCTTCTGAGTGGTGTACAGGTTGTGCAGTCCAGCCTGTCTGTAGTCTTGGAGTGCTTTGTCACAAGTAAAGTGTGACGAGTTTGCTCGGTTCTTTGCAGATAGGATTGTCGACATCAGGTCAGAGATTTGTGCAGTTCGCTCCAGTGGGTGTTGCACTGATTGGTGGGAGGTCGCGGAGCCTCAGACTTACTATTCAGCTTCTACCTGTGTGGCAGAAATAGGTGTCATGAAGATCATCCAGAGTTTGTGCCTGACATACTGTAATTTGGATCCAGGCCCTACATGCCTCCTTGTAGGGTGTGTGGAGGTCATTGGTCCAGTCCTGGCTGAGATAGTTTGGCGTTCATTAGAGGATGTGGAATTCATTAGAGGGCCGGGAGTTTCCTAACTCCCTGGAGGAGACTGGGGTGACACCCCTCCTAAAGAAATCTTCCCTCGACCTGGACTGTCTTGCGAATTATAGGTCTGTTTCTGACCTGCCCTTTTATGCAAGGTTATTGAGAAGGTTGTTGCACTGCAGCTGGAAGCTCATATGGCCATCAACGATGTGTATGACCCTTTCCAGTTCATACCACGGTACTAAGACTGCCTTTATTAGGGTACTCAATGACATCCTCTTAGCAAGAGACCAGAAGAAGCATACCATCCTGGTCCTTCTGGATCTCTACACAGCATTTGACACTGTGGATCATGGTGTTCTACTCAAGCACCTGCGAGGACTGTTTGGTACAGTACTGCGCTGGTTTCATTCGTTCCTCACTGGCAGATCTCAGAGAGTAGCCTCTGGTATTTATTCCTCAGATGCATTTTCTCTGCTGTGTGGTGTCCCACAGGGCTTGGTGCTGTCACCCATGTTATTTGCGGTGTATATGCTGCCATTGGGGGACATTGTAAGGCAGTATGGCTTTAGTTTTTATTGTTATGCAGATGATACTCAGCTGTACATATCCGTTTCACCCAAACAGGATACTGTGGTCTCAGTATTCAACACCAACATAGCCGAGATCCAGGATTGGATGTGTGCCAGTTGGTTGAAGCTGAACCCTGGCAAGTCTGAGGTGTTGGTTGTGGATCCAGGTCATCAGTCCGAGGGGAGCTCAGGTGTACTTTATCCTGGCCTAGTACTTGGGGGCTGTCACCTGCAAGTCTACCAACCGGTGCGTAACTTGGGCGTTACTCTTGACAAAGGCTTGACTCTGAAGGCTCAGGTGTCAGCCATAGTCAAGACTTCCTTTTATCAACTGAGCAACATCACCCGGATTAGGCACCTTGTTCCACCTGGTGATTTATCGACTGAACCACACCTTTGTGAATGCCCACCTTGATTATTGCAACACCCTATACCTAGGGCTGCCGGTGACAGATATCCTCCACTTGCAGCTGGTGCAGAATGCAGCAGCTAGGTCACTGATTGTGCTGTCTCGATCTAGCCATATTACACATGTGCTGCACTGGCTGCTGGTTCAGTGTCTGATCACCGTCAAGGTTGGTCTTTTAACCTTTAAAGCCCTACATGGTCACGGACCGTGTTACCTGCAATAGCGTCTACGTCCTTACTGCCTCTCAAGCTTGCTCTGCTCCACCACTATTGAGGGATTGCTAGAGGTTCCCAGGGACTGTTTGAAAACATAGGGGGTGCGGGCTTTTGCTCCCCCCCTGTGGAATTCTACCTTGCCTGGTGCGTGAGTGCCGGATCGTAGAGGGCTTCAAGTCAGCTCTTAAAATAAATAAATTTCATCTTGCCTTTTTGTTAAACTGTATTAATGTGTTCATGCTTTTTATGGTTTTCTGTTTTTCTAGTTTTATCGTATTTATTTATAAATTTTTAAGCGCTTTGATACTTCAATTTCAATGTACAAATAAAGTTATTATTTTTGATATACATATGTGTGTGCAGTTTATGCCCAGCATTTATCAGCAAACTGCTAACTAGAACCACAGTGTTTTATGTTTATTTTATGTACTGTAGAATGTACTTTCTCAGTTTATTGACGTGAGTAAATACTATGTCTTTTTGAAGAAAATAAAAACTCCTGTTTCTGATCTGTTCGAAATTCAATGGATCGGACTTAACAGCAGGGTGGCAAAGTCTGCAGGATGATCTGGTTCAACAGAAGGACTGGTCAGATGCATGGTGGCTAGGGTTCACTGTTATGAAGTACAAGAAAAAATTACTCACCCTAGTAATGTTGTTTCTTCTAATGGAGTCTTGCTGTATTCTGACTATATGCAGTTAGCCCCAGCACTTGAACTGCCCCAGAGAGTAAAGCGTTAACTCTTTGCAGAAGCATAGAACGTTGAGTTTAAGCTCGGTTTTCAAACCTCTGTCTCTAGCACTCTGAAGTGTAACCATCAGATTATTACGAGCACTAACTAATCAAATTAACAGGTGGAAATTGTTTCAACTTTTATAAGCCAAATGGCCACCACAAATTGTTTTTAGGGTCAAAAAGACTCAAGTCGCGAACCCCAAAAAGAAAGCTAAAGATAAGGCAAAAGACAAAATCAAAGTAGGTAGTGAAATTAAAACCTTAATAAACCCATAAGATAGGGCAAGCCAAGTACACCTCTGGGGTGCAGCACCGTGCCTGCCCACCCACATTTCAAAACTACTAGGTTCCAGGAGGGGAAGCAGGAAGGGAGGTCAGAATACAGCAAGACTCCATTAGAAGAAACAACATTACTAAGGTGAGTAATTTTTTTCTTCAAACAACATGAAGTCTTGCTGTATTCTGACTATATGCAGACTACCAAGCAATACCCCCCAGGAGGAGGGAGTCACAGAATCTATTTTGGGAACAGGCTGTGCAGCACAGCTGTGCCAAACCTAGCATCACTTCTTGACTGAATGTCTAGAGAGTAATGTTTGGTAAATGTGTGAACAGTTTTCCAGGTGGCTACTTTACAGATTTCCACTAAAGGTATATCTCTAGCTGCTGCGAGCAAATCAGCTGTACTTCTGGTAGAATGAGCCCTCAGGCCTGAGGGAGGTTCCTTCCCAAGCTTTGAATAGCAGAATTGGATACAGGAGACAATCCGCCTGGTAATAGTTCTCTTGGTGGCTGGTTTGCCCTTTCCCACCTCGCCATAGGTGAGAAATAACTGAGAACAGCCATTCCTATAGGCCTTAGTATGCTTCACATAGTAACTAAGGGCCCTCTTCACATCAAGACTGTGTAATCTTCTCTCCCCAGAGGAAGAATGGTCAGTGAAAAACACAGGCAATGACATAGATTGGTTCAGATGAAAGTCTGACATTACTTTGGGGAAGAGACTTTCTGTTAGTTTGAAGGACCACCTTATCCCTGTGAAAAGAAATGAAATCAGGTTCCACTGATAAAGCCTGTAACTCACTGATTCTCCTGGCAGAGGTAATAGCTATCAGGAATACAGTTTTCCATGTCAAGTATTTCAGCTCTGCTGAAGACAGAGGCTCAAAAGGAGGCTGCATAAGCTGTGCTATACTGATGTTTAGATCACAAGAAGGAGTAGGGTCTCGAAAAGGGAGGATTAACATGCATCAGACCTTTGAAAAACTTCTTGAAGACTGGATGAGAGGCTAGGGAAGAGCCCTTCCCAGCGGAAAGGAAGGCAGACACAGCTGCCAAATGTACCTTGAGAGTAGTAGGCTGGAGGCCTAAGCTATTAAGATGCACCAGATAGTCCAATACAGTAGCAATGTCAGCCAACTCTGGCTGAACAGGTTTCTGGGAACACCAAAACCCAAATCTTTTCCACTTGGAATTGTAAGTCTTTCTGGTAGCAAGTTTCCTGCTAACCTTTAGAATATCCAAGATTGATTGAGAAAGGTTTAGATTTGCATATTCTAACTCTTCAAGAGACAGGCCTTGAGCCTGAGAGCCTGAAGATTGGGGTAGAGGATCCTCCCCTGAGAGGATGTCAGAAGACTGAACTGTCTGGGAAGATATAGAGGCATTGTCACTGACAGTGACAGTAGTAGAGGATACCAAGGCTGTCTGGCCCAGTCTGGTGCCACTAGAATCATCCTGCAAGACTGAGATCTGATTTTGAGCAGGACCCTGAATATCAAAGGGAAAGGAGGAAATGCATACAGGAACCTACTTGTCCAATCCAATAGTAGAGCCTCCTGGTGTACAGAGCCTAGGAGAGGAGGCCTGCAACAAAAGAAAGGAAGTTGATGATTGTCCGGGGCTGCAAAGAGATCTATCTCTGGAGTACTCCACCTCTTGAAGATAACCTGAAGGACCAGGGGATTCAGAGTCCATTCGTGATGACCCTAAGAAATTCTGTTGAGAGCATCTGCTAAAATGTTGTCCTTCCCTGGGAGGTGCACAGCCACCAGGGACGCCTGAAGGGAATATGCCAGAGACCACATCTTCATGGCCTCTGTGCACAAGGCCGAGGACCAGGTGCCTCCCTGCTTGTTGATGTACCACATGGTTGTGATATTGTCAGTCCTGATTTGTATTACTTTCCCCTGAACAACAGCTGAGAATGTCTGCAGAGCTAGAAAGACAGCCCTCAGCTCTAGAAGAGTTATGTGAAGGAGAGACTCCTGGTGAGACCAGGTTCTCTGAGCTGTAAGCTGATCCAGATGAGCCTCCCAGCCTAGGAGAGAGGTGTCTGTGGTGAGAATCACTGAAGGAGCCTGACTGATGAATGGAACACCTTGCCAAAGATTGTTCTCTCCAGCCACCACTGGAGTGCTTGAACTAGAGTTTGAGACACTGGAACCAATTTGGAGAGAAGGTCCTTTTTCTGAGACTAGTAAGATCTGAGATGAAATTGAATATCTCTCATCTGAAACCTTGCTCCCTGGACCACAGCTGTGGAGGCTGCCATGTGGCCCAGTAACTGAAGAAAATGTCTGGCTGGACAAGAAACTAGAGGATGAAAAGAGGAAGCCAGAGTGACCAGAGACTGGACTCTTGACAGAGGAAGGAATGCTCTTGCCTGGGTAGTGTCTATGTCCACCCCTATGAAAGTGAGCAGCTGAGTAGGTTCCAGAACCAACTTTTCTAGTTTTAGAATGAAACCCAAGGACTCCAGGAGCCTTTGGGTGACCTCTAAGGCTGACTTGATTTGGTCTTAGGACTGACCTACTAGGAGCCAGTCGTCCAGATATGGGAACAGAAGAATACCTTGTCTCCTGAGGAATGCCACCACTACTGCCAGGCACTTGGTGAACACCCTTGGAGCAGATGTTAGGCCGAAAGTCATGGCTCTGAATTGATAATGGCCTGAGGGCAACTCGAACCTGAGGTACTTTCTGTGGGAATGTCTGATGGGTATGTGGAAATAGGCATCCTTGAGATCCAGGGAGGCTAGCCAGTCTCCTGGTCTCAGAGAGGGAAGAATTATTCCCAGAGTCACCATTTTGAACTTTGGTTTTGTTAAGTGTTTTTTGAGGTACCTTAAATCTAGGATGGGTCACCACTCCCCTGTCTTTTTTGGGGTAAGGAAGTATCTGGAATAAAGTCCGTTTCCCCTGTAACAAAGAGGTACCTTCTCTACTGCTCACATGAGCAGAAGAGAGGAGACTTCTGCCTCTAAGGCCTTTGTCTCCAAGGGGGAGAGGGGGCTGAAAGATCTTACTCTCATTTTTGGGAACCTTTTGAAACTGAGAACAAGTCCCTGGCTCACTACTTCCAGGACCCATTTGTCTGAAGTAATGGACTCCCAGGCCTGGGAGTAGTGAGCCAGCCTGCCCCCTACAGGAATTGGGGTCTGGCGACCTTGACTGACACTCAGGGTGTCTGTTTGGCAGGGGGCTTGGACTGAGTGGATGCTGGGGTCCTGGTCATCCCTTGTCTGCCTCTTCCCCTGAAGAATCCCCTCTGCTGGAATGAAGAGGAAGCCTGGGCTTGGCAAAAAGGCCTGTGAAAAGGCCTGCCCCTGCCAGCCCTAAACTGCTACTTCTGAGGAGTGGCCTGCTTCTCTTTTGCTGCAGCACTCCTGTAGGTGGTCCAGTACTCATCCATCTTCTTCATGTAAGCCGCTGTCTGTTCACCAAACAGAGAGTTACCAGCAACAGGAAAATCACTTGGTCTTAGTCTGGGTATCCTGTGACAAACTGATACATCTGAGCCAAGCTAATCTCCTCATGGAGACAGATGTAGCCATGACCCTGGAATGTACATCATTCGAGTCCACAGCAGCATGAAATTGGACCTTGGATGCCTGAATACCATCTGCAGCCACCTTCTCCAGCTCCTTGGCTAGCTGGGGAGGGGCAATCTTAGCCTTCTGGTACCTGGCTGTATATGCCCTATAATTAGCTTGTCTGAGTCCCAAAGAGAATGCCAAGTATTGCTTCTTGGTCATGGCATCCACTTTCCTAGAATCTTTATCTGGGGGGTGGGATGCCAGGGGAATATTAGCCTTGTCACAGGTGCAGCCTGCACTACCCCAACATGGCTGTAATGAGTAGTAAGAAATTCTGTTCCAGGACCTGACAATGTATATCTCCTGTTCATCTTTTTATCCACAGGAGGTACAGAAGTTGGAAACTGCAACATTTTTTGTGTCTGTTTCCCCAGGGATTTATGCAGAGGGAGAGACACTCTCTTCGACTCTGGGACATCCATCATTTCCATGAAGTCAGGTTCCTCCTGATCCTGTTCAGCTTCCTCAACTGGGAGCTGAAGAGCATCAGCCACTTTCTTGTAAAACAAGAAATGGGAGGGGGACTCAGAAAGTCTGGGAGGAGACACACTGGAAGGCCTTTCTGGGGAGATGTCAGGCTTTACTGACTCAACTAGGCCTTCATCTTCCTCTTCATCATACTCTTCTTCTCCATCCCAATCACCATCATTGAAAGCCTCTGGATCAATGTCAGAAGTGACTATGTCTGACCGAACCAAACCTCTGTGAACCGCTGCCGGTTCGGTCGGAACCGGGCAAAGCGACTGTACTATAGTGATCGCTTTTGCAATCTCCTCAGCGGTCAGACCATGGGAAGTCGGATCCAAACTGGCTGATTTATGCTTCCTTTTACTAGGAACCGATTCCGCAGAATCTGCTCTCCTTTTGCCTGAGGAGGTATCGCCCAGGTCAGTGGGTACTTCATCAGGTTCGGTCGTAACTGAACCAGGCTGGCCATCCAGGTCAGCGGACTTCTCAGCCTCCCTCTCCCTCAGCCTACTCAAACGTTTTTCCAGAGTGGCTTTTGGAAAGTTTTTTACAAATCTGGCAGTCTTCTTTGAGGTGGTCAAACCCCAGACAGTAAACACTAACAAGGTGAGGGTCAGCCTTAGCAAATGCCTCCTTACACTCTGTACAGTGCTGAAACCCAGTGGGACCGGTTTTCTTTTTGGGTTTGTCCGACATGCTGAAATACTGAAACAGCTGCACTTACCAGCTTTTACGCCAGGCAACTAAAAACTGATCGGTTCAAACCGTGTCACGGGTCGGTTAAAAAAATCCAGAAAATGGGATTTTTTTAGGAACCAATAAGTACCGGAAACCACAGCAATATTTTTGAACAAAACTCAAATAGAATGGGATTCAGTTCCAAACTGGACGACCGGAGAAGAACCAAAGGCAAAAACAATTTCCCACAATAATACCAGAATCACAACAATCTACTACTACCACTTACTGTTACCGAGACAGAGGTAAGAAGACCGAAAAGAAACGGTTAGATAAAACTGACTGATTTAAACTATACCGAACCGAAGTGCAGGAGGGATCTCAGGAGTGACTTCACAGCTACGTGGAGTAAAAAATCTGACGGTTACACTTCAGAGTGCTAGAGACAGAGGTGTGAAAACCGAGCTGGAGCTCAACGTTCTATGCTTCTGCATAGAGTTAGCTCTTTACTCTCTGGGGCAGTTCAAGTGCTGAGGCTAACTGCATATAGTCAGAATACAGCAAGACTTCATGTTGTTTGAAAGTAAATCACTTTGAAGCACGTAACCCAATGAGGTGTTATCAGTTGGGAGGTATACGATCAACTACTACTGAGGAGGAGAAGGATCTAGGGGTGATAATAACAAGGCAAATAAACAACTCAGCACAGTGCATGAAGGCATCAGCTAAAGCCATCAAGATGGTGGGGTGGGGTGTATTGCTAGTGGAATCTCCAGCAGGAGAGGGGAGGTGATCCTGCCTTTGTACTGGTCATTGGTGAGGTCACACTAGGCGTACTGCATACAGTTCTGGTGCCCATACTTGAAGAGGGATGTTAGATTACTGTAGAGAGTCCAGCTCAGAGAAACAAAGATGTTTGTGGGATTGGATGACAAACACTATGAGGAGAGGCTCAGGGAGCTTAACATGTACTCCCTGGAGGAGAAGAGGCATAGGGGTGATATGACTGAGACCTTTAAATTAAAGTTATAAACAAGACTGGTACGGAGGTGATATTTTAGTTGCAGCGAGGCAGGGAGGGAGGGACATGACGGAGCATGGTATGCTACTGTATATGGGGAAGATTCTGGAAATAAATGAGGAAGACACTTTTTCAAGGAAAGGCTGGTGTCTAGGTGGAACACTCAGCCCGAAGTGGTGGTATCCTGTAAGACAATAGGCAGTTTTAAAGTGTGATAGAATAAGGTGAAAGGTGAGGGTCACTGTGAGGGAGGGGCAGCTGCAGTGTAAGGGTTGCTAGCTGCACACTTGAGCAGCCTTGATAGACTGTGTTGCCTGTATCTGTTGGCAGATTTGCATGTTCATCAGATAGGAAATTCAAATAACACAGGTGACGTGGCTTTCTCTGCTGAGGCTCCAGACACACGGAACAATATAACTGATCACATCATAGAAGCAAGGGGTGTTATCAGGACCAACTTTAGTTTAAGGTTGCTTGGCTACAACCAGGTACTGTATCTACTGGAAATGTACAGTAATGCTTTACCAGAGAAGAGCAATTTGGCAGCTTTGCATTAGGCATAGGCACATTCTAATAAAGCGGGGAATGGCTGTGAATCACAATGACCACTGGTTTGCCCCTAAGCACTTACAACACCAACACAGTTCAACAGAAGGGATGCAGCTACTGAGTGCATCATTTACCTGACATTGAGAAAAACACTGATCATCACCTTGAGTTCCAAACTCTGAGCTAACAGTGGCACTGCGGGTTGCCTACTGTTTGGTTGGCATAATAAAACAAAACAAGAAAACAGAGAACATGAACAGACTGGTAAGTTCCTGCATGGGTGGAGTTGTCAGTGCACTGCATACACCTAGGGAGGTAATCAATTATAGCATAGGATGCAGGCATGTTTGCCAGGGAAATTGTTAACAGCCAGTACAGCACAACTGACACATTATGGTAACCTGTAAAATACTTAGTCTCTTCTATTTAGTGGCAACATTTGTCATACTCCGTGGGCAACTTTGATGTCTCACCACATGATAGTGGAGATGTTAACCAGCCATCTCTTCATCCATCGTCCAGTATTTGCAGTTAATGTCCCTATCCACTGCTCTCAGCTGTTGCAAATTGTGTGAGAGGCCCTTTCATACGATATGCCCCTGGTTAAACTAGAACTGCAGTCTCTGGTATTGGAACTGTGATTCACAGCAGGGCAGTGCCATTCCGTCAGAGTGTGGCCAATGCAAAACAGGAAGAAGTACGCACCTGATGCTTGCACGTCAAATAACACTGACTCCAATATCAAAGAAATTATGTGGTCCGTAGCTGGGATGTGACTTGGTTCTCTGTCTCTGGTGGGAAGTTAATGTGCTATGTGGACTCATCCTCAGACTGGGGGGTATAATACTTATTGAGATACTGGAATTAACCATGATCATCAACGATGGCTGGAAGAGGATGCTACACTGCCTTGAGCCTGTATATACACAGGCAGGTAGAGGTGGAGATAAGCAGGTGGTGTTCATGTGGCATGCCTGGACCGGACCATACAACTGATGTTTTAAATTTAAGAAAATTATACAGTGTTGCCTGGTGTGGCTGCCCATGTGCCAGTAATGACAAAAACATAAATTATTTTGCATGACTTTGGCAGCAGCAGATAAGCAGCCAGGGATGGGTCAATCACAGGACTCACCTGATCTGGGAGTGAAGAGAGAAAAACTGAGTTTTGCCTCCGCTGGCTGTGAACCGCTGCATGACACCCCACAAGTCCATGTCTGTGGATCATCAATGAGTCACTAGTCAGTCTATAACAGTGTGTGCTACTGTGCTCACTCAGTCCTGTGCTACCTGCCAACTTGACTTATAGGCCCAGATATTCAAAAGGGTTGCGCCATGCGCAACAGGGTTGCCCATGCGAAAGTCCAAAATGCGCCATTCCGATATTCAGCAGGAGGCAGTTACGCCACTGACAACAGGTTGTGCAAAAGAGCAATGCAAATGAATGCATGCTCAACAGGAGGAGAGAACCATGCATAACCAGCGCAACCCGATATTCAGTCGGGTTTGCAGAGTTGTGCATCGCAACTCGAACCTGCGCCTGCACAACCTTGAGCCAAAAAGGCTTAAGTCGAGGGCCACCCACAGGTGAGCTGCTGTATTGCAGGCGCAACACAGCAGCTGCCACCACTGGCTGCCCCAACTCCGGTCCCTGTGCCCCCCACCAGCCCGATCGGGGCAGAACGTAAAACAACCCCCCACACATCTCCCGAAGCCCGATCGCGGGCATAACCTATCAACCCCCCACCAGCCCGATCGCGGGCATAGAGTAACATGAACCCCTCCCGCCCACATCTCCCACAGCCCGATCGCGGGCATCACAGTCAGAAACCCCCACAAATATCCCGAAGCCCGATCGCGGGCAGTACAGTTATGAAACCCCCACCCACATCTCCCACAGCCCGATCGCGGGCAGAGCGTGTGAACCCCCAGTGCCCGATAGCGGGCAGAATGTCACATCAAGCCCCCAAACATCTCCCTGGTGTCTAGTGTCCCCCCACCCAGCGAGCCCCTCCACCGCTCCCCCCGCGGCGGGGGCGACAGCATCCCACCCGCTGCCACCCCCCGCCCGCCGACTGACTGTCCAGTAGGGCGCACACCCATTGGTGCAGAGCGTACAGCCAGTGAGCATGCAGCCCCTGGGACGGTCGGTCGGCGAGGTGGCGCTGCGTAGGCGGGTGGATGCTGGCATGCTCGCCCGCCCGGCGCGGGCTGGAAATAGTGAGCAAACACCAAGCTGTTCGTCAGCCATCACTTTTCTGTTGATCCACTGGACCACCAGGAGAATATTCGGGTTGGAGGAGAGCACATTCTGCCGCGATCGGGCACTGAGGGTTCACCACGTTCTGCCAGCGATCGGGCTGTAGTCTGTGCGTGGCTCAACTGTACTGCCAGCGATCGGGCTCGGATATGTATTGGGGGTTTCATCTACCTGTACTGCCCGCGATTGGGCTTGGGATATGTGTGGGGGTTTCATGTACCTGTACTGCCCGTGATCGGGCTGTGGGATATGTGTGTGGGGTTTCATGTAACTGTGATGCCCGCGATCGGGCTGCATTGTGCGTCAGTCCCCCATGGCTGCTGCCTGGCAGGGTGGCCAGGAGCAAGTCCTCGGGGATCGGCGCACCTACATGCAAATGGCATGCAAATGGCGCCATAAATAGATGCAAATGGCCCCCCCTGTGCCTTGCATAAATTAGCCCATTGCATGTCACCTTTGAACTCTCCCGGAGATTTGAGCATAAGCGCAATGGTACTGCGCCACCCAAGTATAATGCTCAACTCTCTGGCAACTTGCGATGGCGCCAAGTTCCACTTTCTGCGCCATCTTAAGTGCTGTAACAGAGGTGATATTCAAAGGGTTGCTCAATAGCGCAACTCCTGAATATCACCCCGGCCACACCCCTGTGCAACTATTTTGAGCAGCGCAGGGGCTTGCGCCTCAGAATGGCGCAGTTTGAAAATCTGGGCCATAGTGTCTGCGACTGCATTATTTTTTTTTCCTGAGTCTAACCTGCTTGCTGGTGCCATCCTCCTCCTCATTTGCTTGCTCCATCCAGATCATTGTCAGCTGGTGTCATCATGTTAAGAGATTAATACTCATAGTCATGACTCAGTACCCTAAATTCATTATCATTTCATTTGTCATCATGTAGAAGGAGTCCGAGTAAGCCTTAGGCTAGTCAGGTCCATGATGCAGTTGATGCAACGGGAATGGGTGGATTGGGACTTGGGAAACAAGAAACTCAAAGATCAGACAGGAGGATTTGTGCAGATGGGGCAGTCAGTAGGGATTCTGAGCAACCACGTGGACTCAGGAGGCAAACAAACAGGAAAAAAAAAAAGGCAAGAGCCAGAGTAATCCCCTACACCGCCCCCACCCCCGTGCACGCCTCTGATTGTGTGCTGCAGTTTACCTAGCACTCAGCAGCCAGTATATGTCAAGATAAGGACAACTACAACCACCCCTCTCACCTCTTATGTGTACTTGACCCACTGTTGCAGCTCCTCGATTGCAGCATCCCCAATCGGATTTCCCTGGTGCTCTCTACGCTTCTAATTTTTCCAGACCCAATCAAAATCAGATTGAGACACTTCTTCCCACTCCAACTGCTGGATGACATTTTGGAAAATAAATGCCTTTCTGCTCCTGCCAGTTTTTCTGCCTGCTCCAGTGAATGGTGCCCGCCACCTAATTTTAAAGAGCATGTGCCCACTGTCAGGTACCCAGCCCCCTTATATAATAGCTGACCTGCTCCAGTGTTGAGGGGTATGAAAAATTCCAAATGCTTCCGTCCAGTAAAAAAAAGTTATAGCACCCTGAATGTGTAACCCTAGAAAAACAGAGCCACTGCCTGAACCTGCTGACACGCCCACCAGGCAGGCACCCTCATGTTCATTTTGTGATGTCAGCAAATGAATGCTGTGTGTACTAAATTGAACATGTGGGTGCCTGCCTAATGGCATGTCAGCAGGTTCAGCCAGTGTCTCTGTTTGTCTCGGGGTACACATTAGGGATGCTGTAATCTTTTACTGGAGAAGCACATGGATGTTAATGCCCCTCACCAGAGCAAGATCACTGCTACTACATGTTTGAGGGGTGGGGCTTCTCGCGCTTCTGATGATGTGCTGTACTATGGGATGTGACGTCTTTGCTTCTCTTTTCCTCTAACTGATTTGATTCCAAACTTGCATGGCTTGGCCACTTTTTCCAGGGAAATGGGATTGGAGATGGTTGGTTGCACGCATCGCCGTCACCTGGCAATGAGATGTGACTTGGAGTGTTGCTGCTGTTCACCACCAGAGCACTCCTGAGCCACATACTGACTACAGTGCACACTACTCTGATTGTAGTACTGAACAAAAAAAGAGTTTTAACACAGTGATCTATAGGCATCAAATGCATGCCTTGCTTACAGTGAATGCGCGCCACTGGCTCTTCCATTTCACCATGTGTCTATCTAATAAGACAAGCAATTAAACCAGTGTCACTTATGAACATATGAATGTGCCAGCAGAAACAGACCACCCGGTCTATCTACATCTGTTCGAGTGTGCAGCTAGCACCTCTAGTTTGCAGCTGCCCCACCTCCCCTTTGTCATCCCACTTCCCCCACCTCCCCACCCTCACTCTCCCTGCCCCTGTCCCATGCCCTTTTAAAGCTGTTCATAGATTTACATGATACCACCCATTCTGGTAGTGAGTTCCATTTTGCTACCACCATCTCCGTGAAATAGTGTCTCCTCATTTCCCTCCTAAATCTTCCTCCTCTATTCTTAATCCATGCCCCCTGGTGTCCCCCCTTAGCTTAAAGACCCCATCTTCCCCATCCTTACTGATTCCCGTCAGGTACTTGAATGTCTCTATCATGTCCATCCTGTCCCTTCTATACACCAGAGTGTACATATTCAGGTCTCCCAGCCTGCTCTCATAGTCTCTTCCCTCCATTCCACATATTTTCGTTGCCCTCCTCTGCACCCCCTCCAGTAGCCTGATATCACGCTTCATGTATGGCCTCCAAAACAGCACACAGTACTCCGAGTGTGGCCTTACCAGTGACCTGTAAAGGGGAAAGATCACCTCTCTTTGCCTGGACGAAAGCCTCCTCGCTATGCAACCCAGCATATTTTTTATTTTTGCAGCCGCTCTCCTGCACAGGGCAGTATTGTTCATGGTCCCGGTTACCATTACCCCTAGGTCCTTCTCCTCCTTAGTGATCCCCAGCTTAACCCCCCCCCAGCCAGTATTCTCTCCATGTGTTCTTTGCCCAGAGTGCATAACCTTACACTTCTTTGCATTGAAACCCAGCTGCCACCTCTCTGACCACTCCTCTAGCTTGCTTAGGTCCTCTTGCAGCTGCTTCCATCCCACCTCTCCATCCACCACTGGTCCCATTTTTGAGTCATCAGGAGAGAGTCTTAAGGAAAGAAATGCTAAGATTAAACCCAACTTTTTTGTTTTGTTTTGTTTTTTTTTGGTGGGAAGAGGACAAGATGGCCCAATTCCCATTTATGTTTTCTGAAGAAAGAACTCCAATAGAGGAGGCGTGAAGTGAGTAACAAGAAGAATGTAAGAATATATTAAAACATAAGTTTTTTTAGGCTTTTCTTTCTCTCTCTTTTTTCTGTTTTAGGAAAAAGGGAAACCTCTATCCCTGTTTTTTTTTTTTAGTTCAAAATCCAGGAGAGTGGAAGAGGGCAAGAGAACCCAATTCTAGAAGGGAAAGGCAGGGCTACCCCTACAAGGGAGGGGAGAGCTCTGAGGGAATGGCAAGAGGATGCCATGTGCCCACAATAACAGGGTGAGTTGCCCAGAAGCCCTGACTCTTACATGAGCAGGGGATGGGAGGGTGTGTAAATGAATGGTGAAGATATTCTGGAACATCAGGAATGCCCCAAGCATCGATCTCCACACAGTCATTGTCAGGGGGGCAGTCCTGCACTGGGTGCCTAAGCTCAGAGGGGTTTTGAAGCATCAAAATCCCCAAGGTGAGGTGATGGACAGTACTGGGAGACCCTGTGGGAGCACAGTATATGCACTGGACATCCCTAGGGGCTCATGAAGAGGCAAAGGGATGGAGGCAGTCGTTTCTGGATGCTTCCATAAATGGCCGGGCCACAGAGGGATGAGAGTACTGTCGTTGCTCTATTCTCCAGGGAATGACAGCACCAAAGTAGCAGTACTGCAACCTACAAAATGGTGCAGACTCAGCTTCTGCATCATTTCTGAAAGGAATTGCTGGCACCGAGAGTATGCAACATCTGAGGACAGATGGACTGAAAAATCCTCTTCCTCAGATGACAAGGGGGGAGAGTAGGAGCTGAATTCAGGTAGCAGCAGTGCAAGGACCTCAGGTCAACAAATAGCCTGTTCAGCTCCGAGATAAAATTGGAGGAACACACCATCCACTAATCTGAAATAATGCCAGGTCATGGGCTCCAGAGGACCAGAAATACCTGGGAGAGAAGGACATGGGATGGGGGAGAGGAGGAGGAGGGTCAGCATGACTAGGCTAGGTTCTCTTCCAGGCTATGAGAATGCTCAAGGGATCTTACCTGGAAACCTAGCAAACTTCTTGAATGTCGAACATTCATGGACCAGTCCAGACGGTGCTCTTGGGGCTGGGGAGAGCGGAACCTTACTTTGGCATCCCTTGTACGATGCTGCTCTGAAGGTGGTGGGGTTTATGACTCCACTTCAGTGTGCGGAGTTCCAGGGTGTGGGAGTCCATTAAGAAGCAGTCGACACACATAACCATATCATGGTTGGTGCCAAGGCAGGCCCAACAGTCATCATGCTGGTACTGAATGGCACTATGACCCCCAAAGGGGGTCCAACACATAGGAGGGCAGCCACAGTACTTCTTCTTGGCCTTCCTGCTCCTATGCTCCTCAGGACCAGATATGGCAATGTGGAATAAACAGCTAAAAATAGAAAAGAGTTTGGTGCTGAACTAGACAATAAAAATAATACAAAGTGGCACCGAAGATACTGTACCTGATGCCATTAAGAAAATGGCATTGATGCATTGAGCTAGGCAGCAATGAACTGAGGAAGTGTGACACAGGTAGTCAAATACAGTTCCCACAGTATGCACTTGGTGGTGGAAAAAACAGAACTAAGGAAGGGAAGGGTCCGGCATCAGTTACTGGCAAGCCCATGAGTGCGACGTCACTATGTCTGCCTTGTGGGTGGCACCAGCACAGATAATGGTCCCCTAGGCTTCAAAAAAGACATTGCTCCCACTGGGTCCTAGCACCTCCAGCTTAGACCCATAAGTTGGAGTGAATGGCAAAGACTAATTCTTGGAAGATCAGGGCCCAGAGGCCTGAGGATTAAGCACTTCCGATTCCCATGGGCATTCTGCAGTAGCACAGCCCTTCTGACTCACAACTTATAGAATACAGCCCTTCTGGCTCAGCTCTCCATTACAGGAGCACTATACAGTGGCTTCCCAGTTCCCAAGGAGCCCAGACCCCAGGAGTGACCCCTATGGTCCAACTCCCTTCCAGATTGAGAGTACCCCCATACTCAGGGCAGATGTCCCATGGCTCCCTGGTCCCCAATCCACCCTACTAGATGAGGGCTAGCTGGCCCCTTATCAGGTTTTGGAGCAACCTGGGAAGGATGCAGATCTCTGTCTCTGCTCAGCACAACTCAACAGCTTCGGTATGCAACAATGACCCCCAGGCTCGCTCTGCAATTTTCTCTTACAGGGTTTCATCTGGCACAATCTTTGAACAATAGAAGACCAGGATAAGGCTCACACTGAGTTTACTGAATGTACCCTGGTGAAGGCTTGCAGGATTGTTTGCCTTTTTAGACTTCTCACTTGGTCTCAACAGCAGCAGGCCTGAACACCTCAGAGTCCATCTCAGACTGCCATGAGCTTATCGAGAGCACAGAAACATCTTTCCCTCCATTCTGTGTCTCACTGGATAGGGAGGGCTGTCCATCAGTCCTTCTGTCCTGCTCTCAGATTGGCCCTTATAGCCTGCCAATCCATGTGGGAGAGTCCAATTGCATCATCCTCCACACAATCCCCTGCTTTTGTCTCTAGGGCTTCCTAGCCCTTTGATTGGCTGATGGGGTCAAGGGGTACAAAGATGGCTACTCCATGACTGTACAAGAGTCTTGGCTCCAAATAACTTTATTTTATCTATTTCTGGTGCCCCTTTAGTGTGCTTGCCCCCAGGGTTCTGTTGCAACCGCTTTAGTCTGTCCTTCAGTTGGGCTGTTTTGGTGGTGGGGTAGTGAGTCTGTGAGTCATGACATGCTGGAGTCTGGAGGAGAGAAAGCCCAAAGGAGAAGCCCCTTGCAGCATTCTTTCTGTCTGATGCCATTGGTGGCAGTCGAGAGGCATAGGCGGTGCCCCAGAAATTGTGTCCATGTCTCTCCCCCAGTCCCCACTACCAGGATTTGGGGACTGGGGAGAAGAATGCAGCTGCAGCCTGAGAGAAAAGTCGCAGGAGGCACTGAAGATATTTGTGCACCCACGCTCTCTCTCCTGCTGCCACACACGCAGTCAAATGGCAGGGAGCCGGCAGTACAAATGTAAACTCTGTGGACCTCAGGAGGGCAGCACAGGCAGTCCAGGTAAATCCCCATCCCAAGGAGGGTGTTTATACATATATCTATATAATACATATCCCATTTTTACAACATTTAAATCCATAAATAGAGGAAGTTTCAGAGACATCAAGGCTTAAAGAACTGTCCTGAACCTTTATGTCATTTTCTCTTGGAAAACCCATTTTTTAAATACTGGTTTCTGTTCTGTTACTGTTCCATCTCTACAGGCTTTTTAGTTATCTTAATGGATGTTTATGACTTACACACACACATAGTAAGTGCCATTTTAGAACTATATAATGTAGTTTATGTCCCTTGCTCAGCCCTTCCATTGTTAGCACAATGCATCCATATTCTATTATAGAGTTCTGTGGCTAAGAGGGACACATAGCACATCATTACAATTCCAAAAAATGGTACTTAACATGATGGCACAGGGTCATAATATCACAAGAAATTACAGCGAAGCAATATACCACACTGCCAATACAGCGCTGTATATTGCAACCTTAATTACTGCATGTCTTGCGGGGACAGAGCTCCCTCCCCCACCCCAACTTAAAAAACTAACTCGGGGGGAGGGGTTAACACTTAATATCGCACAAAGTGCGAAAAATAAAAAAATATTTCGCATCTGGGACCGTGAATCAAAACCCAGTCCCAAACGCACTGCATGCCTCCCTAGCTGCCTGTGGCTCATCCCGTTGAGCCATGGCAGCTGCTCGCTGGCCCCCTCCTCCCAACAGAGGTTCTATCCTCTGCCTGGGAACAGTGAGAGGGTGCACTCCGCGCATACAGCCTTTCGTGGTTTTGAAACATAGAATCTGTCGGCAGATAAGGACCATGCAGCCCACCTAGTCTGTATTGCACCCTCTCACTCTTCCCAACTGCACTGTTCCTGTTGCACGGTTTTAACATGCATGGTAGAGCATACGACAAACGGACCCAGTAGGTAACATGACAGTGTAAGTTAGAAACACCGCAAGTGTTTACTAAAAGGCCCACATAGAGGAACAAAAACAGAATTGGAACCAATACTTAAAAACAGCAGCTACTGGGGGAAATGAATTACAAGTTCAGTGCAGTTCTCCTTTAAGTGTATTACTCCTTCATGGATACTAGATAAAGTACTCTAAATAATAACCATTTAATATTAAACTGTAGTTTCTTAAAAAAATAGACTAATATCTGAATTACCTGATTAATAAACAACCAGGCTATCAACTTTTATGGGGGCAAAGGAGATTTAAATTTTTCCCAAAAAAAGTCCTTCTCTGTTTCTCTCTGAAGGGGCACACTAAGATAACATGCACAAGGTCCTCATTATTGCCCATACCACAGCTACAGTTAATTAACAGGGTTTTATCCTTAGAAAATCTAACTTTCCTTGCATTACCAGGGCATGCATGAAAACAGTACGTGGTAATAAGTCTCCTATCTTCCAGGTTATGAAGTAATTCCAAATATTTTTTTAGGTTGACCTGCCTTTTTTGTTGATAGCTAACCTTGAATTGACTGATAGAATTTCATAGCTTCTGACTCCTTTTTGCATGGCTTTATCTATAAACCTACAGTAATGCTGACTATATCATGCACCAGCTGTGGGGGATAAAAATTAGAAAAATAGAATCGATATTGTAACCCATTAATTTTTTAACAGCTCTCTATTTGACTCGTAAAAGGAAGGGATTCTCCTCTCTAAAGATATAAAGGACACTCAAATGAGCAGCATTTGAGTGCAAGGAGCCACTCTAAGCAGGCAGTGTCTCCAGTCTATGAATGTCCACCATACCCCATTATTCAACACCATACAAAATGCTATTCTAAGCTGGCCCAGTGGTGCTGAGGGTTGAGGGACAGGATGCCACACCACACACCATCCTGGAGACCCGTGTTCAAATGTGGACTTGGGTTGTGGGGGGGGGGTCAGCCAGGGTGGGAAAGGACTAAGCATCCAAGGACTGCTCTCTCAGAGAGGGAGGGCTTATTTGCCCAGCCTCTGGCTGCCATCATGTGGAGTCCTTGTACTAGTACAGGCACGGGGGGCATGTAGGATGGGGCTGTGGCTTTGTGATGCATGCATGCCTCTGTAGACATGCATTCATGACAGAAGCAGCAGGGAAGCAGGGTGAAAAGTGGCAAAGGGAGCGGAGGCTTAATAAAGTCCTACACGTCCACCTGTGGATCCATGCCGTCGCCTGGGATCACCCTTCATCCAAACTGGATTTGCGCCAGGGAGGGGGCTAGTACAGCCCTCCCTCCCCTGATCTCACCATGGGAGGGGGGGAGAAACTGTGGGAGTGCCCTGACTGAAGGTAGATCCTAGGGGAAACATGCACCAGTCCGGTGAGACAGGGACAGGGCTGATAAGCCACCCCAGTTGTTCTACAGTAGAAAAAACTGTATGGAAAACAAATACTTATTTTAACCTTGGCATTTATAGCGTGTCATACTCCTTTTATCGAATTCTATCTATAATTATAACTGAAATAAGAAATAGCATTAATATCTAATCTTAATTTCTTTGCCAATAAAGTAATAGAAGTCCATTTTTCAGACAGCTCAACTGTAGTCCTAAATACAGTAATCATAATACAATATTTACTTATCCAATTTAATTTTGTTCCAAAAATGCAATTTTAGAATGCCACATTTCCCTAATTATATTACTTTTGTACATTTATTATCAGTTTATTTGAATTAGCTAGTTCATAGAAAGGATCTGTCATCCTCTGTAAGCCCGAGTGTACAGTATACAATAACAGCATATCATCTGCATATGCTAGGCACTAACACTTCTTATTTGGTAATTGAGTCACAACGGCATTTAAGTTTAATAATATTGTGCCAGCAGGCATCCTTGCTTAACTCCAGCTTTAGATTACTCTCATTGTGTATCTAATTTCCATCCATGTGGTGGAGTATAGCCTTAAAGCAGCAGTGCAATCAAATTCGGAAAAAGGTTTGACCCTACCTTTTTTTCACTATAAAAGATTCTAGGCATCTTCCAGTTTCATTTGGTAGTACACTTTTCTAGTTCTACCAAAATCTGAGTATTTTAAAAATGTTTTGAGTTTTTTTTCTTAAGAAAAAAAGATGGCTGCCACATTTTGCATAGAAATAGCACTGTAAACTTGGCAAGGATTAGGATCGAAAAAACTAAAGACTGACTCATGGTGTCCAGCATATGAGGTACCTAGACAAGTATATTTGATACATGCTAATATTTTCCTTAATTGTAGCTGAAACTAACTTTTTTGGAAAAACATTTTTCATTGCACTGCTGCTTTAATGTATTATTTAATAAAGATGGATCAGTATTTAACTTTATTAGTTCTTTTCATAAGAGTTTTCCTAATTAGAGGAGATTTCAGATCAGTGGTCCCACGGGGAAGCCCCAGATTGGACGACAGGTCCAAATGGCCCATTTGCAAAGACTAGTCCAGATCTGGCTTGACACCTGTGTTGGCACCAAAGCAGGACCCAACACCAGCCCCATCAATGAGCTCTGAGCCCACAGTGGAAGCAGTGTCAGCACCAAGGTCAGCTGGGGCACCAATGCTGAAATCCCCCTGGTTCTGATGATGGCATCATTGACAGTGACATCATCATCAGCACTGCTAGTGGCACGAATGTCAGAATTGTCACTGACATTGGCACAGACCTCACTGACCCCAGTGTTAACACTGCTAGGGGTATCGATGCCAGAGCCAGTGCCAATGTCGACATTGACCCCAGAGTTAGCACTGCAAGTAGCACCACTTCCAGAGATGGTATTGATGGTCAGCATTTCCGAACATATGAAATGCCAGCAGAAACAGGTCTCAGTCTATCGGGTCTGCTCGTTTGTGCAGCTAGCCCCTCAACTTGCAGCTGCCCACCTCCCTCCTCCTCCAACAACTCACCCCTCACTCTGTTCCACCACTTCTTAAATCTTCCCACTGTTCTACAGGATACCACTTCCTCGGGCAGAGTATTCTATTTGTCCACCACCCTTTCCGTGAAGAAGTGTCTCCTGATTTCCCTCCTGAATCTCCCCCCCCCAATCTCAGCTGATGCTGTCTCATGTCCCTCCCCTTTGATCTGGAAAATCTCTTCTGTGTTAGTCTTGGATATTCCCTTTAAGTATTTAAAGGTTTTGATCATATCTCCCCAATCCCTCCTCTCCTCCAGGTACACATGTTCAGCTCTCCCATGCTCTCCTCATAGGATTTTCCCTCCATTCCCTAGATCATCTTCATTGCCCTATGCTGCACCCCCTCCAACAACCTGATGTCCTTCAGGAATGGATGCCAGTACTGTATGCAGTATTCCAGGTGCAGCCTGACTAGTGACCTGTACAAGAGAAGGATCACCTCCCTGCTCCTGGAAGAGAGTCCCCTCGCTATTCACCCCAGCATCTTGTTTGCTTTTACAGCCACCTTCCTGTACTGAGCTGAATGGTTCATGCTTCCCGTAATAAGCACCTCCAGATCCTTTTCCTCCACAGTGCATTCTAACTCTGCCCCCCCCCAGCTGATATTTCCTTCCCTGGTTCCTAGCTCTGAAGTGCAGCACCTTGCACTTCCAGGCATTGAACCCCATCTGCCATGTTTCCGATCACTCCAGTAGCTTGGTCACGTCCTTCTGCAGTCCCCTCCACCCTTCCATGTCATCTACCACAGCTCCCATCTTGGTATCGTCTGCAAACAGACTGATCTTACTCCAGACCCCGTGTGAGATATTGGCTATGAATATCCCAAACAGCACTGGTCCCAGTGCGAACCCTCGGCACCCTGCTTGTGAAGCCCCTCGGTGATGAGAATTCCCTCCTACCGCTACCCTTTGCTGCCTACCCCTCAGCCAGTTGGTGATCAAATGACCATTTTTGTTCCTACCCCTATGTATTCCAGCTTTCCCCCCAGCCTCCCATGCGGCACAGAATCAAAGGCCTTGCTGAAGTCCAAATACAAGACATCCACTGCATGGCCTTGTCCAGCTCCCTGATCACCCAGTCGTAGAACCCAGCTAGGTTTGTCTGGCAGGATCTGCCCAAAAGAAACCCAAGTTGATCATCTTGGAGACCATTATCTTACAAAAAGGTCACCAGTCTCTCCTTCAGGATTGTCTTCATGAGCTTCCCCATGATTGACGTTGAGGCTCACCGGTCTGTAGTTGCCTGGTTCATCCTTTGGGCCACTTTTATGAATGGGCACCAAATGGGCCATCCTCCAGTCCTGTGGCACGCATCCTGTATCCAGAGATTTACTGAACAAGTCTGCCAGTGGTCCCGCCAGGATTTCCACTAACTCCCTAAGCACTCTATGGTGAATGCCGTCTGGTCTTGGTGCCTTGTTCAACCTCAGCACCCTTAGTCCTTCTAGTACCCTGTCCTCTGTTATCCTGATATCAGTCACCCCCTCCACCATGCCCAGTTCACCTCCCCCATGAGGTATCTGCCCCCTTTTTTCCTCCGTGAACAAAGAGCAGAAATAATCATTCAGTGCCTCTGCCTGGCTCCCCTCCCCCCTTCTTAATCCTCACAATCTGGTCTTTGTTTCTCCTTCTCTTGCCAATGTAGCTGAAGAAGTCCTTTTCCCTGTCCTTCACTCCCTTTGCCAGTCTCAGCTCCCTGGATGCCTTGGCCACCCTGACTAACCTGGTAACCTCCCCGGACTTCTTCGTGTACTCTTCCTTGTCCCCTTGCCCACCTGATTTCTTGAGTCTCTGGAATACTTTTCTCTTGGTCCTCACCCCTTCCAAGACCTCTCATGTTAGCCAACTTGGTTTCTTTGCCCTACTTTCCTTGCTCTGTGTCCTGGTATAAGTCTCAGCAGCCTCTGCTAGTCTCCTTTTAATAATATCCCATTTTTGGTCAGCATCCATGCATGCCTGAATTCCCACCAAATGCCCAACCAAAATTTCCCCCATCCTGTTAAAGTCTACCCCCTTAAAATCTATCACCCTGGTACCCGTACCTCCTGTTTCTCTGCCCACATTGAGTGTGAACCACACCGAGTGGTGGTTACTCCCAGCCAGGGGGTCATCCACTCCCAGATCCCTTACAGCTTCCCTGTTTGTTAGTACCAGGTCCAGAGTCCTTCCCACCCTAGTTGGCTCGCGGACCAACTGCACCAGGAAGCTGTCCTGAAATGCCTCTAGTAATACCTGCTCCTTTGCACTCGTGGTGGTTGGGGTGTTACAGTCCACCCCAGGGAGGTTGAAGTCCACCCCCCCACCACTACTGTGTTTCCCTTCCTACAGAACCTTCTAATCTGCTCAGTCAACTCCCTATCCAGGTCATCCCCCTGTGCTGGTGGCCTGTACACCACCCCCACCCTCAGTGTCCTTCTTTTGGAGTCTTGAAACTGCGTCCATAGGGCCTCTGTCCTGCCCTCTTCCCCTTCCTCCCTCATACATCTTATCCCTTCCCTCATGTAGATTGCCACACCCCCCCTTCCGCTTAGCCCTGTCTTTCCTGAATATCTTATACCCTGGGATCATCATGTCCCAGTCCTGGTACTGGGTGGCCCATGTTTCCATGATGGCCGCTATGTCCACCTTCCCCACTGCCAGGAGAGCCTGCAGCTTGGCTGATTTGTTACCTAGGCTTCTCGCATTCAGTGAGACCACCATCCAACCTATGGCCCCCCCCTTCCTGGTTTTCCCCTCTCCTAACCCTTCCTTGCACCCCTACCCCAAATTCCTCTCTGATAACTTAAGGGGTAAGCATGCTTGGCTCCCCATTCTCAGATCCTCGCCTACCACCCCCCCCACCTAATTTAAATCTACCCTTGATGATATGTACCCCTCAAACCTCTGCTTCCCTGCTCAAGTGCAGCCTATCCTCTGCATATAGATAATTATTGTCACAGGTTCTGCCCCAGTCTCCCACTATCCTGTTCTTGTTTCTCTGGGAAGTCATGGAGATTGTAAATGTTTCATGGGTAACAGCTTGTGAAATTAAATTTTACATATTGCAAACCTATCTCTGTATACATTAATATCCCTACTCAGTGGTCATCTTTACAAAGAAACTTACAAAAATACTCAGATGATTTAGTTCAAAGTTGGGGTTTCAGTGTGCATTGCTGTTGTCATAGTCTTACAAGGTAAGTAATGGCTCATTTCAGTGTTACGGTACTGTACCTGAAGAATGACCCAGTGACCCTCCTTAGCCGATATGTCCAAAGCTTGCTCAGCTACTACTTCTTGTCCTTGTCCGAGAGACACATTATGGAATTTCCCATTGTCCAAGGTAAAATCCAGCTTCTTGCCTAAAGGGCAATAATGCAAAAGTGCACATGAAGGTGATGCAGTGTTGTTTCTAAGTACCTATCTTCATTTTTGTTTTATTGCTAGCTTTTTAGTTTGCATTGATGATACAAGTTTTTATTTTTAGTGCACAGATCACACACTGTGCAACAACCTACTGCAAAGCTGCAGCCACTGTGCTACAACTGAAGCATTTTGCTTTAAACGCCTCTGTTCTAAATGTGGGTCATTGCACCAGGCCCTGGCATGGAATTGCCTGTCATGTTACCCATCACCCACAAGAAGCTGCTCAAGCTGCAGTCTGATCCATCTTGAAGCCCGTATCGTCAGTGTGGCTACACATGTCCAGAAAAGGTAAGGGCAGCCCTCAGGAGGAGGCAGCAGAGAGACATTCAGTGTTCATTCATGTCTGGATAAAGTTTCTCCTTATTATGTAAGCAAAGGGTGCAAAATGTGTTCCCCCCTAAAAAGAAACATTTATGAACAGTGCCCATCACAGTGTGAAAGCCAATAAATATAGGTTACTCACCTGTAACCATAGTTCTGCTAGTGGTATACAGTTTAAGTGGCACACTGGATGTGTCCTAGCCTTACAATCAAAGGGTCAGGGGTTTGATCCTATATGAGGGCACATGTGAACTGAATTATCAACGTCTGCATTGTCAGTGCCTCAGAAGATTGCACACTCACCTCTGAGGCCAGAAGATCAGAAGGCTGTGAATTCTATCCCCACTCCAGGCACTTGGGTTAAATCCCAATACTGACACTGTAGTGCAGCATGAGGGGGGGTGCTGCACTCCTGAGGTGCCGTTTTTTTAGAAGAGACGTTAAACCAAGGTCCCATTTGTGTAATCTGCTAGTAGTTCAGGCAGATGTTAAAGATCCCATGGCACTTCTCGAAAAAGAGTAGGGGAATTTTTTAATACAAACGTATTTTTCACATCATACATACATATTTTTCCATAATACAAAAAAAGTCAAAAATTATATACACAGTGACAAAAGAGAACCCATATTTCCTGTGTTCCTTCTTATCCTGCCCAGTGTATATTTTTTCACATTTTTCTTGTTTGCATTATCCAAATGTCTTTAATTCATAATTATAAACAATATCCAATTCTGTTTGTAACTTAAACATCACATCTTCTAATATCAACCTTTGCCCTTGTAGAAACCTTTGACACCTTATTTGCCATATAGTCCATTTTATACATGCAAAAATTACATATATGATTCTCCTATCCCATTGCTTCCATTCCTTCAAGAGTTGTCTAAACACTAATTGCTCATATGTCATATTTGTAAAACATTTAGTATTCCACATTCTGGCTAACTTTTCCCATAAAGTGCAAATAAAGGAACATTCAAAAAAGAAATACTCCATGGTGTTTATCTTTCCTATACGTTCTTCATGTAATTCTTTCTTCAATTACTTTATGCTTGTGATTGTTCCGTACATTTAATTTTCCATGACTGCACATCCATACGGTTTCTTTCATTTTCTTCGGAATCCTATTTTCTAGCGTGGCTTCTAAGATTGTACTCTCCTTTATGTGATTTGGTACCTTAAAAACTGGTGTTTCATAATAATTTTCTGCGACTAATCGCTCTTTTTGCCCCATTTCCATTACTTTCCTGATGCATATATACTGTATATATATATATATATATATATATATATATATTAGGTTCTGCTTAATGTCTTTACCTGGGATAGCACAAGTCTGTGTATCTGATACTAAATTTTGGACTGCTGTTGCCAACCTTTTATTCATAACTGTAGCTAATATTTTATAATCCAAAGTTAGCAGTGTAATAGGTCTCCAATTTTTTATGCTTGATTTATCCCCCTTCTTTTTACAGAGAAACATTGTTATTCCTTGCTTCATGCTATTCCCTATTTATCCTCTCTCAGATACATAATTATATACCTCCTTAAGCACAGGTGTTATATCTTTATATTTTTTATAAAACTCATTAGGTATACCATCTATACCTGGGGCAGTATTATTAAATGGTGCCCAAATTGCTTTTTTTATTTCTGTTTCTGTCATCTGTTCTTGCAGAATCAGTTTCTCATTTTTTGTAAGTTTGGGTATTTTCACCTCCTTAAAAAAGGAGGTATCCACTACCTGTTCCCCTTTTGGAAATTCCCCTTGCATATGCTGTTGTACAATTAACTTAATTTGCCTAAGTTCTGTTTGCTTACACCCTGCTTCATCTGTTAACTCCATCATTACTCTATTCTGTATTCTTTCCTTATTACTGTCGTATGGATTAACCTGAAATTATGTTTCCCTGAATACCCCACTTTTGTTCCATAATTAGAGATTTGGCCCTATTGTACTGAAACTTGTACATTTCCTCCTTAACTGATTTTATTATGTTTGCTTGCACGCATGTGCAAGAAACATAGTACCATCATCGGAGATTTCGGAGGTGTGTCACCTCCTCCTCCAATTCAGTCAGTGTGTTGGCAGGCGCGGCCCCTGTAAGCCAATGCATGCTGGAGCTGTCTATGACAAGCTCCAAAATGCAGTGGTATACAGTTCAAAGGGGGAGCTACGCTTGAGTGAGCAGCGATAAGATATCACCTGCTCATGCGCAGCTCCCCCCCCACACACACACACACACACACACACACACACCACATGCACGCAGGCGTTGCCTTCGCCCCCGCACACGCACTGTATAGCCGTCGAGGTGCCCAATCCCCATTGGCTGTGCTGTGTTCCCCGCCTCCCCTCAAAACCTTCCAAATGCCACGCTGGGTGCCACCCCAGTGTGGCAACTAATAATATAGCCGATGAAATTGCCCAATCCCCCATCGGCTCAGTCCCTCACCCCCAGTACTAAGTGTCACGCTGAGGAGCCCACCCCAGCATGGCAATCGATGCTTAGGCGGCGGGGGTGCCCAATCCATCGGCTGAATGCCCCCAACTGTCCTTGTGCCACGCTGAGCCCACCCAAGCGTGGCAAACATCCAGCGTCGTCCTTTTTTAACCTGTAAAAAAAGCGGTCCCGCGTAGTCTCTGGCCCCCTCCCACAGCCCACCACCCACTGCGCACCCTGCCTCCCCACCCCACACCCATACCTACCTCCGGACCTCGGCGTGACAATCTCGGTGGACGGGAACATATCTGCACTCTTCAAAGCCGACTACCGAACTGAGGAAATGCCCGGTAAGCTGTATAATGGGCTAGATGGGGGTTTCAACTTTGTTGCATATCTCAGGCATTTTTGGAATTTTGACCAAATTTTCAACATGGGGTTTTGGGATCTCTTCTCTTGAATGATGTCACTGTCATGGCGTTATTTGGGCCGAAGGGTGATTTCGCAGTCACTGCATGAAATCACCCTTTGGGTCTAGAACAATGCCATAACAGTGACATCAGTCATGAAAGGGGTCCCAAAACCAAGTTAAGGTTGATGCATCAAAAAAATGACTGTTCTGACGTCGTTGCGCAGTTCCTCGCGGGCTCGTAAGTTCACAATTTTCAAAATTTCACTCCAGATTTTCAACATTGCCATTTTACCACACCTTCTTATGAGTAGTACAGCTGTCATTTTCATCTCACCTAAAATGTGTTTCGCCCGCTATCAGCACAATGGGCGCTGAGTCGGTGTGCAAATCAATGTACGGGACAAATTAAGAAAATCACAGTGAAACTGTTCATGAGCAGAGGTCTAAAATGGCTATGTTGAAAATTTGGTGAAAAAATTCAAAATGACTTTATTTAGCGCAAGCAGCAGTTCCACGCATGTCGAAGTTCGCGAATTTTCAATATTTTCACTCCAGATTTTCAACATTGCCATTTTACCACACCTTCTTATGATAGTACAGCTGTCATTTTCACATCTCACCCAAAATGTGTTTCCGCCCATGTAGCGCACAATGGCGCAGTCGGTGTGCGAGATCAATGTACAGGACAAATTAAGAAAATCACAGTGACACTGTTCATGAGGTGAGGTGTTAAAATGGCTATGTTGAAAATTTGGTGAAAAAATTCCAAAAAATTACTTTTACGAGCGTGCGTTGTACAGTTCCTATGCACGCTCGTAAGTGTGTGAATTTTCAATATTTTCACTCCAGATTTCCAACATTGCCATTTTGCCACACCTTCTTATGAGTAGTACAGCTGTCATTTTTCACATCTCACCCAAAACGTGTTTCCGCCCATGTAGCGCACAATGGTGCAGTCGGTGTGCAAAATCAATGTACGGGATAAATTAAGAAAATCACAGTGACACTGTTCATGAGCAAAGGTCTTAAAATGGCTATGTTGAAATTTGGTGAAAAAATTCAAAAATTACTGTTTTATGGCGTGCGTTGTACGGTTCCTACGTACGCTCGTAAGTTCGCAAATTTTTAATATTTTTACTCCAGATTTTCAACATTGCCATTTTACCACACCTTCTTATGAGTAGTACAGCTGTCATTTTTCACATCTCACCCAAAACATGTTTCCACCCATGTAGCGCACAATGGCGCAGTTGGTGTGCAAAATCAATGTACGGGACAAATTAAGAAAATCATAGTGACACTGTTCATGAGCAAAGGTCTTAAAATGGCTATGTTGAAAATTTGGTGAAAAAATTCCAAAAATGACTGTTTCTGACGTCACGTTGTACAGTTCCTCATGCGCTTTATGAAGTTACGCGAATTTTCAATATTTTCACTCCAGATTTTCAACATTGCCATTTACCACACCTTCTTATGAGTAGTACAGCTGTCATTTTTCACATCTCACCCAAAATGTGTTTCCGCCCATGTAGCGCACAATGGCGCAGTCGATTGTCGAAATCAATGTATGGGACACATTAAGAAAATCACAGTGACACTGTTCATGAGCAGAGGTCTTAAAATGGCTATGTTGAAAATTTGGTGAAAAAATTCCTAAAAATGATTGTTTTACGAGCATGCGTTGCACAGTTCCTATGCATGCTCGTAAGTTTGCAAATTTAATATTTTCACTCCAGATTTTCAACATTGCCATTTTATTACACTTCCTTATGAACAGTACAGCTGCCAATTTTCATATGTCACCCAAAATGTGTTTTCGCACATGTAGCGCACAATGGTGCTGTTGGTGCTGTAAAGCAATGTTTAGGACATATTAAGAAAATCACAGTTATAATCTGTTCATGAGCAGAGGTCTTAAATGGCTATGTTGAAAATTTGGTGACAAAAGTCCATAAAATGACTGTGTTCTGAGTGAGCATGCAGATTTCCGCACCCTTGTTAGTTCATGACTTTGTAATATTTTCAGTCCAGATTTTCACCAGTGGCATTTTCCACACTTCCTTATGAACAGTACAGCTGTCATTTTTCACAACATGGCTGAAGTGTGTTTTTCACAGTTTCAAGCGCAGAGATCGTGGTCGCTGTCTGCGAAATCATTGTTCGGCACAGATAAAGAAAATCACAGTGACACTGTTCATGATCGGAGGCACCAAAATGCCTGAGTTGACAATCTGCTGTAAAAAATCCCCAACCTAATTATATTACGGGTGTGCGTTGCACAGTTTCTATGTACGCTTGTGACTTCACCATTTTTTTAAATATTTTTACTACAGATTTGCAACATTGCCATTTTTTACACCTCCCCATGAACAGTACAGCTGTCATTTTTTACATCCTGTTCGGAATGATTTTGCACCTGTGGTGCTAAATGCCGTAGTCACTGTGCATAAGCAGCTTTCGGCTAACAAACTGATATTCCCCCTGTTCATGAGGTGGGGTCACAAAATAAACATGTTGAAAATTTGGAGTGAAAATACCAACGAATGCCTGAGGTATTAGGGTTTCCAACCATAACGCCCAACCCTGTAGAGAATGACAGGCATCGGGGTGTGACTTGGGATTCTTGCCTGTGATGCTCATACCATTCCACACCTTGCAGTCAGTGAGAGGCATCGAGGTATGCCTTGGACTCTTCGGCCCCAGACTTCACCCCATTCTCCTATATCACACCCATCTCACCATATTTCCTAATGAAATGGGGTACGCATAAGGGCCAAAGACCCCAAGGAACACCATCACACTTGTTAGTGTCTGCAGGGTGGGGTGTGGTGAAATGGCGTGGCCGCTATGCCTGACGACCCAAACACACACTCCAATGCCTGTCACTCTCTGCAGGGCAGTGGTGGGGTTGGCTTCAGTTCAATACTTCACTGCCATTCCTATTACGCAGCTCTGTAACTTCTACACTACCACTGCCAATGCCAGCAAGCAAACATTCGGCATTGACAAATGCTTGTTTCTTCTGTTACATCTCCCTTTTCTGTAACTTGGAAAGTTAACAGTTTCAAATATTTTGCTCTTAAACTTAGATATTTTGTATAATTGGATCCTTCTCTCTCTCTCTTTTTAGATTCTTCTACGAACAGTTGTTTTATGCCCACTTTTGCGTCTTCCTACCATTCCAACATGTTTTCATATAAGAAACACACTGCCCTTGCTAATAGTAGAGTTTTGATTTCCTTTTGTGTACTTTCTTCTTGCAATAATGATAGATTCATTTCCAGTATCCCTGTTTCATTTTTTTGTTTTTATGCAAACCTATATTGAGTTTAACTGCCACATGGTCTGATGCTTCTAATGGAATAATATCTATCATATGAATGTTAGTATTTTTGGGTAAAAGCCAGAAATCTATTCTTGTTGAAATTTTCCCTCTGTAGTATGTATGTTTTGGTTCTTTTTTTTTTTTACTTATTTTATTTGCATCTTCTAATTCAGACCTTTTAAGGATTGTGATGAATTTATTTGTATCATAGAATATCTTCCTTGTTTTCCTACCCCAATCTTTTGTGTAAGTCCACAATTGAAATCCCCGTAATACAATTTTTGAAGTGTGTAGAATGGGCTCTAATTTTTGCATGAGCTCATTCCTTTCTTTTTATTTGTGGGTTGTATATATGATTAATCTTATGTGTGCATGTTTATACTGTAGGTCTGCTATCAGGACCCTACCTGGACATACATTTATTATTTTTCCTATGCTAAAATCTAGAGTCGTGAACAGTATGCCTACCCCTGAACACTTTTCTTCCCCTATTGACCAAAGTGATGGTCCTAACCTTCAGTCCTTTTGAACCTGCTGTATTTCTGGCAAGGTATGTAGTCTAGTATCTTGTACATACTGTATATAATGTCCCCTCTTATGTCCTTTAAAATAGATAAAGTGGTTAATCTCTTATTTCTGTTTTTAACACTCTTTATATTACATGTAATGCATTGTAAATCTGTCATAAGAGAGGAGAATAAACAAGTGTAAAAATAAATTCGATCCTTTATATATGCTTTATCTTTACTTTCCTGTTTTGGAAGTCTGTGTATCTGTGGACTCATAGTACTCTGAAGACTGTTCCTGAATTGACGATGAAATTGATGGAGTCTGATTCCCCTTCAGAATCTGCAGATTCTTTTTCTTGAAATATTTTGTATTTGTTTTGCAGTGTTATTGCTCCATCATCTTGTTTTTTAAGCTTTTTTCTTGGTGGCTTATGTAATTTTTTGGACTGTGTAACCATTTGAAAAGGCAGGCCTGGTGGTGCACTTGGGAGCATGACTTGCCTTTCTGCTTGCATCATGTCCTGATTTATGTTTACTTCTTCTGTTTGTTGCTGTTCTTTCAAATCTGTAGTCACTGTTGTGTCTTGATGGTTTGCTTCTGTATTAGTCTCCTTTTTGGGGGCGAGGGGGGTGAGGGGAGGTGCTTTGTGACTGCCCTTACTGCTTGGTTGTTTTTTGGAGTTGTTTCTTCACATTTCTCTTTTTCTTTTGCCAATCTGTCTCTTTGCGCTAATGCCACATAAACATCCTGCTTTGCTTTCTCTGCAAGATCTGTACAGTTGTGTTTAGACCATGGGCAACTTGTAAAGGTATGACCATTTTCTTCACACAGTCTACCTTTTATTTTGTTTCTACAAGAGGCTCCATAATGGCCTGTTTCTCCACTTAATCCACACTTGATTTTAATCACACACATTACTAAGATGCCATCTGTCCCCACATCTGTAACCTGCTCTTGGCTGTCCACCGTAAAAGACCACTCTGTCTCTACCTAAACAAGAACTAGCCAGAGCCGATAGGGCTGTGAAGAGCTACCAAGTGACCAAAGTTACACATATGCGTAGGAATTATTTGACGCCCGGGTGTAACTTGGCCATTTTTTGGAGGTGTTGCACCAAATTTTCAACATGGCCTTTTTTGACCCCTCCTCATGAAGAGTGCCAGTGTCATTTTGTTCACTTGTTCTGAAAGGTGATTTCGTAGAGCAAACATGCTGTTCTGTGCCACAGGTGCAAAAACACATTTTGGGCAGGTTGTGGAAAATGACAGCTATACTGTTTTGAAGGAGGTGTGCAAAAATGGCAATTTTGAAAATGTGGAGTGAAAATATTAAAAATTGGTGAAGTTAGGAGCGTGCATAGAAAATGCACAATGCACACTCATAACGCAGTCATTTTTTGGAAGTTTTTCACCAAATTTGCAACATGAGCTTTTTGGGACCCCACCTCATAAAAAGTGGCACTGTCATTTAGTGAATTGGTCCCAAAAGGTGATTCTGCACAGTGACCATGAATTCACCTTTCATGACCAAGTAACAAAATGACAGTAACACTTTTCATGTTGAAAATGTGGGGCAAAAATTAAAAAAATGGCCGATTTATCAGCATAAGTCGAAAACCCTACTGAATGGCATTATAGCACGCTTACCTTAGATTATTCAGTTCGCTGTTCGGCTTTGAAGAGTGCAGACATGTCCCGGCCCAGAGAAGAAGACAGTGCCAACCTCCAGAGGTAAGTATGGGGTAAGGGGGTGTGGGGAGGTGGGTGTTCAGTGGGAGGGTGGGGATGGGAAGGAGGACTGGAGTGATGATGAGGGACAGTTTTCTTTTTTACAGGGAAAACAAAAAACATGAGTGAAGCGATGAGGAGGGACCATTTTCTTTTTTACAGGAAATAGAAAAAGAAAACATTTGGGCACACTGAGGTGGGCTCCCAGTGTGCCAAATGATGGGAGGGGGAGTTGTACAGAATGCCAACACAGGAATTGGGCACCCCGATGTCTAGGGGGTGGGGGAAGAAAACAAAAGTTAGGCACACTGAGGTGGGCTCCCAGTGTGCTGCATGAGTCTGGGAGAGTGCACATCTTTGGGTATACTGGGGTGAGCTCTCAGTGTGCCACATGAGTTGAGGGGCACAGAAAAATCTTTGGGCACACTGGGGTGGGCTCACAGTGTGTCATGCAGTTGCAGTGAATGGCATTTTGCCATTCACAACATGACAGCACCAGCAGAACTGTACATGCGCACAAGTCGTGTGCATGCGCAGTTCATATACCAGAATGTGTAAGTAACAGCTGAAATAGTGTGGCTGTTATTCTGTAGTGGCCGATCATAGCAGAGGGGTTTAAGCTCCATTGAGCTTTTGGAAGGATACTTTCAAATGTCCAACAGAAGGTTCCATAATTGACTGTTTTTAGAGCTATTGAGCAATCCCAAAACAGCTGTAGGTTCCACCCACAGCCCTAAAAAACAGTTTGGCAGGTGTATTTCTCCATTAATTTGTCTCAAGGTTACTTTAAATCTCCATCCTCCTGTCCATAAATGTTCTTCATCCAGGATTGGTTCTGGGGGACCATTTAATTCACATTTTTGTTCTAGCCAAAAGGATATGTCTGCTGTGTTGACACCTTCATTTTTTTTTGATGGTGGGGGAAAGGAGCCGGAAGGTGTGTGACCGACGCAGAATCTCGCTGTCTCATTTTGTGGAGTAAAGTGGAGAAGCAGGGAGAACTTTGCTAGCTGTTTTACTTTAACAGGTATGCCACCATTGCCTGTGTTTGTTGGTCTCCTTGCCAGTCAATCTTAAATTCTGCCTTGTGGTGGCCGGAATTTCTCCTGGTGCTTTTGTCTTTTTCCCTGTAGAGGAGAAAAGAAGCAGAAGAGTGTGAAGTGCGGGGTGGAGATGTCCGCTAATCGGTGGCAGCCAGGAGGTTTTCCCGAAGCGGACCCCCTGGCAGGGAGTTCAGGCAACAGCCAGTCGGAACGGCTTTGCACCAAAGGAAAGAAAGCTTCGATCTTATTTACAAAACTGAGTATTCTTCTCCCATATTGATGCTTGTGATTTTGTGCTCCTGTTGTGCAGAACTAATTGCTCTAAAACTTTTTAGGGATGCAGATTTTTATGGTTTTAAAGTTTTCATATGTCCTCTCTATGTTTTTTTTTATCTATCTTATATTATATCCCGTGCTTTGTGGTCTGTGATTTGTGAACTGTGTTTCATGTTTTAGTGTTTTTTGAGACACTTAAAAATGATTATTTAAGTATTTTTATAAAAGTGAAAAGTTTATTTTATTTTCGTGCCAAAGTCACTTTTTAGTCACGTGAGCTAGGTATTTATACGCATGCATGGCGTTTTATCTCAGATTCCTTTTGCGACTAAAGACCAAAGACGTATCAATATTTTCATCGAGCGTTGCTGAGTAAAACTATGCCTTTGTATCCTTCAGTTTTTTAACTTAATTTCAGGACAGGTTTTTGTGTCTTTTTGCAAAAATTGAATGCAAACGTGAACGAGGACGAAAGTTTTAAAATTCTGCTGCTATCTTATGCGTGGACTTATCTGACAGATATATCTGGTTGCTCTTTCCCTAAGAAGTAGGTTTACTTTTTGAATTTAAAGTATAATGGACTTTGATTTTAGGAGTTCAGGTTTTTGTGCTATATAGAGAGGAACTTAAAAGGTATTCAAAAGTTTTAAATATAACCATTACGCTGTAAGTTGCAAAGTATCAGGCTGCCTGTGAGACATTTTCTAGACTAAGTGGCATCGCTTGTATTCAGCTATAACTAATTGTTATATTAGATCTTGCTTGCTATTTATGCACTTTTTTCTCCATTTCAGTGTAATGCTTGGATGTAATGAACTTTGGAGACTGTGTTATTCTGCACTTTATTAGAACCCTCCAACGGACTTCTCTGGGGACTTTTGAGCCACCATAAAGCCTGATAAATCCCAGCTTTCAGCCTAAGATTTAATTTTCAACTTGGGCTTTTTCACAAGATTCCAGACTGTAAGATCTAAATCTGAAGAGGCGCTTGAAGTATTTCTCTTAGAGGAAGAACTGTATTAAAATTCTGCTGTTTGGACTTTTTGGACTTGCAATTGTATATATATATATTTTTTGATATGCCTCCTATTACTAGAAGCAAAATGCCCATTAGTGAGAATCTGAGCCTGGTTAAGCAAGGCAGGTCATCTAAAGGTATTCATAAAAATCCACTCTCTCTAAAAAAAATTGGCCATGAAGTCACTTAGTAAAAAATATAATTTATTTAATGATAAGTCTATATTGCAAGAAAATAGTAGGAAAATTAAGGAGAAAAAGGCTGTCATTCAATTAGCATCTACACCAAATGAAGGTATTTTGAAATGTTTTAATATTGTTCCAATTCAAGATAAAAAAGATAATTTAAAGCCTACAACAATAAAAGACTTTACATCCTTTACAAATAATGAGGGGGCAGTGTGTCATTCTATCAGTAATGTGGCAGATAGGCCTAGTCTACCCAAATGCAGGGCCAGTGAGGAGTCCGCAAAGACCTATTATACCAAAATTGATTTTTCAGATATCTTTCATAACTTGACCATACTAGACACAGAGGTGAAAAGTATGAGAGAAACTTTAAGGTCAGATTTTAGTGACTCTGCACAGATGGAAGTTGTTCAGTCTGGAAGAAAATTCGATATAAATAAAAAAAGATATAAAGGGAAATACACTAGTGAAGTACCCGGGGGAGGGGGGCAGAATCAGATGATGGAGGCTTTAGATCACTCAGTCGGGGTTGAACATACTAACACCTCATGGATAATGAGTCCAGAGAATAGAAGTGTTCCCGAGTTTGAGGGATTAACCAGGGATATTGTTAATGTATTGAGATATCCACTTAATTCTAACATTTTTATGTTTAAACAGTAATTGGATATTAAACAAGATCTTTCTTTCATCAAAGGGGTGTGCCTGGAAAACATGGATAGGCTTGATTTGATGGGTAAAGGATTTGTGGGAGAGGATGAGGGAAAGATTATGTTTATTCAATGCACCAGAGACAACTTAATTTTAAATCAAAGTGTGTTTAACACCTCTCTGGGTCAAACTCCGGGTTGTAGTGGTCAGTTTTATCAAGAGTCTCATCAGGAGTCTTACATTTTAGGACCTAATGATACTTCAAGGGTGAAAGATAACTCCTCAAAGCAGTCAATTATTAGTAATGGTTTGGAGTGCATAATGCTACCCAATCAAAATGTAAGAGACACTAGTATTTGTAAAGAAATGGCAGAGAAGTTTCCAGTTTTATGGGAAAAGGGGGAGAAGCAAGAAGGATTCAGAGAGATTTTTAAGGTCAGTAAAGACAAGTGTAGATGCAAATGCAAGAGTAAGTGCAAATGCAAGAGCACTAAGGGGAATAAGATAAAAACTGATGGGTAGAAAGAGGGAAAGGGGAAAGAAGAAAAAAAGAAAAATAATGAAGCCTCAGTAAAATTTAAAGGACTTCTTGAAACAACCATAAGTCAAACAAAAACTGATACTCTCCCATTACCTTCGAGTGCTGCAAGTATTAGCACAGATTTAAATGAACTTCAGGGATTGAGAGAGAAAGTAAGTGCAAGCAGCACTAGAAAGGGAATTAGTTCGGAGAATTTGGAAAGATCAAAGATAAGTAAGAAAATGCCAACTAAAAAACCTGTATTAGCAAATAAGGGAAATGACATTATGATACAAGAATTTAGTTTACCAAACAGTCAGGATAGAGTGACTCAAGATGATAATAAATGTTTTAGAAGCTTTTTGTCAAAATCCTTAGAAAATGATTTTGTGTTACCGTTATTTAATGTGTCATGTATTCCACAAGAAACTCAGGACAAATTAATTGATTTACTGAATAATTTACTAACAACTTTACTGGATGGTTGTATTTTAGCCAAACATTGTATTAGTATAATTAGACCAATCTCAACTCTGGAGCTGGTTTTGCTGGGTTCTAATCAATATCATCTTTTAAAGGCAGTTGGCAAAAGAAAAATAAGGAGTTTGAGACAATGGGGATTAATGTTGGGGATTTATTGACTATGAAGAAAAAATTACTCACCTTAGTAATTATATTTATTCTAACGGAATTTTGCTATATTCTGACAATTGCAGTGATTCCCAACCTTTGAACTGCCCCGGAGAACTAAGGGTTAACTTTCCATGCAGGGCATGGAATGCTGAGCTCGAGCTTGGTTGACGTCTCTGTCTGTAGTGTTTTGAACTCAAACCATCAGATTCTTATGAGCCCAACTAAACTAAAAATTCTATGTGGAAATTGTAAAAATTCTACTAGCCAACTGGCTGAAAAGTTTTGGATTCCCAAGGAAGACTCAAATCAGGAAACCCAAAAACTAAACCCAATGTACTCAAAAATAACAATAATAAATAAGCACCAAAACAAAAAGGGGGGAGGGTGCAAGCAAATACACCCCTGGGGTGCAACACTGCACCTGCCCACCCACTTCCCAAAAACAGGTTCTGAGAGGGGAGGCAGGGAAGGAGGTCAAAATACAGCAATACTCCATTAGAAGAACTATAATTACCAAGGTGAGTAATTTTTTCTTCAAACAACATGAATTCTTGCTGTATTCTGACAATTGCAGACTACCAAGCAGTACCTCCAAGGAGGAGGGACAGAACCTACTTTGGGAATAGGCTCCAAAGTACTGCTGTGCCAAACCGAGCATCACTCTTAGCCTGGATATCCAGAGAGTAATGCCTGGTAAAGGTATGGACTGTTTTCCAGGTGGCTGCTTGACAAATTTCTAAGAGAGGGATATCCCTGGCAGCAGCCAGGGAAGCAGCTGTACCTCTTGTGGAATGAGCCCTCAGGCCTGAGGGTGGAGTTATTCACAGTTTTCAATAGCAGAATTGTATACAAGACACAATCCACCTGGCAATAGATCTTTTGGTGGCAGGTTTGCCCTTTCCCACTTCTCCATAAGTGAGGAACAACTGCAGGGAATCAAACCTGTGACCCTTGGTACGCTCTATGTAGTAACTAAGGGCTCTTTTAACATCTAAACTGTGTAGCCTCCTCTCTCCTGAGGAAGAATGATCAGTGAAGAAAACAGGGAGAGACATAGACTGGTTTAAATGGAAGTCTGACACCACTTTGGGCAAGAACCTTCTATTGGTTCTAAGGACCACTTTATACCTATGAAAGGAGATAAAATCAGGTTCCACTGACAGGGCTTGCAACTCACTGATATGCCTGGCAGAGGTAATGGCTACCAAGAACACAGTTTTCCAAGTCAAGTACTTAAACTCTGCTGAAGACATAGGCTCAAAGGGGGGTGCATAAGCTGAGCAATGCAAACATTCAAATCCAAGGCAGGGGCAGAGTCTCTAAAAGGGGGATTGGTGTGAAACAATCCTTTAAAAAATTTACAGAACACAGAATGGGAAGATAGTGAGGAAGGCTTCCCCACAGACAAAAATGCAGAAACAGCTGACAAGTGTACCTTGAGAGTAGCTGGTCTGAGGTCTAGGCCATTAAGATGGACCATATAATCCAGAACTGTAGGCAATTCAGCAGAGTCTGGAGAAATATTCTTTGAAGAATACCAAATGCTGAATCTTTTCCATTTGGAGTTGTAGGTCTTTCTGGTGGAGGGCTTTCGAGAAGCCTTGAGGATGTCCAGAACCCCTTGGGAAAGATGCAGATCTGCAAACTCTAACTCTTCAAGAGTCATGCCTTGAAATTGAGAGACTGAAGATTGGGGTACCAAATCCTCCCCTGAGAGGATGTTAACAGGTTGTAATTCCTGGGAAGAGACAGGGGAAGATGGACTGCTAGGAACAGCAACAGGGGGTAGCAGGGCTGTCTGGCCCAATCTGGAGCAACCAGAATCACCTTGCAAGGTTGAGACCTTATTTTGACTAAAGTTTTGAACAGGAGTGGGAAGGAGGGAAAGGCATACAGAAACTTCCCTTCCCAATTCAGAATCAGGGCGTTCAGGGGGACTGAGCCCAAGACTGGAGGTCTGCAACAAATGAGAGGGAGCGGATGATTGTTTGGGGCTGCAAAGAGATCTATCTCTGGAGTGCCCCACCTTGAAAAAATCACTTTCAACACGTGAGGGTCCAGGGACCATTCGTGATGGCCCTGAGAAATCCTGCTCAGTGCATCTGCTAGCACATTGTCCTTGCCTGGAAGGTGAACTGCTACAAGAGAGGCTTTCAGGGAATAAGCCAGGGACCACAACTTCATGGCTTCTGTGCACAAGGCCATGGATCGAGTGCCTCCCTGCTTGTTGATGTACCACATGGTGGTAGTGTTGTCTGTTCTGACTTGAAGCACCTTGTTCTGAACTGACTGTAAGAACACTTTTAGAGCTAGAAAACTGCCCTGAGCTCTAGAAGATTGATGTGAGAAGGGACTTTGGGGACCACAGACCCTGGGCAGTAAGGGACCCCAGGTGGGCTCCCCAGCCCAGAAGAGAAGCATCCATGGTATCGACCACTGAACAAGGATGAGCAACCAAAGGAAGACCTTGCCTTAAATTGTCCTGCTCCTGCCACCACTGGAGGGCTTGGATCAAGGTCAGAGTCACTGGAATCAGTTTGGTAAGACAGTCCTTTCTCTGAGACCAGAAAGCTCTCAAATGGAACTGAATATCCCTCATCTGGAATCTTGCCTCTTGGACCACTGCTGTTGAAGCTGCCGTGTGACCCAAGAGCTGGAGGAAATGCCTTGCTGGTCGAGATACCTGAAGGCTGAAGGAAGAAGCTAGTTCCATAAGAGCCCTTGCCCTTTCTAGAGGAAGAAAGGCTCTTGCTCTGAGTGTGTCCAGTTCTGCCTCTATAAAGGTAAGAAGCTGGACTGGTTCGAGAACTGACTTGGGAAGGTTGAGAAGAAATCCTAGAGAAGTAAGCACTCACTGGGTCAATTGTAGGTGAGACTTGACTTGGTCTGGAGACTGACCCACTATTAGCCAATCATCCAGATAAGGAAAAATGGAAATCTTTTGCCTTCTTAGAAAGGCAATTATTACTGCCGGGCACTTTGTGAAAACCCTTGGGGCTGAGGTTAGGCCAAAGGGCATTGCTCTGAACTGATAATGGCCCGAGGGCAACTTGAACCTGAGGTACTTTCTGTGGGAGCACCTGATGTGAATGTGAAAGTAGACATCTTTGAGGTCCAGGGAGGCTAGCCAGTCCCCTGGCCTTAGAGATGGAAGGATTATTCCCAGAGTTATCATCTTGAACTTTGGTTTTAAAAGATGTTTGTTTAGATATCTTAGGTCTAGGATGGGTCGCCACTCCCCTGTCTTTTTGGGGGTCAGGAAGTTCCTGGAGTACAGTCCTTTGCCCCAGTGCAGGGTAGGTACTCTCTCTTTAGCTCTTAAAGCTAGGAGAGAAGAAACCTCTGCCTCTAGGGCAAGGGTTTCCGAAAGGTTTGCAGGTGGAAAAGATCTGGCTCTCATCTTTGGAAATTTTTTGAAGCTGAGAACCAGTCCCTGGCTTACTACTTCCAGGACCCACTTGTCTGATGTAATAGACATCCAGTCCTGGACAAAGTAAGCCAGCCTGCCCCCTACTGGAATAGGAGAGTCGACCTGGGCAGAGCCATCAAGGTGTCTGCTTGACAGGGGCTTTAGGCTGAGGGGTGGATGCAGGCCTGCTCATCCCCCTTCTGCCTCTCCCTCTGAAGAACCCCCTCTGTGAAAAGGAAGAAGAGGCTTGTGCTTGGTAAAAAGGCATTTAAAAAGGCTTGCCCCTGCCCCTAGACTGCTGTCTTTGAGGAGTTGCCTGCCTTTCCTTGGCCTGAGCACTCCTGTAAGTGATCCTGTACTCATCCATTTTCTTCATGTAATTCTCTGTCTGCTCCCCAAACAGAGAATTACCCACTACAGGAAAATCCATACCCTTAGCCTGGGTGTCCTGTGGGAGGTTAGTACATCTGAGTCAAGCCATCCTCCGAAGAGCCACAGATGTAGCCATGACTCTTGATGAAACATCATTAGAGTCCACAGCAGCACGAAACTGAACCTTAGATGCCTCAATCCCTTCTGCAGCCACTGCCTCTAGCTCCTTGGCTAGCTGGGGGGGAAGCCTGTTTAGCCAGTGCCAGTGCAGTGTCCCACCTGGACTTCTGGTACCTGGCTGTATAGGCCATGTAATTTGCCTGTCTGAGTCCCAAAGAAGATGCCACATACTACTTCTTTGCCATGGCATCAATCTTCCTGGAGTCCTTGTCAGGGGGTGTGAAGCCAAAGAAATATTTGCCTTGTCACAGGCAGCAGCCTGCACTACCCCAACATGGCTGCATTGCTGATATAAGAACTCCGTGTCTGAGCCTGAAAGTGTATACCTGTTGTCCATTCTTCTATCCACAGGAGGTATAGTGTTAGGAGACTTTAAGATTTTTTGTGTCTGTTTCCCAAAAGATTTATGGAGGGAAATAGACAGTCTCCTGGACTCTGGGATATCCATCATCTCTACATAATCAGGCTCTTCTTGATCTTCCACAGACTCCTCCATAGGAAGCTGGAGGGTTTCAGCCACTTTTCTGTAAAACATAAAATGGGAAGGGGACTCAGAAAGCCTAGGAGGGGAAACACCTGATGGTCTGTCTGGGGAGATGTCCAGTTCCACAGGCACATCCAGACCTTCACTTACATCATAATTCTCAAATTCCCCTTCCTCTTCAAACTCTGGTTCATAAAAATCTTCAAGGGTATACTCTTGAACCGGGGGAACCAACAGAACCGAACCCCTGCCAGAAGGAGCCGGATCAGTCAGAACCAGACGGAGTGATTCCACAATCTGAATTGCCCTGGCTATCTCTTCGGTGGTCGGAACATGAACCTCTGGATCTGAACTGGTCAATTTATCTTTGCGCTTTCTTTTTGTCAGAATCAATCCCTCAGAATTGGCTCTCCTTTTGCCCGAAGAAGTATCGCCCTGGCCAGAGGGCACTCCTTCTGGTTCGGTCGAAAACAAACTGGGCTGACCATCCAGGTCAGCGGACTTCTCGGCCTCCTTTTCCCTCAGTCTACCTAATCTCTTCTCAAGAGTAGATTTGGGAAAGTTCTTACATATTTGGCAGTCTGAATCGAGGTGGTCAAACCCCAGACAATAAACACAGGTGGTGTGGGGATTGGCCTTGGCAAAGACCTCCCCACACTCACTGCAGTGTTAAAACCCAGTGGGCTCGGTTTTTTTCTTGGGTTTCTCAGACATGGGCAACCTAACCAAACTTACCCTTTTTTCAGCAACCGCCAAGCAAGACTCCCTTAACGGTTCCTAACCATGTCACGGGTATTGGAAAAAATAACGGTTAAAACACGTTTTTTTTAGAACCAATAAGAAGTAGTAACCACACACTAAATATAGCAAAGTTCACAATCAAATGGTCGGTTCAGCCAAACCAACTGCACTTTTACAAGTTCCACACAGAAAAATAGAACAATTCCTATCTAGTACTCACGGCACCACAGACAGAGACTGAACCGACTATGCAGATACTTTTTTTCGGTTTAAACCAACGAAAAATGGAAAACTTTAACCGACTTTGAACTGACCTGAAGGAGAAATCTCTGGAGTGACCGTTCAGTGAGGTGGAGTAAAGAATCTGATGGTTTGAGTTCAAAACACTCCAGACAGAGACTTCAGCCGAGCTCAAGCTCAGTGTTCCATGCCCTGCATGGAAAGTTAACCCTTAGTTCTCTGGGGCAGTTCAAAGGTTGGGAATCACTGCAATTGTTAGAATACAGCAAGACTTCATGTTGTTTGAATGAACTGTTTCTTGAATTCTACACTGCCAAGGGATATGCAGTAACTCAGCAGGAAACATTAGTTTCCATTTTTGGATTAAAACAATGGTATAAAGAGAACAAATTTAATTTAAAAAGTAAATTGATAGACTTGTTGGGTCTTTGTTTGGGAACTTTTGTTGGTAGTTCTGAAATTGATAGTGTTAAAAGATTAGAATATGATGCACAGGTTGTTTTCAAGGTTAACCATGAAAGTTTGGTCAGTGAATTAAATAGGAAACAGCTCATTTTAGATCAGTTAGGTATTCACCTTTGTATTGAAAATATTAGAAGTAAACCTGAGGATTTTTTTCCATCCATCCAGCAGAAGGGAAAATGCTGGGAGACTATGGTTGAGACAGCCAATAGATATGAAATATTATCATCATTGAATCAGTGACAAACAGACTTTGTTAGAGGGAAGCCACAGGGATTAACCTCTAATCCCTTATCCATGCCTGATTTCAATAAATCAGATTTGTCTATAAATAATTATGATATGTTCAAGATTTTGTCTTGGAATCTGGCAGGACTTGGGGAGAAGTTAGGGGATCCAGAAACAATTCAGTATCTGAATTTATTTGATCTGATTTGTGCGCAAGAAACATGGGCACTTTCAAATTCATATTTGGATGGATTCAAATCTTATAACAAATTGGCTAGTCGAACTAAGAAATTTGGAAGGAAGTCTGGAGGGCTAACTATCTTTATTAAAGGAGAAGACTCCTGTATATGTATGATTTGGATATATCTGATGTATTTATTATACATTACATCAAGTAATGTACATATGTCAATAAGAGATCAGCCATTTCTTCTGTTGCAACACATATCTAGAGTTTGAGGCTTTGATACAAAGTAGTAAAATGTCAAGCAAGCCTCCATTTACATGCAAATGAGGTACTTGTAATACAGCCCCTCCCATTCCTTGATGTCACTGCAGCAACAGTGCAGAACAAAACATAAGGGTGTCAATGCTGTCTAGCCTGATTTTAGTTTAAGTTTGCAATGGCTTAAGGCAGTTCTGTCATGCAATTCACAAAGGGAGTAGTACCTGTAGCCTTAATACTGTATGTGTAGAGCAAATAATACATCTAATAGTATTTTATTCACAGGAAACAAAAGCTGTTTCTTTGCACTGCTCATTTCTCTCTATGAGACAGTTCTCACATGTTGTGGAAAGAAGTAGACTGAATCAGTCAATCAACCAATCAATCAATCGAACAGTCAGTCAGTCACTCTGTATTGAACCAGGTGAGCACCCTTAACAAGATTTGTTACAAGATGAGCCTGGGCAGTTTACCAAAGGATCACACAAGACTGACTTATACCAGTGGTGCAAGTGGTAGGCAAGAAGTACAGGAACTCAGGCACTGGCAAATATGAAATGCAGAATGAAGATCCTCAATCTGAAGGATAGCCATGCCAAGACATATCTATCTGTTTAGATACTAGTGGGTTCTGTTAGAGATACTGAACTATTTCTAGGAAAACAGCATTGTTGTACAAGTCAATTGTTGTTATGGAAACCCTGATTTCAGGTCACAGGCCCAGAAACTGTCATTATGTTGCTGGTTTAAGAATTTCTGTTCCAGTGTCAGTGGGAATAAGTACAGGAACTCTGTTCCTGCTGCAAAAAAGGTACAGGGACTGAGTTCCTGTGCATTTCTGTTCACTTTCATCACCGACTTATACACATCCCCTTTCAGCAGCCTGAAAGTGGAGAGCTAGATCGTTTACTTTATAAAGTGTATTGTTTTACATTTCAAATGCTCCTTAAATCTGAGTTTCTGACTGGAAATACCAAGACACAGAATGCATATGACATGGGAGGAATGAGCTAAGCAAATACAGAACACTACAAACAGAAACTGATTAGTGTCTTTACCTACAACAGCTGAGGTGTAGCATCTGATTTGTGAGGGACATCCTACTTCAAATGCTGGCATTACAAAGTGGGGGGGGGGCTGCCACAGCTTATCCTTAGTACCTTGAAAGTGAAGTGCTGTAGCTCTCACATCACTGCTAATGATTTATAATGGGAATCGGGGCACTTTTAAACCATGGACCTGTGGGGCCATCACAGTTTCTAAGGAGGTTAGGGGAACTTCTTAAGGGTTAGAGGGTAAGGCACTCTAGTAGGATTTGAACCAGAGTCCCCCCAGTGCTTGTGTCTGTGCTCTCCTGGTAACCTATTCCTTGCCATAGCTGAATTCTTTATTGCCTTATAGCAGCCATCCAATCACTGACTGCCTAGTTACAAAGGGAAAGGGGCCTATTTGCAAGATTGTTTCTCACTGCTGGTGTCAATCAAACAGAGAATGTTAACACACACCCATAATACAACAGCTGCATAATACCACTTAAAACTCTTTGTTGTACCCAGAGTCATTTATTGGGTAAACTGTTTTGCTAACAGAAACAGTAACACAACACATACAGGCACTTCCTTACATGAATACTATATATACCTCAAATCAATGCTGCATCACACTCATGGTCCTAGTCCCTATTAGACCTGCACTTCAGGATGTGAACAACACTTAAAGGGTTCCTCCATTACTCAAGTGGGGAACCAAACATTGTGGGTTTGGTCTACTGGTGGAACTGCATTTAGTGCAGTACCATTATCTGTTGCTCTGATGACATCATCCTCCAGCAACATTGATGGTAAAATGGAGGACAAACACTTTGATAACTTTGGGTGGCTGTATATTTTTATTTATAATCTAGATCTGGACAGCAATAGGACTGCTGGCAACTGGAGGAGGCACACAACAGTTACACATAAGGAGTTGGGAAAATATTGGTGTGGAACTATGGGAGACTTCCCCTTTAAACTGGATATTGATATAAAAACTGAAGAATTAAGCAGCAATAGTAATGGTCTACAGGTAGTTAAAATAATGGACAGAGACAAGAATTCATGGTTCATAATTAATGTTTATCATAATCCTGTCAGAAGTAAATATGGTGATTTAGACCTGTTTACGACTCTCACTGATGTAGTGGCAAACATTCAAAATGATTTTCCTGAATGTGGATTGCTAATTATGGGTGACTTTAATGCCAGATTAGGCAATATAAGGGCCTGTAATAAAGATATAGAGAAGGTCCTGTCTCTAAATGAAAATTCTAAAGTACAAATTATAAGAAATGCAAAGGATCCCGTAATAAACAAACATGGAATTGAGCTGCATAGGCTAATGATAGACAGGAATTTATGTCTATTGAATGGAAGGACATTGCAGGATTTAGAGGGTGAATATTCATTTAGGGGGAGCAATGGCTCATCAACCATCGACTTTGTATGGATAGATTTAAACTTAATTGACCAATGTTATTCATTATATCTGAATCAAAAGACCTGAGAGTCAGCATCTAGGAGTTGAACTTAGTTTAATTAGGAAATCGGGTATCATTAAATTAACCAAATATGAACCATTAATGATCCAGTTGAGGAAGAATAGAGTTGAGTGGGACATGATTGAAGCACTGAATTTTGAAGAGATTTTACAAAATGCAGGTATCCTAAAGAGATTATCAGAATCAGTGGGCAATGCTTGTGCTAATCAAATAATATTTGATTATAATTTTATCGTAAATGCCATAGCCCATATAATAACGAAAAAGATAAAAATAAAGAAGAAAGAAGGACAACCCTGGTATAATATAGAATGCAAACAAGCCAGGGAATATCTTAACAAACGATTTAGATTTTTAAAACAGCAACTGAATAAAGAAAACAATAAAAAATGAATAAAATAAGGAGAACCTATAAGCTGGTGCTAATTAAAAATAAAAGGAAATATGCCAAACAATTGTGGATGGAATTAAAAAGGGTGGTCCACTTAAAGGATAATAAATTGTTCTGGCAAATTGTTAAATTTGGTACTAAAACTTTTGACAAAATCGAGGCACATATTGATCCCAGCACATGGGAAATTTATTTTAAACAAATTTTTTGTAGAGATGAACCTGATTATCTTTTAAAAACAACACAGTTGAAGATCAGTGAACAAAAATATAGACCCACTGATGAGATAACCATAATAGAGATAGAAAATGCAATGGATTTATTAAAAAAAAGAAAGGCACCAGGTCCGGATGGGGTACCTTTGGACATTGTAATTAGGACTAAACAAAATTGGATTCCCTTTCTTTATAAACTGTTCAATTATGTGTGGATAACTGAATTATTTCTGAGTAGTTGGAGTTTAAGTATTATTGTTCCAATTTTTAAGAAGGCTGATAGAAAGGATCCCGGCTGCTATAGGCCAATTAGTTTACTTGACACTCTATGAAAATTATTTACTAAAATTATTAATAGAAGATTATATTTATGGGTAGAGTCTAATAATATAAGAAAAAATTACTCACCTTAGTAATTGCTTTTCTTCTCATGGAGTCTTGCTATATTAGGACTTATTGCAGTTAGCCACTGCACTTGAACTGCCCCGGAGAGGAAAGAGTTAAGTCCAGAGAATCTGGAGTTCTAAAGCGCGAGGGCGCTATACCAAAGCTCTATCTGGGCAGTTTCAAATGAAACTGTCAGATCTTTACGAAGCTAACACTAAGCAACAAGTCTGTGTGGAAAGCTCTACACTAGCCAAATGGCTACCTACTAGTAGTAATAACAACAATATAAACAACAATAGGAACAACAATAACAATAATAAGAATTAATAATGGTATTATTAGTTTTCCCCTGACAAGCACTATTAGGACCCCCTTCCCCAAAGACTCAAGTCCAGGAAGGGGCCAACAAATCACTCAACACAGAAAACCCTAGTTCCTAACCTAAATAAAAGAGGGTGAAGGAAGAACTACAATGGCATGACACAGTGTTTGCACTAATTTGCCACCCCACCCCAGTAGAAGTTCTGAGAGGGGCAGGTTGGGGGTGGTCCTAATATAGCAAGACTCCATGAGAAGAAAAGCAATTACTAAGGTGAGTAATTTTTTCTTCAAACACCATGAAGTCTTGCTATATTAGGACTTATTGCAGATTACACAGCAGTACCTCCATGGAGGGTCAGAACCTACTTAGGAAATAGGCTCTGAAGCACAGCTGTGCCAAAACGAGCATCTCTCCTGGACAGAAATCCAGGAATAATACTTGGTAAAGTGTGAACTGTCTTCCAAGTAACAGCTCGACAGATTTCCAGAATGGGAATATCTCTAGCAGCCGCTAGATATGCAGCTGTACACCTGGTGGAGTGAACCTCAGTCCTGAGGGGCTCTCCCACCTAGTCTTTGATAACAAAATGGATACAAGAGACAATCCACCTTGCAATTGTCCTCTTAGTGGCAGGTTCCCTTGCCAACCTCGCCCCAAGTAAGGAAGAGTTGGAGGATTCGAACCTGTGACCCTTGGTGCGTTACAAATAGTAGCATAAGGCTCTTTTGACGTCCAAGCTGTGCAGTCTCCTCTCACCTGAGGAAGAATGCTCAGTGAAAAATCCTGGGAGAGAGATGGGTTGGTTCAGGTGGAAACCTGAAACCACTTTAGGACAAACCCTGTGTTAGTCCTAGGGACTGTCTTATCCCTGTGGGGAGAGAAAATCTCTTCCACTGCCAGGGCCTGTAGTTCACTTTGCATCTGGCAGAAGTGAAACCACCAGAAAAACATTTTCCAAGTGAGAAGCTTGAGCTCTGCTGGGGACAGAGGTCCAAGGGGTTTGCATTAACTGAGCAATGCAAACATTCAGGCTCCATGCAGGAGCTGGTTCCAAAAGGAGGGTTGGTGTGAAGCAACCCTTAAAACTTGGAAACACAGGTTGAGAAGAAAAGGAAGCAGGCTTCCCTGCTTGCAGAAAAAACAGAGACAGCTGCCAGAGGAACCCTTAAGGTAGCTGGCCCAAGACCTAAGGAATTTAAAATGGACCAAAAAGTCCAGAAAATGGGCAGATAAGCAGACTGTGGTATAATCTGCTTCTCAGCGCACCAGACTGAAAACCTGTTCCACTTAGAATTGTAAGTGGCCCCAGTGAAAAAGCTTCCTTGAAGCCTTTAAAATATCCGCGACACCTTGAAAAAGGTGTAAATCAGCAAATTCTAACCCTCAAGAACTGCCTTGAGAAGGAGGAATTTGAGGTTCGGATACCACACTCTCCCTGTGCAAAGGCCAGTAAGTCGTGGACTCTGGGCAAGCTCAGGGTAGGGTGGACTGTCAGGACAGAGACAATGGGTACCAGGGCTGTCTGGCCCAGTTTGGAACAATCAGAATCGCTTTGCAGGGCTGAGATCTGATTTTTACTAGTACCCTGAAAGAAAGGGAAAAAGGAGGAAAGGTGTACAGAAACTTCCCTTTCCAATCCAAGTGAAAAGCGTCCAGGGGGCTGATCCCAGCACTGGAGGCCTCAACAAAACAGAGAAAGTTAGTGGTTATCTGGGGCTGCGAAAAGATCTATCTGAAAATGAGCCCCATCTGGCAAGGACTGAACCCAGCACCTGAGGATTCAGAGCCCAATCATGATGGCCCTGAGAATCCTGCTGAGGGCATCTGCTGGGGCATTGTCCTTCCCTGGGAGGTGAACTGCTATCAGGGAGGTGTTCAGGGAGTAAGCCAGAGACCACCACTTCATTGCTTCGGTGCACAAGGCTGATGACCGAGTGCCCCCCTGCCTGTTGATGTACCACATTATTGTGGTGTTGTCTGTCCTGACTTGAACTACCTTGTTCTGGACAGAAGCTGAAAACCCTAAGAGCTAGAAGACAGCTCTGAGTTCCAAAATTGATGTGGAGCAGAGATTCCTAGAGAACACACCCCCTCGTGACAGGTCACCTAAGCGAGCTCCTCACCCCTAACACAGGAGCATCCGTGGTGAGGGAATGAGGAGGACCCCTAGTTTTAGATTGCTTTGATCCTGCCACCAGTGTAAGGCCAGGATCAGGGATTGGGTCACTAGAACCAATTTGGAAAGAATACCTCCTTTGGGACCAATAGGCCCTCAGATGGAACTAAATGTCCCTCATCTGGAATCTTGCTCCCTGCACTACAGCTGTGGAAGCAGCCATGTGCCCTAGTAGTTGTAGAAAATGCTATGCTGGTCAAGAGACTCGCAGAGTAATGGAAGATGCCAGGGCAAAGAGACTGCCTACCCTTTCAGAGGGGAAATGCCCTGGCTAACTTTGTTTCAACTCTGCCCCTATGAAGTTAGTACCCGAACTGGTTCGAGAACTGAGTTTGTAAATTCAGCAGGAATCCCAGAAAGGTGAGAAGCTGCTGGGTGACTTGCAAGTGGGATTTTACTTGATCTGGAGACTGACCCACTAAGAGCCAGTCATCCAGGAAAGGAAACAAAGCAATCCCTTGCCTTCTTAAAAGAGCCACTACCACAGTTAGAATTTCAATACCCTTTACGCAGAGGTGGGCAGTCAAGGCATTGCCCTGAACTGGTAGTGGCCTGAGGGTAACCTGAGGTACTTTCGGTGAGAAGGCCTGATCAAAACATGAAAAAATAGGCATCCTTGAGGTCCAGGAAAGCTAGCCAGTCCCCTGGCCTCAGCCAGAGTTAACATTTTTAACTTTGTTTTCAAAAGATGCTTGTTCAGGTACCTTAAATCTGAGATGGGCCGCCAATCTCCTGCCTTCTATAGGGTAAGAAAGTATCATGAGTACAGCCCCTTGCCCCGGTGGCAAGGAGGGACCCTTCTACTGCTTTGCAGTTCAGAGGAGAAGAAACCTCTGCTCCCAAAGCAAGGGAATCCGAAGGATTTGCAGGTGGACCTGTCTGGCTCTCATCTTTGGAAACTGTTTGAAGCTGAGAACCAGACCTATTACTTCCAGAACCCACTTGTCCGAGTTAGGGACACCCAATTCTGGCCGAAATAAAAACCAACCTGCCCACTAGTATAGGAGAATCGGCCCTGGGCACCCCATCAGGGTGCCTGCTTGGCAATAGTCTTAGGCTAAGGGGAGGGGGACGGTTTACTTGTGCCCCGTCTATCTCTGCCTCTGAAGAGACCCCTCTGGTGAAAGCAGAGGAGGCCTGAGCCTCTACCTGGGCACTTTTGTAGGTAATCATCCCTGTTTTCATATAGCTTTCTGTTTGTTCCTCAAACAGAGAATTACCCACAACAAGAAACAAATCCATAGACTTTGACAGAGTATCTTGGGACAGATTAGTGCATCTGAGCCATGCCAACCTACGGAAAGCTACAAGTGGTCATGACCCTAGAGAAACAAGATTAACACCAACAGCAGTATGAACTTGAACTTAGAGGCTTCAGTGCCATTAGCAGCCACCTGTTCCAACCCGCTAGCCAGTTGGCCATGGGCCTGCTTGGCTAACTGCACATGCCATTCCCACCTAGATTTCCAAATCTAGCCACATAAGCCAAACAACTTGCCTGTCTGAGTCCCACAGAAGCTGCCATATACTGTTTTCTTGTCATGGCATCAATCCTCCTGGAATCCTATTCAGGAGGATGTGAGGCCAGGGAACTAGCTGACACAGGCTGCAGCTTGTACCACACCTACATGACTACACTGCTCAGTGAGGAAGTCTGTAACAGAGCCTGACGAAATACACCTTCTGTCCATTTTTTATCTTACAGGAGGGGACAGAAAGAGGAATCTTATAAAATCTTTGTTGTTTACTTCCTAAATGACTTATGCAAAGGAAAGACAACCTCCCTAGCCCATCATTCCTACATAATCAGGCTCCCTTTACTCATCCATAGCCTCCTCTAAAGGAAGCTGGGGATTCTGCAAGCTTTTGTAAAACATAAACTGAGAAAGGACTCAGACAGAAAAGGAGGAGATTCTAAAAGTCTGTCTGGAGAAAATGTCCGCTTAAGTGGGCACGTCCAGACCCTACCAGCCACACATGTATTGATCAAATTTCCTCCTCCACTCCTGTGGTTCATAACAATTCCTCAACATCATAAACCTGAACCACTGGAACTGAACAAGCCACCTTTTACCAACTGTAGATGGTTCGACAGGACCTAGAAACAGTGACTGGACAATCTGTATGGCTTAACTACTTCTGCAGCAGTTGGAGAGACAATCTTGGACTCCAAACCTACTGATTTCTCTGTCATATTCATTTTTTTTTTTTAAACTGGTTCCTCTGAACCATCCTTTTGCCCGAGGAAGTCTAGCCCTGGTCAGAGGGCACTCCCTCTGGTCCAGTGGGTACTGGACCGGGCTGGCCATCTGGGTCAGTGGACTTTTTGGCCAATAGTTCCCTGAGCCGGCCCTATCTCTTTTCAGGGTGGCTGCAGAGAAATTTTAAACACCTGGCAGTCTGACAGGAGGTGGTCAGCCCCCAGACAATAAACACAAGTGGTGTGTGGGTCAGCCTTGGCAAAGGCTTCCCCACAGCATCACAGTGTTGAAACCCAGTGGCCCGTTTTTCTTTTGGGTTCTCAGACATAATGCCAGCCTAACCAAAACTTGTTCTTTTATGGCCTTTGCTAGGAAGACACCCTTATCGGTCTTTAACCGCTTTATCGGTATTTGAAAAAACCTATTTAAAATCAAGGTTTTTAGAACCAATAAGAACTGGTACCGCACTCTAAAAGCCAAAACTTTAAAGCGTTAAAATAAGCAAAACCGATCGGTTCAAAACCGAACCGATAACTAAATTCCCACACAGACTCTACATTTTGTACTTACGGTTTACCAGATAGAGCTTTAACTGAAATGCGGTAAATAATTACTTTTGCGGTTCAAATGAACCGAAATACTAGCTTGAACGAAATGAACCGAGCTGAAGGAGCTGATCTCGGGCGACTGTTCAGTGAAGCGGAGTAAAGAATCTGACAGTTTCATTTGAAACTGCCCAGATAGAGCTTTGGTATAGCGCCCTCGTGCTTTAGAACTCCAGATTCTCTGGAGTTAACTCTTTCCTCTCTGGGGCAGTTCAAGTGCAGTGGCTAACTGCAATAAGTCCTAATATAGCAAGACTTCATGGTGTTTGAATTGACAATGCACAAGCTGGATTTAGAAACAATCATTCAACAATTGATCAGATTTTTGTTTTGGCTCATCTACTCCACAAGTATAAAGTAGTCAAAAAACAAAATTTATATTGTGCGTTTATCGATCTTAAGTCAGCATTTGACAAAGTAAATAGAATTCACCTTTGGAAAAGACTCTCAGGCCTTGGAGTAGATCCTTCATTATTGGAAATAATTAGGTTAATGCACCAGGATAATTATGTTAGTATTAGATATAACAATAAAGGTGAAATCAGTAAATGGTTTAGTTCAAATATAGGAGTTAAACAGGGTTGTTCACTTGCACCACAATTGTTTAATCTGTTCTTTTGCACTGTATTGAACAAAACATATAATGAAGAATTTCATCTGTCCCAAATTGGTCAAAGAGTTTTACCTTATCTGGCTTATGCCGATGATGTAGCTTTATTTTCAACTAGTCACTTAGGCCTAACAAGAAGTTTGGATAATTTTTATGCAAATTGTTTCAGTGCAGATCTTCAGATAAATTATAAAAAAATGAAGGTACTAGTATTTGGGGAGAATAAGAACAAATATAAATATTATATAAATCATAATAAAATAGAAGTGGTAAAGAGTTTTTGTTACTAGGAATAACTTTTAGCAAACATGGGAATTGGAATGGACATCAGAGAGAAATCAAGATAAAGGCAGAGAAGTTTGTCCCTGCTATTTTGTCTTTTTTCTCAAGGTTCGGAGAGAATTCTATTAAATGGAATTTAACGGTCATTGATGCTAAAATCAGATCCCAGCTTCTTTATGGAGCTGAGATCTGGGGAATCAGTTACAACTGTAAAAGGGGACTTGACCCGACTTTGAACAAACTGTATAAGAAGATGCTGGGACTCCCAATCTCTGCCCCATCTTCGCTAATGAGGGCAGAGTTCGGTAAGGTCTCAATCGAATGCTACATTCAGCAAAGACTGGTAAATTACTGGTTAAAAGTTTTTAGAATGAACCAGAACAGACTTCCTAGGGTTTGTTTAGAGTAAGGCCTAACATATCTCCATTCTTATAAAATGTTTCCCTGTATGCAAGTAGTAGAAGAAATTATCAAACCACTAGGTTTGATGTCGATCATAACGGATTGTCTAAGATTTTCATCAGTCCAAATTAAAGAAGAAATCATTTCCAGGATAACTAATGTATACATACAAAAGGACCTGGAGACTTGTAGATTGTCAAAAGTGTGCCCATGGTTAGCTAAAAATAAAAGATCACATAAATTTGAATCATATTTGGAGATATTACAAAATCCCAAACACAGGAAAGCAGTTACTAGATTCCATTTTGAATGTTTTACAAGTAATGTCAGGAAAGGAAAATTTGAGAAAAATAAAAACAAAGATCCTTATTGTAAATGGGGATTAAGTGAAGTCATTTCATAGTCTGAATTTTCTACTAAAAACACAGAAAGAAGAAGTGCTTGTCCCTGTGGCCTCCCTCCTAAGATACATAGAACTTAAATGTCTCCATTTAAAACCGTCACCTACGTGAAAGAATTTGTGATTTTGTGCAATAGATGGTGATACAAATGACATACATTTTGTATCTTCTAATTGAATTAGGATAAATATAAGAAAGATATATGGGAAATGGACTTAAACTGTAAGGCAGAACTGTAATGGGTTTGTGATGATTTGATACTATGTGGTTCTTAGATATTGTTTTAATGTACTTTCTAACACTGAGAATTGTTTTTACAACATGTCATTTTGACATGATTTTTATTAATCTGTTATTTATGTCTGGATTTGTAATGGCATAAAATGCCGAGCAATAAACCTAAACTTGAACTTGAACCTTCATTTTTAAATAGGATAGTGACTATTTTGTGTGCAGGCTTCGTTAAAGGAATTGCTGTAAAGAACCTCTATGGTGGTGTTGATTTTAACTGGTGATATTGCTTCCAGAACCTTTCTAGGTCAGAAGGATGTTTTAAACTTAGAAACATAGAATTTGACAGCAGATAAGGACCGCTTGGCCCACCCAGTCTGCCCATTTCCCTACCTGATGGATAAGCTGCAGATTCTAGTTAATCAACTGCTTACTTCCTCCTGCCCCCCACTTGAATTGCCTTATGCCTGTCCCATGCATTCTTGAATTCTACCACTGTTCCTGACTCCACAACCTCAACTCTCTCTGTGAAAAAATACTTTCTAACATTACCTCTGAGCTGTCCCCCCTCTATCTTCAAATTGTGTCCCCCTAGTTCTTGCACATCTCTTCTTCTGAAAGATACTACCCTCTTGTACCTTAATTCCCTTGAGATACTTGAAAGTTGCTATCATGTCCCCCTTCTCTCTCCTTTCCTCAAGGGTAAACATATTAAGCTGTTTTAGTCTCTCCTCATATGTCTTCTGGTACAGACCTTGCACCATTTTAGTTGCCCTCCTCTGAACAGCCTCCTCTCTGTCTATGTCTTTGCGGAGATGGGGTCTCCAGAATTGCATGCAGTACTCCAGATGGGGCCTCACTAACTGTCTGAAGAGAGGGATAACAACGTCCTGTTTTCTACTGTTGATGCCTCTCCCTACGCATCGCAGTATCCCCCCAGCCCTCCTTACTGCCTTCTCACATTGCTTGCCCACCTTTAGGTCATCTGATATAATTACTCCTAGGTCTCTTTCGAGTTTTGCTGTTGTTATTAACTCACCCCCCATTGTGTACTCTTCCCCTGGGTTTTTGTTTCCCAGATGCATTACCTTGCACTTCTTTGCATTGAATCTGAGCTGCCACGTATTTGACCATTCCTCCAACCTTGCCAAGTCCCTTTTCATTCTTTCCACCCCACCTTGTGTATCAACTCTGTTGCAGATCTTTGTGTCATCTGCAAAGAGGCATACCTTTCCTTCCAGGTGCTCTCCAATGTCACTTATAAAGATATTAAAGAGGACCGGTCCCAGTACTGAACCCTGCGGTACCCTGCTGGTTACCCTCCTTTCTTCACTGTGGACTCTGTTGACTATTACCCTTTGCGTCCTGTTGTCCAGCCAGTTTCTTATCCAGGCTATCACCTTGGGACCCACTCCAAGGCTGGCTAACTTGTATATTAATCTTTTGTGTGAGACTGTGTCGAATGCCTTGCTAAAATCTAGGTAGGCCATATCCACAGCCCCTCCTTGGTCTACTACTTTGATCACCCAGTCAAAGAACTCTATTAGGTTCATCTGACATAACCATGCTGTCTTGGGTCCTGTGCCCTACTGGCCTCTAGGTACTCAACAATTCTTTCCTTCAGAAGTGATTCCATCATTTTCCCTACCACTGAAGTCAAACTAACTGGTCTGTAGTTTCCTGCCTCTGCCCTGCTCCCACTTTTGTGAAGTGGAATTACATTTGCCCTCCTCCAGTCCTCAGGTACCCTCCATCCTCCATGATTGTTAAAGAGGAGTAGTCAGTGGTGTTACTAGTTCTACCCTTAGTTCTTTTAGTATTCTCGGGTGAATCCCATCAGGCCCCATTGCTTTGTCCACCCTCAGTTTCAAGAGTTCTTTCAAAACCCTTTCTTCTGTGAATGGACTGGTATCGACCACCCTACTCAGAGTTTCTCCCTTGTTTGGTTTAGGCACCTCCCCCTCTGCATCTGTTTTGAATACTGAGCAGAAATATTCGTTCAGTATCCCTGCTTTTTCACTGTCACCCTCTGCCCACATTCCCTCCCCTTTATTAAGTCTCTGTATCCCTGCCTTGGTCTTTCTTCACTTCCTAATGTACCTACTGTATAAATGGTTTTATCCCCCTTCTTAACAGAGTTGGCTATCTTTTCCTCAGTTTGTGCCTTTGCTATTCTGATTGCCTTCCCTGCCTCCTTCTGCTTTAAATGATAATGTTCTCTGTCCTGCTCCTTCTGTGTTTCCCTATATTTCCTGAATGCTATCTTTTTCTCCTTAACAATCCCTGCCACCTCTTTTGAGAACCATAGTGGTTTTTTCCTTTGTTTTGTTTTATTGATTTGCTTCACACAAAGGCTTGTTGCCTCTGCGATGGCTGTTTTGATTATTCCCCATTGTTCCTCCACCCCTCTTTCTTGTCCATTTGCCGGTGCTTTTCTAGGCACTCTCTCATTTTCCCAAAGTCAGCCTTCCTAAAGTCCAATACTCTTGTTTTTGTATGGCTTGACTCTATGGCTGTGTTTATTGTGAACCACACTATTTGGTGGTCATTTGTTCCCAGATGGCTACCCACTTCTAAATCTGAGATCCTTTCTCCTTCCCCATTTGAGAGTACCAGGTCTAAGATTGCTCCCTCCTGAGTGGGTTCCAATGCTAGATGTCTGAGGAATGCCCCCTGTAGGGTATCAACAATGACCCTGCTCTTGGATGTGCCTGCAGCAAAGGTACTCCAGTTAACATCTAGCATATTCAGGTCCCCCATCAACAATATCTCCCCCTTTTTTTTCTGCCATTTTAAGGTCAAAGACTGTGTCCCTAGGTGTATGGATTAACACATATATTTCATATGCATAAAAGTGCATACTGTCCTTGATTAAAGTCCTTCCCACATATAGCCTATCTGGAACATCTGATATTTCTCCCCTGTATTTCAACCTAACCACATTTCTCCTTTTAGCAGGTTCATTGGCTAATTTTACATGGTCTGGAAAAAGGTTTTCTCTGGCATTAGAGCCCCATGCAGATTCTGTTTTTAGATTTTTTTTCTTGCTCATTATCACTCATACTTTTTTCCACTTGAGTGTTCTGATCTTCCATTTCAAAGGAGGATTCAATTTCTCCTTCACTTTCTTCACTCATTTCTTTATCCTGTATGTCTTCCTCCCCTTCATTTTGCATTTTTGGATTTTGCATGTCAACATTACATTCATTGTTTTTTACCTCAATTTCATTTTGTGACTGACCTGTATTTATTGCAGTCTGTTCATTGCCCTCCATATTTTGTTTTTCTGTGCTCTCCTCTTGTCTTTGTTCCTTCTGCCCTGTGTCTTCTAGAAGGTTTGGATCCCAACCTTTCTCAGTTTTCACCCACCCTTCTCCTTACAAGGCCTCCGTAACCCATTCAGGTGCATCCAGGAAAGGGATAGGTTCTGAGTCTTTTATGTTAATTTCTTCTTTATTTATACAGCTCTTGGTTGCTAAGGACATGCTCCCCATTTTGTTTTTCTCTTTGTCTGGGCTTTCAAACTCTAGTCACTGGATTTCTTCTTTTTTTTGCACCTTTCTTAGGCTGAGTCACTTTTGGCCCATTTGTGCTATTCCCTTCGGGGTGCTTTTTCCTTTTAGACTTTCTTTCTTTTTATCTTTTTTTTTTCTTCCCACTGTGTTCATTTTTCTCCCAAAATACTGTCCGTGACCCACTGCTTCTGACAGCTGTGGTATGCTTTATAATAATAATAATATCCTTTATTTCTATGGTGCCTTTCAAAAACTAAGGCACCTAACAAATATAAAATAACATACCAGACATTCCAAACATCTTAAAGTATAAAACAGCTGATACAGTTAAAAAAGAAATCAACCACCAAATGCCTGGTACCACAAATATGTCTTTAGTGCCTGTTTCAATCCCTCCACAGTCATGCACTCCCATTACTGACGGGGTAGATAATTCCAAAGGGTTGGGTGGTGCCACATGCATGAATGCCCAGGCCCTGGAAGATTTCAGGCACGCCCTAGGAATCTCTAGCAACCCCTCATCAGCTGAGCGGAGCAATCACCTTGGGCAGTAAGGAACCAGGAGCTCTTTCAAGTAGTCCTGGCTCTGTCCATGTAGGGCTTTAAAAGTCAATTAACTGACTTTAGAGGTGATCCACCACTGTACTGGTAGCCAGTGCAGTCCACACAGCACCAGAAAAATATGACAGGGCCGGGAAGTCCCCGTCAAAAGCCAGGCTGCAGCATTCTGCACTAGCTGCAGGCAGCGAATTTCCACCCCAGGTAGCCCTAGGTAAAGGGAGTTGCAATAGTCCAAGCATGAGGTCACAAAGCCATGGACCAGTGTAGGAAGATCGCCGGATGGAACAAGGTGCTTAATCCTGGAGATATTCCTCAGATGGTAAAAAGAGGACTTGATGATGGCTGACACCTGCGAGCGCAACCCTTCATCTCCAGGTTTCACATCCATTCAGAGGTTGGGAGTGATAAGCCCCCAAGAAAAAGCTCAGAGGGTGAACCAACCCCCTGCCCCCTATCCGGCATGCCGGATCCACAACAAGCACCTCAGTCTTTTCCGAGTTCAACTTCAGCCAGCTTGAGCCCATCCAATCCTGGATTTCTGTGAGGCAGTTGTTAAAGACTGAGAGAGCTCCATCTTTGTCAGGTGCAAAAGAAAATTAGAGCTGGGTATCATCAGCATAGCAGTGAAACCTCAGCCCATACCTTCTTACAATGTCTCTGAGGGACAGCATGTACACTGCGAACAACTTGGGGGACAACACTGAACCCTGAAGAACCCCACATGACAGAGAAACTGGGTTCGAGGAATGAACTCCAGGCACCACTCTCTGAGTTCTTCCAGTGAGAAAAGATGTAAACCACCTGAGGACTGCACCCAACAGTCTGCCGATGAACCTCAGGCGATCAAGTAGGACCCCATGGTCCACAGTTTCAAATGCTGATGAGAGATCTAGAAGAACCAAGATGGAGTGTTTTTTCCAATCTCTAGCCATCAGGAGATCACTGAGCACCTGAACCAGCACTGTTTCAGTACTATGCCTCTTTTGAAAACTGGACTGGAGAGGTTCATAGATGTCATGGTTGGTCAAATTATTCTCCAGCTGTACGGCCACTACTTTCTCAATCACTTTCCCCAAAAAGGGGAGGTTAGAGATTGGTCTGTAGTTTGCATGGCAGTCGGCATCCAAAGAAGCTTTCTTCAAGATGGGAGTTACCACCGCCTCCTTCAGGGAGCTAGGAAACTCTCTGTTTCCAGGGAGCATCAGACTATCTGTGCTAGGACCGGACCGATGGAATCAATACAACCCAAAATCAGGGAAGTTGGTCCTGGGTCCAAACTACAGAACGTAGGGCGTGCACCCTGGACAATCCGCATGACATCCATGAAATCCAGTCGGTCGAAGGTACTCCAGGAATGCTGAGAGGCAGTGACTATGCACTGGTCAAAAGCAACACCCATAGAGAGTGCCAGTTGGAGTACCGCCCTGATGTCAGCCACCTTAGTCACAAAGAACTGAGCAAGTTCATTGCACTCTACCTGTGAAAAGGCTTTCTGAACTTGTAGTCAGGCTGGGTTGCACAGTCTGTCCACAGTGTGAAAAAGCTGAGCTGGTCGATTCTGAGTGGCTGCAATCTCCCCGGACAGAAACTCTGCCTTCTTACGGGTGACTGCGGATTGATGGACATGATAATGATCCATCAATCTAAGGTGGTAGGCATCAAGGGTGGATTTCCACCAGCAACACTCTAACCTTCGTCCTAGTCACTGCACCTCCCTCAAAGTACTGTCAAACCATGGGGATCAAGGGCGAAGGGAGAGAGGGCGAACTTGGACAGGAGCAACGACATCCAGGGATGCCAAAATGGCCATATTATAGGCCACCATAAGGGCCTCTGGGTTGCTGTTTGCCTCTGGAAGGGACGATACATCAAGTACTGCTGCCAGGCTTTCAGAGCTAACATCTCGTAAAGGGCGATACCCGACCATCTCCATAGGGGTAGGCCTGTGAAGAGGGGCGCTAAAACTAAATCCCATGGTGTAGTGATCAGACCATCCAACTGGTTCCACCCCTAAGTCAGAGGCTTTGTCCCCAGGAGGAAGACTAAGTCAAGAGAGTGACCATGTTTATGGGTAGCAGAGGTAACTATCTGTGTAAGGCCCAGAGATGACATCAGCTGGAGGAAGTGTTGTCCAAATTGTGAGAATTCGTCATCAACCCAGGCACTGAAGTCACCCAGAACCATCAGTCTGGGCGACTCAAATGCCATGTCGATGACGAAGTTTACCATTTCCTGAAGGAGCCACTTCTCATCGCCGGGTGGACGGTAGATGAAAGCGATCCTACAGCCTACACCTGCTACCACAGCACACTCAAATGACTCAGTCTCTTCAACTGGTACACTCGTGAGATTAAGTTCGGTCTTGAAACAGACCACACCCGCCCTCCCCTTGCGATCCAATCTCGGGCGGTGGATCACCGAGTACCCAGCTGGAGTTAGAGCCTCCAATATGGGGCCAGTGTTCTCGTCCAGCCAGGTCTCAGTGATGCAAGCCAGGTCCACTGTTCCCACAAGATCTGCAATAATTGCAGTCTTGTTTTTAATGGACCTGGCATTGTGTAACACTGCCTGAGTAGGATGAACTTCCAGGGCCGCCTGCGCCACCTGCCCACCAAAATTGGTAGTGCCCTTGGGTATGGAAACCAGATATGGCAAACCACGATCTTGGTTCCATTTTGCCCCAGGGCGTCTCCTGGATCTTATGACCCTGATGCAGTGGCCCCACTCATTCACCCTCCACTGTTCGCACCCCCAGCCCTCCTCCCCCTCCTAAGAGCAACACTCAGTGCCGTACAGCACTGATATGTTGTAAATTGCAATGGGGAAGAGCCAGAGGGCACAGAGAGCAGTGGGTGAATAGCGCACAACCATGGGGCAGGCCTCCAACACATTCTGGTGACCAATATATCAGAGCAGCCCTTACTTAACTAGACCAACAATATCCCTAAGGTATTTAAAACAGTCAAGTAATACAAAATAGAATAAAACAAAATTACAACAAAATATAAACACTCAACACTTACTTAAAGAAAATAAATAACCCTCAACACCCATCCCCTATAATAAAATAAATAAATAGCCCTCAATTACCCCTCCCCTACCATAAAATTCTAAGGTAAATTAAAATATCACAAGTCTATGTATTAAGTCTTATGTATTAAGCAGGTTAGCAAGAGGAAAAGGAAGAGGAGACCATTATGGTTTTCCAAAGAGATAGCAAAGAAAGTGAAAGCCAAAAAGATTGCATTCAGGCAATACAAAAAGACACAGGCAGAAGGGGATAGGGAGAAGTACCAGGAGAAGCAAAGGGAGGCAGGGAGGTCAGTAAGGGAAGCCAAAGCTCAGACAGAAGAACACATTGCAAAATCAGTGGGTAGAGGGGACAAAACCTTTTACAGGTACATAAGTGAAAAAAGAAAGGCAAAGGGAGGGATAGTGAGACTGAAGGGGAGGATGGGGGCTGCGTGGAGGATGACAACAGTAAAGCTGACATATTGAACAGGTATTTCTGCTCAGTCTTTACTGAGGAAGAGGAGGGTAATGGGTCTGAATGGAGTACAAGGGGTGAGAATGGTGCAGAAATGGACACAAGTCCCTTTACAGGTCCTGAAGGAACTGGAAGTAATAAGAGTTGATAAGCAATGGGGCCAGATGGGGTGCCCAGGGTCCTTAAAGAACTAAGAGATGGTGGCTGAACCTCTTGCTATCCTGTTTAGCCGATCATCAGAAACAGGAGGTACCCAAAGACTGGAGGATAGCAGATGTAGTCCCTTATACAAAAGTGGGAACAAAGAGGAAGCGGGAACTACAGACCAGTCAGCCTCACCTCAGTGGGGGAAGATCATGGAAGCACTACTGAAGGAGAGATTGGTGGAACACCTGGTTGTCAATGGACTACAGGACCCAAGGCAGCATGGTTTCACCAGGGAAGGTCAGTCAGACCAACCTCATTGAATTTTTTGACTGGGTGACTAGGGAGGTGGATCAGGGGAGGGCAGTGGACATGGCCTATCTGGACTTCAGCAAGGCCTTTGACACTGTGCCACATAGAAGACTATTGCACAAACTGGGGAATATGGGTGTGGGCAGGACAGTAGTGCAGTGGGTAGGTAACTGGCTGAGCAGCAGGACACAGAGGGTGGTGGTAAATGGCTGTCACTCCACAGAGGGAAGAGTGACCAGTGGGGTACCACAGGGATCAGTGCTGGGACCGGTACTATTCAATATCTTCATCAGTGACATTGCACAGGACCTAGAAGGCAGAATTTCACTGTTCGCTGATGACACAAAGCTCTGTAACAGAGTAGACACACCAGAGGGTGAGACAGAATGAGAAGGACCTGCAGAAACTTGAAGAATGGTCAGGGTTTGGAATTCAATGCAAGGAAGTGCAAGATAATGCATATGGGGCACAAAACCTGGCACAATATATCAGTTGGGGGTGAGGATATAGCATGCACCAAACAGGAAGGGATCTTGGAGTTATCATCTCTGATGACCTCAAGGCAGAAACAGTGTGACAAGGCAGCAGGTAAAGCAAATAGGATGCTGGGATGCATAGGCAGGGGCATCACCAGCAGGAAAGGGAGGTCATAATTCCACTATACAAGACACTAGTGAGGCCGCACCTGGAGTACACTGTGCAGTTCTGGAGACCTTACCTATGTAAGGACATAGACAGGGTAGAGAGGTTCAGAGGAGGGCAACAAAGATGGTGCATGGATTGTATCACAAGTCCTATGAGGACAGGTTGAAGGCACTGAACATGTACTCCCTGGAGGAGAGGAGGAGAGGGATATGATAGAGACATACAAGTATCTTACAGGGAGGAACAGGGTGCAGGAATGCACTATTTTAAGCGAAAAAGATGTTCCAGGACTAGGGGCATGGGATGAAGTTGGAGGAGGGACGATTCAGAGGAAAGGTGAGGAAGAATTTCTTCACAGAGCAGGTGGTGGACAAGTGGAACACCCTGCCAGAGGAAGTGGTAGGGGCTGAAACAATCACGGGATTTAAGAATGCATGGGATAGACATAAAGGAATTCTGGAGGTCAGGGGTAAGGGGCAACAGACTTCCTGGAAAACATAAACTGAACTTACAAACTTAAATGGGCAGACTGGGTGGGCCATAGGCCCTTATCTGCCGACACTGTCTATGTATCTATGTATCTATGTAAGTCAGAGTCTTTGACAAGGATACATTGGCTTGAAGGTAATTCAGTCATAGATGAATAATAGACCTGCTGTAAATGAAATCCTGGATGAAAGAAAATGAGTCAAACATGCGTGACAAATATCTTCAGCTCCCCAAGGCCCTCTCACTGCCTCAGGAAAATTAACAGGGCACAGGCACTCTCACTGTCTGTCCGAGCCAGAAGACAGTACCAGAGTTATGGATGATTTCAGCTCTCAGGCCCTCTCACTACCTGGGGGACTGACAAAAAAGCACATGCACTCTCACTGCCTGGAAAGTGACAGTAAATAATCAAATAATGAAAAATAAAGGTCTGATCAAGTGCAGGCAGAAGGTCTTCAAAATGAACATCCTCACTCATGATCCATATGCCAGGAAAGCGGGACTCCAAAAATCCCATAGAAGGGACTGCAGGTAGAAAATATCCACAGCCGCTTCCTTGGTTCTCTAGTGGCACCAGCCCACCAGCTGGCCTCCCAGAGAACCTAAGCGAGCCGACAGCCCGCTCCGTCGACTACCTGACAGAACCATGGCTCAGCTCCCCGAGCAGCCCCGAATTCTAGCCACCAGTCACCCCACAGGGACGGGCCAACTGCTGCAGACAATTCAGTTCCTGCACCCAACAAAGGCACCGCCACAGGACCGTTCAGTCAGGGGCTTAGTTCAAAGTGAAACCATGTAGATCCTGTCCTGCATTGCACCTAGTCCCAACAAGTCCAAACTCCAAGTAATCCACCGCCTCTCCTCTACTCCTCTCCTCCCCTTCCCTTCTCCTCTCCTCAAGGCTTCCTGTCTCCAGCCTGAGACACAAACCTAAACCATTGCACTGAGTGTGTTCCACAGGGCGTACTCGTACTGAGGAATGTAGGAACTCAAGACGCAGAAGTGTGCTTTGGTCCACAGATGAATACTGAAATGTTATGGTGGACTCCATATCCCTGAGGTAAAAGAACTGGAAAGAAGATCTTCCATCACACTGATACAGAGGACTTGCATTCCAGCCCATAAAATGAGTCATCCGCTGCGTCTTCAACAAAGCAGAAGAAGGAGAGACTCATCTAGATCCACTTCTACCCCATATTAACCTCCAAAAGGCAGGTGTAGACCAGGAACACAGGAGACACCACCACCTGGATTGGTGAAGAGTTCAGTGCCATCTGCGGTGCCGGCACCACATATTGCACCAGACCCGGCGCCAGACCTGGCACCGCCCATGGTGCTGGCGCAGCACAGTGCCGCAGACGGTGCCAGTGCCACCCAAGGTGCTGGCACCCACAGTGCCAATGCCACATGGCACCAGACATGAAGAAAAGGGGGAGAAGGAAAGCAATACCCGTGTTGGCCCCTGCAGGGAAAAAGGAGAGGGGGTAGGCATGAGGAGTCAGCATCGATGGTGCTGGCAAAGGAGAGGCCCAGCACATATTCTGGCCGGACCAACCCGGCCGCTGCCCAACAGCCCCGAGACCCAAAGGCCCTGGAATCAGGTCCACTGGCCAGGACAACTGGACAGAAGCCATACCCCCTGCTCTAAAAGAGCGACCCACAGGTGAAACTTGGAGGCAGTATAGCGCAGTGGTTTAAGGCTCTGAGCTGCAAACCTGGAGACCTGGGTTTGAATCCCACAGCCCCCACTTGCATACTGTGTGACCCTGAGCAAGTCACTTAACTTCCTTGTGCTCCCAGGTTGCACCTGTAAACAAACTTTCAGCTTAGTGTGCCACTCCTGGTAAAGAAAAAAAAAGGTGGTCACTGGAACCCCATCGAGGACAGAGATGGGAACCAGAGTCGAAGATCGCGGCTGTTAAGAGTGGAGCCACAGAGGAACCCATGGAGTCAGTTCAGGCCTACCGCTCTCCACCACCAACGATCCCTATGCAGACGTACCAGAGGGTGACCTCGAGCAGTACCAATTCTTCTTCCACCAACAGGAAGAAGAAGAAGAGCTCGAGGTTAAGCGGAGCCGGGTTCCTGAACGGGTACATTTGTGCTTCGGGCGGACTTTCCTCTCCCCCCGAGCACAGGACTGCCTGTGGTCAGACCCCCCCCCCACAAAGGGTGGCAGACTGGACACAGCCCCACTGCCATCACAGCTTTCAAATGGAGTCTCCTTACCATTACCACTACCATCAAAGGTCGACTCCATTGATGGCAGGCTGAGAATTTCTTCTTCATCTTTTTTTTAAAAAAGAAAAGAGCACTAAAAATGGTAAGTCAAACAAATACTGAACGGCTATAGCTGCTGTCATATAGACGAAGACTTGACTCACGGTGGGCAAGTGATGTTGTCATCAAAGTGCACTCGATGATGGGAGAAAAGGAACTGAGGCGGTTGGGTCAATGCCAAGATAGCCTATACGGCATGAGCTAGTCTTGCAGCATTGTGCATGCGCGGTCCTATCCCGGCACCAGCCCTCCTGAAGATTTTTGGCTCCTGCGGGGTCCTAGCGCCTCCGGTATAGTCCCATCAGTGTGAATGAGTGGTGGAGACTTTTAGTCCAGGAAGATCAAAGGTTTCAGAAATCCTATAACATCAAAGCAAAAGTATGGGATGAATTCTTGTGGCAGGTTCCCCTTCCCTGAAAGACACAGGAATGCTAGTAGAGCTATGAGCCCTGAAACTGTGTTACCAGCAGAGGTTCTCCATCTGCGGATTGCATGAAGTGTAGAGGGGTCAGAGACTCAGAGATCCCATATAAGCAATGCAAAAATATGGGATGCAATTTACTGAAAGAGTCCCGTTTTCCTGAAGCACAGTAATCAGAAGAGCCAGGGCCCTTGAAATGTGATACAGTACTAACCAAGGTTCTCAAACTGAGAACACACCTAGGAGTTCGAATGCCAACAGAGCAATCCTGAGAAGGGAAAAACAAATCAGGAGGAGGGGATCCCCACTAGAATGGACATATACCAACTGAGAGATATCCTACAATTCTCTTACCATATTGTCCCCTTTCTTATCAAAACAATTCTCTGGAGAAAGAGAAGTAAGAGAAACAACAATGCAGCAGGCTGGCTAGGAAGGAAGTGCAGGAGGTGTACTGCGAAGGAAAGGGAGAACTACACCAGGTGAAGCAGTCTGGGCTGGAACTTCAGCATATTTCTCTTGGTCCTCTCCTACTCCTGTTCTACTTCCCTTTTCCCTTTTGAAACAAGAAAAGGGGAAAAAGAACTTCTCCAACAGCAAAACAAACTACAGACTCCCGTTGAGAGAACAAACCTCTTTAAAGAAAATAACTTTTTTTTAACACACATAGGTGATAGGGACTGGAACAGTTAGAGAACCCTCCACACACACCCCAAAGAAAAGAACAGTTTTTTTGGAAAAAGGTTTTGAGGGCCACAAAAATGGGCCATAAAGAAGGTAAAATAACCCTCACTCGTGTTTTTCTCCCTCATGCCTCTCTCTCTCTTTTTTTAAACTGGTGTGCCTAGCAACGAAGGCAGAAGAGGATGGCGAACAGAAGGAAAGATAGAAAAGCTGGCCAGATGCCTGGCCACTGATGGGGGGGGGGGGAAATGGGTGGGTTGCAGTAATGAATGGTGAAGATATTCTGAAAGATCAAGAATTACGGCCAGTGTATAATTTTCATATCTTCTCCCTCTGCTGCCTTCCAGTTGCTGTCCTTCCTATACTATTATTATTCCCACCCAGAACTTGACTTAATCTCCTGTGCAATACAACCAACTACCTTACCCCACCTCCTCACATCCCCCTCCCCACTTTCAACTGCCTCTAGACTTTTCCTGCCACCCAGCCTCCTGCTCCTGGTACTTCTTCTCTCCCTCCGCCCTACGCTAATCTAACTTTAAATAGCACTATTGCACTCATGACTCATGTATTATGCTTACACAAAGTACAGTTACATAACAACTTACCATAACAGTAGATCTTTGAGAACAGCTCTTGCAGCAGGTTACACCATTAGGATTGAAGCCGGCAGGCTGCAGGACCCCATAGAAAACTTCAAGCTAGCTGTACCCAGTGGGGGACTGCCCCTGATGCTGGCCCCACCCCGACGTCAGATACCTCATAAAAGGAGCAGTCCCCCAGCATCCCTCAGTTCTCCCACCAGAGACTTCCGGCTTATCGACACGACACTGAATGGGAGATCGAGGATCCACTTCCAGAGGAAGACCATTGTAAGTTATGTGAAGAATTACTGAGAAAAGTAGACCTTCTGAGGGGAAGGTGTGGGGGGGGGGGGACTACCTGCTGCAAGAGCTGTTCTCAAAGATCTACTGTTACGGTAAGTTCTTACGTAACTGTACTATCTTACTTCGAGAAACAGCTCTTGCAGCAGGTTACACCATTAGGACTGAGATCCAAGCAGTACTAGAGTAATACTCCTAAATTTGGGAGGAGGATATGTGAGGGTGAGAGAGACGGAGACAAAGAGAGATCTCTCAGGAAAGAAGCCTTTGCAGAACTGCAAGGCCAAACCCTGCCCTGCGCCTGGAAGCACTGTCCAGGCTGTAATGTCTTACAAATGTGTGCACTGTGCTCCAGGTAGCCACTGCACAAATAGCGGAAGCTGAAACTTTTTTCAGTGAAGCGAGAGAAGTTGCCACCCCTCTGGTGGAATGACCCTTTACCTGTCCAGGTAAGCGTTTGTTTCACTTCTGGTAGCAGAACATGATGCAGTTCACTAACCGCTTTGCAAGCGTTTGTTTAGTCACCGGTGCCCCAAGCATTCTGTGGGCATAGGACTCAAACAATTGATCAAACTGATGGTGTAGTTTGATTCTGATCAAGTAAAATCTGAGGATGCTATGCACATCTAGGATGTGTAGGAGAGCTTCCCCCTTGTTAGAGTAGCTAGGGAAGTAGACTGGCAAGTCTATGTCCTTATTGAGGGTGAGTTCTGACACTACCTTGGGAAGGAACTTGGGATTTGTTCTCAAGGACGCCCTGTTCCTGTGAAGAATTAAATAAAACTTTTTGCACATCAGTGCATGGAGCTCAGAAATCCTCCTTACTGAAGTGACTGCAACTAAAAATAACGCCTTCCAAGAGAAGAGGCATAGCTCGCAATCCGTGGCTGGTTCAAAGGGCAGTAATGTCAGCTGTTCTAGGAGGAAAATAAGGTCCCAAGGAGGGACTGGATCCTTAGTGGGTGGTTTCAAATGGAGCATGCCACGTAAAAATGTATGAGAGACCTCTAGCTGTGCTAGTGATTTCTCCCCAACTGGTGCATGGTATGCTGATAAGGCGCAGAGGTGCACTTTTAGCGAGGAGTGACCAAGCCCTACTTGTGACAAGGAAAGAAGGTACTTGAGAACTGATTTCTCAGAGTGAAATAGGGGGTTTAGACCCCTGATGATCAGATGGATAGGCAATTGGCTCCAGGACCGGACCCAGAGGGTCGTAGTTGGCGGGATAGTCTCATCCCCAAGGAGGGTCATTAGTGGGGTCCCACAGGGATCAGTCCTTGGGCCCCTTCTGTTCAACGCCTACGTCTCTGACATAAGGAGAGGAATCAGGAGTGAGATGAGTCTCTTTGCGGATGACTCGAAACTGGGGGCGGTGGTGGATGGGGAGGAGGGGAGGGTGGCCCTACAGGGGGACCTGGAGGCTCTGGAAAGATGGTCTAGATAGTGGAAGCTGAGGTTCAATGCAGGGAAATGCAAGGTACTCCACCTGGGGGCCAGAAACCTGGGCCAAGTGTACACCCTGGGAGGAAATGCTACAAGTCTCGATGGCTGAGATGGACCTGGGGGTGGTGGTGGATGTCAAGATGAACAACTCTGAGACTTGTAGGAGGGCAGCCAAGGCCAACAGGATGCTGGGATGCATCGCTAGGGGGATCACCTCCAGAAGGAGGGAAGTGATACTCCCTCTGTATAACTGCTTGGTGAGGCCGCACCTTGAGTACTGCGTGCAGTTTGGAGGCCACACTTAAAGAGGGACATTAACCTCCTGGAGAGGGTCCAGAGGAGGGCAACAAAATGATTTGGGGCTTGGGGACAGGACCTATGAGGAGAGGCTCGAAGAGCTAAATATGTACACATTGGAAGACAGAAGGGACCGGGGGACATGATAGAGGTCTTCAGGTACATGAAGAGGGTAAATAGGGAGGAACAGTCAGGGTGCTTGAAGGAGGAGGAGGGGCCACTAGAAGGCATGGGTGGAAGCTGGAGGGAAGATTCAGGGAGAAAGGAGGGTGCTACTTCACTGAGAGAGGTGGTGGAGCCATGGATACACTGCCTAGGGGCTGGTGGAGGCAGAGACAGTGGAGGGGTTCAAGGGGTGGGACAGGTACAGGGGAAGGGTTCTGGAAGCAAAATCCAATGCAGCAAGAATATCCAGAACTGGGAAGGGAGAAGCCAGAGAAGGCGAGTGGGGCAGCAAGGTCAGCACCCAGGGTGGGGGCTGACCAAACGAGCAGACACGAAAGACCGTTAGGCCTATTCTGCTGGCATTTTAGTATGTTAGTATGTTAGACCCTGGTTCGAAGCCCAAAGGCAAAACCTATGCCACTTCATGGAATAAGTCGCGTGAGTTGAGGGCTTCCTCACTGCCACTAGGTTGCCCGCCACCTTGTCTGATACCCCGTGTCGGAACATGGCTATGTCTTTAGGTGCCAGGCATGAAGGTTCAGAGATCTGAGGTTCAGGTGAACCAAAGACCCTCTGTCTTGTGACAGCAAGTGAGAGCTGACTGGGAGGGGGAAGTGGTGACTCGCTCGCCAATTGGTGTAGGAGAGGAAACCATATCTGCCTGGGTCAGAATGGTGCCACCAGAGTCACCCCATTGGCCTGCAGCTTGAGCAGGACCCTCTGGATCAAAGGGAAGGGAGGAAAGGCATAAAGAAACCTGCCCGTCCAAGACAGGGACAATGCGTCTCGCCAGAAAACACTAGGCCCTGGATCTAGCTAGCAGAAATTGGGCAGTTTTGAGTTGTATGGGGATTTGAACAGGTCTAGGTCTGGCACTCCCCATCTTTTGAATAGCATGTTTGCCCCTGACTGGAGGAGTTCCCACTCGTGTGCTGGATCGTGATCTGCTCAGCAGATGCGCCAGCTCATTGTGAACTCTGGGAACATGCACTGCAGCCAGTGTGGTGTGTGTTGCACTGCCCAATCCAATATCCTCATGGCCTCTCGACAAAGCTGGTAGGAGTGAGTGCCTCCTTGTTTGTTGATGTAGAACATCACTGATGTGTTGTCTGACTGAATCAGTAGGGGTCCTGAAGGTATATCTGTTTGCAAAGTCTGAAGCGCATAGAGAACCTCCCTCATTTTCAGAACGTTGATGTGGAGGGTCACCTCTGATCTGGACCACAGGCCCTGCATTCTTTTGTCGCACAGGTGTGCGCCCCAACCAGACCCTGATGTGTCCGTAGTGAGGATCAGAGAGTGGGTGGGTGGCAAAAAGGGAACTCCTACCAAGAGGTGTTCTGGGATCATCCACCACTGTAGGACCTTGAGAATGGAATTGGGGATTGAAACCAGCTGGTCCATATTGTCTTGGTGCTGATCCCACTGGGCTCGGAGAGTCCACTGGATGGCCCTTATGTGGAGACGTGCAAGGGGAACTGTGGCTATGGCGGCAGCCATATACCCCAGGAGGCATAAAATGGTTCTTGCTGAGACCTGCTTTTGTGTGCTGATCTTTTGAATCAGCCCTCTTAAGCGTTCCGCCCTGTCTTCCGGCAAGAAGTCTCTTCCCTTGCAACCAGTACCACGCCTATGAACTGAAGCCTTTGTGAAGGTATCAGTGATGACTTTGCCAGATTGATGGTGATGCCTAGGGAGTTGAACAGTAAGTAGGTGTCCTGTAATGCTCAATTTAACTCTCCCTGTGACGGGGCCATCAGAAGCCAGTCATCCAAGTAGGGGAAGATGTAGTGTCCTTGTCTCCTGAGGACTGCCACTACCACAACTAGGCATTTGGTAAATACCCATGGGGCCGATGAGAGGCTGAATGGGAGGGCTCAGAACTGGTAATGGCGTCCCTGAAATTTGATTCGCAGGAACCTTTGGTGCAGTTTTGCGATTGGAATATGGAGGTGGGCATCCTGCATGTCCAGTGAGGCAAGCCAAGCGTCTAGACATAGCATTGGGATCAAACTTGGCAAGGTGACCATTCTGAAGCATTTGTACACCACTGAGGTGTTGAGGTCACTGAGATCTAAGATGGGGCGTAAACCCCTGTCTTTTTTGGGACCGGAAAGAAATGGGAATAATATCCCTTTCCTCTCTGGCTCCAAGGGACCCTCTCTGTGGCCTCCTTTTCGAGGAGGGCAGTGATCTTTTGGCGAATTAGAGCTGCATGTTGTCCCGAGTATCGAGACTTCAGTGGTGGTCTGGATGGAGGTTGCCCTATGAATTTGATAGAGTGCCCTCTTTGAATAAGTTGGAGCACCCACTGGTCTGAGGTGATCTTTGCCACCCTGATAGGTGGTGCGCAAAGCAATCCCCGACCTTCTCTTCTCTTCTCTTTGATCCAGAGAAGAAGCAGGGGTCTGACGCGAGTCAGGCAGTGGATGGGGTAGGAATGGGCACCTGGGACGAATTTGTGTTCCTGGCACCCTGGCCTCCTGAAAAGCGAGACTGGCCTTTTCGGTTAAAGTTGCCCCTTGGTTGCTGACCAAAACGGGGCTGCTGGCCTTGTTTTTTTTTTAAACGATTCTGTGGTTTACGAAAGGGCTTCTGCTTGGGCCTATACATTTCCTGCACAGACCTGATGGCCTTACCAGCATCTTGCAGTTTGGTAATGACCTTCTTGGATTCCTCACCAAAGAGGACTGAGCCATTAAACAGGATGTCCAAGATGCCTTTCTGGACATCAGCAATAAGCCCGAGACACTAAACCATGAATGTCTCCTTAGGCAGAGCCCTGCTGCTGCACCCCTGGCTGTTGAGTCTGCAGAGTCGTAAGCTGCCCGGAGAACCTGTGTCCCCACATCGAAGCCTGTTTGGAGGAGCTTTAGTAGCTCTTCCTTCTTGTGTCCATCAAGCAGGTCCTTCACTAGTTCCTGACCCTGTTCCCACAGGGCATTTTGAAATTGCACCATGTGGGTCATATAATTCAGGGACCGTATGGAGCAGCTCGCTGAAGAATACATCCTTCTCCCCATGGAGTCGAGCTGTTTTGACTTTCAATCTGGGGGCTGTGTACTGAGGTGTTGAGGTCTTTGAGACCTATCATGAGGGGCTGTGATGACCAATGAGTCTGTCACTGATTGTTCCCCTAGGTAGGAATCTTCTAGGGGTGCTCTATACAAGCGGTCCACTTTTTTGGGGACTGCAGATGAGGAGAAGGGATGTTTCTAAGCAGCCCTTGTCACATCCTGAAAGGTGTTCACTAATGGTGGAAGTACGACAGGCCTTGGATCTTTTTGTCTGAGGTATCTTGCTAGGCATTGCCTTTCTGGGTCCAGGTCCTCCGTGTCCTAACCCATATATTCATGGATATGCCTCATTATATCCATGACTGTTGGGTCATCTGGGGGTGATCTTGGAAGATTCCAAGGGTCAGAAGAAGGGACACTGACGGGGAAGGCGACCTGGATGACTCTGAGGAAGAGGGGCGGGACTCATCTGAGGATGAAGAGTCCGACTTTCTGTAAGGTTTCTTGGGCTTGCGGGTGCTGGGGGAGTGGGAAGAGGTCTGAGAGGGGGACCGCTTCTGCTTCTTATCCCTGTTGGGCTTCTCTCGAGACTGGCCCCTAGGCGGGGGAGATTCTTCTCTGGGGGGGGTCTGTCTGAACTTTTAGCCTTTGGTGGGGGCAAATTTTCCCCTGGAGGTTTCGTGGGAGCCGCATCTTTGGTCTCCCACCAATAAGAGAACAACACTTTGACTTCCTCTATATTGAGGCCTGATGACGGACCTGGCATCGGGTTCTCCCTGGGCGTCTGCCAGAGACCTGAGTCTGGTTTCTTAGGTTCTAATGCACCCGTCAATGGGTCTTTGGGTGATATCAGGTTCTGAGGCCAATTCACCTCCATTTTGTCCCCTGACGTCTGGTCATCGCTTATATGCTGTGTGCCGACGTCAGTACCATCGTCCTCTGAGGGGGCCCAGCATCTGATGTCCAGTGCAGGTGGGTAGGCATCCTTTTTCAGAATCGAGGAGGAGTCTTTCTGATGTTTGGCGGGCGTCTGGTCTGATGACCGCTTATGGTCTGATGTTCGTTTTAGGGATGTCAGCTCCGAAGTCTGCTTAGTGGACAACTCTGGGTTGCCTTTAGGCAGTTGGGAGACCAGTCTCTGGTTGATATCCTGGTGCCGGTCCAGGGAGTTGGGGCCTACATGGGTGGCCGACTTGGAGTGCACCTTGTGGGGGCGATCTGACAACGTGGATCAGCCCGAAGAGCCCGACAGCTGGTTGTGGTAGGAATCTGCAGGCCGGACCTTGAGGGGCTGAAGAGTAGAAGCCATACCTGAACCACCGGTTGTCTGGACCTTAGCTGGTGGAAGTTGAGATTTTGCCCGAGATGGGGACCTGTTGGAGCGTATTGAATCCGAGCTAGCTTGAGAGTCAGATGTCCAAGTAGATGAGGTTGCTCTTTTTCTCTCTCCCTCCTCTTCTCTGCATGTTTCACTGATCTGTAGGATGATTCCTCTTGGGAGGAGGAACTTCTCTGCATATCTTTCAACTTTTTCTCCAGAAGGAAGGTCTTAAGCACCTTCTGGCGGTGAATTTTGTGCAGCTATTGAAATTTTGGCAGATGGTGCAGGCTTTACTATTGTGCTTTGGGCCTAAGCACCGAATGCAGGCCATATGCTGATCTTTGAATGGTATCTGCTTGCCGCACGTGCACTTAGAGGAGCGCCCTTCGACAGAAGGAGTCGGGGAAGACGACATACAAGAAGAAAGAGGCCAAGATTTTATTTACTGAAGAAAAAAGTTTTGAAGAAAAGGATACTGAAGTTTTAGTGTCGTTAGGTAGCTGAAGCATCCATGGAGGCAATGCTCATGAGTCGATGGTGGGAAAAGAAATGGAAATGATATACCTACTGCAATTCTTGATCTTCTTGGATGAAGTCTCCACCACTCATTCACACTGATGGGAACTATGCAGGAGGCGCTAAGACCCAGCAGGAGCAAATTGTTTTGCAGGAGGGCCGGCACCAGAGATGGAGCCACGAGGAGCGGCGCCACGAGCCTCGGCTCATGCGGCAATGACTATCTCGGTGTTGATCCTCCAACCACCTCAGTACCTTTTTTTCCGAGGAGGTGCAGTGTAACTAACCTACAAGGGTAGCCTAACAAAAACCGGACATAACATAGTCCGGATGACCCATATAAGAAGGGTCAATAAAGAAGTCTTCACAGCCTAAAGGTTGAGGGAGTGAAGACCAACAACAGAGGTGAGCTTGGGGGATGGTGGGTGGGCATGTGAATGAGTGGTGGAGACTTCATCCAAGAAGATCACGAATTATGATAGGTTCGTAATTTCCATATCTTCCTGAACATAAAGTCTCCACCACTCATTCACACTGATGGGAGAGTACCGAGCTAATAATCCCCCGAGAAGGCAGCAGGAGAGACCAAGAGCTCACAATTTTAGGACAGACGTCCATTAAGGATAGTTCTGCCAAATGAAAGCTGTCACCTGGCATGGACATCCAGAGCATAGTGCTTGACAAAAGTATGCACTGAGCTCCAGGTAGCCGCATTGCAAATATCTGCAATGGGCACATTGCGGATTTCCGCTAGGGATGCTGCGACTGCTCTGATAGAGTGAGCATACACTCTGCCCTCCAGCTTAACCTGCACCATGGAATAACAATGGTAAAGGCATGCCACCAGCCATGCTGAAATGCATCTGATAGCGACAGGTTGACACAGCCGGGTCTCGCTGAAGGAAACAAACAGTTGTTGAGCTTTGCAAATTTGTTTTGTTCTATCTAAAGATAAATGCAGAGCTCTTTTGACATCCAAAGAATAAAGGGTGTGCTCGCCTTCATTTTGGAAGTTCGCAAAGTAAGTAGGTAGGACCAAAGGTTGGTTTAGATGGAATTCTGAAACAACCTTAGGGAGAAACTTAGGATGGGTCCTAAGAACTACTTTGTCCTTATGAAACACAGTACACGGAGGGTCTGTGACCAAGGCATGTATTTCAGAGACCCTGCAGGCCGAGGTAATGGCCACCAGGAAGGCCATTTTCCAAGTGAGAAATTTCAGCTCACAGGTAGCTAGAGGCTTGAAAGGCTTTTGAGTGAGCATGTCTAGTACAAGATTAATGTCCCAGGCTGTGACTGGACGTCTGATAGGAGGTCTGGTATGCAGGATACCTTTCAGAAACCTCTTAACTACTGGAAACTGAGCAAGTGACAAGGAAAGTACTGGCTCATGATAAGCTGATATGGCACAAAGGTGAACTTTGGCTGTAGAGTATTGGAGACCTGAATTTGAGAGGTCTAGAAGGTACTCTTGAACTTTATTTGGTGGGCAGGAAAAAGGATTCAAAGAGGATCTTACACACCAGAGAGAAAAACGCTTCCATTTGGCTGTGTAAGTTTTTCTAGTGGCTGGTTTACACGCAGCCAAAAGAATATTTGAGACTCTGCGAGAGACATTAAACCTGTTCACTTCTATCTCTTCAGGAGCCAAGTGTGAAGGTGAAGAGACCTCAGATTGGGGTGGACCACAGGCCCCTGGGTCAGAAGGTTCATCTGAAGGGGAAGCACTTTCGGAGAGGTTTCCAACATACTGTTGAGCAACGGAAACCATATCTGTTGAGGCCAGAAGGGAGCAATGAGGATCATTTTGTCCCCCTTGAGAAGTACCCTCTGAATGAGAGGAAGAGGAGGAAAGGTGTACAGAAAGCATTCTGTCCACTACAGCCTGAACGCATCCTGACAGAAAATGCCAGGCCCTGGATTTCTGGAGCAGAAGAGAGGCAGTTTTGTGTTGAATGGGGATGCAAAAAGGTCCAGGTCTGGAGTTACCCACTCTGCGAATAGTGACTGAACTATGGTTGAGTCTAGAGACCACTTGTGAGGATCTGCCTCTGTTCTGCTGAGACGATCTGCCAGTTCGTTCTGCACTCCTGGCAGGTAGACCACCTGAATTAGAGCCTTGTGCTCTAGACGCCATTCCCACACTCTCATTGCTTCCCTGCATAAAGGGTAAGAGTGTGCACCGCCCTGCTTGTTGATGTAATACATCACTGATTTGTTGTCCATTTGAAGGAGAATGTTCTTGTGACAGAGAATGTCTTTCAAAGCCCGGACTGCATAAAGGACGGCTCTCATTTCTAAGACATTTATGTGAAGCTGGGACTCGTCCTGAGTCCACGTACCTTGGGTGTGGAGATTCTGACAGTGAGCTCCCCACCCCATCAGGGATGCATCCGTGGTAATGGAAATCTGATGACCCAGGGGAGCAAAGGGATACCCTTCCAGAAGGTTGTCCTCTTGCGACCACCAGGTGAGTGACCTCTTCAGGGGTTCTGCCACCTTGATGAGAAAGGACTGAGAGTAAGTGGTTGGGGACCACTGAGTACTGAGCATCCGTTGAGAGGTTCTCATGTGGAGGCGTGCTAGGAGTACAGTGAACACCGAGGATGCCATGAGACTCAGCATCCATTGCATTGCGATAGCTCGTAGCGAGCTGTTCTCTCTGATGTAACGGCCATCTGTAGGATATCGTTCCTTCTGTCCTCTGGTAGAAAAGCTTTCGCACAGGAGGTGTCCAGAAGAGTTCCTATGAAAAGAAGCATCTGGAAGGGCTGCAACTGTGATTTCTTGAGATTATTTATTTTTATTTATTTAGTTTTTGTTGACCGGGTAAGTGCACTAGACAAATCCTGCCTATTTTCAGGTACGACCCGGGGGAAGGGGATACAGATGAATGCTAACTGACCTTGAACCAGATTAAGTTATTGGTGGTATTTTTAGTGAATGAGAGAAATTTGGCCAGGACACCGGGGAAATTCCTCTACTATTTTCGATAAGTGCCATGGGATCTTTAACATCCACCTGAACTACCACCAATCCAGGCAGATGGGATCTTGGTTTAACGTCTCATCCGAAAGACGGCACCTCAGAAGTGCAGCACCCCTCTCATGCTGCACTACAGTGTCAGTACTGGGATATTAACCCAAGTGCCAGATGTGGGAACTGAACCCACAACCCTCTGATCTCCTGGCCTCAGAGGCGAGTGTGCTATCTACTGAGCCACTGACACTTTGTCACTGACTGAGATGGACGTGAGAAAGTCCGAGGCCGTGGCTACGGCATCTAGAGTTCCTTGCCTGGAAAGGCTTGCTAGAAGCCTGTTATCCAGATATGGGAACACTAGTATTTCGATCTTTCTGAGGTGCGCTCTGAGAATTGCACAGCGCTTTGTAAAAACTCACGGTGCTGAGGATAGCCCAAAGGGCAGGACTCTGAACTGATAATGCTGGCCCAAAGCCGTAGGTATCTGTGATGCTTTGGGTGAATGGGAATATGCTGGTAAGCATCCTGCATGTCCAGGGAGGCTAGTCAGTCGTGTTGATGAAGCAAAGGTAACAGGGTTCCCAGCGAAATCATTTCGAACTTTTCCTTGTGAAGAAATTTGTTCAATTTTCTGAGGTTCAAAATGGGGCACATCCCCCTGTTTTCCTTGGAACCAGAAAGTAATGGGAGTAGAACCCTGTGTTCCGTTGATCTAGCGGAACTATTTCTTCTGTCTGAGTCTTGTATCGAGCAAAGATCGAAGTCGAGTATTACGGCATCGTGGGCTTGATAGTGACCGGTATGCATCTTGGTTTTTCGGCGTCTGCTAATGTATTCCCCCAAGAGAACCGCGGGTAATTTGGAGCAACCCTAGGATCTTTTGTGGATTTTGGAGTGGAGTTTTGTGATTTTAGAGCTCTGTATACTCCCCCAAGAAGATTGTGGATATCATGGGGTAGCCCTCCATTCGATGACTTTGGTGGGGAGTCTGTGCTTCGGAGCCCTGTGTTTTTTGTTTTTGGTGCCTGTTAGTGTACTTTTCAAGGAAACTGTGGATGCTGTGGAATATCTGGATCCCTGTGGAGTACCTGGATTTCAGTGGGGAGTTTACGACCTTGGAGCCCTGTGGTTTGAGCAACGTATCTTTGGGACTGTGGATTCTTGGTCCGTGAGTGATATCCCCTTTGCCTGCTTCTTATTGTGGTGGGAGCACTTGGAAGTGGGCTTTTGCTGCTTGCCTGGAATTACTATTGGGGCGGTGAGAGCGCCTGGAGTCCAGGGGCAGTAAATGGAGAATATTTTATTTTTATCTAGTTATGTTGTGGCTACTTGCTTGACATACAGAGGATGGAAAGAAGTATCTGCCCCCCCTGAACTTTTAGGCAGATGTTCTTTTCCTCTTGGTGTGGACAGTTTACAGGGTTTTGGGCTGTTTAGGGAGGAACTGCAGGGATTTGAACCGGAGGGCTCTTTTTCCCTGTGGTTATTGGTGGGGGGGACCTCAGCGGCTGGTGGGTGGTTGAGGTTTCGCATTCCCCTCCTGGAGCAGCTTGTTACTTTTGTGAGCTTTACACTCCTGTAGAGGGGAGAATTTTATTCTGCCTTTTGGGCCATGGCTTCTGAGTAGGGGTCGCAGCTGAATTTTGGGTTGTGCTTCAGAGGGAACTCCTGGGGGCTATATGATGGTGGGGGTCCCTGTGCTGGAGGTTCCTAAAGTTTCTCTGTGAGGGGAGCAATTGCTTCCTTCCCAGAGTCCTATTTTTGAGCACAGCCCTTCTTCCTGTCCCTGATCTTAGTGTCTTGGCCTGAGTACTGGAATATCTCCTGGAAAGGAGTGAAGAAGAACTGGTCTCTGGAGGAATTTTTTTGAAAATTAGAATTGAAGGGGTGAGAGCCCTTCTTGCTATTTTTTAAGAGGTCCTTCTGGTTTGACTTTGGAAATTTTTATGTGTTTTTAGACGCTGATTAACTGAGATTATACTGAGACTTACATTTCTTGACTTTGCTCTAGAACTGAGGGAGATTGAGAGCCTCTCTTACTCCAAATACGCAGCACTTTCTGGACATTTTTGGACATTTGTTTATTTATTTGGATATTCTTTATTTGGATATTCTTTTTATTTATGTTTGTTGATTTAATATTTTGTTCAGTTTAATTTGGATTGTTTATATTTTCTTTTTAGGGTTTAGTTGTGTGGGTGTGGGGTTTTTAATATGTGTAAAGGGCCTGCCACCACGGTCGTATGCTATTCATCCTCCACTCTTCGCGCCCTCCGTCCTTTCTCCCCCTTGCGATTACAGTTGTCAACTTACCAGCACTGTAGAGCACTGGGGATTGTGCGGAGGGGGAGGAGGGGTTTTGGGGGTAGCGAACAATGGAGGATGAACGAGCGGGTACATCGTATTGGGGTAGTGGAAACCAGAAGACGCCCTGGGGCAAAATGGATTCTGGAGCGAGGTCATTCTTGCCTGATTTCCATACCCAAGGGCACCACTACTGCTGATGGTACTGGGCAAGCGGTCTGTACCGCTCCTGAGACCCGTCCAACTTGGGCGGTGGTGTGCAATGCCAGATCCATAAGAAATAAGACTGCAGTTATTGCAGATCTTGTGGAGTCTGTGGATCTGACTTGCATTACCGAGACCTGGCTGGATGAAAATGCTGGGCCAGTTTTGGAGGCAGCAGTTCCAGCCGAGTACTTGGTGTTACACCACCTGAGATTGGCCCGCGGGGGTTGCGGTCTGTTTCAAGACCGAACTGGGCCTCACAGGTGTACTAGTTGAGGGGGCTGAGTCCTTTGACTGTGCTGTAGTGGCAGGTGTGGGTTGTAGAATTGTTCTCATTTACCGTCCACCAGGTGATGAGAAACATTTTCTACCGGAAGTAGTTGATTTCTTCATTGACATGGCATTTGAGTCACCCAGGCTGATGGTCCTGGGTGACTTCATTGCCTGGGTTGATGACGAACTCTTGTAGTTTGGACAACACTTCCTCCAATTAATGACATCTTTGGGTCTTACACAAGTGGTTACTTCTGCCACTCATAAGAGTGGTCAATCCTTGGACTTGGTTTTCCTCCTAGGTATTGAGGCCTCTGATGTGGGGGTGGAATCCATCAGCTGGTCTGATCATTACACTGTGGGGTTCAGTTTTTATACTTCTCCTTGTAGGCCTACCCCTGTGGAGATGGTTAGGTACCACTCTTTGCGAGATGTTAGCTCTATGGGCCTGGTAGCGGTGCTTGACCTATTGGAGTTTTTTGGAGTGAGCAATGATCCAGATGCCTTGGTGTTGGCTTATAATAGGGCCATCTCCTCGGCTCTTGATCAAATTGCTCCTGTCTGGGTTTGTCCTCTCCCCCTTCGACCTCAGTCTCTATGGTTTGATGGGACTTTGAGGGAGATGTGGTGACAAGGATGAAAGTTAGAGCATCGTTGGCAGAGAACGGCCTTTGATACTGACCATCTTAGACTGATAGAATATTATCAACTCTGTCATTCTGCAATCTCTCATAAGAAGGCAGAGTTCCTGTCTGGGGAGATTGCAGCTGCTCAGAACCGATCAGCTCAGCTTTTTCGAACTGTGGACAGACTGTGCAACCCAGCTTGTCTTCAGGTTCGGAAAGCTTTTTCACAAATAAAGTGTGATGAGCTTGCTCGCTTCTTTGCAGATAAGGTGGTCGACATCAGGGCTGAGCTCCAGCCTGCATCCTCTATGGGAGAAGCTATTGATCGGCATTTGGTCACATCCTCTGGTTGCTCCTGGAGTTCCTTTGACCGGCCTGAGTTCATTGATGTCACGAGGATTGTCCATAGTATGCGTAATACTTGCTGTAGTTTGGATCCGGGCCCGACTTCCCTGATAAAGGGTTGTCTCGATACCATTGGCCCTGTCCTAGCACAGACAGTCTGGTGCTCCTTGGATATGGGTAAGTTTCCTAGTTCCCTGAAGGAGGCGGTGGTGACACCCCTCCTGAAGAAAGCTTCCTTGGACTCTGGCTGCTTTGCTAACTACAGACTGATCTCTAATCTTTCCTTTGTTGGGAAGATTATTGAGAAAGTAGTGGCTGCTCAATTGGAAAACCATTTAACCATCCATGATATCTATGAACCGCTCCAGTCTGGTTTTTGAAAGAGGCATAGTACCGAAACAGCACTGGTTCGGGTGCTCAGTGATTTCCTGATGGCGAGAGATCAGAAGAAGCGTTCCATTCTTATTCTTCTTGATCTCTCATCAGCTTTTGACACTGTTGACCACGGGGTGCTTCTCGCGAGCCTGGAGTTTATCTGTGGCCTGTCGGGTACAGTCCTCAGATGGTTTAGATCTTTCCTCACTGACAGGACTCAGAAGTGGTGTCGGGATAAATTCTTCCACCCAGTCTCTCTGTCATGTGGGGTTCCTCAGGGCTCAGTGTTGTCTCCCATGTTGTTCGCAGTATATATGCTGCCCCTTGGAGACATTGTAAGAAGGTATGGGCTGAGGTTTCATTGTTATGCAGATGATACCTAGTCTACCTATCTTTTGCACCCGACCAGGATAGAGCTCTCTCAGTCTTTAATAACTGCCTCACTGAAATCCAGTGTTGGATGAGTTCAAGCTGGCTAAAGTTGAACTTGGAGAAGACGGAGGTAATGGTTGTGGACCCGGGTCCTAGGGTAGAGGGGGTGGGAGTTGGTCCTCTCTCAGGTTTATTTCTGGGAGGTGTCCAGCTCCCTTCCTCTGAACGGGTGCGGAACCTGGGGGTGATCTTTGACAATAAGCTGACACTTCATTCCCAGGTGTCGGCAGTTGTCAAACTTTCCTTTTACCATCTTAGGAACATCACCAGGATTAAGCACCTTGTTTCACCTGCGGATCTACCAACGTTGGTCCACGCCTTTGTGTCCTCATGCCTGGATTTTTGCAACTCCCTTTATCTAGGGCTTACTGGGGTTGATATCTGCTGCTTGCAGCTGGTGCAGAATGCTGCGGCCCGGCTATTAACAGATACGTCTTGTACCTGTCATGTTTCACCGGTGCTGTGCGATCTGCACTGGCTGCCAATTCAGTGGCAGATCACCTTTAAAGTTGGTCTTTTGACTTACAAAGCCCTACATGGACAGGGTCCAGACCACTTGAAAGAGCTTTTGGTCCCCTACTGCGCTATGTGATCTCTCTGCTCAGCGGATATAGGGTTGCTAGAGATTCCAAGGGTTTCTTTAAAATCATTAGGTGCTCGTGCCTTTATGTATGCTATTCTGACCCTTTGGAATTTTCTACCTCGCCCGCTTCGTCAGTGTGCATCCATGGAGGAATTTAAAAAGGCCCTCAAGACCTATTTATGGTTGAAGGTCTATTTTAATTAATACTGTGATTTTAGGAGCTCAGATTATTATGTACTGGTTTTTATTTATAATGTTGTTGGACATTGTAAGGTGCCTTTATTTTAGAAAGGTGCGATATAAATAAAGTTTTATTATTTAATATTACTGCCCTGTTGTTTAGAAGGCCTTGTATCTCGGAAGCGAGAAGATCTGACTGAAATACTGACATCTTGGGCTGTTGTTTGGGGGAACGATCCGGAGGGGTCTCTGAAAGATTGAGGAAATTCCCCTCGCGGATAATCCAGAGGACACATTTGTCCGATGTTATGGACTTTCACCGGTTGTAGAACTGAGTCAGATGACCTCCCACCGCTGAGAAAGAGTCCCCCTCGGGCAGCTAAGGTGGGGCTTGGGCCAGAAACTCAGAAGGCAGCACTGGGCACTTTGGGCCCTTGTGTTTTCTGTTGCATTTTCTTTTGAGGCTGGGGGGCTTGGTTTTTATTAAAACCTCTCCTGCCCTTGCCTCGAAAGGACTTACGGTTGTGAAATTGACGCTTATTAACACCCCCTCGAGAAGGGGCTGGAGCAGGTCGAGCCAATTTAATGGCGGACCTAGTCTTTTGTGTGGCCTCTAGAGCTTGCTCTACTTGAGGACTGAAGAGACACATACTATCGAAGGGCAACACCATGACCTGTTGCTGGGCATCATTCGTGAAGCCTGAAATGCGCAGCCAGGAGTGACAGCGGGTACAAATGCCTGCTGCCGCCGCTCGGGAGGCAGTATTGAAAGCGTCCACAGCTGCTTTAACCTGCTGGTTGTTGGACTCGATACCCCGGGTTATGGTTTGAAGAAGCTCTGAATTAGTGTCCAACTCCGGTAGAGCTTCTACCATTTGTTTGAGCGAATGCCAAAGAACATATTCATACTGAGAGAAATAACCCTGGTAGCTAGCAATATGCATACCTAGGGTGGATGCAGAAAAGACTCTCTTACCTAAAGTATCTATCTTACGAGATTCTTTGTTTATAGGTCGGGCTGTAGTAGCCTGAGGGTAGACGAACTTATCATTCTCTGCCAAGACCACAATAGGGTCCGCAAAGGCTTGGGAGGCCAAAATGGGTCAATCCTTGGGAGCACTGTATTTTCTATCTATGGACTTAGCCACAGAAGGAATGAGAGTGGGATTATTCCATACCATTTGAGAGAGTGTCTCAAAGGAAGGCTGTACCGAGGGAGTTAAATCCATAGGGATCTCTGGGACATGAAGGTATTGGAGTCTTAAAAGCTTCCCAGGATTGATATCTGTAGTCCGGAGAGAAAGAGTAGAATTTAAATTTTTCAGCAGAGACTTAAATGACAGGTCCTCGACCACAGGCTCTGCAACAGGGTTAGACCCTGTCCCTTCCACGTCATCACCCAGCCTAAGGTCTGGGTCAGGCTCAATATCATCTCCTGACAGCCCAGGAGGGACTGCATGGACAGGAAAGGAGTGAAAATCAGAAGGAAAAGAGGAAGGAAAAAGTTTCGGGGTCGAGAAGCCCTGAAGACTGGAAGACGTCACACCCAGCCTAGACGCCGAAAAAGAGCACGGCGCCGCCTGACCCAGCACTGTGCATGGTGCCAACAGAGCCCCCGGCACCGAGGATGCTGCCAACAAGCCGCATGGCGCAGAGGATGGCGCTGACAGGCGCATTGGTGCTGAGGACGGCGCAGAGCAACCCATCAATGCCGAAGGCACCAAAACCAACACAGGGCTTCAAAAACCAGGATTTGAGGAGAAAGAAGGAAGAATACCAGGAGGTAGAGGCATCGGTGTGAGCGCCCTGTGCTGCAGCCATGTGAAGGGGGGAAAACACCTGAGCATGGAGTCGATGGCACCGAAGAAGGTGCCCCATGACTAGGGAGGCCCAACCGCCCTACCCGATCTCCGGAGGGCCCAAGAGTGACCGGGCCAGGCAGCTGGACCAACCTCCAAGTCCACTGCTCCATCAGAGCAGCCCACTGATGAAACTGCTTATCTGAAGCCCTACCAGAAGATGGAGAAGGGTTCCGATGTTGAAGAGGTCGGTGACTAGAAACAGATACCAGCGACTCTGGAGGAGGAGACTGGCAACTGACCCCAATGACCGACCGTCGATGTGCAGACACACCAGAGGGCGACCTCGAGTGATGCCTTCTCTTTTTTGACCTGTGGGCCGAAGAAGAGCTCGAGGCCGAACGGTGCTGAGAATGCGACCATTTTCTTTTATGCTTCCGGGGTAACCGCCCCTCCCCTCAGGCATTGGACTGTATGTTGTCAGACCCCCCCCCTCCGGAGAGGGTGGTGGACCAGACCCAGCCCGCTGACTGAACAGCTTTCGTACGAAGTCTCCCTACTGTCACCTGACCAACTCATGGTCGACTCCGTCAATGTAGGCTGAGACTTTTTTTTTTTAGTAAGAATAATTTTAATAGTAAGTGAACTTCTTCGAGATATACTACAAAATAATAAACTGAAAACTATGCTGCTAGTTTGAAGTTTGACTCCCAGCGGGCAAGCGACATCGTCACTGAAGCACACTCGATGGCGGGAAAAAAGGAACTGAGGCAGTTGGAGGGTCAACGCCGAGATAGTCATTGCCGCACGAGCCGAGGCTCGCGACGCCACTCCTCGTGGCTCCATCTCTGGTGCCGGCCCTCCTTCAAAAAAGTTTGCTCCTGCTGGGTCCTAGCGCCTCTGGTGTAGTTCCCATCAGTGTGAAGGAGTGGTGGAGACTTTATGTCCAGGAAGATCTGAGGGATGATGGGGGACTGCCCCTTTTATGAGGTATCTGATGTCAGGGTGGGTCCGACATTGGGGGTGGTCCCCCGCTGGGTATAGCTAGCTAGAAGTTTTCCGTAGGGTTCTGCAGCCTGCCAGCTTCAGTCCTAATGGTGTAACCTGCTGCAAGAGCTGTTTTTCGAAGTAAGATCTGTTATGTTTCTCTTCTCTCCACAGATGGAATGATCCGTTCCACTGCAGCCACCACAGATCGTGAGGGCATTAGGTTGAAGCCCTCCCCTACCCCCCGAAGCTAATTCAGATATGGAGGCAGAGTCGCTGAAACCCGTGCCGACAACAGCTGGTCCCAAAGAGTGCTTTCCCCGAAGTCGCTTGACTGCTTCCCCACCCACCTCCCCCAATACCCTCCCACCCTTTCCTGGTGTTAGTTATATAGAGACTGGAGGGGTGCAAGTCGTAATACATCTCGTGGGACTGCTGAATGTTCTAAAGCTATCTCCCTAGTTTTCCATTTGCTCCTTATTTTTTATGACCACTAGAAGCCGCCCTTCCCCTTCTCTGCTCACTGCACTGACTTGTCTTTATCCTTCACCCATTTTTCTCCTCCCCTTCTACTCTCTTCCCCCCTTGCTGTCCATTCGTCTTTACGGTTGCCATCATGACTATCTTGCCTACTCTCTCCCTCCTCTCTGCTGCACTCATACTAGGGCTACTATCTGTTCTCTCTCTGGCTCAGTACTGACTACGTCACCCTCCTCTGGACACTCTCTGGATAACTTCTACTTCTCCAACCTCCTGTCTGAGCCTATCCCTAATTCTCTCCCTAAAGTTGGTCTTGTCCTGAAACAACTGGGGTTGTTTATTAAATTCATCCTGCGTAACTTCTCTATCTCCCCTGGAAGTGTAGCCAGGGCCTTCATTATTTCAACCCTCTGGATCTTTACCCTATCCATCACTCTTGCCGGGGATGTTGAAAAAATCCTGGTCCCACTTTGACCAACAATCCTACCCGGTCTCTCCACTCTCTCCGTCTGCCCCAGACTACTGGTATCTCTTTTGCTCACATTAATGCCAGAGGCCTCCTGGGTAACCTCCCTGACCTGGAAGCTTAGACTAGTACCAACCACCCAAATATTTTAGCCATATCAGAAACATGGCTTAAGCCCTCCATAGCTGATTCTCAGTGCTCTCTCCTGGGATATAACATTCTGCAGGTGGATTGCCCTTCTTCTAAAAGAGGAGGTGGACTTGCACTCTACTATAAACCTCAACTTAATATCACTTTATTGCATGTTCCCCCTCTCGCTAACTGCGAAGTTCTCCATTCCCTTCTACTTCTTGGGGGCATTAAGAAACTTCACATTTTTTGTATTTATCTTTCTCCCAAAAACTCTAGGCTTGGCTTTGAGGAGTTCATGGACTATCTACTGCCAGCTACAGGGAAGAATGATATAATCTGTCTTGGGGATTTCAACCTTGATTGGTCTGGCCCCCACTCTGCTCTCCTATCCTCTGTGACTAGCAAGGCTAATCTCTCTCAGCTTATTCAGGAACCCACTAGGATCTCCCATGGTGGTACTAGTGCTACTCTACTTGACTGGATCCTGACTAATAGAAAGGAATCCTTTAACTCTGCAGGTGTTCTCCCGGATGTCATAAGTGATCACTACCCTGTGTACTGTATATGGGATACCTCAGTCCCTTCACTCCCTTGTAAAGTTCTAAGTTTTTCCAATCTCTCCAACCTAAATATGGAGAACTTTGTTCATGATCTTAACTTAATTGACTGGTCTCCCATATACCATACTAACGATATTAACATTGCCACTAACTTTTTCAACTCTTCTCTACTCTCATTACAAAATAAACACATCCCGGTTACAACGAGAAGGGTTAAAGGAAAAATCATTAAATGGCTAAAGCACCCGCTGCTCCATCTTCTGAAACTCAGGGATAAACTGTGGTCCACTTGGAAGACCTCCAGACTACTTACAGATTTCGAAGCCTATAGATCACTACACAACAAATGCAAAAAAAGAGATTTGGCTGGCAAAAAGCTCCTACTACAGGAACCTCTTTCACTCCTCTGCCTCATGCCCCAAAAGGTATTGGTCACAAATTAAAGAAATTCTTGGAAACAACAAGCCAACTACTCCTTCTGATGTGTACAGAAATAATGTCCACTGTAACCACCCTCTCACTATTGCTAATGCATTCAACTCCTTCTTCTCCCTCCTTTCTTCTCTTACCCCCAAGGGTCCCCCACTCCTGGATCTGAAGCTTTACCAAGCTCAAATGCTCCCCCTAACCTGGATTTAGCTCAGGTCTCTGTTCTGGAAGTTCTAGCTCTGCTCAAAGCTGTCCCTGCTAGTGGCAGCACTGGTCTGGATGGTATACATCCTGGGATTATCAGGCTGTTTGCTGACTGGCTTGCTAGGCCTATAACCAGGCTTTTCAATTTTTCAATTAGTACTGGCTCTGTCCCATTGATCTGGAAATTGGCTAGAACTATATCAGTTTACAAGAAGGGCGATGCCAAACTTCTGTCCAATTACTGGCCTATCTATCTTCTCCCCATGCTCAGCAAGCTTCTGGAGAAACTTGTCCATCATCAGGTCTCAGAGTACCTCCTCAAGTTTAATCTTCTATCCCCCTCCCAACATGGCTTTAGGGTGGGGCATAGTACTACCACTGCACTGACCCTGCTTACCAGTGATATCAAAAGTAATATGGATAAGGGCCTGCGCACAGGTGCTGTGTTCATTGACCTGTCTAAGGCATTAGATATGGTTCACCATCTGTTCCTACTGTCCAAATTACAGGCTTTGGGTGTCACTGACTCTACCCTATCCTGGTTTGGTAGTTACCTGGACAATCGCTCCCAGGCAGTTTCCTACTGTAAGGTTCTCTCCTCCTCTATTCCTATTACCTGTGCTGTTCCACATGGTTCTATACTTGGTCCTCTTCTCTTCTCCCTCTTCCTAAATGATATTCCTAGTCACTCCCTTCACAGTAACCTACTCATGTACGCTGATGATCTAGTACTTTTCTACTCTGCCAGGTCTATTGCTAACATTAACCTAAATCTCTTGCATGACTTTCAATCCCTTCAACCCTGGCTCCTGGCTAACCAGCAAATTCTGAACATAGGTAAGACTCAGGCCATGCTGTTCGGATCATCTAAAAAAGTGCTCTCTGAATCTCCTAAGCTCTTTGTCCAATGTCGGGATGGTAATGCTGTCACTAATACTGATACTTTCAAATATGTTGGGGTTTCGCTTGATCCTGCTCTTGATTTTTCCACTCATATCAATGAGGTATGTAGATCTGTCAATACTAGTATCGGCGCTGCTTATTGAGTACGGCATTCTCTCACCCCCACTGCCAGGGTAGCTGTAGCCAGAGGTGTGCTTCTCCCTCAACTCCTGTATGCCCTCCCAATTCTCTACCATGCCAGTGTTACAGTGCTCAGCAAGTGGGACACTTCCTATAACAATATCTGTAGGTTTGCCTTATCAGCTCCTCGGCTTACTCATCACTGCCTGCTCTACTTGGGCCTAAACTTGCTGTCTCCTAAAGACCTCCGTTCATACTCCCTTGGGTGCTTTGTTAACTCCCTTACTAGACCACCCTTTTCAGCCTCCCTCGGTAATATGCTTACCATGGTCCCCAGTGTATGCACACTCCGGTCGTCATTTACCCCCATGCTATCAGTTCTGCCTTCCACCACAAAAATGTGGGAACATGCCTTCTCCTATTTTGCTCCTAAATTCTGGAACTCGCTCCCCCCCCCTTGTTAAAAGCTCCTCCTCTCACCTCTCCTTCAAGCGATTGTTGTTTGCCCACCTCTATGCACTAGGCAACTGCAATTGCTACTAATTTTTTCTCTCTCCTCCCTATTTCTCCATATTACTGTGATGTCTAGGAATAACTTTCTGGTTGTATCCTTCCTACGATGTTTTCTTTCCTCTAACTTGACAGACTTCTCCAATTGTCTATCTTATGTTAATTAGGCTACCACTATGATGCTTGTAAAAGTGTACTGTCATTATGTCTATTATGTATTTTCTCCTAAATTGTATGTGATTGTAACTATTCTATAATGTTACTGAATTGTCCTGATGTTATCTATGTTTTATCTCTGTTGTACTCTCCCGGGTCGTGCCTGAAAATAGGCATGACTGTTGCCTAGTGCACTTACCCGGTTACCAAAAGCAAATAAATAAATAAATAAATGTTTCCATGTCTCTATTGTGTTCACCACTTGTTTAATACTGTTCTATACCATGTAAAACTATGTCCTCATTGTGGCCTTCTTGGCACTTGTATAGTTTTGTTGTTGTTCCTACCCCAGGATGCACCATGAGACAAGCAGTTCTGATTGCTCAGTGTGCTTTTCTGGTGAAACTTTTCAATAAATAAATAAATAAATATCTGCCAAAAATCAATCTTCACCATTCATTACTCATGGATCAGAGTGCCAAGCTTATCACCAAGGGTGTTGTTGGCTCACGCTGAGGGAAACAGCTGTTCCCTCGGCCTCCTGTGGGGGAAAAACACAAAGAGGCAGGGATGCCTTATGGGCCTGGTAAGGCCCGAGGCTGGTCAGGGACAGATGGAGGGTTCCATGGCCTGGGAGCAGGAAGGCACCTCACAAGCTTATGCCTGGTCCTGTCGGAAAGGAAATGGGCCCCCTAGAACCATGAGGCAATCACCCTATGCCAAGCTAAGGTGACAACCTGGAGAGATGAAGCCACACCATCCGCCTAATGCAGCCTGAAGTTCATACCAACCGGGAGGCTACCTCACTGGCAATGTAGGATGCCCTTGCCTGGTATCTCATCAGCTTCGGGTCCTGTGCAGAAAGGCATTTGACTTACCTAGTTTTGCTCACAGTCTGGCATGGACACCAGGAGCTGTCCCGGTGTCACCCACAGGTGCCTGCTGGGTTTGGTGTGCCAAGATGCACAACATGGTGCATGCTGCTGTGAAAACTCTTCGACCCCAGGCATCAGACTCAGCAGAGATCAACTAACTGGTCACCAGAGGGGGTGTCCAGGAGCTGGAACCTAGAAGTGGGGTGTGGCATGGCTCCTGGAGACCCCATGGGTGCACAATACCTATGTTGGGTGTTCCTCAAGGCTAGAGAGGGAGCAGAGGGTTGGTGCCAGACCCACACTTTATTCCATAAAATTACTTTTGCCCAGCTGGCTGGAACAGCCTTGCTAACACTCAATATTATTAATTTTTACTCCTTAAACTTAATTGTCATTATCAGGTTTTTTTTTTTGTATTTTGATTCACTTTATGGTCACTTACATTTCCTACAATGTATAGTGGTGACACCTTAGCATATATTAATCAGTGGGGGAGCCTGTCAGACTCAAGTTCTGTCTTCACCCCCCTCCCCCCTTTATTTTATCAGCTTTGCAAACACTGGCTCATGGTGTACCACAAAGATCCATTCTTGGAACCCTGTTGTTCTCTTTGTTCATCAATGACCTGTCTCAGCAATTTACATGGCGTAATATTATTTTATACACAGATGTTGCAGTTTTGTATTTGGCAGAGAATGATTTGAAAGCTTTGAATGTTAAATTGGAAAATGAGTTTTGTATTTTGACTAGTTGTTTTTTACGAAACAGATTGTTGATGAGCAAAAAGAAAACAAAGATGATGTTTTGTACAGCACAAAAGGCTAGTAGAGCAAATTATAAACTAATTTTAAAATTTGAGGATGGAAGTTATTTGAAGGAAGTGAGTAATTTTAAATACTTAGGCATAACACTGATTGCCAGTTAACATTTGATACACACATTGATCAAACCTGTAACATATTACATAAGAAATTGGGTGCCCTGTATCAGTCCCAGGGATTGCTCATGGACAGTGCAAGAAAATGTTTTTATCTCAAGCCTGTCTTCTTCCCTCATCAGATTATAGAAGTGTGGCATGGGGTGGGGTGTCAGATAGTTTTTTCTAAAGAACATCAGAGTATAATGCGATTAGTCGATTTGCTGTACGTGCAAAGTATAGGGAACATCACTGAGCTCTATATAAACATTTAAATTGGTTATCCCTTGATAGTAGAGATTGTTTGTATATGAACTGTACGATCTACAAAGCTTTGAGAATGGGGAATATGGGACCACTGACAGGCATTATTATCCCCCAAAACAAGCAGTCGTGCTTGCCTTCAGACGACACTTTAAAACTTTTACTATCCCACGTCATAGAAACATAGAAACATAGAAACATAGAATTTGACGGCAGATAAGGACCGATTGGCCCACCCAGTCTGCCCATTTCCCTACCTACTGGATAAGCTGCAGATCCTAGTTAACCAGCAGCCTACTTCTTCCTACCCCCACCCCCCAGAATTGCCTTATGACTATCCCATGCATGCTTGAATTCCACCACTGATTTTGACTCCACAACCTCCTCCGGAAGGCCATTCCATGCATCCACAACCCTCTCTGTGAAAAAATACTTCCTTAAATTACCTCTGAGCCGCCCCCCTCTATCTTCAAATTGTGCCCTCTTGTTCTTGCACACCTCTTTTTTTGAAAGATGCTACCCTCTTGGACTTTGTTGATTCCCTTGAGGTACTTGAAAGTTTCTATCATGTCCCCCCTCTCCCTCCTTTCCTTGAGGCTATACATATTAAGCTCCTTAAGTCTCTCTTCATATGTCCTCCGGTGCAGACCCTGCACCATTTTAGTTGCCCTCCTCTGGACAGCTTCCATCCTGTCTATGTCTTTGGAGATTGGGTCTCCAGAACTGCACACAGTACTCCAGATGGGGTCTCATCAGCTGTCTGTACAGAGGGATAATAACTTCCTGTTTTCTACTGGTGATGCCTCTCCCTATGCATCCCAGTATCCCCCCAGCCCTCCTTGCTGCCTTCTCACATTGCTTGCCCACCTTTAGGTCATCTGATATGACTACCCCCAGGTCCCTTTCCATTTTGTTGTTGTTAGTATCTCACCCCCATTGTGTACTCTTCCCTGGGTTTTGTTTCCCAGGTGCATTACTGCACTTCCTAGCATTGAATCTAAGCTGCCATACATTTGACCATTCCTCTAACCTTGCCAAGTCCCTTCTCATCCTTTCCACCCCACCCTGTGCATCAACTCTGTTGCAGATCTTAGTGTCATCTGCAAAGAGACATACTTTTCCTTCCAGTCCTTCTGCAATGTCGCTTATAAAGACATTGAAGAGGACTAGTCCTATCTTTGAACCCTCGGTACCCGCTAGTAACCCTCCTTTCTTCTGAGTGGACTCCATTTACTATTACTCTCTGTGTCCTATTCTCCAGCCAATTCTTTACCCAGGCTGTCATCTTGGGACCCACTCCCAGGCTGGCTAACTTATATATTAATCTTTTGTGTGGGACTGTGTCAAATGCCTTGCTAAAGTCTAGGTAGGCCATGTCCACAGCCCCTCCCTGATCTACTACTTTGGTCACCCAGTCAAAAATCTATCAGATTCGTCTGGCATGACCTTCCGCTGTGAATCCATGCTGCCTAGGGTCCTGTGCCCTTCTGGCCTCTAGATACCGACAATTCTTTCCTTTAGAAGTGATTCCATCATTTTCCCTATCACTGAGGTTAAACTAACAGGTCTATAGTTTCTGCTTCTGCCTTGCTCCCACTTTTGTGAAGGGGAATCACATCTGCCCTCCTCCAGTCCTTGGGTACCACCCCATCCTCCCATGATTTGTTAAAGAGGGTAGTCAGTGGTGTCACTAGTTCTACCCTTAGTTATTTTAGAATTCTGGGATGAATCCCATCAGGCCCCATTGCTTTGTCCACCTTCAGCTTTAAGAGTTCTTTCAGAACCCTTTCTTCTGTAAATGGGCTGGTATCAACTTCTGTATCCAGAGTGTTACTACTGTTTGTTTTATGTACCTCCCCCTCTTCCTTTGTAAATACTGAGCAAAAATATTTGTTTAGTATCTCTGCCTTTCACATTCTCCCTCTGCCCACCCTCCTCCCCTTTATTAAGCCTCACTATCCCTCCCTTGGTCTTCCTTTGCTCCCTGATGTACCTATAAAAGGTTTTATTCCCCTTCTTAACTGAGTTGGCTATCTTTTCCTCAGTTTGGGCCTTTGCTGTTCTGACTGCCTTCCCAGCCTCCCTTTGCTTTAACTGATACAGTTCTCTGTCCTGCTCCTGCTGCGATTCCTTGTACTTCCTGAATGCTTTCTTTTTCTCTTGAACCTTCACTGCCACTTCCTTTGAGAACCATAGTGGTTTCTTACATCGTCTTGTTTTAAAACCTCAACAGATCACAGATCTTTTGCTTATGTTGCTGCAAAAAACTGGAATTCATTGCATCCGGAAATCCAGAAGGCAAATCATTTTTATTGTTTTAAAACTCTGTATAAAGCACATTTAAAGTCTGATTTTTGCTGTAACTGTTATCAATAAATGTTATATATTGTACTGCATGTTTTGTGTTTTGTTACCTTGTTGTATGCTCCGGGTCGTGCCTGTAAAAGGGTGATGTGGCCCAGTGAGCTTACCCGGTTAACAAAATTAAAATAAATAAGTAAATAAAATAAATGTATCCTTTACATGAAATTGAGCTGGTTTGCATTCTTTCTTTTATATGCACTGTATACCTCATGTAACAACTGGCTGTCTTTTACATGTACAACGTGTTAAAAATTTTAAACAAAAATTTAATTTAAATAAAAGAAGGCCAGTGATGTTCACGCTTGCTTAAGGGACTTGTCCAGTTAAGCTGGTCATATAAAGATGATTATATAGGTAAACCATCCACAAGAGAGGATGAACCTGTACCAGAGATCCAGGGGCAGCAGAGTGGTTTTATTTGCTCAATGGTATGTGATGTCCCCATAGTCAATAGAATGGAGCAGGAAGTGGGAGACTACCTGCTTCTTCATGTCAGCAATGAGGCAGAATTTAGAGCTATAGAGAAAGTGGAGTGTGGGCCCTACAGTTGTGATGTGATCAATGTGCCTACTGTACTTAAGTGATACATCAAGTCATATTGCCAGATATTTGAATGTGCTGCCTTGCTCAGTAGTGTTGCCATCTGATGTTGCTGAAACTCCAAGGAGGTCGTGAGGCGCACGAAGCGCAGCTCTCCCGCCGCAGATCGCTTCACCGGGCCCCTCCCCCACATAACCGGAGCAACGGAGGTCATGAGGGCTGAGACCCTCCCCTAATGAATAGTACTTTTTTCCCCTCGCAAGGACGGAGCCTCGCTGATCCCTGCCACTCAGCTAAAGGCACTGCTGGAACTCCAAGGAGGTCGTGAGGCGCACGAAGCACAGCTCTCCCTCCGCGGATCATTTCACTGGGCCCCTTCCCCACATAACCAGAGCAACGGAGGTCATGAGGGCTGAGACCCTCCCCTAATCAATCATACTTTTTTCCCCTCGCAAGGACGGAGCCTCACTGATCCCTGCCACTTGGCTAAAGGCACTGCTGGAACTCCAAGGAGGTCGTGAGGTGCACGAAGCGCAGCTCTCCCACCGCGGATCGCTTCACCGGACCCCTTCCCCACATAACCAGAGCAATGGAGGTCATGAGGGCTGAGACCCTTCCCTAATGAATTGTACTTTTTTCCCCTCGCAAGGACGGAGCCTCGCTGATCCCTGCCACTCGGCTAAAGGTACCTTTAAAATAAGCACCAGGCTCTTGTGCCTGGGTGGACTGCATCTCATGCCTGCTCTCTGTTACTGTGGTGAGGCCCCGCTGGCGCTGCGTGCTGGCTCCCCACCACCCCCACCACTGCCCTTGGTAAGCATCTGCATTTATAGGAGAAGTCACGTGAGCTGTAGAACCTATCAGCTCACTTTTCCATCTGCAGGTTATCACCTATACCCACTAGAGGGCGCTCTCATTATCCTATTCCCTCTGTCCTGCTTCTGCAAATGTAAAGCAACACTACTGCATGCTGCTAGCTGTAGCAACCTCAACTCCCATCCTCCTCACTCCACTGTGCTCTGCAACTCTGCAAAAATCTCTATAAAATGTCCCTCTGACTCTCAGGATACACTGCTCCCTGTAATAATTCTTTCAGAAAGGCCAAACCTCAAGAGGGCTAAGACGCTCCTCCCAATAATGCTGTTGGCCCACCCTCAAGTCCTCACCTGCCAGAATTCCCCCCCAGCCTCGAGGGCCCTCTGCCCAGCACTCTACTGCTACGCGGGGAGGGGCATTGAATCCAACCCTGGTCCTTTCTCTCCAAACTGCATGCTCAGTGACCCTACCACCCCCTCCTGGGCAAACTCCGGGGGGCTCAGACTGGTGCACATGAACATCGGGAGCCTGAGACGCAAGGTGGCCGACCTCGAGGCTTGGACCCTACTCTACAAGCCAGACATCTTAGCTGTGACCGAGACATGGCTAAAGCCCAACATCCTCCCTCACGAAGTCGAACTAACAGGATATCAAGCCATACGAAAAGACAGACTTGAAAAAAAGGGGGGGGAGTCCTAATCTATCTGAAGTCCCCCTTGAATGCCACCCTGATCGACCTCCAAGCATTGGACAGAACTCAGGCTGAGGTATTATTTCTCAAACTTATCCTCGGAGGTACTAAACCTCTCTATATCGGTTGCGCCTATCTCCCACCTCAATCCGCCACCCCCTCCCTTGAATCTCTTGCTAATGCCATCCTCCAACTCCCCGGGGAGAAAATCCTCCTAGGGGACTTCAACCTCAACTGGCTTGCCCCTAACTCCTCCCGAACCAAGAACCTGATACTAGATGCATCCCTCACCCAAGTGATTGACATGCCAACCAGGCACAACGCTAAAACCGGCAACCATTTGCTTCTTGACTGGGCACTTACCTCTAACCCTGCTTGGATACTGACTGCTGGGATCATGTCAGACTTCTTGAGCGACCACTGCCCTATCTACTGCATCTGGTCCAATAAACCCCCTAGGCTGGCTGCCAGACTGATCGTTGCAAGAAATTGCAGCAGATTCGAGCCGGCAGGCCTCTGCGCTGACCTCCTAAAGGCAGAATGGGGTCCTATTGTCTCCCTTCCCACTATAGATGTGGCCCTCGAATATTTTACCCAGACGTTCCTGGGCATAGCTAACTGACATGTCCCCTGGAAAAAACTGAGGGTTCAGGGAAAGTGCCATAAATGGCTATACCCTGAGCTAAAACACACCATGTGGCTCCGAGACAAGGCATGGGGCTCTACAAATCCTCTGGCACCAATTCTGACTGGGAGAAGTACCGGTGCCTGCGGAACAAGTGTAAACAAGCCACAAAACAGGCCAAATCAAAATACCTCAGGGACCTCCAAACAGGCAACCTAAGAGACCCAAAGAAGTCCTGGGGCCATATAAACTCCCTCCTAAAGGGTCACACGCAGGAACAATGTGTCATGGTCATAGCTGGGAACTCACTTACTGCTGACCCCTCTAAGGTGACAGAAGCTTTCAGCACATCCTTTACACACCCTCAGGCTGCTCCCCTCCGCTGCCTGGACCTCCTCCTCTCACCCACCCTGACACAGTGCTCTCGACCATCATTCTACCTGAAACTAGTGGACCCCGCATGGTACTACCACTACTCTGCAAAATTAACCCTGACTCATCTACTGGGAATGACCAGCTAGAGCCACACCTACTGAGGGCTCCGCACCAGCCATTGCCTTTCATCCCAAGGTTCCTACCATTAACCAATCCTCGTGAGAAGGGACGGTCCCAGTAAATGGAAAGTTGCCACCATAGGTCCAGTCCATAAAAAGGAACCCGGGACAGGGTGGAGAACTACAGGCCCATCTCCCTGCTCTGCCCTCTGGGAAAAATCCAGGAAAGATTAGTCTACGATCAGCTACAAGACTACTTGGAACAACACCTACTCCTCTCCAAAGTCCAGCATGGCTTTCGGAAAGGCCATGGCACGGACACTGCCCTAATCAGACTGACATCTGACATACTCAACGCCATGGACCAAGGCACCCCAACGGGGGCACTATTCATCGACCTCTCCAAGGCCTTTGACATGGTCAGTCATAAACTGCTCCTTACTAAGCTTCAAAGGCTTAGCATGGATCAGCTCTCTCTCTCCTGGACCACAAGCTACCTGACAAACAGAACTCAAACAGTCCGCTGGCAGGGTGTCCCATCAACCCTAAGCCTGTGATCTCTGGGGTACCCCAGGGCTCCATCCTAGGTCCTCTGCTATTCTCTCTGTTTGTGAACGACATAGAAGAGGTGTGTGCACCCTGCAACCTAATAGTCTACGCAGACGACACTGTAATCTACCACAGTGACCCCCAATCCTCTGTCATTGCAACTGAACTTCAAGCTTGCCTGGCAAAACTTGAAACATGGTTCACTGCCAACCACCTAAAGCTAAATGAGGAAAAAACAAAAGCAGTCCTTTTTGGGACCCGGCGACTGGGTAAAGACCGTAGTGGTCTTCTGCGGATAACGTCAGCTCGAGGAAAGTGTGTTGAGGTCGCTGACCAGTTTAAGTATCTTGGGGTTACCCTTGACCAGGAGCTAACCTTCAAACCCCACATAGATGTCTTAACAAAATCTATCCACCAGAGACTGGGTCTGCTATACCGCCTTGGAAACTCCCTCTCTGGAGAAGCACGTAGAGCCATTGCCAACTACAACCTCCTCCCCTCTTTACTGTACGGCTCTCCACTACTACAGTCCCTCAGAGAGACCAAGCTAACCAAGTTCTCCACCCTCTACTACCGCATTGCTCACTTTGCAACCCACTCCTCCCCTAGGAGGCATCACTGTGAGGCTCTCATGGACCTTCACTGGCCGACACTCAGGCATAAACTATCCTTTTCCCCTGCCTGCCTTACCTACAAACTCCTCTCCATTCACCACCCACCTCACCTTAGCGACCTGCTTACCCCCAAAGTCTCCCTCCGTAACCTCCGGTCTACTTCCAGTCGGATCCTGAACATACCCCGCATCCATACCAACCAAGGAAAACGCTCCTTTCAGTTCACTGCCCCTCATTTCTGGAACTCGCTCCCCTCTTCCCTGCTTGACAAACCCTCCCTCTCCTCGTTTAAGGCTGGTCTTAAAGTCTACCTCCTTGAACTGAGCCACTGCTGCTGCAACCGCTAGATAATACACCCTACCTCTCCTTACCGTAATTTGGCTACCGACAAACCCTTTGCTCCCTATGTACTAGCTAACCTCTATAGACTGTTACCTCTGTAGGCTCACATGCCCCACTGGCAAGGTATGTACTCTGCTCTGGTGTCTTTACAGAACTTGCTCCTACACCGGCTTACCGTCCCCTTGCCTCCTGTACAAACTGAGTATGTATTTTGAAGACTTGTGGACTAATGTAGCCCACTGACAATGCATGTTCTCTGACTCTGTTACTTGCTGTATGCTCTCTGTCTCTGCCTTACTGTTACCAAACCTCCTGTACAAACTGTATACGTATTTTGAAGCTGTATACTGTACCTAATGTAAAGTAGTTGGTGTACTCACCCCGGGTCGCCCCTGACAAAGGGACCTCTGGTCTCAGTGGGTTTACCTGGTTAACAAAATCTAAATAAATAAATACATAAGTGGATCAGCTGAATGAGTTAACAAGTTAGCAAGCAGGATAGTGCAGAGATATTAATGCTGGGGGGGGCAGTAGTAAGATTATGCTAGTTACTTGAGAAACACTACTGGTAGTTATTTTTGGAGCAAAGGCACTGAAGGAATGGAGTATATATACACCTAGTGGGCAAACTACTTTATGTTTACTTACTTTTGTCTTCCCTATTATTTTTAGTTGTACAGAAGGTGGGGTAAAGTAGCCAAGTGTCATCCTTCCCACAATACCCAAGATCCCCCAGTGTGCAACCTCATTCCAGTGCTGTGGTACAGTACAAAGCTGGAACAAGAGCTTTTGATCTGAAGCCTGCTCATCAACCATGCTCCACCCCCCCACCCATGAACCAGCAAGGGCTTCATGGCCATGTTGGAAGATGGAAGTGACTGCTGAATATGCCATAGAACCCCAGTGGCCAAGCCAGAAATAGGGACCATAGTCCTTTAAAGTGAGCTGAACAGGTTTCAAGCTTCTAGCTAGAAAAAGGATATTTAAAGCACAGCAGAGCAGTACAACACTTACCTAGAGCCTCTGCATCTTTCAGTGGGTCAACTCCTGGAGAGAGGATGAAGAAGATTGGTGTTGAAGAGCTGCTCTCTTCAAACGACTTGGCAAATTCAACACTTCGGCCTTCCACATACTTACTACCCAGCTTCTCTTCCACAAAAATTCTATAGACAAGCACATCATAACAAGCTTTTACAAGAAGAAAACACATTGGTTGGTACTATGCAAAGTCACACATGCTTCATTTTCTGCCATTTTACTAAAACATCACCAAAAAAAACAGACTGGTACACAATTTTTGTGCCCTCCTTCTAGCAAGATGAGAGATTATCTCTACAACGATACTCCTGGCCTTTGACTGCAGTGATGTGGTGTAAAGATATGTTACAGTACTTAAAATAACTGAAGCTTTTCCTAAATAGCTTCTCCATGGAGTATCACTATGTGGCCTTAGCCAGAGGCCCTAGTACCCCACAGGAGCAAATCTTTCCATCCAGGGCATGTGTGACACTGTGGGGTGCTGTGGACTTAAAGGAGAACTGCCCTGAGCATGTAAGTCATTTCCCTGTGCAGAAACTGATTTTTACATACTGGTTCAAATGTTGTTACTTTTCCATCTCTATAGGCTTTTTTTGTTATACTAATGGGTGTTTCTGATTTACACACAAGTAGTACCATTTTAGAACTTTATGATGTAGTTTATGTCCCTTGCTCAGCTCTTCCATTGTTGGCACAATACCTCCATGTTCTACTATAGAACTCTAAGACTGTAAGGGACATAAGAAAAAATTACTTACCATAGTAATGTTGTTTCCTCTAATGGAGTCTTGCTGTATTCTGACAAAATGCAGTTAGCCCCAGCACTTGAACTGCCCCGGAGAGTAAAGGGTTAAATTTTATGCCGAGCATAGAACATTGAGCTCAAGCTTGGTTTTCACACCTCTGTCCCTGGTGCATTCTAATGCAACCGTCAGTTTCTTATGAGCACTAATGCTAACTAAGCTAGGTCTAAAAAAATGTTTTTTTTTTTTTAATTAAGCCACAGGCCAACAAGTACTTGGGTCAGAAAGACTCAAGTCAAGAACCCAAGAACAAGACCTTGATTCAGACAGTGATAATAACTATAGAAATTATAATCAATTCTAAAATATTAATAACACTCATCCTGGCCAGGATAAGATCAAAGAGCTACACCTCTGGGGTGCAACACTGCACCTGCCAAATCCTACATACCAAAAGGAGGTTCTGAGATGGGAGGCTGGGAGGGAGGTCAGAATACAGCAAGACTCCATTAGAAGAAACAACATTACTATGGTGAGTCATATTTTCTTCAAACAACATGAAGTCTTGCTGTATTCTGACAAAAGAAAAAATTACTCACCTTAGTAATGTTGTTTCTTCTAATGGAGTCTTGCTATATTATGACTAATGCAGTTTGTCCCACCATTAGAACTGCTCCGGAGGTGAAAGAGTTAACTTCCATGCAGTGCATGGAACTTAGAGCGCGAGCTCGGTAAGAAAAGCTCTGTCAAGGATATTTCAAAATGAAACCATCAGATCTTTACAAGCAAAACTCACTAAGGCTCTGTGTGGAAGCTGTAACCTACACTAGCCAACTGGCTACTAAAATATTAACACATTTTTCTGGTCCCAACACCAAGACTCAAGTCAGGGGACCAGAAAAAATAACATAAAATAAAACACAACACCCAAACACCCCAATAAGAAGGGGTGGAAAACATAAAGGGGGCATCAATAAGTGCCAATAGTGGACTGCCCACCCCATACCCAAAGTAGAAGTTCTGAGAGCAGCAGGCTGGAGGGGGTCATAATATAGCAAGACTCCATTAGAAGAAACAACATTACTAAGGTGAGTAATTTTTTCTTCAAACAACATGAAGTCTTGCTATATTATGACTAATGCAGACTACACAGCAGTACCTCCAGGAGGAGGGACAGAACCTACTTAGGAATAGGCTCTGAAGCACGGGTTGTGTTAAACTGAGCATCCCTCCTGGCCTGGATATCCAGGGAGTAATGCTTGGTGAAAGTGTGTACTGTTTTCCAAGTAGCTGCTTGACATATCTCTAAGATAGGGATGTCTCTGGCAGCAGCTAGAGACGCAGCTGTACCTCTGGTAGAGTGAGCCCTCAGGCCTGAAGGGGAACCCACCCAGTTTTTGATAGCAAAATTGGATACAAGAGACAATCCACCTGGCAATGGATCTCTTAGTGGCAGGTCTCCTTTCCCAACCTCACCATAAGTGAGAAATAGTTGGAGGGAGTCAAACCTGTGACCCTTGGTACGCTCTATGTAGTAACTTAGGGCCCTCTTAACATCTAAGCTGTGCAGCCTCCTCTCCCCAGAGGAGGAATGGTCAGTGAAGAACACTGGAAGTGAAATAGGTTGGTTAAGGTGGAAATCTGAAACCACCTTAGGCAAAAACTTCCTGTTAGTCCTGAGGACTACCTTATCCCTGTGAAAGGAAATAAAGTCAGTCTCCACTGATAAAGCCTGTAACTCACTTATACCTGGCAGAAGTGATGGCTACCTAAATACAGTTTTCAAGTCAGATACTTAAGCTCTGCAGAACAGAGGTTCAAAGGGGTTGCATCAGCTGAGCAATGCAAACATTAAGATCCCAGGCAGGTCCCTGAATGGAGGATTGGTATGAAGCAATCCCTTAAAAACTTGGAAAATACAGGGTGAGCAGAAGAGGGCGTCCCTGCTGAAATAAAAGCAGAGACAGCTGCCAAATGCACTTTCAGGGTAGCTGGTCTCAGTCCCAAAGAATTAAGATGGACCATATAGTCCAAAACAATGGGCAAATCAGCAGATTCTGGGGAAATATGCTTCCCAGAACACCATATGGAAAACCTTTTCCACTTGGAGTTATAGGTAACCCTGGTGGAAGGCTTCCTAGAAGCTTTCAAGATTTCAAGAACACCCTGAGAAAGTTGTAGATCAGAAAACTCTAACTCCTCAAGAGCCAGGCCTTGAGGTTGAGGGATTTGAGATTCGGATACCAGACTCTCCCCTGGGCACAGGTTAACAGATTGTGGTTCCTGGGGAGACACAGGGGAAGATGGACTGCTAAGGACAGAAGGAGTGGGTACCAGGGCTGCCTGGCCCAGTCTGGAGCAATCAGGATCATCTTGCAGGGCTGAGACCTGATTTTGACTAGCACCTTGAACAGGAGAGGGAAGGGGGGGAAGGCATAGAGAAACTTCCCTTCCCAATCGAGAAGAAAGGCATCCAGGGGGACTGAGCCCAACACTGGGGGCCTGCAACAAAAAAGTGGAAGTTGATGATTGTCTGGGGCTGCAAAAAGATCTATCTGAGGGGTGCCCCATCTGGCAAAAACTATCCCCAGTACTAGGGGATGCAGTGACCATTCGTGATGGCCCTGGGAAATCCTGCTGAGAGCATCTGCCAGGACATTGTCCTTGCCTGGGAGGTGAATTGCTATGAGGGAAGTGTTCAGGGAATAAGCCAGAGACCACAACTTCATCGCCTCGGTGCACAAGGCCGAAGACCGAGTGCCCCCTTGTTTGTTGATGTACCACATTGTAGTGGTGTTGTCTGTTCTGACCTGTACCACCTTGTTCTGAACAGATGCAGAAAAAACCTGAAGTGCTAGAAAAACAGCTCTGAGTTCCAACAGATTGATGTGGAGCAGAGATTCCTGAGGGGACCACAACCCCTGGGTGGAGAGGTCGCCCATGTGAGCTCCCCATCCCAAGAGGGACGCATCTGTAGTAAGGGTCAAGGAGTGAGATAGAGGGATGAAGGGGACCCCTTGTCTCAGATTGCTCTGATCCTGCCACCACTGAAGGGCCTGGATCAGGGTTCGAGTCACTGGGATTAACTTGGATAGGGAATCTCTTCTTTGAGACCAGAAGGCTCTCAAATGGAACTGAATGTCCCTCATCTGAAATCTTGCTCCTTGCACTACAGCTGTGGAAGCAGCCATGTGTCCTAGGAGCTGCAGGAAATGCCTTGATGGTCGAGAGACCTGCAGAGTGAAGGACGAGGCCAGGGCCACCAGGGTCCTTACCCTTTCTAGGGGAAGGAAGGCTCTGGCCTGCTTTGTTTAGTTTAGTTTAGTTTAGTTTATTAGTCTAGGAATTAATACCTTTGAGCCAGGGCTCTTTTACAAAGGTTCCACATCACAAAGAACATTTAACAAAGCACGATACACATTACAGGTAAAACCAGACAGGAAAGTTACATCATAAATTTGCTATTGACAGTTTAAGGCAGTAACGTTTTTAAGTTTCGTAGAAAAACAAGCTATAACAGGTTCAAGCGAGTAGACAATTTCAAGGTTAAGGAAACTTCCAGGGAGAGGGTGATCATTAGGCACCAAAAGGAGGCTAGAGAGGAGGGAAAGGTGGTGAGCGGGAGAGTAAGTGAGAGGGGACAGGAAAAAAGGGGGGGAGTGAGTTTGGGTGGGAGACAGGGAGTAGTAGAGGTACCAGAGGGTTCATTGTGTCCAGTTCTGCACCTATAAAGGTTGAGTACCTGGACAGGTTCCAGAACTGACTTTGGAAGATTGAGAAGAAAGCCCAGAGAGGTAAGCAGCTGCTGGGTAACTTGCAGGTGTGATTTGACCTGGTCTGGAGACTGACCCACAATGAGCCAGTCGTCCAGGTAGGAAAAGATGGCAATCTTTTGCCTTCTTAAGTGAGCAACTGCTACTGCCAGACATTTTGTGAATACCCTTGGGGCAGAGGTAAGGCCGAAGGGCATTGCTCTGAACCGATAATGGCCTGAGGGCAGTTCGAATCTGAGGTACTTTCGGTGGGAGCTTCTGATAAGAACATGGAAGTAGGCATCCTTGAGGTCCAGGGAAGCTAGCCAGTCCCCTGGCCTTAGAGAGGGTAAAATCATTCCCAGAGTCACCATTTTGAATTTTGGTTTTAAAAGGTGCTTGTTTAGATATCTTAGGTCCAGGATGGGCTGCCACCTCCTGTCTTTTTGGGGTAAGGAAGTACCTGGAGTACAGACCCTTGCCCTGGTGTAGGGGAGAAACCCTTTCACAGCTCTGAGAGCCAGGAGGGTTGAGACTTCTGTTTCAAGGCAAGAGTCTCTAAAGGGTTTGCAGGTGGAAAAGATCTGATTCTCATCTTTGGAAATTTTTTGAAGCTGAGAACCAGACCCTGGCTCACTACTTCCAGGACCCACTTGTCTGATGTTAAAGACTCCCAGTCCTGGACGAAGTAAGCCAGCCTGCCCCCTACAGGTAATGGAGAATCGGCCCTGGGCATCCCATCAGGGTGCCTGTTTGGCAGGGGCTTTAGGCTGAGGGGTGGGAGCAGACCTGCTTGTACCCCATCTGCCTCTCCCTCTGAAGAACTCCCTCTGAACATAAGCTGAAGAGGAGGCCTGGGTCTGGTAAAAAGGCCTATGAAAAGGCCTGCCTCTACCCCTGGGGGGCTGCCTCTGAGGAGTGGCTTGCCGTTCCTTGGCTTGTGCACTCCTATAAGTGGTTCTATATTCATCCATTTTCTTCATATAATTCTCTGTCTGCTCCCAAACAGAGAATTTCCCACCAAGGAAAATCCATAGCCTTAGACTGGGTATCCTGTGACAAAGTAGTACACTTGCCAAGCCAATCTACTTAAAAGCCACAGATGTAGCCATGACTCTAGAGGATACATCATTAGAATCCACTGCAGCATGAAATTGCACCTTAGATGCCTCAAAACCATCAGCAGCCACCTGCTCCAGCTCCTTGGCAAGCTGGCCAGGGGCCTGTTTGGCTAAAGCCATGACAGTATCCCACCTAGAGTTTTGGTATCTCGCAACATGAGCCATATAGTTTGCTTGTCTGAGTCCCAAAGATGCTGCCATGTATTGTTTTTTGGCCATGGCATCAATCTTCCTGGAGTCCTTGTCAGGAGGATGTGAAGCCTAGGGAATATTAGCTTTATCACAGGCTGCAGCCTGAACTACTAACATGGCTGCATTGCTGTGAAAGAATTTCTGTATCAGGACCTGACAAAGTGTACCTCCTGTCCATCTTTTTATCCACAGGAGGCACAGAATTAGGAGCTTTAAAATTTTTATTGTTTGTTTCTAAAAGATTTATGTAAAGGAATAGACAATCTCCTGGACTCTGGGATATCCATCATCTCTACAAAGTCAGGCTCCTCTTGCTCGTCCACAGCCTCCTCTAAAGGAAGCTGGAGGGTTTCAGCAACTTTTTTATAAAACAGAAAATGAGAAGGGGACTCAGCAAGCCTAGGGGGAGATTCTCCTAAAGGTCTGTCTGGGGAGATGTCCAGTTCAATGGGCACATCCAGACTTTCAAAGTCACATTCGCACTGATCATAATCATCCTCCCCCTCCTCTGGTTCATAAAACTCCTCTATATCATATTCTTGAACCGGTGGAACCGACCGAACCAAACTTTTGCCAGATAGAGGCGGTTCGGACGGAACCAGGGAAAGTGACTGGACAATCTGTATTGCCCTGGCTATCTCTGCAGCAGTTGGAGAAGGATTTTGACTCCACACCTGCTGACTTTCTAGTTCTCTTTGCTGGAACTGGCTCCTCAGAGTCAGCTTTACGCTTGCCCGAGGAAGTCTGGCCCTGGTCAGAGGGCACCCCTCTGGTCTGGTTGGCACCGAACCGGCTGGCCATCCGGTCAGCGGATCTTTTGGCCTCTCGCCCTGAGCCTACCAACTCTTATCTAGGGTAGCTGTACGGAAATTCTTGCAAATCTGGCAGTCTGCATTGAGGTGGTCAAACCCAGACAATAAACACATGTGTGTGTGGGTCAGCCTTGGCAAAGGCTTCCCACAGACACTACAGTGTTGAAACCCAGTGGGCCCGGTTTTCTTTGGGTTTCTCAGACATAATGCCAGCCTAACCAAAAACTTGCCCTTTTTCGGCAGTGCCAGGCAAGACACCTTATTGGTTCCCAACCGTGTCACGGGTCGTGGAAAAAACCATAATGAAATCCGTTTTTTTAGAACCGATGAGAACCGGGAACCGCACTCTAAAATGCCTTAAAATGCTTCAGAATGAAGTTTAAATACAATCTGATCAGTTCAAAACCGAACCGATAAACATTTACAAGTTCCACACAGAAAACCTATGTATTACTTAAATACTATAGATAGAGCTTGAACCGATCGGTTTATGGTTAAAATAATGATAATCGAGGTTGAATTTAACCGAGAAAAACTGTTTAAACCGAGAAAATGAACCGAGCAGCAGGAGGAATCTCCGGAGCGACTGTTCAGTGAGGCGGAGTAAAGAATCTGACAGTTTTGTTTTGAAATATCCCTGACAGAGCTTTTCTAACCGAGCTCGCGCTCTAAGTTCCATGCACCACATGGAAGTTAACTCTTTCACCTCCGGAGCAGTTCTAATGGTGGGACAAACTGCATTAGTCATAATATAGCAAGACTTCATGTTGTTTGAATGCAGACTACCAAGCAGTACCCCCTTGGAGGAGGGACCTACTTTGGAAAAAAGGCTCTGCAGTACTGCTGTGCCAAACCTAGCATCACTTCTGTCCTGAGAATTCAGACAGTAATACTTGGTAAATGTGTGAATGGTTTTTCAGGTGGCTGCTTTACAGATTTCCAATAGAGGAATATCCTTAGCTGCTGCCAAAGAGGCAGCTGTACCCCTGGTCGAGTGAGCCCTCAAGCCTGAGGGAGGCTCCTTGCCCAATTTTGTGTAACAGAACTGAATACAAGAGACAATCCACCTGGCTATTGTTCTCTTGGTGGCACAATTACCCTTTCCCACTTCTCCATAAGTGAGAAACAACTGAGAGCAGCCATTTCTGTGGGCCTTAGTATGGTCCATATAATAGCTTAATGCCCTTTTTATATCCAGACTGTGCAGCCTTCTCTCACCTGAAGAAGAATGATCAGTTAAAAACACTGGCAGGGACATAGACTGGTTAAGAAGAAATTCTGAAACCACTTTGGGGAGAAAATTTCTGTTTGTCCTGAGCACCACCTTATCCTTGTGAAAGGTGATAAAGTCAGGCTCTACAGACAGAACCTGTAACTCACTGATCCTCCTGGCAGAAGGAATGGCTACCAGGAAGACAGTCTTCCCAAGTCAAGTACTTTAGCGCAGCTGAAGACAAAAGTTCAAAGGGGGGCTGCATGAGCTGTGCAATACAGATATTCAGGTCCCAAGCTGGAGTTGGTTCCCTAAAGGGAGAGTTAAGATGTACCAAACCTTTGAAGAATTTACTAAAGACAGGGTGAGACGCAAGGGAAGATCTCTTCCCTGCAGAAAGAAAAGCAGACGCCAACTGCTAAATGAACCTTAAGAGTGGCAGGCCTGAGGCCTAAGCCATTCAAATGGACCAAATAGTCCAGAGTTGTGGATAGGTTAGCCAAATCTGGCTGTCCATTCCTCTGACAGCACCAAATGCTGAATCTCTTCCACTTAGAATTATAAGTTTTTCTGGTGGAAGGCTTCCTGGAGACCTTCAAAACATCCAGAACCCCTTGTGAGAGATGTAGTCCTGCATATTCTAACTCTTCATGAGCCAAGCCTTGAGCCTGAGAAAACTGAGGTTGGGATACCAAATCCTCCCCTGAGAGGAGGTCAGAAGGTCGTGTCTCCTGGGAAGACAGAGGGGAATTGTGACTGCTAGTGACAGTAACAGAGGGTACCAAGTTTGCCTGGCCCAATCCGGTGCCACCAATATCACTGTACAGTGCTGAGACCTGATTTTTATCAGTACTCTGAATATCCAAGGAAAGGGAGGAAAGGCATACAGAAACCTGTTTGTCCAATCCAACAGTAGAGCATCCTGAGGCACAGACCCCAGGAGTGGAGGTCTGCAGCAGAACAGGGGAAACTGATGATTGTCTGGGGCTGCAAAGAGATCTGTCTCTCTGGAGTGCCCCACCTCCTGAAAATGATGTGGAGAAATTGGTGATTTAGGGACCACTCGTGGTGACCCTGAGAAATCCTGTTGAGAGCATCTGCCAGCACATTGTCCTTCCCTGGAAGATGTACTGCTATCAGGGAGGTATGGAGAGAGTAAGCCAGAAACCACACCTTCATGGCTTCTGTGGACAAGGCTGTGGACCGAGTGCCCCCTTGCTTGTTTATGTAGTACATAGTGGTGGCGTTGTCTGTCCTGACTTGCACCACCTTCCCCTATACTGATTCTGAGAATGCCTGAAGGGCTAGAAGCACAGCCTTGAGTTCCAGTAGGTTGATGTGAAGGAGAGACTCTGCTGTGACCATGTGCCTTGAGCAGTGAGGCTCCCAAATGAGCTCCCCAACCCAAAAGGGATGCATCTATGGTGAGAATCACTGAGGATGCCTGATGAAGGGAGGGGACTCCTTGCCTGAGATTGTCCTCCTCCAACCACCATTGGAGAGCCTGGACAAAAGTCTGAGTTACTGGAATTAACTTGGTAAGAGAGTCCTTTTTCTGAGTCGAGAAGGACCTGAGGTGAAATTGAATGTCCCTCATTTGGAACCTGGCTCCCTGGACCACTGCAGTGGAAGCTGCCATGTGGCCTAGAAGCTGGAGAAAGTGCCTAGCCAGATGAGACACTTGAGGTCTGAAAGAGGCTGACAGATATGTAAGGGCCCTTACCTTTAGAAGAGGAGGAAGAAAGGCCTTTGCCTGAATAGTATCTAGTTCTGCCCCTATGAAGGTGAGAAGCTGGACTGGCTCCAGCACTGACTTGGAAAGATTGAGAAGGAATCCTTGGGAACCCAGAAGCCTCTGGGTAATGGCCAGAGCTGACCTTACCTGATCTGGAGACTGGCCTACAATGAGCCAGACATCTAGACAGGGGAACACAGAGATGCCCTGCCTTCTGAGGAAGGCTACAACTGCTGCTAGGCATTTTGTAAAAACTCTGGGGGCAGATGTGAGGCCAAAGGGCATTGCTCTGAACTGATAATGACCTGAGGGTAACTGGAACCTGAGGTACTTTCTGTGGGAGCATCTGATTGGAATGTGAAAATAGGCATTCTTGAGGTCCAGAGAGGCTAGCCAGTCTCCTGACCTCAGAGAGGGAAAAAAGATTCCCAGAGTCACCATTTTGAATTCTGGTTTTGTAAGATGTTTGTTCAGATATCTTAAGTCTAGGATGGGTCGCCACTCCCCTGTCTTTTTTGGGGTAAGGAAGTACCTTGAGTACAACCCTTTTCCCCTGTGCAACAGAGGAACTTGCTCCACAGCTTTCTGAAGCAATAAAGACGAAACCTCTGCCTCTAAGGCAGCTGTTTCCAGAAGTGTGGCAGGCTTGAAAGACCTTGCTCTGATTTTGGGAAATTTCTTGAAACTGAGAGCAAACCCCTGGCTTACCACTTCCAGGACTAATTTGTCTGAGGTAACAGACTTCCATGGCTGGAAGAAATGAACCAGCCTGCCCCCTACTGGAATAGGGGAGGTGACCCGGTCTGACACATCAGGGTGTCTGCTTGGCAGGGGTTCTAGGCTGAGAAGTGGATGCAGCCCTGCTCATCCCCCTTCTGCCTCTCCCTCTGAAAAAACCCTCTGCTGGAAGGTAAAGGAGACCTGTGCTTGGTAAAAAAGCCTCTGAAAAGGCCTACCCCTGCCAGCCCTAGACTGCTTCTTTTGAGGAGTAGCCTGCCTTTTCTTGGCCACTGCACTCCTATAGGTGGTCCTGTATTCGTCCATTTTCTTCATATACATCTTTGTCTGCTCCCCAAACAGAGAGTTCTGTACCACAGAAAAATCCATGGCCTTAGCCTGGGTATCCTGAGAAAGGCTAATACATCTGAGCCAAGCAAATCTCCTTAAGGAGACAGATGTAGCCATGACTCTTGATGAAACATCATTCGAGTCCACTGCAGCATGAAACTGAACTTTGGATGACTCAGTCCCATCTGCAGCCACCTGTTCCAGCTCCTTGGCCAGCTGAGGATGGGCATTCTTTGCTAGTTCCAGAATAGTATCCCACCTAGACTTCTGGTACCTAGCCACATAAGCCATGTAGGAGGCCTGCCTGAGTCCCAAGGAGGATGCTAAGTACTGTTTTTTGGCCATAGCATCCAGCTTCCTGGAATCCTTATTTGGGGAGTGTGAAGCCAAGGGGATATTAGCCTTGTCACAGGCTGCAGCCTGCACTACCTCAACATGACTGCAATGGTTATAAAGGAATTCCATCCCAGAACCTGGCAACATATACTTCCTGTCCATCTTTCTATCCACAGGAGGTATAGAGGTAGGTACCTGAATAATTTTTTGTGTCTGTTTCCCCAAAGATTTGTGCAAGGGAATAGACAGTCTTTTTGACTCTGGGATATCCACCATTTCCACAAAGTCTGGTTCCTCTTCCTCTTCAGAGGCTACCACAGTAAGAGGCTGAAGAGTTTCTGCCACTTTTTGGTAGAACAAAAAGTGAGAAGGGGACTCAGAAAGTCTGGGAGGAGAAACTGAATTAGGCCTGTCTGGGGAGATGTCAGGCTCCACTGGCTCATCTAGGCCTTCAAAATTGTCTTCTTCTCCTCCCTCCCATTCCAATTCATAAAAGACCTCCGGATCATAATCGGAGTGAACCTGAACCGACTCAACCGATCGTCTTGTAGAAGTTGTTGGTTCGGTCAGAATAGGTTGAAGCAATTGAACTATACTGATCGTTTTGGCAATTTCCTCGGTGGCTGGGATCTGCAGATTCGGATCCAAACCAGACGACTTTCTTTTTCCTTTTGTCTCAGACATTGTGCTTTTTCTACCAAGTTACCCTATGAAGACGTTCAAGCCAGGTAACACCAAAACTTTAGGTCAACAACCGGATCAAGGGTTGAGGAAAAAAATTGAAAAAAACTCAGTTTTTTGAGACCGAAAAATACCGGAACCCACTACCAGAAAAACACTTTACAATTTAGAAGAAGAAGAAGAAGAAGAATCAGCATTTATATAGTGCTTTTCACACACAGTATCCCAAAGCGCTTTACAAGCAATACTAGACTGGTAGTGAAGTGACTGAATGTGTGGTGGCGGCCATATCGCACATCTTCACCTACACACAGCCTGGATAATTGCATGAACCGGTTTATGGGAAGGGGAATGTTGGCCAGGACACTGGGAATGTTCCCTGCTCTTTGCAAAGAGTGCCCTGGGTTCTTTTACTTCTGCCTGGACACCCACCAGGACAACACCAGGATGGGCAGAAGGGACCTTGGTTTAACGTCTCATCTGAAGGACAGCACACCCCAGCAGTACAGCACCCCCCCAATACTGCACTCGGATGCCAGCGATTTTTAGGTGCAAGTCCATTCCCGGTGTGGGACAAGAACCCACGACCTTCTGGTCCAGGGGCGGATGTGCTACCAACTGAGCCACGCTGACACAATTTACCACACAAAACTATTCAGCTTTACACTGGACTGACCGATGAAGAACTGAAAGAAATAAATTCTTACCACTATCTACTAAACTACACTACCTGTACCGTAGACAGAGATTTGATGACCGTAAAACGATAATGGTTGTACAAAACCGACCGAGATTTTTTACTACCGAACCGAAGTAGCGAGGAGAAATCTCCGGAGCATCTTTACAGTTAGGCAGAGTAAAGAATCTGATGGTTACACTGGAATGTACCAGGGACAGAGGTTTGAAAACCGAGCTCAAGCTCAACATTCTATGCTCTGCATAGAGTTTAACCCTCTACTCTCCAGGGCAGTTCAAGTGCTGGGGCTAACTGCATTTTGTAAAAAAAAGTTCCAGGACTGAGTCCTGGTGGTCCACGGGAAAAGTGTTTATATTGGGTTCGGTCCTTTACTGTACTGCATCTCCTGATGTGTTCCACAAAACAAATTCTTTCCTTCCCCAGAAGGGGGAAGGGGCGCAAAACAGAATTTCACACAAGTAGACAGATCTTTTATTTTCCAAATTCTTGTTCTTTTATTTTCCAGGCCCAGATCCTCTACGTTTCACCAACAAATATTGGCTTCCTCAGGAGGTGCCTTTACAAAACCTTTAAAAACATAAATACGTATATAAATATCCTGTCTACACAAAACTGCCACTTAATTTACAACATTTCATTTTACTAAATTATGAAACACTTCATTATCAAGTGCTGGTGTGAAAATGTAAAGAATGGAGTAGACTGTTCAGAATTTTAGAGCTTTGTGGTGCCATGTTAGTATGGAGGAGAAAAGTAAAGCAATGATGTGGCTTTTTGAATATATAAGTAAGAAACTATATGAAACAGTAACTGTATGAATTAAGAAATAGGCACTGCTACAGTTTAAGATATGCCATGTGAGAGAGTGATATGATGTTCCAAATGTGAAAACAGATTTTGAAAGACTTGTGGCATGTGTATCTAATCTTTTTAAAGCAACCAATAAATGGGGCCTACAAAAGCAGTCAAAACAAATAAGCGTTGGAACCAATAATTGAGCAGGTAATATAGAAGAAGATATAGAACATTAAGTGAAATAAAACAAAATTAACTAGATAATTAAGGATGTGGGGTCAGAAATATATGTTATGTTTTAAAATGGACACACTAACATTATAACATTTAAAGGTGTGGAACAGTCACTATTGGCAATGGTGAGGTGTAGTAATTGAATGGATATGTTGCAAGTTTATTCATGAATTTATCTGGTTTTAGGGTCTGTCATAGAAACAGATAATTCAGAAGAAGGAGATAATTATCTGGAGTGTTAGTAGAGATGTAAGTGGCTTTCATTATTTAGTAAAATGAAATGTATATTAAGTGGCAGTTTTGTGTAGACAGGATATTTATATATGTATTTATGTTTTTAAAGGTTTTGTAAAGGCACCTTCTGAGGAAGTCAATATTTGTTGGTGAAACGTAGAGGATCTGGGCCTGAAAAATAAACTAAAAGAGCAAGAATTTGGAAAAGAAAAGAACTGGCTAACTGCATTTTGTCAGAATACAGCAATACTTCATGTTGTTTGAAACTACATTATGCAGTTCTAAAATGGCACTTACCTCCAGAGTGTACATCAGAAACAACCACAATGACAGAACTGGAACCAGCATTTAAAAAGCTACTTCTACTGTGAAAATTGACTTTCGGGTTCGGAACAGTTCTCCTTTAAAAATAACACCTCAGGAGTACTTTGACACATGAGGGAAAGTGAAAAGAAACAGTCCCTAAGGAAGACTCTGAGAGTCGAAGCGCTGGGGTGAGTGGCAAGCAGCTCAGTCAGCACCAGTCCAATTTGTGAGCAACAGCCTATTTTAAAACTCTGTTACTCTGATTTTATATATGTCTGCTGTTTTATATTGTTAATATTTCATATTGTTGTGATCTGTTTTTATACATGTCTTGTTTATGCTTATTCTGTACAGCGCTTTGGCACTTAAAAGACACTTAATAAATAAAGTTTTATTATTAATATTATTTATTAAAATACAATATGTTTGTTTAAATAAATTGTAAGCAACAGCTCACTGCCTTTGGGACTTTTTTTTTTACTTTCCCTTGTATGCCACAGTACTCTCCAGTTGTCATTTGTGTGTGGGGTAGGCAGCCCCTTTCCATGTGCACAGGTCTTGCACTGTGGGTATCACGGTACCACAGCCTGAGCATTTAACAATAACCATTGCTGACACGCTGGCCTAGTTCTGTTAGAAAGGAGTGTATGAAGAAATGTGGCTACAAGCTGTCATTTGTACTACAGATAGTACAGATGAGTAGAAAAAGGATATACACTCTGTATGATGAGAAAAGAAACAACTGGATGTAATCCAACTACCAACCTACAGGGGACAGGTTACAGCCGGATGTATCCACTAGTGGGGGTTAGTGGTACTCTCAAAAGACAATAAAAATCTGAGCCAGACATAAGGCCCATTTACATGACCTGATCGACACGGGTTCATGTGGTGCAGATGAGTTGCATCAGTGCCTATCAGGTTGTGTAAATGATTTGAGCATTGTAGATTGCCCCATCATTGTGGTGAACCATGATCCCTGTTTTGGTGGGATCATGTACCATTGCAGGTGTTTTTACCTAGTCTGTAAACATACTGCTCCACCTGCAGTGGTGTACCCCTGCAGCACCCCACACTGAGCAAACCTGTTAGCATGGTGGGGCTGGGGCCTGCCTGACAGTGACACCCACCCAGGACAGGAGAGGAAAGCAGGAGACCCCACTCCTCACCTCTTTTGAGGAGGCTGGCCAGTGCTGGAGCATGCCAAGCACCTTGGCTAAGAATGGAGGAGTATCATCATACTACCCGGCGATGCCGTTGGCAGGATACATCCAACTGTTCTGTTAAAAATAAGACAGAGTCATCCCATTTCCTTCCCACCACCTGTCCTTGCATGCAGAGCATACGGCTGATGAGGAGGATCATGCACAAACTGACTCGACTGCTGGCTCGGCTGGCATCAGGACATAATAATAATAATACATTTTATTTTGCACAAGTGCCTTTCAGCCAACAAGGCGCTTTACAAAAGGTAAAAAAGATCATGATAAAACAGTAAACATGGCAATAAAATAAACAGATGATCCAAATTAATTGGTGCCACCGAAGGCATGGCACCATAAAAAGGTTTTCAATGCCTTTTTAACCCCTCCCCCCCACAGTCATGCACTCCCGAAGCTGAAGGGGTAGAGAATTCCAGAGGGTCAGGGCCACGTGCATAACTACATGAGCCCCTGAAGATTTCAAAGACACCCTCGGAATCTCTAGCAACCCCTCATCAGCTGAACGCAACTGTCGCACCAGGTGGTAAGGCACAAGAAGCTCTTTCAAGCAGTCAGGGCCCAGTCCATGTAGGGCTTTATAAGTCAGTAAACCAACTTTAAAGGTGATCCACCACCTAATCAGCAGCCAGTACAGATCATGCAGCACAGGAGTAATATGGGAAGCTCGAGAAGCTCCCATCAACAATCGTGCTGCAGCGTTCTGCACAAGCTGCAGGCGGTGGATATCAACCCCAGGCAGCCCTAAGTACAAGGAATTGCAATAATCTAGGCACAAGGTCACAAAAGCATGGACCAATGTAGGCAAGTCCCCGGACGGAACCAGGTGCTTAATCCTGGAGGCATTCCTAAGGTGATAAAAGGAAGTCTTGACGACGGCTGACACCTGGGCTCGTAAAGTCAGCCCGTCGTCAAACACTACCCCCAGGTTTTGCACCCGTTCAGAGGATAGGATCTGACAGCCCCCAAGAAAAAGTCCAGAAGGCTGGTCAACACACAACCCCTTTATCCGGCAACCAGGGTCTACTACCATCATCTCCGTCTTCTGACGTTCAACTTTAACCAGCTCAAATTCATCCAGTCCTGGATTTCAGCAAGGCAGGTATTAAATACTGAGACAGCTCTATCCTGGTCAGGGGCAAAAGACAAGTAGAGCTGGGTATCATCAGCATAGCATTGAAACCTCAGCCCAAACCATCTTACAATGACTCTGAGGGGCAGCATATACACTGCAAACAACATGGGGGACAGCACTGAACCCTGAGGTACCCCTCATGGTAGGAAGAATGGGTCCAAGGAAAAATCCCAGACACCACTCTCTGACTCCTGCCAGTGAGGAAAGATGTAAACCACCTGAGGACCGTACCTGTCAGTCCACAGATGGACCCCAGACCTCCAAGCAGCACCCCATGGTCTACAGTGTGAAAGGCTGAAGAGAGATCAAGATGCACCAAGATAGAACGGCTTCTCAGATCTCTCACCATCAGGAGATCATTGAGCACCCGAACCAGTGCTGTCTCAGTACTGTGCCTCTTTCAAAAACTGGACTGGAGAGGTTCGTAGATGTTATGGATGGTCAGGTGGTCATCCAGCTGTACCGCTACTACTTTCTCAATCACCTTCCCTATAGAGGGAAGGTTTGAGATTGGTCTGTAGTTGGCAGAAAGATCCAGGTCCAAAGAAGCTTTCTTTAGGAAGGGGGGTTACCACCACCTCCTTCAGGGAGCTTGGAAACACCAGCTTCCAGGGAGCACCGGACTATCTGCGCCAGGACCGGACCGATCATATCCCAACAACCCATAATCAAGGAGGTTGGGCCTGGATCCAAACTACAGCATGTAAGGTGCATATCCTGGACAATTCGCATGACATCCAAAAGTTCTGGCAAGGAAAGGTACTCCAGGAAGTCCGAGGTGAGGTGACCAAACACCGATCATCAGCAACCCCCATAGAGCGAGTTGAAAGAATTTCCGCCCTGATGTCAGCCACCTTATCCGCAAAGAGCCAAGCAAGTTCATCGCACTCCACTTGCGAAAAAGTTTTTCAGAGCTGCAGACAGGTTGGGCTGCACAACCTGTTGACAGTTCGGAAGAGCTGAGCTGGTCGGTTCTGAGCGGCAGCGATCTCCCTGGACAGGAATTCTGCCTTCTTACAGGAGATCGCTGATTGGTAAGTCTGATAATGCTCAACCAGTCTAAGGTGGTCAGCCTTCAGGGCAGATTTCCGCCAATGCTGCTCTAACCTACAACCTACTCACCACAACTCCCTCAAGGACCCATCAAACCAAGGGGCCCGAGGGTGAAGGGGGAGAGGATGAACACGGATGGGAGCAATCAAGTCCAGGGCTACAGAAATGGCCTTATTATAGGCCACCACTAAAGTTTCTGGACTCGAGCTGGCCACAGGAAACTCCAAGAGATCAATCACAGCCACTAGGCCTCTGGGGCTCATTTCCCATAAAGGGCGGTAACTGAACAGCTCCACAGGGGCAGGCCTTCGAAGGGGGGTGCAAAACTTGAACCTCACTGTGTAGTGATCAGACCAACCGACAGGTTCCACCTCCAAGTTGGAGGTCTTGATCCCCAGGAGGAAAATCAAATCAAGAGAGTGACCATGTTTATGGGTGGCAGAGGTAACAACCTGTGTAAGGCCCAGCAATGTCATAAGCTTGAGGAAGTGTTGTCCAAACTGCAAGAGTTCGTCTTCAACCCAGGCATTGAAGTCATCCAGTACCATCAATCTGGGTGACTCCAATGCCATGTCGCGACGAAATCTGCTACTTCCTGCAGGAATCGCATCTCATCCCCAGGTGGACAGTAGATGAGGGCTAACCTGCAACCTACACCAGCCACCACAGTACACTCAAATAATTCGGCTTCCTCAACTGGTACACTCATGAGGCCCAACTCGGTCTTGAAACAGACTGCCACCCCCATCCCCACCCCCTGTGATCCAATCTCGAGCAGTGTATCATGGAATACCCGGCCAGAATTGCAGCATCCAAAATGGGGCCAGCATTTTCATCCAGTTAGGTCTCGGAGATGCAAGCCAGATCAGTGGTTCCAACAAGATCTGCAATAATTGCAGTCTTATTTTTAACAGATTTGGCATTGCATAACACCGCTTGAGTTGGATGGGCTTCAAGGGCCGCCCCGGCTACTTGCCTGCCACAAAAGGCAGTGCCCTTGGGTATGAGGACTAGACAAGGGGCACCCCATTCCAGGCTCCATTTCACCCCAGGGCGACTTCTAGGCCTAACCACCCAAATGTGAGAGGTGCATTCATTCGTCCTTCAATGTCCACCCCCCACCCCACCCCCCTCCTGCGAGCAATACACTGTGCACGACAGCGCTGGTAAGTTGACCACAGCAAAGGAGGGGGGGAAGGGGTGGAGAGCGCCGAGAGTGGAGAATGAATAGCGCACGACCGGGGGGGGGGACTTACACATTTCGCAATCGAAAACAATACCAAAGTACACAACAATCAGGCACCCAACCTAAAAAGGACCCCCAAGATTACAGTAATAGAAATAAACAATAATACCCACACAACTAAAATAGAAATAAAATAACCCCCATCCCACACTATTTGAACAATTAAAATCCCAAAAATAAAACTACAATAAATTAAAATTATAAAACACCAGTCCAGGCTCCAAAGTCTCTAAGTAGATGATATAAGTCCAAGGGGAGAAGGATGGTGCAATACCGTAAGGAATCCAGTTCAGAAAAGTCCAAATCACAGAAAAACTGAGAATATAACTGAAACTTAGAACCAGAAAACAAAATAAAACTGAAGTACCCCTCCTGTCACTAAGGGATACAAATTAAATTAACATAAGAAATCAGACAGTATTTAATATAGTTTCGACCCAAGGCGCTCTCACTACTAGGGAGTCAAAATAAACTTGGCACTCTCACTGCCCAAACAAATTTATAAAGAAAGTAAAAATGTGTTCTGACCACATATCTGAGGTTTTGGCACCTCAGATTCCAGTAGATAGTCTCCTTATGGCAGAAAACCTCCTGGTACAATCCAAGCCTTCTTTGGCATAAAACACCCGGTAACAGTCCAAATATTTCTTGGAAACCGGACCAAACACCCCAAAGCCCTGTCTGTAGGGGCTGCCGCTAGAAATGTCTGTCCCACCACCTCAGCACCCCGCCTGCACCAGCCCACCGGCTGGCCAGAGATGGGTCTTGGATGAAACACAGGCCCGTCGACCAGCTTCCTTGTCAATCCAGGTCTGGTCCTCCCAGGCAGAAACAGCCTCCAGTGGCTAACCACCCACAACTACAGGGTAATATTGTCCTGGTCTGGCAAAACTCCACAGCAGTCTCAGTTCATTAATCTAAAACAAGCTCCTCCACAATAAATCCAATTGGGCCATCAGCCGATGCAGTTCCCCTTTCAAAATCTCCGTTCCATGTTCTAAGTCAAGTGCACCCTCTGCTGCAGGGCACAGCACAGTTTCCTCGCTCCGTAACAGACTCCCAGTCAAAAGGCCATTATACGCTAAAGCACAGTCCTGGAGAACTCTTCTCCACAGGCTCACAACGCTCTTCCCGTATTCGCTCCTTGCTCTCAGCCGAGCGTTCCTAATGCTACACACCTCAACATGATTGCTTCCTCCGCCTTCAAACTCCTAATCAGAGGCTGAATTAAAATTTCACAGTCAGAACCTCTTCTCTACCAGCTCACGCACTTTCCTCCCGACTACGGGCAGCAGCGGGCCTGATCGAACAGCCCAATGCACACTCCATGACCGGTCGAGTGACTTCAACAATGCTCCTAAGCTGAGAAAGCGGAGTTTACACTCAATTATACAACTAAGCGATTATAGCGATAACGGAGAAACTAGAGACAATTAAATAAAAATTTAAATAAAAAACAAGCAGTCGGTACAGCAGAGCTACTTCAGAGCTACATTCAGCATGCCCAGCATGGTGGCCATCTTCTAAGTCTATGAAGGGACTTCTTCAGTCTCCATGCCCTGTCTTTGTCTGTGGGTGTGACAGAAAGGTTGAAACGGAGGTGGAAATGCAGAATGCAGGAAGTACTGTCTGCCACTCTGCATCAGTGCATAGTCTTCATGTGTAAACAGTGGTGGCGAACCGTGTGGGTAGAGTGGAGGGCAAGCGGTGCAGATGGAAGCGCATTTGCCAGGTACATATAAACGCACCTTTACAGTCACTTTCCCCACCACAAGTACATGTCTTGCTGGCTACCAAAGGAGGAAAAGAAACATAGGCAGCAGCCCCAAGAGTGGCATTAGTCTGAGCTTTGTGCCTGATTCAGGTATAAGATTCGAATGAGAGTCTCTGCAATTATCCTAGAAATTATCCTGTAACCCTGGAGGCACTCTCAAGTGGGTGCAATACAGAAACAAGTTGAGATGTTTAATAAAATGAGAGATACATCCATTAACACTTCCTCACTAGGTAGAAAGAGAAGACAGAAAAACCCAGTTGAGCATATATATGCCATCCACTAGGACAGGACACATTCTGTCCACTGGGGTTGAAGAATAACTGGCAGAATAAATAAAAGAAAACTATTCTTTCCCCATTCGAGTGGAGAAATCCAAATGCCAGCAATTACTTCTGAGGAAAAAGTGACCACACACAGGAAGAAAAAATTACTTACCATAGTAATCTTGTTTCTTCCCAGTGATACTCAGGTATTCATAACTTTATGCCTTCTAGGCAGAACTGCCCGGAGAGATGGAACATATGTAAATGATGGAATCTTTTGAATGAGCCACTTTTTCAAATGCTGCCTACTACTAACTGCCTTAGTTCTAAACCCCTCAGATTTCCTGGAAGCCTGGAAAGACAGGCTCTTGAGGGCTAAGTGTAATAATTGTAACAATATTAATCATAATAATAATAATTACAGAGGGCACTCCCTTAACACCCAAAAAAGGCCTCCAACTGGAGGGCATAACATATGAAAGAATACCCCTGAATGTCCAAATTACCTGAAAAAGGGGAGGGGGACAACAATAGAAAACACAATCACAACATATGTTCACCTGAATACTCCTTTGATGTTGATTTAGAAGTTGATGGTATGAAACCTATTAAATTTGAAATTAAGAACATTGAAAATAAAATAAAACTCCTAAAAGGCAAAACTTGTTTATGTCCAGATACTATATCAGGCCATTTATTGTTTCTGCTGTTATCAAGTTTATTGATTGCATTTAAATTACTGTTCGATCTTGTTTACTCTATGGGTTTGTTCCGAAACAGTGGAAGTGTGCTAATGTTGTTCCCATTTATAAAAGAGGCCTAAAATCTGATAGCTTGAGTTATCGACCAATTAGCCTTACATCACCAATTTGTAAATTAAAGGAAAGATTGATTAAAGATATTTTATCTCCCACCCTGATATCAGCGGATGAAGAACAGCACGGTTTCAGGAGGGGCAGAGGTTGCCATTCTAACCTGATGTGCTTTCATGAGAACATTAGTTCTCTGACTAATTGTCACATAACATGTGATGTTATTTTTTTTGGATTTCAGTAGGGCATTTGATGTGATGTCACATTGGGCTCTTGTGGTTAAATTATCTACTTAAAAAATAAATTGTTATATTATCTTATGGATTAAAAATTGGTAAAATGAACGTACTCAACGGGTTTGCATAAATGGTTGTTTTTCTGAGGTTGGACTTGTTACCAGTGGAGTCCCTCAAGGGTCTGTACTGGGTCCATGCCTTTTTCAAATTTTTGTATCAGACGTTACTTCCCATTGTTTATCTTCATCTGTTAAATATGTGGACGATATTAAGATCGGAGGCCCTTGTACTAACTTGGAAGATTTTAAAACTATTCAGCAGGACCCAAATCATATATATGATTGGGTTACTCACTGGGGTATGCAGTTAAACTATTCAAAATGTAAAGTTATGCATTTGGGTACCTCTAACCCAAAAAACTCATATATGTTAGGACATCATCTCCTTAGTGAAACCAAAGATGAGAAAGATCTGGGTATTATTATTTCAAATGATTTGGACTTTTCACACCATATTAATGAAGTTATTAAGAAAGCTAATAAGGTTGCTTGGTCAATTAAACGAAACATTACTTCCAAACATCCCAATGTGTTATTGCCATTGTTTAATGCGTATGTGAGACCTCACTTGGAGTATGTTTCCCAACTGTGGTGTCCTTATAAAAAAGCTAATATTGTTCAATTGGAAAGGGTGCAGCATATGTTTACTAAAAATTTAGTAGGACTGCACCAACTAACATATGAGGCTAGATTGGCTAAGCTTGCTTTGTACTCCCTTAAAGCTCGTAGATTACGGGGAGATCTTCTGTTTTTATATGATGTCATACAGGACCCTCATCTGATGGTTGATCTAGGTTTGGTCTTTAAAGATCATTTTCATAATATTAGAGGTCACCCACTTCAATTAGTAAGTAAACCCTTTAATAATAATAGATGTAAATATTTCTATACTTTAAGAATAATTAAACCTTGGAATAATTTGCCTTTGTCTATTATTATAAGTAAAAACAAAGCTCAGTTTAAATCTAGATTGGATAATTATCTTAGATCTTGTGGGCCATTATCATATTATTGAATGATAGTATATGAGCTTTACAAGCCCTTCGGCTTCTTGCTCATTCTTCTTCCTTAGTATGATCCTTAGTATGATATGTGCCAGAAGTAGCATTTATACCCCTGCGAGCACAGTATTCAGAAGTGCAGAGGCTAAAGGTTCCAGAAGGGGAGGCAGAGTGGGAAGTTATGAATACCTGAGTATCACTGGGAAGAAACAAGATTACTATGGTAAGTCATTTTTTTCTTCTGATCCCAGTAATACTCAGGTATTCATAACTATATGCAGACTACCAAGCAGTACCTATGGAGATAGGCACAGAACCTTATTTTGGGAACAGACTTTGCAGGACTGCTGTCCCGAACCTGGCATCACCCCTGGACAGAATACCCAGAATGTAATGCTTTGTAAAGGTGTGTACTGTTTTCCAGGTAGCTGCTTTACAGATGTCCACCGGGGAACATCCCCGACAGCTGCTATGGTAGCAGCTGTGCCCCTTGTGGAATGGGCCCTCAACCCTGTTGGGGGCTCCTTTCATGCCTTACAGTAACAAAAACTGGATATGCTGTACTATCCAGCGAGAAATGGACCTTTTTGATGCTGGGTTACCCTTTCCCACATTCTCATAGGTCAGGAAATGAAAATTATGTACCTACCGTAATTATGATCTTTCTGTGTATCTTCACCATTCATCACTGTTGGGTACTTGGCGGGAGGTCAGAACCCCGCGAGAGCTTTTTTTTTTTAGGTGGGTGGAGCCGATGCACCATCGGTGCCTCCCTTGAGGCCGACACACTGCATGGCACTCGCGGGTTGGCCATTAGGCTGCGTCGACTCCGCCTGCCTGCCAGTTCTGAGTCACCGGAGAGGTAAGAGGAAGGGACTGGAGGGTGGGACAAGGAAGTCCAACGAACAGAAAAAGGAAAAGATATATGAACAAAAAGGAGAAATAATGACTGAGAGGACAGAAAGGGAGAAAAGTCGGAAACTAAAGGGATTGGGAGGGGCCCCAATCTCTGGAAAAGGAAGAGGGAGGTAGGGTGGGTAAAGAATTTAGGAGGAGGGGGGTTAAATATCCCAGGGTCTGGTCCATCTCCAGATTACATAGGAACTACAAGGAGTAGCCAAAGGCTTTCTGCCAGAATTCAAGGCACAGAATGGCTGGCAAACACTCTAGATAGGCAGAGTCAGCTATTCTGGAAGAAGGACAGGGTACAGAGAATTAACACCCTCTCAAGAAAAGATTATTGGTGAAATAAAAAGGGAAAACATATTTTTTTTATAGGAACAAGGAGAAATATGTTGGACAGGAACAGGGAGGAGGAGAGAAAGGAGGGCAACTGACAACTCCCACCCCACAGGGGTGGAGCCAAAGCACTGGAGGAGTGCCCCCTGCTGTCCACTCTCCCCGGAACATTATCCCCCTGTGTGCTCCTGTTTTACCCCACTCCTAAGAAAGGAGCAGGGGAAGGATGGGCACAGAGAGGGAGGGAGGGGGACCCAGAGACTGAGGCCCCAGGGGGATGGAGGGTGGGATTGTGATGAATGGTGAAGATACACAGAAAGATCATAATTATGGTAGGTCGTAATTTTCCTTATCTTATCTGTCAATATTCTCATTCATCCCTGTTAGTGATGAGCCCCTGAAGGGGTTTCTTTTACACCCTAAGGGACAAAGTCCCTTAGCACTCAGTGGGTGACACACTAAGAGGGAGAACCTTGGGGCCTGGAGAGGCCCGAGGTGAGGAGAGTGAGACGGGGTCCCCCGGAGGGGGAAGGAAGTGCCCCGACAAGCGCTGTCTCGCCCTACAGGAGAAGAGATAGTTTCTCTGGTGAGCAGAGTTAATCACCCGACGCCAGGCCAAGGGTGACAACTGGGAAAGACGCAGCCATGCCATCCGCCTAGTGCAGATCGCTGTCCTATGACCCTGGTAGTTACCTCATTGACATCACAGGATACCCTCGCTTGGTGCCTTGCTAGCTCCAGGCCATGCGCAGAGAGTGCAATGGCTTGTCTGGTTTGCTCCATATCAGGCAATGAGGCTAGGAGCTGACCTAGCCTGGACCACAAGAACCTGTCATAGGCTGCATAGTGGGCCTGATGTGCAGAAATGGAAAGCAATAACCGTGCTGAGTAGAAAGTCCTCCAACCCCAGAAGTCAAAATCCGAGGAGTCTTGATCTGGGGGCCGGTCACGGTGAAGGGCCGGGAACCCATCAGGAGTATCCAACTGCAACAATCCGGACTGCAGATGAGAAATGGAACCTGGAGACTCCGGTGGTGCGCAATACCTCTGGCTGAGATGCCTTGGGGCAGGAACTCCGGAGAAGGGCCTCTGCCAGGAACGCAATGACGCCTTCCGAAAGGGAGTGGGCCAGGGTGGCACAACAAGGGTGGCCTTGCCAAAATCATCTAGAAAGGTGTGCGCCGAGTGCTCAGGATTGCTAATAGTAGCAGGTGTGAGGTGCAAGTCCTCCAACATCCTCACGAGGAAGCGCTGATACTCAGCGAGATCAGCAGCTGGAAAGATGTGCACAGAAGGTTCCTCTCCCCCAGAAGAGGGGGATGAGGAGCTGGAGGGCACCGGCTGTTCAGGGGGTGGCTGCTCGGAGGGAGGTTGAAAAACCTGACTGTCCATCGCCCTAACGTAAGCTGGGAACTGAGCAGCCACCACTCTGAACTGCTCCCAGGAGAGAGGCCCACTAGGACCAAGGATGCCTGGGAGCACAGGAAAATGTGGCAGAGGAATGGGGACAGAGCCGAGAAGAGATGTTGGCTGACCTCCGCCTGGGCTAAGGAGCAAACCGGGAGCACCTGCAGAAGAAGGTGCTCCGGAAGACCCCACAGCCGACAGCTGAATAACCATTTCGGTACTACCTTGGCTGCGCCCGGAAGAATCCCCCCAGTGAGGTGACCAGGACCGTATAGGTCCAGAAGGATGGTCCCCTACCTCAAAAGAATGGGGCTCTCTCAAAGAGACCGAGGAGGAAGAGCAGAGATCTGCACTCCGGCTTCTTCCAGAACCCGGGTGGACCCCCGAAAAAGGCCGCCATGCCGACCCCACAGCCCTTGACCCCTCAGAGTCTGAAAGAGCCCTCCTCCTCAAGAGGGACTGCTTAGGTAGCTGACAGCTCTGGGCAGCACCCAAAGGAGCTATCCAGGGCACAGCACCCTCCCCTCCTGTAGGTGCTCTGATCGGCCCCAAAGTTGGGTGATCTAGGCACACCACAGGAGGGGGTACCACTGTTGAGGGGTCAGTGAACCCACCAAGACCAGGCTGCAGAGCAATGGTGGCCTGCACCACTGCCTGCTGGTCAGCACCCCTGACCCCAGTCTCGGTAGCCACTGATCCCACCTCAGAAGGGGGTTGACTCTAACTTGTCGAGGAGACTACTGGGCTACCCACCTCAACAGCCAACCCCAAAGGGTCAGACTGTCTGTCTGACCCAGAGCTCGACTCCGCCTCCAAGGAGGTAGAGGCCGAGGCCCTGTGCCAAACCGTAGGAGGGTGCCCACTGCCATCTTTGCAAAAGGGGCCAGAAACCAAAGCCGTGCCCGAGCCGGTACCAGTGCCCCCTACAGCACTGCAAGCAGAACCCACAGCAACCCGAACAGGAGCTCCAGAGTCGATCAGCCATGGCGTTAACCGTCTCTGGGCCAGCCGAGTACGCAAGGATGAAGATGGCGCTGATTGCCCGACGGCACCATCAGTGCCGAGGATGGTGCCGCGTGGCTCCACAGCACTGTGAATGGTGCTGAGGACAGAAGTGGTGCCGACAACGGTGCTGACGGCGCCATCAGCGCTGAGAATGGTGCCACCAGGTTCCACAGAGCTGAAAATAGTGCCAAGGGCAGAGGTGGTGCTGATGACGGTGCTGACGGTGGAATCCAATGGCTCCACAGCACCGAGCCCCAAGGACACGGCGCCGTGCTCAACCTCAGCGCCGTGCGAGACATGGACAAAGACGGCGCCGTAGCAGCTCCCACTGTGCTGCTAGCAGTGTCAGTGCCACGAATGGCTCCGACAGAGCTACGGCACCACATGACAAGTTGGCACCGACAATGGCTCCATTAGGGCCCACGGCACTGCAAATGGCACCGAGGTCCACAACGTCGCAGACTGATGGTGTCGAGGACTGCACCAACCCAGGCCTTGCGAACCAAGGGTCCGACACCGGGGGAGCCTTCACCCCCAAAGGGGCGATTGCCATGGCAGCGCCTCCAGCCCACCCCCTGAAAGGAGCGGGAGGGGCCTCCTGCACCGTGGAAGGAGCCTCGGCAACGGCTAGGCTACTAATAGCCGAGGCTCTCTCCTCCTTGGTCCGTGTAGAACTGGGAGGGGACATGGAGGAAAGGCAGAGAGAGCGTGGCTTGACCTGACAAGTGCATGCCCAACCCCCGAAAGTCGGCAGAGCTCGCCCCACTTTCCACACGCGTTGTTCGATGACCCAGCAGTCCGTGGAGAAACAGGCGTCGCACGAATCCATGTCATGAAGCAGACCAAGACACAAAAGACACCAGTCGTGCTGGTTGGTGACGGAATACTTTCGGCTGCATGGGCACCGTCGCATGGGGGGGCCGACCCATCTTAGAAGTTTTCTTGGCCTCCAACCGAGATATGACCTACGGGGAAAAAAGAAAAAATTACTCACCTTGGTAATGTTGTTTCTTTTAATCGAGTCTTGATGTATTCTGACTAATGCAGTGATCTCCAACCTTTGGAACTGCCCCGGAGAACAAAGAGTTAACTTTCCATGCAAGGCATGGAATGCTGAGCTCGAGCTCGGTTGAAGCCTCTGTCTGCTGTTGTTTGAACCCCAACCATCAGATCTTTACAAGCTATCCTCACTGGGAGTTCTGTGTGGAAACTGTAAACTCACACTAGCCAACTGGCAACTAATTTTGATAAAAAGGGTTTTTTCAGTTTCAAAGCAAAGACTCAAGTCAGGAAACCCAAAAAACAAAACACAACACACACCCAAAATAAAGGAGGGTGAGAAATAATGGAAACCTCTAGGTGCCAACACTGCTCCTGCCCACCCGCATCCCAAAAACCAGGTTCTGAGAGGGGAGGCGGGGGAGAGGTCAGAATACATCAAGACTCCATTAGAAGAAACAACATTACTAAGGTGAGTAATTTTTTCTTCAAACAACATGAAGTCTTGATGTATTCTGACTAATGCAGACTACCAAGCAGTACCTCCAAGGAGGAGGGACAGAACCTACTTTGGGAATAGGCTCTGAAGTACTGCTGTGCCAAACTGAGCATCACTCCTAGCCTGGGTATCCAGAGAGTAATGCTTGGTGAAAGTATGGACTGTTTTCCAGGTGGCTGCTTGACAAATCTCTAAGATAGGAATATCCCTGGCAGCAGCCAGGGAAGCAGCTGTACCTCTGGTAGAGTGAGCCCTCAGGCCTGAGGGTGGGATTCTACCCAGTTTTTCGTAGCAGAATTGTAAGAGACAATCCACCTGGCAATGGATCTTTTAGTGGCAGGTTTACCCTTACTGACCTCTCCATATGTGAGGAGCAACTGGACGGAGTCAAACCTGTGACCCATGGTGCGCTCTATGTAGTAGCTAAGGGCCCTTTTTACGTCTAGGCTGTGCAGCCTCCTCTCTCCAGAGGAGGAATGGTCAGTAAAGAAAACAGGAAGAGACATAGACTGATTAAGGTGGAAATCTGAAACTACCTTAGGCAAAAACTTCCTGTTAGTTCTTAGGACCACTTTATCTCTATGGAAAGAGATGAAATCAGGCTCCACTGACAGGGCTTGCAATTCACTGATGCACCTGACAGAGGTAATGGCTACCAAAAACACAGTTTTCCAAGTCAAGTACTTAAGCTCTGCAGAGGACAAAGGCTCAAAAGGGGGTTGCATAAGCTGAGCAATGCCAACATTAAGGTCCCAAGCAGGAGCAGGGTCCCTGAAGGGAGGATTGGTGTGCAGAATCCCTTGAAGAATTTGCAAAATACAGGATGGACTGAAAGAGAAGAGGGCTTGCCCACTGACAAAAAAGCAGAAACAGCTGCCAAATGTACTTTGAGTGTAGCTGGTCTGAGTCCCAAGCCATTGAGATGAACCATATAGTCCAGGACTGTAGGCAACCCAGCAGATTCTGGAGAAATATGCTTACCGGAGCACCAGATAGTGAACCTTTTCCATTTGGAGTTGTAAGTCTTTCTGGTGGAAGGCTTTCAAGAAGCCTTTAGAATATCCAGGACACCTTGAGAGAGGTGCAGATCAGCAAACTCTAACTCTTCAAGAGCCAAGCCTTGAGATTGAGAGATTTGAGATTCGGATACCAAACCCTCCCCTGAGAGGATGTCAACAGGTTGTAATTCCTGGAAAGAGACAGGAGAAGATGGATTGCTAAGGACAGCAACAGTGGGTACCAGGGCTGCCTGGCCCAGTCTGCAGTGATCAGAGTCACTTTGCAGGGTTGAGACCTGATCTTGACTAGTACCTTGAACAGGAGGGGGGGGAGCATAGAGGAACTTCCCTTCCCAACCAGAGCATCCAGGGGGACTGAGCCCAATACTGGGGGTCTTCAGCAAAAAAGAGGAAGTTGGTGATTATCTGGGGCTGCAAAAAATCTATCTGAGGAGTGTCCCATCTGGAGAAAATCCCTTTCAAAACTAGGGGATCTAGGGACCACTCGTGGTGGCCCTGAGATATCCTGCTGAGAGCATCTGCCAGGACATTGTCCTTCCCTGGGAGGTGAACTGCTGTGAGAGAAGTTTGCATGGAATAGGCCAGAGACCACAACGTCATTGCTTCTGTGCACAAGGCCGTAGACCGAGTGCCCTCTTGCTTGTTGATGTACCACATTGTGGTGGTATTGTCTGTTCTGATCTGGACTACTTTGTTCTGAACAGACTTGGAAAAAGCTTGTAGTGCCAGGAACACTGCTCTGAGTTCCAATAGATTGATATGAAGCAGAGATTCTTGAGGTGACCACAGCCCTTGGGTGGTAAGATCCCCCAAGTGGGCTCCCAGCCCAAGAGGGAGGCGTCTATGGTGAGGATTAGAGAATGAGACTGAGTGACAAAAGGAACTCCTTGCCTTAAATTGTCCTGATCCTGCCACCATTGCAAAACCTGGATCAGGGTTCGAGTCACTGGGACTAGTTTGGTCAGGGAATCCTTTCTCTGGGACCAGAAGGTTCTCAAGTGGAACTGAATGTCCCTCATCTGAACTATTGTCCCCTGGACCACTGCTGTAGAGGCTGCCATGTGGCCCAGGTGCTGCAAGAAGTGCCTTGCTGGTCGAGACACCTGAAGGGTGAAAGAAGAGGCCAGTTCCATTAGTGTCCTTGCCCTGTCCAGGGGAAGGAAGGCCTTTGGTCTTATTGTATCCAGCTCTGCCCCTATAAAGGTGAGGAGCTTCACTGGCTCTAGAACTGACTTTGGAAGGTTTAGGAGGAACCCCAAGGAAGTGAGCAGTTCCTGAGTTATCTGAAGATGTGACTTGACTTGGTCTGGAGACTGACCTACTATGAGCCAGTCATCCAGGTATGGAAAGATAGAGATCTTTTTTCTCCTTAGGAAAGCAACCACTACTGCCAGGCACTTTGTGAACACCCTTGGGGCTAATGTTAGACCAAAGGGCATTGCTCTGAATTGATAGTGGCCTGAGGGCAACTCGAACTTGAGGTGCTTTCTGTGGGAGCACCTGATGGGAATGTGAAAATAGGCATCCTTGAGGTCCAGGGAGGCTAGCCAGTCCCCTGGCCTTAGAGAGGGAAGAATTATTCCCAGAGTCACCATTTTGAATTTTGGCTTTAAAAGGTGCTTGTTTAGGTATCTCAGATCCAGGATGGGCCGCCATTCTCCTGTCTTTTTGGGGGTTAGGAAGTAGCTGGAGTACAATCCTTTGCCCCTGTGTAGGGTAGGAACCCTTTCTATGGCTCTGAGAGCCAAGAGGGAAGAAACCTCTGCCTCTAGGACAAGGGCCTCTGAAGGATTTGCAGGTGGAAAGGATCTGGTTCTCATCTTGGGGAATTTTTGAAGCTGAGAACCAGTCCCTGGCTTACTACTTCCAGGACCCACTTGTCTGATGTTAAAGACTTCCAGTCCTGGACAAAGTAAGCCAGCCTGCCCCCTACAGGTAGTGGAGAATCGGCCTGGGCAGACCCATCAGGGTGTCTGCTTGGCAGGGGCTTTAGGCTGAGGTGTGGAAGCAGGCCTGCTCATACCCCGTCTGCCTCTCCCTCTAAAGAACCCCCTCTGAGCAAAAGCAGAAGAGGAGGCCTGGGCTTGGTAAAAAGGCCTATGAAAAGGCTTGCCCCTGCCCCTGGAATGCTACCTCTGAGGAGTAGCTTGCCTTTCTTTGGCCTGGGCACTCCTGTAGGTGGTCCTGTACTCGTCCATTTTCTTCATGTAATTCTCTGTCTGCTCCCCAAACAGGGAATTACCAATGACAGGAAAATCCATGGCCTCAGCCTGGGTATCCTGTGACAGGCTAGTACATCTGAGCCAAGCCATCCTCCGAAGGGCCACAGATATAGCCATGACTCTAGATGAAACATCATTGGATTCTACAGCAGCATGAAATTGCACATTGGATGCCTCAATCCCATCCACAGCCACCCGCTCCAGCTCCTTGGCAAGCTGGTCAGGGGCCTGTTTAGCTAGAGCCATCACAGTGTCCCATCTGGACTTCTGGTATCTAGCTGTGTAGGCCATATAGTTAGCCTGCCTGAGTCCCAAGGATGCTGCCATGTACTGTTTCTTTGCCATGGCATCAATCCTCCTGGAGTCCTTGTCTGGGGGGCATGAAGCCAAGGGAATATTTGCCTTATCACAGGCAGCAGCCTGCAGTACCCCAACATGGCTGCATTGCTGGGAAAGGAACTCCGTGTCTGAGCCTGAAAGAGTATACCTCTTGTCCATTCTTCTGTCCACAGGAGGTATGGAATTAGGAGTTTTTAGAATTTTAAATGTCTGTTTCCCAAAAGATTTATGGAGGGGAATAGACAATCTCCTGGACTCTGGGATGTCCATCATCTCAACAAAATCAGGCTCCTCCTGATCCTCTACTGCTTCTTCCATAGGAAGCTGGAGGGTTTCAGCCACTTTTTTGTAAAACATAAAGCGGGAGGGGGACTCAGAAAGCCTAGGAGGAGAAACACCTGAAGGTCTGTCTGGGGAGATGTCTGGGTCAATAGGCACATCCAGACTTTCATAATCACCATCATCATCATCATCATTATCTTCATACTCTCCCTCCTCCTCCTCCGGTTCATAAAATTCTTCTAAAGTATAATCCGGAACCGGGGGAACCAACCGAACCGAGCCCCTGACCGATGGTGCCGGTTCGGTCGGAACCGAAGTTAGCGATTTAACTATCCTTATCGCTTTGGCTATCTCATCAGCGGCGGAGAAAGAACTTGTGGATCCAGACAGATGATTTATCCCTTCTTTTCTTTTAACGGAACCGACTCCTCAGGGTTTTCTCCTTTTTCTTCGAAGTTTCGCCCTGGTCAGAGGCACTCCTTCTGGTTCGGTCGGAACCGAACCAGGCTGGCCATCCAGGTCAGCGGACTTCTCGACCTCCCTTTCCCTCAGTCTACCTATTCTCTTATCCAGGGTAGCTTTGAGAAAACTTTTACAAATTTGGCAGTCTGAATTGAGGTGGTCAAACCCCAGACAATAAACACAGGTGGTGTGGGAGTCAGCCTTAGCAAAGGCTTTCCCACACACACACTACAGTGTTGAAACCCAGTGGGCCCGTTTTTTTTCTTGGGTTTCCTCAGACATGGCCAATCCTAACCAAAACTTACCCTTTTTTCAGAAATCCGCCAGGCAAGACACCCCTATCGGTTCCTGACCATGTTACGGGTCTTGGAAACCGTAGTGAAACTTTTTTTTTAGAACCGATCACGACCGGTTACCACACTCTAATAAAGACAGAAGTTTTTATACACAAACCTGATCGGTTCAAACCGAACTGATCCAATGTTTACAAGTTCCACACAGAAAAACTAATGTAGAAACCTATCTAGTACTCACGGTACCACAGACAGAGACTTAAACCGACAGGTTAGAAGCAGAAATTTGGTTGAAAGCGAGCGAAGAAACGACACTTTAACCGACTTTTTTTGAACCGAGTGAAGGAGAAATCTCCAGAGCGACTGTTCAGAGAGGTGGAGTAAAGAATCTGACAGTTGGGGTTCAAACAACAGCAGACAGAGGCTTCAACCGAGCTCGAGCTCAGCGTTCCATGCCTTGCATGGAAAGTTAACTCTTTGTCCTCCGGGGCAGTTCAAAGGTTGGAGATCACTGCATTAGTCAGAATACATCAAGACTTCATGTTGTTTGAAACACCAAAAACAGACTCGACGTCACAGAAATATAAAGAAATGGAAAGATCTTACCGGGCGACGTCGAGTATGGCAAAGCAGAACCGGCAGGAACCGATGGACTTCGGCACCGAAGGAAATATAGAAACGACGTCAAAGGTTTTTCGACATAGAAGTGTTTTTCAGAGTCAAACTAGGCCTCTAGTGCAGCAGCTCCACATGAGGTGCACTTTGCTGGTGGAGACGCAAGAACTGGCAGGCAGGCGAGTCAACGCAGCCTAACGGCCAACCTGCAAGCGCCACGCAGTGCGCATCAGCCTCGAGGGTATGGTTGATGGTGCGTCGGCTCCACCCACCTAACAAAAAAAAAAACTCCCACGGGGTCCTGACCTCCAGCCAAGTACCCAACAGTGATGAATGGTGCAGATTGACACAGATTAGGTCAGCTGTTTTCTGTCCTGCCTATGGACTATAGCGGCTGTCAAGTAGTAGCTAAGAGCTCTTTTGATGTCCAGACTGTGAAGACTCCTTTCACCAGAACTAAAGTGTTCAGTGAAAAAGACAGGAGAGGTAATGGTTTGTTTCAAATGGAAATCAGAAACCATTTTAGGAAGAAACTTCCTGTCTGTACTCAGGACCACTTTGTCTCTGTAGAATAATATGTAGTCCTGTTCAATGCAGAGACTGCAGCTCACTGATTCTTCTGGCAGAAGTCTTTACCACAAGGAAAACAGTTTTTCATGTGACATATTTCAAATAAGCTAAAACATAGGCTCAAAAGGGGGAGCCATGAGTCTAGCTATACACACACATAGGTCCCATGCTGGCACCGGTTCCCTGTGAGGGGGGGTTCAAATGGGCCAGGCCTTTAAAGAACCCTTTGAAGATAGGGTCTGAGGCCCGAGAAACATCCTGTCCAGCTGAAATGTAAGCAGATGCTGCAGTCAGGTGGACCATTAAGGTACTGGACTGCAAGCCCAATGAATGCAAATGAGTAAGACAGTCCAGCACAGCTGGGACACCAGCCTGTGCTGATATGGGCCAGGCCCTTAAAAAGCCTTTGAAGATGGGATCTGGAACCATTAAAACAGTTTGTCCAGCTGATATGCAAGCAGATGCTGCAGCTAGGTGGACCTTGAGGGTGCTGGACTACAGGTCCAATGACTGTAAATAGGTAAGATAGTCAAGCACAGCTGGGACCCCAGCATGTGCTGGTACCAGTTTTCTGGTTCAACACCAAATAGTAAACCTTTTCCATTTTGAAGAGTAGATTTTCTTAGTGGAGGTCTTCCTGTAACCGCTTAAAATGTCCAAGACACTTTCAGAAAGATGCAAGCCTGCATATTGTAGGCCCTCAAGAGTCATGCCTTGGGCTTGAGTGACCTGAGGTTTGGGTACAGGAGCCTCCCCTGGTTAGAGGTTAGCAGATTGTACCTCCGAGGAAGGTGTATTGGTTCAGACCCAGACATGGAGAGTAGCAAAGAGTACCATGGCTGCCTGGCCCAGTCTGGTGCAATCAAGACCATTGAAGCTGACTGGGACCTGAGCTTGAGGAATGCTCTGTACATCAGAGGGAAGGAAGAAAAATCATGCAGGTACTTCCCTGACCAACTCAGAGCCAGAGCATCCAGGGGGATTATTCCCAGAGCTCGTGATCTGCCATAGTACTACAGCAGCTGGTGGTTCTGATGAGATGCGAATAAGTCTGCCTCTGGGGTGCCCCACTTCCTGAAGATCACTTGCACCACCTGACTGTTCAAGGCCAATTCGTGATGGGACTGGTTGATTTGAGTCAGAGTATCTGCCAAGGTATTGTCCTTGTCTGGCAGATTAATAGCCTGCAGGGGCCCATGAAGCATGCTAGATTCCATATTTTCATGAGTCCTGTACAGGGAGGGCTTGACCTTGTCTCTCCCTGCTTGTTTATGTACAGTGGAGCCCACTTAATCGCATACCACTTATTCGCATATCCCGCTTAATCGAATACATTTTCAATTCCCAGTTCTTTTCCTATCTGTTGCATTATAAACTGATCGGTTAGTGGAATGCAAACTGCCTATATAAACGCATAATTTTTAAGTGCTCCCAACACCTAATTACCGAGTTTCTGTCATTGTCTGTAGCCACGGGTACAATTGAGCCCTAAGTGTTAAGTGATCCAGGTGTCCAAGTGCTCCAGGCAGAGACTAAAGGGCTGTTAATGTATCAATTAGCACTCTGTAAAACCAGCTGTCCACGAACACAAATGTGACTGCTTCACGCTGATCCCCTGAATCAAGTCGCATCATGTCACATCACCCCAAAGCCAAATGTAAAAGTCAGAAAATCAAGTTTGCTAATCCAAATTCCCCCCCTCCCTTCCGAATCAAGTCACATCACAAAGAATAAAACATTGAAATCCAAGTTCACACTCATCCACGGAATGGTTGCTAGGGTCCGGGTCACGTGGAGTTGTGTTGGTAAGGTTGTTAAGGAAGGCAGGATTCCATGCAGTCATGAGCATGTTTACTATGGCTGCTAGGGTTGCTATTGGTGCAGTGTAGCAGGGGAAGTATGTGAATTTTCTAAAAAAAAAACTATATTGGCAGTGCAAATGGAAAAATGAACTCGGGTAAGGGAGTACTGTACTAGGTCATGAAGGGAACCAATGGGTGTGTTAGGTTGGGATGTGCAAAAAAAGTAGTAGCAGGCAAATGGAGCATGATAGGGTCAGTTCAGGATACACAAACCACAGTGTCGGGCAAAAGGAGCATTACTTGACCACCAGGAAGAGTCGGGGCACCAAGATCGCATAACTGCATAGCCCACTTAAATGCATAATTTTACCAACTCCCGGGGCTATGCGTTTAAGCAGGTTTGACTGTAGTACATTGTGGTGGTATTGTCTGGTCTGACCTGTACCTCCTTCCCTGTACTAGTTGTGTGAAAGCCTTTAGTGCTAGTAACACTACTCATCTCCAGCAGATTTATGTGCCGGAGTGACTCTGCACTTGACCATATGCCTTGGGTGGTGTGAACCCCCAGATAGGTGCTTCACTCTAGTAGAGATGCATCTGTTTTCAGAACAACTGATGGGGACTCTTGCTGAAAAAGGAACCTCTTCCTTTAGCTTTTGTTTCCTCTTTGCACCATTGGAGGGCCTGTAACAATGTTTTTTTGTTACTAGAATTAGTTTTGAAAGAGGATCCTTTCTCTGGTACCAGTGAGCCCTGAGGTGAAATTGAATGTCCCTAATTTGTAACCTGGATTCCAGGAATGTGCTAGTGGTAGGTGCCATGTGGCCAGTAGCTGAAGAAACTGTCTTGCAGTTTTTGGTTTATTTAGGCTGAATGAGCCCGCTATCAGTGGAATACTTCTTGCCTTGCCTAGAGGTAGGTAGGCCCTGCCTTGCAGGGTATTTAGCTCTGCTCCTGTGAACTGTAGTACATGAGCAGGCTGAAGGATGGACTTTCTTTAGATTTATCAAGAACCCTAGAGACTCCAGGAGCCCCTGGGTGAATAACAGATGCACCCACTTGCTGGGGTGATTTTACAACCACCAGTCAGTCATCTAGATATGGGAAAACTGTGACACCTTGTTTTCAAAGGTGTGCTACAACCACTGCCAAGTACTTTGTGTACACTCTCGGGGAGTGACCTGATGGGAGTCTGAACCTGAGGTACTTTCTGTGAGACTCTTTTGGGGGATGTGGAAATAAGCGTCCTTCAAGTCCAGTGATGCCAACCATTCCCCTTTATGGAGTGTTGGCAGAATCAGTGACAGTTATCATTTTGAACTTTGGCTTTGTTAAGTGCCTGTTTAGTACCCTGAAGTCTAAGATAGGCCACTCCTCCCCATTTTCTTTGTGGTACCTTTTGCTGTACTAGGACAGGCTCCACTGTCTTTGACAGTAACAGGTTTTGAACCTCTTTTTCCAGGAGTTTTCTCTCTCTCTACATCTGTAGATGGTTTGAAAACTTTTCTTTTTACTACTGGAAGGAATTTGAACTGAGAGAGAACCCCTGACTCACTACATCCAGGACCACTTGTCTGTGGTGCCTAAAGTACCCCTGTTGCGGGTACTGCTAATACTGAGGTGCGGCCATGGCCTGATGAACAAATTCTGGTCAGATTAACCATGGATGCATAATGAAGTTAGTGAGATTGTGTTGAATTGTGAAGGATACATGGAGAAACAACACATTGCTTTTTAACTAGTAAGATTTGTTTCATTTTCTATTCTAAGGAAGGAAGACACATTATTAGGAAAAGATATGGAGGTGTCGATTTTAATGGAAGGAATGGTAAGCAAGAAAGGTTTTGTGTAATGACCATATACTCATAGTGATAGAAACAGACTGATTCGGAACCCTGGAACCCCATCATCAGGATCAATTAGGAATGCACATTTCATTATTCATATTGAGGCCAATCAAACCAAACATCATGACTTAGTTGGCCTATACTTGCATGGCATGGCTAACCCCTGTTCTGCAGATGCAGTCCCTGTTCTCTACATTAAGATGCAACATTTTATCTATGGACTACTGATTGCTACTTTTGTGATTGACATCAGGACTGTGACACTTTCCTCTAAACACAATCAGAACAAAAAAAAATATTTAGGATAATACATACATTTTTCCCAGATAACACATGGGTGCTCCTATTTTACATAGCAACACTTATTCCAGTTTCTGTTATACACAGACTTGTACCTAGGAATTACATAGTTTGGATCAGTCCAATTTCAGATTTTAGGCTACTGCTATTTAATGTATGACAATGCATATGTCACCTTGGGAATATTTCTATATTATCCTTTTGGGGGAGGAGGATTTTGCATAGAACAAGCAGTGACACTTATGATATCAATCACAAAATTAGTATTCCATACTAATTACACCAAGATATTCCTTCTTACTGTGGAGAATAGGGACTGCATCTGTGAAGTGGGGGTTGACCATACCATGCAAAGATACCTCAGCTCATCATCATGATGGTTGCCGAGGGACTGGAAGGAAAAGTATGCCTCTTTACAGACACAAAGATCTGCAACAGGATTGATACACAGGGGAAGGTGGAAAGGATGAGAAGGGACTTGGCAAGGTTGGAGGCATGGTCAGAAGTGTGGTAGCTTGGATTCAATGCAAAGAAGTGCAAAGTACTACACCTGGGAAACAAAAAACCCAGGGGAAGAGTGCACAATGTGGGGGGGGAGTAGTAACAACAACAAAAATAGAAAGGGACCTGGGGGTAATCATATCAGATGACCTAAAGGTTAGCAAGCAATGTGAGAAGGCAGTAGGGATGGCTAGGGGATGCTGGGATGTATAGGGAGAGGCATCACCAGTATAAAAAAGTAAGTTGTTATCCCTCTGTACAGATAGTTTGTGAGACTCCATCTGGAGTACTGCATCCAGTTCTGGAGACCCCATCTCCGCAAGGACATAGACAGGATGGAGACAGTCCAGAGGAGGGCAACTAAAATGGTGCAGGGTCTGCAACAGAAGTCATAGGAGGAGAGACTAAAGGAGCTTAATATATATACCCTTGAAGAAAGGAGGGAGAGGGGAGACATGATAGAAACTTTTAAGTACCTCAAGGGAATCAACAATGTCCAAGAGGATGGCATATTTCAGAAAGAGATGTGCAAGAATAAGAGGACACAATTTGAAGATAGATGGGGTATGGCTCAGGGGTAATGTGAGGAGGTATTTTTTCACAGAGAGGGTGGTGGACGCATGGAATGGCCTTCGTTAGGAGGTTGTGGGGTCAAAAATAGTGGGGGACTTCAAGAATTCATGGGACAGACGTAAGGCAATTATTGTGGGGGGTAGGAAGAAATAGGCTGTTGGTTAACTAGGATCTGCAGCTTATCCAGTAGGTAGGGGTATGGGCAGACTAGGTGGGCCAAACGGTCCTTATCTGCCATCAAAGTCTATGTTTCTATGATTTTTGTCTTGCACCTTTTTTTTACTATGCTTCATTAAATGTGCATTCCCTATTGATTCAGATGGTGGGGTTCCAGGGTTTCACATCTTTGTGTTTCTCTCATACCACTATATGACTGGATGTGAAAAGAACTTACAACTATTTTTGAGTTTACTTTCAGTACATTACGAGTTGTTTTACAGGTCCTGTACCAATCTATTGTACTTAGTAGACTACATGAATTTTAATTTTAATTTATTTATTTTTACACTTGTCATTTTTTAATCACAGTTGGTGCGCTTAGTAGCTGTGCACAACAGTAAGATAGGCCCCAGAATTTTCATAAAATACATGCATCATAAAATAACTTGGATCCTGCTGGTCTCCAAAATCTGAAAGTTTCCCACATCCAGCAGAAATCCTATTGTTATAATGCTACTTCATTTAACTTTTGTTTGCTGTTTGTCGTTTCAATTTAGTCATTGATGTATCATCAGACAAAAATAATTAATGTAATGTTATCTGTTTCTCTTTGTCATCACTGATAATGACTGTACCTGGCTGTATACTGTTCAAATGTTTGTTCTCACCTCATGCTGCGTCATGAAATACTCTTTAATGTTGACTCTGGTCTCCCCTGTCTGTACTCTCCCGGGTCGTGCCTGAATATAGGCAACATCGTTGTCTAGTGTACTTACCCAGTAAACAAAAACAAAAACCAAATAAATAAATAAAAAACCAAAAATGGGAATTTCTAGATACTGAACCAAGTTTGAATAATGTGATATCAGCATGACCACAATTAACATTTAAATGAACCAGTACTTTACAAGATATTCTTGTTAAATCTATGTTTATATAAGTAACATTTAATCTGTGAACAACGTGAATGCCTGACAGTCCACATTGAAGAAATGATTTTGACAGTTTGAGAGAAGACATCGAAGGAGATAGCTTCAGCGAGAACCTTACTGGATTTGTGAATGTCACAGTTTGCAGCCAAGACGTTTAAATGAAGATGTCAAACTGCACAGTTATTTATACTTTTTGCATTTTTCAGTAGCTGTAACTCGTTTAGTGAAAAAATTTATTTTCCAGGAACTGCGTGGAATCATTATATATTTTCATTGGTTTTACTGTGTATATGATGTGTTTTTTATATGTCATTACTTGTAAGATATGTGCTTTGCACCCTTGTTTCTATGGTTACAAGCTTCATAAAACTACACTTGTGTTTAGCACCTCTTTACAAGGGGGTCTTCAGAAATCAATACGATCATAATAAAGAAACTGAGAAGTTGAAGGTATTGAACCTTGTTATTCAAAGGGCAAAAATATTACAATTAAAAACTGATAAAGGTGTAAAGCTGTAAATAAGAGTGAAACAAACATGCTAGTATGCACACCACATAAAGTAGTTCTTGAAAGGATACAGACTGGGGACAGCTCAATTAACACTGCAAGTCCAGAAAAAAATATACATTGTCGCCTCTTGCTGTACTGAAATGCTGCAGCTGATGCAAAATACAAAGCAAGGTGGTGGGGGCGAGCTTGCAGAACAGGTGTGAATAACACCATATACCCAGCAGGAGGGACTTTACATCTCTTGGAATTTATTTGTGAAAATGAGTGATCAGGATAGGAATGTAAGCTGAGCCAAGGCTGGTTAAAAAACATAGTTGTTTAACTTGTAGACTTTAAATAATTGCATGTCTTCCTTTCTGTAACATCTTTCCATGCAAAAACAGGCTTTGGCTTTGAAGTTAACTTGCTTAACTGTGCTTGGTAGATTTTACTACTGATTTCTGTTTATGACAGGCAGTAAACATTCCTGCGTGAAAAGGCTTTACCATTGAAGCACCTATAAAGTGAGGAACTACACAGTGACATAAAAACATCACTTTATAGGAGCTTCAAAGGCAAAGTCTGTTCCAGGAATATTAACTGCCTGTCATGAAAGAAGTCAGGAGTCAAATCTACAAAAAAAACAGTTAAATAATTCAGAGTTGCACTAGCAAATATGATTTACACTTTTACAAACATTTATCAAGTACAAAGACACACTTCAACTTATTCTAAAAACAGAGAAGCAAAACTCAGTAATCACACAGGTTCAGTACATACTGCATTTCCAACAAGACACTGGCCTGCTGTTGGGGCTATTAGACGTCAAACCAAAGGGCACTCTGTAGAACAATCCAACAACACATGAAAGAAAACCCTATGATATATATCACTGTTTTGTAAAATGTATCCCTTACAATTTTTTCTTCTTTGCAAGACAGCATATATTTATCCTAACAAATCTGTCCTACTGCTACATTCAAAACACTATCCCCTACCTACTTGCCACATATACACTCAATTACAGCACTGCTACACACATACAATACATACTTCTCAAACTTAAAAGAAACAAGCATTTGTCAATGCCGAACGTTGATTGCTTTGGTCCATTGAGGTCGCTAACTGGCCCTCTGTCACTTGCTTATTCTGTTTCTCCTGGTGCTGCAGGCTGCCCTTTTGCACTAAGCTCCTGCCTGCACTGGCACCTTTTCTTGCCCACAAAGAAATCCACAGCTGTCCCGACAGAGCTCCGTTGAGGTGGCTTACCCCCCCCACTTGCTCATTCTGTTTCTCCTGGTGCTGCAGGCTGCCCTTTTGTACTGGGCTCCTACCTCTGTTGGTGGCTTTTTCTGCCCACAAAGAAATTTGCAGCAGTCCTGACACAGCTCCATTGATCTTGTTCACTCCCCCTCTCTCACTCGCTCATTCCGTTTCTCCCAGCGCTGCAGGCTGGCCTTTTGTATTGGGCTCCTGCTTGCGTTGCCGCCTTTTTCTGCCCACAAAGAAATCTGCAGCAGTCACAATAGAACTCCGTTGAGGTCGCTTACTCCCCCCTCTCACTCGCTTGTTCTGTTTCTCCCACTGCTGCAGGCTGCCCTTTTGTACTGGGCCCCTGCGTGCATTGGTGCCTTTTTCTGTCCACAAAGAAATATGCAGCAGTCCTGACACAGCTCCGTTGAGCTCTCTCACTCGCTCGTTCCGTTTCTGCCAGTGTTGCAGGCTAGTCTTTTGTACTGGGCTCCTGCCTGTGTTGCCACCTTTTTCTGCCCACAAAGAAATCTGCAGCAATCACAATAGAGCTCCGCTGAGCTCGCTCACTCCCCCTGTCTCACTCGTTCTTTCTTTTTCTCCTGCCGCTGCAGGCTGCCCTTTTGTACTGGGCTCCTGCCTGCATTGCCGCCTTTTTCTGCCCACAAACAAATCCACAGCAGTCACGATAGAGCTCCATTGAGCTTGCTCACTCCCCCTTTCTCACTCGCTCATTCTTTTTCTCCTGCCGCTGCAGGCTGCCCTTTTGTACTGGGCTCCTACCTCTGTTGGCACCTTTTTCTGCCCCCAAACAAATCTATAGCAGTCCCAACAGAGCTTCACTAAGCTCACTCACTCCCCTCCCTCACTTGCTTGTTCTGTTTCTCCCGACACTGCAGGCCGCCATTTTGTACTGGGCTCCTGCCTGCGCTGGTACCTTTTCCTGCCCACAAAGAAACCTACAGCAGCCCCGACAGAGCTCAGTTGAGCTCAGTCACTCCCCCTCTCTCACTTGCTCGATCCTAATCTGTCCCAAACACTGATTTCTGACAGCGACTGCAGTATTCTGCTCTGGAAGAGCAAAAACACATTACGGCCAGGATGTGAAAAATGGCAGCTGCACTGTTCATAAGGAGGTGTGAACAAATGCCACAGTTGAAAATGTGGCATGAAAATATTACTAATTTGTGAAGTTACAAGGGTGCGTGGAAACTGCACAATGCACGCTTGTACCACAGTCATTTTATGGAGTTTCATCACAAAATTTTCAACATAGGCATTTTCGGATCTCTGCTCATGAACAGTGTCTCTATGATTTTCTTAATGTGTCTCAAACACTGATTTCCCACATCGACTGCACTATTCTGCGCTGGAAGAGCGAAAACACATTTTGGCCAGGATGTCAAAAATGACAGCTGTAATGTTCATAAGGAGGTGTGTAAAAATGGCAATGTTGAAAATCTGGACTGAAAATAAATTGCAAATTGGCGAAATTACAAGCATGCGTAGCAACTTAGAAACATAGAAACATAGACTTTGACGGCAGATAAGGACCACTTGGCACACCCAGTCTGCCCATTTCCCTTCCTATTGGATAAGCTGCAGATTCTAGTTAACCAATAGCTTACTTCCTACAATCCCCCACTACAATTGCCTTATGTCTGTCCCATGCATGTTTGAATTCCCCCACTGTTTTAGACCCAACAACCTCCCCAGGAAGGCGGTTCCATGCATCCACCAATCTCTCCGTGAAAAATAATTTCCTCACATTACCCCTGAGCTGTCCCCCATCTATCTTTAAATTGTGCCCCCTTGTTCTTACACATCTCTTTTTCTGAAAGATGCTACCCTCCTGGACTTTGTTGATTCCCTTGAGGTGCTTGAAAGTTTCTATCATGTCCCCCCTCTCCCTGCTTTCATCAAGGGTATACATATTAAGCTTTCTCAGTCTCTCTCCATATGGTTTCTGATGCAGACCCTGCACCATTTTAGTTGCCCTCTTCTGGACTGCTTCCATCCTGTCTATGTCCTTGCATAGATGGAGTCTCCAAAACTGCACACAGTATTCCAGATGGGGTCTCACCAACTGTCTGTACAGAGGGATAACCACTTCCCTTTTTCTACTTGTGATGCCCCTTCCTGTGCATCCCAGTATCCCCCTGGCTCTCCTTACTGACTTCTCACATTGCTTACCCACCTTTAGTTCATCTGATATGACTACCCCAAGTTCCTTTCCATTTTTGTTGTTGTTAGTACCTCCCCTGCTATTGTGTACTCTTCTCCTGGGTTTTTGTTTCCCAGGTGCATTACTTTGCACTTCTTTGCATTGAATCTAAGTTGCCATATGTTTGACCATTCCTCCAACCTTGCCAAGTCCCTTCTCATCCTTTCTACCCCCTTGTGTATCAACTCTGTTACAGATCTTTGTGTCATCTGCAAAGAGGCATACCTTTCCCTCCAGACCCTCTGCAATGTCACCTATAAAGATGTTAAAGAGGACTGGACCCAGTACTGAGCTCTGAGGTACTCCACTAGTAACCCCCCTTTCTTCAGAATGTGTTCCATTCACTATTACCTTCTGTGTCCTGTCATGCAGCCAGTTTACTACCCAGGCTACCACCCTGGAACCCACTACCAGGCTGCCTAACTTAATTATTAGTCTTTTGTGCGGGACTGGGTCAAATGCCTTGCTAAAGTCTAGGTAGGCCATATCCACAGCCCCTCCCTGGTCTATTACTTTGGTCACCCAGTCAAAGAAATCAATTAGATTCGTCTGACATGACCTTCCTGCTGCAAATCCATGCTGCTTTGGGTCCTGTGTCCTGCTGGCCTCTAGGTACGAAAAAATTACTCCCTTAGTAATTATGTTTCTTCTAATGGAGTCTTGCTGTATTCTGACTATTGCAGTTAGCCCCAGCCTTTAAACTGCCCCAGAGAACAAAGGGTTAACTTTCTATGCAGAGCATAGAATGCTGAGCTCAAGCTCGGTTGAGGTCTCTATCTGGAGCCCTTTGAAATCCAACCGTCAGATTCTTATGAGCTAAAACTCACTAACTATCCTATGTGGAAATTGTAAAATTTTTACTAGCCAACTGGCAACAAAAAGTTTTAGATTCCCAAAGGAAGACTCAAGTCAGGAAACCAAAAACCCAAAATCAATCCAAATAAGAATAATAATAAAACAAACACCCAAACAAAAAGAAGAGGGTGTAAAAGGAGCACCCCTGAGATGCAACACTGCACTTGCCCACCAATTCCCCAAAACAGGTTCTGAGAGGGGAGGCAGGGAGGGAGGTCAGAATACAGCAAGACTCCATTAGAAGAAGCATAATTACTAAGGTGAGTAATTTTTTCTTCAAACAACATGAAGTCGTGCTGTATTCTGAGTATTGCAGACTACCAAGCAGTACCTCCATGGAGGAGGGACAGAACCTACTTTGGGAATAGGCTCTGAAGTACTGCTGTGCCAAACCGAGCATCACTCCTAGCCTGGATATCCAGAGAGTAACGCTTGGTAAAGGTATGGACTGTTTTCCAGGTGGCTGCTTGACAAATTTCTAAGAGAGGAATATCCCTGGCAGCAGCCAGGGAAGCAGCTGTACCTCCTGGAGTGAGCCTCAGGCCTGAGGGTGGAATTTTTCCCAGTTTCTCATAGCAGAATTGTATACAAGACACAATCCACCTGGCAATAGTTCTCTTGGTGGCAGGTTTGCCCTTTCCCACTTCTCCATAAGTGAGGAACAACTGGAGGGAATCAAACCTGTGACCCTTGGTGCACTCTATACAGTAGCTAAGGGAACTTTTAACATCTAAACTGTGTAGCCTCCTCTCTCCTGAAGAGGAATGATCAGTGAAGAAAACAGGAAGAGGCATAGACTGACTCAGGTGGAAATCTGAAACCACTTTGGGCAAGAACCTCCTATTGGTTCTAAGGACCACTTTATCCCTATGAAAGAAGATAAAATCAGATTCCACAGACAGGGCTTGCAGTTCACTGATACATCTGGCAGAGGTAATGGCTACTAAAAACATAGTTTTCCAAGTCAAGTACTTAAGCTCTACTGAGGACATAGGCTCAAAGGGAGGTTGCATCAATTGAGCAATGCAAACATTTAAATCCCAGGCAGAGGCAGGGTCTCTAAATGGAGGATTGGTTTGAAGCAATCCCTTGAAAAATTTACAGAACACAGGATGAGATGATAGTGAGGAAGACTTCCCCACTGACAGAAAAGCAGAGACAGCTGACAAGTGTACATTGAGAGTAGCTGAACTGAGGCCTAGGCCATTAAGATGGACCATATAATCCAGAACTGTAGGCAATTCAGCAGTGTCTGGGGAAATATGCTGCTTGGAACACCAAATGCTGCATCTCTTCCATTTGGAGTTATAGGTCTTTCTAGTAGCAGGCTTTCGAGAGGCTTTGAGGATATCCAGAACCCCCTGAGACAGATGCAAATCTGCATACTCTAACTCTTCAAGAGCCATGCCTTGAGATTGAGAGACTGAAGATTGGGGTACCAAATGCTCCCCTGAGAGGAGGTTACCAGGTTATAATTCCTGGGAAGAGATAGGGGAAGATGGACTGCTAGGGACAACAACAGGGGGTACAAAGGCTGTCTGGCCCAATCTGGAGCAATCAGAATCACTTTGCAAGGTTGTGACCTTATCTTGACTAAAACTTTGAACAGTAGAGGAAAGGGAGGGAAGGCATACAGAAATTTCCCTTCCCAGTTCAGAATCAGATCACCCAGAGGGACTGAGCCCAAGACTGGGGGTCTGTAACAAAAGGGAGGAAGTTGGTGATTGTCTGGGGCTGCAAAGAGATCTATCTCTGGAGTGCCCCACCTTGAAAAAAATCACCTTCAAGACCAGATGGTCCAGGGACCATTCATGATGGCCCTGGGAGATCCCGCTCAGTGCATCTGCTAGCGCATTGTCCTTCCCTGGAAGGTGGACTGCTATCAGAGAGGTTTGCAGGGAATAAGCCAGGGACCACAACTTCATGGCTTCTGTGCACAAGGCTGTAGACTGCATGCCTCCCTGCTTGTTGATGTACCACATGGTGGTGTTGCCTGTTCTGACTTGAACCACCTTGTTCTGCACTGACTGAGAGAAAGCTTGCAGGGCCAGAAAAACTGCACTGAGTTCTAGGAGATTGATATGGAGAAGGGATTCCTGAGATGACCACAGTCCCTGAGCAGTGAGGGCCCCCAGATGGGCTCCCCAGCCCAGGAGGGAAGCATCCGTGGTAAGGACCACTGAATGAGACTGAGTGGCAAATGGGACCCCTTGCCTTAAATTGTCCTGATCCTGCCACCATTGAAGGGCTTGGATCAGGGTCTGAGTCACTGGGATCAGTTTGATAAGGGAATCCTTCCTTTGGGACCAAAAGGCCCTCAGATGGAACTGAATGTCCCTCATCTGGAATCTTGCCCCTTGGACCACTGCTGTAGAAGCTGCCATGTGGCCCAAGAGCTGGAGGAAATGCCCTGCTGGTCGAGACACCTGAAGGCTGAAGGAAGAAGCCAGTTCTGTAAGAACTCTTGCCCTTTCCAGGGGAAGAAAGGCTCTTGCCCTGACAGTATCCAGCTCTGCCCCTATAAAGATAAGGAGCTGCACTGGCTCGAGAACTGACTTGGGTAGGTTAAGAAGAAATCCTAGAGAAGTGACCACTTGCTGGGTCACTTGCAGGTCTGACTTGACTTGGTCTGGAGACTAACCCACTATTGGCCAATCATCCAGATATGGAAAAATGGAAATCTTTTGCCTTCTTAGAAAGGCAACTACTACTACTGCCAGGCACTTTGTGAAAACCCTTGGGGCTGAGGTTAGGCCAAAGGGCATTGCTCTGAACTGATAATGTCCTGAGGGCAACTCGAACCTGAGGTACTTTCTGTGGGAGCACCTGATGGAAATGTGAAAGTAGGCATCTTTGAGGTCCAGGGAGGCTAGCCAGTCCCCTGGCCTTAGAGAGGGAAGGATTATTCCCAGAGTTATCATCTTGAACTTTGGTTTTAAAAGATGTTTGTTTAGATATCTTAGGTCTAGGATGGGTTGCCACTCCCCTGTCTTTTTGGGGGTCAGAAAGTACCTGGAGTACAGTCCTTTGCCCCAGTATAGGGTAGGTACTCTCACTATGGCTTTTAAAGCTAGGAGAGAAGAAACCTCTGCCTCTAGGGCAAGGGTTTCCGAGAGATTTGCAGGTGGAAAAGATTTGGCTCTCATCTTTGGAAATTTTTTGAAGCTGAGAACTAGTCCCTGGCTTACTACTTTCAGGACCCACTTGTCTGATGTAATAGACATCCAGTCCTGGACAAAGTAAGCCAGCCTGCCCCCTACTGGAATAGGAGAGTCGACCCGGGCAGGCCCATCAGGGTGTCTGCTTGGCAGGGGCCTTAGGCTGAGGAGTGGATGCAACCCTGCTCATCCCCCTTCTGCCTCTCCCTCTGAAGAACCCCCTCTGTGAAAAGGGAGAAGAGGTCTGTGCTTGGTAAAAAGACCTTTGAAAAGGCCTGCCCCTGGCCCTAGACTGCTGTCTTTGAGGAGTTGCCTGCCTTTCCTTGGCCTGAGCACTTCTGTAAGTGGTCCTGTACTCATCCACTTTCTTCATGTAATTCTCTGTCTGCTCCCCAAACAGAGAATTACCCACTACAAGAAAATCCATGGCCTTAGCCTGGGTGTCCTGTGAGAGGCTAGTACATCTGAGCCAAGCCATCCTCTGAAGAGCCACAGATGTAGCCATGACTCTTGATGACACATCATTAGAGTCCACAGCAGCATGAAACTGAACTTTAGATGCCTCAATCCCATCTGCAGCCACCACCTCCAGCTCCTTGGCTAGCTGGGGGGAGGCCTGTTTAGCCAGTGCCAGTACAGTGTCCCACCTGGACTTCTGGTACCTGGCTTTATAGGCCATGTAATTTGCCTGCCTGAGTCCCAAAGTAGATGCCATGTACTGCTTCTTTGTCATGGCATCAATCTTCCTGGAGTCCTTGTCCGGGGGGTGTGAAGCCAAGGCAATATTTGTCTTGTGACAGGCAGCAGCCTGCACTACCCCCAACATGGCTGCATTGTTGATATAAGAACTCCGTGTCTGAGCCTGAAAGTGTATTCCATTCTTCTATTCCCAGGAGGTGTAGTGTTAGGAGACTTTAGGATTTTTAGTGTCTGTTTCCCAAAAGATTTATCGAGGGGAATAGACAGTCTCCTGGACTCTGGGATGTCCATCATCTCTACATAATCATTAATCAGGATCCTCTTGATCTTCCACAGCCTCCTCCATAGGAAGCTGGAGGGTTTCAGCCACCTTTCTGTAAAACATAAAGTGAGAAGGGGACTCAGAAAGCCTAGGAGAGGAAACACCTGAAGGTCTGTCTGGGGAGATGTCCGGTTCCACAGGCTCATCCAGACCTTCACTTACATCATCATCCTCAAATTCCCCTTCCTCTTCAAATTCCAGTTCATAAAAATCTTCAAGGGTATACTCTTGAACCGGGGGAACCAACCGAACCAAACCCCTACCAGAAGGAGCTGGATTGGTCAGAACCGGACAGAGCAATTCCACAATCTGAATCGCCCTGGCTATTTCTTCAGCGGTTGGAACATGAACCTCTGGATCCGAACCGGTTAATTTATCTTTGTGTTTTCTTTTTGTCGGAACCGATCCCTCGGAATCAGCTCTCCTTTTCCCCGAAGAAGTATCGCCCTGGTCAGAGGGCACTCCTTCTGGTTCGGTCGAAACCGAACCAGGCTGGCCATCCGGGTCAGCAGACTTCTCGGCCTCCTTTTCCCTCAGTCTACCTAATCTCTTCTCAAGGGTAGATTTGGGAAAGTTTTTACATATTTGGTAGTCTGAATTGAGGTGGTCAAACCCCAGACAATAAACACAGGTGGTGTGGGGATCGGCCTTAGCAAAGACCTCCCCACACTCACTGCAGTGTTAAAACCCAGCGGGCCCGGTTTTTTTCTTGGGTTTCTCAGACATGGCCAACCTAACCAAAGGTACCCTTTTGTTGGCAACCACCAAGCAAGACTCCCTTATGGGTTCCTAACCATGTCACAGGTATTGGAAAAAAAACCGTTCAAAACACGTTTTATTTAGAACTGATAAGAACCTGTAACCACACGCTAAGTAAACAAACAAATTTCACTATCAAATGGCCAGTTCAGCCGAACCGAGCCGCACTTTTACAAGTTCCACACAGAAAAACAGAACAATTCCTTTCTAGTACTCACGGCACCACAGACAGAGACTGAACCAACTATGCGGATACTTTTTTTGGTTTAGAAACCGACGAAAACTGAAAACTTTAACCGACTTTCCAACCGAGCTGAAGGAGAAATCTCCGGAGTGACCGTTCAGTGAGGCAGAGTAAAGAATCTGACAGTTTAGGTTTGAATCACTCCAGACAGAGACTTCAGCCGAGCTCGAGCTCAGCATTCTATGCCCTGCATAGAAAGTTAACTCTTTGTTCTCTGGGGAAGTTCAAAGGTTGGGAATCACTGCAATTGTCAGAATACAGCAAGACTTCATGTTGTTTGAAAGAGACAATCTCTGACATATGGCCAAGGTGACAGGCAAGCAGGCAGATGTGTTCACCTATAGAGCTGCCAGAAACAACTGCACAAGGCTTGTCCACCAAGCTAAAGCCACCTACTATAAGGACCAACTAAACAAATTATGCGGGCTCGGGTAAAGATTTCTGGCACTCCTTGAAATCACTAACTGGTAGTGCCCCGACAGCACCACCAGACCTGAGCATTTCAAATACTGGTATGATTCAGGAACCCCTTGATATTGCTTTGCCTTCAATTTAGCATTCACAGATCTGACCAGCATATTACTGGGTGAATATCTTGTGCCACCAAAAGAGCAGCCCCCCAGGTCCGGATACACCCACACTTACAGGCTACGGACTACCGCCTTTCTATTTCAAGCAGATCTCAAGAACTGAGACAATCAAATATGTCAAGCAGGTTCTAGGCAAGACCAGGATGGGGAGTGACCTAATTGACCTGAAGCTGGTCACCCTAACCCTGGATGAGATAACTGACCCCCTCACTAAGGTTTTTAACTCCTCCCTTAGGACGAGTGTGTTCCCAGATGCCTGGAAGCTGGCACTAGTTACCCCATCTTTAAAACTGGTGACAGAACTAACACATCTATATACAGGCCAATCTCAATCCTCACCCCCCCTCGAAAGCTTTAAAAAGAATGGTCTCAGACCAGCTGACTGAGTACTTGGAGAAGTATAATCTGATCAGCCCTCAACAGCATGGTTTCCATAAAAAGCATTCAACACTTTCAGCACTAGTCGAATACACCTCCCAGCTCTATTACGCTTTGGATAAAGGGATGGCAGTGGGATCTGTAGTCATAGACCTTACAAAGGCCTTTGACCCAGTGAACCACCTCCTCAGCAGCCTGTCATCAACTGGATTATCTTCAAGCACGGTGACTTGGTTTGGAAGCTATTTCTCCCATAGAACTTAACAAGTCAGAATAGGAGACACATACTTGGAGCCAAAGGAGGTGAGCCTTGGAGTCCCCCAGGGATCTATCCTTGGCCCTCTACTCTTTAGTCTGTTCATAAATACCCTCACCTCTGCCTGCCCTGCCCACATTGTACTCTATGCTGACGACGCTGTCATATCCGTCCCAGGCAGAGACCTGCATACCATCACTACTGAACTGCAGGACAACTACCATAAGCTCGAATCCTGGTTCAGCAAGAACAAGCTCCTGCTCAACCACAAAAAAAACAAGAGCATGCTGTTCATTGTTCCCTAAAATAAAAAGAAGATCAGCCCACTGCAAATCCTGAGCCCTAAGGGAGACCCCCTTGAACAAGTCTTTGTATTTAAATGCCTAGGAATTTACCTCAACGACACTCTAAATTTATCTAGTCATATTGACCATGTCATCAAGACCTCCAACATGAAACTGGGTGTTCTGTACCACCACAAGCACTCCCTACCACCTACAGCTCTGAAATTAGCCATAAGTAGCTCTGTACTAGCCTCCATTGACTATGGGCTCCCAATCTATGGAGCAGGCTCTGACACTGGCCTCAAGAGAGTCAGCACTCTCCTAAACAAGGCCTGTCGCTTAACCTTGGGTGCTGATCTCCCTACCCACACTTGCGCCCTCTTCAATGAAACAGAGTGACTCCCACTCCACCTCTGAGCTCAACTCCAAACTTGCATGCTTATCACAAAAACCTTGCTAGGGCTGATGCCTGAGCTCACTAACAGGCTTTTCGCAAAGGCGTTACCCCTTAAACAGACTAGGAGTGCTGCAAAAGGGGGACTCCAGGTGCCATTCAAGCAAACTAAACTGACACAGAGATCATTTGCCTTCCTGGGCCCAAAGTGGTTAAATGAGCTGCCTACCGCACTCCTAGAATGCACCAAGCTCAGACAGTTCAAAACTGGACTTCGTTCCCAGCTTGAACTAAAAGAAATCTGTGTCTGACGCACTTTGCTCATGCTCAGGGCCCCTAGGCTATCTCACCCACCCCTTGGCTCTAACCACCCAACCACTGCCCCCTGCACTCTTCCCCCTGCTCTCTTCAGCAAATCCCCTACCCACAAAATACCTACCTTGCATAGTTTACACAACAATAAGCTGTCAACCCCCCCTCCCCACAGATCACCCACTCCATCAACTACATATGTGAACATCTGAGAATGCCTACCTTGGGCTGCTTCCCACACACCCCCATTGGTGTCACCTGCCACTGGTGAGCTCAGCCTACCACTCTGGCAACTGTCCATGCCCCACCCCCCACTTGCCCTCTGTACTACCCAGTGGAGATTCAATCCCCAGCCTCTCCTCCTCTTTCCTGTTTCTAACACTACTATGCCCGCACTTAGTGCTGTTACTTACAATGTTAGACTCCTATGTACTAGTGAAACTTACAATGTTTGACTCTTATGTACTAGCTAAACCTAGACTCCTATGTATTAGTTAAACTTAAAAGGATGTGCAACCCACTGTAACCTTATTTTGTAACCCACTGCTATGCTATGTGTTATGTTGTCTGTATCTGTCTGTTTAACTGACTTGGAGCCTTTGAAAATGAGTCCTTGACTCACAGGTATTTATCCTAAACTGAAATAAATAAATAAATGAATAAGTTATCTTATTCCCCACGCAGATCTACCTCAAGTCCTAGAATCACTGCCTCCTTGACTGGATTATAACAAACCATGAGGAAAAGGACTACATCAGTGACCACCCCCCCCCACTGCCTGTATATGGTCCTGCCGATGCCTCCATCCCCCTCCCAAGTTTGTATCCTTCTGAGATTTCTCCTAATGTAACATGGACAAATTGCTCTCAGACATTAGGGCCGTAAATTGATCCGTCCTGCACACTCAAACCAATGTGGACTCTACCTTGTGTTCCTCACTGCCACCCTGCCCTCTATCCAGGACAAACACTTCCCACTACCACTCTGAGAGTAAGGAGTGGAAATACAATGTGGCTAACAAAAGAACTCCTCACAAAGAAAAAATTACTCACCTTAATAATGTTGTTTCTTCTAATGGAGTCTTGCTGTATTATGACATATGCAGTGAGTCCCAACCTTCGAACTGCTCCGGAGGTGAAAGAGTTAACTTTCCATGCCAGGCATGGAACGCTGAGCTCGAGCTTGGTTGAAAACTCTGTCTGTTGTTCTTCAAACTCAAACTGTCAGATCTTTATGAGCTAAACTCACTAAGGTCCTGTGTGGAAGCTGTAACCTACACTAGCCAACTGGCTACTAAATATAACAAATACATTTTGGTCCCAAAACAAAGACTCAAGTCAGGAGACCCAAAAAATGAAAAACACAACACCCAGTCACCCCAAAAAAAGGGAGGGGTGAAAAAACAAGGTGGGCATCTACTAAGTGCCAACACTGCACTGCCCACCCACATCCCAAAAACAGAGGTTCTGAGAGGGGCAGGCAGGGTGGAGGTCATAATATAGCAAGACTCCATTAGAAGAAGCATTACTAAGGTGAGTAATTTTTTCTTCAAACAACATGAAGTCTTGCTATATTATGACATATGCAGACTACACAGCAGCACCTCCATGGAGGAGGGACAGAACCTACTTAGGAAATAGGCTCTGAAGCACAGCTGTGCCAAACCGAGCAACACTCCTAGCCTGGGTGTCCAGAGAGTAATGCTTGTTAAAAGTGTGAACTGTTTTCCAGGTAGCTGCTTGACAAATCTCTAGAATGGGGATGTCCCTGGCAGCAGCAAGGGAAGCAGCTGTACCTCTGCAGGAGTGAGCCCTCAGGCCTGAGGGAGGAACCTTACTCAGCTTTTCATAACAGAATTGATACAAGAGACAATCCACCTGGCAATGGATCTTTTAGTGGCAGGTTTCCTTTACCAACCTCACCATAAGTGAGGAACAGTTGGAGGGAGTCAAACCTCTGACCCTTGGTACGCTCAATGTAGTAACTAAGGGCTCTTCACATCTGTTGTGCAGCCTCCTCGCCAGAGGAGGAATGGTCAGTGAAGTACACTGGAAAAGAAATAGATTGATTAAGGTGGAAATCTGAAACCACCCTAGGCAAGAACTTCCTATTAGTCCTGAGGACCACCTTATCTCTATGAAAGGAGATAAAATCAGGCTCCACTGACAAAGCTTGTAATTCACTTATGCATCTGGCAGAAGTGATGACTACCAGAAACACAGTCTTCCAAGTCAAATACTTAAGGTCTGTTGAAGACAAGGGCTCAAAGGGAGGTTGCATAAGCTGAGCAATGCAAACATTAACATCCCAGGCAGGGGCAGGGTCCCTGAATGGAGGCTTGGTGTGAAGCAATCCCTTAAAAAACTTAGAGATTACAGGATGAGCTGAAAGAGAAGAGGGTTTACCTGCTGAAATGAAAGCAGACACAGCTGCCAAATGCACCTTTAGGGTAGCTGGTCTGAGCCCCAAAGTGTTCAAATGGACCATATAATTCAGGACTGTGGGTAACTCAGCAGATTCTGGGGAAATATGCTTCCCAGAGCACCTATATGGAAAACCTCTTCCAATTGGAATTGTAAGTAGTTCTGGTGGAAGGCTTTCTAGCCTTCAATATATACATTACACCTTGGGAGAGGTGTAGATCAGCAATTCTAACTCTTCAAGAGCCAGGCCTTGAGATTGAGAGATTTGAGGTTCGGTACAAACCCTTCCTGAGCACAGGTTAACAGATTGTGATTCCTGGGAAGACACAGGGGAAGATGGACTGCTAAGGACAGTAGGAGTGGATACCAGGGTTGTCTGGCCCAATCTGGAGCAATCAGAATCACTTTGCAGGATTGAGATCTGATTTTGACTAACACTTTGAACAGGAGAGGGAAGGGGGGAAAAGCATAGAGAAACTTTCCTTCCCAAGTGAGAACTAAGGCATCCAGAGGGACTGAGCCCAACACTGGGGGCCTGCAGCAAAAAAGGGGAAGTTGGTGATTGTCTGGGGCTGCAAAAAGACCTATCTGAGGGGTACCCCATCTGGCAAATATTACCTCCAGGACCAGGGGATCCAGTGATCATTCGTGATGGCCCTGGGAAATCCTGCTGAGAGCATCTGCCAGGACATTGTCCTTGCCTGGGAGGTGAACTACTGTAAGGGAGGTGTTCAGGGAATAAGCCAGAGACCACAACTTCATTGCTTCGGTGCACAAGGCCATAGACCGAGTGCCTCCTTGTTTGTTGATGTACCACATTGTAGTGGTGTTGTCTGTTCTGACCTGTACAACTTTGTTCTGAACAGATTTGGAAAAAGCTTGAAGTGCTAGAAAACTGCTCTGAGCTCCAACAGGTTGATGTGGAGCAGAGATTCCTGAGGGGACCACAGTCCCTGGGTAGTGAGGTCGCCCATGTGAGCTCCCCACCCCAAGAGGGATGCATCTGTAGTAAGGATTAAAGAGTGAGACTGAGTGACAAAGGGAACCCCTGTCTCAGATTGCTCTGATCCTGCCACCATTGTAGGGCTTGGATCAGGGTTTGAGTCACTGGGATCAATTTGGTTAGAGGGTCCTTTCTTTGAGACCAAAAGGCTCTCAAATGGAACTGGATGTCCCTCATCTGAAATCTTGCTCCTTGCACTACTGCTGTAGAAGCAGCCATGTGCCCTAGGAGCTGTAGAAAATGCTTTGCTGGTCAAGAGACCTGCAGGGTGAATAAGGAGGCCAGAGAGACCAGGGTCCTTGCCCTGTCCAAAGGAAGGAAGGCTCTGGCTTCCTCTGTGTTCAGTTCTGTGCCTATGAAGGTGAGGAGCTGGACAGACTCTAGAACTGACTTTGGAAGATTCAGAAGGAAACCTAGAGAGGTAAGCAGTTGCTGAGTTATCTGAAGATGTAAGTTGACTTGGTCTGGAGACTGGCCTACTATGAGCCAGTTGTCCAGGTAAGGGAAGATGGCAATTTTTTGCCTTCTTAGGTGGGGAACTGCTACTGCCAGGCATTTTGTGAATACCCTTGGAGCAGAGGTGAGGCCAAAGGGCATTGCTCTGAACTGGTAATGGCCTGAGGGCAGCTCGAACCTGAGGTACTTTCGATGGGAGCTTCTGATAAGAATATGGAAGTAGGCATCCTTGAGGTCCAGGGACGCTAGCCAGTCCCCTGGCCTTAGAGAGGGTAGAATAATTCCTGGAGTCACCATTTTGAATTTTGGTTTTAAAAGGTGCTTGTTTAAGTATCTGAGATCCAGGATGAGCCGCCATTCTCCTGTCTTTTTTGGGGTAAGGAAGTACCTGGAGTACACTCCTTTGCCCTGGTGTAGGGGTGGAACCCTTTCCACGGCTCTGACAGCCAGGAGGGTAGAGACTTCTGCCTCTAGGGCAAGTGCCTCTGATGGATTTGCAGGTGGAAAGGATCTGGTTCTCATCTTTGGAAATTTTTTTGAAGCTGAGAACCAGTCCCTGGCTTACTACTTCCAGGACCCACTTGTCTGATGTCAGAGACTTCCAGTCCTGGACAAAGTAAGCCAGCCTTGCCCCTACAGGTAGTGTTGAACCGGCCCTGGCCACCCCATCAGGGTGCCCGCTTGGCAGGGGCTTTAGGCTGAGGGGTGGAAGCAGGACTGCTTGTACCCGCCTGCCTCCCTCTAAAGAACCCCTCTGGGCGTAAGCTGAAGAGGAGGCCTGGGCTTGGTAAAAGGCCTATGAAAAGGCCTGCCCTGCCCCTGGAAGGCTGCCTTTGAGGAGTGGCTTGCCTTCCTTGGCCTGTGCACCCTATAGGTGGTCCTATACTCATCCATTTCTTCATGTAATTCTCTGTCTGCTCCCCAAACAGAGAATTACCCACAACAGGAAAATCCATGGCCTTAGTCTGGGTATCCTGTGACAGGCTAGTACATCTGAGCCAAGCCATTTTGAGTGCCACACATGTAGCCATGACTCTTGATGACACATCATTAGAGTCCACTGCAGCATGGAATTGCATCTTAGATGCCTCAATACCATCAGCAGCCACCTGCTCCAGCTCCTTGGCAAGTTGGCCAGGGACCTGTTTTGCTAGAGCCATAACAGTAACCCATCTGGATTTCTGGTATCTATCAACATAAGCCATATAATTTGCCTGTCTGAGTCCCAAGGATGCTGCCATGTACTGTTTCTTTGCCATGGCATCAATCCTCCTGGAGTCCTTGTCAGGGGGGTGTGAGGCCAAGGGAATATTTGCCTTGTCACAGGCTGCAGCCTGCACTACCCCAACATGGCTGCATTGTTGTGTAAGGAACTCCGTATCAGAGCCTGACAATGTGTACTTCTTGTCCATTCTCTTATCAACAGGAGGTATAGTGTAAGGAGTTTTTAGAATTTTTACTGTCTGTTTCCCAAAAGATTTATGCAAAGGAATAGACAGTCTCCTGGACTCTGGGATATCCATCATTTCCACATAGTTAGGTTCCTCTTGATCATCCACAGCTTCCTCCATAGGGAGCTGGAGGGTTTCAGCCACTTTTTTCTAAAACATAAAATGAGAAGGGGACTCAGAAAGCCTAGGAGGAGACACTCCTGAAGGTCTGTCTGGGGAGATGTCCGTTCAATGGGCACATCCAGACTTTCAAATCCACATTCACTCTCCTCATACCTCTTCCCCTCCTCCGTTCATAAAATTCTCTAAATCATACTCTTGAACCGGTGGAACCGGCCGAACCGTATCCTTACCTGATGGTGCCGGTTCGGTTGGAACCGGGGAAAGCGACTGGACAATTTTAATCGCTTTGGCTATTTCTTCAGCGGTTGGAGAGGAAAGTTTTGGCTCCACACCAGCTGATTTCCTTGTCCTTTTTGCTGGAACCGAGTCGGCTCTCCATTTGCCCGAGTAAGTCTCGCCCTGGTCAGAGGGCACTCTCTCCGGTTCGGTTGGAACCGAACCAGGCTGGCCATCCAGGTCGGCGGACTTCTTGGCCTCCCTTTCCCTGAGCCTACCAACTCTCTTATCCAGGGTAGCTGCAGGAAAATTTTTGCAACTCTGACAGTCTGCATTGAGATGGTCAAACCCCAGACAATAAACGCAGGTGGTGTGGGTGTCAGCCTTGGCAAAGGCTTCCCCACAGACACTGCAGTGTTGAAACCCAGTGGGCCCGGTTTTTCTTTTGGGTTTCTCAGACATAGTGCCAGTCCTAACAAACTTGCCTGCTTATGGCAATCTGCCAAGCAAGACCTCTTATCGGTTCCCAACTGTGTCACGGTCGGAAAACTGCATAAAACTGCTTTTTTAGAACTGATAAGAACCGCAACCACACTCTAAAAGACAGATTAATATATTTCAAAACAACCTGATCGGTTCAAACCGAACCGATAACTGTTTACTAAGTTCCACACAGAAAAATTAAATGTAAAAGCTATCTAGTACTTACAATACCACAGACAGAGCTTGAACCTGATTCGGGTGCTTAAATTGGTCAAAAACGAGAAAATAATATTTAACCGACAAAATGAACTTGAGCAGAAGGAGAAAATCTCCGGAGCGACTGTTCAGTGAAGCAGAGTAAAGAATCTGACAGTTTGAGTTTGAAGAACAACAGACAGAGTTTGCAACTGAGCTCGAGCTCAGCGTTCCATGCCTGGCATGGAAAGTTAACTCTTTCACCTCCAGAGCAGTTCGAAGGTTGGGACTCACTGCATATGTCATAATATAGCAAGACTTCATGTTGTTTGAAAATGAAACAGGGATGCCCTATGGATGACCTATCCCCTGCTACTTGGAACAACTATCGGAGAGTCCGGAATCTTTGCAAACAAAAATCCAAGTTCTTCAAGGCTTACTTTCTTAAAAACCAGCAGACCCATAATCTGAATGATCCTAGGAGGTTCTGGGCCGTGGTGAGTTCCCTAATTAAACCAGGCACCAAGCAGAGCCAGATCACCCTGCTCACCAATGCTGGATCCATTACCATGCCCGCTCAAGTCACCAAGGCTCTGAACCACAAATACACCAACCTAGCTGACTACTTGCCTAAACTCCCACTCAAGGACACCTCTCCCAACCCTGGGGAGGGGCAGGTGGAGGTGGGCGGCATTCCTTCTACTACTTCTCCCACTGAGGTCTGGCAACTTCTCAAGAAACTCCTTAATTCTGGCAGTGACAGTAACGATGGTCTCTGCCCTCAGTTCCTGAAGCTGACAGCTGACCTCATTGCCAATCCTCTTACTACAGTATTTATTTTTTCATATTCTATTTATCACTCCTGGTTCTCCCCCTGGCAGACCCCTTCTGGCCAACCCATCTGGCCCCGTCACCCAGTTCCTCTGGGACTTAGCTTAACCATTGTCCTCTGCCACAGGACTTGTGGTTGTGCCAAGCCACTGGTGCAGGGCCTGTGGGGTTGTCATTCATCCTGCCACCTGGGGTGGTTTTTCCCTCCATTTTTCTTCCCTGGGCCCACATACATGCAATGGGCTTGATGTCCAAGCTCTGCATTCATGGAGATGGCCCCAGTGCCCTGTACATGGGTTCCCTTCCATCCGTGGTGATGTGCATGTGTTGCCACCCAGCCATTACTAGATGGCAGGCAAGCAGCGCGCCACTCTAACCCCCCTTCCCCTGAAGAAGGGCAGCTGTCTTGGGATGCTTGATCCTTCCTCACCCCACTGGCTCCCGAGCAACCTGGTTCTGTTTCTGACCCCGGATTGCCAGTGTGGCAGGAGGTAAGGCGCCAAACACCTCAGCTCTCCATGCTACTGAGACAGTGTATCTTACTACCTTATTTAATCTGTCACTCTCCTCTGCAGCCATCCCTTTGTTATGGAAGCAGGCCATGGTTGTCCCTATTTTCAAATCTGATGACCCTAAACTACTTGAAAATTACACGCACCCTCTCCCACTGAAGCAAAATCCTGGAAAAAATTGACTTTGAACGAATATCCGACCACATTTTAGAATATAACCTGTTATCCCCCTACCAGCATGGGTTCAGAAAGGAAAATTACGTAGCTACCGTAATTCTTGATCTTCTTGGACGAGTCTCCACCACTCATTCACACTAGTGGAATTAGGGCCGGAGGCACTAGGACCCATCAGGAGCAAACTTTTTTGCTGGAGGGTCGGTGAGAGATGGCGCCCATGAGACACCTGCAGTGCCATGACTGCAGCTCGCGTAACGACCTTCTCGGCGCCGACCCCTCCAACCGCCCTACCACCTTTTTACCAAGGAGGTGCAGCGCAACTAACGTAAAGAGTAACTGTAACATTAAAAACACGGACATAAGATAGTCCGTACGACCCGTGTAAGAAGGGTCAGTAAAGAAGTCCTCACAGCCTAAAGATTTGAGGGAGTGAAGACCAACACAGCGGTGAGCTCTGGGATGAGGGAGGGAGTGAGTGGTGGAGACTGTCCAAGAAGATCAAGAATTACGTGTAGGTACGTAATTTTCCTATCTTCCTGGGCCTAAGTCTCCACCACTCATTCACACTAGTGGGAGAGTACCAATGATAATCCCCAAAAGGACGGCAGGAGAGCCAGAGCTCACATGTTCTAAGGTAGAAGCCATTAAGGATGGTTCTGCCGAATGCGGAATGTCGCCTGGCATGAACATCCAGTGCATAGTGCTTAACGAAGGTATGCACTGAGCTCCAGGTGGTGGCGTTACAGATATCTGCAATTGGAACATTGTGAATTTCCGCCAGGGATGCCGCAACCGCCCTAGTAGAGTGAGCGTACACTCTACCTTCTAATTTAACCTGAGCCATGGAGTAGCAATGTCGAAGGCATGCCACTAACCATGAGGAGATGCATCTGATAGCGACAGGTTGACCCAGCCGGTGTCGCTGAAAGAAACAAAGAGTTGTTGGAGTTCATGACATCCTTGGTTCTGTCCAAATAGAACCGCAAGAGCTCTTAACATCCAAGGAATGAAGAGCTCGCCCTTCATTTTGGAAATTAGCGAAGTAGCGGAAGTACCAGAGGTTGGTTTAGATGGAATTCTGACACAACCTTGGGAAGAAATTTTGATGAGTACGGAGAACTACTTTGTCTTTATGGAAGACAGTATACGGAGGGTCTGTAACCAGGGCATGTATCTCAGAGACTCTGGGCTGAGGTAATGGCCCCCAGGAAGGCAGTCTTCCAGGTAAGAAATTTTAGCTCACAGGTAGCTAGGGTTCGAAGCTCCAGTGAGAGCATGTCCAGCACCAGGTTAATGTCCCAGGCTGCAACTGGACGTAACAGGGGTCTGGTATGAAGAATCCCTTAAGAAATCTCTTCACCATAGGTAACTGAGCCAGAGTCAGGGGATGAAACCAGCTCATGGAACGCTGAGATGGCACTAAGGTGAACTTTAACTGTGGAGTACTGAAGACCTGAGTTAGATAGGTCCAAAAGATACCCAGAACCTTGTCAGGAGGACAGGAAAGGGGTTCCAAGAGGACTTTGCACACCAGAGAAAAACGCTCCATTTGGATGCGTATGTTTTCGTGTAGGAGCTGGCTCCGAGCAGCCAGAAGGATGCTCGAGACTCTATGGAGACATTGAACCGATTCACTTCTATCTCTTCAGGAGCCAAGCATGAAGGTGAAGTGATTTCAGGTTGGGATGGACCAACGAACCCTGGGTCAAGAGATTGACTTGCAAGGGAAGTGGACTTGTGCTCCAAGCACCACTCCCATACCCTCATTGCTTCCCTGCAAAGGGGATAAGAGTGAGCACCGCCTTGCTTGTTGATGTAATACATCACAGCTTTGCTGTCCATTTGAAGGAGAATGTTCTTGTGACAAAGGACATCCTTCAGAGCTTGGATCGATAGAGGACCGCCTCACCTCCAAGACATTTATGTGGAGATGAGATTCAACGGAGTCCATACACCTTGAGTGTGGAGGAGAGACAGTGAGCTCCCATCCCATTAGCGTGCGCTGTGGTGATGGAGATCTGATGGTCGGAAGAGCAAAGGGAACCCTTTGAGGAGATTGCTCTTGAGACCACCAGGTGAGAGACCTTGAAGGGTTGCATCACCTTGATGGGATAAGACTGGGGTGAGAGGTCGGAGACCACTGAGTGGAAGCATCCATTGGGTGGTTCTCATGTGCAACCGGCCAGGGTACAGTGAACACCGAGGACGCCATGAGACCCAACATGCGTTGCATCAGAGAGCTGAACCGATTGGTTCTCCCGATGTAACGGGCCATCCGAAGGATGTCGAGTCTTCTGTCCTCTGGAAGGAAAGCTCATGGAAGAGGTGACTAGAAGCGCCCTAAGAAAAGGAGCCTCTGGGAGGGCTGCAGTTGGGATTTTTCAGATTCAGCAGAGCTCCCATGGACGTGAGAAGACGAGGTCGTTTGCACGGCTTCCAAAGTCCCTTGGCTGGACGGGCTTGCTAGAAGCCAATCGTCCAGGTAGGGAAAGACCTGAGTCCGCTTTCTGAGATGCGCCACGAGAACTGCACAACACTTTGTAAAACTCAGCGCCTGAGGATAGCCCAAAAGGCAGGACTCTGAACTGATAATGCTGACTCAAAGCTACAAACCTGAGGAACTTGTGTGGGTCGGTGGACGGGATATGCTGGTACGCATCCTGCATATTCAGAGAGGCCAGCCAGTTGTCCTGATGCAGCAAGGGTAACAGGGCACGAGGAAATCATTTTGAATTTCTCCCTGGGGAGGAATTTGTTCAGCTTTCTGAGGTCTAGAATGGGGCATCCCCAGTTTTCTTTGGAACCAGAAAGAAATGGGAGAACTCTGTGTTCCAAATGCGGGGCACCAGTTCTATTGCCCTGTTGTTCAGAAGGCCCTCGATCTCGGCGGTGAGGAGGTCTGACTGAGAAGCCGACAACCTGGGTTGTCGTCTGGGAGGACAATTTGGGGGGGGAATTGAGAGAGTAACCCTCGCGAATTATCCGAAGGACCCATTTGTCTGAAGTTATGGACTTCCACTCGTTGTAGAAGTACATCAGATGACCTCCCACTGGAGGAGAAAGTTCCATCTCGGGCAGTGTGGATGGAACTTGGGCCAACAACTCATAAGGTGGCGCTGGGGGCTTTAGGCCCCTGCGCTTTCTGCTGCGTCTTCTTCTGAGGTTGGGCAGGTTGGCTTTTATGGAAGCTTCCCCTGCTTCTGCCTCGAAAGGACTGACGACTAAGAAACTGACGTCTGTTCGCATGCCCGCGAGAGGGGGCAGGCGGAGGTTCTGGCCAATTTAATGGCCGATCCAGTCTTTGGGAGGCTTCTAAGGCTTGCTCCACCTGAGGGCCAAAAGATAGGTGCCATCAAAGGCAGCGCCATTACTCGCTGCTGAGCATCCTTCGGAAGCCGAAGAACGCAGCCAGAAATGGCGCTGAGTACAAATCCCTGCAGCAGCTGAACGAGAAGCAGTGTCGAGCGTCCATGGCGGCTTTGACTTGTTGGTTATTGATTCAATACCTCTAGTAACGTCAATAGAAGCTCTGACTTGGAGTCCGAATCTGGAAGAGCTTCAACCATTCTTTTCATAGAGTGCCACAGGATATACTCATACTGAGAAAAATAGCCTTGATAACTGGCACTACTTAATTAGAGTGGAGGCAGCAAAGACTCTCTTACCTAATGTATCAATCTTACGAGACTCTTTGTTAATAGGTCGAGCTGAAGTAGTTTGAGGAAGAACGACCTTGTCATTCTCTGCCAGGACTACAATAGGATCCGAAATGCTTGGGATGCCAAAATAGGACGATCCTTGGGAGCTGAATACTTTATCAATGGATTTAGCCACTGAAGGATTAAGAGCAGGATTATTCATACCATTTGAGACAGCGCCTCAAGGAAGGCTGGATCGGAGGAGTCAAACCGGGCGATCTCCGAAGCATGAAGGTACTGGAGTCTTAATATCTTCCCAGGATCGATGTCTGTAGTCTGAGAGAAAGAGTGGATCTCAGGTTCTTCAACAGAGACTTAAAGGACAGGTCCTCGACCACAGGCTCTGTAGCAAAGAAAGATCCTGTTTCCTCCACTTCATCACCCAACCGAAGGTCTGGGTCAGGCTCAACATCATCTCCTGATGGTCCAGAAAGGACTGTTTGGACAGGAAAGGAATGAAAATTAGGAGAGGAGGAAATATCAGAAAAACAAGGAGAGTCCCCGAGGACCCCCGGCGCCGAGACGGCAAAGCGGGCCGAAGACGGCACCAAGGAGGCACACGGCGCCAAAGAGGCACGCGGCCCCGCAAGCGGCACCGCAAAACCCCCAGGCGGTGCCGCGAACGGCGCCGGACATGGCGCCGCCGAAGCCGACAGCGCCGCCAGCCGACAGCGCCATAAAAGGCGCCGCCAAAGCTGACGGCGCCACCAAGCCGACGGCGTGTTACACGGCACCGCGAACGCGCCGGCTGAGCCAGCGGCGCTCCGACGGCGCCGCCAGATCCAACGGCACCGCAGACGGCTCCGCAAGACCCACCGGCACCAAAAACAGCACCGACAAGCCAACAGACCCCGCAGAAGGTGCCGGAAAAGCCCCAGGAACCTGGAAAGCAAGAGGAGGAAACAAAACCAGGAGATAAGGGCATCGGTGTGGCCCCCTGCGCCGCAGCCATGTGAGGGGGGGAAACACCTAAGCACGGAGTCGCAGGCACCGAAGAAGGTGCCGCGTGACTAGGAAGGTCCAACCGCCCTACCTGATCGCTGGAGGCCCGAGGGCTCGAGGCAACCGAGCCAGGCAGAAGAACCAACCTCCAGCCCATCGCCCATAAGAGCGCCCACTGATGAAACTGCTCATCTGGAGCCCTACCTATAGGCGGAGGGCTCCGATGTCGGGACGACGATTACCAGAAGTTGGCGACTCTGAAGAAGGAGACCGGCAACTAGCAATGATAACCGCATCACGACGCAAGACATACCAGAGGGTTGCACCTCAAGAGACGCCTTTCTTTTGACCTGTGGGTCAAGAAGAGCTCGAGAGGCGAACGGTGCCGTGAAACCGACTGCTTACTTTTATGCCTGACGGGAGACGCCCATCCCCCGGCATCGGATGACCGCTGTCGAAACCCCGCTGAGTTTCTTGAGAAGGAGGTTGACCGACCCAGCCCGCTGACTGAACAGCTTCCACGAAGTCTCCTCACCGTCATCTGACCTGCTCATGGTTGACTCCGTCCAGTAGAGCCGAGACTTCTTCAAGTAAGTTAAATTTAAGATATTAGAAAAAATTTTCGAAATAGAATAAAATTAAGCGATACTACTATCGTGATAATGTTACAAAAAAACAAACTGAAAACTAAGCGCTAGTTTGAAGTTTGACTCCCGACAGACGAGTGACGTCGTATACTGAAGCGCACTCGACGGTGGGAAAAAAGGAACTGAGGCGGTTGGAGGGTCGGCGCCTGAAGGTCGTGCACTGCCGAGCCGCAGCTCAAGGGCGCCAGGTCTCGCGGCGCCCATCTCACAACACCTCTCCAGCAAAAAGTTTGCTCCCGATGGGTCCTAGTGCCTCCGGCCCTAATCCCACTAGTGTGAATGAGTGGTGGAGACTTAGGTCCAGGAAGATGGGTCTCAGTACAACTACTGCACTTGCCTGTTTTACTGTCCATGTCCTGAGGAATTCAGATCAAGGTAAACTTACTGGGACCATCTTCTTCGATCTGTCTAAGGCTTTAGACTTAGTTAATCACAACACCTTCCTTAGCAAACTCTACTCCTATGGCTTCTCGCCAGAACCCTCTGCATGGTTTAGGAACTACCTCACTGGTAGATCTCAGAGGGTGTGCACTGGGGGGTGTCTCCTCCAGCCCCCAAGAAGTGCAGAGTGGTGTCCCTCAAGGATCCATCCAAGGACGTATCCTATTCTCCCTTTTTGTCAATCACTTCCTCAGAGATAATGCTGGCTGCCACATCTTAATGTGCGCAGACAAGCTTGTCTTCTACAGGAATGAGAAGAGCTCATCAAATCTCTCTCTCTCTCTCTATTATGGTGCTGCCCAAAAGTGGTTTAAATTCGATAGATTACTTGTTAATGCTAAAAAAATGAAGGCAATTCTTTTTGGTTCCCAACCAAGGCTTGCCAAAATGCACTGTGGAGCAAAAAAAATCCTGAGCATTCTGACTCCAGGTGGAGCCTCACTTGAAAAGGTAACCACTTTCAAATACCTGGGGGTCCAGGCTTTCAAACTCCTGGTGGTCACCCTGGACCCCTTCCTAACATTGGTAGACCACAAAGGTATTTGTAATCCTAGAGTTTAACAAATAATAAATAAAACATTGAGCAAGTAGTCAAAAGGGTGAACCAAGAAACTGGGCATCTGTTACCCCTAAAGCACCTTCTTACCCTGGAGGTGAATCTAGTCCTTTTTCAAGGCACACTCGTACCACTCTTGGGCTACTGCTCTCCAGTCTTTTTCCAGACCTCAAATTAATGCCTCACATGACTCAACATGGCCTTCAACAGCATCTGCAGGTTTAAAGCACTTGCTCTGTACATCTACCACTATGTCCTTTAAACAACACTTGGCTGGATGTCTCCTCAAGCCCAACATGACTATCTCATGAGTATGCTTATCAACAAGGCCCCTCATGATGGGGCTAGCTCCCCTCTAACAAAATTCCTTACTATCATTTCTGGAACATGCAAGCTGCGGTCCTCCTCTCCATGCATCCTTGACCTTCTCAAGATCTCAACTGAGATGGGACAGACAGCCTTCTCTGCTGATGCCCCTAGGCTCTGGAAAGGTTTATTGATCTCATTCCACTTACTAGGCACTTCTGATCTCTTCAAATCACATTTTAAAAATGTCCTCCCCTTGTATGATATTTCTGATATTCGTTATTTGTAGCAATTGTTGGACTATGAGAATTGACCCAATTTGATGTATCTTCTCCACTTGTACAGTATGTTGACTCCATGGTACTGGTCGTTTTATGAATCTATGTTGACTACATGTTGTTTTTTCCTCAGATTGTAAATTATTGCTTATGTACTGTGTGTTGGATCCCGTGTTTCAGTATGTATCATCTTGATGGCCCAGGTCATTCCTGAAAACAGTCCCCAGGACCAACGTATTTACCTAGTTATCAAATAAATAAATAACTAGAGAACATGTTACCCCTCAGTCTCCTGTTTTTCAGGGTGAACACATAAAGGGCCTCCAGTCTCTGCTCATGACTTTCATCCTCAATGCCCTTAATCATTTTAGTGGCCCTAAATTGCACCCTTTCAACTTTTCACTCTTAGTTGTCTTGTTTTGCCCTCTCCTATCTTTTGTTCCCTTACCATGGCTCCCTGTATTCTCCTATTGACTGGCTCTCCCTGGAGAACAGATATCTCTCTCATAACGCTTCTCTTATTTTCAGATACTGGGTTGGCAATTTTCCTGACTAACTTGTCTCCATCTTCAGCCCTTGACTCTCCTCCTACTCACAGAGGTACACATCTGCACACTTCTTTCTCATTTCCCATCCGTGGCTGACCTTCAGCCAAGCTGCTTTCTCCTATCACCTTTTTTGTCTCTAGCACAACCTCCACCTTATGTTACACACTTTTTGCCCCATTTTTGTGCACAAATGAGCTCTCAGTTCCACTTTTAGCCGGCCTGTCTGTTGTGAATTGAATGGTATGCAGCATTACTCTCCTGATTTGCTCACTTGTCTGGACTTGTCATGTTTCCTGTAATTTGTAGGCTGTGTAACCTCCTGGATAGTATCTGAAAACAGACATTAACTTGTCCAGTGTGCTGAAATGATCACTAAAAACTAAATTATTCTTGCCTGTTTGCCCTTTATATTTATTGTGCTCGATGACTAATTATATTGTCTGCTGTAAACAGAGCATTAACCTCCCGTGTATACCTATCCCAAAACGCATCTGGAAACAAGCTATTTTAGCTTAGTATACTCTCCTGGAGAAAATTTCAAATGGATAAACAACTGAAATATTTTTTGTCAAGCAAGATGCACTTCTTTTTCTGTACCTGACAGCATAAGTCATGCGGTCCGGTCGCATACATCGCATCATACAGAGCTTCTGTAGTGCTGTTTTATTCTTCCACTCCTGAGGAAATTTTTCTTTCTCTGGAGTCTCTGACTCAACAAATTTTTTCCAGCGTTTAGCAGATCCTTCAATATCTCTGTCCAGGTGCTTAAACTCCTCCATGTCAGACAGCACCTTTAAAAATGTAAGATATTGTTAATTAGTTAAAATTACTTCCAGTAGCTTCCTATGAAGTCTGAGCCATCCATTGCTTAGCCTGACACAGAACTGTTGCCCAGGTAAGAATGAGTTATAAGCGGCAATGCAACCTTTCTGGCTGTAAATATTGAACATTACTTTAATACCTACCAGGCTTTTTATACAGGTATAAACACGTCTTATCCCTTAAACAGAAAAGGTATTTACTGTAACTCTTGGGACAAGATATTCAAAACTCAGAAACTCAACCCCAGAGCAAAATTAGCACTGCCCGGCATGCTAAAATAGCCCGGAACCATTTGCACACCATATTCAAAGGAATAGGCCAGGGGCTAAAGCAGTTGACTATAGCATGCAAATGAAAGTGTGCAAACAGGGCTGAGAGTGCAGTGCAAAGATAGCCCAGCAAATAAGACAGCTCTGAATATAGCAACTGGCCAGTGCAAACTGCAACAGCATCCCAGTGCACACAGAGGTGGACTAAGGCAGTATTGCAGCATCTGGCCAATGTAGGTAATAGCACTGAAGTGGTGCACCACAACTGCAAACAACATTGCAGGCCACACACTGCAGAACTGTGCTATTTATTTGAGAGGTCTGCTTGAGGCTAATTTTTTTGCATGGTGCTGACACATTAGCCCAAGGCAAAAGTTGACTATATTCAAAGCCCCTATGCAAATGAGCCTACTCAGGCAATCCGTGGGCAAACAACCACATTAGCATCACATTATGGCCTGCTTTGCATGCACTCCCATGTAGTTTGCCCGGCTATATTGCATGGAGCACACAGCTCCACCTGTAGGTCAGACAGGAACTACAGGTCAGTAACTGAAGGCTGGGAGGTGCACACAGCTCCACCTATATGTCAGACCTGGGAAACAGTTCTAGAGCTGCAGGCTACCAGTGTACACAGCAGCAAAGACTATGGCTCCCCAGTAGGAACAAGCAGAGTCCCTCGTAGCATACCTCTTAAGTGACCCTGATGTCCAGGGACGTCCCTGATGTTGCCTTACAACGTTCTGCTGTCCCTCATCAAAGCAGTGGATATGTGACAGAACAGTGTGGATGATAGGCACGAGTTAATGCAAACAGGACAGTGACAGACATGTACATCCTCAGAAAATGCAGTGTAGCACACATCCCTGTAGGCCATTAGCAGTCCGAGGGAATACTAGAAATATTGCAGATGTATTAGTGCCATGGGATGTTATTCCCTGATAGTTGGAAGCACTGTCCATGATTCATGTGGCAAGGGGATGACAGGTATGCCTGGTAGTGTAGTAGCCCCCCACAACCCATATCTACCATCCCCCCCATACATTGATATATAGAAAGTTTCACATTCCCCCATTATCCCTGGTAGTCTAGGCCCCCATCCCCGGAGCACCATAATATAACATAAATCATCCCGGTGTTCCTGGACTACTGCATCACTGAGTAACACAATGCAATATAGAATCATCCCCTGGTTGTCTCTGAGTGCCACATCCCGATCACAAGTATAAATGAATAAGTATCTCGGTGTCTCTGGAGCACATCCATGATCCTTGAATGCAACAATTAATCATCCCCAGTGTCCCCTGAGTGCCTCATCCCGCCATCTCGAATGCAATAAATAACCATCCCAGGTGTCCCCCTTGAGTGACACATCCCTGTTCTCTTTAATGCAATAATGAATTATCCCTGGTGTCCCCTTGTAGTGCCACATCCCCTTCTTCCATTCATAGATACAGCAATAACCCCGGTGGTCCCGTGGACTGCTCCAGCCCCAATCCCTCATAATTGGCACCCCCTCAAACCTGGTGGTCTGGTGAACTCTCCCAACCCCTACTCCACAGTGTCAACCACTGCTTCCCCATCCCAGATCCAAGCCAGCAACTGGCTCAGCCCACCGCTCACCTCCGTGGCCAGCTGCTGACTAAGCTCTGAATGAGCATGTACTGAATATACACACATTCAGAGCTCAGTCTGAGGCTGGCCGCAGAGGTGAGTGGTGAGCTGAGCCAGTCACTGGCTTGGATCCAGGATAGGGGGGCGGTGGTCGGCACTGTGGGATAGGGGTTGGGGTCCACTAGACCACCAGGTTTGGGGGTGCCAATTATAGGGGAATCTGGGCTGGAGCAGTCCACGGGACCAACGGAGTTATTGCCATATCTATGAATGGAGGAAGGGGATGCGGCACTCCAGGGGGACATGGGGATAATTACTTATTTCATTCAAAAGATCGGGATGCAGCACTTCAGGAGGACACTGGGGATATTTAATCATTTCATTCAGGAGATCGGGGATGCGGCACTCCAGGGAGACACTGGGATATTTAATCATTTCATTTAGGAGATCAGGGATGTGGCACTGCAGGGGGACACCGGGGATATTTAATAATTTAATTCAGGAGATCGAGGATGCAGCACTCCAGGGGGACACCGGGGATGATTAATTATTGCATTCAAGAGATGGGGGATGCGGTACTTCATTGGAACAACCGGGGATAATTCTATATTGCATTATGCTGAACAGGGATGCAGCAATCCAAGAGAACACCAAGGATGATTACATGTTATATTATGGAGCTCGGGGATGGGGGGGAGCACTAGAACAGGATTTCCCTGAGTTAAGAGCATCTTTTGAAGGGTGGTTGTAATAACTTTGTGGGAAAGGATAACTCTGGATACAGTAATTCGGTACAACACACTGCAGGGTGGTTTTATTTTTATACAAAAATCAGTATAAAAAGCAAATAAATAGAAATAAAAATATTCACAAAAGAAAAGAAAAATAGCCCAAGGCTATGATCAAACAAAACCACCTTACTTCAGGTTTCAAATGACAATTCAATACTTCAGTTTGTCCTACTGCAAAATTGTCAATACCTATTCAGGTATAGATGCTTCCTCTCGCCTTCACTCCAAGCAAGTGAGACTAGCTGCTGAGCTGATCTGCCCTTAACTATTTCTGGAGGGTTTATATAGTCCTCTCACTTAATGTTAGGTCTGCCCACAAAGGCGTAATAACAATAAAACATGCCTTGAAGGCTCGCAACCATGCCTATACATAATAAAAATAGGTTGTTTCTAAGCCTTGGTTATGAGGTTTTAGTATAGCTAGAAATAACTTACATTCTGTTTTGCTGGTTAGAATTTTAGTATCAAAAATGACAGTTACGTAAGAACTTATCGCAATAGTAGATCTTCGAGTGAAGTTCCTGAAGTAGGTCTTTACATAGATTCATAGATACATAGACAGTGTTGGCAGATAAGGGCCTATGGCCCACCCAGTCTGCCCATTTGAGCTTGTAATTTCAGTTTATGTTTTCCTAGAAGTCTGTTGCCCCTTACCCCTGACCTGCAGAATTCCTTCATGTCTATCCCATGCATTCTTAAATCCCGTGATTGTTTCAGCCCCCACCACTTCCTCTGGCAGGGTGTTCCACCCGTCCACCACCCGTTCTGTGAAGAAATTCTTCCTCACGTTTCCTCTGAATCGTCCTCCCTCCAACTTCATCTCATGCCCTCTAGTCCTGGCAATGAAAATTACATACCTACCGTAATTCTTGATCTTCTTGGACGAGTCTCCACCACTCATTCACACTATTGGGATCTGCGCCGGAGGCACTAGGACCCATCGGGAGCAAACTTTTTGGCGGAGGGTCGGCACCAGAGATGGAGCCGCGAGGAACGGCACCGTGAGCCTCAACTCACGTGGCAATGACTTTCTCGGCGTCGACCCTCCAACCGCCTCAGTACCTTTTTTACCAAGGAGGTGCAGCGCAACTAACCTAGAAGGATAGCCTAACCTAAAAACAGGACATAAGATAGTCTGGGCGAACCGTAAAGAAGGGTCAACAAAGAAGTCTTCACAGCCTAATGATTTGAGGGAGCGAAGACCAACAACAGAGGTGGGCTCGGGGGACGGAGGGTAGGCGTGTGAATGAGTGGTGGAGACTCGTCCAAGAAGATCAAGAATTACTGTAGGTATGTAATTTTCATATCTTCCTGGACATAAGTCTCCACCACTCATTCACACTATTGGGAGAGTACCGAGCTAATAATCCCCCGAGAGGGCGGCAGGAGAGACCAAGAGCTCACGTTTCTAGGACAGAAGTCCATTAAGGATGGCTCTGCCAAAGGAAGAATGTCATCTGGCATGGACATCCAGTGCATAATGTTTAACGAAAGTATGCACTGAGCTCCAGGTGGCCACGTTGCAAATATCTGCAATGGGCACGTTGCGAATTTCCACTAGGGATGCCGCTACCGCTCTAGTAGAGTGAGAGTAAACCCTGCCCTCCAACTTAACCTGTGCCATGGAATAGCAGTGGCGAAGGCATGCCACTAACCATGCTGAGATATATCTAATAGTGACAGGTTGACCAGCCGGGTCTCACTGAAGGAAACAAACAGTTGTTGGGCTTTGCGAAAATCTTTGGTTCTATCTAGATAGAAACGCAAAGCTCTCTTAACATCCAAAGAATGAAGAGATTGTTCTCCTTCATTTTGGAAGTCCACAAAGTAAGTGGGAAGGATCAAAGTTTGGTTTAGATGAAAGTCTGGCACAACCTTAGGAAGAAATTTAGGATGAGTTCGAAGGACTACTTTGTCCTTATGGAACACAGTATACGGAGGGTCTGTGACCAGGGCATCTATCTCAGAGACCCTGCAGGCTGAGGTAATGGCCACTAGGAAGGCAATCTTCCAGGTGAGGAATTTTAGCTCACAAGTAGCCAGAGGTTCGAAAGGCTTCCGAGTGAGCATGTCTAGCACAAGATTAATATCCCAGACTGCAACTGGACACCTTGTAGGGGGTCTGGTATGCAGAATTCCTTTGAGAAATCTCTTAACCACAGGTAACTGGGCCAGTGTTAAGGAAAAAAAGGCTCATGATACGCTGAAATGGCACTAAGGTGAACTTTGACTGTAGAGTACTGCAGGCCTGAATTTGAGAGGTCCAAGAGGTACTCCAGAACCTTATCTGGTGGGCAGGAAAAGGGATTCAAAGAGGACTTTGCACACCAGAGTGAAAAACGCTTCCATTTGACTGTGTAAGTTTTCCAAGTGGCTGGCTTCCGCGCAGCCAGAAGAATATCCGAAACCCTTTGAGAGACATTGAACTGATTGACTTCTACCTCTTCAGGAGCCAAGCGTGAAGGTGAATCAATCTCAGCTTGGGATGGACCACTGGCCCCAGAGTCAAAAGGTTCATCTGCAGAGGAAGTGGTCTCGGAGGAACTGCCAACATATTGTTGAGTAGTGGAAACCACAGCTGCCAAGGCCAGAAGGGAGCAATGAGTATCATCTTGTCCCCCTGGGATTGGAACTTGAGAAGTACCCTCTGAATTAGAGGAAGAGGTGGAAAGGCGTACAGAAAGCGTTTTGTCCACCGCAGCCTGAACGCATTCTGACAGAAAATGCCAGGCCCTGGATTTCTGGAGCAGAAGAGAGGCAGTTTTGCGTTGAGTGGGGATGCAAAAAGGTCCAGGTCTGGAGTTCCCCACTCTTTGAATAGTGACTGAACTATGGTTGAGTTGACACACCACTCGTGAGGATCTGCCTCTGACCTGCTGAGACGGTCTGCCAGTTCGTTCTGTATTCCCAGTAGGTAGACCGCATGAATTAGAGCCTTGTGCTCCAAGCACCATTCCCATACCCTCATCGCTTCCCTGCATAAGGGGTAAGAATGGGCACCGCCCTGCTTGTTGATGTAATACATCACTGCTTTGTTGTCCGTTTGAAGGAGAATGTTCTTGTGACAGAGAATGTCCTTCAATGCTTGGACCACATAAAGGATGGCTCTCATTTCTAGGATGTTTATGTGAAGCTAAGACTCGACTTGAGTCCATGCACCTTGAGTGTGGAGAGCCTGACAGTGGGCTCCCCACCCCATTAGGGACCCGTCTGTGGTAATGGAGATTTGATGGTCCGGAGGAGCAAAGGGATATCCTTCCAGGAGATTGCTCTCTTGAGACCACCAGGTGAGTGACCTCTTTAAAGATTCTGTCACCTTGATAAGATAGGACTGCGGGTAAGTGGTTGGGGACCACTGAGTGCTGAGCATCCACTAAGTGGTTCTCATGTGCAGACGCGCTAGGGGTACAGTGAACACTGAGGATGCCATGAGGCCTAGCATCCGTTGCATCGAGAGAGCTGTAACTGAGCTGTTTTCCCCGATGTGACGGGCCATTTGAAGGATATCGCTCCTTCTGTCTTCTGGAAGAAAAGCCTTCGCACAGGAGGTGTCCAGAAGAGTTCCTATAAACAGGAGCCTCTGGGAGGGCTGCAGTTGCGATTTCTTGAGGTTCAGCAGAACTCCCATGGATGTAAGGAAGCAAGAGGCCATCTCTACGGCGTCCAGAGTCCCTTGCCTGGAAGGGCTTGCTAGAAGCCAATCGTCCAGATAACGGAACACCTGTATTCCAACCTTTTCTGAGGTGCACTGCGAGAACTGCACAACACTTTGTAAAAACCCGTGGCACCGAGGATAGCCCAAAAGGCAGGACTCTGAACTGATAATGTTGTCCCAGAGCCACAAACCTCAGGAATTTGTGATGCCTCGGGTGAATAGAAATGTGCTGGTAAGAATCCTGCATGTATAGGGAGGCTAGCCAGTCATGTTGATGAAGCAAAGGTAACAGGGTTCCCAAAGAAATCATTTTGAATTTCTCCTTGGGGAGAAATTTGTTTAGCTTTCTGAGATCTAGAATGGGGCACATGCCCCTGGACTTCTTTGGAACCAGAAAGTAATGGGGAGTAGAACCCCGTGTTCCGTTGATGCAGCGGCACTACTTCTACTGCCCTGTTGTTCAGAAGGCCCTGAATCTCAGCGGTGAGAAGGTCTGACTGAAGGGTTGACAGCCTGGGCTGTCATTTGGGAGGACGATCTGGAAGGGTTTCCACCAGATTGAGTGAATACCCCTCGTGAATTATCCGAAGGACCCATTTGTCTGAGGTTATGGACTTCCATTGGTTGTAGAAGTGCATCAGACGACCTCCCACCAGAGAGGAAAAGTCCATCTCGGGCAGCTGAGATGGGACTTGGGCCAGCAACTCATAGGGTGGCGCTGGGTGCTTTGGGCCCTTGCGCCTTCTGTTGTGTCTTCTTTTGAGGTTAGGCAGGCTGGTGTTTATGGAAACCTCCTCTGCATCGAAAGGACTGATGGTTATGAAACTGACGTTTATTGGCACTCCCTCGAGAGGGGACAGGAGGGGGTCTAGCCAATTTAATGGCTGACCTAGTCTTTTGAGTAGCTTCTAGAGCTTGTTCTACCTGAGGACCGAAAAGATATGCACCATCGAAGGGTAACGCCATCACCTGCTGCTGTGCGTCATTCGTGAAGCCCGAAGTGTGCAGCCAGGAATGACGGTGGGTACAAATACCAGCAGCTGCTGAACGGGAAGCAGTGTAGAAAGCATCCATAGCTGCTTTCACCTGCTGGTTATTGGATTCGATACCTCTGGTAATGGTTTGAAGAAGCTCTGGCTTTGTATCCGATTCCGGTAGAGCTTCAACCATCTGCTTGATAGAGTGCCACGGGATATACTCGTACTGGGAGAAATAGCCCTGGTAGCTGGCAATACACATACTTAGGGTAGAAGCAGCAAAGACTCTCTTACCTAAGGTGTCTATCTTACAAGATTCTTTGTTAATAGGTCGAGCTGTAGTAGTTTGGGGAAGAATGACCTTATCATTCTCTGCCAGGACTACAATAGGATCCGCAAAGGCTTGAGATGCCAAAATGGGACGATCCTTGGGGGCTGAATATTTCCTATCCATGGATTTAGCCACCGAAGGGGTGAGAGCAGGATTATTCCATACCATTTGAGACAGCGTCTCGAAGGAATGCTGAACCGGAGGAGTCAAATCCGTAGGGATCTCCGGGGCATGAAGGTATTGGAGTCTTAACAATTTCCCAGGATTGATGTCTGTAGTCTGGAGAGAAAGAGTGGAGATCAAATTTTTCAGCAGAGACTTAAAGGACAGGTCCTTGACCACAGGCTCTGTAGCAGTAATAGATCCTGCTTCCTCCACTTCATCACCCAGCCGAAGGTCTGGGTCAGGCTCAATGTCATCTCCTGACAGTCCAGGAGGGACTGTATGGACAGGAAAGAAATGAAAGTCAGAGGAAAGTGAAGAAGGAAAAGAGGAGTCCTGAAAAGTGGAGGACGCCCTGAGAGCCCCCGGCGCCATGGAGGCGCACGGCACCGAGAATGATGCCGAGGACCCACGCGGCACCAAAAACAGCACCGCGGAGCCACACGGCACTGAAAACGGTGCCGCAAATGGCACCGAAGAGCCACACGGCGCCGAGGATGGCGCCGAGCGAGCCACCGAAACCGAGGGCGCCGAAAACACTCCAAGACTCCGAAAAACAGGTTTTGAAGGAAGAAAAGCAGGAGATAAGGCCATTGGTGTGGCCCCCTGCGCCGTAGCCATGTGAGGGGGGGAACACCTAAGCTCGGAGTCGATGGCACCGAAGAAGGTGCCGCGCAACTAAGGAAGTCCAACCGCCCTACCTGGTCTCCCAATAAGCCCGAAGGCCCACAAGAGACTGAGCCAGGTAGCTGAACCAACCTCCAAGCCCATTGATCCATAAGAGCGGCCCACTGATGAAAGTGCTCATCTGAAGACCTACCTGCGGGTGGGGTAGGGCTCCGATGTCGAAGCCGTTGGCTACCAGAAGCAGAGGTTGGCGACTCTGAAGGAGAAGACTGGCAACTAGCCCCGATAACCGAATGTCTATGCGCAGATGTACCAGAGGGCGACCTCAAGTGATGCCTTCTCTTTTTTGACCTGTGGGCCGAAGAAGAGCTCGAGGTCGAACAGTGCCAAGAATGCAACCGTTTATTTTTATGCTTCCGCGTGGACCGCCCATCCCTCCGGGCATTGGACTGGCCATTGTCAGACCCCCCCTCCAGAGAAGGCGGTGGACCGACCCAGCCCGACTGACTGAATAGCTTTTCATACGAGTCTCCCTACCGTCACCTGACCTGCTCATGGTCGACTCCATCAAAGTAGGCTGAGACTTCTTTTTATTTTAAAATAAGAATAAACTTAAGCGATACTTATCGAGATATTACTACAAAAAAACAAAACTGAAAACTATGCTGCTAGTTTGAAGTTTGACTCCCGGTTGGCGAGCGACGTCGTCACTGAAGCGCGTTCGACGGCGGGAAAGAAAAAATTACTCACCTTAGTAATGTTGTTTCTTCTAATGGAGTCTTGCTATATTATAGACATTAGCAGTTTGTTCCAGCTCTAGAACTGCCCTGGAGTGAAATGGTTAAAACCATTCCAAAATAGAATTTTGGCATGAGAGCAGCTCTGTCTGTGTCATTTCAAACTTGAACTGTCAGATCTTTATGAGCCAAACTCACTAAGGTCTGTGTGGAAGCTGTAACCTACACTAGCCAAATGGCTACCTAAATAATAACAACCATTGATGGTCCCAACACCCAAGACTCAAGTCAGGGGACCAGAAATACTAACACCATTCTAATAATATGAAAATGGAACATAAGTATAATAAAACACACACACGCTGCACATACACACCCCAAAGTCCCAAAGGGACAAAATGCTAACAGGACATAAGTGTGCCCACACTAAGTTGCCGCCCCACCAAGTAGAGGTTCTGAGAGGGGCAGGTTGGGGGGGAGGTCTATAATATAGCAAGACTCCATTAGAAGAAACAACATTACTAAGGTGAGTAATTTTTTCTTCAAACAACATGAAGTCTTGCTATATTATAGACATTAGCAGAATACACAGCAGTACCTCCATGGAGGAGGGCAGAACCTACTTAGGGAATAGGCTCTGAAGAACAGCTGTGCCAAACCGAGCATCTCTCCTGGCCTGGACATCCAGGGAGTAATACTTGGTAAAAGTGTGTACCGTTTTCCAAGTAGCAGCCTGGCAAATCTCTAATAAAGGGATATCTCTGGCAGCAGCTAGAGACGCAGCTGTACCCCTGGTAGAATGAGCCCTCAAACCGGGGCTCTGCCCACTTTCTGATAACAAAATTGGATACAGAGACAATCCACCTGGCTATTGATCTCTAGTGGCAGGTTTGCCTTTCCCAACTTCACCATAGGTAAGAAAAGTTGGAGGATTCAACCTGTGACCTTTGGTACGCTTTTATAATAACTAAGAGCTCTCTTAACATCCAGGTTGTGCAACCTCCTCTCACCGAAGAGGAGTGATCAGTGAAAATACTGGAAGGGAGATAGATTGATTAAGATGGAAATCTGAAACCACCTTAGGCAAACTTTCTGTTAGTCCTAAGGACTACCTTATCCTGTGGAAAGAAATAAAGTCGTCTCCACTGACAAGGCTTGCAATTCACTTATGTCTGGCAGAAGTGATAGCCACTAGAAAAACAGTTTTCCAAGTTAGGTACTTAAGCTCTGCAGAAGACAGAGGTTCAAGGAGGTTGCATTAACTGGGCAATGCAAACATTAAGGTCCCAAGCAGGGCCGGTTCCCAAAGGGAGGATTAGTATGGAGTAACCCCTTAAAAAACTTGGAAAACACAGGATAAGAGGAAAGAGGGGATGACTTGCCTGCTGACACAAAAGCAGACACAGCTGCCAAATGAACTCTCAGGGTAGCTGGTCTGAGACCCAAGGAATTAAGATATACCATGTAATCTAACAAAATGGGCAATTCAGCAGATTCTGGGGAAATATTTTTCCCAGCACACCAAATGGAAAACCTTTTCCATTTAGAACTATAAGTAGCCCTAGTGGAAGTCTTTCTGGAAGTCTTTAGGATCTCAAGAACACCCTGAGAGAGGTGTAAATCAGCAAACTCTAACTCCTCAAGAGCCAGGCCTAGAGGTTGAGAGATTTGAGGTCCGGATACCAAACCCTTCCCTGGGCACAAGTCAACAGATTGTGATTCCTGGGGAGGCACAGGGGAAGATGGACTGTCAGAGACAGAAGGAGTGGGTACCAGGGCTGCCTGGCCCAATCCGGGGCAATCAGAATCACCCTGCAAGGCTGAGATCTGATTTTGACTAGTACTTTGAATAGGAGAGGAAAGGGGGAAGCATAGAGGAACTTCCCCTCCCAATCCAGAAGAAGGGCATCCAGGGGAACTGAGCCCAGCACTGGAGGCCTGCAACAGAACAGAGGAAGTTTGTGATTGTCTTGGGCTGCAAAAAGATCTATCTGAGGGATGCCCCACCTGGCAAAAACTATCCCCAGCACTTGAGGATCCAGGGACCATTCGTGATGGCCCTGGGAAATCCTGCTGAGGGCATCCGCTAGGACATTGTCCTTCCCTGGAAGATGAACTGCTATGAGGGAAGTGTTCAGGAATAGGCCAGAGACCACAACTTCATTGCCTCGGTGCACAAGGTCAAGACCGAGTGCCCCTGTTTGTTGATGTACCACATTGTTGTGGTGTTGTCTGTTCTGACTTGTATCGCTTGTCATGGACAGATGCAGAAAAAGCTTGAAGAGCTAAAAAGACAGCTCTGAGTTCCAGCAAATTGATGTGGAGCAGAGATTCCTGGGGGGACCAAACTCCCTGAGTGGAAAGGTCGCCCATGTGGGCTCCCCAACCCAGAAGGGAAGCATCTGTAGTGAGAGTCAAGTCGTGAGAAGGGGAAATGAAGGGGACCCCCACTTTTAAATTGCTCTGATCCTGCCACCACTGGAGAGCTAGGATCAAGGTTCGAGTCACTGGGACCAACTTGGAAAGGGGGTCTCTTCTCTGAGACCAAAAGGTTCTCAAGTGAAACTGAATGTCTCTCATCTGAAATCTGGCTCCCTGCACAACAGCTGTGGATGCAGCCATGTGCCCCAGGAGCTGCAGAAAGTGTCTTGCTGGTTGAGAGACCTGCAGAGTGAAGGAAGAGGCCAGAGCTACTAAATTCCTTACCCTTTCTGGGGGAAGAAAGGCTCTGGATAGCTTTGTGTCCAATTCTGCCCTATAAAGGTGAGTACCTGGACTGGTTCCAGAACCGACTTTGGTAGGTTTAGCAGAAAACCCAGGGAGGTGAGAAGCTGCTGGGTGACCTGCAGGTGAGATTTTACCTGTTCTGGGGACTGGCCTACAATGAGCCAGTCGTCTAGATAGGGAAAAACAGCAATCCTCTGCCTCCTTAAGTGGGCCACTGCCACTGCTAGACACTTTGTGAATACCCTTGGAGCAGAGGTAAGGCCGAAGGGCATTGCTCTGAACTGGTAATGACCTGAGGGCAGTTCGAATCTGAGGTACTTTCGATGGGATCTTCTGATTAGGACATGGAAATAGGCATCCTTGAGGTCCAGGGAGGCTAGCCAGTCCCCTGGCCTTAGGGAAGGTAAAATCATTGCCAGAGTTACCATTTTGAACTTTGGTTTCGAAAGATGCTTGTTCAGATATCTGAGATCTAAAATGGGCCGCCATTTTCCTGTCTTTTTTGGGGTAAGGAAGTATCTGGAATACAGACCCCTGCCCTGATGCAGGGGAGGAACCCTTTCTACTGCTCTGAGAGCTAACAGGGATGAGACCTCTGTTTCAAGAGCGAGGGTCTCTGAAGCACTTGCAGGTAGAAAAAGTCTGCTTCTCAACTTGGGAAACTTTTTGAAGCTGAGAACCAGACCCTGGCTTACTACTTCCAGAACCCACTTGTCTGAGGTTAAAGAAGCCTAATTCTGACTGAAGTAAGCCAGCCTGTCCCCACTGGTACAGGAGAATCGGCCCTGGGCACCCCATCAGGGTGCCTGTTTCGCAGGAGCTTTAGGCTGGGGGGTGGGAGCAGGTCTGCCCATCCCTCGTCTGCCCCTGCCTCTGAAGAAGCCCATCTGAGCAAAGGCAGAGGAGGCCTGAGTCTGGTAGAAAGGCCTGTGAAAAGGCCTACCCCTACCCCTGGGGGCATGCCTTTGAGGAGTGGCTTGCCGCTCCTTAGCCTGGGCACTCTTGTAAGTAGTCCTATATTCATCCATCTTCTTCATGTAATTCTCTGTCTGCTCTCCAAACAGAGAATTTCCCACCACAGGAAAATCCAAAGCCTTAGTCTGGGTATCCTGTGACAAACTAGTACACCTGAGCCAGGCCAACCTCACGAAAGCTACAGATGTGGCCATGACCCTAGAGGAAACATCATTAACATCCACAGCAGCATGAAACTGAACCTTAGAGGCTTCAATGCCATCAGCAGCCACCTGTTCTAGTTCACTAGCCAGCTGGCCATGGGCCTGCTTGGTCAATTGCATAACAGTATCCCATCTAGATTTCTGATACCTAGCTACATAAGCCATATAATTTGCTTGCCTGAGTCCCAGAGAGGCTGCCATATACTGTTTTTTTTGCCATGGCATCAGTCTTCCTGGAATCCTTGTCAGGAGGATGTGAAGCCAAGGGAATATTAGCTTTATCACAGGCAGCAGCCTGAACTACCCAGCATAGGGGGAGATTCTAAAGGTCTGTCTGGGGAGATGTCCGGTTCAATGGGCACACCCAGACCTTCCCAGCCACATTCATACTGTTCATAATCCTCCTCCCCCTCCTCTGGTTCATAAAATTCCTCAATATCATAATCCTGAACCACTGGGACTGGAAGAACCGACCTTTTACCAGATAGTGGTGGTTCGGACGGACCCTGAGACAGTGACTGGACAATTTGTATGGCTTTTGCTATCTCTGCAGCAGTTGGAGAAGGAATTTTGGACTCAGACCTGCTGATTTTCTTGTTTTCTTTACTGGAATTGGTTCCTCAGAACCAGCTTTTCTTTGCCCGAGGAAGTCTGGCCCTGGTCAGAGGGCACTTCCTCTGGTTCAGTTGGCACTGAACCGGCTGGCCATCCGGTCAGCGGACTTTTGGCCTCCGCTCCCTGAGCCTGCCCAATCTTTTCCAGGGTGGCTGCAAGGAAATTCTTACATACCTGGCAGTCTGACTGAGGTGGTCAAACCCCAGACAATAAACACATGTGGTGTGTGGGTCAGCCTTGGCAAAGACTTCCCCACAGACATCACAGTGTTGAAACCCAGTGGGCCCGGTTTTTCTTTTGGGTTTCTCAGACATAATGCCAGCCTAACCAAAAAACTTGCCCTTTTAACGGCAGTGCCAGGCAAGACACCCTTATCGGTTCCTAACCGTGTCACGGGTATTGGAAAAACGTAATAAACCGATTTTTTAGAACCGATAAGAACCGGGAACCGCACTCAAAATAGTAACTTTTAGTTTGAAATGAGTTTTAAACCCACTGATCGGTTCAAAACCGAACCGATAACTTACAAGTTCCACACAGACAAAACCTTCATTTACTTACGGTTACCACAGATAGAGCTTGAACCGAACGGTTTTGCGGTTAAAATAAAACCATTCTCGGTTAAATCCAACCGAGAAAACACTTTTTAAACCAAGAAATGAACCGAGGGGCCTGACAATGTATACCTTCTGTCCATCTTTTTATCTACAGGAGGCACAGAATTAGGAGCTTTTAAAATTTTAAATGCAGAAGGAGAACTCTCCGGAGCGACTGTTCACTGAGGCAGAGTAAAGAATCTGACAGTTCAAGTTTGAAATGACACAGATAGAGCTGCTCTCGTCCCAAAATTCTATTTTGGAATGGTTTTAACCATTTCACTCCGGGGCAGTTCTAGAGCTGGAACAAACTGCTAATGTCTATAATATAGCAAGACTTCATGTTGTTTGAAGAAAAAATTACTCACCTTAGTAATGTTGTTTCTTCTAATGGAGTCTTGCTATATTATGACATGTGCAGTGAGTCCCAACCTTCGAACTGCTCCGGAGATGAAAGAGTTAACTTTCCATGCCAGGCATGGAACACTGAGCTCGAGCTCGGTTGAAACTCTGTCTGTTGTTCTTCAAACTCAAACCATCAGATCTTTATGAGCTAAACTCACTGAGGTCCTGTGTGGAAGCTGTAAACCTACACTAGCCAACTGGCTACTAAACATAAGAACACATTTTTTGGTCCAAAACAAAGACTCAAGTCAGGAGACCCAAAAAATGAAAAACATAACACCAAGTCACCCCAAAAAGAGGAGGGGTGAAAACAGCAAGGTGGGCATCTACTACGTGCCAACACTGCACTGCCCACCCACATCCCAAAAACAGAGGTTCTGAGAGGGGCAGGTGGGGGGGGAGGTCATAATATAGCAAGACTCCATTAGAAGAAACAACATTACTAAGGTGTGTAATTTTTTCTTCAAACAACGTGAAGTCTTGCTATATTATGACATATGCAGACTACACAGCAGTACCTCCATGGAGGAGGGACAGAACCTACTTAGGAAATAGGCTCTGAAGCACAGCTGTGCCAAACCGAGCATCACTCCTAGCCTGGATGTCCAGGGAGTAATGCTTGGTAAAAGTGTGAACTGTTTTCCAGGTAGCTGCTTGACAAATCTCTAGAATAGGGATGTCCCTGGCAGCAGCCAGGGAAGCAGCTGTACCTCTGGTAGAGTGAGCCCTCAGGCCTGAAGGAGGAACCTTACCCAGCTTTTCATAACAGAATTGGATACAAGAGACAATCCACCTGGCAATGGATCTTTTAGTGGCAGGTTTCCCTTTACCAACCTCACCATAAGTGAGGAACAGTTGGAGGGAGTCAAACCTGTGACCCTTGGTATGCTCTATGTAGTAACTAAGGCGCTCTTCACATCTGTTGTGCAGCCTCCTCTCCCAGAGGAGGAATGTTCAGTGAAGTACACTGGAAAAGAAATAGATTGATTAAGGTGGAAATCTGAAACCACCTTAGGCAAGAACTTCCTGTTAGTCCTGAGGACCACCTTATCTCTATGAAAGGAGATAAAATCAGGCTCCACTGACAAAGCTTGTAGTTCACTTATGCGCCTGGCAGAAGTGATGACTACCAGAAACACAGTCTTCCAAGTCAAGTACTTGAGCTCTGCTGAAGACAAAGGCTCAAAGGGGAGTGCATAATCTGAGCAATGCAAACATTAAGATCCCAGGCAGGGGCAGGGTCCCTGAATGGAGGGTTGGTGTGAAGCAATCCCTTGAAAAACTTGGAGAATACAGGATGAGCTGAAAGAGAAGAGGGCTTATCTGGAAATAAAAGCAGACACAGCTGCCAGATGCACTTTTAGGGTAGCTGGTCTCAGCCCCAAGGTATTTAAGTGGACCATATAATCCAGGACTGTGGGTAAATCAGCAGATTCTGGGAAATATGCTTTCCAGAGCACCATATGGAAAACCTCTTCCATTTGGAATTATAAGTAGCCCTGGTGGAAGGTTTCCTAGAAGCCTTCAGGATATCCATTACACCTTGGGAGAGGTGTAGATCAGCAAACTCTAACTCTTCAAGAGCCAGGCCTTGAGATTGAGAGATTTGAGGTTCGGGTACCAAACCCTCCCCTGACCACAGGTTAACAGGTTGTGATTCCTGGGAAGACACAGGGGAAGATGGACTGCTAAGGACAGTAGGAGTGGATACGAGGGTTGTCTGGCCCAATCTGGAGCAATCAGGATCATCTTGCAGGGTTGAGATCTGATTTTGACTAGCACTTTGAACAGGAGAGGGAAGGGGGGAAAAGCATAGAGAAACTTCCCTTCCCAATTGAGAACTAAGGCATCCAGAGGGACTGAGCCCAACACTGTGGGCCTCAAGCAAAAAGGGGAAGTTGGTGATTGTCTGGGGCTGCAAAAAGATCTATCATGGGTGCCCCATCTGGCAAATATCACCTCCAAGACCAGGGGATCCAGTGACCATTCGTGATGGCCCTGGGAAATCCTGCTGAGAGCATCTGCCAGGACATTGTCCTTGCCTGGAAGGTGAACTGCCGTAAGGGAGGTGTTCAGGAGTAAGCCAGAGACCACAACTTCATTGCTTGTTGCACAAAGCCGTCGAGACCGAGTGCCCCTTGCTTGTTGATGTACCACATTGTGGTGGTGTTGTCTGTTCTGACCTGTACAACTTTGTTCTGAACAGACTTGGAAAAACTTGAAGTGCTAGAAAAACTGCTCTGAGTTCCAACAGATTGATGTGGAGCAGAGATTCCTGAGGGGACCACAATCCCTGGGTAGTGAGGTCGCCCATGTGAGCTCCCCACCCCAAGAGGGATGCATCTGTAGTAAGGATTAAGGAGTGAGACTGAGTGACAAAAGGAACCCCTTGTCTCAGATTGCTCTGATCCTGCCACCACTGTAGGGCCTGGATCAGGGTTCGAGTCACTGGGATCAATTTGGTTAGAGGGTCTTTCCTTTGAGACCAAAAGGCTCTCAAATGGAACTGGATGTCCCTCATCTGAAATCTTGCTCCCTGCACTACTGCTGTAGAAGCAGCCATGTGCCCCAGGAGCTGTAGAAAATGCCTTGCTGGTCGAGAGACCTGCAGGGTGAACGAGGAGGCCAGAGAGACCAGGGTCCTTGCCCTGTCCAAAGGAAGGAAGGCTCTGGCTTTCTCTGTGTTCAGCTCTGCACCTATGAAGGTGAGGAGCTGGACAGGCTCTAGAACTGACTTTGAAAGATTCAGAAGGAAACCTAGAGAGGTGAGCAGTTGCTGAGTTATCTGTAGATGTAACTTGACTTGGTCTGGAGACTGGCCTACTATGAGCCAGTCGTCCAGGTAAGGGAAGATGGCAATTTTTTGCCTTCTTAGGGAAGCAACTGCTACTGCCAGGCATTTTGTGAATACCCTTGGAGCAGAGGTGAGGCCAAAGGGCATTGCTCTGAACTGGTAATAGCCTGAGGGCAGCTCGAACCTGAGGTACTTTCGATGGGAGCTTCTGATGAGAATATGGAAGTAGGCATCCTTGAGGTCCAGGGACGCTAGCCAGTCCCCTGGCCTTAGAGAGGGTAGAATAATTCCCAGAGTCACCATTTTGAATTTTGGCTTTAAAAGGTGCTTGTTTAAATATCTGAGATCCAGGATGGGACGCCATTCTCTTGTCTTTTTTGGGGTAAGGAAGTACCTGGAGTACAACCCTTTGCCCTGGTGTAGGGGTGGAACCCTTTCCACAGCTCTGAGAGCCAGGAGGGAAGAGGCCTCTGCCTCTAGGGCAAGTGCCTCTGATGGATTTGCAGGTGGAAAGGATCTGGTTCTCATCTTTGGAAATTTTTTGAAGCTGAGAACCAGTCCCTGGCTTACTACTTCCAGGACCCACTTGTCTGATGTCAGAGACTTCCAGTCCTGGACAAAGTAAGCCAGCCTGCCCCCTACAGGTAGCTGAGAATCGGCCCTGGCAACCCCATCAGGGTGTCTGCTTGGCAGGGGCTTTGGGCTGAGGGGTGGAAGCAGGCCTGCTTGTACCCTGTCTGCCTCTCCTCTAAAGAACCCCCTCTGGGCATAAGCAGAAGAGGAGGCCTGGCTTGGTAAAAAGGCCTATGAAAAGGCCTGCCCTGCCCCTGGAAAGCTGCCTTTGAGGAGTGGCCTGCCTTTCCTTGGCCTGTGCACTCCTATAGGTGGTCCTATACTCATCCATTTTTCATGTAATTCTCTGTCTGCTCCCCAAACAGAGAATTACCCACAACAGGAAAATCCATGGCCTTAGTCTGGGTATCCTGTGACAGGCTAGTACATCTTGAGCCAAGCCATTCTGTGAAGTGCCACAGATGTAGCCATGACTCTTGATGACACATCATTATAGTCCACTGCAGCATGGAATTGCACCTTGGATGCCTCAATACCATCAGCAGCCACCTGCTCCAGCTCCTTGGCAAGCTGGCCAGGGACCTGTTTTGCCAGAGCCATAACAGTATCCCATCTGGATTTCTGATATCTAGCAACATAAGCCATATAATTTGCCTGTCTGAGTCCCAAGGATGCTGCCATGTACTGTGTCTTTGCCATGGCATCGATCCTCCTGGAGTCCTTGTCAGGGGGGGTGTGAAGCCAAGGGAATATTTGCCTTGTCACAGGCTGCAGCCTGCACTACCCCAACATGGCTGCATTGTTGTGTAAGGAACTCCGTATCAGAGCCTGCCAATGTGTACCTCTTGTCCATTCTCTTATCAACAGGAGGTATAGTGTGAGGAGTTTTTAGAATTTTAACTGTCTGTTTCCCAAAAGATTTGTGCAAAGGAATAGACAGCCTCCTTGACTCTGGGATATCCATCATTTCCACATAGTCAGACTCCTCTTGATCATCCACAGCTTCCTCCATAGGGAGCTGGAGGGTTTCAGCCACTTTCTTATAAAACATAAAATGAGAAGAGGACTCAGAAAGCCTAGGAGGAGACACTCCTGAAGGTCTGTCTGGGGAGATGTACGGGTCAATGGGCACATCCAGGCCAGAGACGGAGCCGCGAGGAATGGCACCGCGAGCCTCAGTTCGCGCGGCAATGACTATCTCGGCGTCGACCCTCCAACCGCCTCAGTTCCTTTTTCAAACAACATGAAGTCTTGCCATATTATGACATATTCTGGCCACATTCACTATCCTCATACTCCTCTTCCCCCTCCTCCGGTTCATAATATTCCTCTACACCATACTCTTGAACCGGTGGAACTGGCCGAACCGGACGCTTACCTGATGGTGCCGGTTCGGTCGGAACCGGTGAAAGCGACTAGACAATTTAATCGCTGGCTATTTCTTCTTCCAGCGGTTGGAGAGGAAAGTTTGGCTCCACACCAGCTGATTTCCTAGTCCTTTTTGCTGGAACTGACTCGGAGTCGGATCTCCTTGCCCGAGGAAGTCTCGCCTGGTCAGAGGAGCATTCCTCCGGTTCGTTGGAACCGAACCGGGCTGGCCATCTGGTTCAGCGGACTTTTGGCCTCCCTTCCCTGAGCCTACCAACTCTTTCCAGGGTAGCTGCAGGAAAATTTTACAAATCTGGCAGTCTGCATTGAGGTGGTCAAACCCCAGACAATAAACACAGGTGGTGTGGGGGTCAGCCTTGGCAAAGACTTCCCCACAGACACTGCAGTGTTGAAACCCAGTGGGCCCGGTTTTCTTTTGGGTTTCTCAGACATAGTGCCAGTCCTAACCAAACTTACCCATTTATGGCAATCTGCTAGGTAAGACCCTCTTATCGGTTCCCAACCGTGTCACGGGTCGTGGAAAAAACCGTAATAAAATCTGTTTTTTTTAGAACCGATAAGAACCGGTAACCACACTCTAAATGAGAGAGTAATATATTTTAAACAACCTGATCGGTTCAAACCGAACCGATAACCGTTTACAAGTTCCACACAGAATAGAAATCAATGTAAAACCTATCTAGTACTCACAAATACCACAGATAGAGTCTGAACCGACTGGTTGCGGTTTAATTTCAGTCAAAAACCGAGAAAAACAATACTTTAACCGACAAAATGAACCGAGCAGAAGGAGAAATCTCCGGAGCGACCGTTCAGTGAGGCGGAGTAAAGAATCTGACGGTTTGAGTTTGAAGAACAACAGACAGAGTTTCAACTGAGCTCGAGCTCAGCGTTCCATGCCTGGCATGGAAAGTTAACTCTTTCACCTCCGGAGCAGTTCAGGTTGGGACTCACTGCATATGTCATAATATAGCAAGACTTCATGTTGTTTGAAAAAGGAACTGAGGCGGTTGGAGGGTCGACGCCGGATAGTCATTGCCGCTACGAACGAGCTCATGGAAGTTATTCTCGCGGGTCTGCCTCTGGCGCTGACCCTCCGTCAAAAAGTTTGCTCCCGATGGGTCCTAGTGCCTCTGGCGCAGATCCCAATAGTGTGAATGAGTGGTGGAGACTTATGTCCAGGAAGATCATCTTTTTTGCTTAAAAGTAGTATATTCCTGCACCCTGTTTCTCCCTGTAAGATACTTGTATGTCTCTATCATATCCCCTCTCTCCCTCCTCTCCTCCAGAGAGTACATGTTCAGTTCCTTCAACCTGTCCTCATAGGACTTGTGATGCAATCCATGCACCATCTTTGCCCTCCTCTGAACCTTCTCTACCCTGTCTATGTCCTTACGTAGGTAAGGTCTCCAGAACTGTACACTGTACTTCAGGTGGGGCCTCACTAGTGTCTTGTATAGTGGAATTGTGACCTCCCTTTTCCTGCTGGTGATGCCCCTGCCTTTGCATCCCAGCATCCTATTTGCTTTACCTGCTGCCTTGTCACACTGTTTCCATACCTTGAGGTCATCAGAGTTGATAACCCCAAGATCCCTTTCCTGCTTGGCATGCTATATCCTCACCCCCCAACTGATACATCGTGCCAGGGTTTTTGTGCCCCATATGCATGATCTTGCACTTCTTTGCATTTAATTTCAACTGCCAAACCCCTGACCATTCTTCAAGTTTCTGCAGGTCCCTTCTCATTCTGTCTACACCCTCTGGTGTGTCTACTCTGTTACAGAGCTTTGTGTCATCAGCGTACAGTGAAATTCTGCCTTCTAGGTCCTGCTCAATGTCACTGATGAAGATGTTGAATAGAACCGGTCCCAGCACTGATCCCTGTGGTACCCCACTGGTCACTCTTCCCTCTGTGGAGTGACAGCCATTTACCACCACCCTCTGTGTCCTGCCGCCCAGCCAGTTACCTACCCACCACACTACTGTCCTGCCCATACCCATATTCCCGGTTTGTGTAATAGTCTTCTATGTGGCACAGTATCAAAGGCCTTGCTGAAGTCCAGATAGGCCATGTCCACTGCCCTCCCCTGATCCACCTCCCTAGTCACCCAGTCAAAAATTCAACGAGGTTGATCTGACATGACCTCCCCCTGGTGAAACCATGCTGCCTTGGGTCCTGTAGTCCATTGACAACCAGATGTTCCACCAATCTCTCCTTCAGTAGTGCTTCCATGATCTTCCCCACTACCGAGGTGAGGCTGACTGGTCTGTAGTTCCCGCTTCCTCTTTGTTCCGGCTTTTGTATAAGGGGACTACATCTGCTATCCTCCAGTCTTTGGGTACTTCCCTGTTTCCAGTGATCGGCTAAACAGGATAGTCAGAGGTTCAGCCACCACCTCTTAGTTCTTTAAGGACCCTGGGGTGCACCCCATCTGGCCCCATTGCTTTATCAACTCTTATTACTTCCAGTTCCTTCAGGACCCTTCCTCGTGTAAAGGGACTTGTGTCCATTTCTGCACCATTCTCACCCCTTGTACTCCTTCAGACCCATTACCCTCCTCTTCCTCAGTAAAGACTGAGCAGAAATACCTGTTCAATATGTCAGCTTTACTGTTGTCATCCTCCACGGGCCCCCATCCTCCCCTTCAGTCTCACTATCCCTCCCTTTGCCTTTCTTTTTTCACTTATGTACCTGTAAAAGGTTTTGTCCTCTACCCACTGATTTTGCAATGTGTTCTTCTGTCTGAGCTTTGGCTTCCCTTACTGACCTCCCTGCCTCCCTTTGCTTCTCCTGGTACTTCTCCCTATCCCCTTCTGCCTGTGTCTTTTGTATTGCCTGAATGCAATCTTTTGGCTTTCACTTTCTTTGCTACCTCTTTGGAAAACCATAATGGTCTCCTCTCCTTTTCCTCTTGATAACCTGCTTAATGCATAATTCTGTTGCTCTTGTAATCCCCATTTTAAATACTGCCCACTGTTCCTCAACCCCTGATTCCTGCCCCATCCCCTTAATGCCTCTTCTTATATCTCCCATTTTCCCAAAGTCTGCCCCCTAAAATCCAGGATACTTGTTTTGTGGTTTGGTTCTGCTCTTTCTGTGATTTTAAACCACAATGACTGGTGGTCACTGTTCCCAGGTGCTCCCCCACTGTTACCCCCATCACACTGTCCCTGTTTGTGAGCACAAGGTCCAGTATTGCCTTCTGCCGAGTTGGTTCCATGACCAGTTCCTTGAGGAAGGCACCCTGAAGAACTGTGCTCCCTGGCGTCAGGACCGCATGACAAATTTCTAGCTAGCAATCATTAGCGGGGCACTGCCCCAGGCATCACCTGATCACACGTCAGCGTGACATTATATAAGGGGTGGTCCCTATGGCCGCCCTCCAGTTCTCCTGCCATAGACCTCCTAAGAGGAAACAGGAGAAAGGAGTAAAAAACAACTCCTTAGGCCCTGGGCTCCAGAAATGAAGCCTTGGTAAAGGAAAAAAGGACACAACAACAGGAGTTGGGGGTAAGTGGGTGGGAAATCTAGACCTACTGCAGGAACCTCACTCGAAGATCTACTGTTATGGTAAGTTCTTACATAACTGTCATATCTTACTTCGAGAAGGTTCCTGCAGTAGGTCTTCACATATAGGACTGAATACCAAGCAGCTGAAAATAATGAATAAGTAGGAGACTAAGTTCCGGGAGGAAGGAGCGCCTGCCAACTAGAAGCCAACTTGGGAAAGAAAGCCTTGCAGAATGGCAAGGCCGAAACCGGCTCTACACTTAGAGGCAATGTCCAGACTGTAATGCTTGGTGAATGTATGGACAGAGTACCAAGTGGCCACTGCATAAATATCTGCAGTGGACACATTCCTGAGAAAGGCCGTCGAAGCAGCCATGTCCCGAGTAGAATGGCCTTTCACCCCCCTCCCCGAAGGGGCTTCTTGTACTTGTGATAAATGTACGAGATACAGTTAGTCAACCATTTTGACAAACCTTGTTTGGAGATGGCCTTGCCCTGACATTTGGAAGCAAAGGTCACAAACAACTGGTCAGACTTCTGAGCCTCTTTAGTACTAGAGATATAACATCTCAGAATCCAATGCACATCTAAAGTGTGCAAGAGGTATGCCCCCCTGTTGGAATACTATGGGTAAAATACCGGCAGTTCAACATTCTGGTTCAAAGTAAATTCCAAAACAACTTTCGGAAGAAAAGAAGGGTTAGTCCTCAGAGCCACCCAGTCTCTGTGGAAAATCAAATAAGGCTCCTTGCAGATGAGGGCCTGAAACTCTGAAATCCTTCGAGCTGAAGTTATAGCGACCAAAAAGAGTGTTCTCTAGGACAAATAATGCAAGTCGCAACTTACTGCCAGCTCAAAAGGGGGCAAACTTAGTTTTTCTAAAATAAAATTTAAATCTCAGGGGGCACTGGATTCCGGACCAGAGGCTTAAAGGAAAACTAGACCCTCATATCTTCTAAAAGTTATTTGTTTCCATGTCAATAGCCAACTCTTTTCATGTAGCTGTTAAGGATGTATGCAAATGTTTTAGTCTGTTTTTACAGTTCATACTAGGACCTGTGACTGCCCTGGGAGTCTCCATTTCATGGTTGTTGAAATTGCATTGTCCCTGAGAGCTGCATTATCATATGAGAACATGATGTCAGATCACCTATTTACACCATGTATCTTTATGCTGAAAGAACAAATACCCTGCAAAAACTATCTGGAAACTCATAAACTGAGTGAAGTTTAAAGGGAAAAATCTGCATTATAACTCGGACAGTTTGCAAAGCTCACTGAAGGTAAATATAGTATTCCACACCATTTTGAAGCTTGTTTATTTTAAGACTAATTAAGCAGGCAGGCATACTGGGGAGTTTTAAGGGTGATTACGCATCATGTTCTCATATGCTAATACAGCTCTCGGGGACAATGAGATTTCAACAACCACAAAATGGAGACTCCCAGGGCAGTCCCAGGGCCTAGTATGAAGTGTAAAAACAGACTAAAATATCTACATACATCCTTAACAGCTACATGAAAAGAGTTGTCTATTGGCATGGAAACAAATAACATTTAGAAGATATGAGGGTATAGTTTTCCTTTAAGGTGGAGGATCCCTTAAGAAAGGTTCTGGATGCCTCTAACCGAACAATGGTTTTGCCTCCCAATGGAAGGTGGTAGGTGGAAACCTCAGATAAGTGGACCTTCAGAGATGAATAACTGAGACCCGAACCAGACAGGTGCAAGAGGTACACAAGGACCTGGGGAGCCGAGCAAGTGAATGGATCCAGGCCCTTGGCTGTGGCCCAGAGAGAGAATCTCTTCCACTTCATAACATATGTGGATCTGGTAGAGGGTTTCCTAGCCTCTACTAGAACCTGGGTGACTCAAGAAGAGATGCCATAACAAGAGACTGCTATGTCCAAAGGTGCCACGCATGCAGGTAGAGAGACTTGAGGCTCGGGTGCACCAGGCTGCCCTGTTCCTGAGACAGAAGGCCATAAGAGAGAGGAAGAGGTACTAGGGGTTCCACAGTCAGCTGTTGCAGCAGAGGAAACCAGATCTGCTGAGGCCAAAGGGGGCTATGAGAATCATATGAGCCCCCTCTGCCTGTAGCTTCAGCAGAACCTTCTGCAGAATTGTAAAGGGAAGGAAAGCGTACAGAAATCTCCCTGTCCAGGACAGAGACAGTACGTCTCACCAGAAAACACCACACCCAGGAACAAGTGAGCACAAGCAGGGTAGTTCTGTGCAGAATGGGGACTCAAAGAGGTCTATCTCTGGTTGATCCCATTGGAGGAAGAGGTCTTCCATCACATCTTGCTTTAACTCCCACTCATGAGCCCATGCGACGGTGTGGCTGAGACTGTCCACCAGGACATTGCTCACCCCTGGAAGGTGAACCGCAATCAAAGACAGCCATGTTGGACTGCCCAGTACCACACCCGCATTGCCTCCCTGCAAACGGGGTACAATCAGGTGCCTCCCTGCTTGTTGATGTACCAGACTGCAGCTGTGTTGTCGGTCTTGACCAATAGTGTTCCAGTATCAAGAAGGACTGGAACGCTTGGCCAGCATAGAGCACCGCTCTCATCTCCAGAATATGGATATGTAGATGTTCCACTAGTGGAGACCACATCCCCTGAGTTTGATGGTCTCCCAGGTGTGCACCCCATCCCTGGCCTGAGGTATCCATCATCAGGGTCATGGAGGGGGGCTGTGGGTGGAAGGGGATCCCCAACAAGAAAAAAATACTCACCTTAGTAATATTGTTTCTTCTAATGGAGTCTTGCTGTATTCTGACTATTGCAGTTAGGTCCTGCCTTTCAACTTCCCCAGAGAACAAAGAGTTAACTTTCCATGGCCAGCATGGAACATTCAGCACGAGCTCGGTTGAAGCCCCTGTCTGCTGTTGTTTATACCCCAACCATCAGATCTTTACGAGCAATACTCACTAAAAGTTCTGTGTGGAAACTGTAAAACTCAAACTAGCCAACTGGCAACTAAATTTATTAAAAAAGGGTTTTTTGGTTTCAAAGCAAAGACTCAAGTCAGGAAACCCAAAAAACAAAACACAACACACACCCAAAATAAAGGAGGGTGAAAAAAGGGGCACCTCTAGGGTGCCAACACTGCTCCTGCCCACCCACATCCCAAAACCAGGTTCTGAGAGGGAGGTTTGGGAGTCAGAATACAGCAAGACTCCATTAGAAGAAACAACATTACTAAGGTGAGTAATTTTTTCTTCAAACAACATGAAGTCTTACTGTATTCTGACTATTGCAGACTACTGACAGTACCTCCATGGAGGAGGGACAGAACCTACTTTGGGAATAGGCTCTGAAGTACTGCTGTGCCAAACCGAGCATCACTCCTAGCCTGGATATCCAGAGAGTAATGCTTGGTGAATGTATGGACTGTTTTCCAGGTGGCTGCTTGACAAATTTCCAAGATAGGAATATCCCTGGCAGCAGCCAGGGAAGCAGCTGTACCTCTAGTAGAGTGAGCCCTAAGGCCTGAGGGTGGGGTTCTACCCAGTTTTTCATAGCAGAATTGTATACAAGAGACAATCCACCTGGCAATAGATCTTTTAGTGGCAGGTTTGCCCTTACCGACCTCTCCATATATGAGGAACAACTGGAGGGACTCAAACCTGTGACCCTTGGTGCGCTCTATGTAGTACCTGAGGACCCTTTTAACATCCAAGCTGTGCAGCCTCCTCTCTCCAGAGGAAGAATGGTCAGTGAAGAAAACAGGGAGAGACATAGACTGATTAAGGTGGAAATCTGAAACCACCTTAGGCAAAAACTTCCTGTTAGTTCTTAGGACCACTTTATCTCTATGGAAAGAGATGAAATCAGGCTCCACTGACAGGGCTTGCAATTCACCGATACGCCTGGCAGAGGTAATGGCTACCAAAAACACAGTTTTCCACATCAAGTACTTAAGCTCTGCAGAGGACAAAGGCTCAGAGGGTGGTTGCATAAGCTGGGCAATGCAAACATTAAGGTCCCAAGCAGGAGCAGGGTCCCTAAAGGGGGATTGGTGTGCAGCAATCCCTTGAAGAACTTACAAAACACAGGATGGGCTGACAGAGCAGAGGGCTTGCCTACTGACAAGAAGGCAGAAACAGCTGCCAGATGCACTTTAAGTGTAGCTGGCCTAAGTCCCAAGCCATAAAGATGAACCATATAGTCCAGGACAGTAGGCAACCCAGCAGATTCTGCAGAAATATGCTTATTAGAACACCAAATAGTGAACCTTTTCCATTTGGAGTTGTAAGTCTTTCTGGTGGAAGGCTTTTGAGAAGCCTTAAGGATATCCAGAACCCCTTGAGAAAGGTGTAGATCAGCAAACTCTAACTCGTCAAGAGCCATGCCTTGAGATTGAGAGATTTGAGGTTCGGATACCAAATCCTCCCCTGAGAGGATGTCAACAGGTTGTAATTCCTGGGAAGAGACAGGGGAAGGTGGACTGCTAAGGACAGCAACAGTGGGGTACCAGGGCTGTCTGGCCCAGTCTGGAGCAATCAGAGTCACTCTGCATGGTTGAGACCTGATCTTGACTAACACTTTGAACAGGAGAGGGAAGGGGGGAAAGCATACAGGAATTTCCCTTCCCAATTCAGAATCAGAGCATCCGGGGGACTGAACCCAAGACTGGGGGTCTGCAACAAAAGAGAGGAAGTTGGTGATTGTCTGGGGCTGCAAAAAGATCTATCTGTGGAGTGCCCCATCTCAACAAAATCACTTTCAAAACTAGGGGATCTAGGGTCCATTCGTGATGGCCCTGGGATATCCTGCTGAGAGCATCTGCTGGGACATTGTCCTTCCCTGGGAGGTAAACTGCTATCAGACAGGTCTGCAGGGAATAGGCCAGAGACCACAGCTTCATTGCTTCTGTGCACTAGGCCGTAGACCGAGTGCCTCCTTGCTTGTTGATGTACCACATTGTGGTGGTATTGTCTGTTCTGATCTGGACCACCTTGTTCTGTACAGATTTGGAAAAGGCTTGCAGTGTCAGAAACACTGCTCTGAGTTCCAAGAGATTGATGTGAAGCAGAGATTCTTTGGATGACCACAGCCCTTGGGTGGTAAGATCCCCCAAGTGGGCTCCCCAGCCCAGCAGAAAGGCATCTGTGGTGAGTATCACTGAATGAGACTGAGTGACAAAAGGAACTCCCTGTCTCAAATTGTCCTGATCCTGCCACCATTGCAAAGCCTGGATCAGGGTTTGAGTCACAGGGACTAGTTTGGTAAGGGAATCCTTTCTTTGGGACCAGAAGGCTCTTAAGTGGAACTGAATGTCCCTCATCTGAAATCTTGCCCCTGGACCACTGCTGTAGAGGCTGCCATGTGGCCCAGGAGCTGCAGGAAATGCCTTGCTGGTCGAGACACCTGAAGGATGAATGAAGAGGCCAGTTCCATGAAGGTCCTTGCCCTGTCCAGGGGAAGGAAGGCTCTTGCCCTTATTGTATCCAGCTCTGCCCCTATAAAGGTGAGGAGCTGTACTGGCTCGAGAACTGACTTCAGAAGGTTGAGGAGGAATCCTAAGGAAGTGAGCACTTGCTGAGTTATTTACAGATGTGACTTGACTTGGTCTGGAGACTGACCCACTATGAGCCAGTCGTCCAAGTATGGAAAGATGGAGATCTTTTTCCTCCTTAGGAAAGCAACCACTACTGCCAAGCACTTTGTGAACACCCTTGGGGCTGATGTTAGGCCAAAGGGCATTGCTCTGAATTGATAGTGGCCTGAGGGCAACTCGAACCTGAGGTACTTTCTGTGGGAGCACCTGATGGGAATGTGAAAATAGGCATCTTTGAGGTCCAGGGAGGCTAGCCAGTCCCCTGGCCTTAGAGAGGGCAGAATTATTCCCAGAGTCACCATTTTGAACTTGGTTTTAAAAGGTGCTTGTTCAGATATCTTAGATCCAGGATGGGCCACCATTCTCCTGTTTTTTGGGGGGTTAGGAAGTACCTGGAGTACAATCCTTTGCCCTTGTGTAGGGTAGGAACCTTTCTATGGCTCTGAGAGCCAGGAAAGAAGAAACCCCTGCCTCTAGGGCAAGTGTCTCTGATGGATTTGCAGGTGGAAAGGATCTGGTTCTCATCTTGGGAAATTTTTTGAAGCTGAGAACCAGTCCCTGGCTTACTACTTCCAGGACCCACTTGTCTGATGTCAGAGACTTCTAGTCCTGGACAAAGTAAGCCAGCCTGCCCCCCTACAGGTATTAGAGAATCGGCCCAGGCAGACCCATCAGGGTGTCTGCTTGGCAGGGGCTTTAGGCTGAGGGGTGGAAGCAGGCCTGCTCATCCCCCGTCTGCCTCTCCCTCTGAAGAACCCCCTCTGAGCATAAGCGGACGAGGAGGCCTGGGCTTGGTAAAAAGGCCTATGAAAGGGCCTGCCCCTGCCCCTGGAATGCTGTCTCTGAGGAGTGGCTTGCCTTTCTTTGGCCTGAGCACTCCTGTAGGTGGTCCTGTACTCGTCCATCTTTTTCATGTAATTCTCTGTCTGCTCCCCAAAGAAAAAATTACTCACCTTAGTAATGTTGTTTCTTCTAATGGAGTCTTGCTGTATTCTGACTATTGCAGTGAAATCCAACCTTTGAACTGCCCTGGAGAGGAAAGAGTTAACTTTCCATGCAAGGCATGGAACACTGAGCTCGAGCTCGGTTGAGACTCTGTCTATTGTTGTTTAAACCCAAACCGCCATATCTTTACGAGCTATACTCACTGGGTGTCCTGTGTGAAAACTGTAAACTTATACTAGCCAATTGGCTACTAAATATAATAAAAAGATTTGTTGGTTCCAAGGCAAAGACTCAAGTCAGGAAACCCAAAAAACAAAACAAAACACAACACACACAACCAAATTAAGAGGGTGAGAAAAAGGGGGCACCTCTAGGGTGCCAACACTGTTGCTGCCCACCCACATCCCAAAAACCAGGTTCTGAGAGGGGAGGTGGGGAGGAGGTCAGAATACAGCAAGACTCCATTAGAAGAAACAACATTACTAAGGTGAGTAATTTTTTCTTCAAACAACATGAAGTCTTGCTGTATTCTGACTATTGCAGACTACCAAGCAGTACCTCCATGGAGGAGGGACAGAACCTACTTCGGGAATAGGCTCTGAAGCACTGCTGTGCCAAACCGAGCATCACTCCTAGCCTGGATATCCAGAGAGTAATGCTTGGTGAAAGTATGTACTGTTTTCCAGGTGGCTGCTTGACAAATCTCTAAGATAGGAATATCCCTGGCAGCAGCCAGGGAAGCAGCTGTACCTCTGGTAGAGTGAGCCCTCAGGCCTGAGGGTGGGATTCTACCTAATTTTTTATAGCAAAATTGTATACAAGAGACAATCCACCTGGCAATAGAGCTCTTAGTGGCAGGTTTTCCCTTACCAACCTCACCATAAGTGAGGAACAGTTGGAGGGAGTCAAACCTGTGACCCTTGGTGCGCTCTATGTAGTAGCTAAGCGCCCTTTTCACATCCAAGCTGTGCAGCCTCCTCTCCCCAGAGGAGGAATGGTCAGTGAAGAAAACAGGAAGAGACATAGACTGGTTAAGGTGGAAATCTGAAACCACCTTAAGCAAGAACTTCCTATTAGTCCTGAGGACCATCTTATCTCTATGGAAAGAGATAAAATCAGGCTCCACTGACAGGGCCTGTAACTCACTTATGCATCTGGCAGAAGTAATGGCTACCAAGAACACAGTTTTCCAAGTCAAGTACTTAAGCTCTGCTGAGGACAAAGGCTCAAAAGGGGGTTGCATAAGCTGAGCAATGCCAACATTAAGGTCCCAAGCAGGGACAGGGTCCCTGAAGGGAGGATTGGTATGCAGCAATCCCTTGAAGAATTTACAGAAGACAGGATGAGTTGAAAGGGAAGAGTGCTTGCCTGCTGACAAGAAAGCAGAGACAACTGCCAGATGCACTCTAAGTGTAGCTGGTCTGAGTCCCAAGCTATTGAGATGAACCATATAGTCAAGGACTGTAGGCAACCCAGCCGACTCTGGTGAAATATGCTTCCCAGAGCACCAAATAGTAAATCTTTTCCATTTTGAGTTGTAAGTCTTTCTGGTGGAAGGCTTTTGAGAAGCCTTTAAAATATCCAGAACACCCTGAGAGAGATGCAAATCAGCAAACTCTAACTCTTCAAGAGCCAGGTCTTGAGATTGAGAGATTTGAGATTCAGATACCAGACCCTCCCTGAGAACATGTTAACAGGTTGTAATTCCTGGAAGAGACAGGGAAGGTGGACTGATAAGGACAGCAGAGAGGGTACCAGGGCTGTCTGGCCCAGTCTGGAGCAATCAGAATCACTTTGCAGGGTTGAGACCTGATTTTGACTAGTACCTTGAACAGGAGAGGGAAGGGAGCATACAGGAACTTCCCTTCCCAATTGAGAACTAGGGCATCCAGGGGGACTGAGCCCAACACTGGGGGCCTGCAGCAAAAAAGAGGAAGTTGGTGATTGTCTGGGGCTGCAAAAAGATCTATCTGTGGGGTGCCCCATCTGGAGAAGATCACCTTCAAAATCAGGGGATCTAGGGACCATTCGTGATGGCCCTGAGATATCCTGCTGAGAGCATCTGCCAGGACATTGTCCTTCCCTGGGAGGTGCACTGCTATCAGAGAGGTATTCAGGGAATAGGCCAGAGACCACAACTTCATTGCCTCTGTGCACAAGGCCGTAGACTGAGTGCCCTCTTGCTAGTTGATGTACCACATTGTGGTGGTATTGTCTGTCCTGATCTGAACTACTTTGTTCTGAACAGACTTGGAAAAAGCTTGAAGTGCTAGAAACACTGCTCTGAGTTCTAAGAGATTGATGTGAAGCAGAGATTCTTGAAGTGACCACAACCCTTGGGTGGTCAGATCCCCCAAGTGGGCTCCCCAGCCCAAGAGGGAGGCATCTGTGGTAAGGATTAGAGAATGAGATTGAGTGACAAAGGGAACTCCTTGCCTTAGGTTGTCCTGATCCTGCCACCATTGCAAAGCCTGGATCAGGGTTCGAGTCACTGGAATTAGTTTGGTCAGAGAATCCTTTCTCTGGGCCAGAAGGCTCTTAAGTGGAACTGAATGTCCCTCATCTGAAATCTTGCTCCTTGGACCACTGCTGTAGAGGCAGCCATGTGGCTCAGGAGCTGCAAGAAGTGCCTTGCTGGTCGAGACACCTGGAGGGTGAATGAAGAAGCCAGTGTAACAAGGGTCCTTGCCCTGTCCAGGGGAAGGAAGGCTCTTGCCTTTATTGTATCCAGCTCTGCCCCTATGAAGGTGAGGAGCTGCACTGGTTCTAGAACTGACTTTGAAAGATTCAGAAGGAATCCTAGAGAAGTGAGCAGTTGCTGAGTTATCTGTAGGTGTGACTTGACTTGGTCTGGAGACTGACCTACTATGAGCCAGTCATCCAGGTATGGAAAGATTGAGATCTTCTTTCTCCTTAGGAAAGCAACCACTACTGCCAGGCATTTTGTGAACACCCTTGGAGCTGACGTTAGGCCAAAGGGCATTGCTCTGAATTGATAGTGGCCTGAGGGCAACTCGAACCTGAGGTACTTTTGGTTGGAGCTTCTGATAAGAATGTGGAAATAGGCATCCTTGAGGTCCAGGGAAACTAGCCAGTCTCCTGGCCTTAGAGAGGTAGAATTATTCCCAGAGTCACCATTTTGAACTTTGGCTTTAAAAGGTGCTTGTTTAAGTATCTGAGATCCAGGATGAGCCGCCATTCTCCTGTCTTTGGGAGTTAGGAAGTACCTGGAGTACAATCCTTTCACTTGTGTAGGATGGAACCCTTTCTATGGCTCTCAGAGCCAAGAGGGAAGAGACCTCTATCTCTAGGGCAAGCGCCTCTGAAGGATTTGCAGGTGGAAAGGATCTGGTTCTCATCTTGGGAAATTTTTGAAGCTGAGAACCAGTCCCTGGCTTACTACTTCCAGGACCCATTTGTCTGATGTTAAAGACATCCAGTCCTGGACAAAGTAAGCCAGCCTGCCCCCTACAGGTGGTGGAGAATTGGCCTGGGCAAACCCATCAGGGTGCCTGTTTGACAGGGGCTTTAGGCTGAGGGATGGTAGCAGGCCTGCTTGTACCCCGTCTGCTTCTCCCTCTGAAGAACCACCTCTGGGCAAAGGCGGAAGAGGAGGCCTGGGCTTGGTAGAAAGGCCTATGAAAAGGCCTGCCCCTACCCCTGGAATGCTGCCTCTGGGGAGTGGCCTGCCTTTCCTTGGCTTGAGCACTCCTATAGGTGGTCCTGTATTCATCCATTTTCTTCATGTAGTTCTCTGTTTGCTTCCCAAACAGAGAATTACCAACAACAGGAAAATCCATGGCCTTAGTCTGGGTATCCTGAGACAGGCTAGTATATCTGAGACAAGCCATCCTACGAAGGGCCACAGATGTAGCCATGACTCTAGATGAAACATCATTGGAGTCTACAGCAGCATGAAATTGCACCTTGGATGCCTCAATACCATCTGCAGCCACCTGCTCCAGCTCCTTGGCAAGCTGGCCAGGGACCTGTTTAGCTAGAGCCATTACAGTGTCCCATCTAGGCTTCTGGTATCTAGCTGTATAGGCCATATAATTAGCCTGCCTGAGCCCCAAAGATGCCACCATGTACTGTTTCTTTGCCATGGCATCAATCCTCATGGAGTCCTTATCTGGGGGGTGTGAAGCCAAGGGTATATTTGCCTTATCACAGGCAGCAGCCTGCACTACCCCAACATGGCTGCATTGCTGGGAAAGGAACTCCGTATCTGAGCCTGAAAGAGTATACCTCTTGTCCATTCTCTTGTCCACAGGAGGTATAGAATTAGGAGTCTTTAAAATTTTTATTGTCTGTTTGCCAAAAGACTTGTGGAGGGGAATAGACAGCCTCCTGGACTCTGGGATGTCCATCGTCTCAACATAATCAGGCTCCTCCTGATCCTTTACTGCTTCCTCCATAGGAAGCTGAAGAGTTTCAGCCACTTTTTTGTAAAACATAAAATGGGAAGGGGACTCAGAAAGCCTAGGAGGAGAAACCCCTGAAGGTCTGTCTGGGGAGATGTCTGGGTCAATGGGCACATCCAGACTTTCATAATCACCATCACTATCCTCATACTCTCCTTCCTCCTCCTCCGGTTCATAAAAATCCTCTAAATTATAATCCGGAACCGGGGGAACCGACTGAACCGAGCCCCTAACCGATGGTGCCGGTTCGGTCGGAACCGAGGTTAGCGACTGAACTATCCTTATCGCTTTGGCTATTTCATCAGCGGTCGGAGAAAGAACTTGTGGATCCGAACCGGCTGACTTATCCCTTCTTTTTCTTTTAACCGGAACCGACTCCTCAGAGTCGGTTCTCCTTTTGCCCAAAGAAGTTTCGCCCTGGTCAGAGGGCACTCCTTCTGGTTCGGTTGGAACCGAACCGGGCTGGCCATCCAGGTCAGCGGACTTTTTGGCCTCCCTTTCCCTCAGCCTACCTACTCTCTTTTCCAGGGTAGCAGAGGGAAAATTTTGCAAATCTGGCAGTCTGAATTGAGATGGTCAAACCCCAGACAACAACACAGGTGGTGGGGCCAACCTTAGCAAAGGCTTCCCACACACACTACAGTGTTGAAACCCAGTGGGCCCGTTTTTCTTGGGTTTCTCAGACATGGCCAGTCCTAACCAAACTTACCCTTTTTTTTCGCAATCCGCCAGGCAAGACACCCTTATCGGTTCCTGGACCGTGATTATGGGTCGTGAAAAAAACCGTAATGAAATCCGTTTTTTTAGAACCGATAAGGACCGGTTACCACGCTCTAAAAGTAGAACAAACTCTTTTTAAAACAACCCTGATCGGTTCAAACCGAACCAATCCAACGTTTACAAGTTCCACACAGAGCAAACAATAATAAACCTATCTAGTACTCATGGTACCACAGACAGAGACTGAACCAACAGGTTAGATGGATAAATTCAGTTGAAACCGAGGAAAAAACGACACTTTAACCGACTAAATTGAACCGAGCAAAGGAGGAATCTCCGGAGTGACTGTTCAGTGAGGCGGAGTAAAGAATCTGGCGGTTTGGGTTTAAACAACAACAGACAGAGTCTCAACCAAGCTAGAGCTCAGCGTTCCATGCCTTGCATGGAAAGTTAACTCTTTCCTCTCCGGGGCAGTTCAAAGGTTGGATATCACTGCAATAGTCAGAAAGCAGCAAGACTTTATGTTGTTTGAACAGAGAATTACCATTGACAGGGAAATCCATGGCCTTAGCCTGGGTATCCTGTGATAGGCTAGTACATCTGAGCCAAGCCATCCTCCGAAGGGCCACAGATGTAGCCATGACTCTAGATGAAACATCATTGGAGTCCACAGCAGCATGAAATTGCACCTTGGATGCCTCAATCCCATCCGCAGCCACCTGCTCCAGCCTCCTGGCAAGCTGGTCAGGGCCTGTTTAGCCAGAGCCAGCACAGTGTCCCACCTGGACTTCTGGTATCTAGCTGTGTAGGCCATATAGTTAGCCTGCCTGTGTCCCAAAGATGCTGCCATGTACTGCTTTTTTGCCATGGCATCAATCCTCCTGGAGTCCTTATCTGGGGCAGTGTGATGCCAAGGGAATATTTGCGTTATCACAGGCAGCAGCCTGCACTACCCCAACATGGCTGCATTGCTGAGAAACGAACTCAATGTCCGAGCCTGAAAGGGTATACCTCTTGTCTATTCATCTGTCCACAGGAGGTATGGAGTTAGGAGTTTTTAGAATTTTAAATGTCTGTTTCCCAAAAGATTTATGGAGGGGAATAGACAGTCTCCTGAACTCTGGGATGTCCATCATTTCAACAAAATCAGGCTCCTCCTGATCCTCTACTGCTTCTTCCATTGGAAGCTGGAGGGTTTCAGCCACTTTCTTGTAAAACATAAAGTGGGAAGGGGACTCAGAAAGCCTAGGAGGAGAAACACCTGAAGGTCTGTCTGGGGGAGATGTCCGGGTCAATAGGCACATCCAGACTTTCATAATCACCATTATCATCATTATCCTCATACTCTCCCTCCTCCTCTTCCAGTTCATAAAATTCTTCTAAAGTATAATCAGGAACCGAGGGAACCGACCGAACCGAGCTCCTGCTAGATGGTGCTGGTTCGGCCGGAACTGAAGTTAGCGACTGAACTATCCTTATCGCTTTGGCTAGTTCATCAGCGGTCGGAGAAAGAATTTGTGGATCCGAACCGGTCGATTTTTCTCTTCTCTTTCTTTTAACCGGAACCGACTCCTCTGAATCGGCTCTCCTTTTGCCCGAAGAAGTTTTGCCCTGGTCAGAGGGCACTCCTGGTTTGGTCGGAACCGAACTGGGCTGGCCATCCGGGTCAGCAGACTTCTCGGCCTCCCTTTCCCTCAGTCTACCTACTCTCTTATCTAGAGTAGCTTTGGGAAAACTTTTTACAAATTTGGCATTCTGAATCGAGGTGGTCAAACCCCAGACAATAAACACAGGTGGTGTGGGGATCAGCCTTAGCAAAGGCTTCCCCATACACACTACAGTGTTGAAACCCAGTGGACCCGGTTTTTTTTCTTGGGTTTCTCAGACATGGCCAATCCTATCCAAAACTTACCCTTTTTTCAGAAATCCGCCAGGCAAGACACCCCTATCAGTTCCTGTCCATGTTACGGGTCTTGGAAAAAAAACGTAATTAAATCCGCTTTTTTTAGAACCGATACTGACTGGTTACAACACTCTAATAAATTCAAAACTTTTTAAGACCAATCTGATCGGTTCAAACTGAACCAATCCAAAATTTACAAGTTCCACACAGAAACTAAATGCAAAATCTGTTTAGTACTCACGGTACCACAGACAGAGACTTAAACCAACAGGTTCAGTAGCAGAAATTCGGTAGAAACCGAGCGAAAAAACAACACTTTAACCGACTTTTTTGAACCGAGCAAAGGAGAAATCTCCGGAACGACTGTTCAGTGAGGTGGAGTAAAGGATCTGATGGTTGGAGTTTAAACAACAGCAGACAGGGGCTTCAACCGAACTCGCGCTGAACGTTCCATGCTGGCCATGGAAAGTTAACTCTTTGTTCTCCGGGGCAGTTGAAAGGCAGGACCTAACTGCAATAGTCAGAATACAGCAAGACTTCATGTTGTTTGAAAAGGTTGGAAAGATCCTGCCACCAGAGGAGATCCCTCTTCAGGCTGCTGGAGACTAAGACTATGTTGTCCATGTCATCCAGACAATGATCTCACTGGACCCGGAGGGACCACTGGGTCACCCTCACGTGCAGTCTGGCCAGAGTGAATGTGGGTATGGCAGTCACCATTAGACCCAACAGGTGGAGGACAGAGCGTGCCTTGGTCTGCCAAAAGGAGGATACCAATGCTGCTTGTTGCATCAGAATTTCCACCCTGTCCATAGCTAAGAAGGCCCTGCCCTGAACCATATCCAGCACTGCTCTGATAAACTGGAGCCACTTGGAGGGTAAAAGTTGAGACTTGGGAACATTCACAGTGATGCCAAGTCTGGAGAACAGGTCCAGGGTGGAGGAAAGCGAATCCCTCAGACTGTCCTGAGACAGTGCTGACAGCAGCCAGTCGTCCAGGTAAGGGAACGCATAAATCCCCTTGTGGTGCAAGGCTGCAGCCACCACTGCTAGGCACTTAGTAAAAACCTGTGGTGCCAAAGAGAGGCCAGATGGGAGGGCCCTGAACTGATAATGGCTGTCCTGAAAGGAGAATCTCAAAAAGTGGCAGTGGGCCTGGAGGATTGGGACATGCAGGTAGGCATCCTGCATATCCAGGGAGCTCAGTCATTGGTTCTGTTGGAGCACGGGCAAGAGTCCCTGGAGTGTCAACATATGGAATCTCTTGTATTCTACAAAGAGATTGAGTAGGCTGAGATCGAGAATTGGTCTCAGATCTCCCATCTTTTTGGGAACTAGGAAGAAGTGACAGTAATATTCCCTTCTTATTTTTTTGAAGTAGAGCCTGGATCTCCTAGTGGATAAGGCCTAGATGGCCTGACAGGTAGTGAGACCTGCCTGGTGGGCTGTCTGGGGGTCTGTCCAGAACTCGATTGAGTGTCCTCTTGCTACTAGCTGTAGGACCCAAGCATCTTCGGTTACTGTCTTCCACCCTTCCAGGTGGAGGGTGAACCATCCCCAACTGGTTCCTCGGAAGATGTGGGAAGAGGAGGGAAGGACCCCCTTGCATCAGGATGCAGAGGGGAGTGCTGCTTTTCCACCTCCAGTGGTCTTTTGGGATTTGCCTGAGGGGTCTGGGAGCCAGAACTGGTGGCACAACGCTTACCCTGTCACCAACCTTGGTTCTGCCTGTTTCACCTCTTCTGAGGGCGATGAAAAAAAAAATTACTCACCTTAGTAATTATGTTTCTTCTATTGGAGTCTTGCTGTATTCTAACAAGTGTAGTTAGCCCCATCCTTTAAACTGCCCTGGAGAACAAAGGGTAAACATTTCTATGCAGAGCCAGGTGTTTCAAGCAAACACCCATGGCAGTGCAACGGGTCACTGAATCAACTGTATTATAAGTGGCCCTTAAGGTGTGGTGGCACGAAGACTTATTCAGTTTTACTTCCTTCAAGAGCTGATTTCTGAGGTCCTCATCTGGAATCTCCTGCAAGTCTTTCTCCAGGTTGAACAATGCTGACTTTTGGAAGGACACCATATGGGCTACACAGTTTAATGACCGGATGGCGGAGGTCGATGATGCATAGACTTTGCATCCATATTGATCCATTTGTTTGGATTCTTTAGCCGGAGGAGAAGCACTCAGGTGTTTCGGCTGTGCCGACCTGTCATGGGCTGCAGTGATGCACATGGAGTCAGCCTTTGGTTGACTGGTCAGATGACCAAGCCCTTCCAGGGGGTTATGTGTTCTGTCAGCTTTTCTGGAGAAGCTGGAATAGAGGACGGCTGTTGCCAAATTGTTGAGGTAAGATCCTCATGTGGCCCCGTCCTTGGGGAAATAGGGAGGGGGTCCGCGCTAATGAGGTCTAGGTGTTCTGCAAGATGTTTCCTCTTGGGGTCCAACTCCTGAGATGCCCAGCTGCAGGTCTACTTGATGGACCTTAGGGGTTCTGCAAAAGATGGGTCCTCCGGTGGAGACTTCGGGGACTCCTTGGGCTGGGGTTCAATGGGAGAGTGGGGTTCCAAGTGACCAACAGACTCGGGGTCCAAATCAGTTAGAGGACTCTGGTCTGCTGGGTGAAGTTGTAACACCTGGGACCATCTCTGTCACCCTTGCTCCTGAGGGCTCCAAAAATGCTGCCCTAAAACCCCTCTCAGATGCCCAGCCCAGGGGGGAAGGGCTTCTGGTAATGATTCTATGGGTTGGGGTGGGAACTGCAACCATATGGGGTTGTCCCAATTCTTGCAAGAGTTGGGATTTTGCATCCTGCCACCAGGCTGGGATAGAAGTGGATGGTTCCAACTGGGGAGGAGGCAGAGGGGGTGGCAGAGGCTGATACTCTGGGTACCCCATAGAGTAAGGAGGGTAGCCAGGAGGCTTATACCAGTACTGATATGATTGGTGTCCCTGACAGTAATGACCTGGCATCAGGTACCACGGTGTTGGAGCTGACGGTGGGTACCTCAGCGACGGCCCTCCTAGCGTTAGGTAGTATGGATACTGGGGCAGTGGATAGCCAGGATACTGACCAGAAGGGCCCGATAAAGGAGGTACAGAGGATCCAGGGATAGGCAATGCCGAAGGACCACCGAGTGGGGTAGGGTCCATCGGCAGGTCTGGGGTCTCTATTGGGACCCCAGAAGGGCCAGAAGGTGGCTCCAGCATCAGAGCAGGAAAGCCTTGGTCCATGTCAGGAATACGAGTATGGACCAGGGAATGGCCCAGCGTCAGGGTAGGCAGGTGACCCGACGTCTGGTCTGAGAAAGGCGAGGGAGGCAAAGGGATAGATAGCCCTGTTGTCTGATCCAGCCCTAAGGTTGGAGTCTCAGAGTGAGTGCCCAATGCAAGAGAGGTCTCCTGGACAGCTACACTCAATTCCCTGGCCGGGGAAAATGAGGCTTCGGGCGGGGTCAGTGAATCTCATGGAGGGAAACCCTTGCGGGATGAAGGAGGGCCTGGAGGGTTACCCTGCACGATGTTGGAGACCACAGGGGTGTCCGATGGGAGGGCATCCACCTGGTGGTCGATGGACTAGCCGATGACCGACTTATCAGCAGAGAACTGGCAGGCGTCGGAGGAGCCAACATCCCACTTACAGACAGCGGTCAGGCCCAGAACAGCCGGGGAGCTGGAGTGAGGCAGAATGCCTAAGGCCATGCTCCCAACGGGAGAACTGGAGGGAGGCTTAATGGCCAAGCGTTTGACAGGACCCGAAATGTCCTCTGGAGAGGAATCCCCTGATTACCCACTGACCAAGTGCGGAGGGGGAGAAGGTGTCTGATTCACTGGAACAGATGGAAACCCCCAAGGTAAAGTGCTTACTGATGTGGAGACCTCACCTGCTGTGGCATCGGCTGTCTGATGACGATGGAATGGAGAACGAGCCTGCTCCTGGCGCTTCTCCTTCTTCTTTCGCTTTTTCTTGGGAGTGGGAGAAGAAGCACGTTCCCTCGGCTCCTGGAGCTCTTTTTCCATAGATGCAAGGCAACGCTTCAAGAGGTGAGTGTCGAGGGCCTTCTGGTGATGGGTGTGCATGGCCTGGTTAAACCACTGGCAGATCTCATAATCTGCCACACGGTGCTTAGGGCCAGGCAAAGAACGCAACGGGAGTGGTCGTCCCCATGCAGGATTTGGGTGCCGCACTACGAGCACTTTTTCTTTACTTTATGTGGACAACTGAGCTAGTTCACCATGAGGATCCAACGAGTTCAGGTCGATGGCAGGAAAGAACGGGAGGGCAGGTGTGCGGACCACTCCCCCCCATATACTGTCACACTGACGCATGATCAGGTGACGCTGGGGGTGGTCCTCCTCTAATGATTGCTAGATAGAAATTTGCTGTGCAGTCCTGACACCAGGGGACACAGTCCTCTATGTGAAGACCTACTGCAGGAACCCTCTCAAAGTAAGATCTCTTAATTACTTACAGTGTATAGTGGAGTGTTGTTCTGTATAGAATTCCATCCCTTTCAAAATGCTGTTCTACCACAGTTCCAAGGTCATGGAATGCTGTTCTACCCTACTGTGGTAAAACAGCATTCTAGAACCTCTAGAGACTGCATGAGTCAGTTTCATTCTGAAAGCAAAAGAACTCACAAAACACATTTTTCACACAGTACTATACACTATAAAAAATACAGGATGAGCAACTCTATACAGAACCAGTGTGTTTTGCTACCTCGGGGTTCTGATTCCCATGGACCTCTTGAGCTTCGCTCTTGAGGTCAGAGGGAATCAGAATCCCACTGTGGCAAAACACACAGGTTCTGCATAGTTGCCCATCCAGTATTCTCTGTTTTCAGGCTAGGCTCCACCCTCTGGCCAGCCTCTTTTTCCCAACCAAGTTGGTTGGTATAAATATGGGCCACTAGGGGCCGCTGCTCCCCTAAAGACAGAACTCATTCACCTCCAGACAACAACAGGTAGGCCCAGTTCTGGCCTAGAAACCTAGAAGGGTTGAGGAAAGAAAAACAGAGAACTCTTCCTGTTGAAAATTATTTGGGTATAGTATATATAAGCAACTTACAATATTGTAGCAGTTCTATTCCAAGTCCTTCCCTTGCTTCACAGTTGGGTTTTAATGAGCCTCTTTTTAAGCAAGAAAAAGGGGGGAAGGTTAACTCATAACAAACAAGCATTTGCCAATGCCGAATGTTTGCTTGCTGATATTAGCATTGGACGAGCAGGAGTTAGACAGATGCAGAATAGGAATGGCAGTGAAGTATTGAACTCACGCCAACCCCACCTCCACCCTGCAGAGATGGACAGGCATTGGGGTGTGCCTTTGGGTCATCGCCCATAACGCCCACAGAATTTCACCTCACCCTGTCCTGCAGACACCGACAAGTGCTGAAGTGTGCCTTGGGGTGTTCGGCTTGACAGTCACCCCAAGTCATAAGGACATATTCTGAAATGGGTGCAGTATACTAGAATGGGGTGAACTGTGGGGCCAAAGAGTCCAAAGCACACCTCGATGCCTGTCATTGGCTTCAGGGTGGGAGTAGGGGTGGATTGGCATCAGCATTACAGCTGGCAATCCAAAGGCACACCCCTGATGCCTGTCAGTCTGTACAGGGTGGGATGTTATGGTTAGAAACCCTAACACCCCGGGCATTTGTTGGTATTTGCACTACAGATTTTCAAATGGCCTTTTTGTGACCTCCCCCCCCACCTCATGAAAGCATTTAGGACCTCTGCTTATGAACAGTGGCACTGTGATTTTGTTAATCTGTCCCGAACATTGATTTCCCACAGCGACCGCACGATTCTGCGGCAGATGTGCGGAAACACAGTACAGGCAGGATGTGAAAAATGACAGCTGTACCATTCATAGGGAAGTGTGAAGAGATGGCAATGTTGAAAATCTGGAGTGAAAATATTAAAAATGTTTGAAGTTACAAGAATACGTGGAAGCTGCGCAACATATGCTTGTAACACAGTCATTTAGTGGAATTATTTCACCAGATTTTCAACACAGGCAATTTGTGACCTCTGCTCATGAACAGTGTCACAATGATTTTCTTAATCTGTCCTGAGCATTGATTTCACACAGCGACCGCACCATTGTACACCAGATGTGCGAAAAAACATTTCGGGCAGGATGTGAAAAATGACAGCTGCACTGTTCATAAGGAGGTGTACAAAACAAACACTGCCTGGGGCTAAATTAGAGACTGGCCCCATTTAGAGACTTCCTTTGTTCAACTGCAAGCACATTGTTTGCTGCAAACAGCTTGACATTATTGTTCTGTGCATTCAGTACGTTAGATAATTTAGCTAGTAAGCACCTTAATTCTGAAGTATTAACTTCAGATTTATAAAACATCTTGCACTTTATTCATTAGCACTTTATGTAAGCTGATAAAGCACATTTCTTGATTTTCTGCATTTTCTGTTAGAGTCATAGTATGCCATAAAAGCACCTTGTGCTATATAGTGAAATGCACAGCTGCACTTTTAACAATTTAAAATGCACATTATGGCCCAGATATTCAAACTGCGCCAGGCTGTGGCGCAAGCTTGGGCGCAGCTCAGCTTAGCTGCGCAGGGGAGTGGACTGGGCGATATTCAACGGAGCTGCGCCATGGCACAGCATCGTTGAATATCGCACCTTGGCCACCCTCAGTGTGCATGGCGCAGTAGCACTGCGCCAGCGCAAGTGGCCAGAGTGGAGCATAGGGATGCGCCAGCGCAGTTCTATTGCGCTTATGCACAGCAACCACCTATATTCAAACTTGACATGCAAATGGGGGCCATAATGTAGCAAGGTGCAAATGAAGGCCATTTGCGTATCATTATGGCCCCATTTGCATGCAGGTGCCGCCGATCCCCAATGACTTGCGCTGGCGCCTGCCAGGCAGCGGCCGTCAGTGACTGGCGTCCCCTGCAGCCGGCAATGTGCTCCACAGCCTAATCGCGGGCTGCAGTACAAAAGAGAAAATCATAAATCCCTGGTGGTCCAGTGGACCTGCCCGGCCGATCACGGGCTAAGTAAATAAAAATATCCATCACTATCCCTAGTGGTCCAGTGGACCTGCCCGCCCGATTGCAGGCTAAGTAAATAAAAATATCCATCACTATACCTGGTGGTCCAGTGGACCTGTCCACCCAGTCACGGGCTAAGTAAGTAAATATATCCATCACTATCCCTGGTAGTCCAGTGGACCCCCCCACCCCACATGCCCACTGAATCCCACTGCCTCGCTCCCCCCCAGTCAGCAGTGCGCGGCAGCACCCCACCTGCCTGCCACCCCACTGCCCGCCGACTGACACCGTCGGTAGGGCTGTATGCCCATTGGTCCACAGTGTGAGCCAATGGGCATGCAGCCCATACAATACTAAACATTCCAGATATGTGAATGAGATCCACTGGGGTGGGGGGGTCCACTGGACCACCAGGGATAGTGATGGATATATTTGTTTACTTAGCCCGCGATCGGGCTTGCAGATCCACTGGACTGCCAGGGATAGTGATGGATAATTTTTATTTACTGAGCCTGCGATCGGGCTTGCAGGTCCACTGGACCACCAGGGATAGTGATGGATATTTTTATTTACTGAGCCCGCAATCAGGCTTGCAGGTCCACTGGACCACCAGGGATAGTGATGGATATTTTTATTTACTGAGCCCACGATCGGGCTTGCAGGTCCACTGGACCACCAGGGATAATGATGGATGTTATTTATTTACTGAGCCCGCGATCAGGATCGGGCGGGCAGGTCCACTGGACCACCAGGGATATTGGATAGATTTATTTTTTTGTTTTACAAATGCCCACGATCAGGCAGACAGTGGTCCACTGGACCACCAGGGATATTGGACGGATTTATTCTTTTATTACAAATGCCCGTGATCGGGTAGACAGCGGTCCACTGGACCACCAGGGATATTGTACAGATTTATTCTTTTGTTTTACAAATGCCCGCGATCGGGCAGACAGCGGTCCGCTGGACCACCAGGGATATTGTACAGATTTATTCTTTTGTTTTACAAATGCCTGGGATCGGGCATGGGAGGGCGCCGCCAGGTGCAGCCGGAGCTCGGGTGGCCACCCACAGGTGGCAGCTGCCGTGTTGTGCCCTGCAATATGGCAGCTCACCTGTGGGTGGCCATCAGTTGTTCCTTTTTTTTTTGGATCAACTTTGTGCTGGCGCAGGTAGGGGTTGCGCATGCATGGGTCTGCACATCCTGGGCTGAATATCGGGCTGTGCAGGGTATGCATGGGCACGCCCCCCCCACCTGCGCCTGCATACATTAATGATGCGCTCCGATGCATCGGGATTTGTGCCGTGCACTTTTCCCTTTTGAATATCGCGTCGGGGCGCATCTGTGGGTTGCGCATGGCGCAACCCTTTTGAATATCTGGCCTATGTATTTTCACAACTTATAAGGTACTTTATACTTTTTCAAAAGCATCCTATGCACTTTTTCTCTTTTTGTAAATCAACCAGCACCTTATTTACTTAAAGGCACTTTAAAGGGTCACTGTCAGCTTTACCCCTCGTTTTTTGCTAATTTTCCATCACTGGGTTTGTATGCACATAATTGTTCCATGGTTACTGTAGAATGCATCTAAGTAAAGCACAAATGAATCTGCTTACCAGTTTTTGCTAAATATGTATTATTTGTAGTCCTGTCAGCCCGACTTAAAGTCTCCATGTGACCAGAAGCTAAGTCATGTTGAGAACGTGCTGAGACCGCGTGTCTACCTGAAACGCTATCCCATCAAGCATATTTTAACATGGCCATGGTAGAAAACATAAAATCTTTTAGTGCTAGTTATTCTAAACCTGTCCTGGTACTTGAGGCCAAAAACCGGGGGCTCACTGTTGTACAAAATACTTTTGAAAACTGGTGCCCAAATCCTGCTAATGCGAAGCAGCGGCCAGGTTAAAGATCCCATGCACGTGCAAGAATGTGCCACTGCTGCACATGCGCGGGATTTAGGCAACTTTTGTTTTTATCATTCTAGAAGGATCGTTTGGAGGCAATATAGCACAGTGCGTTATGGCTCTGAGCTGCAGATCTGGAGACCTGGGTTTGAATCCCACAGCTGCCTAGGTGCATACTGTGTGATCCTGAGCAAGTCACTTAACTTTCTTGTGCTCCCAGGTCGCATTTTTAAATAAGTTTCAGCTTAGTGTGCTACTCCTGGTTAAACAATGTTCCCTGTTCTCGTTTCCTGTTCTCTTTAGCTTAATTTTGCTATTTTCCCCTCTTAAAGCTCACTGCAACTTTTTGTTGATCATTCTCTTCAATTTAATTTAACCATTTTCTCCTCTTAAGGGGGATCTGCTCATCACAACTTTTGTTGATCGTTCTCTTCAACTTAACCTACTTTTTTCTCTGTTCAATAACTTCCTCCCTTATGAAGGGTCCTATTGACAAGCCTATGTCCTCCTGCCATCAATTAGGATGCAGAGACCTTGATCCCAGTACTACACCAATGCACACAGCTCACCAGATCCCTCTGGTTTTTAACTGCCTAGTGGTGTTATCCTACACCATACATCCTCCCTCTTCCTCCCTGGTCTGATTTCTTCTACTTTCTGCATCACAATATTTCCTCTCACCAAAGGACTACTCATTTGCTTGTCCTTCCTTGCACACCTGCAACCAGCAGATATGATCTCAAACCCTGAATCTGTGCCACCCTTCACTTTGAGGTCATCACCACCCAGCACCCTTGACTTATTGCCCCCTTTCCCACATGGGTCTTTCCCTCACCTTACATTATTAACCCTGGCCCAGTGTAATAAAACCATCCTCCTCCTGCAGTGTTCCAAACGAATACACAAATTACCCTTCCTCCGTCCACCCTCTCCTCAATCCTGCTCATGCCTCCTACTACTGTCAGGTGATGTCAAACTAAACCTGGGACTCAGTAAGAGGCAAAAACCACACAATGAGGGACACTCCTGACCTCCTAACCTCCTGCCCTAATTGGCTTAACTCCAAAGGTCTCAAAATAGTGCATATGAATATACAGAGTATTAGAGGAAAAATGGCAGAATTGGAATCCTGGATAATGTATTACAACCCAGACATTCTCTGCATTACCAAATTGTGGTTAAACCCATCCATACTATTTCACGAGGTCGCCCTTCCTGGCTATACCTACTATAGACAGGACAGGGTCCCCAGAAAGGGAAGGGGCGGTTTAATTTATGCTAGAGATGGATTGGTAGTCAATGAATTAACTGACTTAAAGATCAACTCAGCTGCAGAGTACGTCTTTATGACAGTCACCCTTGGCCAAATCAAGAATGTAACAGTAGGGTGCATCTGTCTACTCCTGAATCAAGCATCCTCCTATGCTGAATTCCTCACTAGTCTGGACTCCCTCCCTAAGAAAGACACTATAATATGCAGTGACTTTAACCTGAATTGGTTTAGGCCTCTTAAAACACAGTACCAAGCTGCCCTACTGGATGCTAAACTGGAGCAACTCCTCAATGATCCCACAAGATGGAATATAAAGTCGGGCAAGCACACTCTCCTAGACTGGATACTAACTAATAATCCAAATTCTAGTGAGGCTGCTGGAATCTTCCTGATGCACTCAGTGACCATTCTCTAACTTTTTGCATCTGGAAGAATAATTCTCTACCCCCCCCCAAAAAAAAATCCATAAAACTAGGGACCTGGAGGGCACTGTGGAGCACCCAACATGACGGCAGCTTGAATTTATACTCCTGTTCAGATGCTGTCTAAAAGTTTAAATTACTGTTTTTCTGGGTGGAATTGGACACTGAAAATAATATACCAGCTGCCTGAAGGGTTGAGGATCACAACATGGGTCCTAAAAGAGACCCCAAACATGTGCCGCAGAAACTGGATGCCTACCTTTCCTCTGCGCATAGTTCGAGAGGAGTGGGGCCTGGGTCATCTTTTTCAGTGGAGCCAGGAGTGAGTGACACTCTGAATCCCAAGATCATGGTGCTACTACAGAAGATTTAAGAGACGGGGAAGACACTAATCATTGCCTAGCTGCTGTGAAAGCCCGATTTACCGAGCTTGACAAGAAAGTGTGGTCAAATGAAAATCAAATCAACAATCTTAAAGCTGAGGGAGACAACGAGTGAAGCAGAACTGCAACATTTGTGCAAGATCTTAATTTTATTTGATTTAAAATAGAGTCCTTAGAAAATGTGCAGAGACAGCCTAATGTGAGAATTGTGGGCTTCCCTCCAAGATTTGCGACCAGCACTGAAATAATACCAGTCATGACCAGAATGATTTTTACTGGTTTGTCCTTATTGCCTGAGGATTCTGGGGTTAAGGTGGTCAGGGCCTTTGCCATCCCCATGTGGTCATGCTCTAGAGGTTTGGGGAGTGTGCGACCAATGACTGCAATAGTGACATTATCTAGCACTGATGGCCGCATACCACTACTACAAGCTGCACGGAAGAGAGGAGACATAATCTGGGAGGGCAGCAACTGCCTTTTTCCCCAGATATCTCCTCACAATCCCAGATGTGAAAAGAAACTCTACAATTGATAAAAAAAATCCCTACTTGAAAATGGGATTGTGGCTTAGCTCTTATTTCCTGCTAAACTCCAAATCAGACATGCTGGTAAAACTCATATTTTGTCGGATCCAGATGCAGCAGCGGCCTTTGCTGCTAAGCTTATAGAGGCCCTTCCTACCTCTGGACAACAAGAGAAGACCTCGGAATCTGAATTGGACACTAATGATTGAAACTAGTGAGGTGACATTTGGTGTTTATCTCTTTCTCCCGGTTAGGAAACCTATGGAAGAAATGCCTTTGATGTTACATTACATTACTGACTTTTCATTGGAATTATAGTTTGTTCTCCTGTTTATTCTTGCTAAAAGCCATGTTGGTAGCTACAATTTAAAAGCTCTACTATATTATCTCCTGCCTACTGAGGGATCATTAATAGATAGGGGCTATCGTACCCCACTCAATTTGTAAACTAGTTATGTTATGTTATATTTTACTATATCTCCTGTTTCCCTATCAGTCAGCAGGTTTGACCTTTTGTGGTAGAGGTGTAAAGCAACTTGACTGAGCCAAGGCCATCTGTACACATTTATTGTATTTTCTCTCTCATTAGGGATCATCAGCCTTCCCATATATTTTTAGAATCCTACAAGGGGCGGTAATAATGGTAAACATCTACTATGGTATAGAATAGGTGAGAGCACTCTATCCTGCGTTATTGTCCAGCCATAGAATACATTCTGTTGTAATTACATGATTGTGTAGTCGCTGTTTAAGGCCATTACTTTAATTTTAAATACTCTATAATATTTGCAGTCTGTGCTTTACTACGCTGTACAACTATTTTACTTTGCTGTGAATAATTGTGTTATATGGTGAATACTATATTTCATATAATCAATAAACATAAAGTTTAAAAAAAAAAAATAGGGACCTAACTAACTGTTGCTGAAGCCTTCTGCTCAGGTCTTGCCGCAGCTGACTAGTCACCAATAACCTCCCTTCTTGACATAAACCTAGCATTAGAATATCTGGTCAATACCTTCACCTGCATCCTTGACTACCATGCTCCCCACAAACTAAGAAGATCAAAAGGCACCCACTCTCCCTGGCTCATACAAGAACTGAGGTACCTCATTCGCTCTCGTGACAAAGCATGGCATGCCTTCAAAACCGCTAGACTCCACTCGGACTGGAACACCTACCGCCAGCTATGCAATATTTGTAAATCTGAGACAGGCAAAGCCAAAAGGGAGCATCTTTTATCACTACAGGAGCTACACCTCTCCAACCCCAAATGTTTCTGGAAGGAAATCAACGCGCTCCTAAAGGGTAATGAAAGGATCTTCACCCAATCAATGACAGCAAAAGACTCCACACTATCCTCACCTATGGAGACAGCGGCAGGGCTGAATCACTTCTTTATGGACCTTGATGCATACAAAACCAACCTTCCTGTTAATTGTCCTGCACCACCAGCTAGCCGCCCAGAATTTCCACACCCACTTTTTCACTTAAAAACTACCTCCCAAAAAGAGGTCTTTAAATTGCTAAGGGGACTTAACCCTGACAGCTCACCAGGGTTTGACTCCCTACCACCCAAATTTCTTAAAATAGGTGCACCTGCATTTGCCTGTCCAATCTCCTGCCAAATAAATAGATCCTTCCTCATGTAAACCATCCTAGACAAATGGAAAACCACAGTTGTTGTCCCAGTACATAAAAGTGGTCTTACCAACCTTATCGAAAACTATAGACCCATATCTATCTTGTGTCCAATTGCTAAGATCCAAGAAAAAATACTTTATAATCAACTATTATCCTACCTTGAACAGACCAGTGCCCTCACTAGTAACCAGCATGGCTTTCGGAAATCGCATGGGACAGAAATTGCTCTCCTGAGGGTCACCACTGATATATTCCAGGCTATGGACCTGGGCAAAGCCACAGGTGCAGTCTTTGTCGAACTGTCGTAGGCATTTGACCAAGTCAACCACTTACGTCTCATCTGTAAGCTTCGACACCTTGGTCTTGACAAAAACTCTCTCTCTGGGGTTTCGAACTACTTAGAGAATAGGTTTCAATGTGTCAACTGGGCCGGTACCATCTTAGTCTTATCTCCTAGCATGGATGGGGTTCCCCAGGGATTAATCCTAGGGCCTCTTCTATTCTCAATATTCATTAATGACCTTCCTCTGAACTGTGGAGGGGCATCAGTTCAGCTACATGTGGATAATGTCATCTTATATAGATCCTCCTGTGACATCTCAAGCATTAACTCTGACCTAACAAATGACTTTCACACTCTAGAAACATGGTTTAAAAATAATCTACTAGTTCTGAACACAATAAAGACTAAATCCATGTTGTTCCACCATACCTGCTTCAACACAACCTCACAGCCTCCCTGGTTATCAAAACATCCACTAACATTCAACTCGAAAATGTTACCGCCTTTAAATACCTGGGTGTAGTACTTGACAAGCATCCATCCTTCGATGAGCGCATAACCTAGTCACTAAGGCTACTAATCAGAAACTAGGCCTTCTATATCACACTGTTCCCTACCTCTCAAGTACTGCAAGAAGCACTATTGCCTCTGCCACCCTTCTCCCAGGCCTCTTCTACGGTGCCTCTATAATCTACTCCTCTAAGACTACACTCCTGAACAAACTGAAAATGGCCTATCACAGAATTGCCTAATTTGCTATTAAGGCCTAAGCTCACGTCCATCACTGTGACGTGCTGAACAATTTGGGTTGGCCATCTTTCATGGCCAGACTTAACCTTCCAGTATATTGCACCACCTTCAAGCTAATACACCTCTCACCTCCTCCAAGTATATCTAACCTACTAACCCTAAAACCCTCCCCATGAGCACTAAGCCCCTCACACCTCCTGATGCTGGGTCTGCCCAAGACTCGCCTAGCTGTTGGAGGAAGATCCTTCTCCTTTGCAGCTCCACAAAAGTAGAATGACCTCCCACACTCACTACTCTCATGCAAGACCATTACTCTCTTCAAAAGACAATATAAGGAAATATTTTATAAGCCTCCTGTATGTAATGGGAACTGTACCTCATCTTCTCCAGACTTGTCCACCTGCTTGCCTGTACTCTCCTGGTGTGTATGATCAATGACTAGGGCTATGAGTCTGTACACAGCCAATTGTCTGTACTCTGCTGCAGTTATGTACTAATTAGCTCTACTATGATTATATTGTATGCTCGTACCAACCTTACTGTTTGTTCACCTGTGTTGCAATTGACATCTGTAATTTGTACTGTCTCCCATTGAATAGGATGGCTAGTCTAGTCCATGAATGTATGGAACTGTCCAATGATATTTGTACATAATTATCTGTACTGTTTTCTTTTGCTTTGAAGATTTGGGTCACCCCTAAAAAGGGGGACTTGACTGTCTCAGAGGGCCCACCCAGTTATCAAAGATTTAAATAAAATAAATAAAATAAAAGTATTTTGCACAAGAACGTGCTCTCGGTTTTCGGGCTCAGATACCAGGATGGGTTTAGAATAACTAACACTAAGAGATTTTATGTTTTCTACTGTGGCCATGTTAAAATATGCATGACGGGACAGCACTACAGGTAGACGCGTGTTTTTGGCACGTTCTCGACATGACTTAGCTTCTGGTCGTATGGAGACTTTAAGTCGGACCAACAGGACTACAGATAATACATATTTAGCAAAAATTGCCAAGCAGATTCATTTGTGCTTTACTTAGATGCATTCTACAGTAACTATGGAACAATTATGTACATACAAACCCAGTGATGGAAAATTAGCAAAAAACGAGGGGTAAAGCTGACAATGCCCCTTTAAACACTTTATAGGCATATATAATGCCAATGCTTGCACTTTCTTTTCATTCCTTTTCATAACTTGGTGCATAGTTTGGGGAGTTTTTGGTGAGGGCTGGATATATGGAATTAGGAAATAAAGGTAGTAGGAAAAAGATATATATATATAAAGAGAGAAAAAGACTGACGTAGATGGCTAGCCCACACCAGTGCTATAAAAAGGTAAAGAACAGGGCAAAGAGATACTGTTGCACAACAGATTTAAAATGTGATGAAGAAAGATGATAGGAAAGACACCCCTCCACCGGGGTACAGGGACTGGCGTAACGCAGTTCTCCCACAGTGGTATTTTGTGCTGTGCTATATGTGGCTGTACCGCCCGTTGTGCAGCACTGGGCTTTTGAATATGGCAGTGCACCAATATGCATGTCCTCATGCCTCTTCTGGTCCCTGCATACATTAACTTTTAGCACTGGCGCTAACACATTGTGTCAGTGCTATTTGATTCTTTGAATATTGCAGCCAGGTGCAAATGTGGCGCAATCCCAATGCAAAGGGTTTGCGCCTGGTGCAAGGTTTTGAATATCTGGCCCCTGATCTCCTAGAATATCTTCTCCATAAAGCACTGCTCTTTGGTTCCAGAACCAGAGGTGACAGAAACCTGTGGGAGAAAGCTTTTGGAGATGATGATGCCAACATACAGAGCATTACCACTGCACACAGACATCACCCATCTCAGTCACTTCAGTCACTTACTCATAAGCCAAAAAAAGTAAAAAAAAAAAAATGAAAGAAATTTTTCAAAACTATTGGTTCTTTAAAGGGAAATGTCCATCTGTAATCAGGCCCCACCTCAGTGTGAGGCAGGGCCCAATTCGCATTTTTGCAAAAAGTAATTTTTTTTTTTTTTACTTGCAGTGTGTTTATTAATTTAGTTTTTATCTAGTTATCCTGCTGTCCCTCCTGCAAATTACATTAATAAACACACTGTAAGTAAAAAAAAAAAAATATTACTCTCTTTGAAAATGCTAATTGGGCCTGACTTGCACTGAGGAGAGGCTTGATTGCTGGTGGACATTTCCCTTTAAGGATACAGACTGTCTCTCTATACAGGTGACACACTACTAAAATAGATTTTTTTTTTAAATATATGTTCTACTCTGCTCCCTCAAAACAGTACTCAAAACTATTATGCAAAAGCAAATGGATCCCAGGGTGGTAGCCTAAATAAAACATTGGCTGGATAACAGAATACAGAGGATAATAGTAAACGGAGTCCACTCCAGAGAAAGGGGGGTTCCTAGCGGGGTACTGCAGGGTTCAGTATTGAGGCTGGTCCTTTTTAATGTCTTTATAAGTGACATTGTGGAGGAACTGGAAGGAAAAGTATGCCTCTTCGCAGATGACACAAAGATCTGCAACAGGGTTGATACACTCGGGGGGTGGAAAGGATGAGAAGGGACTTGGCAAGGTTGGAGGAATGGTCAGAAGTATGGCAGCTTAGAATCAATGCAAAGAAGTGCAAAGTAATGCATCTGGGAAACAAGAACCCAGTGGAAGAGTACACAATGGGGGTTACTAACAACAACAGAAATGGAAAAGGACGTGGGGGTAGTCATACCAGATGACCTAAAGGTAGGCAGACAATGTGAGAGGGCAGTAAAGAGGGCTGGGGGATACTGGGATGCATAGAAAGAGGCATCACCAGTAGAAAACAGGAAGTTGTCATCCCTCTGTACAGACAGTTGGTGAGACCCCATCTGGAGTACTGCGTGCAGTCCTGGAGACCCCATCTCTGCAAGGACATAGACATGATGGAGGCAGTCCAGAGGAGAGCAACTAAAATGGTGCATGGTCTGCACCAGAAACCATACGAAGAGAGACTAAAGAAGCTTAATATGTATACTCTTGAGGAAAGGAGGGAGAGGGGGGACATGATAGAAACTTTCAAGTACCTCAAGGGAATCAACAAAGTCCAAGAGGGTAGCATCTTTCAGAAATTGGAGATGTGCAAGAACAAGGGGACACAATTTGAAGATAGAGGGGAGACGGCTCAGGGGCAACGTGAGGAAGTATTTTTTCACAGAGTTGATGATGGATGCATGGAACGGCCTTCCTGAGGAGGTCGTGGAGTCAAAAACAGTGGGGGAATTCAAGAATGCAAGGGACAGACATAAAGCAATTATAGTGGGGGGTAGGAGGAAGTAGGCTGTTGGTTAGCTAGGATATGCAGCTTATCCGATAGGTAAGGAAATAGGTAGACTTCGTGGGCCAAGCGGTCCTTATCTGCCATCAAAGTCTATGTTTCTATGTAAATGACCATACCAGCCAGCTAAATTGAAACTGACTGAAAGAAACATTTTCATAGAAACACTGTGGAACTCCTTAGGCGGAACAGATCGCTACTATGGAAGTATTTAAAAATAAAAATGAGTCTGCCATTTAAGGCACAGCGCTGTGAGAGAGCAGAACACTTAAAAGGGTCCATGGAGGGTTTGGAACACGAGATGAAAAAATTACTTACCATAGTAATCTTGTTTCTTCCCAGTGATTCTCAGGTATGCATAACTTTCTGCAGCAAGTCTTCTAGGTAGGACTGCCTGCCGGAGAATAGAACACATGCAAACGATGGAACTCTTTGCACGTGAGAACTTTTCAAACACTGCCTCCACTAACTGCCAGTGTTCTAAACCTCCTCAGATTTTGTAGGAGCCTTGAAAGGCAGGTCCAAGAGTGTATAATACTATAATTTTAATGATAAATAAAATTAGGATTTGCAGAAATCCAAAACTAGGAAAATCCCAAACCTCCAGCTGGAGGAACAATATAATCAAATAATCAGGAAAAAATGCCAGAAACACCTAAGAAGAAATACAATTGAACCCTGTTTACTAAAACCAGGACTAGATGTAGTGAATATGCATTCCGAGGATATACGGTGTTTCGGTGGCACCAGCATGCGGAGTGCAGAGGCTAAAGTTCTGGAAGGGGAGGTAGGGTGGAAGTTATGAATACCTGAGCATCACTGGGGAGAAACAAGATTACTATGGTAAGCACTTTTTTTTTCTAACCCCAGTAATGCTCAGGTATTCATAACTTTATACAGACTACAAAGCAGTACCACTGGAGGTGGGCACAGAACTTACTTTGGAAACAGACATTGCAGGACTGCTGTACCAAACCTAGCATCATTCCTGGACAAAATATCCAGGTCGTAGTGCTTTGTAAAGGTGTGTACTGTTTTCCAGGTAGCTGCTTTACAGATGTCCACTAGTGGAACATCTCTGGCAGCTGCTAAGGTAGCGGCTGTCCCTCTCGTAGAGTGGGCCCTCAACCCTATTGGAGGCTCCCTACCAGCTTTAGTGTAACAGAATTCGACACACTGTACTATCCATCGAGAAATTGTCCTTTTTGATGCTGGATTACCTTTTCCTACATCCCCATAAGTCAGGAACAGTTGCTTTCTGTTCTGCCTATGGTCCTTAGTGGCTGTCATGTAATAGCTGAGAGCCCTTTTTACATCCAGACTGTGAAACCTTCTTTCACCAGAACTGGAATGGTCAATGAAGAAGACAGGAAGAGTAATGGACTGGTTCAGATGAAAATCCGGAATCACCTTGGGGAGAAATTTTCTATTTATTCTGAGGACTACCTTATCTCTATGAAATGAGATACAGTCCTGGTCGATACAGAGAGCCTGGAGCTCACGGATGCTTGTTGCAGAAGTCATTGCCACTAGGAAAACTACTTTCCATGTGACATATTTCAAATGAGCTGTAGCCATGGGTTCAAAGGGGAGGGCCCATGAGCTTAGCTATACACACATTAAGATCGCATGCTGGTTGGCTGGCCCAGTGGCGTAGAGGGTTGAGGCGCTGGCACCTTACCTTGACCCATGCCAGCGACCCAGGTTCGGGAACGAGCCCAGGTCGTCGGAGGGCGGCAAAGGGGGGGGAGGGCGGAGCTGGACGGAGCTGCCGGCAGGCAAGCTCTCCTCTCCGGGGAGGTAGTGTGGCATCCCTCAGCTGATGGCTATCCCCAGTGGAGGCTAGGGGAAGCACGGGCTCAGAGGGAGCCCAGGCATTAGGCCATGCGGTGGGGTGGGGGAAAGGAGTCATAACTGGGGCTGTATGGGGCATGCGCATCTCCACGCGCATGCGTGCATACTCCTGGGGCCCCTGGGAAAAAAAACTGTAGTGGAAATACACTGGTAGCAGGATGAAGACCGACTCCCTGCAGGTGCTGCTCCCGGGCCGGGCAAGGTAAGCGCCGGTAATTCCGAGGGATGGGGCTGGGGGGTCAGTTGGATGGGGGCTGCCCGCGAAGGCGCAAAAATTGAAGTCATGATAAAAAAAAAAAGATCCCATGCTGGCATGGGTACCCTGTGAGGGGGATGCAAATGGTTCCATCCTTGAAGAACCTTCTAAAAATAGGTTCTAAGGCTACTGTTACCTTTGCTCCAGCAGAAAGGTAAGTAGACACTGCTGCCAGGTGGACCTTTAAAGAACTGGGTTGTAGGCCCAGAGAATGCAAATGAGAAAGATAGTCCAGGACGGCTGGCACTCCAGCCTGGGCTGGTACCAAATCTCTCTAGCGGAACACCAGATGGAAAAACTTTTCCATTTGGAAGAATAGGTTTTCTTAGTGGAAGGGTTCCTGTAACCCCTCAATATGTTTAACACAGCCTCAGGGACATTTAGATTAACATATTTTAACTCCTCAAGAGCCAAGCCTTGAGATTGAGGGACTTGAGGTTCAGGTACAACAGGGTTCTCTGATTGGAGGTCAATAGGTTGTGCCTCCAAAAGAGATGTATCGGTTTGACTATAGACATGGAGAGCAGTAGAGTACCATGGCTGCCTGGGCCAATCTGGAGTTATCAAGCTCAGAGATGCTGACTGGGATCTGAGCTTGAGTAACATGCTGAAAACCAGAGGAAATGGAGGGAAGGCATACAGGTACCTTCCTGACCCATCTAGAGACAGAGCATCCAGAGAAAGTGTGCCCTGATCCAGTGGTCTGCAGCAGTACTGTGGTAGGTGGTGGTTCTGGTGGGACGCAAACAAGTCTATCTCTGGAGTGCCCCACCATCTGAAAATCACTTGCACCACCTGTTAAGGGTCCATTTGTGATGGGCCTGATTGATTTGACTCAAGCCATCTGCCAGGGTATTGTCTTTCCCTGGCAAGTGGGCTGCCTGCAGGGATACTCCCAAGGAATAAGCCAGAGTCAAGATTTTCATGACTTCTGTGCAGAGGAGGCCTGACCTGGTGCCCCCGCTTGTTTATGTAGTACATTGTGGTGATGTTGTCTGTTCTGACCTGTACCACCCTTCCTTGTACTAGTGATGAGAAAGCTTTTAGAGCCAGTAACACAGCTCTAAGTTCCAGCAAATCTGTATGCTGAAGGGACTCTGCAGCCGACCAGGTGCCTGGGTTGTGTGATCCCCTAGATGGGCACCCCAGCCCAAGAGGAATGCATCTGTTGTAAGAACAACTGAGGGAGACTCTGAAAAGGAATTCCTTGTCTTAGGTCGGATTCCTCTTTCCACCACTGGTGGGCCTGTAACAAAGTCCTCGTTACTGGAATGGGCTTTGAAAAAGAATCTTTTCTTTGACTCCAGTGAGCTCTGAGGTGGAACTGAATGTCTCCCATTTGGAACCTGGAACCGAGCACTGTGCCTATGGAAGCAGCCATATGACCCACTAGCAACAGAAACTGTCTTGCAGTTTTTGGTTTGTGCAAGCTGAAAGAATTTGCAATCAGCTGGAGACTTTTTACCCTGTCCAGAGGCAGAAAAGTCCTGCCCTGTAGGGTATTGATCTCTGCCCCTATGAACTGCAGGATTTGAGCAGGAATGAGTACTGACTTTTTGTGATTAATTAGGAATCCCAGAGACTACAAGAGGTCTTGAGTAATCTGTAGGTAACATAGAAACATAGAATTTGATGGCAGATAAGGACCGATTGGCCCACCCAGCCTGCCCATTTCCCTACCTAACGGATAAACTGCAGATCCTAGTTAACCAACAGCCTACTTCCTCCTACCCCCCACAAGAATTGCCTTATGTCTGTCCCATGCATTCCTGAATTCCTCCACTGTTTTTGACTCTACAACCCCCTCAGGAAGGCCCTTCCATGCATCTACAACCCTCTCTGTGAAGAAATACTTCCTCACATTACCTCTGAGCCGTCCCCACCTCTATCTTCAAATTGTGCCCCCTTGTTCTTGCACATCTCTTTTCCTGAAAGATGCTACCCTCTTGGACTTTGTTGATTCCCTTGAGGTATTTGAAAGTTTCTATCATGTCCCCCCTCTCCCTCCTTTCCTCGAGGCTATATGTAACCCCCCCCACTAATGGGGGTTCTCAAAAAGTCTTCCTTGAGCTTGCCTAAATGCTCACTGCCAGGCTGGTGTTCTGCATTTTAGCAGTTTAAATGTATTGCCAGAGAGTGCCTGTATAGCCTCTGTGTACTGTCTCTTTAAGAGCTGACTGGATTGCAGTCATAATTAATTTGAGAGGAAGCTCTGTTAGAAGATGTACTTGTTTGCTGATCATTTGTTAGAGTAGTAATAATATTGCAGTTTGTTCTAACCTGCCTTTTTTGCAGCATGGACAGTTCTGTTTGTTTCCATCATCTTGGTTCTGGACTGCAGAATGGGCCAATCAGTACATTTGGGACTCTAAAATGGAGCCTGCCTACAGGGGCTTGGTGGGGCCAAAACTTATAGAAATTGTAATTTTGGGCTTTTGGCGCCTAAAATAATCTGGAGGGGGAGCCCTTGTTGTGACTGACAGACAGATCAGCCAACTGAACCTTTTTGATCTTGGGGAAAGTCCCACACTGCTTACAATTTCAGTTAGATCTGAGTTGGGAAGTGAAGAAGTAACAGCTCGAGATAGTTCGAGCAGCAATCCATAGTGGATTCGCGCAGCAGGACTGTGGAAAGGCCTGAGTTTGGCCCGCATGTCTGCCTGCTGTTCCTGAGAGGGAACTTGTGCTTTTTTCAGACTGAATCTGAATCTGGAGAGTGAATTAAGCCACTGAATTGTGACCAGGCTTTAACCTGAAGAAGACCGAAGCTTTGCTGAATGCGATTGGCCTGTCAGAACTTCCAGCTACCTCTGAACTCCCGGATTGTGCAGATACTCTGTAATTGTAACTGGAGAGCCATTTGCCTGGCACAGTGGAATTTCCTTACATGTGAATGTGCCGTGAGCTTATCGTGGGTTGTGATTTGGTTCCCCACTGTGTGTCTGAACTGTGTTTTGCTTGCTGGAGGCTGTATCCAGCTCCACAGACTGAATCTGTATCCATTTCCATTTGCCTGTGCCCAGCTACACTGGCCCAGCCAGAATACCTGCTACGCAGAGAAAGTCATCGACGAGAGACCAGCCTCGGGATCAGCCCCCTGCTCAGTACCTTGAACAGGAATGACACCTCAGTGATTCGTGCTGGCCCTACTTCTCTGGGCACTCCAGCTCAACAGCCTGCAGTCTTGATTTTGTCCTGCCTGTGTCCAGTATTGGGTATCGTGTGTAAAAATCAGGGTAGCTCCCAGCAACAACAGCTAAATCAAAAAGTGTTGTCATCTGATTGTCTTGTTGCCTTTTCTTTCACAAACTGAGCCCTCCGGCTCCAGATTGCAAATAGTGTGTGTTGTGCATGTTGCTTTCTGCCATCACAGGGCCCCCACCAGCTACAACGTTCCTGGCTAGCCCACCGTTTTCCTACCTGGGTATGCAGATTGTTTGACTGTGTAGGGACTCTGAACTGCATGCATAACTGTTTGATTAATGTAGCTTTTAAGCAAATCAACCTGATTACGCCCCTCTCTTGTTCAAGTCCCCTGAATAAATCAGATTTAACTTTGTTTGCATTTAACCTGACTGTGGTTCCAGTTTGTGCCAAAAGTATTGTACTGTTGCTGTTTGCTGTGCTTAACCTTGTTTTACAGGGGTTCCCAGGGTCAAGCTAGAGGAACCAGCCCTGGTGGTAAGTGCAGACAGTGTGGGTAATCACCTGGTGAATAAGGGTCATTGTGAAAGTAATTAGTGCATATTGTTCAGGCCACTAGAAGGGAAAGAAGGGGGGTTACAGTGTCCCAGAGGGCTGTGCCCAGGTTAGCTTGACCACTAACAACCCTGACCTCCAGGTGGAGGCACCCGTTTCATTACCCAGGCCCCTTAACTTGCTACTAGCCAAGCAAGAAGGAGTAGTAGCCCATGGGATAGTGCCATCTAGGGGTTACATATACATCTTAAGCTCCTTTAGTCTTTCTTCATATGTCTTCTGGTGCAGACCCTGCAACATTTTGGTTGCCCTGCTCTGGACAGCCTCCACCCTATCTATGTCTTTGCGAAGATGGGGTCTCCAGAACTGTACACAGTACTCTAGATGTGTCCTTACCAACTGTCTGTACAGAGGGCCAACAAATTCCTGTTTTCTACTGGTGATGCCTCTCCCTATGCATCCCAGTATCCCCCCAGCCCTCCTTACTGCCTTCTGACATTGCTGGCCCACCTTTAGGTCGTCTGATATGACTACCCCCAGGTCCCTTTCCATTTTTGTTGTCAGTATCTCACCCCGCACTGTGTACTCTTCCCCTGGGTTTTTGTTTCCCAGGTGCATTACTTTGCACTTCATTGCGTTGAATCTAAGCTGCCATACATTTGACCATTCCTCCAACCTTACCAAGTCCCTTTTCAGCCTTTCCACCCCACCTTGCGTAGCAACCCTGTTGCAGATCTTTGTGTCATCTGCAAGGAGACATACTTTCCCTTCCAGTCCCTCTACAATGTCACTTATAAAGACATTAAAAAGGACTGGCCCCAGCACTGAACCCTGTGGTACCCCACTAGTAACCCCTCTTTCTTCACTGTGGACTCCATTTACTGTTACCCGCTGTGCCCTGTTGTCCAGCTGTAACCCCCCAACAAATGGGGCTTCCCGAAAAGTCTTCCTTGAGCTTGTCTAAATGCTCACTGCCAGGCTGGTGTCCTGCATTTTAGCAGTTTAAATGCGATTGCCAGAGAGTGCCTATATAGCCTGTGTGTACTGTCTCTTTAAGAGCTGCCTAAATTGCAGTCATAATTAATCTAAAAGAGAGCTCTGTTACAAGATGTGCTTGTTTGCTGATCATTTGTTAGAGCAGCAATAATATTGCAGTTTGTTCTAACCTGTCTTCTTTGCAGCATGGACAGTTCTGTTTGTTTCCATCATCTTGTTCCTGGACCGCTGAAATGTGCCAATCAGTACATTTGGGACTCTAAAATGGAGCCTGCCTAGAGGGGCTTGGTGGGGTCAAAACTTGTAGGAATTGTGGTTTTGGGCTTTTGGTGCCTAAAATAACCTGGAGGGGGAGCCCTTGTTGTGATTGACAGACAGATCAGCCAGCCGAATTTTTTGAATCTTGGGGAAGTCCCAAACTGCTTGCAGTTTCAGTTAAATCTAAGTTGGGAAGTGAAAAAGTAACAGCTCGAGGTAGTTTGAGCAGCAATCTATAGTGGATTCGCATGGGAGAACTGTGGATAGGCCTGAGTTTTGGCCTGCATGCCTGCCTGCTATCCCTGAGAGGGAACTTATGCCTTTTTCGGACTGAATCCGAACTTGGAGAGCAAAGTAAGCCACGGAATTGTGACCAGGCTCCTATCTGAAGAAGACTGAAGATTTGCTGAATGCGATCAGTCTGTCTGGACTTCCAGCCACCTCTGAACTCATGGATTGTGCAGACTCTGTAATTGCTATTGGAGAGCCTTTTGCCTGGTACAGTGGAATTTCCTTACATGTGAATGTGTTGTGTGCTTATAGTGGGTCGTTATTTGGTTCCCCACTGTGGTTTGAATTGTATTCTGCTTGCTGGAAGCTGCACTAGAATTTCCTTACATGTAAATGTGCTGTGTGCTGCTAGTGGGTAGTGATTTGGTTCCACACTATGGTTTGAACTGTATTCTGCTTGCTGGAAGCTGCATCCAGACCCATGGACTAAATCCAAAATCATCTCCATTGGGCCTGGGCCTTGCCACACTGGCCCACCCTGACTACCCACTGCACAGAGAACGTCATCGATGAGAGACCTGCCTGGGGATTAGCCCCCTGCTCAAAACTTGAACAGGAATGATGCCTCGGTGCTTCGTGTGGGCCCTGCTTCTCCGGGCATTCCAGCTCAACAACCTGTAGTCTTGATTTCGTCCTGCCTGTGTCCAGTATTGGGTATCATTAGTAAACATCAGGGTAGCTCCCTGCAAGAACAGCTAAATGTAAAGTGTTGTCATCTGATTGTTTTGTTGCTTTTTCTTTCACAAACTGAGCCCCTCCCCCCAGCTCCGGATTACAAGTAGTGTGCATTGTGCATGTTGCTTTCTTCCATCACAAGGCCCCAACCAGCTGCAACGTTCCTGGCTAGCCCACCATTTTTCTATGTAACCCCACTGCAAATGGGGGTTCCCAAAAGTCTTCCAGGAGCTTGCCTGAATGCTCCAAGTCTGGGCGGTGTTTGGCATCTGAGCTGTTTAAATGTGGTTCCAAGTAAGTGCTATTTGAGCCTCCATGTACTGTCTCTTTAAGAGCTGTCTGCTTGCAGACTTAATTAGTTTGTATGGGGGGACTGTGTATTTAATGCTCGAATCCCGCCCGGGCTGCTGTCAATTCGCTCCGTTTCTGCCGTTGCTACATGTGCAGAGGGAGCCTTGTTGAAAGATATAACTGTTTGCCAGAAATCATTTACAGTGACTGAGAAAATATAATTTGTCTAACCTGTCTTCATTTCAGCATGAACTGTTTCAGTGTAACTCTTTCATTTTGGTCCTGAATAGCTGACTTGGACCAATCAGGATGATCGGGAGACCCTAAAGTGAAACCTGTGGACGAATCGGAACTTGGACTCTCAATTTTGAGCCAGCCACAAGGGGATTGTATGGGCAGTGACTCTGGGAAATGTAGTTTTAACCTTGACGTCTTTTTCCACCAACAGAGGGAGTCTTATTGTGAGTGACAGCCAAACCAGCCAACAGAATGGCGTTGAGCTAAAGGAAATGCCCTGCTCTGTGACTGGAAAGATTAGATCAGTTGTGACTGTGAAGAGAGAAGGAGTTCTGTGCTTCTGTGGTGTATAGTTTCACGTGGGAAGCACGTGTGAGGCCCTGAGTTTCAGTCTGCAGCCTTTGTGAGTGCCAGTTTGGACTGAATCTGAGTTGTGAGGAGAAAGAAGCACTAGAAGTGTGGAAATCAGGCTCACCCTGTAGAAGACTGGAGAAATTGCTGAATCGTGCTTGGTCTGTCAGGAACAGAAGCTGCTGTGTGTGCTCCCGGGTATTTTGCAGTAATTGCGATAGGGATTGAGGAGCAGTCTGCCTGGTATAGTACTTTCCTTTTACATATGAATGTGCGTAGTGCTTGTGGGGAATCACTATTTCCAATCCCCAGTGCTGTGTGCTGTATGTTGAAGCTGGAAGCAAACCACAGCTTGTCTCGGACTAAATCCGTTTGCTATCAACTGCAGTGGGATCCAGTGACAAGGACTTTGTCTCCATGCCTTGTTATTCTGGCAATCCAGAAGAACATCCACCATCCGGTTTTCAGCTTGCGTATTGTGAGTACAAGTCAGGGTATTCTCCTGCAGCCTGTTTTCAATCACAAGTGTGTCATCTAATTCTTGTTGTTTCACTGCTTCATGGACTGAGCCATCCGGCTCCGGATTACAATTGGGTGTTGTGCATATATTTTCTTCTACAGGGCCCTATCCATCTGCACCTGCCGGCCAACCCTGGGCAACAGACCTGGCTAGCCCCCCCCCAACCTGGGTACCCAGAGTGTGACTTTTTAGCCGCTGTATGTGTGCACAGTATTGTGATTTAATGCCACCAATTAACCTCATTTCCCCCTCCCGTGTTACTGCCCCACTAAATAAATCAGATTTTTTGTTGTTATACTATACACTGTCTGTGGTGTTGGTACTTATGGAAATAGTATTGTGTTTAGTGTATGTATTGTTTAACCTTATTTTACAGGGGGTCCTCAGAGAAGAGCTGCAGAATCAGTCTCCAGGGTAAGTGGTATCTATATGAGTTGTAAAAAAACAAAGACAAGGCGCTGCGTCAGCATGTGGTCTAAAAGCAAAACAAAATGGTTATATTAAATGCACGCTGAAAATAGAAAATAGAGTTAAAAATCTACGTTTCGACCTTAGGTCTTCTTCAGGAAATATCTAAAAGAGAAAAAAACAAGTTAGTGTAGAGGAGAGGTAAAATGAGAGAGATATATATGTGGAGAAAGAAGAAGGGGGAGGCAAAGAGAGAAGAAGTGATAAATGGTAAGATTAAGAGAGAATCTGTGAAACAAAAGGTGATGATGGAAGATAAAACATAATGGGAGAGAAAGAGCTGGGAAGTTCCCAGGTAGAGACAGATTAACAGGGCCTTGTAAGAAGGTTGAAAGGTGACAAATGTGTGAGAAGGAGACAGAAATGGAGACATATGGTGAAAATGAAAAATAAATCAGTACAAAAACAAACTGACTTTAGGAAAAAAAAAAAAGGGAGGCTGAAAGATGTTAGTGGAAAATAAGTCTATCATTTAAACCAGAGGGCTGCTGGGAGCCAAGGCGGATGATCAGCTTGGCTTCCATGTTTTTTCTATGGTTAGGATCCCGGAAGCCCTGCTGAAGGACACAAACATCTATATGAGTGAACAGTGTATATACGTGGGGTACTGGGGCTGTAACTCCGGTGTACGGTGTGAGCCACTAGAGGGAATAAAAGGGAGTCTCAGTGTCCCAGAGGGCTGTGACCAAGCTAATCTAACCACTACAAACCCTGACCTCTGGGTGGAGGCACCCGCCATAGGACCTAGGCCCCTCATCCTGTCCGTAGTCAAACAGGGAAGGGTAGTAGCCCTTGGGATAGCGCCACCTAGAGGTACATCTTGGAGACAACGCTGGGATTAGCGTCCTCTCATGGCCACATTTACGAATTACTGTTAAAAATAAATGGATACCCCAACAGAAGTGGCTGTACACCAGTTGGTGGGGTGGTGTACTGGGCAGGCGATCGACCCCCAAAATGCTATACTTATCTTGGATATCCCACTGGGTACCAGTACAGACACTGTAGAAGGAGTACTTTCCAAGGTAAGGTGGAAGGTTTACAAAACCCTGTGGTGGTGGGTTGACATGCTAATCTGCTCACCCACACTTTCATGGCCCTAGTAGAGTATAAGGACCCCATAGATAGCTCCAAAGTGCCACAGACTATTACCCCAGAGGGAGCCCTCACTGCCTGGAGAGTGATAACTAAGGACAGTAAAGATCCGGGGGGGAATGACCCCCCCCCACTATCTGAAACTTTTGAGCAGAAATTTGCTAAATTGTTGCTGGAGGAAGGGAAAACTGTGGCGGATTTAAAGAAACTATTATTGCCACCTGGTGGCGTTCCTCCCCTAACACCCTCTCCCCCTCCCGCACCCGTTATTGCCCCTCCTTCTGTGCCAGTGCTAGCCCCTATGTTTGTACCTGCCATTAGTCATGACTCTTACCATAAACTCAAAGTATTCTCTGGCATCCGCCCCACTCCAAATGGGGAGGTCGATCTAGAAACCTGGATAGACTCTGCTACTCTTGTGGTACAAGACTGGCAATGCTCTGAGGCAGAAAAAAGGGCTCGCCTGGGGGAGAGCCTCCAGGGACCCGCCCAATGTACTTTTCGCTTCCCTGAGAGTCTCGGACCCTGATGCCAAAGCCCAAGAGTACTTAACTGCCCTTGAAAATGTGTTTGGGACACCACTAGTGTTGAGGCCTTGAAATGGAAGCTTAAAGATGTTAGACAACAGCTGGGGGAATTGTTATCTGCCTATATGGATCAATTAGAGGGAATCTTGCAAATCATTTTTCGAAAGGGGGGTTGGACCCGTAGTGAAGTGGACCGGGTAAGACTGGATCATATACTCTGCTCTGCCCGACACTCTGGCTGGTTGTTGCTCAAATTGCAATTGCATCAAAGGAAACCTGGCCCCTTGCCTTTCCATGTGCTGATGAAGGAGGTACGGGAAGTTGAGGAGGAGGAAGGTTTTTCAGAGCCCTGTGCAGTTGTAGCTGCTACATCCCCTGCCCCAGGTGCGGTGTCAGATGCTGATGATCTGGAATCACTGAAATCACATGACAAAACCCAAGACCCAAATGTCAGCCAAGGGGGGGGTGCAGCCAGAGATGGATGGCTACCGATGTTCTGCCATGGGATGAACTGTTGAGGGAGATTAGGAAAGCAACAGATAGTCTCATCATGAAGGCCACTTCTATGAGTACGGGCCCTGACGCTTGCCCGACTGCTTCTGCTATGGGGGTGGGGGTGCCCACCCAGGCACCTCCTGCTGACAGCAGCTCAGAACTTGATGTCTTGGCTATGGAAGTGAGGGAACTAAAGAGATATCTTCAAATGTCCAACCCACCGCCGGCTGAGGTGGCACCAAGGTTTTCTATTGATACTGCCAATGCTGCAGCCCCCAATGTGATGCCTCGGCCCCCCCAAACTTCAGCAGACACATTTTGCCATAATTGTGGGAAGGATGGGAAGAGAATGCCGGTCTCTGAAAGACTTGGAGAGAGCGGTGAGCCGGTTACAAGGAGAGCTTTGGAGCACAAAACAGAGGTGCACAAAATGACTGCAGTGAAGGTCCCAGAAATGCTAACTCATGTCCCTTTGTGACAAGATCATCTGCCCAGGCCCTTGCCACCGCCTCTCCAGACTGGTTCAGAATAGTGGGTCCCTCCATGGAGACCATTGTGAAGGTGAATGGAGTGTCTACAAGAGCTGTATTGGACAGTGGCTCCCAAGTGACAATTATGTTTCAGGACTGGTATCAGACACACCTGTCTGATGTACCCTTACAACCGTTGGAAGGACTGCATGTCTGGGGGTTAAGTGAGAAGACCTACCCCTATTCTGGGTATATCCGAATTTGGTTATCTTTTCCCACCTCCGTGGCTGGAGTGGCTGAGCAAGTAGAGACCCTGTCATTAGTGTGTCCCCCTACCGGACTGTATGATGGGATTCCTCTACTAATTGGGACGAATGCGCATATGTTTGGACGGTTGGCGCAGTTGTGTTGTGAGAAACAAAGGTCAAGAACTGGTAGAGCTTTGAGAATCCTGGCCTTGATCAAGAAGGCCTATGAGGCACAGAGAGATGCTGAAAAAGTGGACCCAAAGGAACCGGTTGGAATTGTCTGGAAGAAGGATCCGGAGTCTCTGATTCTGGCACCAAATGCCCAGTGTACCTTACAAGGGGAAGTCTGTATCAGAAAGGATGTCAAGAATAAAATCCTCATGCTGGATGCACCAGGCAATGGGAAATTGCCGGAAGGACTGCTGGTCAAGCCATGTATTTTGCCTGCCAGAGCCCATGCTTATGCCAGAAGGGTAATGGTTCAAGTTCATAATGTGTCTGATAGATTTGAGTAAATAGAGGTTGCACCCTGGCTAATGTACATTGTGCAGATACTGTAGTGCTGCCCAGTAACAAGTGTTTGGGGAAGAATGACAGAGTGATGCCCGACTTGTTTGATTTTGGGGACTCCCCGTTGCCAGCCGAATGGAAGATGAGAATTAGTAGAAAACTTGCCCAGAGAGACCAGGTTTTTTCTTTAAAGGAATGGGACGTAGGATGTGTGCAAGGAGCTGAATACCACATCCAGCTGCATGATGAAAGGCCATTTCATGAGAGGTCTCGACACCTGGCCCCTGCTGACATAGATGGTGTGAGAAGGCATCTGCAAGAGATGCTTGCTGCTGGTGTAATACAAGAATTCCGAAGCCCATATGCTTCACCTACTGTGGTAGTGAGAAAAAAGAATGGGACAGAAAGAATGTGCGTGGATTATCGCACCTTGAACCGGCGGACTATCCCTGATCAGTATACAATGCCCTGCATTCAGGATGCTTTAGACTGTCTGAACAGTAGCAAGTGGTTCTCCGTGCTGGATCTTCGCATTGGGTACTACCAGTTCCCAATGGCCCTGGAAGATCGTGAGAAGACAGCCTTTATCTGCCCACATGGTTTCTATGAATTCATGAGGATGCCTCAAGGGATTTCAGGTGCTCTAGCCACTTTTCAATGACTGATGGAGCGTACAGTGGGGGACATGAACTTATTAGAGTGCCTGGTGTACCTAGATGATGTTATTGTGTTTGGCAGCTCACTGGAGGAACATGAGAGCAGATTATTCAAGGTGTTGTACCGACTGGAAGACTTTGGCCTAAAACTGTCCATCGATAAATGTCAATTCTTCCAAACATCTGTAAAGTATGTGGGACACATAGTCTCCACCGAGGGAATAGAGACCGACCCAAGTAAAGTTGAGGCTTTGACCACCTGGCCACAGCCCCACAATCTAAAAGAACTGCAAAGATTCCTGGAATTCTGTGGCTACTATCGCCGTTTCATCAAGGACTATTCAAGAGTGATCCGTCCTTTACTTAATCTTACTCAAGGTTACCCTCCTACCCACAAAAAATACAAGAGGTCAGTTTCTTTTGAGCCTGAGAGAGTGTATTTCCATCCCAATGAAGTATTTGGAGCCAGATGGACACCTGATTGTGAAGCTGCTTTTCATGAGATTATATATCAATTTACCCACTCTCCTGTCCTTGCCTATGCAGATCCAGTGAAGCCCTATGTCTTGCACACTGATGCTTGCCTGCAAGGCTTGGGGGCTGTATTGTACCAAGAGCACAAGACTGGCCTGAGACCAGTGGCCTTTGCCAGTAGAAGCCTGACCCCATCTAAAAAGAACTATCCTGTACATAAGTTAGAGTTCCTAGCTTTGAAGTGGGCTATTGTTGACCAGTTCCACGAGTACTTGTATGGGGCTAAGATACTAGTAAAAACTGACAATAATCCTTTGACCTATGTGCAGACTTCAGCTAAGTTGGATGCCACTGGCCATAGGTGGCTTTCTGAATTATCTACATACAACTATGCTGTTGAATACAGAGCAGGCCTGAACCACTTTGATGCAGATGCTCTCTCCCGGAGGCCTGTTTCCCAGAATGACTGGGTCAGACTGTCAGAACCTGCTATTCGAGCACTCTGCCAGAAGTTTGACAGGGAGGAACAAATGTCCACGGACGCAGTGGACTGTATGGTGGATTGTTTGGGACCCTCTGAGAATTGCATACCTGCTGCTTATTGCCACTTTTCTGCAATAGACATTAGTGCACTGCCTCAGCTGGACAATGACAGTATTCAGCGGGCTCAATCCCGAGATCCCATGATCAAATTAGCTTTAGAAGCCCTCTACGCAGGGAAAGATGTGTCCAAACTACGCTCCACTGATTTGAGAATTGCATTGTTATACAAGGAAGGTCATAAGTTGAAACTGATCGATAGACTGTTATACAGAGAAACAGTAGACGGGGTAACAAATAAACAAACAACAACTAGTGCTGCCCACTGCCTTTCGAGACTCCATACTGAGGTCCTTACACAACCACATGGGGCACCTTGGTATAGACAGAACACTTGACTTGGTGAGATCCAGATTCTATTGGCCTAAGATGGGGGCTGATGTTGAGCAACACATTTGAACTTGTAGTCGCTGTTTACAGAGGAAAGCCCTGCCCCAGAGGGCTGCCCCCCTTGTTACCATCACCACCAGTGCCCCCATGGAGCTGGTCTGTATTGATTTCCTGAGTTTGGAGTCAGATCAAAGAAATATTAGTGATGTGCTGGTGGTCACTGACCATTTTACGAGATATGCCCAAGCTTTCCCCACCAAGGACCAGAAGGCATCCACTGTGGCAAAAGTACTTGTAGAAAACTTTTTTGTTCACTATGGGGCTCCATAAAGAATCCATTCTGATCAAGGGAGAGACTTTGAGAGTCATCTGATCAAAGAGATGCTTTCTCTGTGGAGAGTGCAAAAGTCCAGAACCACCCCTTACCACTTCCAGGGGGACCTGTAGCCTGAACATTTCAACCGCACTTTGCTAGATATGCTAGGCACCCTCCACCCAAAGGACAAGCCTAGATGGAGCCAACAAATTAGCACCCTGGTACATGCCTACAACTGCACCAAAAGTAAAGCCACTGGGTTCTCCCCTACCGCCTGATGTTTGGAAGAGAAGCTCGACTGCCGGTAGATGTATGTTTTGGAGTTTCTCCTGATGGGGTTCGAGCTGACAACTATTTACAGTATGTGCAAAAGTTAAGGCCCAGCTAAATCATGCGTACCAACTGGCTCAAACCATGGCTGCCAAAAGAAATCTGGCCAACAAAGAAAGGTATGATAAAAAGGTGAAAGCACAGAAACTCCAGGAGGGAGATCGGGTATTGCTAAGAAATCTGGGACTGCATGGCAAACATAAGATTGCTGACAGATGGCACCATCTCCCTCACATTGTAGTGGGCAAACTAGATTATCTGCCTGTGTACAAAGTAAGGCCTGAGAATAATTCAAAAGATGTGAAAACAATGCATAGAAATCATTTACTGCCCATTGGACAAATCTTGATTGAGTCTGAGCCCCCAGAAAATGCCCCCTCTGGACCAGTGACTAGAGCTGCTGCTAAGCAAAAATCAAGAAAGCCTGCACCTACAGAAACTGAGCCAAAGTGTTCCCCTCCACAAGTCCCAGTTGAACATGACTGTCAGTCCATGTCAGAGGAAAGTGAGTGTGGCTTTGAATACTACCCTTCCTACGAACCGAGTCAATTGTTTCAGGGCAATCCCCTAGTCAATCCTGGAGATGAAGCTGGGCCTTCTGGACTGTCTAAGCCCCCAGCTTTGTCCCTGGAGCCAATGCTCCCAGAAAGTGAAGTGCAAAGCATGAAGTCAGATGATACGGAATCATTGTGTATGGTTGAACTGTTTGAGGTTTCAGAAGAGGAAAATGATGGACTGGGACAAACTGGTGATATACCAGAACAAGAAGAGTGTGTTGAGTGCCCTGATAATTCACTGTCAGTGTCAGAAAACTCCCCATGTGAGTCAAATGTTGTGGACTCAGAAATTGTAACTCCTGGAGCTGAAAGTGCCCCAAGTTCTAGCCTCTCTACCCCAATGGAGACTCCCCTGACAAGTGAGGACAATGCTGAAAATGAGGCTCAGGGTGCAGAGACTATAACAGTTTCCCCTAGAAAGACTGGTCGAGCTGTAAAACCTGTGGTGCACCTAGGTTATGATTTCCCTGGGAGGCCTGTGGACTTGCCTCTCAATGTTGTCCATAAAGGAGTGTATGTGTCCCTGAGCTCATTGCCCAAACTGAACATCAGTGCTAACTCCAAGTTACTTGTGTTGCCCTCTAGGTATGGTGCCCCTGCCCCATCCAGCCCCAAGGTAGCTGATAGGGAAGGGCCCCCTCTCTTCAGGTTTCATGTACAGGAGGTAATAACCTGAGTTATGGTACAACGTGTGTATAATACTGTGTAAAAAGTGAGGTACTGAAAAATTTCAGAAATGTGTTTCTGGTAAGGTGCTATGTTGACCGATGATTACATGTATAAGCCTAATGTGATACTGATGTAAATGTATATGGTTGTATTGAAACTTATGGGGTACTTACTTGATGTGGACGCCAAGTTTTCCAGGCCAGGAAGGGTGTAACCCCCCTGCAAATGGGGGTTCCCAAAAGTCTTCCAGGAGCTTGCCCGAATGCTCCAAGTCTGGGCGGTGTTCGGCGTCTGAGCTGTTTAAATGTGGTTTCAAGTGAGTGCTATTTGAGCCTCCACGTACTGTCTCTTTAAGAGCTGTCTGCTTGTAGACTTAATTAGTTTGTATGGGGGGGACTGTGTATTTAATGCTCGAATCCCGCCCGGGCTGCTGTCAATTCGCTCCATTTCTGCCATTGCTACATGTGCAGAGGGAGCCTTGTTGAAAGATATAACTGTGTGCCAGAAATCATTTACAGTGACTGAGAAAATGTTGTTTGTCTAACCTGTCTTCATTTCAGCATGAACTGTTTCAGTGTAACTCTTTCATTTTCGTCCTGAATAGCTGACTTGGACCAATCAGGATGATAGGGAGACCCTAACATGAAGCCTGTGGATGAATCGGAACTTGGACTCTCAATTTTGAGCCAGCCACAAGGGGATTGTATGGGCAGTGACTCTGGGAAATGTAGTTTTAACCTTGACGCCTTTTTCCACCAACAGAGGGAGTCTTATTGTGAGTGACAGCCGAATCAGCCAACAGAATGGTGTTGAGCTAAAGGAAATGTCCTGCTCTGTGACTGGAAAGATTAGATCAGTTGTGACTGTGAAGAGAGAAGGAGCTCTGTGTTTCTGTGGTGTATAGTTTCGTGCTGGAAGCGCATGTGAGGCCCTGAGTTTTGGTCTGCAGCCTTTGTGAGTGCCAGTTTGGACTGAATCTGAGTTGTGAGGAGAAAGAAGCACTAGAAGTGTGGAAACCAGGCTCACCCTCTAGAAGACTGGAGAAATTGCTGAATCGTGCTGGGTCTGTCAGGAACTGAAGCTGCTGTGTGTGCTCCCGGGTATTTTGCAGTAATTGCAATCAGGATCGAGGAGCAGTCTGCCCGGTATAGTACTTGCCTTTTACATGTGAATGTGTGTAGTGCTTATGGGGAATCGCTATTTCCAATCCCCAGTGCTGTATGCTGTGTGTTGAAGCTGGAAGCAAACCCCAACTTGTTTCGGACTAAATCTGTTTGCTATCAACTGCAGTGGGGTCCAGTCACAAGGACTTTGTCTCCATGCCTTGTTGTTCTGGCAATCCAGAAGAACACCCGCCATCCGGTTTTCAGCTTGGGTATTGTGAGTACAAGTCAGGGTATTCTCCTGCAGCCTTTTTTTCAATCACAAGTATGTCATCTAATTCTTGTTGTTTCACTGCTTCATGGACTGAGCCATCTGGCTCCGGATTACAATTGGGTGTTGTGCATATATTTTCTTCTACAGGGCCCTATCCATCTGCATCTGCAGACCAACCCTGGGCAACGGACCTGGCTAGCTCTCCTCCCAATCTGGGTACCCAGAGTGTGACTTTTCAGCCCCTGTATGTGTGCACAGTACTGTGATTTAATGACACCAATTAACCTGATTTCCTCCTCCCGTGTTACTGCCCCCTAAATAAATCAGATTTGTTGTTGTTATACTATATACTGTCTGTGGTGTTGGTACTTATGGAAACAGTATTGTGTTTGCTGTGTATGTTGTTTAACCTTATTTTACAGGGGGTCCTCAGAGACGTGCTGCAGAATCAGTCTCGAGGGTAATAATAATAATAATAATCTTTATTTATATTGCGTCTTTCTGAAATCAAGGCGCATTACATTAAAATACTATCATATTAAAACATCATAAAAAACATTAAAAACAATAGTATCAGTCCATGTCAAAACCATCCCCGTATGCCTTTTTCCGTAAAAAGGTCTTCAATCCTTGTTTAAAACCCCCCACAGTCATGCACTCTCTAATCCAACAGGGTAGAGAATTCCAGAGGGTCGGCGCCACGAACATAAAAGCTCGGGCATCAGAAGATTTTAAAGCTACCCTTGGAGTCTCTAGCAACCCCTTGTTGGCTGAGCAGAGCGGTCGTTCCGGAAGGTAAGGAACCAGAAGCTCTTTCAGGTAGTCAGGGCCCAAACCGTGTAGGGCTTTATATGTCAGTAAACCGACTTTAAAGGTGATCCGCCACTGAACCGGCAGCCAGTGCAGATCCCGCAGCAACGGTGTAATGTGGGAAGAATGAGGAATCCCCATTAACAACCGGGCTGCTGAGTTCTGCACCAGCTGCACGCGGCAGATGTCAACCCCTGGAAGCCCAAAGTAAAGGGAGTTACAGTAGTCCAAGCGCGAGGTCACAAAGGCGTGGATCAGCGTAGGCAAGTTGCCAGATGGGACAAGGTGCTTGATCCTAGCGATGTTCCTCAGATGATAAAAGGATACCTTAACAACCGCCGACACCTGAGCACGCAATGTCAGCCGATCGTCAAGGATCACCCCTAGGTCACGCAACTGTTCAGAGATAGGGACCCTGACATCCCCCAAGAATAAACCTGAGGGATGGTTTGCTCCCCACCCCTCAATCTGGCGACTGGGATCCAGAACCATCACCTCCGTCTTCCCAGAATTCAACTTCAACCAGCTGGACCTCCTCCAACCCTGGATCTCACCAAGACAGTTGTTAAACACTGAGAGTGCTCCATTCTGGTCAGGTGCAAAAAGACAGACAGAGCTGGGTATCATCGGCATAACAATGAAACTCCAGCCCATATTGTCTTACAACATCACCGAAGGGAAGCATGTACACCGCAAACAACATGGGGGACAGCACAGAGCCCTGAGGCACCCCACAGGAAAGAGAGGTAGGATCGGAGGAAAATACCCCCGACACCACCCTCTGAGTTCTACCTGTGAGGAAGGAGCTAAACCATCTGTGAACCAAACCCGACAGCCCACAGATGCATCTCAGGCACTCAAGCAACACCCCATGGTCTACGGAGTCAAATGATGCTGACAGAGCCAATAGGACCAAAATGGACTGTTTTTTTCTGGTCTCTCGCCATCAAGAGATCATTGAGCACCTGAACCAGCGCAGTCTTGGTGCTATGCCTCTTTCGAAAACCTGATTGAAGAGGGTCGTGGATGTCATGTATGGTCAGATGGTTGTCCAACTGGGCAGCCACCACTTTCTCAATAACCTTCCCCACAAAGGGAAGGTTCGAGATAGGTCTGTAGTTGGCGGGGGAGTCTGGGTCCAAAGAAGCCTTCTTCAACACTGGTGTCACCACCGCTTCCTTCAGGGAGCAGGGATATTCACCAGAGTCTAAGGAGCACGAGACTATCCTAGCTAGAACCAGGACGATAACCTCCTCACAGCCCATGATCAGGGCCGTGGGGCCCAGATCTAAACTACAGCATGTGGTGTGCATACCCTGGACAATCCTCGTGACATCTTCAATTTCCGGCCTTTCCAAGGAACTCCAGGAAAATGAAGGGATTGCAACCGCAGGCTGGTCCACTGCATTTCCCATAGAGAGTGCTGCGCGGGTCTCGGCCCTGATGTCATCCACCTTATCTGCAAAGAACCGAGCAAGCTCCTCACACTGCATTTGTGAAAAGGCTCAGTGAACCTGTAGACAGGCTGGGTTGCACAGCCTGTCTACGGTTCGAAAGAGCTGGGCCAGTCGGTTCTGTGCAGCAGCAATTTCTCCGGACAGGAATACTGCCTTCTTATGAGTAATTGCTGACTGATAGAGTTGATAATGCTCTAGGAGTCTAAGATGGTCGGCATCTAAGCCGGATTTCCGCCAGCACCTCTCTAACCTGCGTCCTAATCGCCGCATCTCCCTCAAGTTCCCATCAAACCATGGGGATTGAGGGCGAAGGGAGAGAGGGCGCACACGGGTGGGAGCAATATAATCCAGTGCAGAGATAATTGCCTTATTATGGGCCAGAACCAGAACTTCAGGATTTGAGCTCATCACAGGAAATTCTGATAGATCAAGTACCGCAGTTAGGCCATCGGGAGTCACATCCCGTAAAGGGCGGTACTTGACCATCTCCACAGGGGTTGACCTACGCAGAGGGGTGCAAAAATTGAGTCTTACAGTGTGATGGTCAGACCATCCAACAGGTTCCACCCCCACATCGGAGGCCTCCATCCCCAGGAGGAAGACCAGGTCAAGGGAATGGCCATGTTTATGAGTGGCAGAGGTAACCACCTGTGAGAGGCCCAATGAATACATCAATTGGAGGAAGTGCTGTCCAAATTGCGAGAGTTTGTCATCGATCCAGGCATTAAAGTCACCCAGCACCATCAGCCTGGGCGACTCAAACACCAGGTCGACGACGAAGTCCGCCACTTCCTTAAGGAATAGCTTCTCATCTCTGGGATGGACGATAAACGAGAGCCATCCTATAGCCCCCACCTGCCACTACGACACATTCGAATGATTTGGTCTCCTCAACTGGGACACTAGTGAGATCCAATTCAGTCTTAAAACAGACCGCAACCCCCCCACTCCTGCAATCCAATCTCGGGCGGTGTATCACCGAATACCCATCTGGAACTGCTGCCTCAAGTACGGGGCCAGCATTACCATCCAGCCAGGTTTCGGTGATGTCTATATGAGTGAACAGTGTGTATACATGGGGTATTGGGGCTGTAACTCTGGTGTACTGTGTGAGCCACTAGAGGGAATAAAAGGTGGTCTCAATGTCCCAGAGGGCTGTGATCATGCTAGTCTAACCACTACAAACCCTGACCTCTGGGTGGAGGCACCCGCCATTGGACCTAGGCCCCTCAACCTGTCCATAGTCAAACAGGCAGGGGTAGTACCCCTTGGGATAGCACCACCTAGGGGTTACACCTACCTAGGTACCCAGAGTGTGTGACTGTGTGGGGACTTAAAGTGCATGCATAACTGTTTGCTTAATGTAGCCTTTAAGCCAATCAACTTGATTACGTCCCTTCTTTGTTCAAGTCCCCTGAAGAAATCAGATCTGACTTTTTTTTTGCTGCCTTTAACCTGACTGTGGTTCCAGTTTGGGCCAAGAGTACTGTGCTGTTGCTATTTACTGTGCATAACCTTGTTTTACAGGGGGTCCCCAGGGTCGAGCCAGAGGAACCAGCCCTGGTGGCAAGTGCAAACAGTGTGGGTACTGGTATGGTGTACAAGGGGTACTGTGAAAGTGATTATCGTATATTGCTCAGGCCACTAGAAGGGAAAGAGGAGGGGGTTACAGTGTCCCGGATGGCTGTGCCCAGGTTAGTTTGACCATTACCAACCCATTTCAGAACTCAGGCCCCTTAACCTGCTACTAGCTGCGCAGGCAGGGGTAGTATCCTTTGGGATAGTGCCACCTAGGGGTTACACAGCCAGTGTTTTACCCAGGCTACCACCCTGGGACCCACTCCCAGGCTGGCTAATTTGTTTATTAATCTTTTGTGCGGGACTGTGTCAAATGCCTTGCTAAAGTCTAAGCAGGCCATAGCCACAGCCCCTCCCTGGTCTACTACTTTGGTCACCCAGTCAAAGAAATCAATTAGATTTGTCTGACATGACCTTCCTGCTGTGAATCCATGCTGCCTTGGGTCCTGTGCCCCACTGGCCTCTAGGTACTCAACAATTCTTTCCTTCAGAAGTGATTCAATCATTTTCTCTACCACTGAGTCATACTGACAGGTCTGTAGTTTCCTGCCTCTTTCTTGCTCCCACTTTTGTGAAGGGGAATCACATCCACCCTCCTCCAGTCCTCAGGTACCACGCCATCCTCCCATGATTTATTAAAAAGGGTAGTCAGTGGTGTTACTAGTTTTTCCATTAGTTCTTTTAGAATTCTGGGGTGAATCCCATCAGGCCCCATTGCTTTATCCACCTTCAGTTTTAAGAGTTCTTTCAGAACCCTTTCTTCTGTGAAAGGACTAATATCAACCCCCCTATCCAGAGTGCTTCTATTGACTGGATTAGGTATCTCCCCCTGTTTTTCCATTGGGAATACTGAGCAGAAGTATTCATTCAGTATCCCTGCCTTTTCACTGTCGCTCTCTGCCCAACCACATTCCTCTTTATTCAGCCTCAGTAACCCTGCCTTAGTCTTTCTTTGCTCCCTAATGTACCTATAAAAGGTTTTATCCCCCTTCTTAACTGAGCTGGCTATCTTTTCCTCGGTTTGGGCCTTTGCTATTTTGACTGCCTTCCCCACTTCCTTCTGCTTTAACTGGTACAGTACTCTGTCCTGCTCCTTCTGTGTTTCCTTATACTTCCTGAATGCTATCTTTTTCTCCATTACCTTCCCTGCCACTTCCTTTGAGAACCATAGTGTTGTTTTCTTTTGTTTTGATTTATTTGCTTCACACAAAGGCTTGTTGCCTCTGTGATGGTGGTTTTGATGTTTCCCCATTGTTGCTCCACCCCACCTTCTTGCCTGTTTGCTAGTGCTTTTTTGAGGTACTCTCCCATTCTGACAAAATCAGCCATCCTGAAGTCCAGTACCTTCACTTTTGTATGGCTTGACTCTACAGCTAAGTTTATCATAAACCACGCTGTTTGGTGGTCGCTTGTTCCCAGATGGCTACCCACTTCAAGATCAGAGGTCCTCTCTCCATCCCCATTTGAGAGTACCAGGTCTAAGATTGCTCCCTCCCAAGTGGGCTCCAAAACTAGCTGTCTGAGACATGCCCCCTGTAGGGCATCGAGAATGGTCCTGCTCTTGGATGTGGCTTCAGCAAAGGTGCTCCAGTTAAGATCTGGCATATTCAGGTCCCCCATCAGCAATATCTCCCCTTTCTCTGTCATCCCAAGGATGCCTTCCATCATTTCCTTGTCCATTTCCTCCCCTTGAGATGAGGTCTGTTTACAACCCCTGTGTGGATTGTGGAGCCATTTCCAGTCCCCAGGGTGACCCACAGTGCCTCCTCTCCTCCCTGTTTACCCTTTAGTTTTGTTGCTTTGATCCCTTCCCTTACATAGAGAGCTACTCTTCCTCCTCCTCCTCTTCTTCCCTCCCTGTCCCTCCTATAGATTGTGTACCCTGGTATGTTGACATCCCAGTCATGGTTCTCTGTGTACCATGTTTCTGTGGCTGTCATGATATCCAGGTATCCTTCTTCCATCAAGGCCACCATTTCGGGGAGCTTTTGACCTAGACTACGGGCATTGGTACTCATTACCCTCCATTATATATTTTATGGCTTTATTTCTTTTTGCCCCATCCCTGTCTTTACTGCCTTTGTCTTTTTTCCCATTTACCCCTGCCCTTCTCCCTATCGACTGCTGTATCTTGGTGTTTACCTGACTAACTACCCTGATTTTTTTGGGGGGGCTAGGATTTCCCTTCTCCTTTTCAGTGCTTGCCCCCCTTAGCTAGTGTAAATGCTTGCCAATGATGCATATAGACCTATCACCTTGGATCCTGGTTCCCCTCCTGTCTGACCTGGTCTGGTGATTTTCCTACCACCAGCCAGTCATCCAGGTATGGAAAAACTGTAACTCCACCTTTGAAGGTGTGCCACAGCTGCTGCTAGGCACTTTGTGAACACCCTTAGGGCCGAGAAAAGGCCAAAAGGCAGGGTTGAAAACTAATGATTACCTGAGGGGAGTCTGAACCTGAGATATTTTCTGTAAGACTCCCTTATAGGGATGTGGAAATAGGCGTCTTTCAAGTCCAGTGATGCCAACTAATCGCCTTTTTGGAGTGTTGGCAAAATCAAAGCCAAGGTTACCATTTTGAACTTTGGTTTCTTCAGGTACTTGTTTAAAGCTCTGAGAGCCAATATAGGCTGCCACTCCCCATTTTTCTTTGTGGTTAGAAAGTATCTGGAATAGAAACCCTTTCCTCTCAGAGGGGTTGAAACAGGTTCTACTGCTTTTATCAGTAGCAGGTTTCGACCCCCTGCCTCTAGCAGTGTTTTGTCTACTAGGGAGGGTGAGCTGAAATCCCTGATCTTTTGAGGGGGAAGGGATTTGAAGTCCAGAGATAGACCTTGATCCACCACCTCCAGGACCCACTTGTCTGTGGTGGTTTTCAACCAAGCCTGGAGGAAGTGGGACAATTTGCCTCTGACAGGGAGGAAGGAGACAGCCTGTGCCTCAGGGGGTCTGCTTAGTTTGGGACTGAGGCTGAGTCTGGGACCCTCACCTGGAACCCCTTCTACCCCTGCCCCTGAAGCATCCCTGCTGTGGATACTGATGGTACTGGGGTAAGGCCACTGGCTGGAAGAAGGGCCTGGTATTAAAAGACCTGCCCCAGCCTCCCCTTCCATAAGGCCTGGTGGATGGTGAAGCGCTCTCTTTTGCAGAGTTGCTTCTGTAAGTGTCCTTGTACTCATCCACCTTATTCATATAAGCCACCGTGGATTCTCCAAAAAGAGAGTTACCCTCTAAAGGGAAATCCAGTGCCTTAGACTGTGTGTCCTGAGTAAGATTTGTGGTCCTAAGCCTGGCAAATCTCCTCTGGGCTACCATGTTTGCCATCCCTCTGGCTGCAGTATCATTTGTATCAGCAGCCATTTGGAACTGATATTTAGCTGCCTCTAACCCAAACCTGGCAGTTTCAGGTTGTCTAACAGGGGCGAAGAGGCTTTCTGAGCAATGACCAAAACTGACTGCCTCAGTGAGTTTTGGTACTGTGCAGCATAGGCTTGAAAGTTGGCCTGACAGATGGCCAAGGAGGCTGACAAGTACCCATTCTTGGCCATACTGTCAATTTTCCTAGAGTCCTTGTCCAGAGGATGACAAGACAGATTAACCCTAGCCTTGTCACATGCAGCTTGCTGCATGACCCCCTGGTGGTCAGGATGGGAGAAGAGGAAATCTGCTCCCTCCCTATCCATCTGGTATTTCTTGTCCATTTTCTTATCAAGGGGAGGAATGGAATTAGGGGTTTGAAGGAGCTTTAAAGCACCCTTCTTAAAGAAGTTATTTACTGGAAGGAGAGTTTTTGTGGGTATCAACCCCATCATCTCCATATATTCCACTTCTTCCTCATCCTCTACATGCTCAGTAGTGGGGATGTCCAAGGTATCAGCCATCTTCCTAAAGAATGTGAAATGAGAGGAATAATCCTCAGAGGCTCCTTGGGGAGAGCCAAAGTCCTGTTCAGGGGACACCTCGGGCTCTATGGGCTCTTCATCCTCCTCCTCAAATTCTTCATAAACTTCTTCCTCAGGGAAAGATGATTTTGCAGTGCTGCCAGCCTGGGGACCCAGAGAAGGGGCAGGAGGCTGCTGAGGAGGAATAACCATCTGTAAGGCCTGTATAATTTTAAAAGCCTGGGCAATCTCTTGAGCCGAAGGCATAGTTAAGTCAGACACAGAAGTCCCTGGTTTGGAAGGTGAGGGTTCTGTGTTTTTCAACTTTTTAGTTCTTTTTGAGGGAACCAGGGAGTCAGCTGGTTCATTGGACCTCTTAGTGCCTTTTTCACCCATCTCAGGGGCACAGGTAACAGTTGTTGTGGTTTCACCCACAGTAAGAGAGGGTATCGGCTGGTCAGAGCCAGAGGGACCCCTAGAATGAGGAAGCTTCTTTTTGAGCCGTTCAAGACATCTTTCAACTGTTTTTTCTGGGAATGTCTTGCAGATATCACATTCCTCATTCAAATGGTTGTAACCCAGACAAGCCACACATAAATAATGCTTGTCTGCCTTTGTAAACACTTCCCCACACTGTACACAGTTTTTGGAACCGGGTTCACAGGTTTTCTTTTTAGGTTTCTCCAACATGATGTCCAGAAAGTAGAAATCAACAACGGCTAAACAAAAAGCCTTTTTTTTTTTTAAAACATAAGCGGTTGCGGTCGGTTCTGGAACTGGGTGAACCGAACTGATGAAAGAAATCCAAACCGGGATTAGCAACGAAGTTATCAGTTACAAAAATATACTTTTTAAAATAAAAATAAACCAAACGAAGGTGTTTTTTAGTCTGATAACCCCGACTATTGACTAAACTAACCTGGCTCCCCCACGGTTATTCCGAACCGAGAGGAACCAGGAAAAACAATAAATTTAAGCTTAAACTAAGATTTAACAACACAATACAACTAACAGAGGCAGCAGATGAAAAGAAAATTATACTCAAGTATATATATTGAAGTTTTCTTCATGCAGGACAAAGTGGGATGAATGGCACTCCAAGCTACCAGACTTTTCAGGTGGAGAGAAAAATCTGAGTGGGTTTAGAACACTGGCAGTTAGTAGAGGCAGCATTTGAAAAGTTCTCACGTGCAAAGAGTTCCATTATTTTCATGTGTTCTATTCTCTCTGGGCAGTCCTACCTAGAAGGCTTACTGCAGAAAGTTATGAATACCTGAACATTACTGGGGTTAGAAGGAAGCACTTCCACTTAGCTATGTATGTCTTCTTGGTGGAAGGTTTATGCGCAGCCAAGACTATTTCAGATACTCTCTGAGACACTTGAACCTGTTCATTTTTATTTCTTCAGGAGCCAGACCTAATGCCAAAGGGAGCAAAAGTTGGGATGGACTAGCTGGCCATGAGCTTGTAGACAGTAAACCCATCTGGAGTGGCAGAATCCTTGGTTTGCTGACTGACACTCGATTCAGAGGAAAATGGAAATTACGTACCTACCGTAATTCTAGATCTTCTTGAACGAAGTCTCCACCACTCATTCACACTGATGGGATCTATGCCGGAGGCACTAGGACCCAGCGGGAGCAAACTTTTTTGCAGGAGGGCCGGCGCTAGAGATGGAGCCATGAGCAGCGGTGCCACAAGCCTCGACTTGTGTGGCAATGACTGTCTCAGTGTCGACCCTCCAACTGCCTCAGTACCCTTTTTTCCAAGGAGGTGCAGCGTAACTAACCTAAAAGGATAGCATACCGAAAATATGGACGTAAGATAGTCTGGACGACCCATATAAGAAGGGTCAACAAAGAAGTCTTCACAGCCTAAAGATTGAGGGAGTGAAGACCAACAACAGAGGTGAGCTCAGGGGAAGGTGGGTGGGTGTGTGAATGAGTGGTGGAGACTTCATCCAAGAAGATCAAGAATTACGGTAGGTACGTAATTTCCATATCTTAGTGGACATAACGTCTCCACCACTCATTCACACTGATGGGAGAGTACGAGCTAATAATCCCCCAAGAGGGCAGCAGGAGAGACCAAGAGCTCACAATTTAGGACAGAAGTCCATTTAGGATGGATCTGCCAAATGAGAGCTGTCATCTGGCATGGACATCCTGGGCATAGTGCTTGATGAAAGTATGCACTGAGCTCCAGGTAGCCGTATTGCAAATATCTGCAATGGGCACATTGCGGATTTCCACCAGGGATGCCGTGACTGCTCTAGTAGAGTGAGCGTACACTCTGCCCTCCAGCTTAATCTGCACCATGGAATAACAGTGGTGAAGGCATGCCACCAGCCATGCTGAAATGCATCTGATGGCGACAGGCCGATCCAGCCAGGTCTCACTGAAGGAAACAAACAGTTGTTGAGCTTTGTAAATTTCTTTTGTTCTATCCTAATAGAAGCGTAGAGCTCTTTTGACATCCAAAGAATGAAGGGTACGCTTTCCCGCATTTTGGAAGTTCGCAAAGTAAGTAGGTAGGACTAAAGGTTGGTTTAGATGGAATTCTCAAACAACCTTAGGGAGAAACTTAGGATGGGTCCTAAGAATACTTTGTCCTTATGAAACACAGTACACGGAGGGTCTGTGACCAAGGCATGTATTTCAGAGACCCTGTGAGCTTAGGTAATGGCCACCAGGAAGGCTGTTTTCCAAGTGAGAAATTTCAGCTAACAGGTAGCTAGAGGCTCGAAAGACTTTCGAGTGAGCATGTCTAGTACAAGATTAATGTCCCAGGCTGCGACTGGATGTCTAATAGGAGGTCTGATAAGCAGAATACCCTTAAGAAACCTCTTAACTACAGGTAACGGAGCCAGTGACAAGGAAAGTACTGGCTCATGATAGGCTGATATGGCACAAAGGTGAACTTTGACTGTAGAGTATTGTAGACCTGAGTTTGAGAGGTCTAAAAGGTACTCCAAGACTTTATTTGGTGGGCAGGAAAAAGGATTCAAAGAGGATCTTGCACATCAGAGAGAAAAACGCTTCAATTTTGCTGTGTAAGTTTTTCTAGTGGCTGGCTTATGTGCAGCCAAAAGAATACCTGAGACTCCGTGGGAGACAGTGAACCTGTTTACTTCTATCTCTTCAGGAGCCAAGCATGAAGGTGAAGCGACCTCAGATAGGGATGGACCACATGCCCCTGAGTCAGAAGGTTCATCTGAAGGGGAAGTGCTTTTGGAGGGGTTTCCAACATACTGTCGAGTAACGGAAACCATATTTGTCAAGGCCAGTAAGGAGCAATGAGGATCATTTTGTTCCCCGGGACTCAAACTTGAGAAGCACCCTCTGAATTAGAGGAAGAGGAGGAAAGGTGTATAGAAAGCATTTTGTCCACTGCAGCCTGAACGCATCCTGACAGAAAATGCCAGGCCCTGGATTTCTGGAGCAGAAGAGAGGCAGTTTTGTGTTGAGTAGGGATGCAAAAAGGTACAGGTCTGGCGTTCCTCACTCTGTGAATAGTGACTGAAAGTACAGTTACGTAAGAACTTACTGTAACAGTAGATCTTTGAGAGAGGCTCTTGCAGTAGGTAATTGCATATAGGACTGATGCTGGCAGGCAGCAGGACCCCACGGAAAAATTTCTAGCTAGCAGTCCCTGGCGAGGGACCGCCCCCACGTCAGGTGACCCGGCGTCAGGAGGCGTCCCGGTATAAAGGGTGGTCCCGGACCTGCCTTCCAGTTCTTTCCGCCACAGGCCAAAAGGCAGATGATGAGAGCGGATATATCTCTATATGGAAAAGGGCTGAAAAGCCTAGGGGATGGAGGGGAAGTATTACCTACTGCAAGAGCCCCTCTCGAAGATCTACTGTTACGGTAAGTTCTTACGTAACTGTACTATCTTACATCGAGAGGGCTCTTGCAGTAGGTAATTACATATAGGACTGAATCCCAAGCAGTCTGGAATAAAGAAAGGCACCGGGAGGAGGAAACTACTCCAAGAAGTAGCTCTAGCCGTGCAAGCCTCAAGACAGGAGGCCTTGCAAAACAGCTAGCCCGAAGCCTGCTCTACGGCGAGAGGCAATATCCAAACTGTAGTGTTTTGTAAAGGTATGGACGGAAGTCCAGGTGGTGGCAGAGCATATGTCTGCCGCAGACATATTCTTGAAACAAGCTGCAGAGGCAGCTACTCCTCTTGTGGAGTGGCCTCTGACTTGACCCGGGAGGGTCTTGTGGTACTTGTCATAACAGAAGGTGATGCAATGAGCCAACCACTTAGAGAGGCATTGCTTGGAAACAGCATTGCCTTCCCTTTTGTGAGCAAAAGAGACGAACAACTGATCAGTCTTTCTGAGATCCTTTGTCCTGTTGGTGTAGTATCTCAGAATCCGGTGAACATCCATAGTATGGAGTAAATATTCCCCTTGGTTAGAGTACTGTGTAAAAAAGGCAGGTAGCTCTATGGACTGATTTAAGGTAGACTCTGCTACTACTTTAGGTAGAAACTTAGGATTCGTGCGAAGAGCAACTCGTTCCTTGTGAAAAATCAAGCAGGAGATTTTACACATCAGGGCCTGGAGCTCGGAGATTCTTCGAGCGGAAGTAATGGCCAACAAGAAGAGCATCTTCCACGAAAGAAACTTCAAATCTGAAGAAGCTGCAGGTTCGAAGGGAGGAAGAGTAAGTTTCTCGAGAACAAAATTCAAGTCCCAAGGGGGGGCAGGAGTACGGATGAGGGGCCTCAGATGGAGGACCCCTCTGAGAAAGGTCTTAGAGACCTCCAGTTGACAGCTTTGTCTGCGAAAGGGGAACATGATAGGCGAGATGGCCGCCATGTTACCTTCAAGAGGAATGGCTGAGACCCAGGTCAAACAGATGACGTAAATACTCCAGCAGAAGCCCCGCTGAACAGGAGAAAGGCTCCACGTTCTTGGAGGCAGCTCAAATAGTGAATCTTTTCCACTTCATGGCATAAGTGGATCTGGTGGAGGGTTTTCTGGCCTCCACTAAAATCTCCGCCACTTTGGGAGACAGACCAAAACGGGATTGGGCTAGGTCTGCAGGAGCCATGCATGCAGTTGAAGGGATCTGAGGCCTGGATGGACCAGGGTTCCCTGATCCTGGGTCAACATACCTCGAGATAGAGGAAGAGGAAGAAGAGGATCCTCTGAATATTGTTGTAGAAGAGAGAACCAGATTTGCCTGGGCCAGAAAGGAGCGATCAGAATCATTCTCACTCCTTCTGAAGCTAGTTTCTGCAAGACTAGGTGGGATAAAGGAATTGGGGGAAGGCATAGGCAATCGGTCCTTCCAGTCTGAGACAGAGCATCGTTCCAGAAAGTGCCTTGCTCTGGAACGAGCGAGCAGAAGGTGGGAAGTTTTGCGTTTTGGGGGGATGCGAACAGGTCGACCTGTGGTGTTCCCCAAAGTTGGAAGATATTGTCTAGGACCCCTTGGTCCAGTTCCCACTCGTGAGTCAGAGCAGAAGAGCGACTTAGCCTGTCTGCCAGGGTGTTGTCAACTCCTGGAACGTGAATCACCGTGAGGTGAAGGTCGTGTTGTGTGTTGCCCAATCCCAAACCCTCATTGCCTCCCTGCATAGAGGGTAGGACCGACTTCCTCCCTGCATGTTGATGTACCACACTATGCACATGTTGTCCATCTGGACGGCTAGGTGGCTGGGAAGGATGCATTGGTGAAGGGCTTGGAGAGCATACAACACTACCCGAAGCTCAAGCACGTTGATGTGAAGAGCTTGTTCTAGCCTGGACCAAGAGCCCTGGGTCTGATGAGGGCCTAGATGGGCTCCCCAACCTTCGCCTGAGGCGTCTGTGGTTAGAGTCTGGGAGGGGGGAGGATGAAAGAAAGGGACACCCCGAAACAGGTTCTCTCAAACCATCCACCATTGCAAGTCTCGCATCATCGGCGATGAGATCAGAACTGAGTGATCTAGGTCGTCCACTAGCTGATCCCACTGAGAGCGTAGAGTCCACTGAGAGATCCTCTTGTGGAGTCGAGCGAGAGAGACCGTCGGTATAGCAGCTGCCATGAGCCCGAGAAGGTGAAGGACCGACCTCACTGAGACCATACTGCGGTCAGGTAACAGACATATCTGGGTCTGGAGGGAGGCCGCCCTGTCCGGAAGCAGGAAGGCCTTGCCCATGGTCATATCGAGGATCGCTCCAATGAACTGTAGCCTCTAAGAAGCGTCCAGATGAGACTTGGAATGGTTGATGGTAATACCCAGGCAGGCAAAAACCTGCTGGGTGAGGGAGAGGAAATGCAGGAGTTCCTCCCTGGATGAGGCCGCCAGGAACCAGTCGTCCAGGTAAGGGAACACCTGTACTCCCTTGGTACACAGGTGGGCCACCACCACTGCCAGGCATTTGGTAAATACTCGGGGGGCCGAGGATAGACCAAATGGGAACACCCTGAACTGGTAGTGGTCCCCTGGAACAACAGAAGGCATTGCGATGGGATGGGCGAATGGGAATGTGCAGATAGGCATCCTGCAAATCCAGGGCACAAAGCCATTGACCCGCCAGAGGAGGGGCAGAAGGCTCTGCAGAGAGAGCATCCTGAACCTTTTGTACTCTACATAAAGATTCAGGGAACTGAGATCTAAAATCGGTCTGAGCTCTCCCGTCTTCTTTGGGACCAGGAAGAAATGGGAATAGTAACCCGTCCCCTGAAGATAAAGGGGGACGGGCTCTATCGCTTGCTTCAGCAGAAGAGCCGAGATTTCCTCCTGGACCAAAGGAAGGTGTTCCTGTGAATACGACGACTTCAGAGGGGGGTGGCGGGGTGGTTTCTAAAGAAACTCTATGGAGTGTCCTTCTGCTATGAGCTGGAGCACCCAAGAATCCGTGGTTATCCTCTCCCATCCCGGAAGGTGGAGGGAAAACCTCCCTCCTACCGGTTCCTCCGGGGAGTCCGGAGGCAGTGGGAGAGGAAAGGAGTCAGGTGGTGTGGGGCAGCGCCACAGCTGAAGCACCCGCTGCTTTTTTGGGTGGGGGGGCTCAGCAGCTGCGGGGGCCTGACGTTTTGTGGCCCACCTTCTCTGGGGTTTCGTCTTTGGCCGATTCCATCTGCGAAAGGGACAGCGCTGCTGCTTCTGATGGGGATTGTACATGGAATCAACTGATTTCAGAGCCGTCCCCTTCTCCTGCAAATCGGTAATGATGTCCTTGACATCACCACCGAAAAGCATCGACCCACAGAAAGGTGCTTCCTGGATAGCAGATTGCACCTCCGGGACCAGACCTGACACGCGGAGCCATGCATGACGCCGTAGGCCTATGGTGAAAGCTGAGCTCTGCCCAGCAGTGTCCACTGCGTCATATGTCGCATGTAGCATGTGGCGACTGGCCAAACGAGCAGAGCGGACGAGATCAGCCAACTCCTGTTTGACTTGGGTGTCAGGCAAGGAGTCCAGCTTGGCTTCCACCTGAGTAAGGATGGCCTTCTGGTAGTCCACCATGTGGCCGACATAGTTTAGGGCCCTAATCCCCAGTGTGGAGGAAGCGTAAATCTTTCTCCCGTACTGGTCCAGAAGGCGAGATTCCTTATCAGGAGGTGACAAGCTAAGATGTTTTGGGTTCACCGAGCGGCCGTGAGCGGCGCTAATCACGACCGAGTCAGCACGAGGGTGAGAATCCATGAAATCAACACCCTCTGGAGCCTGATATAGCCTGTTCGACTTCCTAGGAAGTGGGGCTAAGGCCGACGGCTGTTTCCATATCGTGGTGACAAGGTTGGCGTGAGGCTCTATCCAGGGTGGCACTAGTGTAGGAGCTGTCACGGGCAGATCCAGATGTTCAGCGAGTTTCAGACGCTGATGATCTGGTTCAAAAGCACCACTGATGGACCTCCTGGATTTTTCTAAACAACTCCATGTAAAGAAGGATCCTCCAGAGGAGACTTGGAGAGTCCTGGCCGGAGCCCGACGGACAGTGAGGCTCGTCGTCTCTCTTGGAGCAGCCGTCGGAAGAGTCCGAGAGTCCGAGTGAAGGAGGAGGAGAAGAGTCAGACTCCTTTCCTGACCCGGGGAGAACAGGTCCTGGTAGTCCCCTGGGACGCATGTCCTGCCCCTCTCTGGATCCAGACAGAAGAACCCTGGAATCTGGAGGTGGTGAGGGAGTGTGCCGCCTGGGGCGTATGGGAACCTGGGATGGCACTGTCGCCAGAAGGTGGCTCTCAACCTCTTTGGTGAGTTGAGCCTTGGCCTCAGCCCACCAGGAGGCCACAGTCTCCTGCAGGTCCACCGGCGGCCGCGAGGGTGGTGGAGGAGGAGGAGGTGGGGGATAAGAATATGGGCTATACCCATATGGGCGTATCAAAACCGCTGCAGGTAACCCGGCGTCACGTATTGAAGCGTCGAGTACTGTGGCATCGAAAGCCTGGCGTCGGGTACTGCGGCGGGATCAGGCGTTCCAGGTACACCGGTGTCGAATAAGACGGCAGTACCGGAAGCGAAGGGGCTGCCTGCATGACGGCCCGGCTGGAACCTCACGGTGGGTCTGTGGCGGAGAGCCGGAGGAGGGCCCGATGGGAGCAGGAACTCTCCCTGAGTCGGTAAGGCGACGTCAGGGGCTTTCGACGCGGAGGCCCTGACGCTGGAGGTACCGATGTGGAGGGCGGCGTTGGAGCGGCGCCCAGGGAGCGGCGTCCGGTCCATCGCTCCAGATGGAGGAGGACTAATGGAGGCAAAAATCCCCAGCTGCACCTGGGGATGGAGGAAAAAGTCCCGGGGTCAGGATGGGGGACCCTGGTTCCCCAGACGGCAGCGAAGGCTGCGGTGAACCGGGAACGACAGACGTTGGGGGGTCCGTCGTCGGTTCCCTCGCCGGCCGGACGTCGGATGAGCCGACATGAGGCATAGAGGCGAGTTCTCAGCGGGCGCTGGAGGAGCCAACGTCCGACTTACGAGAGCCCTCACTGGAGACAGGTCTAGAGGAAAGGTCGGCCTGGTCCAGTGGGGAAGAAGCCGTGCGTCACCCCGGAGGGTCGGACATCTTACCAGCCCTCTCTGGGCAGACATCAGAGGAGCCAATGCCCGGCTTACCGGAGTCGTCCACGATGGTAGGCCGCAAGCCTGCGGCTGAACCAGGGGCGGAGGCCTCCAACTGCCCAGAGGCACCTGCAAGGCCTGAGCGTGAGCCAGACTTGTGGGCCGCCACCTCAGAAACCTCCGAGGTGGCTGTCGAGGAGCAATCCCCCGGAGGGGATGTTATCCTGTGTGCCCGCAACTCCCGAGGGAGACGCATTGGAGGAGCCTTTGTCCCGGTGCCTCTCCTTGTCCTTCTTCTTTCGATGGCCTTCGGGGGAAGTGGATGCCTGCCTTAGCTTTTTAAGCTCCTTCTCCATAGAGCTCATTTTATTTTTAAGAATATGGGCCTCCAGGGATTGCTGCCATCTTTTTCGGGTGGCCGTGTTAAAGCTAAGGCAATGCTGGCACTTCTCGGCTTGATGATCTGGGCCTAGGCAGAACAAGCACAGGGAGTGGCCGTCCTTGTGCGGTAGTTGGACGCCGCACAAATCGCACTTGTTCTTGTGCTCGGAGGGTGTAGGGGACGACATACACCGATGTTAGTACTGACATTGTCGAAAAAATAAGATTTTTTGGTAAAAAAAAATGACTAAGGTAGGGCTGACGAAGCACAAACTTTTCCGTGAGGTGCTGCACGAGCTAAAGGTGGGAAAGAACTGGAAGGCAGGCGTCCGGGACCGCCCCTTTATACCGACGTTTCCTGACGCCGGTCACCTGACGTGGGGGCGGTCCCTCGCCAGGGACTGCTAGCTAGAAATATTTCCGTGAGGTCCTGCCGCCTGCCGGCATCAGTACTATATGTAATTTCCTACTGCAAGAGCCCTCTCGAAGTAAAATCTATGGTTGAGTCTAGAGACCACTCATGAGAATCTGTCTCTGTTCTGCTGAGACAGTCTGCCAGTTCGTTCTGCACTCCCAGCAGGTAGACCACCTGAATTAGAGCCTTGTGCTCTAGACACCATTCCCACACTCTCATCACTTCCCTGCATAAAGGGTAAGAGTGTGCACCGCCCTGCTTGTTGATGTAATACATCACTGCTTTGTTGTCCATTTGAAGGAGAATGTTCTTGTGACAGAGAGTGTCCTTCAAAGCCCGGACTGCATAAAGGACAGCTCTCATTTCTAAGACATTTATGTGAAGCTGGGACTCGTCCTGAGTCCATGTACCTTGGGTGTGGAGATTCTGACAGTGAGCTCCCCACCCCATCAGGGATGCATCCCTGGTAATTGAAATCTGATGATCCAGGGGAGCAAAGGGATACCATACCAGAAGATTGTCCTCTTGCGACCACCAGATGAGTGACCTCTTCAGAGATTCTGTCACCTTGATGAGAAAGGACTGAGGGTGAGTGGTTGGGGACCACTGAGTACTGAGCATCCACTGAGAGGTTCTCATGTGGAGATATGCTAGGGGCACAGTGAACACCGAGGATGCCATGAGACCCAGAATCCATTGCATCGAGATAGCTCGAACCGAGCTGTTCTCTCTGATGTATTGGGCCATGTGTAGGATATCGCTCCTTCTGTCCTCTGGTAGAAAAGCTCTCGCACAGGAGGTGTCCAGAAGAGTTCCTATGAAAAGGAGCTTCTGGGAGAGTTGCAACTGCGACTTTTTGAGATTTAGCAGAACTCCATTGGACGTGAGAAAGTCCGAGGCTGTGGCTACGGCGTCAAGAGTTCCTTGCTTGGAAGGGCTCGCTAGAAGCCAGTCATCCAGATATGGGAACGCCTGAATTCCGATCTTTCTGAGGTGCGCTGCGAGAATTGCACAACACTTTGTAAAGACTCGCGGCACTAAGAATAGCCCAAAGGGCAGGACTCTGAACCAAAAATGCTGGCCCAAAGCCACAAAGAAAAAATTACTCACCTTAGTAATTATATTTCTTCTAATGGAGTCTTGCTGTATTCTGACAATTGCAGTGATTCCCAACCTTTGAACTGCCCCAGAGAACTAAGAGTTAACTTTTGAAGCAGGGCATGGAACACTGAGCTCAAGCTCGGTTGAAGTCTCTGTCTGGAGTGTTTTGAACTTAAACCATCAGATTCTAACGAGCCCAACTAAACTAAAAATTCTATGTGGAAATTGTTAAATTTCTACTAGCCAAATGGCTGAAAAAAGTTTTGGATTCCCAAGGAAGACTAAAGTCAGGAAACCCAAAAACAAAACCCAATGTACTAAAAATAACAATAATAAATAAGCACCCAAACGAAAAGGGAGGAGGGTGCAAACAAAAAACACCCCTGGGGTACAACACTGCACCTGTCCACCCACTTCCCAAAAACAGGTTCTGAGAGGGAGGCAGGGAGGAGGGAGGAGGAGGTCAGAATACAGCAAGACTCCATTAGAAGAAATATAATTACTAAGGTGACTAATTTTTTCTTCAAACAACATGAAATCTTGCTGTATTCTGACAATTGCAGACTACCAAGCAGTACCTCCAAGGAGGACGGACAGAACCTACTTTGGGAATAGGCTCTGAAGTACTGCTGTGCCAAACCGAGCATCACTCCTAGCCTGGATATCCAGAGAGTAATGCTTGGTAAAGGTATGGACTGTTTTTCAGGTGGCTGCTTGACAAATTTCTAAGAGAGGGATATCCCTGGCCGCAGCCAGGGAAGCAACTGTACCTCTTGTGGAATGAGCCCTCAGGCCTGAGGGTGGAGTTTTTCCCAGTTTCTCATAGCAGAATTGTATACAAGACACAATCCACCTGGCAATAGAGCTTTTGGTGGCAGGTTTGCCCTTTCCCACTTCTCCATAAGTGAGGAACAACTGGAGGGAGTCAAACCTGTGACCCTTGGTACGCTCCATGTAATAACTAAGGTCTCTTTTGACATCTAAACTGTGTAGCCTCCTCTCTCCTGAGGAAGAATGATCAGTGAAGAAAACAGGGAGAGACATAGACTGGTTTAAATGGAAGTCTGAAACCACTTTGGGCAAGAACCTTCTATTGGTTCTAAGGACCACTTTATCCCTGTGAAAGGAGATAAAATCAGGTTCCACTGACAGGGCTTGCAATTCACTGATACGCCTAGCAGAGGTAATGGCTACCAGGAACACAGTTTTCCAAGTCAAGTACTTAAGCTCTGCTGAAGACATAGGCTTAAAGGGGGGTTGCATAAGTTGAGCAATTTAAACATTCAAATCCTAGGCAGGGGCAGGGTCTCTAAAAGGGGGATTGATGTGAAGCAATCCTTTAAAAAATTTACAGAACACAGGATGGGAAGATAGTGAGAAAGGCTTCCCCACAGACAAAAACACAGAAACAGCTGACAGGTGTACCTTGAGAGTAGCTGGTCTGAGGCCTAGGCCATTAAGATGGACCATATAATCCAGAACCGTAAGCAAGTCAGCAGTGTCTGGAGAAATATGCTTCTTAGAACACCAAATGCTGAATCTTTTCCATTTGGAGTTGTAAGTCTTTCTGGTGGAGGGCTTTCGAGAAGCCTTGAGGATATCCAGAACCCCTTGGGAAAGATGCAGATCTGCAAACTCTAACTCTTCAAGAGCCATGCTTTGAGATTGAGAGACTAAAGATTGGGGTACCAAATCCTTCCCTGAGAGGATGTTAACAGGTTGTAATTCCTGGGAAGAGATAGGGGAAGATGGACTGCTAGAGACAGTAACAGGGGGTACCAGGGCTGTCTGGCCCAATCTGGAGCAATCAGAATCATCTTGCATGGTTGAGACCTTATTTTTACCAAAACTTTGAACAGGAGAGGGAAGGGGGGGAAAGGCATACAGAAACTTCCCCTCCCAATTGAGTATCAGGGCGTCCAGAGGGAGTGAGCCCAAGACTGGAGGTCTGCAACAAAAGAGAGGGAGTTGGTGATTGTCTGGGGCTGCAAAGAGATCTATTTCTGGAGTGCCCCACCTTGAAAAAATCACCTTCAAAACCTGGGGGCCCAGGGACCATTCGTGATGGCCCTGAGAAATCCTGCTCAGTGCATCTGCTAGCACATTGTCCTTGCCTGGAAGGTGAACTGCTACAAGAGAAGTTTGCAGGGAATAAGCCAGGGACCACAACTTCATGGCTTCTGTGCACAAGGCCGTGGACCGAGTGCCTCCCTGCTTGTTGATGTACCACATGGTGGTGGTGTTGTCTGTTCTGACTTGAACCACCTTGTTCTGAACTGACTGTGATAACGCTTTTAGAGCCAGAAAAAACTGCCCTGAGCTCTAGAAGATTGATGTGGAGAAGGGATTCTTGGGAGGGACCACAGGCCCTGGGCAGTGAGGGACCCCAGGTGGGCTCCCCAGCCCAGGAGAGAAGCATCCATGGTAAAGGACCACTGAACAAGGCTGAGCAACAAAAGGAACACCTTGCCTTAAATTGTCCTGATCCTGCCACCACTGGAGGGCTTGGATCAAGGTCAGAGTCACTGGAATCAGTTTGGTAAGGGAGTCCTTTCTCTGAGACCAGAAAGCTCTCAGGTGGAACTGAATATCCCTCATCTGGAATCTTGCCCCTTGGACCACTGCTGTTGAAGCTGCCATGTAACCCAAGAGCTGGAGGAAATGTCTCACTGGTCGAGATACCTAAAGGCTGAAGGAAGAAGCTAGTTCCATAAGAGCCCTTGCCCTTTCTAGAGGAAGAAAGGCTCTTGCTCTGAGTGTGTCCAGTTCTGCTCCTATGAAGATAAGAAGCTGTACTGGTTCGAGAACTGACTTGGGAAGGTTGAGAAGAAATCCTAGAGAAGTGAGCACTTGCTGGGTCACTTGCTGGTGAGACTTGATTTGGTCTGGAGACTGACCCACTATTAGCCAATCGTCCAGATATGGGAAAATCAAAATCTTTTGCCTTCTTAGAAAGGTAACTACTACTGCCAGGCACTTTGTGAAAACCCTTGGGGCTGAAGTTAGGCCAAAAAGCATTGCTCTGAACTGATAATGGCCTGAGTGCAACTCGAACCTGAGGTACTTTCTGTGGGAGCACCTGATGGGAATGTGAAAGTAGGCATCTTTGAGGTCCAGGGAGGCTAGCCAGTCCCCTGGCCTTAGAGAGGGAAGGATTATTCCCAGAGTTATCATCTTGAACTTTGATTTTAAAAGATGTTTGTTTAGACATCTTAGGTCTAGGATGGGTCGCCACTCCCCTGTCTTTTTGGGGGTCAGGAAGTACCTGGAGTACAGTCCTTTGCCCCAGTATAGGGTAGGTACATGAACCTCTTGATCTGAACCGGTTGATTTATCTTTGCGCTTTATTTTTGTCGGAACCGATCCCTCAGAATCGGCTCTCCTTTTGCCCGAAGAAGTATCGCCCTGGTCAGAGGGCACTCTTTCTGGTTCAGTCGAAACCGAACCGGGCTGGCCATCCGGGTCAGCGGACTTCTCGGCCTCCTTTTCCCTCAGTCTACCTAATCTCTTCTCAAGGGTAGATTTGGGAAAGTTTTTACATATTTGGCAGTCTGAATCGAGGTGGTCAAACTCCAGACAATAGACTCAGGTGGTGTGGGGATAGGCCTTAGCAAAGACCTCCCCACACTCACTGCAGTGTTGAAACCCAGTGGGCCCAGTTTTTCTTGGGTTTCTCAGACATAGCCAACCTAACCAAACTTACCCTTTTTCGCAACATGAGCAAGACTCCTTATCGGTTCCTAACCGTGCCACGGGTATTGGAAAAAAACGGTTAAAAACACATTCTTTTTAGAACCGATAAGGACTAGTAACCACACACTAAGTATACCAACAAAATTCACAATCAAATTGTCGGTTCAGCCGAACCGACTGCACTTTTACAAGTTCCACACAGAAAAAAAAAAAAAGAACATTTCCTATCTAGTACTCACGGCACCACAGACAGAGACTGAACCGACTACGCGGATACTTTTTTCGGTTTAAAAGCGACGAAAACTGAAAACTTTAACTGACTTTCGAACCGAGCTGAAGGAGAAATCTCCGGAGCGACTGTTCAGCGAGGCAGAGTAGAGAATCTGATGGTTTAAGTTCAAAACACTCCAGACAGAGACTTCAACCGAGCTCGAGCTCAGCGTTCCATGCCCTGCATGGAAAGTTAACTCTTAGTTCTCCGGGGCAGTTCAAAGGTTGGGAATCACTGCAATTGTCAGAATACAGCAAGACTTCATGTTGTTTGAACCATAGGTATTTGCAATGCTTTGGGTAGATGGGAATATGCTGGTAAGCATCCTACATGTTCAGGGAGGCTAGCCAGTCATGCTGATAAAGCAAAGGCAACAGGATTCCTAGCGAAACCATTGGTACTTTTCCTTGGAGAGAAATTTGTTCGGTTGTCTGAGGTCCAAACTGGGGCACATGCCCCCGGTTTTCTTTGGAACCAGAAAGTAATGGGAGTAGAACCCCTTGTTTCATTGATCCAGCAGTACCATTTCTACTGCCCTGTTGTTCAGAAGGCCTTGTATCTTGGAAGCGAGAAGCTCTGACTGAAAAAGTGACAGATTGGGCTGTCGTTTGGGGGGACGATCCGGAGGGGCCTCTAAAAGTTTGAGGGAATACCCCACGCGGATTATTCAGAGGACCCATTTGTCCGATGTTATGGACATCCACTGTTTGTAAAAGTGAGTCAGACGACCTCCCACCGCTGAAAAAGAGTCCCCCTCAGGCAGCTGAGGTGGGACTTGGGCCAGAAACTCAGAAGGCAGCACTGGGCGCTTTGGGTCCTTGTGTTTTCTGTTGCGTTGTCTTTTGAGGTTGGGGGGCTTGATTTTTATTAAACCCTCCCTACTCTTGCCTCGAAAGGACTGACGGTTATGAAATTGATGCTTATTAACATCCCCCGAGAAGGGGCGGGAACAGGTTGAGCCAGTTTAATGGCATACCTAGTCTTTTGTGTGGCCTCTAGAGCTTACTCTATTTGAGGACCGAAGAGATATACACCGTCGAAGGGTAACGCCATGACCTGTTGCTGGGCATCATTCGAGAAACCCGAAGTGCAGAGGCAAGAGTGCCAGTGGGTACAAATGCCCGCTGCCGCAGTTCGGGAAGCAGTATCAAAAGCATCCATAGCTGCACTAACCTGCTGGTTGTTGGACTCGATACCCCTGGTTATGGTTTGAAGAAGCTCTGAATTTATGTCCAACTCCAGAAGAGCTTCAACCATTTATTTGAGTGAATGCCAAAGAACATACTCATATTGAGAGAAATAACCTTGGTAGCTGGCAATACGCATACAAGGGTGGATGCAGCACAGTATCTATCTTACGGGATTCATTATTTATAGGTCGGGCTATAGTAGCCTAAAGAAGGATGACCTTATCATTCTCTGCCAAGACCACAATAGGATCCGCAAAGGCTTGGGAGGCCAAAATGGGTCGATCCTTGGGAGCAGCGTACTTTCTATCTGTGGGCTTAGCCACAGAAGGAATGAGAGCGGGATTATTCCATACCATTTGAGAAAGTGTCTCAAAGGAAGGCTGTACCAGGGGAGTTAAATCCATAGGGATCTCCGAGACATGAAGGTATTGGAGCCTTAAAAGCTTCCCAGGATTGATATCTGTAGTCTGGAGAGAAAGAGTGGAATTCAAATTTTTCAGCAGAAAGTTAAATGAGAGGTCCTCGACCACAGGCTCTGCAACAGGATTAGGCCCTGTTCCTTCCACATCATCACCCAACCTAAGGTCTGGGTCAGGCTCAGTATCATCTCCTGACAGCCCAGGAGGGACTACATGGACAGGAAAGGAGTGAAAATCAGCAGGAAAAGAGGAAGGAAAGGGATTCAGAGTCGAGAAGCCCTGAAGACTGGAATACACCACCCCAAACCTTGGCACCAAGCAAGAGCACTGCACCGCCTGACATGGCACTGCATATGGCACTGACAGAGCCCTTGGCACCGAGAGCTGCTCTGCCAGACTGCATGGTGCTGAGGACAGCACTGGCACACCTTGCAGTGCCAAGGATGGCGCCGAAATGCCGAGCGGTTCCAAGGACGGTTCCGAGTGACCCATCGATGGCGAAGGAGCCAAAACCAACACATGACTCCAAAAACTAGGATTTGAGGAGAAAGAAGGAAGAATACCAGGAGATAGAGGCATCGGTGTGGCCCCCTGCGCTGCAGCCATGTGGGGGGGACACCTGAGCACGGAGTCGACGGCACCGAAGAAGGCGCTGCATGACTAGGGAGGCCCAACCATCCTATCCGATCCCCCGAGGCTGGAGTGACCGGGCCAGGCAACTGGACCAACCTCTGAACCCAATGCTCCAACAGAGCGACCCACTGATGAAACTGCTCATCTGAAGCCCTTCCAGAAGGCGGGGAAGGGCTCTGATGTCAAAGAGGTCGGTGACCAGAAACAGAAACCGGTGACTTCAGAGGAGGAGACCAGCAACTGACCCCAATGACTGACCGTCGACACTCAGACACACCAGAGGGCGACCTCGAGTGATGCCTTCTCTGTTTTGACCTGTGGGCTGAAGCAGAGCTCGAGGCCCAACGGTGCCACGAATGTGACCGCTTTTATGCTCCTGGGGGGACCGCCCTTCCCCCCAGGCATTGGATCGCCCATTGTCAGACCACACCTCTGGAGAGGGCAGCGAACCGGACCCTGCCCGGCTGACTGTACAGCTTTCATATGAAGTCTCCCTACCATCATCTGACCTGCTCATGGTTAACTCTGTCAATGTAGGCTGAGACTTCTTTCGAAAATAAGAACAATTTATTGAAAGCGGTACTTATTCGAGATATACTACAAAATAATAAGCTGAAAACTATGCTGCTGGTTTGAAGTTTGACTCCCGGCGATCGAGCGACGTCATCACTGTAGTGCGCTCGACGGCGGGAAAAAAGGAACTGAGGCGGTTGGAGGGTTGACACCGAGATAGTCATTGCTGCACGAGCCGAGGCTCACAGTACCGCTCCTTGTGGCTCCATCTCTGGCACTGGCCCTCCTGCAAAAAGGTTTGCTTCGCTGGGTCCTAGCACCTCTGACGTAGATCCCATCAGTATGGTGGTGGAGACTTTATGTCCAGGAAGATCTATATCTGTCGATGCCAGCAGATGGCCACTAGGATCATCCTGTCCCTATGCACTTCCAGCTTGAATAGCACTCTCTAAATGAGAGGGACTGGAGAGAATGCATACAGAAAAATGTTGTGCCACTGGAGTCTAAATGCATCCTGACAAAAAACACTAGATCCTGGATTTCAGGAGCAGAATCAAGGCTGTTTCATGTTGAGTGGGTACACAAAAATGTTCATGCCTGAGGTTCCCCACTTGTCCAACAGTGATTTTATGACATCTGGGACTAGTGACCACTCATGAGGATCAGCTGTTGTTAGACTTCACTCATCTTCCAGAGTGTCCTGGATCCCTGGAGATAGATGTCTTGAAGGAGGGTCTCCTATTAAATGCACCATTCACACATTCCTATTGCCTCCCTGCAGAGAGGATAACCGTGTACTCCCCACTGTCTGTAGATAAAATACACAACGGACATTTTGTCTGTCTGAAGGCAGTTTACAGTAACTTTTGGCTGACCAAGTCCACTAGGGTTCTGAGACCATAAAAAATTGCATACATCTCTAACACATTTATAAGGAGATGTATCTCTGACAAATCCTAGACCCCTAGAGCTTGGAGACCCTGGCAATGGGCTCCTCACCCCACCAAGGAGGCATCCATGGTGAGAGTCACCACTGGCTCCAGTGGGGAGAAGGAGAAGCCCTGTAGGAGGTTTTCCTCCACAGACCACCTTATTAGGGACCTCACCAGGGGTTTGGTCATCTGAATGAGGTAGTTCTGAGGGTGTGATGCCTAAGACCATTGAGTACTGAGCATCCACCGAGTCATTCTCTTTTTTTTTATAATCACATTTTTTATTGATTTTCCAATAAAATATCAGACAAACAAAATAATACCCAGGACGGACATCAAGAAAGTCTAGTACTAACAAGTATCTATAATAGTACAGCACAGCTTCCTTGCAGTGTTCAGTGCTGAGAAGAAAAAAATTACTCACCTTAGTAATGTTTCTTCTAATGGAGTCTTGCTATATTATGACAGTAGCAGTTTGTCCCACCACTAGAACTGCTCTGGAGGTGAAATGGTTAATACCATTCCAAAATAGAACTTTGAGCACGAGCTCTAAGAAGCAGCTCTATCTGTGTAATTTCAAACCTGAACAGTCAGATCTTTATGAGCAAAAACTCACTAAGGTCTGTGTGGAAGCTGTAACCTACACTAGCCAAATGGCTACCTAAATATTAACAACCATTGCTGGTCCCAACACCCAAGACTCAAGTCAGGGGACCAGAACTACTAACACAATTCGAACAACATGAGAATAAAACAACAGTATAATAAAACACACACACCCCAAACTCCCAAAAGGGGAGAAATGCTAAAAGGGCATAAAATAGTACCCACACTAAGTTGCCGCACCCACCAAGTAGAAGTTCTGAGAGAGGCAGGCTGGGGGAGGTCATAATATAGCAAGACTCCATTAGAAGAAACAACATTACTAAGGTGAGTAATTTTTTCTTCAAACAACATAAGTCTTGCTATATTATGACAGTAACGAACTACACAGCAGTACCGCCATGGAGGAGGGCGAGAACCTACCTAGGAATAGGCTCTGAAGAACAGCTGTGCCAAACCGAGCATCTCTCCTGGCCTGGACATCCAGGGAGTAATGCTTGGTAAAAGTGTGTACCGTTTTCCAAGTAGCAGCCTGGCATATCTCTAATATAGGGATGTCTCTGGCAGCAGCTAGAGCGTAGCTGTACCCTGGTAGAATGAGCCCTCAAGCCAGAGGATCTCTGACCAGTTTCTGATAACAAATTGGATACAAGAGACAATCCACCTGGCAATTGATCTCTTAGTGGCAGGTTTGCCTTTCCCAACTTCACCATAGGTAAGGAAAAGTTGGAGGGATTCGAACCTGTGACCTTTGGTACGCTCTATATAGTAACTAAGAGCTCTCTTAACATCCAGGCTGTGCAACCTCCTCTCACCAGAAGAGGAGTGATCAGTGAAAAATACTGGAAGGGAGATAGATTGGTTAAGATGGAAATCTGAAACCACCTTAGGTAAAAACTTCCTATTAGTCATAAGGACTACCTTATCCCTGTGGAAAGAAATAAAGTCAATTTCCACTGACAAGGCTTGCAACTCACTTATGCGTCTAGCAGAGGTGATAGCCACCAGAAAAACAGTTTTCCAAGTTAGATACTTAAGCTCTGCAGAAAACAGAGGTTCAAAAGGGGGTTGCATTAACTGGGCAATACAAACATTAAGGTCCCAGGCAGGGCCGGTTCGAAAGGTGGATTAGTATGGAGTAATCCCTTAAAAACTTGGAAAACACAGGGTGAGTGGAAAGAGGGATGACTTTCCTGCTGACACAAAAGCAGATACAGCTGCCAAATGGACTCTCAGGGTAGCTGGTCTGAGACCCAAGGAATTAAGATGGACCATGTAATCTAATACAATGGGCAAATCAGCAGATTCTGGGAAATATTTTCCCAGCACACCAAATGGAAAACCTTTTCCATTTAGAACTATAAGTAGCCCTAGTGGAAGCTTTCTGGAAGCCTTTAGAGTTTCAAGAACACCTTGAGAGAGGTGTAAATCAGCAAACTCTAACTCCTCAAGAGCCAGGCCTTGAGGTTGAGGGATTTGAGGTCCGGATACCAAACCCTTCCCTGGGCACAAGTTAACAGGTTGTGAATCCTGGGGAGGCAAAGGGGAAGATGGATTGTCAGTGACAGAAGGAGTGGGTACCAGGGCTGCCTGGCCAATCAGAATCACCCTGCAAGGCTGAGATCTGATTTTGACTAATACTTTGAATAGGAGAGGAAGGAGGAAAGCATAAAAAACTTCCCTCCCAATCCAGGAGAAAGGGCATCCAGGGACTGAGCCCAACACTGGAGGTCTGCAACAGAACAGAGGAAGTTTGTGATTGTCTGGGGCTGCAAAAGATCTATTTGAGGGTGCCCCATCTGGCAAAGACTATCCCAGCACTTGAGGAGCCAGGGACCATTCGTGATGGCCTGGGAAATCCTGCTGAGAGCATCCGCTGGGACATTGTCCTTCCTGGAAGATGAACTGCTATGAGGAAGTGTTCAGGGAATAGGCCAGAGACCACAACTTCATTGCCTCGGTGCACAAGGCCGAAGACCAGTGCCCCTGTTTGTTGATATACCACATTGTTGTGGTGTTGTCTGTTCTGACTTGTATCACCTTGTTGCGGACAGATGCAGAAAATGCTTGAAGAGCTAAAAAGACAGCTCTGAGTTCCAGCAAATTGATGTGGAGCAGAGATTCCCGGGGGGACCACACTCCCTGAGTAGAAAGGTCGCCCATGTGGGCTCCCCAACCCAGAAGGGAAGCATCTGTAGTGAGAGTCAAATTGTGAGCAGGGGGAATGAAGGGGAACCCCAATCTTAAATTGCTCTGATCCTGCCACCACTGGAGGGCCTGGATCAAGGTTGAGTCACTGGGACCAACTTGGAAGGGGTCTCTTCTCTGAGACCAATAGGTTCTCAAGTGAAACTGAATCTCTCGTCTGAAATCTTGCTCCCTGCACAACAGCTGTGGATGCAGCCATGTGTCCCAGGAGCTGCAGAAAGTGTCTTGCTGGTCGAGAGACCTGCGGGGTGAAAGGAGGCCAGAGTCACTAAATTAGTCACCCTTTCTAAGGGAAGAAAGCTCTGGCTAGCTTTGTGTCCAACTCTGCCCTATAAAGGTGAGTACCTGGACTGGTTCCAGAACCGACTTTGGTAGATTTAGCAGAAAGCCCAGGAGGTGAGAAGCTGCTGGTAACTTGCAGGTGAGATTTTACCTGTTCTGAGGACTGGCATACAATGAGCCAATCGTCTAGATAGGGAAAAACAGCAATCCTTTGCCTCCTTAAGTGAGCCACTGCCACTGCTAGACACTTTGTGAATACCCTTGGGGCAGAGGTAAGCCGAAGGGCATTGCTCTGAACTGGTAATGACCTGAGGTTCGAATCTGAGGTACTTTCGATGGGAGCTTCTGATTAGGATGTGAAATAGGCATCCTTGAGGTCCAGGAAGGCTAACCAGTCCCTGGCCTTAGGGAGGTAAAATCATTGCCAGAGTTACCATTTTGAACTTTGGTTTCAAAAGATGCTTGTTCAGATATCTGAGGTCTAATATGGGCCGCCATTCTCCTGTCTTTTTTGGGGTAAGGAAGTATCTGGAATACAGACCCCTGCCCTGGTGCAGGGGAGGAACCCTTTCCACTGCTCTGAGAGCCAACAGGGTTGAGACCTCTGCTTCCAGAGCAAGGGTCTCTGAAGCACTTGCAGGTAGAAAAAGTCTGGTTCTCAACTTGGGAAACTTTTTGAAGCTGAGAACCAGACCCTGGCTTACTACTTCCAGAACCCACTTGTCTGAGGTTAAAGAAGCCCAGTTCTGACTGAAGTAAGCCAGCCTGCCCCCTACAGGTAAAGGAGAATCGGCCCTGGGCACCCCATCAGAGTGCCTGCTTGGCAGGAGCTTTAGGCTGAGGGGTGGGGAGCAGGCCTGCCACCCTCGTCTGCCTCTGCCTCTGAAGAAGCCCCTCTGAGCATAGGCAGGAGGCCTGAGTCTGGTAAAGGCCTGTGAAAAGGCCTACCCCACCCCTGGGGTATGCCTCTGAGGAGTGGCTTGCCTCCTTAGCTTAGGCACTTTTGTAAGTAGTCCTATATTCAGCCATCTTTTTCATGTAATTCTCTGTCTGCTCCCCAAACAGAGAATTTCCCACCACAGGAAAATCCATAGCCTTAGTCTGGGTATCCCGTGACAGACTAGTACACCTGAGCCAGGCCAACCTACGAAAAGCTACAGATGTGGCCATGACCCTAGAGGAAACATCATTAACATCCACAGCAGCATGAAACTGTACCTTAGAAGCCTCAATGCCATCAGCAGCCACCTGTTCTAGTTCGCTAGCCAGCTGGCCATGGGCTTGCTGGCTAATTCCATAACAGTATCCCATCTAGATTTCTGATGCCTAGCTACATAAGCCATATATTTGCTTGCCTGAGTCCCAGAGGCTGCCATATACTGTTTTTTGCCATGGCATCAATCTTCCTGGAATTCTTGTCAGGAGGATGTGAAGCCAGGGATATTACTTTACCACAGGCTGCAGCCTGAACTACTAACAACACTGCATTGCTGAGAAAGGAATTCTGTATCAGGACCTGACAATGTGTACCTTCTGTCCATCTTTTATCTACAGGAGGCACAGAATTAGGAGCTTTTAAAATTTTTATTGTTTGCTTCCTAAAAGACTTATGCAAAGGAATAGACAATCTCTAGACTCTGGAATATCCATCATTTCTACAAAATCAGGCTCCTCTTGCTCATCCACAGCTTCTTCCAAGGGAAGCTGGAGGTTTCAACAACTTTTGTAAAACATAAAATGAGATGGAGACTCAGATAGCATGGGAGATTCTAGAGGTCTGTCTGAAATGTCCAGTTCAATGGGCACACCAGACCTTCCCAGCCACATTCATACTGTTCATAATCATCCTCCCCTCCTCTGGTTCATAAAATTCCTCAACATCATATTCCTGAACCACTGGAACCGGACGAACCGACCTTTTTGCCAGATAGTGGCGGTTCGACGGAAATCCTGAGACAGTGACTGGACAATTTGTATGGCTTTGCTATCTCTGCAGCAGTTGGAGAGGGGTTTTGGACTCCAAACCTGCTGACTTTCTTGTTTTCTTTACTGGAATTGGTTCCTCAGAACCAGCTTTTCTTTTTGCAAGTCTCGCCCTGGTCAGAGGGCACTCCCTCCGGTTCGGTTGGCACCCGAACAGGGCTGTCCCATCCGGGTCAGCGGACTTTTAGCCTCTCGTCCCTGAGCCTGCCCAATCTCTTTCCAGGGTGGCTGCAGGAAATTCTTACATATCTGGCAGTCTGACTGGAGGTGGTCAAACCCCAGACAATAGACACATGTGGTGTGGGTCAGCCTTGGCAAGGAACTTCCCAGACATCACAGTGCTGAAACCCAGTGGGCGGTTTTCTTTTGGGTTTCTCCAGACATAATGCCAGCCTAACCAGAAAAACTTGCCCTTTAAGCGGCAGTGCCAGGCAAAGACACCCTTATCGGTTCCTAACACGTGTCACGGTATTGGAAAAAGCGTATAAATCCGTTTTTTGAATGAAATAAGAACGGGAACCGCACTCTAAAATGTTAAACTTTAAAGTTAATAAGTTTTAAACCCAGCTGATCGGTTCAAAACCGAACCGATAAACTTACAAGTTCCACACAGACAAAACCTTTAATTTGCGCGATTACCACAGACAGAGCTTGAACGAATGGTTTGCGGTTAAATAAAACTATTCTCGGTTGAATTGAACCGAAAAAACACTGTTTAAACCGAGAAATGAACCGAGCAGTAGGAGAAATCTCCGGAGCGACTGTTCACTGAGGTGGAGTAAAGAATCTGACAGTTCAGGTTTGAAATTACACAGATAGAGCTGCTTCTTAGAGCTCGTGCTCAAAGTTCTATTTTGGAATGGTATTAACCATTTCACCTCCGGAGCAGTTCTAGTGGTGGGACAAACTGCTACTGTCATAATATAGCAAGACTTCATGTTGTTTGAATGTAGTTTTCCCTGTGAGAGAAAAAAAAAATACAGCCAAGGCAGGAGAAAAAAACAAAAAGGGGGAGTGCGGAGGGGAAAGCCCAGGAACTGTGTGTGCAGGTGACAGGCAATACATCACCCCATTTAACTACGGGAATTGAGTATACTGTAAATTCTGATATCCACTGAGTCATTCTTATGTGCAGCCTTGGACTGTGAACACAGATAGTGCCAAGAGTCTCAGCATGCATTGCATGCAGTGAGCTAATACAGTTTTGTGCTCCATGATGAAACATGCCATCTGAAGATCACTCACACTCTGCTGTCTGGAAGGAAGACCACTCGAGCTTGGGTCATGTTCAGAAATTAACATTACGTAATGCAATTCTTGATCTTCCAGAATATCTTCACCATTGATTACCTCTTGTGGGTCTGTGCCTGAGCTCTCTACAGGAACCATAACTTTTCTGGTGGGATCCAGTGACATGGTAAGCACTGCTTACATGTCATCATATGCACCCGCTGGTACACAGAGAAACCAGCCCCCAACCACCTCAGTACCTTTTTTACTCAGGAGGTGAAAAGCATGAACCTAACGAGTAACCTAGGCACTTAACCTAAGGGCATAAGATAGCCCTTGTGGCCTGTAAGAGAAGGGCCACCAAACCCAGTAACACAGTGTCTTCACAGCCCAAACCAGGTGTAACCCCCCTTACAAATGGGGGTTCCCAAAAAGTCTTCCTTTAGCTTGCATAAATGCTCACTGCCAGGCTGGTGTCCTGCATTTTAGCAGTTTAAATGTATTGCAAGAGAATGCCTGTATAGCCTCTATGTAATGTCTCTTTAAGAGCTGCCTGTATTGCAGTCATAATTAATCTGGGAGGGGGCTGAGTGTTTCTATGCTTGAGTCCTGCCCGGGCTGCCAAATAATCACTCCATTCTGCCATCGCTATTAACACAAAGGGAGCTCTGTTAGAAGATGTACTTGTTTGCTGATCATTTATTAGAATAGTAATAATATTGCAGTTTGTCTAACCTGCCTTCTTTGCAGCATGGACATATATGTTTATCTCCACCATCTTGGTCCTGGACTGCTGAAATGGGCCAATCAGTACCTTTGGGGACTCTAAAATGGAGCCTGTCCCCAGGGTCTTTGTGGGAGCCAAATTCTGTAGGAAAGTACAGTTATTTAAGAACTTACCGTAACAGTAGATCTTCGAGAGAGGCTCTTGCAGTAGATAATTACATATAGGACTGATGTAGGCAGGCGGCAGGACCCCACGGAAAAATTTCTAGCTAGCATTCCCTGGTGAGGGACTGCCCCCACGTCAGGTGACCGGCGTCAGGAGACGTCAGTATAAAGGGGTGGTCCCTGATGCCCGCCTTCCAGTTCTTTCCCGCCACAGGCCAGAAAGGCCCGGACGCGAGAGGAGCAGTTATTTCCATCACTGGAAAAGGAGCTGAAAAAGCCTAGGGGGATGGAGGGCGGGAAGGTATTACCTACTGCAAGAGCCTCTCTCGAAGATCTACTGTTACGGTAAGTTCTTACATAACTGTACTATCTTATTTCGAGAGGGCTCTTGCAGTAGGTAATTACATATAGGACTGAATCCCAAGCAGACTGGAACAAAGAGAGGCACCGGGAGGAGGAAATCTACTCCAAGAAGCAGTTCTAGCTGTGAAAGCCTCAAGATAAGAGGCTTTGCAGAACAGCCAGCCTGAAGCCTGCTCTGTGTCGAGAGGCAACATCCAAACTGTAGTGTTTAGTAAAGGTATGAACGGAAGTCCAGGTGGCGGCAGCGCAGATGTCTGCCGCAGACACATTTTTGAAACAAGCTGCTGAGGCAGCTACTCCTCTGGTGGAGTAGCCTCTTACCTGACCAGGGAGGGTCTTGTTGTATTTGTCATAACAGAAAGCAATGCAATGAGCTAACCACATAGATAGGCATTGCTTAGAAACAGCGCTGCCTTTCCTTTTATGAGCAAAAGAGACAAACAATTGATCAGTCTTTCTGAGATCCTTCGTCCTGTTGGTGTAGTATCTCAGAATCCGGTGAACATCCATAGTATGGAGTAAATACTCCCCTTGATTAGAGTACTGCATGAAAATGGCGGGTAACTCTATGGACTGATTTAGAGTAGACTCTGCTACTACTTTAGGGAGAAATTTAGGATTCGTGCGAAGATCAACACGTTCCTTGTGAAAAATCAAGTATGGGATTTTGCATATCAGGGCCTGGAGCTTGGAAATTCTCCGAGCAGAAGTAATAACCACCAGGAAGAGCATCTTCCACGAAAGTAACTTCAAATCTGCAGAAGCTGCCGGTTCGAAGGGAGGCAGAGTAAGTTTCTCAAGAACAAAGTTCAAGTCCCAAAGGGGGAGCAGAAGTATGGATAGGGGGTCTCAGTGGGAGGACCCCTCTGAGAATGGTCTTAGAGACCTCCAATTGAGCGAAAGTTTTGTCTGCAAAGGGGACGTAATAGGCCGAGATGGTCACCATGTGCATCTTCAGAGAAGAATGACTAAGACCCAGGTCAAACAGATGACGTAGATACTCCAGCAGAAGCCCCGCTGAACAGAAGAAAGGTTCCGTGTTCTTGGAAGTGGCCCAGATAGTAAATCTTTTCCACTTCATAGCATAAGTGGATCTAGTGGAGGGTTTTCTGGCCTCCACCAAAATCTCTGCCACTTGGGGAGACACCCCAAAACGGGATTGAGCTAAGTCTGCAGGAGCCATGCGTGCAGCCGAAGGTATTTGAGGCCTGGATGGATCAGGATCCCCTGATCCTGGGTCAGTAAACCTCGAGACAGAGGGCGAGGAAGAGGATGATCCTCTGAGTATTATTGTAGAAGAGAACCAAACTTGCCTGGGCCAGAAAGGAGCGATCAGAATCATTCGTGCTCCTTCTGAAGCTAGTTTCTGCAAGACTCGTGGGATAAGTGGAATTGGGGGAAAGGCATAGACGAATCTGTCCTTCCAGTCTAGAGACAGAGCGTCTCTCCAGAAAGCACCTCGTTCTGGAACGAGCGAGCAGAAGACGGGAAGCTTTGTGTTTAGAGGGGATGCGAACAGGTCGACCTGTGATGTCCCCCAAAGTCAGAAGATATTGTTTAGGACCCCTTGGTCCAGTTCCCACTCATGAGTCAGAGCAGAAAAGTGACTTAGCTTGTCTGCTAGGGTGTTGTCGACTCCCGGAACGTGAGTTGCCGTGAGGTGAAAGTCGTGATGTGTTGCCCAATCCCAAACCATTATTGCCTCCCTGCACAGAGGATAGGACCGAGTCCCTCCCTATTTGTTGATGTACCAAACCACACACATGTTGTCCATCTGGACGGCTAGGTGGCTGGGAAGGATGCATTGGTGAAGGGTTTGGAGAGCGTACAACACTGCCTGAAGCTCGAGCACATTGATGTGGAGAGCTTGTTCAAGCTTGGACCAGGAGCCCTGGGTCTGATGAGGCCCTAGATGGGCTCCCTAACCTTCACCCGAGGAGTCTGCGGTTAGAGTCTGGGAGGGGGAGGACGAAAGAAAGGAACTCCCCGAAATAGGTTCCCTCGAACCATCCACCATTGCAAGTCTCAAAGCATCGGTGAGGAGATCAGAACTGGGTGATCTAGGTCGTCCACTAACTGATCCCATTGGGAGCATAGAGTCTACTGAGATATTCTCATGTGGAGTCGAGCGTGAGGAACTGTCGGGATAGCAGCCACCATGAGCCCGAGAAGGCAAAGGACCGACCTTTCAGAGACCCACCTGCGGCCGGACAGCAGACTTATTTGAGTCTGGAGGGTGGACACCCTGTCCGGTGGCAGAAAGGCCCTGTCTGTGGTTGTATCGAGAATTGCCCCAATAAACTGCAGTCTCTGGGATGGGATCAGGTGAGACTTGGAATGGTTGATGGTAATACCCAGGCAGGCAAAAACCTGCTGGGTAAGGGAGAGGCAGCGCAGGAGTTCCTCCCTGGACAAGGCCGCCAAGAGCCAATCGTCCAGGTATGGGAAAACCTGCACCCCCCTGGTAAGCAGGTGGGCCACCACCACTGCCAGGCATTTGGTAAATAGTCGGGGTGCCGAGGATAGACCAAATGGAAGTGCTTTGAATTGGTAGTGGTTCCCTTGGAATGCAAAACAAAGGTATTTGCGGTGAGACGGGCGAGTGGAAATGTGCAGGTAAGCATCCTGCATATCCAGGGCACACAGCCATTGACCTGGCCGGAGGAGGAGCAGAAGACTCTGCAAAGAGAGCATCCTGAACCTTTTGTATTCCACAAAAAGATTCAGGGAACTGAGATCCAGAATTGGTCTGAGATCTCCTGTCTTCTTTGGGACCAGGAAGAAATGGGAATAGTAACCCGTCCCTTGCAGATGAAGGGGGCCAGGTTCTATTGCATGTTTCAGCAGTAGAGCTGAAATTTCCTCCTGGACCAAGAGAAAATGTTCCCTTGAATACGACGACTTCGGGGGGGGGTGGCGAGGTGGTTTCTGAAGAAACTCTATCGAGTGTCCTTCTGAGATGAGCTGGAGCACCCAAGAATCTGTTGTTATCCTCTCCCAGCCCGGAAGGTGGAAGGGAAAACCTCCCTCCTACTGGTTTCTCCGGGGAGTCCGGAGGCTGTGGGAGAGGGAAGGAGTCAGGTGGTGTGGGGCAGCGCCGCAGCTGAAGCACCCGCTGCTTTTTTGGGCTGGGGGGTTTAGTAGCTGTGGGGGCCCGGCGTTTTGTGGCCCACCTTCCCTGGGGTTTCACCTTGGGACGATTCCATCTGCAAAAGGGATGGCGCTGCTGCTGATGGGGGGCAGTACATGGAATCGACAGACTTCAGTGCCAACCCCTTCTCTTGCAAATCAGTGATGATGTCCTTGACATCACCACTGAAAAGCACTGACCCCCGGAAGGGCTCTTCCTGGATAGCGGATTGCACCTCCAGGACCAACCCTGACACGCAGAGCCAAGCATGACGTTGTAGGCCTACGGTGAAAGCTGAGCTCCATCCAGCAGTGTCCACTGCATCATATGTCACATGAAGCATGTGTCGACTGGCCGAACGTGCAGAGCGGACAAGATCAGCCAACTCCTGCTTGACTTGGGAGTCTGGCAGGGAGTCCAATTTAGCTTCCACCTGAGTCAGAATGGCCTTCTGGTGGTCCCCCCATATGGCCGACATAATTCAGGGCCCTAATCCCCAGCGTGGAGGAAGCAAAGATCTTCTTCCCATACTGGTCCAGAAGGCGGGATTCCTTGTCAGGTGGTGATGAGCTGAGGTGTTTTGGGTTGGCCGACCGGCCGTGAGCGGCCCTAATCACAACCGAGTCAGCACGAGGGTGAGAATCTAGGAAATCAACACCCTCTGGAGCCTGATATAGCCTATTCAACTTGGAAGTAGGGCTAAAGCCGATGGCTGTTTCCATATGGTGGTGATGAGGTCGGCATGAGGCTCTATCCAGGGTGGCACCAAGATAGGAGCTGTCATGGGCAGATCCAGATGTTCAGTGAGTTTCAGACACTGAAGATCTGGTTCCAAGGAGTGCCACTGATAAACCTCCTGTATTTTCCTTAGCAACTCCGTAAAAGAAGGATCTTCCGGAGGAGACTTCAGAGGAGTCCTTCGCCTGGGCTTCGACGGAGAGCGTGGCTCGTCGTCCCTCTCGGAGCAACTGTCGGAGGAATCTGAGGAGTCCGAGGGTGAAGAGGAGGAGGAAGAGGAAAAAGACTCCCTTTCCTGACCAGGGGGAGGAACAGACCCCTTGGGAAGCCCCCGGGGAAGCGTGTCCTGGCCCTCTCTGGACCCAGACGGAAGAGCCCTGGAGTCCGGAGGTGGTGAGGGAGTGTGCTGCCTTGGATGTACGGGAACTTGAGACAGCACCATCATCGGTAGGTGGCTCTCGACCTCCCTGGTGAGCTGAGCCTTGGCCTCAGCCCACCAGGAGGCCAGAGTCTCCTGCAGGTCTACCGGCGGCTGTGGGGGCAGTGGATGAGGAGGAGGCGGGGTATAAGGATACGGGTTGTACCCATATGGAGAGTATCCAAAACCCGGCTGCAGAAAGCCCAGTGTCGAGTATTGTGGTGTCGGGTACTGCGGCGTCGGAAAGACCAGCGTCGGGTACTGCAGCGCCAGATACTGTGGTCCCGGGTACGTCTGCGTCGGATAGGATGGAGGGTACCCGGGAGCCGGGTGGGCTGCTGGAGCAGACGGCCCGGCCAGCGGCCTTATGGGCAGATCCACCTTGGAGAGCCCAGAGGGCAGAGGGCCTGGTGGAGGGAGGACATCCGTAAGCGGGATGTCACCCGGAGTCGGTAGAACCGGCATCAGGGCCGGTGTCAGAGACCCCGGCATCGGAGATACCGGCGTCAGAGGAACCGGCATCGGGGCTGACGTCAGATCCGGTGCACCTACCGGGGGATGGTCTGATGGAGGAAGGTCCCCAGCGTCACCCGGGGATGAAGGAAAAATCCTGAGATGGGCTGGGGGACTCTGGGTCCCGGACTGACGCAGCGAGCTGCGGAGAAACGGGCTGCGATGGGCGTGGGGGGTCCGTCGTCGGTTCTCCGTCAGCCGACCGGATGTCGGATGATCCGCCCTGCGGCTTACGGGTGAACTTCCCAGCGGCGCCGAGGAGCCGCGCCTGGCTTATGGGAGCCTTCACCAGAGGCAGGCCAAGGAGAAGGATCAGCCTGGTCCGGTGGAAGAGAGGCCGTCGCCCGCTAAGGGTCGTGTCTTACCGCCTTCTCCGCTGACGCCGGTGGAGCCGACGCCCGACTTACTGGAGTCGCCACGCCAGTAGGCCACGAGCCTGGCGGGGCGAACCGGGAGGCAGAGGCTTCCAACTGCTCGGAGGTGCCCGGGAAGGCCCGAGCACGAGCCAGATGGGTGGGCCGACGCCTCAGAAACCCTCCCGAGACGGTCGTCACATTACCTGTGTCCCAGTGGTTCCTGCAAGGGGACGCGGTAGAGGAGCCCTTGTCCCGGTGTCTCTCCTTATCCTTCTTCTTCCGATGGCCTTCAGGGGAAGTGGATGCCTGCCTCAGTTTTTTGAGCTCCTTCTCCATTGAACTCATCTTTTTCTTCAAAATTTGGGCTTCCAAGTATTGCTGCCGCCTTTTCCGGGTAGCTGCGTTGAAGCTGAGGCAGTGCTGGCACTTCTTGACCGGGTGATCGGGGCCTAGGCAGAACAGGCACAGGGAATGGCCGTCCTCGTGCAGTAGTTGGGCGCCACACGAATCGCACTTATTTTTGTGCTCGGAGGGTGTAGGGGATGACATACACTGACAATAGTACCTGACGTTAGTCAAAAAAAACAAATTACTTCGGTAAAACCGATGAAGATTGGGCTGACGAAGCAAGAACTTTTCCGCGAGGCACTGCACGAGCTAATGGCGGGAAAGAACTGGAAGGCGGGCATCAGGGACCGCCCCTTTATATCGATGTCTCCTGACGCCGGTCACCTGACGTGGGGGCAGTCCCTCACCAGGGACTGCTAGCTAGAAATTTTTCCGTGGGGTCCTGCCACCTGCCGACATCAGTCCTATATGTAATTACCTACTGCAAGAGCCCTCTCGAAGTAAGATCTGTAGTTTTGGGCTTTTGGTGCATAAATGAACCTGGAGAGGGAGCCTTTGTTGTGACTGAAAGAGGAATCAGTCAACCAAACTTTTTTGGATCCTGGGGAAAGTCCAAGACTGCTTGCAGTTTCAGTTCAGATCTGAGCTGGTAAGTGAAGGAGTAACAACTTGAGATAGTCGAGCAGTAATCCTGCATAGATTTGTGCGGAAGAACTGTGAGAGGAATGAGTTTTGGCCTGCCTGCTGTTCCTGAGAGGGAAATTGAAGTTTATTTGCACTGAATCTGAATTGTGAGGATGATTTAAGCCACAGAACTGTGACCAGGCTTTAACCTGAAGAAGACCGAAGATTTGCTGAATGCGATTGCCCAGTCAGGATTTCCAGCCACCTTTGAACTCCCGGTTTGTGCACAGACTTTGTAATTGTGACTGGATAGCAATCTGCCTAGTACAGTAGAATTTCTTACATGTATATGTGCTGTGTGCTGTTAGTGGGTTGTGATTTGGTTCCCCACTGTGTGCTGAACTGTGTTCTGCTTGCTGGAGGTTGCATCCAGCTCCAACAGACTAAATCCATTTGCATCTCCATTTGGTCTCAGCCTTGCCACACTGGCCCAGCCAGACTAGCCGCTACACAGAGAAAGCCATCGACGAGAGACCTGCCTGGGGATCGGCCCCCTGCTCAATGCCTTGAACAAGAATGATGCCTCAGTGACTTGTGTGGGCCCTGCTTCTCCTGGCACTCCAGCTCAACAACCTGCAGTCTCGATTTCGTCCTGCCTGTGTCCTGTATTGGGTATTGTGAGTAAACATCAGGGTAGCTCCATGCAATAACAGCTAAATCTAAAGTGTTGTCATCTGATTGCTTTGCTGTCTTTTCCTTCATGAATTGAGCTCTCCGGCTCGGGATTACAAATAGTGTGTGTTGTGCATGTTACTTTCTTCCATCACAGGGCCCCAACCAGCTGCGATGCAGGTCTACCCAGGGCAACGGTCCTGGCTAGCCCATCTCTTTCCTATCTGGGTACCCAGAGTGTGTGACTGTGTAGGGACTCTGAAGTACATGCATAACTGTCTGATTGATTTAGCCTTTAAGCCAATCAACCTGATTACACCCCTACCTTGCTCAAGTCCCCTGAATAAATCAGATCTAACTCTTTTTGCATTTAACCTGACTGTGGTTCCAGTTTGTGCCAAGAGTACTGTACTGTTGCTATTTGCTGTGCATAACCTTGTTTTACAGGGGATCCCCAGGGTCAAGCTAGAGGAACCAGTCCTGGTGGTAAGTGCAAATAGTGTGGGTAATTGCATGGTGAATAAGGGTCATTGTGAAAGTGATTATTGCATATTGTTCAGACCACTAGAAGGGAAAGAGGGGGATTACAGTGTGCCAGAGGGCTGTGCCCAGGTTAGCTTGACCACTAACAACCCTGACCTCCAGGTGGAGGCACCCGTTTCAGTACCCAGGCCCCTTAACCTACTACTAGCCAAGCAGGCAGGGGTAGTAGCCCTTGGGATAGCGCCACCTTGGGGTTACATCTTGGAGGCTCACCGCTGGGATTATGTGTCTTCCAGTGGCCAAAATTACAAATTATTGTCAAACATAAATGGCTACCCCAACAGAAATGGCTGTGCACCAGTTGGTGGGGTGGTGTATGGGGCAAGAGCTTGACCCCCATAATGCTTTGCTAAAACTGGCTATACCTATGGACATTAATAAGAACACTGCTGAAGGAGCACTTTCTAAAGTTGAATGTTTGAAAAAAGCTGTAGTGGTGGGTTGACAGGCTGATTTAACTGCCCAAACTCTCATGGCCTTGGTGGAGTATAGCGAACCCCGGACAGTTCAAAGGTGCCCCAGACTATCACTCCAGAAGGATTTCCAGCCACCTGGAGGGTGATAACCAAAGATAGCAAGGATCCCTTAGAGGATGAGCCCCCACCGTTATCTGAGTCTTTTGAGGAGAAGTTTGCCAAGTTGTTACTGGAGGAGGGCAAAACTGGAGGAGTTAAAAAAAAGTATTCCTGCCACCTGGGAGTGTCACCTCCCCACTGTCCACACCCACCCCAGCACCTGTCCTTTCACCAACTTCTGTACCTGCCTCTGAGCCAGCAAGTAGTCATGGCCCTTACCGCAAGCTCAAGATATTCTCTGGCATCCGCCCTACTCCTAATGGGGAAGTCTACCTGGAGACCTGGATAGACTCTGCTACTCTTGCAGTACAAGACTGGCAATGCTCAGAGGCCAAAAGAAGGGCCAGCCTGGGGAAAAGCTTCCAGGGACCCGCCCTACGTACATTTCACTCCCTGAGATCCTCTGACCCTGACACCAAAACCCAAGAGTACATAGTCACCCTTGAAAATGTGTTTGGGAGCACCACTAGTGTTGAGACCTTGAAATGGAAACTTAAAGATGTTAGACAGCTGCCAGGGGAATTGTTATCTGCCTACATGGATCGATTAGAGGGAATCCTATAAACCATTTTTCGGAAAGGAGGCTGGGCCTCTAGTGAAGTGGACCAGGTAAGACTGGATCATATACTGTGCTCTGCCCAGCACTCCAGCTGAGTGTTGCTCAAATTGCAACTGCATCAAAGGAAATCTGGTCCCTTGCCCTTCCATGTGTTGATGAAAGAGGTACGGGAAGTTGAGGAGGAGGAAGGCTTTTCAGATCCCTGCGCAGTCATAACTGTTGCAACCCCTCCTCCAGGTGCGCGGGGTCAGTCACTGATGGCCTGGAATCATTACAATCGCATAACGGAATCCAAGAACTAAATGTCAGTCCTGGGGTGCCCAGCCAGAGAGGGACTGCTACGGATCCTCCGCCATGGGATGAACTGCTGAGGGAGTTCAGAGAAACAAAAAACAGTCTCTTTATGAAGGCTGCTCCTGCGAGTACAGGCCCCGATCCTTATCCGACTGCATCTGCTATGGGAGTGGGGGTGCACACCCAGGCATCTCCTGCTGACAGCAGCTCAAAAATTAATGTCTTGACTATGGAAGTTAGAGAATTGATGAGATGTCTCCAAATGCTCGCCATACCACAGACAGAGGTGGAACCAAGGTTTTCTGTTGGTAGTACCCCCGCCTCAGCTCCCAATGTGATCTCTCGGCCACACCAGACCCCAGAAAGCATATTTTGCCATAATTGTGGGAAGGATGGGCACATGAACAGAGAATGCCGGTCCCCAAAAGACCTAGATAAAGTTGTATACAGACTTCAAGGAGAGCTTTGGAAAGCGAGACCATGGCCAAGGAGCACAGGAAATGACCGCAGTGCAGGATTGAGAAATCCAAACTCAAATTTCTCTGTGCCTAAATCATCTGTCCAGGCCTTTGCTACTGCCTCTCCAGACTGGTCCAGAATAGTAGGCCCTTCGATGGAGACTTCTGTGACTGTCAGTGCTACTCATGCTTGGGCTGTGCTCGATAGCGGGTCACAAGTGACCATTGTATTCCAGGCCTGGTATGATAAACACTTATCTGTTGTGCCATTACAATCTTTGGAAGGTTTGCATGTGTGGGGCCTGAGCGACAAGTCTTATCCCTACCTTGTATATGTCCGGCTCTGGTTGTCTTTCCCTGTGACTGTAACTGATGTAGATGAACAAGTAGAGACCCTAGCCCTGGTGTGTCCTCCTATGGGATTGTATGATGGGATTCCCTAGCTAGCTGGAACCAACACCCACATGTTTGGAAGGCTAGCACAGTTGTGTCAAGAGAAACAAGGGAAATGGACTGGGCAGGCACTGAGAACCGCAGCCCTGATAAAGAGAGACTATGATCTGAAAAAATGGACTACCGAAGTAGACGGAGATGAGCCAGTGGGGATGGTGTGGAAGAAAGATCCTGATTCTCTCGTGCTACCTCCCAATACTCAGTACACCATTCATGGAGAGGTTCGCATTAGAAAAGATGTAAAGAACAAAATATTAATGTTGGATGCACCAGGCGATGGAAAGTTGCCAGAAAGATTATTGGTTAAGCCCAGCATTTTGCCTGCCCATGCAACCGCCTATGCACGTCGAGTGATGATCCAGATTCAGAATGTGTCAGATCAGGAGATCTGGGTGAACAGAGGGTGCACACTAGCTACAGTACACTGCGCAGACACTGCAGTATTACCCAGTAACAAGTGCTCTGGTAAGAAGGAGAGAGTGACCCCGGACTTATTTAACTTTGGTGATTCCCCATTGCCAACTGAATGGAAGGCTAGAATTAGCAAGAAACTCGCCCAGAGGGACCAAGTGTTTCCGTTAAAAGAATGAGATGTGGGGTGTGTCCAGGGTGCAGAGCATCACATACACCTGCATGATGACCGGCCATTTCGAGAGAGATCCCAACGCCTTGCCCCAGCAGACATAGATGATGTTAGGAGACACCTGCAGGAAATGCTTGCTGCTGGCGTGATACATGAATCAAGGAGCCCATATGCCTCTCCCATTGTGGTTGTGTGTAAGAAGAATGGGTCAGTGAGCATGTGTGTTGATTATTGAACCCTGAACCGGCGGACCATCCCAGATCAGTACACCATTATCGTATACAAGATGCCCTGGACTGCTTGAATGGGAGCAAATGGTTCTTGGTATTGGATCTTCACAGCAGATATTACCAGATTCCGATGGCCCAAGAGGACCGTGAGAAAACAGCATTCATCTGTCCTTTGGGGTTCTACAAATTCCTGAGAATGTCATAGGTGATTTTGGGTGCTCTGGCCACCTTTCAGCGACTGATGGAATGTGCGGTGGGAGATATGAACTTGCCGAAATGTCTAGTGTACCGAGATGATGTAATTGTGTTCAGACGTGCATTAGAGGAGCATGAGACCCAACTGTTAAAGTGCTAGACCAATTGGAAGACTTCAGCCTCAAGCTGTCCATCGATAAGTCCCATTTTCTTCAAACCTCTGTGAAGTATGTGGGGCACATAGTATCTGCAGAAAGGATAGAAACAGATCCCAGTAAGGTTGAGTCACTGACTACTTGGCCCCAGCCCCATAACTTGAAAGAACTACAACGTTTTCTGGGGCTCTATGGCTACTACCGCAGGTTCATAAAAGACTATTCAAAGGTGATTCGCCCACTCCTGAATCTTACCCAGGGTCGCCCCCCTACCAACTGTAAATACAAGAAAGGGGCTGTCAAAGAACCAGAGAAAGTGTACTTCCACACAGGTGAACCTTTTGGGCCCCGCTGGACACCTGAATGTGAAGCAGCCTTCCACGAAGTCATATAGCAGCTCACCTATGCCCCCATCCTCGCCTATGCTGATACTACCAAGCCCTATGTGCTGCATATGGACACTAGTCTTCAGGGCCTAGGAGCTGTGCTGTATCAAGACCATGAGGATGGTTTGAGACCGGTAGCTTTTGTCAGCAGGAGTTTGACCCCATCGGGAGCAAAACTATCCTGTGCACAAGCTGGAGTCCCTTGCCCTAAAATGGGCCATCATTGATCAGTTTCATGAGTACTTCTATAGGGCAAAGATCTTGGTGAAGACCGACAATAACCCGTTGACCTACGTACATACTTCAGCCAAGTTAGACACCACTGGGCATTGGTGGCTCTCTGCCTTATCAACCTATGATTATGCTATCGAATACAGACCGACACTAAACCATATTGATGCTGACGCTCTGTCACGAAGGCCCGCTTCCAAGAGTGATTGGGTCAGACTGTCTGAACCTGACATCCGAGCATTGTGCCAAAAAGTTTGACAGAGATGAACAGATGTCTGCGGACACAGTGGACTGACTAGTAGATTGCTTGGACCCTCCTGATACCTGCATATCGGCTGCCTATTGCCATTTCTCTGCTCTAGATATTAGTGCACTACCTCAGCTTGACAATGACAGTATTCAGTGGGCTCAATCCCAAGATCCTAGGATTCAACCTGCACTTGATGCCCTGCATGTGGGGAAAGATGTGTCTGAGTTGCGTTCCCCTGACTTGCGAACTGCCTTATTGTTTAAAGAAGGCCCCAGGTTGAAGTTACTCAATCAGTTGTTATACAGAGAGACAGTGGATCATAGTGGTCAAGCAGACAAGTAACAATTGGTCCTGCCCACAGCCTTTAAACACTTGGTACTGCGGTCTCTCCACAATCACATGGAGCACCTCAGTATTGACAGGACTCTCGACCTGGTACGATCTTGATTCTACTGGCCCAAGATGGGACCGATGTTGAGCACCATGTAAAGACCTGTAGTCGTTGCCTCCAAAGAAAAGCCCTGCATCAGAGGGCTGCCCCCCTTGTCAATATCACTACCAGTGCCCCCATGGAACTGGTCTGCATAGATTTGTTGTGTTTAAAACCTGATCAACAGAATACTGCCAATGTGTTAGTGGTTACGGATCATTTCACACAGTATTCATAAGCTTTTCCAACTAAAGATCAAAAAGCCTCTACTGTGGCCAAGGTGCTAGTGGAAAAATTATTCGTCCACTATGGTGCCCCTCAGCGGATTAACTCTGACCAAGGCAGAGACTTTGAAAGTAGGCTAATCAAAGAAATGCTCTCTCTGTGGGGGGTGTGGAAGTCAAGAACCATCCCTTATCACCCTCAGGGGACCCTTAACCAGAACATTTTAACCGCACTCTTCTAGACATGCTGGGCACCCTCCATCCAAAAAATAAGCATAAGTGGAGCCAGCAGACTAACACCTTGGTACACGCATACAATTGAACCAAAAATTATGCTACTGGGTTCTCCCCCTACCTCCCCATGTTCAGGAGGGAGGCCCGACTGCCAGTTGATGTCTGTTTTGGGGTCTCTCCAGATGGGGTCTGAACCAAAAACTACTTGCAGTATGTACAGAAACTGAAAGCCCAATTGAGCCATGCATATCAACTGGCCCAGACAATGGCCACCAAGAGAAATCTCGCCAACAAAGAGAGGCATGATAAAAAAGTAAAGGCTCAAGAGCTACAGCCCAGAGACCGTGTGTTTTTACGCAATTTGGGACTACATGGCAAGCACAAAATTGCTGATAGGTGGTACCATCTTCCTCATGTAGTAGTCGGAAAGTTGGATGATCTACCAGTGTACAAGGTATGCTCAGAGAATAACTCCAAAGCTGTCAAGACCATGCACCGTAACCACTTGCTGCCTATCAGCCAAGTTATTATTGAAGCTGAGCCAGCAGACATTGCCTCCCCTGGGCCGGTGACTCATGCTGCTGCAAAAAAGAGACAGAGTCAACCTACCCCAGTAGTTACAGATTTAAGGTTTCTCCCGCAGCAGGCCCAGAATGATAGTGACTGTAAGTCCACCTCTGATGAAAGTGACTATGATAGTGCCTATTATCCCTCCTATGAACTGAGTCAGTTGTTTCATAGAAATCCTGTGCAGAATCGTGGGGATGAAGCTGGGCCTTCTGGACTGCCTAACACCCCCAGTTTCGTCCTTGGAGCCAATGCTCCCTGAAAGTGAAGTGCAAAGTATCACATCTGAGGCTGCGGACTCTCTGGCCTGGATATTCAAACTGCGCCATTCTGAGGCAAGCCATGCGCTGTTCAAAATAGTTGCGCGGGGGTGTGGCGGTGATATTCGATGGCGCCATTGGCGCAACTCCTTTGAATATCACCCCCAGCCACAGCATGGCGCATGGCGCAGTGGAACTTGCGCCACCGCAAGTTGCCAGAGATGAGCATTAAACTTGCGGTGGCCCAAGTACCATTGCGCCATGAGCAAATTTCCGATATTCAAAAGGTGACATGCAAATGGGGCCATAATTTATGCAAGGCACAGGGGGGGCCATTTGCATCTATTTATGGCCCCATTTGCATGCCATTTGCATGTAGGTGCGCCGATCCCCGAGGACTTGCGCCTGGCCACCCTGCCAGGCAGCAGCCGTCGGGGACCGACGCACAATGCAGCCCGATTGCGGGAATTACAGGTACATGTAACACCCCCACACGTACCCCGAAGCCCGATCGCGGGCATAACGTGTATGAACCCCCCAGTGCCCGATCGCGGGCAGAATGTAACCCCCCCAACCCAAATATCTCCCTGGTGGTCCAGTGGACCGTGAAGCCCGATCGCTGGCAGAATCAAAACCCCCAAACATCTCCCTGGTGTCCAGTGTCCCCACCCACGAAGCCCTCCACTCGCCCCCCACAGCCGGGCGGGCGACAGCATCCCACCCGCCTGCTGCTCGGCCGATGATTGTCAGAAGGTGAGACAGAGCTAATGGGCTTGCAGCCTAACAGACATGACAGTCCAGATTTGTGAATGAACCATTCACAAATCTGACTGTCATACGGTATGGGCTGCAAGCCATTGGCTGTAGCTCTGCACCATCGGGCGGCAGCCCTACCGGACAGTCAGTCGGCGGGCGGCATGGTGGATGCTGTCGCCGCCGACCGCGGGGGAGCGGGTGGAGGGCTTCATGGGTGGGGACACTAGACACCAGGAGATGTTTGGGGGTTGTGATGATTCTGCCCGCTGATCGGGCTTTACGGTCCACTGACCACCAGGGAGATATTTGGGTTGGGGTTGCATTCTGCCCGCGATCGGGCACTGGGGGTTCATACATCGTTATGCCCGCGATCGGGCTTCGGATATGGGGGGTGTTACATGTACCTGTACTGCCCGCGATCGGGCTGTGGGAGATGTGGGGGAGTCGTGTTACACTATGCCCGCGATCGGGCTGTGGGAGATGTGGGGGAGTCGTGGTGACACTATGCCCGCGATCGGGCTGGTGGGGGCACAGGAAGAGTTGGGGCCAGCCAGGGGTGGCAGCTGCTGTGTTGCGCCCTGCAATGCAGCAGCTCACCTGTGGGTGGCCCTCAACTTAAGCCTTTTTGGGCTCAAGGTTGTGCAGGCGCAGGTTGGGGTTGCGATGCACAACTCTGCACAACCCGACTGAATATCGGGCTGCGCAGGTTATGCATGGATCCTCCCCCTCCTGTTGAGCATGCATTCATTTGCATTGCTCTCTTGCGCAACCTGATGCCAGTGGCGTAACTGCCTCCTGCTGAATATCGCAGAATGGCGCATTTTGGACTTGCGCATGCGCAACCCTGTTGCGCATGGCGCAACCCTTTTGAATATCCAGGCCTCTGTGTTTAGTGGAACTGTGTGACTTGCCCAATAAGGGGCTGATTGTCTGAGTCTCTCTGGTGACACACCAGAACTTGAACAACAATATGAGAGTGCTGACAGACCCCCTTCAGTGCCAAAAAGCCTAATTGTGCCAGAACCTTCTCTAAATGAGCCAAATATTGTGGAAACAGAGCCTACAGCATAAGGATCTGACAGTGCTCCCAGTTTGGACATTCCCATCCATGCAGAGGCACCCCTCATGAATGACGAAAGCTCCAAAGTTAGTGCTGAAGGTACAGAGACTGTGGCTGTTCCTCCCAGAAAGACTGGCCGAGCTGTTAAGCCAGTATTGCACTTCAGTGATGATTCTCCTGGGAGGCCAGTGGATTTGCCTCTCAATGTGGTTCACAAAGGTGTTTATATTTCTCAGAGCTCACTACCCAAACTGAGCTTAATGGCCAATTCCAGGTTAGTTGTTCTTCCTTCAGAACATGGTGTCCCTGTCCCATCAAGCCCCAAGTTAGCTGATAGGGAAAAGCCCCCTTCCACACTGTTTAATGTACAAGAAGTTATTACATGAATTAGTATAGTGATGTTCAAAGTATGTTAATCATAGTGAAATCAGTATTACCTGTATGAAACATGCATAAGTATTGTCAGTAGAGATTGTGAGGTATGTTGAAATGTATAGTAATGTGACAAGTTTATGTTAACTGATGTATCAGATAGTATTTGCATAGCATGCCAATGTCATATATGTCTTGTTTATATTGCAATTTCAATAGTGTGATGGTACAGACTTGACGTGGATGCCAAGTTTTCTCCAGGCAGGGAAGGGTGTAACCCACCCCTACAAATGGGGGTTCCCGAAAAGTCTTCCTTGAGCTTGCCTAAATGCTCACTGCCAGGCTGGTGTCCTGCGTTTTAACAGTTTAAATGTATTGCCAAAGAGTGCCTGTATAGCCTCTGTGTACTGTCTCTTTAAGAGCTGCCTGGACTGCAGTCATAATTAATCTGTGAGAGGGCTGTGTGAGTGTTTCTATGCTCGAGTCCTGCCTGGACTGCCAAATAATCACTCCATTCTGCCATCACTATTAGCGCAGAGGGAGCTCTGTTAGAAGATGTACTTGTTTGCTGATCATTTATTAGAACAGTAATAATATTGCAGTTTGTCTAACCTGCCTTCTTTGCAGTATGGACATTTATGTTTATCTTCACCATCTTGGTCCTGGACTGCTGAAATGGGCTAATCAATACCTTTGGGGACTCTAAAATGGAGCCTGTCCCCAGGAGCTTTGTGGGAGCAAAATTCTGTAGGAATTGTAGTTTTGGGCTTTTGGCGCCTAAATGAACCTGGGGGCCCTTGTTGTGACTGACAGAGGAATCAGCCAACCTTTTGGATCCTGGGGAAAGTCCCAGACTGCTTGCAGTTTCAGTTCAGATCTGAGTTGGGAAGTGAAGGAGTAACAGCTCAAGATAATCGAGTAGTAATCCTGCATAGATTCGCGTGGGAGAACTGCGAGAGGGCTGAGTTTTGGCCTGCCTGTCTGCCTGCTGTCCCTGAGAGGGAAACTGAAGTTTATTTGGACTGAATCTGAATTGTGAGGATGATTTAAGCCACAGAACTGTGACCAGGCTTTAACCTGAAGAAGATCAAAGATTTACTGAATGCAATTGGCCTGTCAGGATTTTCAGCCACCTTTGAACTCCCTGTTTGTGCAGACTCTGTAATTGCGACCAGATAGCAATCTGCCTAGTACAGTAGAATTTCTTACATGTAGATGTGCTGTGTGCTGTTAGTGGGTTGTGATTTGGTTCCCCACTGTGTGCTGAACTGTGTTCTGCTTGCTGAAGGCTGCATCCAGCTCCAACGGACTAAATCCATTTGCATCTCCATTGGGCCTGGGCCTTGCCACACTGGCCCAGCCAGACTACCTGCTACACAGAGAAAGCCATCGACGAGAGACCTACCTGGGGATCAGCCCCCTGCTCAATGCCTTGAACAGGAATGATGCCTCGGTGATTCGTGTGTGCCCTGCTCCTCCTGGCACTCCTGCTCAACAAGCTGCAGTCTCAATTTCATTCTGCCTGTGTTCTGTATTGGGTATCGTGAGTAAACATCAGGGTAACTCCCTGCAACAACTGCTAAATCTAAAATGTTGTCATCTGATTGCTTTGTTGTCTTGTCCTTCACGAATTGAGCCTCTGGCTCCGGATTACAAATGGTGTGTTTTGTGCATATTGCTTTCTTCCATCACAGGGCCCCAACCAGTTGCAACGCAGGCCTACCCCGGCAACAGTCCTGGCTAGCCCACTTCTTTCCTACCTGAGTACCCAGAGTGTGTGACTGTGTAGGGACTCTGAAGTGCATGCATAACTGTCTGATTGATTTAGCCTTTAAGCCAATCAACCTGATTACGCCCCTCCGTTGTTCAAGTCCCCTGAATAAATCAGATCTAACTCTTTTTGCATTTAACCTAACTGTGGTTCCAGTTTGTGCCAAGAGTACTGTACTGTTGCTATTTGCTGTGCATAACCTTGTTTTACAGGTGGTCCCCAGGGTCAAGCTAGAGGAACTAGCCCTGGCGGTAAGTGCAAACAGTGTGGGTAATTGCATGGTGAATAAGGATCATTGTGAAAGTGATTATTGTATAACATTCAGGCCACTAGAAGAGAAAGAGAGGGATTACAGTGTCCCGGAGGGCTGTGCCCAAGTTAGCTTGACCACTAACAACCCTGACCAGGTGGAGACACCCGTTTCAGTACCCAGGCCCCTTAACCTGCTCCTAGCTAAGCAGGCAGGGGTAGTAGCCCTTTGGATAGCACCAACTAGGGGTTACACAAGTATAAAGGGGTGAAGACCAAAACACAACAATACTGGATGGAGTCCAGGAGATGATGGGAGGTGTGGTAATCAATGCTGAAGATATTCTAAAAGATCAATAATTATGGTAAGTATGAAGTTTTAATATCTTCCAAGGATCAGTCTTCACCATTGATTCCTGCTTGTGGGTCAGAGTACCAAGAGAACATCCCCTAGACTAGAGAGGCTGGAGCTTAGGGCTCACTCAGGACAGTAATCCATTCAGGATTGTCCTGCCAAAAGAGGCATGCTTCCTGGCACAGATATCAAGGGCATAGTGCTTGGTAAACATGCACACTGTGCCCCAAGTTGCAGGTCTACAAATTTCACCAACAGGCACAGAGTGAAGCTGCCAGGGAAGTGGCAATTGTTCTGGCAGAGTGGGCACATAAGATGCCCTCCAATATAACCAGAGCCATAGTATAGCAGTGGTGAATGTAATTTATAGTTGAGGCAGAAATGCACATTATTGTAACTGGTTGTCTGTTAAGAATCGTGTTGAAGGAGACAAAGAGCTGTTTTGACTGTTTGAAGTCCTTAGTCCTGACTGGGGAAAACCTAAGGACCCTCTTAACATCTAATCAGTGGAGATACCTTTCTCCCTCATTCTGAAAGTTGGCAAAGTTGGTAAGCAGGATTCAAACCTGATTAACTCTATGGAGCCTAGCCATTTTCACATCAAAAATGTCTGTTGGCCTAAGCATTTTTGAAAGTGGCACTGAGACATCTATGCATTCTGCATGCCAGAATCGGCCAGCCCACGTTATCATAGGTACCAACACATACATCATACATTCTTTTAATTAATAGACTATGTACTTTACAGTGATAGTACCTATCACTCGCAATTATGCAAATTAGTAATATGTGGAGGACATCATAATGAAATACAACTTGCGCAAAAAGACAGCATCTGATAAATACTTAGACCAATATGCACTATGCTGAAACAGAATATTTATCAGTGTAAGCCACCCAATTTGGGCTTATCTGTGTGGGCTTCAGCCCCCGACCCGGCAATGATGCCTCTACAAGGGATCTCAGGTGGGATCTGGAACCCGGCACCTCCTGTGTCCTTGTGGCTGTGGCCAACGATGGCAGTGCTGTTCTCAGCCCCGTGGAGTCTCAGCGGAGGGGGGGGTGAGGATTGGACAGGACTTCTGTGCCTGTGGGCGTTTGAGGGACAGTGACTTGCGGTTCCGGAGTTTTGGAGAACCAAGAGTGCACAGTAAATAACTAAAACGGTGTCCGAACTCCGTCTAAGCATGCGCGGCTGTCCGGATGGAAAATTTAAAGGAGCGGTGGTCCTATTTTCACGTTGGCCGTGTGGACATTAGGAAAAAAATATATCCCTGGCTCCAAGATGAGCAGAGGAGCTGGGGATAGCCACTAATAGTGACCAGAAGGCCTCCGGTCATGAGTAGCAATGGAGTTAGCCCTGTTAGAGGGTTACATTAAATAAATCAGGGCGAGACAGCAGAGAGTCCTACAGGGGGACAAAATCGCAGCCCCCTAAAAAAAATTACAGAATAGGGCTGCTGGGAAAAAAGAGAGAGCCAGCCCTGTGATCACCTGGTGAGTTTCAGCCAATCAGAGGGAGGCTGCTCAGGGGTAATATAAGACTGGATTTTGGCACAGGAGTGGAGGTTGTAGTCAAGAGGAGCTGCAGGGTGGCTGTGAGGGCAGAGACTGTCCTCGTTTGTCAAGTCTGCCTGGCTGTTTGAACCCTGGCTACCTCAAACTACTAAGCTGAGTGCAGGAGGAATAGTAGCTGTTTTGTGAGACTAAAGCAGAATAAAGAGAAAAAGTGTTCTATAGCAGCCCAAGCAGTTGGACGACTATATGAACTAGAAAAAAAGTGTTGAGTGGCAGACCTTGAATAAGCCCCTGCTCCCCTCAGTGTAGAAACTGGTTGGGGAAGTGAACGTTCAGCCAGGAGAGAGAGACTGTAAGTGTTGAGGCAGGCTACTGGGACAGGACCCAGCACCACTTGTGGAAGCATCCCCTGAGATAGGGGCTGTGAGGTGAGAGACTGTGGAAGCCCCGCTGCCCTGCACAGGTCCTGAGGGTGGCTAGTCGTGCATCATAGTGGTTTGAGGAACATAAGCAATCTTGGTTCCTTGGACTGAAGACGATGACGCCACGGGTGAAGGATGGAACAGGTCTGCCTGACTGAAGTCTGTCTATAAAGGCCATAGGCAAAGTTGGCAAGGCCAGGCAGGTGAAGATCATCACTGCTCGAGATTGTTCAGTTCTGGTTTTCCCACCAGTGGTGCACCACCAACGCAGAACCTCCATGGTACTGCGCAACTCATCTGGTTGTGACCCCCCCAGTGTTGACTGCAAATCGTGAGTACCTTGAGCTGCAGCTCTGGGGAGTCTTTTAGTTAGCTAGCCAGTTAGGATTCTGGGGCAAACCCTACACAGCAATTTAGAGACCTTCAAGTATGCAAGTCTAGGATTACAAGTTCGAAGTGTGTTTCCTGTTTATCAGGCCCTGATGAAAGACCCCAGGCCTGCATCACCGAATGGTGAGGTACCCACTGTACAGGGACAATCTGGGTGCACCCAGGGGTGGGGAGCGGGGTTGCTATGGGGAAATTATTGACTAAAGTGAGCTGTGGTTGACATTTTTCTCTTTGGGTTCTCCTTCCCCAATAAATAAGGTTACTGTTTGCATTTCATCCACTGTCACTGTTTTCTTGAAAGAGTGCTGCTGGGGGTGTTAGGGGCTATTATGTGGAAACTGTTATTGTGGGAGCATGGCTAGCAGCCAAACCAAGAGCAGCAATCCTCCCTTGCTCTGTACCACCACTTTAATATTTAGTGGATTTCAATGCTAGAAGTGGACCAAAACTTCTTACAGGGCTCACAATCGGATCTAATAGCTACTGCGGATCACAACAATATAAAAAGTTTGTTGCTGGAGGCATGGGTTGCACCAAAATGATGACCGGAGGAAATGAGGCTAAACAAAAAGGTACCTGAGCAGGCCTGGAGAAGGAGCCTCCAGGCTCAACTTTGAACCAGCCCTCAAATGCCGTTTTATTGAAAGCAATCCAGTCCATAGACAAAAAATGGACAAATTCACCACTCGATTGCTGGTTGCAGAAACCAAACTCCAACTGGTAGAAGAAACAGCAATGGGACCATCTAAGATGGCTGATAAGGCACTTACCATGACATCTGGCTAGTAGAAGAAAATCTCCTTCTGCAGCGTAGGCTGGAGAATTTCGAAAATGGGGCACAGTCATCCCATATGCGAATCTTAGGTCTACCTGAAGAGTTGGAGGGTGAAGACTTCTGTATTTTTTTAGAACAGTGGCTGATGGAGTTTCTCCACCTGGACTTTCAAATTTCGATAGTGAGGGCCTACAGGGTTAATGCCGGGGGGGCCCGCCTGAAGATTGATCCTGCTCACCCACCAATTCGGGCTGTACTGGTGGTGTTAAGCTCCGTAAAAGAACGGAACTATATTTTAAGGGAGGTCAGGAAATGAGGTTCCTCACAATGGCAGGGAGGATCTATACATATCTTTTCTGACCTCAGCTTCGCAACCAGACAATGCCGGAAAGTCTTGGATGGAGTCAGAACGAAGCTCTGTCAACTGGGGGTCCACCACGTTTTACTTATGCCAACAAGCTTGAAAATAGCTTTTGGGGCTAAAACATATCACTTTGCAGACCCAGTTGATGCGGCCAAGCTGATCACAAAAATTGAGCTGGATTACTCAAAGAGGGGACCTGATTTCGAATTGGATGAGGACAGTAACACTTGAAAGCAGGAGAGACCTGACCCAGCAAGTTTTACTTGACTAGGGCTCCTACAGAAGATATGGACGTGTCTCCAGTTCAGAATGACTCTTCTCTTTATAAAGTGGGTTTACACAGCAACCCTGAACAGTTAATAACAGTTTATTTCAGTTGGACTTCCTACTTTATTAAAAGTGATGGGTTGTGGGCAGTATATGTATGTGGTGAAAAAATAACTTGGGTCATTGTGACACAGTTGGGATTAAAATAGTTGTTTACATTGTCCTGATCATTTAGGTATATGTAAGTCTGCATCTAGCCTTACAGTAGATTTCTTTTTTCCGGTTAAGATAGCCAGAGAGTTTTTTTAAAAGATTCGGGACAGCTTTGGGAGTTTCAATTATGTCAAACTGAGAAGTGTTGGTTACTTTAACAGTGTTTGTCTGGCCTATTTAGGCCACGACTAAAAAAGTGGGTGGTTTGGAATAAAAGAGGATTCACTATTTATTTTTTCTATCTATGTAGAAATATGGGGAAGTTTCACCTATTAAAGGGGTACATCTGTTTTATGCTGGAATATATTTATGTAGCATTTTCCCTACTCATGGCAGCAATAGCCTTGGTGAATCTTTTATTGCTAGAAAATGTAATTTGCATACACCCCTGGCCTATGTAGTATCAATTCAGGAGTGCTGTCGATACTGTATGTTGTACCAGATGTATTATTCTGTGCACTGTCCTATGGGCTATGCTTGTATCTATTGCATTTGAAAATCAATAAATATAAGTTTAAAAAAAAAGAAACTGTTATTGTGTGGGGAAAAGTATTACCAGGGCAGCGTATTATTTCTTGGGGGGTGGTAACTTGTTCTTTATTCACTGGAGTCTTCTACCATTACCCCAGGTGTGGAGGCACTGCGCCACATTTTCTACCACTGCAGAACTCAGGCCGGCCCCCTCGGAAGTGTGTGCTGAACTACCGTGAGGACCCCGTAGCAGACAAGGTGAGTCAAAGGGCTGTTACATCAGTTTTTAGGCTCCAGAGGGTTAAGGTGGAACTTTGATCTGACACCACCTTAGGTAAAAACCTGGGGTGCATGTGGAGTACTACCTTATCTCTATGGAAAACAGTGTATGGAGGATCTGTGACAAAGCAAGGATTTCAGATACTCTGTGTGCATAGGTGATAGCCATAAAGAAATGCTGCTTTCTAATAGGGCTGGACAGACTGTTCCACAGCAAAATAGCACCCCCTGATCAATGATTTGGTCATGGGCTAGAATAAATAAGGACTTACACAGCCGAGTCCCATTCCGAGTCCATAGTGAGTGACTTACTTGGGGAATGGAGAGAGAGAGAGAGAGCATCTTGTCAACACCAGGTGGTTAGGATCACAAGCTTGACTTCCTGGTTCCTTCCTGCAATGGCTACGTGATAGGGAGGGAGAGAGAGAGCATGCACATGATGATGCAGCCAGTGATTGAGAATGCCTGCCATTTTTGGTGTCGGTGGTGAGGATTGTAAGCTTCATCAGTCGATGCTCACCACCAGAAAGAAAAAAGTTGCATGTTTTCATGTGGAGGTAAATATATATATATATATATATATATATATACACACACACACACACACACACACACACACACACACAGAGAGAAATGCAGCAGTCTGAGTGCTGGGACCACACCACCTGCAAGAGCTTATGTGCCCCTACTGCCCCTCCCGACCACTCCGCTCCCCCGACAAGGGATTGCTAGAGATTTCTAGGGTTTGGTTGAAGTCATCTGGTGCTCACACTTTTGCTTATGTAGCCCCGACCCTGTGGAATTCTCTACCTCACCGGGTTCAAGAGTGCCTGACGGTGGAGAGCTTCAAGGCTGCTCTAAAACTCATCTATTTAATCTTGCGTTTCTGTGAAGTTATAGGGGGTTTAATTGTTGTGATCAGAATTTTAATCATTTATGGTTTTTATATTGTCTGTGTTTTCTTCTTGTAAAGCACTTTGATTTTAAGGATTGCGCTATATAAATAAAGTATATTATTATTATTATTATTACATGGAGAGGGCGCAAGCGAGACTGGACTGAATGAAGTGTGGGGGGGGCCTGCCTTGGGGCTAAATGACTACAAAAAGAAAGAGAAACACAGCAGACTGAGTGATGTGAGGAGAGGGAGAGAGCAACACAGGGCTGAATGAAGTGTTGGGCCTGCCCCGAGTCTAAATGTACAAGAAAACAGCGAGAGAGAGAGAGAGAGAGAGAGAGAGAGAGACCTGATCAGGGCAGAGGGAAATGTAAGCTGCTTGCTGGGTCTGGATGCCTGTCCTCCTTATTGTGTCTGCAAAAAAACAATTGCAAAACAAATAAGCACTGAAGCAGTAGAGAGAGAGAGAGATTTTTTTAAAAATCGAGATTTTTTTTTCAACTCAGCTTTATTCAAAGAGCTAGGATATTTTAACAGTAAAATAAACACATCTCACAAGACAGACAAGTTTTGGTTACATCTAGTAGCATAGCTTTCTATGTTGTGGTTTGCAAACACAATTTGCTGCATGTTTACAGCAATGCCATCTGATGTGAAGTCTGTCAGCATGCTTATTACACCTTTTTATCATTGAATACAGCAATTGTATAATAAACGGTATAAAAACTGGAACCAAACATGAACTTTGTGGTGTTATTGACTTCTTATTTTCTGTGTCTGAAGTGCATGTGAGTGTCGTTGAGGCACAGGTCAGGAAGCATAAGGAAAACCAGGAGCAGTTGTAGAATTCACCAAAAATATTTATTTACAGTAGCAGTAACATAAAACAAATAAACTTGTTCAGTATAACTATGTACAAAGAAGAACAAAACAGTAGTTTCCTTGAGTCTCTGTGTCCCTTTCTCTTCTTCTAGCAATTGCTGCTCAGCTCTCTTTTAAATCCTTACAACCCCCATTCTTTGCAAGCATCCTGTTTTTATAAATACCAGACAGGAGCTGCTAGAACAGAGTGTGCTTGCTGAGGCCCCTTTTCCACAGCTCTTTTGCAAAAGGCATAAAAATTGCACTAAGGTAGCCTCTTGATTTTCCAATAGCTTTCTGCAATCATCTCAAACTATAATTATATACATTTCAAAAATTAACACTATTTAATTTCTAAACAAAGGGATTCCAATATCAGTTACATTTCCACATAATGATTTGCATATATTTTTATATCAGCAGATATGCAAGGGAGGAAAGGACAAACAGCAAGGGAATACTGAAAGATAGCGAGAGGCAAATAATTGCGAGATTTGATCAAATCTGAAGTCTCACGGGAAAACTTGGTTGCGCAACCAGACAGAGAAGAAACAGGAAAGGAAAGAACAGATCCCTACATTCAAACTCTCCATAACAACTGGGATAGGGTCCTATTCTATCCTGTCACAGTGAGCCTGTCTGTTTGTAGAGTATGTCCGTAATTATCCTTCAATGAGAAAGGGGAGCAGGGTGGATGATACTATCTGATAGGTCCCTTGGCTCCATTATCTAAACATTAGCCATAAGCCCCTCCTCCCCATCTATTCCTGGCTCTTCCTCTGGGGTATTCCCGGTTATCTGATGGGTGTCCTGCTTGGCCCATAGAGAGGTGTACTAATCTACATTCATGTTTAGTTCAGCTGTTATACATTCCATTGTTTGCACCTCCTGTACTATGGATCTCCATGCCCCCACATTCGGGGGGGGGGTCGAGGAGAGCACTTCAGGGTATAAAGCTGACTCTGTTTATGTGTACCTGTTTCCTTGAGGAGAAGTCCCAAAATCATGGATTTAAAGCTGTGGGACAACTGTTTGTTCCATACCTGGTCTAACTCTGCTTTAACCTTTCTCCAAAATTCCTCAAACGTTGGGCAAAGCCAAAAAACATGTAGGTGAGTGCCCATCTGACTGCAGATTCTCCAGCAGACAGGAGAGGTTTGACTACTAAAGTGGTGGGTTATAGTGAGAACATTAAATAATCTGGTACAGACTTTCCATCTAAATTCCCTCCAACTGAAGGAGACTGATAATTTCTACTCTTTTAGCCAAATATTCTCCCAGTCTTCTGCCAGGAACTGGTCACCAGTTTCAGTTTCCCAGCTGGACCTAATTTTATCTGAGGGGTGAATACCAGCTTTTAATAACATTTGGTATAAATGAGAAATCACCTTACCCCCCCCCCTTCAATTTAGCAGTCCAACAGAAGAAGTCTTCATGTTTATTTATTTTTTTATTTATTTATTGAAAATCGGATTTACAATCTTTGAGTCAGAGACTCATTTACAAAGGCTCCACGTCAATAAGACAATAGAAGACAGGTTGACAGCTTAGTACAATACATATGTTTATTCCATGATATATGAGTACATACAGAAAATATATAATGAGTAGGAGTGTATGGCCTATACAATTATGTAGCTGGCTAGACCAGGCTAAAGAGTTTTGAACTTGCCAAGGTTCAAGCAGTCGGGGTTCCGACATTGTCATAAACACAGTCAATCTAAGTGAAGAAATTAACAGCAAATAGGATACAGAGCAGTATTGTCCATACTTAATCCAAGTGGTGTAGGTTTAACTTAAGGCTTAGGCTTTGAGTGCCTGCCAGAATCTAGGTATCAGCTTCATTACTGCAATCAGACAAGGCAGGCCTATCAGGGTCCAGAAGTCGGCTATTGGTAGTGGTCGTTAAGCAGAAACAGAAGAAAAAAACTAGCTGGCGCAAATGCAGCGATGTGCAGATAGTATGTGGTTTTTGAGGGCTACTTTGTATGGGCCTAATCTGGTGATAGAGGTAACGACCAGTGGAAGATCATTGTACCATAGTGGTGCTCGGTGTGAGAAGGACCTTTGGGCAAGTGAGGTTGAGACCTTGGGAACAGTCCATATCTGTTAGCCATGCGCGTGTGCTCTGTAGCATGGGCGGTTTGAAGGGAGGCAGTAACTCCTGAGGAGGAGAGGCCCAGATGAATTTTTTTGGTGAGGAGAAGAGTTTGATAGCGGACTCTTTTGTCAAGGGTGAGGATATTTGTTATGGCATACAGGGAGCAGCTGTGAGTGCGCCTGTCTACTCCGGCGATCAGTCTACATGCTTTGTTGATGGCTAGATGGATTTTATTTAGAGCAGTGTGGTTGGCAGCAGAGTATACAGTTAGTCCATAATCTACTAGGGAGAGAACAGAGGAGGTAACAGCAAGGTTAAGGGCCTCTGGCGGAAGGCAGGTTCTGTGTCGATATAGTTACCCAGTACGAATATTTATGGCTGCGGTGAGATTATTAATATGTGGATGAAAGGAGAGGTTAGAATCAAATGTAAGGCCCAGGTATTTACAGGTATGAACCTGTTCAAGCGGGAGGTGGGCTTTTGAAAAGATTTTTAATTGGGCATTGCAGTGCTTGCTCTGTCGGTGGGCAAAGAGCATTGACTTTGTTTTTTTTTTACATTGACTACCAGTCTGTGGTCCATAAACTAGTTCTTGATGTGGTTGAAAGCAAGTTGTAGAGATTACTGTAGGATTGTGGGATCTAGGTGGGAGGCAAACAGTACCACATCGTCTGCATAGAGTAGAAGATTATTTGGCCAGGATTTAGAAGGGTGTTCAGGAAGATGTTGAAAAGTAATGGACCAAGGATGGATCCCTGGGGGACCCCAGAGCAGACTGGCAAAGGAGACGAGAGAGTGCCGTTTATCTTAACACGTTGGGACGTATCTGAGAGGTAACTTGTGAACCATGACATGGGTCCAGGGGACAGCCCGGAGAGGTGGAGAGTATTTATTAGTAGTGCATGTGAAACAGTGTCGAAAGCTTTTGATGGGTCTATAAATACAGCTCCTGCTAGGTGTTTCTTATCGAGGGCATTGTGCAATGAGTTAGTAAACACTGTGAGGGCGGTTGTTGTGCTATGCTCTGCTCTGAAGCCATGCTGTTCCTTACAGTTTAGTAAGGTCAAGGTCTCTTTTTCAGGTTCAATAAACCCATGTTAGACAAAAGGTAATGCCTTAACTGGAGAAACCTATAAAAGTCAGTACGATTCAACCCATAAGTTTGTTGTAAAATGTTCAAAAGATTCGAGTTGGACACCTTGCAGCCACTGCTTGTAAATACTTTAGTATTATGATTCCATCTTTCAAAACTGTTATCAAGCCTGAGCAAGAGAAATTCTGGGTCACCTATTATAACGGTTAGGAAGCCAGGAGAATTAGGCATCTGTGTCAGCAGCCTAGCTTTTTGGAGTGCCCGAATGTCAGCCTAGTCCAGGGCTTTCTCAACTGTTTCCATATCTCCAGGGTAAATTTAACAAAGAACAATGCATAAAGAGAGGTAGGTGGCAAGAAAAAAATACTCACCTTAGTAACCTTGTTTCTTCCAAGGTATGCTTCAGTATTCATAACTCTTGCAGTCAGCCTGTAGAATTGGATTGCCCAGAGAATGGAACGTTCAGTATGTAAATGATGGAACACATCATTGGCGCGTGACAACATTCAAATGCTACCCATACTAACTGCTGCATTCTAATAGCTTCAGATTCATTGGAGCCTGCAGGAAAGGCCCCTTCTAGTATAATCTATTGAACTTACACTAGTAATCTCAAACTATGTGTAATATTGTATAATAATAAAAACTAATAAAAAGAACAATAACAAACCCCTCTCGAGGTAACCCACCCATGCTGTCAGAAATTACCTGAAGAAAGGGAAAACTATACCCAACAGGGTTCAAAGTCATGCCATCGGGGATAAAATATCCCCTTCAAATAGATATCCACTTGAGATGCAGAGGCCACTGGTTCTGGAAGGGGAAGCAGGTGGGAGAGTTATGAATATTGAAGAATACCTTGGAAGAAACAAGATTACTATGGTGAGTAGTTTTTCTTCTAACCCCAGGAATTCTTCAATATTCCTAACTCTTGCAGACTAATAAGCAGTACCTTTGGAGGTGGGCACAGAACCTATTTGGCGGAATATACGCTGCAGAACTTCTGTGCCAAACCTGGCATCACTTCTGGACTGGGTGTCCAAACAGTAGTGCTTTGTGAAAGTACGTACTGTTCTCCATGTAGCTGCTTTGCAGATTTCCAATAGTGAGATGTCTCATAGCAGTGCCCCTTGAGAAATGGGCCCTGAGGTCTGCTGGGGGCACCTTACTCACTTTTGAGTAACAGAACTTGATACATTGAACTATCCAACATGACATAGTTCTTTTAGATCCTGGTTTTCCTTTCCCCACATCCCCATAAGTCAGGAACAGTTGCTGTCTGTCCTGTCCATGGTCCTTGGTGTGAGTCATGTAATAGCTCAAAGCTCACTTTGAAATCTTGACATCCAAACTGTGTAACCTGCGTTCACTTGAGCTAGAATGCTCAGTGAGAAAGACTGGTAAAGTGATGGACTGATTCAAATGAAAATCAGAAACTACCTTAAGAAGGAACTTCCTGTTAGTCCTAAGCATCACCTTATCCCTGTGGAAGGAGATGTAGTTCTGTTCTATGCACAAGGCCTGAAGCTCGCTAATCCTTCTGGCCGATGTAATGGCCACCAGGAACACTGTTTTCCAGGTCACATATTTCAGGTGGGCCGACACCATTGGCTCAAATGGAGGTTCCATGAGCTTGGCAATACACACATTAAGATCCCAGAATGATGCCTGTTCCCTGTGGGGATTGTGCAGATGCGTGAAACCCTTGAAAAACTTCTTAAAAATTGGGTTTAAAGCTATGGAAACACCCTTGGCCAGCTGAAATGTAAACTGAAACTGAAGCCAAATGCACCTTTAGGGTAGAGGGCTGCAGACCCAATGCATGTAGATGGGTGAGATAGTCCAGCAAGGCTGGCACTCCTGCCTGTGATGGGACTACATCATTAGCTGAACACCAAATAGAGAACCTTTTCCATTTAGAAGTATAAGTCTTCTTAGTTGAAGGCTTCCTAGACCTCCTCAGGACATGCAGGACACTTTCAGAGAGTTGCAGGCCTGCATACTGTAAGTCTTCAAGAGATATGCCTGGAGCCTGAGGGACCCAAGGTTTGGATACAAGATCCTCCCCTGAGAGGAGGTCACAGATTGTGCCTCCTTGGAAAGTGTATTAGAGGAGCCACAGACATGGAGAGCAGCAGCGAGTACCACGGCTGCCTGGCCCAATCTGGAGCTACCTAGATCATTGAAGCTGGTTGCAACCTGAGCTTGATTAGGACCCTGAGCAACAAGGGAAATGGAGGGAATGCACACAGCTTTTTCCCTGACTAGTTCAACACCAGGGCATCTAGAGGGACTGTGCCCCTTGCTTTGGCAACTGGTGGTTGCTGTGGGACTCAAAGAGATCTATCTCTGGAGTGCCCCATCTTCTGAACACCACTTCCCGAATCTGCCTGTTGAGAGACCATTTGTGATAATCCTGGTTGATTCGGCTCAGGGCATCTGCCAAGGTGTTGTCCTTTCCTGGCAGATGAATGGCTATCAGTGAGACCTGAAGTGAGTAGGCCAGTCTCCACACCTTCATTGCCTCTGTGCATAAGGGGCTGTACCTTGTTCCTCCCTGTTTGTTTATGTAGTACATAGTGGTGGTATTATCTGTCCTGACCTGTACCACCTTACCCTGAATCATGGATGCAAAGGCTTGCAGGCCCAGGAACACTGCTCTGAGTTCCAGCAGATTTATGTGCTGGAGTGACTCAGCACTTGACCAAGTGCCATGAATGGTGTGTGCTCCCAGATGGGCTCCCCAACCTAGGAGGGAGGCATCTGTGGTGAGAGTCACTGATGGAGACTCTTGCTGGAAAGGGACTCCCTTCCTGAGGTTTTCCCTTGCCTGCCACCATTGGAGAGCTTGTAGCAAGGTTTTTGTTACTGGGATCAGCTTTGCTAGTGAGTCTCTTCTTTGGCACCAATGTGTCCAGAGATAAAATTGTATATCTCTCATTTGGAATCTAGCCCCTAGGACTGTGCCTGTTGCTGCAGCCATATGGCCCAGTAACTGCAAGAATTGCCTTGCTGGTTTTGACTTGTTCAGCTTGAAGGATTCAGCAATCTGCAGGATGTTGTTTACCCAATCTGAGGGTAGAGAAGCCCTTCCCTCCAGTGTGTTTAGTTCTGCTCCTATGAAGTGCAGCACCTGCACTGGTTGTAGGACAGATTTCTTTAGGTTTACCAGGAACCATAGGGACTCCAAAAGGTCCTGGGTTGCCCTTAAGGAATCTGCCACCTGCTGTGGTCACTTTCCCACCGGTAGCCAATCGTTAGGTAGGGGAACACAGTAACTCCCTGCTTTCTTGAGTGTGCCAGGCACTTTGTGAATGCCCTTGGGGCTGAGGTGAGGCCAAATGGCAGTGCTGAAAACTGGTAGTGATCTGATGGGAGTCTGAGGTACTTTCTGTGAGACTCTCTTATGGGGATGTGGATGTGGATGTGGATGTGGAATTAAGCGTCTTTTAAATCCAGTGATGCCAACCAATCTCCTTTCTGGAGTGTTGGCAGGATCATTGCCATAGTTACCATCTTGAATTTTATTTTGCCAAATATCAGTTCAGTAACCTTAGGTTGAGAATAGGTCACCACTCCCCATTTTTCTTCAGGGTTAGGAAATATCTTGAATAAAACCCCTTTCCCCTTTGTTGTGGAGGAACTGGCTCTACTGCTTTTGATAGAAGCAAGTTTGCCACCTCCTCCTCCTCCTCTAACAGCTTTCTTTCTGTGTTTGAAGCCGGTTTGAAGGCTCTTGTTCTCAGGGTGGGGAAGGATTTGAAACTGAGGGACAAGCCCTGACTCACTACTTCTAGGACCCACTTGTCTGTGGTTATGTTTTTTCAACCCTGGAAATAGTGAGCCAGCCTGCCCCCTACTGGTACTGGGGAGGCAACCTTGGAAATTAAATCAGGGATTCTGCTTAGGCTGGTATTGGGACTGACCAGTTTGGTTGCCCCGCCTAGAACCCCCTCCTGCTTCTACCCCTAAAGTACCCAGTCTGCTTTGGGTACTGTTGGTACCGCTGACCAGTCTGCACCTAGAAGAAGGGTTTACCATATGTAGGCCTACCTCGGCCTCCCCTTCCATAAAGCCTGTATGAGGCAGAGGCCTTTTTCTTAGCTGTGCTACTCTTATAGGTGGTCTTATACTCATCCACCTCATGTATGTATGCCTCTGTTTTGTCCTCGAACAGTGAGTTATTCTTACAGGGGAAGTCCATGGCTTTCATCTGCGTGTCTTGTGACAGGTTAGTGGCCCTAAGCCAGGCAAACCTCCTACGAGCCACTGTCAGAGTCATCCAACTGGCAACAGTGTCGTTAGCATCCACTGCCATCTGCAACTGGTATTCTGATGCCTCCAAGCCAAGTCAAGCAGTTTCTGCCAGGTCAGCAGACATGCCAGGGGGAGCCCTGTCTGCCATTGCCATCACTGACTGCCACAGTGACTTCTGGTACTGGGCAGCATAGGCCATACAATTGGCCTGTCTGATAGAAAGTGAGGCTGACAGATAGCTCTTCTTGGCCATGCTGTCAATTTTCCTGGAGTCTTTTTCTGGAGGATGGGAGGCTAAGGGCGCCTTTGCCTTGTCACAAGCAGCCATTTGTACAACCCCCTCATGATCAGGGTGGAAGTATAAAAATGCAGCTCCTGCTCTGTCAAGCTGATATTTTGTGTCCACTCTCTTGTCAATGGGTGGCACTTAATTTGGTCTTTTTAATATTTTCTCTATGTGCTTCCTTAAGAACTTATTTATTGGAAGCAGGAGTTTCTTTGTGGGGGTTAAGCCCACTATGTCGAGGAATTCCACCTCTTCTTCATCCTCCACTACTTCATTTGGAGTAATGCCCAAGGCATCCACTATCTTTCTGATAAAGGTATAGTGGGATCAGAAGTCCTTGGACAATCTAGGAGGGACTCGAAATCTTGTTCAAGAGAAACCTCAGGTTTGATGGGTTCCTCCTTATATTCGTCATATTCCTCAAATTCCTCAAACCCTTGAACTTCTTGAACTGAGGACTGAACCAGACTAGCCGGTTGCGGAACCGGCTATTGAACCAATGGGTTTCCCGGCTGTGGTACCGGAACGGCTACCATCCCTTGTAAGGCCTGAATTACTTTTAGCGCTTGCACTATGGCCTCTGGAGTAGGCATTTCAGCCGTGTCACCAGAAGTCCCCTTAGGCTTTGTAACACGGGGTTCTAGGTGCTTGATCTTCTTTAATTTCTTGCCGGTCCTGTTTTTTCCATCTGTTCCCCTGTTCTTTTTGGCTTGAGAGGCTCTCTTTACTTTGGGTAACTGGCTCTTTTTGAACGGTTTCACCCATTTCCTTAGTGGGAGAAGACTGGTCAGAGTCGTTGACTACTGAATCTTCAGTCTGAGCCGTTTTCTTTTTTTAACCTTTCCAGCCTTTTTTCTATGGTTTTGGCTGAGAAGGTCTTACAGATTTCAAAATCAGATGTGAAGTGGCCCTCACCAAGACAGATAGCAAACTTCTCATGTTTATCTGCCTTGGTGAAGACCTCTCCCACTGAATTACATTTTTAAAACCTGGAGGGCAGTTTTCTTCTTAGGCTTTTTGGACATTTTACTCAAATATCCAACCCAGTTCTCTTTTTTCCCCCCAGTTTCAAAGATCATGGTCAGTTCCTGACAGGAAAGAACCACAATTACTGTATAAAAAGAACTGAGGGTATCAGTTCCACATTAAGAAAAGAAATGTAAACTAAACTAAACTAAGTAGTAATAAAATACACAAAAAGGAATAAACCTGACAGAAACAAGTGGGTTTCTTGATGGTTACAGGGAACTGGGAGGAGCCGCTAACATCACTCAGAACAACTAAAAATCTAGTGCTAACTTATAAAAAATACAGAAAGTAAAGGCAGCAGTTGAAAATATATAAAAAATTGTTACTTGTTTGCGAAGAAAACAACAAAAACAATGATGAGGGATCATGATTGTGAAGAGGGATCTCAGAGGCATCTTTATTTATTTATTTATTGAATTCTCAGATTAATAACTTTGAGCAAGTAAGCTCATTTACAAAGGTTGCATGTCAAAATGGTTCAGACAGCTAAAATAAACAGTTAACATTTAAATACAGGTAATATACAGTAACACAAATTTATGCAACAAGTTTGTATATCATCGGTTATGTACAAACAGTTTGTAGGAGAGACAAAGTAAAACAGCTGAGAACAATCTTCAAATTATCTCAAAGGAGGAACTAGTAACAGAAGTTAGAAGGATTTGAGCCTGAGGCTGTTGAGAACAGAAGTGCTCAGTTCAGGTAGAGTTCAAGAGAGGGATAATTTATAAGTTAGAGAGAGGGAAGAGGTAAAGAGTGAATAACATGGGTGGGGAGTAGTAGCAGGAGAGAAGTCCACCCAGTGGGTTTCGTAAGTAGGTGAGGATCATAAATAGGTTATTGGGTGAGAGGGGAAGGGGTGAGAGAAATAAGTGAAGGGGGATCACTGGAGGGTTATTATACTAAGGTATCTATGGAAGGGATTGTCAGAGAGGGAGAAAAGGTAAAGAGAAAACAAAAAAGGAAAAAGAGCTAGAGGATTGGAATTAAAATAGATGAGGGGGATAATGAGAGGTGGGGAGGGGGTAGTTGAACGGTTATGTGTCATGACTAGCAGGCGGAGAATGAAATATGAAACTATTAGAATACAGCAGTTAGTATGGGCAGCATTTGAATGTTGGCATGCACCAATGATGTATTCCATCATTTACATACGTTCCATTCTCCAGGAAGTACAACTCTACAGGCTGACTGCAAGAGTTATGAATATTGAAGAATTCCTGGAGTTAGAAAGGGGTATTTTCAAGCTCATACCATCCCGTGCTCTCTCTTTCTGTTTTAGCCACATTGTTACTGGGAGCAGTTGGGCTCCTATATAGTAATACTGCAAACTGAGTAGTCCTAGACCCCCTCTATCCCAGAACTTTTCTGGAAGCTTTTGTGCAGCTGTATGCCTCCCTCCATTCCAAACAAACCTCATCTGGAGTTTACCTTGTGTTTTCCAATAGGGCTGTGGGATTTGGATGGGGAGGATCTGGAACAGGAAATGGAAATTACGTACCTACCGTAATTCTTGATCTTCTTGGACAAGTCTTCACCATTCATCCATCCATACTGCTGGGTACTACAATGGAGGTGCTAGGACCCAGCGGGAGCCAAAAATCTTCAGGAGAGTTGGCGTCGAGGTAGGACTGCCCATGCGCGGCACCGCAAGACTGGCTCATGCCTGTGTAGGCTATCTTGGCATCAACCCTTCAACCGCCTCAGTACCTTTTTGACCGAGGAGGTGCAGCATAAAGTAACCTAGGAAACACCTAACCTAATCCGGGCATAAGATAGTCCGGTTAACCAGTATAAGAAGGGTCAAATAACAATGTCTTTACAGCCCAGACCAATGAGGGAGTGAGGACCACATACAGGGTGAATGAGCTCTGGGGATGGTGGGTGGGCGTATGAATGAATGAATGAATGATGAAGACTTGTTCAAGAAGATCAAGAATTACAGTAGGTACATAATTTTCATATCTTCCTGGACTTAAAGTCTTCACTATTCATTCATACTGCTGGGTGAGTACCAAGCAAAAAACCATTCCCCCGAGCAGGAGGCAGGAGACAGAGCTCACTCAGGACAAAAGTCCACTAAGGATTGTCCTGCCCAAGGAAGTGTGCTGTCTGGCATGGACATCCAGAGCATAGTGCTTCACAAAGGTGCACTGAGCTCCAGGTAGCCGCTTTGCAGATTTCCATCATGGATACAGAATGGATCTCGGTCAGGGACAACGCCACTGCTCTGGTAGAGTGGACATACACCCGGCCTTCCAGCTTGACCTGTGCCATCGTGTAGCAATGGCGAAGGCATGTAGCTATCCAAGCAGAAATGCATCTAATGGCTACTGACTGGCCCAGCCGGGCCATACTGAACAATACAAAGAGTTGCTTGCTTTTCCAGATCTCCCCTGTTCTATCAATGCAGAATTGCAGAGCCATCTTGACATCCAATGAGTGAAGGGTGCATTCCCCCTCATTTTGGAAGTTAGAAAAATAAGCAGGGAGAACTGAAGGTTGATTGAGATGAAAGTCTGAAACCACTTTGTGCAGGAACTTTGGGTGAGTACGAAGTACCACCTTATCTTTGTGAAAGACCATGTACAGTGGGTCTGTGACTAAGACATGTATTTCAGAGACTTCGAGTGGAAGTGATGGCCACCAGAAAGGCAGTCTTCCAGGTCAGAAACTTTGAGTCACAGGTGGCTAGAGGTTCAAAAGCTTTATGAGTAAGCATGTCTAGCACAAGGTTAATATCCCACACGGCCACAGGTTTCCTGATCTGGGGTCTAGTATGCAGGATGCCATTGAGGAACTTCTTGACTGGCAGCAACTGGGCCAGTGTTATGTTCTGCACTGGCTTACGATAGGTAGAAGTGGCGCAGTGGTGAACCTTTACTGTCAAGTATTGCAGTCCTGCATTAGACAGGTCTAAAAGGCATTCCATCACTTTATTCAGTGGGCAATGGAAGGGATCCATATAGGACTTTGCATACCAAACTGAGAAATGCTTCCATTTAGCTGTGTAATTTTTTATATTGGAGGGGTTTTGCGCTACCAAGAGGATCTCTGAGATTCTCTAAGAGACTTTAAACCTCCTCATTTCTATCTCCTCAGGAGCCAGGCATGGAGATGAAGGGAATGCAGGTTGGGATGGACCAGGGGCCCCTGTGTCAGCATTTCTATTCGCAGAGAAAGTTGTCGTAAAGGGACTTCTGACAACCTGTTGATCAATGGAAAACATATCTGTTGAGGCCAGTATGGGGCAATTAGAATCATTTTGCCCCCCGTGCCTCCAATTTGACAAGCACCCTCTGAACTAATGGAAGAGGAGGAAATGCGTACAGAATGCATCTTTTCCACCACAGTCTAAATGCATCCTGACAGAAAACACCAGGTTCTGGATTTCTGGAGCAGAATAGAGGTAGTATTGTGTTGAGTGGGGACGTAAAAAGGTCCAGGTCTGGATTGCCCCACTTGGAATAGTGTTTGCACGATGTCTGGTGTGAGCGACCATTCATGGGGTTCCACCTCTGTCCTACTGAGGTGATCCACCAGGTCGTTCTGAGTTCCCGGCAGGTAGACTGCCTGAATAAGAACATCGTGCTTGAGGCACCACTCCTACACCCTCATGGCTTCCCTGCACACAGTGTAGGAGTGCGCTCCACTTTGTTTGTTGATGTAATACATCACTGCCTTGTCTGTCTACAGAAGGATTACTTTTTGACAGAGGACATGCTTCAAGGCTTGAACAGCATACAGGACAGCTCTCATCTCCAGAACATTTATGTGTTGATGAGATTCCTCCTGACTCTACACTCCTTGAGTGTGGTGATCTTGGCAGTGAGCTCCCCAGTCAATCAGAGATGCATCCATGGTGATGGTAATATGAGATTCGGGAGGGGCAAAGAGCAGATCTTGAAGTAGTTTGCCTTCCTGAACCCACCATGCAAGTGATCTTGTTAGGGGTCAGTAAGACTGTGGATTTGTGGTCAGTGATGACTGTGTGCTGTGCATCCACTGAATGGTCCTCATGTGCAGCTGGACTAGAGGTACTGTGAACACAGATGAGGCCATTAGCCCCAACATCCACTGCATGGACAGAGGTCATACAGAGGTGTTTTCCCTGATGTAGCGAGCCATCTGGTGAATGTCATTCCTCCTGTTCTCTGGAAGAAAATCCCTTGCCCTGGATGTATCCAGGAGGGCTCCTATGAAGAGGAGCTGTTGATAGGGTTGAAGCTGGGATTTTTCCAGATTCAGTAGAACTCCCAAGGAGTTAAGGAACTGAGAAGCCATGGAGGCCACCTTCTGCATCTCCTGACTGAACAGACTTGCTAGTAGCCAATCGTCTAGGTAGGGGAAGACTTGGACGCTGACCTTTTGGAGGTGTGTGGTGAGAACTGCAAAACACTTTGTAAGGACTCAAGGTGCTGAGGAGAGCTCAAACGACAGGACTCTGAACTGGTAGTGTTGACCCAAGGCCATAAGGCGGAGATACCTGTGGTGACTTGGATGGACTGGGACGTGCTGGTAGGCATCTTGCATGTCCAGGGATGCTAGCCAGTCATACTGATGGAGTAGTGGAAGCAAAGTTCCCAGGGAAATCATCTTGAACTTCTCCCTGAATAAATACTTGTTCAACTTTCTGAGGTCAAGAATTGGGCGCATGCTGCCTGTCTGCTTTGGAACTAGAAAGTAAAGGGAGTAGAAACCCATGTTCCGCTCTGGCTGGGGAACAACTTCTACTGTCCTGTTTCTGACAAGGCCCTGTATCTTGGAAGTGAGAAGGTCTGACTGGGCAGTAGACAGACTGTGCTGCCGCTTGGGTGGAAGATCCAGGGGGATCTCTTTGAACTTGACAGAGTATCCCTCTCGAATAATCCTGAGGACCCATTGGTCCATTGTAATGAACTTCCACTGGTTGTAAACTGAGTCAGATGACCCCCCACTGCCATGGAGGTGTTCACCTCGGGCAGCTGAGGTGGGACCTGGGCTGGATTTTCAGAGGGTAGCACTGGGTGCTTTTGTGCCCTGTGCCGTTTGCCACATTTTCTTTTGAGGTTGAGGAGTCTGGTTTCTGTTAAAGGCTCTTTGTCCTTTACCTCGAAAGGACTGCCTGTTACAAAATTGTCAACAGTTCCTGTCCCTTTGAGAGGCAGAAGGAGCAGGCCTGGCTGTTTTAATGGCAGTCCTGGTTTTCTGAATGGCCTCTAGTGCTTGCTCTACTTGGGGGCCGAACAGACTAGCACCATCAAAGGGGACATTCATGGCCTGCTGTTGAGCATCGGGTGACAAACACGATGTTCTGAGCCAGAAATGCTGTCTAATACAGATGCCGGCAGCTGCCGCCATAGCTGCAGTGTCATAGGTGTCCATAGAAGCTTTAAGCTGATGACTACTGGACTCAGTGCCCCTGGTGATAGTCTGGAGAAGCTCCATGTTTACATCAGATTCTGGTAGGTTCTTGACTATTGACTTAAAGGATACCTAAACAACATTTTGACAACAAACTATTCAAAAATCTGACTCCGTAGGTGACTAAAGGAAAGGCTGCTGTATTCATTAATGCTAAAACTACATTTACATAATTTACCTAAATGTGGTTCAAGAGCATTTGAAAATTGTAAAATCAGCCTTCCAATTTAGAAAAAACTGTCTTACCTGCTTCCTAAAATGGCCGGCAAATGTGATGTCATCTGAGCCAAAGTCAGAGAGATATATGGCTCTCTGTAGTGCTAACTAGTTCTTTTTTCCCTTTGTATAGAAGTGTTCCACCCAAATGGTCAAAACCATATGCATTATTTTGTATAATGCACATGTTAGGCTATGGTTCTGTTCATTTTGCTTACTTTAACATGCTGAAAATGTGTTTTAATCCAACCGACTTTCTATGTGACAAACCACAGAGCGGTACAAATCTTGAATAACCTGGTGGTCTAGTGGTTATAGTGGATCCAGGATGCTACAATGGGGGTGCTGGGGTGGTGTGCATGCTTATTATGCACTTTTTAACATTTTTATTAAACCTTTATATTTTCTGCTATTATTCTTTTCTAGTACATGTTTGACAGAACCTACAAATGTAATCCATAGTTTGAATCTAAACATTTGTACAATCAATAAATCAGACTTCTTCAACAAAGTGAAATGCAGCAGTAGTTGCAAGCAAGTACGTTACTATGTGGGGGGGGGTGCAGCCACACCCTTTACCACCCCCTAGAGCCACCACCTTTTTGTAGCAAAGTTCTTGTGCAGTCCAATGTTAGAGTTCATACTTTCTCGAAACTCAAATATATGCTTGTCTTTTCCTCTTTTTCCATGGCAAATAATAATAATAAGAATCAGCATTTATATAGTGGTTTTCATACACGCTGTATCCCAAAGTGCTTTACAAGCAATACTAGACTGATAGTGAAGTGACCGAACGTGTAGTGGCAGCTGTTCCATACATTAATATCCACACAGAGCCTTGGACAATTGCATGCACTGGTTTTATAGGAAGGGGAATGTTGGTCAGGTCAATGGGGTCAGGTAGTGATCAAGGTGCTGGCAGCCCCACATCTTATTTCTCACAGTAATCTGCTCATATTTCTCTCCTTCTGTCTTTCCCTTCCCTGAATATAGCAGTACCTTGCAAGAGTGGCCTTCTCAGTCCCCCTCTGGTATTCAGTCTTCACTATTTCTCCTCGCACCGAAAACTGGTGAGCTCATCACCCTTCTGCATAATGAATGCAAGTAGTACAGTTCCCGGTTTAGTTTGACATATCAAATATAAAAATATATTTCCAGTAAGTCAGGCTCATATCAGCAGGGAACAAGGGGAATGATGGGCTTTCCTATCCTTAAAAGATCTAGGCTACCTTTGATTAGGCACTATTAAATGACAGGTGTGTACATCATTATGCACGTCATTTAATAGTGCCTAATCATAGGTGACTTAGATCTTATATGAGTAGGAAAGCCTATTTTTCCACATGTGCCATGCTGCTATCAGCCTGGCTTACCAGAAGATCATGTTTATTATTAATATGTAACTATAACACAAGAAACTGTACTAACCACATTCATGATGCGGAAGGGTAGTAAACTCACCAGTTTTTGGTGTGGGGAGCAGGTGAGAAGAATGAATGCCAGAAAGGAACTGAAGAGGCCATTTCAGCAGGGTACAGCTATATTCAGGTTAGTTGAAGACATGAAGGAGGATGCTGAGCAAATCACTGTGATACCTGAAATCTGGGGCTGCCAGCATTGTGCTCACTACCTGACTGTGGATGAGAGTAGCCAACAATGACAAATACTCAGAGTGGCAGGGCTGCACCTAAACTGTTGCTTGAATTCAGTGTAGGGAAATTATGGGGGGGATGTTGACATTTGTTAGGACAGTATTGAGGGAGTTGTGTATAGCTCATTCAAGATTTGGAAGAGTGGTAGCCAGCCAACCCGCATTGTGGAGTACAGCACAGAAAAGTACTGGAGAAGAATTGCTGGGAAGGTGAGAAAAAAACACAACAGGGAACTGTACATACTACCATCACTGTACAGAATGGTGGTGATCCACTTAATATTTACTGTGGGAGCAGAAGTCAGACATTGAGAATGTGAACTGGAGAGTGATTTGGGAGGCATTTTTTAACGGTGCCAGCTTATGACATGTATCAGTATAGGTGTGCACAACCCTCTGAGGTACAAGACTACAATCTGAGGTGTGATAATTCTCTTCATGAGACCGCAAGCTCATATGCGGCCACAGGCAGTACTAAGGACAGGGTATGGATGTTGGGGTGTTCAACAGAAGGCAGGCTAGGTGCAAGGGGTTCACATGGAAAAAGAAAGCCTTATTTGTGGATTAACAAGAGAGCATGAGCTTTGGTACTGAACAAGACCGGTACTTTGCTGTGCGACCCTGAGCAAGTCATTAAACTTCCTTGTGCTCCTAGGCCACACCTGTAAACAAGCTGTCAGCTTAGTGTGTCTCTCCTGGTTAACAAAAAACAAAATTCAGTGCATCATATAACCACTAGATCATCAGGTATTTGAAGTGTTGTACTGTAATGCAGTCTGCCAAAGAAAAAATCAGCTGGATTGCAAGACATTTTCTGCAAGTTAAAGTAAACAAAATCAACAAAATCATAGTCTAACGTGTACTGATCAAAATAATCCATGAGGTAATACATGGTGTTGATCATTCTGGTACAACAATTCAAAATAAAAAGGGAAAGAAGAACTAGTTAGCACTATAGAAATATATGTTGATCTCTGTCTCTGGCTCAAATGATGTCATCATGACTCATCACTTAACACACTTGGCAGACATCTTAGGGCCAAGCCAAGGCTGTTTTTTGAATGTGAAAGGCTGATGTTTACATTTTTCAAAAGCTATGAAACTGCATTTATGTTATTTACATAAATGCAGTTTTAGCATACATATAAACAGCAGCCTTTACTTTACCTCCATATGAAGCCAGATTTTGGAGTTTGCAGTTTTAAAAAAACTGCTTGTTTAGGTACCCTTTAAGGGAGTTCAAAAGAGTGTACTGGTATTGAGAGAAATGGCCTTGATAATTGATTATACGCATGCCCATGGTTGCGGCTGCGAGGGACCGTTTTCCCAAGGTGTCAGTCTTGCGAGATTCCTTATTGATAGGCCATGCCGAAGCCTCCTGGGGGAGGACAGCCTCGCCATTCTCTGTAAGCACCACTAAGGCATCTGCAACAGGTTGGGATACCAGGAAGGGTCTTTCCTTGGGAGGGGCATATTTCCTGTCTGTGGCCTTAGCCACAGAAGGGATGAGTGCCAGCCTGGCCCACACTGCTTGTAACAAGGTCTCAAAAGAGGGTGGCACAGGGGATGTGGGAACATGAAGGAACTTGAGGTGTAAGAGCCTCCCTGGGTCCATAGAGGAGGTCTGAAGGGCTAGGGTGGATTCTATATCCCTAAGGAGGGACTGGAAGGAAAGGTCCTCAACTAAGGATTCAGCCAAGATAGAAGGCTTCCCTACCAAGTCATAAACTAAGTTATCTTCAACATCGTCAGACAAAATTAGGTCAGGGTCAGACTCATCATGTTCTACCTCCACCCCTGAGAGGCAAAGGGTACACAGGAGACACCGAAACCCATATCGGCATCTAGAAACTCAGCACTGTACGTGGCACTGAAGCAGCCAATGCTGCACGTGGCACTGAGGCACCCAGCATTCCATGCGGCACTGAAGAACCCGACACTGCACACGGCACCAAGGACCCCAGTGCCGAACACGTTGACAATGTACTTGGACTCCTGACAGACCTAGAAGAAAAGGGGGAGGAAATTGGTACCTGTGCCAGCCCCTGCATGGAAACCTGGTGAGGGGGTAAGGCACATGGAACTGGCATCAGAGGCACTGGTACCGGAGAGGGAAAACTCCGTCACTGGCACCAAACGCACATCCTGTCCTGACCGCCCCAGCTGCAGCCCAGTGACTCCAAGACCCGAGGGCCTGGGAACCAGGTCAACTGGTGAGGGCAACTGAGGGAGATGCCATACCCATTGCTCCATAAGAGCGGCCCAATGATGAAACTGCTCACTGGAAACCCTGTCAAAGGACAGAGAGGGACTCTGGTGTCTGGCATCCCAGCTGCTAAAAACAGAGACCACCAGAGACCACGGAGGCATCGGGTTGGGTTTTCCGCTCTCCACTACCGAAGACTCCCTCACAGATTTACCAGAGGGTGACCTCAAGCGGTAATGTTTCTTCTTCCTATGGAAAGGATAAAAGCTTGAGGCTGAGTGACGTCGGGTCCCCGACCAAGGTCAGGAAAGGGCCCGCTTATTTTTGTGCTTATGGGAGGACTGTCCTTCCCCCCCCAAGCACCGGACTGCCCATGGTTGGACCCCCTCTCCGGAGAGAGCGGTGGACTGGATACAGCCCCACTACCAGAACAGCTTTCTAGCGAAGTTTCCCTACCGATACCATTCATGGTCGACTCCGTTAATGGCAGTCTGAGAGAATTTCTTTCTTTAACTGTTATTTTTTTTTTAATAACACATAATAATAATAATAATAAAACACCCAATAATAATTGAATACTGAACGACTATAAGCTGCTGTTGTATAGACATGAAGCTCTGACTCCCAGCGCGTGAGTGTCGTTGTCACTGAAGTACACTCGACAGTGGGGGAAAAAAGGAACTGAGGTGGTCGGAGGATCGATGCTGAGATAGCCTGCACAGGCGTGAGCCATTCTAATGGTGCCGCATATGCATGGTCCTGCCTCGACTCCAACCCTCCTGAAGATTTTTGGCTCCCGCTGGGTCCCAGCATCTCTGGCGTAGTACCCAGCAGTATGTATGAATGAATGGTGAAGACTTTAAGTCCAGGAAGATCAGCATGGACTACTTATGTGTGCCACTAGTTATTTCCTGTAATAAAGTGTCATAATTTAAATGGAAGAGCTGATGAAGGACTGTGGTACATTTTACCCCCAGGTAATGGACCTTTTTTTCTTGTCTTTAGCCCAAGTAAAAAGGAAAGTAGCTGAGAACAGTTCAGGGCAGTAGCCACTCAGTTTCAGGGCCTCTGATGTCCCATAATTGATCTTATACCCTGAGAGCTCCCTATATTGTTCCAGCAGCCTACATAACTCAGGGAGAAACCTTTTTGGATCACTTATATAAAACAGAGCATCATTAGTGTATAACCATATCTTGTGGTCCCTATCCACATCTCTGATGCCTGGAGGCAGTATGATGTAGTGGTTAAGGGCATTGAGCTGCAAACCTGGAGACCTAGGTTTGATTCCCATCAGCCCCCACTTGCATACTGTGTGACCCTGAGCAAGTCACTTAACTTCCTTGTGCTCCCAGGTCGCACCTGGAAACATGCTCTGGCTTAGTGTGCCTTTCCTGGTTAAACAATTTCCCCTTTTCCTTTCCCTGATGGGGTTGTGTCATACAGCCAAGGCCAGGGGTTCAATGCAAAGAGCAGAAAGAAGGGGAGAACCACTGCCTAGGCCCTCTAAACAGGGGGAAGCGCTGCAACTTAATACCTTTAATCCTGACTACAGCTTCCAGGGCCTGGTATAAAGCCATAATATAATTTCAGGAATTGTTCTCTGAATCCCATTCTACTAAGGGTGTAAGGGTGTATTGTAGGAAGGCCCAATCCACCCTGTTGAAGGCCTTCTCCGCATCCATAAAAAGAGCACCCATGAAGGTCTTATCGTGCTGCTGTTTTGATATAATATTTAATTGGAGCCATATGTTATCATACAGGTACCTGCATTTAATAAAGCCAGTTTGGTCAGGGTCCACCAGGCTCCCCACAAATTCCTGCAGCCTATTTGCTAGGATGGACACGAAGATCTTTTGGTCTACATTACCCCTTTCAGGATTTTTGTGATGGGAACCAAAATGAGCACCATGCCTCTATCAGGTGAATCGACGCCGACAACCCCAGTGGTGCTGAGGACAGCACTGACAACCCCAGCGGCGCCAAGGATGGTGCCAATAGTGCCGACAAGTGCGTCGGTGCCGAGGATGATGCTGAGAGACTCATCGATACCAAGAGTGCTCCTGATGGCACCAAAAGCAATCCAGGGCAATGAAGACTCTGATTTGAGGAAAAAGAAGGAAGAATACCAGGAGATAAAGGCATCAGTGTGGCCCCTGTGCCGCAGCCATGTCAGAGGAAAAACACCTGGCCTTGAGTTAATGACACACTGAAAGATGGGCGTGCATGACTAGGAAGGTCCAACCACCCTACCCACTCCCCATGAAGGGCCCGAAGGCCTCGGAGTGACCGGGCCAGGCAGCTGGACCAATCTCCGAGCCCATTGCTCCATAAGAGCGGCCCACTGATGAAACTGTTCATCGGAAGCCCTTTCAATAGGTGGGGAAGGGTTCCGATGTCGAAGATGTTGGTCATCGGAGTCAGAAACCGGTGACTCCAGGGGAGGAGACCGGCATCTGACCCCAACAACCAACTGTCGAGGTGCAGACATACCAGAAGGCGACCCCGAGTGATGCCTTCTTTTTTTTAACCTGTGGGCCGAAGAAGAGCTCGAGGCCGAACGGTGCAGAGAGTGCAACCGTTTTCTTTTATGCTTCCAGGGGGACCGCCCATCCTCCCAGGCATCGAACTGTCTGTTGTTGGACCCTCCCTCTGGAGAGGGCAGTGGACTGGACACAGCCTGGCTGACTGAACAGCTTTCATACCAAGTCTCCCTTCCCTCACCTGACCCGCTCATGGTCGACTCCGTCAATGGAGAGCTGAAGACTTATTTTTCTTAATAAGTAAAATTTAAAAGTAAGCAGTAATTATTTGTAGATAAATTGCAAAACAATAAACTGAAAACTATGCTGCTAGTTTGAAGTTTGATTCCCGACGGGTGAGCGACGTCGTCACTGAAGCGCACTCAACGGTGGGAAAAAAGGAACTGAGGCGGTTGGAGGGTCGACGCAGAGATAGTTATTGCCACATAAGCCGAGGCTTGTGGTGCTGCTCCTCGCAGCTCCATCTCTGGCATCGGCCCAATTGCAAAAAGTTTGCTCCTGCTGGGTCCTAACACCTCTGGAGTAGATTCCCATCAGTGTGAATGAGTGGTGGAGACTTTATGTCCAGGAAGATCAGTGAGGGAATTCAAGAATACATGGGACAGACATAAAGCAATTTTGGTGGGAGGTAGAAGAAGTAGGCTGTTGGTTAACTAGGATTTGCAGCTTATCCAATAGGTAGGGAAATGGACAGACTGGGTGGGCCAAGCAGTCCTTATCTGCCATCAAAGTCTGTGTTTCTATGTTTCTATGGACATTAAGCAGGGATATCAGCCTATATGAACTGCAGTACTGGGTTCTTTCCTGGTTTATGGAATACTGAAATTTGGGCTTGGAACCATGATGGTGCCCCCGCACTATGCAGCAGACTGTTGTCAGGAATGGTGACAACATCTCCCTAAACTATTTATGAAATTCAGCAGTGATATCATCGGTGCCTGGATTTATTGAATTCAAGGTTACGAATAGTATTGTGAATCTCCTCCTGGGTTACCAGCCTGTCAGTGCTTGCCTGTGCCTCTTCGGATAGGACAGGGAGCCCCAAGTTACTAAAAAAAGTGTTCCTCTTTAATCATCCTATCTTGAATCTCTATACCAGTGTATAGATCCATGTAGTAACTTGCAAACTGGTCAACTATATGCTAAGGGTGCATGTCATACTGCACAATGGTAGGGGTCTTTCTCAACCTAAGTACTGCCCTGTTAGCTGCAGTCTTTTGGATTACCATGCTGAAAGGTGCCTTGCTCTATTACCAGCCTCATAGAATTGTTGTCTAGTGTACCTTAGTTCACCCCCTATTTTATGCTCTAACAGGGTCGTGGGTCTCTGTCTCAGCTGATCAAGCTCCTTCTTATAGCCCTCATTTAAGGAAATCTTATGTTTACATGTCATGTCATATATTTTCCATTCAAGCTCATGATACTGCTTCTCTCTCGCACTTTCTTTACGTTAGAAGCATAAGTGATGATTCTCCCTGTATCCATGGCTTTTAGACCATTCCATCAGGCCCCTACAACTTTACTGTGCACTAGATAGTTCACTATCATACCCTGTGCCAAAGTGTGGAAGTCTTGTTTATTCAGCAGAAACACATTAAGTCTTCTGCTGGGGGTCTTGGTGATTGGCTGCACTTCCAGGTCCAACAGGACCAGCACATGATCAGATGTGATGGAGTTGATGCATGAAGAGATGTGCACCCAGTCCTGTGAGTCCAAGAGGTAGTCTAGCCTCCTGTATCATTTGTGTGGGTTAGACTAAAATGTGTGATCCCACACTTTGAGGTTCACACAGGCTAACACATCGGTTAAACCTAATCCCTGCAAGAGCTTCTTGAGAGTGGACCTAACTTAGCCCCATGGGCTGCACCATTATCAGAACTGTCAACCTGTAGGGGTGTTGCGTAGATGAGATCGCCCCAATAATGTAAAGCCCACTGGGTTCCTGTAAAATGTCCAGGAGGTACTTCTTGAAGAAGGCAACCTGCTCCACACCTTGGTTGGCAGCGTATAAATTGAAGATGGTACAGGGAGTCCCTCTGTAACTGCCTACTAATTGTATGTTCTGGCTGCTATCATCCTGGAGCACCAAGGGGGCATCACATCTAATCAGTATCACTACTCCCCCCCTGTTTGGGTGTTCAATATAAGTCAAAGCGCGCACTTCTCCCACCCATGCATGTTTAAGCTTGTCATGCTCTGCCCTATTCAAGTGAGTTTACTGGAGCAGTGCTAATCTGACTCCCATCCGCCCCAATTCCTGAAGAACTCTGCTTCATTTGGTAGGGTTCTGCAGCCCTTTAACATTATAAGTTACAACCTGAAGATCCCCCATATGTAAACCTAACTCCTCCCTCCCCACCATACAGACATGCACCTCCAGGGATTAGCAGTTGATAAACACCACATAAACATGAACAACCTAACAGAACTATGTACAGTACACTGGTACTTCAAGCTAAACAGAACAAGTAGGATTACTCACCCAGCTGATGCTGGGGCTTCCATAGCCGGCTGATTAGCCAAGAAAGGCTCTGTGAAGGGGCCTGCTAGAAGGCTTGCCCTCTAGAGGGCAGCAGTGGTTTGTGCTATGTGCTAGCAGTGTGAAACCCAGTAGTGTCATGAGAGTTGTGGCCAAGTGTTCTCTCTGAGTCCCCCTCAGCCATAATCTGCAGCACCCTATGGAAACGGCAGCATTCCCACCAAGAACGATTACTGTGCCCTCCCCTTCGAAAAATCCAGTTCTCCTCCTCTCCTCCAATGATCAGATCAAACCTCACATATAACATACAGATGTTAGCCATTCAACTCGAAACCAACCACTACACCTGCCAAACCCCTCCCCATCCAAATGCAGAGGCAAGTTAGGAGTTATCACCAGGGAGCAGTTCCTCAGGATTGTTCAAGTTAAGCTCCTAAAGATCCAGTGGCTCTTCCATCCAATAGCTTCTAAAAAATGTGCTGTCTGACCCTCAACCCCCCACCTGTAGTGCTGGCAGTGGACAGTGTTGCAAACCATTAAGCGGGTGTGCAGTCTGCTCGTTGGCCTTATGAAATGCCTCAATTTCCAGGGATCTAAGGTTTCTCCTCTGGGGCTATCAGACACAGCTCCCTCTCACACTCCACAGATCAGTTTTTAAAGAGGGTGGTCACCCATAGCAATAAGTCAAATAGTACTTACAGTTTGTTCAGGGGGAGATGCGGGATTGCCACAAGCAGGGACTGGCTGTGACAAGGTGGGTGGTACAAATGGTGAATGTGTCCACTGCAGGAGCTGGATCATAGAGCCCAAGTGAGAGTTTGACCAGAGAGGGGTGGAAAGAAAAGATCTGGAGTAGGCTTGTGGACTGTGAATGGCCGTTTCAGTTTTCTGCTGTCTTCATTTAGTCAGGGTGGTTTGGCAGGAAGTGCTGGGTACCAGATCATCTGTGGGCTGCCAAATCACCAACCAGCTAAAAGGTTTTATTTTAAACTTTAGTTTATTGTGACGCACAATATAGGAAACATTAAAAATATATATATCGTCTGATTGTCAGTCAGATACAGAATTCCAGTCATTAATCCATCATTCTGTGACTATTAATACAGAACAGTTTGTATACCACAGATTACATGTTCAAAGACTATCTATAAGAAAAAATTACTCACCTTAGTAATTGTGTTTCTTCTAATGAAGTCTTGCTGTATTCTGATCATTTGCAGTTAGCTCTAGCTCTTGAACTGCCCCAGAGAGTGAAGGGTTAAATTCTATGCCAAGCATAGAATGTTGGGCTCAAGCTCGGTTGAAAACTCTGTCTGTGTCCTTTTGAAACCAAACCGTCAGATTCTTACTTGCTAAAACTCACTGACTAAAAAAATGTGGAAATTGTGAAAACTCCTAGTAGCCAACTGGCAACAGAGACTTTAGATTCCCAAAAAACTCAAGTCAGGAAACCCAAAGAACCAAAACCAGGTAATAAGAACTAAAAACTCTTAATTAAACAAGTACAAAGCACCCAACACAACAGGAGTGAGGTAAAAACACCCCTGGGGTGCAACACTGCACCTGCCCACCCACTTCCCAAAAACAGGTTCTAAGAGGGGAGGCAGGGAGGGAGGTCAGAATACAGCAAGACTCCATTAGAAGAAACACAATTACTAAGGTGAGTAATTTTTTCTTCAAACAACATGAAGTCTTGCTGTATTCTGACAACTGCAGACTACCAAGCAGTGCCTCCATGGAGGAGGGACAGAACCTACTTTGGGAATAGGCTCTGAAGTACTGCTGTGCCAAACCGAGCATCACTCCTAGCCTGGATATCCAGAGAGTAATGCTTAGTGAAGGTATGGACTGTTTTCCAGGTGGCTGCTTGACAGATTTCTAACAAGAGGATATCCCTTGCTGCAGCCAGAGATGCAGCTGTACCTCTGGTGGAATGAGCCCTCAGGCCTGAGGGTGCAGTTTTTCCCAGGTTTTTCATAGCAGAATTGAATACAGGACACAGTCCACCTGGCAATGGTTCTCTTGGTGGCAGGATTTCCCTTACCTACTTCCCCATAAGTGAGGAACAACTGGAGGGAGTCAAACCTGTGATCCTTGGTACGCTCCATGTAGTAGCTAAGGGCCCTTTTATCATCTAAACTGTGTAGCCTCCTCTCTCCTGAAGAAGAATGATCAGTGAAGAAGACAGGAAGAGACATAGACTGATTCAAGTGGAAATCTGAAACTACTTTGGGCAAGAACCTCCTATTGGTTCTAAGGACCACTTTATCCCTATGAAAGGAGATAAAATCAGGTTCCACTGACAGGGCTTGCAATTCACTGATACGTCTGGCAGAGGTAATGGCTACTAAAACACAGTTTTCCAAGTCAAGTACTTAAGCTCTGCTGAGGACATAGGTTCAAAGAGAGGTTGCATAAGTTGAGCAATGCAAACATTTAAGCCCCAGGCAGGGGCAGGGTCTCTAAAGGGAGGATTGATATGAAGCAATCCCTTAAAAAATTTACAGAACACAGGATGACATGATAGTGAGGAAGACTTCCCCACTGACAGAAAAGCAGAAACAGCTGACAAGTGCACCTTGAGAGTAGGTGATCTGAGGCCTAGGCCATTCAAATGGACCATATAATCCAGAACTGTAGGCAATTCAGCAGTGACTGGGGAAATATGTTTCTTGGAACACCAAATGCTCAATATCTTCCATTTGGAGTTATAGGTTTTTCTAGTGGCAGGCTTTTGAGAGGCTTTGAGAATATCCAGAACCCCCTGAGACAGATGCAAATCTGCATACTCTAACTCTTCAAGAGCCATGCCTTGAGATTGAGAGACTGAAGACTGGGGTACCAAATTCTCCCCTGTGAGGAAGATAACAGGTTGCAATTCCTGGGAAGAGACATGGGAAGATGGACTGCTAGGGACAGCAACAGGGGGCACCAAGGCTGTCTGGCCCAGTCTGGAGCAATCAGAATCACTTTGCAAGGTTGTGACCTTATCTTGACTAAAACTTCGAACAGTAGAGGAAAGGGAGGGAAGGCATACAGAAATTTCCCTTGCCAGTGCAGAACCAGAGCATCCAGAGGGACTGAGCCCAAGACTGGAGGTCTGCAACAAAAGAGAGGAAGTTGGTGATTGTCTGGGACTGCAAAGAGATCTGTCTCTGGAGTGTCCCACCTTGAAAAAATCACCTTTAACACCAGAGGGTCCAGGGACCATTCGTGATGGCCCTGTGAGATCCTGCTCAGTGTATCTGCTAGCATATTGTCCTTCCCTGGAAGGTAGATTGCTATCAGAGAGATTTGCAGGGAATAAGCCAGGGACCACAATGTCATGGCTTCTGTGCACAGGGCCATAGACCGAGTGCCTCCCTGCTTGTTGATGTACCGCATGGTGGTGGTGTTGTCTGTTCTGACCTGAACCACCTTGTTCTGCACTGACTGAAAGAAAGCTTGCAGGGCCAGAAAAACTGCCCTGAGTTCTAGGAAATTGATATGAAGAAGGGATTCCTGAGGGGACCACAGTCCCTGGGCGGTGAGGACCCCCAGATGGGCTCCCCAGCCCAGAAGGGAAGCATCCGTGGTAAGGACCACTGAATGAGACTGAGTGACAAATGGGACCCCTTACCTTAAATTGTCCTGATCCTGCCACTATTGAAGGGCTTGGATCAGGATCCGAGTCACTGGAATCAGTTTTGTAAGGGAATCCTTCCTCTGGGACCAAAAGGCTCTCAGATGGAACTGAATGTCCCTCATCTGGAATCTTGCCCCTTGGACCACTGCTGTAGAAGCTGCCATGTGGCCCAAGAGCTGAAGGAAATGCCTTGCTGGTCAGGACACCTGAAGGCTGAAGGAAGAAGCCAGTTCTATAAGAACTCTTGCCCTTTCCAGGGGAAGAAAGGCTCTTGCGTTGACAGTATTCAGCTCCGCCCCTATAAAGGTAAGGAGCTGCACTGTCTTGAGAACTGACTTGGGAAGGTTGAGAAGAAATCCTAGAGAAGTGAGCACTTGCTGGGTCACTTGCAGGTCTGACTTGACTTGGTCTGGAGACTGACCCACTATGAGCCAGTCATCCAGATATGGAAAAATGGAAATCTGTTGTCTTCTTAGAAAGGCAACAACTACTGCCAGGCACTTTGTGAAAACCTTGGGGCTGATGTTAGGCCAAAGGGCATTGCTCTGAATTGATAGTGGCCTGAGGGCAACTCAAACCTGAGGTACTTTCTGTGGGAGCACCTGATGGGAATGTGAAAATAGGCATCTTTGAGGTCCAGGGAGGCTAGCCAGTCCCCTGGCCTTAGAGAGGGAAGAATTATTCCCAGCGTTACCATCTTGAACCTTGGTTTTAAAAGATGTTTGTTCAGGTATCTTAGGTCTAGGATGGGTCGCCACTATTCTGTCTTTTTTGGGGTAAGAAAGTACCTGGAGTACAGACCTTTGCACCAGTGTAGGTTAGGAACTCTCTCTATGGCTCTTAAGGCCAGAAGAGATGAAACCTCTGCCTCTAGGGCAAGGATTTCTGAGAGACCTGCAGGTGGAAAAGATATGGCTCTCATCTTTGGAAATTTTTTGAAGCTGAGAACCAGTCCCTGGGTTACTACTTCCAGGGCTCACTTGTCTGAGGTAATAGACATCCAGTCCTGGACAAAGTAAGCCAGCCTGCCCCCTACTGGAACAGGAGAGTCGACCCGGGCAGGCCCATCAGGGTGTCTGCTTGGCAGGAGCCTTAGGCTGAGGAGTGGATGCAGCCCTGCTCATCCCTCTTCTGCCTCTCCTTCTGAAGAACCCCCTCTGTGAAAAGGGAGAAGAGGCCTGTGCTTGGTAAAAAGGCCTATGAAAAGGCCTGCCCCTGCCTGTACACTGCTGCCTTTGAGGAGTTGCCTGCCTCTCCTTAGCCTGAGCACTCCTATAAGTGGTCCTGTACTCATCCATTTTCTTCATGTAATTCTCTGTCTGCTTCCTAAACAGAGAATTACCCACTACAGAAAATCCATGGCCTCAGCCTGGGTATCCTGTGAGAGGCTAGTACATCTGAGCCAAGCCATTCTCCAAAGAGCCACAGATGTAGCCATGACTCTTAATGACACATCATTGGAGTCCACAGCAGCATGAAACTGTACTTTTGATGCCTCAATCCCATCAGCAGCCACCTCCTCCAGCTCATTGGCTAGCTGGGGGGAGGCCTGTTTAGCCAGTGCCAGTACAGTGTCCCACCTGGACTTCTGGTACCTGGCTGTATAGGCCATATAGTTCACCTGCCTGAGTCCCAAGGAAGATGCCATGTACTGCTTTTTTGCCATGGCATCAATCTTCCTGGAGTCTTTTTCTGGGGGGTGTGAAGCCAAGAGAATATTTGCCTTGTCACAGGCAGCAGCCTGCACTACCCCAATATGGCTGCATTGTTGGTATAAAAAACTCTGTATCTGAGCCTGATAGTGTGTACCTCTTGTCCATCCTTCTGTCAACAGGAGGTACAGAGTTGGGAGACTTTAAAATTTTGAGTGTCTGCTTCCCAAAGGATTTGTGGAGGGGAATAGACAGTCTCCTGGTCGCTGGGATGTCCATCATTTCTACATAATCAGGCTCCTCTTGATCCTCCATGGCCTCCTCCTTAGGAAGCTGGAGGGTTTCAGCCACCTTTCTGTAAAACAGAAAGTGGGGAGGGGAATCAGAAAGCCTAGGAGGGGAAACACCAGAAGGTCTGTCTGGGGAGATGTCCGGTTCCACAGGCACATCCAGACTTTCACCATCGTCACCATCATCCTCGGACTCCCCCTCCTCCTCAAACTCCAGTTCATAAAGATCTTCAGGGGTATAATCTTGAACCGGGGGAACCGACCAAACCAAGCCCCTGCCAAATGGTGCCGGATCGGTTGGAATCGGGCGAAGCGATTCCACAATCCAAATCGCCATGGCTATTTCTTCGGTGGTCGTAACATGAACCTCTGGATCCGAACCGGTCAATTTCTCTTTGCATTTCCTTTTTGTGGGAACTGACTCCTCAGGATCAGCTCTCCTTCTGTCCGAAGAAGTATCGCCCTGGTCAGAGGGCACTCCTTCTGGTTCGGTCGGAACCGAACCGGGCTGGCCATCCGGGTCAGTGGACTTCTAGGCCTCCTTTTCCCTCAGTCTACCTAATCTCTTTTCAAGGGTAGGTTTAGGAAAATTTTTACAAATTTGGCAGTCTGTATCGAGGTGGTCAAACCTCAGACAGTAAACACAGGTGGTGTGGGGATCGGCCTTAACAAAGACCTCCCCACACTCACTGCAGTGTTGAAATCCAGTGGGCCCAGTTTTCTTCTTGGTTTTCTCAGACATGGTCAACCTAACCAAACTTACCCTTTTTATGGCAACCGCCAGGCAAGACTCCCTTATCAGTTCCTAACCGTGTCACTGGTGTTGGAAAAAAACATTCAAAACATGTTTTTTTTAGAACCGATAAGGACCGGTAACCACACTCTAAAGTAGAAGACAGAAATTCAGTAAAAGTGATCGGTTCAGCTGAACTGATCAAACAAGCTTGCAATTTCCACACAGAAATAGGTAAAACCTATCTAGTACTCACGGTACCGCAGACAGTTCAGTGAGACAGAGTAAAGAATCTGACGGTTGGATTTCAAAGGGCTGCAGACAGAGACCTCAACCGAGCTTAAGCTTAGCATTCTATTCTCTGCATAGAAAGTTAACCCTTTGTTCTCCGGGGTAGTTTAAAGGCTGGGGCTAACTGCAATGGTCAGAATACAGCAAGACTTCATGTTGTTTGAAAGCAGAAATAGCTGACAAATGAACTTTGAGAGTAGCTGGTTTGAGGCCTAGGCCATTAAGGTAAACCATGTAATCCAGAACTGTAGACGTCAGCAGTGTCTGGGGAAATGTGCTTCTTGGAACACCAACTACTGAACCTTTTCCATTTGGAGTTGTAGGATTTTCTTGTGGCAGGCTTTCGAGAAGCCTTGAGGATATCCAGAAGCCCTTGGAACAGATGTAAATCTGCATACTCTAAGTCTTCAAGAGCCATGCCTTGAGATTGAGTGACTGGAGATTGGGGTAACAAATCCTCCCCTGAGAGGAGGTTAGCAGATTGTAATTCCTGGGAAGAAACAGGGGAAGATGGACTGCTAAGGACAGCAACAGGGGGTACCAAGGCTACCTGGCCCAGTCTGGAGCAATCCAAATCACTTTGCATGGTTGTGACCTTAACTTGACTAGAACCTTGAACAATAGAGGAAAAGGAGGGAAGGCATAAAGAAACTTCCTTTCCCAGTTCAAAATCAGAGCATCCAGAGGAACTGAACCCAAGACTGGGGGTCTGCAACAAAACAGAGGAAGTTGGTGATTGTCTGGGACTGCAAAGAGATCTGTCTCTGGAGTGCCCCACCTTGAGAAGATCATCTTTAACACCAAAGGATCCAGAGACTATTCGTGATGGCCCTGGGAAATCCTGCTCAATGCATCCGCTATCACATTGTCCTTTCCTGGGAGGTGGACTGCTACTAGAGAGGTCTGCAGGGAATAAGCCAAGGACTATACTTTCATGGCCTCCGTGCACCAGGCCGTGGACCGAGTGCCTCCCTGCTTGTTGATATACCACATGGTGGTAGTGTTGTCCGTCCTGACCTAAACCATCTTGTTCTGTATTGACTGAGAGAAAGCTTGTAGGGCAAGAAGTACTGCCCTGAGCTCCAGAAGGTTGATGTGAAGAAGGGATTCCTGAGGGGACCACAGTCCCTGGGCCATGAGAGACCCCAGATGGGCTCCCCACCCCAATAGGGAAGCATCTGTGGTAAGAACCACAGAGTGAGTCTGAGAGACAAATGGAACACCTTGCTTCAGATTGTCCAGGTCCTGCCACCACTGAAGGGCCTGAATTAAGGTCTGAGTAACAAGAACTAGCTTGGTCAGATGATCTTTCCTTTGGGACCAAAAGGTTCTCAGATGGAACTGAATGTCCCTCATCTGAAACCTGGTCCCTTGGACCACTGCTGTGGAAGCTGCCATGTGGCCTAGAAGCTGCAGAAAATGTCTTGCTGGTTGAGAAACCAGGGGGAGAAAGGAAGAGGCAAGCTGAGAGATGGCTTTTGCCCATTCCAAAGGAAGGAAGGCTCTTGCCTTGAGGGTGTCCAGCTCTGCTCCTATAAAGGTGAGGAGCTGCACTGGTTCGAGAACTGACTTGGGAAGACTGAGAAGGAACCCCAGGGAAGTGAGAACTTTCTGGGTAACCTACATATCTGACTTGACTTGGTCTGAAGACTGGCCTACCAGAAGCCAATCATCCAGATATGGAAAAATAGAGATCCTTTTCCTTCTTAAAAAGGCCACCTCTACTGCTAGGCACTTTGTAAACACCCTTGGAGCTGAGGTTAGACTGATGGGCATTGCTCTGAACTGATAATGGCCTGAGGGCAATTCAAACCTGAGGTACTTTCTGTGGGAGCACCTGATGGGAATGTGAAAACAGGCATCCTTGAGGTCCAGGGAGGCTAGCCAGTCTCCTGGCCTCAGAGAGGGAATTGTTCCCAGAGTTACCATCTTGAATTTTGGCTTTACTAGGTGCTTGTTTAGGTATCTTAGATCTAGGATGGGTCGCCACTCCCCTGTCTTTTTCGGGATAAGGAAGTACCTAGAGTACAGACCTTTGCCCCTGTATGGAGTAGGAACTCTCTCTATGGCTTTTAAAGCCAGTAGAGACAAAACCTCTGCCTCTAGAGCATAGGTTTCTGAAGTATTTGCAGGTGGAAAGGATCTGGGTCTCAGTTTCGGAAAACTTTTGAAACTGAGAACCAGCCCCCTGGCTTACAATCTCCCAGACCCACTTCTCTGAGGTAACAGACCTCCAGTCCTGGACAAAGTAAGCCAGCCTGCCTCCTACTAGAATGGGGGAGTCGACCCGGGCTGACACATCAGGGTGTCTGCTTGGCAGGAGCCTTAGGCTGAGGGGTGGATGGGGCCCTGTTCATCCCCTTTCTGCCTCTTCTTCTGAAGAACCCTCTCTGAGAAAAGGAAGAGGAGGCCTGCGCCTGGTAGAAAGGCCTGTGAAAAGGCCTGCCCCTGCCCCTATCTTGCTGCCTCTGAAGAGTTGCCTGCCTCTCCTTGGCCTGGGCACTCCTATAAGTGGTCCTGTACTCATCCATTTTCTTCATGTAATTCTCTGTCTGCTCCCCAAACAGAGAATTACCCACTACAGGGAAATCCATGGCCTTGCATACAGATTGTCCCTCTGAAAAGGCTAGTACATCGAGCCAGGCCATTCTCTGAAGAGCCACAGATGTAGCCATGACTCTTGATGACACATCACTGGAGTCCACAGCAGCATGGAATTGCACCTTTGATGCCTCAATCCCATCAGCAGCCACCCCTCCAGCTCCTTGGCTAGCTGGGAGGCCTGCTAGCAGTGCCAGTACAGTGTCCCACCTGGACTTCTGGTACCTGGCTGTATAGGCCATATAATTAGCCTGTCTGAGTCCCAAAGATGATGCCAAGTACTGTTTCTTTGCCATGGCATCTATCTTCCTGGAATCTTTGTCTGGGGGGTGCGAAGCCAAGGGGATGTTTGCCTTGTCACAGGCAGCAGCCTGCACTACCCCAACATGGCTGCATTGTTGGTAAAGAAATTCCATATACGAGCCTGACAAGGTGCTCCTCTTGTCCATTCTCTTGTCAACAGGAGGTACAGAGTTGGGAGACCTAAGAATTTTTTGTGTCTGTTTCCCAAATGACTTATGAAGAGGAATAGACAGTCTCTTAGACTCTGGGATGTCCATCATCTCTATGAAGTCAGGCTCCTCTTGATCCTCTATAGCCTCCTCAGTAGGAAGCTGGAGGGTTTGAGCCACTTTTCTGTAGAATAGAAAGTGGGGAGGGGACTCAGAAAGCCTAGGAGGGGAAACACCAGAAGGTCTGTCTGGGGAGATGTCCGGTTCCACAGGCATATCCAGACTTTCACCGTTGTAATCATCCTCTTCAGAATCCCCCTCCTCATCAAACTCCAGTTCGTAAAAATCTTCAGGGAATAATCCTGAACCGGGGGAACCGACCAAACCGAACCTCTGCCAGAAGGTGCCGAATCGGTCGGAACCGGACGAAGCGAATCCACAATCCGAATCGCTTTGGCTATTTCTTCGGCAGTTGGAACATGCAGCTCTGGATCCGAACCGGCCGATTTATCCTTTCATTTTCTTTTTGTAGGAATCGATCCCTCAGGATCGGCTCTCCTCTTGCCCAAAGAAGTATCGCCCTGGTCAGAGGGCACTCCTTCTGGTTTGGTAGGAACTGAACCTGGCTGGTCTTCCGAGTCAGCGGATTTCTCAGCCTCCTTATCCCTAAGTCTACCTAACCTTTTCTCCAGGGTAGACTTAGGGAAATTCTTACAAATTTAGCAGTCTGAATCGAGGTAGTCAAACCCCAGACAGTAAACACAGGTGGTGTGGGGATCAGCCTTAGCAAAGACCTCCCCGCACACACTGCAGTGTTGAAACCCAGTGGGCCCGTTTTTTCTTGGGTTTCTCGGACATGGCTAACCTAACCAACTTACCCTTTATATGGCAACTACCAGGCAAGACTCCCCTATCGTTTACACCGTGTCATGGGTGATGGAAAATAAACGCTAAAATTATGTTTTTTTTTAAACCGATACGGACCGGTAACCAACACTAACTTTTTCCTTTTCAAGATCTTACTACAAGATCGGTTCAGCCAAACCGATCGGAAAAATTTCACAATTTCCACACAACAGCTACTAATCTAAGCACTTATGGTACCACAGACAGAGTCTCGAACCGAAAAACGGAACAAAAATTGGACTAAAACCGAAACGTTAACCGCAATAGAACCAAGCAGAAGGAGAAATCTTCCGAGCGACTGTTCAGTGAGGCTGAGTAAAGAATATGACGGTTTGGTTTCAAAAGAACACAGACAGAGTTTTCAACCGAGCTCGAGCCCAACGTTCTATGCCTAGCATAGAATTTAACCCTTCACTCTCCGAGGCAGTTCTAGAGCTGGAGCTAACTGCAAATGATCAGAATACAGCAACACTTTATGTTACTTGAATACTAGTTCATACAACTCAAAACATTTAATTTAACTTAAAACATAAAACTTTAAATTTAAAACTTGAAACTTAAAGCTGCAGTCCTCTTAATTAACCTACAATCCAATGAAGATCTTTAATATTTGGTTTTATTCTCTTGCCCTCTTCGCCTCCACACCCCTCCACCTCCCCGACCACCAATAATTAATATTTGCATTGTAGCCTCTATCATTTCATAACTACCCCTGTTTTGGGGTTTCATTGCATTAGTTGTTTAAAGGAACACAACCCAGTTTCTCTCTTGTTATGGTGTACTCCGTGTCTCCAAGATCCCACATTATCCAGTCTCTTCTCCGAGGACCCCCCTTTGCTTTCTACCCCTTATCACTGGAAGGCTGAGGTGTGTTACTCTGTTTGGATACCCGGGGTATACATCTCCCATCTGGTCCAACAGTTGATGTACTGTGCCTGCCTATGATGAATTGCAAATGTAATCCACTCCATTTCTTGTATTAGATTAACAATTCTGAGCCATTCGGTTACAGTCAGTGTTTCTGCCTGCAACCAGAGCCTCATGAGTGCTTTTAAGGCTGCTGCTGCTAATAACATCCTCCAAAGATATTTGGTCTCCTTACCCCACGGGGCTTTCGTTCTACTCCCAGTACTAAGTGTTCTGAGCTCAGTTCACCAACTCCCTCAAAGATAACCCGCAAATGCCGACGATAGCCTGCCAGTAGGGCTGAGCCTGCGGGCACAACTAAAAGATGCGTGCGTGACCTGCGTTCCCCTCCCCACATTTCCTCCAACAAGTAGCGGAGCCCCCGGTTTAAATTTGGCTTGAGCTTTAGGTACTATAAAGTATCTAATTTGTATTCTCCAAATAAATTCATGCCATGTCAGTGATGAGGTAGTTCCCCATACTCCCCTCCAGATCCCACGCCATGTTTCCACTTTGATCCTTATTCCTAGATCACCCTCCCACCTTTCCTTAACCTGATCTATGTTGTGCCCTGATCCACTAGATAATTTCTGTACAGATGAGTCATTGCGTCTTTTCCATTGGGAAAAGACCATATATTCTCGAATGGGGGGAGGGGGAAGGGCTAGGGCACCCAAGACCAATGGACTGTTTAATTTTGCATTCACAAAGTTCCTTATTTGATAGTATCTGAGCCTATCTCCTGGGCCTAAACCGAAGAGAGGCACAGCCAATTCAAATGAGATAGGCGAACCTCCACTTAGTATTTTCCAAGGTGAATGAAGTCCCCTCTCCGCTTGATGTTTAAACCATGGGTGTAGTTTGGTCAGAAAACACTTTTCATTCCAAGCCCACCACCTGTATTTCCACATGGATTGTAAGGTCACTCCCTTAATGGTACCTCGCTTCCACCCCTCTAGGGCTGCAGTAATTGCCAGGGGTAGTTGATTTCTAATCTGGACTTGTAGTTGCTGATTGGCGGGCAGAGCCCATAGTGGTGGGTTGCTAACTAGTTGTAATTCTACTGTGTTTCAATGCGATGTATAGTGCAGGTGTTGCCACATCAGTACTATTTTCATTTGGGAGGCTGTCCAGTATAAGGGTAGGTACGAGACCGCCATTCCTCCCTCTCCCTTAGGAAGATACAAGGTCTGCCCAGCTACCCACAGTCTGCCTGCCTCCCAAATAAAGGACAGCAACTGCCTCTGCCAGGATATAAGGACCTGCTGTGAAACTTCACAAGGAATACTCTGGAATAGATATAGCAGCCGGGGAAGTACATTCATCTTTTATAATCTGGAGGTAATTCTTTTATTAGCATTGGAAAGTTATCCTTAAAAAGGGTGGTTGGCTTGACTTCCATTATACTCCAAGGTATTTTAATTCCTCCAATCCCCAGTGCATAGGGTATTTTCTCTGTATTTCAGGGAGGACTGAGTATGAGCACAACAGCACCTCTGTTTTTGTTGCGTTTAATGTGTACCCTGAGAGTTCTGTAAACTGCTGTATCTGTTTAAATACCTCAGGAAGGGAAGAGTGAGGGCTCCCCACAAACAATAAGATGTCGTCTGTATACAGAACCAGTTTGTGTTCATGTTCCCCAACCTCACTCCCTGAATTTTTGAGTTCAGGCAAATCGCCTGTGCCAGTGGCTCTACAAAGAGGGCGAAGAGCCTAGGCGATAAGGGACAGCCCTGTCTCGTTCCCCTCTCCAAACGAAAGAGCTTCTCTACATGACCATTCACCCTGACACATCTACTGGGTGCTGTATACAGCCCAGCCACTAGGCGGCGTAACTCCTCTGGAAAACCAAAGCCTGCCAAGGATGCCTGCATAAAAGGCCAAAGAACCTTGTCAAATGCCTGTTCAGCATCTAAGCTCATCACCAGGGCTGAACCTCCTCTTTTCTCCAGATGCTCTATAATGAGTACGGCATGATGGATACCATCCTGCGCCTGTCGGCCTGGGACAATTCCCATCTGGTCCAAGTGCACCAGTTGGGGGAGTATCCTTTCCAGGTGCCTGGTGATGATCCCGACTAGGATCTTGTAGTCTGTATTTAAGATGGAAATCGGCCTGTACAAGGAACAGAGCAAAGGATCCCTGGCGGGCTTAGGTAGCACTGCAATGACTGCATGCATCCAGGAGGGGGCCGCGGGGCCTTCTTCTGTCAAAAGATAGTTATATGCCCTACGCAAAATAGGGGACACCTGGCCCTGGAAGAGTTTATAAAACTGCCAGAAACCCATCCATTCCCGGGCACTTTCCTGTTTTAATATGGGATGGATATCTCTGCTTGTATCCTCCGATTCATTAACTGGGGCAATTAACTTTTTTGCCTCCTCCTTCTGGACTTCAGGCAGCTGCAGTGCTTGTAGGAAATGTTCAATCCCGACCTTGTCTGGGGGGGGGGGTTCCAACACTATATTTTATTTATTTATTAAGATCTCGGATTACCCTTTGAGTACAGGCTCATTCCATAAGTTCCACGTGCAGGTCATTACAGTAACAAACAAAACTACAGCTTATGGGAAGCCATAAGAGGACAACAACAATAAAGGCAAATTAGGTAAGAAGTTACATGTGTGATCGAAATAAGCAAACACTACATACAATGGTACTTGCCAACACAAAAGGAAAAAAGGGAGCAAGAGAGTGAACAAGGGGAGGGGTTGGCTCAGGAAGAGAGGGGTAATAGTGAGAAGACAAACTGGAGAGAGAGAATATATACTGAAAATCAGCCCAGAAGGTGGGCCTCGTCACTGGTGAGGGAGGCTTATACTAAGCATATTGGCAGTACCAGTAGTGGGAAGTGTTAACAGAGGGTGCTGGGTGAAGGGGCGGTGCAGGATCAGAGAAGAGTATCAGTATAAGAAGGGGAAGAGGGAATGGGAGCAGAAGGGGAGTGGTGGGGAGGGGATAAGGAGAGGAAGGGTAGAAGGTGCGGGGAGGAGTTTGGGTCAGGTAGGGAGGGAAGTAGTAAGGGGTGGAGATGTGCCCGGCAGTGCGGGGGGTAGAAGCGAAGGGGAGGAAGGTGGCACAGTTTAGGGAGGGAAGAAATGGGGGTATAGACGGTGCCAGGAGGTACTTAGGTTGATGAACTGCCGGGGGCTGGAGGCCTTAGTGGAAACAGTCGCAGCTTGCTTTGGTAACCAGATATGATCGTAGCCCGCATTTGAAAGGGGCCAGCGTTGGAATAGCAAAGAGGCTTAGTGGCAGGTTGTTAGTCCATTTAGGTGCCTGGTGGGCAAAGGCCCTTTGTCCTAGAGTGGTGCGACATCTTGGAATCTTGAAGACCATGCTCCCAGAGTTTCTTGTGGTGCGACCGCATTCAAAGGGGGTGAGGAGCTTCTGGACGCCTATGGGTAGCATGCCTAGACTTGCTTTTTTGGCCAGCAGGCAGGTCTGGTACTGAAGTCTGCTACTTAACTGGAATATAAATTGCTATAGTATTTTCCAAAGGCATCAACTATGTCCTCTGTATCCGTTAGTTGTTGCCTGGTGTGTGGGTGTAGGAGTTTGCTAACTGTAGCGTTTGCTTTTCTTTGCCTTAACCTACTGGCACACAGTCTCAGGGACCGAGGGCCTCCCTCATAATGCTTTCGTCTTAAGTACAACATATTCTGCTCCACCCCATGGTCCAGGATCGAATTCAATTCCCTTTTAAGCATTTGCAACTCTTTTTTTTTTGGTTGCCACATATCTGTCTTTTAGTGAGGTTTCAAGTTCCCTAATCTGAGTCTGCAGGGTATTTCGTTTTGCTTCCATTTCCCTCTTATGGCGTGCAGCTAATGTTGTAAGTTTCCCCCTTATTACAGCCTTTATTGTGTCCTATAGTATTGTGGGAGATACGGCTTCAGTATCATTCATTTCCAAGGCTTCCTTTATCCTCTCCTGTACTAGCTGTTGCACCTGCTTCCCCTGCAAGAGAGACACGTTAAGGAGCCAGAGGGTGCTTTTTCTAAGTTGTCCCAAGCTAACTTTAATTAAATGCAGGGCATGATCTGACAAATAATTTTCTCCTATCTCTGCTTTCTTTATTTTTGCTATATTTTCCTTAGGGACAAAGAAATAGTCTATCCTCGAGTACACCTTGTGCACTGCTGAAAAAAAGAATAGTCCTTCCTCTGGCCATGCATTGTTCTCCAAGCATCAATGATTCCCATTTCTACTGGAGTTTACTCACTTTCAGGGCCACCCTTCTATCAGACCTTGGGGACGTCGAAGAAAAGTCTAAGTGGTCATTTAAAGCTAAATTTAAGTCTCCCCCAATGATCAGCGTACCCTCTGCCCATTCTATAATCTTCATGAACATTCTCCTGTAAAAGCCATAGTCTGAACTCGTGGGGCTTAAATGGATACCACAGCGATCATCCGACCATTGTAGGATCCCTTCAAGCCTGCAAGGCACTCCTCTGCATCCACAAGTGTATCCTTAGATTCAAAAGCTACTCGCCCTGGCACTAAAATCACAGTGCCTCTATGGCGGCCCCCCTCCCCCCTTGCAGGAGGATGCCACTACATGTGAAAAAACAAATTTGCCTAATTTCTCATGTTCAATCTTAGTAAGATGGGTCTCCTGGAGAGCACAGAAATCAGCTACAGTTTTCTTAATGTATGAGATAACCTTGCTACGTTTAATTGGATTTAAAAGTCCATTGACATTAAAGGACAACAATGTGGTGTCTTTTTTATCCCTATCTAGTAGATATGAAATTCCTTGAACCTGTGTTCCCGCCTATATCTATCAAAGGGTCCAGGGAGGATGGCCCATGAAGCAGAGAGGGGCTTTCTAGAGGACGTGCAGCTTTCAACTGTGACTAAAAATAAACATTATAACCATAACTGCGAAACTTTAAACTTTTCATTAAGAAACAGTAAAATTAGTATTAACTCAGATCTTCCAGGGTAGAAGGCCAAATACACCAAGGCCTTTTATCTTTTCCCTTTACTTCCCTATTAGGGAGCAATATTTTAGGGATAGCGAAGAAGAGGTTTATTATCCCGGGTATTGGGGTCCCTCTTCCAGAGTCCTTGCGAAACTAGCAGGGCTCTGTATGCACCAGAGGGCGACAAAAAATATCTGAAGGAGCTTGTTTATATACCTCCCTCTCCGTCCGACCCTCTTTTTTGTTACTGAAGCAGACAGGGGGAAGACGGAAGGAATAAACCTCCCCTCCAACCTGTCCGCATCCCAATTACAGGCTCTCCAGGTCCCCCCAACCCAATTATATCAGTATAGTAGCAAAACCTTTTATGCACTACCACCACTTCCAAAGATTGGGTTATACAGACCCTTTTTATCAATTAGTACATGAACATCCCTCCTCTTATTTTAATTATCATTTCCAATTCTGCCCACATGCTTTATTCCTTCCAGGCACCCCTCCCAAACCACCCCCCATCCCCCCGAGGAAAACCCAGCCATTACTAGAGCATTTTGCTGTTAACATGCTGTTTGTTCTGGATTAGATCAAGAATACAGTTTACGAGTCCAGCTGGGATCCAAAGTTCTTACACGCCTGAGCCAATAATTAGGTCCCGTGATTATATGCACCATTAACATGCTAGACTTTAGAATCACGGAAGGGGGGGCATAGATATCCACAAAGCAGAGTAAAACATAAACCCATTAGCAGATTTTGCAAAGAAATTGAGCTTCCCACCGCGGAAAGGGTAAAACCATTTGTTATGCTTTACTTTTAGGAGAGTCAGACCAGACTTTGTATGCAGTAATGCTCTTTACAAAGCGATTGGCAGTAGAAAATACTCACATGGCAGCCCAGTGGCCCAGTTTTCCCAAACAGCCAGGTAGTAAATCTCCCCTCTCAGCGTTCGTTGTCTGCTGCAGCAAGGTCTGCATCTGAGGTGCCTGGCAGTTTCTTGATAAGGTCGTAGAGGAGACAAACCGATCGAGATGCATATGGTAGTGGTGGAAACCTATTTCACCTCAAGGTAACTGTCTGCCATTCACTGGACACTTCCCTTCTCCTCTGTGTTCCTTGACCCAGTTGGCCTAGGGGAGTAAGGCCACATTTTAACATAGCTTCCCTCGCCTCCTGTGGTGACTCATACAGCTCTGGACCCTCCTCCCAGTGAACTCTGAGGTGCACTGGATAAGGCGTTTGAATTCGGATCTATTTCTCCCATAGCGCCTTAATCATAGGCCCATATTCCAGCTGCTGACATTGGACTGCTGTGGGATAATGCTGATCGAAGTACAGACATGAGTCCAAATATTTAATTTTCTTTTTTTGCCACGCGTGACACAGTATATCCTCTTTTGTTCGATAACTGCTAAACTTTATAATTACAGATCTAGGATGTGCATTTTCCTCCCTCAGCTTCGTTATTAAGGCTCTATGTGCCCTTTCAATTCGCAGCTCATAAGTTGGAGGAAGCTCTAGAACATCTCAGAACATGTCTGTGATGAAGTCTGCCATTGAGCTGGCTTCAGCACCCTCTTTGAGCCCATATTTCCTTAGGTTGTCTCTACGAGAGTGGCTTTCTAGGTCAGTACATTTCTGCTCTAACACCATTGCATGGTGGCACAAGACTTGGACCATCTGGCCCCAATGAAGCATACTATCCTCGGTTTGTGAAATGCGGTCTTCTGTCTCCTGCATCCGTCATTCGACCTGGGTTAAGTTTTGGTTCAGTTGAGTGAATTCAGCTTTATTGTCTTCCTTCATTTCTTTCAATTCTTAAAGTATAATGTCAAATCTGCATCATGTCAGTCTATCCATCTCCTCGTCTGTGTCATAGGTATTAGTTGAGTCTGCTACGCGGCCTAGGCCCGATACCCGGGGGGGTGAGTTTCCTCTGAATCCTGTTCCATCTTTGTCCCCTTTGGGCTGGTGAGACCTGGAACATGAGCCCTTGTCTTTCTGCATGCCCTCTCCTGATATATTTCAGCTAATTGTTTGTTCTGCCAGTGAATTTGGGGGTTTTAATCTCGGGCCGGAGACAGAGCGCTCACTCTAGTGGTTTTGCTGATCCATGGCAGAACCGGAAGTCAACCAGCTATGAATTGTTGTCAGTGAGGTCTGCTGTTTCTCCTTGCAGCCCTGGTCTTCCACCGTCTGCCAGCTTGATCTTTCAGGAGGTGCTCCTTCATGTTGGGTGGGGGTCAAAGCATGTCCTTCGATACTCCCAAGTCAAAGACGACAGTCCGGGCCTCTACCAGTGTTAGAAAGAATTTTGGGGCATTTTTAAGGAACACCTTACACTGTGCAGGGTAAAAAAGCTGCATTTTGATCTTTTTCTGATTAAGATGTTTATAGATTTCATGCTTTTGACGTTTGACTATCATCTGGGGAGCATAATCATGATTGAAAAACAGTCTCGTATTTTCAAGCAGAACCTCTTTATTGCCCCAACCTACTTGCAGGACCTTCATCTTGACCTGGTAGTTCAGGAATTTCATCACCAGAGACCTAGGGTGAGCCTTCAAATCTGTCAGGTGGGGCATAAGAGCCTGATAGGCTCTCGGTATGGTAAGAAGCTCTTCCTTGGGCCACCCATACAGTTTTTTTATTAGGGACTCCATGTATACAGCCAACTCTCCCTCCTCAGTGCCCTCTGGGAGGCCATGAATGTGCATATTGTTTCTGTGGGACCAGAGCTTGAAGTCTTCCAATTGCTTGGCAACTTGTTCATCCTGCCTGAAGAGGTAGCAAAGGGCTATGTTGTGATGGTCCATTTGGGCAGCTGCTTCTGTCAGGTTGTGCTTAAAATATGCCGTCTGCTCTTAAACTTCATGAACCATTTGTTTAGTATCAGCTAGGGAGCTCTCCATGCAGTACATCATGATGCTGAGATTCTTCAATTCCTGGAACAATGTTTTTCAAGGTAATTGTAAATTGGGGCACCTCTTCCTCGTCATCTGTAAAATCGACATGGCAGGTCAATGAGGCATTTGGCTGTGACGCAGGCTGCCCGAGGCTCTGATGAAGTTTGTTTGTTGGGTCGGATCCACCATGAACTCTTTTAGCTTCTGCTTTGCTGTCATTGCTATGGCATCCATTTTTTCCTTTTCCTAACAGGTTTGAAGGCAGCGGGGAGGGCTAGGATACGATTTCATTTTCAGTCAAGGGGGAGCTCTATAAAGTCACGTCTACATTGCCTCACACTGGGACTGAAAGTCTCTAAAATGGAGATTTTAGAGAGAGAGATCAAAGTAGAAAGAGATCAGGCAGTGAGTGTGTGGTGGCTGCCAGTGACTGTGTCTACTTGCACCTACACTCACAGAAGCAAAAACTTAGTGAAGGCAAACGGGATTTAGAAAAAGAGAAAAAATATTTTATGGTGCTGTCACCTGCTGCCTGTGCATGCAGTGTTAGGTGTAGTGCAGCTTTAAGAAATGTTTGACAGTACAGCTTTAAGAAATCTACTTCCTGCGAGTCTTCCTTGAGATAAGTTTTCCCCTTGTGTCTGTGCTGAATAGAAGTAAACAGAGAAGGCCTAAACTTCTGTGGTGCATGTTTTTCTTACTACCAAGACCCTGATGTGTTGGTACTTATTTTTGGCCACCAAATACAACAAACTGGCGACGAGGATGGGATAAATTTTCATAGCTCCAACTTACTGAATTACACCATTTTGTGACTTTCTGCACTGGAGGCAAGTAAGCAATTTGGAACTGTACAGTATTATGGAAACTTCAGCCAGCTTTGAGATTTTTGCAGAATCAGACTGGGATACATGGTCCAGATGGTTTGATCAGTGGTTATTCCTTAATCCTGCCATCCAGTCTGCAAAGGTACAGCAACGGTATATGCTTGTTCTAGCTGCTTTTTGTACTTTCTTGGGAAGTGAAACCTTCAAACTTTTATGCAGTCTGTGTGCACTGGACTGGCCAGAGGATTTGTTGTATCAAGAGCTAAAGGTTAAACTGAATGCACAATACAGTTTAACAACTTTCCCAAGGGCTGAACATTATAAATTCTACAGTTACCAGCAGAAACCAGGTCAGTCATTACAATCTTATTTGGCTGAGATCAAAAGCTTAGCTCTCACATGTGAGTGGAGCAGGGAGCATCTTGGATCTAATTTAGCTGATAAGTTTGTTATGGGGCTGAATAATGAACATTGCATTAAGCAATTACTTTCTGTATGTGTCAACAAGTCTGCTGATGAACTTTTACAGATTGCACTAATGTATGAGGCTGCAGAAAATAAAGCACATGCTAAGATGAACACTAAAAATGAAGTACAAGTAACTGCAGTAAACCCCAAATTGAAACAGCTCAAACCTAAGTCTAAGCCACTGTTTTCAAAGAAAAATTCAACCACTCCACCCAAACTGCAGGGCCAGTACAAATGTGCATCATGTGTGTCTTCTCAGCATAGCAGGGACCAGTGCAAATTCAGAGAAGTTCAGTGTCATGCCTGTAAATGTCAGGGTCATATTGCTAAAGTTTGCAGGAGCAGGAGAACTGCAGTGGTCAGTTCAGAGAGCACAGACAGTGCAGTGGTTCCTATTGCACCACAAATGCAGACTAAAGATGTTCCTCCTTTCTATGTGTTACTTCAGTTGCCACAACTGAGGCGTCAGTTACGTTTAATGGTAGATTCTGCTTCCCCAGTTATTTTTATTAACCATCAAACATGGTCTGATCTGGATAAGCCACCATTGTCTCCTTGTAATAAGTTGTTGCATGCATTTGAAGAGCAACCAATTCAGCCACTGGGCTGGTTTACCACTTTGGTATGCAAGACTGATTCTCCTAGTACACCTTTAACTTTTCTGGTTTCAAAAAAGGGTGCCAACGTTTTGAGCAGAGTCGTTCAGGTTCTTCTAAATGTTCATATTGATCCAGCAGATTTTAGCCTACTTGCTGCTGTCCAGGTACCACAAAACAGTAATCCGCTTAAGCTTGGGGAGATTTTAGACATGTATCCAGAATTGTGGAAAGGCCTGGGATGTTGCACAACAGCTAAAGCCAAACTAGTTACAAAGCCTAATACAGTCCCTAAGTTTTGTAAACCATGGAAACTTATTTTTGCCTTAAAACCGGTGGTTGAGGCAGAACTGGACAGACTGGAAAAAGTAGGTGTGCTGGAAAAGATTTCAAGTTCAGATTGGGCTACTCCAGTCGTGGTGGTATCTAAACCAGGTAGTAAGGTTCGAATATGTGGAGATTTTTAAGTAACACTTAGTCCAGTACTTAGCACAGATGTATTTCCTTTACCCTTGCCTGAGGAACTTTTTCGCAAACCGAATGGTGGTGTGGGGTTCTCTAAACTGGATATCGCTGATGCATACCTTCGAGTGGAACTGGATACAGACTCTCAGAAATTGGTAGTGATTAATACAAGGACTGTACATGTACAAACGGTTATGTTTTGGCCTTAATTCCTCACTGGCTGTTTTTCCAAAAGTGATTGAGAAAATGGTGGGTGATATACCAGGTGTTGCTTGTTATTTGGATGACATCATTGTCATGGGCAAGACAGAAACCGAACATTTACTTAACTTACAAAAGACTTTAGAGAGATTGCAACAGAGTGGATTCAGACTCGGGAGAGAAAAATGCCAATTTTGCCAACCAAGTGTCATGTACTTAGGTCACACTATTGACAAAGACAGAATTCGTCCAAATGATGAAAAGGTGGAAGCCATTGTGCACATGCCCGAACCACAGAATGTTTCAGAGTTGTGCTCATTTTTGTATATGGTGTGCTACTATGACCATTTCATACCTGACTTAGCCACTAAATGTGCTGTCCTAAATGAACTGTTACATAAGGGTACTCTGTGGAAGTGGCCCAAGAGCACCAGTAAGGCAGATCAAGCCATCAAGCTCTCTCTAACTGATGTGAATAATTTAACTCATAATGACTCAAACTTACCTAGCACATTGGCCTGTGATGCTAGTCCTGTGGGTATAGGAGATGTCATTTTCCATACAGATCCAGAAGGAGTGGAGAAGCCGATAGCCCATGCTTCATGCAAACTCATTGCAGCTGAAATGAATTATGCACAGATTCAGAGAGAGGCATTAGCAATTGTGTTTGGAGTCCAGAAATGTTGACAATACTTGCTAGGTCGCAAGTTTCATCTGAACACGGATCACAAGCCACTAGTGACAATTTTCAGTCCAGAAAAAGGAATTCCAGAGACAGGCTGCTAGCTGACTTCAACGATGGGCATTAATTTTGTCTGCCTATAATTTCAAGGTTACATATCAACCAGCAGACCAGCATGGAAATGCAGATGCCTTGTCGAGGTTACCAATATCCAGAGAAATGGAGTTTGATGTGTGACTTAAAGAGGAGCCATTAGTATGCCAGGTGGGACCAGATAGTTTTCCAGTGCAATTCAAAGATATGGAGGACTGTACTGTTATGGGTGCAGTGGAGCTACAACAGTTAGATCAGCTTCCAGTACTAGCCAAGGACATTGCAAATGCGACTAGTCAAGATGCAATTTTGAAACAAGTGTATCAGTATACACTTGAGGGTTGGCTGCAAGGCACTACTTGTTCAGCTGAACTACAATCCTACCATACAGAGACAGCAGTTGTCCATTGCTGAGGGGCGTCTTCTATGGGGATTGCCTGTCACAGTACCCCAATGTTATCACTTAACTGTGTTGACTCTTTTGCATGCGGGCTATCCAGGCACTGCTAAAATGAAATCCCTGGCCAGACTTCATGTATGGTGGCCTTCCATTGACAGAGACATATGCCAGGTTGTGCAAAGATGCGAAGGTTGTGCTGTATTAATGGGAAATCGGCAAGAGCTCCAGTTCACCATTGGTAATGACCCGAAAAACCCTAGCAAAGATTGCATATTGATTTCGCAGGACCTTATTTAAATTCCATGTGGTTACTCTTAACTGATGCTTATAGTAAATGGCCAGAAATTCATCAAATGTCTTCGACAACTACTGAGAGTACCATTAAAGTGTTGAAATCTATCTTTGCTACCCATGGTTTTCTGCAAGTGATTGTCTCGGATAATGGACCACAGTTCACGTCTGTTGAATTCCAAGCATTTTGCCAGCAACGTGGTATCAGCCATATTTTCTCACCTCCCTACCATCCAAGTTCAAATGGCGAAGCGGAATGCCTGGTTTAGACTTTTAAAAAGAGTATGGACAAAGCTAATCCTACTACACTGACGGCAATACAAATAGCCCTTTGGACTTTCTTGCGATGTATCGAACAATCCCCTGCAGAATTGTTGTTTGGATGTCAGATTCAAACTCAGTTGGACCTTCTTCACCCTCTAGGTTATAAGTCAATAACTGAAATGCTTCCTAAGACCAGATCCTTTAAAGTCAATGACCTTGTGTGGGTCAGGATGTATGCAGGCCCGAAGAGATGGCTAGAAGGCGTGATAGAAAAAAGTTCAGAAATGTTGTCTATACCGTTCAACTGACTAACCAGAGGAGAGTGAAAAAACATGTGGACCAATTATGTACTAGAATTGAGACAGAACAAAAAAGGGATACCCAGAGTCAGGGTAGTTATCCAGCATTATTTGTTCCAGAAGAAGAACAGGAAGAGATAGTGGAACCATAGCAATTGAGACAGGATGTGGCTGATGCTAATCAGATTCCAGAGCAACAGCCTCCAGTCCTACTACGTCAGTCAGGACACGTAAGACATCCACCAAAGAGAATGGACTTGCAGAGATATAGTCTAATGATATAGACTAACTAAAAGGGACATTGCAGTAATAACTTTAATAGTTTCATATTACTTCTGAATTATTGACATGTACTTTCTAGCTAAGACAGGAGGGATTGTTATGTGTAGTGCAGCTTTAAGAAATGTTAGACAGTACAGCTTTTTTTTTTTGAACTTCAGAATTGTTTCATTGGGTACAAAATAGAATAGGTACAATATATTTGACCACATATATGGACTTACATATAAAATGAAAGTCAGTTTAAAAGCATATAATACATTAGACATCTTATCAATTAGACATTGGTTAATATCAGTAATTATCTTTCAGGTCATCGATCAGCAAAGATTTGAATGGAGAAATTTGATGAAGAGGAAGTCCCAGACTGTGTCCAGTCCCAGCATGGTGTAGCATCAAGAAGAGTTTCATTATTCCAGAAGCTTATCTGATTGATCCAGAGACTCCCTTCCCTCTACCCTACATCCATGGCAATTTTCTTTAACTGTTCCAGTATAATAAATCATTTCAGCTCTGAAATCAAAGCCATGTGTGTTTATTCTTTTTTTTTTTTTTTTTGAGAATAATCAAATGCCTAGCAGCTTTAATTTATCATAAAGCTGGGCCTGGGAGATAATATATGGACTTGATACAGAAGGGGGATAAACCCCTCACTAGCCCACTCCAGGGAGGGTTATCTTATTTCATAGAGGCGTATGAAGGGCATCGTCCCAGCACCTTATGAGATAAGGAGCTGTTCCGAAACCAGTGTCCCCTTCCTTTCCTCCATATAGTCAAAGAAGGGGAGCCATCTGGAATTTAATTTGTCTACCATCAATCTAAGTGATGCCGTGACGGCCCCCATTTCCTTAATTTGTTTGATGTTTTTGTACCAATTGTCAACAGAGGGGGTTGAGTCCCTCAACCAGTGCTGAGTCAACACCTTAAGTGCTGCTGCAATCAAAATATAGAAAAGATATTTCCCTGATGAGGTTGTAACTTCCTTTGGGAGAAGTCCCAAGACTAAATTCGGAAATTGCAACTGACCAGAGAGTGTTAAAATTTCAGCAATGTTTAGGGCAACTTCTTGCCAAAAAGGGGTAATCCTAGGGCACTCCCAAAAGATATGATAATGAGTACCAATATATATCCACTTTTTCTCCAACATTTGTTAGAAATTAGAGGGGAGTAGTGGTGTGATATATTTGAGGTTATAAAAAATCGAGTATTTTCCAATGGAATTCTCTCCACACAGGAGAACAAGTGGTTTTATGAATGCCCATCCATATATTTTGCCAAGCTTTGTGTGGAATATTTTGTTCCGCTTCCCTTTCCCACTTTTGTTCGAGCCTTTGTATCCCTGGTGTACCCCTGTCTTCCATTAATGCTTTATATATCTGTGATATGTAAGATCTGGTATCCCTCACTATGCCTCTATGACGTGTTAGCTGTGTAGGTACTGAAGGTCTCTGAGATAATTCAGTGAGGCCAATAGTGGTGGTTATGTAATGTATGCATTAGTAGTATTTAAACAGGTCAGCTTGGGTTAATTTAAATTCCGCATGCATTTGTGGAAAAGATTTAACCCGGTATCCCTCCAGAAATTGGTGCAGGTATAGAAGTCTGGATGTTAACCAGCTGAAAAAACATTTATCACCTCTGGAGATGGGAAAATCTGGGAGGTAAGAGAGTGGAAGATAATTCCATACAGGATGTGCTATTTCCCATTCTTGTCGTGCTTCCAGCCATTTTGACAATGTGTGTTTTGTGAAGTTATTGGTTATATTTTTCAGGTCTCTGGGCTGAATTAACCAAGGCAGGATATGTAGTGGGGCCAGCCTCTCCTCAGGCTGTTCCATTTCCAACCAGCCGTGAGCCTTCCCCGTCATTAACATTTTAATGATCGGTAATAACTGTGCTGCTAAGTAATATTTGGGGAAGTCAGGCAGCCATCCCTCCCCTTGCTTTTTCCTCTGTTAAAATTTCTCATCGGATTCTTGGGCGTTTACCCAGCCAGATGAATTTTGCAAGTCTTTTCATAAGGCCTTTTCAATCTTTTTTTGGGACCGGGCTAGGAAGGTTAGTAAATAAAAAAAGGAATCTTGGGAGAACATTAATTTTAATTGTTTCTATTCTGTTTGAGAATGTCAAAGGGAGAAGTCTCCATCTATTCAAATTGGCCGTTACTTGTTGATTTAAGGTTTCATAATTAACTTTATATAACAGGGTTGGTTGTTTAGGAATTTGTATTCCCAAATATTTTAGTGCATTTTTAACCCACTTGAAGGGAAGTTTAGTCCTTAGGTCTATATTTGGCTCTTTCCCCACTGCAAGCACCTCTGATTTAGAGGTGTTAACTTTGAAGCCTGAGATGTCCCCGAACTCTGAAAGAAGAGTCATTAGATGGATGAGAGAAGTCCCAGGATCACCCAATTAGATTAGGGTGTCGTCTGCATAAAGGGATATTTTGTGACATGAATTTTGGATTCCACCCTAATCGGGAGATCTTAATTGCATGATAGTCTCTCCAGGATGGTTTACTTTGACATTTATGTGATTTATCTCGTCTTCTGATTATTCATTGATTATATGTGAAGCTCTCCCCTTCTCCTCCGTTCCTAATTCTGTTTTCTCATCTCACAGGCAGTCTAGAGAAGCACTCTGTGTGCTGCACCTCAGGTCTGGGATGTAGCATTCAATGAGGGGATTCGTCCTGAACTTTTTCTCTTTTCGGCTCGCTGAGTGAGCCTCATGGCATCTTTCATAGGTATTGGGGCAGAGTACTGTGGAGCGGGCGCTTCAACCCTTTGTTTGCAGGTTGCCAGACGTTCTTTAACAGATTTCGCTCTAGGATTTCCATGCCTAGGTCAGGTACATTTATTCCCCAGTCTTTCAGAAGGGGCATTGCTTCTAACAGGGTATTGAAAGTTTTTGGGCCAGAGTCCATATGCAGGTGAAGCCGTGAGGGAAACAATACCTGGGCCCTGATGTTTTGTTTTTCCTTGATTTCTTCGGCGACTGCACGAACTTTGATTCGCTCAGCTTGCAAGGCTGGTGAAAAATCTTGCTCAAAGAAGATGGGCACTCCCTTATATTTTAGGTTGCGTAGTCTCCAGGCTTCTTTCAAAATCCACTCTTTGCTCTGGAACAAGGCCATGCGTATGACCCATGAACAAGGCCTGGCCGTGGGATTAGTGGGCTTCTGCCCCAGGGACCTATGCGCTCTGTCCATTGTAAGGTCGAGATCTGAAGGTATAGAGAGCACCGAACGCAAGAGTTGTTGCATGAAGTCTAGTGGGGTAGGAAACCCTTCTTCTGTCCCCTCCGGTACTCCATGGACCCGAAAGTTATTTCTACGGGATCTGTTTTCGATATCCTCCAGGTGGCTATGTATTTCCCAATCCCTTTGCAGTAGATAGAATAGAACCCTTCCCTCCGTGTCTTGAGTTTCTGTAATTTCGGCTAGTCTGCTTGAGTGGTCTTCCACCTTAGCATCGATATTTCTGACATCTTGCCTTAAGTCTGCAAGCGAGGATTCAATGTTTTGGACAGAGGACAGTATTTTTTGTAGCGTGTGTTCTCCTTTTCTGGACAGACACAGCTCTTCTTCGTCGAGATCGAGGGTTGACTCTGAGAGGGTTCTTTCTCTAGACGATCGGACTGTAAAGGCCTCCATTTCTTCGTACAAGGTAAGTTGCTTCATTTTGGCTTGTGCAGCATTATTTTTTGGAGTTTTCAGACGGTTACTTTTGGCTGCCATCTCTTTTAAGCTCCACGTTTTAGATTCCACTTAAATTAATGGATCTGTGGGGAGGATTTAATTAGATTTCTTGGACGGCTCTAGGAGCTCTGAAAACTAGTCTCCCATCCGCTCCGTGATGTCACCGGAAGTCAGACAGTACAGCTTTAAGAAATCTACTTCCTATGAGTCTTTCTGTATGTGTGTTGAGATAAGTTTTCCCCTTGTGTCTGTGCCGAATAGAAGTAAACAGAGAAGGCCTAAACTTCTGTGGTGCATGTTTTTCTTACAACCAAGACCTTGATGTGTTTAAGGTACTTATTTTCGGCCACCAAATACAACATGCAGGACTTCCAAAAAATACAGACCCACAAAATACTTGTAGCAGAAGAGATTAAAGTCGTAAAATGTAAAATTAAAGAAGCAGAGTAAAGAAAGACTGCATGGCAGAGAGAGAGAAAAAGAGTGATCAGAAGGTGCTGAGCTAACTGACTGTATGCAAAGAAAGAAAAAAAAAGGTACTGCAGATTGGACAGAGAGTGAGTGAGAGAAAAAGAGAGATCAGACAGTGCTCTGCTGGCTGCCTGTACCTGTCTCCAGGCTGTAAAAGAAGGAAGACTTGAGACTACTCCAAATAGACAAGGTGACTACTCTGAATAGCAAAGCGGGCTATCATTCTCTCTTTCAGAACCCACAAGGACCTAAGAAGTTGTGTCTGAGGGAGGCCACTGTATGCTGCTGACTGAGTGTGCTATATCACGTGTCATATTTGCCCCCTCCCCAGCTCCCGGTGGGTGCCGCTGCCTAGCATGTTTGTCTCCCTTCTGCATTAGAACTGTTACTTTATTTTTCATACAAACAATGTTTTAAAGTATTCCCTTTGCCCCTTTCTGTTGAGAACTGCAAAGTGTGCTACCTTTCATGCATTTTCCACATTTATTAAAATATTTATAAATAATCAGAACTAATCAGACCTCCCTCCCATGTTCCAGTTCTTATTTAATAAGGGTCAGAATTTTATTGAGTTCTGTCAGCCCTACTTTCCAAGTCACAAGTTGCGATGGGCTCAAAAGACTTGTGAGTGAGCATAATCGCCACAAGGTTGATATCCTAGGGAGCCACTAGCTTCCTGATAGGAGGCATTTTGTGCAAAATACCCTTGAAGAACCTCTTAAACAGCAACAGCTGTGCTAGGTAAAGGGTACCTACAGGTTTGCTGTGTGCTGAAAAAGCACATAGGTGGACCTTAACTGTAGAATACTGCAGCCCAGCATTGGAAAAGTCCAGTAAGTACTCCAGAATTTGAAGGAGTCCATTGAAGTTTGGAGCACCAGATGAACAAAAGTTTCTGTCTGGCTGTGTACGTCTTCCTGTTGGAAGGTTTACAGTTCTTTCAAAAGTATTTAAGACACCTTCTGAGATACCTTGTACCTCTTCATGTCTATCTCTCCAGGAGTCAGGTTGGGAGAGGAAGGGAGTGCAGGTTTGGATGGAGAAGCTGACCCTGAGTCAACAAGTATCCTTAGTGGCAGAATCCTCAGTTTGTTCACTCCAAGTTGATTCAGTAGAGGAAACCATATCTGAAGAGGCCAACAGAGGGCCACTAGGATCATTTAGCCCCCCCCCCGCACCTCCAGTTTGAACAACACTCTCTAGATGAGCAGTACTGGAGGAAATACATACAGAAACAGATTTTGCCACTGCAGCCTGAATGCATCCTGACAGAAAACACCATGTCCTGGACTTCTGGAGCAGAACTGGGGCAGTTTGGCATTGAGTGGGACATAAATGAGCCACATCTGGGGTGCCCCACTCATCAAATAGTGATCTCACAATATCTGCTGCTAGTGAGCAGTCATAAGGATTGGCCTCTGATTGAGCTAATCTGCTAGAGTGTTCTTGGCCCCTGGCAGGTAGATTGCTTGGAGTAGAATCCCCTGCTCCAGGCACCATTTCCACACTCTCATCACCTCTCTGTAGAGAGGGTAAGAGTGTGCTCCTCCTTGCTTGTTGATATAATACATTTCATAATACATGAAAAGACTTGTCTGTCTGTCTGGAGGAGAACTGTCTTCCAGCTGAATAAGTCCACTAGGGCTTTTAGACCTTACAAAACTACTCACATCTCCAGTACATTGATGTGGAGATGTGACTCTGACAGGTTCCAGACACCTTGTGCAAAATAACAAGGAATTTCGATGCGCACAGGTGGGCGGTGCTGCAATTGAGTAGCAGCCAGCTACCAGCAATGTGGACTAAGCAAAAAAAAAAGATTCGGCACTCAAAGGTTCAGCAGTGTTGTAACTCCGTGAAATTTATTTCAGCAAAAGTGCCTAGACAAACTCCCTCTAGCCCCAGTGCTTCAGCCCTTCAGCAGGCCTTCATCAGGGGGCAGGCCCACCTTTTGCCTGAAAGATCTTTCAGTAGGTTCCCCACCCCAGCAAGGAGGCATCCAGGGTGTGGATCACCTGTGGCTCAAGTGGGGAGAAGGGGAAGCTCCAGAGGAGGTTGTGCTCCACTGACCACCACATCAAGGACAGCACTAGAGGTTTGGCTGCCTGAATGGGGTAGTTGTGAGGGGGTGATGCCTACGACCACTGGGTATGGATTATATCTACTGAGCTGTCTTCATGTGCCATTGTGCCAGAGGCACTGTGAACACTGAGGAAGCTTTTAGGCCAGCATGTGTTGCATGAAATGGACTTTCATAGTCTTGCGATCCATGATGTAGCATGCCATCTGCAAGATTGCTAGTTGTCTGCTGTCAGGAAGAACGCCCCGAGTCTGGGTCATGTCCAGGACAGCTCTATGAACAGTAGCTCCTGAGAGTTCCAGCTGAGACTCTGAAGGGTTCAGCAGGACTCCCATGAACATTAACAATTGAGAGGCAACTGCCGTTCCATCTCCTGTTGGGATGGGTTTGAGATTGGCCAGCTGCCCAGATATGGGAAGATTTGGAGTCCTACCTTTCTGAGGTGTGCTACAAGCACTAGAAAACAGTTTGTAAAAACTTGTAGCTCTAAGGAAAACGAAAAGGGTAGGACTCTGAACTGGTAGTGCTGCCCCTCCACACAGAAGTGTGGGTATTTGCAGTAGCTGGAGTGTACCAGCATGCCGCAAGAGGACTGCTTGTTCTGAAAAGAGGCACATCCCCTTCCCCTCTCTCATGGGAAGGTGGCTTGGAGATCTTAAGAGCTGTCCTAATTTCATTAGTAAGCATTAATCCATGATAAAGGAGGCATTTACTAGGAATTAATGCATGGTTGGCTCCCACCACTCAACCATGCATTAATTCCGAAATAAATGGCTCCTTGTGATGGATTAATGAGCTTGTAACATGGCAAGCACTGGCCAGAAGTATTCGAAGAAGACAAATAATGTAAGACATTTGGAAATTTCTGTCTGGGAAAAGTCCTGTTGCAATACAAATAATGGGAAAATTGAACCATGTGCATGTGCATTAATATTGTGACTGTTGCACTAATCATTAATTCACAAATACTGCTGTAAGTTTAGTAGTGGCCTAACATTACTATACTGCTGTTTAAAATGTTCAAAATAGTGCTCTGTTGCTCAAAACAGCACTCATTTGACTTTAGATACAGAAACGCTAAGAGTTGTGGGTCACAGAAGAGTGTTTGCCTACATTCGTTGCACTCGCTACTTGAACATAGTATTTATTAATTTTCATGTTACAAGTTGAAACAGCCTACGGTCTCGCAAGAAAAAGCTTTCTGGTGTTCTTTTTTGTGTCCAAATGTACAGTATTTGTATTGCACTGCGCGTCTACTCGATTTTTGTCTCCTCCATTCTGTGCTGTTACAAATGGTAGTGGCGGATATCTCTCTGGTCGTTCTTTGAAAATAACTGTGATAGAAGTGTATGTTCATGCTCTGCTAGACAGTCAGCTTTTGGCAGGCGAGTGGTGATTTGGTGCCACAAATGAGGGGGAGCAGAGATCCGAAAACAGAACAGGGTTATATACGCTTTTGCATGTCTTCCCATTTGCTGCCTATACTACATGAAATAAATGATGAATGTCATGACTGACTTTAGCAGAGTTTGGCCACTGTAAAGAACACCAATTATCTAACATTGCAGTTCATTTTGTACTCAATATAAGAACTTTATTACAGCAAATGTAGCAGCAGGATTACAAATGTCGCATAGATATTCTCCATTTTGTGGGTTCAAGTAATGGCGAGGATAAACTGTGTCAAGTGGGCGGGTGGGTGGGAAAATTAAAGCGCTATTTCATACTGTGGCTATTATGGGTATTACCTCATCAGGCATATATAAGGAATTAACGCATGGTAAATTTAATATTAGGTGGTACAGATCCTCCAGTGATACTGCTGGATTTCTATAACGAGCATTTGTCAATGCCGAATGTTGATTGAGTTGGTCCATTGAGCTCGCTCACTGCCCCTATGTCAATCGCTCATTCTGTTTCTCCTGGAGCTGCAGGCTGCTCTTTTGTACTGGGCTCCTGCCTGTGTTGGCACATTTTTCTGCCCACAAAGAAATCTGCAGCTGTCCTGACAGAGCTCTGTTGAGGTGGGTCACTCCCCCTCTCTCACTCGCTCCTGCCCTTTTGTACTGGGCAGCTGCCTCTGTTGGCGGCTTTTTCTGCCCACAAAGAAATCTGCAGCAGTCCTGACACAGGTCCGTTGAGTTAGCTCACTCCCCCTCTCTTGCTCATTCCGTTTCTGCCGGCGCTGCAGGCTGGCCTTTTGTACTGGGCTCCTGCCTGTGTTGCCGCCTTTTTCTGTCCACAAAGCAATCCGCAGCAGTCATGATCGAGGTCTGTTGAGCTTGCTCACTCCCCCTCTCTCACTCGCTCATTCTGTTTCTCCTGGTGCTGCAGGCTGCTCTTTGTACTGGGCTTCTGCCTGCGTTGGCATGTTTTGCTACCCACAAAGAAATCTGCAGCTGTCCCGACAGAGCTCCGTTGAGATGGGTCACTTCCCCTCTATCACTCGCTCATTATGTTTCTGCTGGCTCTGCAGGCTGCCCTTTTCTACTGGGCTCCTGCCTCTGTTGGCGGCTTTTTCTGCCCACAAAAAAATCTGCAGCAGTCCTGACACAGGTCCATTGAGGTAGCTCACTCCCCCATCTCACTTGCTCATTCCGTTTCTGCCGGCGTTGCAGGCTGTCCTTTTGTACTGGGCTCCTGCCTGCATTGCCGCCTTTTCTGCCCACAAAGAAATCCACAGCAGTCACGATAAAGCTCCGCTGAGCTTGTTTACTCCCTCCTCCTCTCTCACTAGCTCGTTGTGTTTCTCCTGGCGCTGCAGGCTGCCTTTTGTACTGGGCTTCTGCCTGCATTGGCACCTTTTTCTGCCCACAAAGAAATCCACAGCTGTCCCGACAGAGCTCTGTTGAGGTCGCTCACTCTGCCTGTCTCACTCGCTCATTCTGTTTCTCCTGGCACTGCAGGCTGCCATTTTGTAGTGGTCTCCTGCCTATGTTGGCATTTTTTTCTGCCCACAAGGAAATCTGCAGCAGTCCTGACAGAGCTCCATTGGCCTCACTCACTCCCGCTGTCTCACTCGCTCATTCCATTTCTGCTGGTGCTGCAGGCTACCCTTTTGTACTGGGCCCCTGCGTGCATTGCTGCCTTTTTCTGCCCACAAAGAAATCTGCAGTAGTCTCAGCAGAGCTCCGTTGAGCTCACTCACTTCCCCCTCTCTCACTCACTCATTCTGTCTCCCACTGCTGCAGGCTGCCCTTTTGTACTGGGTTCCTGCTTGCGTTGGTGGCTTTTTTTGTCCACAAAGACATCTGCAGCAGTCCCAACACAGCTCTGTTGAGCTCGCTCACTCCCCCTCTCTCACTCTCTCGTTCTGTTTCTGCCAGCGCTGCAGGCTGGCCTTTTGTACTGGGCTCCTGCCTGCATTGCCGCGTTTTCTTGCCCACAAAGAAATCCTCAGCAGTCACGATACACCTCCGTTGAGCTCACTCAGTCCCTCTCTCTCACTTGCTCATTCTGTTTTTCCTGGCGCTGGAGGCTGCCCTTTTGTACTGTGCTCCTGCCTGCATTGGCACCTTTTTCTGCCCACAAAGAAATCCACAGCTGTCCCGACAGAGCTCCGTTGGCCTCACTCACTCCCCCATCTCACTCGCTTGTTCTGTTATTGCCGGTGCTGCAGGCTGCCTTTCTGTACTGGGCTCCTGCCTGCGTTGCCACCCTTTTCTGCCCACAAAGGAATCCGCAGCAGTCACGATACAGCTCCGTTGAGCTCGCTCACGTCCCCTCTCTCACTCACTCATTCTGTTTCTCCCACAGCTGCAGGCTGCCCTTTTGTACTGGGCTCCTGCCTGCATTGGCACCTTTTCCTGCCCACAAAGAAATCCGCAGCTGTCCTGACAGAGCTCTGTTGAGGTCGCTCACTCCCCCATCTCACTCACTCATTCTGTTTCTCCTGGCACTGCAAGCTGCTCTTTTGTACTGGGCTTCTGCCTCTGTTGGCATTTTTTTCTGCCCACAAGAAAATCTGCAGCAGTCCTGACAGAGCTCCATTGGCCTCACTCATTCCTGCTGTCTCACTCGCTCATTCCGTTTCTGCTGGTGCTGCAGGCTGCCCTTTTGTACTGGGCTCCTGCCTATGTTGCCACCCTTTTCTGCACACAAAGAAATCTGCAGCAGTCACAATAGAGCTCCATTGAGCTCGCTCACTCATTCCCCCTCTCTCACTCATTAGTTCTGTTTCTCTCACTGCTGCAGGCTGCCCTTTTGTACTGGACCCCTGCATGCATTGCTGCCTTTTTCTGCCCACAAAGAAATCCACAGCAGTCCCAACAGAGCTCCGTTGAGTTCACTCACTCCCCCCTCTCTCACTCACTCATTCTGTGTCTCCCACTGCTGCAGGCTGCCCTTTTGTACTGGGTTCCTGCTGCGTTGGTGGCTTTTTCTGCCCACAAAGACATCTGCAACAGTCCCAACACAGCTCTGTTGAGCTCGCTCACTCCCCCTCTCTCACTCTCTCGTTACGCTTCTGCTGGCGCTGCAGGCTGGCTTTTTGTACTGGGCTCCTGCCTGCATTGCCGCCTTTTCTGCCCACAAAGAAATCCACAGCAGTCACGATAAAGCTCTGCTGAGCTCGTTTACTCCCTCCTCCTCTCTCACTAGCTCGTTGTGTTTCTCCGGCGCTGCAGGCTGCCTTTTGTACTGGGCTTCTGCCTGCGTTGGCACCTTTTTCTGCCCACAAAGAAATCCACAGCTGTCCCGACAGAGCTCTGTTGAGGTCGCTCACTCGCCTGTCTCACTCGCTCATTCTGTTTCTCCTGGCACTGCAGGCTGCCATTTTGTAGTGGTCTCCTGCCTATCTTGGCATTTTTTTCTGCCCACAAGGAAATCTGCAGCAGTCCTGACAGAGCTCCATTGGCCTCACTCACTCCCGCTGTCTCACTCGCTCATTCCGATTCTGCTGGTGCTGCAGGCTACCCTTTTGTACTGGGCCCCTGCGTTCATTGCTGCCTTTTTCTGCCCACAAAGAAATCCGCAGTAGTCTCAGCAGAGCTCCGTTGAGCTCACTCACTCCCCCCTCTCTCACTCACTCATTCTGTGTCTCCCACTGCTGCAGGCTACCCTTTTGTACTGGGTTCCTGCTTGCATTGGTGGCTTTTTCTGCCCACAAAGACATCTGCAGCAGTCCCAACACAGCTCTGTTGAGCTCGCTCACTCCCCCTCTCTCACTCTCTCATTCTGTTTCTGCCGGCGCTGCAGGCTGGCCTTTTGTACTGGGCTCCTGCCTGCATTTCTGCCTTTTCTTGCCCACAAAGAAATCCTCAGCAGTCACGATACACCTCCGTTGAGCTCACTCACTCCCTCTCTCTCACTTGCTCATTCTGTTTTTCCTGGTGCTGGAGGCTGCCATTTTGTACTGTGCTCCTGCCTGCATTGGCACCTTTTCCTGCCCACAAAGAAATCCACAGCTGTCCCAACAGAGCTCCGTTGAGGTCATTCACTCCCTCTGTCTCACCCTCTCATTCTGTTTCTCCTGGCACTGTAGGCTGCCCTATTGTACTTGGCTCCTGCCTCTGTCAGCATCTTTTTCTGCCCACAGAAGTCTGCAGCAGTCCCGACAGAGCTCTGTTGGCCTCACTCACTCACTCCCTCCCCCGTCTCACTCGTTCGTTCCGTTATTGCCGGTGCTGCAGGCTGCCTTTCTGTACTGGGCTCCTGCCTGCATTGCCACCCTTTTCTGCCCACAAAGGAAACTGCAGCAGTCACGATACAGCTCCGTCGAGCTCGCTCACGTCCCCTCTCTCACGCGCTCGTTCTGTTTCTCCCACTGCTGCAGGCTGCCCTATTGTACTCAGCCCCTGCATGCACTGCTGCCTTTTCCTGCCCACAAAGAAATCCACAGCAGTCCCAACAGAGCTCTGTTGAGCTCACTCACTCCCCCGCCCTCACTCGCTCATTTTGTTTCTCCCAGCGCTGCAGGCTGCCCTTTTGTACTGGGCTCCTGCCTGCATTGTCGCCTTTTCCTGCCCACAAAGAAATCTGCAGCAGTCCCGACAAAGCTCAGTTGAGCTCGGTCACTCCCCCCCCCACCGAGTCACTCGATCCTAATCTGTCCCAAACACTGACGGAAAAATGACAGCTGTATTGTTCATAAGGAGGTGTGAACAAATGCCAGAGTTGAAAATCTGGCGTGAAAATATTACTAATTTGCAAACTTACAAGGGTGCATGGAACCTGCACAACACACGCTCGTAACACAGTCATTTTATGGAGTTTCATCACAAAATTTTCAACATAGGCATTTTAGGACCTCTGCTCATGAACTGTGTCAGTGTGATTTTCTTAATATGTCCCGAACACTGATTTCCCACAGCGATGCGCTATTGTGCGCTGGAAAAACGAAAAACACATTTTGGCCAGGATGTGAAAAATGACATCTGCACAGTTCATAAGGTGGTGTGGCAAAATGGCAATGCTGAAAATCTGGAGTGAAAATATTGCACAGTTGCGAAGGTACAAGCGAGCATGGAAACTGCGCAATGCACATTCATAACACACTCATTTTATGGACTTTCATCACCAAATTTTCAACATAGGCATTTTAGGACCTCTGTCATTTTCATAATGTGTCCTGACACACAGATTTCCCACAGCGACCACGCTATTCTACGTAAGAACTGCGAAAACACATTTCAGCCAGGATGTAAAAAATGACAGCTGTACTGTTCATAAGAAGGTGCAGAAGAATGGCAATGTTGAAAATCTGGAGTGAAAATAATATTAATTCATGAAGTTATGCGCGTGCGTGCAAACTGCGCAATGCACGCTCGTAACAGTCATTTTATCGAGTATTGTCACCAAATTTTCAACGTAGGCATTTTAGGACATCTGCTCATGAACAGTCCACTGTCATTTTCTTAATCTGTCCTGAACACTGATTTCCCACACCAACCATGCTATTCTGTGCCGGAAGTGCGAAAACACATTTTGGCCAGGATGTGGAAAATGACAGTTATACTGTTCTCAAGGAGGTCTGAGAAAATGCCAATGTTGAAAATCTGGCATGAAAATATTGCAAATTCGCAAAGTTACGAGCATGCGTAGCAACTGAGCAATGCACGCTCATAAAACAGTCATTTTTGGGATTTTGCCCACCAAATTTGCAGAATAGGCTTTTTGAGAGCCACCTCATGAACACTGGCACTGTCGTTTCATTAATTGTTCTCGAAAAGGGATTTCACGCAGTGACCACGAAATCACCTTTTGGGGCTGAATAACACCATGACAGTGCCAGAATTCATGAGGAGGGGTCCCAAAAACCTCATGTTGAAAATTTGGTGCCAAAATTCCCAAAAATGCCTGAGATATGCATCAAAGTTGAAGAAACCCTATTTATTCCATTATATAGCTTACCGGCATTTCCTCAGTTCGTGGTCAGCTTTGAAGAGTGCATACGTGTTCCCGGTCCACCAAGATCATCGTACAAACTCCGGAGGTAAGTATGGGGTGGGGGTGTGGGAGATGGGGTGGGGTGTGTGGGGAGGCAGGGTGCACAGTGGTGGGCACGGGGTTGTGGGAGGGGGTCAGGAGACCGCTGAGGGACCGCTTCTTTTACAGGTTAAAAAAAAGACATTACGGATCATTTTGATTTTATTGGGGCATGTGGCACGCTGGGGTGGGCTTCCAGCTTGCCAACGGAGTCTTTTTGAGGACAGCTGTAGCTGATGGGGGATTGGGCACCCCTGCCAGCACACAACAAAAGGGGAGGACATGCCGACGCAGGATTGGGCACCCTAATCGGCAACGAAACCTAATACTGAAGCTGACGTGATTGGACCCCCGTCAGCAAACAAACATGGTGGGGCACATGCCACCAAGGTGGATTGGGCACCCACTCGGTGGGGGGAGTTAATATTGTTTGTGAACACGGCAGCAAGACACCGCCATGTGCACAAACAATATCAGTGTTTCAGGGTTCCCCCCTGCAATGACGGGTCACTCCCTCATTGTAGCGAATGGCTGATGCTGCAATGATGAGGCTGACCCTGATTGCAGCGGCTAAATTTTTACAAGGTTGTGGCACGCTGGCTGAACTAGTGTCAGCAGCAGCATGCCATGGCATTGGTGGAAGCGGGCCAAGGCTTTAAAGGCTGTGGGGACATTGGTTACAACAGTGCCATGCCTCCACAACCTGCTTCTGGAGAAAGCTGCCGTAATATGTTTCTTGTGCATGTGTGCAATCAACATAAAAATGAATTGCCATGTTACAAGACTCTTTAAGAAACTGCTCCACCTGCTGTCCAAACAGATAAGTGTCACTGAAGGGCACATTCCTGATTTGTTGCTGGATGTCCAAATTGAAGTCAGCAGTTCACAGCCAGGAGTGCCTACTGATGCAAATACCTGCAGCTGCAGAGTGAGTTGCTGCATCAAAGGCATCCATAAAGGCTTGAAGCGGATGGCTGTTGGATTCAATATCTTGTTTAACAGCAAGCAACATTTCTTGTTTGACCTCTTTGTCTGGCAGGACCTCTGCTAGAGGCTTAAGCTTGTCCCAGAGCGCATACTCATATTTACAGAAGAGACACTGGTAGTTATCTACCTTATGCCAGTGATAACTGAGGCATAGATCCGCTTATCCATGGTGTCCATTTTGCATGACTCCTTGTTAGAGGGGTGGTCTGTGACCTCCTTGGGCATTTTGGCTTTGTTATTCACAGCCAAAATAACAATGGTATCTACTACTGGCTGAGAGAAATACATAGGCTTAGTTTCAGGTGCTGTGTATTTCTTGTCTGCCTGTTTGAGGACAGCTGCTAGAGTAGCAGGCCTCCTCCAAGCTGCCTCTGAGAGTGTCTCAAGGGCTGGCTGGATGGAAGAAACTAGGGAGACCAGGATATTAGGCACATTCAGAAACTCAAGTTGGAGGCACCTAGCCTGGTCTATGGCTGCTGGCTCGAAATTCAGTGTGGAATACATATGTCTGAGCAGAGCCTGGAAGGAGAGGTCCTCCTAAGGAACAGTCACAAGAACTGGGTCTGAGTTCTCTGTACCATAGCATGAGTCATCCTCCTCGCTATCAGAAATGACAAGGTCTGGATCTGACCCATTCCCTGCTGCATCCTCCTCATTTGTAGGGTAGTAGAGGAGAGGGGGTTGAACAGCCAACAGCACGGTATGGTGGCCGCAGCAACACTGGCAAAGGAACAGTCCCAATGCTGCAGGCTCCTGCAGCACCACACACAGCACTGCAAGTGGCACCGAAGTAGGCCCCAACGGACCAGAACCCTGTGCTACACATGGCACTGCATACAGCATCAATGACCAAGCCTGCACCGAGGTGATCGGCAGCAACACTGCCCTTATCCCGAGAAAGGACAGAGGCAGTATCACAACTGGGACAGACGCTGGGGGTGCCACCTGCTGCGCCAGACCAGAGGCAGGCACCACAGTCAGCCACATGCCTAAGTCAAGCAGCACCACAGATGGCGTCAGCCTAACGAACCTCGAGGAGTCAGGCACCCACACCAGAAATGGCATTGCATGACTTATACAGTGCTTTCACTGCTCCACAAAAGCTGCCCAATGGCTGAACTGATCACCCTAGTCCCCTCTAATGGACATAGAGAGGCTCTGGGACAGAGACACTGACCTCACAGGCCCCATGTTACTGGTGTTGTTGGCAACAACAGTGGGGAACCTGGGCCTATGAAAGTTGGGTGTCTCACAGCAGAATGACCAGAGGACAACCTTGATTGGTGCCTTTCTTTCCCTTTTGCCAGAAGAGATAGAGGTTGAATGGTGCAAAGACCATGACACCAAGTGTGTGCGGGATATGGACCATTCTTTTTGTGATGCTGGGAGGACTGCCCATCCTCCTGGGTGCTGGACTGCCCATTGTCAGAGCACCCACTCAGAGAGCAGTGGTGACTAGACACAGCCCTGTTGTTGGAGCAACTAGCATTTCCAGGCTTCCCACCTTCTCCCATGGTTGTTGACTACTGAGGTAGTGGTTGAAAAACATTTCTAGATTTTTGTGTGTTAAACTAACTAAACTGACACAAAACTAGCAAACCGTAGTGTATATTTAATCTAAAGCCTAAGAACTGAATGGTGTTGTTGTGTAGATGGTAAAGTTCTGGCCTGCGATACGCACAAGATGTTGGGGAAAAAAGGAACTGAAGTGGTTGGAGCTGGTGCCACTGCATACCAGCGGGAATACACGACACCTACTGCATCACCGGCCCCCACCAGAAATGTTTTGGCTCCTGTGAGGTCCTAGCACCTCTGGCACAGACCCACAAGTTGGAATTAATGGGGAAGACTGATTTTTGGAAGACTGCAGTACATAGAGCAAAGGTGCAGAGTCCCATTCTTCTCCACACACGGTGTACCATCACAACAACAAAATCTGTACAGCGAACACCATTACAGAGACAGAAATCGACAGGTCGCTGTAATGGTCCCTGCTGTACACCAGCACCACGTCTCCCAGTGTTTCTTCCCCTCCCCGAACCAATTCTGACTCAGAGTTGGTTATCTAAAGATCAGGGGTGGGTGGAAGCCCCCCCACATGGTGGGTTTGAGGTATGCAGCCCCCCGAAAAAAAAAATCTGTTAACAGACAGCACAATGCTAACAGTCAGCATCGTGTGTGTCGATGTGAGGGATGTCGGCGACTTTGTTGTCACTGCGGTGTGGCAGACCCCCAATTACCAGATAAAGTATTCTTACAGCTAGTTTGGTTTTAAAACTAGTTATAAGTATACTTTTAAACATTAAAATCCCCACCAAAGCTATAAAAACATCAAAGTAGCCACTCCTTGCTGTCATCATTACAGCTATACTAGGAGCTACTGTACATCACTACAACTGGGGTTTTCCCAGAATTTCCTAGTGTCTCTCAGTTTGACTCCTTGGAAAGCCACCTTCACTTTTGTATCTGCGAAAACTCTCTGCAAAATAAAAAGAAAAGGTGAAGAAAATAAAGAACATTTTTAAAATAGGCTGTTTAGAGACCTTGACTGACAGGATAAATTATATTACAGGGGCAGACCTGCACCACCTACCCTTGCAGGTCATCTTTAAATAGGAAGGTCACTAGGTGAAGCTAGGTTCCCCACTGAACCTAAGGCACAGTCTCTTCACCCACTGAACCTGAGGCACAGTCTCTTCAGTTATCTATGTTTTAAATAAACTAGGCAAAAATGTTAAATTTTTACAGGGACCAACCCTCAGTACAGAATAAAGTATGCATTCTTAAACTGTTTGAAGTAGAGAAACAAACCTTAATTCCACCCCATCCTTGGTTTGAGAGGAATTCCACAGGGCTTTGGAGTCCAGCTTTAAATAAGAATCGTAAAAGAAAATCCATTTCAGCAGGGTTTACTTCTTTTTTTAATAACAACACCTAGTAAAGGATAAAGCACAGAATATATTTTTTGTATTAATATTTCTCATTTTATATTTCTAAAAAATACAAAAGGCAGAGTCATAGCCCAGTATGCGTAATATTTGTGTGATTTTTGTACCCTAAAGGGCACAGAAAGTTCTAATTGCTAAATGTTTGCAGTAGAGGTGTTCAGAACCAGCTCTGAATAAAATGAATCTCTCCAAACTTGGATGGCTAAGAAGTGATCAAGCCCAAACCAAACCTTACTGGTCCGATTCTAAAAAGGCTCAGCTATTTTTTATTTTTTTTTTATTAAAATTGTGAACCCACCCTCAGCTCTCACTCATCATCCCATCTATTAAATTCCCTACTAATTTTTAACTTTTTCAACCAATTAAAATCAGGACTCCCGCCAGTCTCTCCTGACTGAGTCTTTTTTATAGACCCCCCCCAATCTTTACCTTTTGGAGACAAAAGCTCCTCTCTCAAACATCTTCGGCCCCTCCCCCCGATAGCCCTGGTTGATGTGGAGGGGCATGGTGAGTGGCAAAGTTGTTTGCCTGGCTAGCTGTGCTGTTATTAGCCCCCTTCACCAGCAGCATGCTGCTATCTAAGCAACTGAGTGATGCCTGCAGGGACTGATGACAATGTAAGCTGCCTTTTGTGCAGACCACAAAAAGCAATTGGATCTGATCGATGTATAGATTGATGAGTTGAGATTGCTTATTAGGGTCTACACAGACAAGTGAGGTTGTACTAAATGGGGATCACAGTGTGGCAGCCGCAACTGGAGAGCAGGTGGGGAAGCACCTTTGGGGACTAGGGGTACAGAAGTGCGGCTGCTACAATGGACTAAGGCTAGAGAGGGGTGATACCACTGGATGCCAGGGGTTGTGCTACGATAGGGGAGCACACTGGGGACCCAAAGTTTAAAGGGGTAAGCTAGGGGGAGAGTTCCAGGATGACTAACCAACAAAAGTACTGTTCCTTAAATCTCACCTTGTACTGCAGGGTAGAACATTTTCTAATTAGCAAAACAGAAAATAAAATGCTTCAAATGTTCAGAAAGAAAAAAATACATCACCATAGTAATGTTGTTTCTTCTCAGGGATTCCTCACTATGTTTACATGTTATACATCAATCTCCTAGTGGTAGACAGATGCCCCGGAGACAGACCTTATTCTAATAGTTGAATTTAGAGTATTGATTCAAGCTGCAGCCACGCTCCAGTAAGGCAGTTGGCCATATTTGTTTCTATAGTAGCAGGGGAGCAATGGATAGTAAATCTAGCTCATAGGCTACCAAAAATTATGCAATTTGAAACAAGCATTTGTCAATGCCAAATGTTGTCTCACTGGCATTGGCGTTGGTAGTGCAGGAGTTAGAGAGGCATAACAGGAATGGCAGTGAAGTATTGAACTGACACCAACCCCATCCCCACCCTGCAGAGACTGACAGGCGTTGGGGTGTGTCTTTGGGTCATCAGCTATAACACTCATGCCATTTTACCCCACCCTACCCTGTAGACATTGACAAGTGTCGTGGTGTACTTTGGGTTCTTTGGGCCTTATACTTACCCCATTCCATAAGGAAATACGCTGAGGTGGGTGCAGTGTAGGAGAATGGGGTGAACTTTGGGGCCTAACACGCCATGGCACACCTCGATGCCTGTCACTGGTTGCAGGGTGGTGGTGGGAGTGGAATGGTGGGAGCATTACAGCTGATGATCCCAAGTTACACCCCTGATGCCTGTCAGTCTCTACAGGGTGGGGTATTACAGCTGGAAACCCTAACACCATAGGCGTGTGTTGGTATTTTCACTCCAAATTATCAACATGGGCTTTTTGTGACCCCACCTCATGAAAAGCAGCACTATCAGTTTGTTAGCTGAAAGGTAATTTTGCACAGCGACTGCGCCATTTGGCACCACAGGTACGGAAACACATTTTGGGCAGGATGGGAAAAATGACAACTGTATTGTTCATGAGGAGGTGTAAAAAAATGGCAACGTTGAAAATCTGGAGTGAAAATATGAAAAATTGGTGAAGTCATGAGCATGCATAGAAACTACGTAATGCACGTCCGTAACCCAATTATTTTGGGATTTTTTTAACCACATTTTCAACATAGGCATTTTGGGACCTCCCCTCATGAACAGTGGCACTGTGATTTTGTTAATCTGTCCCAAAAGTTGATTTCCCACAGTGACCACGCCATTGTGCGCCACAGGTGCGAAAACACATTTTGGGCAGGATGTGAAGAATGACAGCTGTACTGTTCATAAGGTGATGTGAAAAATTGCCAATGTTAAACTCTGGCATGAAAATGTTGCAAATTTGTGAAGGTACAAGGGTGCGTCGAAACTGCCCAATGCGAAACTTATAACACAGTCATTTTATGGACTTTCGTCATGGAATTTTCAAGATAGGCATTTTAGGACCTCTGCTCATTAACAGTGTCACCGTCATTTTCTCAAACTGTTGAGAAAACTGATTTCGCACAGTGATTGTGCTATTCTTCACCGGAAGTGCGAAAACACATTTCGGCCAGGATATGTAAAATGACAGCTGTACTGTTTATAAGGAGGTGTGGTAAAATGCCAATTTTTAAAATCTGGAGTGAAAATATTACAAATTCATGAAGTTATGAGTGTGCATGGAAACTGCGCAACGCACTCTTGTAAAACAGCCATTTTGGGGATTTTTCATCAAATTTGCAACATAGGCTTTTTGAGAGCCCACTTCATGAACAGTAGCACTGTTGTTTCAGTAATCGGTCCCAAAAGGTGCTTCCACACAATGACCGTGAAATCACCTTTCAGGACTGAATAATGCCATGACAGTGACTGAATTCATAAGGAGGGGTCCCAATAACCCCATGTTGAAAATTTGGTGCCAAAATTCCCAAAAATGGCTGAGATATGCACCAAAGTTGAAAAAACCCCTATTAATGCCATTATACAGCTTACTGGCATTTCTTAAGTTCGCGTCGGCTTTGAAGAGTGCAGACATGTTCCCAGTCCACCAAAGATCGTCAAGGCCAGACTCCGGAGGTAAGTATGGGGTGAGGGAGGGTGGGGAGGAAAGGTACACAGAGGGTGGGCGCGGGTTGGGGTGGGGGCAGGAGAGACCACAAAGGACCGTTTTTTTCTTTTACAGGTAAACACATTTTATGATTGTTCACATTCTGTAGAATGTGTTGATGTATTTTTTTAGTTTGATTTTGATTCCTTTTCTATTTTTAAAAGTGAAAAACACACTATCCACCATACTGGCGTTACCACACCAAAATGTGTTTGTTTACATTCCTTTATCAACTTCCACTGCATCTTTCCTGGACTTGGGGACAACCCCCACACAGTCTAGTCAATCAAGATGCAGTGGAAGGAAAGGAGACTATTTCATAATGAGTGGTTGCTCTGTTTGGGGTGTTTCAAATATTCTGCAAGTATGTAAGTAAAGTAGATCAAGGATTTAAAACAAAACAAAGCTGAGTATAATTACAACATTATGAAATGGCAGAGAAAATCTAGACATCTCATTGGCCAAGAGACATCAGCTGACTGTACATTAAGTCTCTCTATATGCACAGTCATCCTGGTCCTAAACCACATCACACAATAAGCAAATCAGTCCTCCTACAACCAGAACTATCTTCCATCAGTCTCCCTAGATCCAGAACTGATTTTCCATCACAAAACATGGCTGTTACCTTTACACTGTAAAACCCTTCAACTGGGCCTTAAAAATAAAACTACCTTACATAAAAAATAAAACAAATTCATTAAATGTTTTTCCTTCCTCATCACACTCTCCTTACACACATTAACAAATTAGAAACAATGGCCTGGATATTCAAACCGCGCCAGGCTGTGGCGCAAGCTTGGGCGCAGCTCAACTTGGCTGCGCAGGGGTGTGGCCTGGGCGATATTCAAAGGAGCTGCGCCATGGCTAAGCAGCTTTGAATATCGCACTCTGGCCACCCCCACTGTGCATGGCGCAGTGGCACTGCACCAGCGCAAGTGGCCAGAGTGGAGCATGGAGATGCGCTAGCGCAAGTGCCATTGCGCCATTCACAGCACCCGCGATATTCAAAAGGTGACATGCAAATGGGGCCATAATTTATGTATGGCACACATGGTGCCATTTGCATGTCATTATGGCCCCATTTGCAATCCATTTGCATGCAGGTGTGCCGATCCCCGACGACTTGCGCCTGGTGCCCTGCCAGGCAGCAGCCATAGGGGACCGACGCCCCCTGCAGCCCGATCACGGGCATCTGTGTAAGTAGAAACTGTCCTCAGTCCTTGAGGTCCAGTGGACGCTTCCGATCGCGGGCATCTGTGTTAATAATAAAGAAAACCGTCCAATATCCTGGTGGTCCAGTGGACTGATTTCCATGATCGTGGGCATCTGTTTTAATAAGGAAGCCCCATCAATATCCCTGGTGGTCTAGTAGTACCCCCCCTCACCGCCCACTGACCCCACCACCCGCTCCCCGGTCAGCGGGCGGCAACACCACCGCCTGCCGCCCCGCCACCGCTGACTGACAGCTCAGTGGGGCTGCACACCGATTGGTTCAGGCGTGAGCCAATGGGCGCACAGCCATACTACACATTCCAGATATGTGATTCATTCACATATCTGAATGTGTAGTATGGCTGCACACCATTGGCTCACGCCAGAACTAATGGGTATGCAGCCCTACCGAGCTGTCAGTCGGCGGGCGGCGGGGGCGGCAGGCAGGTGGTGCTGCCATCTGCCGCTGACCGGGGAGCAGGGTGGTGGGCCTGGGGGTGGGAGGGGGGTACCACTAGACCACCAGGAATATTGGACGGGGGTCTTTTCATAACAGATGCCCACGATCGGGCAGTCAGCGGGATCTTGGGGGTTGTCTCTTCTTACAACAGATGCCCGCGATCGGGCAGAGTACGGTCCACTGGACCACCAGGGATATAGGACAGGGGTTTTCCTTATTAAAACAGATGCCCACGATCGGGCAGAAATCAGTTCACTGGACCACCAGGGATATAGGACTTTTTATTTTCACGAATGCCGAGATCGGGCGTAGAGTGCCACGGTGCGGCGGAACACGGGTGGCCACCCACGGGAGAGCAGCTGCCGTGTTGCACTCTGCAATGCGGCAGCTCACCTGTGGGTGGCCATCAGTTGTTCCTTTTTTTGGCTTAATTTTGTGCTGGCACAGGTAGGGGTTGTGCATGCATGGCTCTGCACATCCCGGGCTGAATATCGGGCTGTGCAGGTTATGCATGAGAACACCCCCCCCCAACCTGTGCCTGCATACATTACTGATGCACTCCAGCGCACCGGGATTTGTGCAGCCCACTTTTCCCTTTTGAATATCTGGGCCAATAAGAATTGTTTATAGTTTTCATTACAACTGTTTCTTTGCTGACAGTGAAAAATCTCCCTTCTATTTTTACCATGCTCATCAGGAAAATCTCTTCTGCTTTCCCTGACACTGAGATATTTAAGTCTGTGGCTTTAGAAAAGGCATTTGTGTGTGTGTATACAGTATGTTAGTAGAGGAACATTCTTCCAGTGGAACCGAGCAGACTTTTGAATCCCTGTGTTCCATGGTAAGCATTCCATGATAAACATTCCATTTCTTGAATGTGGGGAAACAGAGAGAAAAAAAACACAGAATGAAGAAAGTAAGCAATAATACTATATAATTACTGGCCAGCATTTTTTTCTATTGAGAAAGCAGGTTGATATTTGCCGTAATAACCCGCTGGTTATTACGGCATTCACACGCTGTGTTCATCAAAATACACAACTCCCTCATTGGCTCCCGTTTTCTAGGTGGGTGGTCTGAGCAGTTCTGAAAACATGGTGGCTCCATCTTTCCATTATCGAGGAGCCGCCACAAACAGACTTGTCGCGCCCTGTAATTTTCTGCCACGTTCCCCAATCTATCTGGTTGAGCCTACCCAACAGGATAAAATAAAAAATGTTTATCTGGTTGATCCCGCACTTCGTTCGCTTCATACACAGGCTTCGAGTGAATCAGGAACGGGTCCCGGGATGACTGGCATGATCCCCACTGGAAACTGTAAGTTTAGTTAAAAATAAACAGCAAAACAAACGGCCAATTCCGAGAAAGAGAGGGACAGAGAGACTGTGTGTGTGTGTAGTATATACACAAGGTGTGTGTGTGTGTGTGTGTATTGACAGAAGTAAGCTAGTTGTGTGTACATGTATGATAGAAGTCAGGCTGCAAAAATTGGTAACCACCAATTATAAAAATAAAAGATGGAAATGTTTGAAATGAGACTTAATTCACACTCCTTGGTGTGGATGCGACAAACCCCTCGGCTTCACCTCAGGGTTTATAGCATCCCACACCTCGGGTGTGCATTAAATTCTCATATCACATACTTCCCCATCCATTATTCTTTATATAAACAAGGGAGAAGGTGGTAAATGACTCACCCTGCTGTTTAGCTTTTAGGACAGAGCAAGCAGTTCATGATGCTGTCAGTGAGTGTGGCAGTTTTGAACCACACTGATGCTTGCAGCATCGGGGAACTGTGAGGCCTCTATTATGGCTTCCTTTTAGTTTTATCTACAGAGTGAGGAGAAATTAAATAAAGTAAGGGGGCTATGTGTCATACTTAGAATGAAGAAAACAGCATTTGTGAATTGTTGTGGCTGGCAGGGGAATATGAAGCTTAAGTGGGCAGAGAGGCACACACTGTATAACACTACTTTAATCTAGCACCAATAGGTGGAAGGATTATTTTATGTTAAAAGCACAGATCCACTTACATTTTTACTTATTTAAAAATGTATTTCAAAATAAAAAAAACTGCTTCTAAAAATAAAGGGCATTTTAAAAGTGCAATAAGACACTCCGGGGTTGTGCATTACGGTGTGATAACCTCACTCCTAGGGACAACTGGCACTCAGCCTTCAGCCGCGTGCTTAACTAAGCTCCTAGGAGTACAGTTATCACACCATAATGCACACCCATTGTGTCTTATTGGTTACTTAGCATGCATTTCAGTTCTACTAAGAAAAGAGACATATTAAACAACCAGCAACATCAATGAGTTTTATAGAAGGTAAGCAATCAAAATATGGGTTTTCAATTAGAAATAGTATGAAGCAAAAAGGGTTAACAGTTTCCTTTTAAATAAAAAGAACTGATTCTTATGAGAATCCATTTGTAGGTTCTGAAAGGGTAAGGAAGGGTGGTGTGTGTAAATATAATGAGGGATCCCCAATAAAAAACAACATTACTATGGTATTATTTTCTTCTATCCCCAGAAATCCATCATTTAATGTTTACACTCTGTGCAGACTCTACAGCAAGAAGGGGACAGGATCAGTTGTGGTCCAGTACAGTAGCTGCTTCTTGTTGTTTTCACAGGGTTTCTTGTGGATTTTACTTGATAGAAGGCTATTTCTTTTCTTTCTTACTTCTAAGGGGCTAGCAGGGTATTGTTTTTGGGGCTGTTGGAAGTTTGAAAACTGGTTTGATGGCTGTAAGTGGGCTCATTTGTTGGATGTTTCACTGTGTAACAGGCTGCACTGGTGGAGGCCTATTTCTTCTGATTTAAAACCTATTTGGTGGGATTTGCTTGGGGCTTTGGGGTGGCAGGGCTTGGAGGGCAGACACAGGGCTGATAACACTCTCTCGAGAGTCGGGTGTAGGCCCAAATCCCACTGCCCCCACCCTCCCTCCCAGAGCTCTGTTTATTTATAGGGGAACACCTGCCCTGCAATTGGAGGAAAAGGCTGCAGGTGCAGCTCATGTACTTCTAGCCACTGGGGGTTGGATTTAAAGGCTGGGAGAGAGGAGTGTAGGGAGTTGTCCACTTCTCTTATAAGTTTACTGTGTTGTACTGCACCTAGTAACAGGGTTACCGATTTACTGTGGGACTGTATCTAGGATTAGTGGGTGACCTGATTAGGCAGTAGGAATGTATCTTGGACTAGTGGGGAACCTGGTGGCTCACCCAAGGAAACCTACTTGGAGGGGGATGGGACCACACGACATTAGGGCCAGCATCTTTGGGAGGGTGGTGGGGTGCACAGGGTGTGGGGCAGCCGTGATACTGGGCTGGGCTTGGAAGTTCGGTGGTTGCCCAGTGTGCTACCAGCTGGCACAGCTTAGGGAGGAGGTTGTGGGGATTAGGAGACAGCTGGGGGGAAGGGGAGGTATGGTTGGGGAAGAGGGCAGGGGATCTCCCACGGGGTTGCACCAAGCTCTAGGGACGGGGGCATAAGGAAAGGAGTGCAGAAGAATACTCTGGGGTCACATAGGGACCCTGGCAGAGGGGGCCCAAAAGGAGGACACTATCTAGGAAGCAGGCAGGTAACTGGGGACCCTTACAAAGGGGGGCCAGAGGGACAACATTCTCAGGGAAGTAGGCAGATGGCTGGGGCTGGACAGAAGGAAGCAAGGCGGGGAGGTGGATCGGACCTTATGCTCAGTAACCGCTTCAATGCTCTTCTTCTGCTTGAGGATGAGGGGGGTGATGTAGCCATGACAGGGGTGGTTAGAGATGGAAAGAGAGTGAGGGGCAGGAGGCAGGGGCCGGATAGCAGGAGGAACATGGGGGAACCTGGAATGCAGGAAAATGGGGGGAGCAGTGAATCAGAGCAGGAGGGGCAGGGGGAAGAGGGAGGAAAGTGCAAAGAGAAGGACCAGTTGGGAGGAAAGGGCAAGGAGAAGGACCAGAAGTACAAGAAGGATACAGTAAAGGGAGCTGAGGGTTTAGGTCAGGGGAGCATGACAAGCAAGGAGGGACTAAACAGAGACAGGAAGGAAGGGAGGGAGGACGAGTCAGGCTAGTTTAGCAGATGGGGGAGAAGGACCAGTCGCGAGCAATGAGGGGGGAGTTAGCGAGGTACAGAAGGATACTTGGGAGGAGGAGAGGCATATGATTGGAGGGGAGGGGGTGGCTAGGGTAATAAGTGAGGGTGGCATGTGGCACCCAGATAGGGGAGGAACAAGGAGCCGGCTGGGTGGAGGGGCCGGTAGAAGGGATGAGGGACATGGAGGGGGGGGAAATGGAGTAAAAGGAGCAGTCAGAGTGCTCCTGTTGGGGGATTCTATAATCAGGGGTATCAAATGGGATAGGGAGGAAGAAGCCTGGCCAGTTAGAACAAAATGCTTCCCTGGACTAACGGTGCACAGAGTCAAGCACGAGGTATATCAGCTGGCAAAGGATTGTGGGGGTTCCCCGGACATACTGGTCACCTGGGTACAAATGACATTGAGGGAAATAGAGAGCTAGAGATACAGGCAAGGTTCAGGGAGCTTGCCAGGGTCTCTGTCATGACATAGGATGCACAATTTCCTTCTCGGAAATCCTGCCGGTGCCAAGGGCTAGTGGGGAACACAAAAGGAAGATTAGGGAGATAAACCAGTGGCTCAGGGAGTGGTGTGAGGCCAGAGGGTATGGGTTGATGGGGGATTTGGGGGAGACCTGGGAGGTTAAGGAGCTGTATGCTAGAGATAGGCTCCATCTCAGTTTGGAGGGGAAGGGAATCCTTAAGTTGAAAATAGAGGGGTTCATTGGTGAAAAGTGGGGTTTAAACTTGTGAAGGGGGGAAGGATAGGAGAAAAGGCTGTCAAGGGGGGTCCGATAAAGGAGGGACTCTGTCTCCACCCCCTTGGGGAGCTGGAGGAATGTGGGAAAAGGCCGAATGGTAAAGTGCAGACCAGGGGAAAACGGAATCCCCATGGGAACACTAGCAGAGGAAATGGAAGTATAGGGAAAGGGTGGAAGGTAGTCCTGCTAAATGCCAGGAGCTTGGGCAATAAAATGCCTGAGCTCCAGGCAATGCTAACTGAGGGAGCGGTGGATGTGGCAGCGGTCACTGAGACCTGGGCCACCGCAGGACACGACTGGGACCTGAACCTGGAGGGTTACACTATGTTCACAAAGGACAGGGGGGAGGGAAGGGGATGAGGGGTAGCAATGATAGTCAAAAACTGCATTGGCATAGGGGGAGTAGAGGAGGTGGAGGGAACCATGGAGGCGATTTGGGTCACCTTGATAACGGGGGGCAAGAGAGTAAAAATAGGAGTGGTGTATAGACCCCCTGCACTGGTGGAGGAGCTGGAGGAGAGTCTGGTGGCAGATGTTGGGAGACACTGCAGATTGGGCAGGGGAAGGGTGGTGGTGCTGGGGACTTAAACATGCCAGGAACAGACTGGGAGACTATGACATCCTCGGTGGCCAGGGAACAGAGATTGTTGGATATCTTTCAAGATGCATTCCTAACTCAGCAGGTGGGGGAACCGACCAGGGAGGCGCGGGTACTGGATGTGGTCCTGGCAGACAGTGACCAGATTGGGGGCCTGGAGATAAGGGACCCATTGGTGGGGAGTGACCATGCCACGGTCTGGTTCTGCCTGGACCTAGAAGGGGTAGAAGGCTGCACAAAGACGGAGGTAACTGACTTCAGGGAGGCAGATTTTAAGAAAATAGGAAGGATCCTTAAGGAGCATTTGGATGTGATTGGGTCAGACATGGACGCTGATAGTAGGTGGGAAATCATCAGGAGAGGGGTGGAGGATGCTACCAGCACCTGTGCAAGAGTAAGACAAAAATGCGGTAGGGCCTGAAAACCCTGCTGGTGGACCAGGGAGGTCCAGGAGGTGGTGCGGGGAAAGAAGGCAGCCTATAGGCAATTCAAGTGCTCAAGGAGTGAAAGGGATCGAGGGGAGTACGAGCTGATGGCAGAAGGGCCACTAGGGTGGTGAGGGCGGCTAAGGCAAGGAAGGAGCAGAACCTGGTCAGGGAAATTAGGAGAAGGAACAAGGGGTTCTTTAGATACATTGGGAAAAAACGAAGGGTGAAGGGGCAGATTAGCAGGATTAAAACAGGGGAGAGATGGGCACAAGACCCAGGGATCAGGCTGAGGTACTAAATGAGTACTTCACCTCAGTTTTCACCAAGGAAAATGGGGGTGCTGCATCATACATGGGAGGAGACAGTGATACTGAGGAGGGGGGGACCCTTACCGATCGGCGGGTCTGGGGAGAGGGGGAGGCATCACTGGCAGGAGAGGGGAAGGCTAGCAGGGAGAAGAGGTAGTGGAAGTGGAAATCACAGCAGAGAGAGTGAGGAAAGCCCTCAGGTCCCTTAAGACAGAGAAAGCACCGGGGCCAGATAAATTACATCCCAGAGTGCTGAAGGAACTTGCGGATGTCCTGGCGAAACCCCTGGGAGCTTTTCACCATCTCTCTGAGGACAGGGGGGCGCCCAGGACTGGAAGGTGGCGCATATAGTGCCCTATCCACAAGGGGGATCAAGGAGGTGGAGGAACTACAGGCCTGTCAGCCTGACATCGGTGTTGGGCAAGGTGATGGAGGGCATTGTCAAGTAGAGGCTAGGGGGGACCTGGAAAAGTCAGGGTGTCTGGACGATAGACAGCATGGATTCGTCCCGGGGAAATCATGTCAGACAAACCTTGTGGAGTTCTATGACTGGGTGATGAGTGCCTTGGACCTGGGTAGACCAGTGGACGTCCTCTTTCTAGACTTCAGCAAGGCATTTGACTCTGTTCCTCACGAGGGCCTGTTGGATAAGCTGGGAGAAATGGGGGTGGGGAACCTGATGATCAGATGGATAGGCAATTGGCTCCAGGACTGCACCCAGAGGGTCGTAGTTGGCAGGATAGTCTCATCCCCAAGGAGGGTCATTAGTGGGGTCCCACAGGGATCAGTCCTTGGGCCCCTCCTGTTCAACGCCTACGTCTCTGACATAAGGACAGGTATCAGGAGTGAGATGAGTCTCTTTGCGAATGACTCAAAACTGGGGGAGGTGGTGGATGGGGAGGAGGGGAGGGTGGCCCTATGGGGGACCTGGAGGCTCTGGAAAGATGGTCTAGAAAGCGGAAGCTGAGGTTCAATGCAGGGAAATGAAAGGTACTGCACCTGGGGGCCAGAAACCCAGGCCAAGTGTACACCCTGGGGGGGGGGAATGCTACAAGTCTCGATGGCTGAGAGGGACCTGGGGGTGGTGGTGGATGTCAAAATGAACAACTCGGAGACTTGTAGGAGGGCAGCAGCCAAGGCCAACAGGATACTGGGATGCATCGCTAGGGGGATCACCTCCAGAAGGAGGGAAGTGATACTCCCTCTGTATAACTGCTTGGTGAGGCCGCACCTCAAGTACTGCATGCAGTTTTGGAGACCACACTTAAAGAGGGACATTAAACTCCTGAGAGGGTCCAAAGGAGGGCAACCAAAATGATTTAGGGCTTGGGGGGCAGGACCTATGAGGAGAGGCTTGAAGAGCTAAATATGTACACATCGGAAGAGAGAAGGGACCAGGGGGACATGATAGAGGTCTTCAGGTACATGAAGGGGGTAAATAGGGGAGGAGCAGTCAGGGTGCTTTGAAAGAAGGAGGAGGGGGCCACTAGAGGGCATGGGTGGAATCTGGAGGGGGGAAGATTCAGGGGAGAAAGGAGGAGGTGCTACTTCACTGAGAGGGTGGTGGAGCCATGGAATGCGCTGCCTAGGGGCTGGTGGAGGCAGAGACGGTGGAAGGGTTCAAGAGGGGGTGGGACAGGTACAGGGGAAGGGTTCTGGAAGCAAAATCCAATGCAGCAAGAATATCCGGAACTGGGAAGGGAGAAGCCAGAGAAAGCGAGTGGGGCAGCAAGGTCAGCTCCCAGGGTGGGGGCTGACCAAACGAGCAGACGTGAAAGACCGTTAGGCCTATTCTGCTGGCATTTTAGTATGTTAGTATGTACCTTGAGAGGCTGGGACCAGAAGCTACTTAAGAAAGAGACTCTGCAAGACAGCAGTTTCAAAGCTGGCATCTCTTCTGGACTGTATGTCCAGGCAGTAGTGCTTTATAAAGATGTACACTGTTTTTCCAGGTAGCTGCTTTACAAATATCTAATAACGGGATGCCCCTTGTGGATGCCACTGTGGCAGAGTTACTCCTTGTGGAGTGTGTCCTTAAGTCTCTGGGTGGCATTTTCCCAGTTTTTTCATAGCAAAAGTGGATGCAAGAGACTATCCATCAGAGATAGACCTCTTAGTTTCTGGTTTACCTTTGCTAACTTCACCATAAGTAACAAAAAACTGAGTGTTTTTGGACCCGACTTCTTTTGTCTGGTCCGTGCAGATACCCCAAACTCTTTTCAGATCAAGGCTGTGCACTTTTTGCTCGCCTGGACTAAAAATGTTCTGGACAGAGCACAGGAAGTGTTACTGACTGGTTCAGATGGAATTCAGACACCCCTTTGGTAGGAATTTTCTGTTGGTTCTAAGGATTACTTTATCCCTGTGGAAGATGATGTAATTTGGCTCTGTGCAGAGGGCTTGCAGTTTACTCACTCTCCTAGAAGAGGTCATGGCAATCAAGAATATGGTTTTCCTGACCTATCACTCTAGTATGCTAATGGTACTTACGTAGCTAATGTGTTTCCCCTTAGAGAATCCATTGTATGCTCACCCCTCCCCTGTAGCGTTTGCTCTGCTTTGCTCCTACCATGACTGTACGCTTGATATGTATACCCTTGACCTGTTTGTATGGTTTGCTATGCTTGCTCCTACCATGCCTGTACACTTGATATGTATACCTATGTTGTGTTTACCCTGTCCCTGTTGTGCAATGTTTATACTGCTATTACCTTGCCTTACCCATGTCATATTTACCCTGTCGATACTGTTCAGTGTTCTGTATTCCTCGCCCTATGTAAAAAGTCCATTTGTAATACCACCAATCGATGTATATTGTCTGTATTGCATTACTGCTAAACTCATCTACTGTATGTATACCTGACTCCTCTGTAACCCTTCCCCAAGGTCACACCGTGAGACGAGCATCTTTTTGCTCAGCGTGCCTTTCCTGGTGAAACATTTTCAATAAATAAATAAATAAATAAATTTCCATGTGACATACTTTAGGTCAGTAGTGTCCATAGGCTCAAATGGAGCCTCCATTAACTAGGCAAGGCAGATATTCATATCCCATGGAGGGACTGGATCTCTTACTGGTGGGTGCAAGTGGCTGAGGCCTTTTTTTTTTTGAGACTTAAATTTCATTAGAGTTTTTCCAAAACATACAGTGAATGCATACAGACAACATACAGGTACTTAATTAATTTTATCATGTTTAGCTACACTTATCTGGAGCTATATCTCAACTTTGTATGACTTGCAGACCCTCTCTGTTTGTGCCTAGGCTGGTTGTACAACCCACAACCAATAGGCATGGACATGTGCGGGGGGCTTGGCCACATACTTTCTTGTGGGGGGAGTCCCTTGGACTAGGACCTCCAGGTTCCCCATGTCCTTGCAGTTCAGCTGTATACCTCACAGTCATATAGATGGACATGAGGTGGTTAGACTGGGCCTCGTAGGTCCTGAGTGGTAGGCTAATTCTGAGCGAGTACAGTGAGAGTATGTACACAGACATAACATACTGTATAACCATAAAACATGCCATGTAATATGATAAACTTAAACCCTTCAGGAGAGAGCCCAAAAGAGGGCCCAGGACATAGATTTCATTTTTATTAGGAAATTCATAACCTTAATCAGGTGAGTGGACTTGACGGGTAGTTGCATCTGGTGTTGGTTAATTCAAAATGAAAGTATGAGAGAGCTGTGAGAAAACAGCTGTCTAGTGTAGGGGCTGTTAAGTTATTCACCTTCATCAGGGATAGTAATGAGCGCATCAAGTGAGCCAAATGTTTTGAGATATGCTTGTGGCACATTGCAAAGGTCGTGAGCTAGCTTCTCCAGCTAAGACATTCCATAGCATCAGCCAGTCATTTGGCATATGTGGGTGGCCTCTTGTCAAACCAGAGTTTTAGAATCTGATGCTTGGCTATGTTTGTTGCCAAGGCCATGGTGTGCTGCCTAGATGAAGCCACTATTGAAAGGCCCATGTTGCCCACAATATAAATGTCAGCTTCAAATAAATTGGTCAGCTCTAGAAGGAAATTAAGTTTGGATTTTATCACACACCCAAAAATCTATATTGGGGGACATTCCCATAAAAGATGCAGGAGGGAGTCATCTGTGTGGTTGCACTTATAACATGCTGCTGTGGGGATCCGGCCCATCTTGTACAATTTCATGGGAGTTGGTTGGATACGATTTTAAACTGCTGGACTTTAGGTTCCACAGTTGATGTCATCTGTTTAGAAAAGGTCCAGATTTTTTGCCAGTCCCAAGAGCTGGTGTCTTGGCATCGGGCTCTAGACCACCAGTTCTTTATTTCAGATGCCTCCCTGTATATTTGTCCCACTAGGGCCAGATACCACCTATATACATATGTCAGCTTGAAGGAGAGTTTTTATTTATTTTTTTCCTGGGTGGAGCTGTTTCATTGGGTGCCTGTCCTCTCCAGTGTGTTTTGATTGAGTGTTGTATTTGGATGTACTGATAGGTCGCATTAGGGGGCAGGTTATGTGTGGCTTGGAGCACTTGAAATGGGGTAAATTTTCTGTCAGCTGTGATGTCTTGAACTGTTTGCAGACCCTCTCTTTCCCAAGAAGGATAAGTTATCTTGTTGCCGTTGATGATAAAATTGCCACTGTGAAGGACAGGTTGATCCAATTTATGACAGAGAGAGGCCTTAGTGACATGATGCATTTGAGACAAGATCTTATGGGTGATTCCAACTGGTGTATCTGCCAGGATGGTGGGAACGGGACATGTTAGAGCTTCTAACTGGAACCCTTAGGCTGGCAGATTTGCTTTTTGAGAGTCACCCAATCTGGGATATATGCCTTTGAGCCCTGAACTGTCTTGACTTTGTCCCACTTACTTGCAAATGCCAGTTGTGAGGTCAGTGGTAGAGCAGTTGATCAGGCACCTTTAGTCCTCCATTGTTGGGGAGTCTGGCCATTCTTGTCAGGGAGCATCTGGGTCTTTTGTGCACCCATATGAATTCTACTATGAGGTGTTATAGGTTCTTGATCCAGGTCATGGAAACAGAGATATAGAGCACAAACATGATGAATAAGTATCTGGGCAGTACATTCATTTTAATAGTGGCAGTTTTTTGCTCCATGGAGAAAGGCAGTTAATACCATCTGAGAAAGTGTGCTTGCAAATTTTTGTACATTTCCTTGATGTTTACATCCACTGGTATTGGATTGCTTTTGGCTGTCAGATTGTGCCAAAGTGGGCCTCATGTTGTTTGCAGATTTTGTTATTTAGGGGAAGGCTCTCCAACTTTAAAGCATTGCACTTGTATCCAGATATTGCCCCAAATTTTGTAATGAGGGACAGTAGAAGAGCAGAGAGGTGGCTGGGTTGGTTACGGCTAGTAGGATGTCATGAGCATAGGCCAAAAGAAAGCATTACTTACCACAGTAATCTTGTTTCTTCCAGGTGATACTCCAGTATTCATAACTCTTTGCTGTATGCCTTTAAGTCAGATCTGCCCAGAGAGATGGAACGTTATGTTAATGATGGAACACCACTGGTACATGCCACTTTTCAAATGCTGTCCTTATCAACTGCGTGCATTCTAATCTCTCAGATTTCATGGATGCCTGACAAGACAGGCCCCACAAGGAAAAAACCTATATAATAATCATAAAAATAACAATAAGATAACCTCAACACCCAAAAAGCCTCCAGCAGGAGGGAATAACCACAAAAACACCCCTGAATGTCAGAATCACTGGGGGACCAATGCAAACACAGTTTAAAAACAGATATGCCAGAGTGTGGCACTCCTACCTGTGGTTACACAGTATGGCGTGCAGAGGCCACTGGTTCTAGAAGGGGAGGCAGGGTGGGAGAGTTATGAATACTGGAGTATCCCCTGGAAGAAACAAGATTACTATGGTAAGTAATTTTTTCTTCTTACCCCAGGAATACTCCAATATTTCTAACTCTGTGTGGACTATAAAGCAGTACCTTTGGAGGTGGGCACAGAACCTACTTTGGAAATAGACTCTGCAAGACTGCTGTGCCAAATCTGGAATCATCTCTAGCCTCGGTGTCCAGGCTATAATGTTTCGTGAAGGTGTGTACTATTCTCCAAGTAGCTGCTTTACAGATGTCCATCAGTGGGACATCCCTGGCAGCTGCTATAGTAGCAGCTGTACCCCTTGTAGAGTGGGCCCTCAGCCCTGCTGGGGGCTCCTTCTCAGACTTTGAGTAACAGAATTGGATACACTGCACTATCCAGCGAGAAATGGATCTTTTAGATGCTGGGTGCCCTTTTCCCACATCCCCATAAGTCAGGAACAGCTGTTTCCTGTCCTGTCTATGAGCTTTAGTGACAGTCATGTAATAGCTAAGAGCTCTCTTGACATCAAGTCTGTGTTCACCTGAGCTCGAATGCTCAGTGAAAAAGACAGGTAGGGTAATGCACAGGTTCAAATGGAAATCAGAGACCACTTTAGGAAGACATTTCCTGTTTGTTCGCAGGACCACTTTGTCCTTGTGGAAAGAAATGATAAAATTACTCACCTTAGTAATTGTGTTTCTTCTAATGGAGTCTTGCTGTATTCTGACAATTTGCAGTTAGCTCCAGCCTTTAAACTGCCTCGGAGAGTATAGGATTAATTTTCTATGCAGTGCATAGAACGTTGAGCTCGAGCTCGGTTGAGGTCTCTGTCTGCAGCCCTTTGAAATCCAACCGTCAGATTCTTACGAGCAAAGACTCACTAACTATACTATGTGGAAATTGTAAAATTTTTAACTAGCCAACTGGTAACAAAAGTTTTGGATTCCCAAAGGAAGTCTCAAGTCAGGAAACCCAAAACCAAAAACCAATCCAAATAAGGATAACAATACAACAAAACACCCAAAATAAACAAGCATTTGTCAATGCCGAATGTTGTCGTGCTGGCATTGGCAGTGGGAGTGGGGTAGCTAGAGATGCATAGTGCTGTGATTTTGTGAATGTGTCTCAAAAGGTGATTTTGCACAGCGAGCACGCCATTGTGTGCCACAGCTGCAGAAACACGTTTTGGGCAGGCTGTGAAAAATGGCAGCTGGACTGTTGATAAGGAGACGTGCACAAATGCCAGTGGTGAAAATGTGGCATGAAAATATTGCAGATTGACGAAGTTACAAGGGTGCGTGGAAACTGCACAATGCACGCTTGCAACACAGTCACTGTATGGAGTTTCGGCACCAAATGTTCAACATAGGCATTTTAGGACTTCTGCTCATGAATAGTGTCACTGTCATTTCCTCAAACTGTCCCAAAAACTGATTTCGCACAGCGGCCGTACAATTCTGTGCCTAACATGCGAAAACACATTTCAGGCAGCTGGAGTGTTCATAAGGAGGCATGGAAAAATGCCAATGATGAACAGCTGGAGTGAAAGTATTACAAATTCAGAAAGTCATGAGCATGCGTGCAAACTGTGCAATGCACGCTCATAAAACACTCATTTTATTGACTTTCATTCCCAAATTTTCAACATAGGCATTTTAGGGCATCTGCTAATGAACAGTGTCACTGTCATTTTCATCATGTGTCTCAAACATGGACTTTCCACAGCGACCACGCTATTCTGCGCCGGAACAGCGAAAACAGATTTTGGTCAGGATTTGAAAAATGACAGCTGTACTGTTCATTAGGAGGTGCAGAACAATGGCACTGTGGAAAATCTGGAGTGAGAATATTAGATGTTTGCGAACGTACGAGCATGCGTGCAAACTGCACAACGCACGCTCGCAACACAGTCATTTTATGGAGCATTGTCACCAAATTTTCAACACAGGCATTTTAGGACCTCTGCTCATGAACAGTGTCACTGTCATTTTCATAATGTGTCCCGAACACTGATTTCGCACAGCAAACACGCTATTGTGCGCCAAAAGTGCAAAAACACATTTCGGCAAGGATGTGAAAAATGATAGCTGTACAGTTCACAAGAAGGTGTAGTAAAATGCCAGATCTGAGAATCTGGCATGAAAATATTGCAAATGTGCTAAGTTACGAGCGTGCGTTGAGCAGTTGCTATGCACCTTGTAAAACAGTGATTTTATGGAGTATTGTCACCAAATTTTCAACACAGGCATTTTAGGACCTCTGCTCATGAACAGTATCACTGTCATTTTTGTAATGTGTACCAAACACTGATTTCGCACAGTGACCGCGCTATTCTGCGCCGGAAGAGCGAAAACACATTTCGGCAAGGATGTGAAAAATGACAGCTGTATGGTTCACAAGGAGGTGTGGTAAAATGCCAATGTTGAGAATGTGGCATGAAAATATTGCAAATGCGCTAACTTACAAGCCAAGCGTTGCTCAGTTGCTACCCACGCTTGTAAAACAATCATTTTATGGAGTATTGTCACCAAATTTTCAACACAGATATTTTAAAGACCTCTGCTCATGAACAGTATCACTGTCATTTTTGTAATGTGTCCCAAACACTGATTTCGCACAGCGACCACGCTATTCTGCGCCAAAGTGTGAAAACACATTTCGGACAGGATGTGAAAAATGACAGCTGTACGGTTCGCAAGAAGGTGTGGTAAAATGCCAATGTTGAGAATCTGGCATGAAAATAGTCGCGGTCACGCCAGCTTACAAGCGTCGCGTTGTGCAGTTATACGCCTTCGTAAAACATAATCATTTTTGGATTTTTCCCACCAAACTTGCAACATAGACTTTTTGAGAGCCCCTCTCATGAACAGTGGCACTGTCATTTCGTTACTCGGTCCCGAAAGGTGATTCCGTGCAGTGACTGTGAAATCACCTTTCGGGACCGAATAACGCCATGACAGTGCAAGTTACAAGGGGTCCCAAAACCCCATGTTGAAAAATTTGGGGCCAAAATTCTCAAAATGCCCAAGATATGCATTAAAGTTGAAAAACCCTATTCATTCCATTGTACAGCTTACCGGCATTTCCTCAGTTTGCGGTCGGCTTTGAAGAGTGAAGAGCGTGTTCGGTCCACAGAAGATGGAGTGTACCCGGACTCTGGAGGTAAGTAGCAGGGTGGGGGTGAGAGGAGGCAGGGTGTGCAGTGGGTGGGTGCGGTTGGGGGAGGAGGGCATCGAGACTACAAGGGACCGCTTTCATTTTACAGGTAAAAACCCAGAAAAAACATTGTGGGACAGTTTTCCTTTGCAGGGCATTTGGCACACTGGGGTGGGCTCCCAGTGTGCCACCTAACTGTTTTGGGGGTGTCAGTAGTTGCGAAGTTGGGCACCTTCGTTGCACACAACACGGGGAAGGAGGAAGTAATGACGATGGGGATTGGGCACCCTGCTGGCACAGAAAGAAAGCGGGTGTAGCCGAGGGGATTGGGCATCCCCTCGGCATTCAACAATTGGAGGGTTTATGCCGACGGGGAGTGGGCTCCCACCTCAGCACACAAAGATAGCGGGGGAGCGAGTTGAGGGGATTGGGCACCTCCCCCTCAGCGTTCAACAATTGGGGGGGTTTATGCTGACGAGGAGTGGGCTCCCCCATCGGCACACAAAGACAGTGGGGGGTTAACCGACAGGGGGATTGGGCACCCCCGTAGCCGGCAGATGTTAGGTGGCCACCCGATCACCGACCATGCACATAATGGCAGAGAGCACGGCAAGAAAAGGACTGCTGCATCTGACAAGCTTTGCTCAGATTGCCGTGGACCTTTTCTTAGATGTGCTCGCCCCATTATGTATGCATGGTGTGGCGCCGGCATGCAGGCTGATTGGGCAATGCGGGACGCACCTACTGGTGCATGCCCTGCATTCGCCGAACAGCGACCGCGCCTCCAAATCCCCACTGCCGCAAGATGTTGGCTGTGCACGCGCCAACATAAAAAGGAGGGTGTGCAAGAAGCACCCCTGGGGTTCAGCACTGACCCTTCTCACACACTTCCCAAACACCAGGTTCTGAGAGGGGAGGCAGGGAGGGAGGGCTGTCAGAATACAGCAAGACTCCATTAGAAGAAACACAATTACTAAGGTGAGTAATTTTTTCTTCAAACAACATGAAGTCTTGCTGTATTCTGACAATCTGCAGACTACCAAGCAGTACCTCCATGGAGGAGGGAGAGAACCTACTTTGGGAATAGGTTCTGAAGCACTGCTGTGCCAAACCGAGCATCTCTCCTAGCCTGGATATCCAGAGAGTAATGCTTGGCAAAGATATGGATTGTTTTCCAGGTGGCTGCTTGACAAATTTCTAACAGAGGGATATCCCTTGCAGCAGCCAGGGAAGCAGCTGTACCTCTTGTAGAGTGAGCCCTCAGGCCTGAGGGTGGAATCTTTCCCAGTTTCTCATAGCAGAATTGTATACAAGACACAATCCACCTGGCAACAGTTCTCTTGGTGGCAGGTTTGCCTTTTCCCACTTCTCCATAAGTGAGAAACAACTGGAGGGAATCAAACCTGTGACTCTTGGTATGCTCTATGTAGTAGCTAAGGGCTCTTTTAACATCTAAACTGTGTAGCCTCCTCTCTCCTGAGAAAGAATGATCAGTGAAGAAGACAGGAAGAGACATAGACTGATTCAAGTGGAAGTCTGAAACCACTTTGTGCAAGAACCTCCTATTGGTTCTAAGAACCACTTTATCTCTATGAAAGGAGATAAAATCAGGTTCCACTGACAGGGCTTGCAGTTCACTGATACATCTGGTAGAGGTAATGGCTACCAAAAACACAGTTTTCCAAGTCAAGTACTTAAGCTCTGCTGAGGACACAGGCTCAAAAGGAGGTTGCGTAAGTTGAGCAATGCAAACATGTAAGTCCCAGGCAGGGGCAGGATCCCTAAAGGCAGGATTGGTATGAAGCATTCCCTTAAAAAATTTACAGAACACAGGATGAGATGATAGTAAGGAAGACTTCCCCACTGACAGAAAAGCAGAAACAGCTGACAAGTGTACCTTGAGAGTAGCTAGTCTGAGGCCTAGGCCATTAAGATGGACCATATAATCCAGAACTGTAGGCAATTCAGCAGTGTCTGAAGAAATATGCTTCTTGGAACACCAAATGTAGAATCTTTTCCATTTGGAGTTATAAGCCTTTCTGGTGGAGGGCTTTCGCAAAGCTTTGAGAATATCCAGAACCCCCTGAGACAGATGCAAATCTGCATACTCTAACTCTTCAAGAGCCATGCCTTGAGATTGAGAGACCGAAGATTGGGGTACCAAATCCTCCCCTGAGAGGAGGTTAACAGGTTGTAATTCCTGGGAAGAGACAGGGGAAGATGGCCTGCTAGAGACAGTAACAGGGGGTACCAAGGCTGTCTGGCCCAGTCTGGAGCAATCAGAATCACTTTGCAAGGTTGTGACCTTATCTTGACTAGAACTTTGAACAGTAGGGGAAAAGGAGGGAAGGCATACAGAAATTTCCTTCCCAGTTCAAAATCAGAGCATCCAGAGGGACTGAGCCCAGGACTGGGGGTCTGCAACAAAACAGAGGAAATTGATGATTGTCTGGGTCTGCAAAGAGATCTATCTCTGGAGTGCCCCACCTTGAGAAAATTACCTTCAACACTAGGGGGTCCAGGGACCATTTGTGATGGCCCTGGGAGATCCTGCTCAGTGCATCTGCTAGCACATTGTCCTTTCCTGAAAGGTGCACTGCTGTCAGAGAGGCCTGCAGGGAATAAGCCAGAGACCACAATTTCATGGCCTCTGTGCACAAGGCCATAGACCGAGTGCCTCCCTGCTTGTTGATGAACCACATGATGGTGGTGTTGTCTGTTCTGACCTGAACTTCCTTGTTCTGCACAGACCGAGAGAAAGCTTGCAGGGCCAGAAAAAGTGCCCTGAGTTCCAGGAGATTGATATGAAGAAGGGACTCCTGAGGGGATCACAGTCCCTGGGTTGTGAGATCCCCCAGATGAGCTCCCCACCCCAAAAGGGAGGCATCCATGGTAAGGACCACTGAATAAGACTGAATGACAAATGGGACCCCTTGCTTTAAATTGTCCTGATCCTGCCACCATTGAAGACCTTGGATCAGTGTCCGAGTCACTGGAATCAGCTTGGTAAGAGGGTCCTTCTTTTGGGACCAAAAGGCCCTCAGATGGAACTGAATGTCCCTCATCTGGAATCTTGCCCCTTGGACCACTGCTGTAGAAGCTACCATGTGGCCCAAGAGCTGACGGAAATGCCTTGCTGGTCGGGACACCTGAAGACTGAAGGAAGAAGCCAGTTCTATAAGAACTCTTGCCCTTTCCAGGGGAAGAAAGGCTCTTGCTTTGACAGTATCTGGCTCTGTCCCTATAAAGGTAAGAAGCTGTACTGGTTCAAGGACTGACTTGGGGAGGTTGAGAAGAAACCCCAGGGAAGAGAGCACTTGCTGGGTCACTTGCAGGTCTGACTTGAATTGGTCTGGAGACTGACCCACTATGAGCCAGTCATCCAGATATGGAAAATGGAAATCCTCTGCCTTCTTAAAAAGGCCACTACTACTGCCAGGCACTTTGTAAAAACCCTTGGAGCTGATGTTAGGCCAAAGAACATTGCTTTGAACTGGTAATGGCCTGAGGGAAACTTGAACCTGAGGTACTTTCTGTGGGAGCACCTGATGGGAATGTGAAAGTAGGCATCTTTGAGGTCCAGGGAGGCTAGCCAGTCCCTAGCCTTAGAGAGGGAAGAATTATTCCCAGAGTCACCATCTTGAGCCTTGGTTTTAAAAGATGTTTGTTCAGGTATCAGATCTAGGATGGATCACCACTCCCCTGTCTTTTTGGGGGTAAGGAAGTACCTGGAGTACAGACCTTTGCCCCAGTGTAGGGTAGGTACTCTCTCTATGGCTCCTAAGGCCAGAAGAGATGAAACCTCTGCCCTTACGGCAAGGGTTTCGGAGAGACATGCAGGTGGAAAAGATCTGGCTCTCATCTTCGGAAATTTTTTTGAAGCTGAGAACCAGTCCCTGGCTTACTACTTCCAGGACCCACTTGTCTGAAGTAACAGACACCCAGTCCTGGATGAAGTAAGCCAGACTACCCCCTACTGGGATAGGACAGTTGACCTGGGCTGGCCCATCAGGGTGCCTGCTTGGCAGGGGCCTTAGGCTGAGGAGTGGATGCAGCCCTGCTCATCCCCCTTCTGCCTCTCCCTCTGAAGAACCCCCTCTGTGAAAAGGGAGAAGAGGCCTGTGCTCGGTAGAAAGGCCTATGAAAAGGCCTGCCCCTGCCCCTAGAATGCTGCCTCTGAGGAGGTGCCTGCCTCTCCTTGGCCTGTGCACTCCTATAAGTGGTCCTATATTCCTCCATCTTCTTCATGTAATTCTCTGTCTGCTCCCCAAACAGAGAATTACCTTCCACAGGGAAATCCATGGCCTTAGTCTGGGTGTCCTGTGAGAGGCTAGTACATCTGAGCCAAGCCATTCTCCAAAGAGCCACAGATGTAGTCGTGGCTCTTGATGACACATCACTGGAGTCCACAGCAGCATGGAACTGTACCTTAGATGCCTCAATCACATCCGCAGCCATCTCCTCCAGCTCCTTGGCCAGCTGGGGGGAGGCCTGTTTAGCCAGTGCCAGTACAGTGTCCCACCTGGACTTCTGGTACCTGGCTTTATAGGCCATATGATTAGCCTGCCTGAGTGCCAAAGAGGATGCCATGTATTGCTTCTTTGCCAAGGCATCCATCCTCCTGGAGTCTTTATCTGGGGGGTGTGAAGCCAAGGGGACAGTAGCCCTGCCACAGGCTGTAGCCTGCACGACCCCAACATGGCTGCATTGCTGGTAGAAAACCTCCATGTCTGAGTCTGATAAAGTGTTCCTCTTATCCATTCTTCTATCAACAGGAGATACAGAATTAGGAGACTTTAAAATTTTTTGTGTCTGTTTCCCAAAAGATTTGTGCAAGGGAATAGACAGCCTCCTGGACTCTGGGATGTCCATCATCTCTACAAAATCAGGCTCCTCTTGATCCTCTGTAGCTCCCTCCATAGGGAACTGAAGAGTTTCAGCCACTTTCCTGTAAAACATATAGTGGAGAGGGGACTCAGACAGCCTAGGAGCGGAAACACCAGAAGGTCTGTCTGGGGAGATGTCCGGTTCAATGGGCACATTCAGACTTTCTGCTCATCATAATCATCTTGTTCATAATCCCCCTCCTCCTCAAATTCCAGTTCATAAAAATCTTCAGGGGCATATTCCTGAACCGGTGGAACTGACCGAACTGAGCACCTAGCCAATGGAGCCGGATTGGTCAGAACCGGGCGAACCGATTCAGCAATCCGAATCGCTTGGACAATCTTATCGACGGTCGGAACATGAACCTCTGGATCCGAACCAGCTGATTTGTCTTTCCTTTTCCTTTTGTAGGAATCGATCCCTCAGGATCATCTCTCCTCTTGCCCGAAGAAGTATTGCCCTGGTCAGAGGGCACTTCTTCTGGTTCGGTCGGAACCGAACCGGGCTGGCCATCCGGGTCAGCGGACTTCTCTGCCTCCTTTTCTCTAAGTCTACCTAATCTCTTTTCTAGGGTAGACTTAGGAAAATTTTTACAAATTTGCAGTCTGTATCGAGGTGTTCAAACCCCAGACAATAAACACAGGTGGTGTGGGGATCGGCCCAAGCAAAGACTTCCCCATGCTCACTGCAGTGTTGAAACCCTGTGGGCCCGGGTTTTTTCTTGGGTTTCTCAGACATGGCCAACCTACCCAAACTTACCCATTTTTCGGCAACCGCCAGGCAAGACTTCCTTATCGGTTCCTAACCGTGTCACGGGTATTGGAAAAAAACATTTAAAACACGTTCTTTTTAGAACTAATAAGGACCGGTAACCACATACTGAAGCAAAGTACAAGGATTCAGTATATAGGATCGGTTCAGCCAAACCGATTGAACAAACTTACAATTTCCACAAGTAATGAAAAATAACTATCTAGTACTCATGGTACCGCAGACAGAGCCTGAACCAACAATGTGGAACAAATTTGGAATAATTTCGGCTTAAAACCGACACTTTAACCAACACTTTAACCAACTTTTGAACCGAGCTGAAGGAGAAATCTCCGGAGCTACTGTTCAGTAAGGCGGAGTAAAGAATCTGATGGTTGGATTTCAAAGGGCTGCAGACAGAGACCTCAACCGAGCTCGAGCTCAACGTTCTATGCACTGCAAAGAAAATTAACCCTATACTCTCCGCGGCAGTTTAAAGGCTGGAGCTAACTGCAGATTGTCAGAATACAGCAAGACTTCATGTTGTTTGAAGTCGTCCTGTTCAACGCAGAGAGCCTGGAGCTCACTGGTCCATCTGGCAGAAGTCAGTGCCACTAGAAAAACTGTTTTCCATGTGACATACTTCAAATGAGCTGAAGACATAGGCTCAAAAGGGGGGATCCATGAGCTTGGCTGTACACACATTTAGGTCTCAGGCTGGCACCGGTTCCCGGGGGGGGGTGTGCAAGTGGGCTAGACCTTTAAAGAACCTCTTGAAAATAGGGTTTGATGCCATAGAAATATTCTGTCCAGCTGAGATATAAGCAGATGCTGCCTTAGATGTAACTTTAAAGTAGTGGGCTGCAGGCCCAGGGAATGCAAACAAGTAAGGCAGTCCAGTACAGCTGGAACCCCTGCTTGTGCTGGCACCACATCCTTGGTGGAACACCAAATGGAACACCTTTTCCATTTTGAGGCATAGTTTTTCTTGATGGAGGGTTTTCTATACCACCTTAAAATGTCCAGAACACTTTCAGAGAGATGCAAGCCTGCATACTGTAGGTCCTCAAGAGCCATGCCTTGAGCCTGAGGGATCTCAGGTTCAGGTACAGAACCCTCCCTTGATTGGAGGTTAACAGGTTGTACCTCCAAGGAAGGTGTATTGGTTCAGTCACAGACATGGAGAGCAGCAGAGAGAACCATGGCTGCCTGGCCCAGTCTGGTGCTATCAAGATCAGTGATGCTGGCTGGGACCTGAGCTTGAGCAACACTCTGTACACCAGAGGGAAGGGAGGGAATGCATACAGGTGCCTCCCTGACCAATCCAGAGCCAGAGCATCCAGGGGGATTGTTCCCTGAGCTAGAGGTCTGCAACATTATTGTGGCAGGTGATGGTTCTCATGGGGTGCAAAGAGCTCTATATCTCTCTACCCCACCTTTTGAAAATCACTCCCACCACCTGTCTGTTCAAGGCCCATTTGTGATGGGCCTAGTTGATCCGACTCAGAGCATCTGCTAGGGTATTGTCCTTGCCTGGCAGATGAATAGCCTGAAGGGAAACTCCTAGAGACTAGGCCAGACTCCATATTTTCATAGCTTCTGTGCAGAGAGGGTCTGACCTTGTCCCTCCCTGCTTGTTTATGTAATACATTGTGGTGGTGTTGTCTGACCTGTACCACCCTCCCCTACACTAGAGGTGTGAAGGCCTTTATTGCCAACAACACTGCTCTGAGCTCCAACAGATTTATATGCTGGAGTGACTCTGCATTTGACCGTGTGCCGTGGGTGGTGTGATCCCCTAGATGGGCACCCCACCCTAGTAATGATGCATCTGTTGTGAGAACCACTGATGGGGACTCTTGCTGAAAAGGAACCCCTTCCCTTAGGTTGGTTTCCTCTTTCCACCACTGAAGGACCTGAAGTAACGTTTTTGTTACTGGAATTAGCTTTGAGAGAGGATCTCTCCTTTGACACCAGTGTGCCTTTGGTGGAATTGAATGTCTCTCATCTGGAACCTGGAACCCAGGACTGTGCCTGTGGCTGCTGCCATGTGGCCCAGGAGCTGTAGAAACTGTCTTGCAGTTTTCGGTCCGTTGAGGCTAGAAACTTTTGGGATAATGTAAAGGAGCTGAATGAGAAATCCCACTCCCCATCCCCCTCTCAACTCTCCTTTAATGGAACTATCTGCTCTGACCCCCTTGGCGTTGCAGACTGCCTAAACCACACTTTCTCAGACCTGAGTTCAGTCCTGCCCAGTAACTTCTTTGACCCCATCCCAGTAGCACCCCTACCCACTCTCCAGAGACCTCCTTTCTACCTATGTACCATCTCCCCATTGGAGGCTAGACTCCTTCTGCAAAAAGCCGTTAGTAGTAACAACCCCAGAACCGATCTACTGGACACTAGGCTACTTTGTCTGACATTGGATGCTATCCTGGTCCCACTTACCAAGCTGCTCAACCGCTCTCTGTGCCTGGGGCAGTTCCACAGCACATGGAAAACTGCCATCATCACTCCCATCCTAAAGAGTGGTGATCGAGCGACCCCGGGTAACTATCGACCTCTCTCCATCCTTCCCCCACTCTCTAAGGCCCTTGAAAAAGTAGCTGCCAACCAGCTTGCGAATACCAGGCATGCACAATATCCTGTAGCCCTGAACAGCATGGTTTTCATGCAGGTCACAGCACCACAACCGCGCTACTTGAAATCTCCAACTTCCTGCACTCTGCTCTTGATGCTGGAAGTCCTGCCGGTGCCATGTTCATTGACCTCTCCAAGGCCTTTGACATGGTTTGCCATCCTCTCCTGCCTGACTCCCTCAGATGCCTTGGTTTCTCCCCCGGCCCCCTTGCATGGTTCACCAGCTACCTCTCTGCCAGAACTCAGTGTGTAAAAATCAATAGCACCCTATCTGACACATGACCTGCCTGCTCTGGGGTTCTCCAGGGCTCCATTTTAGGCCCTCTCCTCTTCAGTCTCTACCTCAACTGCCTCCCATTGGCCTGCCCAAGTAAGATCCTCCTCTATGTGGATGACGCTGTGCTCTTCACCACTGAGCCCAATCCCAACACACTCCAGACCACCCTCCAACAAGCTTTTGAGAGAGCTGAGCATTGGTTCACATCATGAAGTCTAGTCCTGAACCTAAAAAAGACCAAAGCTATGCTCTTCTCGCATCGCCAAAGCAAAGCCAGTGGTGCCCCCTCATGATACTGCCTAGCACACTAAACCCCATTGAGCAGGTTTCCTCCTACAAGTACCTGGGCATTACCTTTAATTCGGCACTCTCCTTCCATTCCCATATCAATGCCCTTTCTGCTGCCACCAATGTCAGGATTGGACTGTTATACCATCATAGGGAATGCCTACCACAAGAGGCCCTTAGATTGGCAATCACCTCCTCTGTACTTTCGCTAATTGACTATGGGCTGCACATCTATGCTGCAACTAATAACACTGTGTTTGCAAAAATCCAGCTCTCTATAAACAAGGCCTGCAGGCTAATGCTGGGAGCCCCAGGTGCACCCATATGTGCCTGCTGTACTCCACCACCAACTTGCTCAACCTTGAAGAAAGACTCCGCTTCCAAACCTGCCTTCTTGTAAAAAAGACCCTGCTAGGGCTCTCCCCCCCCAGGGTCGCCACCTCCCTGCAGTGTGCCTCCTCAGTCTCCAACCGAGCACTGTTAAAACCTCCCTTATTGTCCCCAGGGTAGGACCCCTATGGCCCAGATCCTTTTGCTATCGGGCTCCCTCCTGGTTCAATTCCCTTCCAGCCAATATAGCTGACTCCACTAAGGTTGGTCCTTTCAAGCTCTCCCTTAGAAGCCATCTGACAAGCACTCGCTGCTTCAGCTGCACATAATCCCCCACCTGCCCCTTACCTTCACCCCTGGGCTGAGTCTGCCATGTCTAAATTTGCTGTATATACCTGGGGTCTCATGCAACATCTACTGACTAATGTAATAAAATATCTCTGGTTGCTACCTGACGTGGTACTCATGTACCTATATTATGGCTACTGTGTTCTACCTATTACCAAGCGTGTACCACCAGTGAATGCCTGTAACACTGGTTGCTTTTTTAATCTACGCGTTACGTACTGTACTGTTTGTCTGCTGTGATGTATTGCTCTCTTGACGAGGTGCCTTAGTAAATGAGTCTATGACTCGAAGGTCTGTAAACCGATGATCTAACAAATAAAATAAATAAATAGGTTGAAGGAGCCTGCAATCAGCGGAATACTTCTTACCCTGTCCAGATGCAGGTAGGCCTGCCCTCCTGGGTATTTAGGTCTGCTAGTATGAACTGCAGTACTTGTGCAGGGAGAAGGACAGACTTTTTGAGATTTATCAGAAACCCTAGGGACTCTGAGAGCCCTTGGGTGAACTGCAAATGTTCCCTTACCTGTTGTGATTTTCCTACCACCAACCAGTCATCCAAGTATGGGAAAACTGTGACACCTAACCTTTGTAGGTGTGTGACAACCACTGCCAGGCACTTTGTGAACTCTCTTGGAGCAGAAGTGAGACTGAATGGCAGGATTGAGAACTGGTAATGACCTTAGGGGAGTCTGAACCTGAGGTACTTTGTGCGAGACTCCCTTGTGTGGATGTGGAAATAAGTATCTTTTGGGTCCAGAGATGCCAGCCAATCTCCTCTTTGGAGTGTTGGCAGAATCAGTGCTAGGGTTACCATTTTGAACCCTGGCTTTATTAAATGTCTGTTTAGTACCCTTAGGTCTAGGATAGGCCACCACTCCCCATTTTTCTTTGTTGAGAGGAAGTATCTTAAATAAAATCCATTCCCCTTTTGTTGTTGGGGCACAGGTTCTACCGCCTTTGACAACAGTAGTTTTTGTACCTCTTTTTCCAGTAGCTTCCTTTCTGCATTGGAAACTAACTTGAACACTCTGATTCTTAAAGTAGGAAGGGATTTGAAACTTAGGGACAAACCCTGACTCACTACTTCCAGGACCCACTTGTCCATGGTGATCTGCTGCCAAGCCTGGGAATACTGAGCCAGCCTACCCCCTACTGGTAGTGGGGAGGTGGCTTGGGAAAACATGTCAGGGGGCTTGTTTTCCTTGTGGCTGGGCCTGGGAACCATGCCTGGAACCCCTTCTGTCCCTGCCCCTAAAGTACCCCTGCTGTGGGTACTGCTGAACCTGGAGTACAGCTATGGCCTGGTCAAAAGGCCTACTGTGGAAAGATCTACCCCTGCCTCCCCTTCCATAGGGCCTAGTGGAGGGAGAGGCCTTTTCTTTAGCAGAATTGCTTCTGCAGGTGGCTTTGTATTTGTCCACCTTTTTCATGTAAGCCTCTGTCTTATCTCCAAAGAGGGAATGATTCTCAACAGGAAAGTCCATAGCCTTGAACTTTGTGTCCTGAGTGAGGTTTGTGGCTCTCAGCCAGACAAACCTCCTCTGTGCGACAGTGTTAGCCATCCACCTGGCAGCAGTATCATTAGTGTCTAGTGCCATCTGAAATTGGTATTTGGCTGTCTCCAGGCCAAACCTAGCAATCTCAGCGAAATCAGCTGAGGCTTTGTCTGCCATAGCCAGGACAGACTGCCACAAAGATTTTTGGTATTTGGCTGCATAAGCCTGAACATTTACTTGTCTGATGGCCAAGGAGGCTGACAGGTATCAGTTTTTCTTGGAATCTTTCTCCAGGGGATGAGATGCCAGAGGTACTTTTGCCCTGTCACAGGCAACAGCTTGTACCACCCCTGGTGATCAGGGTGGAAGAACAACCATTCAACCCTCTCCCTATCCAGCTGGTATTTCTTGTCCAACCTCTTATCTAAGGGAGGGACAGAAGAAAAAATTACTCGCCTTAGTAATTGTGTTTCTTCTACTGGAGTCTTGCTGTATTCTGACATATGCAGTTAGCCCCAGCACTTGAACTGCTCCGGAGAGGAAAGAGTTAACTCTATGCAGAAGTATAGAATGTTGAGCTCGAGCTCGGTTCAAACCACTGTCTGCAGCACTTCAAAGTGTAACCGTCTGATTCTTATGAGCTAATGTTAACTAACTGCACTTCCTAAATGGAAATTGTAAAGCAAAAACTAGCCAACAGGCAACAATTTTTTGGTTCCCCTAAAGACTCAAGTCGAGAACCCAAACAAATAACCAGGTAGTGAACCAAAATATAATTACAACAAACAACATAAGCATAACCCACTCGCCTTTCTAAAAAGGAGGAGTGTCAAGTGCACCCCTGAGGTGCAACACTATACCTGCCAGCCCACTTCCCAAAAACAAGTTCTGAGAGGGGAGGCAGGGAGGGAAGTCAGAATACAGCAAGACTCCATTAGAAGAAACACAATTACTAAGGTGAGTAATTTTTTCTTCAAACAACATGAAGTCTTGCTGTATTCTGACATATGCAGACTACCAAGCAGTATCTCCAAGGAGGAGGGAGAGAACCTACTTTGGGAATAGGATCTGAAGTATTGCTGTGCCAAACCGAGCATTACTCCTAGCCTGGATATCCAGAGAGTAATGCTTGGTAAAGGTATGGACTGTTTTCCAGGTGGCTGCTTTGCCTATTTCTAGTAATGGTATATCTCTGGCAGCAGCCAGGGAAGCAGCTGTACCTCTAGTCGAATGAGTCCTCAGGCCTGAGGGGGGTATTTTGCCTAGCTTTTCATAGCAGAACTGTATACAAGAGACAATCCATCTGGCAATAGTTCTCTTAGTAGCAGGTTTACCCTTTCCCATTTCACCATAAGTGAGAAACAACTGAGGACAGTCAAACCTAAGTGCCTTAGTATGCTCAATGTAGTAGCTAAGTGCCCTCTTAACATCCAAACTGTGTAATCTTCTCTCTCCTGAAGAAGAATGATCAGTGAAGAACACAGGAAGAGACTTGGACTGGTTCAGATGAAAATCTGAAACCACATTGGGTAAGATCCTCCTATTGGTTCTAAGGACCACTGTATCTCTATGGAATGAGATAAAATCAGGCTCCACTGACAGAGCTTGTAACTCACTAATATGCCTAGCAGAAGTGATAGTTACCAGGAACACAGTTTTCCAAGTCAAGTACTTAAGTTCTGCTGAAGTCAGTGGTTCAAAAGGGGGTTGCATAAGCTGAGCAATGCAAACATTAAGATCCCAAGCAGGGGTAGGGTCCTTAAAAGGAGGGTTGATATGTAGCAAACCTTTAAAGAACTTACAGGAAACAGGGTGAGATGCCAGGAAGGAAACCTTCCCCACTGATAGGAATGCAGAGACAGCTGCTAAGTGTACATTCAGAGTGGCTGGCCTGAGGCCTAAGCCATTAAGATGAACCATATAATCCAGAACTGTAGCCAAATCAGTAGTATCTGGAAGGACATCCCTATTGGAGCACCAAATGCTGAATCGTTTCCATTTGGAATTATAAGTTTTTCTGGTGGCAGGTTTTCGAGAGGCTTTAAGAATATCCAGAAGCCCCTGAGACAGATGCAGACTTGCATACTCTAACTCTTCAAGAACCAAGTTTAGAGACTTAAAGACCAAAGGTTGGGATACCATATCATTCCCTGAGAGGAGGTTAACAGATTGTGCTTCTTGAGAAGAGATAAGGGAAGATGGACTGCTGGGACATCAGTAGAGGATACCAAGGCTGTCTAGCCCAGTATGATGCAATCAGGATCACCTTGCATGATTATGACCTTATCTTGACCAGAACCTTGAACAACAGAGGAAAGGCATACAGGAATTTCCCCTTCCAATCTAGAACCAGAGCATCCAGGGGAACTGAGCCCATGACTGGGGGTCTGCAACAGAAGAGAGGGAGCTGATGATTGTCTGGGGCTGCAAAGAGATCTATCTCTGGAGTGCCCCACCTTGAGAAAATTACTTTCAACACAAAGGGGTCCAGGAACCATTCGTGATGGCCCTGAGATATCCTGCTCAAAGCATCTGCTAGCACACTGTCCTTCCCTGGAAGGTGGACTGCTACCAGAGATGCCTGCAGAGAATAAGCCAGAGACCATAATTTCATGGCCTCCATGCACAAGGCCGTAGACTGAGTGCCTCCCTGCTTGTTGATGTACCACATGGTGGTGATGTTGTCTGTCCTGACCTGAACCACCTTGTTCTTTACTGAGTCCGAGAAAGCTTGGAGAGCCAGGTATACTGCCCTGAGCTCCAGAAGATTGATATGAAGTAGAGACTCCTGAGGGGACCACACTCCTTGTGCTGTGACGGCTCCCAAGTGAGCTCCCTAGCCCAGGAGCATCTGTGGTTAACACCACTGAAAGGGGACAACCCTGCCCATTCGGGCTCTCTCCTCTCAAACAAACTGCATTCTGCAGTTTGATAAGCAGAACAAAGAGAAGCTGCCCGATGCTCACCCTCCAAGTAAGGGGACAACTCTGCCCTTTCGGGCTCTCTCCTCTCAAACAAACTGCATTCTGCAGTTTGGTAGGCAGAACGAAGAGAAGCTGCCTGAAGCTCACCCTCCAAGCAAGGGGACAACTCTGCCCTTTCAGGCTCTCTCCTCTCAAACAAACTGCATTCTGCAGTTTGGTAAGCAGAACAAAGAGAAGCTGCCCGCCGCTCACCCTCCAAGCAAGGAACATGTTGGAACCCAGAATTTTGGCATCTACCCCTGGAAGAATATCACTTGCCCCTGTCGGCCAGTGTTTCTCACACTTTGTGCAGCAATACAAAAGTCTTCTAGGAACTGCTGCCAAGAAATTGATGCTAGGACTGACCTCTGCTTGACATATTCTTGATTTCTCACTTTAAGCAATGTTTAGTCTGATGTAGAGATTTCTTAAGAGTTGATTTAAGTTTTGAGATAGGTCTTAAGGTACTGTGATTTTGCTATCTGCCCTGAGCGCTGTGCCCCTTCTCTTAGAGCTGTAAGTCTGTGGGCTACATCCTTGACCTCAGTGTCCCATTGAGGCTGCTGCAGTGCCCCCCCTAAAACAAAACTTGCTTCAGAACCTCCCTGCCTGTTCTTTTTTTTTGTGCTGACTTTTCCGTTAGCAGATTATATCCTTTAGCCACTAGAGGGCCCAGTTATAAGCACACTTACCCAATCCAACACAATATAGTTCTTGTCTCATTTCACTTATTGTGTGGTCAGTCTATCACTATTCATCTGTCTTTGCCCCCCCTCTTCTACTGATTGATACTGATTTTTCCCATTTGCAGCTTATAGTCTTTTTGCCCACTAAAGGGGTTTTCCCCCAACCATTCCAAAGCTGCTGTACATCTCCTTACTCTCTTCTACTCCTGGCACTCTTCCTTTACTGCTCAGCTGCTATGGGTACCTACACTCCATTACTAAGTCTGCTCTCCTTCACCCTCTTAGTACAGACCTCACACACACTGGAGCACCTTTTCTCCACACTAGGCACCTCATCCCCAGACTACCCCACAGTGACTCGGCCCTCCCCACCCTCGACACACCTGTGACCCCCCAACACCCCCACCCTGCCAACACCCCCACTCCCTCCGCTCTCCAATGCCTGACCTGGACCCAGCTCTCCCCTGCCATTCCCACCCTTCGCACTTTATCTATCCCATGCACCCTGATTCTAAAGTCCTCAGTTGGGTGTCGACCCAAGGGTCTCCATCACCACAGGCCACTAACCAGAATAATTACACTGCTATTATTATTTTATCTGGTAATACGAACATACGAAATTTGCCAGCAGATAAAGGCCTAGAGGTCTATCAAGTCTGCTCGAATGTGCAGCTAGCACCCCTTATTCTGCAGCTGCCCTCCCTCCCACCCTCTCCTTTCATTAACCTCCCCTTGTCCTGTCCCATCCTCGCTTGAAGCAGTCCACTGTTCTACTGCATACCACTTCAGCAGGTAATGCATTCCACCCAGCCACCACCCTCTCTGTAAAAAAGTGTCTCCTCATCTCCCTCCTGAACCTTCCTCGCTCCAGTCTCATATCATGGCTCCTGGTGGCCCTCTCCTCCCTTACTTTGAACAGCCCCTCTGTACCTATCTTGTTTATTCCTTTCATGTATTTAAAGGTTTCAATCATGTCATCCCTGTCTCTCCTCTCCTCCAGTGAGCACATGTTCAACTCCTTCAACCTCCTCTTGTATGATAAGTCTCCCAGCCCCTTGATCATCTTAGTCGCTCTGCACTGCACCCCCTCCAGTAACTTAATGTCCCTCTTCAGATATGGACGCCAGTACTGCACGCAGTACTCCAGGTGTGGTCTAACTAATGACCTATACAGTAGCAGAATCACCTCCTCCCTCCTCTAGGATATACCTTGCAATACAACCCAGCATTTTGTTGGCCTTGCAGCTGCCTTCCTACATTGTGCCGAGTTGTTCATTGACCCTGTAATGAGCACACCAGATCCTTCTCCTCCTCCTCTGTCTGAGCTAGCTGCACTCCCTAGCTGGTAATCCTCCTTGGGTTCTTCATCCCAAAATGCAGTACCTTGCACTTTTGGCATTAAAGCCCAGTTGCCAGGTGTCTGACCAGGTTTCAAGCTTTGCCAGGTCATCCTGCAACTCCTGCCATCCCCCTAGGTCATCCACCACCGCGCCTACCTTGGTATCATCAGCAAACAGACTGATCTTGCTCTTGATGTCCCATGATATGTCTGCAATGAATATCCCAAACAACACTGGTCCCAACACTGAGCCCTGTGGAACACCGCTTGTCACTGCTGTAACCCCTAGATGGCGCTATCCCAGGGGCTACTACCCCTGCCTGATTTGCCACTAACAGGTTGAGGGGCCTGGATCCAATGGCGGGTGCCTCCACCCAGAGGTCAGGGTTTGCAATAGTTAAACTAACTTGGTCACAGCCCTCTGGGACACTGCAACCCCTTTCTTCCCACTAGTGGCCCACACAATATATCAGAATTACCTTCACAGTATACACTTACCCCAGGTCTGGTTCCGCACTGGGACCTCCTGTGAAATGAGATACAGTGCAACAATCACAGTACAGTACTTTAACATAGACAAATACCTCAGGCAGTATAACTTGCTGAAACAAGCAGCTCTGATTTATTTAGGGGATATAACAAGGACAGGGGAAATCAGGTTAATTAGCTTATCACTCTAATAATCTACCTATGGCTCTGTGCACAGGCCTATCCCTATCAGTTACTGTCCCTGGGTACCCAAGCCCTAGTGGCTAGTCCAAACCGTGGGCAGCTGGTAGGGGCCCTTTCACACAGAGAAAAGGAGAATTAAACAGTCAGCAGTACAGTAATTCCATTTGGATTTAATGTGGCAATTCAACAGGAGCGACCTGAATTAGTACTCACGACCTCCAAATAAGATAGGGTCCTTCAATGTCAGCAGGGCTCACTTGAGGTACACAAACCTCTTCATACATCCATATAAAAGAAAGCACTATACCAGGTAGGCTGCATCTGTATCCCGATCGCATTACTGCACAATACCCAGGAGAACACACAGCAGATTCAGTTCCTGACAGACCGAGTGTAATTTTCAGCAATTCCTCCAGTCTTCTACAGGGTGAGCCTGGTTTCTACTCTTCAGAGATCCTTTGATTCTTTTCACAGGACGGATTCAGTCCTAACAAGCTGCAGACCGGAACTCTGGGCCTTACACACGTTTGACTAAACTGCACTGAAAAGCACAGGGCTCTTCCTTCTTCACTGCCAAAGCTCAACTCAAACTCCAACCGACAAAACCGGCACTTCCTTTGAGTTCCTCCCAGTTCTTGACTGATTGGCTGTCACTCACAATAGACTGCTGCTGTTGGTCCAAAAGGCACTGAAGTCTAAACTACATCTTCCAGAGTCACTGCCCATACAATCCTCTTGTGGCTGGCTCAGATTATGAGTCCAAGTTCTGATTCGTCCAAGACACCATTTTAGAGCTAGCTTACCCCACACTGATTGGTCCAGTTCAGCAGTTCAAAACTAGAATGGGAACTAGCAGACACAGTTCTGACTGCAAAGAAAGCAGGTTAGACAAACTGTAATTTCATTATTACTCTAAATAATTTCTGGCAAACAGTTACATCTTTCAGATAGGTTCCCTTTGCACTCCTAGTGACTGCAAAATGAAGTGAATTGGCAGCAGCTCAAGTGGTACTCAGAGAAGCACACAGTCCCCCATACAAACTAATTATGTCTGCAAGCAGACAGCTCTTAAAGAGACAGTACCAGAGGCTCTAAAACACTCACTGATAAATGGCTTAAATGCCAAACACCATTCAGGCTTGGAGCATTCAAGCAAGCTCCTGGAAGTCTTTTGGGAACCCCCATTTGCAGGGGTTACACCCTTCCTGGTTTGGGAAAGCTTGACGTCCCTGTCAAGCAAGTACCCCATAAGTTTTAACTGCAACCACATACATTTGCATTAGGCTCGCATATGTAATCATCAGTCAATATATCATTTACCAAGAACACATTTCTGAAACATTGCAGTACGTCACTTTACACAGTATTACAACACATTGTACCATAACTCAAGTTATTACCTCTTGTACATGAAACCTGAAGAGAGGGCCCTTCCTATCAGTTACCTTGGGGCTGGATGGGGCAAGGCACCATACTTAGAGGGCAACACAAGTAACTTGGAGCCAGCACTGATGCTCAGTTTGGGCAATGAGCTCGGGGACACATACACTCCTTTATGGACAACATTGAGAGGCAAGTCCACAGGCCTCCCAAGTGAATCATAACTGAGGTGCACCACAGGCTTTACAGCTCGACCAGTCTTTCTAGGGGAACTGTTATAGTCTCTGCACTCTGAGCCTCATTTTCAGCATTGTCCTCACTTGTCAGGGGAGTCTCCATGGGGTAGAGAGGCTAGAACTTGGGGCACTTTCAGCTCCAGGAGTTACAGTTTCTGAGTCCACAACATTTGGCTCGCATGGAGCTTTCGGACACTGGCAGTGGACTGTCAGGGCACTCAAAATACTCTTCTTGTTCGGGTGTATCACCAGTCTGCCCCAATCTATCATTTTCTCCTGAAAGCTCAAACAGTTCAACCATGCACAATGATTCCATTTCATCTGATCTGATGCTTTGCACTTCACTTTCTGGGAGCATTGGCTCAGGGATGAAGCTGGGGCTTAGACAGTCCAGAAGGCCCAGCTTCATCTCCAGTATTGACTAGGGATTGCCCCAAACAATTGACTCAGTTCGTAAGAAGGATAGTATTCAAAGTCACTCACTTTCTTCCGATATGGACTGACAGTCATGCTCAACTGGGACTTTGTAGGTGGAACACTTTAACTTTGCTTCTGTAGGTGCAGACTTTCTTGATCTTTTCTAGCAGCAGCTCTAGTCACTGGTCCAGAGGGGCATCTTCTAGGGCTCAGACTCAATTAAGATTTGTCCAATGGGCAGTAAATGATTTCTATGCAATGTTTTTACATCTTTGAATTATTCTCAGGCCTTACTTTGTACACTGGCAGATCATCTAGTTTGCCCACTACAATGTGAGGGAGATGGTGCCATCTGTCAGCAATCTTGTGCTTGCCATGCAGTCCCAGATTTCTTAGCAATACCCGATCTCCCTCCTGGAGTTCCTGTGCTTTCACCTTTTTATCATACCTTTCTTTGTTGGCCAGATTTCTTTTGGCAGCCATGGTTTGAGCCAGTTGGTACGCATGAGTTAGCTGGGCCTTTAACTTTTGCACATACTGTAAATAGTTGTCAGCTTGAACCCCATCAGGAGAGACCCCAAAACACACATCTACTGGTAGTCGAGCTTCTCTTCCAAACATCAGGCGGTAGGGGGAGAATCCAGTGGCATCACTTTTGGTGCAGTTATAAGCATGTACCAGGGTGCTAATTTGTTGGCTCCATCTAGGCTTGTCCTTTGGGTGCAGGGTGCCTAGCATATCTAGCAAAGTGCGGTTGAAACGTTCAGGCTGTGGGTCCCCCTGGGGGTGGTAAGGAGTGGTTCTGGACTTTCGCCTCCCCCACAGAGAAAGCATCTCTTTGATCAGACGACTCTCAAAGTCTCTCCTTGATCAGAATGGATTCTTTGTGGAGCCCCATAGTGAACAAAAAAGTTTTCTACAAGTACTTTGGCCACAGTGGATGCTTTCTGGTCTTTGGTGGGGAAAGCTTGGGCATATCTCGTGAAATGGTCAGTGACCACCAGCACATTACTGATATTTCTTCGATCTGACTCCAAACTCAGAAAATCAATACAGACCAGCTCCATGGGTGCACTGGTGGTGATGTTAACAAGGGGGGCAGCCCTCTGGGGCAAAGCTTTCCTCTGTAAGCAGCGACTACAAGTTCGAATGTGTTGCTCCACATCAGCCCCATCTTAGGCCAATAGAATCTGGATCTCACCAAGTCAAGTGTTCTGTCTATACCAAGGTGCCCCATGTGGTTGTGCAAGGACATCAGTACTGAGTCTCGAAGGCAGTGGCAGCACTAGTTGTTGTTTGTCTACTTGTCCCCTCTGTCTACTGTTTCTCTGTATAACAGTTTATTGATCAGTTTCAACTTAGGACCTTCTTTGTATAACAGTGCAGTTCTCAAATCAGTGGAGCGTAATTTGGACACATCTTTTCCTGCATAGAGGGCTTCTAAAGCTGCTTTGATCATGGGATCGCGGGATTGAGCCCGCCGAATACTGTCATTGTCCAGCTGAGGCAGTGCACCAATGTCTATTGCAGAAAAGTGGCAATAAGCAGCAGGTATGCAATTCTCAGAGGCTCCCAAGCAATCCACCATGCAGTCCACTGCGTCCGTGGACATTTGTTCCTCCCTGTCAAACTTCTGGCACAGTGCCCGAATGTCAGGTTCTGCCAATCGGACCCAATCATTCTGGGGAACAGGCCTCCGGGAGAGAGCATCAGCATCTATGTGGTTCAGACCTGCTCGGTATTCGAGAGCATAGTCATATGTAGATAATGCAGAAAGCCACCTATGGCCAGTGGCATCCAACTTAGCTGAGGTCTGCACATAGGTCAAAGGATTATTGTCAGTTTTTATTAGTATTTTAGCCCCATACAAGTACTCATGGAATTGGTCAACAATAGCCCACTTCAAAGCTAGGAACTCTAACTTATGTACAGGATAGTTCTTTTCGGATGGGGTCAGGCTTCTACTGGCAAAGGCCACTGGTCTCAGGCCATTCTCGTGCTCTTGGTACAACACAGCCCCAACCCTTGCAAGCTAGCATCAGTGTGCAGGACGTAAGGTTTTCTTGGATCGGCATAGGCCAGCACTGGAGCATGGGTAAGTTGATATATGATCTCATGAAAAGCAGTCTCACAATCAGGAGTCCAGCGGGCCCCAAATACTTCACTCGGATGAAAATACACTCTTTCAGTCTTGAGGGACGCTGACTTTGGTATTTTTGTGGGTTGGGGATACCCTTGAGTAGGTTAAGTAAAGGGTGGATCACTCTTGAATAGTCCTTGATGAAGCGCCGTAATAACCACAGAATCCCAGGAATCTTTGCAGTTCTTTTAGATTTTTGGGCTGTGGCCAGGTGGTCAAGGCCTCAACTTTACTTGGGTCGGTCTCTATTCCCTCGGTGGATACTATGTGTCCCACATACTTTACTGATGTTTGAAAGAATTGACACTTATCAATGGACAGTTTAAGGCCAAAGTCCTCCAGTCGGTCCAATACCTTAAATAATCTGCTCTCATGTTCCTCCAGTGAGCTGCCAAACACAATAACATCATCTAGGTATACCAGGCACTCTAGTAAGTTCATGTCCCCCACTGCACGCTCCATCAATCGTTGAAAAGTGGCTGGGGCACCTGAAATCCCTTGAGGCATCCTCATGAATTCATAAGCCAAGTGGACAGATAAAGGCCGCCTTCTCACGGTCCTCTGGGGCCATCGGATCTGGTAGTACCCACTGCGGAGATCCAGCACAGAGAACCACTTGCTCCCGTTTAGGCAGTCCAAGCATCCTGAATGCGGGCATTGTGTACTGATCAGGGATAGTCCCGGTTTAAGGTGCGATAATCCACACACATCCTTACTGTTCCATTCTTTTTCCTCACTACCACAATGGGGGAAGCATAAGGGCTTCTGGATTCTTGTATTACACCAGCAGCTAACATCTCTTGCAGATGCCGTCTCACATCATCTATGTCAGCAGGTGCCAGGCGTCGAGACCTCTCACGAAATGGTCTTTCGTCATGCAGCCGGATATTGTGCTCAGCTCCTTGCACGCATCCTACATCCCACTCCTTTAAAGAAAACACCTGGTCTCTCTGGGCAAGCTTCTCACTGATCCTCACTTTCCATTCAGCTGGCAGCGGGGAGTCGCCGAAATCAAACAAGTCAGGCGTTACTCTGTCATTCTTCCTTGAACTCTTGCTGCTGGGTAGCACTGCAGTGTCTGCACAATGCACATTAGCCAGGATGCAACCTCTGTTTACTCGAATGTCTCTTTCAGACACATTATGAACTTGGACCATTACCCTTCTGGCATAAGCATGGGCTCTAGCGGGCAAAATACTAGGCTTGACCAGCAGTCCCTCTGGCAATTTTCCATCGCCTGGTGCATCCAACATTAATATTTTATTCTTAACATCCTTTCTGATACGGACCTCTCCTGTAAGGTACACTGGGCATTTGGTGCCAGGATCAGAGACTCAGGATCCTTCTTCCATACAATTCGACCGGTTCCTCTGGTTCTGTTTTTTCAGCATCTCTCTGTGCCTCATAGGCCTTCTTAATTAAAGCCGGAACTCTTAAAGCTCTACTAGTCTTTGACCCTGTTTTCATAACACAACTGTGCCAGCCTTCCGAACATATGAGCATTTGTTCCAATCAACAAAGGGACACCATCATACAGTCCAGTGGGGGACACACTAAGGCTAGGGTCTCTACTTGTTCGGCCACTCCAGCCACGGAGGTGGGGAAAGACAGCCAAATTCGGATATACCGGAATAGGGTAGGCCTTCTCACTTAACCCCCATACATCAGCAGTCCTTCTAATGGTTGTAAGGGTATGTCTGACAAATGCTTCTGATACCAATCCTGGAACATAATTGTCACTTGGGAGCCACTGTCTAATACAGCTCTTGTAGACACTCCATTCACCTTACAGTGGTTCCATGGAGGGACCCACTATTCTGGACCAGTCTGGAGAGGCGGTAGTGGGGACCTGGGCAACTGACCTTGCCACAAAGGACGTGAATTAGCATTTTGGTGCCCTCACTGGGATCATGTCGTGCACCTCTTAACCACTGATTTGTTCTCCAAGCTCCTTTGTAGCCTATATGCAACTTTGTCAGTGTCTTTGGGGACTGGCATTCCTTTCATGTGCCCATCTTTCCCACAATTATAGCAAAACATACTTTCTGGAGTTTGAGCTGGCGAGCGCCACACTGGGAGCCAGGGCGGGGTATTACTAACTGGAAACCTGGGTGCCATCTCTGTCTGCGGCGTGATAAGCATTTTGAGACATCTCGTCAGTTTCTCCACTTCCATGGTCAAGGAATTGAGTTTGAGCTGTTATCAGCAGGAGATACATGGGTGGGTACCCCACCCCATAGCAGATGCAGTCGGATATAGGTCAGGGCCTGTGACTTGCAGGCGTGGCCTTCATAAAGGGACTGTTTTGAATTCCCGATCTCTCTCAACAGTTCGCCCATTGTGGCATATCTTTTCCTTGTCAGAGCACTCATTGACTGTCAACCTCTGCCCCTGAACTTCACTTGATGGGTCACCTCAGTCACTCGGTCGTAGCCACAGCTGTTGGTGCAGGTACCTCCGAGGTCGCCTTTTCTCAACTCCTCAATTTCTCTCATTAACTCATCATAGGAGGGTGGGATTCCAGTCGATTTGCCAGGCGTAACTGAAGCAACAGCAGTTCTGAGAAGGGGCAGACTTAAGGATTCTGTCCAGTCTGGTTCGGTCCAGTTCAATCGCTGGCAAACTACCCTTCTGAGGCATTCTTGCAACAATTTTTCCAGCCGAGAGACATACACAGACAACAACTCCCTTGGTACTGTTGTGCATTTCTTACTTCCACCATAGGTCCTCATCAGAATCTGGGCTCCCACATTCTCCAAGGCCTCAAGATAGGCCTGTGCAGTCGCTCAGGGTTACTGGGCCCGCTTAGCACGGATGGTAGCCAGGGCAGGACCTCGGAGGCTCTCACTAACCTCTTTCGCCGCTCTTCCGAGCATTGCCATTCTAGCACTTGGGGGCAACATAGTCTATCCAGGTCTCCCAGTCATCCTCCCTTGGGGTGGGGAGGTGCCAGAGAAGATCCTCAACCTTCGGTAAGAGTCGTGACTAATGGCAGGTGCAGAAATAGGAGTCTGCATTGGTTCAGCCACTATCACGGGCACTGGAGCAGGAGAGGGTGTTGGGGAGGAACACCCCAGGTGGCAAGAATAGTTTCTTCAAGTCCTCCACAGTTTTCCCTCCCAGCAACCATTCAGCAAATTTCTCCTCAAAAGTTTCAGATAGTGGTGGGGCTGATTCCCCGGTCTTTACTGTCCTAGTTATCACCTCCAAGCAGTGAGGGCTCCTCTGGGGTAATGGTCTGTGGCACTTTGGAGCTATCTATGGGATCCTAACTCTACTAGGGCCAGGAAAGTGTGGGTGAGCAGATTAGCATGCCGACCCACCACCACAGGGTTTTGTAAACCTTCCACCTTGGAAGTACTCCTGCACAGTGTCCGTATTGATACCCAGGGGATGTCCAGGATAAGCATAGCATTTGGGGTCGATCTCCTCCCAGTACACCACTCCACCAGCCGGTGCACAGCCACTTCTGTCGAGGTACCCATTTTTTCTTAACAGTGGTTGCATAAATATGGCCACTAGGGGACACACAATCCCAGCGGTGAGCCTCCAAGATGTAACCCCTAGATGGCGCTATCCCAGGGGCTACTACCCTGCCTGATTTGCCACTAACAGGTTGAGGGGCTGGATCCAATGGCGGGTGCCTCCACCCAGAGGTCAGGGTTTGCAATAGTTAAACTAACTTGGTCACAGCCCTCTGGGACACTGCAACCCCTTTCTTCCCACTAGTGGCCCACACAATATATCAGAATTACCTTCACAGTATACACTTACCCCAGGTCTGGTTCCGCACTGGGACCTCCTGTGAAATGAGATACAGTGCAACAATCACAGTACAGTACTTTAACATAGACAAATACCTCAGGCAGTATAACTTTGCTGAAACAAGCAGCTCTGATTTATTTAGGGGATATAACAAGGACAGGGGAAATAGGTTAATTAGCTTATCACTCTAATAATTCATTTATGGCTCTGTGCACAGGCTCTATCCCTATCAGTTACTGTCCCTGGGTACCCAAGCCCTAGTGGCTAGTCCAAACCGTGGCAGCTGGTAGGGGCCCTTTCACACGAGAAAGGAGAATTAAACAGTCAGCAGTACAGTAATTCCATTTGGATTTAATGTGGCAATTCAACAGGGAGCGACCCTGAATTAGTACTCACGACCTCCAAATAAGATAGGGTCCTTCAATGTCAGCAGGGCTCACTTGAGGTACACAAACCTCTTCATACATCCATATAAAAGAAAGCACTATACCAGGTAGGCTGCATCTGTATCCGATCGCAATTACTGCACAATACCAGGAGAACACAGCAGATTCAGTTCCTGACAGACCGAGTGTAATTTTCAGCAATTCCTCCAGTCTTCTACAGGGTGAGCCTGGTTTCTACTCTTCAGAGATCCTTTGATTCTTTTCACAGGACGGATTCAGTCCTAACAAGCTGCAGACCGAACTCTGGGCCTTACACGTTTTTGACTAAAACTGCACACTGAAAAGCACAGGGCTCCTTCCTTCTTCACTGCCAAAGCTCAACTCAAACTCCAACCGACAAAACCAGGCACTTCCTTTGAGTTCCTCCCAGTTCTTGACTGGATTGGCTGTCACTCATAGACTGCTGCTGTTGGTCCAAAAGGCACTGAAGTCTAAACTACATCTCCCAGAGTCACTGCCCATACAATCCTCTTGTGGCTGGCTCAGATTATGAGTCCAAGTTCTGATTCGTCCAAGACACCATTTTAGAGCTAGCTTACCCCACACTGATTGGTCCAGTTCAGCAGTTCAAAACTAGAATGGGAACTAGCAGACACAGTTCTGACTGCAAAGAAAGCAGGTTAGACAAACTGTAATTTCATTATTACTCTAAATAATTTCTGGCAAACAGTTACATCTTTCAGATAGGTTCCTTTGCACTCTAGTGACTGCAAAATGAAGTGAATTAGCAGCAGCTCAAGTGGTACTCGAGAAGCACACAGTCCCCCATACAAACTAATTATGTCTGCAAGCAGACAGCTCTTAAGAGACAGTACCAGAGGCTCTAAAAACACTCACTGATAAATGGCTTAAATGCCAAACACCATTCAGGCTTGGAGCATTCAAGCAAGCTCCTGAAGTCTTTTGGGAACCCCCATTTGCAGGGGGTTACACTGCCCTGGGTGTGAGAGCTCCCCACCCACCACCACCCTCTGTTGCCTTCCCTGCAGCCAGTTTCCTACCCATCTCACCAGCTTTGCACCCGCCCCGTGCCTACTAACTTCCTTCCCAGCCTTCCATGTGGCACTGAGTCGAATGCCTTACTGAAGTCCAGATACAGGACATCCACTGCATAGCCCCTGTCCAGTTGCCTAGTTACCCAGTCATAGAACTCGACCAGGTTGGTTTGGCAGGATCTGCCACATATGAAGCCATGCTGTCTGCTGTCCTGTAGTCCTTTGGCCTCTAGGAGGGCCACCAGTCTCTCCTTCAGGATAGTCTCCATTAGCTTACCCACGATGGATGTGAGGCTCACTGGTCTGTAGTTTCCCTGTTCATCCTTGGGACCACTCTTGTGGAGGGGCACCACATGAGCTATCCTCCAGTCCTGAGGTACACACCCCGAATGTAGTGAGGCATTAAATAGGTCTGCCAAAGGTCCCAAGGACCTCTGCCAGCTCCTTCAGTATCCTGGGTGGATGCCATCTGGGCCTGGCGCCTTGTCCACCCTCAGTGCCTTCAAACCCTCTCGAACTCTGCTCTCCATGATTTCCCCATCTGTCACCACTCCCCCCCGCTTCTGCCATTTCTCCCACCTTGGGTGTCACCCCACTCTCTCTTTGGTAAATACTGAGCAGAAGTACTCATTTAGTGCTTCCGCCTTATCGCACCCTGCTTCCACCCAACCCCCCTCCTTCCTAATCCTTACTATGTGGTCCTTACAGCTCCTTTTCTCCCTGATGTACACCCAAACCCAGGACCTATTGCTTCTAGCCCTTCTAAACCCTGTACTGCAACTGGCCTCCGCTTTGCATCCTTAAACATTTGCAGTCTCCTAAAGAAATCTGCTGCCCTCCAGTGCTGGGTCATTCAACATCAACCTGACATAATTGCACTGGTAGAGACTTGGCTCTCCAAATCCACCCTGACTCTGCTATCACTCTCCCTGGATATACCATCTACAGGGAAGACCAAGTAGGCAAATGCGGTGGTGGTTGCGCACTACTCGTACAGGACTCCCTTATAAGTCAGGCACTCCCAGCTCCTAAACCTGATTATGTAGCCCAAGCCCTCACCTTAAAAATCACACCTGACCCCACTCGAGGCCCTCTCTTCCTCACGGCCTCCTACATACCCCCGAGGAATCAAAACCAAGCGGTCCAGTCCCTCATTGACTATCTCACATCTCTCCCTCACAAAGTGGAGCAAGTCATCCTAGGTGACCTCAATGTTAAATGGCTTGCCTCCACTGCCTCCCATATAAGGGACTCCTTTGCTGCCCTGGATATGTCCCAGTTACTCACCCAGCCCACCAGATTCAACCACTCTACTGGCACCAGCACTCTCCTAGATGTTGTTATATCTAACCGCCCCTACAAAATCCAGGATGTCACTGTCCTCCTCAACTCTCTTAGTGATCACTCCCCAGTCCTCTGTCTCTGGTCATCCTCCACTCTGAAGCCAGTGTCCCAGGCCACTCTACACCACCGTTTACACCCCGGCGGCCTCAGAAAATTAAAACAATACCTAGCCCAGCTAGACTGGTCCCCTATCCAGTGCGCCCCTGACATTGACTCAGCTCTTGGCCAGTTCACAAATGCCTTCTGTAAGGCTTGTGACCTTTTCGCCCCACTCACCAGGATCAGCTCCAAAAAATGCAATGCCTCATGGATCACCCCACCCCTCCTCCAGAGACTCAAAAACAGAGATAATCTCTGGCACATTGCTGTAGAATCTGGAAAGGCGTCTGACAGACAGGCCTACAACGCAGAATGCAATAAGTGCACTTGGGCCATTAGGCGGGCTAAGGCAGAGCGCTACCAGATCACCCTCACTTCCACTTGGGGTTCAGCCCGGACCTTCTGGGATAATATGAAAGAGCTAAATGGGAAGTCCCGCTCCCCCTCACCATCTCAGCTCTCCATCAATGGCACCCCCACCACAGATCCATTCCTCACAGCCGATTGCCTTAACACTGCCTTCTCTGACCTAAGCTCGGTCCTCCCCAGCAGCTTCTTTGACCCAATCCCCACCTCTCTTCCTCTGGTCCTGCATCACCCACCATTCTACCTGTGCACCCTATCCCCCAAGAAGCCAGGCCGCACCTGCTAAAAGCCTTAGGCAGCAATAACCCCAGCAGTGACCCCCTCGACTCCAGGATCCTACGTATGGTCTTGGACGAAGTCCTAGTCCCCCTGACTGACCTTCTAAACCTGTCTCTATGCCTGGGTCAGTTTCCAAGTGCTTGGAAAACTGCTGAAATTACACCCATACATAAGAGTGGGGACCAATCCACCCCCAACAATTACCGGCCCATCTTCATCCTCCCTCCATTCTCTAAAGCCCTTGAAAAAGTGGTGTTGATCCAGCTCTCTGAATACCTAACCAAGTATGACGTTATGTGCCCAGAGCAGCACAGTTTCTGCCCAGGGCACAGTACAACCATGGCTCTCCCGGAATTCTCCCAACACCTGCATGCTGCTCTCGACTCTGGCAGCCTTGCAGGAGCAGTGTTCATTGACCTCTCCAAGGCCTTTGACACTGTCTGTCATCCCCTTCTACTCGACTCTCTCCACCAACTTGGCTTCTCTGATGGTCTCATTTCCTGGTTCTCTAGCTACCTCTCTACTAGATCCCAGCATGTCAAGATCAGTGGCTTCCTCTCCAGCATGCTTCCTGTTCACTCCGGGGTCCCTCAGGGCTCCATCCTGGGTCCAATACTTTTTAGTCTCTACCTCAACACCCTTCCCAGCTCATGTACCGGTAAAATGCTCCTCTACACCAACAATGCAGTCCTTGTTGCCTCACATCCTAATCCCACCTCCCTCCAATTATCCCTCCAGCAAGCTTACAACCAATCCGAAAGGCGATTCAGAGACCGCAGACTGGTTATTAACCTAAAGAAAACCAAATCAATGCTCTTCTTTCACCACCAAAATAAAGCTAAAAATACCCCCCTCTTGATTATCCCCAGCACTCTGCACCCGCTAGAACAAGTGACCACATACAAGTACCTAGGCATCATGTTCGATACTGCCCTCTCCTTCCACACCCACATTAATGCCCTGTCAACCGCCATTAACTCTCAGATTGGCCTGCTATACGGGCACAGGGACTGCCTGCCTCAGGTTGCCCACAGGCTGGCCATCACTTCCTCCATCTTGTCCCTCGTGGACTATGGCTTGCCCATCTACGCTGTAGCTGACAACACTGCCCTCTCCAAAATCCAACTCTCCATCAATAAGGCCTGTAGGCTCCTGTCCGGTGCCCCCAGCCAAACTCACAACTGCCTTCTCTATACTACCACTAGTCTTCTCAACTTTGAGGAGTGACTGCTCTACCAGACCTGCCTTCTCACTAAGAAATCACTGCTAGGACTCTTCCCCCCGGGGTCTCCACCTTCCTACAGCCGCCATCTTTGTCCGTTACCACCCATAGCTCTGTTAAGGCCACTTTCAAGGTGCCCAGAACCAAGACCTCTCTTGCCCAGAGATCCTTCCTCTACCGAGCCCCCACCTGGTTCAACTTCCTCCCTAGCTGCATCTCCAACTTGCCAAAAATTGGCTCCTTCAAAACAACCCTTTGGAACTATATCTTTAATACCTGCTGTTGTAGGTGCAACTAACCCCCTGTTGTAACCTGTGGTTCCCGCCCGCCTTGCCCCCTGGCTCGACAACGTCCACTGGACAGTCTCTCCCTGCCCTAGACCTACCCTCTTCCCTACAAGGTCCAAACAGGGATGTAACCCACTGTCTTCTCTGAGGACCTACTATATCCATGAATGTAACTCACAATTTTGTAACATTATGTAACCTAAGTAACATACAAACTACTACATTATGTAACCTAAGTGTATCTATGTTAAATGTTCCTTTTACTGCACTTGTAATGTTATCCTCTGTTTTAATCTGCACTGTAATAACTGTCTTGATGTCTGCCCCCCCCCACGACGAGGTGCTTTTGTAAATGAGTCTCTGACTCAAAGGTTGTAAACCCAATTTGTAATGAATAAATGAATAAATGTGTCTGGCTGATGAATGGGACTCCTTGTTTGAGATTGTCCTGACCCAACCACCATTGGAGAGCTTGGATCAGAGTCTGAGTTACTGGAATCAAGTTGGTTAGAGGATCTTTTTTCTGAGACCAAAAGGACCTCAGATGGAACTGAATGTCCCTCATCTGAAATTTGACTCCCTATACCACCGCAGTAGAAGCTGCCATGTGGCCCAGGAGGTGAAGAAAATGTCTTGCTGGTCGAGACACCAGAAGGCGGAAAGAAGAAGCAAGGTCTGTAAGGACCTTTGCCCTTACCAGAGGAAGAAAAGCCTTTGCTTGGACAGTATCCAACTCCAACCCTATGAAGGTCAGGAGTTGTACATGTTCGAGAACTGACTTTGGCAGATTGAGGAGGAACCCTAGGGAAGTGAGCAACTGTTGTGTCACTTGTAGATCTGACTTGACTTGGCCTGGAGACTGTCCCACAATGAGCCAGTCATCCAGGTATGGAAAAATGGAGATATTCTGTCTCCTGAGAAAAGCCACTACTACTGTTAGGCAATTTGTAAATACCCTTGGAGCTGATGTTAGGCTGAAGGGCATTGCTCTGAACTGATAATGACCTGATGGCAACTCAAACCTGAGGTACTTTCTGTGGGGGCACCTGATTGGGATGTGAAAGTAGGCATCCTTGAGGTCCAGGGAGGCTAACCAATCCCCTGGCCTCAGAGAGGGAAGAATTACTCCCAGAGTCACCATTTTGAATCTTGGCTTGACAAGGTGCTTGTTTAAGTATCTTAGGTCTAGGATGGACCACCACTGCCCTGTCTTTTTTGGGCTAAGGAAGTATCTGGAGTACAGACAATTGTCCCTGTGTAGAGTAGGAACTCTCTCTATGGCTCTGAAAGCCAGCAGCGAGGAAACCTCTGCCTCTAGGGCAATGGTTTCGGAGATGTTTGCAGGTGGAAAAGACCTGACCCTCAGTTTTGGAAATTTTTTGAAGCTGAGGGCCAGTCTCTGGCTTACTACCTCCAGGACCCACTTGTCTGAGGTAGCAGACTTCCAGGCCTGGAAGTAATAAGCCAGCCTGCCTCCTACAGGAATAGGGGAGTCGACCCAGCCTGACACACAATAAAAATAATAATAATAAAATTTATTTGATTAAGCGCTTTTCAAAATTTCAAAGCGCTGTACAGCAAGAATACAGAACAAACATATATACAAATACATAAGATATAAAATCAAGTGAAAACAGGAAATGCCTCTGCCCATAGAAAAGTCTTTAGTGCCTGCTTAAAAGACCCCACCGTCCTGCACTCCCAGAGCTGGCGGGGCATAGAATTCCAGAGGGTAGGTGCCGCAAATCCAAAAGCACGAGCACCAGATGACTTCAAGTTTACCCTCGGAATCTCCAGCAACCCCTCGTCAGCCGAACGGAGCTGTCACAGAGGGGTGTAAGGCACCAGGAGCTCTTTCAAGTAATTGGGACCCAGACCATGTAGGGCTTTATAGGTCAGAAGGCCTACCTTAAAGGTGATTCGCTACTGTATTGGCAGCCAGTGCAGAGTGTGCAGCACCCGGGTGATGTGAGATCTTCTTGATGCCCCAGTCAACAAACGTGCTAACGCATTCTGCACTAGCTGCAAGCGGCAGATATCAACCCCAGGAAGCCCTAGGTAAAGGGAGTTACAGTAATCAAGGCGTGATGTCACAAAGGCGTGGACTAAAAAGGGCAGATCACTGGATGGAACAAGGTGCCTAATCCTGGCAATGTTCCTAAGATGGAAAAAGGCCAGCTTGACAACTGCTAACACCTGATGTCAAAGAGTCAGGCCAATGTCAAGCTCCACTCCCAGGTTACGCACCTGTTCGAAGGAGAGAATCTGGTACTCCCCCAGGACTAAACCGGAAGGAAGCCCAGTCCTCAATCCCTCTACCCTATGACCTGGGTCCACAACCAAAACCTCAGTCTTTCCTGGGTTCAACTTTAGACTGCTGTAATTCATCCAGTCTTGGATTTCTGCGAGGCAGTTGTTCAGTACCGAGACAGCATCAACCTGGTCAGGTGCAAAAGACAGGTAGAGCTGGGTGAATCAGCAGCAGCGGAAACCCGGCTCATACCGTCTAACAATGTCTCCGAGGGGTAGCATATATATTGAGAATAACACGGGGGACAGCACTGAACCCTGTGGCACCCCACATGGCAAAGAGAAGGCCCCAGATGAAAACAAACCCGAGACCACTCTCTGCATTCTCCCTGTGAGAAAAGATGAAAACCATCCAAGGACTGTACCGGACAGTCCACAGATGGACCTCAGGCGTTCTAGCAGAACTCCATGATCCACAGTATCAAAAGCTGATGATAGAGCTAGGAGAACCAAGATGGAATGGTGTATCCGATCTCTCGCCATCAGGAGATCATTGAGCACCCAAACCAGATCAGTCTCAGTACTATGCCTCTTACGAAAACCAGATTGGAGAGGTTTGTATAAACTATGGATGGTTAAATGGTTATCCAATTGAGCAGCCACAACTTTCTCAATAACCTTCCCCACAAAAGGGAGGTTAGAGATGGGCCTGTAGTTTGCTAGGAAGCTTTTTTCAGAAGGGGGATTACCACCCCCTCCTTCAAGGAGCTAGGAAATACTCCTGTATCTAAAGAGCACTGGACAATCCGAGCTAAGACCGGGCCAATGATCTCACTACAACCCAAAATCAGGGAAGTAGGGCCTGGGTCTAAACTACAGCACATGGGATGCATCTCTTGGACAATCCTCATAACGTCTAAGAAATCCGGCAGTCCAAAGGTACTCCAGGAAACTCTGGGTTCTGCAACAGGGCACCGATCAACAGCAACTCCCTTAGACTGAAGTTGGTGGCACTCACTCCTGATGTCTTCAACCTTATTCGCAAAGAAGCAAGCGATCTCATCATAATCAGTTTGTGTAAAAACTCGACAGAGCTGCTGACAGACTGGGTTGCACAGTCTGTCAACAGTTCTGAAGAGTTGAGCCGGTCGATTCCATGTGACAGAAATTTCCCTGGACAGGAATACTGCCTTCTTATGGGAAATTGCTGTTTGGTAGAGTTCATAATGCTCTAGCAAAATACGGTGGTCGGCATCAGTGGCAGTCTTCCTCCAACGATGCTCTAACCTACGCCTCGACCTCCGCAACTCTCTAAGGGCCCCATCAAACCACAGAGCTCCAGGCGATGCAGAAGGGGGCAAACATGGACAGGTGCAATCTGATCGAGGGCTGTCATTATGGCCAAATTATAGGCCACTACCAACTGCTCAGGATCAGTGCAAAACTCGTCCAACAACAAGAGGTCAATAACCGCCATCAGGTCGTCAGGGACCACGTCCCGCAAAGGGTGGTACCTGACCAACTCCACAGGGGCCGACCTACCCAGGGGTGCCTCAAAATTGAACCCAACAGAGTAGTGATCGGACCAACCGACTGGTTCCACCATCAGATCGGAGGCCTCGATCCCCAGGAGGAAGTCTAGGTCAAGAGAGTGGCCTCCCTTATGTGTAGCTGAGGAAACAACCTGTGTAAAGCCCAGAGATGTCATCACCTGGAGGAAATGTTGTCCAAAGAGTGAAGATTCGTTGTCGACCCAGGCATTGAAGTCACCCAGAACCATCAGTCTGGGTGACTCCAGGGCCATGTCAGCAGTGAAATCTGCTATTTCCTGCAGGAAAAGCTTCTCATCACCTGGTGGACGGTAGATGAGGGCAACTCTGCACCCTACACCAGCTACTACAGTACACTCAAATGACCTGGCCTCCTCAACTGGTACACCAGTTAGGCCCAATTTGCAATTCGGTCTTGAAACAGACCACAACCCCCCCACCCCGCGATCCAATCTCGGGCGATGTATAACCGAGTACCCGGCGGGAACAGCTGCCTCTAAAAAAGGGGCCACATTCCCATCCAACCAGGTCTCGGTAATGCAAGCCAGATCTGCCTTCGCAACAAAGTCTGAGATAAGACTAGTCTTGTTGCAGACAGATCTGGCATTGCATAACAGTGCCCGAGTTGGACGAGGTTGGCGAATTATCCCAACCACTTGCCCCCCCAAACTGGAGGTGCCCTAAAAAGTGGGAACCAGAACTGAATCACCTCATTCTAGATACCATTTCACCCCAGGGCATCTTCTGGGCCTGACCACCCCTATGGGAGAGCCCCACTACTCCACTGACCGCATTCCCATGGCTCATCTCCCCAACCCCCCTTACGAAAGCAATCCCCAACACCGACAGCAGTGATTGGTATGAGCAGGCAGAGGGGGAGAAGAGAAGGGGCGGAAGGCACGGAGAGCGGAGGCCGAGTAGCACAGAACAGGAGGGGCAAGCAGGCACATCAAGCAGCTTGAATTAAAAACACCATAAATAAAAATTCCCAAAAAACACCACCAATCCTGAGCTTCTCTCACACTTCCCACAACTTAGATAAATATACAACTTCAGATAAAAATGAAATAACAAACAACTAAATTAAATAAACTAAATATCAAACATATAAACCTCCCTAACACATAATATTATTTGTTGATTAGACCCACAGGTCCTCTCACAACTTGGGTGTCAACCAAAACGAAATTAACCAAAACCAATTTTATTGCACCAAGGTCCTCTCACTACCTGGTGCCTACTAAAACTAAGCACTCTCACTGCTTATTAAACAACAAAAAATAAATAAACATCAAAATAATATTAATATTAAAATAAAAGAATAAACAAATAAACCACCCTCCTGATAATATCTCTCACAATATCGGGTAACAGATGGATTCAAAGATGTTATAGAGCACTCTCACTGCTCACATTATTTCCAAAAAGAATATAAAGAAAAAGTACTTGCAGTCAGCAGAAGTCCCGTCAAGCTGTGAGCACCTCCACACACAGCTTAATATAAGCCCAGGGTACAAAAAATCAATAAACCAGCCCAATGTCAGCAAAAACGGCAAGCAAAATAAAGTTCCAATCTTCAGGCTTCCAGTTCCACCTCCAACTGCAACCTCAAAAGGCCACCAACAGGCCTCAGGTTCCTATCAACCTTCAGAGATTACCCCAAAAGTCAGTGGCTCACTACTTCAACTTAAGGAGAGGCCAGCCCCCCAGCTGGCGACCCCAAAAGTCTAGGGGAAGGGGAATAATGGACAGACCCTCCAGCCTGCCCTGCTTCCCACTCCTGTGTGATACACTAACCCTGAGGTCTCTCAGGAACCCAGCAGACCCGAATGTTGCCCAGGCAAATGTAAGGAGCAACCAACACTCCAAATAACGGCAGCTTTTCAGATCAAAGAAAAGTTCTGCTTTCAACAGTACCCTTGCCAAAATCTAGAGCTCCAAAGTCAAAGGCGGGCACACAGATGAGCAGTACTGGGGCCGGCACTTACGAGGCCACCAGTTACGGGATCCAGAAGACAGGAAACAGATCCCTTAATTGCTGAGTTCAAATCTGATGATATGGCAGTTCCACCTAATGCAGCCACAAGTTAGGAAGAATCAGGTCAGAAGAGAGCCGCTCCTCTCTGTCCCAACAAACAGCTCCTTTTCCAAGCAAAAATATCGGCAAACAAGCAGGGTTATCCCAGGAGGCAGTGAAGCTGTCACCTTCACGCCACGCTGGTTACCTTCACCGCTTCCCGCTACTTCACCACTCCAAACACTTCGGTCAGCTTCTTTCACCCCAGATCACCGACGGATGACCGGATCTTTCAATATACCCATGTTCGAGGAAGATCTTCTGTAAATGACCACACCTGCAGAAAAGTGCCTGCCACGTTCTAGTCCTCCAAGCGTCTCCGAAACCTCCTCGGCCCGCAAAGGTGACAGTTACTGTACTGTCACTATTTAAAATTTAAACTCCCACTTAATCAAATACAACTTGATGGAAATTTCAGCACAGCGCACAGAAAGACTGCCCTTACTGAAAATAACAACTGCTTCTCCTATTCTCCACATCAGGGTGTCTGCTTGGCAGGAGCCTTAGACTGGGAGAAGGATGCAGCCCTGCTCATCCCCCTTCTGCCTCTCCCTCTGAAGAACCTCCTCTGAGGAAAAGGAGAGGAGGCCTGCACCTGGTAGAAAGGCCTGTGAAAAGGCCTGGCCCTGCCCCTAGACTGCTGCTTCTGAGGAGTTGATTGCCTTTCCTTGGCCTCTGCACTCCTGTAGGTGGTCTGGTACTCATCCATCTTTTTCATGTAATTCTCTGTCTGCTCCCCAAACAGAGAATTACCCACCACAGGGAAATCCATGGCCTTAGCCTGAGTGTCCTGAGATAGGCTAGTACATCTGAGCCAAGCAAATCTCTGAAGAGACACAGATGTAGCCATGACTCATGATGACACGTCATTTGAGTCCACAGCAGCATGAAATTGAATCTTAGATGCCTCAATCCCATCAGCAGCCACCTCCTCCAGCTCCTTGGCTAGCTGGAGGTGGGGGTGGGGAAGCCTGTTTAGCCAGTTCCAGAACAGTATCCCATCTGGACTTCTGGTACCTGGCTGTGTAGGCCATATAATTTGCCTGCCTGAGCCCCAAGGAGGATGCCAAGTACTGCTTTTTGGCCATAGCATCCACCTTCCTAGAGTCTTTATCTGGGGGGTGTGAAGCCAGAGGTATATTAGCCTTATGTAACCCCCTACCAAATGGAGGTTCCTAAAAGCCTTCACAAAGCTTTCCTAAGGGCTCCCTGCCTACCTGGCGTTCGGCGTAATGCCGTTTAAATGTGGGCACTGTGAGCACTTTTAGAGCCTCTGGCACTGTCTCTTTAAGAGCTGCCTGTTTGCAGGCTTTATTAATTTGCAGGGGGGGACTGTGGCTTTATTGCTCGAATCCCACTCGAGCTGCCATTCAAATCGCTCTGCTACTGCAGTCGCTAAGAGAGCAGAGGGAGCCTAATTGAAGGATGTAACTGTTTACTGGGAAGTATGTAGTGTAACAGTAAAAATGTGGTTTATTTAAACTGCCTTTATTGCAGCTGAGACTCTGTGTGTCTGGCCCCACCATTTTGGACCTGAACTACTGAAATGGGCCAATTGGGGAAGGGGGACTTTAAAATGGAGACCACTTGAGCCAACCAGAACTTGGACTCCCACGGGGAGCCTGTCACCAAGGGGGATATTTGGTAGGTGCTTCTGGGAAGTGTAGTTTGGACCCTGGTGCCTTTTTTGCATCAATAGAGGGCGTATGGGGTGACTGACAGAAACAAGCAGCCAACCGGAGCCCCGTGGAGCAAAATAAAACTGCCCTGCAACTGTCCTGAGGAGCAGAGTCGTTGGTGATCATGAAGGGAGAAGGAGCTCTGGCTCCTGCGCTGCGCAAGTTTTTGCGCGGGAAGCACGTGTGCAGGCCAAGAAGTCGTGCGGCAGAATTGCCATAAGGAGTGGACAAGATCCGTGGAGGAGTGCAGACAGAGGAGGCTGTACGATTACAGCTACCTACCAGGCTTACCCTGTAGAGGACTGGAGAATCAGCTTCAATCGCGCTCGGTCTATCAGGACAAGTAAAACTGTGTTGCGTCAGCCAGTTTGTGCAGTGAAAGTCATTGGGAGTCTAAAGCAGCTGCCTGGTATGGTACCCCTCTGTTCTACATATAAATGTGTGGAGAAGTGTTTGGATCACAGGCTATGTCCTGCAAGTGGTGTGAGAAGGATCTTTCTGCAGAAGTCGTGAGTACTAAATCAAGGTAGTTCCCTGCTAGATGTTTATGCGAGGCCAAGATCTGTCTGGTCACTCCACTGGCTGCATGAACAGAGCCTGCTGGCTCTGATTAACCAATTTGGGTCTCGAATACTTGCTTTCCCCACCAGGGCCCCAACCAGCTGCACCAAATAGGCTAGCCTCTTATTGCCTGGGTACCCAGAGACAGTGACTTATAGGTCTGGCCTGTGCACAGCGCCCTGATATAGTAGAGTGTTAAGCTAATCAACCTGATTTCCCCCACCCTTGTTACTTCCCCTTCAATAAATCAGATTTGTTGTTTGCAAGGTACACTGTCTGAACTGTATGTTTGTGCTCCCCTATTGTGCATGGGTTATTGTGTCACTGTATCTTATTTTACAGGGGGTCTTCAGCACCAAGTTGGTCATTCCACTTTGGGGGTAAGTGTAAGTCATAACCATTAGGTGAGACGTGTTCGTGGGCCACTAGTGGAAGGAAAGGGGGGTTGCAGTGACCCAGAGGGCTGTGACCAAGTCATGTTTGACTGTTTCAACCCTGACCTCTGGGTGGAGGCACCCGTCATTGTATCCAGGCCCCTCAACCTGCTAGTGGCGAAGCAGGCAGCGGTAGTAGCCCTTGGGATAGCGCCCCCTTGGGGTTGCATTTTGGAGGCACCGCTGGGATTAGCATCCCCTAGTGGCTGAATAGACAAACTACCCCAACATGGCCAAACCAAAGGAAAAACTGGAAGGGGATATCACGACTAAAATTAAGTTAGACCCTGTTAAGACGATGGTGCATAAACTGATGGGGTGGGGTGAAGCTGAAGAGTTGGATTCCCAGAAAATTGTGTTACTACTGGATGTACCTCTGGGGATAAAGAACACTGACCTTGTGTCTGCAGTTAAGCGTGCTAAATGTTTAGGCAAGGTAGAGGTGACGGGGCGAATGGCCGACCTACTCGACCAGACCTTACAGGTACTGCTTTTATGCAGTATAATTATAGACCCAGAGAGGGTGCCCCCAGTGATTTACCTGGAAGGTGCTCCTAAGGGGTGGAGGGTCATTCATGTCCGGAGTGGTTCAGACACCCCAGGGGGGTTCCCCAAGACTAATAGCTTCAAAGATAAATTGCTTAAACTGTTAGCTGCAGAAGGGAGGACCACTCAGGAATTACTACAGGTGTTAGACCTTTCCAGTAATCCCACCCCCCAATCATCCCCGGGTACATCTCCCGGGTCCTCCAAGAGTTCCGTCCTGGCTTCACCACCTATAGTTGTTCCCCCCATACAGCTAGATTCCTGTTGGAGATTGAAACTTTTTTCTGGGACTGTGCCTGTGCCCTCAGGAGAAGATGATTTGGAGACTTGGATGGACTATGCTACCCCTTTAGTCCAAGAGCGGTAGTGCTCTGAGGGGGAGAAATGAAAGAGACTGATGGAGAGCCTGAGGGGCCCAGCTTTGGAAGCCATTCATTTCTTGTTGGCTACTAGCCCCGAAGCCACTGCAGAAGAGTACCTTTCTGCCTTGGATGGGGTGTTTGGGAGTACAGAAACTGGGGAAGACTTGTTGTGGAAGTTCAAGTCAGCTAAACAATGGAGGAATGAGAAACTGTCAGCCTTTGTTACCAGAATGGAAAGGGCACTGCAAAAAGCTTATCGAAAAGAGGGGGTAACTGTCCCTGCTTTAGATCAGGTCCGCCTAGATCATATCTTGAAATCTGCCAGGTTTTCCAGTGTGATATTGTTGAAGCTCAAACTACATGACCGACGGGCTGCCCCTCCCGAATACTACCAATTGATGAGAGAGATTCGAGAAGTTGAGACTGATGAAGAGGGGTTGGAACCCTATGTGGGGGTCATGAATCTATGCCAGACCTTTGAGCCCAGTGAGCCAGATGAGACCCACCCCTCGAGGGGATTGAACAAGGGACCTGATGCATTTCCTGTGCCCCCAGAGGCCCAGGGTGGAGTGGGGGTGCATGCTGTTTCCTCTGATCCCCGGGTGGAGAGTGATTTAAAGGCTGAGATTAGGAATTTATGGGAAATGGTGAGAGAATTGAAACAAACTGCTGCGAACCCCTCCAAATTTGGGGAGCCTGAGTTAGCTAGAAACAAATGACCTAGTCAAGAGGAGCCCTCCAGAACCCCCAACGCCTCCCGGCGGGCGGGATATGTCCCTCCCAACAAAGACCCCCGAGATACTAAGTTCTGCTACCATTGTGGGGAGGATGGACACTTTCAGACCGAGTGCAGGTTACCAGAGAACTTAAGGAGGGTCAACAGCAGGCTAGTAGCCTGGCATCGCAAGGCCTATATCAGACCCAAAGGAGGGCCTCCTTGGAAGAGTTTTGTCACCCGGGCCAATGCCCAAGTAACCTCAAAAACCATGCCCCTTGAATGGTCTGATGTGGTGGGTCCCTCAATGGAAACCACAGTGAGAGTGAATGGAGTACCCACCCAGGCTGTTAGACAGTGGTTCTCAAGCGACCGTTATGTTTCAGGACTGGTATCAGAAGCATTTGCTTAAGGTGCCCCTGCAGTCTTTAGATGGACTACATGTTTGGGGACTGAGCGATAAGGCCTACCCCTACTCTGGGTATATCCAGATCTGGTTATCTTTTTCTACTTCTGTGGCTGGGGTGGCCGAACAAGTGAAGACCTAGGCATTAGTGTGTCCCCCCACTGGACTGTATGATGGGGTGCCCTTGTTGATCGGAATCAATGCTCATATGTTTGGTCATTTAGCACAGCTGTGCTCTGAAAAACAGAGGTCCAGGACTGGGCGAGCTCTCAGAATTCCAGCCTTGATTCAGAAGGCCTATGAGACCCAGAGAAAGGCCAGCCAGGTGGAACCCGAAGGTCCGGTGGGCATTGTCTGGAAGAAGGATCCAGAGTCTTTGCTGCTAGCCCCAAATGCCCAGTGTGTTCTACAAGGAGAAGTCCGGATTAACAAGGATGTTAAGAATAAAATATTGATGCTGGATGCACCAGGTGATGGAAAATTGCCAGAGGGGTTTCTGGTTAAACTCAGCATTTTGCCTGCTAGAGTCCATGCTTTTGCCAGAAGGGTAATGGCTCAAGTGCACAATGTATCTCATCGAGAGATTTGCGTGAAGCAAGGTTGCACTCTGGTTACGGTGCACTGTGCGGATACTGCTGTTCTGCCCAGCAACAAGACTTCCGGGAGGAGTGACCGAGTGACCCCCTAATTTGTTTGATTTCGGTGACTCCCCACTGCCAGCAGAATGGAAGAAAAGGATTAGTGAAAGGCTCGATCAGAGGGAGCAGGTGTTTTCCTTGAAGGAGTGGGATGTAGGATGTGTGCAAGGAGCTGAGCACCACATTCAGCTACAGGATGAGTGACCTTTCCGTGAGCGATCGCGACACCTGGCCTCTGCTGATATAGATGATGTAAGACGACACCTGCAGGAGATGCTCGTGGCTGGGGTGATACAAGAATCCAGAAGCCCTTATGCTTCACCTATTGTAGTAGTGAGGAAGAAGAATGGAGCTGTCTGGATGTGTGTGGATTACCGTACTTTAAACAGGCGAACTATACGAGACCAGTATACCATGCCACGCATCCAGGATGCCTTGGGTTGCCTAAATGGCAGCAAATGGTTCTCCATGTTAGACCTTCGCAGTGGGTACTACCAGATCCCCACTGTCATTTCTCTGCATTAGACACTAGTGCGTTGCCCCAGTTCAATAATGATAGTCTCCGGCTGGCTCAGTCCCGAGACCCCATGATAAAACTGCTCTGGAGGCTCTGTACATGGGGAGAGATGTGTTAAAACTGTGTTCCACTGACTTGAGAACTGCCCTGTTATACAAAGAAGGTTTCAAGTTGAAACTGATTAATAGACTATTATACAGAGAGACAGTAGATAAATAGAGGCACGCAGACAAACAACAACTGGTGCTGCCCACTGCTTTTAGAGAACTGGTGTTGAGGTCCCTACACAATCACATGGGGCACCTCAGCATAGACAGAACCCTTGATTTGGTGAGGTCCTGGTTTTATTGGCCCAAAATGGGTGCTGATGTGGAACAGCATATCAGGACTTGTAGCCGATGTTTACAAAGAAAGACCTTGCCCCAGAGGGCTGCCCCCTGGTTAACATCACTACTAGTGCCCCCATGGAATTGGTCTGCATTGATTTCCTGAGTCTAGAACCAGATCAGAGAAACATCAGCAATATATTGGTAGTTATTGATCACTTTACCCGGTATGCACAAGCTTTCCCCACTAAAGACCAGAAAGCAACCACAGTGGCTAAAGTATTTGTTGAGAATTTCTTTGTCCACTATGAGGCCCCTCAAAGAATCCATTCCGATCAGGGGAAGGATTTTGAGAGTCGCTTGATTAAAGAAATGCTATCCTTGTGGGGGGGGGGGTGAAAGTCAAGAACTACTCCTTATCATCCCCAGGGAAATCCTCAACCTGAGAGGTTTAACTGCACGTTGCTTGACATGTTGGGCACACTGCAACCTAAAGATAAGCCTAGATGGAGCCAGCAGATTAGCACTCTAGTACACGCTTATAACTGCACCAAAAGTGATGCCACTGGATTTTCCCCATATTGACTGATGCTTGGGAGAGAGGCTAGACTGCCAGTAGATATCTGTTTCGGAGTTTCTCCTGATGGGGTTCAAGCAGCTAATCATCTACAGTATGTGCAGAAGCTGAAGGCCCAACTAAACCATGCCTACCAACTAGCCCAGACCATGGCTGCAAAACAAAATTTAGCCAATAAAGAAAGGTATGACAAAAAAGTGAAAGCAATGGAGCTTAGAGAAGGGGACAGAGTGCTATTGAGGAATCTGGGACTGCATGGCAAGCATAAGATTGCTCACAGATGGCATCACCTCCCTCATATTGTTGTAGGAAAGTCGGAAGATTTACCTGTATACAAAGTGCGGCCTGAGAACAACTCAAAAGATGTGAAAACTATACGCAGAAATCATCTGCTGCCAATCGGACAGATCCTGATAGAGGCTGAACCACCCAGTGCCCTCCCCCCTCTGGGCCTGTGACTAGAGCCACTGCCAAGAAAAAACTAAGACCGACTGATTCCCTAGAAATCAAATTAAAGAGGCCTTCTCCACCCCCCTCCATTGAAGCTGATTGCCAGTCTGTGTCCGAGGACAGTGAGTGTAATCCTGAATATTACCCCTCTTATGAACTGAGTCAGTTGTTTAGGGGCAATCCTCTAATCAACCCTGGGGATGAAGCTGGGCATCCTGGACTGTCTGAGCCCCCAGCTTTGTCTCTGGAGCCAATGCTCCCAGAGGGAGAAGTGAGTGGTATTAATCTGAAGATATGAGCTCATTGGGACTGGCTGAACTGTCTGATTTCTCAGACGAAGGGAGTGACGTGGGGGAGGCAACTGGGGATATGCCAGAGCGAGAAGAATATTTTGAGTTCCCTGATAGTTCCCCGCCAGTACCAGAAATGTCCCCATCTGAGCCGAGTGGGGTGAATTCCAAAATAGAGGGCTCTGTCCCTGAAGGTACCATGGACTCTGGGTCCCCTGCTCCTATAGAGGTTTCCCCAGCCATTCCAAGTAGGGCTGGAATGGAGTCTGAGCCTTCAGAAATTTTCCCCAAGACTCCTAGACATACTGGCCGAGATGTATGGCCTGTAGTGAGATTGAGTTATGAGCCCTTGGGCCAGCCTGTGGATCTGCCTTTGAATGTGGTACATAAAGGGGTGTACGTGTCTCCAAGCTCCTTGCCCAAACTAACCCTGGGGGATGATTCCAGACTGCTAGTATTGCCCTCTGAGTATGGTACCCCTGCCCCGGTTAGCCCTCAGTTAGCTGATAGGGAAGGGCCCCCTCTTTCCAGGTGTCATGGGCAGGAAGTAATGACCTGATTTAAAAAGAAAAAGGTTGTCTGTATGTGTAATATTGTATAACCAATAGTAAACTGTGTAATGCAGTACTAGTGTATGTAACAAAAGGTTTGAAGTGCTGTCAGTTTAAACTGTTTTGCCTTAAAGTGATTTAAGGGTAACTACTTGACGCAGACGCCAAGTTCTTTCCAGGCCAGGAAGGGTGTAACCCACCTACAAATGGGGGTTCCTAAAAGCCTTCCTGGAGCTGGCCTAAGTGCTCCCTGCCTAACTGGCGTTCGGCGTAATGTCATTTAAATGTGGGCGCTGTGAGCGATTTTAGAGCCTCTGGCACTGTCTCTTTAAGAGCTGCCTGCTTGCAGGCTTTATTAGTTTGCAGGGGAGGAACTGTGGGTTTATTGCTCGAATCCCACTCGAGCTGCCATTCAAATCGCTCCGCTTCTGCAGTCGCTAAGAGAGCAGAGGGAGCCTAATTGAAGGATGTAACTGTTTGCTGGGAAGTATGTAGCGTAACAGTAAAAATGTAGTTTGTTTAAACTGCCTTTATTGCAGCTGGGACTCTGTGTGTCTGGCCCCGCCATTTTGGACCTGAACTACTGAAATGGGCCAATTGGGGAAGGGGGACCTTAAAATGGAGACCGCTTGAGCCAACCAGAACTTGGACTCCCACGGGGAGCCTGCCACCAAGGGGGATATATGGTAGGTGCTTCTGGGAAGTGTAGTTTGGACCCTGGCACCTTTTTTTGCACCAATAGAGGGTGTATGGGGTGACTGGCAGAACCAAGCAGCCAACCGGAGCCCCGTGGAGCGAAAGGAAACTGCCCTGCAACTGTCCCGAGGAGCAGAGTCATTGGTGATCACGAAGGGAGAAAGAGCTCTGGCTCCTGCGCTGTGCAAGTTTTCACGCGGGAAGCGCGTGTGCAGGCCAAGAAGTCGGGCGGCAGAATCGCCGTAAGGAGCGGACAAGATCCATGGAGGAGTGCAGTCAGAGGAGGCTGTACGATTACAGCTACCTACCAGGCTCACCTTGTAGAGGACTGGATAATCGGCTTCAATCGCTCTCGGTCTGTCAGGACAAGTGAAGCTGCGTTGCGTCACCCGGTTTGTGCAGTGAAAGTCATCGGGAGTCTAAAGCAGCTGCCTGGTATGGTACCCCTCTGTTCTACATATAAATGTGTGGAGAAGTGTTACGATCACAGGCTATGTCCTGCAAGTGGTGTGAGAAGGATCTTTCTGCAGGAGTCGTGAGTACTAAATCAGGGTAGCTCCCTGTTAGATGTTTATGCGAGGGCAAGATCTGTCTGGTCGCTCCACTGGCTGTATGAACTGAGCCTGCTGGCTCTGATTAACCAATTTGGGTCTTGAATACTTGTTTTCCCCATCAGGGCCCCAACCAGCTGCACTGAATAGGCTGGCCTCTTATTGCCTGGGTACCCAGAGACAGTGACTTATAGGTCTGGCCTGTGCACAGTGCCCTGATATAGTAGAGTGTTAAGCTAATCAATCTGATTTCCCCCACCCTTGTTACTTCCCCTTCAATAAATCAGATTTGTTGTTTGCAAGGTACACTGTCTGAACTGTATGTTTGTGCTCCCCTCTTGTGCATGGGTTATTGTGGCACTGTATCTTATTTTACAGGGGGTCCTCAGCACCAAGTTGGTCATTCCACCTTGGGGATAAGTGTAAGTCATAACCATTGGGTGAGAAGTGTTCGTGGGCCACTATCAGAAAGAAAGGGGGGTTGCAGTGACCCAGAGGGCTGTGACCAAGTCGTGTTTGACTATTCCAACCCCGACCTCTGGGTGGAGGCACCCGTCATTGGATCCAGGCCCCTCAATCTGCTAGTGGTGAAGCAGGCAGGGGTAGTAGCCCTTAGGATAGTGCCCCCTTGGGGTTACACTTATCACAGGCTGCAGCCTGCACAACCCCAACATGGCTGCATTGTTGGAACAAGAACTCTGTACCTGAGCCTGAAAGCATATACCTCCTGTCCATGCTTTTATCCACAGGAGGTAAAGAGTTTGGTGTTTGGAGAATTTTTTTGTGTCTGTTTCCCAAGAGACTTATGGAGGGGAATAGACAGCCTTTTGAACTCTGGGATGTCCATTATTTCTACAAAATCAGGCTCCTACTTTTCCCCAACAGCTTCAACCAGAGGGAGCTGGAGGGTCTCTGCCACCTTTTTGTAAAACAAATAGTGGGATGGGGACTCAGAAAGCCCGGGAAGGGGAAATATTAGAAGGCCTGTGTGGTCAGATGTCCGGTTCAATGGGTCATCCAGACCTTCCACATCATCATCATCATCATCATCCTCATCCTCCCCTTCCCAATCCAGTTCATAATACTCATCCAGACAGTATTCTGGAACTGGAGGAACCGACCGAACCGAGCACCTAACGAGAGGCGCCGGATCAGATGGAACCGGACGGAGCGATTCTACAATAGCTATCGCCCTGGCTATCTCTTTGGTGGTTGGACGTTGCAGTTCTGGATCCGAACCGGCCGATTTTCTCTTTTTTTTGATGGAACCAACCTTTCAGGATCAGCTCTACTTTTGAACGAGGGAGTATCACCCAGGTCAGTGGACACTCCCTCAGGTTCGGTTGGAACCGAACCGGGCTGGCCATCCGGATTAGCGGACTTCTCGGCTTCCTTTTCTCCTAAGCCTACCCAATCTCTTATCCAGGGTGGCCTTCAGGAAATTCTTGCAAATTTGGCAGTCTGAATTGAGGTGGTCAAGCCCCAGACAATAAACACAGGTTGTGTGAGGGTCTGCCTTAATAAAGGCATCCCCACACTCACTACAGTGTTGAAACCCAGTGGGCCCATTTTTTTTCTTGGGTTTCTCACACATGGCCAGGCTAACAACTTACCCATTACAGCTTAAAAGTCAGGTAAGACCCCCCCCTATCGGTTACCAACCATGTTACGGGTCGTGGAAAAAAACTTTTAAAATTCTGTTTTTTTTAAACTGATAGGAACCGGTACCCCACACTAAAACACAGAAAACTAAAGTAACCCTAACCCAATTGGTTCCTAACTGGACTGATTGACAGGATTTACAATTTCCACACAGAAATAAACAATAATAAACTAAAGTCCACTACCTACAATACTTACTGTACCACAGACAGGGATTTGAAGCGAAAATAAAAGACAGAAAATGGTATTTAAACCAACGTATACCTCAACCGAACCGATAAGCGAAGGAGCAATCTCCGGAGCGACTGTCCAGTTAGGCAGAGTAAAGAATCTGACGGTTACACTTGGAAGTGCTGCAGACAGAGGTTTGAACCGATCTTGAGCTCAACGTTCTATGCTTCTGCATAGAGTTAACTCTTTCCTCTCCGGAGCAGTTCAAGTGTTGGGGCTAACTGCATATGTCAGAATACAGCAAGACTTCATGTTGTTTGAATTAGGAGTTTGGAGGTTTTTAAACATGTACTTTTTGAAGAACTTGTTTACAGGAAGCAATAGTTTTTTAGTGGGTGTTAAACCCATAATTTCCAAATATTCTACTTCCTCCTCATCCTCTATTACTTCACTGGTGGTTGTGTCTAAGGCATCCACCATTCTTCTTACAAATGTGAAGTGGGATGAGTAGTCCTTGGTGGGGGTTGAGCCAAACTCATGATCTTACTTTGAGAGGGCTCTTGCAGTAGGTATTCATTCATCGCATAAGAATAAGTGTGACTCCTGCGGTTCCCAGCTCTCTCACAAGGACGGCCACTCTCTGTACCTTTTCTGCTTAGGCCCGGACCACCATGTGGAGGAGTGCCAGCACTGCCAAAATTTCAGTTCCGTTACCCACAGATGGAGGCAGCAGTCCCTGGAAGCTCACTTGCTGCAAAAGAAAATGGCATCCATGGAAAAGGAATTGAAGAAATTGAGGCAGGCGTCCACTTCCCCCGAAGGCCACAAGAAAAAGAGGGACAAGGAGAAGCACCGGACCAGGACTCATCATCCACAGCTGCCGTGACTTCAGCAAAGTATCTTCCTGGGCCTGCCAGGAGCCTCCGGGGCAAAGGAGGCCTCCACTCCCGCCATGGCCACTCAATCCTCTTGGCCTACTGGTAAGAGTGGGTCTGGTAAGTCGGGCGCTGGCTCTGCCGACGTCCACCCAGACAAGGCTGATAAGCCAGTCGTCGGCCCCTCTGATGACCGCCCAGCCTGTGACCCCACATCAGTGTCTGAAACCACATCCGATGTCCGGGAGTCGCTGCAACGTACTCCTCCTGCATTGTCCTCTGAGGCCTCTCCGTCCCTTCAGACTCCCTCCAGGGATTCTGCTCCCTCTTCCCCGGCTGGGGTCGAGGACACAGGTACGCTGCCATCAGGGGTGGCCCCCCCAACACTGGATCCTCACATTCTGGACCTGATGCCAGTTAACCCGACATCACCCTCCAGTATACCGTTACCTGACAACAGACCCGTTCCACCATCAGGGCTGGCAGGGCTCCCAGATCCTCCCATGGGTCCACCTACTCCGGGCTGTCTGCCCTCCTGGCCGACACCTGAACTGTCCGGTCCACCTGCTGGGCTGACACCAGGACCTTCTGCTCTATCAGAACCCCTGGCCCCTGGATACCTGATGCCACAATACCTGACGCGGCAGTATCCGGCTTCACAGTACCCGATTCCGCAGTATCTGACACTGCAGTACCCAGCGCCTCAATACCCGACGTTGGGCCTCCCACCATCGGGTTAAGGGTACCCTTCCTACGGGTTTCCCAGTTACCTGTATCCAAGTCCTCCTCCTCCTCCTCCTCCCCCACCCTCACAACCTCAGGTGGACTTGAAGGAGGTTTTGGCCTCCTGGTGGGCTGAGGCTAAGATACAACTCACCAGGGAGGTCGAGAGCCATTTACCGACACCAGTCCCTATGCTGGACCCCTTACATCGGCAACAGGAGACTCCTCCCCCCTTACCCAACGACAGAGCTGAACCGTCTGGATCCTGGATCGGGGAGGACATGCACCCCCGGGGTACCCCCAGAGGAGCCGATCCACCCAACAGGAAGGACGCTTCCTCTTCATCATTGGAGCCATCAGATTCAGACACTGATTTTGATCACTCTGACTCAGGGAATGAGCCACACACTCCAGAAAACCTCAGGCATAAGGACTCTCCAAAGTCTCCTCTGGAGGATCCTTCTTTTCTGGAGCTGCTAAGGAAAATCCAGGCAGCTTGAGAGTGGCAATCAATGAAGCCAGATCCACAATGCAAAAAACTTGCTGCCCAACTGGATCTCCTGGAAACCGCTCCTACACTGATTCCACCCTGGATCGAGCCTCACGTGGATCTTGTATCCACTATTTTGAAACAACCTTCCTTGCTAGCCCCTCTTCCTAGAAAGGCAGATAGGCTATATCAGGCTCCAAAGGGTAAAGACTTTCTCAGTTTTCACCCCAAGGTGGATTCAGTGGTGATTAGTGCCGCTCACGGCTGATCCTCCAACCCAAAGCATCTCAGCTTGTCCCCTCCTGACAAGGAATCTCGACTTCTGGACCAGTACGGGAAGAAGATCTACGCATCTTCTACCCTGGGTATGAGAGCCCTAAACTATGTTGGACACATGGGGGACTACCAGAAGTCCATTCTTACTCCGATTGAAGCCAAACTGGACTCTCTCCCTGATTCCCAGACCAAACAGGAACTGGGAGACCTGGTCTGTTTCGCGCATTTGGCCTGTAGACACATGTTACGTGTCACATACAACGTGGTGGACACTGCAGGTAGGAGCTCAGCTTTCGCCGCAGACTTGTGGTGTCATGTCTGGCTCCGTGTGTCAGGTTTGGTCTCTGAAGTGCAGACTGCTAGCCAGGATGCTTCCTTCAGGGGCTCCGTATTATTCGGAGGTGATGTCAAGGACATCATAACCAAATTGCAGGAGACGGATTTAGCACTTAAGTCTGTTCAGACTATGTACAAATCCTCTCAGGGGCAGAAACGTCCCTTTCAGTGCCAAAATTGCCAAAAACAAAAACAAAAGCAGGCCTGACGTCCAAATAGACATAGAGCCGCATCAGCAGCCAAAGCTCCCTCCAGCAAGAAAGCCTCCAGAGCTCCAGACGCTACTCTGCCCTCTGCCTCCCTGCCTCTCCCTCTTCCTCTGGCTGTTCCAGAGGAACCGGTAGGGGGGATATTCTTCTTCCATCTGCCGGGTTGGGAGAGGTTAACGGCAGATGCTTGGGTGCTTCAGCTGGTCTCAGCAGGGTACTCAATAGAGTTCACTGAAAGACCTCCATGCAGACCTCCCCCTCTGTCCTTGTACTCCCCTATTCATCTTTCCTTGGTACTAGAGGAGATTCGCTCTCTTCTTCAGAAGGCAGCAATAGAACCCATCCCCTCCCCCCTTTCGGGGGACAGGTTACTATTCTCACTTCTTCCTAGTACCAAAGAAGACCAGAGACCTGAGACCCATCTTAGATCTCAGCTCTCTGAATCAGTACATGCGGTTCAGAATGCTCTCTCTACAGAGCCTTCCTCCCATGCTTCGGCTGGGACAGTGGCTGTGCACTTTGGATATGTAGGATACCTAACTCCATATCCCCATATGCCCTTCCCACCGCAAATACCTCTTTTTTTGTTTCCAAGGGGTGCACTGCTAGTTCAGGGTTTGGTCTTTCCTCAGCTCCCTGAGTATTTACCAAATGCCTGGCGGTAGTGGCAGCCTTTCTGCATACCCAGGGAGTGCAGGTCTTCCACTACCTGGACGACTGGCTTCTGGTAACTCCATCCAGGGAGGAACTCTTACACTCCCTTTCTCTTACCCTACAGGTCTTTTCCAGCCTGGGTATCACTGTCAACCAGGCCAAGTCCCATCTGGTCCCTTGCTAATGGCTGCAGTTTATAGGAGAAGTGTTGGATATGACCCTAGGCAAAGCTTTTTTGGCCCCGGACAGAGTCAAGACTCTCTTAAACCAGACTTGCCTCTTGTCCGGCCTCAGATGGGTCAGAGCCAGGAAGGTGCTTCGCCTTCTCGGGCTCATGGCGGTGGCCATTCTGACTGTCCCTCTAGCGAGGCTCCACATAAGAGTCTCCCAATGGACTCTCTGGTTTCAATGAGACCAATCTCAGGATGATCTGGACCATGAGGTCCTAGTGTCGGACCTGATGATCAGGGACTTGCAGTGTATGGTTCAGGAGGACCTCACCTGGGGTGTCCCATTCTGCACTGATCCTCTCACCCAGACCCTGATGACGGATGTGTCAGGTGCAGGCTGGGGGTGCCCACCTAGGGTCTCACAGGACTCAGGGCAGCTAGTCTCAACTCGAGCAGCAATTACACATCAAAGTTCTCAAGCTGAGGGCAGTTCTTTATGCCCTACAGGCCCTCCTTCCCTTCATTCTCCCTGGTCATCTTTTGATTCAATCAGACAACATGTGTGTAGTCTGGTACCTCAACAAACAGGGAGGGGCTCGCTCCTACCCCTGTGCTGGGAAGCAATGAGAGTCTGGTACTGGGCTTCTCAGCACAACCTGCATCTGACGGTAGTCCATGTTGGAGAACACCCTGGCCAACGCTCTCAGCCACTCATTGGTTAGGTCTCATGAGTGGGAACTAGATCAAAATGTCGTAAATGACATCTTCCAGCAGTGGGGGGACTCCTGAGGCGGACCTCTTTGCCTCCCATGACAACACCAAGCTTCCCACCTTTTGCTCGCTCACTCCAGGGCGAGACGTTTTCTGGTGGGACGCGCTGTCTCTCTGTTGGAAGGGCAAATTCATTTATGCCTTCCCTCCCATTCCTTTGATTCTGAGGGTGCTGAACAGGCTCCGGGCAGAGGGGTCATGAATGATCCTCATTGCTCCCTTCTGGCCAAGGCAAGTCTGGTTCTCTCTTCTGCAACAGTTTTCCGAGGAACCTCCTCTTCCTCTGTTGCAACATTTGCTGACCCAGGATCGGGGGACCCTGGTCCATCTAGGACTCCAATCACTTCACCTTCATGCGTGGCTCCTACATACATAGCCAAGGCATGCTTCGGTGTATCACCTTTAGTAATGGATATTTTGGTGGAGGCCAGAAAGCCTTCCACCAGGTCTACAAACACTATGAAGTAGAAGTGATTCACCATTTGGGATAGTTCTAAGGAGTTAGAACCTTTCTCCTGCCTGGCTAATAAAGTCCTGGATTACCTGAGGTATCTCTATGATCTGGGCCTTAGCTACTCCTCTTTGAAGGTGCATATGGCAGCCATTTCGACCTACCACATTCCGTTTGGGGAGAGGACTTTTGCTCAACTGGAAGTCTCCAAGACCTTCCTAAATGGGGTGCTGCACCTGAGACCCCCTATGCGCAATCCTGCTCCTCCTTGGGACTTGAACTTTATTTTAGAAAAGCTCATGCTGCCTCCTTTTGAACTGGCAGTGGATGCAGAATTGAAGTTTCTTTCTTGGAAGACACTCTTTCTCGTGGCCATCACCTCTGCTCTGAGGATTTCCGAGCTTCAAGCCCTGATGTGTAAGATCCCATACTTGATTTTCCACAAAGATCAGGTGGCCATGTGCACTAACCCTAAGTTTCTTCCAGAGGTGGTGGCTGAATCCACGCTGAATCAGTCCATTGAGCTCCTGGCCTTTTTCATGGAGTACTCCAGTCATGGATAGTACCTTTTGCATACACTGAAAATACACAGAATTCTGAGATACTACTCAAACAGGAGTAAGGATCTCAGAAAAATGGATCAGCTCTTCATTTCTTTCACTCATAAAAGAGAAGGCAATGCTGTTTCCAAACAATGACTCTCTAAGTGGTTAGCGAATTGTATCACTTTCTGTTATGACAAGTATCACAAAACCCTGCTGGGTCAGATCAGAGGTCACTCCACTAGCGGGGTAGCTACCGCTGCTGTTTGTTTCAGGAATGTGTCAGCAGCAGAAATCTGTGCAGCCGCAACTTGGACTCCCGTCCATACCTTTATGAAGCATTACAATTCGGACATTGCCTCTCGCCGCAGAGCAGGCTTCGGGTTGGCTGTTCTGCAGGGACTTCTTTCTTGAACTCTGCTCAGCCTTTTTTCAGTCATTTGTGGATGATGACTCCTCCCACTTTTCTGTTTGTTCCAGACAGCTTGGGACTCAGTCCTATATGTGAATACCTGCTGCAAGAGCCTTCTCGAAGTAAGATAGTACAGTTACGCAAGAACTTACTGTAACAGTAGATCTTTGAGAGAGGGTCTTGCAGTAGGTATTACCTTCCTCCCCTCCGTCCCCCTGAGTTTCTTCTTTTCCTTCTATGGGGGCACATCCTCTTCTCTCTTGTCATGCCTCTTCTGGCCTCTGGTGGGAAAGAACTGGAAGGTGGGCGTGGGGGACTACCTCTTTATACTGACGTTGGATGACGCCAGTCACCTGACGTGGGGGCGGTCCCCCGCCAGAGACTGCTAGCTACAGATTTTTCCATAGGGTCCTGATGCCTGGCAGCTTAGTCCTATATGTGAATACCTACTGCAAGAGAATCTCTCAAAGATCTACTGTTACGGTAAATTATTACGTAACTGTACTTTCAGGGGAGATGTCAGGTTCAATAGACTCCACTTCATCCTTTTCATCGTACTCTCCATATTCCGCCATTTCTTCTTGGAAGAAAGATTGGGCAGAGGTTTGTCTGGTTGGGGTCTGAACAGGTGCCTGCTGGCCAGCAGGCAGCATCCCCTGTAAGGCCTGTATAACTTTAAAGGCCTGTGCAATCTCCTGTGGGGAAGGCATAATTGCAGTCACAGCAGAAGTCCCCAATTGCTGTCCAGCAGGATGTTCTGTGTGCTTAGTTTTCTTTGATGCAACCGGGGAGTCAGCTGGTTCGGCAGTCCTTTTTCCAAGGACCTGGGTACCCGTATTGGGGTAGAGGTAGTAGGTGCTGTGGTTTCACCCACATTAACAGAGGGTGTCGGCTGTTCAGAGCTCGAGGGACCCTTAGGTGGAGGCAACTTCTTTTTAAGCCTTTCCAAATGTTTGCCAAGTGTTTTTCAGGAAAGGTCACAGTTGTTGTCAGTTCAGGAACCGATCAGGGAACCGGGAGCCGAGCCAGAGAGAACCGAGGTTATCGGTTCAGTAACCAGTATTAGCGGTTACCAAAAACAAGTTTATTTAAACAAAATTTATTAAAATAATGGAGTTTTAGTCACAAAACTCTGGAAACTAAACTAAAAGTTCCCGGTTTCTCTCCGGTTATTCAGAACCGAGAAAAACAATAAATTTAACTAAAACTAACTAACGGTTAAGCTAAATACAAAAGATAAAGGCAGCAAATGAAAAAATAAAGCAATACTTATATGTATATATATTTTTTCATGTCAGAACGAGATGTTGAGGAGAGGATCTCCGAGCGTCTAGTCTTGACAGGCGGAGAGTGAAATCTGAGAGGTTAGAATGTAGGCAGTTGATAAGGGGCAGTATTTGAAAAGTGGTATATGCCAATGGTGTTCCATCATTTGCATGACATTCCATCTCTCCAGGCAGATCTGACTTAAAGGCATACTGCATAGAGTTAGGAATATTGGAGTATTCCTGGGGTAAGAAGTTTCTGTTCTGAGACCGCCACTTATATGTCTTTCACCTGTTCATCTTTATTTTAAGCAGAAGGGGCCCCAGGGCAAGGCTGAAGAGGGAGGGGGACAGAGGGCATCCCTTCCATGTTCCTCTCTGTAGTGGGAATACCTTTGAGATGAGGCCATTTGTATTGCTTGCCACTCTAGGTTTAGTGTATAGGAGTTTCACAAACACCTGACAGACTGGGGGAATGCAAAACCTCTCCGTGATCAAGAAGAGGTACTGTAAGGCCTTTCTACTCAGTCAACAGACTTTTCAGCATTCAGAGTGATGAGGACAGTAGGGTGATTCAGTTGCACTGCTGCTATGCACAGGTTTGTCTCTTTCCTGCTATAATCAGTGATGTGGTGGACTGGTATGAACCCTGTCTGGGATGGGCTTATTAAAGGGGGGAGGGCATGCAGCAGGTTGTTGACCAGGACATTTGCCAACACTTTGGCGTAGATGTTGAAGAGTGTTATTGGCCAGTAGCTGGTGCAGAGCATGGGGTCCTTTCAGGGTTTTGGCAGAACTGTGATAAGACCTGATCTTGATGTTTGTGGAAGGATTTCCCTCTTTTAGGGCTTCAGCATGAACTTCCTTTTGGACAGACACCACTTCCTTAGTGAACACAGTATAAAAGTCAGAGGAGAACCCATTATTTCCTGATGCTTTCCACTTAAGAAGTGATGTTAAGGCAGCTAGTATTTCAACCTTGGTGAGGTCTGCTCCAAGGTCTTCAGCTTGGTCTTGAGTTAATGTGGGCAAGGTGATACTATCTATGAACTCAGTATAATGTTCGGCAGGTGCCTGTCCCATGGTTGTATAAAGTTCTTTGGAAGTATTTCATGAATTCTTTGTTGATCTCTTTTAGGTCCGCAGTGATCTGGATAGATGATGCCTTCCTAATGGTCAGGATGCTGGCTTTCTGCTGCTCTTGTTTCATTCTGAGGGCTAGGATTCTTGTAGCTTTGTGGCCAGCTGTGATTTATAATAATTTAGCTCTTCTATGCTGGAATCTGGCTGACTCCCTCAAACTGTCATTAAAGGCTTACTTTGCTTTGGCCCATATTTGCCATGCTTCTTCTGTGCTGGATGCTGTCAGGAGTGCCTCTGTCTTGGTAATTTCTGCCAGTAGTTTTTCTCTCTGGGCCTGTTTCCATTGTGCTTCTAGAAACATAGAAGTTGACAGCAGAAAAGGACCGCAAGGCCCATCTAGTCTGCCCATTTTACCAATTTGCTCCCACTGCCTCTACTAGGTCAGCAGCCTCAGCTATGCCCCCCTCATATGTATGATTCCCTTGTGCTTATCCCATGCCCACTTGAATCCCTCCAATGTACGTGCTCCCACCACCTCCTGAGGCAGAGCGTTCCACGCATCCACCACCCTCTCTGTAAAAAATAACTTTCTCACGTTACCCCTTATGTATCCCCCCTCCAATTTCATGTCATGCCCTCTAGTTCTACTGTACTTTTTATATTGGAAGATGCCATCCCCTTCCATTTTATTTATGCCCTTAAGATATTTGAAAGTCTCAATCAGGTACCCCCTCTCCAATCTCTGTTCTAATGTGTACATATTGAGGTCCCTAAGTCTATTCCCATATGCCTCGTTGTGCAGACCCTGCAACATCTTGGTTGCCCCCTCTGCACTGTTTCCACCTTGTCAATATCCTTATGCAGGTGCGGCCTCCAGAACTGCACACAGTACTCTAGGTGAGGCCTAACCAGCATCTTGTACAGTGTCTATGGTTATTAACATCCCTCAAAGGCTGCATTTCAGTGCCTTCCAGATGACTGCCCAGGATGAGTCCTTGGGCTTGTTGTGGGATAAGAATTTCTTTATACATTGCTTGATCTCCTCCTGACATTCTTCTTGAGGGATGGTGAAGTTATTCAGCCTCCATCTTGGACAGGGCTTTGTAGCAGCTTCAAGTCTGAGATGGAGTTCCACCTTGGCATAATCTGACAGAGCTGTGGGTAGAATAGAAGCAGAGAGAATGCTTGGGACTAGTTCAGGGGTAGTGAACCAATAGTCGATATGCATGGCAGTCTTGTGGACCAGGAAGTGAAAGATGTAAGACAGTTCCTTGGGGTATAGTAACCTCCAAATATCAACTAGGTGGTAGTCTACCAGGGCTCTTGATAGGACTTGAGCTGCATTTGTTAGGGTTATGTTTGGGTTGGTGCTGCCCATAACTGGGTCAAGGGTTATGTTCTAGTTCCCTCCTATTAATATGGTGTCATGGGGGTATAGTGTCAGCTGGCCAGAGAGCTCTGCATAGAATCCTTGTTTGTCTACATTCAGGCTGTATACATTTACTAGCACTATCTTGTGAGAGTTGATGGTTCCTACCACCATGATCACCCTGCCCTCTGGATGACTCCATACCTGATCTACTGAAAGGTTTATTGCTCTATGAATGAACATTTGTACCCTTCCTTTTTTGTTACAGATATTGACATCATAAGACAGGCCCACCCAGCTTCTTCTCATTTTTATTTCTGTAAGCCACCTCTCTCAGGGCTGACTTACTACACCACGCTCTCCCCAGTTGGTTAGGTTCCTGGCTTTAGGGCATTCTGTGTTGTGCCCCCAGGGGGATATTGCTCTGTGCTCAGGTATAAAAAGGGGAAGGGTTTCTTTGCTAGGGAAGCCAGCAGGCAACATGTAGGGCTAGTCAGGCTGGGGCCTAAAACCCCCCGACCCAGGAGGTACCAACCTTGGGAGTGTCGATGGCTATGTGGTTTATTTAATTTCCATAGGGAAGGGTGACAGGAGTGTGGCGACCATGAGGAAAGTACAGTTATGTAAGAACTTACCGTAACAGTAGATCTTCGAGAGAGGCTCTTGCAGTAGGTAATTACATATAGGACTGACGTCGGCAGGTGGCAGGACCCCAAGGAAAAATTTCTAGCTAGCAGTCCCTGGCGAGGGACCGCTCCCACGTCAGGTGACTGGTGTCAGGAGACGTCGGTATAAAGGGGCGGTCCCTGATGGCGAAAGCTGAGCTCTGTCCAGCAGAGTCCACTGCATCGTAGGTTGCACGAAGCATGTGTCGACTGGCCGAACGTGCAGAGCGGACAAGATCAGCCAACTACTGCTTGACCTGAGAGTCCGGCAGGGAGTCCAATTTGTCTTCCACCTGAGTAAGAATGGCCTTCTGGTAATCCCCCATATGACCAACATAGTTCAGGGCCCTGGTCCCCAGCGTGGAAGAAGCAAAAATCTTCTTACCATACTGGTCTAGTAGGCGGGATTCTTTGTCAGGTGGCGATGAGCTAAGGTGCTTTGGGTTAGCCGACTGGCCGTGAGCAGCGCTAATCACTACCGAGTCAGCACGAGGGTGAGAATCTAAAAAGTCAACACCCTCGGGAGCCTGGTATAGCCTGTTCGACTTCCTCAGAAGTAGGGGCTAGAGCCGACGGCTGTTTTCAAATGGTGGTAACAAGGTCAGCATGAGGCTCGATCCAGGGTGGCACCAAGGTAGGAGCTGTCACGGGCAGGTCCAGACGCTCTGCAAGTTTCATCCACTGAGGGTATGGTTCCAAAGATTGCCACTGATGTACCTCCTGGATTTTGCATAGCAACTCCGTAAAGGAAGGATCTTCCGGAGGTGACTTCGGAGGAGTCCTTGGCCTGGGCTTTGATGGAGAACGTGACTCATCGTCCCTTTCCGAGCAGCCATCGGAAGAGTCCAAGGAGTCCGAGGGGGAAAAGGAGGAAGAAGGAGAAAGATACTCCTTTTCCCGACCCGAGGAAGGAACGGACCCCTTGGGAAGCCCTCGAGGAAGCGTGTCCTGCCCCTGTGCGGACTCAGAGGGATTAGCCCTGGTGTCCGGAGGTGGTGAGGGAGTATGTCGCCGTGGACGTACGGGAACCAGAGCCAGCACCATCGTCGGTAGGTGGCTCTCCACCTCTCTGGTGAGCTGAGCCTTGGCCTCAGTCCACCAGGAGGCCAGAGTCTCCTGCAAATCCACCGACAGCTGAGGGGGCAGTGGAGGAGGAGGAGGGGGATAAGGGTATGGACTATAACCATATGGAGAGTATCCAAAACCCGACGGCGGAAAACCAGGCATCGGGTATTGTGGCGCCGGGTACTGCAGCATCGGGAAGACCGGCATCAGGTACTGTGGCGCCGGATACTGTGGTCCCAGAAAAGACGGCATTGGATAGGATGGAGGGTACCTGGGAGCCAGAGGAGCTGCCGGAGCAGACAGCCCGGCCGGAGACCTCACGTGCGGGTCCAGGTTGGTAGGCCTGGAGGGCAGAGGGCCGGGTGTCGGGGTGACATCCAGGAGCGGGATGTCAGCCAGAATCAGTAAAACCGGCATCAGAGCCGGCATCAGAGGTCCCGGGGTCGGAAATACTGGTGTTGGAGCCGGCGTCAGAGGTACCGGTGTCAGAGCCGGCGTCCGGGGAACCGATGTCAGATCCAGCAGACCCACAGGTGGGCGGTCTGATGGAGGCGGAACCCCAGCGTCGCCCGACGATGGAGGGTAAAAATCCCCTGGGTCGGGCTGGGGAACTCAGGGTCCCTGGAGGGCAGCGAAGTCTGCGGGGGGCCGGGGATGATGGACATGGGTGGGTCCGGTGTCGGCTCTTTCGACGAACGGACATGGGATGAACCAAAGTGTGCTTTTTCAGCGAGATCTGGGTGGGCACTGGAGGAGCTGGCGTCTGACTTACAGGACCCATCGCCAGAGGCAGACCGTGATGGAGGAGCGGCCGAAGGGTCATGCGACTTACCAGCCTTCTCCGTGCGGACGTCGGAGGACCCGACATCCGGCTTACTGGAGCCGCCCATGCCAGTAGGCCGGGATGCTACAGCTGTACCGAGGGCGGAGGCCTCCAATAGCCCAGAGGCACCCGAAGGGCCTGAGCGCGAGCCAGATGGATGGGCTGATGTCACTTCAGAAGCCTCTGAGGCGGCCGTTGAGAAGTGGTCCCCTGGAGGGGATGTTACCTATAGCACAGCGACTCCCGAGGGAGTCGCGGCAGAGGAGCCCTTGTCCCGGTGCCTCTCCTTGTCTTTTTTCTTCCAATGGCCTTCCGGGGAAATGGATACCTGCCACAGGTTTTTGAGTTCCTTCTCCATGGAGCTCATCTTTTTCTTCAGAATGTGGGCTTCCAGGTACTGCTGCCACCTTTTCCGGGTAGCCGCGTTAAAACTGAGGCAGTGCTGGCACTTCTCGACCGGGTGATCAGGGCCTAGACAGAACAGGCACAGGGAATGGCCGTCCTTGAGCGGGAGTTGGGCACTGCACGAGTCACATTTATTTTTGTGCTCGGAGGGTGTAGGGGACGATATACCCCAATGGATGTACTGACGATTGAAGCAAAAGGTAGAAAATGCCAGTAAAAAGCAGCCAGAAGGGGAGGCTGGCCCAGGCGAAAAGAACTTTTCCGCAAGATGCTGCACGAAGCTACTGGCGGAAAGAACTGGTAGGTGGGTGTCAGGGACTGCCCCTTTATACCGACGTCTCCTGACGCCGGTCACCTGACATAGGGGCGGTCCCTCGCCAGGGACTGCTAGCTAGAAATTGCTCCGTGGGGTCCTGCCACCTGCCGACGTCAGTCCTATATGTAATTACCTATTGCAAGAGCCCTCTTGAAGTAAGATCTGGGGTTCCAAGAACTCATCAGTTGGGAGAAAGCCGCTGGAGGAAGGCTCATTTATAGCTGGTGCTCAGGAAGTCTGATGCTCTAGAAGTAAAGGTATGACAGTGGGGCTGTCTTGTTGGTGGCAGGGCCCCTTGGAGCAGGTTGGTTATCCAGTGTGGCACACTGCTGGGGGTTAGCTGGTGGGTGCGTTCTGGGGATTTGCTTTATCGGCCTCCCATGCCCATGTCTGGGGCAGGTCCTAAGTTAGACCCGCTAATGGAATACACACAGTGAGAGTAATTAAGAGGTTGGAGCCGTGTTGTCCGTTCTTCTGCTTATATCTGGCACCTATCCCCTTAGGAAGGAGGACTGAGAACTGGTTGGATTTTCAGGCAAAGGGTTCAGGGTGGCTGTGGTATGGATTAAAGGCCACATCCCCACTATCAGTTGAATTTGTGATGGGGGAGTAAAGCATTCCCCCGGGTAATGGTGGGATATGAATTTGCACCCTTTAAGGTCCTGAGCTTCGATATGGCTGTGGGTATCTGCATGGAGTCTGCACTTGGTCTAATTTCTAGGCCTGTTGGTTAAAATGCACTTGTGTCATCTAGGTACTGCTTGGTACCCCATCTAATGCCCTACGTTTGTCTCTGTCTCCCGGCTCCATGGAGCTGAGCCATTTATTTATTTATGATATGAGAATCAGAATTACATTTCTTTTTGGTTCTACTTCTTGTGTTGCTGAGATTATTGGATGAACTAACTGTTCCCTTCCTCTAATGATGCATGCTGGTTTGCCTTCCCCCAACCTGGCCTGAAGCTGCAGCGAGTGGTAAGCTGAGGTTTGTTTGAAAATAGTATAACCTGCACTATGCTGTCAGAACCCAACTCATAGTAAGGCCTTGATTTCTTATATTTGCTGGCTTTACCTCTCCGGAAGGTCTTTGGTTTGTAACCCCCCTTGCTTACTATCAGGGCCCCTAGACACAGTGGGGTGGGAGGGGGTTGCAAATGTGGAAGCTCTTCCATGATTTGAATTTGGAATCAGGACTGAGTGTTTGGGGGGTGAACTTATAGAGGCTGGGGTCCCTGGTACTGGCAGGCCTGGATTTTGGTAGTGCATCACTGGGGACCACCACTGTGGGATGTTTGGGGCAATTTCCCACCTTTCAGTAAGAGAAGGTGCCTGGCTGTGGAAGAAGGAAGTCAACTGGTTTGAAGTGGCGCTGCTGATTGGTTCAGATGCCAGCTGGGTGAGGAATATGCAATGAAGATGCCATTTTCTCCTCAAACTCATGGCAGCAAGACACACATAGTAGAAGGAAGGAAAAAAGAAGTCATGATGGAGAAGGCCCCTTCTGAGGAACCCCAAGCCACTGTGTGCACCTCCGTCTTGTCCTGGCTGTGGAAGTCAGCAGGAAGAGGGGCAGTGGAGGAAAACTGTGTGAGGTGTGGATTTCGAGGAGAGGGGGTGGTCCGACTGCCTTTGTGCACTATTTGCTCCAGGGGGCCTTTTTTCAAGATTATCCATGGGTACTTCTTTCAGCTATGCCTGGCCCTATCTTGTGCTGGTATCAGTGGGTGCTGCCTCCTTAGTATCCCAGGGGAGCCTGGATCTTCTTGAAGAGACCAAACCATTTGAGTCATCGAAGGATGTGAAGCCATCCATTCCTCCAGAAAAATCAAGCAAAGGGGCATCTGATGTAGTTGTGGAGGCTATGGAGGAGGACACTTGTGAGGGTGCTGTGGGGCATAGCCTTCTGCCCAGCGCCACGGTACCCAGCATCATTGACTATCCCATTGGCAAAGGGAAAGGTAGGAGATGTGGACTTAGAACTGATGACTCCCCAAGGCCCAGGGGGTAGGCTGCAAGTCCTCTACCTGGTGACAGTGGCTCTTCAGACACTCCAGTCAGAGAGTTTTCCTACTTAAATACTATGGTTAAGGTGAAGGTGGAGGAGGAGGAGGAGAGTGACACTGTATGGGAGATGCCAGCTGCACTGCCCCCTGAACAAACCCCAAAGACCTATCAATTTACTGACCAAGAAGTGTACCAAGCCATTCCTATCCTTATAACAACCCTATGTTAAAGCTTCCAGACAACAGCCCATGCCTCCCGGTGCTGTGCATGGCCACCCGTATTCGATTGGATGGACTCTTGAGTACAGACCCAATGAATGTGCCATACAGGACTCAGATGTGGCTGGAGCCAGCTACTACCCATTGGACCAGTGTTCAAGAGCTGCCCCAGTGGCCGCAGGTGGAAAGGTGGGTGAGGCACTGAATACATATTGAGTACCTAACTGCTGAGTACCCTTATGAGAGGGTTGGTGGGCCTAGCAATTCACTCCTGAGATGGTCTGTGCAGCTGCACACTGTTCCGGGATGCAGAGCTGACTGCTGTGGTCACTGGAAGGAGCAGGAGCTCCGAGAGGCTTACCTGAGTCTTATAAAAGGTATTCCACCATTGCCAGAATGAAGGAACAGAGGCTGGTCTGAAGCATAAAAAAGCCAGATGCAGCTGTAATCTTGGAGCTCTTTCCAGATTTTCTTGTGCTGCAGACATTGTACTATTTTGCCTCCCCCAGCTTGTCTCCTTCAGTGCTTGGAATTGGAGCGGTGGTCAAGCCTGCTCCGGAGAGGAGAAGCGGGGGTGGCCCTGTGGAGGGCCGGTCGCTGAGGAGACATTGAAATAAAAAAAAAACTGCTTTCTTTCTTTATGTCCGTCTTTGCCTATCCCCAATCGATAAAAGATAACAGATAACAGTAGATCTTAATACTCTCTTTTTAATTTGTTTTTAGACTGCTTAGGTATTGTTGTGCACTCGTTTTTTTTTTTTTTATTTATATATAGTACCGGATTACCTGAACTTTTAGACTTTAGCAATTCTGTAAAATATTGTTGCATTTTAGTCACCACAAAAGCTTGGGCCATTTGGTCAGATTATGATAAACATAAACACAGATAGTGTACCGTAGGGTTAGGTATCCCCCCTTCCTTTTCTCTCTGTTTTTTATTGTTTTACCTTATGCTGTTTGCTACTTGATTGTTTGTGATTTGATTGTTGGTGGTTCTCATATTAAAAAGAATAGAAGAATAAATATAAGATAGAAAATTATTTAACCCTTGTGTCTTATTAGTGGGAGTCATTAAGTATTTAAAATTAGTTTTTAACCTACTGTGGGAAATCACAGGAGTCATGGGACTATTCAAGGCATGCATGCAGGTTGGTTTAGCTGATTAACTGACTGACTAACTAATTCATCCATTAAGTGTACTCAGTACTCAATACAATAGAGTCCTTGCTTAATTAAATACATGCCAAACTAGGCGGAACTCGGTGGAATTTGTATGGACAGAAGAATGAGAATAATTGAATAATTAAACAATTGAATTAAAGACATAAGTAACCTGACTTTCTATTGAATTAACAAATTGATTGAAGTGACTAATTATTTAACTGATTCATTGGAAACAGCTCACATCCAATTAATCCTGATTAATCTTGATTGAGCTAGAAGGTGTTTAAAAGCAAGCCTTCTCAGTTTGTTCTGAATGCACATGCTGTAAAGAAGCTGTTTTACTTTGCTCCTGTTATGGTTATCCTATGAGGCTAAAATGCTAATTCTATCAAAGCTAAGCTTGAATTCGGCTTGGTCTTGTAAATAACTGAGAGAATTTTTACATTTTTATTGGCTATTCGATGAAAAGACAATTAAACCCTGAAATTGCCAAGAATGGGACAAAGGCGCAGCTACAAAAAGCGGCTATATTCTATGCTTCCTATTTTTTTAGAAGTATGAGACCTGCAAGTGGTGAGTCCTTTGGAGTTTGGAAAACTCTGTGTGCATCTGCAGGGCACTTATAAATAACATGGTGGATGACAGCGTAAAAGGCTTAAGGATGCAGGTAAATAAATTAAATAATAACTGAAATTTATTGATGTACTATCTTCTCTCCAGACACATAACAATTTATAAGAAAAAGAACTAAAAGTGTATAACTGTATATCTAATGCCAACCACTCCAATATTTAATAACTATATTGAACAGATAAAAATAACTGAAAGAGCTGAAAACACTGAAATAGAAGAAATAAGAAGGACTCAGTGCAATGGGGCAATGGAGTTAAGATCTGTCTGATTTTGTTAGTGTAATATTTTAATTTTCCCTTGTTACTGTTTTTATACTGTATTTATTCTTTTGATCTATCTGCTTGTGTCACCTGCTTGGGCTACCTGAGTTTTGGGAATTCAAATGAATATTACAAGTGGTAAAATAGTGAACGTTCCTCAGTAGATATCACAGAAAGGAGGACAATCTAAGAAGGGTTGCATGTTTAAGGAAGAATTAGAGATCACTACATCTACCCCAACAGAAAAAAAAAACAAATTCCTAAGGACTATTCAAAGATTCAAACATAAAGATGAAAACCCCTAGTAGAAATGTGTGACAAAAACAACAAAAAAATAAAGGAAATCCCAATATGCAGATTACACAAGCAGGGAAGGATGAAGTAAAGGAAGATTCTGGAAAAGATAAAAATATTAAGGACATTAAAGGGGGTGAAATGGATCAGATGCAATATATGTTACAACTTTTAGTAACAGAAGAGAAGGGAATTCTAGATACACGGGCAGAGGAACATGGAGAAGATGGTGTTAAGAGGGGAGAGGAAAAAGCACAAAAACTGGCAGAAGGTTCTAATCATAGAACTTCCCAAAAAGTAATATCTGACTTCTTCACTAAAAAAGAACAAGTTAAAACTACAAGAACAAGTGCAAAAACAGTTGCTATGGGAATAACAAGGGACAAAAGAGAAAGTAGCCAAAATCTACAGGCAGAAGTTGACAAATATGGGTAGAAAAATTAAAAAGGGAAACTACAAGACTGGACCCATTTAGCCCATTAGACTTATTTGTTTATTTAGTATTTGTTGACCGGGTAAGTGTACTAGCCAATTTCTTGCCTATTTTCAGGCATGGCCCAGTGGGAGGGGGATACAGATGAATGCCAACTAGTCTTGAACCAGATTAAGCTGCTGAGGGTATTTTTAGTGAATCAGGGAACTCAGCCATATTAGATATAACAGGAAAATCAATTAAAAATATTTCTGTATTAGCTGGGTCACCAAATACTGTATTACAAAATCTGGATAATGAAGTTAAGCAAATAAATCTGGAAACTGAATTTCTAGCACAATGTCCAGACATGTTATCAAAATATACAATAAAAGCATTAGCTCACCCAGTAATGGCAAACATAGTTCTGTTAGAAGCATTGAATGATATTAAAGGAACATTTTCTGGATTTACAAATTTGATTCTTGATCATTTGGATAAATTGGAAAACAAAGTAAATGACTTAGAATCCAAGTTAAACAAAGACCATCTTTCTCATCATTACTTATACCAAATACTCCAAAAATACATTTAAATATACCAAAAAAAGGAGTAAAGGAAAGAAAACAAACCTTAACAAAAGGAAAAACAGGAAAATATCAAAATCAAATAACCCAATAGAAAAGGAGGGGGAAAAAAGAATCAAGCTTTAATATGAGACCACTCCCTCTATAACCTCTAACTGTGTAAATAAAAGGAAAAACACCTGGTATTTCTGAAAATAATATTATGGAAGAGAAAAACTAAAATTAGATAGAACAGAATTTAATGAAAGGGAGTGCTGACAAACACAAAGAAAGTAAGACATCTGACTGTGCACATGTTTTATAGAAGTTAAATGGAAATGAAGTAACATTAAGAATAAAAGGAATATATTGAGAAAAATATGAAACTCTAGAAACCTTAAAAGAGCTGATTGAATATCTCTTTAATGCAGAACTAGGGGATCAAAATCAGTACTGATGACAAAGTGCTAGTACATAGAGATATACAAGATGAGGACGTTCCAGTCCATGTTTTGCTAAGTGAAATGGATCTAGCAAAAAAAGTATGGGTTAAACAACAAAGTTTACACACACTAGGATTAGCGGTGCAGCCATATATAATGTGGCAAACAATCCAAGGTCAAAATAGAATAGAGGGAAATTCAATGAGAGAGAGAGAGGTCTCAAGAAATTTTTTCCACAATATTGATGCAACTAAAATTGAATTTTACTCAAAATAAAACAGAAAGGTTGATGGGTGATAATTATACACTATCACTTTTTGGGATTAATGAAATTCATGGAGAAAACAATGACATGCTTAAGTCATTTGTTACAGCCTTACTAGCCAGTATTCTGAGTATTGATATAGAGAATCATCATATACAAAAGGTTGTGAGGGTGTTCCCCAAAGGGACGGGTACTCAAATTAACTTGAAGTGCAGCTCTGTGCAGATAGCAAATAAATTATTACAGAGCACAGAAAAATTGGATATGGTAGACTTTCTGTTAACTGACATGAATGCCTTGAAAAGAGAAGTAACTGCATTAAAGCAGATGCCTCAAAATATATGACTAGAAAGAAGTAGCATACAACACTCAAGTCTGAATGATAGCCATATATCTTATAAGAATCAAGCTAATCTGCTCTCATGGAATATTGCTGGGATATCTGGAAAGATGGCTGATAATGAATGGCTACAGTTTATAAATAAATTTGATACTGTCCTATTTCAGGAAACCTGGGTTGGAGAGCAGGTCAACTTGAATGGCTTTTGTGCATTTCACGCCCCTGCAGCTAGGATTACGAAATTTGGGAGAGTCTCCGGGGCTTTAACATCTTACATTAAGATTGGTAAAAATATCACAGCTATTGAGGTTTTCAAAATCAGCCCAAATTATATAATATTATTTCTGAAATGGAGTATGTATAATATATTGAATATTTACACCCCCCCATCTAATGAGAAATGTGGCACCAAAAGGATTTGGTCTAATCTATCTAAAGATATGAATGCTTCCATAAAAAATATCCACATGGACTTATTATTGTTGCATGGGGATTTTAATGCTCGGATAGTTAACTACGATAACCTAAACATCTTGGAGTTTGAAATTAATTTAACGGAATGTAATATAAGAAAAAGCATGGATAAATCTAAAAATGCTAATGGATTGGAATTACAGAACTTGGTAGAAGAAAAATGAAAATTATGTACCTACCGTAATTCCTGATCTTCTCTTGTATCTTCACCATTCATTACTTACAGGGTGTTAGCCAGAGGTGCGCACCCGCCACGGGAGCTTTTTTTTTAAAGTTTGTTTAACGGCACCGGGCCGAGAGTGACGCTACGCCATCGCGCGGGGGCGGCCGTTAGTAGCGATCACTCTCCTCCAACTCAGTTCTGTGAGCCGGAGAGGCAAAGTGAGAGCAGAGAATATAGATAGTGAGGCAAGATAGCCGAGGGATAGCAAAGCAAGGAAGAATGAACTGAAAAAGGAATAAGCCAATGGAGGAAGGACAGAGGAGATAAAGTATCCCTAGCCTAGGGACTGCAGGGCCTCCTTACCTGGGCGACTCTAGGAGGAGAGATAAAGTAAGGAGATGAGAAAATAGAAGAAGAAGAAGAAAGAGAAGACAGAGATGGGATGTTGAAGGGACCAGAATGCCCAACGAGCATAGTTAGCTTAGAGCTGAAGGCTCGACTAAGAGGGAAGCAAGAATCCCCAGAGATAGAGCTGAAGAGAAGGTTCACCAAACCCGCTAGACAGACTCTGGAGGGCATAGTCCTTATCCTCAACATGCCATTGTTATTGATACCCCCCTCGGGTTCCTGGCCACGACAGGCCTAGAATTCGAGGACACCCGAGGAGGGAAAAGGAACCCCAGGCAGCAGGAGAGTGCTGCTCTGGGACTTAGAAAAGGAAAATGTAAGCCTTTCAGGCATTTTAAGCATAGAAATGGGACTCAGACAGACTGGCCAAGGTAGGCCAAGGCTTAGGCTGGCCGGGATTGGATATGGTCAGCACAGCTCTTCTGTAAAAATTGTCCAGGAGGACACTTAAAAGGAGAAACCAATATGCAAACTAGCGAGAAGGGAGATTACCTTCTCATTTCCCCTCTTGTTTGTTTTTTCCTTTTTTTTTTTACAGAAGAAATTTGAGGTTGGTTGCATGACCCCAAAACCAAGATGCCTATAGCAGTCGAAAAGAGTTCCCTCAGCATTTTTCCCCCTTTTTTTAAAAGAAAAAAGGAACAGACGTGCCCGTTCCTCTGCTCTGCAGGGCAAGAATAGAGGGGGGGGGGTTTGATTTCAGGGCAATATCTGGAACACGGGATTGCAGGATCAACTGAATAGCCTGAACCAGGCCAAAACCCCAGAGATATCTTGTCAGGATAACGACAAGAGATAGTTGTGCAGTCTGATCACCAATGCAATCCACGAGATGGCCCACGAATCTTAGAGTAATTAATTTTTCTGGAAAATTAGAACCCCCAAAAGAAGTTTTTTTTTTTGAAAAATTAAGCAATTTTTCCTAGTTTTTAAGAAAAAATTTTTTTTTTTGCAGAGAGAGGAAGGAGATGGGAGGTGGAGAAGCCACAGGAAGAGGCCACTGAGGGGATGGTGGCGGGTGTAAGTAATGAATGGTGAAGATACAAGAGAAGATCAGGAATTCACGGTGAGTGCGTAATTTTCATATCTTCCTTGTCAATCTTCACCATTCATTACTTCCTGGGTGAGTACCAAGCTCCTCTTCCCCTGGAGGGGGAAGAGGTAATACCCTGAGGGAACAAGACCCCCAGCCTTCTGCTGGTGAGAAAACAGAAGGAGAAGACCCTGGCTTATTCAGAAAGCCTAAGTGGGAGAAGAGCTAGGAGGTGCCTCCCAAAGACGAGGAGACGGAGGAAGCCCCTGTAAAAGTCTCCTAGCTCTGGAAGAGAAAAGACGGGTCCCCCGGAAGGCGGAGCGAATCACCCTACGCCGGGCCAGGGGTGACAACCTGGAAAGACGAAGCCATGCCGTCCGCCTGATGCAGATTACTGTCCCCGCAAGCCTGGAAGCCACCTCATTGGCGTCATAAGATGCCCTTGCTTGGTGTCTTGCCAGCTCCAGGCCTACCGCGGAGAGGGCAACGGCTTGTCTGGTTTGCTCCGTGTCAGGCATAGATGCCAGCAGCTGGGACATCATCGACCACAGATGCCAGTTGTAGGCAGCGTGGTGAGCCTGATGTGATGCAATACATGCACTCGCACGAGAAGAAGAGAACACTCTTCGCCCCCAACGGTCGAACTGGAGAGAGTCCGAATCCGGTGGGCGGTCGTGCGCCAGGCAACGGCGCCCAGAAGGAGTATCCAGGTATACCAAACCTGAGGACGGGTTGGGAAGGGAACCTAGAGACTCAGAGGGGGCACAATACCTATGCTGGCAGTCCGCCGGGGCTGGGGAAGAAGCGGCAGGGAACTGCCAGGACCGGATAGACGCCTCCTGGAAGGGGATAGGCCAGGAAGGTACCACCAGATGCTGGGCACTGAATTCACCAAGGAATTCACTCGTCTCCCGTTCGGTATTGTCTCTCCGAACATAGGAAATCCGGAGATCCCTCACCATCCTCGAGAGGAAACGCTGATATTCTGTGAAATCAGCATCGGAGGACAGATGAGCAGGGGGTTCCTCTCCCTCAGAGGAGGGAGACGAGGATGATGGGGAGCTGGAATGCTCAGAGGATTCCTGCGGCGGTGGGGAGAGTCGAAAGACCCGCTCATGCATGTATCTAACATACGAGGGGAAGGCCGCTGCAGAACCTCTGAACTGCTCCCAGGATAACGGACCCGTAGGACCGACATGGCCGAGCGGGGGTGGTGAAGGCAGAGAGATGGGAGAGGGGCACCTCCGAGGAGGCAACTGCTCTCTGCGAGGGCTCTGGAATCTGGGGAAAGGAGCCCTAGTAGGAGGGATCCCGGATATCAAACCAGGCCGCAGAACGTAACTCTGGGGAAGCGGAGCCTGGAAGAGCCCTGGGGGAGAAACTCCCCTGTGACGACGCCGGGACTGCATGGATCCAGAAGGGCAGTCCACACAAATGCCGCCGGAGGACACCCTAGAACCCTGGGGGAGGGACGGGGCTCTGCACTACGGCTCCTGGCCACCCCTGAGGTGGCCAAAGAAGACCGGGCAGCAGGCTGCCTGCCCCTCAACCCCTCGGATTCCGAGAGGGCCCTCCTCCTCGACTGCAATGTCCCCCTGTCCCTAGAGGAGGCAACAGCACCCCGAGGGGTAGCCATCACCGAGCCTCCAGAGAGGGGAGCCTCCCCCTCCGTCACCCCCACGTCTGCCCCCCGGGACTCTCGGCCTCCCCAGCCGGGAACCCTCAGGAGGCGATGGTAGGGGACAGAGGAGGAGCCCGCTGCGCCCGCCTGGTACCCCTAGCCACGAGGACCCAGATCCCGAAGAATGGGGTGCCAGGATGGGTCCCATCTGAGTCATCATCCTCCGAGGAGGCGAGACCAGCAGGACCTCGATGCTGGCCACCCAGGGTCCCGAGCCGCAGGACGCGAAGCGGCCCGGTACCAAGCGATGCCACTCGCCTCCCATGCTAGCAGCAGCAGGAAGGTTCATCTCCCACACCCCAGCGGTTCCGCAGGCCCGGCACCGCCCGGGGGAAGGGGAAGACCAACGGCGCTGCCGGCGGCATCGGGAGGCAGAGCGGCACCGTCGATGGCACCGCCATGTCCATCGGCACTGCGAACGGCGCCGAGGCCAAAAGCAGCACCGTCAATGGTGCCGCTCCAATCACTGGCGCCGCCAATGGCGCCGGGATCCAAAGCGGCACCGCCAACTGCACTGCCCCGATCACCGGCACCGTGAACGGCGCCGGGATCCGAAGCAGCACCGGGAATGGTGCCGCTTCGATCACCGGCACAAAACGGCGCCGCACGAGGTGGCGTCGAGGGTCCACCCAAGCCGGGCCCAAAAGCCAAGGGCCTCGACACTGGGGGAGCCTGCACCTCCGAAGAGGTGACTGCCGAGGCGGTGTCAGCGCTGCGGCCCCGGGAGGGGCTACGATGCTCCCCCAACACCGCGGAAGGGGCCTCCTCCTCGGCAAGATAGGATGAGGAAACCCCCTCCTCCTCGGACCGTATAGGCCCGGGAGGGGACCCGGGGGAAGGGCCTAAGATCTGCCTGAGATTCCCGTGGCGGCCCGTCCCAGTCGGCAGAGCCTTGCCGAGCAGATGCGTGGACTTCGAGGATGCGACGGTCCATCGAGAAACAGGCATCGCACAAATCCATATCATGGTTGGGTCCCAGGCAACGAAGGCAAACGTCATGCCGGTCCGAGATGGAGAAATGCCGGCCACAGGAGCACCAATGCATAGGGGCGCGGCCCGTCTTTGAAGAACGCTTAGCTCCAGAACCGGACATAACGCGAAACCAACGAGACTAAAACACAGTAGGAAATACACCCGCACCGGAAGATAGAAAAAAGAACAGTCTTACCATATCGGCGTCGAGTGCAAGGAAAACGGAGTCGGTAACTATGAAGATAGAAAAACACTGAAGCGCTTCACGTGGACAGGTGCTGCCTCGACGGAGGGAGAAACAGAACTGAGTTGGAGGAGGAGTCGGTCGCTACTAATGGCCGCCCCTCGCGCATGAAGCATGACGTCACTCTCGAGGGCGGTGCCGTTAGGCAAACTTTAAAAAAAAAAAAAAAGCTCCCGTGGCGGGTGCGCGCCTCCGGCTAACACCCAGGAGGTAATGAATGGTGAAGATTGACAAGGGAAGATTGCCTTGTAAATACTAAATGGGACACTCCCTGGAGACCTAGATGGAAAAACAACTTTCTTTTCCCATAATGGTCAGAGTTTAATAGATTACATTCTTTGTAGCCCTGAAAATTAGAAATCTTTTCAGAATTTAATTATTACAACTAGAGCTGAGAGTGATCATGCCTCTCTGGAACTTACAGTTGAGCTAAACAAGAGAGAAGATATTTCCAATGAGACTGATAATCTACAGCCACAGCTGGTTATATCTGGGAAAAAAAGTACTTCTCCATTCAAAAATAAATGACGATATAATGGATGTGGTTCTTACAGACTGGGAAGATAAATTTAACAAGTTAAATAATAATCAGATCATTAATCGTTTAGATACAGTTGAGCAATGGTTATGTCAATTGAATGCTAAAATAATTAATTTAATATATAAAGAACAAAGCACAGAGAAAATGATAAAGAATACATGGTTTGACAAGTCAGAAGCTAAAAAGGAACTTAATAAATTGATAAGATGGCCAAAAAACATCCGACAAGGGTACATTTCTCTAATCTTAAAGCCGGAAAATCATATTATAAATTTCTTCAGTTAAAAAAAGTTGAAGCTTTAAATAATCAATGGAATGAAATGTTTAGGGTAATCCAGACAAAGGATAATATCAGATTCTGGAATTTGGTGTGAAAAGGCACTAATTCATATTAACCCTCACCTACAGGGGATATACCGAAGGATGACTGGTTACACATTTTCAAAAAATATTCGGTGGGGAGGAAGCCTTGGTAGTATCCGATTCTGTTAGAGGACTTATGAGCAGTGATTATGAACCATTGGTTGTATCTGAGCAAGATCTAAAATATGCAATTACTAAATTAAAAAAAAATAAAGCTCCAGGCCATGATCTCATTCCACCTGAAATTTATAAAAAATATCGTGACTTCTGGACACTGACACTCACATTTTTCTTTAATTCATGTTTGTGCCATAAATATATACCAAAAGCATGGACAACTAACATTATTGTACCAATACGTAAGAAGGGATCTGTATATGACCCCAGTAATTTTAGGCCCATTAGTTTACTGAATATATCCTCCAAAATTTTTGCATGGATCATATTGGATAAACTTACATGCTGGATAAAAATTAACTCAATATTATCTCCATTTCAAGCTGGATTTAGAGAAAACTTCTTTACAATTGATAACGTATTCTGTTTAGCTCATCTAATTGAAAAATATATACATATACGTAGAATGAAACTGTACATATTATACATAGATTTTTCACATGCTTTTGACTTCATTAATAGAAATATCTTATGGGAGATATTATTAAATACGCAGTAACCCCCCCCCCCACTTCTGCGCCCTTTTTATTTACTGTATACTGGCACGCATACTGCAGTCAGATATAGTAGAAATGTGGATCTGGCTAAATTTTTTCCTTCTAGTAGGGGTGTTAAACAGGGATGCCTTTTGGTACCATCCCTGTTTAATATATACATTAACACACTTCCAGAATATGAGATAAAAGACAACTTGGATGCTCCAAATATAAATAATCAAATAGTACACTTTTTGGCTTATGCCAATTGCATTATTCTACTGTCTTTATCGAGAATAGGTTTACAAAAAAAAAAACTGATATCTTCATCCAAAAATGTAAATATTTGGAATTAAAATAATCTTAAACAAAACAAAAGTAATGGTGATGGGACCTAATCCCTCAAACTATCATAAAACTAAGATTTATATAGATAATCAGCTATTTGAAGTAGTCAATGAATATGTATATTTAGGAATACAAATGACATCAGATGTTAAATAGACAAAACATCTAAAAGAACAAAGTACTAAAGCCAAAATAATAGCTAAAGCTTTATTAAAATTTAACAGTCAATATGGTGGGAATACTATAGTACCAGCTCTTAAAGCAGGAGATGCAAAAATAAACCCAGTTTTATTATACGGAGCAGAAGTATGGGGGTCTGAAGATAGAAAAGGTACAATTCTGGAAACTCCTTTAATGTATTATTATAAAACTCTGTTAAATGTTCCAAATTGCACATCCAATGCAATGATCAGGGCAGAATTTGGAAAAATAAAAATAATTTAAAAGAAATATGCTTATTAAACTATTGGATACAAATAATCAATAATTCTGATAATATTCTCCGAAAAACATGTTTAGAAGAAAAAGAAACTGGAATACTAAAGGGATTAAATCAAATTGGTTGATATACTGTACCTTCAAAAGTTATTAAATAAGCTCAAACTTCAGCACTTATGGAAGGATATAGAAAGGAAAATAATAATAGTCTTGCAATATAAAGAATTAATTAAAAAAAATCCATATCCATTACGCAGGAAAAGAATATGATGATCATAAAAAAACAGAAATGTGCACCATGGTACATACATAATAAGATTGGTCACTTCCTAGAGGAGTATCTGACCCTTCCAATTGTTATGGAACAAAGAAAAAATATAACATGGGCAAGATTTCAGCTGATTACATCCAAGTATATCTATTTTAATAGAAGCATTTTTCTTGATACACAAATACAGGATAAATATGCCTGCCCTTGTAAAAAGGGATTTCAAGAGGATTTAAGGCATACAATCATTAATTGCCCATTATATACTAAACCAAGAAACATATATTTTGCTTAGATACTTACGGTCTATGCAAATATAATGCATGATGTGCTTTTTATAATGTTACACCCTAGAACCTATGAAGAAGCAGTGGTAATGGCCAACTTTCTTAAATCAGTAATAAAGTATAAAAAATTATCCACAGAAATTACAATAGACAATTGAATCAACCAGCCTAAAAAGAGCATAATCTAAACTGAGTACTATATTTATTGTTATTGTGCTTTAATGTATGTTTGAAATTACTTTATGTTTTTATTTTTTATAAAGTACTGTATTGTATTTTTAACCAGATTTTGTATATGATGTATCTATGCCTTACTTGTAAAAATCATGATACTCAACTGTCATGATTGACCAATAAACTGATTGATTGATTGAGTACCCTTACATCCTGGAGAGGTTGTGGGACATCATAGAAGAAAAGTGGCCTGACTGGGTGTTTTGGGGAATGGTCCAAAAGCTCCAACAGAGGTCTGAGTCAACCAGCCCACTGACCCAAGAGATCATCCAGAAAGCCAGAACCATGTGCTAGTCATCCTCCTGGGCAGGACTGACTCTGTTTAAACATTATGCTCTTGTCCAGGATGTGGCTGCTGGCTGTCGTGTAAAGCACTATATAATATCTATGGACTCTTTTGCAAATGAAACTACCAAGCCAGACACTGCCTTTTATTTTCCCCGCGGTGAAAAGCCCGCCATTTAGAGGAAGGTCTCAGTATCTGTGATATGCCAGGACTGTTTAACAAGTTTGTTCGGCTGTTCTTAGGTAAAAGTAATGAAGAAAACTTTTTAAAGTGACTGTGCCCAGTGGATAGTGCTGCAGGACTGTTCCTCAGAGGATTAAGAATTGGGACTGTGCCAGCTGCCCCCACTGTGACTGTTTATGTCTGTGGTTCAAAGAAAAAAGACAAAAAACCTTTTGCCATCTCCTGTTGGAACAGAATTCAAAAGAGGCAAAGTGTTAACCAAGTATCTACCTCTTACTGTGAAGGGTTGCGTGAGAGTGTGTAAGAAGCTGAAGTGATTGCAATGAATGTGTGTAGAGGGAGTGGGTTCCTTATATGTAAATATTCAAGTTAGATAGCTTTGTCAAGAACAGCCTGGCTTTACTGTTTTATAATTTTAAAATTATGGTTATTTCAATATAATTTCTGGGCTGGAGTAGCTCCACATGGCGGTTTGTGAAGTGGGGAGGGGGGCATTTTGGACATGCTGGCATACCCTGCGGAGGGGCTACCTGGCAGGGAGTGCTCATACCCATTCCAGTGAACATCTTCCTGGGCTGGCTCAATGCTCTAGTTCCAGGAGGAAATGGATTTTAAGGGGGGAGAGTGTAAGCCACCCCTCTTGGGGATGTCTTACTACACTGTGCTCTCCCCTGTTGGTTAGGGTCCTGGCTTTGGGACATTCTGTGTTCCGCCCCCAGGAGTGCGTTGCTCAGGGCTCAAGTATAAAAAGGGGGAGGGTTTCCTTGCTAGCGGAGCAGCGGGCAACATGTAGGGCAAGTCGGGCTGGGGCTTAAAACCCCCTGGCCTGGGAAGTAGAAGGTTTGGGAGTGCCGATGGCTACATGGTTTATTTAATTTCTATAGGGAAGGGTGGCAGGACTGTGGTGCCTGTGGGGAACTGGGGTTCCAAGAGCTCAGTAGTTGGGAGAAAGCAGCTAGAGAAAGGTCTATTTATGGTTGGTGCTTGGAAGGTCTGGTGCTCTAAAAGTAAAGGTATGACAGTGGGGCTGTTGTGGTGTTGGCAGGGCCATGGCAGGGCCCCTTGGAGGTGGCAGCTCTGAGAAGGTCGGTTACCCAGTGTGGCATGCTGCCATGGGTTAGCTGGTGCGTGCATTCTGGGGATTTGCTTTATTGGGTCTGCCATGCCCATGTCTGGGTCAGGTCCCGTGTTAGACATACTAACGGAATGCACATGGTGAGAGTAATTGGAAAGGTTGGATCCGTGTTGTCCATTCTTCTGCTTAAATCTGGCACCTATCTCCCTTAGGAAGGAGGGTTGTGAACTGGTTGGGTTTTCAGACAAAGAGTTCAGGGCAGCTGCGGTATGGATTAAAGGCCATATCCCTGATATCAATTGAATTTGGTTCGGGGGGAGTAAGACACTCCCCCAAGTAATGGTCGGATATGAATTTGCACATTTAAGGCCCTGAGCTTCGATATGGCTGTGAGTATCTGCATGGAGTCAGCATTTGGTCTAATTTCTAGGCCTGTTGGTTAAAATGCACTTGTGTCATCTAGGTACTGCTTGGTACCCCATCTAATGCCCTACGTTGTCTCTATCTCCCAGCTCCATGGAGCTGTGACATTTATTTATTCATTTATTAATTTATGATATATTCATCCGTGACTCCTAATGTTTCATGTCTCGCTCCTGTCCCCCTTACTGCTCTCCCAGGCCTCAGTGCATTCCCTGGTTTACGTAGGCCTACCCTCACCACATTGCTACTGAATTCCTCTCTGTAGTCAATGGGAGTGCCAATATATGCCTTATTAGGCTCTCTTACGGCATAGCTGAGTTGCTGAGTTGTAGTAGGTAGACCTGCTTGCTAGCTAGCCTACCTTCATACTCTATTGTACTAATTGTTTCCTCATACATGTTATCATTGCTCAAGATGTAACCTATTGCTATGCATCGTTGGTACTGTGTGCTATCTGTTTTTGTATATTTTCATCCCCTCCCCCCTCCCCCAGGACACATCTGGAATCGAGCAGTACTCTGCTCAGTATGCCTTCCTGGTGAAACTCTTAAATAAATAAATAAATATGAGAATCAGAATTAAATTTCTTTTTTGTTCGACTTCTTGTGTTGCTGAGATTACTGGATGAACTGTTTCCTTCCTCCGATGAAGCATGCCGGTTTGCCTTACTCCAGCCTGATCTGAAGCTGCAGTGAGTGGTAAGCTGAGGTTTGTTTGAAAATAGTATAACCTGCATTACGCTGTCAGATCCCAACTTGAAGTAAGGTCTCATTTTCTTATATTTGCTGGCTTTACCTCTCTGGAAGGTCTTTGGTTTGTACCACCCCTTGCTTACCATCAGGACATTTAGATACAGTGGGGTGGGAGGGGGTTACATTTTATCTTCTGTCTTCATATGGGTCTCTTGAAGCATTGCTATGTGGGCATTATTTCCTCTTTAAATGTAGTAGGATTTACTGCCTTTTAGGGCCAACCTGTATCCCTTTAACATTTCACAAGATCAAACTGAAGTGGATGTAACCCATTATCTATGGTGTAAAAAGGTGCGAGTTGGATATGTAGCTTTACCTTGCTTTTGTTTCTGTATGGCATGGCTCTCTGACAAGTTGGTAGATTAAATGAAGATCTAGTGACTTTAAGACATTTTGCACTCAGATGATCAGCCTTCTGGTCCATGTTGCCTAATGCACTGGGTACTGCAACCCAAGTCACCCCACTACCTACGCTACTATGATATATTTGGCTGTGGTAAGCTTAGGAGCATCCATTGGTTCAGGGTGATGATGTTTGTGATTACCCATCACCCAGGCACATCCAGTGGGGGATCTATCTTAAGGATTTTGTGGGGTCCCTCTAGCCCACACCGAAATCTGACCAATGGAAAATCATGTACACTAATGCTCGCAGTCTGGGAAACAAGATCCCAGACCTGCAGGCAATAATGACAGAGGCTAAACTGGACATAGTAGCCATTAGCGCAACATGGTTTACCAGTAACCACACTTGGGAGACTTCAGTACCTGACTATGTACTGTTCAGAAGAGACCGAGGTGCAAAAAGGGGGTGGTGGAGTGGCCCTTTATGTCAATGAAAATATCAAAGCTACAGAAATTCAGAATACACATAAGGAGCCAGAAGAACTGTGGGTCACCATGGAACAGGAAATGGGACAGCCATACAAACTGGGGTTGTGTACAGGCCTCCAGACCAGGGGTAGGACTTAGACACTTTACTGTTAGAAGATATACAAAACATAACAGCTAAAGGGGAGGTTCTGATAATGGGAGACTTCAACATGCCAGATACAGATAGGTCAATACCAGCAGGGACATCTGTCAGAACTAGACACATGGTGGATTCCCTGCAGGGGGAAGGCCTCAAACAACTGGTACAACAACCCACAAGAGACAGGGCTATCCTAGATCTAGTACTGACTAACAGGGAAAGGATCACAGATCTCCAGGTAGAAGGTCACCTGGGTGCCAGTGACCATCACATGGTATGGTTCAATTTGGCCATTAGAACAAAATCATCCCATTCCAAGGCAAAAATATGGGACTTCAGAGGAGCTGACTTTGATAAGATGGCCAACAGAGGTAAGCTAACCCTGGCAAAAAGAAATACAGGTGAGGGAGTACAGGCAAAGTGGGCAAGCATTAAAGATGCAATACTTGAAGCAACATCCCATTGTGTTAGTGAGAAAAGGAAGTGCAAAAGAAGAAGAAAACCACTTTGGTTCTCAAACACAGTAGCAGAAAAGGTCAGAGGCAAAAGGCTGACCTTCAGGAAATATAAGGAAACGCAGCAGGATGAAGATAGGAATACATAACAAACTTTCCTAAGGAAAGCTGGGAAGGCAGTAGGCGAGCCAATCCAGGCCTGTGGTTGTGTCCTCCCACATGCGTGTGGCCTTGGCCAGGAGCTGCTGAAAGTCCCAGTCACGCCTCCCTGTGGACTGGTGCAGCTCAGTGCGGAGAGCATGCACCCCTGCCACGACCTGCATCTGTTGCTCCACAGATGCCCTGAGCAGACGGGTGTGCTCGTCAAGTGGGTCGGCGCCCTGGGGGACTTGGGCATCGTGCTGACCTGCAGGGGTTGTGCAGCCCCACAGCACAGCCCCCCACACAGGTGGGGGCTGCACAGCGGGGCCCTCATGGGCCTGTCCATGTACTGTCTGCAGTGCACTGGCAGCGGACACTGCACACCCTCTGCACTGTCCTGCTGCCGCCGCTGCCCCTCCGGCTGATATGCGCGCAACGTCGCCGGGGAGGCTGCACCCCCACCACCAGACAGGCTGGACTGTGCTGCAGGTACGACGGCCACCGCAACACCGGGCGGTATGGCTGGTGGGTCTGTCAGTGCCACCTGTGCATCATCGGCACCGCCTTGTACGGTGCATGGTAGGAGTGCCACTCCTGTACAGCTTCATCACTGTCCTGGGTAGCGATCATGTCGTCATCAGATGTGAACCCCGGCCCGATCACTGTCTCAGCATACTGGACGCCACAGCTGGCATCCCGCTGAAATACTGCCTGGGCCTCGTCCGCGCCCATGCCACAGGCATTCGTGCAGACAGTGTGGTGGGTTCGGCAGGGGTCCGGGCCACGGACCCCAGTGGAGGTGGATGGGTGCTCATCCAGGTCCCGGACATCACCCAGGGTGGGCACCACCTCACCTGCATCCACATGCAGGCGCTCGGGATCTGTAAGGGAACATATACACGTCAGTGCCGCCACCACGCACCCCTGCCCCAATACACCCCTTACCCACATCCCCATGCGCCACTGTACCTACCATGCAGTGATGGGCTACCCCCATCTGGAATCCACCACAGGGAACGCCCTCAATGGCGCTGTTCTGCATAGTCGCCGCCACAAGCTCCTCCTGTGGTGTCAGCTGTGGCACCTCAGGCTGTCCACTGCCCATGGTGGCACGTGCGGCCCGAATGGCTGCCCACCTTCTTCTTGCATTCCTTCACCAACCTCTGATGGACGCCCTGCAGGTTCACAGCCCTGGCTACACCCACCCATGCTTCCGCCCTGGCTTGCTGGGTGCCTGTGGAGCCACTCAGGAGGGGCTCCTGGTCCAGGTAGGCGTCATATAGGGCATCGCACTCCGCCCTTGTGAAATTGGACCTGCGCTTCCGTGCAGGCCCCTGCTCCTCAACTTCCTCTTGCTCTGACATGCTGTTCCTGTGGGTGGGGACATATGGTTAGTGCTGGTTGCCACACACGAGACCCCCCCCACACCACAGTCCTGACATGCCCAGTGTCTGGCGTCCTACCTGTGAAGGATGCAATACCGGTCTGGTGCCTGTGCTGTTCATGGTGCCTTTATAGCGCATCACATGCAAATGAGGGAATGCGCAACTGTAATGAGGTGCAAATGCCTCTGATGCATCATGGATATGCTGACCTGCTAATCTGCATATACCTGCTGAATATCGCGGAATTGTGCATTGCGCAGTGGAGTTGCTTGTGCGCATGTCATGGCGCATCTATGTAACATGCGCAGTCCGCATGCTACAGCGCATGCGCACACTGACATCACGTATGGCGGTGGCGCTTCCTACGCACAATGCGCTACAGGAGGCACAGCACTCTGCCGCTATTGGGCGAGTGGTGCCCATGCGCTGTACACCCATTGGTGCCTGTGCACTATTGGCACATGGCCCATGGGGCACACTGGACCCAATCGCGCACCATGCTATCCATGCCCTATCGCGCTGATGCACACGGTACCTGTGCCGCCCTTTGACCCCTGCATGTGCCCCTGACCCCAGGTGCCTGTGGCATGTGCCAGCGTTGCTCCAGCCTATCACGCATACCCTGTCGTCTGCCTTGATCGGGCTTGTCGCCAAACATGTCGGCGCCAACCATCGCCGCGCGTCGTCTCATGCACTCACCAGCGCCATTATGCTTCTGCAGTTCTGGATACAGCCAAGCCTCACAGGAGCACGCCTAGAGCACCAAATTGGACCCAGGTGGAACTGGTCAACCTGGTGGCATTGGTGGAGCCACATACTGGTGCCCTCTATGGGCAGGTACCCTTGGACCAGCCGCGCACTGAGGTATAGCAGGGGGTGGCAGAGGCACTCGAGGAGGCCACAGGATCACGCCGTAGCAGGGTGCAGTGCCGCCACAGGTACAGGGACCTGCAGAGGATGGACCCAGAATGTCTCAGGAAACTACAGGTACGCGTCCGGAGGGGTGCTGTTCCACGGCCAGGTGAGTGCACATATCCCCGTCCATGCCATGTCAGTGTTGTGTGGGTTGCCAGCGGGTGTCACGCTGTGCTGCTGTGGGTGGGGGGCAGTGGCTGGGAATGCCGCCAGCCATGGCAGTGCACCGTAGGTGTGCTGTGCCATGGCATTGCCACTGCGCTAGGTCATGGGGTATACTGTGCTGAGGGGGGGGCCGTGTGTTGCTGCCCGGTGTTGATGTCCATTGTACCATGATGTGCCCTGGGCACGTGTGTGTGGCCACTGCGGGTGGGCTGTGGGTGCATCCGGGTCCCAGCCAGGCCACTGACAGCCCCACACAATGATCATTCACTTGGCTGCCATGGCTGTGGCATGCTGCACATGGCTGGTGGTGGTGTGCAGTGCTGTGCATGGCTGTGGATGGTCAGGATGGCGGCTCGTGGAGGCGTGCACGCTGTGGTCGGCTGTGTGCCCCCTACAGGGCACATGCCACCACTGTCCACTGCACACAGTGGGTGGGGTACGGTCATGTAGGCGTGCACTCATCCATGTCCCCACCTTTGTCCTAGGTGCCCAGCTGGTGGATGTGCATACCAGGCTGCTGGAAAGGATCTTGAGAGTCACCACGGCCACACTTGCGGTGACCCGCATCATATGGTGGGCCCTGTTCCAGCCACAGAGGAGAAAGTGGCAGAGGCGCCGGTAGTCGTGGACCTCCCAAGGGGCCCATTGGCCTGCATCACCCTCCCTTCCACTAACACCCCTCCCATTCCTCCATTGTACACAGCCTACCATGTCCCCTGTCTCCCCACCCCCTTTCCCCAGCCTACTTTCCAGACTGTGGCCTCCCCATTCCCTGCCCCCATCCTTGTTCACCTGTAAATAGTTTGTTGTTGTTGGTTGTTGCTTTTTTTTTGTTTAATATGTTTATTTTTGGACAGTTATCCATATACAGTTCATAGCTGACAGCTATAAAAAATCCATGTAATACAGTCATATGCATTTGCTACAGCACTTAGACAGTTATATTTTAGACTTCATTCCACATTCCTGTACTTTTTCTATTTATTTTTCAAAAATCCGACCCCCTCTAACCCGCTACCCCCTAACAATTAGCTATTAATTTGGTCTGTGTCCCTTCCTTCTATCTCATCTCTACCTTGCCCAGAGGTTCGCTCTCTCAATTAAATAATCCGCTACCCTCCAGCAGCATTCTTTCCCCCATACTCAGAGCACCCAAGTATTCTGCCCAAGTTCTCTCAAATCTGTCTTCCATCCCTTTTAAGCTGTATGTCAACTTGTCCACTGCTAGGACTTTTATCGTGAGTTCTTTCCATTGACCCACTGTAGGCCCCACAGCCATGGTCCATACGTTTTGTATTCCTATTCTAGCCACTGTAACACCCTTATCCACCTAGGGTAGAGAAACCAATCCCCATTTTCTTCTCCTTCTACCCCCAACGGCAATGATTTTTGGGAGACCTCAATAGGCTTTTCTGTCATAGATGTGATTTCTTTAGATATGTCTTGCCAGTAGGACTTTATCATTGGGCAACTCAAGTAATAATGTTGGTATGTGCCCCTATTTATTTTGCACTTGTTACAGAATGGAGAGACCCCCGGACAAAAGCTGTGCACCATAGCTGGTGGGTAGTATAGCCTCTGAATATATTTGAATTGGGCTTCTTTGTACTTGTTACACACTAGCAGTCCCTGATGGGATTCTAGCATTAGCTACCAGCTGGCCTTACTAATTTCTTCCTCAATATCCTGCTCCCACCATACCTTCGCCTTCTGGGAAGGGGCCTGAAAAAAACTTTTCCTGTCCAGTCTCACAGCCCTCCCTATTAATCCCTTCTCACACCTATTGGCCCCATTATCTCCCTTTCCACATCCTCCATCAGTCTCCTTGTTTCTCTGGGCCTGCTGAGCCATTTATAATAGTCTCTTACCTGGAAATATTTATACATATGTGAAGTGGGTACATGCACCCTCTCTCTAACCTCCTGGAATGTGCATATACTCCCCCCAGATGTCAAGGTCATCATACATTTTACCCCCTATCCTGCCATAGTTTAAATCTGTCATCCTCCAGACCTGGCAGGAAATCTGGGTTCCCCACCAGCGGGACCAGTAGAGTCTGACGTGTCTCGATGCCTTGTCGCTTCTTAATTTTCCCTCATGTGCCCAGGCCTGCCACCACCAGCGGATTAGGTGCATCCAGCTTTCTATACCGCCTGAGTCCTTCTCCACATAGGTAGCTCGAAATTCTCCCTGGTGCCCCGTCTTCTTCAAGCTTGACCCACCCGGCAACTTCCTGTCTGTGTACCCAATTTTGTATGTACCTACATTGTGTTGCCAGAAAGCATCCCATCATATCCAGGAAATTTAACCCCCTTGTGCTACTGGTGCTTTTAACCATTTCAGACTAATTCTGGGGTGCTTGCCCCTCCAGAAAAAAGTTGTAAATGCACTTTCCAGCTTTTTTATATCCTGAGATGTCAGGCCGAGAGGGATCATCTGCATTTTGTATAAGATTCTGGGCAAAATGTTCATTTTCAGGAGGTTGATCTGTCACATCCAGGAAATACTCAGCTCCTTCCACCTACTCAGGTCTTGTAAAATTTCCCTTATCAGTGGTCTATAATTCGCCTCATAGAGGCTCCCCACTTGTTTTCCCACCTCAGTTTCCAGGTATGTAAGTGTGTGTTGTACTCTTTTTAACCCCCAGGCTTCCTTCCTGTTGTACCCTTCTAAAAACTTAATTTCGGACTTTTGCACATTAATTTTATACCTGGAAAAAACTGCAAATTGTTCTATTACTGATATCACTTTAGGGACTGACACATTTGGTTCTGTCAAAAACAGTAGGACATCGTCCGCATAGAGAGATATGACATGCCTCACCCCCGTCTTCCCCTGATACCCTTTATATCAGGCTCATCTCTGATTTTAATAGCCAAGGGCTCTATTGCCAATGCAAATAGCAAGGGTGACAGGGGGCAGCCCTGCCTTGTTCCCCTATATAATCTAAACTCTGGGGTTGCTATCCCATTAACTAGTACCTGTGCCCTCTGGTGTGCATAAAATGCTCCTACCATCTTTACAAACTCTTCCTCCAGCCTGAATCTCTGCAAAATATGCAGCATATATTCCCACTCAGTTCTATTGAAGGCTTTTTCGGCGTCCATTGAAAGGACACAAGCCTCACCCGGGTGCCTCTCCCCCCACCAAATGGCATTCAATAGCCTCCTTAAGTTATGGTAGGAGTGCTTTCCTTTGACGAATCCAGTCTGATCTGGGTTGACCAATAGGAGGAGTACCTCTTCCAATCAGTTTGCTAAGACTTTAGTCATGATTTTACAATCATGGTTCAGGAGCGAGATCGGTCTAAAGGATCTGCATTCCTCCAAATTCCTTCCTGCTTTGGGAAGAACAATAATCAAAGCCTGGCAGCATGTGTCAGGGATTCCCCCCTTCCCTGGTCTCTTGTAAAATATTACACAGTGTGTCTGACACTTCCTCTTTCAGCAGCTTGTAAAACTCCGCTCCCAGACCATCAGGTCCTGCTGCCTTCCCATTTTTCAGCTGACTGATCGCCTTTTTAAGTTCTATCATTGTTATTTTTCCCCCCAGCTTTCCCCTTTGTACCTCATTTAGACTAGGTATTTTCATCTCCTTGAGGAAGCCGTCCCTTTCTCCACCTTTCCCTTGACACTCAGCCCTGTATAACTCCTCATAAAACTCCTTAACTCTATTATGGATTTCTCCTTCCTCCTTTAGTATTTTCCCTTCCCTATTTTTAATTTGCACTATCCTATGACTACTTTTCCTTCCCTTCATAAGCTGGACCAAAAGGGGGTCTGCTTTATTGCCCCATTCATACATCCTCTGTTTTGCAAAGAATATGTTGGTATTCACTTCCTTACCCAGACTGATATTGAGCAGCTCCCTTGCCAACCTGAGTTCTCTCTGGTTTTCTTCTCCTCCTCCTCCTCTAATTACTTCCTTCTCCAGGTCACTTATTTTGATTTCCATATCCCTTTGCTTCTGCCTTTTTTCTCTTTTTTGCTTAGCTGTATATCCGATTATAGCCCCCTTATGAATGCTTTACCAGCTTCCCAGTATATGCCCTCGCTTTCCACCGTACCCTCATTTGTCTCCTCATAAAATTTCCATTGTTCTTTTACAAAGTCCCGAAACTCCTCCCTCGCCAACATATATATAGGAAACTTTCATCGACCATTTTGTATGTCCTTCTGGCCCAGGGCAATCTCCATTTCTACAATGGCATGGTCAGATAGAAATATTGGGCTATGTCCCATTGCTCTAGTATATTGATTTAAATCTTTATGAATATATACATAGTCCAGCCGTGACCAGGAACGATGTGGGTTGGAGAAAAATGTATATTTCTTTACCCCCGGATTTGCTGTTCTCCATCCATCAATCAGGCCTAATTCTGTTAGCCCAAGCAGCCATTGTTGTATATCCCCGTCCGTCCTATTCCTATTCCCTAAGTAATCCATTTTAGGATCTGCCACGTAGTTAAAATCCCCCTCCCCCCATTATTAGATTTGTAAATTGTTCCTTAACCAGAACATCCAACACCTTCTGGTAGAAGCTCCGATCACCATCAGCCAGTGCATATAAGTTCCCCAACGTAATCATTCTGCCCTCAAGCTCCCCCTCAGCAAAAACATACCTCCCTTCTATAGTACTCCTCATCACCCTCAGTGTTTTAAAGGGCAGGTGCTTATGAATTAGAATTGCTGCCTCCCTCTTATGCGAGTTGTAGGCTGCTGCATGACACTCCCCTACCCAACCTCGCACAAGTTTTTTGTGCTCACTATTTGATAAGTGCGTCTCTTGCAACATAGCCACTGAAACCCTGCGTTTTTTTAAGGGCCATTAAAATCTTCGCCCTTTTTGCGGGAGATGTAAAGCCTTTTATGTTCCAGGAGACTATTTTGACCCCCTTCAAAGGCTGGGCATACCATTAGTCATTTCTCCAGTGTGAACATCCCTGAAACGTCCCGGTCACAGCTCGATCTTTTACCTCTAGTAGATACCATATGACACAGACCATTCTAAAAACAGTAAACATGCAAGTGAACAGTTGAACAATAACAAACTGTGTAAAAATGACCCCAACTTTGCCCCCCTTCCTCCCTTGATTCATTTCCAAAAACAACCCTTCTTTATCCCTTCCTCCCGTGTTGGCCCTCCCTCTTCCCTAACCCCAACTGCTCTCTCCCCTCTACATATACTACAATCTTCAGCATATAATCACTCCCCCATACACACTACTCCTGCTCCGCCTTTCTTATCCCAAACTTATCCTCGTGCTATATTTGCCTCAGAGTGCCTCAACCATCTATTTTTTATGTTATTACTGTACTACCCATGCCCCCCTCTAAATCGGTGTCTGCACCCCCTCTCTACCCAAGCCCCACCAACCCTCCCTCGACTGGTCACCACAGATATCCCTTTTCTCTCTTCTCCCCTTGATATATTTGCCCTTTATGCTATTGCCAGGCATTTCGTCCCCACCGACTCTTAGAGAGCCTCATTCCAAGTGCCCACTCAAAGTGTTCTCCCAACCCTCAAGACATCTCCAAATCCCTCCACCTGGTCCTCGACTCCTGTTTTTGCTAGGCATGTCTCCCTTCGTTCAGGCCTTGTGTGTATCCCTGTCTTTGCGCTTTCCCAGCTTAGCCCTCTGTATCGCCATGGGAGAAGACAAGAAAAAGGTAGACGCTCGTGCCCCATAGTGCCACATACTCCTGGCGGAGAAAAAATTCTGTCTCTAGTCCACACTCGTGAGGCCGCCAGCTACCCTTCCCCCCCCCCATATGAGGCTTTCTAAACCTGTAGCATGATCGCCCTGGAGAGTAATCTGCCTCTTTTAAAAGCTCAGTTCTGTCTCTAGTCCACATCAGACGAAGCCTATGGGGGTCATATCCCTGTCGTTCTTTAAAGCCATGTTGTAACTCACCAGCGTTCCTCCTGCACCACCTACAAATCCCTGGAGATCTTCATCTAGTGGCCACCCGTAGGACTGAGGGGAAGGGCAACCAAAAACAGATACACGAGGCCATCCAAACAAATCTCTATCTCCTCCATATTTTTCTCTCCCTCGCTGTTTATTCCCCTGGCAAGTGCAGACACTGATCCAATTCGTCGATTGCCAAATCAGCCTCCATCTTCTCGCCACTCTCTACTTACTCTGGTCCCACTCACGTTCTCCCATTCTTCCTGTCCCAGTCCTCCAGAAATGTTTGCAGGTTCTCTGACTCCCAAAATGAATATGTGACCCCCTCAATTTTTACTTTGACTGTAGCTGGATTTACCATGAATAAATCGAGCCCCCGTTGTCTCATCCCAGCCATCAACGTATTGAACTGCTGTCTTTTCTTCTGTATTCTTTGGGACATATCTTGTTGTAGGGTTAGCTTGTGGCCTTCATATACTAGCTCCTTCTTATTTCTAAAAGCCATCAATAAGGCCTGCCTGTCTGGGTAGTGATGCAGCCGGAAGATCACCTGTCTAGGGGGTTGCCCATTCTGAGGCCTTGGAGCCAAGGCCCTGTGTGCTCTCTCCATTTTAAGCGTGAACTTAGGCAGGTCCACATCTAGCAACTTCGGCAGAGTCTCTGAGCAGAACTTTAGCAGGTTCCCTCCCTCCGTTCCCTCTGGCAGGCCTCTGATGCGCAGATTATTTCTCCGACTATAATTTTCCTGGTAATCTAACGCTTCTTTAAGCTCCTCTACCTCTTTTTCTAACTTTTGTATTTTGGAGGGGCTTTCACTGCTTTGGTCCTCAAGGTCCAAGATTCTTTGTTCCACCTCCGCGATCTGCCTCGTATGCTGCTTCAGTTCTTGTGCTAGCCCCTTCAGAGTATGCTTCAGGCTTTCCCAGCGTGGTTTGAAGTCGGACAGAATTTGTTCCGACACCGCCCTGCTGATCACCGCTACCTCCGCTGCCGACAGTGAGACTGGGCCTAGTCCACCACTTGTGCTTCCTCGTGGAGTGGAGTTTTCTTGGCGTTTTTACCCGCTTGGCACTCTGACTTGCCCAAGTAGATGTATTCATCCATCTCCCTGGTATTAGGGCAACTCTTTTCAGTTAAGCAAGTTATCGATTTACTTAATTAAGCACTTTTATTTTTGTAGTAAAGACGGAGCTCCGGAGTAGTGTGACCAGTCAGATCAGCTGCTCATTAGCGCCCCCCGGTTGTTGCTTTTAATACATTTCTATTTTGGTAGCCATCCGTGTCTGTGTCTGTGTCTGCTTTGCAGCTGGCTTTGGTGCCATGCTGCAGTGGTGTGCATGGTGGCTGTGTGGTACATTTGCGGTTGCCTGGGGTTTGTGTCAGGTGGTCTGTGCACAGTGGCTTGTGTGTGTGTGTGCCCTGTGGCGTGCATTTGTTCCCTGCTGGACTGTGTGTCTGGTGTGTTGTGTGCTGTTGGCTTGTGCGATGTCTGCTTTGGTCCAGGTGCCATGTCCCATGCCGTCCTGTGGGTGTTGCCCGTGGCTGCCTGCCAGTGGCCATGGGTGTCACGCCACCTCCATGCACTGCAGTGGATTGCATGGTCAGGGCATGCGGCCATGCACCTGCCTTGCCCCCCCGGTCATCCCCTGCTCTGTGGTGGTAGTGTGTCCTGCTCTTGTGGCCTGTTCCACACTGTGCCAGGTGCCCTGTGCTATGGCCCATGTGCCTCTGTCCCTTACCCTGCCCATGCTATGCTCTTGCGCTTCCTGCCTTGCTCCATTGTGCAATCATGGTTGCGCAATGGCGTCTGCTGACTTGCTCCCTGGCGCAGCCCTTGTTGCACTATGGCGCATCCCTGCGCTATTCAGCTGTCTTGCGCTGTCACCTGCCTTGGTGCTCAGCCTTTGAATATCGCATTGGTTGCACACCTGTGCAGTGTACCTGCACTGCGCCACCCTTGTGCCTGCTTCTGGTGCATTTCTGAATATCCCACCCCTGGAGACCATCACAGTCTACTGGACAAATAAATTATTTACATTATTTTTTAGACTGCCAACAGTGGAGACAGTTCACATTTCAGTGTAATATATGTAATTAATTCACAGTTCAGAGATATACAGGGTGGCAGTAGCAGAATGAATTATAAATGTCTGTCTATATATTCTGACATAAAATAGCAACAGAATGCCTCTTCATGCCTTAGATGTATGACATGATGACTGCCTTTCTGATGTGAATCACTATCGCATCTTCTCATGTCTCCCCCCTGTAAACCAAAAAATGTACTTCTCATCTGATTGCTTTTCATACAAAATGTGATTTAAAATCAGTGTGAAGTGTACGCTATAGTTGATAAATAATAATGCATTGTTATAAAACAAATATTGTAATGAGTCTGAGTAATGGATGCTGTAAACATGGGTTATACATATTCACGTACCCATTCTGTGTCTACCAACAGCAAATTTTACTGCCTGAATGGGGATGCCAGAAAAGGTGAAAGCCCACTTTCCACAAAATCCTACATAGCTCTGCATTGCCTTAGTAGGATTTGGGGATATGCATGAGCAGCAAAGTTGCTAGTGCCACCTTGGTTAGCAGCCACTGATTGCAGTGGTCGGGTTCCTGTGCCTCACAAGACTTACTGTTCCTGGCGTAACAGTACTTTAGCTATAAAATAATTTTGTTGGGATAGTGAAGATAGAAGTTCTCATGTCAGACAATTGCGATACTCACAAAGAGGGACCATTTATCCCACATGGATAAGTGCACCATAGGTCATTTATATTGGGGCATGCCCTATGTCCCAAATTACCACTGTCCTCTATTAACCCACTTCCTGATGTACCCCCTAGTATTAGAGTCAAAAGAACAGAGGGGGAACTGTGGAGGGAGGAATCGGCATTTAGACTACCTTGAGGTGATCGACTTCATGCTGTGGTATGTAATCTAGTTCAATAACTGTAGTGAGACATGCCCTCAAGTCCCCAGCAACCATTCCCCTGCTAAATATTTAGATCTGGAAATGAGGTTTAGCATGGCTATTGAGCACCCACTGCAGCTGATAAAACATTTCCCATCTGTTTACAAGAGTGCCATCTACTTGTCCCTGAACTCGGGTTGAATCATCTCTTGTGACACCAGTGGATGGCCATGTCCCCGAGCACCAGACAACAAAGTGTTATATGTAGTTTAGGAAGGAAGAACTTGGTGACCATTGTTTGAACTATCCCCTCTTATATAACTGGTATCACACAAGTGAGGAATAATCTACAACAATGCTGTTCTCAACATCTGGTGGTCAACATCAGGCAGAGGTCAGGCAGATGCAGAGTGCATTCCACTGGAGGATAAATGTGCCAGATTCCAAATCCTCATTCATGACTAGCTGTCCGTGGCAGGTATACAGAGTAAAGCATAGAAACATATAATTTAATGGCAGATAAGGAACTCATTGCCCACTCGGTCTGTCCAATTGTTTTCCTGCCTATAATGTCACTGCAGACCCTACTTGATATATTTATTTGTTTTTGGTTTTACTGCTGTCTCAACAGAAACACAATGTAACTGTTTTGGCAGCTGATGGTGCAATACGTGAAGTGTATGGGTGTAGCATGAGACAGCTGAGCGTTGCCGGCTCACACTACAGAAACCGCCAATGATGACATCTGCACTCTGTCTTAAATCTGAGCACAACGGGGAGAACAACACTTGGTTTCTATTTGTGAATCAAGACACGACACTGTACAATATTTGTGTCATCATTTTATTATACAGGAAGGAAACCATGTGTAATCTAATACAGATTCATAGGCATTTACTTAAAAACAACAGACATCTGCCACTGATCTTTAACTATGTACAAATAAACCCCTTCCTCATGTTTATTTAAGCTCTGACATAACTCACGGTCCCTAAGTCTATGCATACGGTAGTGCATAAGATCCAAGTCCTGGACAGATGGCACCTCGTGGAAGACTGCTGGCAGTACCATGCAGAGTTCAGGGGAGCAGCTGCATCTTTGCTTGGCCAATGGCACCATATTTTCATGAGACGAGTGTCCTTTGTGCTGGTCTGCCTTCGGGAAGTTTCTCAGGATGAGCTGCACAGGAGGTTCTCTATCCATGGTGTCTGGTGTGAAAGGTGGTTTTGATGGAGCAGGGCTTCAATAGGGGAGTTTCAATCAGTGTCTCAAGCTAGAAATCTGGTCCAGTCTGGTCGGGGCTTTCTTGTGTCGCAGGGTTTCCTTCATGGGGCAGTCTGGCCTCCTGTATATTAAGGTATTTGGGTATTCTGCTGCCAGGGATTTTTCTGCTTCTTCTATTGAGCCAGAGGTTTTCTGGCTTGACTTCAGCCACACTTTCAGATCCGTTGGGTACATGAGATGGAACCTGGTACCTGTTTCATGCAGCCCAGCCTTTATGTCTGCATATTGGTTACATTTCTCCCTGGCGCTGTGGCTCAGGGCATTGAATAGCAGTAGTTTTGAGCCTTGGAAGGTAACATTTTTCAAGTCTCTAGCTTTCTTCTGAGCAAATATCTTATCTTGAAAATTCATGAACCACATGACAAGGACCCTGGGCCATTCTTTGGGGCCCGCCTTTGAGGGGCGACTTCTATGTGCCTGCTCGATCATGTAGGTCTGGCTGTTGGGTGGGGGTCTGAAAATGTCCACTAGAGGTTTGTTTAGGAATTCTGTGGGTTGGGAGCCTTTGGTACCATCATGTAGTCCAAATGTAAGCAGACTGTTGTTGTGAGAATGGTCTTCTTGGTATTCCATCCTTTCTTCTAACGTTTGGATTCTGCAGTTTACTTGGATGCTATTTGACTTTTCTTTTTCTAAGGCTGTCTCAAGGCTGCCGATTCTTGCTTCTACATCAGAGAGGTGGATTTCAAGGCTTGCAGCTGTTCCTTTTATATTTTTTAGGTTGTCCAGGGCTTCAGTTACCAAGGATCACAGGGTCCTCATTTGCTTGAACAGCTGTTTGAGCTGTTCCATCACTTCCGTAGCACCAAACTGTTATGGGGATCGCACTTTCAGTCTTTCCAGTGGCTCTTTGATCACTGATGGACAGCTGAAGTCACCAAGCTGTCCTCCATTATCAGTGGATGTTATTTTATCAGTTATAGTTGTTTCTGTGAGCCAAATGTAAATTTTGCTTTTGTTTTTATGTCACTTATGTGGCGGTTGGTGCAGCTCCGTTAGGCTGCTTCAAACAACATGAAGTCTTGCTGTATTCTAACAATCTGCAGTTAGCTCCAGCCTTTAAACTGCCCAGGAGAGTATAGGGTTAATTTTCTATGCGGTGCATAGAACGTTGAGCTCGAACTTGATTGAGGTCTCTGTCTGCAGCCTTTTGAAACCCAACTGTCAGATTCTTTATTCCGCCTCACTGAACAGTCGCTCCAGAGATTTCTCCTTCAGCTCGGTTCAAAAGTCGGTTAAAGTGTCGGTTTTAAGCTGAAATTATTCCGCATTGTTGGTTCAGGCTCTGTCTGCGGTACCGTGAGTACTAGATACTGTAGTTATTTTTGGATTACTTTGTGGAAATTGTAAGTTTGTTCGATCTGTTTGGCTGAATCGATCCTATATATTGAATCCTTGTACTTTGCTTTAGTGTGTGGTTAGCGGTCCTTATCAGTTCTAAAAAAAACTGTGTTTTAAATGTTTTTTTCCAATACCCGTGACACGGTTAGGAACTGATAAGGGAGTCTTGCCTGGCGGTTGCTGAAAAAAGGGTACATTTGGGTAGGTTGGCCATGTCTGAGAAGCCCAAGAAAAAACAGGGTCCACTGGGTTTCAACACTGCAGTGAGTGTGGGGAAGTCTTTGCTAAGGCCGATCCCCACACTGCTTGTGTTTATTGTCTGAGATTTGAACACCTTGATGCAGACTGCCAAATTTGTAAAAATGTTCCTAAGTCTACCCTGGAAAAGAGATTAGGTTGACTTAGAGAAAAGGAGGCTGAGAAATCTGCTGACCTGGATGGCCAGCCCGGTTCGGTTCCGACCGAACCAGAAGGAGTGCCCTCTGACCGGGGCGATACTTTTTCGGGCAAGAGGAGAGTCGATCCTGAGGGATAGGTTCCTACAAAAAGGAAAAGGAAAGACAAATCAGCCGGTTCGGATCCAGAGGTTCATGTTCCGACCGCTGATGAGATTGCCCGAGTGATTCGGATTGTTGAATCGCTTCGCCCGGTTCCGTCCAATCCGACTCCGTTGGCTAGGGGCTCAGTTCGGTCGGTTCCACCGGTTCAGGAATATGCCCCTGAAGATTTTTATGAACTGGAATTTGAGGAGGAGGGGGGATTATGAACAAGATGATGACTATGATGGAGCAGAAAGTCTGGATGTGCCCACTGAACCGGATATCTCCCCAGACAGACCTTCTGGTGTTTCCCCTCCTAGGCTCTCTGAGTCCCCTTCCCACTATATGTTTTACAGGAAAGTGGCTGAAACTCTTCAGCTCCCTATGGAGGAAGCTACAAAGGATCAAGAGGAGCCTGATTTTGTAGAGATGATGGACAACCCAGAGTCCAGGAGGCTGTCTATTCCCTTGCACAAATCTTTTGGGAAACAGACACAAAACATTTTAAAGTCTCCTAATTCTGTACCTCCTGTTGATAGAAGAATGGATAAGAGGTACACTTTATCAGGCTCAGACACAGAGTTTTTCTACCAGCAATACAGCCATGTTGGGGTATTGCAGGCTGCAGCCTGTGACAGAGCTAATGTCCCCTTGGCTTCACACCCCCCCAGATATTGACTCAAGGAGGATGGGTGCCTTGGCAAAGAAGCAATACATGTCATCCTCTTTGGGACTCAGGCAGGCTAATTATATGGCCTATACAGCCAGGTACCAGAAGTCCAGGTGGGATACTGTACTGGCACTGGCTAAACAGACCTCCCTTCAGCTGGCCAAGGAGCTGGAGGAGGTGGCTGTTCGTGGGATTGAGGCATCTAAGGTACAGTTCCATGCTGCTGTGGACTCCAATTATGTGTCATCAAGAGTCATGGCTACATCTGTGGCTCTTTGGAGAATGGCTTGGCTCAGATGTACTAGCCTCTCACAGGACACCCAGGCCAAGGCCATGGATTTCCCTGTGGAAGGTAATTCTTTGTTTGGGGAGCAGACAGAGAATTACATGAAGAAGATGGAGGCATATAGGACCACTTATAGGAGTGCACAGGCCAAGGAGAGGCAGGCAACTCCTCAAAGGCAGCATTCTAGGGGCAGGCCTTTTCATATGCCTTTCTACCAAGCACAGGCCTCTTCTCCCTTTTCACAGAGGGGGGTTCTTCAGAGGGACAGGCAGAAGGGTGATGAGCAGGGCTGCATCCACTCCTCAGCCTAAGGCCCCTGCCAAGCAGACACCCTGATGGGCCTGCCTGGGTCGACTCTCCTATCCCAGTAGCGGGCAGGCTGGCTTACTTCGTCCAGGACTGGGTGTCTGTTACTTCAGACGAGTGGGTCCTGGAAGTAGTAAGCCAGGGGCTAGTTCTCAGCTTCAAAAAATTTCTGAAGATGAGAGCCAGATCTTTTCCACCTGCAAGTCTCTCCGAAATCCTTGCCCTAGAGGCAGAGGTTTCATCTTTTCTGGCCTTAGGAGCCATAGAGAGAGTTCCTACCCTACACTGGGGCAAAGATCTGTACTCCAGGTACTTCCTTACCTCAAAAAAGACAGGGGAGTAGCGACCCATCCTAGATCTAAGATACCTGAACAAATATCTTTTAAAACCAAAGTCCAAGATGGTGACTCAGGGAATAATTCTTCCCTCTCTAAGGCCGGGGGACTGGCTAGCCTCCCTGGACCTCAAAGATGCCTACTTTCACATTCCCATCAGGTGCTCCCACAGAAAGTACCTCAGGTTCAAGTTGCCCTCAGGCCATTACCAGTTCAAAGCAATGCCCTTTGGCCTAACATCAGCTCTAAGGGTTTTTACAAAGTGCCTGGCAGTAGTAGTGGCCTTTTTAAGAAGGCAGAAGATTTTTAATTTTCCATATCTGGACGACTGGCTCATAGTGGGTCAGTCTTCAGACCAAGTCAAGTCAGACCTACAAGTGACCCAGCAAGTGCTCTCTTCCCTGGGGTTTCTTCTCAACCTCCCCAAGTCAGTCCTCGAACCAGTACAGCTTCTTACCTTTATAGGGGCAGAGCTAGATACTGTCAAAGCAAGAGCCTTTCTTCCCCTGGAAAGGGCAAGAGTTCTTATAGAACTGGCTTCTTCCTTCAGCCTTTAGGTGTCCCGACCAGTAAGGCACTTCCTTCAGCTCTTGGGCCACATGACAGCTTCTACAGCAGTGGTCCAAGGGGGCAAGATTCCAGATGAGGGACATTCAGTTCCATCTGAGGGCCTTTTGGTCCCAAAAGAAGGACCTTCTTACCAAGCTGATTCCAGTGACTCGGACACTGATCCAAGCTCTTCAATGGTGGCAGGATCAGGACAATTTAAGGCAAGGGGTTCCATTTGTCACTCAGTCTCATTCGGTGGTCCTTACTATGGATGCTACTCTTTTGGGGTGGGGAGCTCATCTGGGGGCTCTCACAGCCCAGGGACTGTGGTCCCCTCAGGAGTCCCTTCTTCATATCAATCTCCTGGAACTCAGGGAAGTTTTTCTGGCCCTGCAAGCTTTCTCTCAGTCTGTGCAGAACAAGATAGTTCAGGTCAGAACAGACAACACCACCATCATGTGGTACATCAACAAGCAGGGAGGCACTCGGTCTATGGCCTTTTGCACAGAGGCCATGAAATTGCAGTTCCAGGCTTATTCCCTGCAGAACTCTCTGATAGCAGTCCATCTTCCAGGAAAGGACAATGTGCAAGCAGATTCACTGAGCAGGATCTCCCAGGGCCATCACGAATGGTCCCTGGACCCCCTAGTGTTGAAAGTAATTTTCTCAAGGTGAGACACTCCAGAGATAGATCTATTTGCAGCCCCAGACAATCATCAACTTCCTTTGTTTTGTTGCAGACCCCCAGTCCTGGGCTCAGTCCCTCTGGATGCTCTGATTTTGAACTGGGAAGGGAAATTTCTGTATGTCTTCCCTCCTTTTCCCCTACTGTTCAAAGTTCTAGTCAAGATAAGGTCACAACCTTGCAATGTGATTCTCATTGCTCCAGACTGGGCCAGACAGCCTTGGTACCCCTGTTGCTGTCTCTAGCAGGCCATCTTACCCTGTCTCTTCCCAGGAATTACAACCTGTTAACCTCCTCTCAGAGGAGGACTTGGTACCCCAGTCTTCGGTCTTTCAATCTCAAGGCATGGCTCTTGAAGAGTTAGAGTATGCAGATTTGCATCTGTCTCAGGGGGTTCTGGATATTCTCAAAGCTTCTTGAAAGCCCTCCACCAGAAAGACTTATAACTCCAAATGGAAAAGATTCTACATTTGGTGTTCCAAGAAGCATATTTCTCCAGACACTGCTGAATTGCCTACAGTTCTGGATTATATGGTCCATCTTAATGGGCTAGGCCTCAGACCAGCTGATCTCAAGGTACACTTGTCAGCTGTTTCTGCTTTTCTGTCAGTGGTGAAGTCTTCCTCACTATCATCTCATCCTGTGTTCTGTAAATTTTTCAAGGGATTGCTTCACACCAATGCTCCCTTTAGGGATCCTGCCCCTGCCTGGGACTTAAATGTTTGCATTGCTCAACTTATGCAACCTCCTTTGAGCCTATGTCCTCACCAGAGCTTAAGTACTTGACTTGGAAAACTGTGTTTTTGGTAGCCATTACCTCTGCCAGACGTATCAGTGAACTGCAAGCCCTGTCAGTGGAACCTGATTTTATCTCCTTTCATAGAGATAAAGTGGTCCTTAGAACCAATAGGAGGTTCTTGCCCAAAGTGGTTTCAGACTTCCGGTCGAATCAGTCTATGTCTCTTCCTGTCTTCTTCACTGATCAGTCTTCCTCAGGAGAGAGGAGGCTACACAGTTTAGATGTTAAAAGAGCCCTTAGCTACTACATAGAGCATACCAAGGGTCACAGGTTTGATTCCCTCCAGTTGTTCCTCACTTATGGGGCAGTGGGAAAGAGCAAACCTGCCACCAAGAGAACTATTGCCAGGTGGATTGTGTCTTGTATACAATTCTGCTATGAGAAACTGGGAAAGATTCCACCCTCAGGCCTGAGGGATCACTCTACAAGAGGTAAAGCTGCTTCCCTGGCTGCTGCCAGGGATATTCCTCTGTTAGAAATGTGTCAAGCAGCCACCTGGAAAACAGTCCATACCTTTATCAAACATTACTCTCTGGATATCCAGGCTATGAGTGATGCTCGGTTTGGCACAGCAGTACTTCAGAGCCTATTCCCAAAGTAGGTTCTCTCCCTCCTCCATGGAGGTACTGCTTGGTAGTCTGCAGATTGTCAGAATACAGCCAGACTTCTTGTTGTTTGAAGAAAAAAATTACTCACCTTAGTAATTGTGTTTCTTCTAATGGAGTCTTGCTGTATTCTGACCTCCCTCCCTCCCTTCCCTCTCAGAACCTGTTTTTTGGGAAGTGGGTGGGCAGGCGCAGTGCTGCACCCCAGGGCTGTTTCTTGCACACCCTCCTTTTTCTTTGGGTGTTTTTTTGTATTGTTATCCTTATTTGGATTGGTTTTTGGTTTGGGGTTTCCTGACTTGAGTCTTCCTTCGGGAATCCAAAACTTTCTGTTGCCAGTTCGCTAGTTAAAAATTTTACAATTTCCACATAGCATAGTTAGTGAGTCTTTGCTCATAAGAATCTGACGGTTGGGTTTCAAAGGGCTGCAGACAGAGACCTCAACTGAGCTCGAGCTCAACGTTCCATGCACTGCATAGAAAATTGATCCTATACTCTCCAGGGCAGTTTAAAGGCTGGAGCTAACTGCAGATTGTCAGAATACAGCAAGACTCCAGTAGAAGAAACACAATTACTAAGATGAGTCATTTTTTCTTCATGCTGCATCAGTGGTATCACGTGACCCCCTGGCTGAGGCCTTTAAAAAACCTTTTGAAAATGGGTTGTGAGGCCTGTGACTTTCCCTTGCCTGTTGAAATTTTGGCTGATACTGCTGCTAACTGCATCTTTAGTTTTGAAGGCCTTAGGCCTAAACACTGCAGGTGTACCAGGTATTCCTGGAGTACAGGCAATCATGCCTTTGTTGGGCTTATTGTTCTGGGGGGTACACCAGTAAGAAAATCTTTTCCATTTAGAGGAGTATGTTTTCCTGATTGCTGGTTTCCTTGTAACCCTAAGAACCTTCAGGACTTTCTCTGAGAGATTCAATCCATAGAATTCCAGCTTTTCAAGAACCATGCCCTTAGGGGTAGTGTCATGGGGTTTGGAAATGTTATCCTGCCCTTGAATAAAGTCAGCAGATTGTGACTCAGTGGCAGGCTGACTGGAAACTTGCTGGACAAGGCCAGGTGAATAATACCAGGTCTGTCTGGCCCAGTCTGGAGCTATTATGATCCCTGTTTCAGGTTCCCTCCTAAGTTTCATGAGGTCTTTCTGAATGAGTGCACATGGTGGTATATAGGAACCTCCCTGTCCAGTCCAAGACCAGGGCATCCTCTGGGACTGTCCCTGTGATTTGTGGTCTACAACAAACTGTGGGAGCTGACTGTTCTCCCAGGAAGTGAACTGGTCTATTTTGGGAGTGCTCCACCTTCTGAATACTGTGGCCAGAACCTGTCTGTTCAAGGCCCATTCATGATTTCTGTGGCCGATTCTGCTTGAGAAATCTGCCAGGATATTGACTTTGCCTGGCAGGTGCACCACAGAAATGTTTGCTTCTAAGGAATAGTCCAGGTCCTAGATCCTTATTTCTTCTGTACACAGTTTTGAGGATTTTGTCTGTCCCTGCTTGTTTGTGTAGTAAATTGTTGTGGTGTTGTCTGTTCCGAATTGGACAGACTGATCCTGTAGCTGGGAGAAGAAAGATTGCATTACTTGCAGCATTGCGCTGAGTTCCAGGTGGTTGATGTGTTCCATTGACTCCTGTGGGCTCCATGTGCCGCTCATTGTGAAGACCTGTAGGTGGGTGCCCCCCCAGGAGTTGAGGCATCTGTAGTAAAAATACTTGCTGGTGATTGCTGAAGGAAGGGAATGGTCTCTCTGAGGTTGTTTTCTTCCTTCCACCACTCTTGTGACTTTTAACACTTTTGTCACTGGCACTATCTTTGAGAGCAGATCCCAGCTTTGAAACCAGTTATATCTTAAGTGGTACTGGATATCTCTCATTTGGAATGTGGCCCATAGAACCACAGCTGTGAATGTAGCCACATGTCCCAGAAATTGCAGAAAGTCCCTTGCAGGTCTTGGGTAACCTGTTGTGAAGGACTCTGTTGTTGCTATCAATGCCGCAACTCTGGACTGCAGAAGAAAACATTACTTGTCATAGTAATATTGTTTCTTCCGAGGGATCCCTCACTATGCTTACTGGTGCAACCAGCCTTAAGGGTTGAGCTGCCCTGGAGAAAGTGGAATGTATGTAAATTATGGAACTCAGAATGCATTTTCAAACCTCTGCCTTGTGGCGGCATTCTGTGCTGCTCTCCAACATCAGGTTTATGTCGAGAGCCAGAAAGACATTGGTCACAAATCTCACTAACCTAACCCTAACAAGAGCTAAGTAAAAAGTTAACAAAAACCCAATTAAAGATTGGCCCCCAGGACAAACTATGGCAGATTAAAATAAAAACCACACAAAAACTGACTGTAGACCAAACAATAAATAACACTCAAGCAAATGAACACCAAACAACAACTGATTATTGGAGAACCTTTGCCAGGTTCTGGAAGGGGTGGCAGGGTGGGAGATTTAAGCACAGCGAGGGATCCCTTGTAAGAAACAATATTACTACGGTAAGTAATTTTTTCTTCAAGCCCCAGGAATCCTCACTCTGCTAACTAATGCAGACTACAAAGCAGTCAGTACCTTGGGAGCCTGGGTACAGAACCTATTTAGGGAAAAGATTCTGCAAGATAGCAGTGCCAAACCTGGCATCCCTTCTGGACTCCACATCCAGGCAATAGTGCTTTGTAACAGTGTGTATAGCTTTCCAGGAAGTTGCTTTACAAATTTCTGACAAAGGAATATCCCTTGCAGCTGCTACAGAGGCAGCAGTGTCACGTGTGGAATGTGCCCTGAGGCCTTGTGGTGGCAGCTTGCCAGCTTTACTGTAGCAAAACTGGATGCAGGAGACTATCCAGTGAGCAATGGTTCTCTTAGAGGCTGGCCTGCCTTTACCCACTTCACCATAAGAACAGCTGTGAGTGGGAAGATCTGAGATTCTTAGTGGGGTCCAGATAGTAACTAAGTGCTCTCTTAACGTCCAGACTGTGGATCCTTTGCTCACCAGAGCTGGACTTTGCCATGAAGAACATTGGTAGAGTGATGGACTGGTTCAAATGAAACTCAGACACCACCTTGGGGAGGAATTTCCTGTTAGTTCTAAGGATTACCTTTTCTCTGTGGAAGATAATGTAATTAGGGTCTGTGCAGAGGGCTTGCAACTTGCACGCCCTCCTGGCAGAAGTTATGCCAACTAAGAGGACTGACTTCCAGGTGACATACTTCGAGTCTGCAGTAGCCATAGGCTCAAAGGGAGGTTCCATGAGCTTGGCTATACACAGGTTCAAATCCCAGGGAGGGACTGATTCCCTAACAGGGGAATATAGCTGTAGAAGTCCCTTAAAGAATTTCTTAAAAATGGGATGTGAAGTCACCGTTTTCTCATTACCTGTACCTGCTGAAATACAGGCAGAAATAGCAGACAGGTGCACTTTAAGGGTTGAAGGACAGAGGCCCAAAGCCTGCAGGTGAACCAGGTAGTCCAAAAAGTATGAACAGGTCTACCTATAAAGGACTGAACTGCTTAGGAGCACACCACACAGAAAACCATTCAATTTGGAAGCATATGTCTTTCTAGCAGAAGGCTTCTTGGAAACCCTGAGGACCTCCTCTGAAAAGTGAAAATCAGAATACTCTTAACTTCACAAGAACTAGGCCTTGAGGCACAGTGACTTGCAGTTCAGAAAGGTTATTCTTTCTTGAGACATGGTCAGTAGGTTGTGTCTCTGTGGGAGATGAATAAGCTGTTTGATGGAAAGAGGCTGGAGCACAGAGTACCAGGCCTTCCTTTCCCAGTCTGGGGCCACTAATATCATGGTGGTTGCAGGCTGGCTCCTTAGCTTCAACAGCACTCTTAGAAGTAGAGAGAATGGAGGGAAGGCAGCACCATCTCTTGAAGACTGTAGCCAGCACTTGCTTGTTCAGAGACCATTTGTTATGCCCCTGGTTGATCCTGCTGAGGGAATCCACCAGGACATTATCCTTCTCTGGAAGATGAACTGCTAACAGTTGCACTTCCATGAAGTAAGCCAGATTCCAGATCGTCATAGCTTCATTGCACAGCTTTGAGGATCTTGTGCTTCCCTGTTTGTTGATGTAATACATGGTGGTGGTGTTGTCTGTCCTGATTTGGACTAACTGGCCCTTTGTTTGGGAAGTGAATTACTGAAAGGCAAGGAAGACTGCCCTTAGCTCCATGAAGTTAATATGCTCCCTGGATTCCCAATGGGACCACACTCTGCTTACTGTTTGGTCACCCAGATGGGCCCCCCAGCCTAGAAGGGGGGGCATCTATTTGTCAAGATGACTGTGGGGAACTACTGTTGAAAGGGCATTCCCTCCCTGAGGTTGTCTTTTTACTTCCACCAGTCCAGAGCTTTCAAGGTTTTTATCACAGGCACCAGTCTTGAAAGAGGGTCTTGCTTTTGGGACAAATGGACCCTTAAGTGGTACTGGATGTCTCTCATTTGAAATCTGGCACTGTCACCAAAACTGTGGTGGAAGTCATATGACCCAAGAGCTGAAGAAAAAGCCTTGCTGATCTGGACTGCCCAGGACAAGAGACTTTGCCAGGCTTACTAGGCTTTCCATGAAGTCCTGAGGCAGGAATGCCCTCCCCTGGAGGGCCTCTAGTTATGCTCCTATGAACTCTAGGACCTGGACTGGTTCTGTTTGGGACTCCAAAGGATTTATGAAAAATCCCAGACCCTTCAAGGTGCTCTGTGTCAGTAGGACAGAGGCCTTGGCCTGTTGGTGTGACTTTCTTGACACCAGCTAGTCATCCAGGTATGGAAAAAACCAGCACCCCCTGTCTTCTGAGGGTTTACCTATGCCAACGTGGGTCATAGAGACATCCCCAATGTCGATAGTTGAAATTTCACCTGTCAGACATCGGTCTGATTTCTACTGGGGGGCTGTGCCCCCACGCCCCCTCCTTCTTAAGGATTGTTAACTCCAGTCTGAGTTAACACAAAGGCGGGGCGAAAGTTAGCAGAATGGCAAAATTTCGCCGGCAGGTCCTCGACAGCAACATTTTCGATTCTTGTCTAAAATGTCGCTGTGGGGTATTTCGCTGATGGGGTTTCACCCTTCCATTGGCATACCCTTCTGAGATGTGCTGCCACCACGGCTAAGCACTTTGTGGACACCCTGGAGGCTGAGGAGAGACTGAAAGGAAGGGCTGTGAACTGGTAATGGCCAGACGCCAGCCTGAACCTTAGGTATTTCCTGTGGCTGAGTCTGATGGGAATGTTGAAAATACACATCCTTCAGGTCCAAGAATCCCAACCAGTCTCTCTGCAGTAGAGATGGTATCACTGTAGCCAGGGTTATCATTTTGAACTTGTCCTTTTTCAGGTGTTTATTTAGAAACCTGAGATCCAAAATGAGTTGCCACTACCCATTTCTCTCGTGGGTGAGAAAGCACATTAAGTAGAGGCCCTTCCCCACCAGGAGAGAGGAACTCTTTCTGCTGCTTTCACCTGCACCAATCTTTTGACCTCCAACTTCAGCAGAATCCTTTCTGTTGGAGTGGGAAGCTTGAAGTTTCTGCGTACATGCAGCCTGGGGAATCTTTTGAACTGCAGTGTGAGTCCCTGGTTCACCACTTCCAGGACCCACTAGTCTGTGGCAATTTCTTTCCATTCCTGGAAGAAGTGAGCCAGCCTTCCTCCTACTGGCAATGGATGGGTGAGCTGGACCGACTTGTCAGGGGTCCTGCTTGGGCTGAGCCTTCGGTGCTGGAGCTGGATCAACCCATATGGAGCCTCTTCTACACCTGTCCCTGAAGAACCTCTCATCTGAGAGAAATCATAAGGTAGGAAGGCATGGGGGAAATGACCCCTACCCCTACTTCCCCTTCCATGGGGCCTTTAGGAGTGGAGTCCTTTTTCCTTCTCATTGTTACTTTTGTAGGTGGCTTTGCACTCTTACACCTTTTTCCTGTATGCCTCTGTCTTGTCACCAAATAAAGGATTATTCTCACATGGGAAATCCATGACTTTTGCCTTGGTGTCCTGGGATAGGTTAGTGGTCGTGAGCCAGGCAAACCTCCTTGAAGATATGGCATGGGCCATGATCCTGGAAACAGTGTCATTGGTATCCACCGTCATATGGAACTGATATTTGGTAGCATCAAGGGAAGATTTGGCTATATCTGCCAAATCTTGTGCCAGGTCTCCCAAGGCCTTATCACTCATGGCCAGTACAGAGTTCCAGAGGGCTTTCTGGTACTGAGCAGTATAGGCCATATAGGCATCCTGCCTCAACAGCAGGGAGGCAGAGGTATAAACCCTTTTCCCCGTACTGTCTAGCTTCCTGAAATCTTTGACTGGAGACTATGTAGAGAGGGGAACCTTAGCTTTGTTGCAGGCAGCTGCCTGGACCATCCCTTCATGATCTGGGTGTGAGTAGAGGTACTCGGCAATACGCTTCAGTTCATGATCTCCAATAACCGAGGTGCGTTTTCCTGTATTCACTGCTTTTTCTGAGGGAAAGTTTTTATTGTCAAAAAATATATATTTTAAAGCTTTTTTGTTAGCGGTTCATCCTTGTTAGGTAACTGGATTGCAAATCTGTGTTTTTCCTTATTGGGAACTATCTTTATTAGAGGGACTTTCTAAATTAGCATTGGTTTGGAAAGCCTGAAAAAAATTGCCAAGCCTTAGGCATGTCCTCCACAGAGCTGTAGAATGCTGTGTTCAGGTTGCCCTTTTCTTGATAAGAAATTTAGGTAGTAGCACTTGGGTCATTCATTCATAAGACCAGAGGTCGAAATTAAGTTTTGCAGTCACCAGCCAGCAGAGCGAGTGACTGGGAAAATCCACTGGCCCCACAGACATTTCCACTGGCCCAGCTGGTGTACATACTGAAGTGTTGCCTTCTCCAGTACAAGCCCACAAGGCTAGTTAAATCTTACTAGCCCGATACAAAATCTACCAGCATTTGGCTAGCAGGCGGGTGTCAATTTCGACCCCTGTAAGACCAATCCAATATTTTAAAAATACATCATTGGATGAACTCCACTAAAGATTTATATAATTCTTGAGTGGAGTTCATTCTATGCATTTTTTGAATATAACTCAGGTATTCAGAACTTCTGCAGTGACCCTCTAAGACAGAACTGCCCAGAGAGAATGGAACACATGCAAATGATGGAACCCTTTGCACGTGACAACTTTTCAAATGCTGCCTTGAACTAACTGCCTTAGTTCTAAACCTCTCAAATTTCCTGGATGCCTGGAAAGTCAGGCCCCCAAGGACTAAGCATATTAAATAACAATAATAATAATAATGATAATTAAACCCATAAACCCACAAATAAACCTTCCAACTGGAAAGTAAAACTTTAAAAGGTACCCCCAACATGTCAGAACCACCTGAAAAGGGTGAGGGGGGACACTATAAACATGGTTAGAAAAAACAGTGCCAGGAAGTGGCACTTATACCCCTGAGCGCACAGTATACAGAAGCGCAGAAGCTACTAGTTCTAGAAGGGGAGGCAATGTGGGAAGTTCTGAATACCTGAGTATCACTGGGAAGAAACAACATTACTATGGTAAGTAATTTTTTCTTCTAACCCCAGTAATACTCGGGTATTCCTAATTTCTGCAGACTATGAAGCAGCACCTTTGGAGATGGGCCCAGAACCTATTTTGGAAACAGACTCTGCAGGACTGTTGTGTCAAACCTAGCATTACCCCTGAATTGGATGTCCAGACTGTAATGCTTTCTAAAGGTGTGTATTGTTTTCCAGGTAGCTGCTTTACAGATGTCCACTAATGGAACATCCCTGACAGCTGCTAAGGTAGCAGCTGTGCTCCTTGTGGAATGGGTCCTCAATCCTGTTGGGGGTTCCTTTCCAGTGTAACAAAACTGGATACACTGTACTATCCATCGAGAAATGGACCTTTTCGATGTTGGGTTACCCTTTCCCACATCCCCATAAGTCAAGAAGAAAAAATTACTCACCTTAGTAATTATATTTCTTCTAATGGAGTCTTGCTGTATTCTGACAATTGCAGTGATTCACAACTTTTAAACTGCCCCGGAGAACTAAGAGTTAACTTTCCATGCAGGGCATGGAACACTGAGCTCAAGCTCGGTTGAAGTCTCTGTCTGGAGTGTTTTGAACTTAAACCATCAGATTCTTACGAGCCGAACTAAACTAAAAATCCTATGTAGAAATTGTAAAAATTCTACTAGCCAACTGGCTGAAAAAAGTTTTGGATTCCCAAGGAAGACTCAAGTCATGAAACCCAAAAACAAAACCCAATGTACTAAAAATAACAATAGTAAATAAGCACCCAAACAAAAAGGGAGGAGGGTGCAAGCAAAAAACACCCCTGGGGTGCAACACTGCACCTGCCCACCCACTTCCCAAAAATAGGTTCTGAGAGGGGAGGCAGGGAGGGAGGTCAGAATACAGCAAGACTCCATTAGAAGAAATATAATTACTAAGGTGAGTAATTTTTTCTTCAAACAACATGAAGTCTTGCTGTACGGTATTCTGACAATTGCAGACTACCAAGCAGTACCTCCAAGAAGGAGGGACAGAACCTACTTTGGGAATATGCTCTGAAGTACTGCTGTGCCAAACCGAGCATTACTCCTAGCCTGGCTATCCAGAGTGTAATGTTTGGTAAAGGTATGGACTGTTTTCCAGGTGGCTGCTTGACAAATTTCTAAGAGAGGGATATCCCTGGCAGCAGCCAGGGAAGCAGCTGTACCTCTTGTGGAATGAGTCCTCAGGCCTGAGGGTGGAGTTTTTCCCAGTTTCTCATAGTAGAACTGTATACAAGACACAATCCACCTGGCAACAGATCTTTTGGTGGCAGGTTTGCCCTTTCCCACTTCTCCATAAGTGAGGAACAACTGGAGGGAGTCAAACCTGTGACTCTTGGTACACTCTATGTAGTAATTAAGGGCTCTTTTGACATCTCAACTGTGTAGCCTCCTCTCTCCTGAGGAAGAATGATCAGTGAAGAAAACAGGGAGAGACATAGACTGGTTTAAATGGAAGTCTGAAACCACTTTGGGCAAGAACCTTCTATTGGTTCTAAGGACCACTTTATCCCTGTGAAAGGAGATAAAATCAGGTTCCACTGACAGGGCTTGCAATTCACTGATATGCCTGGCAGAGGTAATGGCTACCAGGAACACAGTTTTCCAAGTCAAGTACTTAAGCTCTGCTGAAGACATAGGCTCAAAGGGGGGTTGCATAAGTTGAGCAATGCAAACATTCAAATCCCAGGCAGGGGCAGGGTCTCTAAAAGAGGGATTGGTGTGAAGCAATCCTTTAAAAAATTTACAGAATACAGGATGGGAAGATAGTGAGGAAGGCTTCCCCACTGACAAAAACGCAGAAACAGCTGACAAGTGTACCTTGAGAGTAGCTGGTCTGAGGCCTAGGCCATTAAGATGGTCCATATAATCCAGAACCATAGGCAATTCAGCAGTGTCTGGAGAAATATGCTTCTTAGAACACCAAATGCTGAATCTTTTCCATTTGAAGTTGTAAGTCTTTCTGGGGGAGGGCTTTCGAGAAGCCTTGAGGATATCCAGAACCCCTTGGGAAAGATGCAGATCTGCAAACTCTAACTCTTCAAGAGCCATGCTTTGAGATTGAGAGACTGAAGATTGGGGTACCAAATCCTTCCCTGAGAGGATGTTAACAGGTTGTAATTCCTGGGAACAGACAGGGGAAGATGGACTGCTAGGGACAGTAACAGGGGGTACCAGGGTGGTCTGGCCCAATCTGGAGCAATCAGAATCACCTTGCATGGTTGAAACCTTATTTTTACCAAAACTTAAAACAGGAGAGGGAAGGGGGGAAAGGCATACAGAAACTTCCCCTCCCAATTGAGGATCAGGGTGTCCAGAGGGAGTGATCCCAGGACTGGAGGTCTGCAACAAAAGAGAGGGAGTTGGTGATTGTCTGGGGCTGCAAAAAGATCTATCTCTGGAATGCCACACCTTGAAAAAATCACTTTCAAAACCTGGGGGTCTAGGGACCATTCGTGATGGCCCTGAGAAATCCTGCTCAGTGCATCTGCTAGCACATTGTCCTTGCCTGGAAGGTGAACTGCTACAAGAGAGGTTTGCAGGGAATAAGCCAGGGACCACAACTTCATGACTTCTGTGCACAAGGACATGGACCTCCCTGCTTGTTGATGTACCACATGGTGGTGGTGTTGTCTGTTTTGACTTGAGCCACCTTGTTCTGAACTGACTGTGAGAATGCTTTTAGAGCCAGAAAAACTGCCCTGAGCTCTAGAAGATTGATGTGGAGAAGGGATTCTTGGGGGGACCACAGGCCCTGGGCAGTAAGGGACCTCAGGTGAGCTCCCCAGCCCAGGAGAGAAGCATCCGTGGTAAGGACCACTGAACAAGGCTGAGTAACAAAAGGAACACCTTGCCTTAAATTGTCCTGATCCTGCCACCACTGGAGGGCTTGGATCAAGGTCAGAGTCACTGGAATCAGTTTGGTAAGGGAGTCCTTTCTCTGAGACCAGAAAGCTCTCAGGTGGAACTGAATATCCCTCATCTGGAATCTTGCCCCTTGGACCACTGTTGTTGAAGCTGCCATGTGGCCCAAGAGCGGGACAAAATGCCTTGCTGGTCAAGATACCTGAAGGCTGAAGGAAGAAGCTAGTTCCATAAGAGCCCTTACCCTTTCTAGAGGAAGAAAGGCTCTTGCTCTGAGTGTGTCCAGTTCTGTCCCTATAAAGGTAAGAAGCTGGACTGGTTCGAGAACTGACTTGGGAAGGTTGAGAAGAAATTCTAGAGAAGTGAGCACTTGCTGGGTCACTTGCAGGTGAGACTTGACTTGGTCTGGAGACTGACCCAATATTAGCCAATCGTCCAGATATGGAAAAATGGAAATCTTTTGCTTTCTTAGAAAGGCAACTACTACTGCCAGGTACTTTGTGAAAATCCTTGGGGCTGAGGTTAGGCCAAAGGGCATTGCTCTGAACTGATAGTAGCCTGAGGGCAACTCGAACCTGAGGTATTTTCTGTGGGAGCAATTGATGGGAATGTGAAAGTAGGCATCTTTGAGGTCCAGGGAGGCTAGCCAGTCCCCTGGCTTCAGAGAGGGAAGGATTATTCCCAGAGTTACCATCTTGAACTTTGGTTTTAAAAGATGTTTGTTTAGATATCTTAGGTCTAGGATGGGTCGCCACTCCCCTGTCTTTTTTGAGGTCAGAAAGTACCTGGAGTACAGTCCTTTGCCCTAGTGTAGGGTAGGTACTCTCTCTATGGCTCTTAAGGCTAGAAGAGAAGAAATCTCTGCCTCTAGGGCAAGGGTTTCTGAGAGATTTGCAGGTGAAAAAGATCTGGCTCTTATCTTTGGAAATTTTCTGAAGCTGAGAACCAGTCCCTGGCTTACTACTTCTAGGACCCACTTGTCTGATGTAATAGACATCCAGTCCTGGACAAAGTAAGCCAGCCTGCCCCCTACTAGAATAGGAGAGTCGACCCGGGCAGGCCCATCAGGGTGTCTGCTTGGCAGGGGCTTTAGGCTGAGGAGTGGATGCAGCTCTGTTCATCCCCCTTCTGACTCTCCCTCTAAAGAACCCCCTCTGAGAAAAGGAAGAAGAGGCATGTACTTGGTAAAAAGGCCTTTGAAAAGGCCTGCCCCTGCCCCTAGATTGCTGCCTTTGAGGAGTTGCCTGCCTCTCCTTGGCCTGAGCACTCCTGTAAGTGGTCCTGTACTCGTTTATTTTCTTCATGTAATTCTCTGTCTGCTCCCCAAACAGAGAATTACCCACTACAGGAAAATCCATGGCCTTAGCCTGGGTGTCCTGTGAGAGGCTAGTACATCTGAGCCAAGCCATCCTCCGAAGAGCCACAGATGTAGCCATGACTCTTGATGATACATCATTAGAGTCCACAGCAGCATGAAACTGAACCTTAGATGCCTCAATCCCATCTGCAGCCACCTCCTCCAGCTCCTTGGCTAGCTGTGGGGAGGCCTGTTTAGCCAGTGCCAGTACACAGTACAGTGTCCCACCTGGACTTCTGGTACCTGGCTGTATAGGCCATGTAATTCGCCTGCCTGAGTCCCAAGGAAGATGCCATGTACTGTTTCTTTGCCATGGCATCAATCTTCCTGGAGTCCTTGTCTGGGGGGGTGTGAAGCCAAGGGAATATTTGCCTTGTCACAGGCAGCTGTCTGCACTACCCCAACATGGCTGCATTGCTGGTATAAGAACTCCATGTCTGAGCCTGAAGTGTATACCTCTTGTCCATTCTTCTATCTTCAGGAGGTATAGTGTTAGGAGACTTTAGGATTTTTTGTGTCTGTTTCCCAAAGGATTTGTGGAGGGGAATAGACAGTCTCCTGGACTCTGGGATATCCATCATTTCTACATAATCAGGCTTCTCCTGATCTTCCACAGCCTCCTCCATAGGAAGCTGGAGGGTTTCAGCCACCTTTCTGTAGAACATAAAGTGAGAAGGGGACTCAGAAAGCCTAGGAGAGGAACACCTGAAGGTCTGTCTGAGGAGATGTCCGATTCCACAGGCACATCCAGACCCTCACTTTCACCATCATCATCCTCAAATTCCCCTTCCTCTTCAAATTCCGGTTCATAAAAATCTTCGAGGGTATAATCTTGAACCGGGGGAATCAACTGAACCGAACCCCTGCCAGAAGGAACCAGAACGGTAGGAACCGGGCGGAGCGATTCCACAATCTGAATAGCTCTGGCTATCTCTTTGGCGATTGGAACATGAACCTCTGGATCAGAAATGGATGATTTGTCTTTGCGTTTTCTTTTTGTCGGAACCGATCCCTTGGAATCGGCTCTCCTTTTGCCCGAAGAAGTATCTCCCTGGTCAGAGGGCACTCCTTCTGGTTCGGTCGGAACCGAACCGGGCTGGCCATCCGGGTCAGTGGACTTCTCAGCCTCCTCTTCCCTCAGTCTACCTAATCTCTTCTCAAGGGTAGATTTGGGAAAGTTTTTACATATTTGGCAGTCTGAATCGAGGTGGTCAAACCCCAGACAATAAACACAGGTGGTGTGGGGATTGGCCTTAGCAAAGACCTCCCCACACTCACTGCAGTGTTGAAACCCAGTGGGCCCATTTTTTTCCTTGGGTTTCCCAGACATGGCCAACCTAACCAACATACCCTTTTTATGGCAACCGACAGGCAAGACTCCCTTATCGGTTCCTAACCGTGTCACGGGTATTGGAAAAAAACGTACTAAAACTTTTTTTTTTTTAGAACCAATAAGAACCAGTAACCACACACTAAGTAAAAACACAAAACACAAGATTTCACTATCAAATGGCCGGTTCAGCTAAACTGAGCCGCACTTTTACAAGTTCCACACAGAAAAACATAACAATTCCTATCTAGTACTTACGGCACCACAGACAGAGACTGAACCAACTATGCGGATAACTTTTTCGGTTTAAAAAACCGACGAAAACTGAAACTTTAACCGACTTTCAAACTGAGCTGAAGGAGAAATCTCCGGAGCGACCGTTCAGTGAGGCGGAATAAAGAATCTGACGGTTTGAGTTTGAAACACTCCAGACAGAGACTTCAACCGAGCTCGAGCTCAGCATTCTATGCTCTGCATAGAAAGTTAACTCTTTGTTCTCCGGGGCCGTTTAAAGGTTGGGGATCACTGCAATATGTCAGAATACAGCAAGACTTCATGTTGTTTGACTACAGCAATACTTCATGTTGTTTGAAGAGGCAGACTTTATTCATTTGGCCCTCGCATGTTCTAAGGTAGCTCCCTTCTGGCACCTTATTCATAACATAATGATGGGGGTCCTTGGATAGAGACCTTCTAAATCCCCCTTGGAACTCCTACTTGGGGCATATTCATATCTCCCGGGATGAAAGGAGTTTTATTCCTTATGGTCCCTTGCTCTTATTAATACCAGGAGAACTATTGCTCAGGAATGGATGTCACCAAACCCTCCCTCCATCTCCAGATGGTTACAAAACCTAAAGTCTTGTATGGTCCTGGAGCGAGCCCAGCTGAGTACACAAGGTAAGCTTATCCAGTTTTGGGAAACTTGGGGCCCTTGGCTATTAGCCATGGAGGCTGGTATCATCCCCGATTGAAGTCCAGGACAGCCCATTTGCAAAACAGAGGATGGGGGGTGCCCGATGGGTCATAACTTTTCCTCTGTGTGGCATTGTATGTATTCAGACAATCTTGTGTTGGGAGCAGACCCATTCCATATGTGTCTGGCCAAAGACTGGTTCTGGGAAACTCATTTCTAGTAATGAAAATAGATTTAAAATGTATAACACAATGCATGAACACTTCAAGATAATGTTGCTGTGATCATATTGTACTGACTTTAATGTAAGCTCGTCTACATTCTCAATAAATAAATTCTACAAAAAAATAAATAAAAATAAACTAAACTAATGGAGTTTTTTAGTTGGAAAACTCCAATATGAACTAAAATAACTCAGTTCCCCAACGGTTATACCGAACCGGGAGGAACCGATTAAAAATACCAAAATTAGCACTAAAACTGCAGTTTAGCTAGATTACAATAAGTAAAAGGCAGCAAATGAAAGAAAAAAATACTTCTATGATTTTATAAGTTTCTTCATGTCACAGGTAGAAGTTGAGGATAGGAACTCCAAGCATCTAGACTTGACAGGTGGAAAATGAAATCTGAGAGGTTTAGAACTAAGGCAGTTAGTTCAAGGCAGCATTTGAAAAGTTGTCACGTGCAAAGGGTTCCATCATTTGCATGTGTTCCATTCTCTCCAGCCAGTTCTGTCTTAAAGGATCCATGACTGGTCGTTGACAAAATTTTTGTTGAACGACCAAACAGCGAACCCGTCAAGTCAACCATATTTCGCAGTCGGCAGACAGGTTCCTATGGGGCAACATGTTTTTATCGGGGGGCAAAGCCCCCAAAGACCCACATGGGGGGCTATGCCCCCCCACTAAATATAATCAACTCCAAGTCGGAGCTGATTGGGGGGGGTGTAAGACCCCCCGAAAGACAGTGCTGGGTTTCTGCACCGACACTACAGCGACCTGGTGCTGTAGTCGCTGTAGTGTTGATCGCTGTAGATGTGTCACAGTCGGGTGGGTATACGGTCTTAATGGGACACTGCAGAAGTTATGAATACCCGAGTATTACTGGGGTTAGAATCTTAGTTCCACTGTTAGTAGGGAATCCACAGTACCCATTAATTCCAAACCCAGGCCCCTCAACCTGCAGTCAGGGAAGCAGGCAGTGGTAGTAGCCCTTGGTATAATGGCACCAGGGTTACATACACCAGAGTATCATCGGCATATAATGAAATCTTACACCTACTGTATGCTGCCTGACTGCAATTCCATGTATGTCCTTTGCTTCCCTAATAGCTGCTGCTGCAAAGGTTTCTAAACAAAGAGCAAACAACAAAGGTGACAAGGGACACCCTTGTCTGGTGCCCCTTGCTATATCAAAAGAATCAGTACCATATACTCTTACTCTAACACAGGGAGACCCATTTTAAAAATTGACCTGTGATACCCATGTGTTCCATGACTATTTTCAAATATTGCCAGTTAAGGCGGTCAAACACCTTTTTGCCGTTGAGAAAGATGCCCAATTGTGTAGTGTTAGTATGGAATTTATAGACTAAATCATTCAATAACTTCCTTATATTATCAGTAATTTGTTGATGAGATATAAATCCAGTTTGATCAACATGAACTAAATATTCTACATCTTTGTAATCTGAGGGAAGGAATTTTCGTGAGACTTTTAAGATCTTGATTTAACAATGAAATTTAGTTGGTATGCTTTGTATACATTTCTTGGCTTTCCTGGCTTAGGAATCACAGCAATTAATGCTTCCCTCCATGTAGGGGGTGGCTTCCCCTCCACCAGGCAGTCATTGAAAACCTGGACTAGTATGGGCATCAGAACATGGGCTGACTTCTGGTGACGTCACCGCCTAGGATGCAGCCTTGAATTGAGAGCTTAGCCAAATGGGGCAAGCAACTCCTACAAACAGCTTTAAAACTTTAAAATCCTTGTAAAAATTGAGAGCCTGGAGTGCAGAAAGTTAATGGGAGGAAGAAGGAAAAAACAAAAATAGAGAAGACCGTGGATGTGGACAGATTGCTACAACAGACTACAGCGAGTTCGACCCCCATAGCAAGCATGGCGGCCCAGTTAGCAGCGCCAATTCAGCCAAGCAATGCAGACATCCTCTCCGAACTATTAGACTTCAGGGAAGAGGTCAAAGATTTCAAGGAGCAACTTAAAACAAAGTACTCAGATGGGGCAAAGAGTAATAGACTTGGAAGCCCAGCAAACTAACACTGATGCCCGAACAGACCGGCCCGAGCGTATGGTGCTACATCTCATGGAAAGTAATCAGCTGTTAGTAACAAAATGTGACAAAGTCGAAAATAGATCAAGAAGATGTAATCTAAGGATAACCAGAATACCTGAGGAGGAGGAGGAGGAAGGGAGAGACATGACGGCATTCCTGGACACATTCCTGAGAGAGATATTGCACTTGAACCCAGCCTTTCTGCTCGATATTGAATGGGTGCATTGAGCTTTGCAACCAAAACCCCATAATACAGATCAAAAACCCCGAGCAATAATCTTTAAACTTCTGAGCTATCAAAGCAAGCAAAAATTGCTAACCAGGGCCTGACGAATGAAGGAACTGAAGTATAAAGGTCAGAGGATTTAATTTTGATGACGACTATTCAACTTTGGTGGCAGCAAAAAGACAAGCGTATGCACCACTTCTGAGAATCTTAAAGGCACAGCAACTGAGATTTTCAACGCCATACCCAGCGCGCCTTGTCATAATGTTTCCCGAGGGGCCAAAGACATTTGAAAATCCAGAAGAAGCCTCCCAGGCAATGAAAGACAAAGGAATGGCAGTCCCAGAACCGAACAGAAAATTGAACACCGAAGACCAACAAAGCCTGCAGCAGCAGATGTGAGAGAAACAGCAGCCAAAGCAAGCCCAACAGCAGCAGAGCCTCTCGACCTTATGCGATGCAAAAGAACTACTCAGACAATTCAGCAGAGAGCAGCCAGTGCGAGTAAAAGAGAAAGTCAGAAATTACATAGGAACTGTAAGTAAATTTTACCCACTGGAGAAAAAAAGCAGGAAAGAAGATGGAAATAAGCAGTGAGGCTATATTAAGGTGTAAAATCAAAGGGAGAAACAAGGGAAATCAGGGACAAAATGCAACAGCCTGAACAAAATAAAGACTTTAAAAGACATTATCAAGCAGACATTTGGAGACATACATCAAACAGATAGTGGCATACTACAAATGTGTTTTAGGATGTTGAGATTACGTCATGTGTGGGGAACAATGGGGGAAGGGTGGAATCTCTCGTGTAGATTTGAACGCGCAGCAAGGAAGTAAAGATATCACTATATCACAACTAAATGTGTAGTCCCTTGAGAGAAGTTTAAACATAATAGGAATGATATACTACAGAGTGGCATGTGGGGTAAAGGATGAACAGGCATAAGTTTTCCTAAGCAGACTGCAAACAAGCAGTACCCTAAAGATGCATAAAACCTTCCATGTTTTCCTCCCCTCCTCTCTGAGCAGACAGATTATTGGTTAATCACTAGTCCCTGAAATGGTTAGAGCACCTAGTCAACATCATGAATCGGAAACAGGTGCTTACTTTCCTTCTGACCCTGCTCCAGGCGGTGTGCCTATTTGATCTTGCCACTATCTACTGGAGGTGTGGCGATGGGGGCCCCTAGAATAGCCGGGGATTTACCCCCAAGGGAGTCACCAACAACCCCAACATAGGAGAGTACTTAAGAAACTCTCAACCTAGGAAGTCTTTGAATTTGAATATAAATACAAGTGAGAAATTAAAAGACAAAACGCAAAACGTTACTGGTTATGTGTAACCCCTCTACAAATGGGGGTTCCCAAAAAGTCTTCCTCAAGCTTGCCTAAATACTCACTGCCAGGCTGGTGGTGAATGCGGTTGGCCTGTCGGGATTTCCAACTGCTTTTGAATCCCCGGTTTGTGCAGAGACTTTGCGATCATGACCGGAGAGCGGTTTGCCTGGTACAGTAGAATTTCCTTACATGTAAATGTCCTGTGTATTGAAAGTGGGTCATGATTTGGTTCCCCACTGTGTGAACTGTGTTCTGCTTTCTGGAAGCTTTATTCAGCATAATCAGACTGAATCTGTGTTCATCTCCATTCGGCCTGGGCCATGCTACGCTGGCCCTGCCAGACTACCCCACTGCACAGAGAAAGCCACTGATGAGAAACCTGCCTGGGGATCAGCCCCCTGCTCCACGCTTGAACAAAAACGATGCCTCGGCGAATCTTGTGGGCCCTGCTTCTCTTGGCACTCCAGATTAACCACCTGCTGTCTCAATTTTCATCCAGCCTGTGTCCAGTCTTGGGTATCGTGAGTAATCATCAGGGTAGCTCCCTGGAACAGCAGCCTAATCTAAAAGTGTGTCATCTGATTGTCTTGTTGTTTCTTTTCACGAACTGAGCCCTCCAGCTCCGGATTACAAATAGTGCGTGTTGTGCATGTTGTTTTCTTCCATCACAGGGCACCAACCAGCTGCAACGTTCCTGGCTAGCCCACCATTCTCCATCTGGGTACCCAGAGTGTGTGACTATTTATGGACCCTGAAGTGCATGCATAACTGTTTGCTTGATAGAGCCTTTAAGCAAATTAACCTGATTACGCCCCTCCCTTGTTCAAGTCCCTTAAATAAATCAGATCTAACTCTTTTTTGCATTTACCCTGACTGTGGTTCCAGTTTGTGCAAGAGTACTGTACTGCTGTTATTTGCTGTGTATAACCTTATTTTACAGGGGGGTCCCAAGGGCCGGGCCAAAGGAAAACTCTGATGGTAAGTGCAAACAGTGTGGGTACTTCTGTGGTGTATCAGGGGTATTGTGAAAGTGATTATTGTGTATTGTTCTGGCCACTAGTAAGGAAAGACAGTGCTCCAAGTTTGGACGTTTCCATCCAGGCAGAGGCACCCCTCACAAGTGATGAGAGTCCCCACACCAGTGCTGAGAGTACAGAAACTGTAGTTGTCCCCCTCAGAAAGACTGGCTTAGCTGTCAAGCCAGTAGTACGCCTCAGTTATGATTCTCCCGGGAGGCCAGTGGATTTGCCTCTCAATGTGGCGAACAAAGGTGTTTACGTCTCACCAAGCTCTCTGCCCAAATTGAGCTTGAAAGCCAATTCCAGGTTACTTGTCTTTCCCTTTCACCATGGTGCCCCTGCCCCCTCTAGCCCCAAGTTAGCTGACAGGGAAGGGCCCCTCTTGGATTGTTTAAGGTGCAAGAAGTTATTACCTGATTCAGTATAGTAATGTTCAATTTACTTGTGTGAAATATGCACAATGTGTTGTCAGAATGGATATAGTATCATGAAGTGTAGTGAATATGTATAGTAAAGTAATAAGTTTATGTTAACTGATGCATGATGGCACAGACTTGACATAGATGCCAAGTTTTCTCCAGGTAGGGAAGGGTGTAACCACCCTACAAATGGGGGTTCCCGAAAAGTCTTCCTTGAGCTTGCCTAAATGCTCACTGCCAGGCTGGTGTCCTGCATTTTAGCAGTTTAAATGTGATCGCCAGAGAGTGCCTGTATAGCCTCTGTGTACTGTCTCTTTAAGAGGTGCCTGGATTGCAGTCATAAGTAATCTGAGAGGGAACTCTGTTGAAAGATGTAACTATTTGCTGAAAATCATTTAGAGTGATAATGATAATGTAGTTTGTCTAACCTACCTCTTTGCAGAAAGGACTGTTTTGATTATCTCCACCATTTGGCCTGGGACTGCGAATTGGACCAATCAGTACTGGTGGGACCTAAAATGGAGCCAGACTACATGAGCTGTCTGAGTCAAAATCTGTAAGAATTGTAGTTTTGGGTTTTTGGCGCCTTTTTGCACCTGAAGGGGGAGCTCCTGTTGTGACTGACAGATGAATCAGCCAAGCAAACCTTTTGGATCTTGGGGAAATTCCCAGGCTTGCTGGGAGTTGAGTCAGATCTCAGTTGGGAGCTGAAGAAGCAAGAGCTTGAGACAGTTGAGCAGCCGTCTGAGTAGTTTTGCATGGGAGAACTGTGGAAAGGGCTGAGTTGTGGCCTGCATGTCTGCCTGCTGCCCCTGAGAGGGAGAGAAGAGAATTATTTCGGACTAAATCTGAGTTGGTGAGAACGAAGTAACCCACTCATTTTTTACCAGGCTCATACCAGAAGAAGACTGAAGATTTTGCTGAATGCGATCAGCCTGTCAGGATTTCCAGCTGTTTTTGAATCCCTGGTTTGCACAGAGACTTTGCGATCGTGACCGGAGAGCGGTTTGCCTGGTACAGTAGAATTTCCTTACATATAAATGTGCTATGTATTGAAAGTGGGTCATGATTTGGTTCCCCACTGTGTGAACTGGGTTCTGCTTGCTGGTACCGTAGAATCCTTTACATGTACATGTGCTGTGTATTGAAAGTGAGTCGTGATTTGGTTCCCCACTGTGTGAACTGTGTTCTGCTTGCTGGAAGCTTTATCCAGCCTAATCGGACTGAATCTGCGTTCATCTTCATTCGGCCTGGGCCATGCCACACTGGCCCTGCCAGACTACCCCACTGTACAGAGAAAGCCACCGATGAGAGACCTGCCTGGGGATCAGCCCCCTGCTCCACGTTTGAAAAGGAACGATGCCTCGGCGAATCATGTGGGCCCTGCTTCTCCTGGCACTCCAGATTAACCACCTACTGTCTTGATTTTAGTCCAGCCTGTGTCCAGTCTTGGGTATCGTGAGTAATCATCAGGGTAGCTCCCTGCAACAACAGCCTAATCTAAAAGTGTGTCATCTGATTGTCTTGTTGTTTTCTTTTCACGAACTGAGCCCTCCGGCCCCAGATTACAAACAGTGTGTGTTGTGCATGTTGTTTTCTTCCATCACAGGACCCCAACCATCTGCAACGTTCCTGGCTAGCCCACCATTCTCCATCTGGGTACCCAGAGTGTGTGACTGTTTATGGACCCTGAAGGGCATGCATAACTGTTTGATTGATAGAGCCTTTAAGCAAATTAACCTGATTATGCCCCTCCGTTGTTCAAGTCCCTTAAATAAATCAGATCTAACTGTATTTTGCATTTACCCTGACTGTGGTTCCAGTTTGTGCAAGAGTACTGTACTGCTGTTATTTGCTGTGTATAACCTTGTTTTACAGGGGGTCCCAAGGGCCGAGCAAGAGGAAAGCCCTGGTGGTACAGTAGGTGCAAACAGTGTGGGCACTTATGTGGTGTATCAGGGGTATTGTGAAAGTGATTATTGTGTATTGTTCCGGCCACTAGTAAGGAAGGGGGGGGGCTACAGTGCCCCGGAGGGCTGTGCCCAGGTTAGCTTGACCACTACCAACCCTGACCTCCGAGTGGAGGCACCCATTTCAGAACTCAGGCCCCTTAACTTGCTACTAGCCAAGCAGGCAGGGATAGTAGCCCTTGGGATAGCGCCACCAAGGGGTTACAGAAAGAAAGATGTTTGACTATGTTCCATAGTTTATTGGAGTTAGAGTTTGTTGAAAGTTATCAGGGCAGGCAGAATAAGCTAGTAGACACAAAGAAAGTAAGATACAAGGGCACATTTCAGGAAAGACAAATAAGGGCACCAGACCTAAGGGAAATGGAACTAAATCAGTTAAGACCCCCCCCCCCCAATTATAACAATGGATAAACAATCACTGGTTATCTCACTAAATATCAATGGGTTTCACAGCCCCATCAAGCACTCACGTTTACAGCACTACCTTAGACTGCAAAACCCTGATATAGTACTCCTACAGGAGATGCATCTATCAGCAGTGGAGCTTAAAAAACTGTAAAATACAAGATTTAGATTGGTAGGTGACTCAGCTCATACTTCAGGTCACCGAAGGGGGATAGCAGTCTTAATATCTAGACATCTCCCCTTTGAAATTATTGACCAGGTACTTGATGAGGGATGGTTTGTAATAGTGGTGGGACAGCTGTACACATGTAAAATAACCCTGGCTTCACTCTATATGCCACCAGGGACCCCAGCTCCAACAGCCCAAAAGAAAAAATTACTCACCTTAGTAATTGCTTTTCTTCTCATGGAGTCTTGCTATATTATAACATTAGCAGTCAGCCACTGCAGCTGAACTACCCCGGAGAGGAAGGAGTTAACTCCAGAGGATCTGGAGTTCTACAGCGCGAAGGCGCTGTGCCCAAAGCTCTATCTGGCAGTTTCAAATGAAACTGTCAGATCTTTACGAAGCTAACATCAAAGAACAGAAAGTCTGTGTGGAAAAAACTACACTAGCCCATGGCTACCTACTAGTAGTAGTAACAACAATATAAACAACAAAGAAACACCCAGAACCATAATAACAAAAATTGATGGTATTATGGTTCGTTTTACCACCCTTGACAAGCACATTATGAACTCCCCCTTCCCCCCAAGACTCAAGTCCAGGAAGGGGGCAATATAAATAACCTAAATGAAAGCAACCAGATCCCTAACCCAAAGGAAAGAGGGTAAAGGGATAACTACAATGGCATGACACAGTGTTGCACTAATTGCCACCCTACCCAAGTAGAGGTTCTGAGAGGGGCAGGAGGGAGGGTTATAATATAGCAAGACTCCATGAAAGAAAAGCAATTACTAAGGTGAGTAATTTTTCTTCAAACACCATGAAGTCTTGCTATATTATAACATTAGCAGATTACACAGCAGTACCTCCATGGAGGAGGGTCAGAACCTACTTAGGAAATAGGCTCTGAAGCACAGCTGTGCCAAACCGAGCATCTCTCCTGGACTGGACATCCAGGGAATAATGCTTGGTAAAAGGTGTGAACTGTCTTCCAGGTAGCAGCTTGACAAATCTCCAGAATGGAATGTCCTAGCAGCCGCTAGAGACGCAGCTGTACCCCTGGTGGAGTGGGCCCTCAATCCTGAGGGGTACTCTACCTAGTTTCTGATAACAGAATTGGATACAAGAAACAATCCACCTTGCAATTGTTCTCTTAGTGGCAGGTTTTCCTTTGCCAACCTCTCCATAGGTAAGAAACAGTTGGAGGGATTCGAACCTATGACCTCTGGTGCGCTCTAAATAGTAGCTTAAGGCTCTTTTGACATCCAAGCTGTGCAGTCTCCTCTCACCTGAGGAAGAATGCTCAGTGAAAAATACTGGAGAGAGAGAGATTGATTCAGGTGGAAATCAGAAACCACCTTAGGCAAAAACTTTCTATTAGTCCTAAGGACTACCTTATCTCTGTGGAAAGAGATAAAATCTTCTTCCACTGACAGGGCCTGTAACTCACTTATGCGTCTGGCAGAGGTGATAGCTACTAGGAAAACGGTTTTCCAAGTTAAATACTTGAGCTCTGCTGAAGACAGAGGCTCAAAGGGGGGGTGCATTAACTGAGCAATGCAAATATTCAGGTCCCAGGCGGGAGCTGGTTCCCGAAAAGGAGGGTTAGTATGAAGTAACCCTTTAAAAAACTTGGAGAACACAGGGTGAGAAGAAAGGGAGGCAGGCTTCCTGCTGACACAAAAGCAGAGACAGCTGCCAGATGAACCTTCAGGGTAGCTGGTCTAAGGCCTAGGGAATTCAGATGGACCAAATATTCCAGAAGAATGGGAAGATCAGCAGATTCTGGGATAATCTGCCTCTCAGAGCACCAGATGGAAAACCTCTTCCACTTAGAATTATAAGTGGCCCTGAGTGGAAAGCTTCCTAGAAGCCTTTAAAATATCCATGACACCTTGAGAAAGGTGTAAGTCAACAAATTCTAGCTCCTCAAGAGCCAAGCCTTGAGGTGGAGGATTGGATCCGGATACCACACTCTCCCTGTGCACAGCCCAGTAAGTCGTGGACTCTGGGTAGGCTCAGGGCAGGTGGACTGCCAAGGACAGAAGCAGAGGTACCAGGGCTGTCTGGCCTAATCTGGGCAATCAGAATCACTCTGCAAGGTTGAGATCTGATTTTTACTAGTACCCTGAAAAGAAGAGGAAAGGGAGGAAAGGCATACAGGAACTTCCCTTTCCAGTCCAACAGAAAGGCCCAGAGGACTGAGCCCAGTACTGGAGGCCTGCAACAGAAAAGAGGAAGTTGATGGTTGTCTGGGGCTGTGAAAAGATCTATCTGAGGAGTGCCCCATCTGGCAAAACGGACCCCAGCACTTGTGGATTCAGAGCCCATTGTGATGGCCCTGAAATTCTGCTGAGGCGTCCATGACATTGTCCTTCCTGGGAGGTGAACCGCTATCAGGGAGGTGTTCAGGAAGTAGCCAGAGACCACAACTTCATTGCTTGGTGCACAAGGCTGAAGACCGAGTGCCTCTTGCTTGTTGATGTACCACATTGTGGTGGTATTGTCTGTCCTGACTTGAACCACTTTGTTCTGGACAGAATCTGAAAACACCAAGAGCTAAAAGACAGCTCTGAGTTCCAACAGATTGATGTGGAGCAGAGATTCCTGAGGAGACCACACCCCTGGGTGGCAAGATCCCAGGTGAGCCCCCCACCTAACAGGAGGCATCCGTGGTGAGGGTGAGGAGTGAGAAATGGGATGAAGGGAACCCCTGTCTTAAATTGCTCTGGACCTGCCACCAGTGGAGGCTAGGATCAGAGTTTGAGTAACTGGAACCAACTTGGTAGGGTCCTTCCTTTGAGACCAATAGGCCCTCAAATGGGACTGAATGTCCTCATCTGGAATCTTGCTCCCCTGCACGACAGCTGTGGAAGCAGCCATGTGCCCAAGGAGTTGCAGAAAATGCCTTGCTGGTCGAGAGACCTGCGGGGTAAAGAGGAGGATGCCAGGGCGATGAGTCTGTCCACCCTTTCCGAGGGAAGAAAAGCCCTGGCTAACCTTGTGTTCAATTCTGCGCCTATGAAAGTTAGGACCTGAACCGTTCCAGAACTGACTTTGGTAAGTTTAGCAGGAATCCCAGGAAGTGAGAAGCTGCTGGGTGACTTGCAAATGGGTTTCACCTGACCTGAGACTGACCCACAATGAGCCAGTCGTCCAGGTAGGGAAACACAGCAACCCTTGCCTTCTTAAGTGAGCCACTACTACAGCGAGACATTTTGTGAATACCCTTGGCGCAGAGGTCAGGTCAAGGGCATTGCCCTGAACTGGTAGTGGCCTGAGGGCAGTTCGAACCTGAGGTACTTTCGGTGAGAAGGCCTGATCAGAACATGAAAATAGGCATCCTTGAGGTCCAGGAAGCTAGCCAGTCCCCTGGCCTTAGGGAAGGCAATATCATTGCCAGAGTCAACATTTTGAACTTTGGTTTCAAAGATGCTTGTTCAGGTACCTTAAATCTAGAATGGGCCTCCATTCTCCTGTCTTTTGGGGTAAGAAAGTATCTTGAATAAAGCCCCTGCCCTGATGGCAAGGAGGAACCTTTCCACTGCTTTGCAGTCCAGAAGAGAAGAAACCTCTGCTTCCAAAACAAGGGCTTCTGAAGGATTTGTAGGAAAATGTCTGGCTCTCATCTTGGACAGTGTTTGAAGCTGAGAACCAGACCTGGCCTATTACCTCCAGAACCCATCTGTCCGTAGTTAGGGACAGCCAGTTCCGGCTGAAATAGGCCAACCTGCCCCCACTGGTACAGGAGATCCGCCCTGGCACCCCATCAGGTGCCTGCTTAGCAGCAGCCTTAGGCTGAGGGGAGGGGGACGGTCTACTTGTGCCTGCCCACTCCCTGCCTCTGAAGAAACCCTTCATGCAGACAGCAGAGGAGGCTTGAAATGGTAAAAAGGCCTGAAAATGCCTGCCTCACCTCTCTGGGAGCATGCCTTTGTGGCATGGCATGCTTCTCTTAGCCTGGGCACTTTTGTAGGTAGTTCTGTATTCATCCATCTTTTTCATATAGTTTTCTGTTTGCTCCCAAACAGAGAATTTCCCACTACAGGAAAATCCATAGCCTTTGACTGGGTATCTTGGGACAGATTAGTGCATCTGAGCCATGCCAACCCACGGAAAGCTACAGAAGTGGCCATGACCCTAGAGGAAACATCATTAACATCAACAGCAGTATGAAATTGAACTTTAGAGGCTTCAATGCCATCAGCAGCCACCTGTTCCAACTCACTAGCCAGCTGGCCATGGGCCTGCTTGGATAACTGCAATACTGTGTCCCACCTAGATTTCTGATAACTAGCCACATAAGCCATATAATTTGCCTGCCTGAGTCCCAAAGAAGCTGCCATATACTGTTTCTTCGCCATGGCATCAATCTTCCTGGAATCCTTATCAGGAGGATGTGAGGCCAGAGGAATATTAGCCTTGTCACAGGCTGCAGCTTGTACCACACCTACATGACTACACTGTTCAGTAAGGAAGTCTGTATCCGAGCCTGACAAAGTATACCTTCTGTCCATTTTTTTATCCACAGGAGGGACAGAATGAGGATTTTTAAAATCTTTGTTGTTTGCTTCCTAAATGACTTATGCAAAGGAATAGACAACCTCCTAGACTCTGGAATATCCATCATTTCCACATAATCAGGCTCCTCTTGCTCATCCACAGCCTCCTCTAAAGGAAGCTGGAGGTTTCTCAACCTTTTTGTAAAAATAAAGAAAGAAGGGACTCAGACAGAATAGGAGGAGATTCTAAAGGTCTGTCTGGAGAAATGTCCGGTTCAATGGGCACGTCCAGACCCCCCAGCCACACATATATTGATCAAATTCCTCCTCCCCCTCCTGTGGTTCATAAAAATCCTCAACTTCAAAATCCTGAACCACTGGGACTGAACGATCCAACCTTTTACCAACTGTTGGTGGTTCTACAGATCCCTGAGACAGTGACTGGACAATCTGAATGGCTTTAGCTATCTCTGCAGCAGTTGGAGACACAATTTTGGACCCCAAACCTACTGATTTCCTTGTCTTTTTACTCGAGGACTGGTTCCTCTGAACCAGCCTTCCTTTTGCCCGAGGAAGTCTCGCCCTGGTCAGAGGGCACTCCCTCTGGTCCAGTGGGTACTGGACCGGGCCAGCCATCGGGTCAGCGGACTTTTGGCTCTCGTTCCTGAGCCGCCCAATCTCTTTTCCAAGGTGGCTGTAGGAAATTTTTACACACCTGGCAGTCTGACAGGAGGTGGTCAGCCCCAGACAATAAACACAGTGGTGTGTGGGTCAGCCTTGGCAAAGGCCTCCCCACAGACATCACAGTGTTGAAACCCAGTGGGCCCGTTTTTTTTGGGTTTCTCAGACATAATGCCAGCCTAACCAAAACTTGCCCTTTGATGGCAGTGCCAGGCAAGACACCCTTATCGGTTCCTAACGTGTCACGGTATTTGAAAAAACGTTATAATTCTGGTTTTTTAGAACCGATAAGAACCGGGAACCGCACTCTAAAACCCACTGTACACTTTCAAAATGTAGAAATAACAAACCGATCGGTTCAAAACCGAACCGATAATTAATTTTCCACACAGACTTAAAATTTAGTACTTACGGTTACCAGATAGAGCTTTAAAACCGAAATGCGGTAAAAATAATGACTTTTGCCGGTTCAAATGAACCGAAAAATACTCGCTTGAACCGAGAATGAACCGAGCTGAAGGAGCTGATCTCCGGAGCGACTGTTCAGTGAAGCGGAGTAAAGAATCTGACAGTTTTATTTGAAACTGCCAGATAGAGCTTTGGGCACAGCGCCCTCGCGCTGTAGAACTCCAGATCCTCTGGAGTTAACTCCTTCCTCTCCGGGGCAGTTCCGATGCAGTGGCTGACTGCTAATGTTATAATATAGCAAGACTTCATGGTGTTTGAAATGTTTCACGCAGTTGGTTACTAAAATGCAAGGACAGCTTATAATAGGTGGGGACCTGAGTGTTACCCTACAGCCTCAACTAGATGCATCCAGACCACTCCCACACCGCATCAACCCTCTACAAAAATGTATAAAACAAAATATTAAAAGTCTTGGCTTGGTGGATGTGTGGAGGAACTGCTTTCCAAATAGAAACATAGAAACATAGAAGTTGACGGCAGATAAGGACCGCAAGGCCCATCCAGTCTGCCCATTTCTTCTTCTACCTTATAAATGTGCCATCGGCCTTTGCTCTGTCAGTGACCTATCTATTCATAGTCATTTGTATTGCTCCCTTATGCCTATCCCATGTCTGTTTGAAGCCCTGCACTGTATTCATAGCCACCACTTCTTGTGGTAAGCCATTCCATGCATCTACCACCCTTTCTGTGAAAAGAATTTCCTCACATTCCCCCTTAATCGGCCCTCTAATCTCATGCTGTGTCCTCTTGTCCTGCTATTTTTCTTATATTTAAACATGTTAGACTCTTTCACCTTGTTTATGCCCTTAAGGTGTTTAAATGTCTCGATCATATCACCTCTCCTCCTTTGCTCAAGGGTATACATATTGAGCTCCGTTAATCTGTCCTCATATGTCTTCTGATGCAGTCCCTGCACCATTTTGTTGCTCTTCTCTGGACTGCCTCAGTTTTGTTAATGTCCTTGTGAAGGTGTGGCCTCCAATACTGCACGCAGTACTCCAGATGGGGCCTAACCAATGTCTTGTACAGAGGGATTATTACCTCCCTCTTACGACTTGTGATACCCCTACTAATACACCCTAACACCCCTAGCCTTACCTACTGCTTTAGAGGTCTGCTTGGATGATTTTAGGTCATCAGTGATGATGATGCCCAAGTCTCTTTCTTCCTTTGTGACTGCTAGCAACTCCCCTCCCAGCCTATAAGTAGCTTCAGGGTTTCCCTTCCCTATGTGCATGATTTTGCACTTTTGCATTAAATCCCAGTTGCCACTCTTCTGACCATTCTGCTAGTTTATCCAGATCTCTTCTCATTCTGCCCACCCCATCTGGATCATCTACTCTGTTGCAGATCTTGGTGTCATCTGCAAACAGACAAGCCTTACCCTCTAGTCCATCTGCGAGGTCACTAATGAAGATGTTGAATAGGACTGGCCCCAGGATTGATCCCTGAGGTACCCCACTTGTGACTTGCATCTCTTCTGACTGTATACCATTTACCACCACTCTCTGTTTTCTGCCAGTCAACCAGTTTGCCACCCAGTTGGCCAACTTCTGACCCACCCGAGCCTACCTAGCTTATTTATCAATCTTCTATGTGGAACAGTGTCAAAAGCTTTGCTGAAGTCAAGGTAGGCGACATCAACTGCTCCCCTTGGTCCACCACTCTGGTTACCCAGTCAAAGAAATCTATGAGATTAGTTTGACAGGACCTTCCTTTGTAAACCCATGCTGTCTTGGATCCTGTGCCCCTATGGATTCCAGGTGTTGCACTATCCTTTCCTTGAAGTGCCTCCATAATCTTGCCCACTACTGAGGTAAGACTGACGGTCTGTAGTTCCCGCCTCCTCCCTGCTACCACTCTTGTGGAGTGGGATCACATGAGCCCTTCTCCAGTCTTCTGGGACCTCTCCTGTGCTCAGAGACTCACTAAACAATTCTGCTAATGGCTCTGCTAGTTCCTCCTTTAGCTCCTTAAGTACCCTGGGATGTATGCCATCAGGTCCCATTGCCTTATCCACCCTGAGCTTAGCAAGCTCTTGTAGGACCCTTTCTTTGTGAAGGAGTAGTGCTCACCTCCCTCCCCTGTGTCCATGATGCTGAGCTGTGGGCCCTGCCCTACCTTCTCTTCAGTAAATACTGAGCAAAGTATCTATTTAGGATAGATGCCTTTACAGGGTCCTCCTCCTCACATGCCCTTTTCTCCATTAAGCTTAGTAACACCTCTGGACTTTCTCCTTTCACTAATGTATCTATAGAAAGTCTTGTCACCTTCTTTTACTGTTCGTGCTAGTGTTTCCTCAGTTTGGAACTTTGCCTGCCTTACTGCCTTACCTGCTTCCCTTAGGGCAGTTTGGTATGCCCTCTATCTTCATCCGCTGTGTTCCTTATATTTTCTGAAGGCCAGCCTTTTGGCTCTGACCTTTTCTGCTACTGTATTTGAGAACCAAAGTGGTTTCCTTCTTCTTTTGCACTTCCTTTTCTGTCTAACACAATGGGATGTTGCTTCAAGTATTGTATCCTTAATGCTTGCCCACTTTGCCTGTACCTCCTCACCTGTGTTTCTTTTGCCAGGGCTAGCTTAACTCTGTTGGCCATCTTATCAAAGTCAGCCCTCTGAAGTCCCATATTTTGCCTTGGAATGGGATGATTTAGATGTAGTAGCCAAATTGAACCATACCATGTGATGGTCACTGGCTCAGGTGACCTTCTACCTGGAGATCTGTGATCCCTTCTTTGTTAGTCAGTACTAGATCTAGGATAGCCCTGTCTCTTGTGGGTTGCTGTACCAGTTGTTTGAGGCCCTCCCCTGCAGGGAATCCACTATGAGTCTAGTTCTGGCAGATGTTCCTGCTGGTATTGACCAATCTGTATCTGGCATGTTGAAGTCTCCCATTATCAGAACCTCCCCTTTAGCTGTCATGTTTTGTATATCTTCTAACAGTAATGTGTCTATGTCCTCCCTCTGGTCTGGGGGCCTGTAGACAACCCCAGTTCTTATGGCTGTCCCATTTCCTGTTTCCAGGGTCCAAATAGTAAGGAGTTCCCCACAAATCTACGCATTTGAACACAGCCTCATGAATAGATTACGTTTTTATAGGCGTAGATCACCTAGATGCCATAGCAGACGTATGGCATGGTACCGCCTTATTATCAGACCATGCACCAGTATATGTAAAAATTGAACTGGGGGGAGAGAGATGGAACACCCAATTGAGATTTAATATACTCCATTTGAGAGACCCCCAGTTTAAAACACTAATGGGAGAAATAATTCCCAGGGTAGTACTAGAAAATACACACCCTGACATTACAGCCCCAATACTATGAGACACAGTAAAAACTGTAGTACAGGGTGAGATAATTAAATTCAGCAACAGGAAAAGAAAAGAGTGAGACCAGAAATGGAGGGAATTACAAATAGAATTAAAGAACCTACAGACACAAGACTCCCAAACAGACCTAGAGGTTCAAAATCGAATCAAACTAACTAAACAAAAGTTACAGAAGCTGCTGGACCACAAAATAAAACAATAGTCATTGTATATGAAATGGGAACATTAGGGGGGCCCGAAAGGATCCTGAAAGTTAGCTAGAAAGATACGGGAAAAGAAAGTTAGTACACATATAACCAACATGATAGACCCGGCTACAGGGAAACTACATACCTATCCAAAAGAAATTAGAAGGATATTAGCCACATACTATAAAAACCTGTACTCAGAAAATAACCCACCACAAATAGAACAGATAAATCAATATCTAGATCGAACTGAGCTACCCAAACTGCAGGAGGGACAGGGGAATGCCCTGCTTGCCCCAATTACAACAGAGGAGATCAAACAGGTATTAACAAAAGCAAAAACTCAAAAGGCCCTGGGCCCAGATGGTTACCCGACAGAATTCTATAGATGATTCAAAAAACTGTTGTTGCCGCCTTTACTCCTAGTATAGGTCGATGCAGGAGGGACACCCCCCACAACTTGGAGATATGCAACTACAGCAGCCATCCCCAAACCTCAAAAGAACTTAAAGCAATCAGGATCATACAGCCTCATCTCTATGTTAAATTTTGACTATAAAATGTTTGTCAGTAATGGCACATAGGATAGAAGGGCTTCTTCCTGCATTGATCAACCCAGACCTAGTTGGCTTTATAAAAACAAGGCAAGCACAAGATGCAGTTAGGAGAACATATATACTGATGGAACATTCACAAAAAAATGGAGTGCCACTGGTTTTACTGGGGCTGAACACAGAGAAAGCTTTCAACAGGGTTGCCTGGAAATTCTTTGGGTGACCCTGGTGACATTTGGCACACCAGAAGCCCTAATTAAGCAATTAAAACAGATATATATGGCCCCATTGGCCAATGTAAGGGTGAACGGATCCTTATCAGAACCAATCCCCTTAACTTGGAGTACCCGACAAGGCTGCCCAGTGTCCCCTCTCCTCTTTGCACTATATCTGAAACCTCTAGTGGTGGCCATAAGGGCGCTCCCAGAAATTAAGGGAATACAGTAGGGGGAGGCAAAACAAAATCTAAATGTTTGCCGATGATATTTTATTATCATTGACTGACCAGGAGCAATCCATACCAGAGGTTTGGCAACAAATAACATCATTTGGAAAAATAGCAGGCTACAAGATAAATGAACGAAAAACAGAGGTCCTGGCTCTCCAATATACCCCCACAAAAAAAGATGAAAACACAATTCCCATTCAGGTGGTATAAATTTGCAATAAGATACCTGGGAATTAAATTAGCCAAAAAACTAGAAGTAACAGACATTCTTAACTATGAGCCACTGATCAAGCAAATAACAGAAGATCTCTCCAGATGGTCCAAGCTCCCCTTAAGCTTCATGACCAGAATAGATGTTATTAAACAAAACATCCTACCACGGATTTTATTTCTCCTACAAACACTCCCGATACCACCAGAATGGATTTATTACCAAACCTGGAACAGAATAACCTCCAGATTTATCTGGCAGGGAAAAACCCCAAGGATCAGAATGGCGATCCTCCAACTCCCAAGAGAGGTGGGGGGGGAGTCAGTCTACCGAATTTTGAACAATATTCACTAGCCACACAAGTGAGAACTGTGCTTCAGTGGTTAAATCCACTATATGATGCACCTTGGAAAATGGTAGAGAGGGATACCAATCAGAATAGAGACATACTGGACATAGATTGGGTAACCCACTCACTGAGGTAGAATTACAAGTACTACTACAGTCCACCACATCCACAGTTAAAGGGTGGTTCAGAGTGACAGAGAAATACCTCTCATACCATGAAGCCATATATATATAAGAACATTAAAAGCAGACCCTTCTGCCACAATTGCCTCCAAACAAGATGGGTTTCAACGTTGTTCACAAATGGCAACAGCATGGAATCTGGTTTATCTCACAATTAGTGGGTCATACTAGACTACAGGCCTTTATCATGTTACAAGAAAGACATAGACTACTGCAGGCCATGCTATATAGCTATCTTCAAATTAAAAGATACCTTCAACCCTTCGATGAAGGGCTTGCAGAGATTGCAGGGAACCCGTCCACAATCATAAAATTAATAACAAACCACTTGAAGGGGACACCCATAGACCATCTAATTAGTAGGGCTTACAGAACACTAAGAAAAACCCCACTTGACTCAACAGAACAAATAAAAAGTAGATGGGAAGCTGACCTACAGGTAGAAATTACCACCATAGCATGGCTGGCCGTGTCCCTTCCAGCATATAAAATCTCCAGTTCCACTTACTGGAGGGAATTCATCTGGAAATTGTGAACTCGATTTTTCTGCGCCCAATCCATAGTGGCAGCATTTCGGGAGGGAGAGGATGGGGAGTGTTGGAGGGGCTATAGGCATAAACAAGCAGCTCAGGCACACATTGTGTGTGCATGTAGCCTGCTCACACAATATTGGGAAGAAGTGGTGCAGAAAATAACAAATATATGTGAATGCCCAGAATTACTTAGCCCACAATTTATCTTCATCTTTACGCCTCCAACAGATTATAGAGTCAATAAAATGCTTTACAAACAGACAACTACAATCATTATGGCGGCACTGAAGGTAGTGACTCTTCTGTGGGGCACAAAGAATATCCCAATAAAAGAGGCATGGAACCTACAGGTGAGAGAAATCTATACCCTAGATAGGATAGCGGCTAGAGTTGGAAACCGAATGAAAGGGTTTGAAGTAAAATGGCGGAAATGGACTAGGTATCAGCTCGATAACCATCCAGACTTTGTACCATAATCTGTAATAGATGCAGGGAGGTCAGAGGGTTTAGAACAAAGATAGAAGGCCTAAACCCTACCAACCAGGAGGAAGAATAGAAACTACCCTCAAGGGAGATGTGTAGATAAAATGAATTCAGCCTGCCCCAGATTGTACATAGTTGTTTTTAGTTGAAATAAATTGTAAGACAGTGAATTAAAGACAAAAATGAAAATATATAGCATATCAACAGGATCTAATGTAAAATGGAATGGCAATATTAACAAAGGAAATGTCATGTATAAAAGCTAATAATGTGATATATTGAATGCATATGAAAGTTTAAAATATATCTGAATAAAAATTAATATTACAAAAAAAAAAAAGAACATGGGCTAATTTTTTTAATAAAATTCTGCACTAAATCCATCTGGACCTAGTGTTTTTCCAGTTGGTAGGGACTTTATCACTATTTGTATTTCCTGTTCAGTGATTGGGGCACTTAATTTGTTTTTCGCTTGAGGTGATCATTTTGGCAAATGTAACTTATTTAGAAAACTTGTAGTGTTTTTTATTATATCTTCTTCTGATTTGTCCTCAGTATATAACTTTTGATAATATTGTTTAAACTGATGGGTAACTGCAAGTCCCATTATCAGTTAAAGCATTTTAAATTAAAAGTCAACTTAACACTATTTATAGTTTATCTCCAGGCATGCGTAACTGATCCTTCCACATCGAGCCTTCTGCAATACCGAGGTTCCCCATCCCCCCATAGAAGCCATTGTTGCCCCTCTCCCAAAGATCACATCATAATTACTATAAACTGCATATTATCTTTAACTGATGCATACAGTCAGAATAAAGTAAACCAATGCAAGTTTGATAAGAATCAATCCCTCCTCCACCATCAAAAACTGCTCTGTTTATATAGCATCATTTCTTTCTACTGATACTTGCCCCAATGTATAGTCCTCCAGATGAGTGAATGATCCCAGATGTTAGATAGAGGTACCAATAGAGCTAGTAAGCTTTTCACCTCTGCACTGTGGATGAAGTATTATGCGATACTTTGGATCCATTCCCGTCCACCGCGGCTGTCTTCAAAAGCTTGGTGATGTCTGGAACAAGGCATTGTGGCAGCGCTCCTGGTGGACTTCGTTTCTGGCCTCTCCACACTACATTCCAAGCTCCTGATGCCAGTTTCTTCTCTAGGAATTCCATCTCTAGATCTGGAAGCGTGACCTGCCAGCCTTTTAAAAGTGGGGCCGCATCAACTAGTGAGTCAAAAATCTGTATTCCAGATTCCATATGGATTTTCAGACAAGCGGGAAAGTTGAGCTTGGCTTTTAAGTTCTTTTTATCTTTTATTTTTTTAATCATGGCCCGTACCCTCTGTCACTCAGCTTGCAATGCTGCTGAAAAGTCGTGATCAAAATAAATTGGTGCTCTGTTATATTTCAAGTCCTTCTGTCGCCAGGCTTCTTGAAAAATTCGCTCCTTTGATTGATAATACACCATTCGAACAATCCACGAGCGGGGTCTGGCGTTAGGTGTGGTAGGCTTTGGCCCTAGCGATCTGAGGGCTCGATCCATATCCATCTGCAGATCCAGTGGTAAAGAGAGGACACTTCTTAAAAGTTGTTGAATAAAATCAACTGCAGTGGGGAATCCCTTATCCTCTCATTCGGGGACCCCGTGAATTCTAAAATGATTCCTGCGGGCCTGGTTTTCTGCATCCTCCAACCGGGCCTGCGTATCTCTGTCTCATCGGAGGAGGTACAGCACTACATGCTTGCTCGTCTCTTGAGCTTCCACTACTTCTGAGACTTTAGTGATGTTCGTGGTAACCTTGTCAATTTGCTTAATATCTTGTTTTAAATCTGCTCTAGACGATTCTATTTTATTACCTGTTTGCAAGATTTTCTGTATTGCTTGTCCTGATCGTGATGAGGTTTCCTCCTCCAGCTTGGGCTCCACTGAGGATTAAGAATTAGCACAACCACACATGTCTGAGCCATGAAGCCATCCATGTCCTCAACAAGTATTAGCTCCTTCATTTTTGTAGCTTGATTGGAATTTTTGGAACCTTTTTTCTATGGAGGTTTTGAGGTCATTATCCAGACGCTATTCTTGCAGTAGGCTGGTAAATAAGATGGGTTTTCACTGGGGATTGCTACAGATTGTGGAGGTGGCTCTGGGAGCTTTTGAGGTTAAGCTGCCACTATGACGGTGACGTCACCAGAAGTCCATGGTTGGGGGATTTTCAACTGTTTACTGCCTCTCGGGTGTCCTGTGTTATTCTGCTCTCCACAGCTCCCAACCCATCCCTCCCCGCTTGGTTTTACCACCCATTCCCCTAGCGACTGCATTGTAGGCTGGTGTCCTTAGCTTGTAGGCTGTTTTTTTTTACTGTGCTCCCTTGTCTTTCCTTCTGCAGGCCACCCAGAAGCACTGTAGTGCAGCAGATACCCTCCCCAGCTGCCTAAGCCTGCCGTCCATCTAGAAAGTATTACCTTTGGTGCTGTGATGCCTTAAAAGAGTTATTTCAGGAATCGGAGAAGCACAAGTGATTATTTTTGTTCACCACATTGTTACTGGATTCCTCTGTGGTCTCTGCGTGCTTGCACTGTAACTTTAAGACCTGCGAAGGGGCACCTGGTGAATTACTGTACCTGTGTGGGGTTTGGGTTTAACAGTGTGTGCTGGGTTTCTGAAGTGTTTGGGGGATTTTCAACTGTTTATTGCCTCTTGGGTGTCCTGTGTGTTCCTGCTCTCCCCAGCTCCCACCCCCCCCCACTTAGTTTTCCCACCCATTCCTAGTGACTGCATTGTAGGCTGGTGTCTTTAGCTTGAAGGCTGTTTTTTTACTGTGCTCCCCTGTCTTTCCTTCTGCAGGCCTCCCAGAAGCATCATAGTGCAGCAAACACCATCCCCAGCTGCCCCAGCCTGCTGTCCATCTAGCAGGTATTACCTTTGGTGCTGGGGTGCTTGCCTGCCATCGCTAGCACGGCAACTGCCCCCCAACCCCACCCTAGGTGAGCATTTTCCTTATAGGTGGACATACCCACGTGACCGGGTAACGTGACCACCATGTCATTATCACCTTAGATTGCCATTAGCCATTTATACTGCTTGGCATCTAGGGGGTGCTACTCCGCCATGATCACTGCCTCAGTTAGGTGTCCCTGTTTCAACTATTACCCTAGTTTGTTTCTATTAGTATTTATATAGCTTGGTCAGTAGGGTTTGCTACTGCTCCACCTATTCACCCTTAGAATTCATTCACAGTTTATACAGCTAGACCATTTGGGGGTGCTACGGCTCCTCCTAACCCGTGGCAACATTTTTACCTTTCCCACTTGCTTTAATAAGACCAAATCTGCACTATATTTCCTCTCCCATCTTTGAGCCCCCTGTTATCCATTAATTTATTTGGTTTACACAGTATATCACCCCTTCGTGGTCCTGAACCTGGAACCTCTGGCACCTCACTGTTCCCCAGGTAATAGTTCTATCTTCTAGGCCACTCGGCAGCCTTGAGTTCTTCCTCCCACTTCTGCTATTCCTATGTGACTCTGTGGTCGCATGCTGGTTCACTTGTCTCTGTTCTTCCACTCAGGCAAGCTCTAAACCAATCACTACACTTTACCACTAACTCCTTATAGGGTTGGCCACTAGGGGCACATTAAGTGCTACCTGTCCTTTCACCACTAGGATTCCCCTAAATGTCTATTTATTTCTGAATTTTCAGATACCTCACTTTCATCCTCATATCCATTTACTTCCTTTTCTCTTCTATTTACCCTAATACTAACCTTAGCAGCACACCTCTTTCCTACCACAAAATGCCTAATATGCACATCTGGTTGCTTCTTGTTGCCCTCCTTCCCCATCTGCTATACCTCCCCCCATCCAATTACCTCTCCTTCTCTTTCTCCTCATATCCAACTTTCATGCCTACTATACCTCCCTTCCTCCTCATGTCTCTCTTTCTACACCCTCAATGACTATCCAATATCTCCGCCTCAGACAGCCCTCTCTCTCTCCCAACAAAACCTACTCCCCTATTCCCCCCACCCCTCCACATGGTAGCGTTCATCTTACCTTTCTCATTATGGAACTCATCCACAGGCTCCATTTCTTCCACTCACCCACCTACAAAAGTACTCACCACAGTCAGTTAAAAATATGCAAATCTGTCAACAAACTTCTCCTACTCTACCTACTCCTCCTACTAACTGGTGATATCCAATTAAACCCAAGCCCGACTCCCACACCTCTCTCACTGCCAAAAGGCATTTCTATACTTCACCTTAATGCTAGGAGCTTACTCCCTAAGATTGTTCTACTAAGAGTTTGGGTGTCACAACACTCTCCTGACATTCTCTGTATCATGAAATCATGGCTAACATCCAGAATATCCAACTCCTTTCTTCTTTTACCAGGCTACCATATCCTTTGGCAAGACTGCTCAAAGTGCTGTGGTGGTGTAGCAATCTACTATCACCATGATTTACCAGTCTTTCCCTTTATTAGTGAAGCAGTCCCAAAGGATCATGAACTCCTCCTCATTAAGCTGTTACCCCCCTCCTCTCTCCATATTTTCATAGGGGTACTATATTCCTCCCCCAAAACTGCCCCTGCCACTGTGGTTAGCACCATCTCCTCTTTATCATCCACTGCTAGCTCTGGTGAAATTATCCTACTTGGCAATTTCAATCTGGACTGGGCCTCCTCTGCCCTTAAATCCACTACACAACACATCCAAGTCTTTAAACCTCCATAAGCTTATCAATGAACCCACAAAACCTAATCCTCACATCATCCTAGACTGGATCTCGGCCTCTCACCCCCACCAGATCTCCTCCGCTGGCACACTCCCTGATATATTCAGCGATCATCTAATGACATGCTGTACATTCAAACTACACTTTCCCCACTCCCCCCAACCTACCTCTGGATTTGATCCTTACGCTTCCTAAACATCTCAGATCTCCTTCATGATCTTGCATCCTCCGATTGGGCCCTTTTCTACTCCTCTAAGGACAAAGACTCTGCCCTCTCCTTCTTCTGCCACATTTTCAACAACACTTGGAACTCTCATGCCCCTTCATGTTGCCACAGAATGAGACACTTCCACCATCCTTGGTTATCTGCTGACATCATCAAGCTCTGAAACACTCGCGACCACGCCTGGGCTCTCTACAAAGCGTCATCTTGTCCCAGTGACCTATCCACTTATCGTACTCTGAGAAATGCATGCACCAAAGCTATTAGGTCTGCTAAATCCCACTATTTTAAGCATACATTACAAGAAAACATAAACTCTTCTAACAAATTCTGGCAAACACTCTCTTCACTCCTCAACCCCCTTCTAATTCCTCCTCTCACTCACTCCTGATTGACAACAAACTTGTCTCTGACCCCTTTACCATTGCCTCCACTCTAAGCACTTTTTCAAAACATGTGTCCCCCCCTTCCTCCATCAACCTTCCCTCCCCACTGCCCACCTCTCCGACTCCAAATACCCCAGTAAACCCCCCAGCTCTGCATACTCTGCCAACTCCAAATTCATTTCAGTTCTCCCCTGTCACTGCTCAAGAGGTGTTTTGTGACCTTAAATCACTGAAACCTTGTAAATCCAGCCCTGATGGGCTTGATCCGCTCCTCCTTCAAATCTCAGCTCCTGCCATTGTTCACCTCTGTCCCATCTGCTTAACCTCTCTTTTACCCTTGGTACGGTACCTCAGGCCTGGAAATCAGCAAAAGTGATCCCCCTCCATAAAGGGGGTGATTGCTTCTCATCTGGTTACTACCATCCAATCTCCCTCCTTCCTATTCTTACTAAGCTCTAAGAGTCCCTTGTCCTCTCCAGACTCACACTTTTTCTTGCCTCCTCTAATTTCCTGTCTCCTTTCCAGGCTGGTTTTTGGAAAAGCCATTCTACTGTCTCTTTCCTTTTCCAGGTTACTGATGCTGTTCTTACAGGCATGGATCAGGGCCACTTACCACAGCTGTTTTCATAGACTTGGCCAAGGCCTTTGATTCTGTCTCCCACTCTTTTCTTCTCACTAAACTTGAACTCGCTGGACTCGCCCCTCGGTCAGTCCAATGGTTCACATCTTATCTCTTGGGTTGCTCCCAATGTGTCCAAGCTGGAGAAGTACTTCCCTCCCCATCCTTGCTGGAATACCCCAAGACTCCATTCTTGGCCCTATTTTATTCTCCATCTTTCTCAACAATCTCCTTACTGTATGCTCTTCTTCCCAAATTCACCTTTATGCTGACAACACTATTCTCTTTACATCTGGCCGTTCTAGTCCTGTGGTGACCACTCAGTTGCAAACTGACTTCACTCACATCCTAAATTGGTTCCAAACCAACCAGTTCAAGGTAAATACTACTAAAACAGTCTCTATGATTTTCGGCACTCACCAAAAACTAGCCAAGCTCACCACACCCCCTTCTTTCTCAACCCTTGATGGCACTCCTTTGGATTCTGTTCCATCGTATAAGTATTTAGGTGTCTGACTAGACAGCCATCTTGATTTGTCAACAGATGTCAACTACATGCATTCCAAGCTGCGTCCCAAACTTGGTGCTCTCTATAGGAACAAAGATGCCCTCTCCCTAGCTGTTCATCAGATATTCCTTACTAAAACTATCCTACCTCTATTCGATTATGTCAACGTTGTCAATGAATCTGCTTCCGCATCCGCCCTTTCCAGACTGGATGTCCTTTTCAATGCCTTTTGTCATTTCACATTGAACGTTACTCTCAGGACTCATCATTGCTCCCTCTACTCTTCACTATCACTCCCTTCTTTATCCTCTCACCATCGCCACCACACTTCCATCATCTCTGCCAAATTCTGGTTTGGCTTACTTCCCCCCCCCTACCTAGCCTCCCTCTTATCCCCCTCCCCCACACATCCTACTCCCTCCACTCACATGACCCTCATTCTTTCACCCTCCTCTGCCCATACTCAAACTCAGGAATGGCTGCTTTCTCTTCTTCTTCCCACATCTGTGGAATTCTCTTCCCACTTCACTCTGTTTGCTACCCTTGCTCAACCTTATTAAATAGTCACTCTACAGCTCCCCCTCCCTGTTCTTAACATTCACCAGACTTGACCTCCTTCTTTAGCCAGAGTTATTTTATTTATTTATTTTTTTTGCATTATTTGTTTATCCCCTCCTACATGCTCCTGAGCTACCTCTCCCTCGTGCCATCATGGTCCCAGACAATCCCCCTACTAACTCCCTTTGGCCACCACTTACCTCACATCTGCAACCTTCCTTGGGGTAGTCCGGTGTAACCCTTGCACCAGATGGGTCCCCACTCCTCTGAGGGGGAAAGCACCAGTGGCAGGAACCAACACACTATTATCTCTCAGTCCCAGGAGCTGCTGAGGTATTCCGTGGCTCTCAGGGAGTCTTCATGGATGCCTGGAGCCGGCAGTCGTCATCTGGCTAACTTCCAGAGTGGTTTTTCCATTTTTCTTGTTCCCCCTTTGCGTCGCTTCATGTAGTGCTTCCAATCTCCATTGGAGGCCGCTGCATGAGCGAAGGCAAACTCTATCCCGCCCCAGGATAGGAGAGCAGTCCATCGGACGCTCAATCCTATCCTCCTCCTGCTGACCCCCGACGTCCCGAGTCCGTTCCTGAACCCAGGTCACCGACGTGGGTCGAGGTAAGGCGCCAGCACCTCAACTCTCTACGCCACTGGGCCGGCTGAGTTATTTTATTTTATGACAGCTTCAAGTCAGTTTTTTGATCCGTCAATGTACCATGTCTGAAATATGTCATTACTGTGTACCCTGTGTCCACCCTGTATCTTCCTGCACTTTTAATAAGTTTTTTAATATGTCTTTAGCTACCTAATTTGAGTTGTATATTTTTAATTTTACTTTTGCCTGTTCATCTGTATTGTATTTTCTTGTACTTCCTCAAGCATCATTGCAACCTGCCTGAGCCTCTGCACTACTATATTTGCCTTTTACCCAGGCTCGATTGTATCCTGCTTGAGACACAGTTGTTGACTGTCTGCATTTCTTGTATGTGTAACCCCTAGATGGCGCTATCCCAGGGGCTACTACCCCTGCCTGATTTGCCACTAACAGGTTGAGGGGCCTGGATCCAATGGCGGATGCCTCCACCCAGAGGTCAGGGTTTGCAATAGTTAAACTAACTTGGTCACAGCCCTCTGGGACACTGCAACCCTTTCTTCCCACTAGTGGCCCACACAATATATCAAATCACCTTCACAGTAAACACTTACCCCAGGTCTGGTTCCGCACTGGGACCTCCTGTGAAATGAGATACAGTGCAACAATCACAGTACAGTACTTTAACATAGACAAATACCTCAGGCAGTATAACTTGCTGAAACAAGCAGCTCTGATTTATTTAGGGGGATATAACAAGGACAGGGGAAATCAGGTTAATTAGCTTATCACTCTAATAATCTACCTATGGCTCTGTGCACAGGCCTATCCCTATCAGTTACTGTCCCTGGGTACCCAAGCCTAGTGGCTAGTCCAAACCGTGGCAGCTGGTAGGGGCCCTTTCACACAGAGAAAAGGAGAATTAAACAGTCAGCAGTACAGTAATTCCATTTGGATTTAATGTGGCAATTCAACAGGAGCGACCCTGAATTAGTACTCACGACCTCTAAATAAGATAGGGTCCTTCAATGTCAGCAGGGCTCACTTGAGGTACACAAACCTCTTCACACATCCATATAAAAGAAAGCACTATACCAGGCAGGCTGCATCTGTATCCCGATCGCTAATTACTGCACAATACCGGAGAACACACAGCAGATTCAGTTCCTGACAGACCGAATGCAATTTTCAGCAATTCCTCCAGTCTTCTACAGGGTGAGCCTGGTTTCTACTCTTCAGAGATCCTTTGATTCTTTTCACAGGACGGATTCAGTCCTAACAAGCTGTTACACAAGCTGCAGACCGGAACTCTGGGCCTTACACACGTTTTTTGACTAAAACTGCACACTGAAAAAGCACAGGGCTCCTTCCTTCTTCACCGCCAAAGCTCAACTGAAACTCCAACCGACAAAACCGGGCACTTCCTTTGAGTTCCTCCCAGTTCTTGACTGGATTGGCTGTCACTCACAATAGACTGCTGCTGTTGGTCCAAAAAGGCACTGAAGTCTAAACTACATCTCCCAGAGTCACTGCCCATACAATCCTCTTGTGGCTGGCTCAGATTATGAGTCCAAGTTCTGATTCGTCCAAGGCACCATTTTAGAGCTAGCTTACCCCACACTGATTGGTCCAGTTCAGCAGTTCAAAACTAGAATGGGGAACTAGCAGACACAGTTCTGACTGCAAAGAAAGCAGGTTAGACAAACTGTAATTTCATTATTACTCTAAATAATTTCTGGCAAACAGTTACATCTTTCAGATAGGTTCCCTTTGCACTCCTAGTGACTGCAAAATGAAGTGAATTGGCAGCAGCTCGAGTGGTACTCAGAGAAGCACACAGTCCCCCCATATAAACTAATTATGTCTGCAAGCAGACAGCTCTTAAAGAGACAGTGCCAGAGGCTCTAAAAACACTCACTGATAAATGGCTTAAATGCCAAACACCATTCAGGCTTGGAGCATTCAAGCAAGCTCCTGGAAGTCTTTTGGGAACCCCCATTTGCAGGGGGGTTACATATGCATGTCTTGTGCCTCTCTTACCCTTTCCTCCGGGTCGCACCAGGAAATGAGCCTTGGCTCAGTGTGCTTCTCCCAGTTATCAACTTTTATTTATTTTTTTATATTCTTTCTATTTTTGTGCCCTACTGCAGCACAACAGTGGGGGCATCCAGCTGCTGCCCCCCCGACCCCAGAGGACCGCAGGCTCACTCGATACGAGGGGGGCCGGTATGGCGGTTCCAACCCGCTGGAGGGTTTACCTTTCCATCATGGGCTGGCCTGGAGCCCCATGAAGTGATTCCATGAACGGGCCTCCTAGGCTGGTGGTGGTGCAGCCATCAAGCTGCACAGTTGCACCCAGCCATTTTTCCTCCAATTAGTGCCCCTGGAGCCATCAGTGCAATGATGCCCACCGTCTGCGTGAGGTGTCTTGCCATGCTCCACCCCTTGCTGGCATCACGACTTGTGCTGTCCCCAGTCATTGCCAGAGGCCACTCAAACGTGGCGCAACCCCGCAGACCCACCCCAAAGAGAGTAGAGCAGCCCTGGGGAGCTCGATCCACCCTCTCCCCTGCCAACCCCTGGCATCCAGAGTCTGTTCCTGAACCCAGATCGCCGGTGTAGCACGAGGTGTGGCATCCAGTGCCTTAACCCTCAGTGTCACCGGGCCAGCTGGTTATCAACTTTTAAATAAATAAATAAGTGGTTTAAGTATGGGGACAAGTAACCTCCTGGGAACAGTCAGAGAGAGGGAAAACAAGAGTGAGGGGAGGAGAGGAGTTTCAGCTGACACCTGAGTGATCCAGGGGAGGCAATGAAGCAGAGGAAAGAGGGGAGTTGGTTCCGAAGTGATGGGAGAAGCTATGAAAAGGCTGATTGTGCAGCAGAGGAGTGGAGGTAAAGAATGGCGATGATGCAAGGATCCCTGGAGCAGTAGGAGCAGGAGGCAGAGGGGTTGAGGGAGAAAAGTGATGAGAGGTAGGAGGAAGGAAAAGGAAGTATAGTCCTCATTTTACCTAACAGGAGAGACAAAGTCCTGCTCTGGTGCACCCTCTGATTGCATGAGGTCACCTTCCTCCTCATGTACATAGTACTCCTCTTTCTCCTCCTCCTCCTCCACAGGCAGAAAGGTTGGAGCCTGAGCCAGAGGGGGGCTGCCAGTCACATTATTAAAATTTCTCATACACTGGATGGCCTGGAAAAAACTGCCACATCTTTGATATTATAGCTCCCTTCCCCTTCCCGATTTCTAGAGGTATGATGGTGGAACGTCTGTGGGGAGAGGACAAGGAAACTGTAAAGCTGACTTACGTTTTGTTCTTTGGGACCAGGGTGCAGGCTTCCTTCATGGGGTGCTGGGCTAGGAGGCAAACTGGGTTAGTGACACAACAAACATGCAAGACGTTAAAATCCAAAAGGAAATTGATAACTGTAAAAGGATCCTTTAATAAACAACTTGATCACTCCACAGAGCTTTTTCTTAGAATGGCAGCAACACATCCCATTGGGGGGGTAATAAAGCACTGGAACAAGGGAACCACTATGTCAGTGTCCATGCATTGTCCTTGAGTCCATGTATCCAATGTCCCTGTTCAGTAAAGGTGGTCCATGCAATTACCATTCGCAACATTCAGCATACCATTGATCCTTTTTAGCAGTTTATACTGTAACCATTTGGGCAGCTTTAACTCTCCACTAGCAGGTTCAAACTCAGCTTCCCTTTCTACTGGCTACGCTCTGTATCTGGCAGGCTCTCACTGACATCTACTCAGTCACAGGTTTGAATCTCATTTCCGGACTGCAGTCCCATACTCAACATTGATTACAACCCCCTTACTGCAAACTGACCCACATCTTCTATGGTCTCAGTGGAGCTACTTCACTGCTCCTGAAGTGGGTGGCATGGACCCCAGGAGTTGTCCTCTTCAATGCTCCCCAATGCCTAGCTGCAGAATCAGTTCTATGCCTCCTTTGCTCTCCAAAGCTCAGTGGCTGGTGATGCTTCCCACTTTGGATGTGAAGTCCCATTTTTCCTCTCCACATATTCAATCCCTGTGGTGGCTAGAGGCAGACAACTCACCCACTCCTCCTCCCAGACGGTCAGCACTCCCCCAAAGGGGGTCTCACTCACAACGGCCGCTGCCACATCCTTGGTAGGTCTCTGTTGGGCCCTACAAACCAAGAACCAACTGACACTCAGAAGAGGGGAATCTCCCCCACTCTCACCTTCAGACTCACTCCTTCAGCCCTCACTCTTCCACGTGGCCCAAATGAACCCCACCTTCCGGGGGTACTCCCAGCCAATGGCTCAGGGGTGTCAGCAGGCATACGCACTGTACGCAGCAGAGTACAGTAAAAAAAATTAGGCAGAGGCAAAAGAGCAGACGGGGTGACAAAAAGAGGAAAGCAAAGACATTATGAGTCACATTGTGTCTGTGTCGTGCTGAACCCTTTTGCCTTTGTTGCTTGCTATGGGGCACTGATGCCACCAGCCAAATACACAAACAAGAACAATAAGTGGTTAATTTAGATAAAATAGCTAAACTGAAAAAGGTAGCCAGGCAGGGCGGTCTCTGATTCCTGTGAATCAAAACAGGAATAGGAAAGACCAATGTAAAAGCCCTAATGCAGAGTAATTGAGGAACTAATAAGTAAAGCAATAATAATACTAAAACAAGCATTTGTCAATGCCGTATGTTTGCTTGCTGGCATTGGCATTGGTAGTGTAGAAGTTACAGAGCTGCATAATAGGAATGGCAGCAAAGTATTGAACTGAAGCCAACCCCGCCACCACCCTGCAGAGAGTGACAGGCATTGGGGTGTGCCTTTGGGTCATCAGGCATAACAACCACGCCATTTCACCACCCTACCCTGCAGACACTGACAAGTGTCACGGTGTGCCCTTGGGGTCTTTCCCTTATGCACCCCATTCCATCAGGAAATACGGTGAGATGGGTGCGGTATAGGAGAATGGGGTGAAGTTTGGGCCCGAAGAGTCCGAGGCACACCTTGATGCCTCTCACTGGCTGCAGGGTGTGGGTGGGGGTGGAATGGTATGAGCATGACAGGCAAGAATCCCAAGCCACACCCCTGATGCCTGTCATTCTCTACAGGGTGGGGCGTTATGGTCGGAAAGAAAAAATTACTCACCTTAGTAATGTTGTTTCTTCTAATGGGGTCTTGCTATATTATGACAATTGCAGTTTGTCCCACCATTAGAACTGCTCCGGAGGTGAAAGAGTTAATTCCATTCTAAGAATGGAACTTAGAGCACAAGCTCTATTAGAGAAGCTCTATCTGGGTTATTTCAAACCTAAACTGTCAGATCTTTACGAGCAAAAACTCACTAAGGTCTATGTGGAAGCTGTAACCTACACTAGCCAACTGGCTACCTAAATATTAACACCCATTGCTGGTCCCAACACCACAGACTCAAGTCAGGGGACCAGAACTAATAGTATAATATAACAATATGAGAAGTAATATAAGATAAAATAAAAACACCACACCCCAAAACCCCAAGAAGGGGTGGAAAACATATAATGGGCATAAACTAGTGCCCACACTAGGCTGCCCACCCCATACCCAAGTAGAAGTTCTGAGAGGGGCAGGCTGGGGTGGAGGTCATAATATAGCAAGACTCCATTAGAAGAAACAACATTACTAAGGTAAGTAATTTTTTCTTCAAACAACATGAAGTCTTGCTATATTATGACAATTGCAGACTACACAGCAGTACCTCCATGGAAGAGAGGACAGAACCTACTTAGGGAATAGGCTCTGAGCACAGCTGTGCAAACCGACATCTCTCCTGGCCTGGACATCAGGGAGTAATGCTTGACGAAAGTGTGTACCGTTTTTCAGGTAGCAGCTTGACATATCTCTAAGATAGGGATGTCTCTGGCAGCAGCTAGAGACGCGGCTGTACCTCTGGTAGAATGAGCCCTCAGGCCAGAGGGGGGAACTCTCCCCAGTTTCTGATAACAAAATTGGATACAAGAGACAATCCACCTGGCAATTTATCTCTTAGTGGCAGGTCTCCCTTTCCCGACCTCACCATAAGTGAGAAAAAGTTGGAGGGATTCGAACCTGTGACCCTTGGTACATTCTATATAGTAACTTAGGGCCCTCTTAACGTCTAAACTGTGCAATCTCCTCTCACCAGAGGAGGAATGTTCAGTGAAAAACACTGGAAGGGAGATAGATTGGTTAAGATGGAAATCTGAAACCACCTTAGGCAAAAACTTCCTGTTAGTCCTGAGGACTACCTTATCCCTGTGGAAAGAAATAAAGTCAGTTTCTACTGACAAGGCTTGCAACTCACTTATGCGTCTGGCAGAAGTGATAGCCACTAGGAAAACAGTTTTCCAAGTTAAACACTTAAGCTCCAGGAACAGAGGTTCAAAGGGGTTGCATTAACTGGGCAATGCAAACATTCAGGTCCCAGGCAGGGGCCGGATCCCTAAAAGGTGGATTAGTATGAAGTAATCCTTTAAAAAACTTGGAAAATACAGGGTGAGCGGAAAGAGAGGAGGGCTTTCCTGCTGAAACAAAAGCAGAGACAGCTGCCAAATGTACTTTCAGGGTAGCTGGTCTCAGGCCCAAAGAATTAAGATGGACCATATAGTCCAAAACAATGGGCAAATCAGCAGATTCCGGGGAAATATGTTTCCCAGAACACCAAATGGAAAACCTTTTCCACTTAGAATTATAAGTAGCCCTAGTGGAAGGCTTCCTAGAAGCCTTTAGGATTTCAAGAACACCCTGAGAAAGGTGTAGGTCAGCAAATTCTAACTCCTCAAGAGCCAGGCCTTGAGGTTGAGGGATTTGAGGTTCGGAAACCAAACTCTCCCCTGGGCACAGGTTAATAGGTTGTGATTCCTGGGGAGACACAGGGGGAGATGGACTGTTACGGACAGAAGGAGTGGGTACCAGGGCTGCCTGGCCCAATCTGGGGCAATCAGAATCACCCTGCAAGGCTGGGATCTGATTTTGACTAGCACCTTGAATAGGAGAGGGAAGGGGGGAAAAGCATAAAGAAACTTCCCTTCCCAATCCAGGAGAAAGGCATCCAGGGAGACTGAGCCCAACACTGGGGGCCTGCAACAGAACAGTGGAAGTTGGTGATTGCCTGGGGCTGCAAAAAGATCTATCTGAGGGGTGCCCATCTGGCAAAAACTATCCCCAGTACTTGAGGATCCAGAGACCATTCGTGATGGCCCTGGGAAATCCTGCTGAGAGCATCTGTTAGGACATTGTCCTTTCCTGGAAGGTGAACTGCTATGAGGGAAGTGTTCAGGGAATAGGCCAGAGACCACAACTTCATTGCCTCGGTGCACAAGGCCGAAGACCGAGTGCCCCCCTGCTTGTTGATGTACCACATTGTTGTGGTGTTGTCTGTTCTGACTTGTACCACTTTGTTCTGAACAGAAGCAGAAAACACTTGAAGTGCTAAAAAGACAGCTCTGAGTTCCAGCAAATTGATGTGGAGCAGAGATTCCTGGGGGGACCATACTCCTTGAGTGGAGAGGTCGCCCATGTGGGCTCCCCACCCCAGGAGGGAAGCATCCGTCGTGAGGGTCAAAGAGGGAGACAGATTAGTGAAGGGGACCCCCAGTCTTAAATTGCTCTGATCCTGCCACCACTGGAGGGCCTGGATCAGGGTTCGGGTCACTGGGACCAACTTGGAAAGGGGGTCTCTTTTCTGAGACCAAAAGGCTCTCAAGTGAAACTGAATGTCCCTCATCTGAAATCTTGCTCCTTGCACTACAGCTGTGGATGCAGCCATGTGCCCCAGGAGCTGCAAAAAGTGTCTTGCTGGTCGAGAGACCTGCAGAGTGAAGGAGGAGGCCAGAGCCACCAAGTTCCTTACCCTCTCTAAGGGTAGAAAGGCTCTGGCCTGCTTTGTGTCCAATTCTGCACCTATGAAGGTGAGCACCTGAACTGGTTCCAGAACTGACTTTGGAAGATTTAGCAAGAAGCCCAGGGAGGTGAGCAGCTGCTGGGTAACTTGCAGGTGAGATTTTACCTGTTCTGGGGACTGACCCACAATGAGCCAGTCGTCCAGATAGGGAAAAACAACAATCCTTTGCCTCCTTAAATGAGCAACTGCTACTGCCAGACATTTTGTGAATACCCTTGGGGCAGAGGTGAGGCCGAAGGGCATTGCTCTGAACTGGTAGTGACCTGAGGGCAGTTGAATCTGAGAGGTACTTTCGGTGGGAGCTTCTGATTGGGACGTGAAAATAGGCATCCTTGAGGTCCAGGAAGCTAGCCAGTCCCTGGCCTTAGAGAGGGTAAAATCATTGCCAGAGTTACCATTCTGAACTTTGGTTTCAAAAGGTGTTTGTTCAGATATCTGAGGTCCAAAATGGGCCGCCATTCTCCTGTCTTTTTTGGGGTAAGGAAGTATCTGGAGTACAGACCCTTGCCCTGGTATAGGGGAGAAACCCTTTCTACCGCTCTGAGAGCTAGGAGGGTTGAGACTTCTGTTTCTAGAGTAAAGGTCTCTAAAGAGCTTGCAGGTGGAAAAGACCTGATTCTCATCTTTGGGAACTTTTTAAAGCTGAGAACCAGACCCTGGCTTACTACTTCCAGGACCCACATGTCTGAAGTTAGAGACACCCAGTTCTGAATGAAGTAAGCCAACCTGCCCCCTACGGGTAAAGGAGAATCGGCCCTGGGCACCCCATCAGGGTGTCTGTTTGGCAGGTGCTTTAGGCTGAGGGGTGGGAGCAGGCCTGCCCACACCCCGTCTGCCTCTGCCTCTGAAGAACCCCCTCTGAGCATAAGCAGAGGAGTCCTGGGTTTGGTAAAAAGGCCTGTGAAAAGGCCTACCCCTACCCCTGGGGGTCTGCCTCTGAGGAGTGGCTTGCCGCTCCTTGGCCTGGGCACTCTTATAGGTAGTCCTATATTCATACATTTTCTTCATATAATTCTCTGTCTGCTCCCCAAACAGAGAATTTCCCACCACAGGAAAATCCATAGCCTTAGTCTGGGTATCCTGTGACAAGCTAGTACACCTGAGCCAGGCCAACCTATGAAAAGCTACAGACGTGGCCATGACTCTAGAGGAAACATCATTAAAATCCACAGCAGCATGAAACTGCACCTTGGATGCCTCAATGCCATCAGCAGCCACCTGCTCCAGCTCATTTGCAAGCTGGCCAGAGGCCTGTTTGGCCAATTCCATAACAGTGTCCCATCTAGATTTTTGATACCTTGCTACATAAGCCATATAATTTGCTTGCCTGAGTCCTAAGGACGCTGCCATGTATTGTTTTTTAGCCATGGCATCAATCTTCCTGGAATCCTTGTCAGGAGGATTTGAAGCCAGGGGAACATTAGATTTATCACAGGCTGCAGCCTGAACCACACCAACATTGACTGCATTGCTGTGAAAGGAATTCTGTGTCAGGACCTGACAGTGTGTACCTCCTGTCCATCTTTTTATCCACAGGAGGCACAGAATTAGGAGTTTTTAAAATTTTTATTGTTTGCTTCCTAAATGACTTATGCAAAGGAATAGACAATCTCCTAGACTCTGGTATATCCATCATTTCTACAAAATCAGGTTCCTCTTGCTCATCCACAGCTTCCTCCAAAGGGAGCTGGAGGGTTTCAGCAACTTTTTTGTAAAACATAAAATGAGAGGGGGACTCAAAAAGCATAGGGGGAGATTCTAAAGGTCTGTCTGGGGAGATGTCCGGTTCAATGGGCACACCCAGACCCTCCAAGTCACAGTCATACTGTTCATAATCATCCTCCCCCTCCTCTGGTTCATAAAACTCCTCAACATCATATTCCTGAACCGATGGAACCGACCAAACCGACCTTTTACCAGACAGTGGCAGTTCGGACGGGACCGGAGAAAGTGACTGGACAATCTGAATAGCTCTTGCTATCTCTGCAGCAGTTGGAGAAGAAATTTTGGGCTCCCAACCTGCTGACTTTCTTGGTTTCTTTACTGGAGCTGGCTCATCCGAGCCAGCTTTGCGTTTGCCCGAGGAAGTCTCGCCCTGGTCAGAGGGCACTCCCTCCGGTTCGGTTGGCACCGAACCGGGCTGGCCATCTGGGTCAGCGGACTTTTTGGCCTCTCGTTCCCTGAGCCTGCCCACTCTTTTTTCCAGGGTGGCTGCAGGGAAATTTTTACAAATCTGGCAGTCTGAATTGAGGTGGTCAAACCCCAGACAATATACATATGTGGTGTGTGGGTCAGCCTTGGCAAAGACTTCCCCACAGACATCACAGTGTTGAAACCCAGTGGGCCCGGTTTTTCCTTTGGGTTTCTCAGACATAATGCCAGCCTAACCAAAAACTTGCCCTTTTAACGGCAGTGCCAGGCAAGACACCCTTATCGGTTCCTAACTGTGTCACGGGTCTTGGAAAAAACCGTAATGAAATCCGTTTTTTTTAGAACCGATAAGAACCGGGAACCGCACTCTAAAATCCTCAAATTTATATACTTCAAGTTTTAAAACAAGCTGATCGGTTCAAAACCGAACCGATAACATTTACAAGTTCCACACAGAATTTAAACAGAAATTATTTACGATACCACAGACAGAGCTTGAACCGATCGGTTTTGCAGTTAAAATAATACTATTCTCGGTTGATTTGAACAGAGAAAACACTGTTTGAACCGAGAAATGAACCGAGCAGTAGGAGGAATCTCCGGAGCAACTGTTCAGTGAAGCGGATGAAAGAATCTAACCGTTTAGGTTTGAAATAACCCAGACAGAGCTTCTCTAATAGAGCTCGTGCTCTAAGTTCCATTCTTAGAATGGAGTTAACTCTTTCACCTCCGGAGCAGTTCTAATGGTGGGACAAACTGCAATTGTCATAATATAGCAAGACTTCATGTTGTTTGAACCCTAACGCCTCAGGCATTCGTTGGTATTTTCACTCCAAATTTTCAGCATGGTTTTTTTGTGACCCCCACCTCATGAACAGTGGCAATATCAGTTTGTTAGCCGAAAACTGCTTTTGCACAGCGACTATGGCATTTGGCACCACAGGTGCAAAAACACATTCCGAACAGGATGTGAAAAATGTTCATGGGGAGGTGTAAAAAATGGCAATGTTGAAAATCTGCTGTGAAAATCTTAAAAAACTGGTGAAGTCACGAGCGTGCGTAGAAACTGTGCAACGCACACCCGTAATGTAACTAGTTTTGGGATTTTTTTACAGCAGATTGTTAACATAGGCATTTTGGGACCTCTGATTGTGAACAGTGTCAGTGTGATTTTCTTTATCTGTCCCAAACAATGATTTCCCACAGCAACCACGCATTTCTGTGCTGAAAGTGTGAAAACACATTTCGGCCATGTTATGGAAAATGACAGCTGTACTGTTCATAAGGAGGTGCGGAAAAATGCCACTGGTGAAAATCTGGCCTGAAAATATTACAAATTCATGAACTTCGGGGTGCGTGGAAACTGCGCAATGCTCACTCGTAACACAGTCATTTTATGGAGTTTTGTCACCAAATTTTCAACATAGCCATTTTAAGACCTCTGCTCATGACCAGTGTCACTGTGATTTTCTTAATGTGTCCCATACATTGTTTGCACACCAACTGTACCAATGTCGCTACGTATGCGGAAACACATTTTGGGCGAGATGTGAAAATGGTAGCTGTACTGCTCATAAGGAAGTGTGGTAAATGGCACTGTTGAAAATCTGGTGTGCAAATATTACAAATTTGCAAACTTGCCAGCGTCGTAGGAACTGCGCAATGTGCGCTCCTAAAACAGTCATTTTTGGGAATTTTTTCACCAAATTTTCAACATAGCCATTTTAACACCTCTGCTCATGATCAGTGTCACTGTGATTTTCTTAACGTGTCCCATACATTGATATCGCACACCAACTGCGCCATTGTGCGCTACATGGGCAAAAACACATTGTGGGTGAGATGTGAAAAATGACAACTATACTGCCCATAAGGAGGTGTGGTAAAATGGCAATGTTGAAAATCTGGAGTGAAAATATTGAAATTTCGCAAACTTATGAGCGTGCGTAGGAACTGCACAATGCACGCTCGTAAAACAGTCATTTTTAAGAATTTTTTCACCAAATTTTCAACATAGCCATTTTAAGACCTCTGCTCATGAACAGTGTCACTGTGATTTTCTTAATGTATCCGTACATTGATTTTACACTGACTGCTTGCCATTAATAGCGCTACAGCATGAGCCTGAAACACATTTGGTTGAGATGTGAAAAATGACAGCTGTACTGCTCATAAGAAGGTGTGGTAAAATGGCAATGTTGAAAATTTGGAGTGAAAATATTGAAAATTCGCGAACTTACGAGCGTGCGTAGGAACTGCACATCGCACGCTCGTAAAACAGTCATGTTTAGGAATTTTTCCACCAAATTTTCAAAATAGGCTTTTTGAGAGCCCACCTTATGAACACTGGCAGTGTCATTTCATTAATCATTCTGGAAAGGTCATTTTGAGCAGTGGCTTCGAAATCACCCTTCGGGCCCAAGTAACGCCATGACAGTGACAGCATTCATGAGAAGGGGTCCCAAAAACCCCATGTTAAAAATTTGGGCCCAAAATTCCTAAAAATGCCTGAGGTATGCAACAAAGTTGAAAAAACCCTATCTATCCCATTATACAGCTTACCGGCATTTCCTCAGTTCGCGGTCGGCTTTGAAGAGTGCAGAGCGTGTTCCGTCCACGAAGATCGTCGCCGGGCTCCAGAGGTAAGTATAGGGTGGGGATGTGGGAGGCAGAGCGTCGCAGTGGGTGGGTGCGGTTGTGGGAGGGTAGGGAGGCACGAGGGACAGTTTTGTATTTACAGTTTTTGTTTTTTCTAAGACTACAAGGGGCGAAGACTATGAGGGACATTTGCCCACGCTGGGGTGGGCTCCCAGCATGGTAGCTGGAAGAGCTGTTGTGGGGTCTGGAGCCGACAGGGTTGGGCACCCCATCGGCCATAACATCAATTGCCACTGGAGTGGGTCCAGCGTGGCACCAGGAACTCTTTGGGGGCATGCAGCCGTCAGGGATTGGGCACCCCGTCAGCCATAAAACATTTGCCACGCTGGGTGGGCTCCCAGCGTGGCACCTGCTCTTTAGGGGCATACAGCCGGCGAAGGATTGGGCACCCCCGTCGGCTATGCAGTATGTGCGTGGGGGAGCACATCAGTCGCAATGTATGGTGCGTGCATGTTGAGGGAGCTCTGCTCACTGAAGCAGAGCTCTCCCTTTCAACTGTATGCCACTGCATTTTCAGCTGTCATAGACAGCTAGAGCAGTGATTGGCGCACTGCGACCGTGCCTGCAAACACACTGACTGAATTGGAAGAGGCTGACACACCTCTGGAAAACTCGGATGATGGCACTATGTTTCTTGCACATGTGTGCAAGCAAACATAATGACTGTTTGTAAAAGTAACAAAACAGCTGGGGACCCAGCAAAATGGGAGCTTGACTCGGGGTGACTGCTGTCTCCAGGCGGAGAAACAAATCTGACCAACTGCCAGAGTGGAGCCTGGCTGTAGAGTTTAAACTAATATTCTAAATAAAAAATGACTTACCATAGTAATTTTGTTTCTTCCAAGGGAATATTACTATATTCTGACTTCTGCAGTATGATCTCACCATAAGACTACCCCGGAGCCAAAATGGTTAATAGAATCTATACTAATCATGGAATGTTAGGCTTGAGCTCAGTTTTTAAACCACTGTTCCTGGTAAACATTCTGCAACCGTCAGATTCTTGCGGAGCAAAGCTAATAACAAGCTATCCAAACTATACCAATAATAACCTAACAATTTAACAACACACAACACCAACTATTCCTCTTTATTTAAAAATTTGGGCCAAACTAAGACTCAAGTCACTAAGCCCAAAAAAAGAAGCACCCATAGGATTTGAACAGCATGAACAGCTGTGTTACAGTGCCAGTAGGTTCTAGCTGGGGAGGAAGGCTGGGCGCTCAGAATACAGTAAGATTGCCTTGGAAGAAACAAGAATACTATGGTAAGTATTTTTTTCTTCAACCCCAGGAAATCTTACTTCTGACTTCTGCAGACTATCCAAGCAGTACCTTTGGAGTCGGGGTAGAGAACCTATTTAGGAAAAGGGCTCTACAGTACTGCGGCCATTCTGTAGTGCTTGGTGAAGGTGTGAACTGTTTTCCAGGTAGCTGCTTTGCAGATTTCCAACAAGGGAATGTCTCTTGCAGCTGCTATAGAAGTAGCTGTACCCCTTGTAGAGTGGGCCTTGAGGCCTACAGGAGGCTCTTTACCCACTTTGCTGTAGAAAAATTGGATACAGGCTACAATCCATCAGGCAATAGTCCTCTTTGAAGCGGGTTTGACTTCCCCACTTCTCCATAGGTCAGGGAGAGCTGGGTTCTATCCTGACTGAGTGTCTTCGTGTGATCCAAGTAATAGCTTATAGCTCTCTTGACATCAAGGCTATGCAAGCTGCGTTCTCCTGAACTGGAATGATCAGTGAAAAAGACTTGCAAAGTCATGGACTGATTATGATGGAAGTCTGAAATCACCTTAGGGAAGAACTTCCTATTAGTCATAAGGACCACCTTGTTTCTGTGGACTGCTATGTAGTCTGACTCTGTGAACAAGGCCTGTAGCTCACTGATCCTTCTGGCTGAGGTGATGGCTACCTGGAAATGAAAATGATGTACCTACCGTAATTATTGATCTTTCTGTGTATCTTCACCATTCATCACTATTGTGTTAGCTCACGAGAGCTAGGACCCCACAGGAGACTTTTTTTTTTATATAGGAGGAGTCGACATCAGGCTGGCACCGCCCTCGAGACCAGCATTCTACGTGGCACTCGAGGGTTGGCAGTTAGCCGTTGTGAACTTCGCCCCAGCCCCAGTTCTGACACACCGGAGAGTGTATGGAAGGGAGGGAGGGATGAGGCAAGAGAGCCTAAGGGATAGATAAAAGGAAAAGGAAGAAGGAACTAAAAGGAGAAATAAATGACTGAGACGTTAGAGGAGGAAACTTTAGAAAGGAAATTGGGGAGAAGAAGAAGAGGGGCCCCAATCTCTGAAAGGAGAAGAAGGAAAAGAGAAGCAAGGGAAAATAAGTGAGGGAGAAAGGGGGAAGGATGAGTAACACAGCCTCAGAACGGGGGTGCCCCACGTATATATATTTTTATTTTCAGGCGCAACTTGGAGCACAGGACCACGCAGCACAAAAGTGGAAGCTGTGGGATTCAAACCCAGGTCTGGTCTGCTGGAAGTCACCAGATTTGCAGCTTAGAGACTCAAATTACTGCGCTATACTGCCTCCGTTTTAGGCATAAGGTCTAGACCTGGACAAAGATGCCGGCTGCAAGAGAAAAAACTGCAGCAAGGATTGGAAGACCACGTGGAGAAGTGCAGGCTGAGGCTGTGTCCCAACCCTTTCCCCCTCTCTCACCAAATTAAATGTTTTTTTTTGTTTTTTTTCTTAAACCAACTAGAGGTTTCAAAAAAGAAAAAAAATACAGGGTTGCCTCAAATTGAGGTCACAAAAGAAAAACTCTTAAAAATATAAGGGGGGGGGATGACCCTCTTCACACTCCACAACCCCTCTGGAGGGGAAAAGAATGGAAGGTTCTTTTCAGACTCAGAAAGACAGAGGATTACCCTCGTGTGTCCTCACAACCCCTTCCCATATACATCTCAGGAGAGGAGATGGAGGGAAAAGACACACAGGGGAGAGGGGAGGAGTCTAGAGACTGAGGCCCCGGGGGAAGGAGGGTGGGATTTAGTGATGAACAGTGAAGATACACAGAAAGATCAATAATTACGGTAGGTATGTAATTTTCAGATCTTATCTGTGTCAGTCTTCACCATTCATCACTATTGGGTGAGTACCGAGCCCCCCCCGGAAAAGAGGGGAGTACCCAGAGCACCCTAAGGGACCATGTCCCTTAGCCTCCAGTGGGTGAAATAACGAAGGGGAGAACCCTTACAGGGCTGGGGAGGCCTGAGACTGGTCCGGGTGAGATGGGGATCCCCCCATGGGGGAAGGAAGGTGCCCCGAAAGTCGCCGTCTCACTCAGCGGGAGAAGAGATGGGTTCTCTGGTAGGCAGAGTAAATCACCCTATGCTGGGCCAGGGGTGACACCCGGGATAGGCGAAGCCATGCCGTCCGCCAAAGGCAGATCACTGTCCCTACCACCCTGGAAGCTACCTCATTGGCATCATAAGATGCCCTTCCTTGGTGCCCTGCTAGCTCCAGGCCCCGCGCAGAGGTGGTGATGGCTTGCCTGGTTTCCTCCGAATCAGGCATTGAAGCTAGGAGCTGTCCTAGCCTGGACCACAAGAACCTGTCATAGGCTGCAAAGTGGGCCTGATGTGCAGCAATTGAAAGGGAGATCCGTGCTGAGTAAAATACTCGTCTCTCCCAGAAATCGCAGTCCACAGAGTACGAATCCTTAGGGCGGTCATGGTAGGGGGCGCGAGGCCCTGAGGGAGTATCCAGGGAGGTCAACCCCAAAGGGGGGTGAGGCAGAGAACCTGGAGACCCTGGGGAAGCACAATACCACTGGCTTAAGTCCCTTGGGGTTGGAACAGTGGAGAAGGGACGAAGCCAGAGCCGATGCGACACTTCCTGAAAAGGAATCGGCCAAGTGGGAGCCACCAAGTGGGTCGCACTGAACTCGCTCAAAAAGGTACACGTCACATGCTCTGGATTGCTTATAGGTATGGGGATCAGGTGGAGCTCATCCAACATGCTCACCAGGAAGCACTGATAAGATGACAGATCAGACGGAGGGGATATGTGGACCGATGGTTCCTCTTCCTCGGTTGAGGGAGAAGAGGAAGAAGATGAGCTCCCCAGTTCAGGGGTCGGCTGCATGGGGGCATGGTGGAACACCTACTGGTCCAGGGCATGGAGATAGCTGGGAAAAAATGCAGCCGATCCTCTGAATTGCTCCCAAGTAAGAGGACTCCGAGGGCCCGGAATACCTGGGATTACCGGGGGTGGAGACAGAGGCTCAGAGGGCAGGCTCCTGGGAACAGGAGAACGGTCTCTGTCGGGGCAGGGAGGCCAACAGGAAACCCTTTGAAATGAGGGGGAACCCAAAGCCGCTGCAGCGAACAGCCGTTCAACCAGATCGGAATGGTCAGAGCTGTGCCACAAGGAAGAAATCCCCCCATGAGGTGACCGGGACCGTGTGAGTCCAGAAAGATGGCCCCTGACCTCAGAAGTAGAAGTCCCCCTCTGTACTTGGACCCGGCCTGAACCCAGAAAGAGCTCGCTGTGCCACCCCGCTACCTCTCAACCCTTCAGAGTGAGACAGGGACCTCGTCCTCTTCACCACTAACCGAGGCAGCTGGCATCCCCAAGTAGGCTCTGAGGAGACCACCCAGGGAACCGTACCCTCCCCCAACTGACATGCCCCAGGCTGCCCCAAACTTGGACTGTCCAAACACGTCAAGAGGGGAACCCCAACTGAAGCAGCAGCCTCTTCAGAGATCTCAGGCTGCACAACGGTGGCCACCGGGACCACCGCTAGCTGGTCAGACCCCCTGACCCTGAGGTCTACTGGTGAAAGCTGAAGTGCGCGGGGGAAGAGTGGGGGCCAAGTTGCTGGAGACAAAAGGATCCGAAGACCCCGAGGAATCCGGAGGCCAGTCTGGATCAGACCCAGAATCCATCTTCGAGGAAGTAGACTCCGAGGTCTGATGCCAGACCAACCCATGGGCCCCTCCAGTTCCCAGGCCCCGAGGTCGGGCACCCCGAGACTCAAAACCCCCAACAGCAGCAGAGGACAGTACGGTACTGCACCCAGCACCGACAGCGTCCCTGGTGCCACGAACGGCACCAGAGTCAGGCGCAACCCTGAGCCCGGCTCCACACCAGTCTCTGACAGCGCCGAGAGCTGAATCTGAAGTGGCATGGCACTGGCAACCACACTGGTGTTGCAAGTGACACCAAAGGCAGACCCAGTGCCGAGCTCGGTACCGCACACAATCCCAGTGCTGCGAGCAGTGCCAAAGCCAGAATCAACACTGACTGTGGCGCCGACTCCGCCACCGGTGCCACAGGTGACACCGGGGGCAGAGACGGCACCGGTCCTGTCTCGGCGTCGCCAGAGCCTCCAAGCTCCGAACCACCAACTGCGATGCTGCCAGAAGTCCTGACACTGCAAGCAGAATCAGGGATGATGACGGCACCGAGTACAGGCCTGACACCGACCACGGTGTCACTCTCCAAGCTGGTGCCACGAACGGCACCGGGACCGAAAGCGACACCGGGGGATGGTGCCAAGGACAGTGCCAGTCCAGTCCTGAGGGACCCAGAACATGACACAGAGGGAGCCTTCGCTACCGAAGTAGCGACTGCCAGGACGGTGCCTCCCAACTGACCACCAAGAGGGCCAGCCTGGGCCTCCTGCACCATGGAAGAAACCCCCGCCGTGGCAAGGCTAGATGAGGCAGGGGTTCCCTCCTCCACGGGCCGTATAGGACCAGGAGGGGACCCAGAGGAAGGGCCAAGAGTCCTGACCTTGGCTTGACAACTGCGAATCCATCCTCCAAAAGTCAGCGGCGCACGTCCGACTTTCCACGCGTGAATCTCAATGACACGGTGGTCCATGGAGAAGCAGATATCGCAGTTATCCATATCGTGTCCAGGGCCAAGGCAGGAGAGGCAACGGTCATGCTAGTCCATTACGGAGTAAAGGCGGCCACATGAGCACCGACGCATGGGGGACCGCCCCACCTTCGACGCCTTCTTGCCCCCTGGACGAGACATGACCGGACGAAAAATTAAACAAAAGTCAGTACTCAATGCCGCTTTTAACAAAAAGGAAAGATCTTACCGGAGTCGAAGAAGCGACGTAGAGCAGATGGTCAGAAACGAGGCAATATACACACGACGGACTTAGGCCGCAAATTTTCTCTTGTCTCACATGCAGGATCCTCACTCGATGGTGGGAGAGAAAGAACTGGGACTGGGGCAGAGTCGGCAATGACTAACTGCCAACCCTCGAGTGCCACGTAGAATGCTGGTCTCGAGGGTGGCGCCAGCCCGACGTCAACTCCTCCTATATAAAAAAAAAAGTCTCCCGCGAGGTCCTAGCTCCGGTGAGCTAACCCAATAGTGATGAATGGTGAAGACTGACACAGATAAGATCACTGTTTTCCATTTCGCATACTTAAGCTCAGCTGATGACATGGGTTCGAATGGTGGCTGTATCAGTTGGCTGATGCATATGTTAAGGTCGCATGCAGGAGTGGGTTCCCTGTGAGGGGGATGCAAGTGCAGTTGTCCCTTAAAAAACTTCCTGAATACCTGGTTAGCAGCCAGGGATGCCCCTTTTCCAGCAGAGAGATAAGCAGAGATGCACCTTAAGAGTGGAGGGTCGAAGGCCCAGGGAATGCAAGCGTGCCAGGTAGTCTAAGACTACTGGTGAGCCAGCCTGGTGGTGGTCTATGTCAGCACCAAATAGAAAACTCTTCCGTTTAGATGAATAGGTCTTTCTGGTGGAAGTATTTCTAGACACCCATAGAAACCTCACCAAGAGGTGTAGGTCAGCATATTCTAGGTCTTCAAACGCCAAACTCTGAGTCTGAGGGACTGTAGATTGGGGTACAGGACCTTGCCCTGGGAGGAGGTCAGCAGGTTGTACCTCCTGGGCAGGGAGATTGGTTTGGAGATTGACAGGATCAGTAGCAGTGAGTACCAAGGCTGCCTGGCCCAGTCTGGAGCTATGAGGATCATTGTTGCTGGTTGAACCCTAAGATTGTTCAGTACTCTGAGCAGCAAGGGAAATGGTAGGAAGGCATACAGAAACTTCCCTGTCCAGTCCATCAGGAGTGCATCTGGAGGCACTGTGCCTAATGCTGGAGGACTGCAAAAGAACAGTGGCAGTTGGTGATTGTCAGAGGCTGTGAAGAGGTTGACCTCTGGGGTGCCCCACCTTCTGCACACAACTTGCAGGATCTGCCTGTTTAGTGACCACTCATGGTGGTTCTGGTTCATCCTGCTGAGGGCACCTGCTAGGATGTTGTCCTTTCCTGGGAGATGGACTGCTGATAGGGAGATCCCCAGGGAGTAAGCCAGGTTCCATACCATCATGGCTTCTGTGCACAGTGGGGAGGACCTTGTGCTCCCTTGCTTGTTGATGTAGTACATCATGGTCGGTTGTATTGTCTGTCCTGACCCGAACCACTTTGCCCTGCAACATAGAGACGAAGGACTGAATGCCCAGATAAACTGCCTTGAGTTCCAGCAGTTTTATGTGAAGCAGAGACTTCTGCTGAAGCCAGGTACTGTGGGCAGTGTGCTCGCCTAGGTGGGCACCCCATCCTAGGAGGGATTTATGTGATAACAGCACTCTGACTCCCCAGTGCACAGCAAAATGGTGCCGGGGACTTATTTTTTAAAAGTTTAATTCAGGGGGCTGTGCCCCCTGCACCCCTCTACTTAAGGATTATCAACACCAGGGGAGTGCAAAAACATTAAAATAAAATAATTTGGGTTGGGCGCAATAAAAACACACCACCACCTGGACCTGAACCCAGCACCATGTCCACCAAAGCCGCCAACCCACCCACCACACCACGGGGCCAACTCGGCAACCCACTGTGGCACCATCCTCACAATCCCTCCCGCCTTGCTGTGCATGCCTCCATGCGCACACGTGAGCAGACATGCCATCGCTATATTCGCCAACCCTCATCTGGTCATCATACCCCATCGATAGCCCCGATGACATGCACAGGGGATTGAGTCACCGTTATTGCAGGCACTTAATCGCCTATGCCCATGTCACAGGCTACCTCCTAGGAGATATCTGTGGTCAAGACTGCTGCTGATGGCAGCTGGAGGAAGGGTACACCTTCCCTGAGGTTGACCTTTTCCTGCCACCATTGCAGAGCTTGAAGCAGGGTTCCTGTGACTGATACCATCTTTGACAGGGATTCTCTTCTCTGAGACCATTGAGCCCTGAGGTGGTACTGAATGTCCCTCATCTGGAATCTTGATCTTGATACTGTTGCTGTTGATGCAGTCATGTGCTTTAACAGCTGGAGAAAATGCCTTGCTGGTCTGGAGGTATGAAGCTGAAAAGAGCTTGCCAGCTGAACCAAGCTATCTACCCTTCCCTGAGGGAGGAAGGCTCTTCCTCTCAGAATATCTAGTTCCACCCCTATAAACTCCAGGAGTTGAACTGGTGTTAGTACTGACTTTTTCTGGTTTACCAGGAAGCCCAGTGTACCCAAGGTATCCTGAAAGATGGTTAGTGCTTGTCTTACCTGCTGAGGGGACTGACCTACCACCAGCCAGTCGTCCAGGTATGGGAAGACTGTAACTCCTTGTCTCCTTAGATGTGCCACCACTACTGCCAGGCACTTGTTTAACACTCTTGGAGCTGACGTCAGGTCAAAAGGCATGGCCCTGAACTGGTAGTGCTCTTATGGCAATCTGAACCTGAGGTACTTTCTGTGTGATTGCCTGATGGGAATATGGAAGTAGGCATCCTTTAAGTCAAGAGATGCCAGCCAATCTCATTTCTGGAGTGTAGGGAGAATGGTAACCAGAGTAACCATTCTGAACTTTGGCTTTGTCAAATGTTTGTTTAAGTGTCTGAGATCCAGTATGGGTCGCCACTCCCCTGTTTTCTTTAGAGTGAGGAAGTACCTTGAGTAGAGACCCTTTCCTTGCTGGGCCAAGGGAACTGGCTTTACTGCTTTTTCCAGGATCAATTTTACTACTTCCTCCTCTAACAGATTTGCCTCTGCTAGGCTGGCAGGTCTGAAAAATCTTGCCCTCAGCTTGGGAAGAAGTTTGAAACTGAGTGCAAGACCCTAGTCCACTACCTCTAGGGCCCACTTGTTTGTGGTGATGGATGGATTCCCAAGCCTGGACATAGTGGGCGAGCCTGCCTCCTACTGGGAGTGGGGTGGCAACCCTGGCAGACCTCTCAGGGGGTCTGATTGGTCTGTGTGGCTTGCTGAGTGCTGGGGCCAGCCCGGCAGCTGCCCCGTCTGCCCCTGCCTATGAAGTACCCTCTCTGTGGCTAGAAGGCCGGGGATGCCTGAGCCTGGAAGAAAGACCTGTAGTGGGTTTTACCCCTGCCTTTTCCTTGGTACTTCTGTGGCATTGCTGCCTTCTACTTAGAAGCAGTAGCAGCACTCTTGTAAGCCACCTTGTACTCATCCATCTTCTTCATGTAATCCTCTGTTTGCTCACCAAAGAGAGATGTAGGTTCACAGGAGAAGTCCAGTGCCTTTGTCTGCATGTCCTGTGACAAATCAGTAGCCCTTAACAAGGCAAATCTCCTCAAGGACACTGAGGTTGCCATTTGCCTGGCAGCAATGTCATTTGCATCCACTGCCATCCAAAACTGACATTTGGAAGTTTCTATGCTCTTTTTTGCAGTTTCAGACAAGTCTGAAGCCATGGGACCAGGACAAGCTTTGGCTATTTCCAAAACAGTGTTCCAGAGACTCTCCTGGTATCTGGACACATAGGCCATGTAGGTTGCCTGCCTGATTGCCAAAGAGGCACCCAAATAAGATTTCTTAGCAATGGAGTCCATCTTTCTGGAATCCCATTTTGGTGGATGTGATGCCAGGGGAATCCCTGCCTTATCACATGCAGCAGCCTGCACCACACCTTCATGGCTGGGATGACCAAACAAGAATTCTGCCCCAGATCTGGCCACCCAGTACTTTCTATCCATTCTCTTGTCCACTGGGGGAATGGAAGTGGGGGTCTGAATATTTTGGAAGCCTGTCTCTTTAGAGACTTATGGATGGGCAACAAGAAAAAATTACCTTAGTAATTATGTTTCTTCTAATGGAGTCTTGCTGTATTCTGACCATTGCAGTGAATCCCAACCTTTGAACAGCCCCGGAGAACAAAGATTTAACTTTCTATGCAGGGCATAGAATGCTGAGCTCCAGCTCGGTTGAAGTCTCTGTCTGGAGTGTTTTGAACTTAAACCATCAGATTCTTATGAGCCCAACTAAACTAAAAACTCTATGTGGAAATTGTAAAAATTCTTACTAGCCAACTGGCTGAAAAAGGTTTTGGATTCCCAAGGAAGACTCAAGTCAGGAAATCCCAAAACAAAACCCAATGTACTAAAAATAACAATAATAATTGAGCACCCAAACAAAAAGGAGGAAAGTGCAAGCAAAAAAACACCCCTGGGGTGCAACACTGCACCTGCCCACCCACCCACTTCCCAAAAACAGGTTCAGAGAGGGGAGGCAGGGAAGGAGGTCAAAATACAGCAAAACCCCATTATAAGAAACATAATTACTAAGGAGAGTAATTTTTTCTTCAAACAACATGAAGTCTTGCTGTATTCTGACAATTTCAGACTACCAAGCAGTATCTCCAAGGAGGAGGGACAGAACCTACTTTGGGAATAGGCTCTGAAGTACTGCTGTGGCAAACCGAGCATCACTCCTAGCCTGGATATCCAGAGAGTAATGCTTGGTAAAGGTATGGACTGTTTTCCAGGTGACTGCTTGACAAATTTCTAAGAGAGGGATATCCCTGGCAGCAGCCAGGGAAGCAGCTGTACCTCTTGTGGAATGAGCGCTCAGGCCTGAGGGTGGAGTTTTTCCCAGTTTTTCATAGCAGAATTGTATACAAGACACAATCCACCTGGCAATAGATCTTTTGGTGGCAGGTTTGCCCTTTCCCACTTCTCCATAAGTGAGGAATAACTTGAGGGAGTCAAACCTGTGACCCTTGGTACACTCTATGTAGTAACTAAGGGCTCTTTTGACATCTAAACTGTGTAGCCTCCTCTCTCCTGAGGAAGAATGATCAGTGAAAAAAACAGGGAGAGACATAGACTGGTTTAAATGGAAGTCTGAAACCACTTTGGGCAAGAACCTTCTATTGGTTCTAAGGACCACTTTATCCCTGTGAAATGAGATAAAATCAGGTTCCACTGACAGTGCTTGCAATTCACTGATACGCCTGGCAGAGGTAATTGCTACCAAGAACACAATTTTCCAAGTCAAGTACTTAAGCTCTGCTGAAGACATAGGCTCAAAGGGGGGTTGCATAAGTTGAGCAAGGCAAACATTCAAATCCCAGGCAGGGGCAGGGTCTCTAAAAGGAGGATTGGTGTGAAGCAATCCTTTAAAAAATTTACAGAACACAGGATGGGAAGATAGTGAGGAAGGCTTCCCCACAGACAAAAATGCAGAAACAGCTGACAAGTGTACGTTGAGAGTAGCTGGTCTGAGGCCTAGGCCATTAAGAGGGACAATATAATCCAGAACCGTAGGCAATTTAGCAGTGTCTGGAGAAATATGCTTATTAGAACACCAAATACTGAATCTTTTCCATTTGGAGTTGTAAGTCTTTCTGGTGGAGGGCTTTTGAGAAGCCTTGAGGATATCCAGAGCCCCTTGGGAAAGATGCAGATCTGCAAACTCTAACTCTTCAAAAGCCATGCTTTGAGATTGAGAGACTGAAGATTGGGGTACCAAATCCTTCCCTGAGAGGATGTTAACAGGTTGTAATTCCTGGTAAGAGACAGGGGAAGATGGACTGCTAGGGACAGCAACAGGGGGTACCAGGGCTGTCTGGCCCAATCTGGAGCAATCAGAATCACCTTGAATGGTTGAGACCTTATTTTTACCAAAACTTTGAACAGGAGTGGGAAGGGGGAAGGCATACAGAAACTTCCCTTCCCAATTCAGGATCAGGGTGTCCAGAGGGACTGAGCCCAAGACTGGAAGACTGCAACAAAAGAGAGGGAGTTGATGATTGTCTGGGGCTGCAAAGAGATCTATCTCTGGAGTGCCCCACCTTGAAAAAATCACTTTCAACACCTGAGCTCTCAGGTGGAACTGAATATCCCTCATCTGGAATCTTGCCCCTTGGACCACTGCTGTTGAAGCTGCCATGTGACCCAAGAGTGGGACGAAATGCCTTGCTGGTCGAGATACCTGAAGGCTGAAGGAAGAAGCTAGTTCCATAAGAGCCCTTACCCTTTCTAGAGGAAGAAAGGCTCTTGCTCTGAGTGTGTCCAGTTCTGCCCCTATAAAGGTAAGAAGCTGGACTGGTTCGAGAACTGACTTGGGAAGGTTGAGAAGAAATTCTAGAGAAGTGAGCACTTGCTGGGTCACTTGCAGGTGAGACTTGACTTGGTCTGGAGACTGACCCACTATTAGCCAATCGTCCAGATATGGAAAAATGGAAATATTTTTCCTTCTTAGGAAGGCAACCACTACTGTCAGGCACTTTGTGAAAATCCTTGGGAATGAGGTTAGGCCAAAGGGCATTGCTCTGAACTGATAATGACCTGAGGGCAACTCGAACCTAAGGTACTTTCTGTGGGAGCACCTGATGGGAATGTGAAAGTAGGCATCTTTGAGGTCCAGGGAGGCTAGCCAGTCCCCTGGCCTTAGAGAGGGAAGGATTATTCCCAGAGTTATCATCTTGAACTGTGGTTTTAAAAGATGTTTGTTCAGATATCTTAGGTCTAGGATGGGTCACCACTCCCCTGTTTTTTGGGGGGTCAGGAAGTACCTGGAATACAGTCCTTTGCCACAGTGTAGGGTAGGTACTCTCTCTATGGCTCTTAAAGCTAGGAGAGAAGAAACCTCTGCCTCTAGGTCAAGGGTTTCTGAGAGATTTGCAGGTGGAAAAGATCTGGCTCTCATCTTTGGAAATTTTTTGAAGCTGAGAACCAGTCCTTGGCTTACTACTTCCAGGACCCACCTGTCTGATGTAACAGACATCCAGTCCTGGACAAAGTAAGCCAGCCTGTCCCCTACTGGAATAGAAGACTTGACCTGGGCAGGCCCATCAGGTTGTCTGCTTGGCAGGGGCCTTAGGCTGAGGAGTGGATGCAGCCCTGCTCATCCCCTCTTCTGTCTCTCCCTCTGAAAGAACCCTCTCTGTGAAAAGGGAGAAGAGGCCTGTGCTTGGTAGAAAGGCCTATGAAAAGGCCTGCCCCTGCCCCTAGACTGCTGCCTTTGAGGAATTGCCTGCCTTTCCTTGGCCTGAGCACTCCTGTAAGTGGTCCTGTACTCATCCATTTTCTTCATGTAATTCTCTGTCTGCTCCCCAAATAGAGAATTACCCACTACAGGAAAATCCATGGCCTTAGCCTGGGTGTCCTGTGAGAGGCTAGTACATCTGAGCCAAGCCATCCTCCGAAGAGCCACAGATGTAGCCATGACTCTTGATGGCACATCATTAGAGTCCACAGCAGCATGAAACTGAACCTTAGATGCCTCAATCCCATCTGCAGCCACAACCTCCAGCTCCTTGGCTAGCTGGGGGGAGGCCTGTTTAACCAGTGCCAGTACAGTGTCCCACCTGGACTTCTGGTACCTGGCTGTATAGGCCATGTAATTCACCTGCCTGAGTCCCAAAGAAGACGACATGTACTGCTTCTTTGCCATTGCATCAATCTTCCTGGAGTCGTTGATAGGGGGGTGTGAAGCCAAGGGAACATTTGCCTTGTCACAGGCAGCAGCCTGCACTACCCCAACATGGCTGTATTGTTGATATAAGAACTCCGTGTCTGAGCCTGAAAGTGTATACCTCTTGTCCATTCTTCTATCCACAGGAGGTATAGTGTTAGGAGACTTTAAGATTTTTTGTGTCTGTTTCCCAAAAGATTTATGGAGGGGAATAGACAGTCTCCTGGACTCTGGGATGTCCATCATCTCTACATAATCAGGCTCCTCTTGATCTTCCACAGCCTCCTCCATAGGAAGCTGGAGGATTTCAGCCACCTTTCTGTAAAACATAAAGTGAGAAGCAGACTCAGAAAGCCTAGGAGGGGAAACACCTGAAGGTCTGTCTGGGGAGATGTCCGGTTCCATAGGCACATCCAGACCTTCACTTACATCATCATCCTCAAATTCCCCTTCCTCTTCAAATTCCAGTTCATAAAAATCTTCAAGGGCATACTCTTGAACTGGGGGAACCAACCAAACCGAATCCCTGCCAGAAGGAGCCGGATCAGTCAGAACCGGATGGAGCGATTCCACAATCTGAATCGCCCTGGCTATCTCTTCGGCGGTCGGAACATGAACCTCTGGATCTGAACCGGTCGATTTATCTTTGCACTTTCTTTTTGTTGGAAATGATCCCTCAGAATCTGCTCTCCTTTTGTCCAAAGAAGTATCGCCCTGGTCAGAGGGCACTCTTTCTGGTTCGGTCGAAACCGAACCGGGCTGACCATCCAGGTCAGTGGACTTCTCGGCCTCCTTTTCCCTCAGTCTACCTAATCTCTTCTCAAGGGTAGATTTGGGAAAGTTTTTACATATTTGGCAGTCTGAATCGAGGTAGTCAAACCCCAGACAATAAACACAGGTGGTGTGGGGATCGGCCTTAGCAAAGACCTCCTCACACTCACTGCAGTGTTGAAACCCAGTGGGCCCGTTTTTTTTCTTGGGTTTCTCAGACATGGCCAACCTAAACAAACTTACCCTTTTTTTGGCAACCGCCAGGCAAGACTCCCTTATCGGTTCCTAACCGTGTCACGGGTATTGGAAAAAAACGAATAAAAACAAATTTTTTTTAGAACCGATAAGAACCGGTAACCACACACTAAGTAAACAAACAAATTTCACTATCAAATAGCCGGTTCAGCCGAACCGAGCCGCACTTTTACAAGTTTCACACAGAAAAACAGAACAATTCCTATCTAGTACTCACGGCACCACAGACAGAGACTGAACTGACTATGCGGATACTTTTTTCGGTTTAAAAAACGATGAAAACTGAAAACTTCAACCGACTTTCGAACCGAGCTGAAGGAGAAATCTCCACAGCGACCGTTCACTGAGGCGGAGTAAAGAATCTGACGGTTTAAGTACAAAACACTCCAGACAGAGACTTCAACCGAGCTCGAGCTCAGCATTCTATGCCCTGCATAGAAAGTTAACTCTTTGTTCTCCGGGGCAGTTCAAAGGTTGGGAATCACTGCAATGGTCAGAATACAGCAAGACTTCATGTTGTTTGAACAGCCTTTTTGTTGTTGGCACATCCATCATCTCCATATAGTCTGGTTCCTCTTCCTCCTCTGTAGATTCCTGGGTGGAGAGGTCCAGGGTCTGTGCCACTTGCTTCATAAAAGAAAAATAGGATATAAAATTCTCAGCTCCCTTCTCAGGGGAGTCAGGATGATGAGGATCAGGAGAAACCTCTGGTTCAAGAGGTTCCCCAAAATCTTCATTCTCATCCTTGTCATCCTCTTCTTCCCCTTCCACATAAACCTCAGCAAATCTCTCAAGTGAACCAAAAACCGAGGACGAACCCAGGTCCTGTACCGAGGAATATGAACCGTGACGCTGAACGCTGGGCTACCAGTTTGCAGCGCCTGAAGAATGCTTATAGTGTTCACTATAGCCTCTGTGGTTGGAACCAATGGAATTGTTGGTTGTGGTTCCTTAACTGAGTGCTTTTGCTTTTTCTTCTTTTTCGCAGAACCTGCCAGTTCAGAGGCAGTTTCTGTGGTTCTCTGTTTTCTCGAGGAACCTTCACCCTGGTCAGAGGGTTGTTCAACCAGTTCCTTCGGTTTCTCCTTCTGAGAGGAGGAATCTTTGTCCGCAGCTGGGTCAGCAGCTTTCTCAGACATTTTTTCCTTCAGTCGGTTCAATCGCCTATCAAGTATCGACTAAGGAAAATTCTTACAGATTTCACAATCTGCCTGAAGGTGATCAAACCCCACACAGACAACACAGACCAAGGGAGGATCAGCTTTAGCAAATGATTCCCCACATTCTGTACAATGCTGAAAACCCGCTGGGCCAGTTCGTTTCTTGGGAAGTAACATAACCAACAAAATAAAAACTAAAACTGGGATTTTAGTAGGCCCACCACAAAAGAAAACCTTGAACTTTTTTCCTTTTTGCAGTCGGTTTAGTGACCGAGGAGAGAACCAAGAATCACCCCAGTTTCTCTTTAAACCAAAATAACCATTCCCAAAGGGTTTAAAATTTAGAAATAAAACTTTATAAAATACAAATAAATGATCGGTTTCCTCCCGGTTAAAAGAACCGAGAAGAAACCGAAAAACTTTCCGGATTAACACTAAATCTAGACTAATCTACCTGTAAACTCATGGACAGTGCTTTAAAAATGAACAGAAATAAAATCTGACTTAAAAAAAACCGAGAAAATAAAATCTTCAAGAAAGATGAAGGAGGGCTCTCCGAAGAGTCTGTACTAGGCAAGTGGAGTAAAGAATCTGACAGTTGCAGAATGTTTACCAGGCAAGTAGCTTGAAAACCGAGCTCAAGCCTAACATTCCATGATTAGCATAGGTTCTATTAACCATTTCAGCTCTGGGGCAGTCTTATGGTGAGACCATATTGCAGAAGTCAGAATACAGTAAGATTTCCTGGGGCTTGAAACTACTATTAGAATAGTTTCTGTCTCAGGGATATCTGTGTTCTAGGAGATTGATGTATAGAGTACAAACATTAAGAGAGGGATTCCTGGGTTGGATACTTAACAAAATTCCAAAGTTTTTTTGTGTGTGCTGTTCTTTACATAACACAGTGCTCCCTCAATTATCAGTCCCCCTGTTATCTGCCATTGTAGCTTATAGATGGCCGATTCACCTGTACCAATTTCTTACTATTTTGTTGTCCTCTATTATCCACCACCATCGATTAGCGATCCAGTTTTGTCTTTTACATAAGTGGGAGGATGATCGAGGTTGCACTATTCATAAATTCAATGTATTAAGCCCTCCCTAGCAGAGTCAATAGTCTATATTTTGTAAACAACATACTTGTATTATGTATTTTGTGCTGTATTCATGCACAAAAACCTACATTTCATGAAGCAATAGTACATGGTACCTGAAAAGCGACCTGCGCTGTAAAGGTGAGTTTGTCTCTTTCAAACAGGCCTCTAGTTGTGTAAATAAAAATTGAGTAGGTGATTTCATCTGTTAGGTTGTTAACTCTCTGCTTTACATCTTCAGCTGGAACAGAACGCAGAATGGCCCTCTCAAACACCACGTTAAATGCCTTATCAGAAAGAGTAAAAAAAATTATTTTCACTGGCGTAATAATTTACAGATAAAATTAAAAAGTACAATTAGTAATGACTTACCTTAACAGTAGATCTTCGAGAGGAGCTCTTGCAGAAGGTAACACCTTTAGGACTAAGCCATCAGGCACCAGGACCCCAAGGAAAACTTCTAGCTAGCAGTATCCAGCGTGGGACCACCCCTTACATCGGCCCACCCTGACATTACGTACAGTACAAAAGGGGTGGTCCCCCAACCCATCCCCAGTTCTACTGCCGGAGACCCCGGCAAGTTGGTAAAAATGGAGAACCGAGGAGGTATCTCTATAAGAGGAAATAAAGGTATCTGAGATGAGAAACAGCTACCAGGAGGAAAGAGGGAAGGAAATACAGTACCTGCTGCAAGAGATCCTTTCGAAGATCTATTGTTATGGTACGTTCTTACATAACTGTACTATCTTACTTTGAGATTTGCTCTTGAAGCAGATAACATCTCTAGGACAGAGTCCCAAGCAGTAATTGAGAGACCCCAGTTAGAAGGGTGGAGGCAGAAGTTTCCCGAAGAAATTAGGACAAGAGGCCCTGAAGGACTGCAAGTCCAGTGCCTGTTCTGCAGCGAGAAGCAATGTCCATACTGTAGTGCTTCACAAAGGTGTGGACAGAACTCCAAGTGGCTGCTGCACAAATGTCAGCAGTGGACACATTTTTCAGTGAGGCAAAGGAAGCAGCCATGCCCCTGGTAGAATGACCTTTAACTGAGCCCAGTAAGGGTTTGCCGTGCTGTTTATAGCAAAAAACAATGCAATTAACCAACCATTTGAATAAGCACTGCTTAGAAACAGGAGCCCATATCATGCGGGAGTGAAAGATACAAACAACTGATCAGATTTTCAAGTAGGTTGGGTGTGCCCCAAATTATAATGGAGCACGCTGTGGACATCCAAAGTATGTAGTAATGCCTCCCCATGGTTCGAGTACTCTGGGTAATACACCAGAAGGTGGATGTCCTGATTCAAAGTGAACTCTGACATCATATTTGGAAGAAACTTAGGATTAGTTCGCAAGGACATCCTATCCTTGTGAAAAACCAAATAATGCTCCTTACACATCAGGGCCTGAAGCTCAGAAATCCTTTGAACAAAAGTATTGGCAACTAAAAATAATGCCTTCCATGACAGAAGATGCAGCTCACAACTTGCGGCAGGTTCAAAGGGAGGCAATATGAGCTTTTCAAGAACAAATAAAATATCCTATGGCAGGACAGGATCCCTGATGGGAGGCTTCAAGTGCAAAATGCCCTGTTGGAAGGTATGGGGAAGGTCCAGCTGGGCAATACTCTTGCCCTCAATAGGCACATGGTAGGCTGAAATGGCAGACAAGTGCACCTTGATGAAGAGTAACTGAGTCACGCATCAGATAAGGAGAGGAGGTACTCTAATACCTAGTTCACTGGACAGGAGACTGGGTCCAGAAGCCGAGCGGAGGCCCAAATGCAGAACCACCTCCATTTCATAGCGTAGGTTGCCCAAGAAAAGGGTTTTCTGGCTGCTACTAGGATGTCTGCTACTCTGGGTGACACCCCAAATCTGGAAACAGCTAGGTCTGCAGGAGCCACGCATGGAGATGCAGAGATCTGAGATCTGGATGGACCAGGGTTCCCTGTTCCTGGGAGAGTAAGTCTGATCGAAGAGGCAGGGAAACAGGAGGTTCCACAGGCTGTTGCTGTAGCAGCGGGAACCAAATTTTACGTGGCCAGAATGGTGCCACCAAGATCATCTCTGTGCCCTCTGTCTGAAGCTTGAGGAGAACCCGTTAAAGCAGAGGGAATGGAGGGAATGTGTAAAGGGATCTCCCTGTCCAGGAGAGAGACAATGCATCTCACCAGAATACACCAAGCCCTGGATCTAGCGAGCAAAAACTGGGCAGCTTTGTGTTAGATGGGGAGGCTAACAGATCTAGTTTTGGACAACCCATCTGTCGAAAAGAGCCTTTGCCACTGAGGGATGAAGCTCCCATTCATGAGCCCTGGACCAGGACTGACTTAGGCTGTCAGCTAGGGTGTTTTGAATGCCTGGGACGTGGACTGCTGATAAGTCCAAGTGGTGGTCACTGCCCATGCCCACATACACATGGCTTCCCTGCAGAGGGGGTAAGAATGTCTTCCTCCTTGCTTGTTGATGTACAATACGACCGAAATATTGTCAGTTTGTATCAACAGGGGACCTGACAGCAGGACAGTCTGAAAGGCCTGAATGGCATACAGAACTGCCCTCATCTCCAAAATACTGATACGGGGATGAAGCTTGCGTGGTTCCCAGGACCCTTGTGTCTGGTGATCTCCCAGATGAGCACCCCAACCTTAGCCTGAGGCATTCGTAGTCAGGATACATCTGGGGGCCTCTTCCCAGAGACAAACTCCCTTGGACAGGTTGGAGAAATTCAGCCACCAAAGCAGGGCTTGTTTGACTGGGTTGGATACCAGGACCAGTTGGTCCAGATCATCTGACCTTTGTCTTATTGAACTCTCAGGTTCCACTGGATCATCCTCATGTAGAGCCTGGCCAGAGGAACCTTGGAAATGGCAGCTGCCATGTGCCCCAGGAACCTGAGGACATTCCTGGCCAAGGTCTGACGAGCTTAAGGGAGCTGTTGTGCATGAACCTGGGGACATTTCACTCTGTCTTGGGGGAGAAAGGCCTTGCCTTGGACTGTGTCCAAAATTGCCCCTATGTATCACAGCCACTGACTTGGCCAAAGGGAGGACTTTGGGAGATTCAAAGTGATCCCCAAATCCTGAAACAGGTGGAAAGTGGCCTGCATGGTGCACAGTAGCCAGTCCCTGGTAGGAGCAGTTAAGAGCCAGTCATCCAGGTAGGGGAAAACATAATGCTCCTGCCTCCTGAGAGCTGCGGCCACTACTGCGAGGCATTTGGTGAACTCCCTGGGTGCCGAGGAGAGGCTGAAAGGCAGAGCCCTGAACTGATAGTGACGCCCCTGGAATCAGAAGCGAAGGAATTTCCTGTGTGGTTGGAAATCAGAATATGGAAGTATGCATCCTGAATGTCTAGGGAGCCTAACCAATCCCTCTGATGGAGCAGAGATAGCAGACCTATCAGGGTGACCATCCTGAACATTTTGTACTCGATATACTGGTTCAGGCAGCTGAGGTCTAAGACTAGACGCAGGTTCCCAGTTTTCTTTGGCACTAGGAAGAAGTGGGAGCAAAACCCTTTTCCCTGTTGTGCTGGCAGAACCGGCTCTATGGCTCACTTTTGCAGAAGAGCCTGGATTTCTTCATCAATGAGAATGCTGTGGGCCTGGGAGTATTGGGATTGAATTGGAGGGTTGTTTGGAAGAGGAATCTCCATGAACTAGAGTGTGTGTCCTCGCAAGACAAGCTGTAGAACCCACCAATTGGTGGTTACTCAACACCACCCTTCAGTGTGCAAGGAAAACCGACCCACTACCACCTCCCCCAAGGTGTCCACCAGGGGAAGGGGGTCGGACAGCGAGTTAGGCTGAGGTGCTGGGGAGGGGAAGCGCAGACTGGGAGGTTCTGAGGACCCGAGGAGCTGAACCACCGGAGGCAGGGGTGGAGGCCTGTCACTTGAAGCCTAAATGTCTGCTGCAGCTGCTGCACTCTAGATTGTCATCTGGCATTCCTCTGAGAGGACTGCTTGGAATTCTGATTTGGCTGAGATTTGTACAGCGTATGTACAGATCTAATAGCTTTACCAGATTCTTGCAACTGGGTGATAAATGTTCTGTGACTCCTTACAGAACAAAACTGGTCCTCTGAAGGGGGCATCCATGATCTTGGATTCCATATCTGGTGTGAACCCAGACACTTGCAGCCAGGAGTTCTGCCGGATACAAACAGTCGAAGCAGCAGCTCTGCTGACTGAGTCCATGGTGCCACATGATGCCCAGAGGACGTGTTTACCAACATCAGAGCCCGACTTTAGAATCGCCATCAGCTCAGTCCAGCCTGGGCAGTCTGGCATGGCCTGGGCCACTTCCACCATCTTGTCTGACAGGGCACTTTGGTATTGAATCATGCGGGCAAGGAAGTTTTGGGAATGAATGGCACACATGGAGGAAGAGTAAACCTTCTTGGCCAGATAATCAAATTGCTTTGAATCCCTATCTCGTGGTTCAAACAACATGAAGTCTTGCTGTACTCTGACCATCTGCAGTTAGCTCCAGCCTTTAAACTGCCCTGGAGAGTATAGGGTTAATTTTCTATGCAGTGCATAGAATGTTGAGCTCGAGCTCAGTTGAGGTCTCTGTCTGCAGCCCTTTGAAATCCAACTGTCAGATTCTTTACTCCGCCTCACTGAACAGCCACTATGGAGATTTCTCCTTCAGCTCGGTTCAAAAGTCGGTTAAAGTGTCGGTTTTAAGCCGAAATTATTCCGAAATTATTCCGCATTGTTGGTTCAGGCTCTGCGGTACCGTGAGTACTAGATAGTTATTTTTGGATTACTTTGTGGAAATTGTAAGTTTGTTCGATCTGTTCAGCTGAATCAATACTATATATTGAATCCTTGTACTTTGCTTTAGTGTGTGGTTAGCGGTCCTTATCGGTTCTAAAAAAAACTGTGTTTTAAACGGTTTTTTCCAATACCCATGACACGGTTAGGAACTGATGAGGGAGTCTTGCCTGGCGGTTGCCGAAAAAAGGGTATGTTTGGGTAGGTTGGCCATGTCTGAGAAACCCAAGAAAAAAACAGGCCCACTGGGTTTCAACACTGCAGTGAGTGTGGGGAAGTCTCTGCTAAGGCCGATCCCCACACAACCTGTGTTTATTGTCTGGGGTTTGAACACCTCGCTACAGACTGCCAAATTTGTAAAAATGTTCCTAAGTCTACCCTGGAAAAGAGATTAGGTTGACTTAGAGAAAAGGAGGCTGAGAAATCTGCTGACTTGGATGGCCAGCCTGGTTCAGTTCCAACCGAACCAGAAGGAGTGCCCTCTGACCAGGGCGATACTTCTTCGGGCAAGAGGAGAGTCGATCCTGAGGGATCGGTTCCTACAAAAAGGAAAAGGAAAGACAAATCAGCCGGTTCAGATCCAGAGGTTCATGTTCTGACCGCTGATGAGATTGCCCAAGCGATTTGGATTGTTGAATCGCTTCGCCCGGTTCCGTCCAATCCGACTCCGTTGGCTAGGGGCTCGGTTCGGTCGGTTCCACCGGTTCAGGAATATGCCCCTGAAGATTTTTATGAACTGGAATTTGAGAAGGAGAGGGATTATGAACAAGATGATGATTACGATGGAGCAGAAAGTCTGGATGTGCCCATTGAACCGGACATCGCCCCAGACAGACCTTCTGGTGTTTCCCCTGCTAGGCTCTCTGAGTCCCCTTCCCACTATATGTTTTACAGGAAAGTGGCTGAAAGTCTTCAGCTCCCTATGGAGGAAGCTACAGAGGATCAAGAGGAGCCTGATTTTGTAGAGATGATGGACATCCCAGAGTCCAAGAGGCTTTCTATTACCTTGCACAAATCTTTTGGGAAACAGACACAAAAAATTTTAAAGTCTCCTAATTCTGTACCTCCTGTTGCTAGAAGAATGGATAAGAAGTACAATTTATCAGGCTCAGACACAGAGTTTTTCTACCAACAATGCAGCCATGTTGGGGTCGTGCAGGCTGCAGCCTATGACAGGGCTAATGTCCCCTTGACTTCACACACCCCAGATAAAGACTCCAGGAGGATGGATGCCTTGGCAAAGAAGCAATACATGGCATCCTCTTTGAGACTCAGGCAGGCTAATTATATGGCCTATACAGCCAGGTACCAGAAGTCCAGGTGGAACACTGTACTGGCACTGGCTAAACAGTCCTCCTCCAGCTGGCCAAGGAGCTGGAGGAGGTGACTGCGGATGGGATTGAGGCATCTAAGGTACAGTTCCATGCTGCTGTGGACTCCAATTATGTGTCATCAAGAGTCATAACTACATCTGTGGCTCTTCGGAGAATGGCTTGGCTCAGATGTACTAGCCTCTCACAGGACACCCAGGCTAAGGCCATGGATTTCCCTGTGGAAGGTAATTCTCTGTTTGGGGAGCAGACAGAGAATTACATGAAGAAGATGGAGGAATAGAGGACCACTTATAGGAGTGCACAGGCCAAGGAGAGGCAGGCAACTCCTCAAAGGCAGCATTCTAGGGGCAGGGGCAGGCCTTTTCATATGCCTTTCTACCAAGCACAGGCCTCTTCTCCCTTTTCACAGAGGGGGTTCTTCAGATGGAGAGGCAGAAGGGGGATGAGCAGGGCTGCATCCACTCCTCTGCCTAAGGCCCCTGCCAAGCAGACATCCTGATGGGCCTGCCGGATCAACTCTCTATCCCAGTATGGGCAGTCTGCTTACTTCATCCAGGACTGGGTGTCTGTTACTTCAGACAAGTGGGTTCTGGAAGTAGTAAGCCAGGGACTGGTTCTCAGCTTCAAAAAATTTCCGAAGATGAGAGCCAGATCTTTTCCACCTGCAAGTCTCTCCGAAACCCTTGCCCTAGAGGCAGAGGTTTCATCTCTTCTGGCCTTAGAAGCCATAGAGAGAGTTCCTACCCTACACTGGGGCAAAGGTCTGTACTCCAGGTACTTCCTTACCCCAAAAAAGACAGGGGAGTGGCGACCCATCCTAGATCTAAGATACCTGAAAACATCTTTTAAAACCAAGGTTCAAGATGGTGACTCCGGGAATAATTCTTCCCTCTCTAAGGCCAGGGGACTGGCTAGCCTCCCTGGACCTCAAAGATGCCTACTTTCACATTCCAATCAGGTGCTCCCACAGAAAGTACCTCAGGTTCAAGTTGCCCTCAGGCCATTACCAGTTCAAAGCAATGCCCTTTGGCCTAACATCAGCTCCAAGGGTTTTTACAAAGTGCTTGGCAGTAGTAGTGGCCTTTTTAAGAAGGCAGAGGATTTCCATTTTTCCATATCTGGACGACTGGCTCATAGTGGGTCAGTCTCCAGACCAAGTCAAGTCAGACCTACAAGTGACCCAGCAAGTGCTCTCTTCCCTGGGGTTTCTTCTCAACCTCCCCAAGTCAGTTCTCAAACCACTACACCTTCTTACCTTTATAGGGGCAGAGCTAGATACTGCCAAAGCAAGAGTCTTTCTTCCCCTTGAAAGGGCAAGAGTTCTTATAGAACTGGCTTCTTCCTTCAGCCTTCAGGTGTCCTGATCAGCAAGGCACTTCCTTCAGCACTTGGGCCACATGGCAGCTTCTACAGAAGTGGTCCAAGAGGCAAGTTTTCAGATGAGGGACATTCAGTTCCATCTGAGGGCCTTTTGGTCCCAAAAGAAGGACCTTCTTACCAAGCTGATTCCAGTGACTCAGACACTGATCCAAGCTCTTCAATGGTGGCAGGATCAGGACAATTTAAGGCAAGGGGTCCCATTTGTCACTCAGTCTCATTCGGTGGTCCTTACCATGGATGCTTCCCCTTTGGGGTGGGGAGCTAATCTGGGGGATCTCACAGCCCAGGGTCTGTGGTCCCCACAGGAGTCCCTTCTTCATATCAATCTCCTGGAACGCAGGGCAGTTCTTCTGGCCCTGCAAGCTTTCTCTCAGTCTGTGCAGAACAAGGTAGTTCAGGTCAGAACAGAAAGCACCAACACCATGTGGTACATCAACAAGCAGGGAGGCACTCGGTCTACGGCCTTGTGCACAGAGGCCATGAAATTGTGGTCTCTGGCTTATTCCCTGCAGGCCTCTCTGACAGCAGTCCACCTTCCAGGAAAGGACAATGTGCTAGCAGATGCACTGAGCAGGATCTCCCAGGGCCATCACGAATGGTCCCTGGACCCCCTAGTGTTGAAAGTAATTTTCTCAAGGTGGGGCACTCCAGAGATAGATCTCTTTACAGCCCCAGACAATCATCAACTTCCTCTGTTTTGTTGCAGACCCCCAGTCATGGGCTCAGTCCTTCTGGATGCTCTGATTTTGAATTGGGAAGGGAAATTTCTGTATGCCTTCCCTCCTTTTCCCCTACTGTTCAAAGTTCTAGTCAAGATAAGGTCACAACCATGCAAAGTGATTCTGATTGCTTCAGACTGGGCCAGACGGCCTTGGTACCCCCTGTTACTGTCTCTAGCAGTCTATCTTCCCCTGTCTCTTCCCAGGAATTACAACCTGTTAACCTCCTCTCAGGGGAGGATTTGGTACCCCAATCTTCAGTCTCTCAATCTCAAGGCATAGCTCTTGAAGAGTTAGAGTATGCAGATTTGCATCTGTCTCAGGGGGTTCTGGATATTCTCAAAGCTTCTCGAAAGCCCTCCGCCAGAAAGACTTATAACTCCAAATGGAAAAGATTCAGCATTTGGTGTTCTAAGAAGCATATTTCTCTAGATACTGCTGAATTGCCTACAGTTCTGGATTATATGGTCCATCTTAATGGCCTAGGCCTCAGACCAGCTGCTCTCAAGGTACACTTGTCAGCTGTTTCTGCTTTTCTGTCAGTGGGGAAGTCTTCCTCACTATCATCTCATCTTGTGTTCTGTAAATTTTTCAAGGGATTGCTTAATACCAAGCTTCCCTTTAGGGATCCTGCCCCTGCCTGGGACTTAAATGTTTGCATTGCTCAACTTCTGCAACCTCCTTTTGAGCCTATGTCCTCGCAGAGCTCAAGTACTTGACTTGAAAAATTGTGTTTTTGGTAGCCATTACCTCTACCAGACGTGTCAGTGAACTGCAAGCCCTGTCAGTGGAACCTGATTTTATCTCCTTTCATAGAGATAAAGTAGTCCTTAGAACCAATAGGAGGTTCTTGCCCAAAGTGGTTTCAGACTTCCACTTGAATCAGTCTATGTCTCTTCCTGTCCTCTTCACTAATCATTCTTCCTCAGGAGAGAGGAGGCTACACAGTTTAGATGTTAAAAGAGCCCTTAGCTACTACATAGAGCGTACCAAGGGTCACAGGTTTGACTCCTTCCAGTTGTTCCTCACTTATGGGGAAGTGGGAAAGAGCAAACCTGCCACCAAGAGAACTATTGCCAGGTGGATTGGGTCTTGTATACAATTCTGCTATGAGAAACTGGGAAATATTCCACCCTCGGGCCTGAGGGCTCACTCTACAAGAGGTACAGCTGCTTCCCTGGCTGCTGCCAGGGATATCCCTCTCTTAGAAATTTGTCAAGCAGCCACCTGGAAAGCAGTCAATACATTTACCAAGCATTACTCTCTGGATATCCAGGCTAGGGTGATGCTCGGTTTGGCACAGCAGTACTTCAGAGCCTATTCCCAAAGTAGGTTCTGTCCCTCCTCCATGGAGGTACTGCTTGGTAGTCTGCACATTGTCAGAATACAGCAAGACTTCATGTTGTTTGAAGAAAAAATTACTCACCTTAGTAATTGTGTTTCTTCTAATGGAGTCTTGCTGTATTCTGACCTCCCTCCCTGCCTCCCCTCTCAGAACCTGGTTTTTGGGAAGTGGGTGGGCAGGTGCAGTGCTGCACCCCGGGGTGCTTCTTGCACATCCTCCTTTTTTATTTTGGGTGTTTTGTTGTATTGTTATCCTTATTTGGATTGGTTTTTGGTTTGGGGTTTCCTGACTTGAGTCTTCCTTTGGGAATCCAAAACTTTTGTTCCCAGTTGGCTAGTTAAAAATTTTACAATTTCCACATAATATAGTTAGTGAGTCTTTGCTCGTAAGACTCTGACACTTGGATTTCAAAGGGCTGCAGACAGAGACCTCAACCGAGCTCGAGCTCAACATTCTATGCACTGTATAGAAAATTAACCCTATACTCTCTGGGGCAGTTTAAAGGCTGGAGATAACTGCAGATGGTCAGAATACAGCAAGACTCTATTAGAAGAAACACCATTACCAAGGTGAGTAATTTTTTCTTGTGTACTGTGGTATCCAGTTCTTTTGGACCTGTTGTGGGCAGCATTAATGATGACAGAGTTCACCTCTGGTTGTTCCCCATAACAAGGGTCATCCCTGGGTACGGTATGCAGCCGGTCGCATTTCTTAGATACTGCCGGCATAGAAAAGGGGCACCTCCAAGCAAGTTCGTTCACATCCTTATAGGATTCGACCATAGGAGGGACCACCATAGGCAAGGTGTCTTTTCACCTAAGAAAGATAGCCAGTCGCTTGTGTTCTACGTCCAGTTCCTCAGTATCCCAGCCGTTCAGTTGTTGGATGTGATGCATCACATCCATAAATATTGTGTCATAGGGTGGGGACTAGGGTGTGTCTTTGCCACCCTCCAGCTCTGTCGGCAGGCCCAAATCCCCTCAACTGGAGACAGAGAAGGAGCATCTGTCTGAATCCTGTGAGTCTGGGGAGGGGGAGGGTGAATGTGGATACTTCTGTGGCCGGTCCTAGGGAAGGGGTTTATCACCCCCGTCCGGCATAGGAGTGGCTCCCCTGGGAGGGGGTAGGTGGTCAGATTGGAGGCTTGTCTGGAGGCAGTTCCTGGGGGTTGGCTGAGGGGGCACCCTGGGTGCCTGTTTGTCCTTGAAAAAGGACCACCAGACTAAGAAAAGCTCATTTAGGCCCTGCGGTGGATTCTGTGGTTGAACTGGTACGTCCGGCATCGGGTAGTTAGGTGTAGATGGCCCCAGCATCTGGTCATCAGACTGAGGCAACTCAGGCATCGGTGCAGGGTAATCCAGGTTACCCTGCATCAGACTCAGCGGGACGGTTCCATCTGGCATCAGACGAACTGGATCCAGCATCTGGTCATCAGGCGCTGGAAACTCGGGGCATCGGCTGGGGAAGGGTGTCAGGCCCAGCTGGCGACATCGCAATATCCAGTGACGGGACCACCTGAGGAGGCACTGGGGAAACCAGCATCTAGGGGACTGGCATAGGCTGAGACCAGGCCAGAGACTATGCTGGTGGCCGCCTGGGTGGAGTCGCCTGAGAAAGGGAGCTGGCTCCCAAATGGGAAGAACCTTTCCCGGGGGGGGTGAGGACATCGATCTTGGGTGTCACCCGGAGGTGTCAAACCCTGAATTCAGGGTAGACTCAGTGGTCACCCTGGCTGGGAAGGCAACAGAAAAAGGCCTGCCGCCTGAAGATCCACCGGCGGACCCACTTGGCTTAGAGTCTGCAGTGACAATGGGCCTAAGCTTAAATGGTTGAAAGACGAGGGAAAAACTCCTGCACCCTGAGCAGCCTTCTCCCACTACTGAGATTAGGGAGAGAGGCTTAGTCACCGGTAGTCCAGAGGAGGATATCCCCCCACAGGGAGGATGACCCTGGAGCAGTCACTGATTTCTTTGGGGACCTAGAGCAGTCATCTGTCTGGGGTCTCTTCTGATGTTTTCATCAGTGTTTGAGTTTGTCACTTGATTTCTACCTTTTATGAGAAGAAGAAGATTTGGCTGGCGAGGATGACAAACTCTTGTGGTGAAGCTTCTCCATTTCAGATAATATTTTAGAAAGCAAGAAGGCTTCGAGGGTCTTCTGGCAGTGAAGCCTGGTGCATTGGTTAAAGTCTTGGCAGGACTCGATGTTGTGGTCCAGGCCTAGGCAGAAAAGGCAGGCTGAATGGCCGTCCTTATGGGGGAATCTGCTTCCCGCATGCACACTTTGACTGCCACCACTCGATGGAAGAAGTAGGAGAAGATGACATGCAATAATACTCACCATAGTAATGTTGTTTCTTCTAATGGAGTCTTGCTGTATTCTGACAAGTGCAGTATGACCGACCGGGTTCAGCTGCCCCAGAGAACAAAGAGTTAAACTCTATGCAAATGCATAGAACTTTGAGCTCAAGCTCGGTTTTCAAACCGCTGTCCTCGGTATGTTCTAGTAACTGATCAGATTCTTACGAAGCTTACTATTAGAATGATATAGGAAAATACTCTAACCAGACCTAAGCACCTCCAGAGGCAAACACAACAATAAAGAGGGGCATGTAGAAGACTCAAGTCACTGATGTCCAAGGAAAAAACACCTACCCACTGGTGGGTGAAAAGAAAAAATTACTCACCTTAGTAATGCTGTTTCTTCTAATGGAGTCTTGCTATATTATAGACATTAGCAGTTTGATCCAGCTCTAGAACTGCCTCGGAGTGCAATGGTTAAAACCATTCCAAAATAGAATTTTTGGCACGAGATCAGCTCTATCTGGGTCATTTCAAACTTGAACTGTCAGATCTTTATGAGCCAAACTCACTAAGGTCTGTGTGGAAGCTGTAACCTACACTAGCCAAATGGCTACCTAAATAATAACAACCATTGATGGTCCCAACACCCAAGACTCAAGTCAGGGGACCAGAAATACTAACACCATTCTAATAATATGAAAATGGAACATAAGTATAATAAACACACACACACACATACACATACACCCCAAAGTCCCAAAGGGACAAAATGCTAACAGGACATAAGTAGTGCCACACTAGTTGCCCACACCCACCAAGTAGAAGTTCTGAGAGGGGCAGGTTGGGGAGGTCTATAATATAGCAAGACTCCATTAGAAAAACAACATTACTAAGGTGAGTAATTTTTCTTCAAACAACATGAAGTCTTGCTATATTATAGACATTAGCAGAATATACAGCAGTACCTCCATGGAGGAGGGCAGAACCTACTTAGGAATAGGCTCTGAAGAACAGCTGTGCCAAACCGAGCATCTCTCCTGGCCTGGACATCCCGGGGTAATGCTTGGTAAAAGTGTGTACCGTTTTCAAGTAGCAGCCTGGCAAATCTCTAATAAAGGGATATCTCTGGCAGCAGCTAGAGGCGCAGCTGTACCCCTGGTAGAATGAGCCCTCTCAAACCGGGGGCTCTGCCCACTTTCTGATAACAAAATGGATACAAGAGACAATCCACCTAGCTATTGATCTCTTAGTGGCAGGTTTGCCTTTCCCAACTTCACCATAGGTAAGGAAAAGTTGGAGGATTTGAACCTGTGACCTTTGGTCAGCTCTATATAATAACTAAGAGCTCTCTTAACATCCAGGCTGTGCAACCTCCTCTCACCCGAAGAGGGTGATCAGTGAAAAATACTGGAAGGAGATAGATTGATTAAGATGGAAATCTGAAACCACCTTAGGCAAAAAGGAAAATTACGTACCTACCGTAATTCTTGATCTTCTTGGACGAGTCTCCACCACTCATTCACACTAGTGGGATTAGCGGGCACTAAGACCCATCGAAGCAAACTTTTGCTGGAGGGTCGGCGCAAGAGATGGGCGCCATGAGACACGAGCAGCTGCTCCAGCGGTAATGACCATCTCGGCGACGCACCTCCAACCGCCTCAGCACTCTTTACCAAGGAGGTGCAGCGCAACTAACGTAAAGAGTAAACCCAACATTAAAAAACGGACATAAGATAGTCCGTATGACCCGTGTAAGAAGGGTCAGTAAAGAAGTCCTCACGGCCTAAAGATTTGAGGGAGTGAAGACCAATACAGCGGTGAGCTCGGGGGATGGAGGGTGGGCGTGTGAATGAGTGGTGGAGACTCGTCCAAGAAGATCAAGAATTACGGTAGGTACGTAATTTTCCTATCTTCCTGGACATAAGTCTCCACCACTCATTCACACTAGTGGGAGAGTACCAAGCTGATAATCCCCCAAAAGGGCGGCAGGAGAGCCAGAGCTCACGCGTCTAGATAGAAGCCCATTAAGGATAGTTCTGCCGAATGCGGAATGTCGCCTAGCATGAACATCCAGTGCATAGTGCTTAACGAAGGTATGCACTGAGCTCCAGGTGGCGGCGTTGCATATATCTGCAATTGGAACATTGCGAATTTCCACTAGGGATGCCGCGACCGCCCTAGTAGAGTGAGCGTACACTCCACCTTCTAATTTAACTTGAGCCATGGAATAGCAATGATGAAGGCATGCCACTAACCATGAAGAGATGCATCTAATAGCGACAGGTTGACCCAGCCGGGTGTCGCTGAAAGAAACGAACAGTTGCTGAGTCTTGCGAACATCCTTGGTTCTATCTAAATAGAACCGCAAGGCTCTCTTAACATCCAAGGAATGAAGAGCTCGTTCCCCTTCATTTTGGAAATTGGCGAAGTAAGCGGGAAGTACCAGAGGTTGGTTTAGATGGAATTCTGACACAACCTTGGGAAGAAATTTAGGATGAGTACGGAGAACTACCTTGTCTTTATGGAATACAGTATACGGAGGGTCCGTAACCAGGGCATGTATCTCAGAGACCCTGCGGGCTGAGGTAATGGCCACCAGGAAGGCAGTCTTCCAGGTAAGAAATTTTAGCTCACAGGTAGCTAAGGGTTCGAAAGGCTTCCGAGTGAGCATGTCCAGCACCAGGTTAATGTCCCAGGCTGCAACTGGACGCTTAACAGGGGTCTGGTATGGAGAATCCTAAGAAATCTCTTCACCATAGGTAACTGAGCCAGAGTTAAGGAAGAAACCCGGCTCATGGAACGCTGAGATGGCACTAAGGTGAACTTTAACTGTGGAGTACTGAAGACCTAAGTTTGACAGGTCCAAAAGATACTCAGAACCTTGCCAGGAGGACAGGAAAAGGGATTCCAAGAGGATTTTGCACACCAGAGAAAAGCGTTTCCATTTGGAGCGTCGTTTTCAGGTGGCTGGCTTCGAGCAGCCAGAAGGATGTCTGAGACTCTGAGAGCGTTGAACGATTCACTTCTATCTCTTCAGGAGCCAAGCATGAAGGTGAAGTGATTTCAGGTTAGGATGGACCAACGAACCTTGAGTCAAAGACTGATTTGCAAAGGAAGTGGTCTCGAGAGGCTGCCAACATACTGTTGAGTAGAAACCATAGTTGCGAGGCCAGGAAGGAGCAATGAGAATCATCTTGGTCCCTGAGACTCGAACTTGAGGAGTACTCTCTGGATTAGAGGAAGCGGTGGAAAGGCGTAAGAAAGCGTTTTGTCCACGCAGCCTGAGCAACATCCTGACAGAAAATGCCAGGCCCTGGATTTCTGGAGCAGAAGAGAGGCAGTTTTGCGTTGAGTGGGGATGCAAAAAGGTCCAGGTCTGGAGTCCCCCACTCTTTGAACAGGGACCGAGCTACGGCTGGATCGAGAGACCACTCGTGAGGGTCTGCCTCCGTTCTGCTGAGGTGATCTACTAGGTCGTTTTGTATATCCGGCAGATAAACCGCTTGAATCAGAGACTTGTGCTCCAAGCACCACTCCCACACCCTCATTGCTTCCCTGCAAAGGGGATAAGAATGAGCACCGCCTTGCTTGTTGATGTAATACATCACTGCTTTGTTGTCCGTTTGAAGGAGAATGTTCTTGTGACAAAGGACATCCTTCAGAGCTCGGATTGCATAGAGGACCGCTCTCATCTCCAGGACATTTATGTGGAGATGAGTTTCGAACTGAGTCCACACACCTTGAGGTGGAGGGAGAGACAGTGAGCTCCCATCCCATTAGTGATGCGTCTGTGGTGATGGAGATCTGATGATCGGGGAGCAAGGGAATCCTTCAGGAGATTGCTCTCTTGAGACCACAGGTGAGAGACCTGAAGGGGCTCCGTCACCTTGATGGGATAAGACTGGGGTGAGAGGTCGGGGACCACTGAGTGGAGAGCATCCATTGGGTGGTTCTCATGTGCAGTCGGGCCAGAGGGACAGTGAAGACAGGGGCATATGAGACCCAACATGCGTTGCATCAGAGAGCTGTAACCCGATTGGTTCTCCCTGATGTGACGGCCATTGAAGGATGTTGAGTCTTCTGTCCTCTGGAAGGAAAGCCTTCGCTGAAGAGGTGTCTAGAAGCGTCCCTATGAAAAGGAGCCTCTGGGAGGGTTGCAGTTGAGATTTTTTCAAATTCAGCAGAACTCCCATGGACGTGAGAAGATGAGAAGTCGTTTGCACGGCTTCCAAAGTCCCTTGGACGGAAGGGCTTGCTAGAAGCCAATCGTCCAGGTAGGGAAACACTCGGAGTCCGACTTTCCTGAGATGCGCCGCGAGAACTGCACAACACTTTGTAAAAACTCAGCAGCGAGGATAGCCAAAGGGCAGGACTCTGAACTGATAATGCTGACCCAAAGCTACAAACCTGAGGAACTGGGTGTGGGTCGGGTGGACGAGGATATGCTGGTAAGCATCCTGCATATCAGAGAGGTCAGCCAGTCGTGCTGATGCAGCAAGGGTAACAGGGTACCTAGGAAATCATCTTGAATTTCTCCGGGGAGGAATTTGTTTAACTTTCTGAGGTCTAGAATGGGCGCATCCCCAGATTTCTTTGGAACCAGAAAGTAATGGGAGTAGAACCCTGTGTTTCATGAATCTTGGGGCACCAGTTCTATTGCCCTGTTGTTCAGAAGGCCCTCGATCTCCGCGGTGAGGAGGTCTGACTGAGAGGCCGACAACCTGGATTGTCATCTGGGAGGACAATTGGGGGTTTCAAGAAATTGAGAGAATAACCTACATGAATTATCGAAGGACCCATTGTCCAAGTTATGGACTTCCACTGGTTGTAGAAGTACATCAGACGACCTCCACGGAGGAGAAAGTTCCACCGGGCAGAGTGGATGGAACTTGGGCCAACGACTCATAAGGTAGCACTGGGAGCTTTAGGCCCTCGCTTTCTGCTGCATCTTCTTTTGAGGTTGGGCAGGTTGGCTTTTATGGAAGCTTCCCTGCCTCTGCCTGAAAGGACTGGCGACTATGAAACGGCGTCTGTTCACATGCCCCGAGAGGGGGCAGGCGGGTCTGGCCAACAATGGCGATCTAGTCTTCTGAGTGGCCTCTAAGGCTTGCTCCACCTGAGGGCCAAAAGAAAGGAGCCATCAAAGGCAGCGCCATCACTGCTGCTGAGCATCATTAGTGAAGCCAAAGTACGCAGCCAGGAATGGCGCTGAGTACAAATCGCGGCTGCTGAGGCGAGAAGCAGTGTCGGCATCCATGGAGGCTTTGACCTGTTGGTTATTGGACTCAATACCTCTAATAACCGGTCAGAAGAAGCTCTGACTTGGAATCCGAATCTGGAAGAGCTTCAACCATTCTTTTCATAGAGTGCCACAGGATATACTCATACTGGGAAAAATAGCCTTGATAACTGCAATCGCATAATTAGAGTGGAGGCAGCAAAAACTCTCTTACCTAATGTATCAATCTTACGAGACTCTTTGTTAATAGATTCGAGCTGTAGTAGTTGAGGAAGAACGACCTTGTCATTCTCTGCCAGGACTACAATAGGATCCAAAGGCTTGGGATGCCAAAATGGAGCGATCCTTGGGAGCTGAATACTTCTTATCAATAGATTTAGCCACTGAGGGAATAAGAGCAGGATTATTCCATACCAATTGAGACAGGCGTCTCGAAGGAAGAGCTGGATCGGAGGAGTCAAATCCGTGGGATCTCAGCATGAAGATACTGGGTCTTAATATCTTCCAGGATCGATGTCTGTAGTCTGGAGAAAGAGTGGATCCCAGGTTCTTCAACAGAGACTTAAGGACAGGTCCTCGACCACAGGCTCTGTAGCAAAAAGATCCTGTTCCTCCACTTCATCACCCAACCGAAGGTCTGGGTCAGCTCAACATCATCTCCTGATGGTCCAGAAAGGACTTTTGGACAGGAAAGGAGTGAAAATTAGGAGAGGAGAAATAGCAGAAAAACAAGGAGAGTCTGCAAGGGCTGCCAGGCGCCGAGGCGGCAAAATGGGCTGAAAGCGGCACCGAGGCGCCTGGCGCGAGAGACCGCCCAGCCCTGGCGCCCCGGTGGCGCCGTGGGCGACAGCAGCGCCGTGGCAACCGCGGCAACGCCCTTGAACAGTGCCGCAGACGGCGCGCGATCGGCGCCCGCGAGCAACACCGTGGGCGGCGCCACGATCGGCGCCGCCCTATCAGCAGCACCACCGGTGGCGCTCGCGAACCAGCGGCGCCGCAGGCGGCGCCCAAGACCAACGCCGGCACCAGCGGCGCCCGACAAGCCAGCGAACCCTGCGGAAGGCGCGGAAAAACCCAGGAACCTGGAAGCTAGAGAAGGAAAAAAACAGGAGATAAGGGCATCGGTGAGGCCCCTGCGCCGCAACCATGTGAGGAAACACCTAAGCAGTCGCTGGCACGAAGAAGGCGCCAGCGACTAGGAAGGTCAACCGCCCTACCTGATCGCGGAGGGCCGAGGGCTCCGAGGCAACCGAGCCAGGCAGAAGAACCAACCTCCGAGCCCATTGCTCCATAAGAGCGGCCCACTGATGAAACTGCTCATCTGGAGTCCTACCTATAGGCGGGGAGGGACTCCGATGTGGGCGGCGATTCCGGAAGTTGGCGACTCGAAGAAGGAGACCGGCAACTGTAGCGATAACCGGCGTCGCGCAGACATACCAGAGGCGACCTCGAGTGATGCCTTCTCTTTTTGACCTGTGGGCGAAGAAGAGCTCGAGGCGGCGGTGCGCGACCCGTTTATTTTATGCGGCAGAGACGCCATCCCAGGCATCGGACTGACCGTTGTCGGAACCCGCTGAGAGAGGAGGCGGCGGACCAGCCCGGCTGACTGAACAGCTTTCATCCAGTCTCCTACCGTCACCTGACCTGCTCATAGTGGAAACTCCGTCCAATGAGGCGAGACTTCTTCAAGTAAAATTTAAATGTTAGAAAAATTTAACGAAAATAGAATAAAATTAAGCGATACTACATATCGTGATAAAGTTACAAAAACAAACTGAAAACTATCGCTAGTTTGATTTGACTCGACATATGACGTCGTCACTGAAGCGCACTTGCGAGCGGAAAAAAAGGAACTGAGGCGGTTGGAGGGGTCGTCGCCGAGATGGTCATTACCGCTCGAGCCGCTGCTCGCGGCGACGTGTCTCGCGGCGCCGTCTCTCGCGCCGACCCTCCAGCAAAAAGTTTGCTCCCGATGGGTCTTAGTGCCTCCGGCGCTAATCCCACTAGTGTGAATGAGTGGTGGAGACTTATGTCCAGGAAGATCTTCCTATTAGTCCTAAGGACTACCTTATCCCTGTGGAAAGAAATAAAGTCAGTCTCCACTGACAAGACTAGCAATTCACTTATCGTCTGGTAGAGTGATAGCCACTAGAAAAACAGTTTTCAAGTTAGGTACTTAAGCTCTGCAGAAGACAGAGGTTCAAAGGGGTTGCATTAACTGGGCAATGCAAACATTAAGGTCCCAAGCAGGGCGGTTCCCGAAGGAGGATTAGTATGGAGTAATCCCTTAAAAACTTGGAAAACACAGGATGAGAGAAACAGGGGATGACTTTCCTGCTGACACAAAAGTAGACACAGCTGCCAAATGAACTCTCAGGGTAGCTGGTCTGAGACCAAGGAATTAAGATGTACCATGTAATCTAACAAAATGGGCAATTCAGCCGATTCTGGGAAATATTTTCCCAGCACACCAAATGGAAAACCTTTTCCATTTAGAACTATAAAGTAACAGCCCTAGTGGAAGGCTTTCTGGAAGCCTTTAGGATCTCAAGAACACCCTGAGAGAGGTGTAAATCAGCAAACTCTAACTCCTCCAAGAGCCAGGCCCTTGAGGTTGAGAGTTGAGGTCCGGATACCAAACCCTTCCCTGGGCACAAGTCAACAGATTGTGATTCCTGGGGAGGCACAGGGAAGATGGACTGTCAGAGACAGAAGGAGTGAGTACCAGGGCTGCCTGGCCCAATCCGGGGCAATCAGAATCACCCTGCAAGGCTGAGATCTGATTTTGACTAGCACTTGAATAGGAGGAGAGAAGGGAAGCATAGAGGACTTCCTCCCAATCCAGAAGAAGGGCATCCAGGAGACTGAGCCCAGCACTGGAGGTCTGCAACAGAACAGAGGAAGTTTGTGATTGTCTGGGGCTGCAAAAGATCTATCTGAGGGATGCCCCACCTGGCAAAAACAATCCCCAGCACTTGAGGATCCAGGGACCATTCGTGATGGCCTGGGAAATCCTGCTGAGGGCATCGCTAGGACTATTGTCCTTCCTGGAAGATGAACTGCTATGAGGGAAGTGTTCAGGGAATGAGGCCAGAGACCACAACTTCATTGCCTCGGTGCACAAGGCCGAGACCGAGTGCCCCTGTTTGTTGATGTACCACATTGTTGTGGTGTTGTCTGTTCTGACTTGTATCACCTTGTCATGGACAGATGCAGAAAAAGCGAAGAGCTAAAAGACAGCTCTGAGTTCCAGCAAATTGATGTGGAGCAGAGATTCCTGGGGACCAAACTCCCTGAGTGGAAAGGTCACCCATGTGACTCCCAACCCAGAAGGAAGCATCTGTAGTGAGAGTCAGAGTCGAGAGGGGAAATGAAGGGACCCCCGCTCTTAAAGTGCTCTGATCCTTCCACCACTGGAGAGCTAGGATCAGGTTCGAGTCACTGGGACCAACTTGGAAAGGGATCTCTTCTCTGAGACCAAAGGTTCTCAAGTGAAACTGAATGTCTCTCATCTGGAATCTGGCTCCCTGCACAACGCTGTGGATGCAGCCATGTGCCCCAGGAGCTGCAGAAAGTGTCTTGCTGGTCGAGAGACCTGCAGAGTGAAGGAAGAGGCCAGAGCCACTAATTCCTTACCCTTTCTGGGGAAGAAAGGCTCTGGCTAGCTTGTGTCCAATTCTGCCCCTATAAAGGTGAGTACCTGGACTGGTTCCAGAACTGACTTTAGTGGGTTTAGCAGAAAACCAGGGTGAGAAGCTGCTGGGTGACCTGCAGGTGAGATTTTACCTGTTCTGGGGACTGGCCTACAATGAGCCCAGTCGTCTAGATAAGGGAAAAACAGCAATCCTCCTGCCTCCTTAAGTGGGCCACTGCCACTGCTAGACACTTTGTGAATACCCTTGGAGCAGAGGTAAGGCCGAAGGGCATTGCTCTGAACTGGTAATGACCTGAGGGCAGTTCGAATCTGAGGTACTTTCGATGGGATCTTCTGATTAGGACATGGAAATAGGCATCCTTGAGGTCCAAGGAGGCTAGCCAGTCCCCTGGCCTTAGGGAAGGTAAAATCATTGCCAGAGTTACCATTTTGAACTTTATCTGGAATACAGACCCCTGCCCTGATGCAGGGGAGGAACCCTTTCTACTGCTCTGAGAGCTAACAGGGATGAGACCTCTGTTTCCAGAGCGAGGGTCTCTGAAGCACTTGCAGGTAGAAAAAGTCTGCTTCTCAACTTGGGAAACTTTTTGAAGCTGAGAACCAGACCCTGGCTTACTACTTCCAGAACCCACTTGTCTGAGGTTAAAGAAGCCCAATTCTGACTGAAGTAAGCCAGCCTGCCCCCCACTGGTACAGGAAAAATCGGCCCTGGGCACCCCATCAGGGTGCCTGTTTCCAATAGCTTTAGGCTGGGGGTGGGAGCAGGTCTGCCCACCCCTCGTCTGCCCTGCCTCAAGAAGCCACTCTGAGCATAGGCAGAGGAGGCCTGAGTCTGGTAGAAAGGCCTGTGAAAAGGCCTACCCCTACCCCTGAGGGGGCATGCCTTTGAGGGTGGCTTGCAGCTCCTTAGCCTGGGCACTCTTGTAAGTAGTCCTATATTCATCCATCTTCTTCATGTAATTCTCTGTCTGCTCTCAAACAGAGAATTTCCCTACAGGAAAATCCATAGCCTTAGTCTGGGTATCCTGTGACAAACTAGCTACACCTGAGCCAGGCCAACCTACGAAAAGCTACAGAAGTGGCCATGACCTAGGGAAACATCATTAACATCCACAGCAGCATGAAACTGAACCTTAGAGGCTTCAATGCCATCAGCAGCCACCTGTTCTAGTTCACTAGCCAGCTGGCCGTGGGCCTGCTTGGCCAATTGCATAACAGTATCCCATCTAGATTTCTGATACCTAGCTACATAAGCCATATAATTTGCTTGCCTGAGTCCCAGAGAGGCTGCCATATACTGTTTTTTTTTTTTTTTGCCATGGCATCAATCTTCCTGGAATCCTTGTCAGGAGGATGTGAAGCCAAGGAATATTAGCTTTATCACAGGCAGCAGCCTGAACTACCCCAACATGACTGCATTGCTGAGAAGGAATTCTGTATCAGGGCCTGACAATGTATACCTTCTGTCCATCTTTTTATCTACAGGAGGCACAGAATTAGGAGCTTTTAAAATTTTAATTGTTTGTTTCCTAAAGACTTATGTAAAGGAATAGACAATCTCCTAGACTCTGGAATATCCATCATTTCTACAAAATCAGGCTCCTCTTGCTCATCCACAGCCTCTTCTAAAGGAAGCTGGAGGTTTCAGCAACTTTTTATAAAACATAAAATGAGATGGGGACTCAGACAGCATAGGGGAGATTCTAAAAGGTCTGTCTGGGGAGATGTCCGGTTCAATGGGCACACCCAGACCTTTCCAGCCACATTCATACTGTTCATAATCCTCCTCCCCTCCTCTGGTTCATAAAATTCCTCAATATCATAATCCTGAACCACTGGGACCGGACGAACCGACCTTTACCAGATAGTGGTGGTTTGGACGGACCCTGAGACAATGACTGGACAATTTGTATGGCTTTTGCTATCTCTGCAGCAGTTGGAGAAGGAATTTTGGACTCCAGACCTGCTGATTTTCTTGTTTTCTTTACTGGAATTGGTTCCTCAGAACCAGCTTTTCTTTTGCCAGAGGAAGTCTGGCCCTGGTCAGAGGGCACTCCCTCTGGTTTGGTTGGCACCGAACCGGGCTGGCCATCCGGGTCAGCGGACTTTTTGCCCTCTCTTTCCCTGAGCCTGCCCAATCTTTTTTCAAGGGTGGCTGCAGGGAAATTCTTACATACCTGGCAGTCTGACTGGAGGTGGTCAAACCCCAGACAATAAATTCATGTGGTGTGTGGGTCAGCCTTGGCAAAGACTTCCCCACAAACATCACAGTGTTGAAACCCAGTGGGCCCGGTTTTTCTTTTGGGTTTCTCAGACATAATGCCAGCCTAACCAAAAACTTGCCTTTTACTTGGCATGCAGGCAAGACACCCATATCGGTTCCTAACTGTGTCACGGGTATTGGAAAAAACGTAATAAATCCGTTTTTAGAACCGACAAGAACAGGAACCGCACTCTAAAATAGTAACTTTTAGTTTTAAATGAGTTTTAAACCCACTGATCGGTTCAAAACCGAACCGATAACTTACAAATTCCCACACAGACAAAACCTTCATTTACTTACAGTTACCACAGATAGAGCTTGAACCGACCGGTTTTATGGGTTAAAATAAAACTATTCTCGTTAAATCCAACCGAAAACACTTTTAAACTGAGAAATGAACCAAGCAGAAGGAGAAATCTCCGGAGCGACTGTTCACTGAGGCGGAGTAAAGAATCTGACAGTTCAAGTTTGAAATGACACAGATAGAGCTGCTCTCATGCCAAAATTCTATTTTGGAATGGTTTTAACCATTGCACTCCGGGGCAGTTCTAGAGCTGGATCAAACTGCTAATGTCTATAATATAGCAATACTTCATGCTGTTTGAAGATATCACTGGGATACAGAGAACCACCCGTTCCCCAGGCTCTGGAGCGGAGACAGGGTGGGAGGTCAGAATACAGCAAGACTCCATTAGAAGAAACAACATTACTATGGTGAGTAATTTTTTTTTTCAAACAACATGAAGTCTTGCTGTATTCTGACAAGTGCAGATTACAGAGCAGTGCCCCCTGGTGGTGGGCACAGACCCTACTTGGGAAATAAGCTCTGCAACACTGCTGTGCCAAACCTGGCATCACTTCTGGCCTGGGTGTCCAGGCAGTAGTGCTTAGTGAATGTGTGAACAGTCTTCCAGGTGGCTGCCTTACAGATATCTAGTAAAGGGACATCCCTTGCAGCTGCTACTGAGGCAGCAGTCCCCCTAGTGGAATGGGACCTAAGAACTGCTGATGAGTCCTTACCCAGCATGTTATAACAAAACTGGATACAGGCCACAATCCATCTAGCTATGGTCCTTTTAGTGGCTGGCCTGCCCTTACCCACGTCACTATAGGTAAGGAACAGCTGGGAACAGTCCTTCCTTAGCTTTTTTGTCCTGTCCATGTAGTAGCTTATGGCCCTCTTTACATCCAGACTCTGGAGCTTGCATTCACCTGAGCTGGAATGATTTGTGAAGAACACAGGTAATGTGATGGACTGATTAAGATGGAAATCAGAGACCACCTTAGGGAGAAATTTCCTATTGGTTTGGAGGACAGTCTTATCTCTGTGGGAAGCAATGTAATTGGGCTCCACTGACAAGGCCTGGAGCTCATTGATCTTTCTGGCAGAAGTGATGGCCACTAGAAATACAGTCTTCCAAGTCAGAAACTTGAGTTCAACTGAAGACATTTGTTCAAAGGGAGGCTGCATAAGCTGATCTATGCAAATATTTAGATCCCATGCTGGGGTAGGCTCCCTGTGTGGATGATGGAGGTGGAGCAAACCCTTGAAAAATTTCTTGAAGATTGGGTGTGCAGCTAGGGAAGGGCCCTTCCCTGCTGACAGATAGGCAGAGACAGCTGCCAGATGCACCTTTAAGGTAGATGGCTGTAGTTGTAATGACCGAAGATGTACCAGATAATCCAAAAGTGCTGGGAGACCGGCCTGCTGTGGATCCAGGCCTTGTTGGGAACATGAGAAGGAGAACCTTTTCCACTTGGAGGAGTAGGTTTTCCTAGTGTCAGACTTCCTGGACACTCTCAAGATGTCCAGAACACCTTCTGAGAGATGCAGATCTGCATATTCTAAGTCCTCAAGAGCCAGGCACTGAGTTGAAGGAACTGGAGATTGGGGTAAACGATTCTCCCCTTAGAGGATGTCAGCGGGTTGTGCCTCCTGGGGAGGCAAATCGGACTGGCCACTGACAGGGACAGTAGCATCAAGTACCATGGTTTCCTGGCCCAGTCTGGGACTATGAGCATCATGGTAGCAGGCTGAGACCTCAGCTTGACTAGGACCCTGGATATCGGCAAAAGGAGGAATGGCATAAAGGAACCTGTTCAACCAGTCCAACAAGAAGGCCTCCAGTGGCACCGATCCCTGAGCAGGAGGCTTGCAACAATACAGGGGCAACAGATGATTGTGTGGTGCTGCAACGAGATCTATCTCTGGCACCCCCCCACCTCCTGAATACTGACAGAAGGACTTGCCTGTTCAAGGCCCATTCATGATGGCCATGGCTGATTCTGCTGAGAGCATCTGCTAGGACATTGTCCTTCCATGGCAAGTGTACAGCTGACAGGGAAATGTTCAAGGAGTAGGCCAGCTTCCAAATCCTCATGGACTCTGTGCAGAGCAGTGAGGATCTCACTCCCCCCTGTTTGTTGATGTAGTACATTGTAGTGGTGTTGTCTGACCTGACTTGCACTACCTAGTCCTGCAAGTGATTAGCAAATGCCTGGATTGCCAGGAGCACTGCCCTGAGCTCCAGAAGGTTGATGTGCAACAGAGACTCCTGAGGAAGCCAGGTGCCGTGGGCTGTGTTTTCCCCCAGGTGAGCACCACAGCCTAGCAGGAAAGCATCTGTTGTCAGCACTAGAGAGGGGGTCTGAGGAAGAAAGGGGACTCCCACTCTGAGGTTTTCCATGTCCTGCCACCTCTGGACAGCTAGTAGTAAGGTGGGAGACACTGGAATCAGTTTGGACATGGAATCCTTCTTCTGGGACCAGAAGGATCTCAGGTGGAACTGAATATCCCTCATCAGGAACCTGGCCCCTGGAACTGCAGCTGTGGTGGAGGCCATGTGACCCAGAAGCTGCAGGAAGGTACCTTGCTGGTTGAGGGACTCGAAGGTGAAAAGACCCTGCAAGGTGGATGAGGGTCTGTGCCCTTCCTGGAGGCATAAAAGCCTTTGTCTGGATAGTGCCCAGCTCTGCCCCTATGAAGTCCAGAACCTGTACAGGTGTCAGGACTGACGTTTTGAAATTCACCAGGAAACCTAGAGACTAAAGAGTATACTGAGTGAGATCTAAGGCTTCCTTTACCAGCTGGGGGGACTGACCCACCAGCAGCCAGTTGTCCAGGTAGGAGTAAAATGAAACCCCTTGCCTTCTGAGGTATGCCACTACTACTGCTAGACACTTTGTGAATACCCTTGGTGCAGAGGTCAGCCCGAAAGACATGGCCTTGAACTGGTAGTGGCCCGAAGGTAGTTGAAATCTGGGGTATTTTCTGTGGGACTGCCTGCTGGGGATGTGAAAGTAGGTATCCTTTAGATCCAGGGATGCCAGCCAGTCCCCTTGCCTGAGGGTAGGTAGAATAGTAGCCAGAGTTGTCATTTTGAACTTCGGCTTTGTAAGATACTTGTTCAAGTATTTGAGATCTAGAATGGGTCACCACTCCCCATTTTTCTTTAGTGAGAGGAAGTACCTGGAGTACAATCCTCTTCCCCTGTGCTGAGGTGGCACAGGCTCCACTGCCTTTGAGAGAAGAAGAGTGGAAACCTCTGCCTCCAGCAGGGTTGTTTCTGTAGGATTGGTAAATTGGAGAGCTCTTGGTCCCAGTTTTGGGAACAGCCTGAAGCTGACAGTAAGACCCTGGCCTACTATGTCCAGGATCCATCTGTCTGAAGTGATGGATTGCCATGCTTGGAGATAGTAGGCCAGCCTGCCCCCTACAGGGATATGGGAAGTGGCCCGAGCAGATTCCTCAGGGTGTCTGTTTAGTAGGGGTAGCAGACTGGGAGGTGGAAGCAGCACGGCCACCACCTCTCCTGCCCCTCCCTCTGAAGAAATCTCTGGGTTGCTGGTAAGAGGGAAAAGTCTGGGCCTGATGGAAAGGCCTGGGGTAAGGTCTGCCCCTGGCCATGGTCTGCTGTCTCTGAGGAGTGGCAGACTTTTCCTTGACCAAAGCACTCTGTGAAGCCACTCTGTATTCATTCATCTTTTTCGTATAGGCTTTGGTCTGTTCTCCAAACAGAGAGTTCTGAGTCAGGGGAAAGTCCAGGGCATTATTCTGTGTATCCTGGGATAAGTTAGTGCTTCTTAACCAGGAAAACCATCTAAGAGAGATGGCAGATGTCATAGCCGAGAAGCTGCATCATTGGAGTCCACAGCCATATGGAACTGGGACTTGGATGCCTGTACCCCCTTAGTGACCAGCTCCTGAAGGTCTGATGCTAATTCAGGAGGAGCCTTCTGAGCCATCTGCTCAACAGATTCCCAAAGGGATTTCTGATACCTTGAGGCATAGGCCATATAAGAGACCTGCCTAATGCCCAGGGAGGAAGCCAGGTAAGTTTTCTTGGCAAGGGAATCCACCTTCCTGGAATCCTTGTCAGGGGGATGAAAAGCCAGAGGAATGCCAGCTTTTTTGCAGGCTGCAGTCTGAATCACCACACATGGCTGCAGTGGCTGGTTAAAAATTCAGTGCCATTGCCAGCCAAGACATATTTTCTGTCCATCTTTTTATCAAGTGGAGGGAAAGAATTAGGGGTCTGGGAGATCTTAAGGGTCTGCTTCTTCAGAGACTTGTGGATAGGGATTAACAGCCCCTAGGAAACAGGGAGAATCATCATCTCCCTGTAATCCTCTTCCTCATCCTCCTCTTGCCTGGCCTCCTAGACAGACTGCTATAGGGTCTCTGCCACCTGCCTCATAAAAGAAAAATGGGACATGGTCTCTGAACCAGGTTGAGGAGGAGATTCACACTGAGGATGGTCAGGAGAAACCTCCGGATCTATGGGCTCACCCTCATCCTCTTCTTCATCATCATCATATTCACAATCTCATCCATAGTATTCCTCAGGGTCCAAAGGAACTGAAGGAATTGAAATGGCAGGCACCTGAAACAGTGGCTGCCCAGATGGTATCTGCAAAGGTTCACTGAAACTGGTCTGCAGAGACTGAACTATATGGATGGCTTTGGCAATCTCCTCCGTGGTTGGAACCACAGCTGGTTGCTTGTGCGGTTCCGAACCGGACTTCTTAGATTTTTTAGACAGAGTAAGGTCCGAAACGGACTCCGACCACCTTTTAACCGACAAGGGTTCACTTTAGCTGGCGGGTTCGGTACTAGGGTCAGATGGTTCAGTTGAATCGGACCCAACTTCCACAGAAGCTTTTTCCCTCCATTCCCTTAGTTTACCCAGCCTTCTACCAAGGGTAGATTGAGGAAAATTTTTACAAATATCACAGTTTGATTGCAAGTGGTCGAAACCCAAGCAATACAGACAGACCAAGTGCGAATCAGCTTTGGCAAACTGCTCCCCGCACTCAGTACAATGCTGAAACCCAATGAGACTGTTTTTTCTCTTGGGTTTCGGTGACATAACCCCTAGAATTTGACTGCTTAACCCAACGGCTTAGTTAGGCCAGTTAAGCAAAGCCCAGTTTGAATTTTATCCAAAAGTGGCTTAGTCAGGCCCAGATAAAAGAAAACTACTTTTCAGTATTTACCCCTGGTGGCTTAGTTAGGCCGGGTAAGAAGAGAGACACAGTTCTGACCGACCAACGGTTTAGCGCTGGGCGAGAAAAAATCTAGAGAAAAAAACTCGGTTTTGATCAGAACTTTGAACCAGATCCCAGAATAACAGAAAACAGTACTTTTACTTGAGAAAAGGGAAGAAAATGAAGTTTGGTTTCCTCAGGGTTGACGGAACCAATCAGAAACTGAACTCTTACCCAACTGAGAAACCTACACTATACTGAAGACGGTAGTTTGAAAAGAAACTGCAAGAAAATAATAAACGGTGGTTCGAAAAACTGACGAAACACTCTTCAGCCGAAAGCAGATGAGGAGCAATCTCCGAGGCATCTTCACTGTAGAACGACGTAAAGAATCTGATCAGTTACTAGAACATACCGAGGACAGTGATTTGGAAACCGAGCTCGAGCTCAACATTCAATGCATTTGCTTAGAGTTTAACTCTGTTCTCTGGGGCAGCTGAACCGGTCGGTCATACTGCACTTGTCAGAATAAAGCAAGACTTCATGTTGTTTGAAATTAAAAACAGTACTGTTTTTAGTTGAAAATAATAATAAGAAGAAGAATCAGTATTTATGTAGCACTTTTCATACACAGTGTATCCCAAAGTGCTTTACAAGCAATGCTAGACTGGTAGCAAAGTGACTGAATGTGTAGTGGTGGCCATATCGCACATCAATACCCACACACAGCCTGGACAATTGCATAATCTGGTTTTATGGGAAGGGGAATGTTGGCCAGGACACCGGGAATGTCCTCTACTCTTTGCAAAGAGTACCCTGGGTTCTTTTACTTCCACCTGGACACCCACCAGGACAGCACCCGGATGGGAAGAAGGGACCTCGGTTTAACATCTCATCCGCAGGATGGCACACCCCAGCAGTACAGCACCCCCCAATACTGCACTCGGATGCCAGCATTTTAGTTATGAGTCCAATCCCAGTGTGGGACAAGAACCCACAACCTTCTGATCCAGAGACAGATGTGCTACCACCTGAGCCACACCAAAAATGTGAGTAGCGTGAAAAATGGCAGTCGACAAGCTGAAGGAGTCCGCGTAGGTCCGCCTTGCGTGGTTGATGGAGGGAAAAGAACTGGGGATGGGTTGGGGGACTGCCCCTTTGGGGGCGGTTCCCCACTGGAAACTGCTAGCTAGAAGTTTCCTGTAGGGTCCTGGCACCTGACAGCTTAGTCATAAAGGTGTTACCTGCTGCAAGAGTGAATCTCGAAGTAAGATCTTTATTTTCAACAAATGAAAATTATGTACTCACTATAATCTTTGATCTTCCAGAATATCTTCACTATTCATTCCCACTTATGGGTCTAAGCTGGAGGAGGCAGGATCCAGTGGGAGCAAAGCCTTTTGCAGCCTAGGGAACTGATGTTGGTGCCGGCACCACCCCCAAGGCAGACGTGGTGACATCATGCTCATGGGTTGGTCAGTAACTGACATTGGTCCCCTTCCTTCCTCAGTTCTGTTAGCCAGGAGAAAACCTAGTGGGAGAAAAAAAGAGAAAGGGCTATAGACTCCTAGCAAAAGGGATATGAATAGGATTTAGGATAAAAAAATCATAAAAATAATAAAACCTGACTACCAACTGTACACGCTGGAGACAAGGAAGGAAAGGGGAGACATAATTGAAACTTTTAAATATGTAAAGAGGCTCAATAAAGTGGGAGAAGAGGGTTTACTTGAGGAAGGACTGGGTCAGAACTAGAGAGCACAGCCTCAGACTGCAAGGAAAAAGATACAGGGGCAATGTGAGAGCGCGTTTCTTCACAGAGAGGGTAGTGGAGCCCTGGAACAGACTACCAGACGGAGTGGTGGGGGCTAAATCAGTGGGAGAATTCAAGAGGGCATGGGACAAGCATATGGGGCTGAGTATCGGGGGAGGGGGGCTGACAGGGAGGGGGAGGAGGAGGAGGAGGTGTAGGGGCAAAAAAGGGCAGACTAGATGGGCTGGCATGGTCCTTTTCTGCCGTCAAGATTCTATGATTCTATGAACTGAGAAACTAAGAAATGGGCCTAAGTGGCACAGGGATAGCGGGTATAATAGGCAGGGCCTGCTAGCCACCTGAACAGAAAGGTAGAGGGAGGGCAGCAGCCCAGGCATATAGCTGTGGCTGGCCTAGGAGAGATCCAGAGTAATGTCCATGGACAGAATGGCAAAGGCCAGTTTTTTTTTTGGGGGGGGGGTTGTGCTCACAGAGGACAAGAACCAAAAATTAAACAAAAATCCATAAAAAGATAGTAAGGACATTGGAGAACACCAAGAGCACTGTGACTATCCTCCTGCCACTCCAGAGAGTGAAGAGAAAGAAGACAGGAAAGAAATGAGGCTCAGCACCAATGTGTGGGACAGCATGCAGATTGACAAGCTGAGCGTACAGACAAGATTATAATAATCATAATGATAAAAAACCTCCATAGCATCCTCCTGTCCTTGACAGTGGAGGTGAAGGCTGTACCTTGTTGCCAGGCAATGTTACCAGTTGGCAGAGGCTGGAGGCATCTGTAAGGTGGAGAGTGAGGTCTCCACAGCTTTTGGGAGTACTATGGAATTGCCTTGGAGAGGAAGAGTGTGGGAGGTGAAAAAATATCTAAAAACATGAGGTTTTTTTTGTTTGTTTTTTAAGGAAAAAAGGTAGAGACCCTCATCACTGTTTTTTTTTTATTTTGCTCACAAGCAAAAGGCAGGTAAGGGAAGGGGGTGAGAGAGCCCAATTCCCATACAGAGGACAGAGCTCTTTCCCCAAGGGGGGCCCTGAGAAAGAGTAGCATGAAGATGCCGTGTGCCCAAAACACTGGATGAGATGCTCAAAGACCTTGACTCTTACCTGAGAGGGGGTGGTGGGTGGGCATGTGAATGAATGGTGAAGATATTCTGGAAGATCAACAACTACAGTGAGTACGTCATTTTCATATCTTTCAAGAATCAGTCTTCACATGCATTCCCGCTTATGGGTCAGAGTACCAAGATTCCTCCCAATGGGAGACGTTGGCTCGACTTTAGGGGGAAAACAATTACCCCTCAGCTCTCTGGTGTGGGATAACCACTGGAGAGCAGGGATTTCTCACAGGTTTAGTGGGACTCAAGGCTGGTTAGGGACAGGTGGAGGCTCCCATGGCCTGGAAGCAGGAGGGCACCAGAACAACTTACACCTGACCCTATCAGAGAGAAAAACTGAGTCTCCTGGAAGTGCAAGTTGAGCACCCTATGTTATGCTAGGGGTGCCAATGGGGAAAGGTGAAGCCATGCCTTATGCCGAATGCAGACTGCTGTTCCCACCAGCTTGGAAGCTACCTTGTTGGTGTCATAAGATACCCTCGCTTGGTGCCTCACCAGCTCCAGGCCCTGGGCAGAAAGGAGAAGGGTCTGGCTGGTTGCCTCGTAATCTGACATGGACACCAAGTGCTAACTCAGTGTCACCCACAGGTGCTTACCGTAAACTGCCTGCTGTGCCTGATGTGCAGAGATGCACATCATAATGCGTGCTGTCACAAAAACTCTTCTACCCCAAGCATAGAGCTCTGCAGGGTTGGTCTCATGCACTGGGCGCCTAGGCCTAGAGGCAGTCCACAGCACCAGAATCCCCGAGATGGGATGAGAGATAGAGACTGGAGACCCTGTGAAATGCAATATCTGTGTTGGACATCCCTAAAGGCTAGATAGGGGGCAAAGGGATGGAGCCAGACATTCCTGGAAACCTCAGAAAAGCATTGGGGCCACAGAGAGATGACACAGGCATTCTCCCTGTATTCACCAAGGAGTGACAGCACCAGGGTAACAGAACTGCAACCTACAAAGTGGCAAAAACTCATCTCCTCCATCATCTCTGATAGGAATCGCTGGTACCAGCAGTGCTCAGCATCAGAGGAGAGATGGACTGAAAAATCCTTTTCCTCAGACTAGGAGGTGGGAGAGTTGGAGCTGGATTACAATAATGGTGGTGCAGGGACCTCAAGCCTGAAAATAGCCTGATCTGCTCTGAGATGGAATTGGTAGAAGACCTGAACCTGGGCCCCAAGGGACCCACAATACCTGGGAGAGCAGGGGGAGAGAGGGAGGCAGAGGAGGGGGGAGAAGGAGAGTCATGGGTGACCAGGTCCAGTCCTCTGCCAGGGCTGGAGGGACGACCTGGCAAACTCGCCCACCTAAGAATGACTAAAATCGCTGGACCAGTCCAGATGGTGCCCTTGGAGAGGGAACCCCCAAGCGGGGAGAGTGGAGCAGTGTACGGCCCACAGGGTGGCCCCAGTTCCCACCAGTGACAGGGCCAGATGGTTAAACATAGAAACACAGATTTTGTCAGCAGAAATGGACCTTTAGGCCTATCCAATCTGCCCCTTATCCCTGCCTATTCCATTACCACTGACCCTAGCTGGTCAAAGGTGTCACTCCTAACCCTGCTCCTCTACCTAATATTCCCCTGTGCCCGTCCAACCCATGCTTGAAGCTCCCCACAGTCTTTGTCCCCACTACGTCCTCTGGCATGCTGTTCCAGTCATCCACCTCCCTTTCCACAAAGAAGTATTTCTGCACATCTCTCCTAAACATCCCTCCTTTAGCTACATTGCATGCGCCTTATTCTAGTGCCTTCCTTTCTATGAAATAAACCCTCCACTTGCACCTTGTTACATGCGAACATACAAACCTGTCAGCAGATAAAGGCCATACGGTCTATCAAGTCTGCTCAAATGTGCAGCTAGCTGCCCTTATACTGCAGCTGCCCTCCCTCCCTTCCCCCCTCCAGTGACCCTTGCCCTTACTCTGACCCATCCTCTTTTGAAGCAGCCCACCATATTACAGGATACCACTTCCTCTGGTAATGTGTTCACATCTGCCACCACCCTCTCTGTGAAAAAGTGTCTCCTTATTTCCCTCCTGAACCTACCCCCCCTCCAATCTCAGATTGTGCCCACAGGTATCCCTCCCTCTCCTTAACTGGAAAAGCCCTCCCGTGTCCATCCTATTTATCCCCTTCATGTACCTGAAGGTCTCAATCATGTGCCCCTTGTCCCTCCTCTCCTCCAGGGAGTACATGTTCAGCTCCTTCAGTTTACTCTTGTAGGGCAAGTCCTCTAACCCGTGAATCATTTTTGTTGCCCTGTGTTGCACTGCCTCCGGTAGCCTAATGTCCTTCCTCAGGTACGGCTGCCAGAACTGCACACAGTACTCCAGGTGTGGTCTAACCAGTGACTTGTACAGTGGCAGAATCACCTCCCCCCACCTGGAGGATATGACCCTGGCAATACAACCCAGCATCTTGTTAGTCTTGGCAGCTACCTTTCTACACTGCGTGGAGTTATTCATTGCTCCTGCTATAATTAGCCCTAGATCCTTCTCCTCCTCCTCCTCCTCCTCCTTCTTAGCCAGCAGAATATCCCCTATCTGGTAGCTCCTTCTTGGGTTCTTTGCTCCGAAATGTAGCACCTTGCAATTCTTAGCATTGAATCCCAGCTGCCAAGTGTCTGACCAGGCCTCCAATTTTGCCAGATCATCCTGTAACCCCTGCCACCCCATCTTGGTGTCATCTGCAAACAGACTGATCTTGCTCTTGATGCCTATCAAAATGTCTGCTATGAAGATCCCAGATAACACCGGCCCCAGCACAGATCCCTGTGGCACCCCGCTTGTCACTGCCCTGGGTGACGAGAGCTCCCTTCCCACCACCACCCTCTGTTGTCTCCTTTGCAACCAGTTCACTACCAATTACTACCAGCTTACCACCTAGCCTCCCATGCGGCACTGAATCAAATTCTTTGCTGAAGTCTAGATACAGGATATCCACTACGTGGCCCCTGTCCAGTTGCCTGGTTACCCAGTCATAGTACTCCACCAAGTTAGTTTGACAGGATCTGCCTGTGACAAACCCATGCTGCCTGCTGTCCTGCAGCCCATTAGCCTCCAGGAGGGAAACCAGCCTCTCCTTCAAGACTGTCTCCATCAGCTTTCCCACGATGGATGTGAAGCTTACTGGGCTGTAGTTCCTTGGGGCCACTGTTGTGGAGGCACACCACATGTGCCATCCTCCAGTCCTGCGGCACACACTCAGAGTTCAGAGAGGCATTGAACAGGTCTGCAAGTGGTTCAGCCAGGACATCCACCAGTTCCCTTAGCACCCTGGGATGTATGCCATCTGGACCCGGTGCCTTGTCCACCCTCAGTACCCTCAAACCCTCCAGAACCCTGCCCACTGTGATTTCCCTGCCTGTCTCCTCATCCCCCCCCCCCGTGACCACCACCCCCTTTCTCTTTGGTAAATACAGAGCAGAAGTACTCATTTAATGCTTCTGCCTGTTCTGCCTTAGTGTCCACCCCCCCCTTTTTAATCCTCACAATTTGGTCTTTGCAGTTCCTTTCCTCCCCTCCTTGATGTACCGAAAGAAGTCCTCCCCATCCTTAATGCCCCATGCTAGCCTGAATTCCCAGGATGCCTTGACTACCCTCACTGCACTTGTCACCGTCCTTGACACCTTTAGGTATTTCTCTCTGTCCTCCCCCTCCTTGTTCTCTTGTACCTTCTAAAGGCGCCTCTTTCTCTTCCTACTTTCTCCATGACCCCCCTGCTCACCCAGCTAAGCTTCTTTGCCCTTGCCCTCTTATTCTGGACCCTCGTACATGTTGTTATTTCCTCCTCTATCCCCCTTTTAATGACCTCCCACCTCTGATTAGTGTCCATATCTGGAATGATCCTTGCTAGAGCCCTCCCCCCTCACTATTTCCCTCATCTTCCTGAAGTCGTCCCTTCTTAGGTCTAACACCCTTGTGACTGATCCTACTCCCTCTTTCCCCATATTTATCCTAAACCACACTGAGTGATGGTCACTCCCTGCCAGTGGTTCCTCCACTCTCAGCTCCCTCACGAACTCACCATTTGCCAGGATGAGGTCAAGGGTGTTCCCTAACCTGGTCGGCTCGTTGATCGTCTGCAATAGGAAGCTGTCCCGGAAGGTGTCCAGAAGTACTTGCTCCCTTCTATTTGTTGTAGCTGGGGTACCCCAATCCACCCCTGGCAGGTTGAAGTTGCCTACAATCACTGTACTGCCCCTTCTGCAGATCCTTTTGACTGGCCCTGCTAGTTCCCTATCTAACTCCTCGGTCTGAGAGGGCGGCCTGTAAACCACTCCCATCCTGAGGGTCCTATGTTTGGAGAGCTGGATCTGCACCCATAATGCCTCTGTGTTGCCTTCCTCCCCTTCCTCCCTGACGCATTTCAGACCTTCTCTCACATACAGCGCCACCCCCCTTTCCCTTTTACCCTGTCCCTCTGAAATAGCTTATATCCTGGTACTGCCAGGTCCCAATCATGGTAGTGGGTGGCCCGTGTCTCGGTTATTGCTGTCCTATCCACTTCCTCATCCACCAAGAGAGACTGTAATTCTGCTACTTTGTTCCCTAGCCTCCTAGCAGTCAATGTTACCACCCTCCACACCACTTCCTTTAACCCTCTCCCTACTTGCTCCCCCTTTTTTGCCACCCCTCCTGTTGCCTCCCTATGTCCCCTGCCACCAGCATGTGGGGAGGGTAAGCTCTTTTGTCCGCCCTGCCTGAGCATCTTGCCGGGCTTCTGCCCTCTTGCCAGCCCTCCCATTACTAGTTTAACTTCTCACTGTTTGCTAAGTACTCCTCCAGCTTCTGTTTCAGGACCCTCCTACACGCCCCACTTAAGTGAAGCCTGTACCTGGCGTAGAGATCCATGCCCTCCCATGTACTACCCCACCCCACCACCAGCCCATACCCTTCAGATGGGCACAAATCCCTTAGCCACGCATTAAATTCCTCAATCCACTGCTTCCTTGCTGTGCTTACCCTGGGTACAGTAGGCACCTCTTAGGTTACTGGTCCCCCACCTCCTCACAAATCTGCCCCAGCTCCACCCTCTCCTAGAATACATCAACTGTAGTACCTGCCAGGTCATTGGTTCCCAAATGCAGAATTATGTGAGATTTCTCCCTACCCTTCCTAGCATACTTCAGGATGGATTGCCCCATCCTGTCTGCTGTAATGCCTGGGATGGTCTCCATCCATATTCTACTATGCCTCTCCCCCTTGCTCCCCCATCTGATCCCCTTCAGAACTGAATCCCCCAGCACTAGAATCCCACCCTTGTTTTCCTATACTGTTTGCCCTATCTGTCCCTTGTCCCTTCCTGCCAGGTCTTTTGTTCCCAAGTGCAGCTCAGCTGTTCCCCCTTCCACCCCCATCTCTGCCCTCCTGCCCCCCCAACCCCATCTTCCTCTGACATCACCGGCATTCTGCACTGGTCCTCGCCTGCCCCTCCTCCCTGATGCATCCCTCCCCTTATCTCCTCCATCCCCTTATCTAGCAACCCTCTGTCCAGTTTCCTAGCCCTCACCCCTTATCCTTACCCACTGAAGCCTTGCCCACTTTCGCCACCCTTCATTGCCCACCGGGCTGCTAGTAATCTCATCCTCACCATCCCTGCCTACTTGGTCCTTCTGCCTTATCTCCTCTAGTGAAATCAGCACCGAGAACCTGTTTCATGACTCCCCCCCCCACTCAGAGTCCTCTCTGTCATGCTATTGAGAGGCCTGCATTTGAAGCCTGCTCTGGGGCCCTTCCTGCCCGTGCAGCCTATAGTCCTCTACCCCTCTTTGTCAGTACACGGAGGTTCATGAGGTGGCCCTACTGGTCCATGTACCTCTTCTGCCCTCCTCCCCCTACATCTGGGCTGCCAGCAATATTCTGGTGCACCCCCATGTGCCCTTAGTCCTGGATTGTTCCCCCACTCTCTTCCTTTCACTCTACCTATCTCTGCCCTTAACCACATAATCGCTTCCCTGAGCTGTTTCAGTTGTCTACACACCAGGCAACCTCCTGCTTTCCATGCAACCCCTAAAAGGATAGCTGCCCCACAGTTGTTGCAACCTACTACCCTCCTCATGCCCCCACCTGACCCCATGCCACCCATCCAGCTTGTCCCTGCTACAAACTGCCCGCCCCATCCCTTTGGACATTCCTACTTACCAGGGCTAACCATGATATCTGCTTTCCTTGTCTTCCCCTTTGTCCTGTTAAGAGTAACCTATCAGCTCCACAACAGCACCTGTGTGCGCCAACCACCAATCCTGCTTCAGCACCTCTCCTATAAAGGCCGATTAGCCAGGAGAGGGTGGGTTGGGCCTAACCCCCCTCTCGAGAGAGTCAATCAGTCGCGATTTGCTCTGGCTACACTCCCCAGCCTTTCCAGCACTTCCTCTGTTCCCCACACCAGCAAGTGTCCCAGCAAGGGCCTCAGCCCTACAAGCTCCTTTCCGTTTTGTGGCCCGCTGGCCTAGGAAAAATGATGAGCACACCACCTGGACAGTCAGGTAAAAATGCCTACAGTTAATAAGCCACAGTAAAATGCAGAGAAAAACAAAGAAATTGCATACTTTCCTCAGGGCGTTTCTTCCCCGCCCTTCGCCCCGATCTTCCCTGCACACTAGCTGCTCCTCCAGTCTGACGGCTCTACATCCTCAACCGCTACCCCTCATTCTGCTCTGGTGCCAATCCCCTCACCCTCTTCCTGCTCCCATTGCTCCACTTGCTCCTGTGAGGTACTTGTAGATTTCAGTCATGTCCCCTCTTGTTTTCCTCTCTTCTAGGGAGTATATGTTTCGTTCCTGCAGCCTTTCCTTGTGTGGCTTCCTGTGCATCCCCCTCACCATTTTGGTTGACTTCCTCTTTACCATCTCCACCCTTTCAGTGTTCTTTACGAGATGTGGCCTCCAGAACTGGACACAGAACTCCAGGTGGGGCCTCACCAGTTAGCGAGACAACGGCAGCTCCACCTCCCTTCTCCTACAAGAAATCCCTCTCCCAATGCACCCCAGCATCCTGCTAGCCTTTTCCACTGCTTTGTCACACTGCCAGCCATCTTGAGGTCATCAGGTATGATGACCCCTAAGTATCTTTCTTGCTTGGTGACTTTAAGCTCCACTATCCCCATCTTATGCACAGCCTCTGGGTTCCACAGCCCTAAGTGCATAACCTTGCACTTTTTGGCATTGAAACCGAACTGTCACTCCCTAGACTATTCTTCTAGTTTCCTCAGATCTCTTTGCATTCTCTCCACCCCTTCCTGAGTGTCAACCTTACTGCAGAATTTTTTATCATCCACAAAGAGACACACCTTCCTCCCAGAGTTTTCTGCAATGTCGCTTATGAAGACATTGTAGAGGACTGGTCCCAGCACCAAAACCTGTGGCACCCCACTAGTCACTCTCCTGTCGCCCAAGTGGCTATTTGCCACCACCCTTTGCCTCCTACCCTTTAAAAGGTTTGATACCCAACCTGTCACTCCCCCCAAAGGCTGCTTAGTTTCTTAACTAGCGAAAGCCTTTGTGAAGGCCAGATAGGCTACATCCACTGCTCTCCCTTGATCCACCTCTCTGGTAACCCAGTCAAAGAAATCTGAGATTAGTTTGACGTGATCACCCCTCTGTGAAACCTTGCTACCGGTCGTCCTGTAGCCCTTTAGCCTCCAGGTGCTCCACTAGCCTCTCCTTCAGTAGTATCTCCATTAACTTCCCCATCACTGATGTGAGACTGGCTGGTCCGTAGTTACTAGCATCCTCCCTACTGCAACTTTTGTGCAGAGGGACCACATCAGCCCTTCTACAGTCTTCTGGAACTTCTCCCATCTCCACTGAGGTGCAAAAAAGCACTGCCAGAGGGGCGTCCAGTACCATGCTCAGTTCCTTTAGGACCCTTGGTTGAATCCCACCTGGCCCCATCGCCTTATTCTCCTATAAAGCCTCCAATCCCTTCTGAACCATCTCTACCACTCCCCCCCCCCCGGTGCTTACTGCAGCATGATGGTCCATCTCACCCAACCTCTACACTGAAGTAATCATTTAATATTTCTGCTTGTCCTTGATCTTCCTGTGCAGTCTCCCCACCCTCCTAATTCTCACTATCCCTCCTCTTGTCTTTCTCTTCCCTCATACCTGAAGAAGGTCTTGTCCCCTTTTTTGACCTTCTTAGCTATCTTCTCCTCTGTTAATGCTTTAGCTGCCCTTACCCTCCTTCCTACTTCCCTTTGTTTTGCTAGACATACAATAACTCCCTGTCTTCATCCTTCTGGGTTTCTTTGTACTTTCTAAATGCTGTTTTCTTCTTCACAGCCTTTTCCACCTCCTTGGAGAACCACAGCGGCCTCTTCCTCCTCTTTCCCTTGCTCACTTCCTTCAAACAGCATGCCATTGCCTGGGGTATGCCCTCCTTAATTTTTCTCCATTGAGCCTTCACTCCCTCTCTGCCTTCATCCCTTTGAGGCATTCTCTGAGGTAGTTTCCCATTTCTTTAAAATCTGCCCTCCTGAAGTCCAGGATCCTCATCTTAATGTGTTTTTTCCCCTGTCCTATCTGTATGCCAAACCACACAGTAGAGTGATTACTTGTATCTAGGGGACTACCCACTGTGATGTCAGCATGCTGTCACTGTTTTAATTACCAGGTCCACCTTTGCCCCGTCCCTAGTGGGTTCCAAAACCAGCTGCCTGAGAAATGCTACTTATATGGAGTCAAGGATGGCCCTGCCTCTTGATGTAGCTGTGGCCAGGATACCAAAATCCGCATCCTGCAAATTAAAGTCTCCCATAATCAAGACTTACCCCTTGTTGAACATTTTGCTAATGGCTTCCCCAGAGTGCTGTTTAAATCCTCCCCATGTCAGTGGCTTGTATACCACCCCGTGCGAATAATGGCCCCTGACCGCTTCTCTATGATGACCCATAGTAATGCCAGCCCTTCTTTATCCCCTGTTGCCCCTGTACATCAGTGGCCCTTATACCCTTCTTCACATATAAAACAACCCCTCTGCCTTTCCTCCCTGACTTGTTCTTCCAGACCATGGTATAGCCTGGGATGGCTACTACCCAGCTGTGGTTGTCCATACACCGTGATTCCATTATGATCACCAGATCCAGGTCTGCCTCCGCAATGATTACCTCAAGGTCAAGTATTTTGTTTCCCAGACTCCTTGTGTTGGCACACATGGCTGTCTATTCTCTTTGTCCCTATCTCCCTCTAACTTGCCTCCCCTTTCTGCTTTCTCCCTTGCCCCTCCATTACCCTGGTCCTGCCTTTCCCTGTTATGTTGTCCTCCTGCCTTCCCTCCTTCCCCTCTTTTCCAACTGAATTTTCTCCTCCAGACTTCAGCTAGGACTTGAACCCCGGCCACACTGAATACCCTTCCAGTTGTGCTACCAGCTGCACCAACAAGGTAAACTGGAAACTGGGCTGTCCCAGAACACATTACTCTTTCTCCAATGCACAACCTGGGGGCTGCACAGATAATTACATTTTCAGTCACTAGAGTGCAGTGTGCATATTTATGGAACACATACAAACAGAGGGGATGAAGAAGTAAGTGCCTCAGCTGGGACTTGAACCCAGGCCACCTGGAATACCATTCTGGTTGCGCTACCAGCTGCGCCACCAAAGCAACTGGAAACTGGGCCATCCTGGAACACATTACTCTTTCTCTAATGCAAAACCTGGGACTTCACAGGTGTGACCCCAGTTCCTGATGTAGTCAAAGCCCTCCTCCCTGCACCATGCCTTCAACCACTCATTGAAGGACCTGGTGTAGTGTTTGCCTAGCCTTCCCCCGATTGTGCATGGGTAGCACCTCAGTGAAGGCCCCTGTGGAAGCTACCTGTTTAACTCCACTCCCCAGCTCCCTAAACCCATCCTGCACTACCTCTACAGCTTCTTTTGCCAGATCATTCATCCCCAGGTGGACAACAACATCCAGCTTCCTCCCTTCTCCCCTTCTCTGGAATCTCCAAGATATGCCTTCCAGTCCTCCCTGCTGAAGTGCCTGGAAGGCACTGTACTACTCTGTCCCTTCTTTCCCCTGCCTCCAACTCAAGCTCTCTAACTATGGAGTCTCCCACCAGTAACTGCCTCCTCCTTGGCTGGGGCACTCTCCTGCCCTCTTTGGGGCCTGCTCCCTTAAGGACCCCCCACCTTCTCTGTTGCTCGTGCCTCAGGTACCTCTTCTTGGCTTCCCATCCTGTCAGAATGGCAAAGGAATTGTGCAGCGGTAAGAGCTGAGGGATACTCTCCCTCCTTCCTTCCTCCCTGCTCTGCCTCCTTGCTTGTATCCTTTGAAGGAGCAGCATCAAACTAGGTAGCCCCTAGGTGAGGCATATGGTGTCCTGTACTCATACCAGTTCGTCCTGGAGTCCAGTGACCTCTGCCCAGAGAGGTGCCTGCATATGGGACAACACCTCAGTCTCCAGAATGTGTCTCTGAAGACTGTGACCCCACACCCATTACAATGCACCACTCCCATGCCTGAAGATTTGTTTATCCTCCTGACTTTTTGCTTCCCTGCTTTCCCTTACCAGTAGACTCCCTTATCATTAACCCCCCCTCTTGGCTTCCCTTCCGAGTCTCTGTTTGACCATTTAATAACCCTAGATAGGATTTTCCTTCAATTCCCTTTTTTGGTTCCTTAGTGACTTAGGATTATTGGTTTCCTATACTCACTTTCTGCTCCTCCCCTACCCATCCTACTGTGTGTTTCAATTACCCTTAGTTTGACCTTGTAAGGATTACCCTCCCTACCCTACACCATTGTTTATCCCATCCCACTGACAGTACATTCTTTTTAACCAGCAGCAACCAGTACACAGGTAGTGTACTCTACCTAATTGGGCAGGCAGAGTCCCCTGCTTCCTTCTGCTGATACCTGCCGATACCCAAGATGCCACTTGTACCCCTGTTCCACTCCTTCGCAGTTATACTCACTTGCTGGGACACAAACATGCTGGACACTGTAGGAGTGTCTGCCTTTTATTCTTCCCTATGGACCCCAAAGGGTGGTATTTTCTGCAGCAGGAAAGTTACTTAGATTGGTCCTCCTGCACTACATGACCTCCTCTACTGCTTTCCGCCCCTGACCTGGAGAGAGGTCATGGCAAGGAGCTGCTGTCCCAGACAAAGAACACTTCACCACAGGTTAATCTTGCTATTTGCCCCAAATAACAATCTATTCTCCTTCTGTCTGGTTCCATGTGATAACGGCGATCACAGAAAGGTGATCGCCATTTGGGTGAGTGTACATCGACGAAAATCAATTTCGGCAATGTACACTCAGAGCAACAGGGCACATGACAATTAGGTTTTTGCATTTCATGCGGGAGGCGGTGCCCCTGCATCCCTCTCCCAAAGGATTCTCAACTTCGGGGTATGTTGAGGGTGTGTGTGCAAACTAAAAAAAAGAAACCCCGACCTGGCGCAAAAACGAGTGCACCAGAGCCAACCCCGGCACCCTCCTAACCCCAGTCTGCCACCAACCCACCACACCTGCCAGCTCAGCAGCCCACTGTCATACTACATTCCACAAAGCCTCCTTCCCAATCCGCCAGTTGCACGACGTGGTCCCTCCCACCCACCCCGTGTGCGTGTATACATAGCGACATCCTGTCACTATATTCACTGAACCCCTATCCAGTTGCCCTCTCCTGCCTGGTAGCCCTGTTCACAGGCATCATGATTGAGTCGCCCTTTTTGAAAGTGCTCAATCGTGATCGCCATCATCACAGGCTACCCTTCTGTTTGCCCAAGTTCCAGTAGGGCACTTCACTTACAATAACTTAACTTTAGGTGTTTGAAAATCTCCCAGAACCCACAAGTTTGTGGGTTTTTTTAACCAGGAGAGAGACACACTAAGCTGAAGCTTATTTACAGGTGTGACCTGGGAGCACAAGGAAGTTAAGTGACTTGCTCAGGGTCACACAGTATGCAAGTGGGGGCTGTTTGTGCCTTCATGAAGCTGCAGCCACTCTAATCCACACTATTCTGATGAGAGGCTAGGCTCTGGGCTAGCACTGTGACTCCTGCCAGAGTTACCACCATCTCTGGACAAGGGATGAGCCACAGGCCCAGTGCCCTGCCTCAACACCTCAGCAGGGTTGACCCTGCCACATGAGCCAAGCCCAGAATCTAGGCCAGATTCCCCTCTAGAGTCAGCTCTGGACCTGGCACCTTAAGCAGCAATGAACTCGGTCCTGCCACCACAAATGGCACTGGAATCAGACCCAGTACAGGAATGGCACCAGAACCTGAACCTGCACTGCAAACAGCACCAAAGGGGTTCCTGTTGCTGTCCCCAGTACCAGCCTGAGCGACAAACCTAGGGGAGACTCCTAGTCCCAAGACAGACTCAGAATCAGGCTCAGGAAGGTTTCCTTCCTCACCAGCCCTGTCTGTAGACCCAAGGTTAGCACCATCATCCTCCTCCGAGTCATCCAAGTGTTCAGGGGAAGAGATACCAATAACCTCCAGGTCCACGACAGGGTCGGCTCCGGAACCATTTCCTCTTCTGGCACCACGAGTGGTGCCAGAAGGGGGGCCTGGTCTTCTGGTGAGTGCAGCCTTACTCACCAGTACCGGCCTTAGAACTAAGAGCTGAGGCAGCACTGGGCTGCAACAACAAAGTGCCCACTGATGTAGACTGAGTATATAGCTTTGGCCTCTTCACTGGGAGCATCCGCTACCCCAGAGGGGCAGAAGACTGAGGGGTACTCAGTTCCCCCCCAGAAGACGTCAACTGTCCTTCAGACTCTCCCAGGCCCTCTGATATCTCAGAAAGGCAAGCATAGGGATCAATATATGTAGTACTGGGAAGGGGCTCAGGGGATGAACACAGGGACCTTACCTTAGCGTTCCTTGTGCAATGTCTGCCTCTGAAGGTAGGTGGATCATAATCCCACCTCCATGCATGCTTCTCGAGGGTGCGATAGTCCATGGAGAAGCAGGTGCTGCACCATGTTATGGTTGGCACCAAGACAGGTCTAGCGGTTGTCATGTCGGTCCTGAATGGTAGTATGACGTCCACAGGGGCACCGACGCATGTGGTGGGGGTGCCATGGTTCTTCTTCTTGGCCTTCTTGCCTTTTCAGTCCTCAGGACCAGACATGGTGACATGGAAAAAACAATGAAAATAAGAAAAGGAAAGAGTTTGGTGCCAGACTAGACATTAAAATAAAAAAGTGCGACAGTGAAGAAACCTGGTGCCGTCAAAAAACGGTGTTGAACTAGGCAGCAACAAACCAAGGAAAGAGTGACGCAGTTGGATGAACGCTGTTCCCATGGTGTGCACTTGGCAGTGGGAAAAACAAGGATGGGAGGGGGCTGGCATCAGTTACTGGCCAATCAACGAGTGCGACATAACCACATCTCCCTTGAGTGTGGCGCCGGCACTGACACTGGTCCCCTAGACTGCAAAAGACTTCATTCCCACTGGGTCCGGGTGCCTCTGGCTTAGACCCATAAGTTGGAATGAATGGTGAAGACTGATTCCGGGAAGCTCTATCTGAAATACACAAATATTGTGTAGTTTATGTTTGGTTTCTATTCTGCATAAATGTATACTAAGTTCTGTTTAGTTAACGCTATTTTTCTGACAAACTGAAATACAGGAAGCCTTAAAATGCACAGTGATTGACACTTTTATGTTACCTTTAATGAAAACTGATAGATGGGATTGATTTTGTTGAGGTCATTCAGTATAAAATAAAGTAAGGATGCTCTCACTGCAGCAGGCCTGTAGTTTTCTCTGGCTTCATTAATTTTAACTTCTGTGATTTTTGCTTCAGCAACCTGCAAAATACAATCTATTTACTGCTGAGATCCAAAAAGTGAAAAGCCACAACTCTCTAGGGGATACTCTTTAAAAAATTATCTTGGTTAAGCTAAGATGGGTGTGTAATCTCCACCACCAATGTGGGGGTTTAACCGATGGCTTCACCAAGCTCCAGCAGACTGCTGCCAACTTTCTGCCTTCTCCTGGAACAAGGACTGGGACTGTGTGCAGGGGGATCAGAACAGAGTTACTGGAGAGAGGTGACAGGATTTCCTTTTTTGCACCTTTTGTGCCACTGTGTAACTGCAGCTTTCAATGCACATCAAAGGCAGCCTCCCCCTACCAATGGTATGAGCGATCATACTCATGACTAGATAGGGCACAGGACTCCCCGTATCAATGCCCAGATGGAACCAGACTGAAGCGCAACTGCGCGCAAAGATCCAGGGGTATGAAGAAAAAATTACTTACCATAGTAATGGTGTTTCTTCCAGGGGATTCCTCAGTATGCTTAACTGATGCAGTTAGCCTCCTATGCTGAACTGCACTGGAGAGATTGAAATGTATGTAAATGACAGAATCACTGGCACATGCCAGTAATTCAAACTGCTACCCCCAGGTGCTACTGCATTCTAAACTGTTCAGATTAATTTTAGAACAGCTTGATGGGGTCTAACTCCTCCTATTTAAACTATCCTACAGAAAAAACTACCCTAAAGGTAGAAAAAAAACGCCCCTGCTTTGAGAAGAAATATAAATTAGTTTCTAACGTGGAACCCGTCACCTATTGAAGTACCCCAAAAATTTGCCCTAGATGGCTAAGCAGAGGGTAAAATGTGGAGGATGTAGAACCTTTTCTGGTTCTGGAAGGGGAAGGAGAGTTAAGCATACTGAGGGATTCCCTGGAAGAAACAAGATTACTATGGTAAATAATATTTTCTTCAAGCCCTAGGAATCCCTCAGTATGCTTAACTGATACTACCAAGTGGTATCTTGGGAGGTCAGGTACACAACCTACTTAGGGAAAAGGTTCTGCAGTAGTGCAGTGCCAAACCTGGCATCACATCTGGACTGTATGTTCAGACAGTAGTGCTTTTGTGAAGGTGTGTACAGTTTTCCAGGTAGCTGCACTACAGATTTCCAACAAGGGGACATCCCTAGCTGCTGCCACCGATGCAGCTGTTCCATGAGTGGAGTGAGCTCTGGGGCCTTGAGTGGGCTGCTTTCCAGCTTTGCTGTAGCAGAACTGTATGCAAGAGACTATCCAGCGTGCAGTTGTCCTCTTTGATGCTGGCTTACCCTTCCCCACTTCACCATAAGTCAGAAACAGTTGTGAGTGGCCTGACCTAATAGCTTTGGTATGGTCAAGGTAGTGGCTAAGTGCCCTCTTGACATCCAGGCTGTGTAACTTTAGCTCACCCGAATTGGACTTGGTTGTGAAAAACACAGGGAGAGTGATGGACTGATTCAGGTGAAATTCAGAAACCACCTTTGGGAAGAATTTCCTATTGGTCCTGAGGACCACCTTGTCCCTATGGAATGCAAAATAGTTAGGGTCTATGCAAAGGGCTTGTAGTTTACAGACCCTCCTAGCCAAAGTGATGGTTACTAGGAAGACTATCTTCCAGGTAACATACTTCAGATCTGTGGATTACCTATGACTTCCCGAAATCCACCTTCCCGACGCTCAAAATCTCAATGCCGGCTGCCCAAAATACGGTTGCACAACATCACGATTTTGCCCGCAGCAAGTATTTTTTTCACAGAGAGGGAGGTGGATACATGGAACAGCCTACCAGCAGAGGTGGTGGAAGCGAAAACAGTACAGGGATTCAAAAGTGCATGGGATAAGCATAAAGACACCCTGCTATACAGCAGAGTGGGGGGGGAGGCAGTCCAGGCAAGAGTAGGGATTGCCAAACCAAGTAGGGAAATGGGTAGACTAGGTGGGCTTTATGGTCCTTATCTGCTGACAGATTGTAAGTTTCTATGTCTCCCCTCTCCCTCTATTTTTCTGAGGAGTACATGTTGAGATCCTTCAACTGTTCCTCATAGGATTTCAGATGCAGTCCATGTACCATCTTTGTAGCTTTCATTTGCACCGCCTCCAGTCTATCCACATCCTTTCTAAGATGTGGTCGCCAGAACTGTATGCAGTATTCTAGGTGCGGCCTTACCAGTGATCTATAGAATGGCACCACAACGTCCCTGTTTCTACTGGTAATTCCCCTTGCTATGCATCCCAGCATACCATTTGCCTTCAGTGCTGCTTTCTCTCATTGCTTGGTCTTTTTGAGGTCATCCTTTATAATCACCCCCAGAGCTCTTTCTTGCTTTGTGGCCTCTAGTTTCATACCCCCTTGTGGTATTCTTCTCCAGGGTTGCCGTTCCCTAGATGCAAGACTTTACACTTCGTTGCATTGAACTGTAGCTGCCATGTTTTTGACCATAATTCCAACTTCCTGAGGTCTGCCCTTATCCTATCTGCCCCACCAGGGATGTCGACCCTATTGCATATCTTCGTGTCATCAGCGAACAGGCTCACCCTGCCCTCCAAGCCTTCAGATATGTCTCTAATGAAGACATTAAAGAGGATGGGTCCCAATACTGACCCCTGCGGCACGCCACTAGTCACCCTCTCTTTCTTCCAATAAGGTGCCATTTACCAGTACCCTTTGGGTCCTTCCACTCAGACAGCTTTCTGGATACCTTAAGGACCTCCAGGACTTTTCTGGAGAACTGGAGATTATAAATCTCTAGGTCCTCAAGAGCCAAGTCTTGAGGTGAAGTGACCTAAGATCGGGGTACAGAATCCTGCCTTGGGACATGGTGAGCAAATTGTACCTCTGAGGGAGATGAACAGACTGTGTGACTGACAGGGCTAGCAGGAGGGAGTACCATAGTTGTCTGGCCCAGTCCGGGGCCACCAGAGTCATGGTTGATCATGGTTGCTGACTGGCATCTCAGTTTGAGGAGAACTCTCACCAACAGGGGGAAAGGGGGGGAGCATACAGGAACCTCCCCATCCAATCCAGAGCCAGGGCATCCAGAGGTACTGTGCCCATTGCTGGGGCCCTGCAGCAAAACTCAGGGAGCTGGTGATTCTCCCTGGAAGCAAAAATATCTATTTCTGGAGTACCCCACCTCCTGAAGACAGTGTCCAGTAGTACCTGTTTGTTCAGGGACCACTCGTGGTGGTTCTGGTTGATTCTGCTGAGAGAGTCTACCGGGATGTTGTCCTTTCCTGGAAGGTGAATTGCAGATAGAGTGATCTGACTGGAGTAGGCCAGGCTCCAGATTTTCATAGCCTCTGTGCACAGCTTGGTGGATCTGGTTCCACCCTGCTTGTGTACGTAGTACATTGTGGTGGTGTTGTCTGTCCTGACCTGCACAGATTTTCCTTGGATCTGGGGGGCAAAGGACTGCAGAGCAAGAAAAACTGTTCTGAGTTCCAGCAGGTTGATGTGCAAGTTTGACTCCTGAAGAGTCCAGGTACCACTTATCATAAGGTTGTCCAGATGTGCTCCCAACCCAAGAGGGAGGCGTCTGTTGTGAAAATGATAATGGGAGCCTGCTGCTGGAAGGGCAGTCCTTCCCTGAGATTGTCTCTTTCCTAGCACCACTTAAGAGTCTGAAGGAAGGACTTTGTCACTTTTAGAACCAGCTTGGAGAATGAGTCCCTACTCTGGGACCAAAGGGATCTCAGAACTGTATGTCCCACATTTAGAATCTGCCACCTGGGACCACCATTGTGGTGGCAGCCATGTGGCCTAAGAGCTGCAAGAAGTGTCTTGTTGATCTGGGTTGCCCTGGGATGAATCAGCTTGCCAGGGCCAATATACTGTCTACCCTGTCCTGTGGCAGAAATGCTGTCCCCTGCAGGGTGTTTAACTCTGCTCCTATAAACTCCAGGATCTGTACAGGCTCTGTCTGAGATTTTTGGGGGTTTATAAGAAAAAACAAAGATTCTAGGGTGTACTATGTCAAGCTGAGGGAGTCCTTGACCTACTGGAAGGACTCTCAGATGACTAGCCAGTCATCCAAATAAGGGAACACTGTGACCCCTAATCTCCTGAGATGTGCCACTACCACTGCTAGGAACTTTGTGAACACCCTGAGGGCTGAAGAGAGCCCGAAGAGGAGGGCTGAGAACTGGTAATGACCTGAGGGTAACTTGAATCTCACGTACTTTCTGTGACTGGGCCTGATTGGGATGTGGAAATATGCATTCTTCAGGCCCTTCCAGTTAACAGGGCATCGTTGGCAGTGCACCCGCCATTAGGGTGCTAAATAATGGAATTTGCCCCCCTCCCAGAGGCCCCCAGATTAGAATATTTAGAAGGATAAGTGTGAGGGGCACAGCACCCACAAAAAGAGGGAACAGTGATATGGAAACATGGTGCCCTAATGACTGGGGGCATTGCCGCCGGTATCCTGAATGGGTGGAACCTTCTTCAGGTCCAGAGAGGCCAACCACTTTTGTCGCTGAAGGGAAGGGATGACTATGGCCTAAGTGACCATCTTGAATTTGGGCTTTGTCAGGTGCCTATTTAGGGGCCTGGGATCCAGAATAGTCTGCCATTCCCCATTTGTTTTCTGGGTGAGAAAGTATCTTGAGTAGAAATCTTTTCCCCACTGTGTTATGGGAACCTTTTCCACTGTATTTACCTGCACAAGTTTTTTGACCTCCAGTTCCAGGAGAGTTTTCTCTGCTGTGGTTGCAGGTTTGAATCCTCTGTGCACCTGCAACCTGGGGAAAGATTTGAAGTTTAGTGAGAGACCTTGGCTCACTACCTCCAGGACCCACTTGTCTGTGGTGATGGTTTCCCATTCCTGGAAGAATTGAGCCAACCTACCTCCCACTGGGGTGGCGACTTGAACAAACACTTCAGGGGGTTTGCTTGGGCTGGGCCTGGCAGCTGGTGCTGGTGCTGGATATGACCGTCTGGAGGGCCTCCTGCCCCTGAAATAACTCTGGGCTTCTGGTAGTCAAGGGCTGCCTGGACCTGGGATAGAGACCCCCTACTCCTACCTCTCCTTCCCTGCAATCTGTTGGAAGTGAAGAGTTTGTCTCTAGAAGCATTCCTCGTAAAGATGAGCTTGTATTCCTCCATCTTCTACATATAGGCCTCCATCTTGTCACCAAAGAGCGAATTATTCTCATAAGGGAAATCTATAGCCTTGGCCTGGGTGCCCTGGGAAAGACTAGAGGTCATGAGCCATGCAAATCTCATGGAAACAGCTAGAGACATAAACCTAGAGGCAATATCATTGGTGCCAGCTGCCATGTGGAACTGATACCTGGTGACATCCAAAGCTGTCCTGGCAGTCTCTGCCAGATCAATGGCCACCTCACCTCTGACCTTGTCACTCATGGCCAAAACCAAGGGGGATACTGGGATGCATAGGAAGGGGCATCACAAGTAGAAAAAGGGAAGTGGTTATTCCTCTGTATAGACAGTTGCTGAGACCCCATCTAGAGTACTGTGTGCAGTTTTGGAGACCTCATTTACGCAAAGACATAGACAGGATGGAAGCAGTCCAGAGGAGGGCAACTAAAATGGTGCACTGTCTGCATTAGAAACCATATGAAGAGAGACTGAGAGAGCTTAATATGTATACCCTTGATGAAAGGAGGGACAGGGGGGACACGATAGAAACTTTCAAGTACCTCAAGGGAATCAACAAAGTCCAGCAGGGTAGCATCTTTCAGAAAAAGAGATGTGTAAGAACAAGGGGCACAATTTAAAGATAGAGGGGGGACAGCTCAGGGTTAATGTGAGAAAATTTGTTTTCACAGAGAGAGTGGTGGATGCATGGAACCGCCTTCCTGGGGAGGTTGTTGGGTCTAAAACAGTGGGGGAATTCAAGCATGCATGGGACAGACATAAGGCAATTGTAGTGGGGGGTGGCAGGAAGTAGGCTGTTGGTTAACTAGAATCTGCAGCTTATCCAGTAGGTAGGGAAATGGGCGGACTGGGTGGGCCAAGTGGTCCTTATCTGCCATCAAAGTCTATGATTCTATGTTTCTAGAGGGCCTTTTGGTACTGAGCTGTGTAGGCCATATAAGTAACCTGTCTGAGAAGGAGAGAGGCTGCCAGGCACCCTTTTATTCCCCACGCTATTGAATTTCCTGGAATCCTTGTCAGGGGGATGTGAGGTAGAGGGACCCTAGCCTTGTCACAAGCCACAGTCTGGACCACCCTCCTCATGGTCTGGGTGCGTAAAGAGATAGTCAGCACTGGGCCTGTCCAGTTGGTACTTTCTGTCTATTTTCCTGTCAACCCCAGCTTGACTACATCACCTCCACCCTAACAAGCCAGACTCCTGCCCAAAATGTAGTGCTACAAAAGGGGACTTTCTTCATATGACCCTCATGTGCCCCAAAATCCTTACATATTGGCATGAAATTCATAAAATAATGTTATCTGTTTTGGGAACAGCACCATCCAGATCTCCTTTGGAGTTCCTTCTGGGTGCAGACCCTGGGAGGAGGTCACTGGGACATGGACTTGGTATCTGGTTTCTAGTGTGAATAAAAGTGCGTAAGACTCTGGTCCAGTGTTGGACTGCTGCAGGCCCACACACAATTCCAGTAATGGGTGCATAACCTTCTACATTGTCTTAGAATTGAGAGGGCCTAGGCTGTCATCACTGGAGATACCCCAAAGTTTGAGCAAACCTGGTCTAAACTATTGGAGGCCATGGAGAGGGGCATATTTCCGTGGTGAGCTTTGGTTCAGCACTTGCAGGAGCAGGGGGACAGGGGGGCCTATGAGATGGGTTCCCTGTCTTGGGCCCTCTAGCCTCCTGGTTATCATAAAACTCCATTCCCATCCATACATCCTTAATGGTACTTTTCATATACTTATTTTTCTTCCTTAACTGTATTAACTGTATTACTAGACATAATGATGATTACTTTAGGTAACTTAACATCAATCAATGTAACCACAAAACTTTTCAGTTTTCACGGTTTCAATGAACTGTGCTTATACAATTGGTGTTATGTAAATAGTTTTGAGTATACTGTTGTACCTATTGTATATTTTTCTGTTGTTTTTCTACTTCCATTCTGACAATAAAAATATTTTACAAAAAAAGTTGTAGAGTTGGGTTTTTGCAGGATCTTGAGGGAAACCTTCTTGAGGGACTTATGGACTGGCAGGAGTAACCTGTTGGTAGACATCAGCCCCATCATGTGGAGGAACTCGGCCTCACCCTCCACTGCCTCTTGTGTAGAGAGGTCGAGGGTATCCACCACATGTTTGACAAATGCATAATGGGACGAATAGTTCTCTTGGCCACGAGGAGTGGAACAGAAGTCCTGCTCTGTGGAAGCCTCTGGTTCAATAGGCTTCCCTTCTTCTTCCTCCTCATAAAAAATATTCTGACACCTGGCTAGCAGAAACTGGAGTCTAGGTTGGAGCCTTTGGAGGAACTGGTGTACCCTAAAGGGAACTGTAGGCCTGGAAAGGCTGGAGGATGTGCAAGGCTTTAGCTATGTCCTCAGTGGGAGGCATAGCAGACTTGTTAGCTGACAGAAGCAGCACTCCTTTGACCAGCAAAAAATTCACACACAGATATAGTCCTGAGTGCAGGATCGAATTTGCTTGGAACTGCGGACTATAGCTCTTTTTGCTTTTCATGCAATCAGATGGACAAATCTTTGTTCAAGTGAGGATGTACCAGTGTTTATCCATACCGTACACCTTTTGTGCAGTAAGTGGATCAAGAACTTGCTTAACATTTGATGAATTGTCATGGGACACGCATGTAAAGCCTGAACTAACTGATACCAGTGAAGGAGCAATTAGCAGCAAATCAGTAGCTATGTCTGTGGAGCCACCACTGAACCAGGAAGAAGCAAGTTTTAGTTTCGAGGATACATTTACATTACAACAAAGGAAGGAGCGAGTGAAAACGAAGACTTAAGGAAGCACTACAGAGGGACAGGCTACAGGAACTGCTTGAGGTAATATTAAAAGCACATTCTTTAAACTTGAAAAGCTTCTGATACAAGACATTAATCTGAGTTACAATATAACCACATTAGAAACTTACTTGGAGAGAGACCAAGTACCGCAGGGTCTCCGTGTGATTAAAACTCCCGCTTGTGGGCTAGATCAAGTCAAACTAAGGAAGACTGGCTAAAAGTTTCTGAAGAAGCATCTATAGCGTTTACTCATTGGATCATAAAAGAAGATTCTGTTAACTATTTAGAGTTTGAAACTGACATGGAAACGACCAAAGCAGAAGAAGCGAATTTAAAAAACATACAGACATACAGACTTCCAACATCTTGATAAAGCATTAAATAATAAAATTGCCAGGCATGAGAAAGAAACTGTGGCATGTAAACAAACAAAACTGTTAAGACATAACCAAGATTATGAACAGAGCACTGAATGTATACAACCTAAAAACGTTAATGCAAGATCTAGAAACAGGGGCGCTAGAGAGCCGCATTTGCAACCGGTAGCTTCCTCCAAAGCTCTGCACCTCGAGCTCCCTAATATCACCTAAAACATAAGATAAACTCCTTTCTGACATAGAAACGCTCTAAAACTCGATAGCTTATTACCCGGTGAACAAGTGGATGCCAAACTTGCGATGGGTAGACCGAAAGGAACAGCTACGGAATCATCCCAAAAATCGGTATCCTTACCAACATCGAGTCAATCAGGAGGGCCGGAACAAGCAGCGGGCCTGAGTGGAGAGAAAGATACTCCCCCCTGGGAGATGGTGTTAAATGCGGTCCGAGAGATGGACCAAAAGTTGGAACGGGTCCTGGATCGCCTGGGTCCGCAGGATGCAAAAACTGAATCTACAACCAAAATAGCACAAGATGCTGATACCCAATCGCAACGGACCCAGGCAACACTCTCTAAAGCAACTTTGGAGATCAACTATCTACGTGCTCGCATGGAGAGGCTCGAAAACTCCGAGTGAGCCATGAACCTAAGGTTGGTGGGGCTCCAGGAGGATACTGAAGGGGCTGACATACTGACATACTTAAAGAATTGGCTAATTACCTCTGTTCCTCCAGACCTACAGCTTGAGGCAGATTTCTTAAGACAGGCATTCCGGATCAACTTTAGAAGGGCCCATCTAGATCGTGAGACTCCACGTACAATCCTGCTGATAACAGATGGGCCAGCAACCAGGGACAAAATTCTTCAATGGGCGAGGATGATTTGTCCAATAGAAATAGAGGGCCAGGAGATTAAAATATTCCTTAACTGGTCCTTTGCAACTCGGACCAGGAGAAAAATGTTTGACTCATTAAGGAAACAACTTCGGAGCTTAGGTGTGGCGCATTCACTTTTGGCCCCAGCCCGTCTGCAGCTGACCTACGGAGGGAAGGTTTACCAGTTTAATGATCCAGATGAAGCCAAGAAAAAGGTTAAAGCTTTTGCCCAAGAATTCCGATCGAGACCACTGGAGAATTCGGGACTGCCTATAGATTCTGAGGATGATGAGGACTGACCAAGACTGGTACTCTATATAACATTTTCCCTGAGATGACCACAAGGTCGATGGGTGCCAAAGAACTTACTCCAGGACTATATAGCTCTAAATGTTCCATTTTAAATGTCCCCTTTGGAGGGAACATGCTAGAAGGAGTACTAAAACTTAAGCACCATATGTTTAACCAGAAAGAATATCTGATAGAGTGGGAAACCGATGTAATATTTTTCTATGTTTAGATTAAGATGGTTGGTGACTGAGGGTGGGAGTGTAAGGAGTGGAAGGGGGAAATAATATTCCTTAAGCCGACAGATAATTAAGTGGGGATAGTGGCCTAGGGCTACAGTAACCATCCTTAAACTAGTACCTAATTTCGTCTTTACCCCACAAGTTTAATGTGGCTAGCCTTCCTAAATACTTGAACTGTATAATCTCCGAAGGAGAAGTTCTGGAATACACCCCATATGATGTAATACATGGCAACTGATAATTAATACTGATGCTAACATATGTTTATGACTATGTAAACTAATTCAGTTGTATGCATCATTTTCTATGGAAACATTGTAAAATGAATAAAAAGAAAATTACAAAAAGAAAAGATCTAGAAACAGAGGGAGGTCAAAGAGCAGAGCAAAACAAATGGTAAAGGGCACTGAAAAAGAAGAAATACAGACTCCAGCAGCTAAACCAGTTTCTACTGACCTTACCAAAAATTCCTCATCAGAGTCTTTTTAGAGGAAGAAAGAGGAGAGGAGAGGAAACAGACAAACTTGAAGGGGAAAGAGAGGAAGATGCTGTAGACACCAAAAAAGATTTCTCAGAGCACTAAGGAATCACAATTACAGATTGTAAATTTAACAACTTGTGAACTGACTCAAGCCCAGGTTTCACTATTAAAGAAGGACCTTAACTTTGTCCCAATATCCAGGATTAACCATTTCTCCATGTTTGTGGATCTCTTCAAACTTTTTAGAAAAATCAGGTTAAGATATTATTTTCGAATAAAGCTTCAAACACAGAAATTGCAAATATGGGTTATGTAGAACCAAGGCTGGAGGTGGAAGCGGAAGAGAATTTGGACAATCTTATTAAAACAGTACAAGAATTGGAGGACAACCATGCAAATGAGATGCAGGCACAAAATGAAGATATTAACTTGGATTATTTACTGGAGTTGACTGAGGCTGACATAAATTATGAAGCATATAGGGCATCTTTTCAGACAAGATTTTCAAAGGATGATGGAAACATTCTTTAAACGTAAATCTGACTTCTGTCCAGTTGTGTTCAACAATAGCATCACAATATTTGAAAACACTGTGCTCATTTAAGTGACAGAGCTACTAGTGAATAAGAAAGGTGACTTACAAAGAAATTTAAGACAAGCAAAAGAAAAGGCCACAAAGGAATTAATGGAGAACGATGATATAATTAAACAAGCGGACAAAGGTGGGAATGGGGTATCGATGGATAGACATAAACACAAGGGCAGGGTAGAAGTGCTGCTATATGACATAAAAAACTATCAGAAATATAGCAGCAACTCAACCTTTGAATTTAAAAATAAATTGCTCTCTCTTCTAGAAAGGGCAGTGCAGGAAGGGAGTATATCAAATGATGAATTTACATATTTGTTTTGTGACTGTCCAATTGTACCCACTCTATACTGCCTCCTTAAAATTCACAAGAACATGCAGGAACCCCCAGAGAGACCAACAGTCTTGGGGTGGGGTCCCTTACTGAACGTTTGTGTGAATTTCTGCATGTGTTCCTACAGCATAGTATGGTCAAATTACCCTCATACTTTAGAGACACTGAGGATACTATCAAGAAGTTCCAAGAAATAAACTGGGAGATGGGGTATAAATGGATTAGCACTGACATAGAGGCCCTTTACACCTCAGTTAGACACGCTGATGGTGAAGGGTTTCCAGATATTTTTTGGAAAGAGATAGCCATGAGACAAATGCTCCAGTAGAATTTCTGACTGAGGCACTGGAATTCGTGTTGTATCACAGCTACTTTGAGACTGACAATGAGTTTTATATCCAGAAATGCGGTACTGTGATGGGGGCCTCTATGTCGATTTATTTATGGGTCTTTGGGAGGAGGATTATTTGCAGAATAGAGAGATCAACCCATTTTCTGATAAAATAATAAAATGGAGTCACTTTATAGACAGTTGCTTATGCATTTGGAACGGGACCAAAGAATGTGCAGTACAGTTAATAGAATAGTTAAACATGAATGCCCTGAACCTAAGATTTCCATATAATATAAATGGCAGGGAGATCAATTTTTTTGGACACTATCCTCATGGGTAACTATGAGACTGACAACATTAACACAAAGGGTTTTAGAAGGGATACTTCCACAATTTCCCTATTAAGAAGTGACAGTTCCCATCCAACTAAACTAAAAGATTCAATACATTTTAGCCAGCCCACTAGAATTGAACAGAACTGTATCAGTGATGAAGAGTTTGCACACCGGGCAGAGAAACCTGTAGAGTGGTTCAGGGAGAGGGGGGTATAGAGATACTGTTTTGAGAGATGCACTGGACAAAGTAAATAGTAAAACACAACAAGATTTGATTCAGACAGATAATAAAGTAGAGAGGGACTGTAAACGAGGGAACCTATTACCTTTTCATTGGCGTACAAAACAATATCTGACAAGTGTGGAATGTGGTTTGGAAAAACTGGGATATCCTTAAGGGTAATGAAGGCCACCAGCCCGGTGGCACTGAGGGCTGAGGCGCTGGACGCCTTATCTTGTGTTGCGCAGACGACCTGGGTTTGGGAATGACCTCGGGTCATTGGGGAGCCGGCATGGGGAGTAAGGAGGGATCAGAACTGAGCAGCCAAAAGATAGCTCTCCTCTCCCAGGGGAGGTTACTTCCACCCCCCCCCGTAGTTCCACTCCCATCAAGTGGCGGTCCAATGGGAAGCAGAGGTGGAGGGGGCAGCAGGTGATTGCCAGGGGTGGGGCAGAAGGGGTGAGCCAGTACGACAGTGTGTGCGCTTCCACGCATCAAGATATCTGCCGTGTCCCAGGCGGGGGAGAAAAGCACAAAATTGTAACAAAAAAAAGGGAGGGGGTGATGAAAGCCTTAGAGATCTAGTTCATAAAACTCTAGAATCATATTCAGAAAGACAGCAAGTCTGCATAAGTTAGTACATGACTAGTTTTACAAAAAAGATTGCCCTAGTAATACGTGGCTACCTATGACACCCAAAGGAGTGTGCACAGTTCTATTGGTGGTGCTCATTCTTCGGAGCCTCTTCAAGTTCACCACAGCTGTATCGGCTCTGGCTAGAGTTTGTTTACAGGTGCATCAGTTGGACCCAGTAGCTTCAGATTCATGGACCTAGAATATGTACAAATGCCAGCTAGGGGTGGGAATAGGCAGAATCTACTGCTCCAAAGAGAAAGTTTTTTGATATTTAAAGTAGACACTGTAAAACCTAAGGGACTGAATGAAAAATGGGACTTGAAACCATTTTGATCCAAGAAGTAATAACTGCCTTACTAAGTTATTCAACTGCTTTTATGTGATTTACCTCTCATCTCCTGCAAAAAAATTCTCCCCCCTGCCCCACCCCCTACCTTCTTGGATTTAGCTGAAGTAGTGCCATTTATGGCAACTAGTGATTTATAAAATATTATTAATAATGTGTTATTATGTTTTCTTTTTAGGAGGTTCTCCACTTCTAAATTTTATTTCCGGGAAAGATGGCCAATGGAACGCTGATCATTCACCTGAATTATTCTGGATGGATTCTATCTACCCCTTTTCTATTTCATTCTACAGTTGAACAGGACAGTTTTATGTAATGGCATTTTTTTGTTTTGGTATTGCATAATATAAAATAACCTGCATAGCTTTGGTCAGATCCTAGTTTTGTTGTGACCCCAACTGATGGCTTTGGGTAGAAGGCCTTTAATATAAACATTTGTAAATGCATATTACTAGAATACTATCATTCTGATGCTTCACATATTTTTCTTTTGCTAGTAATGTAAATACTTGAGGAATTTGAATGTAGTAGATGACACTATATTTTTGGTAGTTTATACATGAATTTCCGAGAGTTGTTGTACAGTTTTATTTTTACATTTTTATGATGGCTTGCGCGCTTGCGCAAGCAACATCTTGCGGGAGTACAGGTTTGGGGGGCGCAGCTGCTGTTGGGCGAATGCAGGGCACGCAGCAGTAGGTGCATCCCTCATTCCCCAATCAGCCTGCATGCCAGTGCCACACCATGCATATATATAATGGGGTGAGCACATCTAAGCAAAGGTCCGCTGCAATCTGAGCAAAGCTTGTCATACGCGCGGTCCTTTACTTGCAGTGCTCACCACCATTATGAGCATGGTCGATAGCCGACTCAGGCCTGCCGACATATCGGGGTGCCAATCCCCTGTCGGTAACCCCCCGTGTTAGTGTGCAGACGGTAGCCAGCCCTCCCGCGCCATACTCCCCAATGTTGAATGCCGAGGTGTAAAACTTTGAAAGAAAGCGTCCGCTGCAATCTGGAGCAAAGCTTGTCATCGCAGGCGGTCCTTTACTTGCCGTGCTCACCACCATTATCGAGCATGGTCGGTAAGCCGCTCAGGCCTGCCGACATCGGGGTGCCCAACCCTGTCGGTAACCCCCTGCTGTAGTGCAGACGGGTAGCCCTCCCGTCGTCATACCCCCCAATGTTGAATGCCGGAGGTGCAAAATCCCTCGGCTACGGCCCCCGCTGTCTTTGTGAGCCCTCCCGTCGGCATCACCCCAATTGTTGAATGCCGAGCCCAGCCCCCTCGGATCGCGCCCCGCTTTCTTTGCCGATGGGGGTGCCCAATCCCGTCGGCATTACCCCCGTGTTGTGTGCTGACAAGGGTGCCCAATCCCCGTTGGCTACCTTCACAAAAAAAACAGTTAGGTGGCATGCTGGGAGCCCACCCCAGCGTGCCAAATGCCTGCAACATGAAAACTGTCCCATGATGGTTTTCATTTTTTTTCCTGTAAACGAAAACCGCCCTCTAGTCTATATGCCCCTCCCCACCCGCACCACCCACTCCGCACCCTGCCTCCCACACACCCTGTCTCACCCCATGCCTCCAGTCCAGTGCGGCGATCTTCCGTGGACCGGGAACATGTCTGCACTCTTCAAAGCCGACCGCGAACTGAGGAAATGCCGGTAAGCTGTATAATGGAGTGAATAGTTATTTTTCAACTTTGCTGCATATCTCAGGCATTTCTTGGAATTTTGGCACCAAATTTTCAACATGGGGTTTTTGGGGCCCCTCCTCATGAATTCTATCACTGTCATGGCATTAATCGGCCTCGAAAGGTGATTTCACAGTCACTGCATGAAATCACCTTTCGGGACCCATTAACGAAATGACAGTGCCAGTGTTCATGAGGTGGCCTCTCAAAAAGCCTATGTTCCAAATTTGGTGGGAAAAATCCAGCAAATGCCTGTTTTATGAGCGTGCATTGTGCAGTTGCTACGCAGGCTCGTAACTTCGTGCATTCACAATATTTTAATGCCAGATTTTCAGCACTGGCATTTTTGTACACCTCCTCATGAACAGTACAGCTGTCATTTTCCACATCCTGCCCGAAATGTGTTTCCGCACTTCCAGAGCACAATAGTGCAGTCGCAGTGGGAAATCAGTGTTTGGGCCAGATTATGAAAATGATAGTGACACGGTTCATGAGCAGAGGTCCTAAAATGCCTATGTTGAAAATTTGGCGCTGATACTCCATAAAATGACTGTGTTACGAGCGTGCGTTGGCAGATTGCACACACGCTCGTACCTTCATGCATTTGTGATATTTTCACTCTGGATTTTCACCATTGCCATTTTTCCCCACCTCTTGATGAACAGTACAGCCGTCATTTCACATATCCTGCCCAAAATGTGTTTTTGCACTTCTGGCACAGAATAGCGTGGTTGCTGTGCGAAATCACTTCTTGGGACACTTTGTGGAAATGACAGTGACACTGTACATGAGCAGAGGTGCTAAAATGCCTGTGTTGAAAATTTGGTGCCGAACGCCCATAAAATGGCAGTGTTGCAAGTGTGCGCTGCATATTTCCCACGCACCCTTGTAACTCCGCAAATTTCGTATATTTGTATGCCACATTTTCAACACTGGCATTTTTTTACACCTCCTTATGAACTGTGCAGCTGTCATTTTTCACATCCTGCCCAGCATGTTTTCCTGCACTGCACTACTAAACACCCAAAGGGACACCCTAATGCCTGTCACTCTCTGCGGGGTGGGGGTGGGTTGGCATCAGTTCAATACTTGACTGCCATTCCTATGCTGCATCTCTCTCTAACTCCTGCACTCCCAATGGCAGCAAGCCAACATTCGGTATTGACAAATGCTTGTTTGTTTTGGGCTACTGATGTATCTATGGTCATGTGATACAAATCAATGATGTCATGAGTTAACATAGAAACATAGACTTTGATGGCAGATAAGGACTGCTTGGCCCACCTAGTCTGCCCATTTCCCTACCTACAGGTTAAGCTGCAGATTCTAGTTAACCAACAGCCTATTTCTTCCTACCCCCACAAAAAATGCCTTATGTCTGTCCCATGAATTCTTGAATTCTCCCACAGTTTTAGACCACACAACCTCCTCAGGAAGGCTGTTCTATGCGTCCACCACCCTCTCTGTGAAAAAATACTTCCTCACATTGCCCCTGAACCCCCCCCCATCTTCAAATTGTGTCTCCTTGTTCTGGCACATCTCTTTTTCTGAAAGATGCTACCCTCTTGGACTTTGTTGATTCCACTGAGGTACTTAAAAGTTTCTATCATGTCCCCTCTCTCCCTCCTTTCCTCAAGGGTATACATATTAAACTCCTTTCATCTCTCCTCTTGCAGACCCTGCACCATTTTAGTTGCCCTCCTCTGGACTGCCTCTATCCTGTTTTTTTCTTTGCGGAGATGGGGTCTCCAGAACTGGATGCAGTACTCCAGATGGGGTCTCACCAACTGTCTATACAGAGGGATAACAACTTCCTGTTTTCTGCTGGTGATGCCTCTCCCTATATGTCCCAGTATCCCTAGCCTCCCTCCTCCCACAGCCTTTTCACATTGTTTGCTAACCTTAAGGTCATCTGATATGATTACCCCCAGGTCCCTTTCCATTTTTGTTGCTGTTACTACCTCCCCCCATTGTGTAATCTTCCCCTGGGTTTTTGTTTCCCGGGTGCATTATTTTGCACTTCTTTACATTGAATCTAAGCTGCCATACTTCTGACCATTCCTCCAACTTTGCCAAGTCCCTTCTCATCCTTTCCATGCCTCCTTGTGCATCAACCCTGCTGCAGATCTTTGTGTCATCTGCAAAGAAGCCTACTTTTCCTTCCAGTCCCTCTGCAATGTCACTTATAAAGACATTAAAAAGGACTGGACCCAGTACTGAACCCTGCAGTACCCCACTAGTAACCCCTCTTTCTTCAGAGTGGACTCAATTTACAATTACCTTCTGTGTTCTGTTGTCCAGCCAATGTTTTACTCAGGCTACCACCCTGGGACCCACTCCCAGGTCGGTTAATTTGACTATTTATCTTTTGTGTGAGACTGTGTCAAATGCCTTGCTAAAGTCTAGGTAGGCCATGTCCACAGCCCCTCCCTGGTCTACTACTTTGGTCACCTAGTCAAAGAAATCAATTAGATTCATCTGACATGACCTTCCTGCTGTGAACCCATGCTACCTTAAGTCCTGTGCCCCACTGGCCTCTAGGTACTCAACAATTCTTTTCTTCAGAAGTGATTCCATCACTTTCCCTAGCACAGAGGTCAAACTGACGGGTCTGTAGTTTCCTGCCTCTGTCTTGGTCCCACTTTTATGAAGGGGAATCACATCCACTTTCCTCCAGTCCTCAGGTACCACACCATCCTCCCATGATTTGTTCAAAAGGGCAGTCAGTGGTTTCATTAGTTCTCCCCTTAATTCTTTTAGAACTCTGGGGTGAATTCCATCAGGCCCCATTGCTTTGTCCACCTTCAGTTTTAGGAGTTCTTTTATAAAGTACAGTTACGTAAGAACTAACCGTAACAGTAGATCTTCGAGAACAGCTCTTGCAGCAGGTTACACCATTAGGACTGAAGCCGTCAGGCGCCAGGACCACGGAAATTTTCTAGCTAGCTATCTTCAGCGGGGACCGCCCGATGTCGGTCCCACCCTCCGGCGTCAAGGCGTGGTACATGAGAAGCGGTCCATAGCAAGTCCCCAATTCTCCACGGAACTCCGGCCCTTGATGACATCAGAAGGGGAGACCGAGGATCCACCGTCAGAAGGCAATAAGGGAACAAATTCCCGACTGGATCAAAATAAATTCGCTCATTTCCCAAATGACCCCCAGACTTCTTCGTTTTTTTTTTTTTTTTTTTTAAACGAGCCATGTCTCTTCCAAGGGGGATATGGTGGGCGGGAAGGTACCTGCTGCAAGAGCTGTTCTCGAAGATCTACTGTTACGGTAAGTTCTTATGTAACTGTACTATCTTACTTCGAGATACAGCTCTTGCAGCAGGTTACACCATTAGGACTGATTCCCAAGCAGTAACGCTTGCCCAAAAGAAACTTTGGGAGGAGGAAGAGGAAGAAACAGAGAAAAACCAAACCAAATCCTAACTCAGGACAAGGACCTTGCAACACCGCTAGGCCAAAACCGGCCCTTCGTCTAGAGGCTATATCCAGACTGTAATGCCTGATAAAGGTATGCACAGAGCTCCAAGTAGCCGCAGCACAGATGGAAGAGATTGAGACATTTTTGAGCGCTGCAAAGGAAGTGGCCACACCCCTGGTAGAATGACCCCGGATGGAACCCGGGAGGGGCTTTTGCCTAGACTGATAACAGTGTGAGATACACTGCACAAGCCAGCGGGATAAGGATTGCTTAGAAACCAGTTGGCCTCTCATTCTCTGCGCAAAAGAGATGAAGAGCTGGTCAGAAGCCCGAAAGGGTTTGTTTCTGTTGAGGTAATACCTTAGGCTGCGGTGAACATCCAGAGTGTGGAGCAAAGCCTCCCCTCTATTTGAATAACTCGGGAAATAGACCGGAAGGTCAATGTCCTGATTTAAAGTGAGTGTCGAAACCACCTTAGGCAAAAACTTCGGGTTCGTCCTCAGAGATACTCTGTCCCTGTGAAAAACCAAATAAGGCTCTTTACACATGAGGGCATGAAGCTCAGAAATCCTTCTGGCTGAAGTAGCAGGCAGCTAAAACAACGTTTTCCACGACAAAACGTAGCTCTGATCTGCGGCTGGTTCAAAGGGAGGAAGCGTGAGCTGTTCCAGGACAAAAAGGAGATCCCATGGAGGAACCGGGTCCTTGATAGGAGGCCTAAGGTGTAACACTCCTCAGAAACTCCCGAGAAGCATCCAGCTGAGCAATAGTGCGCTGCCCCACCGGCAGGTGGTAGGCCGAAATGGCGCACAGGTGCACTTTAATAGAGGAGTAGGCCAGCCCTGACTGGAATAGGGAAAGGAGGTAGTCCAAGACTGCCCCGATGGGACAACCTAAAGGGGAGAGGTCACGAGCCTGTGACCATAAACAAAAAAGGAAAATTACGTACCTACCGTAATTCTTGATCTTCTCTTGTATCTTCACCATTCATTACTTCCTGGGTGTAAGCCGGAGGCGCACCAATCACGAGCTTTTTTTTTTTAAAGTTGCTAAACGGCCCCGCCCTCGAGAGCGACGCTCACGCAATATGCGCGAGGGGCGGCTGCTTAGTAGCGACCGACCTCCTCCAACCCAGTACTGGGGAGCCGAGAGGCAAAATGAAACAGAAAATATAGATAGCGAGGCAAGATAGCCGAGGGATAGCAAAACAAGGAAGAATGACCTGAAAAGGAATAAGCCGATGGAGGAAGGACAGAGAGATAAGAACATCCTAGCCTAGGGTGCAGGGCCTCCTTACCTGGGCGACTCTAGGAGGAGAGATGAGTGAGGAAATGAGAAAATAGAAGAAGAAGAAAAGAGAAGAGAGAGATGGGATGTGAAGGGACAGAATGCCCACGAGCATAGGTGTAGCTTGTAGCTGAAGGCTCGACTAAGGGGAAGCAAAGAATCCCTGGAGATAGAGCTGAAGAGAAGGTTCACCGAACCCGCTGGGACAGCCTCAGAAGGGCATAGTCCTCATCTTCAACATGCCATTGTTCTTGACACCCACCTCGGGCTCCTGGCCGTGAAGGCCTTTAACTGGAGGACAGCCGAGGAGGGAAGAATAAAACCCCCGCAGCATGAGAGGCGCTGCTCAGGGGTTTTAGAAATGGAAAATGTAAGCCTTTCAGGCGTTCCAAGAAAAGCAGGACCCAGACTGACTGGCTAAGGCCGGCCAAGGCTTAGGCTGGCTAAGATTGGATATGGTCAGTAGAGCTCTACTGTAAAGATTGTCAGGAGCACTTAAAGGAGAAACCACTTAGCAAAACAGCGAGAAGGATAGCCTACCTTCTCATTTGCCTTCTTGTTTGATTTCTCCTTTTCCCCTTTATTTTTTTTTTTTTTACAGATAAAAAATTTTTGTTTTTTTTTACTAGATGCATGACCCAGATACCAAGATGCCTATAGCGATCGGAGAGAGTTCCTCAGCATTTTTTTTTTTTTTTTTTTTAGAAGAGAAAGGAACAGGCGTCTAGTTCCTCTGCTCTGGAAGCAAGAATAGAGGGGGAAGATTTCAGGCAACTATCTGAACACGGATTGCAGGATCAAAACTTGAATAGCCTGAGCCAGGCCAAATAACCCCAGAGGTATCTTGCCATAAGAATAGCAAGAGATAGTTGTGCAGTCTGATCGCCAATGCAATCCACGAGATGGCCCATGAATCTTAGAGTAAATAATTTTTCTGCATTTAAAACCCCTCCCGAAGAAGATTTTTCTTTTTTTTTTTTTTTTTTACTTTTATTATTTTTTTTTTTTTTTTGGAAAATGAAGCAATTTTCCCTATATTTTATATAAATGCAGAGAGAGGAAGGAGACGGGAGGTGGAGAAGCCACAGGAAGAGGCCACTGAGGGGATGGTGGGCGGGTGTAAGTAATGAATGGTGAAGATACAAGAGAAGATCAAGAATTACGGTAGGTACGTAATTTTCCTATCTTCCCTTGTCAATCTTCCCATTCATACTCCCTGAGTGATACTAGCTCCTCTTCCCCTGAGGGAAGAGGCCATACCCTGAGGAACAAGACCCCAGCCTTCTGTTGGTGAGAAACAGAAGGAAGACCCTAAAGCTTGACAGAAAGCCTAAGTGGGAGAAAGAGCTAGGAGGTGCCTCCCGAGACGCGAGGAGACGGAGGAGCCCCGTAAAAGTCTCCTAGCTCTGAAGAGAAAAGACGGTCCCGAAGGCGGAGCTGAATCACCCCACGCCCGGGCCAGGGTGACAACCTGGAAAGATGAAGCCATACGCCGTCCGCCTGATGCAGATCGCTGTCCCGCAAGCCTGGAAGCCACCTCATTGGCGTCTTAAAGATGCCCTTGCTGGTGTCTTGCCAGCTCCAGGCCTACCGCGGAGGGAGGGCAACGGCTTGTCTGGTTTGCTCCGTGTCAGGCATAGATGCCAGCAGCTGGGACATCATCGACCACAGATGCGGTTGTAGGCAGCGGGTGAGCCTGATGATGATGCAATACATGCACCGCACGAAGAAGAGAACACTCTTCTCGCCCCCAACGGTCGAACTGGAGAGAGTCCGAACCGGGTATGGGTCGTGCGCCAGGCACCAGCGCCAGAAGGAGTATCCAGGTATACCAAACCTGAGGACGGGTTGGGAGGGGTCCTAGAGACTCCAGAGGGCACAATACCTCGCTGGCAGTCACGCTTGGGCTGGGAAGAAGCGGCGGGGACTGCCATGACGGATAGGCGCCTCCTGGAAGGATAGGCCAGGAAGGTACCACCAGATGCTGGGCACTGAATTCACCAAGGTTCACTGCGTCTCCCGTTCGGTTTGTCTCTTGAGCGTAGGAAATCGGGAGATCCTCACCATCCTCGAGAAAGCGGCTGATATTCTGTGAAATCAGCATCGGAGGACAGATGAGCAGGGGTTCCTCTCCCTCGGAGGAGGGAGGCGAGGATGATGGGGAACTGGAATGCCCAGAGTTCCCTGCGGTGGGGAGAGTCGAAAAGACCAGCTCATGCATGTATCTAACATATGAGGGAAGGCCGCGGCGAACCCTGAACTGCCCCCAGGATAACGGACCCACAGGACCGATATGGCCTGGGAGGCGGGGTGGTGAAGACAGAGGGTGGGAGGGGCACCTCCGCAGAGTAACTGCTCTCTGCGAGGGCTCTGGAATCGGGAAAGGGCCCTGGAAAGGGATCCGGATATCAGACCAGGCACAGAGCGGAACTCTGGGGAGCGGAGCCTGGAAGAGCCCCTGGGAGAACCTCCCCTATGACGCAGCCGGGACTGCATGGATCCAAGGCAGTCCGCTGCGCGCCGGCCCGGAGGACACCCTAGAACCCTGGAGGAGGCGAGTCTGCCTTGGTTCTAGCACCCCAGATTGGCCAAAGAAGACCGACAACAGACCCCCTGCCCCTCAACCCCTCGGACTCCGAGGGGGCCCTCCTCCTCGACCACAGCGTCCCCTGTCCCTAGAGGGGCAACAGCACCCGTAAAGGTAGCTGTCACGAGCCTCCAGAGGGGAGCCTCCCCTCACGTCACCCCGCGCATGCACTGCCCCAGGGCTCCGACCACCCCAGCCAGGGAACCCTCAGGAGCGACAGAAGGGGGACAGGAGGGGGCCCGCTGTGCCGCCTGGCACCTCTAGCCACCGGGACCCAGACTCCAGTGGGGGGTGCCAGGATGAGTCCACGTCTGAATCATCGCCTCCGAGGAGGGCAGAGATCAACAGGACCTCAATACTGGCACAGGGGTCCCTGAGGCCTGAGACGAGCGGCCCCGGTACCAAGGCGCCTGTCGCTCCTTCACGATAACAGCCAGGACCTAGCTCACTATCACAACGGCCACAGGCGGCAGCCGCCTGGAGGAAGGACAGGACCCCAGGCGCGGGGGCGTCGGAAAGCGAGGCAGCACACCGCCCGGCAGGCGCCCGCCTTATCCATCGGCACATGAATGGCACTGAGGCCCAAAGCGGCACCGCCAGCAGCACCGCCCGATCACCGGCGCGTGAGCGGTACCCAATCTAGCAGCGCCGCCAGCAGAGCCGCTCAATCACCGGCTTTGAGAGAGCAGCGGGACTCAAAAGCAAGCGCGGAAGCAGCGCCCGCGTAATCACCGGCACCTCGGGCGCCAGGGGTCGAAGCAGCGCCGAAGGGGCGGCATCGAGTCCACCGAGCCAGGCCCAAAAGTCGAGGCCTACGCCACGGGGAGCCTGCACCTCGAAGGTGACTGCCCGGCGGTGTGGCGCGCGGCCGGGACCGGACTACCGACGCTCCCCGACACAGCGGAAGGGCCTCCTCCTCGGCAGAAAAAACGAGACCCCCTCTCCTCCAGACCGTATAAACCCGGAGGACGGGGAAAAGCCTAAGACCACACGAAATCCCTTGACGTCATCCCAAGTCAGGGAGAGGCTTTACCAGAGCTTGAGCAGCGGACTTGAGGACACAGACAGTCCATGGAGAAACAAGCGTAACATGAATCCATGTCATGGATTGGGTCCCGAGCAAAGACAAAAATCATACCCGGTCAGGCGAATAAGCCACACAGTAACACCGACGCATAGGGAGCACGGCCCGTCTTGACCGTTTAGCTCCGGAACCGGACGCAGGTAACAAGAAAAAGCAGTAGGAAAGCACACGGCGCGCTTTAGAAATAAAAAGAGCGGTCTTACCGATTGGCGTCGAGTGTGCGGAGAAAGAGTCGCCAGACGCCGGTCAAATATATGGACGCTCAGAGCAGGTGCTGCCTCGGAGCGGGAGAAACAGAACTGAAATTGGAGGAGGAGTCGATCTAATGCGCCGCCCTCGCGCATAACGTAGCGTCGCTCTCGAGGGCAGGACCGTTGAGCACTTAAAAAAAAAAAAGCTCCCGTGGACGGTGCGCCTCCAGCCATACACAAGAAGTAATGAATGGTGAAGATTGAAGGGAAGATAAAGTGCCATTTCATGGCGTATAGCATGTGAAATTGCGGCTTTCTGGCTGCAGAGGACCTCAGCAACCTCGCGAGAACCCATGTCGCAAAATGGCGATGTCTCCTAGGAGCCATGCATGCAGGTTCAAAGAGCGAAGATCCGGATGCAGCAATGAACCTCTCCTGAGACAGAAGGTGGGAGCTGGAGCGGAAGCGGTGGTTCCGGAATAGCTGAGCCAGCAATGGGAACCAAATCTGTCTGGGACAAAATGGAGCTACAGAATCATCCGTGCATGCTCCCTGCGCAGTTTGAGAAGAACTCTCTGGATCAACGGGAAGGGAGGAAAGCGTAAAGGAATCTGTTCACCCAGGAGAGGACAAGCGTCTGTCAGAAAACACCAGGCCCTGGATCTAGCGAGCAAAAATTGGGCAGTTTCGACGCTGGATAGACGCAGACAAATCCAGTTCTGGAGTTCCCCATCAAGGAACAGATCCTCTGCCACCTCCTGAAGAATTTCCCACGTGGACTCTGGCCTGGGAGCGACTCAGACCGCTGCGATCGTGTTGTCCACACCAGGAGCGTGTACAGCGATCAAGCTTGCGCCGTGTCCGATACCCAATCCCACACTCTCATGGCCTCCTGCAAAGGTAAGAGTGGCGCCTCCTTGTTTGTTGAGGTAATACATCACCGCCGTGTTGTCCGTCTAAGCAGGTATAGTGCACGGTGGAATCATGGAACTGGAAAGCCTGGAGTGCGTGAGGACCGCTCATCTCTGGGACATTGATGTGGAGATGAGCCTCCAGCGGCTCCATACACCTGAGACTTCACCCCATCCAGGTGTGGCTCCCACCCAAGACCTGAGGCGTCCGTGGTGAGGGTTATCTCCGGGACAGCGCTGCAAACGGGACGCCCTTGGAAAGCGACCCGGGGGCTAACCACCATTGCCAATCCCGAATCACCCGTTTCGTGATCCTGACTGGATGATGCAAATGGTCTTGCCTTTGGTCCCACTGCGCCTTGAGCATCCACTGCGTTATTTGCATGTAGAATTGCACGAGAGGGACTGTAGGAATGGCCGCAGCCATGTGTCCGAGCAGACGAAGGACCGATCTGGCCGGAGCGGTCTGATTCGTTGATAGGTCCTCTATAAGTGACCTGATGTGTTCCGCCCTGTCGGCTGGAAGGAAAGCCCTTCCCTGGACCGTGTCCAGCACTGCACCTATAAAATGCAGGTTCTGCGATGGTACCAAGACAGACTTCTCCTGGTTTATGAGAATCCCTAGCGATCCGAACAGATCCTGAGTGTCCTGGATCGCCTGCAGAAGCGCCTCTCTGGAGACGGCCATGAGAAGCCAATCATCGAGGTATGGGAACACATAGTGGCCCTTTCTCCTCAGAGTAGCTGCCACGACTGCCATGCATTTGGTAAAGACCCTTGGAGCAGATGACAGTCCGAAAGGGAGAGCCCGGAACTGAAAGTGGTGGCCTAGAAACTCGAAGTGCAGGAACCTCTGATGCGCCTGAGCTATGGGGATGTGCAGGTAGGCATCCTGCATGTCTAAGGACGCTAAATAGGTGCCTTGTTTTAGCATGGGGATCAGACCCGGAAGGGTCACCATGTAATCTTTGTAGCGACTGATAAGTTGAGGTCGCTTAGGTCAAGAATAGGACGGAGGTCCCCTGTTTTCTTGGGAACCAGGAAGAAGTGAGAATAGTACCCTAGTCCTCTCTGGTTTCCCGGGACATGCTGTATCACCCCCTTGCTTAGGGGCGTGATCACTTCTCACCAAATTAAGGTGCCGTGCTGACCCGAATACCAGGAGAGCAGAGGAGGCCTCAAGGGTGGCTGTTCTGCGAACTCTAAAAAGTGGCCGATGCTGACCAACTGAAGCACCCACCTGTCGGTGGTAATTGCCTGCCATCCCGACAGGAAGTTCATAATGTGACCCCCGACCTAATATCCTTGATCCTGAGGGCGGGGCGGAAAGGAGTCATGCTGTGGCGGAAGGCCCGCTGGCTGGGAGGCCTTGGTCAGGGCTGACCCCTGCTGACGGGCTGCTTTCCTGGGTTCGGAAACTGGAGCCCCTCTGCTGTGTGGTGGAATGGGCTGCTGCCTAAGTCCGCCCACGAAGTCCTTGGTGCCCTGCGAAGGAACTGCTCGCCGTACATTGCCTGACCGACGCAACGCTTTTCCGCCTCTTTTGGAGTTTGGTAATGATCCTTTCGGATGGGTTGCCAAACAAAACCTCTCCTCAAAGTGGCATCCATAATATTTTTCTGGACGTCCGGGTGAAACCGGAGACATGGAGCCATGAGTGCCTCCGAGGCAACGCCTGATGCTGCCGCTCTGGGTCAAGAGTCCGCATGAGTCGAATGCAGCTCTAAGAACTTGGGTCCCCACGCCTGAACCCGTGGGAGGAGCTGAAGCATCTCCTCCTTCTGCTCACCATCAGGCAGCTTCTCAGCCCCTCTAGGCCTTCTGTTCCCACAGGGCGCTCTGGAACACCATGTGGGTGAGATAATTCAGGGACCTAATGGCACAAGTAGCGGATGCGTCGATCGCGCTGCCCAAAGAGTCCAACTGCTTGGACTCAGGGTCCGATGGCAGGGTGCTCAGATGCTGCGGCCTCTGAGACTGGTCATGGAGGCTGTAATGACCAGAGAATCGGCCAGAGATGCTGTGACAGGTACTGGTCCCTCCTGGGAGCCCTGTACAAATGGTCAGCCTTCTTGGCGCCGATGGCAGTAGTGTGGGCGCTTCCACCCAGCCTTGGTGACATCCACAAAGGTGTCCACCAAGGTGCTTTCCCACCACAGGCTTAGGGTCCTTCTGCCAAGGTGCACAGGCCAGGCGTAACCTCTTGGGGTCCAACTCCTCAGCTTCCCACCCCATGTTCTCCTGGATATGACGTAAAATATCCATGAACGAGGGGTCATCCGGAGGAGACTGTGGAGTCTCACATGGGTCCGGTGAAGGAAGAGAGACTGGAGATGGGGATCTTGAAGTGGAATAATCTGATCCCGTGTCCTCCGTTGACGGCGAACAACGACGTCTTCTGGATCTCTTGGGGCTGGGCGATCCAGAAGAGGAAGATCTCGGCGGAGGTCTCCTCTTGGAATGGCAAGCCCTGGGAGGGGATTCAGGCTCCCTAGGGACAGACCGGGTGACCGACCTCACTGGCGAAGGTGGGGCCGGGGCTGGAGTTTGAGTAGGTACAGGAGGAGGAGGAGGAGGGGGAGGAGGAGGAGGAGGAAGGACTGCGGGTGCCACATCCTTCCTAATGGTGTCCCACCAATACGTGAAGAGGTCCTTACCTCCCTAGCTTGATGGTCCCGCGTCGACGGCTCCATGAGGCCTCAGGCGGCGAGGACCCCTAGGGGAGACTGCCAGGCCGGAATGCCCGCCTGGTCTTTGGGGCTGTGTCGATTCCTCCTCCGTGAGGACTCTTGCCCAACGCCGCCGGAGCGAGGAGCCCTCTGCTCAGGCAGAGCGGACGTCGGACCTCCACCCGATGTCCGATGCGAGACGGCGCGGCATGGCCGGCCGGCCGACGACGGCCTCCGGAGCGATGGCGTATGGCAGACAGTGGTCTGGCCGACGTCGGGTCCACCGGTCTCTTCAAGGGCGTCAGATCCAGAGTCTTCCGGGGGGGCACCGAGGAGGACCAGGCGTCGGGGGCCGAGGAGCGGGAGCCTGACTTATGATGATGGTGGTGGCGTTCCCCGGACTTCGCCACGGCCTTCGGGGTGGAAGAAGACGGCGGCCTGGCGGTAGGAGCCTGAGCAGACTTGGGAGCTGGAGCCGGGGAAGGGAAGAAGCCCTGGACGGGGACCGGTCCGACCGTGAACCGGAGCTGCGGGACTCGGAGGCCCGAGCCGGCGACCTGGGAAGATCCTTCTCTCTCCTCTTCTTCTCCGCGTGTTTGTGGGAAGATTCCCCCTTCGAGGACATGGCCGGTTTTCTTCTAACAAGAGCAGAAGGGCCTCTGCAGCCAATTCTGGTGCGGCTGTTGAACCCTTGGCACAGGGAGCAGGCCTTGGTATCGTGGTCTGGGTCCAGGCACCGAACGCACACGGAATGCGGGTCCTTGAAGGGGATCTGTTTTCCACACGCGCACTTGGAAGGATGACCGGAGGTCGGAGAGGACATCAGCGATGATCAATTCTTGAAATTCTTCAATTTTCCCGAAGGAAGTTCTGAAAACCACGCGTCGCGCGCTAGACAGTGACCGGAGGGTCGAGGCATGCAGTTCGACGGCGGGAAAGAACTGGGGATTCTGGCGGGACCGCCCCCTTATGTACCACGCCTGACGTCGGAGGCGGGACCGACGTCGGTGTCCCCACCGAAGATAGCCAGCTAGAAAATTTCCGTAGGGTTCCTGGCGCCTGACGGCTTCAGTCCTAATGGTGTAACCTGCTGCAAGAGCTGTATCTCGAAGTAAGATCCCTTTCTTCTGTGAAAAGACTGGGATCGACCCCCCTATCCAGAGTGCTTTTGTTACTTGGATTAGGCACCTCCCCCTCCTTGTCTTTTGTGAATACTGAGCAGAAATATTCATTCAGTATCCCTGCTTTTTCATTGTCCCTCTCTGCCCACCCACTGTCCACTCTGTTCAGCCTCACTATCCCTCCCTTTGTCTTTCTATGCTCCCTGATGTACCTATAAAAGGTTTTATCCCCCTTCTTAACTGAGTTAGCTATCTTTTCCTCAGTTTGGGCCTTTGCTATTCTGACTTCCGTCCCTGCTTCCTTCCGCCGTAACTGGTACAGCTCTCTGTCCTGCTCCTTCTATGTTTCCTTATACTTCCTGAATGCTATCTTTTTCTCCCCCTGACCTTCCCCGCCACCTCTTTTGAGAACCATAGAGGCTTTTTCTTTTGTTTTGATTTATTTGCTTCACACAAAGGCTTGTTGCCTCTGTGATGGCAGATTTGATGTTTCCTCATTGTTGTTCCACCTCTTCTTCTAGCCTGTTTGCTAGTGCTTTTCTAAGGCACTCTCCCATCTTGCCAAAGTCAGCCCTCCTGAAGTCCAGTACCCTCACTTTTGTATGGCTTGACTCTGTAGCTGAGTTTATCATGAACCACACTGTTTGATGGTCACTTGTTCCCAGATGGCTACCCACTTCTAGATCTGAGATCCTCTCACTGTCCGCATTTGAGAGTATGAGGTCTAAGATTGCTCCCTCATGAGCAGGTTCCAAAACTAGCTGTCTGAGGCATGCCACCTGTAGGGCATCGAGAATGGCCCTGTTCTTGGATGTGGCTGCAGCAAATGTGCTCCAGTTAACATCTGGCATATTCAGGTCTCCCATCAACAGTATCTCCCCTTTCTCTGCCATCCTAAGAATGCCTTCTATCATATCCTTGTCCATTCCCTTCCCCTGACATGTGGGTCTGTACGCAACCCCTGTGTGGATTGTGGTGTCATTTCCATTCTCTAAGGTGACCCACAGTGCCTCCTCTCCTCCCTGTTTACTCTTTTGTTCAGTTGCTTTTATCCCTTCCCTTACATAGAGAGCTACTCCTCCCCCTCTTCTCCCCTCCCTGTCTCTCCTGTAGGTTGTATACCCTGGTATGTTAACATCCCAGTCATGGTTTTCTGTGTACCATGTTTCTGTGACTGCTACGATATCCAGGCATCCCTCTTCCATCAAGGCCACCAGTTCAGGGAGCTTGTTGCCCAGACTACGGGCATTGGTACTCATTACCCTCCATTTCCTGATGGCCTTACTCCTTTTTGCTCCATCCCTGTCCTTATTGCCTTTGTCACTTTCTCCATTTACCCCAGCCCTTCTCCCTAATGACATCTCTTTCTTTGTGTTTCCCCTCACTTACTACCCTGACTTTTTTTTGGGAGGGGGGCCTAGGATTTTCCTGCTCCATTCTAGTGCCTCCCCTCTTGGCTAGTTTAAATGCTTGCCAATAAAGCATTTAAACCCATCACCTAGGATCCTGGTTTCCCTCCTGGACAGATGCAGACCATCATGCCAGTATAGGCCTGCATCACTCCAGGTGGACCCCCAGTCCCTAATGAAGCCAAATCCCTGAGCTCTGCACCATTTTTTCAACCACTGATTGAATCCCATGGTGTGGAGCATCCTAGCCTCATCTATGCCATAGACAGGCAGCATCTCTGAGAAGGTTGCCATTCATACTACTTGTCTAAGGCCCTTCTCCAACTCTACAAACTCTTTCTGCACTGCTCAAATCTCTTTCATAGCCAGGTTATTTGTCCCTAGGTGGACAATGACATCCAGCTTCCTCCCCTGTGCAGCTGCTCCGGCGAACCTGAGGATTCTCTCCCTGTCCCTCCAAGCCATGGCACCAGGCAAGCACCTCACCTCCCTCTTCCCTTCCTCCCCTGGTGCTACCTTCCTAACAATGGAGTCCTCCACCAGGAGTGATTTCCTTCCCCTGTGGGGTCCCATGCCACCCTCCTGTGGGTCTCCTTTGCGGAGGTTCACAGCATCCTCCTTGGTCTCCACTGTGGGTGCCTCCATAGAGGAACCATACTTTGCCAGAACAGCATATGAATTGTGGAGAGGTACAACTGGAGGGATGTGCCTCTGTTCCACCACCCTTACCTTCCCTGAGCCCACTGTGGTCCAACCACTCCTCTTTCTTGGCAACCTCTGAGGCAACGGCAGTGGCCTTGGTGGTCCCTGGATGGGAGAGGAGGTCCCACAAATCCTGACCAACTCAGCCTGGAGATGAACAACCTCCTCCCTCATCCCAGAGAGGTGCCTGCAGATGGGACAACACCGCATCCTCCAGAACGTCTCCTGGAAGACTGCTGCTCCACAGCCACTGCACTGCATCACTCCCATCATGTCTTATTTCTGGACCTTTCACTGTTGTTTGGAATCCTTATTCTTTCCTCTGTTTTTTTCTCCCTACTTACTTACTGCCTCTGTGCCCTTTAAGCTCCTGATCTTCCTGTTTTGAGACAAGAAGATCCTATATTTCTCAGTAGTCCCCATACTTGCTCAGAGGCAGACCTCCAGCAGCTGGGGTGGGGAGACGGAGAGAATACTCTTGTCCTTCTAGGATGGTGAGTCTTTGGTGGCTCTGTGATCACCACCTCCTGTTCCCAAACAGGAAGTTCCTGTTTTCAGTCAAATCCTGTGCCTATAAAGTAGAACTGGCTTTGGGTGGGGAAGGAAGGAGGGCAATATAGTCCCAGTAGAGAAATCCAGTAACACATCATCTCCTTCCTCCTGGTGTTCTCTGCCAAGTCTCTGGCATAAACTATCTAGGGCAGTGTTTAAATCTGGCTGTAACCTGGCTTCGTTCTAGTTAAGCCACTCCCCCTACTTAATAGATCTTTCTACACTTAGTTAAATTGCACAGATAACAATCCCCTTCAGCCACCTGAGATTTACACCTAGATAACTGCTCAGATAACAGTTCACTTCAGCCAACTCAGACAAACACACTAACTTTTTTGTTTTACCCTAAATTGAAGGTCCCAGTAGTAGAGTTCTACTTCTTTAGTCCCAGTAGAGAAGTCCAGTCACACAGCAACTCCTTCCTCCTGGTGTTCTCTGCCAAGTCTCTGGCAGAAGCTATCTAGGGCAGTGTTTAAATCTGGCTGTAACCTGGCTTCCTGTTAGCTAAGCCACTCCCCCTACTTAATAGATCTTTCTACACTTAGTTAAATTGCACAGATAACAATCCCCTTCAGCCACCTGAGATTTACAGCTAGATAACTGCTCAGATAACAGTTCACTTCAGCCAACTCAGACAAACACACTAATTTTTTTTACCCTAAATTGAAGGTCCCAGTAGTAGTGTTCTACTTCTTTAGTCCCAGTAGAGAAGTCCAGTCTCACAGCAACTCCTTCCTCCTAGTGTTCACTGCCAAGTCTCTTGTCGTTGAGTTACTAACGATATAAACTGAAACGTAATCCCTGTATGATTCATGTCCCATTGGAAGGCTGTATGCCGAGGCACTAGGGGCTACCTGCACTAGATGATTTAAATGGTGTGTGTTTGTCTGCATCTTTGCAGCTATAATAACTAGGCAAACTTTACCTGTTAAAACTCAAACTACATCTGTGTGTGGATTTTTTGCTGGTCAAAGGAGTGCTGCTTTTCTGGAGTGTCTTGTTGTTTCAGGCTGTTTGCCAGTGTCAGCGCACCACACTCTGTCCTGAGCACAGGAACGAGCCTGCTTGGAACTGTGGATTGTCAGCTGAGGGCTCCTTTGCTTTTTCAGCAGGAGGTACAGTGACATGTTTTTTATTTGCAGGAACCAGGCTGGTAACCTGTTCTGTAGTTCTTTTTGCTTTGCAAGAGTCCCCTTTATGGGAGGGTCAGGGTTCTGAGGACTCTTTAGGCCCTTTGGATTTAGAGTGGGAGGAGCAGGCCTCCTCGGAAGGTTTTGGTGATGACGAGGGGGAAGAAGCCATCTCCTCCAACTTTTTGGCCCTCTTTTTAACTGTTTTAGGGCAAAATTTGGAACACAAATCACAGTCTGCAAAAATGTGGCTAGGGCTGAGACACTTTAGACATAAATTGTGCCTGTCAGCTTTAGCCAAAATCTGAAAACACTTAATACAATTCTTGAAACCAGTTGGTCCAGTTTTCTTTTTAGACCTCACTGACATGCCCAATGGTCAGGAGGTAAGAAAAGGGGGGGAAGGGGAAATTTTTAACCAGGAAAGGCACATTAAGCCGAAGCTTGTTTCCAGGTGTGACCTGGAGCACAAGGAAGTTAAATGGCTTGCTCAGGGTCACACAGTATGCAAGTAGGGGCTGTGGGATTCAAACCCAGGTCTCCAGGTTTGCAGCTCAGTGCCCTAAACCATTGTGCTATGACACCATCCCAGAAGGAAAAAAAGGTATTCATGGTTGGTTCCTTTTATAAAAAAGGAACCACAAATTTTACTACAAAAAATGAAGAAAATATGAGGTTAGTGGTCTGCTTCCCAGAAAAAGGAACTGGAGTGAATTACGTAAATAAGTATAAAAAAGTAGGTGAAAAGCATGATAAAAACCGCTATACTAAGGGGTTTCTCCTACTCCCTGGAACCGCTGAGGAACCGGAGAGAAACACCCAAAAACTGAAAAAATCTATATAAATCTAACTAACTATACCTGAAAATAATACTTGGGACAGCAAAAACAAAAATAAATCAAACTTTGTTTTCTACACAGAAAACAATGAAGTACAGTGAAGCGCTGAGAAGAACTTTCCGAGGCATCTTACTAGGCAGGCGGAGAAAATGAATCTGAACAGTTTAGAATGCAGCAGCACCTAGGGGCAGCAGTTTGAACTGCTGACACATACCAGTGATTCTATCATTTACATACATTCCAGTCTCTCTGGGGCAGTTCAGCATAAGAGGCTAACTGCTTCAGGCAAGCATATTGAGAGATTCCTGGGGCTTGAAAATGAAAATTATGTACTCACTGTAATTCTTGATCTTCTAATAATATCTTCATCATTGATTCACACTAGTGGGTCTGAATCAGAGGCACTAGGACCCCACAGGAGCCAGAACTTATCAGAGGGCTAGCAACGAGGTAAGCTGCATGCGTACACGGTTCCACAAGGTTCAGCATGTGGGTGCAGGCTTACCTCTGCACCAGCCCTCAACCACCTCAGTACTTTTTCTACTGAGGAGGTGCAGCATCATCTAACAAATACCTATGCACATTGTCTAAAGACATAAGATAGCCTGCCTTGTGACCCATGTAAAAAGGGCCACTAAACCAGCAATACAGTGTCTTCACAGCCCAAACCAAACATAAAGAGGTGAAGACCAATACATCCTTACTGGATTGAGTCCAGGGGATGGTGGGTGGGTGGGTGTGTGAATCAGTGGGGAAACTATTCCTAGAAGATCAAGAATTACATTGAGTACATAATTTCCATTCTTCCAGGAATCAGTCTTCACCACTGATTTCCACTAGTGGCTCGGAGTACCACGCTCAGACACAGTCTCCCAGACTAGAGCAGTAGGAGTTGAGGTAATCCATTCAAGATAGTCCTGTCAAAGGTGGCATGCTGACCGGCATAGACATCCAGAGTATAGGGCTTAGTAACACAGTTTGCACTGTGCTCCAAGTCGCTACTCTGCAAAAATCTTCAATAGACACACAGCAATTCTATGCTAGGGACATAGTAACTGCTCTGGTAGAGTGGGCAACTAACCTGGCCCTCCAGCTTGACCTGAGCCATGGCAAAGCAGTGGTGTGGGCAGTTCACAGTTCAGACAGAAATGCACTTGATTGCAACAGGCTGTCCCTTCTGATTAGAATCGAAGGAGACAAGGAGCTGTTTGGATTGTATGAAGTCATTTGTTTTGTCCAAATAAAACCTAAGGACCCTCTTAACATCCATAGAGCGGAGAGTCCTTTCTCCTCCCTTCTGGAAGTTTTATTTTTTTTTACACATCTATTTTTCTAGCCCTCTGTCTCGGAACTCTCTTGGGCCACTGCACTCACCGACTCACTCTACCGCCTGCTTTGTTCCCCTACATCTTCAGTTTCATCACGATTCCCCAGGTCTGGGGGCAACAACCCCGGGAAACCACAGCGGCAGTGACGAGTAACCAGTGTTGGGCGTGCGGCGGTGGCACTGACAGGGCCATCGCCTATCCGAGGTGGAGTGGTATTTCTGGATGTTTTTTACTCCCTCGACGTTGGACGTGCAATGCCATCCAGCTTGCGATGTGAGTGCTCCCACCCATGTCCGGAAGGCGGCTGCCAACATCTTCCCCATGCTTGTGAGCCCCTAAGCGTTGCAGCACCACTAGTCTCCACTGGGAACCGCTGCTGTACCAGGCTTCCCCTGGATCCCTCCCCGAGAGAGGAGAGCAGTCCTACGGACGCTCGATCCTCTCTCTCCCCTGCCGATCCACAGTGGCCCCGGCTCGCTCCCAATCCCGGGTCTCCGGCATGGTGCGAGGTGTGGCGTCTAGTGCCTCAACCCTCAGTGCCACTGGGCCGGCCACCATTCTGGAAGTTGGCAAAGTAGGTCAGCAGCACTAGGGACTAATTAAGTTGGAACTCTGACACCACTTTCGGCAAAAACTTGGAGAACTACCTTGTCCTTATGGAAAACAGTATAAAGAGGATCTGTGACTGGGGTATGGATTTCAGACACTCTGCAAGCAAAGGTGATGACCACTAGAAATGCTGCTTTCCAAGTTAAGAATTTTAAGTCACACATCATGGGAGGGGGCTCAAAAGGCTTGCAAGTGAGCATATCTAACACATGGTTGATGTCCCAGGCACTAGCTTCCTGATGGGAGGCCTTATGTGTAAAATGCCCTTAAGGAACCTTTTGAACAGTGGCAGCTGTGCCAGGTAACATAGACTCTGACTTTGATGGCAGATAAGGACCGCTTGACCCACCCAGACTGCCCATTTCCCTACCTAAATCAAATGTAGAGGAGTGCACAAGGTTGGGTGGTGTCCAGGAAACAAATACTAGAAACCACAATAAAATTTCCAGCACTCACCACCTCACTATAACAGGACAACACTGGAGCATATATCAGATACAAAAGTTTTATTGAACAGAAAACCACTCCATAACTGATCCCACCTGATGCGTCTTGGACTGAATAGTCCTTTATCCAAGGCTAAGGACAGGTACATACAAAACAGTTTATATAACAGTTACAAATTAGTGACATAATTTATTTATTTATTTATTTCATCTCAGATTACAAATACCTTTGAGCTATGGATTGGGGTAACAAAAATGGAAATTACTTACCTGCCGTAATTCTTGATCTTCTTGGACGAAGTCTCCATCACTCATTCACACTGATGGAATCTACACCGGAGGTGCTAGAACCCAGTGGGAGCAAACTTTTTTGCAAGAGGGTCGGCGTCAGAGATGGAGCGCGTCAGAGATGGAGCCACGAGGAGCAGCGCTGTGAGCCTCGGCTCGTGTGGCAATGACTATCTCAGCGTCGACACGCCAACCGTCTCAGTACCTTTTTTTCAAGGAGGTGCAGTGTAACTAACCTAGAAGGACAGCCTAACAAAAACCGGATATAAGATAGTCTGGACGACCCGTATAAGAAGGGTTAACAAAGAAGTCTTCACAGCCTAAAGATTGAGGGATTGAAGACCAACAACAGAGGTGAGCTCAGGGGATGGTGGGTGGGTAGGCGTGTTAATGAGTGGTGGAGACTTCATCCAAGAAGATCAAGAATTACGGTAGGTACGTCATTTCCATATCTTCCTGGACATAAAGTCTCCACCACTCATTCACACTGATGGGAGAGTACCGAGCTAATAATCCCCCGAGAGGGTGGCAGGAGAGGCCAAGAGCTCACAAATTTAGGACAGAAGTCCGTTAAGAATGGCCCTGCCAAACGAAAGATGTCACCTGGAATGGACATCCAGGGCATAGTGCTTAACGAAAGTATGCACCAAGCTCCAGGTAGCTGCATTGCAAATATCTGCAATGGGCATGTTGCGGATTTCAGCCAGGGATACCGCGACTGCTCTAGTAGAGTGAGTGTACACTCTGCCCTGCAGCTTAACCTGTGCCATGGAGTAGCAGTGGTGAAGGCATGCCACCAGCCATGCTGAAATGCATCTGATAGCAACAGGCTGACCCAGTCAGGTCTCGCTGAAGGAACAAACAGTTGTTAAGCTTTGTGAATTTGTTTTGTTCTGTCTAAATAGAAATGCAGAGCTCTTTTGATATTTAAAAAATGAAGGGTATGCTCTCCTTCATTTTGAAAGTTCGTAAAGTAAGTAGGTAGGACAAAATGTTGGTTTAGATGGAAATCTGAAACAACCTTAGGGAGAACTTAGGATGAGTCCTAAGAACTACTTTGTCCTTATGGAACACAGTATACGGAGGGTCTGTCACCAAGGCATGTATTTCAGAGACCCTGCTGGCTGAGGTAATGGCCACCAGGAAGGCCATTTTCCAAGTGAGAAATTTCAGCTCACAGGTAGCTAGAAGCTCGAAAGGCTTTCGAGTGAGCATGTCTAGTACAATATTAATGTCCCAGGCTGCTACTGGACGTCTGATAGGAGGTCTGGTATGCAGAATTCCCTTAAGGAACCTCTTAACCACGGGTAACTGAGCCAGTGACAAGGAAAGTGCTGGCTCATGATAAGCTGAAATGGCACAAAGGTGACCTTTGACTGCAGAGTATTGTAGACCTGAATTTGAGAGGTCTAACAGGTACTCTAGAACTTTGTTGGGTGGGCAGGAAAAAGGTTTCAAAGAGGATTTTGTAAACCAGAGAGAAAAACGCTTCCATTTGGCTGTGTAAGTTTTTCCAGTGGCTGGCTTGCGTGCAGCCAGAAGAATATCTGAAACTCCATGAGAGACATTGAACCTGTTCACTTCTGTCTCTTCAGGAGCCAAGTGTGAAGGTGAAGTGTTCTCAGATTGGGATGGACCACAGGCCCCTGAGTCAGAAGGTTCATCTGACGGGGAAGCGCTTTCAGAGGGGTTTTCGACATACTGTTGCGTAACGGAAACCATATCTGTCAAGGCCAAAAGGGAGCAATGAGGATCATTTTGTCCCCCTGGGACTCGAACTTGAGAAGTACCCTCTGAATTACAGGAGGAGGAGGAAAGGCATATAGAAAGCGTTTTGTCCACTGCATCCTGAATGCATCCTGACAGAAAATGTCAGGTGCTGGATTTCTGGAGCAGAAGAGAGGCAGTTTTGTGTTGAGTGGGGTTGCAAAAAGGTCCAGGTCTGGAGTTCCCCACTCTGCGAATAATGACTGAACTACGGTTGAGTCGAGAGACCATTCGTGAGGATCTGTCTCTGTTCTGCTGAGACGGTCTGCCAGTTCATTCTGCACTCCCGGCAGGTAGACTGCCCGGATTAGAGCCTTGTGCTCCAAGCACCATTCCCACACTCTAATCGCTTCCCTGCATAGAGGGTAAGAGTGAGCACTGCCCTGCTTGTTGATGTAATACATCACTGCTTTGTTGTCCATTTGAAGGAGAATATTCTTGTGACAGAGAATGTCCTTCAAAGCCCGGACTGCATAAAGGATGGTGCTCATTTCTAGGACATTTATATGAAGCTGGGACTCATCTTGAGTCCACGTACCTTGGGTGTGGAGATCTTGACAGTGGGCTCCCCACCCCATCAAGGATGTGTCCATGGTAATGGAGATCTGGTGATCCAGGGGAGCAAATAGATACCCTTCCAGAAGGTTGTCCTCTTGCGACCACCAGGTAAGTGACTTCTTTAGAGGTTCTGTCACCTTGATGAGAAAGGACTGAGGGTGAGTGGTTGGGGACCACTGAGTACTGAGCATCCATTGAGAGGTTCTCATGTGGAGACGAGCTAGGGGTACAGCGAACACTGAGGATGCCGTGAGACCCAGCATCCATTGCATAGAGATAGCTCGAACAGAGCTGTTCTGTCTGATGTATCGGGCCACCTGTAGGATATCCCTCCTTCTGTCTTCTGGAAGAAAGGCCTTCGCACAAGAGGTGTCCAGAAGAGTTCCTATAGAAAGGAGCATCTGGGAAGGCTGCACTGCAATTCTTGAGATTTAGCAGAATTCCCATGGACGTGAGAAAGTCTGAGGCCATGGATACGACATTGAGAGTTCCTTGCCTGGAAGGACTTGCTAGAAGCCAGTCATCCAGATATGGGAACACTTGTATGCTGATCTTTCTGAGGTGCGCTGCGAGAACTGCACAACACTTTGTAAAAACTTGCGGTGCCGAGGATAGCCCAAAGGGCAGGACTCTGAACTGATAATGTTGGCCAAAAGCCATGAATCTTAGGTATTTGTGATGCCTTGGGTGAATAGGAATATGCTGGTAAGCATCCTGCATGTCCAGGGAGGCTAACCAGTCGTGCTGATGAAGCAAAGGTAACAGGGTTTCTAGTGATATCATTTTGAACTTCTCCTTGGGAAGAAATTTGTTCAATTTTCTGAGGTCCAAAATGGGTCGCATGCCTCCAGTTTTCTTTGGAACTAGAAAGTAATGGCAGTAGAACCCTGTGTTCCATTGATCCAGCGGAACTATGTCTACTGCCCTGTTGTTCAGAAGGCCTTGTATCTTGGAGGCGAGAAGTTCTGACTGAAGCACTGACAGCTTGGGCTGCCGTTTGGGGGGACAATCCGGAGGGGTCTCTGAAAGATTGAGGGAATACCCCTCATGGATTATCCAGAGGACCCATTTGTCTGATGTTATGAACTTCCACTGGTTGTAGAATTGAGTCAGATGACCTCCCACCGCTAAAGAGGAGTCCCCCTCGGGCAGCTGAGGTGGGACTTGGGCCAGCAACTCAGAAGGTGGCACTGGGTGCTTTGGGCCCTTGTGCTTTCTGTTGCATTTTCTTTTGAGTCTGAGGGGCTTGGTTTTTATTAAAACCTCCCCTGCCTTTGCCTTGAAAGGACTGACTGTTGTGAAACTGGCGCTTCTTAACACCCCCCCGCCCGAGAAGGGGCGGGAGCAGGTCGAGCCAATTTAAAGGCTGATCTGGTCTTTTGTGTGGCCTCTAGAGCTTGTTCTACTTGAGAACCAAAGAGATACACACTGTCGAAGGGCAACTCCATGACCTGTTGCTGGGCATCATTCGTGAAGCCTGAAGTGCGCAGCCAGGAATGACGGCAGGTACAAATGCCCACCACCACCGCCCAGGAGACAGTATTGAAAGCATCCATAGCTGCTTTAACCTGTTGGTTGTTGGACTCGATACCCCTGGTTATGGTTTGAAGAAGCTCTGAATTAGTGTCCAACTGCAGTAGAGCTTCAGCCATTTGTTTGAGTGAATGCCAAAGAATATACTCATATTGAGAGAAATAGCCCTGGTAGCTGGCAATACGCATACCCAGGGTGGATGCAGCAAAGACTCTCTTACCTAAAGTATCTGTCTTATGAGATTCTTTGTTTATAGGTTGAGCTGTAGTAGTCTGAGGAAGGATGACCTTATCATTCTCAGCCAAAGACTACAATAGGGTCTGCAAAGGCTTGGGAGGCCAAAATGGTTCGATCCTTGGGAGCAGCATACTTCCTGTCTATGGACTTAGCCACAGAAGGAATGACAGCAGGGTCATTCCATACCATTTGAGAAAGCGTCTTAAGGGAGGGCTATACCAGGGGAGTTAAATCCATAGGGATGTCCAGGACATGAAGGTATTGGAGTCTTAAAAGCTTCCCAGGATCGATATCCATAGTCTGGAGAGAAAGAGTGGAATTCAAATTTTTCAGCAGAGACTTAAATGACAGGTCCTCGACCACAGGCTCTGCAGCAGGATTAGGCCCTGTTCCTTCCACATCATCACCCAGCCTAAGGTCTGGGTCAGGCTCAATATCATCTCCTGACAGCCCAGGAGGGACTGTATGGATAGGAAAAGAGTGAAAATCAGAAGAAAAATAGGAGGGAAAAGGGTTCGGAGTCAAGGAGCCCTGAAGACTGGAAGACGCCACACCAAGTCTCGGCGCCAGAGAAGAGCACAGCGCCGCCTGGCCCAGCACAGTGCACAGCGCCGACAGAGCCCTCGGCACCGAGGATGGTGTCGACAAGCCCAACGGTGCCGATAAGCCCAATGGTGCCAAGGATGGCACTGAAAGGCCGCACGGTGTCGAGGGCAGCGCCGACAATCCCAACGGCGCCAAGGCCAGCGCCAACAGATGCATCGACGCTGAGGATGGTGCCAAGCGACCCATGGCCACCGACGGTGCCAAAACCAATGCAGGGCCCTGAAAACTAAGATTTGAGGATAAAGAAGGAAAAATAACAGGAGACAGAGGCATCGGTGTGGCCCCCTGCACCGCAGCCATGTGAGGGTGGAAAACACCTGAGCATGGAGTCAATGGCACCGAAGAAGGTGCTGCACAACTAGGGAGGCCCAACCACCCTACCCAATCCTCCGAAGGGTCCGAGAGCCCCTGGGTGACTGGGCCAGGCAGCTGGACCAACCTCCGAGCCCATTGTTCCATCACAGCAGCCCACTGATTAAACTGCTCATCTGAAGCCCTACCAGAAGGCGGGGAAGAGCTCCGATGTTGAAGAGGTCAGAGACCGGAAACAGAAACTGGCAACTCAGGAGGAGACCAGCAAATGACCCCGATGACTGACCGTTGACGCGCAGACATACCTGAAGGCAACCTCAAGTGATGCCTTCTCTTTCTTGACCTGTGAGTCGCAGAAGAGCTCGAGGCCGAACGGTGCCGAGAGTCTGACCGTTTTCTTTTATGCTTCTGGGGGAATCACCCCTCCCCTTGGGCATTGGACTGTCCACTGTCAGATCCCCCCCTCCAGAGAGCGCGGCAGACCAGACCCAGCCCGGCTGACTGGACAGCTTTCATACGAAGTCTCCCTACCATCACCTGACCCACTCATGGTCGACTCTGTCAGTGTAGGCTGAGACTTCTTGCTTGTAATAAAAATAAATTATAGTAACATACTAACATACTAAAATGCCAGCAGAATAGGCCTAACGGTCTTTTGTGTCTGCTCGTTTGGTCAGACCCCACCCTGGGTGCTGACCTTGCTGTCCCCCTCGCCTTCTCTGGCTTCTCCCTTCTCAGTTCCGGATATTCTTGCTGCATTGGATTTTGCTTCCAGAACCCTTCCCCTGTACCTGTCCCACCCCCTCTTGAACCCCTCCACTGTCTCTGCCTCCACCAGCCCCTAGGTAGTGCATTCCATGGCTCCACCACCCTCTCAGTGAAGTAGCACCTCCTCCTTTCTCCCTGAATCTTCCCCTCCAGCTTCCACCCATGCCTCTAGTGGCCCCTTCCTCCTTCCTTCAGCACCTTGACTGTTCCTCCCTATTTACCCTCTTCATGTACCTGAAGACCTCTATCATGTCCCCGTCCCTTCACTCTTCCAATGTGTACATATTTAGCTCTTCGAGCCTCTCCTCATAGATCCTGTCCCCAAGCCCCAAATCATTTTGGTTGCCCTCCTCTGGACCCTCTCCAGGAGGTTAATGTCCCTCTTAATGTGGCCTCCCAAACTGCACGCAGTACTCCAGGTGCGGCCTCACTCACAGTTATACAGAGGGAGTATCACTTCCTTCTTCTGGAGGTGACCCCTAGCGATGCATCCCAGCATCTTGTTGGCCTTGGCTGCTGCCCTCCTACAAGTCTCAGAGTTTTTCATCTTGACATCCACCACCACCCCAGGTCCCTCTCAGCCATCGAGACTTGTGCATTTCCCCAGGGTGTACACTTGGCCTGGGTTCTGCCCCAGGTGGAGTACCTTGCATTTCCCTGCATTGAACCTCAGCTTCCACTTTCTAGACCATCTTTCCAGAGCCTCCAGGTCCCCTACAGGGCCACCTCCCTCCTCCCCATCCACCACCTCCCAGTTTAGTCATCTGCAAAGAGACTTATCTCCTCCTGATTCCTGTCCTTCGTCAGATACGTGGGCGTTGAACAGAAGGGCCCAAGGACTGATCCCTGTGGGATCCCACTAATGACCCTCCTTGGGGATGAGACTATCCCACCAACTACTCCGGTCCTGGAGCCAATTGCCTATCCATCTGATCATCTGGTTCCCCAACCCCATTTCTCCCAGCTTATCCAACAGGCCCACGTGAGGAACATGTCTTGCTGAAGTCTAGAAAGAGGACATCCACTGGTCTACCCAGGTCCAAGGCACTTGTCACCCAGTCATAGAACTCCACCAGGTTTGTCTGACACGATTTCCCCGGGATGAATCCATGCTGTCTATCGTCCAGGCACCCTGACTTATCCAGGTCCCCCCCTAGCCTCTCCTTGACAATGCCCTCCATCACCTTGCCCACCACCGATGTCAGGCTGACAGGCCTGTAGTTCCCTGCCACCTTCCTTTATCCCCCCTTGTGGATAGGCACTATATGCGCCACCTTCCAGTCTTGGGGCATCCACCCTGTCCTCAGAGAGATGGTGAAAAGCTCTTCCAGGGGTTTCGCCAGGACATCTGCAAGTTCCTTCAGCACTCTGGGATGTAATTTATCTGGCCCAGTGCTTTCTCCGTCTTAAGGGAGCTGAGGGCTTCCCTCACTCTCTCTGCTGTGATTTCCACTTCCGGTACCTCTTCTCCCTGCTTAGCCCTCCCTCCACCTGCCAGTGATGCCTCCCCTCTCCCCAGACCTGCCGACCGGTAGGGTCCCCTCCTCAGTATCTCTGTCTCCTCCCATGTATGATGCAGCACCCCCATTTTCCCTGGTGAAAACTGAGGTGAAGTACTCATTTAGTACCTCAGCCTGCTCCCCTGGGTCTTGTGCCCATCTCTCCCCTGATTTAATCCTGCTAATCTGCCCCTTCACCCTTCGTCTTTCCCCAATGTATCTAAAGAACCCCTTTTTCCCTCTCCTAATTTCCCTGGCCAGGTTCTGCTCCTTCCTTGCCTTAGCCGCCCTCACCACTCTAGTGGCCCTTCTAGCCATCAGCTCATACTCCCCTCGATCCCTTTCACTCCTTGAGCACTTGAATTGCTTATAGGCTGCTTTCTTTCCCCGCACTACCTCCTGGACCTCCCTGGTCCACCAACAGGGTTTTTGGGCCCTACCGCATTTTTGTCTTACTCTTGCACAGGTGCTGGTAGCATCCTGCACCCCTTTCCTGATGATTTCCCACCTACTATCAGCGTCCATGTCTGACCCAATCCCATCCAAATGCTCATAGGATCCTTCCCATTTCCTTAAAATCCGCCCCCTGAAGTCGGTTACTTCCGTCTTTGTGCAGCCTTCTACCCTCCTAGGTCCAGGCAGAACCAGACCTGACATGGTCACTCCCGCCAATGGGTCCCTTACCTCCAGGCCCCCAATCTGGTCACTGTCTGCCAGGACCACATCCAGTACCCATGCCTCCTGGTCAGTTCCTCACCTGCTGAGTTAGGAGCGTCTTGAAAGACATCCAACAACCTCTGTTCCCTGGTCACAGAGGATGTCATAGTCTCCCAGTCTGTTCCTGGCATGTTTAAGTCCCCAAACACCACCACGTTCCTCTGCCCAGTCTGCAGTGTCTCCTAACATCTGTCACCAGACTGTCCTCCAGCTCCTCCGCCAGGGCAGGGGGTCTATACACCACTCCATTTTACCTCTTGCCCCCTTTTATCAAGGTGACCCAAATCACCTCCACGGTTCCCCTCCGCCTCCTCTACTCCCCTATGCCAATGCAGTTTCTATCATTGCTACCCTCCTCCCTTCCCTCCCCTGTCCTTCCTGAACATAGTATAACCCTCCTGGTTCAGGTCCCAGTCATGTCTTGCAGTGGCCCAAGTCTCAGTGACCGCTGCCACATCCACTGCTCCCTCAGTTAACATCGCCTGGAGCTCAGGCATTTTATTGCCCAAGCTCCTGGCATTTAGCAGGACTACCTTCCACCCTTTCCCTATGGTTCCATTTCCCCTGCTCGTGTTCCCATGGGGATTCTGTTTTCCCCTGGTCTGCACTTTGCCAGTTGGCCTTTTCCTGCAATCCTCCTGGTCCCCAGAGGGGTGGAGACAGAGTCCCTCCTTTATCGGCACCCTCTTGACAGCCTTTTCTCCCATCCCACCCCCTTCACAAATTTAAACCCCACTTTTCACTAATGAACCCCTCTATTTTCAACTTAAGGATTCCCCTCCCCTCCAAATTGAGATGTAGTCTATCTCTAGCATACAGCTCCTTATCCTCCCAGGTCTCCCCCCAGTCCTCCATCAACCCATACCCTCTAGCCTCACACCACTCCCTGAGCCACTGGTTTATCTCCCTAATTTTCCTTTTGTGTTCCCCACTAGCCCTTGGCACTGGCAGGATTTCTGAGAAGGAAACTGTGCATCCTATGTCATGACAGACCCTGGCGAGCTCCCTGAATCTTGCCTGTATCTCTAGCTCGCTATTTCCCTCAATGTCATTTGTACCCAGGTGGACCAGTATGTCTGGGAACCCCCACAATCCTTGCCAGCTGATATACCTCGTGCTAGCCCTGTGCACCATTAGTCCAGGAAGCATCTTGTTCTAACTGGCCAGGCTTCTCCTCCCTATCCCATTTGATACCCCTGATCATAGAATCCCCAGCAGGAGCACTCTGACCACTCCTTTTCCTCCATTCCCCCCTTCCATGTCCCTCATCCTTTCTACAGGCCCTCCACCCAGCTGGCACCTTGTTCCTCCCCTATCTGGGTGCCACATGCCACCCCTCCTTATTTACACTGGCCACCCCTCCCTCCAATCCTATGCCTCCTCCTCCTGAGTATCCTTTTGTACCTTGCTAATTCCCCCTCACTGCTGCAACTGGTCCTTCTCCCCATCTGCTAAACTAGCCTGGCTCATCCTCCCTTCCTTCCTGTCTCCATTTAGTTCCTCCTTGCTTGTCGTGCTCCCTGGCCTAAACCCTCAGCTCCCTTTACTGAATCCTCCTTGTACTTCTGGTCCTTCTCCTTTACCTTTCCTCCCAACTGGTCCTTCTCCTTGCGCTTTCTCCCTCTTCCCTGCCTCCTGCTCTGATTCACTGCTCCCCCATTCTCCTGCATTCCAGGTCCCCCTGTTCTTCCTGCTATCTGGCCCCTGCTCCTGCCTCCCACTCCCACTCCCTTCCGTCTCTAACCACCTCTGCTGTGGCTACATCACCCCTCATCCTTGAGCAGAAGAAGAGAATTGAAGCAGTTACTGAGTGTAAGGTCTGATCCACCTCCCCGCCTTGCTTCCTTCTGTCCAGCCCTGGCCATCTGCCTACTTCCCTGAGAATGTTGTCCCTCCGTCCCCCCTTTGTGAGGGTCCCCAGTTACCTGCCTGCTTCCTTGGTAGTGTCCTTTTGGACCCCCTCTGCCAGGGTCCCTATGTGACCCCTGAGTATTCTCCTGCACTCCTCTCCCTATACCCCCACCCCCAGTGCTTGGTGCAACCCTGTGGGAGATTCCCAGCCCCCTTCCTCCAGCTTTCTCCTAATCCCTGCAACCTCCTCCCTAAGTTGTGCTAGCTGGTAGCACACTGGGCAACCACGAAACTTCCAAGCCCAGTCCAGTATCATGGCTGCTCCACACCCTGTGCACCCCACCACTCTCCCAAAGATGCCGGCCCTAATGATGTGTGGTTCCATCCCCTTCCAAATAGGTTTCCTTGGGTGAGCCACCAGTTCCCCCCGTCCAAGATACCCCTACTGCCTAATCAGGTCACCCACTAATCTTAGAGACAGTCCCACTGTACACCAGTAACCCTGTTACTAGGTGCAGTACAACATTAAACTTATAAGGAAATGAACAACTCCCTAAGCTCCTCTCTCCCAGCCTTAATCCAACCCCAGTGGCTAGAACTACATGGCTGCACCAGCAGCCTTTTCCTCAATTGCAGGGCAGGTGTTCCTCTATAAATTGCAGACTTCTGGGGAGGGAGGGGGTGGGGAGGTGGATTGGGCAGACACCTGACTCGAGAGAGAGTGTATCAGCCCAGTCTCCCCTCCAAGCCCAGCAGCTAAAGAACCAGGCCCAAGCAAATCCCACCAAATAGGTTTTAAATCAGAAGAAATAGGCCTCAACCAGCGCAGCCTGTTACACAGTGAAACATCCACAAAAAGAGCCCCACTTACAGCCACCAAATCAGTTTACAAACATCCAGCAGTCCCCAAAACAATACCCTGCTAGCCCCTTAGAGGTAAGAAAGAAAAGAACTAACCTACCAAGTAAAATCCACAAGAACCCTGTGAAAACAACAGCAGCAGCTACTGTCCTGGAACACAACTGATCCTGTTCCCTTCCAGTTCTTTCTGAGAAGATAAAGCAGCTAACACCTCAACCTGATTCAGCTCTGCCTCCTGTCAATTGGCTGAGTGAGACCTGGCCAGATCATTAACACCCCTTCCCCACTATGAACTAACCTTTACAGCTAATGGAGTCAGCACAAGAAATCAAAATTTAAGTCAAAGCCCCCAAAATATGTTTGCTGCCAAAGGAAACCGGTCTCCAATTTAATCAGCTTCACTAACACCACATCAAAATAGGCTTGAAATTAATAGAGATAGGTCCGATTCAAATAACCATCTCCAAGCAAATCCCACCAAATAGGTTTTAAATCAGAAGAAATAGGCCTCTACCAGCGCAGCCTGTTACACAGTGAAACATCCACAAAAGAGCCCCACTTACAGCCACCAAATCAGTTTACAAACATCCAGCAGCCCCCAAAACAATACTCTGCTAGCCCCTTAGAAGTAAGAAAGAAAAGAACTAACCTACCAAGTAAAATCCACAAGAACCCTGTGAAAACAACAGCAGCAGCTACTGTCCTGGAACACAACTGATCCTGTCCCCTTCCAGTTCTTTCTCCGGTTAGCGGTACTTTATTCAAGAAATACTACAAAATAAGAAAACTGAAAACTATGCTGCCAGTTTGAAATTTGACTCCCGGCGGGCAAGCGACGTCATCACTGTGGCACACTCAACAGCCGGAGAAAAGGAACTGAGGCGGTTGGTGGGTAGATGCTGAGATAGTCATTGCCGCACAAGCTGAGGCTCGCGGCTCCATCTCTGACGCCGACCCTCTTGCAAAAAAGTTTGCTCCCGCTGGATCCTAGCACCTCCAGCGTAGATCCCATCAGTGTGAATGAGTGGTGGAGACTTTATGTCCAGGAAGATCAGACAAAGGGAAGTTAGATAAGCGATATACAAGCAAAATTGGTAATATCAAAACATCATATTAAACAGTGAGAGTAGAAAGAAATATTGAGTTTCTAACAAGCAGTGATGGTATAGCATACATCATAGATAAGGCAGTATCATGCACGGAACTGACAATTGAGTATATTATACACCACGGATAACTATAATCAATAGGTAGATATAAAAAACACTGAGAGGGAGAGGAGGAGAGAGGGAGACAGAGAAGAGAAAGAAGGAGAGAGGGAGACAGAGAGGGGAGAGAGAGGGGAAGAGAGGGAGGGGGAGTGAGAGTGGAGGAGAGGGAGAAAGAGTAGGATACACTACCCTAGGTTTAGTTAATTTAGGGTCCAAGAGTTTAGGTGTATAAGTATGATCGTCAGACCTTGGGTAGAAGGAGGCAGCCAGCGGATATGACAGAGAAGCTTTAGAACAGGAAACTTGGAGGTGATCTGATGAGAGGAGTAGCTGGACCGGGGGGGAAGGCAGGTAGAACCTATGTATTACTGGATGCAGTCACAGTGGTTTTCAGTTGCAAGGTGCTGCCGAAGTAGATGCTTATAGAGCCCCAACTTCATAAGGTTAGTTAATTCAGTGGATACACCGTTGTACCAGTGAGGTGCCCGGTACAGAAAAGACCATTGACATTATGAGGTCCAGCATCTGGGAACTACAAGGTGATCAGCAGTAGACGAGCTAGTGTGTTGGGTCTTGGTGGATTTGTTCAGGAGGTTTTCTACCCCTGGAGGGAGGAGCCCAAGAAGAGCTCCTTTTGTAAGCAGGCACATCTGGTATTTTTTTTTTTGTATAATATTTTTTATTGGTTTTCACACATAGTGACATACAGACATACTGACCTTCAAACATGAAAGTCACATTTACACATTAAAAACAACATCAACAGGTGCAATCATTTGTGCATTCCATTAGTATTTCATTTCCCATCCAATTAATACATCATAAATATTGAGGTATATAGACTTATAGCTCTAGTACAACTTCTTAAGCTCTGCCTTTTAATTTATTAATAAATATTGGGGTCCTACTACCACTCTCAACAGCCTAGTCCTGCCCTTAATATCACTTCCTCCTCTGGATTTAGTGAGGACATATAAGATAACCAGGTTCTTATAAAGACCTCCTCCCGATCCCACAATACATAGGTCAACCTCTCCAACGTCAGTGTTTGCAATATCATCTGCTTCCATTGTTTAAGATTCGGCCTTACATGGGACACCCATGTGTTCTGTATACAGTGCCGAGCCAGGATGAACAAGACTCTCACCCATCTAGGAAGCGGGTTCCACTCCTCTCCCTCTCCCACCTCCATTCCAAAGAGACACAGCAGTGGATCCTTTTCCATCTCCCTTCCAGCTATTGCAGCCACTTCCTCCACTACCTCCCCCCAAAAGAGCTGTAGAATGGGGCAGGTCCAAAAACAATGTATGTACGTGTCTCTTCCCACTCCACATCTCCCACATACCAGTGATATTGAAAGGTGTGCTTTGTGGACTATCACTGGCGGGTAATACAGTCGATGAAGAAACTTGTAGTATGCCTCTTTATATCTATTACATGCCATAATCCCTGAGTGCATTGGAAGTACTATATTCCAATTCTCCTCCATAATAGGTCTCTCCAGATCCCTTTCCCACAACATTCTTGTTCTCCCTGTTCTGTCTGGGAGTTGGTTAAATAGGATCTGCAGCTTATCCTCTAGGTAGGGAAATGGGCAGACTAGGTGGGCCAAGCAGTCCTTATCTGCCGTCAAAGTCTATGTTTCTATGTTAAATGGAAAGGGACCTGGAGGTAGTCATATCAGATGACCTAAAGTTGGGCAAGCAACATGAGAGGGCAGTAAGGAGGGCTGGGAGGATACTGGGATGTATAGGGAGAGGCATCACCAGTAGAAAACAGGAAGTTGTTATCCCTCTGTACAGACAGCTGGTGAGACCCCATCTGGAGCACTGTGTGCAGTTCTGGAGACCCAATCTCTGCAAGGACATAGTCGGGATGGAGACAGTCCAGAGGAGGGCAACTAAAATGGTGCAGGGTCTGCACCAGAAGACATATGAAGAGAGACTGAAGGAGCTTAATATGTATATCCTCAAGGAAAGGAGGGATGGGGGAACATGATAGAAACTTTCAAGTACCTCAAGAGAATCAACAAAGTCCAAGAGGGTAGCATCCTTCAGAAAAAGAGGTGTACAAGAACAAGGGGGCACAATTTGAAGATAGAAGGGGGTGGCTCAGAGGTAATGTGAGGAAGTATTTTTTCATGGAGAGGGTTATGGATGCATGGAATGGCCTTCCTGAAGAGGCTGTGGACTCAAAAACAGTGGGGGAATTCAAGAATGTGTGGGACAGACATAAGGCAATTCTAGGGGGTGGAGGCAGGAGGAAGTAGGCTGTTGGTTATCTAGGATCTGCAGCTTATCCATGAGGTAGGGAAATGGGCAGACTGGGTGGGCCAAGCGGTACTTATCTGCCATCAAATTCTATGTTTCTATGTTTCTATGAGTCTCTGACTTCCTCTCTTGACCGCCTTCCTGATAAAACCTTTGGGGTCCACCTTTGCCTGGTATATTATGCTTTCTACCTCATCCGGTTTAAGTTCCCTTTCCTCTCCCCTTGCCAGCTTGTGCATGAATGTCCTTACCTGCAGGTATCAAAGCAGGTGCTGCCTCTCCACCCCCAGCTCCTTCTGCATAGTTTCAAAGGTGCAGAGGTTTCCTTGTACCAGGAGATTCCCTAGACTCCGGATTCCCTTCTGTTCCCACTCGAAAAAGCCTTTATCCTCCAGCCCCAGCAAGAAAAAGGGATTGTTTGCCACAGGTAATAGTATGGTTTCCCCTTGTCGTGTCCATCCCTGCCTTCTAATCTGTCCCCAGGCTATTAAGACCTGTTCCACTAATGGATTATTATTGCCTCTAATTTGGTATGCTCTTACACCCCTAGAGTGCAGGTATGCTGTGAGTCATCCCGATGCTCCCACTTGCTCTAATTCTACCCAGCTGGCTTCCCTGGGCTGATGTACCCAATCTGCTATGTATCTCAGCTGCGCTGCCAATCCATAATTATGTATATCCGGTAGGGCTAGACCTCCCCTCCCATTTTCCATTTTTAATTTTTGTAAATTAACCCTTGGGCGTTTACCCCTCCAAATAAAACTCAAAATAGCTTTTTCTATTTTATCTATGTCCCCTTTCGTAAGCCCTACATGCAACATCTGTAACGGATACAATATCCTGGGGAGCACATTCATTTTGACAGTATTTAGTCTGCCCATCCATGAAATCGGTAATTGTTCCCGTCTTCTAAGTTCTGCCCCTATCACTTTCAACAGTTCTGTGTAATTTAAACTATACAGGGAACCCAACGACCTGCCCACCCGTATACCAAGATAAGTAAAATACTTCCCTACTTGTTTCAGTCCCCACTGTTCTGTTTCTTTACCTATCTCAGGAAAACACAATTTCCGACTTCCCCAGGTTAATCCTATACCCAGAGAAGGCCCCAAACTCCTTTACCAAAGCCAGTAGGGGAGGCACCGATTGTTTGGGATTTTTCACAAACACTAACATGTCATCCACAAATAGAGCAAGCTTATGCTGTGATCTCTTTGTCCCTTCAATTCCCAAAATTGCTGTGCAACTCCCCATGGCTATTGCCAATAGTTCAATTGCCATTGCAAATAACAGTAGGGGACAGAGGACAGCCCTGTCTCGTACCTCTCTCCAGTTTAAATCCCTCTGATAATTCCCCGGTTACCAATATCTGTGCTCTAGGCACCACATACATAGCCCTTACCCATCTAACGAGTGGTTCACCCAGACCAAACCAGGACATCACCTCAAATAAGTATTCCCATTCCACTATATTGAATGCTTTTTCGACATCCATGGAGATAACGCCCACTGCTTCTTTTCCCTGATTCGCTCTCCATATAATAATGAGCGAAGCATATTATGATATGACTGTCGCCCTTTAATGAACCCGGTTTGGCCAGGGTGAACCAAGTCTGGGAGTATTTGCTCCAACCTCAGTGCCAAGACCTTAGCCAGAATTTTCAAATCGCAGTTAAGCAAAGAAATTGGTCTATAGGAGGCACATTCCTCCACATCTTTTCCCACCTTAAATATTAAACATATAGTGGCATCATAACAAGTTTTGGGCAGGTTAATCTCCCCTGTCTCCTCATTTTGGTGAAATACGTCTCCTAACAGTTTCCCTTCCTGGCCTCCCATCATTTTATAATATTCTATGGGGAATCCGTCTGGGCCGCTAGCTTTACCACTCTGCAGCTTCTGCACCGTATTCATTATTTCTGTTTTTGTAATCGGTTGTCTAAGCATCGCTCTCTGGGCTTGAGTAGCCTCTGGTAACTTTACTTTATCAAAAATCTTTGCATTTCCTCACAGTTACCCGCATGCTCTGCTTGATACAAGTGCTGGTAGAAAGCCCTGAAATTTTCTTTTACACCTTTCATATCTTTATGAAGGTTCCCCCTTTTTGTCTTTTATCCCTATGATATGTGTCGCAGCCCTGCCTCCTTTCAACAGTTTAGTTAGTAATGGGCTAGGTTTATTTCCCCATTCGAATACGTGGCATTTCCAATAAAGCCCTGTCTTCTCCACTTCTGCTTTGAGATGGGCATTCAGGGTTTCCCTCGCTGTTTCCAACAACCTAATTGCTTTCCCATTTTCACCACCTGCCACTCTTTTTTCCAATTCCTTCAGCTTCCTCTCTAACTCTGTCCATGTCTCCTTTTTCTGTGTTTTTCAATCCAGCCATATATTCTATGATTATTCCCCTCATATGTGCCTTACCCACTTCCCACAGCGTTGTCTTAGATATCTCCCTCGTATCATTATTCTCCACATATCCCCGCCACTGGGTTGTCAGATATTCTTTAAACTCTTTATTTTTTGCCATATATGTTGGGAATTTCCACTGAGTAGGGCCTCTCTGCTTTCTCCCCCTTTTATTTTCAGGATAACCATTGCATGGTCGGATATGTGTATAGGGCTAAGTATTACATCTTGCACTCTGGCGTACTATCCCCTGGGTAGATAAATATAGTCTATCCTGGACCACGTTTTATGCAGGTTAGAGAAAAAGGTATATTCTTTTGCCCCTGGATTGGCTGTGCGCCAACTATCTATGAGGTCCATGCCCACCATACCCATCTCCCATTGTTTCATTATCTCTTGTCCCCTCCCATTCCCTTCTGAGTGATCCATTACTGAATCCACTGTCCAATTAAAGTCACCACCCAGGATAAGCCCTGGGAATTGTTCCCTTGTTAGCAAATCCAGTAAGGACATGTAGAATTGCAGCTCATATACTGCCGGGGCATAAATACACCCAAACATTATTTTTTCCCTTTAAGTTCTCTTGAGATAAATACATATCTCCCTTCTTTAGGACATTTGACTACTTTAGTGATTACCAGAGGGAGAGCCCTGTGCACCAAGATGGCCACTGCCCTCTTATGTGCTGAAAATGACGATGCATAGCACTTCCCCACCCAGTTCCGTGCCATTTTGGCATGCTCAGTGTCTGTTAGATGGGTCTCCTGTATCAGAACCACCTGTGCCCCTACCCTTTTCAGTGCCGTCAATAACGATGTACTTTTGACTGGGTTTGCGATGCCTCGTACATTCCATGAGACTACATTGATATTTTGTATATTATCCATTGATATATACATATGTTTCTTTCAAACCCCCTCCATTAATAGAGTTGAGTCCACTTGACCCAATTATTTGCTTTAGAGTTTCACTATACCTCTCCTTATTCTCCTCATATGTGAAGCCTGTCATTGCACACAACAGAATGATTGCACCAAAACACATAACAACTGTAATAATAATAACAGTAACATTTGTAACATCTATTTTACCTATCCCTCCATCCTTTCTCTTTCCTACTATCTTTAATAATGATACCTTCCCCCCTCCCATCCTCCTCAGTTCTCCTCATTCCTTTATTTCCCCCTTTATCCCTCCTCTTCTTTTTTCTGTCCCTTCCCCTACTACATAAATGCATTTCCATTTTTATTCCCATAGTTCCCATGGCACCCCTTGTCACATTTTCCTCTCCCCTTACTTTCCCTTCTATTTATTCCTTTTATGACACTAATTGCCTATTCAGCTCGAGTGTCCTAAACAATCCCCTTTCTGATGCTTGCGTCCACAGCCCCCCCAGTAGATTTGTAATTACTATTTTTTACCCTTCACCCATCTTAACCTCTCCTTGACCTCACATCTCCTCCTCCTCCACGCCGCTCCCTTTGCCCTCTTCTCTCTCCCAGACCAGCTATTGAGAGGAAGTCCTCCCACTCTTGTAGCTTATGCCCTGCTAAACACAGCATACCTCTCTCTCCTTTTACACAAGTTTTCTCCCCAAAGACCCAATATTCTTCATGGCTTAAAATATTCTCCATTTCCTTTTCCACCCTTTCCTTACATATTCTGATACAGGTCTCCTCCTACCCCCTTTATTGCATCCCTGCTTTCTTTTGTACTGTCCCCATCATCTTCTAATCTCTTATTTCCTGATGTTTCCCAGTACCAGACATCAACATATACAAGAAAAAATTACTCACCTTAGTAATGTTGTTTCTTCTAATGGAGTCTTGCTATATTCTGACTATTGCAGTTAGGTCCTGCCTTTCAACTGCCCCGGAGAACAAACAGTTAAACTTTCCATGGCCAGCATGGAATGTTCACTGCAAGCTCAGTTGAAGCCCCTGTCTGCTGTTGTTTAAACTCCAACCGTCAGATCTTTATGAGCAATACTCACTAGAAGTTTTAGTGTGAAACTGTAAAACTCACTACTAGCCAACTGGCAACTAAATTTATTAAAAAGGGTTTTTGGTTTCAAGCAAAGACTCAAGTCAGAAAACCCAAAAACAAAACACAACACACACCCAAAGTAAAGGAGGGTGAAAAGGGACACCCTAGGTGCCAACACTGCTCCTGCCCACCCACATCCCAAAACCAGATTCTGAGAGGGGAGGGGGAGGCCAGAATACAGCAAGACTCCATTAGAAGAAACAACATTACTAAGGTGAGTAATTTTTTCTTCAAACAACATGAAGTATTGCTGTATTCTGACTATTGCAGACTACCAAGCAGTACCTCCATGGAGCAGGGACAGAACCTCCTTTGGGAATAGGCTCTGAAGTACTGCTGTGCCAAACTGAGCATCACTCCTAGCCTGGATATCCGGAGAGTAATGCTTGGTGAATGTATGGACTGTTTTCCAGGTGGCTGCTTGACAAATTTCTAAGATAGGAATGTCCCTGGCAGCAGCCAGGGAAGCAGCTGTACCTCTAGTAGAGTGAGCCTTCAGGCCTGAGGGTGGAGTTCTACCCAGTTTTTCATAGCAGAATTGTATACAAGAGACAATCCACCTGGCAATAGATCTCTTAGTGGCAGGTTTGCCCTTACTGAACTCTCCATATGTGAGGAACAACTGGAGGGACTCAAACCTGTGACCCTTGGTGCACTCTATGTAGTAGCTGAGGGCCCTCTTAACATCCAAGCTGTGCAGCCTCCTCTCTCCAGAGGAGGAATGGTCAGTGAAGAAAACAGGGAGAGACATAGATTGGTTAAGGTGGAAATCTGAAACCACCTAAGGCAAAAACTTCCTGTTAGTTCTTACGACCACATTATCTCTATGGAAAGAGATGAAATTAGACTCCACTGACAGGGCTTGCAATTCACTGATACGCCTGGCAGAGGTAATGGCTACCAAAAACACAGTTTTCCAAGTCAAGTACTTAAGCTCTGCAGAGGACAAAGGCTCAAAGGGTGGTTGCATAAGCTGAGCAATGCAAACATTAAGGTCCCAAGCAGAAGCAGGGTCTCTGGGGGGGGTTGGTGTGCAGCAATCCCTTGAAGAACTTACAAAACACAGGATGGGCTGACAGAGGAGAGGGCTTGCCTACTGACAAGAAGGCAGAAACAGCTGCCAAGTGAACTTTAAGTGTAGCTGGCCTAAGGCCTAAGCCATTAAGATGGACCATATAGTCCAGAACTGTAGGCAACCCAGCAGATTCTGGAGAAATATCCTTATTAGAGCACCAAATAGTGAACCTTTTCCATTTGGAGCTGTAAGTCTTTCTGGTGGAAGGCTTCCAAGAAGCCTTAAGGATATCCAGAACCACTTGAGAAAGCTGCAGATCAGCAAACTCTAACTCTTCAAGAGCCATGCCTTGAGATTGAGAGACTTGAGGTTCGGGTACCAAATCCTCCCCTGAGAGGATGTCAACAGTTTGTAATTCCTGGGAAGAGACAGGGGAAGGTGGACTGCTAAGGACAGCAACAGGGGGTACCAGGGCTGTCTGGTCCAGTCTGGAGCAATCAGGATCACTTTGCATGGTTGTGACCTTATCTTGACTAACACCTTGAACAGGAGAAGGAAGTGGGGAAGCATACAGAAATTTCCCTCCCCAATTCAGAATCAGAGCATCCAGAGGGACTGAGCCCAAGACTGGGGGCCTGCAACAAAAGAAAGGAAGTTGGTGATTGTCTGGGGCTGCAAAAAGATCTATCTGTGGAGTGCCCCATCTCAAGAAAATCACTTTCAAGATTAGGGGATCTAAGATCCATTTGTGATGGCCCTGGGATATCCTGCTCAGAGCATCTGCTAGGACATTGTCCTTCCCTGGGAGGAGAACTGCTATCAGAGAGGTTTGCAGGGACTAGGCCAGGGACCACAACTTCATTGCTTCTGTGCACAAGGCCATAGACTGAGTGCCTCCTTGCTTGTTGATGTACCACATTGTGGTGGTATTGTCTGTTCTGATCTGGACCACCTTGTTCTGTGCAGATTTGGAAAATGCTTGCAGTGCCAGAAACACTGCTCTGAGTTCCAAGAGATTGATGTGAAGCAGAGATACTTGAGGTGACCACAGCCCTTGGGTGGTAATATCCCCCAGGTGGGCTCCCCAGCCCAGCAGGGAGGCATCTGTGGTGAGTATCACTGAATGAGACTGAGTGACAAAAGGAACTCCTTGTCTCAAATTGTCCTGATTCTGCCACTACTGAGACTGCTCTTGTCCGGGTTCTAAATGATCTCCTGATAGCGAGAGATTGAAAGGCTCGTACTATTCTAGTCCTTCTTGATCTCTCTGCAGCATTTGACACTGTGGACCATGGTGTGCTTTTGGAACGCCTGCGGTTTTATTGTGGACTGTCTGGTATGGTTCTGCAATGGTTTCAATCTTTTCTCACAGGGCGGAGACAGAGGGTTATCACTGGAATTTATTCCTCTGACGCTGTCTCTTTGCCTTGTGGGGTTCCGCAGGGTTCCATTTTGGCACCCATGTTGTTCGCAGTCTATATGCTGCCATTGGGAAACATTATTAGCAATATTGTTTGGGTTTTCACTGCTATGCAGATGATACCCAGCTATATTTGTCCTTTAGTCCCGGACAGGAAGATACAGTCTCTATACTTAACAACTGTCTATCCGAGATCAATGATTGGATGAGTGCCAGCTGGCTAAGGTTAAACCGGATAAGACTGAGGTGTTGGTGGTGGACCCAGGTCGCCTTGAGGTGGGTTGTAGGGCTGGTCTCCTTGGGCATGAATCGATGGTGCCCAGCTCTCGACCTCAGACCGGGTGCGTAACCTGGGCGTTATTATTGATGACAGTTTGACCTTGAAATTTCAGGTGTCTTCTGCTGTCAAATCTTCCTTTTACCATCTTAGGAATATTGCTCGGGTGAAACACCTTGTTCCTCCGGCCGACCTTCCGACATTGGTCCATGCCTTTGTTACTTCTCGCCTTGATTACTGCAATGCCCTGTACCTAGGGCTGCCGGGGGTTGATATCCGCCGCTTGCAGCTAGTGCAGAACGCAGCAGCCAGGCTTTTGACTGGGACATCTATGAGAAGTCACATTACGCCTGTGCTGCATGAACTGCACTGGCTGCCGGTTCAGTGGCGGATCACCTTTAAGGTCAGGTTACTGACCTATAAAGCCCTACATGAACAGGGACTGCGGTATCTTCAAGATCTGCTTGTTCCCTACTGTCCCTCTCGCTCGCTCTGCTCCACCGGCGAGGGATTGCTAGAGGTTCCCAGGGTTCGTTTAAAAACATCGGGAGCACGGGCATTTTCTTATGCTGCCCCTACCCTGTGGAATTCTCTACCTCGTCGGATACGAAGTTGCCTGACCGTTGAGAGCTTTAAGTTAGAATTAAAAACTTATTTATTTCAAATGGCATATGGGGAGTGATTCACTGTATTTTATTGTAATTACATTGTTATTGTTGCTGTTTGTGTTATATGTATGTATTTTAATTGTTTTATTTGTACAGCGCTTTGGTATTGAAAAGCGCTTAAAAATAAATTTTACTTACTTACTTACTTACTATTGCAAAGCCTGGATCAGGGTTCTAGTCACTGGGACTAGTTTGGTAAGGGAATCCTTTCTTTGGGACCAGAAGGCTCTTAAGTGGAACTGAATGTCCCTCATCTGAAATCTTGCTCCCTGGACCACTGCTGTAGAGGTTGCCATGTGGTCCAGAAGCTGCAGGAAATGCCTTGCTGGTCGAGTCACCTGAAGGGTGAATGAAGAGGCCAGTTCCATAAGGGTCCTTGTCCTGTCCAGGGGAAGGAAGGCTCTTGCCCTTATTGTATCCAGCTCCGCCCCTATGAAGGTGAGGAACTGTACTGGCTCACGAACTGACTTTGGAAGGCTGAGGAGGAATTCTAAGGAAGTGAGCACTTGCTGAGTTATTTGCAGATGTGACTTGACTTGGTCTGGAGACTGACCAACTATGAGCCAGTCGTCCAAGTATGGAAAGATGGAGATCTTTTTTCTCCTTAGGAAAGCAACCACTACCGCCAGGCACTTTGTGAACACCCTTGGGGCTGATGTTAGGCCACAGGCCATTGCTGTGAATTGATAGTGGCCTGAGGGCAACTTGAACCTGAGGTACTTTCTGTGGGAGCACCTGATGGGAATGTGAAAATAGGCATCTTCCTGGACATAAGTCTCCACCACTCATTCACACTATTGGGATCTGTGCTGGAGGCACTAGGACCCATTGGGAGCAAACTTTTTGCTGGAGGGTCAGTGCCAGAGATGGCGCCACGAGGAACGGCGCCGCGAGCCCTAGGTCGCGCAGTAATGACCATCTCGGTGTCAACCCTCCAATCACCTCAGTTCCTTTTTTCCCACCGTCGAGTGCACTTCAGTGATGACGTCGCTCGTCTGTTGGGACTCAAACTTCAAACTAGCAGCATAGTTTTCAGTTTTATTATTTTGTAATATTATCTCAATAACAGTATCGCTTAAGTTTATTCTTATTTTTAAAATAAATACAATAAAGAAGTCTCAGCCTACATTGACGGAGTCGACCATGAGCAGGTCAGGTGATGGTAGGGAGACTTCGTATGAAAGCTGTTCAGTCAATCGGGCTGGATCCGGTCCGCCGCCTTCTCCGGAGGGGGGGTCTGATAGCGATCAGTCCAATGCCTGGGGGATGGGCGGTCTTGGGAAGCATAAAATAAGCCGGTCACATTCTTGGTACGTTCGGCCTCTAGCTCTTCTTTGGCCCACAGGTCTAAAAAGAGAAGGCATCACGTTAAGCCCTCTGATATGTCTCTTAGCGTAGACTCTCGGTTATCGAGGAGTAGTTGCCAGGTCCTCCTTCGGTACCAACTTCTGCTTCTGGTAGCTGCGGCTCGACATCGGAGTCCTACCCGCCCACAGGTAGGTCTTCAGATGAGCAGTTTCATCAGTGGGCCACTCTTATGGACAATGGGCTCGGAGGTTGGTTCGGCTACCTGGCTCGGTCGCTCGTGGGCCTTCGGGCTCTTTGGGTGACCAGGTAGGGTGGTTGGATTTTCCTGGTCGCGCGGCACCTTCTTTGGTGCCGTCGACTCCGTGCTTAGGTGTTTCCCCCCCCTCACATGGCTACGGCGTAGGGGACCACACCGATGCCCTTATCTCCTGCTCTTCTTCCTTTAAAACCTGTTTTTCGGAGTCCAGGAGTGCTTTCAGCGCCCTCAGCGCCACCCTCGATGTTGATACTGTGCTCTGCGCCGTCCTCGGTGCCGTTTGGCTTCTCGGCACCATCCTCGGTGCCGTGCGCTGCTCTCGGTGCCATCGGCGCATCCGCGTGCCGTGCAGCAGCCTCGGCACTGCTGTGCTGGCGTGGTCCCTCGGCGTCGTTCTCAGTGCCGTGCGCCTCCTCGGCTCCAGGGACTCTCGCAGACTCCTCTTTTCACTCATTTCCTGCCTCCTTCTCTTCTGATTTTCATTCCTTTCCTGTCCATACAGTCCCTCCTGGACTGTCAGGAGATGATGTTGAGCCTGACCCAGACCTTCGGTTGGGTGATGAAGTGGACGAAGCAGGATCTATTACTGCTACAGAGCCTCTGGTCAAGGACCTGTCCTTTAAGTCTCTGTTGAAAAACATGAGTTCCACACTTTCTCTCCAGACTACAGACATCAATCCTGGGAAATTGTTAAGACTCCAATACCTTCATGCTTCAGAGATCCTTACGGATTTGACTCCTCCGATTCAGCCTTCCTTTGAGACGCTGTCTCAAATGGTATGGAATAATCCTGCTCTCACCCCTTCGGTGGCTAAATCCATTGATAGGAAATATTCAGCCCCCAAGGATCGTCCCATTCTGGCATCTCAAGCCTTTGCGGATCCTATTGTAGTCCTGGCAGAGAATGATAAGGTCGTTCTTCCTCAAACTACTACAGCTTGACCTATTAACAAAGAATCTCATAAGATAGACACCTTAGGTAAGAGAGTCTTTGCTGCTTCTACCCTAAGTATGTGCATTGCCAGTTACCAAGGCTATTTTTCTCAGTATGAGTATATCCTGTGGCATTTTATCAAACAAATGGTTGAAGGTCTACCGGAGTCGGATTCAAAGCCAGAGCTTCTTCAAACCATTACTAGAGGTATTGAATCTAACAACCAGCAGGTTAAAGCAGCCATGGATGCTTTTGAAACTGCTTCCCATTCAGCGGCTGCTGGTATTTGCACCCGCCGTCATTCCTGGCTGCGCACTTCGGGCTTCACGAATGATGCACAGCAGCAGGTGATGGCATTGCCCTTTGATGGTGCATATCTTTTTGGTCCTCAGGTAGAGCAAGCTCTAGAAGCTACTCAAAAGACTAGATCAGCCATTAAGTTGGCTCGACCCCCTCCTGCCCCCTCTCAAGGGCATGCCAGTAAACGTCAGTTTCATAATCGTCAGTCCTTTCGAGGCAGGGGCAGAGGAAGTTTCCATAAGAGCCAACCTGCCCAACCTCAAAAGAAGGCGCAACAGAAAGCGCAAGGGCCCAAAGCGCCCAGCGCTACCTTATGATTTGCTGGCCCAAGTCCCATCTCAACTGCCTGAGGTGGACTTTTCCTCTCCGGTGGGAGGTCATCTGATGCACTTCTACAGCCAGTGGAAGTCCATAACCTCAGACAAATGGGTCCTTCGGATAATTCGCGAGGGGTATTCACTCAATCTTGTGGAGACCCCTCCGGATCATCCTCCCAAATGGCAGCCCAGGCTGTCTACCCTTCAGTCAGACCTTCTCGCCGACGAGATTCAGGGCCTTCTAAACAACAGGGCAGTAGAAGTGGTCCCGCTGCATCAACGGAACACGGGGTTCTACTCCCATTACTTTCTGGTTCCAAAGAAGTCCGGGGGAATGCGCCCCATTCTAGATCTCAGAAAGCTAAACAAATTTCTCCCCAAGGAGAAATTCAAAATGATTTCTCTGGGAACCCTGTTACCTTTGCTTCATCAACACGACTGGCTAGCCTCCCTAGACATGCAGGATGCTTACCAGCACATTCCTATTCACCCAAGGCATCACAAATTCCTGAGGTTTGTGGCTCTGGGTCAACATTATCAGTTCAGAGTCCTGCCCTTTGGGCTACCCTCGGCGCCGTAAGTTTTTACAAAGTGTTGTGCAGTTCTCATAGAGCACCTCAGAAAGGTCAGAATACAGGTGTTTCCTTATCTGGACAATTGGCTTCTAGCAAGCCCTTCCAGGCAAGGGACTCTGGATGCCATAGAGATGGTCTCGCGCCTCCTTATGTCCATGGGAGTTCTGCTCAACCTCAAGAAATCGCAACTGCAGCCCTCCCAGAGGCTCCTTTTTATAAGGACTCTTCTAGACACCTCCTGTGCGAAGGCTTTTCTTCCAGAAGACAGGAGGAACAATATCCTTCAGATGGCCCGTCACATCGGGGAGAACACCTCAGTTACAGCTCTCTCGATGCAACAGATGCTAGGCCTCATGGCATCCTCAGTGTTCACTGTACCCCTAGCATGTCTGCACATGAGAACCACCCAGTGGATGCTCAGTACTCAGTGGTCCCTAACCACTCACCCACAGTCCTATCTCATCAAAGTGACAGAACCTTTAAAAAGTCACTCACCTGGTGGTCTCAGGAGAGCAATCTCCTGGAAGGATATCCCTTTGCTCCTCTGGACCATCAAATCTCCATTACCACGGACGCATCCCTAATGGGGTGGGGAGCTCACTGTCAGGCTCCCCACACTCAAGGGGTGTGGACTCAACTCAAGTCCCAGCTTCACATAAACATCCTAGAAATGAGAGCCATCCTTTATGCGGTCCGAGCATTGAAGGACATTCTCTGTCACAAGAACATTCTCCTTCAAATGGACAACAAAGCAGTGATGTATTACATCAACAAGCAGGGCAGTGCTCATTCTTACCCCTTATGCAGGGAAGCAATGAGGGTATGGGAATGGTGTTTGGAGCACAACGCTCTAATTCAAGCGGTCTATCTGCCAGGCGTACAGAACGACTTGGCAGACCGTCTCAGCAGAACAGAGACAGATCCTCATGAGTGGTCTCTCTACTCAACCATAGTTCAGTCTCTATTCGAAGAGTGGGGAACTCCAGACCTGGACCTTTTTGCATCCCCACTCAACGCAAAACTGCCTCTCTTCTGCTCCAGAAATCCAGGGCCTGGCATTTTCTGTCAGGATGCGTTCAGGCTGCGGTGGACAAAATGCTTTCTTTACGCTTTTCCGCCTCTTCCACTAATTCAGAGAGTACTCCTCAAGTTCGAATCCCAGGGGGACAAGATGATTCTCATTGCTCCCTTTTGGCCTCGGCAGCTGTGGTTTCCACTACTCAACAATATGTTGGCGGTTCCTCCGAGATCACTTCCCCTGCAGGTGAACCTTTTGACTCAGGAACCGGTGGTCCATCCAAACCTGAGATCACTTCACCTTCACACTTGGCTCCTGAAGAGGTCGAAGTAAACCGGTTCAATGTCTCTCGAAGAGTTTCAGATATCCTTCTGGCTGCACGGAAGCCAGCCACTCGGAAAACTTACACAGCCAAGTGGAAGCGTTTTTCACTCTAGTGTGCAAAGTCCTCTTTGAATCCCTTTTCCTGTCCACCAAATAAGGTTTTGGAGTACCTTTTGGACCTCTCAAATTCAGGTCTGCAGTACTCTACTGTCAAAGTTCACCTTAGTGCCATTTCAGCGTATCATGAGCCCTTTTTTTCCTTAACACTGGCTCAGTTACCTATGGTTAAGAGATTTCTTAAAGGGATTCTGCATACCAGACCTCCTACAAGACGTTCAGTTGCAGCCTGGGACATTAGAAGAAGAAGAAGAAGAAGAATCAGTATTTATATAGCGCTTTTCACACATCCAAAGCGCTTTACAAGCAATGCTAGACTGGTAGTGAAGTGACTGAATGTGTGGTGGCGGCCATATCGCACATCATCCCCCACACACAGCCTGGATAATTGCATGAACCGGTTTATGGGAAGGGGAATGTTGACCAGGACACTGGGAATGTTCCCTACTCTTTGCAAAGAGTGCCCTGGGTTCTTTTACTTCCACCTGGACACCCACCAGGACAACACCAGGATGGGTAGAAGGGACCTCGGTTTAACGTCTCATCCGAAGGACGGCACACCCCAGCAGTACAGCACCCCCCAATACTTCACTCGGATGCCAGCGATTTTTAGGTGCAAGTCCAATCCCAGTGTGGGACGAGAACCCATGACCTTCTGGTCCAGAGGCGGATGTGCTACCAACTGAGCCACGCTGACACCAGCATTAATCTTGTGCTAGACATGCTCACTCGGAAATCTTTCGAACCTCTGGCTACCTGTGAGCTAAAATTTCTCACCTGGAAGACTGCCTTCCTAGTGGCCATTACCTCAGCCCGCAGGGTCTCTGAGATATGTGCCCTGGTCACAGACCCTCTGTATACTGTGTTCCATAAGGACAAAGTAGTTCTTCATACTCATCCTAAATTTCTTCCTAAGGTTGTGTCAGAATTTCATCTAAACCAACCTGTGGTCCTTCCCTCTTATTTTGCGAACTTCCAAAATGAAGGAGAATGTTCTCTTCATTCTTTGGATGTTAAGAGGGCCTTGATTTTCTATCTAGATAGAACCAAGGGTTTTCGCAAAGCCCAGCAACTATTTGTTTCCTTCAGTGAGACCCGGCTGGGTCAACCTGTCGCTATCAGATGTATCTCATCATGGCTAGTGGCGTGCCTTCACCACTGCTATTCCATGGCGCAGGTTAAGTTTGAGGGTAGAGTCTACACTCACTCTACTAGAGTGGTCACGGCATCCCTAGCGGAAATCCGCAACATGCCCATTGCAGACATCTGCAATGCGGCCACCTGGAGCTCTGTGCATACTTTCGTTAAACATTATGCACTGGATGTCCATGCCAGACGACATTCTTCCTTTGGCAGAGCCATCCTCAATGGACTTCTGTCCTAGAAACGTGAGCTCTTGGTCTCTCCTGCCGCCCTCTTGGGGGATTATTAGCTTGGTACTCTCCCAATAGTGTGAATGAGTGGTGGAGACTTATGTCCAGGAAGATATGATGCAGTACCCCACCGTAATGTCTTGATCTTCTTGGTAATCTCCACCACTATTCACTCTCCCACCCTCCGTCCCCCGAGCTCACCTCTGTTGTTGGTCTTCACTCCCTCAAATCTTAGGCCGTGAAGACTTCTTTGTTGACCCTTCTTACACGGGTCACCCGGACTATCTTATGTCCGGTCTTTAGGTTAGGCTACCCTTCTAGGTTAGTTACACTGCACCTACTTGGTAAAAAAGGTACTGAGGCGGTTGGAGGGTTGATGCCAAGATGGTCATTACCACGCGAGCTAGGGCCTGCGGCGCATTTCCTCGCGGCGCCATCTCTGGCGCTGACCCTCCAGCAAAAAGTTTGCTCCCGATGGGTCCTAGTGCCTCGGGCGCAAATCCCAATAGTGTGAATGAGTGGTGGAGACTCGTCCAAGAAGATCAAGAATTACGGTAGGTATGTAATTTTCATATCTTTGAGGTCCAGGGAGGCTATCCAGTCCCCTGGCCTTAGAGAGGGCAGAATTATTTCCAGAGTCACCATTTTTAACTTTGGTTTTAAAAGGTGCTTGTTCAGATATCTTAGGTCCAGGATGGGCCGCCATTCTCCTGTCTTTTGGGGGGGTTAGCAAGTACCTGGAGTACAATCCTTTGCCCTTGTGTAGGGTAGGAACCCTCTCTATGGCTCTGAGAGCCATTAGGGAAGAAACCTCTGCCTCTAGGGCAAGGGTCTCTGATGGATTTGCAGGTGGAAAGGATCTGGTTCTCATCTTGGGAAATTTTTTGAAGCTGAGAACCAGTCCCTGGCTTACTACTTCCAGGACCCACTTGTCTGATGTCAGAGACTTCTAGTCCTGGACAAAGTAAGCCAGCCTGCCCCTACAGGTATTGGAGAATCGACCCGGGCAGACCCATCAGGGTGTCTGCTTGGCAGGGGCTTTAGGCTGAGGGGTGGAAGCAGGCCTGCTCATTCCCCATCTGCCTCTCCCTCTGAAGAACCCCCTCTGAGCATAAGAAGAAGAGGAGGCCTGGGCTTGGTAAAAAGGCCTTTGAAAAGGCCTGCCCCTGCCCCTGGACTGCTGTCTTTGAGGAGTTTCTTGCCTTTCTTTGGCCTGAGCACTCCTGTAGGTGGTCCTGTACGCATCCATCTTTTTCATGTAGTTCTCTGTCTGCTCCCCAAACAGAGAATTACCAGTAACAGGGAAATCCATGGCCTTAGCCTGGGTATCCTGTGATAGGCTAGTACATCTGAGCCAAGCCATCCTCTGAAGGGCCACAGATGTAGCCATGACTCTTGATGAAACACCATTGGAGTCCACAGCAGCATGAAACTGCACCTTGGATGCCTCTATCCCATCTGCAGCCACCTGCTCCAGCTCCTTGGCAAGCTGGTCAGGGGCCTGTTTTAGCCAGAGCCAGCACAGTGTCCCATCTGGACTTCTGGTATCTAGCTGTGTAGGCCATATAGTTAGCCTCATCACAGGCAGCAGCCTGCACTACCCCAACATGGCTGTATTGCTGAGAAAGGAACTTTCGTGTCCGAGCCTAAAAGGGTGTACCTCTTGTCCATTCGTCTGTCCACAGGAGGTAAGGAGTTAGGAGTCTTAAGAATTTTATTTGTCTGTTTCCCAAAAGATTTATAGAGGGGAATAGACAATCTTCTGGACTCTGGGATGTCCATCATTTCAACAAAATCAGGCTCCTCCTGATCCTCTACTGCTTCTTCCATTGGAAGCTGAAGGGTTTCAGCCACTTTTTTGTAAAACATAAAGTGGGAAGGGGACTCAGAAAGCCTAGGAGGAGAAACACCTAAAGGTCTGTCTGGGGAGATGTCCGGGTCAATAGGCACATCCAGACTTTCATAATCACCAACATCATCTTCATACTCTCCCTCCTCCTTCTCCTCCAGTTCATAAAATTCTACTGAAGTGTAATCCGGAACCGGGGGAACCGACCGAACTGAGCCCCTGCCAGATGGTGCCGGTTCAGTCGGAACCGAAGTTAGCGATTGCACTATTTTTATCGCTTTGGCTATCTCATCAGCGGTTGGAGTATGAATTTCTGGATCTGAACCGGATGATTTATCTTTTCTCTTCCTTTTAACCAGAACCGACTCCTCAGAATCGGCTCTCTTTTTGTCCGAAGAAGTATCGCCCTGGTCAGAGGGCACTCCTTCTGGTTCGGTCAGAACCGAACCGGGCTGGCCATCCGGGTCAGAGGACTTCTCGGCCTCCTTTTCCCTCAGTCTACCTACTCTCTTATCCAGGGTAGCTTTGGGAAAATTCTTACAAATTTGGCAGTCTGAATCGAGGTGGTCAAACCCCAGACAATAAACACAGGTGGTGTGGGGATCAGCCTTAGCAAAGGCTTCCCCACACACACTGCAGTGTTGAAACCCAGTAGGCCTTTTTTTCTTGGGTTTCTCAGACATGGCCAATCCTATCCAAAACTTACTCTTTTTTCGGCAATCCGCCAGGCAAGACTCCCCTATCGGTTCCTGACCGTGTTACGTGTCTTGGAAAAAAATGTAATAAAATCTGTTTTTTTTTAGAACCAATACGGACCAGTTACCACACTCTAAGTAAATTCACAAACTTTTTTAAAACTAAACTGATCGGTTCAGCTGAACCGATCCGAAATTTACAAGTTCCACACAGAAACTAAATGTAAAACCTATCTAGTACTCACAGTACTTAAACCGACAGATTCGGTAGCAGAAATTCGGTAGAAACCGAGCGAAAAACAACACTTTAACTGACTTTTTTGAACCGAGCAAAGGAGAAATCTCCGGAGCGACTGTTCAGTGAGGCAGAGTAAAGAATCTGACGGTTGGAGTTTAAACAACAGCAGACAGGGGCTTCAACTGAACTTGCGGTGAACATTCGATGCTGGCCATGGAAAGTTTAACTCTTTGTTCTCTGGGGCAGTTGAAATGCAGGACCTAACTGCAATAGTCAGAATACAGCAAGACTTCATGTTCTTTGAATATGCAATAATTTCATCCCTCCTGGTGCCCCCCATTTCCAGTCATGAGTGGATTCCTCCATTGGAAGCGAGTGCATAGGAAAGCGTGCCACGCCTTTAAACTTACACGCAGAGCCCTTCTCCCAGCCATCAGCCTCCCCTTTGCTCCTATCGACCGTTGTTGCCTTGCCCCCATATAGCCCATAATGTTTCCATTTGGTCTTCCAGATCGTCTTCATTCCATATATCCCCTCCCTATCACATATTTAATGGCACCAGAAAGTCCCATGGCACGAGAGAGTCCTGCTTACTTTAGACCCCATTATACATCCCACACATTTTGAACCTTTCCAGTCCATGCATAGTCCAGCCTTTTCTTCATTTGGCCCAGGGAAGAAAAACGAGAAACAAGGTAGAAAGACCGCCCTGCTTATAACATCCAGAGGTATGTGCATCGCACAGGTACTCCTGCTGGGATCTTAATGCCATGACCCCAGAGATTAAACAAAAAGCACCCAGGAGAGGCAAAACAAAAAGCACCCAGGAGAGGCAAACGAGGGCACAATCCCATTCCTCTCATCTTCTGCTTCCAGTCTTAGGCAAATTGCTCTGCTTTTTTTGGAGCCCCAAAATGAGACGGTCATACCCTCACATTTTATTTTCGATATGGCAGGGTAACTGTGTTATGTCTTTACCCTTCCCTGTGCCCCACCTTTAGGATCATGAATGGGTTCCTCCATTGGAAACAAGTGTATAAAATAACAAAGTCATGCGTAAGGCCCTTCTCCCAGCCACCAGTCTCCCCTTTGTTCCTTTCGATCACTGTTGCCTTGTTCTCCATATTGCCCACAGTTTCTCCACTCGTTCCAACTACTCATCCTTGTTCCACACTGCCACTCCCCATCGTACACTCCTTGGCACAAGAAAATCCAATGGCATGAAAGAGTCCTGCTTCCATTAGGCCCCATTATACATCCCATACGTTCCAACAAGAATAAGAAGAAACAGAAAGCATGAATAAATCACCTTGCTTGTAGCACTCATATGTATGCAAATAGTGCAGGTGTTTTTGCTAGAGCTTTAATATCTTGGTCCAAAAGACAAAGCAGAGAGCACTCAGAGGAGGCAAACGAAATAATAGTTTAGAAGGAAACAAAAAGCACACGGATACAGTCAGACCCTCCTCTCCACTTTTAGGTACTCATAATGCTCCCGTTACCTCATTCAACGCATTTTCTGTTTCAGGCCACTAACAAATTGCTCTGCCTTTTCAAAATCCCAGAACGAGTAAGTCGCCCCTTTATGCTTTATTTTCAGTGTAGCAGGGTACACTAGGAAGTTTTCTATTTTTAGTTCTCTCAGCTGTTGCATTATTCCGTTGAACATTTTCCTTCTCTTCAGGTGTGCAGAGTAGGCTTGCGATAGAAATAGTCGATGCCCTTCATATATTAAACTCCTCTTCTCTCTTTATGCTTTCAGTACCTCTTCCTGATCTTGAAAATTGTGGAAACGCATGATCACTTGCCTCGGGGGCTGGTCTGTAGGCGGTTGGGGCATCACTGCTTGATGAGCTCTCTCCATCTTTAGGCACCCTTTTGGTAGCTTTAAGCCCAGTATCTCTGGCAGTATCCGAGCACACAAGTCCAGTGGGCTAACCCCTTCTCTCCCCTCCGGTAGCCCTCTTAGACGCAGATTAAGGCATCAGTGGTAATTCTCCTGGTAGTCAAATGCCTCTTTGAACTCAGCCAGTTCTTTTTGAAGTGCCTGCATTTGCCCTGGGACTACCGTCATCTCGTCCTCCATCCAGGAAATGCGATCCTCCACCTCCACTATACAGTTAGCCTGTGCCATTTGTTGCTTCTGGATTTCTTGCAGCTTTGAGTTCAGTTTCCCCTCTAATTTAATCAGTTGTGGCTCAAAGGCTGCTATCACTTGGTCCGTTAGTTCTCGGCCAAGCGCAGCAACCTCCGCCGACGACAGTGATACCAGGCCCACATTTTCTAATGCCATACCAGCTGCCGTCTTCTTAGTGCTTTTGTTGGCAATTCACTGACTTTTGGTCGGGTTTGGAGTCAGATATTCATCCATACTATTATCTGAGATTGATAGAGAGCCAAAGTTCATATCTTTCAGGTATTTTTAAACTTATTATTTACTTTTATTTCGGCTAGCGAGGGAGAGCAGTAGGAAAATGCGTTCGTCCAGTTTAGCTGCTCATTAGCACCCCCCACATCTGGTATTTAATCCTGCAAGCGAGCTGAAGCCACCTGGACTGTGAGTAAAGCTCACATGTGTGGGTGAGTCAAGAGGCACCTGGATAGAGTCTGCATACCTTGTTCAGTGTGACCGTTAACCTCCTGAGTGAAGTGGTGGAAGCAGCGCCATAGATGACTAGGCCATAATCAATGACTGATAGGACTGAGCTGTGGATTGCAAGTGTGAGGGCTTCCAGAGTTAGTCTGTGTCTATAGAGGAGCCCTGTCCTTACTTTGGCCATCCTGACAACATTCTCGATGTGGGGTACATATGTGAGATTACAGTCCAGGGTGACACCTAGGTATTTGAAGTGCTGGATCTGCTCAAGGGGTGTTCCTAGGCTAGTTCTGATAGTAAGGGAGTGAGACTTGTGCTTGCTGTAGGGGAACGAGAACAGCAACACTTTAGTTTTCTTGTGGTTCAATATTAGTTTGTGCATACTAAACCATTGCTCAGTTTGTTTAAAACCTAGCTGTAGCTCACTTTCAAGAAGATCGGGGTCAGTGTGAGATGTATATATGATCGCATCATCAGCATAAAGAAGGGACCTTAGGTGACATGCTGAGGGCAGGTAATGGACGGACCATAATCTGATTGGCTGAAACATTTTCAAACTTAATTGTTATTGCTCTCAGAAAGCCTAAAACTCCTATAAAAAGCACAATGAAACATTTAAATACATGTGTGTGTGTGTGTGTGTATATATATATATATATATATATATATATATATATATATATATATAGAAACATTTAGTATAACACAAATAAAACATCAGCACCAAAAATTGCACATATAAAGGGTGGGGGTTGGGTAAAGACAATCAAAGCTATATATTGGTAAATAAAAAAGGGGGGCAACCAATAATGAAATGTCTTTAAGGAAGACACAAATAAGATTTAAAGGGGAGAGGAATGTTGGGGGGAGGGGGGAGAGGAACAAGTATAATAAAACGTAAAAAGTCCTAAAACGCACCTAATACAAAACCGCTATTGCACTCCAAAAATACTGTGGACATACTTAACTACCAGTGCAGGTACGCCATATAGAGAAACATTTCATATGCAAAACCATCATAAGTTTAAAAATATATAAACACTAAATTCATTCAAACTTTAATAAACATAGCAAAAAGGGGGCTAATATTTATTTCGCCTTCTTTTTGTTCAGGTAGGGGTGTACATCAGTTCTGTGCTCCAATTTACCCAGCTGTCACAGTCTTTAGAGATCTGGTAGAGCATGATTTAGAGAGATATTTTTCTCAACCACCTGAGAACTACTTTAATAACCTTTCTAAGGATGAATGAAAGGCAATGAAAAACTTGAAAATGGATACAGAATTAATAATAAAATTAATAATAAAACAGGCAGACAAAGGAGGTGCGGTGGTTTTGCTTAATAAAGATGACTATGTCGCAGAAATAAAGAGACAGTTAAGCAATGTGGAATTCAATCAAAAACTGTTGCAGGACCCCACAATTGATTTTAAATTTAGTGTGGATGAGATGATCCAGAGGAGTTTTGAACAAGGCCATATTGATGCCAATACTAAAGATTTTTTAACAACTGAATTTCCAGTATGGGCTACATTTTATGTGCTGCCCAACGTACATAAGATTTTAATCAACCCACCAGGGTGTCCCATAGTTAGTGGCATAGGTTCCTTAATGGAACCGCTCTCACAATACTGTGATTACTATTTGAGGCCAATTGTTGAGCAACTGCCAGCATATCTCAGAGACACTAAAGAGATTTTTAACCTGGTAAAAGATCTCAAGCTGGATGAGGATGTGTATTTTGTGACTTTAAACATCAAAGCTCTTTATTCCAATATTCCTCAGGAAGGAGCCCTTGATGCAGCTGCATATTACCTGGAAAAAGAACCTAGAGAGGGGGCCCACCTACTGACTTCCTCATAAAACTGCTTGAACATGCTTTAAAAAATAATACTTTCTTTTTCAGTCAAGAGATGTAGATCCAGGTCAAGGGGACTGCAATGGGGAACACTTGCACCCCCTCCATTGCAAATATTTATGTGGGCAAATGGAATGAGGAAGTTATTTTTAACCCAGAAAGGAATTTATTTTTACGGCAGGTTGTAATGTGGAAGCGTTATATAGACGATGTGTTGCTGTTATGGAAAGGGACACCAGAGGAATTGAAAAGTTTTGTTGATTTTTCTAAAGGAATTGCCGTTTGAAGTTCATGTACCAACATAGCAAGGAAACAATAGCATATTTAGATCTCTCCCTATCTAGGTCTCAGGAAGGGACAGTGGAAAGTGCCATCTATAGAAAAGAGATTGATGGAATACACTGTTGTTGGCATCAAGCTGCCCCCCCCCCCCATATCGACAGGAACATTCCTAAGGGCCAGTTTCTCAGAGTGAGATGAAACTGTAGTGAGCAAGAAACTTTTGAACTAGGAGCAGAGGCTGTAAGACAGCAGTGAATACAGAGGGAGTATAGCCATGATAAAATAATAACAGCTAGAGAATTAGCGAGCAACACAGATAGGAATAGTCTTCTTCAAGATAAAATGGAAATATGTACTGAGGATCCAAGATTTAATATAGTCACAACCTATTCCTCGAAAGCTAAAGTTCTTGAAGAGATTTTACTGGGACATTGGCATGTACTATCAGCTGATATGGGCTTGAAAACAATAAGTGAAGCCCCAACCCGTATGTGCTATAGAAGGGCACCTACACTTAAAGAGCAGCTGACACCATTATGACAGCTTTAACAAAACCTATTATTAGTACGCAGTTCAGCTTATATTTCACATTAGTTCTGTATTTCTCATTCCCATTATTTATTACTGAGGTCATCTGCATGAAAACAGGATCTTTGCTCTTGACGAATTCATCTATTCCTATCGCTTTCTCCCTACCTGAGGTCATAATGCTCTCTTTGTGACATCACAATTACTACCATGGCAACAGATTGTGATGTCACAACAGAGGACTATGACAAGAAGTAGGGAGGAAGCAAAAGAGGCTGATGGACTCTAAGGGATATACAGCATGTTTCCATGAAAATTTCTCAGCAATAAGTAATGGGGAGGAGAAGTCTATTGACTATATATGGAATGTAAGCTGAACTGTACCCAAATATTATGTTTTTTGAAGTTTTCTTTGAGGTGTCAGCAGTTCTTTAAAGACAGCCTTACACATAGTAACTTTTCAAAGAAACATACAGGCACTAGGTTGACACCTTCACCAGGTTGCCATCAATGTAAAAAATGTGTTCAATGCCCTTCTGTCAAAACAGGGAGGACCTTCAGTTCAGTGAATATTGAAAAAGAATTTCAGATTTGACAGTGCATCACAAGCAGCACAGAATGTATTATCTACCCGGCAGAATGCTCTTGCCAAGCGTTTTATATCGGAAAGACAAAAAGAAGTTTCAAATGCAGAGTAGGAGAGCACGTGAGAGCCGTAGCTAAAAATTATATAACATATGCTATGCAACACATGTAAAAGAATCCATTGATGGGGCCCCCCATGTTTTCTCCTTTATGGCAACAGATAGAGTGAGTCAGAACCCCAGAGGGGGAAACTGTAACAATTTGCTAGTACAGAGAGTACATTTCTGGATCCTACAGTTGGGGGCACATAAGAAACCAGGTCTGAATACTAGCTTTGATGTATGCCCCTACCTGAACAAAAAAGAAGAAATAAATATTAGTTAGCACCCTTTTTGCTATGTTTATTAACGTTTGAATGAATTTAGTGTTTATATATTTTTAAATTTATGATGGTTTTGCACATGAAATGTTTCTCTATATGGTGTACCTGCACTGATAGTTAATTATGTCCACAGTATTTTTGGAGTGCAATAGCGGTTTTGTATTAGGTGTGTTTTAGGACTTTTTAAGTTTTATTATACTTGTTCTTCTCTCCCCACAACATTACTCTCCCCTTTAAATCTTATTTGTGTCTTCCTTCAAGGCATTTAATTATTGGTTACCCCCTTTTCTTTTTACCAATATATAGCTTTGGTTGCTCTTACCCCATCACCCCCTTGTATGTGCAATTTATGGTGCTGATGTTTTATTCGTGTTATACTACGTGTTTATATATGCATGTATTTAAATGTTTCATTGTGCTTTTTATGGGAATTTTAGGCTTTCTAAGAGCAATAACAATCAATTAAGTTTTCATTGCAGCCAGTCAGATTATGGTCCATCCATTACGTCACTAATTTGTAACTGTTATATAAACTGTTTTGTATGTACCTCTCCTTAGCTGTTGATAAAGGACTATTCAGTCTGAAATGCATCAGGCAAGATCAGTTATGGAGTGGTTTTCTGTTCAATAAAACTTTTGTATCTGATATATGCTCCAGTGGTGTCCTGTTATAGTGAGGTGGTGAGTGCTGGAACTTTTGTTGTCATTTCCCTACCTATTGGATAGGCTGCAGATCCTAGTTAACCAACAGCCTATTTCCTCCAGTCCCCCACTAGCCTTATGTCTGTCCCATGCATTCTTAAATTCCCCCACTGTTTTTGACCCCACGACCTCCTTAGGAAGGCCGTTCCATGCGTCCACCACGCTCTTCAAGGTAAATGGTACAAAAGGGCTTGTGGTATGCAGATATAGCACAGGGGTGGACCTTTACTATTGAATACTGGAGGCCAGCATCAGAAAGGTCTAGTAGGTACTCCAGAACCTTGTCAGGTGGGCACCCAAAGGAGTCCATGTGGGTTTTGGAGACCAGAGGGAAAATCTTTTCCATTTGGCTGTGTACGTTTCCCTACTGGAAGGTTTATGCGCAGACAAAAGTATTTCAGAGACCTTCTCAGATACCTTGTACCTGTTCACTTCTATCTCTTCAGGAGCCAAGCCTGAAGATGAAGGGAGTGCACGTTGGGGTGGACCAGGTGACAATGAGTCAGCAAGTCCATTCTGAGTGGAAGAATCCTCAGTTTACTGACTGACAGTCTGCTCAACAGAGGAAACCAACTCTGCTGAGGCCAGCAGGAGGACACCAGTATCTTCTTGCCCCTTGTGCCTCCAATTTATTTATTTTTTATTTATTTATTTATGGCATTTTGATAATCGGGTGAGCCCACTGAGACCAGAGGTCCCTTTTTCAGGGGGCAACCCGGAGTTAGTTACACACAGTAAATACAGGTACATAAGTCATAAGGAAGACGGGACAGATGCGAGTAGTACAATTCTATACATAATCGACAACACAGATTATGTACAGCTATACAAGAACATTTACATAACATCAGTCTGGTTACAGAACAACAGTGAGATGACATCAGTGTTGAACAGACTAGAAAAAATTGAGAAGTACCCTCTACAAAAGAGGGACTGAGTGGAATGCATACAGAAACAGATTTTGCCATTGCAGTCTGAATGTATCCTGACAGAAAATGCCATGTCCTGGATTTCCCTAGCAGAATCAAGGCAGTTTGGCACTGAGTGAGGATGCAAAAAGGTCCACATATGGGGTATCCCAGTCCTCGAATAGCGATCTCATAAGGTCTGTGTGGAGGGGTTGTGGGATGACAGATGGACCAGTCACAGAACTTTAGGTTCAACACACAATCTCTGTGTGATGTTTATTTAAAACACAAAGGATTACCTTCAGCAATGGCATATCTCTTCTTCAGTACATCAGTTTGCAGCAACAGGCTATACATGCCCTTCCTCTGCACTTAGTCAGCACCTACTGACCCAGTGATCTACTGATCTATCTCTTTAGTGAAATTTAATTCATTCCTTATGTTGGTCTTGTATGTTTGGGTGATGAGGAGCTCAAAAAAGGAAAAAAAAACAAACAAGCTAAAGACAAAGAACCTCAGTGCAGAAGCACTGAGGCAAGGATCACCCCAAAGGGCATTGGCAATAAAGCCAAGTTTCAATAAAACACATCACCACACATACCCCCATAATGAGAAGCACAGTGGGATGTATATGTAAATCACCATGAAATTTTACGCTGGTTCTACTTAAAGAGGGAATGCATGGTACCAAAGGACATCTCAAACAATATGTAATTTACATGTATTTTAAATAACACAGTGGGGGTTTTCTGATATTTCTACCCTGGTAACTTAAGTTTTATAATACAGTCCCCAAGTAACTTTACCTTTATCAAAAACATCTAGTGCTGTGGTATTTTCAACATTTACAGGTTTCATATACATAAGGCATATACATCAAGGTATTTTATGAAATAGTGCTATTACATACTAAATCCAACAATGAGGAACACAACCTGTTGTTTAACATCAGCTCGGAGGTCACCACAATAACCTCCCTGTTCAAGTACCTGAGAGGGAAAAGGAAAATTAAAAAGGACACTATAGTATAGTCAAGAAAGGGGAGGGGGGCGCCTATAGGTGGCCAACCTTATGGACTAGAAATTGTAAAGGACAGATTTGGCTAAGAAATAAAAGAACTGTTGCAACAGATTTAAGAAAAGGTTGGTCCTCAAAAGTGGCAGGATTTCCCTGTCACATATTCCCCATCTTAAGAGAGAAGAAAAAATTACTCACCTTAGTAATGTTGTTTCTTCTAATGGAGTCTTGCTATATTATGACAATTGCAGTATGACCGCAGGTTAGAACTGCTCCAGAGGTGAAATAGTTAACTTTCCATGCAGGCATGGAATGTTGAGCGTGTGCTCGGTTAAGGAAGCTCTGTCTGCTTTCTTTCAAACCCAAACTGTCAGATCTTTACGAGCAAACGCACTAAGGCTCTGTGTGGAAGCTGTAAACCTACACTAGCCAACTGGCTACTAAACATAAGAACACATTTTTTGGTCCCAAAACAAAGACTCAAGTCAGGAGACCCAAAAAATGAAAAACACAACACCCAGTCACCTTCAAAAAAAGGAGGGGTGAAAACAACAAGGTGGGCATCTACTAAGTACCAACAATGGACTGCCCACCCACAGCCCAAAAGAAAAAATTACTCACCTTAGTAATGTTGTTTCTTCTAATGGAGTCTTGCTATATTATAGACATTAGCAGTTTGATCCAGCTCTAGAACTGCCCCGGAGTGAAATGGTTAAAACCATTCCAAAATAGAATTTTGGCACTACAGCAGCTCTATCTGTGTCATTTCAAACTTGAACTGTCAGATCTTTACGAGCCAAACTCACTAAGGTCTGTGGGAAGCTGTAACCTACACTAGCCAAATGGTTACCTAAATAATAACAACCATTGATGGTCCCAACACCCAAGACTCAAGTCAGGGGACCAGAAATACTAACAGCATTCTAATAATATGAAAATGGAACATAAGTATAATAAAACACACACACGCGTACACATACACACCCCCAAAGTCCCAAAGGGGACGAAATGCTAACAGGACATAAGTAGTGCCCACACTAAGTTGCCCGCACCCCACCAAGTAGAGGTTCTGAGAGGGGCAGGTTGGGGGGGAGGTCTATAATATAGCAAGACTCCATTAGAAGAAACAACATTACTAAGGTGAGTAATTTTTCTTCAAACAACATGAAGTCTTGCTATATTATAGACCATTAGCAGAATACACAGCAGTACCTCCATGGAGGAGGGCAGAACCTACTTAGGAATAGGCTCTGAAGAACAGCTGTGCCAAACCGAGCATCTCTCTGGCCTGGACATCCAGGGAGTAATGCTTGGTAAAAGTGTGTACCGTTTTCCAAGTAGCAGCCTGGCAAATCTCTAATAAAGGGATATCTCTGGCAGCAGCTAGAGGCAAGCTTTACCCTAGTAGAATGAGCCCTCAAACGGAGGCTCTGCCCACTCTCTGATAACAAAATGGATACAAGAGACAATCCACCTAGCTATTGATCTCTTAGTGGCAGGTTTGCCTTTCCCAACTTCACCATAGGTAAGGAAAAGTTGGAGGATTGAACCTGTGACCTTTGGTACGCTCTATATAATAACTAAGAGCTCTCTTAACATCCAGGCTGTGCAATCTCCTCTCACCCGAAGAGGAGTGATCAGTGAAAAATACTGGAAGGGAGATAGATTGATTAAGATGGAAATCTGAAACCACCTTAGGCAAAAACTTCCTATTAGTCCTAAGGACTACCTTATCCCTGTGGAAAGAAATAAAGTCAGTCTCCACTGACAAGACTTGCAATTCACTTATGCGTCTGGTAGAAGTGATAGCCACTAGAAAAACAGTTTTCCAAGTTAGGTACTTAAGCTCTGCAGAAGACAGAGGTTCAAAAGGGGGTTGCATTAACTGGGCAATGCAAACATTAAGGTCCCAAGCAGGGGCCGGTTCCCGAAAGGAGGATTAGTATGGAGTAATCCCTTAAAAACTTGGAAAACACAGGATGAGAGGAAAGGGATGACTTTCCTGCTGACACAAAAGCAGACACAGCTGCCAAATGAACTCTCAGGGTAGCTGGTCTGAGACCCAAGGAATTAAGATGTACCATGTAATCTAACAAAATGGGCAATTCAGCAGATTCTGGGAAATATTTTCCCAGCACACCAAATGAAAACCTTTTCCATTTAGAACTATAAGTAGCCCTGAGTGGAAGGCTTTCTGGAAGCCTTTAGGATCTCAAGAACACCCTGAGAGAGGTGTAAATCAGCAAACTCTAACTCCTCAAGAGCCAGGCCTTGAGGTTGAGGGATTTGAGGTCCGATACCAAACCCTTCCCTGGGCACAAGTCAACAGATTGTGATTCCTGGGGAGGCACAGGGGAAGATGGACTGTCAGAGACAGAAGGAGTGGGTACCAGGGCTGCCTGGCTCAATCCGGGCAATCAGAATCACCCTGCAAGGCTGAGATCTGATTTTGACTAGTACTTTGAATAGGAGAGGAAGGGAAGCATAGAGGAACTTCCCTCCCAATCCAGAAGAAGGGCATCCAGGGAACTGAGCTCAGCACTGGAGGCCTGCAACAGAACAGAGGAAGTTTGTGATTGTCTGGGGCTGCAAAAGATCTATCTGAGGGATGCCCCACCTGGCAAAAACTATCCCCAGCACTTGAGGATCCAGGGACCATTTGTGATGGCCCTGGGAAATCCTGCTGAGGGCATCCGCTAGGACATTGTCCTTCCCTGGAAGATGAACTGCTATTAGGGAAGTGGTCAGGGAATAGGCCAGAGACCACAACTTCATTGCCTTGGTGCACAAGGCCGAAGACCGAGTGCCCCCCTGTTTGTTGATGTACCACATTGTTGTGGTGTTGTCTGTTCTGACTTGTATCACCTTGTCGTGGACAGATGCAGAAAAAGCTTGAAGAGCTAAAAAGACAGCTCTGAGTTCCAGAAAATTGATGTGGAGCAGAGATTCCTGGGGGGACCAAACTCCCTGAGTGGAAAGGTCACCCATGTGGGCTCCCCAACCCAGAAGGGAAGCATCTGTAGTGAGAGTCAAGTCGTGAGAAGGGGAAATGAAGGGGAACCCCGCTCTTAAATTGCTCTGATCTTGCCACCACTGGAGAGCTAGGATCAAGGTTTGAGTCACTGGGACCAACTTGGAAAGGGGTCTCTTCTCTGAGACAAAAGGTTCTCAAGTGAAACTGAATGTCTCTCATCTGAAATCTGGCTCCCTGCACAACAGCTGTGGATGCAGCCATGTGCCCCAGGAGCTGCAGAAAGTGTCTTGCTGGTCGAGAGACCTGCAGAGTGAAGGAAGAGGCCAGAGCCACTAAATTCCTTACCCTTTCTGGGAAGAAAGGCCCTGGCTAGCTTTGTGTCAATTCTGCCCCTATAAAGGTGAATACCTGGACTGGTTCCAGAACTGACTTTGGTAGGTTTAGCAGAAAACCCAGGGAGGTGAAGCTGCTGGGTAACCTGCAGGTGAATTTTACCTGTTCTGGGGACTGGCCTACAATGAGACAGTTGTCTAGATAGGAAAAACAGCAATCCTCTGCCTCCTTAAGTGGGCCACTGCCACTGCTAGACACTTTGTGAATACCCTTGGAGCAGAGGTAAGGCCGAAGGGCATTGCTCTGAACTGGTAATGACCTGAGGGCAGTTCAGATCTGAGGTACTTTCGATGGGATCTTCTAATTAGGACATGGAAATAGGCATCCTTGAGGTCCAGGGAGGCTAGCCAGTCCCCTGGCTTTAGGGAAGGTAAAATCATTGCCAGAGTTACCATTTTGAACTTTGGTTTCAAAAGATGCTTGTTCAGATATCTGAGATCTAAAATGGGCCGCCATTCTCCTGTCTTTTTTGGGGTAAGGAAGTATCTGGAATACAGACCCCTGCCCTGATGCAGAGGAGGAACCCTTTCTACTGCTCTGAGAGCTAACAGGGATGAGACCTCTGTTTCCAGAGCGAGGGTCTCTGAAGCACTTGCAGGTAGAAAAAGTCTGCTTCTCAACTTGGAAACCTTTTGACGCTGAGAACCAGACCCTGGCTTACTACTTCAGAACCCACTTGTCTGAGGTTAAGAAGCCCAATTCTGACTGAAGTAAGCCAGCCTTCCCCCACTGGTACAGGAGAATCGGCCCTGGGCACCCCATCAGGGTGCCTGTTTCTAAAACTTTAGGCTGGGGGTGGGAGCAGGTCTGCCCACCCCTCGTCTGCCCTGCCTCTGAAGAAGCCCCTCTGAGCATAGGCAGAGGAGGCCTGAGTCTGGTAGAAAGGCCTGTGAAAGGCCTCCCCCTACCCTGGGGGGCATGCCTTTGAGGAGTGGCTTGCGCTCCTTAGCCTGGGCACCCTTGTAAGTAGTCCTATATTCATCCATCTTCTTCATGTAATTCTCTGTCTGCTCTCCAAACAGAGAATTTCCCACCACAGGAAAATTCATAGCCTTAGTCTGGGTATCCTGTGACAAACTAGTACACCTGAGGCAGGCCAACCTACGAAAAGCTACAGATGTGGCCATGACCCTAGAGGAAACATCATTAACATCCACAGCAGCATGAAACTGAACCTTAGAGGCTTCAATGCCATCAGCAGCCACCTGTTCTGGTTCACTAGCCAGCTGGCCATGAGCCAGCATTGCCAATGCATAACAGTATCCCATCTATATTTCTGATACCTAGCTACATAAGCCATATAATTTGCTTGCCTGAGTCCCAGAGAGGCTGCCATATACTGTTTTTTGCCATGGCATCAATCTTCCTGGAATCCTTGTCAGGAGGATGTGAAGCCAAGGGAATATTAGCTTTATCACAGGCAGCAGCCTGAACTACTAACATGACTGCATTGCTGAGAAATTCTGTATCAGGGCCTGACAATGTATACCTTCTGTCCATCTTTTTATCTACAGGAGGCACAGAATTAAGAGCTTTTAAAATTTTAATTGTTTGTTTCCTAAAAGACTTATGTAAAGGAATAGACAGTCTCCTAGACTCTGGAATATCCATCATTTCTACAAAATCAGGCTCCTCTTGCTCATCCACAGCCTCTTCTAAAGGAAGCTGGAGGGTTTCAGCAACTTTTTTATAAAACATAAAATGAGATGGGGACTCAGACAGTATAGGGGGAGATTCTAAAGGTCTGTCTGGGGAGATGTCCGGTTCAATGGGCACACCCAGACCTTCCCAGCCACATTCATACTGTTCATAATCCTCCCTCAATATCATAATCCTGAACCACTGGGACCGGACGAACCGACCTTTTACCAGATAGTGGTGGTTCGGACAGACCCTGAGACAGTGACTGGACAATTTGTATGGCTTTTGCTATCTCTGCAGCAGTTGGAGAAGGAATTTTGGACTCCAGACCTGCTGATTTTCTTGTTTTCTTTACTGGAATTGGTTCCTCAGAACCAGCTTTTCTTTTGGCCGAGGAAGTCTGGCCCTGGTCAGAGGGCACTCCCTCTGGTTCGGTTGGCACCGAACCGGGCTGGCCATCCGGGTCAGCGGACTTTTTGACCTCTCGTTCCCTGAGCCTGCCCAATCTTTTTTCCAGGGTGGCTGCAGGGAAATTCTTACATACCTGGCAGTCTGACTGGAGGTGGTCAAACCCCAGACAATAAACACATGTGGTGTGTGGGTCAGCCTTGGCAAGACTTCCCCACAAACATCACAGTGTTGAAACCAGTGGACCGGTTTTCTTTTGGGTTTCTCAGACATAATGCCAGCCTAACCAAAAACTTGCCCTTTAACGGCAGTGCCAGGCAAGACACCCTTATCGGTTCCTAACGTGTCAGGTATTGGAAAAACCGTAATAAATCCGTTTTTTAGAACCGATAAGAACCGGGAACCGCACTCTAAAATAGTAACTTTTAGTTTTAAATGAGTTTTAAACCCACTGATCGGTTCAAAACCGAACCGATAACTTACAAGTTCCACACAGACAAAACCTTCATTTACTTACGGTTACCACAGATGAAGCTTGAACCGAGCGGTTTTGCGGTTAAAATAAAACTATTCTCGGTTAAATCCAACCGAGAAAACACTTTAAACCGAGAAATGAACCGAGCAGAGGAGAAATCTCGAGCGACTGTTCACTGAGGCGGAGTAAAGAATCTGACAGTTCAAGTTTGAAATGACACAGATAGAGCTGCTCTCGTGCCAAAATTCTATTTTGGAATGGTTTTAACCATTTCACTCCGGGGCAGTTCTAGAGCTGGATCAAACTGCTAATGTCTATAATATAGCAAGACTTCATGTTGTTTGAACATAGTTATTTTCCACACAGAGGGCCTGTAGCTTGCTTATCCTTTTGGCAGAAGTGATTCCTACCAGAAGAAAAAATTACTCACCTTAGTAATTATGTTTCTTCTATTGGAGTCTTGCTGTATTCTGACAAGTGCAGTTAGCCCCAGCCTTTAAACTGCACAAGAGAACAAACGGTTAACATTTCTATGCAGAGCCTAGAATGCTGAGCTCGAGCTCGGTTGATGTCTCTGTCTGTTTCCCTTTGAATGCTAACCGGCAGATTCTTACGAGCAACACTCTCATAGTATTCTATGTGGAAATTGTAAAACAAAATTTTTAATAGCCAACTGGCAACAACAAGTTTTGGACTACCAAAAGAAGACTCAAGTCAGGAAACCCAAAACTCAAAACCCAAACCAAACAGGAATATAACAAAATAAACACCCATACAAGAAGAGGGTGTAAAAAAGCACCCCTGAGGTGCAACACTGCACCTGCCCACCCACTTCCCAAAAACAGGTTCTGAGAGGGGAGGCAGGGAGGGAGGTCAGAATACAGCAAGATTCCAATAGAAGAAACATAATTACTAAGGTGAGTAATTTTTTTCTTCAACCAACTTGAAGTCTTGCTGTATTCTGTCAAGTACAGACTACCAAGCAGTACTTCCGTGGAGGAGGGACAGAACCTACTTTGGGAATAGGCTCTGAAGTACTGCTGTGCCAAACCGAGCATCACTCCTAGCCTGGATATCCAGAGAGTAATGCTTGATAAAGGAATGGACTGTTTTCCAGGTGGCTGTTTGACAAATTTCTAAGAGAGGGATATCCCTGGCAGCAGCCAGGGAAGCAGCTGTACCTCTTGTGGAATGAGCATTCAGGCCTGAGAGTGGAGTTTTTCCCAGTTTTTCATAGCAGAATTGTATACAAGACATGATCCACCTGGCAATAGATCTCTTGGTGGCAGGTTTGCCCTTTCCTACTTCTCCATAAGTGAGGAACAACTGCAGGGAGTCAAACCTGTGACCCTTGGTATGCTCTATGTAGTAACTAAGGGCTCTTTTAACATCTAAACGAGTGTAGCCTCCTCTCTCTGAGGAGGAAGAATGATCAGTGAAGAAAACAGGAAGAGACATAGACTGGTTTAAATGGAAGTCTGAAACCACTTTGGGCAAGAACCTTCTATTGGTTCTAAGGACCACTTTATCCCTGTGAAAGGAGATAAAATCAGGTTCCACTGACAGGGCTTGCAATTCACTGATATGCCTGGCAGAGGTAATGGCTACCAGGAACACAGTTTTCCAAGTCAAGTACTTAAGCTCTTCTGAGAACATAGGCTCAAAAGGGGGTTGCATAAGTTGAGCAATGCAAATATTCAAATCCCAGGCAGGGGAAGGGTCTCTAAAAGGAGGATTGGTGTGAAGCGATCCTTTAAAAAATTTTCAGAACACAGGGTGAGAAGATAGTGAGGAAGACTTCCCCACAGAGAGAAATGCAGAAACAGCTGACAAGTGTACTTTAAGAGTAGCTGGTCTGAGGCCTAGCCCATTAAGATGGACCATATAATCCAGAACAGTAGGCAATCCAGCAGTATCTGGAGAAATATGCTTCTTAGAACACCAAATGCTGAATCTCTTCCATTTGGAGTTATAAGTCTTTCTGGTGGAGGGTTTTCGAGAAGCTTTGAGACTATCCAGAACCCCTTGGGAAAGATGTAGATCTGCAAACTCTAACTCTTCAAGAGCCACGCCTTGAGATTGAGAGACTGGAGACTGGGGTACCAAATCCTCCCCTGAGAGGATGTTAACAGGTTGTAATTCCTGGGAAGAGACAGGGGAAGATGGACTGCTAGGGACGGCAACAGTGGGTACCAGGGCTGTCTGGCCCAATCTGGAGCAATCAGAATCACTTTGCAAGGTTGAGACCTTATTTTGACTAAAACTTTGAACAGGAGTGGGAAGGGAGGGAAGGCATACAGAAACTTCCCTTTCCAATTCAGAATAAGGTCATCCAGGGGGACTAAGCCCAAGACTGGAGGTCTGCAACAAAAGAGAGGGAGTTGGTAATTGTCTGGAGCTGCAAAGAGATCTACCTCTGGAGTGCCCCACCTTGAAAAAATCACTTTCAACACTTGAGGGTCCAGGGACCATTCATGATGGCCCTGAGAGATCCTGCTCAGTGCATCTGCTAGCACATTGTTCTTCCCTGGAAGGTGAACTGCTACCAGAAAGGTTTGCAGGGAATAAGCCAGGGATCATAACTTCATGGCTTCCGTGCACAAGGCCATGGACCGAGTGCCTCCCTGCTTGTTGATGTACCACATGGTGGTGGTGTTATCCGTTCTGACCTGAACCACCTTGTTCTGTACTGATTGAGAGAAAGCTTTCAGGGCCAGAAAACTGCCCTGAGCTCTAGGAGATTGATATGGAGAAGGGATTCTTGGGGGGACCACAGTCCCTGGGCAGCGAGGGCCCCCAGATGGGCTCCCCAGCCCAGAAGAGAAGCGTCTGTGGTAAGGACCACTGAACAAGGCTGAGTGGTAAAAGGAACACCTTGTCTTAAATTGTCCTGATCCTGCCACCATTGGAGGGCTTGGATCAAGGTCAGAGTCACTGGGAACAGTTTGGTAAGGGAATCTTTTCTCTGAGACGAAAAAGCTCTCAGATGGAACTGAATATCCCTCATCTGGAATCTTGCCCCTTGGACCACTGCTGTTGAAGCTGCCATGTGGCCCAAGAGCTGGAGAAAATGCCTTGCTGGTCGAGATACCTGAAGGCCGAAGGAAGAGGCTAGTTCCATAAGAGTCCTTGCCCTTCCTAGAGGGAGAAAGGCTTTTGCTCTGACTGTGTCCAGTTCTGCCCCTATAAAAGTAAGAAGCTGGACTGGTTCGAGAACTGACTTGGAAAGGTTGAGAAGAAATCCTAGAGAAGTGAGCACTTGCTGAGTCACTTGCAGGTGAGACCTGACTTGGTCTGGAGACTGGCCCGCTACTAGCCAATCATCCAGATATGGAAAAATGGAAATCTTTTGCCTTCTTAGAAAGGCAACTACTACTGCCAGGCACTTTGCAAAAACCCTTGGGGCTGAGGTTAGGCCAAAGGGCATTGCTCTGAACTGATAGTGGCCTGAGGGCAACTCGAACCTGAGGTACTTTCTGTGGGAGCACCTAATGGGAATGTGAAAGTAGGCATCTTTGAGGTCCAGGGAGGCTAACCAGTCTCCTGGCTTTAGAGAGGGAAGGATTATTCCCAGAGTTACCATCTTGAACTTTGGTTTTAAAAGATGTTTGTTTAGATATTTTAGGTCTAGGATGGGTCACCACTCCCCTGTGTTTTTTGGGGTCAGGAAGTACCTGGAGTACAGCCCTTTGCCCCAGTGTAGGGTAGGTACTCTCTGTATGGCTCTTAAGGCCAGAAGAGAAGAAATCTCTGCCTCTAGGGCAAGGGTTTCCGAGAGATTTGCAGGTGGAAAAGATCTGGCTCTCATCTTTGGAAATTTCTTGAAGCTGAGAATCAGTCCCTGGCTTACCACTTCCAGGACCCACTTGTCTGATGTAATAGACATCCAGTCCTGGACAAAGTAAGCCAGTCTTCCCCCCTACTGGAATAGGAGAGTCGACCCGGGCAGGCCCATCAGGGTGTCTGCTTGGCAGGAGCTTTAGGCTGAGGAGTGGATGCAGCCCTGCTCATCCCCCTTCTGCTTCTCCCTCTGAAGAACCCCCCTCTGTGAAAAGGAAGAAGAGGCATGTGCTTGGTAAAATGGCCTTTGAAAAGACCTGCCCCTGCCCCTAGACTGCTGTCTTTGAGGAGTTGCCTGCCTCTCCTTGGCCTGAGCACTCCTGTAAGTGGTCCTGTACTCATCCATTTTCTTCATGTAATTCTCTGTCTGCTCCCCAAACAGAGAATTACCCACTACAGGAAAATCCATGGCTTTAGCCTGGGTATCCTGTGAGAGGCTAGTACGTCTGAGCCAAGCCATTCTCCGAAGAGCCACAGATGTAGCCATGACTCTTGATGACACATCATTACAGTCTACAGCAGCGTGAAACTGAACTTTAGATGCCTCAATTCCATCTGCAGCCACCGCCTCCAGCTCCTTGGCTAGCTAGATGGAGACCTGTTTAGCCAGTGCCAGTACAGTGTCCCACCTGGACTTCTGGTACCTGGCTGTATAGGCCATATAATTTGCCTGTCTGAGTCCCAGGGAAGGTGCCATGTACAGCTTTTTTGCCATGGCATCAACCTTCCTAAAGTCTTTGTCTGGGGGGTGTGAAGCCAAGGGAATTCTTCCCTTATCACAGGCAGCAGCCTGCACAACCCCAACATGGTTGCATTAGTGGTATAAAAGAAAAAATTACTCACCTTAGCAGGGTTCCCCACTGTCTGAAAATATGGGGCGGTGGCAGTGGTGATCGGGTCAAAATGTGTGTTATTTTTGTGGACCTCCTATATGCACTGTACATGTGTATAAGCTGATTTTAAGTACAGTATAGTGTGCTGGTATCAAAACAGGGGTAGTAGTGCAGTAAAGGATGTCAATAAAAGACAATTTTGGAGGATTTTGTAAAAAGAAATCAGTCAGTAATGGATAGAAATATAGGGTGGTGGTGAAAAAAATATAGGGTGGTGGTAAAAAATATAAAGCGGTGGTAAAAAAATATAGGGTGGTGGCCCACCGCACTAGAACAGTGAATGGGGAACACTGCCTTAGTAATGTTGTTTCTTCTAATGGAGTCTTGCTGTATTCTGACAATAGCAGTGAGTCCCAACCTTCGAACTGCCCCGGAGATGAAAGAGTTAACTTTCCATGCCAGGCATGGAACGCTGAGCTCAAGCTTGGTTGAGACTCTGTCTGTTGCTGTTTGAACTCAAACCGTCAGATCTTTACGAGCTAAACTCACTGAGGTCCTGTGTGGAAGCTGTAACCCTACACTAGCCAACTGGCTACTTAACATAAAAGCAAATTTTTTGGTCCAAAAACAAAGACTCAAGTCAGGAAACCCAAAAAATGAAATAAACACAACACCCACTCACCCAAAGAAAGAGGGTGATAGCAAAAAAGGTGGGGCACCTCCTGAGTGCCAACACTGCTACTGCCCACCCACATCCAAAAAACAAGGTTCTGAGAGGGGAAGGCAGGGGGGAGGTCAGAATACAGCAAAACTCCATTAGAAGAAACAACATTACTAAGGTGAGTAATTTTTTCTTCAAACAACATGAAGTCTTGCTGTATTCTGACAATAGCAGACTACCAAGCAGTACCTCCATGGAGGAGGGACAGAACCTACTTAGGAAATAGGCTTTGAAGCACAGCTGTCCCAAACCGAGCATCACTCCTAGCCTGGATATCCAGGGAGTAATGCTTGGTAAAAGTGTGAACTGTTTTCCAGGTAGCTGCTTGACATATCTCTAAGATAGGAATATACCTGGCAGCAGCCAAGGAAGCAGCTGTACCTCTGGTAGAGTGAGCCCTCAGGCCTGAGGGTGGAACCTTACCTAGTTTTTCATAGCAAAATTGGATGCAAGAGACAATCCACCTGGCAATGGATCTTTTAGTGGCAGGTTTTCCTTTACCAACCTCACCATAAGTGAGGAAGAGTTGGAGGGAGTCAAACCTGTGACCCTTGGTACGTTCTATGTAGTAGCTAAGGGCTCTTTTCACATCTAAACTGTGCAGCCTCCTCTCACCAGAGGAGGAATGGTCATGTGAAGTAAACAGGAAGAGACATACATTGGTTAGGTGGAAGTCTGAAACCACCTTAGTAAAACTTCCTGTTAGTCCTGAGGACCACCTTATCTCTATGGAAAGAGATAAAATCAGGCTCCACTGACAGGGCTTGTAACTCACTTATGCACCTGGCAGAAGTGATGGCACTCAGAACACAGTTTTCCAAGTCAAGTACTTAAGCTCTGCTGAGGATAAAGGCTCAAAAGGGGGTTGCATGAGCTGAGCAATGCAAACGTTAAGGTCCCAAGCAGGGGCAGGGTCCCTGAATGGCGGATTGGTATGAAGCAATCCCTTGAAAAACTTGGAGAATACAGGGTGAGCTGAAAGAGAAGAGGGCTTACCTGCTGAAATAAAAGCAGAGACAGCTGCCAGATGCACCATTAGTGTAGCTGGTCTGAGTTCCAAGCTATTCAGGTGAACCATATAGTCAAGGACTGTGGGCAGGTCAGCAGACTCTGGGGAAGTATGTCTCCCAGAGCACCATATGGAAAATCTTTTCCATTTAGAATTATAAGTAGTTCTGGTGGAAGGCTTCCTAGAAGCCTTTAGAATATCCATAACACCTTGGGAAAGGTGTAAATCAGCAAACTCTAACTCTTCAAGAGCCAGGCCTTGAGATTGAGAGATTTGAGGTTGGTACCAAACCCTCCCTGAGCACAGGTTAACAGGTTGTAATTCCTGGGAAGAGACAGGGAAGGTGGACTGCTAAGGACAATAGTAGAGGGTACCAGGCTGTCTGGCCCAGTCTGGAGCAATCAGGATCACCTTGCGGACTGAGACCTGATTTTGACTAGCACTTTGAACAGGAGAGGGAAGGGAAAGGCATAAAGAAACTTCCTTCTCAACTGAGAACTAAGGCATCCAGGGGGACTGAGCCCAACACTGGGGGCCTGCAGCAAAACAGAAGAAGTTGGTGATTGTCTGGGGCTGCAAAAAGATCTATCTGTGGAGTGCCCCATCTGGAAAAGATCACCTCCAAAACTAGGGGATCCAGTGACCATTCGTGATGGCCCTGAGATATCCTGCTGAAAGCATCTGCCAGGACATTGTCCTTGCCTGGGAATTGTACTGTTGTGAGGGAGGTGTTCAGGGAATAGGCCAGAGACCACAACTTCATTGCTTCTGTGCACAAGGCTGTAGACCGAGTGCCCCCTTGCTTGATGACATACCACATTGTGGTGGTATTGTCTGTTCTGATCTGAACAACTTTGTTCTGAACAGACTTGGAAAAAGCTTGAAGTGCTAGAAACACTGCTCTGAGTTCCAACAGATTGATGTGAAGCAGAGATTCCTGAGGGGACCACAACCCTTGGGTGGTCAGGTCTCCCAAGTGAGCCCCCCACCCCAAGAGGGAGGCATCTGTAGTAAGGATTAAAGAGTGAGACTGAGTGACAAAGGGACTCCCTGTCTTAGATTGTTCTGATTCTGCTACCACTGCAGGGCCTGGATCAGGGTTCGAGTCACAGGTATCAGTTTGGTAAGAGGGTCCTTTTTCTGAGACCAAAAGGCTCTCAAGTGGAACTGAATGTCCCTCATCTGAAATCTTGCTCCCTGCACCACTGCTGTAGAAGCAGCCATGTGCCCCAGGAGCTGCAGGAAATGCCTTGCTGGTTGAGACACCTGTAGGGTGAATGAAGAGGCCAATGTGATAAGGGTCCTTGCCCTGTCCAGGCGAAGGAAGGCTCTGGCCTTTTCTGTATCTAGCTCTGTGCCTATGAAGGTGAGGAGCTGAACAGGCTCTAGAACTGACTTTGAAAGATTCAGAAGGAAACCTAGAGAGGTGAGCAGCTGCTGAGTTATCTCTAGATGTAACTTGACTTGGTCTGGGGACTGGCCTACTATGAGCCAGTCATCCAGGTATGGGAAGATGGCAATCCTTTGCCTTCTTAGAGAAGCAACATCTACTGCCAGGCATTTTGTGAACACCCTTGGAGCAGAGGTTAGGCCGAAGGGCATTGCTCTGAATTGGTAATGGCCTGAGGCAGCTCGAACCTGAGGTACTTTCTGATGGGAGCTTCGATGAGAATATGAAAATAGGCATCCTTGAGGTCCAGGGAGACTAGCCAGTCCCCTGGCCTTAGAGAGGTAGATTATTCCCAGAGTCACCATTTTGAACTTTGGCTTTAAAAGGTGCTTGTTTAAGTATCTGAGATCCAGGATGGGCCACCATTCTCCTGTCTTTTAGAGATAAGAAAGTACCTGGAGTACAATCCTTTGCCTTGGTGTAGGGGTGGAACCCTTTCCACAGCTCTGAGAGCCAGGAGGAAGAGACCTCTGCCTCTAGGGCAAGTGCCTCTGAGGGATTTGCAGGTGGAAAGGATCTGGTTCTCAGCTTTGGAAATTTTTGAAGCTGAGGACCAGTCCCTGGCTTACTACTTCCAGGACCCATTTGTCTGATGTTAAAGACTTCCAGTCCTGGACAAAGTAAGCCAGCCTGCCCCCTACAGGTGGTGGAGAATCAGCCCAGGCAAACCCATCAGGGTGCCTGTTTGGCAGGGGGTTTAGACTGAGGGGTGGAAGCAGGTCTGCTTGTACCCCTTCTGCCTCTCCCTCTAAAGAACCCCCTCTGAGCATAGGCAGAAGAAGAGGCCTGGGCTTGGTAGAAAGGACTATGAAAAGGCCTACCCCTGCCCCTGGGATGCTGCCTTTGAGGAGTGGCTTACCTTTCCTTGGCCTGAGCACTCCTATAGGTGGTCGTGTATTCATCCATTTTCTTCATGTAATTCTCTGTTTGCTCCCCAAACAGAGAATTTCCCACAACAGGAAAATCCATGGCCTTGGTCTGGGTATCCTGCGACAGGCTAGTACATCTGAGCCAAGCCATTCTGCGAAGTGCCACAGATGTAGCCATGACTCTAGATGAAACATCACTGGAGTCCACCCTTGGATGCCTCAATACCATCAGCAGCCACCTGCTCCAGCTCCTTTGGCAAGCTGGCCAGGGACCTGTTTAGCTAAAGCCATGACAGTGTCCCATCTAGATTTCTGGTACCTAGCTGTATAGGCCATATAATTGGCCTGCCTGAGTCCCAAGGATGCTGCCATGTACTGTTTCTTCGCCATGGCATCAATCCTTCTGGAGTCCTTGTCTGGGTGGTGTGGAAGCCAAGGGTATATTAGCCTTATCACAGGCTGCAGCCTGCACTACCCCAACATGGCTACATTGTTGTGTAAGAAACTCCGTATCTGAGCCTGACAGAGTATACCTCTTGTCCATTCTTTTATCCACAGGAGGTATAGTATTAGGAGTCTTTAAAATCTTAAATGTCTGTTTCCCAAAAGATTTGTGTAAGGGAATAGACAGCCTCCTAGACTCTGGGATATCCATCATTTCCACATAGTCAGGCTCTTCTTGGTCATCCACAGTTTCTTCCATAGGAAGCTGAAGGGTTTTGGCCACTTTCTTGTAAAACATGAAATGGGAGGGAGACTCAGAAAGCCTAGGAGGAGACATTCCTGAAGGTCTGTCTGGGGAGATGTCCGGGTCAATGGGCACATCCAGACTTTCAAAACCACATTCACTTTCCTCATACTCCTCTTCCTCCTCCTCCGGTTCACAATATTCTTCCAAATCATAATCCAGAACCGGTGGAACCGGCCAAACCGAGCGCCTTCCTGATGGTGCCGGTTCGGTCAGAACTGGGGAAAGCGACTGTACAGTTTTGATCGCTTTGGCTATTTCATTAGCGGTTGGAGAAGGAACTTTTGGATCCACAGCAGCTGATTTTTCTTTTCTTGTTCTCTTAGCTGGAACCGACTCCTCGGAATCGGTTCTCCTTTTGCCCGGAGAAGTTTCGCCCTGGTCAGAGGGCACTCCTTCTGGTTCGGTTTGAACCGAACCGGGCTGGCCATCCGGGTCAGCGGACTTTTTGGCCTCCCTTTCCCTGAGCCTACCAACTCTCTTCTCTAGGGTAGCTGCAGGGAAATTTTTACAAATCTGGCAGTCTGAATTGAGGTGGCCAAACCCCAGACAATAAACACAGCTGGTGTGGGGGTCAGCCTTAGCAAAGACTTCCCCATACACACTACAGCGTTGAAACCCAGTGGGCCCGGTTTTTCTTTTGGGTTTCTCAGACATGGTGCTAGTCCTAACAAAACTTACCCTTTTAATGGCAATCCGCCAGGCAAGACCCTCTTATCGGTTCCTGACCATGTTACGGGTCGTGGAAAAAACCATAATAAAATCTGTTTTTTTTAGAACCGATAAGAACCAGTAACCACACTCTAAAGTAGAAATAAAGATTTTTACAACAACTTGATCGGTTCAAACCGAACCGATAAACCGTTTACAAGTTCCACACAGAATAGAAAACAATATAAACCTATCTAGTACTCACGAATACCACAGACAGAGACTGAACCGATTGGCTGCGGTTTAAATTCGGTCGAAAACCGAGAAAAGAGGTACTTTAACCGACAAATTGAACCGAGCAAAGGAGAAATCTCCAGAGCGACTGTTCAGTGAGGCAGAGTAAAGAATCTGACGGTTTGAGTTCAAACAGCAACAGACAGAGTCTCAACTGAGCTCGAGCTCAGCGTTCCATGCCTGGCATGGAAAGTTAACTCTTTCATCTCTGGGGCAGTTCGAAGGTTGGGACTCACTGCTATTGTCAGAATACAGCAAGACTTCATGTTGTTTGAAACTCTGTTTCTGAGCCTGATAGTGTATACCTCTTGTCCATTCTTCTGTCCACAGGAGGTATAGAATTGGGAGACTTCAGAATTTTTTGTGTCTGTTTTCCAAAAGATTTGTGGAGGGGAATAGACAGTCTCCTGGACTCTGGGATGTCCATCATTTCTACATAATCAGGCTCCTCCTGATCCTCCATTGGCTCTTCCATAGGAAGTTGGAGGGTCTCAGCCACCTTTCTGTAGAATATAAAGTGGGAAGGGGACTCAGAAAGCTTAGGAGGGGATACACCTGAAGGTCTGTCTGGGGAGATGTCTGGTTCCACAGGCATATCTAGACTTTCACCATCACCATCATCATCATCAAATTCCCCTTCCTCCTCAAACTCCGGTTCATAAAATTCTTCCAAAGTATAATCGTGAATCGGGGGAACCGACCGAACGGAGCCCCTGCCAAAAGGTGCCGGATCGGTCGGAACCGGGCGAAGCGATTCCACAATCCGAATCGCTCTGGCTATTTCTTCGGTGGTCAGAACATGGACTTCTGGATCCGAACTGGACGATTTTTCTTCGCGCTTTCTTTTTGTTGGAACTGACCCCTCAGAATCGGCTCTCCTTTTGCCCGAACAAGTATCGCCCTGGTCAGAGGGCACTCCTTCTGGTTCGGTCGAAACTGAACCGGGCTGGCCATCCGGGTCAGTGGACTTCTCAGCCTCCTTTTCCCTCAGTCTACCTAATCTCTTTTCCAGAGTAGATTTGGGAAAATTCTTGCAAATTTGGCAGTCTGAATTGAGGTGGTCAAACCCCTGACAATAAACACAGGTGGTGTGGGGATCGGCCTTAGCAAAGACCTCCCCACACTCACTGCAGTGTTGAAACCCAGTGGGTCCAGTTTTTTTCTTGGTTTTCTCAGACATGGGCAACCTAACCAAACTTACCCTTTTTTCGGCAACCACCAGGCAAGACTCCCTTATCAGTTCCTAACCGTATCACAGGTCTTGGAAAAAAACATTTCAAAACACGGTTGTTTTAGAACCGATAAGAACCGGTAACCACACACTAAAATTTACACAAGAATTAAACAAATGATCAGTTCGGCCGAACCGAGCCACACTTTTTACAAGTTCCACACAGAAACACAGTTCAAAACTATCTAGTGCTCACGATACCACAAACAGAGACTGAACCGAGTTATGCGGGAAACTTTTTTCGATTGGAAACCAACGTAAAAACGACACTTAAACCGACTTTCGAACCGAGCTGCAGGAGAAATCTCCGAAGCGACTGTTCAGTGAGACGGAGTAAAGAATCTGACGGTTAGCGTTCAAAGGGAAACAGACAGAGACATCAACCGAACTCGAGCTCAGCAGTCTATGCTCTGCATAGAAATGTTAACCCTTTGTTCTCTGGGGCAGTTTAAAGGCTGGGGCTAATTGTACTTGTCAGAATACAGCAAGACTTCAAGTTGTTTGAAAAGCTACCTTCCAGGTAAGAAATTTAAGCTCTGCAGATGCCATAGGCTCAAACGGCGGAAGCATAAGCTGGGCAATACAAATATCAAGGTCCCATGCTGGCACTGGTTCTCTGTGAGGGGAAAACAAATGATAGAGCCCTTTAAAGAATCTTTTGAATATAGGGTGTGATGCCAGGGAGGTATACTTTCTAGCTGAAAAGTATGCTGAAACTGAAGCCAGGAGCACCTTCAGAGTTGAGTGCTGCAACCCCAGGGAGTGCAGGTGAGACACATAATCAAGAAGGGTTGGTATCCCGGCCTGGGTTGGGACTATACCCTTGTAACTGCACCAAATGGAAAATCTTTTCCATTCTGAGGCATAGGTTTTCTTGGTGGAAGACTTCCTGTAACCCTTAAGGACTTCTAAAACTGCTTCAGCGAATTGGCAATCTGTATATTCTAAGTCCTCAAGAGTCAGGCCTTGAGCTTGACAGACCTGAGACTGGGGTACACTACCCTCCCTTGAAAGGAAGTCAGTAGATTGTACCTCTGAGGGAGGTGAATCGGTGTGCTCACAGACATTGAGAGCAGCAGAGAGTACCAAGGCTGTCTTGCCCAATCCGGGGCTACCAGAATCATCAAAGCTGGATTTGACCTGAGCTTGATGAGCACCCTGAGTATTAGAGGAAAAGGAGGAAAGGCATAGAGGTACCTGCCTAGCCAATCCAGAATCAGGGCATCTATTGGAACTGTCCCCTTTCCTGGGGCCCTGCAGCAATTAAGAGGTAAGTGGTGATTTTGGTGGGAAGCAAAAAGGTCTATTTCTGAGGTCCCCCACCTCCTGAATAGAGCATTCACCACTTGCTTGTTCAATGCCCATTCATGATGGGCCTGGTTTATCCTGCTCAAGGCATCTGCCAAGGTGTAGTCCTTGCCTGGCAGATGAATTGACTATAGAGAGGCATTTAGAGAGTAAGCGAGGCTCCATATCTTCATATTCTCACAAAGGAGTGGATCTTGTCCCTCCTTGTTTGTTGTTGTAATACATTGTTGTGGTATTGTCTGTTCTGACTTGTACCATCTTTCCCTGTGTGAGATGAGAGAAATACTGGAGGGCCAGATAAACAGCTCTTAACTCCAGCAAGTTTATGTGCAGGAGTGAGTCTGCACTCTACCAAGTACCATGGAAGGTGTGATCCCCTAAATAGGCACCCCAACCAAGCAGGGAAGCATTGGTTGTGAGAACCAGGGAGGGAAGCTCCTGCAGAAATGGAACCCCTTCCTTTAAATTTTCTGGTACCCTCCACCATTGGAGGGCCTGTAGTAATGTTTGTGTAACTGGTACTGGCTTTGAGAAGCGGTCTCGTCTTTGACACCAGTGTGCTCTGAGGTAGAACTGAATATCTCTCTTGGCACCTATGACTGTGCTTGTTGCTGCAGCCATGTGCCCTATCAGTTAAAGAAACTGTTTTGCTGGCTTTGGCCCACCCAGGGTAAATGAGCCTGCCAGAAGCTAAATGCTTTCTGCCCTCTCCTGAGGGAGAAAATCTCTTCCCACTACTGTATTCAGTTCTGCACCTATGCACTGCAGAACCTGCACAGGGGTCAGGACTGACTTTTTGGTATTGAGAAGGAATCCCAGGGACAGCAGCATATCCTGGGTTACCTGAAGGTGGTCTGATACCTGTTGGTGGGATTTCCCTACAATTAGCCAATCATCCAGATAAGGAAAAATTGTGACACCCAGCTCTCTGAGGTGTGCCACTACTACTGCTATGCACTTGGTAAAGACCCTTGGTGCAGAGGTAAGACCAAAGGGAAGTGTTGAGAACTGGTAGTGGCCTGAGGGGGAGTCTGAATCTGAGATACTTTCTGTGTGACTCCCTTATGGGAATATGGAAATATGCGTCCTTTAGATCCAAGGAGGCTAGCCAGTCCCTTTTTTGCAGAGTTGGCAAAATCATGGCCATTGTGACCATTTTGAACCTGGGCATTACCAGGTACCTGTTTAGCAGTCTGAGGTCTAGTATAGGCCGCCACTCTCCATTCTTTCCGGTTGTTAGGAAATATCTGTAGTAGAACCCTTGCCCACTTTGGTTGTGGGGGACAGGCTCCACTGCTTTTGTCAGCAGTAAGGTCTGTACCTCCTGCTCCAGTAGTTTTCTTTCTGAGAAGGGAGCTGGTGCAAAATGTTTTAACCTTGGAGGAGGAAGGGACTTGAAGCAAAGTAAGAGACCCTGGCTCACTATTTCCAGGTCCCACTTGTCTGTGGTTATTTTTAACCATTCCTGGAAATAGTGGTTAAGTCTTCCCCCTACAGGATGTGGAGAGGCAGCCTGAAGAGAAAAGTCAGGGGTTCTGTTTTGCTTGCTGCTGAGACTGAGCAGATTGGGATCCTCTCCGAGAACCCCTTCTACCTCTAGCTCTGTAAAATCCAGTCTGCTGTGGTTGGTATTGCTGCTGGGAAACAGCCTGTACCTGAAAGAAAGAACTCCTAAAAAAGGACCTGCCCCTGCCTCCCATAGAATAACACAAAGTTGAAGTAGAGAGCATGTCTCTGGTCAAGATGCTCCTAAAAGTAGTTTTATATTTGTCTACTTTTTTCATATATGCCTCAGTCTGGGCACCAAAAAGAGAGTGGTCTTCGACAGGAAAGTCCATTGCTTTAGTTTGGGTGTCCTGGGTGAGGTTGGTAGCCCTCAGCCAGGCAAATCTTCTTAGAGCAATGATACCAGCCATCTACCTTGCAGCTGTATCACTGGTGTCAGCTGCCATCTGAAATTGGTATTTGGAAGCCTCGAAGCCCAATTTTGCTGTGTCTAGCAGCTCTGACACTGTTAAAGAGAAGTAGCCTCAGCATTGTCCACTACTGACTGCCAGAGAGCTTTTTGATTAAAGGGATGCATAGGCCTAGTAGCTGGCTTGACGAATTGCCAGGAATGCCGAAAGGTACCCTTTTTTGCCATGCTGTTCACCTTTCTCGAATCCTTCTCAGGGGGGTGAGAAGATAAGGGAGTTTTGGCTTTCTTATAGGCAGCCTGCTGTACAATACCGTGGTGGTCTGGGTGACTAAAAAGAAACTCAGTACCAGATCTTTCTAACTGATACTCCTTGTCACACTTTTTGTCTGTGAGTGTGACTATATTTGTAGATAGGCAGAAGGAGCCTTTTTGAGGGTGTCAGCCCCATAAGCTCCATGTATTGTGCCCCCTCCTCATCTTGGATCTCTTCAGCTGTTTGCAGATCCAGGGTCTCTACCATTTTCTTAACAAAAGAAAAATTGGAAGAGAAATCCTCTGAGGGTCTGGGAGGGGGAGCCAAAATCCTGTTCTGGTGACACCTCAGGTTCAATTCCCTCTTCATCTTGGTCATCCTCCTCATATGCCACTGTAGCAGTAGACAAAAGAGGGGTAACAACAGTTGCTTTTTCAGCAGTAGTAATCACAGGCTGCTGAGGTGGTAATAAATCCTAGAGCACCTGGAGTAAGATGAAAGCCTGTGTCAACTCAGCAGGATGAGGCGTTTCAGCCGGGGTCTCAGTGTGTTTGGTTTTCTTTAATTTTTTGGCAGGCACTGGGGAGTCAACCAGTTGACAGCCTCTCTTGCCAGAGCTCTCACCCATATCAGGGGTGGATTTAGAGGCTCTGGAAGGAACTGCCACAGTCTTAGAGGTGTGGACTCGTTAGAGTCCATGGACCCCTCCTCTAGTTTTCTTTTAAGCCTCTCCCTGTGTTTTTCCACTGTCTTAACAGGGAAAGAATTACAGATATCACAGTCTTCATTGAAGTGCTGTTGCCCAAGGCAGATCAAGCAAAGATCGCTTGTCTGCCTTGGCAAACACCTCTGCACACTTCAAGCAATTCTTGAACCCAGGGGGTCCTGTTTTCTTTTTAGGCTTGTCTGACATTATAGAAAACAGGAACCAGTAACTGACCAAAAAATAGACTAAATTTAAATATTTGCAGTTGGTTTTAGTAGAAAAACGGTTGGTTCAGGAACTGATAAAGTGAAAAAACTATCGGTTCCGATCGGATCCGGAACCGAGAAACCGCTGAGGAAAACCAATACACTTCGGTTCAAAAGCGGTTAAAATTAAATAAAATTAAAGAATAAAGTAACTGGAACCCTCTAAAAAGGTTCTGGTTAAATAAAAAAAAAGGTTGGCTGCCTCTTGGTTCAAAGGAACCGCGAGGAACCGATAAACAGTTTAAATTGGTGAACCCAAATAAAACAAAAAACAATTTAAAAGATAAAGAACCTCTGTGCACAAGCACACAACATAACCCAGATAAACCATCTTAGGGTAGCTGGATCACGTCACTGGGGTGTCAAACAGACGAGGCATACTGATGAGTCCTGGTAGGACGAAACACGTGTCTATGTCTTCTGTTGGCACCCTTTGCAAACTGTATGAGAGGCCTTTCGACACCATGCATTTCTGCTTAAAGTTGAACCAGCATAATATTCTGTGGTGATTTGCTTATGTAGCCCATGATGCTTTGCATTGTGGGGGCATGTGTGATTTTGTATTTCTTTGAAACTTAGCTTCCCGGCCAAATGCCCTTTGAGGTAACCATTGCCTCAGTGCTTGCACACAGAGGTTCTTTGTCTTTTAAATTGTTTTTTGTTTTAATTGGGTTCACCACAACATAACCCAGATAGACCATCTTAGGGTAGCTGGTTCATGCCACTGGGGTGTCAAACAAACGAGGCATACTGATGAGTCTTGGTAGGATGAAACACATGTCTATGTCTTCTGTTGGCACCCTTTGCAAACTGTATGAGAGACCTTTTGGCATCATGCATTTCTGCTTAAAGTTGAACCAGCATAATATTCTGTGGTGATTTGCATATGTAGCCCATGATGCTTTGCATTGTGGGGGCATGTGTGAATTTGTATGAATTGATATAAGTTGTAAACAACTGCTGTGTTCATTTTTTGTAAGTTTCTCTATTCATGTCCTTTTCAGCTGAGTCCACCTCCTAGTTTCTCTCCATCACTGTGCAGTGACAAATTGCATCAGCAGGGATGGGAAGGAAGCTGAGGGACATGCCTGGGTGTTCTAGCAGAACAACCAGACATCTCCCTCACAATCGATATATCCCTGTGAGGCAGCCATTACTGTTTGCAGCTGCTCTGTGATGGAAAGGGAACTAGGAACTTTTTTTTAAAAGGGTAATCAACACTTTGCTTCTGAAACTGGGCCTAAAATGCACCATTTCACACATTACATTTTCAAAATTTCCTTGGGGAGGGCATGCCCCCAAACCCCTCAGAGAGGTTTGTTTTTTCCAGGCCAAGTGTGCACCCCCCACCCACAGAACATTCCTGAACCTACCACTGGACAGAGGAAACATTTCATAATAAAAGAAAAAAAAAGGATTGTTATGGTGCTGTGTGCTGCACCGATTCCTTTCTGCCAACCCCCCACTGTTTCCAACGAAGAGCAAGTGTGTGTCAGCAACTCACCATAGTGCTGTGGGGGGGGGGAGAGGGGTGAGAGGGAGACAGTCAAGATCAGCGCTGTGCAGTAACTCCCAGTACTGTAGGGAAAAGAGAGGGAGAGAGAGAGACAGAAATGAAGTTGGTGAGATAATCCTCCAGGAAAGATAACCTTTCTTCAGAAGCATCTCATCTTTTATTTAGCTAAGACATGTCTTTTCTTCTCTATATCAACATTACCTTTTAGATCTGCTACATCATTTTAATTACAGCCAGCATGCTTTTGACTAGCACCATGTTTACTGATGGCTGAGGGCTGGCTGGAGTTCAATGGATGAAGCAACAAACCACTCCCCCAACCAGGCCTTAAAAGATCCTCCTCCGGGCCAGTCCTCATTCATATTCTTCATTGTGGCCGGAGGCGCTGCCTTCCTTCGCTCTGACCTTCTTTCTGTTACCCTTGAATTGCGCCTCCGGGTGCTCATTCTGGTCTCCCGTTTTGTCCTTCCCGCATCGGCCCTTCTAGCACTGCTGCAGCTACCATTGCTTCAGTCCTGCTTTCCCCCACTCGTTGCTGTTTGTTACCTGCCCCGCCTTCTCCTGTTGCTCCGCTCCCTCTGCTTTCATAGCCACTGTGCCGCATCTCTCCATCTCTCCTCTCGTTCTTCATCCCCCCATACCTGCTCTCCCGAGTTGGTGCCAGCTGTTGCTGCATTCCTTCCTCATCTGCTGGCATGCTTGGGGCCTCCCATCTCCTCCTTGCCATGGTTGCATGGTGTTTTTCTGCCTGTTGTTATCCCTGCTACTCTGAGACCGCCTCACTCCTCTGCTTTCGGTCTCTCCACTGCATCCATTTCCTCCCCGCTCCTGCCTGTTGGCAGCTTTTTGGTCCCTTTGTTCCTTGCTCTGGGGACATCTGGCTGGATGGATGCTCCTTCTTCCTCTTCCATTCGTAGTTTGGGCTTTCTTGTCGCCTCAAAATCCTCGCTTTGTCCCTCTCCCTGCCTTCCGCAGTCCGATGTTATTCCTGGGAGCTCCGCTCAGCATGGTGCTTTGCATCTTCAGTTGTGAGACCGCTGTTTGGCTTGCTGCATCCCCACATTGTGGTAGGCGAGCCTGGTTCCTTTTCTTCATGTACTGCCTTGTCTCTCTGCCAACCTTCTTTGACCCAATAGTGTGCTCCATCTTGTTCGTGTTCTGGACTGTTTCTTTCAACTCCGTTCGTTGATGCACTTGTTTGTGTGTCTCCAGAACTGGCTGTAATATTCATACGAGTGTCGGTAACCCTATGTAGAGCAAGGGTAATTGAGTGTGAATTTCATAGTGCCATGCATCTTGCATGACAGTTAAGGGGTGCTGCTGCTGGCATTGATTCATTTCTTTTCCTCTGCTCTGCTTTCTTTGCTGCTAGGCATTTCTGGTGCTACTGTAGGCGGCTCCCTTTTCCTACTTGATGCTGTCCTCAATGGCTCCCTCTTTGGCTGGGGCCTTTGCTGGACCCGGTTGCTTGTTGCTGTACAGTATTTCCCCGTATCTGCTATTCCCTAGTTCCCTCTCCTTCGACTGCCTTCTCATGCATCTCGATATTGGCCCTGACTACGCTCGTTCATCTTCACCTTCTGCTCCACCTGGTTTGTGCTCTGTTTGCCTCTTTGTGGGTTTCCTGCTCCCCTGTTGTGGTTACCTCTCATCTCTGCTTCTTCTCTTGGACTCTAGTTTGACCCACTCTATCCTAATTTGACTGCAGGTGTTTCCTGGCCTTCTTCTACTTGGTGTGCTCCCCTCTCGTCCATGCCTCTTCCCTTCTCCCCATCGCTCGTCTTTAGCTCTGGCCTTCGCCGCTCACTGCTCTTGGTTACACCTTGCTGTGCTTTCTTACTTTCATCCTGACTGTGCTTCCCCATGGTGGGCGCTTGCCCTCCTCCTTCCATTCCCTCTGCCCTCCATTCCTCTCCTTCTCTGACCTCTGCTTTCTTTTGGGAGCTCCTCTATCCTGTCGTCTCACTATACCACCATACCCTACTCATTCACATCACCTAATATTCCCTCCTGCATATCACCCTGCCTACTCGTCTCCTCCTCCGACCCTATTCCCTCGTTTTAGTCAAACCTATTCAGATGTCCTCCTGGTACTGCCTACCTCACCGTCAGCTGCTTGCTCCGCCCGGTTGCTCTCACTCCTACCTTTATGCAATTCTATCCATTCCTAATTTGGCTCTCAATGGACCCAGTTGGCATGCACTCCCATAGTTATCAATCACGGGTAGCTTCCTCATGACATGAGTCTGGTTCTCCTTTGCTCAATTCAACCTCAGGGTCTACTCATTCACATCAATTAATCGGGTATAGCTCTCATTGGGTCTTATGCTACCTCATTGAACTGCTGTCCATTCGGAGACATGCCTTCTGTGTCCATTGCTCCTTGGCTTAGGCTAGCCTGTAGCCGACAGTCTCGCTCTGCACCCACAAGGTCCACATCAAGAGCATGCGAAGCTCTGAGCGGGGTCTTTCTCCCTGGGCCATAGTGAGAATGTTTTCGCTCTGGGTGGACCTTCAGTTGTCCCTCATCTCAGCGACACCTCTAGATGTAGATTTTATGACTTTCAGCTGTGAGGGGTGGGGTTCTCATCATCGGAGCCCCTTTGGCTGCCCAAACAGGTTCGGAGGCACCCTCCATGCTATTTTCCATCAAGACCGCCTCTGGTTCACCTGGCCTGTTTTGTAGGCTTGCATAGGCCAGCTGAGTGCCTCAGCAGTCATCTCTCTCCTCTCTTACCTTTGAGCATCTAGTTGCAGAGACATCACTTGCAACCCTCAACAGCTGTTCTTTAAGATGGACAGAGTGAGGGCTTCCCCTAAATTGGAATATTTTCCTCCTCCCTCGACCTCGACTCTAAATTACAGTAGCTGAGCCGTCACTAATCAAAATGTCTTTCACCCTGGAGGGAAGACGACATAGGCCTTGGATCCCCAGAGGGTTCCTTCTCAAAGCGTTTTTTTCCTCTCCTCCATACCAATGGTCATAATATTAGCTAGGGCTGGAGTATCCTTAGGTGATGTAGTTTAGTTCTGCTGTTGGATGGAGTCAGGTGGTGGCCCTAGCAGTTCCTTATCTCCTTAGGAAGTCCGCCCTTCTGCATCTTCTCTGCTTTCATTTCATTCATTATTCTCATCATATCTCGTTCTTCTCCTGTCCTTCCCATCTCCTTCACAGCGGGTCTGAGAGGGTAGGGGACTGCAGCCCTCCCCCAGCCATCCCCACAAGGTTGCGAGGGATGCTGTAGCCCTCCCCAGGAAGCCGGACAAGAAGGAACCCCCCCGAACCACAGATTGACTTTACAGCAGGTCTGAGAGGGTAGGGGACTGCTGCCCTCCCCCAAGCATCCCCACGAGGTTGCGAGAGATGCAGTAGCCCTTCCCAGGAAGCCGGACAAGAAGGACTCCCCCCAAACCACAGACTGACTTTACAGCAGGTCCGAGAGGGGAGGGTAGGGGACTGCTGCCCTCCCCCAACCATCCCCATGAGGTCGCGAGGGACGCTGTAGCCCTCCCCAGGAAGCCGGACAAGAAGGAACCTCCCCCCCGAACCACAGACTAACTTTACAGGTACAGAAGCCTAGGCCCATTGTCTTACCTTGGCGCCATTATTTGTAAAAGAGAAAACCACGGTGAGCGAGCCCAGCGCAGAGACGCCTGGAGCAGTGCTGCAGAGGTGGTTGGCGCACTGTGAAGACTGTTTTTTGTTTGCATCACTTTTTGCCCCACGTACAGTGATTTTACATGCATATTCCAGGCTCCTTAAGAAGCATGTCTGCATTTTATGTAGGATTTCACATTCTAAGCGCTGTTACCTTAAGATAAAGACATGCCTGTATTTTAAACTGTTTTTCCTGCCTTATGCTGTTATATTGTAATGTATTTCCAGCATGCTGCTTAGACCTACATGTCTGCCCTTGCCACACATTAATTCCAGCACTACGCATAGCCTTAAATGACTGTCGCTAAACTGGGAAAATACTGCAGTATACTGTTCCACTCGTAAAGCCCGTATGCTTTGCTCAAACGTATAGCCTGCCTCTATAATGTGCAAAAGGTCTGTTTTACTCATATAGCCTGAATGCTTTGCTCAAACGTATTGCCTGCCTCTTTTTGTTGCAAAAGGTCTGTGTAAGCAGAGACTGTGTTCCGACAAATTACCTGTCCTGCCCCAGATCTAAAGCACTAGGGTCTCTGTAGTTGGCCTGTAGCAGTAGCCATTTGCTTGCTGTGCTTGTCAATTTTAATAAAGTAGGCAAGATCCTCACCTTCACTGCGACTGATGGTTAATTCCTAACAAGCAGTAAAAAAACCGCAGGGAATTCTGCTAAATACTAAAAAAAAAAAAAAAAAATCAAAATTTCTGGGGAAATAATTATCAGGGACCTTAACTAAGGGGTCTGGTCTACATTTAGTGCGTTAACAAGCGGGGCATAAGGGAACTAAAGAATTTACTCCAGAATCAGTTGTGGGCCATCCTTTTTCTCAGTAACTCTTAAGGGATGCTAGGCTTGGGTAATTCTTAGCACACGCTACAGTTCCTAGGTGAACAGCCAGCAGTGTTAGCGTTTTCTCCTGGAACAAACTCAGCAAAGCTCATGTTACCAGCTTCACACTCAACGCCCTCCACCTGAGCTCTATATAACCTCTTACCTTCCTTATCTCCTTCACAGCGGGCCTGAGAGGGTAGGGGACTGCTGCCCTCCCCCAACCATCCCCACGAGGTCGCGAGGAATGCTGTAGCCCTCCCCAGGAAGCCGGACAAGAAGGAACCCCCGAACCACAGACTGACTTTACAGGTACAGAGGCCTAGGCCCATTGTCTTACCTTGGCACCATTTTTGTAAAAGAGAAAGCCACGGCGAGCGAGCCCAGCACAGAGACTCCTGGAGCAGTGCTGCAGAGGTCTTGCCCGCCCCACCGCCCCCACCACCACCCTTGGTCGACACTCCAATATATAGGAAGTTGAGAGGTCAGGTGACTCTCAAAAACCTATCAGCCCACTTTCAGATCTGCAGGTTATCAGATCTCACCAGTAGTGGTTGCTATCACTAACCACAGCTTATTACTGCAAAAAAAAACCCTCAATCATGCTTCTGGTCATTTTAACCTTGTTAACCATTGCCACTCCTCTTGTATCGCTACCCCCAGCCACACAGCCCCAAAATGACCCAAATCTCTTAATCTTTAGCTCTGTCTCGACCCCCCCCCATGTCCCCTAAATACCCCCAAAGAGCGCCCGGCTCACATACCGTATCCTGGATGGTTTTCATGCCCCTCCGTCATCCCCCCATCCTTCACCCCATGCCTAGCTGCCCTAAGCAGCCTAGCGAAGTCTACATCAAACCGCACCCCGATTCTCTCCAACCCCAAATTGAAAACTAAAAGTAAATGGCTTACTGTCCTACAATACCTCACCCTGATGCTCCTTCTGGCAGGTGATGCTGAAACCAACCCGGGACCTCTGACCCACCCCCGCCCACCTAAAACTGCCAAAGGGACTTAGCCTAATCCACTTCAACACCCGCAGCTTACTGAATGAAGTCCCAGAGCTGCAAGTTACTGCACAAACCCTCAAACCAGACATTTGTGTTATATCCGAAACATGGTTAAAACCCCAGCACAATGACTCTGAAGTAGCCGTGCCCGGCTACACAGTTATACCGTAAGATAGACTAGGCAAAAAGAAAGGCGGGGACATTGCCATGTATATATCCAACGTGCTCCAATACACCCCTGTCCAGCTCCCAGGTCCCACTCCACATATTGAAACCAGGATGATTAAACTTGTCCTGCCGCATACCTCACCAGTGTATGTGGCAGGGTTATACTGTGCCTTTGCCACCCCAGCAACTACCATCATAGACCTCCTGGCCTCTTTCAAAAATCTGGCTGTTGCTGGAGAGCTCTACATCCTTGGGGACTTTAATTACAACTGGCTAGATAAAGACTGCTCAAAACTAAGCAGCAAGATCAAAGCCCTTAACCTCTCACAACAGATTGAGGAACCCATCCGCCTCAACCCTAAATCCCAAAACCACTCCCTCCTGGACTGGGCTCTCACAACACACCCACACAGGATCACTAAAGCTGGCCTCCTACCAGATTCACTGAGCGACCACCACATGATCTATGTGATCAGAAAGGTGCACAGACCAAAATCACCTCCCACCTAGGACACTCAGCACGCGTTCATACAATTCTCTCTGCCTCACCTCCCTACTAAATGACCTTGCCTCTGCCGACTGGTCATTTGTCAACCTGGCATCTACCATTGATCATGCTTTTGACATGCTCAGAAATCAAATTCTTGCAGTCTGGGACTATCATGCCCCCCTGAGAAGCAAAAGGGTAAGGGAAACCCATCTCCCCTGGGTCTCTGCCGACATAATTTCCAGATGTCGTGCAAGAGACCAGGCCTGGAAAAAACAAAGGAAAACAGGTACCCTTGAATCCCTGCAACATTACCGTACCCTCCGTATCAACTGCACCAAAGCCATAAGGCAGGCTAAAAAGAACATCTTCCGAGCGGCCCTCTCCTCCAATCTTAACTACCCATCCAACTTCTGGAAATCTATTAAAACCTTGCTCACTCCTCCTATACAGCCGCCGACCCCTACCCTACTCTAACCATTCAGGGCAGAAACATATCTGAATCAAGTGAAGTTGCCACTACTTTCAATCACTTTTTTACCAACTGTGCTAAATCTCTACTAACAAACCCACAAATCATCTCACCTGCACCAAAACCCCGCGCCCACCCCCCGCACTCCCCCCTCCACCAAATTCTCCTTTCGACCAGTCTCCACTGCAGAAGTCCTAGCCGCCCTATATTCCCTAGACCCCAATAAAGGAAAATGCCCACTAGGATTGGATGCCAAACTCCTATACCTATCTGCCCCTGCCATTGCAGCTCCCCTAGCTGATCTCCTAAACCGCTCCTTCTCCTCAGCACAAATTCCAACAGCTTGGAAGGAGGCAATAGTCATCCCGCTGCCAAAGGGTGGCAACCCATCTGAGCCCGGTAACTACCGCCCTATCTCCCGCCTCCCCACTCTGGCCAAGCTACAGGAAAAACTAGACCTCTCTCACCTCACACAATTCCTTGACACTACCTCCTTTTTCACCCCCTACCAGTCAGGCTTTCGGAAATCGCACTCCACCATCACTGCACTGCTAAGACTCACTAACGATATTGCCTCAGGTATGGATAAAGGGTTCCTCACCTCGGCCATATTCATTGACCTGGCAAATGCATTTGATACCATCTCCCACCCCAAACTCATCTCAAAACTGCATGATGCAGGCCTATCCGATCTAGCCACCAGGTGGTTCCAAGCCTACCTATCTGGCAGGAAACAAGCAGTAAAAATTGGCCCTCAAGTATCCCCCTCGCTCCCAGTCACCATGGGGGTCCCCCAAGGCTCTGTCCTGGGCCCCCTTCTCTTCTCCATATTTCTAAATGACCTCCCACTAACCTGCCCAAACTCACCTATTCAAATGTACGCTGACGATACCGTTCTGTACGCCTCCTGACCCTCAAATGAGGTTCTAAACTCTGTCCTACAGCAGGATTTTGATGCCGTCCAAACCTGGCTTAGTTCCAACCAACTTGTCCTAAACGCTAAGAAAACCGTATCCATAACTTTCGGCACACAGCCCAGACTCTTCTGACTAGCTGTTCCCCCCACTTTTCATACGCTGGATGGAACCACCTTGGAATCCTGCACCTCCTTTATGTACCTGGGTGTATGGCTTGATCGCCACTTGGACTTCTCTGTCCACATTGACTCCCTCCAGAAAAAACTACACCCTAAACTAGGAGCTCTTTACCGCAACAAAGGATGCCTAACTACCTCGGTCAGGAGAGAGCTAGTGCACAAAATGATTCTCCCAATCTTGACTATGGAGCGTGGTCTACGCAGCCTCTCCATCCACCTGGCCAACGGACCCCTTTGCATTCCTTCTGTCGACATCCTAGAATGCCCCCCTACCACCCACCACTGAGACCTATATAACGCCTTAGCTCTCTCATCGCTGCACTCCAGGCGCCAGCTTTACTGCGCTAATCTCGTAGCAAAGCACTGTTCTAACTCCCTCCCCACATATCTCAGTTCCGCCCTGTCAACCCAACCCACCCCGGCCTACTCTTTGCGAGGTACTGACTCAAAACTTCTACAAATCCCTTTCATGCACACCTCAAAGGGCCAATCAGCTTTCAAATACAGACTGCCCAAACTCTGGAATGACCTCCCAGCAGAAATCAGGCAGTCCTCTACCCCAAGGTCCTTGAAAACTCTCCTTCAGGCCCACTTCTCAGACATATGTAACTGCAACCTGCAGGCCAGATCTGATATCAAGAAGCATCAAAATGTGCCATAAACAGTGCAATTATCCAGACAACTGAATATTATTGTGTTTTCCCTGAATATTATTGTGTTTTCCCTATGTTCACTGTCTGTAATGTAGTATGGTCATAGACCCCAATGATTGCTATAGCAACTCAGGCTCTCTGCACTAAACTTGTAATCTAAATAACAAATGCATAAGTCCAGCCTGTAACATCTCTGGACCTGATGTTTCACCCCTTTATGTACCCATTTGCACCTGTTGTATGTACCTGTTGCAGGCACAATTGCCTATGTACCTATGTATTTTGTAATTTCAAGTATGTAACTCCAGGTCACATCTGGAAATGAGTGGATTCCCGCTCAGTATGCTCATCTGGTAAATCTCGTTAATAAATAAATAAATGTCTAACACCTTAATTTCTGGTCTCACTATATTCTGATTTCTCGCCTTTTCGATGCTTGTCACCCTTTTGGGTATTCTTTTTGGGCTTCTTCCTAAGCAACCTTTAGCCAAGGGAATTATCCCCACGGCACCTATGGGGGGGACCCTCCTGTAGGGTTCCTTGCATCGTAACCCTTCAGGGTGGTATATCCCACGGACAGAGAGGCGAACAGCCACAATGTATCAAAGTCACATAAGCATACATCTCATCCAGTTGCGCAAGCCCATTGAAACTGACGGCTGAGGGCTGGCTGGAGTTCAGTGGGCTGAGCAACAAACCATTCCCCCATCCAGGCCTTAAATGGCCCTCCTCTGGGCCAGTCCTCATTCAGTTTCTTCATTACCCCACCATCCACCCCTCCTCCTCCAGCGGCTTGTCTCTCTTTTCCATGGGCTTCTTCCTAAGCTACCTTTAGCCAAGGGAATTATTCCCATGGCACCTATGGGGGGAACCTTCCTCTAGGGTTCCTTGCGTCGTACCCCTACAGAGTGGTATATCCCATGGATAGAGAGGTGAACAGCCACAAGGTATCAAAGTCACACAATCATATGTAACCCCCCTATAAATGGGGGTTCCCAAAAGTCTTCCTTGGGCTTGCCTAAATGCCCACTGCCAGGATGGTGTTCTGTGTCCTAGTGATTTAAAAGTGTTTGCACGTGAGTGTCCTGTTAGCCTCCGTGCCTGTCTCTTTAAGAGCTGCCTAGTTTGTGGTGTAAAATTAATCTGGGCAGGGGCCAAGTAGTTTCAGGCTTAAGTCCCACCTGGGCTGCAGTGTTATCACCCCATTTTGCCATCACTAATTGCGCAGAGGGAGCCCTACAAGGATCTGTGACTATTTGTTGTTTATCTGCTTTAATAATAATAATAATGCAGTTTGTCTAACCTGCCTTCCTTTGCAGCATGAACATTTCAGTATTGCCCCACCATCTTGGTTCTGGACTGCCTATTGGGACCAATCAGTACCTTTGGGGACTCTAAAATGGTGTCTGTCCCCAGGGTCTTGTGGGAGCAAATTTCTGTAGGAATTGTAGTTTTTGCACTTTGGCACCTAAATGGACCTGGAGGGGGAGCCCTTGCTTTGACAGACTGATGGATCAACCAACCAGAACCTTTTGGACTGAAGGGAAATTCCCAAGCTACCTGCTGTAGTGTGTTCAGTCTAGAGTTGGAATTGAGAGAGTGAACAGCTCGAGTGATTCGAGCAGCTGCTTCTACGTAGTTCACGTGGGAGATTGGTGGAAAGGCTGAGTTTGGCCTATCTGCCTGCCATCCCTCGAGAAGGGAATCTTTGGAAGGCTTAGCAGTCGAACTGCATCCAAATTTGAGTGTGACAAAGCCACTGAAGAGTGACCAGATTTAAACCTGAAGAAGACCGAAGACTAGCTGTACGCAATTGGCCTGTCAGGACATCCAGTTGCCACAGAATTCCCGGTTTTGCTCAGAGACACTAATATTGCTGCCAGACTGCTATTCGCATTGTGGTATGGTGATTGCTTTGCTATAAATGTGCTGTATGCTGTTAGTGGGTCGAGATTTGGTTCCCCACTGTTTAATTGTGTCACGCTTGCTGGAAGCTGTAGCCAGCATTACTGGACTGAGATCCGAACTGTATCACCTGGCTTGGGCCTTGCCACACTGGCCTAGCCAGCTACTCATGCAGCAGAGATCACCATCGATGAGAGACTCGCCCTGGGATCATCCCCCTGCTCAACATCTTGAACAGAAATGACACCTTGGTGCTTCGTGTGGGCCCTGCTTCTTCTAGCAAACAAGCAAGTCATCCTGCAAGTCTCCATTTTGTCCATCTTGTGTCCTGTACTGGGTAGCGTGAGTAAACAACAGGGTAGCTCCCTGCAACAACAGCTCAAGCAAGTGTATCAGCTAATTTAGTTGTTTTGTATAGTCATCACGAACTGAGCCTTCTGGCTCCGGATTACAAATTGTGGGTTATAGTGCATGATGTGTTTTTCCATCATAGGGCCCCGGCCAGCTGCAATGCTGGCCTACCCCGGGCAATGCTTCAGGCTAGCCTACCTCATCAACTGGGTACTCAGAGTGTGTGTGACTGTGATGAGGGACTCTAAAGTGCATGCCTTATAGCCAGATTGAATCAGTACTTCAACCAGCCTGATTACGCCCCTTCCTTGTTCAAGTCCCCTAAATAAATCAGATCCAACTCTTTTTGCATTTAATCTAACTGTGGTTCCAGTTTGTACCAAAAGCACTATACTGTTGTTATCTGCTGTGCCTAACCTTGTTTTACAGGGGGTCTCCATGGTCGAGCTGGTGGAACCAGCCCTGGTGGTAAGTGCAAACAGTGTGGAGATTTGTATGCTGAATAGGGGCTACTGTTAAAGTGTTGGCTGTGTATTGTTCAGACCACTAGAGGGAAAAAAGGGGGGCTTACAGTGTCCCAGAGGGCTGTACCCAGGTTAGCTCAGTTGCTAACAACCCTGTTCTCCAGGTGGAGGCACCTGTTTCAGTACCCAGGCCCCTTAACCTGCAACTAGCCAAGCAGGCAGGGGTAGTAGCCCTTGGGATAGCACCACCTAGAGGTTACATCTTGGAGGCACCACTGGGATTAGCACCTCCACTAGTGGTCAGATGTTAGAATCATTGTTGCCAGAATACGGCCACACCAGTAGAAGTCGCTGTGCACTAGTTGGTGGGATGGTGTATGGGGCAGGAGGTTGACCCCCATCATGCCGTGTTTATACTAGATAGTCCTTTGAGTATTAATAAGGACACAGTAGAAGGGGTCCTCTCCAAAGCTGAAGGTTTGAAAAACGCTGTGGTGGTGGGTCGACAGACTGATTTAACGGCCCAAACCCTCATGGCCTTAATGGTGTGTAGTGACCCCGTGGACGGCACTAAGGTGCCAGCGACTATTACCCCCGAAGGGTCCCCAGTTGCTTGGAGGGTAATAACTAAGGACAGCAAAGACCCTGGGGGGATGAACCCCCACTCTTATCTGAAACCCTTGAGGAAAAGATTATCAAACTGTTGCTGGTGGATGGAAAGACTGTAGAGGACTTTGAGAAACTATTCCTGCCATCTAGGTGTGTTCCTTCCCCCACACCTCCACCCATTCCAGTACCGGCACCTGTGCCTGCAGTTAGTCATGACACATACCGCAAGTTAAGGATGTTCTTAGGTACACTTCCCACCCCACAGGGGGAGGATAACTGGGAGACCTGGATCAACTATGTTGCTCTTTTGGTACCCGTGTGGCAGTGTGCAGAGGCCGAGAAGTGAAAAAGGATTATGGAGAGCTTGAGGGGTCTGGCCTTGGAAGCAATTAGGTTCCTGAGGTCCACAAACCCTGATGCGCCTGCTGAAAGGTATCTGTCTGCCCTTGAAGGCCTATTTGGTAGCTTTGAGTCTGGGGAGACTTTGACGGTGAAAGTCAAAAGCGCCAAACAGTGGGGGGGGGTGTTTATCCACATTTGTCACTCATTTGGAGAGGGCCCTACAGAGAGCTTAACGAAAGGGTAGGGTACCAGCTAGCACTTGAACCATGTGAGGTTGGACCACATACTGCAATATGATAAATATTCTAAATTGCTAATCTTTCAGTTAAGGCTCCAGGATAGGAAGGATAATCCCCCCAACTATTGCAACCTGATGGAAGAACTCAGGGAAGCTGAAGGTGAGGAAGGAGATGGGAGTTCCAGCACAGGTACAGCCAGAGTAGTCTCGGCGCAGGGGAACTCCTTGGAATCAGAGGCTGCTGGGGATACTTCACAGTGTGCTGAGCTACTGCAAGAGTTCAGAGAAATTAAAGCCGCCCTCTTCCCCCAGCCCCTTTCCAAAGACACTACAGATCCTAGCCCCTCTCAGAGTGCGTCCACTATGGGGGTGGGGGCACACGCTTTGGCATCCCCAGCAGATAGCAGCCAGAAAACTGAAACAAACGACCTAATGTTGGCAATAAGAGAATTGTTGAGATGTCTCCCACTGCCTTTAACACCCCAGGGGGAGGTCGAGCCCAGATTGCCCGTTGTTGGTACCCCAGCTCCAGCACAAGCTATGTACCCACCCCAGCCTCCTAGTTGTGAATGAAGACCAGCTCCCAATGTGATGTGTCAGCCATGTCAGACCCCGGAAAGCATGTTTTGTCATAACTGTGGGAAGGATGGGCATATGAAGAGAGAGAATGCCGGTCCCCGAAGGACCTAGATAAAGTTGTATACAGATTTCAGGGGGAGCTTCGGAAAACAAAACAATGGCCGAGGGGTGGTGGCAATGACCGCAGTGAAGGTTCAGGAAATCCTAACTCAAATTCCTTTGTGGCCAAGTCATCTGTCCAGGCTCCTGCTACTGTCCCTCCAGACTGGTCCAAAATAGTGGGCCCTTCGATGGAGACTGCTGTGACTGTCAATGGTATCCAAGCTCGGGCTGTACTCGACAGCGGGTCACAAGTGACCACTGTATTTCAGGACTGGTATGACAAACACTTATCTGATGTTCCATTACAATCTTTGGAAGGCCTACATTTTATTTATTTATTTATTTATTTATTTGAGCATCAGTTTACAACCTTTGAGCCAGAGGCTCATTTCCAAAGGTACCTCGTCACATTGAGGACAAATACATTACATTACAGGCTCGTTGTTACATCACATTGAGGACAAATACATTATATTACAGGCTCATTGTTACATCACAGAGTGTGGGGCCTGAGTGACAAGTCTTATCTCTACCTAGGATACGTCCGGATCTGGCTGTCTTTTCCTGCAGCTGTAACTGGTGTAGATGAACAAGTGGAGACACTAGCCCTGGTGTGCCCTCCTATGGAATTATATGATGGGGTTCCCTTGCTCATTGGAACTAACACCCACATGTTTGCAAGACTAGCGCAGCTGTGCCAAGAGAAACAAGGGCAGTGGAATGGGTGGGCCCTGAGAATTCCAGCCTTGATAAAGAGAGCCTATGACTTGCAAATACAGACTACAGAAGTGGACAGAGATGAGCCGGTGGGGATAGTGTGGAAGAAAGATCCCGATTCTCTGGTACTACCACCCAACGCTCAGCACACCATTCATGGTGAAGTTCACCTTAGAAATGCCCGTGCCCGTGCCTATGCACAGCAAGTGATGGTCCAAATCTGGAATGTGTCTGATCGAGAAATTCGAGCGAACAGGGGGTGTACATTAGCTACGGTACACTGTGTGGACACTGCAGTATCTCTTAGCAACAAATATTCTGGTGAAAAGGGGGAAGTGACCCTAGACCTATTTAACTTCGGTGAGTCCCCATTGTCTGCTGAATGGAAGACTTGAGTCAGTAAGAAACTTGCACAGAGGGACCAAGTGTTTTCCCTAAAGGAATGGGATGTGGGGTGCGTCCATGGTGCTGAACATACTATCAGGCTTCATGATGACAGACCTATTAGACAGCGGTCCCACCGCCTTGCCCCAGCTGATACAGATGATGTTCAGAGGCACCTACGGGAGATGCTAGCTGCTGGCGTTATTCAAGAGTCAAAAATCCCCTATGCATCTCCCATCATAGCCGTGCGCAAGAAGAATGGGTCAGTAAGGATGTGTGTAGATTATCGAACCCTAAACCGACGGACTGTACCAGATCAATACACCATACCCCACATACAGGATGCCCTGGATTGTCTGAATTGGAGTCAGTGGTTTTCCGTACTTGATCTATGAAGCGGGTATTATCAAATCCTGATGGCTCCGTAGGACCGTGAGAAAACAGCCTTCATTTGTCCCTTGGGGTTCTACGAATTTCTGAGGATGTCTCAGGGGATTTCGGGTGCCCCTGCTACTTTCCAGAGGTTGATGGAGTGTGCTGTAGGGGACATGAATCTCCTTGAATGTCTCGTATACTTGGATGATGTCATTGTCTTTGGATGCACACTTGAAGAGCATGAAACCAGATTATTCAAAGTTCTTGACCACCTGGAAGAATTCGGCCTCAAACTGTCTATAGACAAGCGTCAGATTTTCTAAATGTCTGTAAAATCTATGGGACACATAGTGTTAGCCGAGGAGATACAGACAGACCCCAGCACAGTAGAGTCCCTGACCACCTGGCCCCAACCAACTAACTTAAAAGAACTGCAGCATTTTTTGGGGTTCTGTGGCTATTATCAGCGGTTCATTAAGGACTATTCAAAAGTAATCTGGCCACTTCTTAATCTCACTCAAGGTTATCCTCCTACCAACCGCAGGTATAAGAAAGGATCCCTCAAGGAAGAAGAAAAGGTGTATTTCCAAACAGGTGAACCATTTGGAGCCCATTGGACCCCTGAGTGTGAGGCAGCATTCTTCGAGATCATCTATCCGCTTACTCACGCCCCAGTACTTGCCTATGCTGATCCTACCAAGCCTTACATCCTGCATATGGATGCCAACCTGAAGAGACTCGGGGCCGTGTTGTATCAAGATCCTCGGCAGTGCAGGAGGCTGCGAGGGTCCTAAGTAGCCCTTCCCCAAAACCGAGAGCTGTCCCCCACGAGACACAGCAAGCAGCTCTCCACAGCAGTGCAGGAGGTCGAGAGAGTCCTAAGTAGCCCTCCCCCGAAACAGAGAGCTTCCCCCCACCAACATGCAGCAAGCAGCTCTCCATGGCAGTACAGGAGGTCATGAGGGCCCTAAGTAGCCCTCCCTCGAAACGGAGAGCTGCCCCCCAACTGACACGCAGCAAGCAGCTTTCCATGGCAGTGCAGAAGGTCAAGAGGGTCCTCAGTAGCCCTCCCCCGAAAGGGAGAGCTGCCCCCCCCCACTGACACGCAGCAAGCAGCTCTCCACGGCAGTGCAGGAGGTCATGAGGGTCCTAAGTAGCCCTCCCTGGAAACAGAGAGCTGCCCCTCCCACCGACAGGCAGCAAACAGGTACAGCATTCACCCGATCCTCGGTAGTTCAGCAGAGAGCAAAGAGTTTGGGCACCAAATTTGAATTTAAACTTTGTTCCAGTCGGCAGACGAATGGAGACAGTTTTTGCTCACTGCTCCCTGCACTAAATTTGGAGTATTCTCAGCCCACAGTCAGATGCTTTAATTATACAGTCAGACCTGGTTAATCCGTTCCTGTTTGTATTGCTCAAATGCCAGCCGGATTAGAAAACAACGGACAAATAAGTCATAGCGTTATTCGGGTTCGATATTGTAAATAATGTGATGGCACCATTTTGCGTTTACAAATTTTATTGCACACATTTTTGTTGCACACATATTAGATAATTTCATTCGACACGTAAAGCAATTTAAAAGCAAGTCAGTTTATTTCGTGTCTTATTACGCCTCAAAATTGCAAGGTTGCTTCAGGTAGGGCAGGCTAGCCTCACTTAACATAATTTCGCATTCTCTGCTGAATAATCACACCCTCAGTACTGAAGCAGCACTTTGCATTTTGAAGCAGCCTTCATAGAGGGAGGGAGGACAACACAACAGGCAAAACAGAAATTATGTCAGCGAGAATAATCTTCCTGCATTACTTAAGCAGCACATTTTGGTGCTGTCCTAGTCTTACACGGGTCAATGACTTTGAATCACTTGAGGCAGAAAGCCACTTTTCCTTTGCTCGCCAGATGTCACTGCAAGTGCTAGCTCCAATTCTTAGACCATAAGTCTGTGCAGCATATTCAACCATATCTCTGTTTGTGGCTGCTGGATTCCCCTGTTTCCAAAGGCAGAGAGCTCTTTTCTGTGAGATAGTTATCTCACTCCCCCCTTCCCTTGGCTGGCATTGTGTAGTGAATGCTGCTTTAATGAGAGCGAAGGGGAGAAGGGATTATCACTAGAACAGCTTAATTGAAAGCGATAATTGCACCTATTTGATGTGAATGGAGCGCGAGAATGTCATCGCTTACATTTAATCAGCATGCATTATCACACCGCTCACCTCTCGCTGCTCAGTATTAACACCTGTAAGCAAAACGGACTAACGGACTAACAAGACATAATTGCTAAGCAAATATAGATGCTTGACTGCTGTAACCCATTATGGATTATGGATATCAAGACATTTGGTTTAATGAGGTAATTAACAACACGTTTTTTCGGTCACTGTGTAGAATAAAACGGATTATGAGAAAAATGGACTAACGAGTTACGGTTTAACTAGGTTTGACTGTATTTAGTTGCTGTATGCCTTTAAAAATATATCTATCTATCTATATATCTATATACACACAAAAAGGGAGGATTTCTCAGCCTACAGCAGGGTGCTTTAAATTGTAGTTGTATTGTTTTTCGGGTCTGTCTGCCTGAATCTGCTTGTGCTGTTCACCAATTCGAATTTCTGAATTAATTCATGTAGTTTAGTTTATCTGTGCTGCCCCTGATGTAAATCCTGTTTAAATGCTGTTCTAATGAATTAATTCTTGGAGTCTAGTCACAGATTTAAAACACTGTTGTGCTGAATCAAGTCTAATTTAGATAAGCAGTTTAGTGCTGCAGTACAACTTAGCCCCTCCCTCGCTCTTACCTATTTAAAATCCTGTTTTCCCTCTTATCCTCCCCAGCTCTCCATGGCAGTGCAGGAGGTGTAAGAAGTCTAAGTAGCCCTCCCAGCGGAGCTGCCCCCACCGACAAGCAGCAAGCAGGTCGGCATTCACCCGATCCTTGGCAGCTCAGCAGAGAGCTAAACCCCGCTGACGTTTTGCGTCAGTTACCCCACCACCCCACTTGGCAAACTATCATTTATATAGGCCTGATCACATGCTACAAGCTACAACAAAACCAATCAGCTTATTTCCCCATTTGCAGGCTATACCTTTCAACCACTAGTGGCCACAACACTAACAACAAAACAAAAAGAAAACTTCTAAATCTCACACTACTGCCTCTCCATTATGATTCTACCAGGGCCAGCCTTAATCATTCTGGGCATCTGTGTAGCCTCCTGCCAGGCCCCACCACTCCATTCCCTGTGGGCCCCCCCATCCAACATTTACAATTAACTAACCCTCCTGTCCTGTATTGATAAAGCAGTAGTAGGTCTACTGGTTTAACCAGCATCTTTCAATTAGTGCCATTGACTGCACTGAATTATTTGACTTCATCATTGGAAAGGAATCTGACTGAGCCTGGAGCCAGAACTTAAGTAAGTATGGTCCTATTGCCGTATTAATTTCTGTAAGGGCAGGGACATCATCACTGGACACTCACACCTCGGATACCCTGATTTGCAAACAAGTTAAACAACTTAACTTTTCTGTTGGTGTGAGAGAGAATAGAAAGGATTATCATAGAAGACAGTATAGCGCAGTGGTTTAAGGCTCTGAGCTGGAGACCTGGGTTTGAATCCCACAGCCCCCACTTGCATATTGTGTGACTTTGAGCAAGTCACTTAACTTCCTTGTGCTCCCAGGTCTCACCTGTAAGCAAGCTTTCAGCTTAGTGTGTCTCTCCTGGTAATAAAAAATCATGGAACACCTGTAAGGTTGCCACCTGTCAGGTTTTTTTGCCTGGTGATCAAGTTTTCAGGATCCCTATCAGGTAATTAGATTTTGCTCTCTGCTAATCAGATTTTTGAGCCATTTTGAGTGCTCACATACTTTTGAAACAGATTTTGTCATACCATTCATTGTTTCAGCTACATGTCCAGGTTACAAACAAGTTATCTTGTCAATATAGCCCTTTGTTTGTGAAAGCAGTCAATCTGGGAGGTGTAAAGTATGGCCATTAAGACCATTAGCACTTACTTAACCTGATCTTTTCTACTGCAGCAAAGCTGCCCCCACCTTTTGTAAAAGTAGCAGAGCCAGTTGTCTTCCACTTTGATTTGCTGTTAAACATTTTATTTTATTTATTTAGTTTTTGTTGACCGGGTAAGTGCACTAGACAAATCCTGCCTATTTTCAGGCACGACCCGGGGGAGAGGGATACAGATGAATGCCAACTGACCTTGAACCAGATTAAGCTGTTGGTGATATTTTTAGTGAATGAGGGAAATTTGGCCAGGACACTGGGGAAATTCCCCTACTCTGAGTAGGTGGAGCCTTTGCTGCTGGCTGCAAGATGGCCAGTTCGCATGATCCCTGAGGAGATGGACGCTGTTAGCTCAGGGGAGTCGGACTCCTCCTCTGTGCTACCTTCTCAAGAGGCCCCAGATGCATGTCTTGCTGTAGCTGATGTTAGTAATACGACTATTTTGGAATTTGAATCCATTCTTCAAAACGACCCTACAGAAGTTGTTTCCAGTCTACCTGATGTGCAAAGTGGCTCCGCGTTCAGTTCCAGTCTTCAGGAGCAGCGCGAGGTGTTAGTCCTGCAATTGCAGCTTTTAGATTCGGCATTGCGAGTTTCTGCACAGGCATCGCCTCGGACGCCACTTCCTTGTTCTCCTTCTCGCGACGTCGGCACTGGAAAGCCCCCAGTCGACGGCCTACTGATGGATTCGGCTTCTGTTCCTGCTGTGGAGAGTTCTCTTCAGCCCCTGCTCCTGCTGTTTCTCGGACTACTTCAAATGACCCGCCGACTACCCGGCTGGAAAAGCCAGATTCTGGAATACCTGCAGCTATTCCCTGCTCTGTAAGTGACTTTAGCGCTACAACTGCTTCCGTTTCGTTTTCGGAGAAACCCACAGTATTTTTTTTCTCAGCTACACAGGAACCTGGCTGGTCCAAACGAGGGGGTTCCTTATTCCCCAAATAAATTAAATCTGGCCAACATACTGATTTAGACTGGTCACCAGAGTCAGCTTTATTACATGCTGGCTGGGAAAGGGATATTGGAGGGACTTGGACTCCTGATTCTCAGGACCCTGTCTACATTAATATGCTTCAAAAATCTGCTAAGAATAATGACGTGAGCTCCAACGAACCCCGGGGTGTGACTCTTTCTTCTTCTACTGTTATTAGTGACACTATTGTTGTTTCTAAGTCTATTTCTACTGTTCCTGAACCCACTACTGTTTTCTCAGGACCTACTTTGTTACCTACTGTTGCTGCACCTAAGAGTTCAACATTTAAACTTACTGATTTATATTCCTCCAAAGGCGAACCTGCACCTAGGAGGAATGCAGTACGTTTGCTTTATAAGGGTGGATTAGAACTCCCACCAGATCGTTTATATATAGCTCAAACCCTCCTTAAGGGTTCCATGAAGTTTTCTTCTGAGATTTTTGCCCTGATTAATATAGGTAATTCCAGTTTTGATGTTAGTTTTAAACAAATGTCTGGGCTTGATAGATTCTGGGCCCAATATGACAAACTTCAGACTACACCCATTTGGTCCCCTTCCAGGCCATCCCTCTCACCAAACCTGCCATTCGTAACATTACTGTTGTTTTTAAAAATGAGGGAGTTCACATTGAAGACATTTTATTTTGGTTAAACAAGCGCTGTGAAGTCTTGAATAGGCCTACTAATCTAGACTCTGAACAGATTTGGGATGGCAGTTGGAAGGTCCGTGTTAAGCTTTTTCCACTAACACTGGCCCACGACATTTGCTAATTTTTCTTTCTAGGTAAAGACAAGGGCTTCATTTTTCATCGCGGACAACCCAAGTCCTGTTTTAAATGTGGGTCACGTGCCCATTTAAGTTCGGCTTGTGATACCCTTAAATGTAGCCACTGTTTTGAATACGGTCATATTGCAGCTAAATGTACTAATTCATTTAAGTGTAACTTATGTGATGGGACTGGCCACGTGTATGGCAGGTGTCCCTGGGCCTCTCATAACACAGTAGATTGTCCCTCTCATGATGGCACTATTACTATTGCTCAACAGTCACTTGCCCATAGTCTAGCTTCCTCTAATTCAGAGGTTACCCCTCCTCCGGTAGTTGGAGCAGTCTCTTCTGTTCCAGTTTCCCAACCCTCTTTTCCTGTTATACCTACTCCTACTGCCATTGTGGTTTCCCCTGATACTACACCCGTTATTCCAGATATGGATATGCCTCCCCCCCCTCGGGTCATGGGGGAGATACTTTTAGTTTTACCACTGTTACCCATAAACGGACTAGGAAGGGTTTAGCTGTTGCTACTCAAAGTAAGGAACCCCCTGCACGTAACTGGCAAACCTCTAACAAATTTGCGGTTTTAGCCACAGATTTTTCAGACAAAGACTCGGGGGGTGAGGATACTGATTCCTCCTCCCTTCTTTCTTTCCCAGATGGGGGTGATGGGGCTGATACGGATCCCATTGCAAAACGTACTAGGCAGCGACGAAGGGGTAAGTCACCACCTATTACTTAAATCCTGTCTTCCTTAAAGATCTGCTCTTTAAATGTGAACAGCATTAAAGGGAAGAAAAAATGAGGGATTTTTAACCCTTTCTGATTTACAGTGTGACATTATCTGCCTTGTTGACACTAGATTAAAGACCCATGGGGAATTATTCCAGGCCTCTAAGGCATGGACTGCAGGCCCTTCTTTTTGGTCTGTTGGACCTGATACTTGTGATGGGGTCGGGATATTGTTCTCCAGCTCTGATTTTACGGTCTCTAGACTAGTAGATATTTCCCCTGGTAGAGCTTTGTTATTAGATTTCTCATATAAATCTGAGAGATTTTGTATGATTGGGACCTACGCGCTTCAAACCAAGGCTCAGAGGGCTTCCCTTTTTCACCAAATTAAGCCCTACCTTTTTTCATCCAGATTACTCCTATGGGTCGGAGATTTCAATTGCGGCCTACATCAAACAGATCGAGGCCTAAAGACTTCCAAGTTATTTTGTGACTCTGTGGCTTTGAATAGTGTGGTCTCTATGGCCAAGCTTGTGGACGTTTATAGACATTTCCATAAAACAGGTGGGTCCACTTTTTTTAAAGGGTCCTTACATACTAGGATAGATTTTCTTTTTTTATCTAAGATTTTGATTTTACTTTCCTGTACAACTGTGGCTACTGAATTTTCGGATCACGTTGCCCTATGTGCCACTTTTTCCTGGGACTCTGCTCCTAGATGTAAGAAAGCCAGTTGGCGTCTTAATGATTCTCTACTTAATGACCCTCTTTTTCTTAAACTTTGGCACAAAGAGTTTACGGCTCGGTTGTCAGTAGTTGATTTTTATGATACTGGGATGGACTGGTGGGAGGAATCTAAGCTAAGCTGGAAACAGTTTTTTCAGAAGGTAGCGGCAAAAAAACAGAATACTAAATATTTGTCTTATCTGTCACTACGGCATCAGCTACAGCACCTATTCTCTTTAGCTAGCTCTACTACTCATGATTTTAGCTCTCAGATTAGTGAGGTCAGCGCTAAAATGTGGTTATCCCAGTATAAACGTGCTGAATCTTTGGGTCAGGAGGTGCGTTTTGGCACTCATCTTACTAAAGGCTGTTTAGACCCGTTTAAGGCCTGTAAAGATAGAGTTGAAGCTAAATTAATTACCTCTCTATTGTCTCCGTCGGGAGTTCCTAAGAAACCTGAGGTTTGCTTCACTGTGTTGAAAATTATGTTTTCAACATGTTTGGCACTAAAGCTGACCTTGACGATGCGGATCATTTTCTTCACTCACTGTCCTTACCTCAGCTTTCGGACTCTGATCGAAACAAGCTTTCTTCGGTCATTACTGAAACAGAGGTATTGGCGGCCATTACTAGTTTAACATCACATTCTGTTCCGGGGTCTGATGGCCTAACCCCACATTTTTACAAGACTTTCTCTGCTGATCTTGTTCCGGTTCTAACTATTCTCTATAATGAGATGTTACAATCTGGCCTTAGCTACTTTTATGAAAGAGCGCTTTACTGATTTTACTGTTTAAAAAAAGGGATCCTTGACATTAAAATTGGAGACCAATCAGTCTGCTTAATGTGGATTATAAGATCCTTGCCAAAATTCTTTTATCTAGAATGATTACTTTGGCATCACACATGATTAGCCCAACTCAAACCTGTGGTATCCCAGGTAGGCATCTTTCTGACAATTTGATTTCATTAAGAGAATTGTTTACTCTGGGAAAACGAAATGCTGTAACAGGATGGATTATAAGCTTAGACCAGGAAAAAGCATTTGATACAGTCTCTCATGAGTTCTTATTTCTAGCCCTGAAGGCTTTTGGGTTCCCGGTATGCTTCCTTTCCTGGCTTCGTTTATTATATAGGAATGTTATAATACGTCCTAATGTGAACGGCTGGATAGGCCGTCCTACTATTCTGGCCCGTGGGAATGCGTCAGGGTGCCCGTTAAGTCCCTTATTATATACCTTTTTATTGATACTCTTTTGAGATCCTTTTTTCTTTGCCCAGATTATTGGGTTGCTCTGTACTCCCTCCTCTTTACCACTTAAAATATTGGCTTATGCGGACGATTTAATTTTGGCTGTGGATTCTTCCATGAAACAAGAGGATATTGTTCAGGTTTACAGACATTCTCTTCTGTTTCAGGTTCTAAGATAAATTTCTGAAAAGTATTTGTGTCCACTGAGGCATACTTCCTCCCAGTACGGGCCTTTATGCTGGTGTTTCTGTATCCACTAATGTTTTTGTATTTAGGTATTTTTTGGTTGTGATGATCGCATATCTATAATTGGAATCTTGCCCTACAACAGGCAGATAATGTGATTAATGGGTGGAAAAAGCATTTACTTGGGAAGAAGAATGGGTTGTGCTCCTTAAAACTCTGGTTATACCGATTTTCCTGCATCTTTGTTATGTGTTCCCCGCCCATTTCCTATTTTCCAGATTAACAGGGATTTTTTCAAAAGTTGTGGGATCAGGCTAAACCCCATTAAAAAATATTACTTACAGACCGCTCAAGGAAGGTGGACTTGTATGATCCACCCGTTGTGTTTTTTTACAGCCTTTTTCTTCATTTTAATTATGGGAAAGTGCTGAAACCAGGGACTGTTTTTTGGAAGCCCTATTTTTTAGCATGGTTCTCCCTCTGCCTTGATAATTGGCAAGCCCATTATAAAGGGGTTATTTCCAAATCCCAACTGATCCCTACTTATGGGAAAGAGAGTTTTAAGATGGCCTTGACCTGGTGTCTTCATCCTCAGGACTTTTGTATCTTATCTAGACCCCAACTATATGGAGACTTTGGAGGTTGGAGGCTCAGGAGGAGATTGTTTTTCCGTTCTGCCCTCTGGGCGTCTCCTGGGTACTCCACCAACTGCTAAATCAACGGCTGCCATCGTATTTATGGGATATGGTATGGTTATGCAACTATGATAGACTAGGAGTTAACAACAATCATAAGCATAAAGCCTTGTCTTTGAGATATTGTCCTAGATCCTCTTGCCTCAATGTTTGTGAAACTCAGCAACATTTATTTTGTAGATGCCCTTTTCTTTGGAAGTCTGGTCTACCCTATCTGCTAACTGGGCAGAACCTTGTTGGCCTCTCTTTCTTATGAACATGTTATGTTTTTGCACGAATGACCTGCTTAATAGAAAGTATCATGTTGACAGTTTATATATAATTTTTGCTATTATTCGTTATTATTTATGGCAAGCCTGCTGTTTGTTAGTGTTACACCAAAAAACTATTTCCATTTATGAAGTGTTTTGTAATATTCGGGCTGCTTTGTGTTCTGTAAAAAAGTCTGACTTCTTACTTTTTTCTACTTCACAAGCTGTCTTGTTTTGGAAACATTGTTGATACTTTCTTCTGTTAACTGATTTTTGCCTTGTTTGGATTGTTTCTGTTTATTGAGTTGTTTTGTTTTTTGTAATGAAGCCCACTTTATTACCAAAAAATTCTACTCTTTCAATAACTGCCATGGGATCTTTAACATCCACCTGAACTACCACCCATCTAGGCAGATGGGACCTCAGTTTAACGTCTCATCCGAAAGACGGCACCTCAGAAGTGCAGCACCCCTCTCATGCTGCACTACAGTGTCAGTATTGGGATATTAACCCAAGTGCCAGATGTGGGAACTGAACCCACAGCCCTCTGATCTCCCGGCCTCAGAGGTGAGTGTGCTACCTACTGAGCCACTGACACTGACATGTGACATGTTCATCTATAACAAAATGCAGTCATTTTTAAATGTTTTAAATTATTTTTGCTTCCTCAAGAAAAAAGTATGGGCCCCCAAGGTGCAGGGGCACAGTTTTCACCTAGTTAAGGCCGGCCCTGGAGTCTACTGTACCTAACTACTATCTTTATCCTCATCCCCTGGGTGTCCCTCTCGCTGTCTACCTACCCTGATCTGCTGGACTGTCAGACACCACGTATCAGGCTGCCAATAAACATTAATACCTCCGCTACCAAAGCTGACACACACCCTGGTTGCCACTTCCACACAGTATCACTTGACCCCACTGTACTCCCATCCAGCTTCCAAACTAGCTATCTAGCCCTACTGCCCCATGCTAGCAGGCCAACAGCTGCTATCGCCAAGCCTTATGCCACAACCAGAAAGCTACACTGGGTTGCACATAATACCAAATTCCTGATCACACTATTGCTACTCCTAGCAGGTGATATTGAGCCAAACCCCGGACCTAACCACCACCACACCAGGCTTAAAACTGATTCATCTAAATATATGTAGCCTACTACGAAAAATAACCCTGCTTCAACCCCTCGCTCTGTCCCTCAGCCCGGATATCCTGATTATTTCTGAAACTTGGCTGAAGCCCCACAACCCTGACACCAAATTCTCTACACCCGGCTATACACTCATCGGACATGGTCGTATGGGTAAAAAAGGGGGTGACATAGCCATGTACATTGCCTCCACCATCCAGTTTACCCCAGTCACCCTATCCCTGCCTTCAGAGTCCATCGACGCTCTAATGGTAAAACTCTCCCTTCCCCACTCAATTCTGATTTTCATTGCAGGTACCTACTGTGCTCCTGACACCAACACACCTGTGATACTAGATCACCCAGGCACACTAAACTCTCTGGCTTCGGGAGGAGCGCTCCATATACTTGGGGGCTTTAACCTGAACTGGCTCGCTGAGGTTAACTCCAAGCTTCAGGACAAGGTGACTGCCCTAGACCTAGCTCAACTAATCTCCAAACCCACTCGATTAAACCACAAAACACTGAATCATACTCTTCTAGATTGGTCCCTCACCTCACACCCTCAAAGGATCCTAGTCTCAGGCCTCCTTCCGGACGCCCTTAGCGACCACCATGGAATCTATTTGGTATGAAAAATCTTCAGACCAAAAGCTCCCCCAACCAGAATCCTTATGACCAGATCCTTCAAATCACTGGACCTCACCTCCTTACTTAATGATTTGGTCAGTTCTGACTGGTCGCGCATCAGTCAATCCACCTCCATAGATGAGGCCCTGGAATTCTTTAAGACCAAGTTCACTGCCGTTTGGGACTGTGACGCCCCCCCTCAGGCAAACCAGGGTCAGAGGCACTCACCTTCCATGGATCTCAACTGAAATCCTAGCCCTCCTCAGAATTAGGGACAAGGCCTGGAAATCCTTTAAGACTTCCAGCTCACCAGCTGACCTCCAGCAATATCATGTGTTACGCAATGCCAGCACTAGGAAAATCCGCCAAACAAATCCAACTATTTCAAAGTCGCATTCAATTCCACCTCCCATCACCCGGCCAAATTCTGGAAAGTGGTCAAATCACTTCTCAGCCCTTCATTGCAGCCACCCACTCCTACCCTATTGGTAGGTGGTCTCACCATTGTTGACCCACCCAGCAGTGGCCACACAGTTTAACTCTCACTTCACAAACAGCCATGCTACTCTCCTGTCCTCACCTCACCATGCACAGCACACCGCCTCTACCACCCCAGCCAGTGCCACACCCTCAGCTCACTCCTTCTCCTTCCTGCAAGTCACCCCGGATGAGGTATATAATGCACTGATTGCCCTCAAATCCAAATAGGGGCAAATGCCCCACCGGGTTGGACTCCAAAATGCTCCATCTCACGGCCCCTGCCATAGCCATACTCCTGGCCTCCCTCTTCAACCTATCCTTCTCCCTTGCTGAAGTCCCCTCTGAATGGAAACATGCCACCGTAATCCCCCTTCCCAAGGGTGGGGATGCCTCAAACCCAAGCAACTACCGGCCCATCTCCCTTCTACCAATCCTGGCAAAACTACAAGATCGTTTAGTACTCTCTCACCTATCACCCTTTCTGGATTCCTCCTCCTTTTTCACCCCCTACCAGTCTGGCTTTAATAAATCCCACTACACCACTACATCCCTTCTCAGGCTCACTGACTCCATCCTCACTGGGATGGATGATAGCCACATCACAGCTGCCATTTTCATTGACCTGGCCAAGGCATTTGACACTGTCTCCCACTCACTCCACCTGACCAAACTCGCCAACGCTGGTCTATCCAGCTGGGCCACCAGTTGGTTCCACTCGTACCTTGCAGGCAGGTCTCAATCCATCAGAATAAGTTCTTCCACCTCGGCACCCCTCCCTGTCACCACAGTGGTAATACAAGGCTCAGTCCTAGGCCCGCTCCTGTTCTCCATCTTTCTGAATGACCTGCCATCTGCCTGCCCACACACCTCAATCCACATGTATGTTGATGGCACTGTGTTGTATACATTTGGCTACTCAGCCTCAGAGGTTATGACCAGATTGCAGCTGGACTTTAATAAGGTCCAGCACTGGCTTCGCTCCAATCAACTCTTCCTCAATGCCAAGAAAACAGTCTCAGAAACCTTTGGCACAAGGCAGAGACTATCGAGGCTCCCCTTCCCGATCACATTCCACACTCTGGTAGGGGTGCCCCTGGAGGTCTGTACCTCCTTCAGATACCTCGGGGTCTGGCTTGACCAGCACCACAACTTTTCTGTACATGTTGACTCTATACTCAAGAAGCTACACCCCAGGCTTGGAGCACTTTACCATAACCAAGACAGCATCCCAGTATCTGCCCATAGGGCCGTTGTGCAGAAAATGATCCTCCCCAATTTCGACTACAGGGTCGTAGTCTACAGTGCCAGTCCCAGGTCCACCTTAGCCAGACTGGACCCTCTTTTCTACTCTTTCTGTTGCTTTGTACTGAACTGTCCATACTCCATGCACCACTGTGCCCTCTACCAATCAATGAACCTCACCTCTCTAGATAATTGTAGGCAGTTCCACTGCACCAAGATCCCAGCCAAGTACTGGTCCCAGTTACTCCCCTCTTACCTCACCACTGCCCTAGCCAACCCCAGCACCCTAGCATATTCCCTCAGAAAACTTGACTCACGGTCCTTAGCTATCCCACATAGGTCCACTGCTATTGGCCAAGAATAACAAATTTGTGGAATTCCCTTCCTGCAAACATTCATCACTTCTCCCCCCCCCCACATCTTAACTCCATGCTCCAAGCTCATTTCTCCTCTACCTGCTCATGTGTCTAGACAGTTTTACAGATCACAGAGTGGCAGGACTGTTTAACCATTCTGTGAATATATCAATGTATGCTCTACCTATCCGTCTATATTTATGGTAATGTATCTAAACTGTGTCTGTATCTATTTGTTCTCTTGATCTATTATGTCTTCATATCAGGACCTATTGTATAGTGAATATCCCCATTATGAATCACACTTGTATTATGTTTGTCATTCAACTGTGTAAGTGTACCCCCTTCCCCCAGGACACATCTGGAACTGAGCAGTAGCCTGCTTACCATGCCTTCCTGGTTAAATGCTTAAATAAATAAATAAATAAATAAATAAGATGGTCTGAGACCTGTGGCCTTTGCCAGTAGAAGTTTGACACCATCTGAACAAAACCATCCTGTCCACAAGTTGGAATTTCTCGCTCTAAAGTGGGCCCTAGTTGACCAGTTTCACAAGTACCTCTATGTGGTCAAAATGTTGGTAAGAACTGATAACAACCCTCTAACGTATGTGCAGACCTCTGCAAGGTTGGACGCCACTGGCTTTCTGCTCTGTCAACTTATAATTACACGTTTGAATACCGCCCTGGACTTAACCATATTGATGCTGATGCTCTTTCACGGTGGCTAAGCCCTCAAGACAATTGGGTGAAGCTGTCAGAACACTCTATTAAAGCATTGTGCCAAAAGTTTGACAAAGTTCTGATTGTAAACATTTATATTCCACCAGGTTTTCACACTTATTCAACATATGATTTTTGGTCTAAATTATCGATGGAAATAGATTTAATGATACAGTCAGATTGGATAGATATTGTCCTTTTAGCAGGGGATTTTAATGCTAGGATAGCAGAGTTTGATAATTTATCAATGCAACAAGAATTATTATATATGGCGGATTTGGAAAAAAGAAATACAACTGATATGACTGTTAATGAGGCAGGGAGACGTTTTCGAACCTTCATTACAGATAATAATCTCCTGATTCTTAATGGGAGATTAGAAGGGGATCTACGGGGAGAAAGTACTTTTTTTCCCCCAGTTTATAAGAGTGTAATTGATTTTATATTATGCTCTCCCCTTAGTTATCATCTTTTTAGGAGATTACATGTGGTTATGAGAACAGAAAGTGATCATGCAGCAATTTTGTTGGACTTTAGGATTTCGGACAGTAATATTCCCTCTTTAAAGAAACCTTTGGCAGATATTAAGATCAGTGGGAAAAAGAGGTTAAGATTGAATAATAAGTCGATGCATTGAGTTCTGAACCTCTTATACTCTTCTACTTTTGTTGATTTATATCAGCAGGTACATACTGGTTCTAAAGGTGAAAGGATTAGTGAGTTACTGAATTTAGGGTATCAACAAATTAAGACACTGATCTACTCAGCTAATAGCATCAAGCCTCAGTTAGTATCTTGGTTTGATGAGCATTGCAGGAGAGAGAAAAGAAATTTGATGAGGGCCATTAGGCAGACCAAAACAAATCCGAGTAAGATGATGATTATAAATTTAAATAAAATGTGTAGGGAGTATAAAGAATTTCTTCTCCAAAAAAAAAGAGAATTTATTGAAAAACAATGGGGAGTAATGTATTGAGTTATTAAGGAGGGTGATACTAGGCTTTTTTGGGCTTTAGTGTCCAAGGGAACTGTTGATCAGAATTTTAGACCCCCTATATACATTCCCAAGGAAACCTGGATATCCTATTATAGTTCATTACTCAATAGACATTTTACCAATGGTGATGATGTGATAGACAACTTTAACATTGAGGGGGAATACACATCGTTAGTGTTTTCATTTGGAGAGGTGGAAGAAGTCATTGTGAATTTATCAAATAATAAAGCACCTGGACCTGACTCGATACCGGGAGAAGTTTATAAGGGGCATCTGAATTATTGGGTAGTCTTTTTTACAAATTTTTTTAATATCTGTTTAAAAGAGAGATTCATTCCATCATCTTGGACAAGAAATATAATAGTTCCAATCCATAAAAAGGGTCAGTTCCATCTGCCATCTAATTATCGTCCAATCAGTCTTATTGACATTAGTGGAAAAATCTTTGCCAAAATAATATTGCACAAACTACAAGATTGGGTAACTGCAAATTCCCCTGTATCGAGGTTTCAAGCAGGTTTTCGTAAGGATTTCTCTACGATAGATAATATCTATATCTTAGCCCATTTGATAGAAAAATATAGATCACTTCGTAAAATGAAGCTGTATGCTGTGTTTGTAGATTTTTCTGCAGCATTTGACTCGGTTAATAGAGCCAAGTTATGGGAGATATTAATAAATAGACATGTACCCTTAAATTTATTAGCCCCTATTTTTAGGTTGTATTCACATACAACATCGGCCATTAGATATGATAATAAGGGCAATATTTCTGATTATTTTAGTACAACTTTGGGAGTCAAACAGGGATGTCTTTTGGCTCCCCTTCTATTTTATTTGTATATTGACTCTCTTTTGACTTACAGAGATATAGATACTCTTGATTCTCCCAGAATTAAGAATATTCCAGTACATTGTCTGGCTTATGCAGACGACTTGATTAGTTTTGCCTTATCCGTTCAAGGTTTACAAAACAAAATAAATAAATTTTGCTCTAAATGTAAACATCTGGATTTAATAATAAACATGAAAAAAACTAAGCTGTTGACCTTTGCACCTTCACAGGGACATCAAATTAAACCAAGGATTTATTTAAATAACGAACTTATAGAGGGGGTATCCTCTTATACATATTTGGGGGTGAAGTTTGTTTCGAATGGAAATTGGATAGAGCATTGGAGGGGACAAGTGTCAAGGGCAAAACTGATTGTTAAGGCCCTCTTATGTTTTGGCAGGAAATACGCAGGCTATTTAGTCTCACCAGCATTGATTGCTGGTGAGGCCAAAATTAATCCTATTCTTACATATGGTGCAGAGGTCTGGAACAATAATGTCCCTTTATGGCTGGAGACTCCACTCTCTCTTTATTACAAATCTTTATTGCAGGTATCACTTGCCACTTCTAATGTTATAGTTAGGGCAGAATTGGATAGAGTTCCCATTGCCACAATAATTGATATACATCTTATGAGTTATTGGTTAAAAATTATTAATCAACAGACAAATTCTATGCCTTTATTATGTCTAAGAGAAAAACTCTCTTGGCATAAACAAAATTTTAGGTCACCCTGGGTTAAAAATATTCAACGTATTTTGGGCAGTGTTGATATGTTTCATCTTTGGACAGATTGGGAGAAATCAATATCAATATCTCACGTATTTAAGGAGTTTGTTAAAAAGAAAATATTTAGGCTTGCCTACGATAAGCAGATGGATCTCCTTAGAGTTCAACGTCAGGCCAGTTGGTTTGCTCAAAATAAGATTGATGTATTTATAGAGAAGTATCTTACCCTTGTGTTGACCCCGTTAGAAAGAAAAATGATTACTTGGGCAAGACTGGGAATCATTTGTTCTAAATATGTTTTCTTTAATAAGATAACTTTACCCAGTTCAGGCTCGGAGCTATGCAAATGTAATAAGGGTTTTCAAGACGATCTTTATTATATTACGGTACAATGCCCTTTATATAAAACCCCGCGGTTTAATTTGCTAAATGATTTTCTTATTAAATATGTGAATGCAAAATATGATCTCCTATTTATACTTTTACATCCTCAGACATTGGAGGAGGCTAAGATGGTTTCAAGTTTTTTTCATCAGGTGATGAAATATAAAGAAAAACGCCTCTCTGCCTATGATAATTAATCTGTTGATGGATCTTTATGTGTTAAAGTCTAAATGTAGCATTTGATTTTAATTTTTTTTTTGTATATAATTGCCTGTTTTTAGAATGTTGTAAAGGCTTGACTGCTGAACAATAAACATATGTTTGGATGTTTGGACAAAGATGAGCAGCCATCCACAGATACAGTGGACTGTGTGGAGGATTGTTTGGAGCTCCCTAATAGTTGCATACCTGCAGCCTATTGTATTTTTCTGTATTGGACCTCAGTGCCTTGCTTCAGTTTGACAGTGACAGCATTCAGAAGACTCAATCCCAAGACCCTATGATCCAGCCTGCACTTGATGCTATTCGTGCAGGGAAAGATGTGTCTAAACTATGTTCTACTGACTTAAGGACTGCATTATTACTCAGAGAAGGACCCCAACTAAAGTTGTGATGCCAGTTACTCTATTGAGAGACAGTAGATAGATAGTAGTAGATAATAGACAGTAGACAGGAGGGAAAAGAGGAGCAGGGGGGAAGGAAACAGATGTAGTGATAGAGGAGGATAGAGTGAGGGAGGATCTGCTGGCATTGAAAGTGGTCAAATCACCAGGCCCGGACAGAGTACATCCAAAAGTACTAAAGGAATTGGCTGAGGAGCTGGAAGGGCCACTAGCAGTCCCTTGTTATCGGGGTGCTCTTATAGGAAATAATTCTTCTTGAAGGTTGTGTCTAGGACTTCCAATAGATTTGGATACCACTATAAGTTACATATAATACCACCAAACACGCCAGCCCTCAGTGCTGTCATCCGTAGGACAGTCCCTGAATTACATATAAGTGCAAATCAAATTAGTACACTGTTTTGTTGTAATACCTTTTATTAGACTAACTGGAGACATGCTTTTGAGACCTCCAAGGTCCCTTCATCGGGTGCAGAGAAAAGTAACCAGCATTTCAGAATATACTGTATGCAAGAGTTTGTGGATACCAGATTGTTTAACATAGGGGAATTTCTTATGACTGCAAGAGCTATTACGATAGCAAGAGCTATGCTGATAGATTGCTAATGTAGGAGGAAAGAGAAAAGGGGACACTGAAGGGCATGGCCAGATACCAAATGCATCACAAATGTTTGTTCTAAGGAGAGTGGAGTTGAAGCTCATAAAATGAGTATGCATGAATAAGTGTGCTCTCTCTCGCTCTTTTCTCTCCACACCCACTCCCCCAACAGAGCCGCTCTTTTTATCTTTCTCCCCTGCCCCTACACTTCCCAGATCTACTTCTCAGCCTTAAAAATTCCCTTGCCCCTTCTGCTTTCAGACTTGTAACAGACACAGCCCTTCTTCATCTGGAGCCCTGGACCCACTTGCTGCCCACCATGCAGATAACCAATATAACCAATATGCACCTGTTGCAGCCACTTCAGTTTCAGGGGCACAGTGCTCCCATCCCAGTCACTGTAGAGCCCATGTTCTAGGCAGAAATTTCAGCCTGGACCCTCCCCCCCTTCCAACCACAACAAAGCTTAATGGACACTAAAGCTGCTTCATCTGCTCTTCCGGTGAAAAAAAATGACCAAATGTTATTTGGGGAAATGTGGTTCTTTTTTTATCATTATGCCTCTCAGGTGCTGCCATGAGGCCCCCACCCCCATAGCTAGTTAGGGCTTAACACCAACCCTGAGACCTCCATTTATCATACTGCTAGAGAGCCCTCGGTCCACAGCTTCACTTTTCCCACCCTGGGGCACCACAGAACTCCTCAGTTGTTTGCAGATGCTGTGCTCACTGTGCAAATGTTCAAGAGGGAACACTGAAACATAGAAACCTAGATTCTGACAACAAATAAGGGCCGCCTGGCCCATCCAGTCCACCCAATTTTCTCTACACACAGTACATTCTCACACACAGGCCCTACTTAGTCTGCAGCTCTTTCTCCCTGCCTCTCTTCCTTTTCAGCACGATTCCCATTGTGCCTATCCCATGCATTCTTGAACCCCACCACTGTTTTTGCCTCAACTGCCTTTGCTGGAAGACTGTGGCAGGAGTCCACCACTCTTTCTGTGAAGAAGTACTTCCTCACATCTCTCCTCAATCTATCCCCTTTGTGCTTTATATCATGAAAAGTTTTCCTTTTCTAGACTGCCTACTCTCTATTTATGACCTGGAGATGTGGTCTACAGAACTGGACACAGTACTCAAGGTGTGGTGTTATCAGCGATCTATACAGGGGCAACACCACCTCCCTACTCCTTCCTATGTACCCCCGACTGCCTTGTCACAGTACATGGTCACCTTTAGGTCACCCAGTATGATTACCCTAAGTCCTCTTTTCTGATTGGTTTGCTGTCAGTACCATTCAGCTCATTATGTACTCTGCTCCTAGATTTCTGTACCCCAAGTGCATTCTATTACATTTTTTTTTTTGCATTAAAACCCAGCTGCCATACCCTTGACCACTACTCAAGTTTTCTCAGGTCTCTGTTCATCCTTTCCTCCCTGTTACAGATGTTGGTCTGATCCTCAAAGAGCCAGACTTTCCCTTTCAGCTCCTCTGCAGTGTCCTTTAAAAAGACATTAAAGAGGACCGGTCCCAGCACTGATTCCTGAGGTACCTCGCTGGTGACCCTCCCTTCCTCAGAGTGAACTCCATTTACCGCTGCCCTCCATCATCTATCCCCTTACCAATTTCCTACTTAGTTTACTACCCTGTTACCTACCCAGCCTGCTCACTAGTCTTCTATGTGGATCGGTGTCAAAAGTTTTATTGAAATCCAGGTAGGCTACACCCATTTCTCCTCCCTGATCTAATTCCTTGGCTACCCAGTCAAAGAAATCTATTAGATTTGTCTGACATGACCTCCCCCATGAATCCATGCTACCTTATGTCCTGCAACCTGTTGGATTCAAGATATTCCACAATCCTTTCCTTTAGTAGTATTTCCATTCATTTTTCCACTCCCAATGTCAGGCTGACTGATCTATAATTTCCATTCTTTTCCCTGCTAAAATGTTTGTGCAGCGGGACTACATCTGCACTCCAGAACCACCCTGGCTTCCAGCAATCTGTTAAAAAGGACCATCAGATGTGCGGCCAGTACCTCCCAGAGCTCCCTAAACACCTCTAGAGGCACCCCATCTGGCCCCATCACCTTGTCCACCATCAGATTAGTGAGTGCCTTCAGGACTCTTCCCTCTGAAAAAGGGCTAGTGTCCACATTCCCCATTTAAGGCCCTTGTTACTATTTTGCAGTCCCTTCCCTTCCCCTTCCTCTGTGAACACACTGAGTAGAAGTATTTATTCAAGATATCTGCCTTATCTTGGTCCCCCCCCGTGCAATCCCCTATTCCCTTTTTAACTTTACAGTCCTTCCCCTGGTCTTCCACTTCTCATTTACATACTTAAACAAGCATTTGTCAATGCCGAATGTTTGCTTGCTGGCATTGGCATTGGTAGTGTAGAAGTTACAGAGCTGCATAATAGGAATGGCAGCGAAGTATTGAACTGAAGCCAACCCCACCACCACCCAGCAGAGAGTGACAGGCATTAGGGTGTGCCTTTGGGTCGTCAGGCATAACGACCATGCCATTTTACCACACCCTACCCGGTAGACACTGACAAGTGTCACGGTGTGCCTTGGGGTCTTTGGCTCTTATGCGCACCGCATTCCATCAGGAAATACGGTGAGATGGGTGTGGTATAGGAGAATGGGGTGAAGTTTGGGGCCGAAGAGTCCAAGGCACACCTTGATGCCTCTCACTGGCTGCAGGGTGTGGGTGGGGGTGGAATGGTATGAGCATTACAGGCAAGAATCCCAAGTCACACCTCTGATGCCTGTCATTCTCTACAGGGTGGGGCGTTATGGTCGGAAACCCTAACGCCTCAGGCATTCGATGGTATTTTCACTCCAAATTTTCAACATGTTTTTTTTGTGACCCCCACCTCATGAACAGTGGCAATATCAGTTTGTTAGCCGAAAACTGCTTTTGCACAGCGACCTGAGCATTTGGCACCACAGGTGCAAAACACATTCGAACAGGATGTGAAAATGACAGCGGTACTGTTCATGGGGAGGTGTAAAAAATGGCAATGTTGAAAATCTGCAGTGAAAATATTAAAAAAACTGGTGAAGTCACGAGCTTTCGTAGAAACTGTGCAACGCACACCCGTAATGTAACTAGTTTGGGGATTTTTTTACAGCTGATTGTTGTCACAGATACAGGCATTTTGGGACCTCCGATCATGAACAGTGTTAGTGTGATTTTCTCTATCTGTCCCAAACAATGATTTCCCACAGCGACCACGTATTTCTGCGCTGAAAGTGTGAAAACACATTTCGGCCATGTTGTGGAAAATGACAGCTGTACTGTTCATAAGGAGGTGTGGAAAAATGCCACTGGTGAAAATCTGGACTGAAAATATTACAAATTCATGAACTTACGAGGGTGGGTGGAAACTGCGCAATGCTCACTTGTAACACAGTCATTTTATGGAGTTTTGTCACCAAATTTTCAACATAGCCATTTTAAGACCTCTGCTCATGACCAGTGTCACTGTGATTTTCTTAATCTGTCCCAAACATTGTTTTCGCACACACCGGCTGTACCATTGTGTGCTACATGTGCGGAAACACATTTTGGGCAAGATGTGTGAAAAATGGTAGCTGTACTGCTCATAAGGAAGTGCGGTAAAATGGCACTGTTGAAAGTCTGGTGTGCAAATATTACAAATTCACAAACTTGCCAGCGTGTGTAGGAACTGCGCAACGTGCGCTCCTAAATCAGTCATTTTTGGGGAATTTTTTCACCAAATTTTCAACATAGCCATTTTAAGATCTCTGCTCATGAACAGTGTCACTGTGATTTTTCTTAATGTGTCCCGATACATTGATTTGCTTTACCGACTTCTGCGCCATTGTATGCGCTTATGGTGAAATACGTTTTTGGAGTGAGATGTGAAAAATGACAGCTGTACTGCTCATAAGGAGGTGTGGTAAAATGGCAATGTTGAAAATCTGGAGTGAAAAATATTGAAATTTAATGAACTTCTGGCCGTGCGTAGGAACTGCGCAATGCTGCCTTTCGGCAAAACGATCATTTTCCGCAAATTTTCAAATAGGCTTTGAGGCCCTCCTTATGAACACTAGCAGTGTTGTTTTTGGTTAATCAGTCCGAAGGTGATTTCACGCAGTGACTGCGAAATCACCCTTAGGGCCCGATTAACGCCATGACAGTGACAGCATTCATGAGAAGGGGTCCCAAAAACCCCATGTTGAAAATTTGGTGCAAAAATTCCCAAAAATGCCCGAGATATGCAGCAAAGTTGAAAAAACCCTATCTATTACATTATACAGCTTATCGGCATTTCCTCAGTTCGCAGTCAGCTTTGAGAAGTGCAGATGTGTTCCCGGTCCACCGAAGATCGTCGCGCCAGACTCCGGAGGTAAGTATGGGGTGAGGGGGTGTGGGGAGGCAGGGTGCGCAGTGGGTGGGCATGGGTTGGCTGGGAGAACGCCGAGGGAAAGTTTTCTTTTTTACAGTTTTTTTTAAGGAGAGAGCGGCCGGGGCGTTTGCCACGCTGGGTGGGCTCCCAGCAGCAGCTAGAAGGCTGTTTGGGGGCTGGAGCTGACGGGGGATTGGGCACCCCGTTGGCCACTCTGGGACTTGTGCCATGCAGGGGTGGGCTCCCAGCGTGGTAGCTGTAAGGCTGTTTGGGGGGGCTGGAGCCGACAGGGGATTGGGCACCCCCGTCGCCCATATGGACGTGTGCCATGTTGGGGTGGGCTCCCAGCGTGGCACCTGGAAAACTTTTTTGGGGGGGGCGGCGTGTAGCCAACGTGGCATTGGGCACCCCCATCGGCTATACAGTATGTGCATGGGGGGGGCGCGTGAGCACCCAATATGCGTGCGTGCATGTTGAGGGGGGTAGCTCTGCTCACTGAAGCAGAGCTCTCCCTTGCAACTGTATGCCACTGCATTTTCAACTGCTGCCATAGACAGCTGAAGCAGTGATTGGAGCACTGTGACCGCGCCTGCAAACACACTGACTGAATTGGAAGAGGCTGACACACCTCTGGAAAACTCGGATGATGGCACTATGTTTCTTGCACATGCGTGCAAGCAAACATAAAAATGTCTTATTCCCTTTTGATTCTGCCTGGGCTATTCTCTCTTCAGTTTGCACCTTTGCACACCTTACTGCTTGTCCTGCTTCCCTTTGCTTCCCATGATACACCTCTCTATCAGTCTCCCTCTGCATCTTCTTGTATCTTTTGAATGCAACCCTTTTAACCTTTACATTTTCCGCTACCTCTTTCAAGAACCATAATAGTCTCTTTTTCCTCTTTCTTTTGCTCATTTGCTTGACCTTGACTCTAAGATTTGTTTCCTGTACTGTGACCCTTTTTAGCTTAGTACACAGCTCCTCCAACACCCCCCCCAAGATCATCCCTGCTCCCCTGCCAGGTCATCTCTGAGGCATTCACCCATCTTTATAAAATCTGCTCTTCTGAAGTACAGGACCCTTGCCTGTCTGTAGATCGATTCCATGACTGTCTCTATATTGAGTCACACAATATGGTGATCACTGGTCCCCAGGTGGCCTCCCACCCTAATGTCTTCAACACTGTCAGTGAGTACCATGTCCAATATTACTCCATCTTGAGCAGGCTCACTTATCAGTTGCCTGAAGAGTGCCCCCCCAGAGAGTCCACGATGTCTGTGCTTCTAGCTGAAGCTGCAGCTGGGAGGCTTCAATATACATTTGGCTGATTAAAGTTCCCCACCAGCTGCACCTCCCCCATTTCTGTCAGTACCTTATCTAACTCCTCCCCCCTGTGCTAGAGGTCTGTAGCTCATGGTGGTGCAAATAGTGACTCTCTTCCTTGACTCCAGGGTGATACACAGTACCTCTTCCCCTATGAATTCTCCATATCTCTATCTCTTTTATGTTATCCTTCACGTAAAGCACTACCCCCCTTTCCATCCTTAATAGAGTGTAGCGTGTATGGCCATGTCCCAGTCATGCTTTTCAGTGCACCATGACTTGGTAATGGCCACTATATCCAAGTCGGCCTCTGCTGTGATGGTCTCTAGGTCTGGAAGAAAAAATTACTTACCATACTAATCTTGTTTCTTCCAGGGGATACTCCAGTATTCATAAATCTATGCAGTATACCTTTAAGCCAGATCTGCCCAGAGATGGAACATAATGCTAATGATGGAATACCATTGGCACATGCCACTTTTCAAATGCTGCCCCTATCAACTACCTACATTCTAACCTCTAAGATTTCATGGACGCCTGACAAGACAGGCCCATGAGGAAAATGTCTATATAACAATATAATAATAAACTTAACACACAAAAGGCCTCCAACAGGAGGGAATAACCACAAAAAAAACCCTGAATGTCAGAATCACCTGAAGAGGGTAAAACCAATGAAACGGAGTTTCAAAACAAGAATGCCAGAGTGTGGCACTCATACCCCTGGTTACACTGCATGGAGTACAGAGGCCACTGGTTCTTGCAGAGGAGGCAGGGTGGGAGAGTTATGAATATTGGAGTATCCCCTGGAAGAAACAAGATTACTATGGTAAGTCATTTTTTCTTCTCACCCCAGAAATACTCCAATTTTCCTAACTCTATGCAGACTAAGAAGCAGTACATTTGGAGGTGGGCATGGAACCTGCTTTGGGAACAGATTCTGTAGGACAGCTGTGCCAAATCTGGTATCACCTGTAGCCTGTGTGTCCAGGCTGTAGTGCTTCATGAAAGTGTGTACTGTTCTCCAGGTAGCTGCTTTACAGATGTCCACCAATGGGACATCCCTGGAAGCTGCTATAGTAGCAGATGTAGCCCTTGTGGAATGGGCCCTCAGCCCTGCTGGGTGCTCTTTTCCAGCTTTTGAGTAACAAAACTGAATACACTAAACTATCCAGTGAGAAATGGACCTCTTAGATGCTGGACTTCCTTTTCCCACATCTCTATAAGTCAGGAACAGTTGATTCCTGTCCTGTCTATGGGCCTTAGTGACAGTCATGTAGTAATTAAGAGCTCTCTTGACATCAAAACTGTGTAGTCTACATTCACCAGACCCAGAATGCTCAGTGAAGAAAACAGGTATGGTAATGGACTGGTTCATATGGAAGTCCGAGACCACCTTTGGAAGAAATTTCCTGTTTGTTCCCTGGACCACTTTGCCCCTGTGCAAAGAGATGTAGTCTTGCTCAATGTAGAGAGCCTGGAGCTCACTGATCCTTCTGGCCGAAGTTATTGCCACTAGAAAAACTTTTTCATGTGACATACTCCAAAGGAGCTGAAGATATGGGCTCAAAGTGGGAACCCATGAGCTTGGCTATACACACATTTAGGTCCCAAGCTTGCACCAGTTCCCTGTGAAGGGGTGCAAGTGAGCTAGACCTTTAAAGAACCTCTTAAAAACAGGGTTCGATGCCATAGAGGCAATCTTACCAGCTGAGGTGTAAGCAGACACTGAAGCTGGATGGACCTTTAAAGTAGTGAGCTGCAGGCCCAGTGAGTGCAAATGTGTAAGGTAATCCAGCACAGCTGGAACCCCTGCTTGTTCTGATACCACATCCCTGGTGGAGCACCAAATGGAAAACCTTTTCCATTTTGAGGTGTAGGTTTTCTTTGTGGAGGGCTTCCTGTATCCCCTTAAAATGTCCAGAACACTTTCAGAGAGATGTAAGCCTGCATTCTCTAAGTCCTCAAGAGCCATGCCTTGAGCCTGAGGGATCTGAGGTTCAGGTACAGGAGAATCCCCTGATTGGAGGTTCATATGTTGTGCCTCCAAGGAAGGTGTATTGGTACGGCTACAGACATGGAGAGCAGCAGAGAGTACCATGGCTGCCTGGCTCAGTCTGGTGCGATCAAGATCAGCAATGCTAGTTGGGACCTGAGCTTGAGTAGCACTCTGTACACCAGAGGGAGGGAAGGGGAGGGGAGAGAAAGCATACAAGTGCTTCCCTGACCAATCCAGAGCCAGAGCATTCAGGGGTATTGTTCCCTGAGCTGGGGGTCTGCAACAGTACTGTGGCAGGTGGTGGTTTCCATAGGAAGCAAAGAGATGTATCTCTGGGGTACCCCACCTTTTGAAAATCAATACCACCACCTGTTTGTTTAGGGTCCATATGACGGGCCTGGTTGATCTGACTCAGATCATCTGCAAGGGTATTGTCCTTGCCTGGCAGATGAATGGCCTGGAGAGATACTCCAAGGGAATAGGCCAGGCTGCATATTTTGATAGCTTCTGTGCAAAGAGGATCTGATCTTGTCCCTCCCTGCTTGTATATGTGATACTTTGTGGTGGTATTGTCTGTCCTGACTTGTACCACCCTTCCCTGCACTAATGGTGTGAAGGCTTTTATTTCCAGCAACAATGCTCTGAACTCCAACAGATTTATATGCTGGAGTGACTCTGCACTGGGCCAAGTGTCGTGGGTGGTGTGATCCCCTGGATGGGCACCCCATTCCAGCAACGATACATCTGTTGTGAGAACCACTGATGGAGACTCTTGCTGAAAAGGAACCCTTTTCCCTTAGGTTGGTTTCCTCTTTCCACCACTGAAGGGCCTGAAGTATTGTTGTTTTTTTTCACTGGGATTAACTTTGAGAGAGGATCTCTCCTCTTACACCAATGTGCCCTTAGGTGGAATGAATGTCTCTTATCTGAAACCTGGAACCCAGGACTGTGCCAGTGGCAGCTGCCATGTGGCCCAGGAGCTGTAGAAACTGTCATGCAGTTTTTGGTCTGTTCAGGCTGAAAGAGCCTGCCATGTGCAGAATATTTCTTACCCTGTCCAGAGGTAGGTAAGCCCTGCCCTTCTGGGTATTCAGCTCTGCTTCTATGAACTGCAACACTTGTGCAGGGAGAAGGACTGACCTTTTGAGGTTTATCAGCAACTCTAGTGACTCTAAGAGTCCTTGGGTGAGCTGCAAATGTTCCCTTACCTGTTGTGGTGATTTTCCGACCACCAACCAACCGTCCAGGCATGGAAAAGCTGACACTTAACCTTTGTAGGTGTGCCACAACCACTGCCAGGCACTTTGTGAACACTCTTGGAGCCGAAGTGAGACCGAATGGCAGGGTTGAGAACTGAAAATGACCCGAAGGGAGTCTGAACCTGAGATATTTTCTATGAGACTCCCTTATGGGGATGTGGAAGTAAGCATCTTTTAGGTCCAGAGATGCCAACCAATCCCCACTTCGGAGTGCTGGCAGAATTAGTGACAAGGTTACCATTTTGAACCTTGGCTTTATTAAGTGCTTGATTAGTACCCTTAGGTCTAGGATAGGCTGCCACTCTCCATTTTTCTTTGTTGTGAGGAAGTATCTTGAATAAAACCCACTTCCCCTTCATTGTGGGGGCACAGGTTCTACTGCCCTTGACAACAGTAGGTTTCATATTTCCTTTTCCAGCATCTTCCTTTCTGCATTGGAAGCTGGCCTGAACACTCTGGTTCTTATTCTTGAAGTGGGAAAGGTTTTGAAACTTGGGGACAAACCCTGACTCACTACTTCCAGGACCCACTTGTCTGTCGTGATCTGTTTCCAAGCCTGGAAATAGTGAGTCAGCCTGCCCCCTACTGGTAGTGGGGAGGTGGTTTGGGAAAGCATGTCAGGGGTCTTGCTTTCCTTGAGGCTGGGACTGGGAACCATGCCTGGAACCCCTGCTGCATCTGCCCCTGAAGTACCCCTGCTGTTGGTACTGCTGAACCTGTAGTACAGTCATGGCCTGGTAAAAAGGCCTGGTGTGGAAAGGTCTATGGGGCCTCCCCTTCCATAGGGTCTAGTGGACAGAGAGGTCCTTTCTTTAGCAGAATTGATTTTGTAGGTGGCCTTGTATTGGTCCACCTTTTTCATGTAAGCCTCTGTCTGAGTTCCAAAGAGGGAATGACCCTCAACAGGGAAGTCCAAAGCCTTGACCTGAGTATCTTGAGTTAGATTTGTGGCTGTCAAACAGGCAAACCTCATCTGAGCAACAGTGTTAGCCATCCACCTGGCAGCAGCACCATTTATGTCTGCTGCCATCTGAAATTGGTATTTGGCTGCTTCCAAGCCAAATCTAACAGTCTCAGCCAAGTCAGCTGAGAGACCAGCTGGGACTTTGTCTGCCATAGCCATGATAGACTGCCACAGAGATTTTTAATATTTGGCTGCATAAGCCTGGAAATCTGCTTGCCTGATAGCCAAGGAGGCAGACGGATAACCCTTCTTGGCCATGCTGTCAATCTTCCTGGAATCTTTCTCCGGAGGATGAAATGCCAAGGGTACTTTTGCCTTGTCACAGGCAACAGCTTGTACCACCCCCGGTGGTCAAGGTGGGAGAACAAAAATTTTGCCTCTTCCCTGTCCAGCTGATATTTCTTATCTACAGGAGAGACAGAACCAGGGGTTTTGAGGATTTTAAATATGTCCTTTTTTAAAGAACTTGTTCACGGGGAGCAGTAATTTCTTGGTGGGTATTAACCCCATTATTTCTGAATATTCTGCTTCCTCTTCATCCTTTTTTACTTCAGCGGTAGTAATGTCAAGGGCATCCACTATCTTTCTGACAAAAGTGAAGTGGGTTGAGTAATCCTCAGAAGACCTGGGTGGTGAGCTAAACTCCTGTTCAGGGGAGACTTCAGGCTCTACAGGCTCCTCTTCACACTCTTCTTCATACTCCCCATATTCCTCCATTTCTTCTTGGAAGAAAGATTGGGTAGAAGGTTGAAGGTTGTTTAGTGGGGGTCTGAACTGGTGCCTGCTATCCAGCAGGCAACATGCCCTGTAAGGCCTGAATAAGTTTAGGCCTATGCAATCTCCTGTGGAGAAGGCATAGTTGTAGGCACCACAGAAGTCACCAAACACTGTCCAGCAGGGGGTTCTGTGTGCTTAGTTTTCTTTGTTTTCTTTAGAGGAACCGGGAAGCTAACTGGTTCAGCAGGCCTTTTTCCAAGGACCTGGGTACGCGTATCAGGGGTAGAAGTTGTAGTTGCTGTGGTTGCTGTGGTTTCATCCACAGGAACTGAGGGTGTTAGTTGGTCAGAGCCTGAGGGACCTTTTATTTATTTAAGGATCTTGAGAAGACCTTTGAGCACAAGCTATTTCACAAAGGTTCCACATCAGGTCTGACAGAGCAAGTAATCGTGGAACAAGCGGCTAAACTTACACAGTTAGAAACAAATTTACAAGCGGCAACGGCAACAATGCAAGGTGTCACTAAAGAGAACTTCAACATTTTAAGGAAATTAGAGCAAAACAAGAATCAACTAAGATTTTGGAACTGTCATTTGATCGGGATCCCAGACATAATGGATTCGAACTGTGAACATGTTCAGGAAATGGTAAAAATCATTTTGATTTCAACATTTGATCTCCCTTTGGATAATCCTCCTTTGCTAGCACGTGCGTTTAGAGTCCCTAAATGCAAATCTGATTCTGGTTTACCACAAAAATCTACTATTTTGGCAACGCTAGCATTTGATTCAGATCACGATTTTATTTTCAAATTGGCAAGATTAAAGGGTGTTCTCATGTATATGGGTGGCCATTCTATTTTTCCTGATTTTTGTTACCAAACGCAACAGCACTGTAGAAAATGTTGTTGTATAGGCAGGAGGTGCTCGAGCTGGGGGCTCAGTTCTTTCTTTTACCACCAGCTAAAGTTAAAATAGTAAAAGATGGAAAAACCTATATTTTTTGAAATTGACCAATTAGGTGCTTTTCTTAGGTCCCAGTGTTTGTGTGTATCAGAGCATGATATTTCTAGTTCCCTGACTGTCTCAGAAAAATAAATGATGGCTTCTATGGAAATGATGAACATTTAATAATAATGGTTTAGAATGTCAATGTTTATGGGGGAATTTTCTGCTTAAACCAGCTAGGGGGACTTTTTGTTGATTAACTGAATGAACCGATGCTTGTAAATGCAGTTGCAGAATTCTAATTTGAAATATTTATTTTTATATTTAATGGGATTCCCTCCATGAAATGGCCGAGATCTATTCTGTATGTTTTGCAAGTGTAATATGGATTAATGTTTTTTTTTTGTTCTTGTCATAATGTTGTTAGTAAGCATCAACAAAAACTTTAATAAAAAATATGATAAAGGCTGACAGACAATAGGCATATTACGTCAAGCAGATATAGAACATACATAGGTTACAATATTACAGTGTTATCACTAGTACCATGGAATTAGTACAGTGTCAGTAAAGGATATAGAAAAGCAGTGGTGGGCTACATGGAGAAAGCAGGGAAGAACCCCCTTTCGAGTTGATGGGAGACTTAGGAAAGGTAAGCAGCCCCATGGGGCTGTTTCAAAAATAGGAGGGCAAAATAGTGGCTGGGGAGTGCTGGGGGAGGGAGGAAGAGGAAGGTGGCACCAGAGGGGAAAAGTGCTTGACTAAATGGGCATACTGGGGAAATGGGGAGGGAAGTGATGCGGTGATAGAGTTATGATGAAGGGAGGTACTCAGGGGGAACAGCAGGGGAGGCATGCTGAAAGCCACATGGGGTGGGGTTGACCCTATGCATGTCAGAAGAGGTGGGGGGGCAGGAGGGAACAAGGGAGGGCAGATGAAACAGAGTGGATGCCTAGTGTCAGTTCCGGGGGCAAGGTGTAGGTTAATGGAGTGGGAGGGTACCAAAGGAGGGGAAGAGTGGCTACTATGGAGAGCAGACACTAGCTGCACGGGGGAGCGGAGTGTAGCAGGGCTGCCATATGAGTAACTTGGGAGACTAAGGAGGGGGGAGGGACTAGCCTTCAGAGGCAGTCACACTCTGTGATTGATTTAAGGTGTTGCCTTAGTCCAGTTTTGAAGTGTGATAGGCATTTGGAGGTTTGAATGGGCACAGGGATTTCATTAAGCCACTGGGGGGCCCTATAGGTGAAGGCATGTTGTCCAAGTGCAGTTCGACAGAAATATGTTGATGGGGCCCCCTCATCCTACCTCTGGTGTCACAGAGGGTAGCAATCAGTGAGAGGATTTTGGGTACGGGGGAGGTTTGCCCAATAATGCCTTCTTACCCAGGAGGCAGGTTTGGACCTTGATCCTGTTCTTTAGAGGCAGCCAATTAGTCCATTCAAACAGAGTGCAAGAGCATATGATGATTTGCAGCCAGGGTGAGCCTGCAGGCTTTATTGAGAGCAATATGAACCCTCTTTAGTGCTGTATCTATTGCCACTCCATAGACCACCAGGCCATAATCAATGGTTGATAGAATGGAGCTGGAGACTGAGAGGTGGAGGGCTCAGGGGTGAGATATTTCCTGTCTCTACAGAAGACACCCAACTTGGTGTTTACCACCTTAACCACTGAGTCGATGTGTTGGGTGAAGGTGAGGGTGTTATTTAGGGCGACCCCCAGGTACTTGAACGAGTGCACTTGGTCCAACGATTCGCTGACTGTGTTGGAGATGACAAGGGAGGGAAGCCTCTTTTTGTGCTGGGGACTGGATATAAGCATGGCCTTGGTCTTTTTATAATTTAGTAGAAGTTTATGCCTGCAGAACTAGTCCTCTAGTTTGTTGAAAGAGTTCTGTAGTTCGGATTGGAGGGCGTCATGAGATATATTGCTGTTAAGAAGTACTGCATCGTCAGCGTATAGGATAAGTTTAGTATCACATGCTTTAGGCAGATTGTTTAGAAAAAGGTTGAAAAGTAGGGGCCCCAGTATTGACCCCTTGGGTACCCCTAATGATACTTCTCTGGAGCTAGACACTCTTTGCCCAACTTTGACATGTTGGTTTCTATGAGTCATGTAGTCTTGGAACCAGCATGCGTACTGGCCACAACACCCAGGTTCTGCAGCTGTGCCAGGAGAAGAGAATGGTTAACAGTGTCGAAGGCTTTGGTGAGGTCAAGGTTAGATGGAGGCAACTTCTTTTTGAGCCTTTCCAAACATTGTTCGAGAGTTTTTTCAGGAAAGGTCTTGCATATTTCATAATCAGATTTTAAATGTTCATAGCCAAGGCAGGCCACACAAGAAGTATGTTTATCTGCCTTGGCATCACTTCTCCACACTCAGTACAATTTTTAAAACAGGGCTCACTGTTTTTTCTCTTAGGTTTTTCTGACATTTCGCTCAGTTTGGCAGAAAACATATATAAAAGATTTTACATTTTTAAATAGTAATTTGGGTTGTGGTCAGTTCAGGAACTGATCGAACAGAGAACCAGTTCAGAAAAAGAACCAAGGTTATCAGCTCAATATTAGTGGTTACAAAATAAATATATTTAAACAAATTAAACTAAAATAAAGGAGTTTTGTCACAAAACTCCGCCTAAGCTTAAAAATCTTCGGTTCCCCTCCGGTTATACCGAACCAGGAGGAACCAAGAAAAAATAGCGGTTAAGCTAAAAACAAAAGATAAAGGCAGCAAATGAAAATATGAATACTTAATATATATATATTTTTATAAGTCTTCATGATGAGATGTTGAGGAGAGGATCTCCAAGCGTCTAGTCTTGACAGGCGGAGAGTGAAATCTGAGAGGTTAGAATATAGGCAGTTGATAGGGGCAGCATTTTAAAAGTGGCACGTGCCAATGAATCCATCATTAGCATAACATTCCATCTCCAGACAGATCTGGCTTAAAGGCATACCTCATAGAGTTAGGAATATTGGAGTATTCCTGAGCTGAGAATCTTATTTCCTAGACTTCTACCATTCGCACACATGCCATTCCCAGTATCACTCTCATCTGCCTGATCTCTGCCTGCATTTGGGAGTCTCTCTGCCCCACCCCTCCCAACAACTGTGGTGTGTCTACCTACCAAGAAATGTGGAGGGGATCTTTGAACACTCGCCTCCCATGGGTGCACTCCAGGAATGTCAGCCATTCCCCTCCCTGGCACTCATTCTCTGCAGAACTACTCCTGGTAGCTCCTCCATCACGCAGCTCTCATTCACACATTCCTAAAGTCTCAGAGCTACTGTCCCATCAGTCTCCACCATGCCTCGCTTTGCTGCAACCAGACAACAGTTCTTGAACTGTATCTGCACACCGGATCCCCTTTTCTAGCCCCATAGTCAGCTGCAAGAGGCTTCTTGACTGCCACAAACAGGACTAAACTTCCCCAGGCAGTTACGAACATGCAAACATATGAAGAAGCCAGCAGAAGAAGGCCATTTGGTCTATTACTTTGATTGTACTGTAGCGTCTTTAGCTTAAGCTACTGACCCTGTCACCTCAATCCACCCTTCCCCTCGGTCCGTCCTTCCCTTGAACATTGTTTTCCCCTTAACTGTATCCCAGCCTCTCTTAAAGTTGCCCACTGTCTTCAAGGAAACCACCTCTCACAGAAGCCTATTCCAGCCCACCACCACCTTCTCTGTGAAGAAGTGTCTCCTATCATCTATCCTAAACCTCCCCCCTCAAACTTGAGATTGTGTCCCCTAGTGTTACTGTTCAGTGTTGTTTTCAGATATTATACAGTTTAACATTTCAGTTTGATGACATTGACTTAAATTTGCATAGTGGGGGAGGTGGGGTGCTATGGAGAGTGCAGGTAAACTCAATATGTTGTTCTCTGCAAAATATAAAAGTCACATTCATGATCAGGAAATGGAAATTACATACCTACCATAATTCTTGATCTTCTTGGACGAAGTCTCCACCACTCATTCACACTGATGGGATCTACGCCAGAGGCGCTAGGACCCAGTGGGAGCAAACATTTTTGCAAGAGGGTCTGCACCAGAGATGGAGCCATGAGGAGCGGCGCTGCGAGCCTCGGCTCGTGCAGCAATGACTATCTCGGCGTCTACCCTCCAACCGCCTCAGTACCTTTTTTCCGCGGAGGTGCAGCGTAACTAACCTAGAAGGATAGCCTAACAAAAAACGGACATAAAATACTCTGGACGACCAGTATAAGAAGGGTCAACAAAGAAGCCTTCACAGCCTAAAGATTGAGGGAGTGAAGACCAACAACAGAGGTGAGCTCGGGGGATGGAGGGTGGGCGTGTGAAAGAGTGGTGGAGACTTCGTCCAAGAAGATCAAGAATTATGGTAGGTATGTAATTTCCATATCTTCCTGGACATAAAGTCTCCACCACTCATTCACACTGATGGGAGAGTACAGAGTTAATAATCCCTGGAGAGGGTGTCAGGACAGACCAAGAGCTCACAAATTTAGGACAGAAGTCCATTAAGGATGGTCCTGCCAAACGAAAGATGTTGCCTGGCATGGACATCCAGGGCATAGTGCTAGACGAAAGTATGCGCTGAGCTCCAGGTAGCTGCATTGCAAATGTCTGCAATGGGCATGTTGCGGATTTCCGCCAGGGATGCCACGACTGCTCTAGTAGCGTGAGTGTACACTCTGCCCTCCAGCTTAACCTGCGCCATGGAATAACAGTGGCGAAGGCATGCCACCAGCCATGCTGAAATGCATCTGATAGTGACAGGTTCATCCAGCCGAGTCTCGCTGAAGGAAACAAACAGTTGTTGAGTTTTGCAAATTTGTTTTGTTCTATCTAAATAGAAACACAGAGCTCTTTTGACATCTAAAGAATGAAGGGAATGCTCTCCTTCATTTTGGAAGTTCACAAAGTAAGTAGGTAGTACTAAAGGTTGGTTTAGATGGAATTCTGAAAAAACCTTAGGGAGAAACTTAGGATGGGTCCTAAGAACTACTTGGTCCTTATGAAACACAGTACACGGAGGGTCTGTGGCCAAGGCATACATTTCAGAGACCCTGCAGGCCGAGGTAATGGCCACCAGGAAGGCTGTTTTCCAAGTGAGAAATTTCAGCTCACAGGTAGCTGAGGCTTGAAAGGCTTTCGAGTGAGCATGTCTAGTGCAAGATTAATGTCCCAGGCTGGATGTCTGATAGGGGGTCTGGTATGCAGAATTCCCTTAAGAAACCTCTTAGCTACAGGTAACTGAGCCAGTGACAAGGAAAGTACTGGCTCATGATAAGCTGAAATGGCACAAAGGTGAACTTTGACTGTACAGTATTGTAGACCTGAACTTGAGAGGTCTAAAAGGTACTCTAGAACTTTATTTGGTGGGCAGAAAAAAGGATTCAAAGAGGATTTTGCACACCAGAGAGAGAGAAATGCTTCCATTTGGCTGTGTAAGTTTTTCTAGTGGCTGGCTTGCACGCAGCCAAAAGAATATCTGAAACTCTGCGAGAGACATTGAACCTTGCAAAGGGGGTCCTGTTTTGGAAGTAGAATTAATTATATAATCAGATGCAGTAACCCCCCCTTTTTATGTTGGCGCGCTTGTGCAGCCAATATCTTGTGGTAGTGCAGATTTGGAGGCGCGGTTGCTGTTGGGCGAATGCAGGGCACATATCAGTAGGTGTGTCCCTCATTCCCCAATCAGCCTGCATGCCGGCGCCACACTATGCATACTAACGTGGTGAGCACATCTAAGGAAAGGTCCGCTGCAATCTGAGCAAAGCTCGTCAGATGCAGCGGACCCTTCCTGCATGCTTGCCACATTGTCGCATTGGAAGACAGCCGCCTAGCTGCCAACTTCAGGGGTGCCCAATCCCCCTGCCAGCTTACTGTGGCCACAAAACTTTGTTATTGGCCAGAAACACAGTCGCTGATCCAATTCTACCAGACAGGAAACGTGGTAGATGAAATTTCAGGAGATGATGTGATCGGCTAAACATATTGTAGGTTGTGTCTCTACCCCAACCCGATTGGTTAGTTTCGGGGGACAAAATCACTCCTTACTACCTGATCCCCTGCTGTGTTACTTACTACTATTAGTAAAAGTTTTGTAGGTTTTGCATTTGAGCTAGCCATTCATAACCAGGGCTCAGGGAGCATGCGCACTGATGCCGATTACCACATGACGGGAGCTGTAGTTTCCAAGCATGTGGTCAGTATTTATGGGTGTAGTTCCAGACCACTAGACCAGTACTGTGAGTTGTTGTATGTTACGTAATCCCAAAAACAATTGCAGAAGAGACACTAGTATTTTTAACAGGTGCGTGGTGCGCCTTAATTACCAGGACCAGGATATGTGTAGGATAAGATAAAATAATAGAAAAAGTCATAATTTTTGTGGTTAACTACAAATCTGAGCAGCTCCGCGTTCAGGTGGCGTAGCACGCAGACTCGGCTCTTTTGTGGAGGGTTCTGGAAAGGTCGCGCGTGCCCGCAACCAGTGACGTAGCGTGCAGACAGGTGGATGGGCTCACGATGGTGAAGTACTTGGCCTCAATTTTTGGCACCGAGAAAGACAAGTAAGACAGCAGGAACCAGTAGCACAGTGGAGGCACCGGGAAAGGGAACACCTGGGCCAGTCGAGAAGGGGGTTAATGGTGTGATAGGAGGGTGCCAAAGAAAAGAAATAGAAGTGGAATGTCGGGAGGCAAGGTTGAGAGGGAACACCTGGGCCAGTCGAGAAGGGGGTTAATAGTGTGATAGGAGGGTGCCAAAGAAAAGAAATAGAAGCAGAATGTCGGGAGGCAAGGTTGAGAGAGAACACCGGGGCTAGCGTTGGGAAACACCGCGGGCAGCGAGCAACCAAGGGAGGCTGTCTAACTGGGGACCTAAGAGTGGTTTGTGGCAACGGTGCTGTCCCGTCGGGGGCAGTGTGTAATGTTTCCTATAAAACATTTACATTTTTTTGGAGGCAGTTTCACACTTTACCTCATTCTTCCCGGATGATTCAAACTTGCAATAGAGAGTCAAATATTTGACAATGGGGTTGGCATTAACACTGGTAAAAGTGGGGGTCAGTTTGATTCTGCTTCAAAAGTTGGCCAGCTCAGAAAATCTCGGTGTCTGAAATTTGCCAGTGGCATCATTGTAGTGCATCATTTAACACTTTTTATGTTTGCTTGCACGCATGTGCAAGAAACATAGTGCCACTATCCGAGATTTCGGAGGTGTGTCACCCCCTCTTGCAATTCAGTCAGTGTGTTGGCAGGCACGGCCCCTGTAAGCCAATGCATGCTGGAGCTGTCTATGACAAGCTCCAAAATGCAGTGGCATACAGTTGAAAGGGGGAGCTACGCTTCAGTGAGCAGCGATAAGATATCGCCTGCTCATCGCAGCTCCCCTATACACACACACACACACACACACACAGAAGCGCCGCTTTGTGGCCTGCCTCCCCCACACACACGTATAGCCGGCGGGGTGCCCAATCCACGTCAGCTGTGCGCGCCCCCAAAAGCCTTCCAAATGCCACGCTGGGTGCCCACCCCAGCGTGGCAATCGATGGTATAGTTGACAGGGGTGCCCAATCCCCATCGGCTTCACTGTCTCTTCCCCCATGCTATCGCCCGATAGGGGTGCCCAATTCCCGTCGGCTTCACTCTCCCCAGTACAAGGTGCCATGCTGAGGCCCACCCCAGCTAGCAACATTTTCATAGCCGACGGGGTGCCCAATCCCCGTCAGCTCCACTCCCCAGCGTCCTTCTGCCACACTGGGAGCTCACCCCAGCGTGGCAAGCGTCCTGCGTCTTTTTTTTACCTGTAAAGCAAAAGCGGTCCGCGCAGTCTTCCTGCCCCCACAGCCGCACCCACCCTGCGCACCCTACTCCCCACACCCCACCCCATACTTATCTCCCGAGCTCGCGGCGATGATCTGCGGTGGAACGGAACACGTCTGCACTCTTCAAAGCCGACTGCGAACTGAGGAAATGCCGGTAAGCTGTATAATGGGCTAGACAGGGTTTTTTCAACTTTGTTGCATAACTCAGGCATTTTTTGGAATTTTTGCACCAAATTTTCAACATGGGGTTTTTGGGACCCCTTCTCATGAATGATGTCACGGTCATGGCGTTATTCGGGCCCGAAGGGTGATTTCGCAGTCACTGCACAAAATCACCTTTTGGGACCAATTAATGAAACGACACTGCCAGTGTTCATAAGGTGGGCTCTCAAGAAGCCTATTTTGAAAATTTGGTGAAAATTCCAAAACACTGTTTTTGTGATACGTTAAGTCAGTTCCCACGCAGGCTCGTAAGTTCGCGAATTTTCAATATTTTCACTCCAGATTTTCAACATTGCCATTTTACCACACCTTCTTATGAGTAGTACAGCTGTCATTTTTCACATCTCACCCAAAATGTGTTTCCACCCATGTAGCGCACAATGGCGCAGTCGGTGTGTGAAACCAATGTACGGGACAAATTAAGAAAACCACAGTGACATTGTTAATGAGCAGAGGTCTTAAAATGGCTATGTTGAAAATTTGGTGAAAAAATTCCTAAAAATGATTGTTTTACGAGCGTACGTTGCACAGTTCCTACGTACGCTCGTAAGTTCGCGAATTTTCAATATTTTCACTCCAGATTTTCAAAATTGCCATTTTACCACACCTTCTTATGTGCAGTATAGCTGTCATTTTTCACATCTCACCCAAAACGTGTTTCCGCCCATGTAGCGCACAATGGTGCAGTCGGTGTGCGAAATCAATGTACGGGACAAATGAAGAAAATCACAGTGACACTGTTCATGAGCAGAGGTCTTAGAATGGTTATGTTGAAAATTTGGTGAAAAAATTCCTAACAATGACTGTTTTACGAGCGTGCATTGCGCAGTTCCTACGCACGCTCGTAAGTTCGTGAATTTTCAATATTTTTACTCCTGATTTTCAACATTGCCATTTTACCACACCTTCTTGTGAGTAGTACAGCTGTCATTTTTCACATCTCACCCAAAATGTGTTTCCGCCCATGTAGCGCACAATGGCGCAGTCGGTGTGTGAAATCAATGTACAGGACAAATTAAGAAAATCACAGTGACACTGTTCATGAGCAGAGGTCTTAAAATGGCTATGTTGAAAATTTGGTGAAAAAATTCCAAAAAATGACTGTTTTATGAGCGTGCGTTGTACAGTTCCTACGTACGCTCGTAAGTTCGCGAATTTTCAATATTTTCACTCCAGATTTCAACATTGCCATTTTACCACACCTTCTTATGAGTACTACAGATGTCATTTTTCACATCTTGCCCAAAATGTGTTTCCGCCCATGTAGCATGCAATGGCGCAGTCGATGTGCGAAATCAATGTATGGGACACATTAAGAAAATCACAGTGACACTGTTCATGAGCAGAGGTCTTAAAATGGCTATGTTGAAAATCTGGTGAAAAAATTCCTTAAAATGACTGTTTTACAAGCGTATGCTATGCAGTTCCTATGCATGCTCATAAGTTTGCAAATTTAATATTTTCACTCCAGATTTTCAACATTGCCATTTTATTACACTTCCTTATGAACAGCACAGCTGCCGTTTTCATATGCCGCAAAATGTGTTTCGACATGCAGCGATAATTGCTGTTGGTGCGAAGCAATGTTTGGGACAGATTAAGAAAATCACAATTACACTGTTCATGAGCAGAGGCCTTAAAATGGCTATGTTGAAAATTTGGTGACAAAAGTCCATAAATGACTGTGTTACGAGTGAGCATGCAGCAGTTTCCACGCACCCTCGTAAGTTCATGACTTTGTAATATTTTAAGTCCAGATTTTCACCAGTGGCATTTTTCCACACTTCCTTATTTACAGTACAGCTGTCATTTTTCACAACATGGCCGAAGTGTGTTTTCACACTTTCAGCGCAGACATGCGTGGTCACTGTGGGAAATCATTGTTCGGGACAGATAAAGAAAACCACAGTGACACTGTTCATGATCGGAGGCACCAAAATGCTTGAGTTGACAATCTGCTGTAAAAAAAGTCCCCAACCTAATTATATTACGGGTGTGAGTTGCACAGTTTCTATGTACGCTCGTGCGTTCACCATTTTTTTTTAATATTTTTACTGCAGATTTGCAACATTGCCATTTTTTACACCTCCCCATGAACAGTACAGCTGTCATCTTTTACATCCTGTTCGGAATGTTTTTGCACCTGTGGTGCTAAATGCCATAGTCGCTGTGCATAAGCAGCTTTCGGCTAACAAACTGATATTCCCCCTGTTCATGAGGTGGGGTCACAGAAAAACCATGTTGAACATTTGGAGTGAAAATACCAACGAATGCCTGAGGTATTAGGGTTTCCAACCATAATGCCCAACCCTGTAGAGAATGACAGGCATCAGGGGTGTGACTTGGGATTCTTGCCTGTAATGCTCATACCATTCCACACCCTGCAGCCAGTGAGAGGCATCGAGGTATGCCTTGGACTCTTCGGCCCCAATGTTCACCCCATTCTCCTATATCACACCCCTCTCACCGTATTTCCTAATGGAATGGAGTGCGCATAAGGGCCAAAGACCCCAAGGAACACCGTGACACTTGTCAGTGTCTGCAGGGTGGGGTGTGGTGAAGTGGCGTGGCCGTTATGCCTGACGACCCAAAGGCACACCCCAATGCCTGTCACTCTCTGCAGGGTGGTGGTGGGGTTGGCTTCAGTTCAATACTTCACTGCCATTCCTATTATGCAGCTCTGTAACTTCTACACTACCACTGCCAATGCCAGCAAGCAAACATTCAGCATTGACAAATGCTTGTTTGTCTAGTGATACTCTTACAAACATCTTTGTACATAGTGCAGTAGCACTGGTTTTATATTTGTGCTTCAAAATCCTTAGAAATCCCATTTAGAAATTCAGGAGGTTTAATGCAAGCCGTAGACAAAGACCTTCAACTCGTGGCACCATGTAAAATAATGCAAATAATAAAACTGTGGTAATCACAAAGTCTCAACAGAATGTGGGATGACACCTTCATGTTTGGTTTGGGTGAATGCCAGACCTGCCAGAATGGATAAAACATGAAATGGTTGGAACGTGCAAATTTTGCGGGTTCCTGCTGAGTTGGCTGTTTCCATGTTTTACCACATGTAGGATGGGGATAAAATCTGGAGCTGCACAAGAAAAAAGCCACACTTGGCTCAGTGATAATCTGGGTTGCATTCATTTCTTCAGGTAGGGCCAGACAGGGCAGCTATATTCAGAGGCTACCAGTGGTGCCCTGCAATCAGTGTTGTGCGGCACAAAGTGCACTACTGGTCCTGAGCTATATTCAGACAGCACACTTCCTTGGAGCTCACACCAAGTGTCTGAATAAGGGACAATGCCAGTGTAGTGCAGAGTAACTGCACTGCGCTGATGTGGTCCATAGCTGAATATGGCCCTTGAAAGCCCACTGGTGGTGGGGCTGCCAAAAGTGGTATAGTGCCAGGTCTCTCATGGGCCATATTCAGCCTGACCACCTAAATGAGTCTTTCCGGTGTGCAGGGTGCTAAGGGGCCATTTGCATGCCCCTTAGCTCCCACACTGGCTTGGCTCAAAAGTACATCTCTAGAGTCTAGTGATTTCACCCCTCACCAGAATGCCCCAGTTGTACCATTCCATATATGTCCCTGGTAGTTTTATGTTCCCTGCCACAGATTGCTTATGTCTGTATAGAATAATTTTTCCCTGTTACAGGATTCTCTATTGAATGCCAGCTACTCCCCCCTCCCACCCACTTAGGACCCCTTCTCATAGGTTCTTCTCCAAACGGTGGCAACCACCACAGCTCTCTGCTTACCTTCTTGGATGACCACTGTCAGACAGTTGCAACTTGATTACAAGAAGCAGCCGCACTCATGTCAGACAGTGGCCACTGGGGAGGTGAGTATAGGCTGTGATGCTTGAGGGATGGGGGTATGGGTGAGAGCTGCTAGAGTAACAGGAAAATAATTACATGTAAACATGGGTGATTGGGAGGGGGGGGGGTCCACTAGACTACCAGAAAAAAAGTTATTCTATAGAAACATGGGCAATTGGGGGGGACCACTAGACTACCCATAGCGCCTGCTTAAGGTCATGGTTTTGGTGGCAGTAACCAGTGACGCGCTGGCAGCTGTTCAGGACATCTGAGACCTGTGAATATACTGCTGTGCCCTTAATGCATGAAGGATCCCTTATTTGCATAGGCACAACAGTATATTTTGCACAATAACGACGCCGGGTTATTGTGGTGCTGTGGGGGCCTCTAAATAGGGCCCGCCTGAAACACTGTTGTTATTCATGGTTGGTGCTGCACTAACTATTTTGTTTCTGATTTCAGACACCGTGCACTAGGCAGAGCAGAAGAATACAGCCAGTTAAAGCTTGAGGTGTTCAGCAGGGAGCAAAGTCAGTTACAGGGTCTGTGATGTGCTTTTTCAGGGTTACACCCAGGCGAAGGTTTGACTGTGCTTGCAGGATCTTTGCAGAACTGTATGCTCAGCTGGTAGCAGCAAGGGAAGAGAAATCTCCTGTGGCACTGGCTCTGCTAGAACTCATACCCCCACTCCTCCACAGGCACATTGGAACCAGGGGTTGGAGAGTGAAGAGAGGGGGAAGTGTGGCACGGGCAGCCACAAGGAGGTCAACCAACTCTGCACCATACCATACCAACAGCAAGTTGCTTTGCAGCCCTGGAGGGGACTCTGGTACCTGATGGGTCATTTCAGAGAAATGGCAATGTGACCTTATAGCACCCAGTGGTTAAGAGTAAGAAGAAGGCAGGTAGGAGAGTCTTGGTGATTGGGGATTCTGAGATCAGGAGAGTAGAGAATGGGATGAGGAATGATCAGGGGCTCATCCTGGGGCATCACCCATCCGGGACAGAATGAGGATAGTAGGGGGTGGATGGGATTGCTGGTATGCTAGGGTACCAATGATCTAGCTAACCAGGCTGTGGAACAAGTGAGGTGGAACATCTAGAGGCTGGGGGACAGACGTGCAGCATACCTTTCTCCCTGGCCCTTTCTGAGGTCCTCACTGTGTGGAGTTTGGGGGGAGTGGGAGGTAGAGTAAGGATGGAAAAGAGAGAAAAGTCCCAGAGAACCTGCACTCTTGCTAAGATAAAGAACCAAGGCTGATTCAAATAAAAGTAGATATTTATTGGTTCACAGCACTTTGTGCCACTGCCCCAGCACTTTGGCGGTTAGCTTTTGTTAGGGGGTGTCACCTGTTTATTTTGGGTCTGGCTGCCCTTTACTTGCACCACTGCCTTATTGCTGTTCATGGCCCTGCTTTTGGATTCATTGGAAAAGAGAGAGGAATGAAGTGGGTGGTTAAAGGATTGGTGTCAGGAGAAAGGTTTCCACTTTGTGGGGGACTTCTGGCACAGGAAGCTCTTAAAAGGTGACTGCGAGGGGACCGCTGTGCTGGGGCAGAAGTTTGATGCCTACGTTAGACAGTTACACTGACACTGGGGGATACTGAGACTAGGGGAACCACTTGCATTATTAGACACCTTATGCTGGGGAAAGTAAATCCTTGCCATTTTTTTTAGTTCAGTGTTGTATCAGTACTTGGGTGGAAGGGATCATAATTTGGCCCTGACAGGGTGACCAGCCAATCTGTTCCACTTCCTGATTCCTCTAGCATGCCCCAGCACTCACCACATAATGATATAAAGTAGGGGAGAGCGTGGGTGTGGGCCCCATTGAAGTCAGTAGGGACTGAATTTCATTATTATTTAATGCATAATGATGGCCTTCTTTAATCTCCAACTGGCCATCATTATGCATTACATAGTAATGAAATTTATCCCCCATTGACTTCAGTGGGGCTCACACCTACGCTCTTTTACATCACGTCATTCGTGGCGGGCTGCCAGAATTCGAGAAGTGGAAAGGATTGGCTAGCTGCCTTGTCTGGGCCAAATTATGGTCCCTTCCACCTAAGTACATATAACATTGAACTGTAAAACGGCATGGATTTACTTTTGCCAGCATAAGTTATCTAATAATGTAATTGATACCACAATTGAAAAATATGGGTAAATCACTTTAAGGATGAATTCTTTGCCCTTCACAAGGGAAGACAGCGGGCACCTGCCTGAAAGTGACATAGAGACTGCTGTCTTGCGCCTTCCTGAAGTGAGGCTGCCAGTATTACCAGAGAAGAGGCTTTTTTTTTTTTTTACCCTTTGTTTTACCAGGTGAGACACGCTAAGCTGAAAAGCTTGTTTACAGGTGCAACCTGGGAGCACAGGGAAGTTAATGACTAGCTCAGGGTCACACAGTGGGCAAGTGGGGGCTGTGGGATTCAAACCCAGGTCTCCAGGTTTGTAGCTCATAGCCTTAAACCACTGTGCTATACTGCCTCCCCAAAGCCAGCCCTAAAGGTGGATAAAGCTCCAGGCCAGATGGGATGCATCCAAGGGTGCTCAGGAATTGGCTGTGGAACTGACTGAACCCCAGTAGGGCTTTTCAGTAATTCAGTTCAGACAGGGTAGTTCTAAAGACTGGAGGGCAGCGGATGTAATCTACGCTACCGAAGTGTGCAGCAGTAGCAACAACCTGGGAATTACAGACTCCTCTGCCTTCCCTTTGTAGTGGGCAGACTGATGGAGCCACCGATCAAAGAGGATCTTGTGGACTACTTGGAGAGCAGCAGTCTACAGGGCAGTACACAGCATGGGATTGTGGCAGGAGGTCTTGGCAGACTACCTGTTCATTTTCTTTGGCTGGGTAATGAAGACATTAGATCAGATCAGAAATCCAGTCAGCTCCCTCAAATGGAGTGTACGATGAGGCGATGACATTGCAGGCACTCTGTCTGTCTGGTCCGACTTGACCGGGTAGCTGTAGTAGATGTTGTGAGGTCATCCGGAATTCATGCCAACCTACTGTAGTTTGGACCCGGCACCAACATGCCTCTGTGTGGGGTGCGTTGAGGTCATCGGCCTGGTCCTAGTTAAGATAGTCCAATGTTCTCTGGTGTTTGGGGGTGGGGTCTTTCTGGGGTCTCTGAAGGAGGCGGTTGTAAGGCCCCTCAAAAAAAAAAATACTTCACTAGATGGACTGTCTGGCAAACTATAGACCTGTCTCTAACCTTCCCTTTGTGGGAAGGTCATTGACAAGGTGGTGGCCATTCTACTGGAGACCTATTTAACAGCCCACAACAGCTATGAGTCTCTTCAGTCAGGTTTCAGGAAAAGGCACATTACTGAGACTGCCCTAGTTTGGGAGCTAAATGATTTTCTGTCCTCGAGGGATTGGGGGAGATGTTTCATTCTTGTTCTCCTTGATTTCTCGGCAGCATTTGATACCATAGATCATGGGGTTCTGATGGAGCACCTGCGGGTATGTCGTGGACTGGGGGAACAGTCAGCAATTGGTTTCGATCTTACCTCACTGGCAGGTCGCAGTGTGTGGTGTCTGGGGTTTACTCCTCAGCCCCCATGTCCCTGTCATGTAGGGTCCTGCAGGGCTCCGTTTTGTCCCCCATGTTTGCGGTGTATATGCTACTGCTAGGGGACATTATAAGGTGGTATGGGCTGAGTTTTTACTGCTGTTTAGATGATGCTCAGCTCTACATGTCCTTTGTACCGGAACAATAGGAGTCTGTCTCGATACTGAACACCTGCTTGGATGAGATCCAAGACTGGATGAGGGCAAACTGGTTGAGGTTGAACCCAGATAACACTGAGGTACTAGTGCTGGAACCTGGTCACCAGGGGATGAGGGTGCAATCTGGTCGTGTCTCAGGCTCGGGGTGCTCCCAGTTGCTCGCCTCTAATCGGATGAGGAATCTTGGCATTGTTTTGGACTGTGGCCTGACGCTTAGACCTCAGGTGTCGGCTGTGGTCAAGACCTCTATTTACCTCTGAGAAACATCACCAGGGTGAAACACCTGATACCCCCGGCTGATCTGCCAGCAGCAGTCCATGCTTTTATGACCTTGCACCTGGATTACTGCAATGCTCTGTACCTGGGGCTAGTGAGGGTAGATCTGTGCCACCTGCAACTAATGCAGAATCGGTGGCCTGGTTGTTGACCGGTCTACCCAGATTGTGTCATATTACACCTGTGCTGTGCTCTCTGCACTGGCTGCCAGTTAGGTGGTGGATTTCCTTCAAGGTTGGTTTGCTGACCTATAAGGCCCTACATGGTCAGGGGCCCAGTTACCTACAAGATCTCCTGTATCTCTACCTGCCCACCCGCTCCCTTTGTTCCACGGATGAGGGTTTCTTGGGGGTTTCCAGGATCTACCGAAAGACATCAGGGGGCTTGCACCTTTTCTTTTGCAGCCCCACTCCTGTGGAACTCCCTTCCTTACCCAGATTTGAGACGGTCCAGTAGTCGAGATTTCTAAATGGAAGCCGAAGACCTTTTTATTTGTATTGCAGGGTCCTGTCCTCTTCATCATGTTCATCAGCGACATTGCAGAGTGCATCCGGGGCAAATTGTATGTCTTCGCTGATGATACAAAGCTCTGTGGTAGGGTAGATGGCTCTGAAGAGATCAGAGTGATGGAGAGGGATCCACAAAGGCTGAGATAGGTGGACTAAGGTTTGGCAGTTGAAATTCAGCACACAAAGGAAGAAGATCCCTGTGCAGTCGCACCAGATGATTTTGTTGATAGTCCACTGAGATGTATTCAAAACGGACAGTTAATTCTCAGGGCAAAATGAATAAATTGAGCAGAGAACTGCAGTGTTCAATTGATTTTCATAATTTCATGTCTTGCTGTGCCCATAAATCTCTAACTTTAAAATAAACTAGCGAAGGTTCACTGATAGATGTTTTACATAATTTTGCCTTGAGCTGAAGTTCAGAGTGGAAAAAAATGCAAGGTTATACAACTGGAAGTGAAAACTCAGAACAGAGTACTGGAGGAGGGATTAAACTGAACACAGCAGTGGAAGAAGAGCGTCTGGCATCATCATTGGTGACTTCCTCAATCAATCAAGCCAGTGTAGTGAGGCCTATTTTTTTCTTTTGTTTACTTTCTGTTTTTGTCCCCATTTGTCCTTGCCAACTACCAGGACCCCTTCCACCTGCCCAAGCCATAATAAGGCCTATTGTAAGGATAATAGGATGCTGGGTGTATCAAAGTGGTATTTACAGCAGGGCTAATGAGATACTACCATGTCTATGTAGGTCACTCGTGAGGCTGCCCCTGGAATGTTGTGCTGAGTTCTGGAGTCCTCACCTGAGGAAGGATGGCCAAACTGGAAGCGGTGCAATGGAACTTGACCAAGATGATTCGGGCAGATCTTACAAAGTTTGTCTCAAGGCACTGAACAAGTACTCATTGGAGACCTGGCCGGGGGTATGATAGAGACCTTCCAGTTCCTGAAGGTAGTAAGATGAACTGGGAACTACTTGGCAGGAGTACACATTCAAGAAAATGTGTTTCTGTAATCACTGACTGTGCTCAGAGTCTGCCCTTAACGCTACCCCTGCTGTCACTCCCAACAGAAAGGATACTCTTGGAGTTGGAGGTCAAAAGCTACTGCAAGCAAATGCAGTGGGCGGGTTCTCCCAGCCAATGGGAAAGGCCTCTACTCAAGATACTTCCTCACTTGAAAGAAAAATTGGAAGTGGCAACCCATTTTTTGATCTCAAGGTTTCCGAACTAAGAAAACCCCAGTTCAAGATGATCAACCTAGCCGTAGTGATCCCTTTCCTAAAGCCAAAGGGACTGGATGGCCCTCTGGACCTGAAGAATGCTTATTTTCACATCCCAGTCGGGCCCAGCCACAGAAAATTCCTCAGGTTCAGACTTTGTCTGGCCATTACCAGTTCACAGTCCTCCCCTTCAGTCTCTCGTCTTCTCCCAGAGTCTTCACAAAGTGCCTGACTTTGGTGGCGCATCTTCGCAGACCATGCGTGATGGTCTTTCCCTACCTGGATGACTGGCTAGTCACAGGGAAGTCTCACCAGCAGTTCAACGACTCCCTGCACTTAACTTAAAGCACTCTAGAATCGATAGGATTCTTCATAAATGTACAGAAATCCCAAACGGAACTGGTGCAGCTGTTGGAGCTCATAGAAGCAGAATTGGATGCTCTCCGAGGCAGCGCATTCCTTCTGCAGGAGAGGGTGGAAAATCTCCTAAGTTTGGCAAATTCCTTTTCTCACCCAGGAGTCCCTCAGTATTCTTGACTATAACAGTTGGCCAGCTGGGTTCAGCTGGCCTCAGAGGAGGAGTTTATGTAAATGAGAACTAAACTACCAGTCAGATTGTAGTAAGAGATTACTGCCTGTAGGTTGTGCTGTTTGCTGGTCAGATTATTTTCTCTGCAGCACTGGACAGTTGGCTCCGCAGTCCGTCTGTCTGTCTGTCTGTCTGTCTCTCTCTCTCTCCCCGCTTAAAGCAGCAGTGCAATGTAAAAAAAAAACTGCACTGTTTTGACAGTTTATTCCCTGTGCTCTGCTGAGCATGTACCTGGTACTCTTTCCTGCCGGCAATGTGCTATCACCCCATAATTTGCTCAGTTATCCTTTGTGTTTGTTTACATTTGTGCCGCCCCCTCCATTGACTAGATAGCGGCCTCCATATGTTCTGTGGCGCTGCAACGGCTGTATCGGCTCACTTCCTGGTTGGGTAGTACTGCTGCTTTAAAGAAAGTTATTTTCTGTTTATAGTGTATTATTTTCAACTGTTATTGCTTTGAGGTTGATTCTTTTTGTGTGTGTTTTGTTTACGTTTTCTGGGCTGCCAGCGTTTTCCTGGAATAGTTTAAATTTTCCCTCGCAGGGGTTGCTTCACGTTTTCAATTATGTCTTCTCTGACTAGAAACTACATTTTCTGAGGTGACATCCTAATTTTTCTCATTTTAAACTCATTTTCTACTGTTTTCCCCATTTTAGGGGAAACTTGTTTATTTTCAACCTTTCTTTTTGTGACCTTGTTTTGGGAATTGTTTCCATGGTTCCACAGCACTTGGCATAAATCATTTTACATGTTTAACTCCCTTTGGGAAACGTATTTTTAGTCTTACTTTTATTTTCCGTCACACAGACTTTTAAAGAGCAACTATCTTGGTCCCTGCCCTGAGAAGCACAGCTGAAGCCTGCCTGGGTAGACGTCCTAGGATGCCCATCTTTACTTTTTTAATAGTCCCTATTTTAGAAGGGAAGGGATCGTATTTTGGCTCCGTGGAGCAGAGCCGCGCAGATCCCCTTCCACTTCCTGGTAGCCCTTCGGTGCGCGATCCACCCCATTCCATCCCCATGCTCACATGTTTTTTGATGTCATGGTTTGTAGAGCGTGGGAGCACGCTCCCATAGGAATGAATAGGGGCTGTTTTTAAAGTTAAATTTACGTTGTTTAAATGGCGGTTTGGAATAAATCATGGCCATTGCTTAACTAACAAAAAGAAAAACATATTGCTGCCCCCACCCCACTGAAGGGTAAAGGGAGACGCCAGTGACAAATCAAAATATGCCTTCTCTTGAGAAGTTGGCAAAAGCCTGGCAAATGTAGAAGATGTTCCAGGCTGTGGGCAACCTGTTCATAGACACACCTGGTCCACCTACCCCTGCTCCATCTAACCCTAACCCTGACCTAGGTCAGGATTTTTATTATGAAAATGAAGAGGAGCAGGAGGATGGGATAGAGCAGGCGAGTCCCCTGACCAGAATTTGACTCCCTTACCAGATCAGGAGGATTTCACCTCTTGTTACGCTTTTGTCCAACAGATGGTGGACACCTATAGCCTCCCTATTCAAGAAGCCTCTGAAGAGGATGAGGAGGCAGACAACATAGAAACATAGAAATTGACGGCAGATAAGGACCACTAGGCCCATCCAGTCTGCCCATTCCCCCTGCCCACTGTAAAAGCTGAAGATCCTACTTGATCACCGACTTTACCTCCTCATACCTATTGCTAGGGTTCCCTATGCCTGTCTTGTGCATGTTTGAATTCACCCATTGTGTTTGCCCACACCACCTCTGCTGGGAGTCTAGTCCATGTATCCACCACCATTTCTGTGAAGTACTTTCTCACGTTACCCTTAGTCTACCCCTTCCAACCTCATATCATGCCAGTTGTTCTTGGGTATCTCCTGTTCTGAAAGATGTTACCTCCAGTACCCTATGTATGCCTTTTAGACATTTGTAGGTTTCTATCATATCTCCCCATCTCCCTCTCCTCCAGGGTATACATATTGAGGTCTCCCAGTTTTGTTGCCTTCTCTGAACTGCCTCTACCCTGTCTATGTCCTTACAGACATCGGCCTCCAGAACTGGACACAGTAGTCCAAATGAGTCCTCACCAATGATCTGTAAAGTGGCATACCACCTCCTTTCTTCTGCTAGTGATGCCTCTCCCTATGCACCCCAGCATCACAATGACTCTCCCCACAGCCTTGTCACATTGCTTGGCCCCCTTTAGGTCATCAGATATGATTCTCCCCAAATCCCTTTCCTGTTGGTGACTATCAGTATATCCCCCCCCCAAAAAAAAAAAAAACAATGTAGTCCTCCCCTGGGTTCTTGTACCCCAAATGCATGATTTTGCACTTTTTTGATTGAATATCACCTGCCACACTCTAGACCATTACTCCAGTTTACCTAGGTCCCTCCTCATTTTTTCCACCCCTCCTGGAGTGTCCACCCTGATGCAGATCTTAGTATCATCTTAAAAGAGGCACATCTTCCCTTCCAGCCCCTCTGCAATGTCATTTATGATGACATTAACCAGGACTGGTCCCAGTACTGAACCCTGTGGCACCCCACTGGTCACCCTCCTTTCTTCAGATTGCACTTAATTTACCATGACCCTCTGTCTTCTATCACTCTACCAGTTCCTAACCCAGTTTACCACCTTGTGACCCACTCCCAGGCTGCCCAGCTTGTTCATGTCTTCTAGATGGAACGGAATTGAAGGCCTTACTGAAATCCAGGTAGGCCACATCCACCTTCTCCCCCCCCCCGATCCACTACCCTAGTTACCCAGTCAAAGAAATCTGTTAGATTTGTTTGACATGACCTTCCTGCTGTGAATCCATGCTGTCTCGGATCCTGTGCTGTGCTGGATTCAATGATGGGTCCCAAGAAATTTCTCTTGCCAGTCCACAAGTCCCTTTGCAAGGCGACTTTAAACTGCTGCAAGCCCAATGTCCATCCAGGGTGGACAAGAAAATAGAGAACAAGTACCAGCTTTATAAGAATAACACTGACTACCTTTATACACATCCTGATCACGAAGTGTGGTGCAAGCGGCAGTCTGTGACGAAGCTAAAATACCCTTATCACAGCCTTCTGACAGAGTCCAGAAAACTGGATGCCATGGGCAAAAAATCTTATACTACAGCCTCCTTGCTGATTCGCCTGGCCACATATATATATGGCATACTCAGCACAGTACCAAAAATATCTATGGAATGCTGTTCTGGCTATTAACCAGAAGCTCCCTGACAACATTGCTCAGCACCTGTCCGAAACAGTACGGACTGCCCTGGATGCCACCAGGTATCAATTTCACATGGATGTGGATACAAATTATACTGCCTCCAGTGCAATGACACAAGCTCTCTCTCTTAGGAGATTTGCTTGGCTACGGACTACTAGCCTTACTCAGGATACCCAGAATGAGGCCATGGATTTTCCCTGTGAGAACAACTCTTTCTGGGGATAAACCTGAGGTCTATATGAAAAAGGTGGATGAATACAAAACCGCTTACAAGACTAATGCAACTAAGGAAAAAAAAACTCCACTTCCTACAAGTCCCACAGAAGGGGAGCCAGAGGCAGGGATTATGGCCCCAGAGCTTTCTATCCAATGCCTATGCCAGTGGACTACTCTCAAATGAGAGGCTTCCTTAGGGGAAGAGAGGCAGAAGAACCCAGAAACATGCTGACCCTGCCACATCCACAAAAACCCAGTCCAAACAAAACTCCTGACGGGAATGTCAAGATCGCCTCCCCTCTCCCAGTAGGAGGAAGGCTCACCCACTGCCTCCACAATTGGAAAAGCATCACCACAGACAGGTGGAGTGCTGAACGTAGTGGGCCAAGGTCTTTCCCTACATTTAACAAAATTACCCACACAGCAGGGACACAGAAGTTTCAAACCTGTCCCCCCCCCGTAGAAAAGACTCTGCTGGAGTTAGAGGTAAAGTCCCTCCTGTCACAAAATGCAGTTGAGAGACAGAGAGAGCAGCCCCTCCCAGTGGGGAAAAGTGCCTCTACTCCAGATACTTTCCCACCTCGAAGAAAAACCGGGGCTGGTGACCTATTCTGACTTAAGCAAGCATCTGCGCAAATCCGAGTTCAGAATGGTCACCCTGTCAGTGGTCATTCCTTCCTTGCAGCAGGAGACTGGCTAGCCTCCCTAGACCTCGGGAGGGCAACCAAAATGGTGCAAGGTCTGACCAGAAGACATACGAAGAGAGATTAAAGAAGTTTAATATGTATACACGAGAGGGGGGGCATGATAGAAACTTTCAAGTACATCAAGGGAATCAACAGAGTCCAAGATGGTAGCATCTTTCAGAAAAGGAGATGTGCAAGAACAAGGGGACACAATTTGAAGATAGAGGGGGGACGACTCACAGGTAATGTGAGGAAGTATTTTCATGGACAGTGTTGTGGATACATGGAACAGCCTTCCTGAGGAAGTAGTGGACTCAAAAACAGTGGGGGAATTTAAGAATCCATGGGACAGACATAAGGCAATTCTACTGGGGGTAGGAGGAAGTAGGCTGTTGGTTAAGTAGAATCTGCAGCCTATCCATCAGGTAGGGAAATGGGCAGACTACTGTAGGTGGGCCAAGCGGTCCTTATCTGCTGTCAAATTCTACGTAATGCCTATTTTCACACTCCAATACTGCCTTCACACAAAAAATACTTCAGATTCAGACTGCCTTCTGGACACTACCAGTTTAAAGTCCTGACTTTCAGTCTTACCACAGCACCAGGGGTTTCCACAAGTGCCTGGCTGCAGCTGGTATCTTACCTCAGGAGACAGCATGTCTCAGTTTTCACTTACCTGGACAACTGGCTTGTATTAGGCAAGTCTCCTCAACAGCTTAGACTCCCTAAAGCTCACTTAGCTCACCCTGGGGTTTCTGATAAACTTGCAGAAGTCTCAGTTGGAACAATCCAAATACTGGAGTTCATTGGAGTGGAACTGGACAGCTGGAAGGGAAAGACTCTGCTTCCATTGGACATGATTCAAAGTCTCCAGTCCCTGGCAGATTTGTTTGTGCTAGGCCAGCCTGACACTTCCTCAGGTTACTAGGGTACATATCCTCTACCACAGCAGTGGTTCCAGCTGCGACAATCTTTGATTTGAGGAGGGCGGATTTTGCTACCATGGGTAGGTGTATCAAAGAGACCCTGGCAGGGAGGATGATAGAAGTGGAAGTTGAGCAGTGGGAACACCTGAAGGGAGCCATACAGGAGGTGACAAGCCAATGTATAAAGGTGGTAAGCAAAGGCAACAAAAGAAGAAAACCACTATGGTCCTCAGGAGAGTTGGCAGGAAGGTAAGGGCCAAAAGAATGAATTTCAGAAAATATATAAGGAAACTCTCCAGGAGGAAGACAGGGAGATGTACCTAAGGAATCTAAAGGAGGTGGGAAGGCTGTAAGGAGAGCAAAGGCACAGACCAAAGAAAGATTAGTGCAGATGGTGAAGAAAGAAGACTAGACATTCTTTAGGTACAACAATGAAAGAAAGAAACCCGGGGGGGCCGGGATTGTAATGCTCAGAGGGGATGCAGGGGAATGTCATGAGCGAGACCAGGAAAAAGTGAAAATTCTGAACAAATACTTCTGTTCAGTATTCACGGAATAGGGGGAGTGTCACGGACCACAGCTGGGTAGCAGACACGAAGGGGGAGGAGAGGTGAACACTAGTCCTTTTACAGTGGAGAGAGTTCTACAGGAGCTCACAAAACTGAAGGTGGACAATGCAGTGGGGCTGGATAGCATACATCCAAATATTTTAAGGGAGCTGAGGGGGGAGCTAGCAGCACTCCTGGCAGCCTTGTTCATTGAGTTGCTCAACACAGGAGTGATTCCAGAGGACTGGAAGAGGGCACATGTACTTTCTCTACACATTATGATAGAAACTTTCAAATACCTTAGGGGCATAAACAAGCTGCAGGGGGAGACTTCTTTCAACAGAGGAGGAGGAGTACAAGAACGAGGGGGCATCAAGAAATTGGAAGGCGACAGGTTAAGGGGAAATGTGAGTAAGTTTTTCTTCACAGAGAAGGTGGTGAACACATGGAATAATCTGCCACAGGAGGTGGTGGGAGCAAGCACAGTGGAGGGATTTAAAACATGCCTGGGACCAGAAGAAAAAATTACTCTCACCTTAGTAGTTATTTTTCTTCTAATGGAGTCTTGCTGTATTCTGACAATTGCAGTGATTCCAAACCTTTGAACTGCCCCGGAGAACAAAGAGTTAACTTTCTATGCAGGGCATAGAATGCTGAGCTCGAGCTCAGTTGAAGTCTCTGTCTGGAGTGTTTCAAACCTAAACCGTCAGATTCCTACGAGCCCAACTAAACTAAAAATTCTATATGGAAATTGTAAAAATTTCTACTAGCCAACTGGCTAAAAAAATGTTGGATTCCCCAGGAAGACTCAAGTCAGGAAACCCAAAAAACAATCTACTACAATTAACAATAATAAATCAGCACCCAAACAAAAAGGAGGAGGGTGCAAGCAAAAAACACCCCTGAGGTGCACCTGCCCACTTCCCAAAAACAGGTTCTGAGAGAGAGGCAGGAGGAGGAGGTCAGAATACAAGCAACTCATTAGAAGAAACATAATTACTAAGTGAGTAATTTTTTCTTCAAACAACATGAAGTCTTGCTGTATTCTGACAATTGCAGACTACAAGCAGTACCTCCAAGGAGGAGGAGGGACAAACCTACTTGAGAATAGTTCTAAGTACTGCTGTGTTAAACTGAGCATCACTCCTAGCCTGGATATCCAGAGAGTAATGCTTGCAAAGGTATGGACTGTTTTCCAGGTGGCTGCTTGACAAATTTCTAAGAGGATATCCCTGGCAGCAGCCAGGAAAGCAGCTGTACCTTTGTGGAATGAGCCCCTCAGGCCTGAGGGTGGAGTTTTTCTCAGTTTTTCATAGCAGAATTGTATACAAGACACAATCCACCTGGCAATAGATCTTTTGGTGGCAAGTTTGCCCTTTCCTACTTCTCCGTAAGTGAGGAACAACTGGAGGGAGTCAAACCTGTGACTCTTGGTATGCTCTATGTAGTAACTGAGGGCTCTTTTGACATCTAAACTGTGTAGCCTCCTCTCTCCTGAGGAAGAATGATCAGTGACAAAAACAGGGAGAGACATAGACTGATTTAAATGGAAGTCAGAAACCACTTTGGGCAAGAACCTTCTATTGGTTCTAAGGACCACTTTATCCCTGTGAAATGAGATAAAATCAGGTTCCACTGACAGGGCTTGCAATTCACTGATACGCCAGTAGAGGTACAGCTACCAGAACACAGTTTTCTCAAGTCAAGTACTTCTAAGCTCTGCTGAAGACATAGGCTCAAAGGGGGATTGCATAAATTGAGCAATGCAAACATTCAAATCCCAGGCAGGGGCAGGGTCTCTAAAGGGAGGATTAGTGTGAAGCAATCCTTTAAAAAATTTACAGAACACAGGATGGGAAGATAGTGAGGAAGACTTCCCCACAGACAGAAATGCAGAAACAGCTGGCAAGTGCACTTTGAGTGTAGCTGGTCTTAGGCTTAGGCCATTAAGAGGGACCATATAATCCAGAACTGTAGGCAATCCAGCAGTGTCTGGAGAAATATGCTTCTTAGAACACCAAATGCCGAATCTTTTCTATTTGGAGTTGTAAGTCTTTCTGGTGGAGGGCTTTCGAGAAGCCTTGAGGATATCCAGAACTCCTTGGGAAAGATGCAGATCTGCAAACTCTAACTCTTCAAGAGCAATGCTTTGAAATTGAGAGACTGAAGTTTGGGGTACCAAATCCTTCCCTGAGAGGATGTTAACAGGTTGTAATTCCTGGGAAGAGGCAGGGGAAGATGGACTGCTAGGGACAGCAACGTGGGGTACCAGGACTGTCTGGCCCAATCTGGAGCAATCAGAATCACCTTGCAAGGCTGAGACCTTATTTTGAGCAAAACTTTGAACAGGAGTGGGAAGGGGGGAAGGCATACAGAAACTTCCCTTCCCAATTCAGAATCAGGGCGTCCAGAGGGACAGAGCCCAAGACTGGAGGTCTGCAACAAAAGAGAGGGAGTTGGTGATTGTCTATTGCTGCAAAGAGATCTATCTCTGGAGTGCCCCACCTTGAAAAAACTCAATTTCAACACCTGAGGGTCCAGGGACCATTTGTGTTGGCCCTGAGAGATCCTGCTCAGTGCATCTGCTAGCACATTGTCCTTGCCTGGAAGGTGAACTGCTACAAGAGAGGTCTGCAGGGAATAAGCCAGGGACCACAACTTCATGGCTTCTGTGCACAAGGCCGTGGAATGAGTGCCTCCCTGCCTGTTGATGTACCACATGGTGGTGGTGGTGTTGTCCATTCTGACTTGGACCACTTTGTTCTGTACTGACTGAGAGAAAGCTTTTAGGGCCAGAAAAACTGCCCTGAGCTCTAGGAGATTGATGTGGAGAAGGGATTCTTGGGGGGACCACAGCCCCTGGGCAGTGGGGGCCCCCAGATGGGCCTCCCCAGCCCAGGAGAGAAGCATCCGTGGTAAGGACCACTGAACAAGGCTGAGTAACTAAAGGAACACCTTGTCTTAAATTGTCCTGATCCTGCCACCATTGGAGGGTTTGGATCAAAGTCATAGTCACTGGCATCAGTTTGGTAAGGGAATCCTTCCTCTGAGACCAAAAAGCTCTCAGGTGGAAGTGAATATCCCTCATCTGGAATCTTGCCTCTTGGACCACTGCTGTTGAAGCTGCCATGTGGCCCAAGAGCTGGAGGAAATGCCTTGCTGGTCGAGATACCTGAAGGCTGAAAGAAGAAGCTAGTTCCATAAGAACCCTTGCCCTTTCTAGAGGAAGAAAGGCTCTTGCTCTGAGTGTATCCAGTTCTGCCCTATAAAGGTAAGCTGGACTGGTTCAAGAACTGACTTGGGAAGGTTGAGAAGAAATCCTAGAGAAGTGAGCACTTGCTGGGTCACTTGCAGGTGAGACTTGACTTGGTCTGGAGACTGACCCACTATTAGCCAATCGTCCAGATATGGAAAAATGGAAATCTTTTGCCTTCTCAGAAAGGCAACTACTACTGCCAGGCACTTTGTGAAAACCCTTGGGGCTGAGGTTAGGCCAAAGGGCATTGCTCTGAATTGATAATGGCCTGAGGGCAACTTGAACCTGAGGTACTTTCTGTGGGAACACCTGATGGGAATGTGAAAGTAGGCATCTTTGAGGTCCAGGGAGGCTAGCCAGTCCCCTGGCCTTAGAGAGTGAAGGATTATTCCCAGAGTTACCATCTTGAACTTTGGTTTTAAGAGATGTTGGTTTAGATATCTTAGGTCTAGGATGGGTCGCCACTCCCCTGTCTTTTTGGGGGGTCAGGAAGTACCTGGAGTACAGTCCTTTGCCCCAGTGTAGGGTAGGTACTCTCTCTATAGCTCTTAAAGCTAGGAGAGAAGAAACCTCTGCCTCTAGGGCAAGGGTTTCCGAGAGATTTGCAGGTGGAAAAGATTTGGCTCTCATCTTTGGAAATTTTTTGAAGCTGAGAACCAGTCCCTGGATTACTACTTCCTGGACCCTCTTGTCTGATATAATAGACATCCAGTCCTGGACAAAGTAAGCCAGCCTGCCCCCTACTGGAATAGGAGAGTCGACCCGGGCAGGCCCATCAGGGTGTCTGCTTGGCAGGGGCTTTAGGCTGAGGAGTGGATGCAGCCCTGCTCATCCCCCTTCTGCCTCTCCCTCTGAAGAACCCCCTCTGAGAAAAGGAAGAAGAGGCCTGTGCTTGGTAAAAAGGCCTTTGAAAAGGCCTGCCCCTGCCCCTAGACTGCTGCCTTTGAGGAGTTGCCTGCCTTTCCTTGGCCTGAGCACTCCTGTAAGTGGTTCTGTACTCATCCATTTTCTTCATGTAATTCTCTGTCTGCTCCCAAAACAGAGAATTTCCCACTACAGGAAAATCCATGGCCTTAGCCTGGGTGTCCTGCGAGAGGCTAGTACATCTGAGCCAAGCCATCTTCCGAAGAGCCACAGATGTAGCCATGACTCTTGATGACACATCATTAGAGTCCACAACATCATGAAACTGAACCTTAGATGCCTCAATCCCATCTGCAGCCATCGCCTCCAGCTCCTTGGCTAGCTCAGGGGAGGCCTGTTTAGCCAGTGCCAGTACAGTGTTCCACCTGGACTTCTGGTACTTGGCTGTATAGGCCATGTAATTCGCCTGCCTGAGTCCCAAAGAAGATGCCATGTACTGCTTCTTTGCCATGGCATCAATCTTCCTGGAGTCCTTGTCTGGGGGGTGTGAAGCCAAGGGAATATTTGCCTTGTCACAGGCAGCAGCCTGCACTACCCCAACATGGCTGCATTGCTGATATAAGAACTCCATGTCTGAGCCTGAAAGTGTATACCTCTTGTCCATTCTTCTATCCACAGGAGGCATGGTGTTAGGAGACTTTAGGATTTTTTGTGTCTGTTTCCCAAAAGACTTGTGCAGGAGAATAGACAGTCTCCTGGACTCTGGGATGTCCATCATCACTACATAATCAGGCTCCTCTTGATCTTCCACAGCCTCCTCCACAGGAAGCTGGAGGGTTTCAGCCACCTTTCTGTAAAACATAAAGTGAGAAGGGTACTCAGAAAGCCTAGGAGGGGAAACAGCTGAAGGTCTGTCTGGGGAGATGTCCGGTTCCACTGGCACATCCAGACCCTCACTTACATCATCATCCTCAAATTCCCCTTCCTCTTCAAACTCCGGTTCATAAAAATCTTCAAGGGTATAATCTTGAACCGGGGGAACCAACTGAACCAAACCCCTGCCAGAAGGAGCCGGATCGGTCGGAACCGGATGGAGCGATTGCACAATCTGAATCACTCTGGCTATCTCTTCAACGGTCGGAACATGAACCTCTGGATCCGAACCGGTTGATTTATCTTTGCATTTTCTTTTTGTCAGAACCGATCCCTTGGAATCGGCTCTCCTTTTGCCCAAAGAAGTATCGCCCTGGTCAGAGGGCACTCCTTCTGATTCAGTCAAAACCGTACCGGGCTGGCCATCCGGGTCAGCGGACTTCTCGGCCTCCTTTCCCCTCCGTCTACCTAATCTCTTCTCAAGGGTAGATTTTGGAAAGTTTTTACATATTTGGCAGTCAGAATCGAGGTGGTCAAACCCCAGACAGTAAATACAGGTGGTGTGGGGATCGGCCTTAGCAAAGACCTCCCCACACTCACTGCAGTATTGAAACCCAGTGGGCCCGGTTTTTTTCTTGGGTTTCTCAGACATAGCCAACCTAACCAATTTACCCTTTTTATGGCAACCGCCAGGCAAGACTCCCTTATCGGTTCCTAACCGTGTCACAGGTATTGGAAAAAAATGCACTAAAACACATTTTTTTAGAACCAATAAGAACTGGTAACCACACACTAAGTAAAACACACAAATTTCACTATCAAATGGCCAGTTCAGCCGAACTGAGCCACACTTTTACAAGTTCCACACAGAGAAACAGAACAATTCCTATCGAGTACTTACGGCACCACAGACAGAGACTGAACCGACTATACGGATACTTTTTCAGTTTAAAAACCGACGAAAACTGAAACTTTAACTGACTTTCGAACCGAGCTGAAGGAGAAATCTCCGGAGCGAGCGTTCAGTGAGGCGGAGTAAAGAATCTGACGGTTTAGGTTTGAAACACTCCAGACAGAGACTTCAACCGAGGTCGAGCTCAGCATTCTATGCCCTGCATAGAAAGTTAACTCTTTGTTCTCCGGGGCAGTTCAAAGGTTGGGAATCACTGCAATTGTCAGAATACAGCAAGACTTCATGTTGTTTGAATAAGGGAGTCTTAGAGGTGGGGAGTAGGAGCGAGAAGCCAGTGACCAGGTAGGTCAGAAGCTCCAATCTAGTGTAGGGCTTATGGGCAGATTGGATGGGCCTGGTGGTCCTTATCTGCTGAAAATTTCCTATGTTTATATTGCTCTCTGAGCCATATCAGCCAGGGTCACCATGAGTGGACCAAAAGATGGGTACTAGCTACAGTGTTCCTGTATGCTTTCCCCCCATTTCCCCATATTCTCGGAGTACTCCTGAAACTCTGGAATCAGCCTGCAACAATTATCCTAATGGCCCTGGACTGGGCAAGACAGCCTTGGTACCCCCACCTTCTTCCACCTATCAGTCCAGCGGCCTATTCATCTGCCTCCCAGTCACAGTCTCCTGACTCTGCCTCAGAAGGCAGTCCCATACCCCAACATCCAGTCACTTCACCTCACGGCCTGGTACTTGAGGAGCTAGAGTTCGCTGACAGTATTCATAGCAGGTCCTGAAAATCCTCAAACTGGCTAAAAAGCCTAGCACCAAAAAGACCTGTGCCTCCAAATGGAAGAGATTTTCTTTCTGGTGTAAATATAAATTAATTGATCCCATGTTGTTAAGCCTGTCCTCTGTTCTGGATTACTTGGGTGCATCTGCAGTCCTTGGGCCTGAGAGCCTCCTCTCTGAAAGTTCACCTGGCAGCAGTTTCAGCTTACCTTTCGGTGGGCAAAGAGAAATCGGTTATTTCTCACCCCATTTTTAAGAAATTCTTTAAAAGTCTCCTGTGCCTTCAGCCCCCCACCTTTGGGAAGTTGTCCCTCCCTGGGATTTGAACCTGTGTATAGCCATGTTAATGGATGCCCTATTCAAACCTATGGTTACAACAGACTTAAAGTATGTTATCTGGACAACAGTATTCCTTATAGCAGTTACTTCTGTTAGAAACATTTCAGAGTTACATGCTCTTTGTACTGAACGCAATTACATTGTCTCCCACAGAGACAAAGTGGTTCTCAGAACCAATAGGGAATTTCTTCCCAAAGTAGTTTTGGAGTTCCTTCTCAACCAATCTATCTCCCTACCTCTCTTCTTTACAGATAAATCTACCCCAGGTGAACGCAGACTTCATAGCCTGGATGTTAAGAGGGCACTGACCTACTATCTGGTGCACACTAAGGTGCTCAGGACCTCTTAAACCCAGCTTTTCCTTAGCTGTGGTGAGGTAGGCAAAGGTAGGCCAGCTTCCAAGAAAACTATCTTTTGCTGGATTGTTTCCTGCATTCAGTTTTTTTTACAATTAAGCTGGCAAACAGCCTTCCCAAGGCCTCAGGGCCCACTCTATCGGGGCTCTGCAGCTTCAGTGGCTGCTCAGAGACATTCCTTTGCTTGATATCTGCAAAGCAGCTATTTGGAAAACTGTACACACTTTTAACAAAGCACTACTGCTTAGATGTACAGTCTAGATTGTATGCCAAATTTGACACAGCAGTTCTAAGAACCTATTTCTGAAGTGGGTTCTGTTCCTTTCTCCTGACTGCACTGCTTTGTAATCTGCAGTAGTCAAGAATACTGATGGATTCCTGGGGTGAGAAAAAATTACCATAGTAATCTTGTTTCTTCCAAGGGATCCCTCAGTATTCTTGACCTCCCTTCCACCCATCCTCCCTTCACAGAACCCCTCTATTTGAAGTTCTACAGTCCTTTACTCTGGCCAAATGTTTTCTTGTAGAGCAGCATTTTTGGTACAAGGCTTCACAATTCATGCAGTTTTTTATTGTTTGCCTTGGGCAGTTCAGTGTTTTTCGAGTTCTCTTTTTGTGGATTGTTCTTTTTTTCTTAGTCTCAGAGTTTACAGTGGGGCCTTCTGCCCCCTTTCAGCTTAGAAAAGAATCTGACTAGCAAACAGCACAACTCACAGGCAGTAATCTCTTATTAAAATCTGATTGATAGTTAGTTTTCTCATTTACATAAACTCTGGGGCCAGTTGAACTTGGCTGGCTAACTGCTATAGTCAAGAATACCGAGAGATTCCTTGGAAGAAACAAGATTACTATGGAATTTTTTTCATCCTGGGTCAGCTCAGGCCAGCAGTTTTCCTATGGGTTTTGGGGTCACATGGCCTCCACTACAAGTGTAGTTCCAGGTGCCAAATTCCAAATGAGGACATTCAGTACCATCTGAGAGCACACTGGTGTCAGAAAAGGCACCCTGTCAAAGCTGGTTCTGATCACAAAGACACTGTTATAAACTCTCAATTGGTGGAAGGAAAGGGAAGACCTCATGGAGGGAGTCCTTTCCAAACACCCCCAACCCAGGTCCTGACAACAGATGCCTCTCTGGTACGCTGGGGAGCACACTTAGTCGACCAGAAAGTAAGCAAAGTATGGTCTCCTCAGGAGTTCGGGCAGGCAGCATATCAACCTACTGGAGTTAAGAGCAGTCTGTCTCGCCCTGTACTCCTTTGCCCCTCAGATGAAAGGTCAGTCCTTCCAATCAGGACAGACAGCACCACTGCCATGTATTACATCAACAAACGAGGGCATCAGATCCTCAAGGCTGTGCACAGAAGCCATGAAGATTTGGTGTCTGGCTTTTTCCATGGATGTGCAATTGTCGGCAATCCATCTCCCAGGAAAGGACAATGTCCTAGCAGACTCCTTCAGCTGAATCAACCAGGGGCACCAAGAGTGGTCCCTAAACACAGTTACTGACCACAGTTTTCAGGAGGTGGGGCACACCAGAAATGGACCTTTTTGCTTCTGTAGAAAATCACCAGGTTCCCCTGTTTGGTTGTAGGCCTCCAGCAGTCGATTCAGTGCCCATGGATGTGCCTACCCTGGATTTGTCAAGGAAGTTCCTATATGCCTTCCCTCCATTTCCTCTACTGCTAACAGTTCTAAAACTGAGGAGCCAGCCTGCAACCATGATAACTCGTGGCTCCAGATTGGGCCAGGCAGCCTTGGTACTCCCTCCTTCTGACCCTTTCTATCAGATGACCCATTCGTCTGCCTCAGACACGCAACTTGTTGACCATGTCCCAAGGCAAAATACCGTTTCCGAACCTCAAGGCACTGTGCCTCAAAGTGTGGTTCTTGAAGAGTTAAGAGCTCTGCGATTTGCAGTTTTCTGAGGGCATCCTTGTCCTCAAGGTTTCTAGGAAGCCGGCTACCAGGAAAACTTGTGCCTCTAAGTGGAAAAGGTTTTCCCCTATTGTGTGCCCTTAAACAGCTCAGTCCCTTGCAAGCAGATCTGGTCATACTTCTGCACTACTTGGTTCATCTTCCGGCCCTCGGTCTCATGCACTCAACCCTCAAGATCCATCTAGCAGCTATCTCAGCATTTAATTCTGCAGGGAAAGAGAAGACAGTGACTTCACACCCCATTTTCAAGATGTTTTTATGTTGGCGCACTTGTGCAGCCAACATATTGCAGTACTGCAGATTTGGAGGCACAGTCACTGTTGTGCGAATACAGGGCACACATCAGTAGCTGCGTCCTTCATTCCCCAATCAGCCTGCATGCCGGCGCCACACCATGCATACATAATGTGGTGAGCACATCTAAGGAAAGGTCCGCTATAATCCAAGTAAACCTCGTCAGACACAGCGGACCTCCCGACGTGCTCAGCCACGTTGTAAACATGGTGGCCACCCGACTGCTGACTTCGGGGGTGCCCAGTCCCCCTGCTGGCTTACTGTGGCCCGATTGTATGTGCCAACGGGGGAGCCCACTCCCTGTCGGCATACAGCACTCTCCCCCCCCATTTGTTATATGCCGATGGGGGTGCCCAGTCCCCCTCGGCTCTTGCCACCCCCCGCTTTCCTTGTGTGCGGACGGGGTGCTCAATCCCCATGGCTGCAGCACCCCCAAACAGTTAGGTGGCTCGCTGGAAGACCACCCCAGCGTGCCAAATCCCTGAGAAAAAATATCCTGCAGTGTTTTTCTTTAACCCTGTAACACAAAAACCACCCCTCATCTCCCTCCCACAACCCGCACCCACCCTCTGCACACCCTGCCTCCCCACACACCCCCAACCCATACTTACCTGTAGAGTCCAGCACGACGATCTTCGGTGGACCGGGAACACGTCTGCACTCTTCAAAGCCGACCGCGAACTGAGGAAATGCTGGTAAGCTGTATAATGGAATAAATAGCGTTTTTTCAACTTTGATGCATATCTCAGGCATTTTTTGGAATTTTCGCACCAAATTTTCAACATGGGGTTTTTGGGACCCCTCTTCATAAAGTCTTGCACTGTCATCACATTATGTGGTCCCAAAAGGTGATTTTGCAGTTACTGCATGGAATCACCTTTCGGGAGTGAGGAATGAAACGACAGTGCCAGTGCTCTTGAGGGGGCTCTCAAAAAGCCTATGTTGCAAATTTGGTGGGAAAAGATCAAAAAAATGACTTTTTTATGAGCATGCGTTGCGCAGTTGCTACGCGCGATCGTAACTTAGCGAATTTGCAAAATTTTCATGCCACATGTTCAGCATTGGCATTTTTCCACACCTTCTTGTGAACAATACATCTGTCATTTTTCACATCCTGCCCGAAATGTGTTTTCGAACTTCCGGTGCAGAATAGAGCGGTTGATGTGGGAAATAGTGTTCAGGACAAATTACAAAAATGTCAGTTACACTGTTCATGAGCAGAAGTCCTAAAATGCCTATGCTGAAAATTTGGTGATGATACTCCATAACATGACTGTGTTACAAGCATGCATTGTGCACTTTGCACGCACGCTCGTAAGTTCACAACTTTATATTTTCACTCCACATTTTCAACATTGCCATTGTTCTGCACCTCCTTATGAACAGTATAGCTGTCATTTTTCACATCCTGACCAAAATGTGTTTTCGCAGTTCCAGTGCAGAATAGCATGGTTGCTGTGGAAAGTCCACGTTCGAGACACATTATGAAAATGACACTGACACTGTTCATTAGCAGAGGTCCTAAAATGCCTATGTTGAAAATTTGGGTCTGAAAGTCCATAAAATTAGTGTTTTATGAGCATGCATTGCACAGTTTGCACGCACGCTGATGACTTCGTGCATTTGTAATATTTTCATTCCAGATGTTCAGAATTGGCATTTTCCCACACCTCGTTATGAGCAGTACAGCTGTCATTTTACATATCCTGGCTGAAATGTGTTTTCGCACGTCCGGCACAGAATTGCACGGTCGCTGCGCGAAATCAGTTTTCGGAACAGTTTCAGGAAATGACAATGACATTGTTCATGAGCAGAGGTCCTAAAATGCCTATGTTGAAAATTTGGTGCAGAAAATCCATAAAATGACTGTGCTGCAAGCGTGCATTGTGCACTTTCCACGCAGCCTTGTAACTGTAAATTTGCAATATTTTCATGTCAGATTTTTACCATTGCCATATGTGCACACCTCATCAACTGTACAGCTGCCATTTTTCACAGCCTGCCCAAAACGCTTTTCCACAACTGTGGCACACAATGGCGTGCTCGCTGTGGGAAATCACCTTTTGGGACACATTAACAAAATCACAGTGTCACTGTTCATGAGGGGAGGTCCCAAAATGCCTATGTTGAAACTGTGGCTAACAAACTCCCACAAATAATTGGGTTGCTCATGTCTGTTGCATAGTTTGTATGCATGTTCATTGCTTCACCAATGTTTCATATTGCCACTCCAGATTTTCAACGTTGTCATTTTTTACGCCTCCTCATGAACAATACAGTTGTCATTCTATACATCCTGCTCAAAACTGTGTTTTCGTCCTTCTGTCACTAAATGGCACAGCCGCTGTGCAAAACCACGTTTCAGCTAACAAAGTGATTGTGCCGCTTTTCATCAGGTGGTCTGACAAGCAGCCCATATTGAAAATATGGAGTGAAACTACCACTACACGCCTACGGTGTTAGGGTTTCCAAATGTAGCACCCCACCCAGTACAGACTGACAGGTATCAGGGCTGTGACTTGGGATCATTGGATGTAATGCTTACGCCATTCCACCCCCCATGCCCACCCTGCACTAACTGACAGGCATCGTGGTGTGTCTTGCACTGTTTGGCTACAAACGTCACCCCACACTCCTATACTTCACCAACGTCAGCGTATTTCCTTATGGAATGGGGTAAATATAATGCCCAAAGACCCCAAAGCACACCACGGCACTTGTCAGTGTCTACAGGGTAGGGTGACGTACAATGGCATGAGAATTATAGCTGATGACCCAAAGACACACCCCAATGCCTGTCGTTCTCTACAGGGTGAGGTTGGCGTCACTTCAGTACTTCACTGCCATTTCTCTTATGCGTCTCTAGCTCCACCACTGCCAATGCCCGCGCGACAACATTCGGCATTGACAAATGCTTGTTTTATATCTTTTCACTCTATCCTATCTCCTATTCTATTTTCACATCTATCCTCTATTTTCTTGTCAGGGTGGCCAACCTGGCAATCTTCTTTCTTGTCTTTACTGTCATTTTTGCCCTGTTATTAAATCTGGCATCTGGTTGTAAAGATATTCAAAAAGCCATATTTAGTGACTACTAATCCAAGGAATTAGGCTGAAGTTTAAATTTAGGAGGAAATGAAAGCAACTGTGTTTGGTTGCTATGGTGCTGATTCTAATAAGCCCCAAAGTAATGAAAAATGTATGCTTGTTTTTAAAACACTTGAAAATGGGCTAAAGTAAGAAAGAGTATAATTAAAAATACTACAGGCAGATTAATTGCTGTTCTGTAAGTGTCAAAAATTCATTCAAAAGGGAGCTGTAATTACTGAAGTTAAGCCTTCTGATTTTCAGAAGGCTGAGTTCCTCAGCAAGACGTCGGCTGAAAGTGCAGCAGCCAGTTAAGCTGTTTGCTGAAAGTGCAGCAGCCAGATAAACTGTTTGAGAAAAATAATAAAAGGTTCTGGAAATATAAAACAAGGGATCTGGGAAGAAAATAATGCATGTCCAAAGATTAATAAACGGTTCTGGAACTATAAAACAAGGGATTTGGGAAGAAAATAATGCATGTCCAAAGATTAGAGTGCCATATTATGTGAAATAAAATATAGATACTACAGTGGTTCACTTATGTATGTTTTCCTTGTATGAACAAAAAGACAAATAAAAAGCTGTAACCTTATATGGAGGCAGATAGGGAGCGTGCCCCTCATCTGTCTTTTCCATGCTAAGGTTATAGACTGCTATTTGGTCTTAAACAGGTTTGGTTTGTCCTTATACTTTTCACATTTGTAAAGAAAAGTTGTTTTACCTAGAGGTCTGTCTTATGCTGTAAGGTCCTACTATAGGGAAAGCTGCCCCTGAAATGGCAGGTTTTATAGATACAAGGGAAGGTGATGTTACTAGTGGGAGGAGCTAAACTAATGCTCTGACATCACAACTATATAATTAAGCCTGTAGCAGTATTCTCAGGCAGTATTGTGAGACAGGAATAAATGTGGGTGACCCCTAACAATGCTAGCATTCGGCTAGATGGTTTAAATTATATGTATACATTTCTTTATGCTTGTTATTTCCTTTGTTCACCTTAATTAGTGTGTTACATGATTGAAGAGGTCACCATTTAGCATTATAAAAGGTTTCTAAAGGAGAACCAAGATAGATAGGTTGGTCAGTAGGGTTCTGACCAAGGTGAGAGAAGGATCTCAGCAAGGAGGTAATGTGCAGGCTTTCACATTAACTGAGGAAGGGGAGAACACAGAAATTTCTTTATAGCATTTGAAGCAAGAAATATATCCTGATGTTTGAACTGATGTGAAGAAATAACATAATATTTTCCTTTCTGTAAATATTGGATTTTTTGGGGGGTTTTGTGATTTTCTAAGATAAAATGATAAACGCAGAAGTATGCGTTTTTTATGCATCATAATCTGGTTGTACGATCTGTTTATTGGAACCCACACGTTTACAAACCTGTGCAGCTAAAAGAATATCCGAAACTCTGCGAGAGACATTGGACCTGTTCACCTCTATCTCTTCAGAAGCCAAGCGTGAAGATGAAGCGAGCTCAGATTGGGATGGACCACAGGCCTCTGAGTCAGAAGGTTCGTCTGAAGGGGAAGCGCTTTCGGATGGGTTTCCGACATACTCTTGAGTAATGGAAACTATATCTGTCGAGGCCAGAAGGGAGCAATGAGGATCATTTTGTCCCCTGGGACTTGAACTTGAGAAGTACCCTATGAATTAGAGGAAGAGGAGGAAAGGCGTATAGAAAGCATTTTGTCCACTGCAGTCTGAACGCATTCTGACAGAAAATGCCAGGCCCTGGTTTTCTGGAGCAGAAGAGAAACAGTTTTGTGTTGAGTGGGGATGCAAAAAGGTCCAGGTCTGGAGTTCACCACTCTGCGAATAGTGACCAAACTACGGTTGAGTCGAGAGACCATTCATGAGGATCTGTCTCCATTCTGCTGAGATGGTCTGCCAGTTCATTCTGCACTCCCGGCAGGTAGCCCGCCTAGATTAGAGCCTTGTGCTCCAAGCACCATTCCCACACTCTTATTGCTTCCTGCATAAAGGGTAAGAGTGTGCACCGCCCTGCTTGTTGATGTAATACATCACTGCTTTGTTGTCCATTTGAAGGAGAATGTTCTTGTGACAGAGAATGTCCTTCAAAGCCCGGACTGCATAAAGGACTGCTCTCATTTCTAGGATATTTATATGAAGCTGGGACTTGTCTTGAGTCTACGTACCTTGGGTGTGGAGATTCTGGCAGTGGGCTCCCCACCCCATCAGGGACGCGTCCATGGTAATGGAGATCTGGTGATCCAGGGGAGCAAATGGATACCCTTCCAGAAGGTTGTCCTCTTGTGACCACCAGGTGAGCGACCTCTTCAGAGGTTCTGTCATCTTGATGAGAAAGGACTGAGGGTGAGTGGTTTGGGACCACTGAGTACTGAGCATCCATTGAGAGGTTCTCATGTGGAGATGAGCTAGGGGTACAGTGAACACTGAGGATGCATTGAGACCCAGCATCCGTTGCATCGAGATAGCTCGAACCGAGCCGTTCTTTCTGATGTATCGGGCCACCTGTAGGATATTGCTCCTTCTGTCCTCTGAAAGAAAGGCTTTCACACAGGAGGTGTCCAGAAGAGTTCCTATAAAAAGGAGCTTCTGGGAGGGCTGCAACTGCGATTTCTTGAGATTTAGCAGAACTCCCATGGACGTAAGAAAGTCTGAGGCCATGGATACGGTGTCAAGAGTTCCTTGCCTGGAAGAACTTGCTAGAAGCCAGTCGTCCAGATACAGGAACACTTGTATTCTGATCTTTCTGAGGTGCGCTCTGAGAATTGCACAACACTTTGTAAAAACTTGCGACGCTGAGGATAGCCCAAAGGGCAGGACTCTGAACTGATAATGTTGGCCCAAAGCCACAAACCTTAGGTATTTGTGATGCTTTGGGTGAATAGGAATATGCTGGTAAGCATTCTGCATGTCCAGGGAGACTAACCAGTCGTGCTGATGAAGCAAAGGTAACAGGGTTCCTAGCGATATAATTTTGAACTTCTCCTTGGGAAGAAATTTGTTCAATTTTCTGAGGTCCAAAATGGGGTGCATTTCCCCGGTTTTCTTTGGAACTAGAAAGTAATGGGAGTAAAACCCTGTGTTCCATTGATCCACTGGAACTATTTCTACTGCCCTGTTCAGAAGGCCTTGTATCTTGGAAGTGAGAAGTTCTGACTGAAGTACTGACAGCCTGGGCTGACATTTGGGGGGACAATCCGGAGGGGTCTCTGAAAGATTGAGGGAATACCCCTCGCGGATTATCCGGAGGACCCATTTTTCTGATGTTATGGACTTCCACTGGTTGTAGAATTGAGTGAGATGACCTCCCACCACTGAAGAAGAGTCCCCCTCGGGCAGCTGAGGTGGGACTTGGGCCAGAAACTCAGAAGGTGGTACTAGGTGCTTTGGGCCCTTGTGCTTTCTGTTGCATTTTCTTTTGAGGCTGAGGGGCTTGGATTTTATTAAAACCTCCCCTGCCTTTGCCTCAAAAGGACTGACTGTTGTGAAACTGGCATTTATTAACACCCCCTGAGAAGGAGGGGGAGCAGGTCAAGCCAATTTAATGGCTGATCTGGTCTTTTGTGTGGTCTCTAGAGCTTCTTCTACTTCAGGACCGAAGAGATACACACCGTCGAAGGGTAACACCATGACCTGTTGCTGGGCATCATTCATGAAGCCTGAAGTGCGCAGCCAGGAATGACGGTGGGCACAAATGCCCATCGTCGCTTAGGAGGCAGTATGGAAAGCATCCACAGCTGCTTTAACCTGTTGGTTGTTGGAATCGATACCACTGGTTATGGTTTGAAGAAGCTCTGAATTAGTGTCCAACTCCAGTAGAGCTTCAACCATTTGTTTGAGTGAATGCCAAAGAATATACTCATATTGAGAGAAATAGCCCTGGTAGCTGGCATTACGCATACCCAGGGTGGATACAGCAAAGACTCTTTTACCTAAAGTATCTATCTTATGAGATTCTTTGTTTATAGGTCGAGCTGTAGTAGCCTGAGGGAGGATGACCATATCATTCTCTGCCAAGACTACAATAGGGTCTGCAAAGGCTTGAGAGGCCAAAATGGGTCGATCCTTGGGAGCAGCATACTTCCTATCTATGGACTTAGCCACAGAAGGAATGAGAGCAGGATTATTCCATACCATTTGAGAAAGCGTCTCAAAGGAAGGCTGTACTGGGGGAGTTAAATCCATAGGGATGTCTGGGACATGAAGGTATTGGAGCCTTAAAAGCTTCCCAGGATCAATATCTGTAGTCTGTAGAGAAAGAGTGGAATTCAAATTTTTCAGCAGAGACTTAAATGACAGGTCCTCGACCACAGGCTCTGCAACAGGATTAGATCCTGTTCCTTCCACGTCATCATCCAGCCTAAGGTCTGGGTCAGGCTCAGTATCATCTCCTGACAGCCCAGGAGGAACTATATGGACAGAAAAGGAGCAAAAATCAGAAGGAAAATAGGAAGGAAAAGGGTTCAGAGTCGAGAAGACATCACACCAAGCTACAGTGCGGAAGAAGAGCACAGTGTCACCTGACCCAGTGCAGCGTACTGCGCTAACAGAGCCCCCGGCGCAGAGGATGGTGCAGAAAAGCAGCACGGCACTGAGGACAGCACTGACAAGCCCAACAATGCCAAAGATAGCGCTGAAAGGCTGCACAGTGCCGAGGGCGGTGCCGAAAATCCCAATGGCACCAAGGATGGTGCCAACAGACACATCGGCGCCGAGGATGGTGCCGAGTGACCCATCAATGCCGAAACCAATGCAGGGCCCCGAAAACTAAGATTTGAGGATAAAGAAGGAAAAATACTAGGAGATAGAAGCATCGATGTGGGGGAAAACACATGCGCATGGAGTCAACGGCACCGAAGAAGGCACCACATGACTAGGGAGGCCCAATCGCCCTACCCAATCCCCCGAAGGGTCTGAGGGCCCCTGAGTGACCAGGCCAGGCAGCTGGACCAACCTCTGAGCCCATTGCTCCATCAGAGTGACCCACTGATGAAACTACTCATCTGAAGCCCTATTAGAAGGTGGGGAAGGGCTCCGATGTCGAAGAGGTCAGTGACCAGAAACAGAAACTGGTAACTCTGGAGAAGGAGACCGGCAACTGACCCCAATGACTGACCGTCGATGTGCAGACATACCAGAGGGCAACCTCAAGTGATGCCTTCTCTTTTTTGACCTGTGGACCGAAGAATAGCTCGAGGTCGAACGGTGAGAATGCAACCATTTTCTTTTATGCTTCCGGGGGGACCGCCCCTCCCCTCGGGCATTGGACTGTCCGTTGTCAGACCCCCTTCCGGAGAGGGCTGCGGACCGGACCCAGCCAGGCTGACTGAACAGCTTTCATACGAAGTCTCCCTACTGTCACCTGACCCGCTCACAGTCGACTCCGTCAATGTAGGCTGAAACTTCTTTCTCGTAATATGAATAAATTATAGTAAGCAGTACTTATTCAAAGAATACTACAAAATATAAAACTGAAAACTATGCAGCTAGTTTGAAGTTTGACTCCCGGCAGGCGAGCAATGTCGTCACTGTAGTGCACTTGACGGCGAAGAAAAAGGATCTGAGCTGGTTGGAGGGTCGATGCTGAGATAGTCATTGCTGCACGAGCCGAGGCTTGCGGCGCCGCTCCTCATGGCTCCATCTCTGGTGCCAACCCTCTTGCAAAAAAAGTTTGCTCCCGCTGGGTCCTAGTGCCTCCAGTGTAGATCCCATCAGTGTGAATGAGTGGTGGGGACTTTATGTCCAGGAAGATATAGCCTTAGTAAGGTTTTGTTCTCTCTGTACAAAGCATCAGTGTATTTATGTAGCTCCTTTCTAATTGATTGAGTTGGGGTACAGTACTGTGATGTTGTGACTATTTGCACGTGTCTGTCTAACATATTTTTTAAAGTCTACTGTGCTCTGACACTTGCAACCTGTTAATTCATGTCTTGCTGTATAGTAGAGCTCTTACTCTTTCTTTTTGTCTTCACTTCAGCTGAGACGATAGCCAGAGAGACAGAGATTGTTTCTCACAGTTTATTTCATAGGGAAAGGTTACTGATTCTGCCTTTATTCAAAGATATATAAATTAAGTGTATCCCCTAGGCGGCACTATCCCAAGGGCTACTACCCCTGCCTGCTTGGCTAGTAGCAGGTTAAGGGGTCTGAGTTCTGAAACAGGTGCCTCCACCCGGAGGTGAGGGTTGGTAGTGGTCAAGCTAACCTGGGCACAGCCCTCTGGGACACTGTAACCCCATCTTTTTTCCTAGTGGCCAGAACAATACACAGTAATCACTTTCTCAATACCCCTGATGCACCACACAAGTACCCACACTGTTTGCACTTACCACCAGGACTTTCCTCTGGCTCAGTCCTGGGGACCCCCGTAAGAAAAAATTACTCACCTTAGTAATTGTGTTTCTTCTAATGGGGTATTGCTGTATTCTGACAATCTGCAGTTAGCTCCAGCCTTTAAACTGCCCTGGAGAGAATAGGATTAATTTTCTATGCAGTGCATAGAACGTTGCGCTCGAGCTTGGTTGAGGTCTCTGTCTGCAGCCCTTTGAAATCCAACTGTCAGATTCTTATGAGCAAACACTCACTAACTATACTATGTGGAAGTTGTGAAAATTTTTAACTAGCCAACTGGCAACAAAAGTTTTGGATTCCCACAGGAAGACTCAAGTCAGGAAACCCAAAACCAAAAACCAATCCAAATAAGGATAACAATACAAAAAACACCCAAAATAAAAAGGAGGGTGTGCAAGAAGCACCCCTGGGGTGCAGCACTGCACCTGCCCACCCACTTCCCAAAAAACAGGTTCTGAGAGGGGAGGCAGGGAGGGAGGTCAGAATACAACAAGACTCCATTAGAAGAAACACAATTATTAAGGTGAGTAATTATTTCTTCAAACAACATGGAGTCTTGCTGTATTCAGACACTCTGCAGACTACCAAGCAGTACCTCCTCGGAGGAGGGAGAAAACCTACTTTGGGAATAGGCTTTGAAGTACTGCTCTGCCAATCCGAGCATCACTCCTAGCCTGGATATCCAGATAGTAATGCTTGGTAAAGGTATGGACTGTTTTCCAGGTGGATGCTTGACAAATTTCTAACAAAGGGATATCCCTGACAGCAGCCAGGGAAGCAGCTGTACCTCTTGTAGAGTGAGCTCTCAGGCCCAAGGGTGGAATCATTCCCAGTTTCTCATAGCAGAATTGTATACAAGACACAATCCACCTGGCAATAGTTCTCTTGGTGGCAGATTTGCCCTTTCCCACTTCCCCATAAGTGAGAAACAACTGGAGGGATTCAAACCTGTGAGCCTTGGTACGCTCTATGTAGTAACTAAGGGCTCTTTTAACATCTAAACTGTGTAGCCTCCTCTCTCCTGAGGAATAATGATCAGTGAAAAAGACAGGAAGAGACATAGACTGATTCAAGTGGAAGTCTGAAACTACTTTGGGCAAGAACCTCCTATTGGTTCTAAGGACCACTCTGTCTCTATGAAATTAGATAAAATCAGGTTCCACTGACAGGGCTTGCAGTTCACTGATACGTCTGGCAGAGGTAATGGCTACCAAAAACACAGTTTTCCAAGTCAAGTAGTTAAGCTCTGCGAGGACATAGGTTCAAAAGGAGGTTGCATAAGTTGAGCAATGCAAACATTTAAGTCCCAGGCAGGGGCAGGATCCCTAAAGGGAGGATTGGTATGAAGCAATCCCTTGAACAATTTACAGAACACATGATGAGATGATAGTGAGGAAGACTTCCCCACTGACAGAAAAGCAGAAACAGCTGACAAGTGTACCTTGAGAGTAGCTGGTCTGAGGCCTAGGCCATTAAGATGAACCATATAATCCAGAACTGTTGGCAATTCAGCAGTGTCTGGAGAAATATGCTTCTTGGAACACCAAATGCTGAACCTTTTCCATTTGGAGTTATAAGTCTTTCTGGTGGAGGACTTTCGAGAAGCTTTGAGAATATCCAGAACCCCCTGAGACAGATACAAATCTGCATACTCTAACTCTTCAAGAGCCATGCCTTGAGATTGAGAGATCAAAGATTGGAGTACCAAATCCTCTGAGAGGATGTTAACAGGTTGTAATTCCTGGGAAGAGACAGGGGAAGATGGACTGCTAGAGACAGTAACAAGGGGTACCAAGGCTGTCTGGCCCAGTCTGGAGCAATTGGAATCACTTTGCAAGGTTGTGACCTTATCTTGACTAGAACTTTGAACAGTAGGGGAAAAGGAGGGAAGGCATGCAGAAATGTCCCTTCCCAGTTCAAAATCAGAGCATCCAGAGGGACTGAGCCCAGGACTGGGGGTCTGCAACAAAACAGAGGAAGATGATGATTGTCTGGGGCCGCAAAGAGATCTATCTCTGGAGTGCCCCACCTTGAGAAAATTACTTTCAAAACTAGGGGGTCCAGGGACCATTCGTGATGGCCCTGGGAGAGCCTGCTCAGTGCATCTGCTAGCACATTGTCCTTTCCTGGAAGGTGGACTGCTATCAGAGAGGTCTGCAGGGAATAAGCCGGAGACCACAATTGCATGGCCTCTGTGCACAAGGCCATAGACTGAGTGCCTCCCTGCTTGTTGATGTACCACATGGTGGTGGTGTTGTCTGTTCTGACCTGAACTACCTTGTTCTGCACAGACTGAGAGAAAGCTTGCAGGGCCAGAAAAACTGCGCTGAGTTCCAGGAGATTGATATGAAGAAGGGATTCCTGAGGGGACCACAGTCACTGGGCTGTGAGATCCCCCAGGTGAGCTCCCCAACCCAAAAGGGAAGCATCCGTGGTAAGGATCACTGAATGAGACTGAGTGACAAATGGGACCCCTTGCCTTAAACTGTCCTGATCCTGCCACCATTGAAGACCTTGGATCAGTGTCCAAGTCACTGGAATCAGCTTGGTAAGAGGGTCCTTTCAGATGGAACTGAATGTCCCTCATCTGGAATCTTGCCCCTTGGACCACTGCTGTAGAAGCTGCCATGTGGCCCAAGAGCTAAAGGAAGTTCATTGCTGAAGGCTGAAGGAAGAAGCCAGTTCTATAAGAACTCTTGCCCTTTTCAGGGGAAGAAAGGCTCTTGCTTTGGCAGTATCTAGCTCTGCCCCTATAAAGGTAAGAAGTTGTACTGGTTTGAGGACTAACTTGGGGAAGCTGAGAAGAAACCCCTGGGAAGAGAGCACTCGCTGGGTCACTTGCAGGAATGACTTGACTTGGTCTGGAGACTGACCCTCTATGAGCTAGTCATCCAGATATGGAAAAATGGAAATCCTCTGCCTTCTTAAAAAGGCCACTATGACTGCCAGGCACTTTGTAAAAACCCTTGGAGCTGATGTTAGGCCAAAGGGCATTGCTTTGAACTGGTAATGGCCTGAGGGCAACTTGAATCTGAGGTACTTTCTGTGGGAGCACCTGATGGGAATGTGAAAGTAAGCATCTTTGAGGTCCAGGGAGGCTAGCCAGTCCCCTGGCCTTAGAGAGGGAAGAATTATTCCCAGAGTCACCATCTTGAACCTTGGTTTTAAAATATGTTTGTTCAGGTATCTTAGATCTAGGATGGGTCGCCACTCCCCTGTCTTTTTTGGGATAAGGAAGTATCTGGAGTACAGACCTTTGCCCCAGTGTAGGGTAGGAACTCTCTCTATGGTGCCTAAGGCCAGAAGAAATGAAATCTCTGCCTCTAGGGCAAGGGTTTCGGAAAGACTTGCAGGTGGAAAAGATCTGGCTTTCATCTTCGGAAATTCTTTGAAGCTGAGAACCAGTCCCTGGCTTACTACTTCCAGGACCCACTTGTCTTAAGTAACAGACACGCAGTCCTTGACGAAGTCAGCCAACTTGCCCCCTACAGGGATAGGAGAGTCGACCCAGGCAGACCCATCAGGATGTCTGCTTGGCAGGGGCCTTAGGCTGAGGAGTGGATGCAGCCCTGCTCATCCCCTTTCTGCCTCTACCTCTGAAGAACCCCCTCTGTAATAAGGAAGAAGAGGCCTGTGCTTGGTAGAAAGGCCTATGAAAAGGCCTGCCCCTGCCCCTAAAATGCTGCCTTTGAGGAGTTGCCTGCCTCTCCTTGGCCTGTGCACTCCTATAAGTGGTCCTATATTCCTCCATCCTTTTCATGTAATTCTCTGTCTGCTCCCCAAACAGAGAATTACCTTCCACAGGGAAATCCATGGCCTTAGCCTGGGTTTCCTGTGAGAGGCTAGTACATCTGAGCCAAGCCATTCTCTGAAGAGCCACAGATGTAGCCATGACTCTTGATGACACATCATTGGAGTCCACAGTAGCATGGAACTGTACCTTAGATGCCTCAGTCCCATCCACAGCCACCTCCTCCAGCTCCTTGGCCAGCTGGGGGGAGGCCTGTTTAGCCAGTGCCAGTACAGTGGTCCCACCTGGACTTCTGGTACCTGGCTGTATAGGCCATATAATTAGCCTGCCTGAGTCCCAAAGAAGATGCCATGTATTGCTTCTTTGCCAAGGCATCCATCCTCCTGGAGTCTTTATCTGGGGGGGTGAAGCCAAGGGGACATTAGCCCTGTCACAGGCTGCAGCCTGCATGACCCCAACATGGCTGCATTGTTGGTAGAAAAACTCTGTGTCTGATTCTGATAAAGTGTACCTCTTATCCATTCTTCTATCAACAGGAGGTACAGAATTAGGAGACTTTAAAATGTTTTGTGTCTGTTTCCCAAAAGATTTGTGCAAGGGAATAGACAGCCCTCTGGACTCTGGGATGTCCATTATCTCTACAAAATCAGGCTCCTCTTGATCCTCTGTAGCTTCCTCCATAGGGAGCTGAAGAGTTTCAGCCACTTTCCTGTAAAACATATAATGGGGAAGGGACTCAGAGAGCCTAGGAGGGGAAACACTAGAAGGTCTGTCTAGGGAGATGTCCGGTTCAGTGGGCACATCCAGACTTTCTGCTCCATGATGGATTATGAACAAGATGATGATTATGATAATCATCAACTTGTTCATAATCCCCCTCCTCCTCAAATTCCGGTTCATAAAAATCTTCAGGGGCATATTCCTGAACCGGTGGAACCGACCGAACCAAGCCCCTAACCAACGGAGCCGGTTCGGTCTGAACCTGGCGAACCTATTCAACAATCCGAATTGCTCGGGCAATCTCATCAGTGGTCGGAACATGAACCGCTGGATCTGAACTGGCTGCTTTGTCTTTCCTTTTCCTTTTTGTAGGAACCGATCCCTCAGGATCGGCTCTCCTCTTGCCCGAAGAAGTATCACCCTGGTCAGAGGGCACTCCTTCTGGTTCGGTCGGAACCAAACCGGGCTGGCCATCTGGGTCAGCGGACTTCTCGGCCTCCTTTTCTCTAAGTCTACCTAATCTCTTTTCCAGGGTAGACTTAGGAAAATGTTTACAAATTTGGCAGTCTGTATCGAGGTGTTCAAACCCCAGACAATAAACACAGGTGGTGTGAGGATCGGTCTTAGCAAAGACTTCCCCACACTCACTGCAGTGTTGAAACCCAGTGGACCCGGTTTTTTTCTTGGGTTTCTCAGACATGGCCAACCTACCCAAACTTACCCTTTTTTCGGCAACCGCCAGGCAAGACTCCCTTATCGGTTCCTAACCGTGTCAGGAGTATTGGAAAAAAACGTTTAAAACACGTTTCTTTTAGAACCGATAAGGACCGGCAACTATACACTAAAGCAAAGTACAATGATTCAGTATATAGGATCAGTTCAGCCGAACCGATCGAACAAACTTACAATTTCCACAAAATAATGAAAATAACTATCTAGTACTCACGGTACCGCAGACAGAGTCTGAACCGACAATGCGGAACAAATTCGGAATAATTTCGGCTTAAAACTGACACTTTAACTGACTTTTGAACTGAGCTGAAGGAGAAATCTCCGGAGCGACTGTTCAGTGAGGCGGAGTAAAGAATCTGACAGTTGGATTTCAAAGGGCTGCAGACAGAGACCTCAACCAAGCTCGAGCTCAATGTTCTATGCACTGCATAGAAAATTAACCCTATACTCTCCGGGGCAGTTTAAAGGTTGGAGCTAACTGCAGATTGCCAGAATACAGCAAGACTTTATGTTGCTTGAAAACAAGGTTATACACAGCAAATAATAGCAGTACAGTACTCTTGCACAAACTGGAACCACGGTCAGGGTAACTGCAAAAAGAGTTAGATCTGATTTATTTAAGGGACTTGAACAAGGGAGGGGCGTAATCAGGTTAATTTGCTTAAAGGCTCTATCAATCAAACAGTTATGCATGCACTTCAGGGTCCATAAACAGTCACACACTCTGGGTACACAGATGGAGAATGGTGGGCTAGCCAGGAACGTCACAGCTGGTTGGGGCCCTGTGATGGAAGAAAACAACATGCACAACACACACTCTTTGTAATCCAGAGCCGGAGGGCTCAGTTCGTAAAAAAAAAAAATAACAAGACAATCAGATGACACACTTTTAGATTAGGATGTTGTTGCAGGGAGCTACCCTGATGATTACTCACGATACCCGAGACTGGACACAGGCTGGACGAAAATTGAGACAGCAGGTGGTTAATCTAGAAACATAGAAACACAGAAGTTGATGGCAGATAAGGACCACAGGGCCCATCCAGTCTGCCCATTTCTTTTTCTACCTTATGAATGTGCCATTGGCCTTTGCTCTGTCAATGGCCCATCTATTCATACTCATCTGTATTGCTCCCTTATGCCCATCCCATGCCTGTTTGAAGCCCTGCACTGTATTCGTATCCACCACTTCCTGAGGTAGGCCGGTCAATGCATCCGCCACCAGTTCTGTGAAAAAGAACTTCCTTACATTACACCTTAATTGGCCTCCCTCTAATCTCATGCTGTGTCCTCTTGTCCTGCTATTTTTCTTATATTGAAACATGTTAGACTCTTTCACCTTGTCAATGCCCTTAAGGTGTTTGAATGTTTCAATCATATCACCTCTCTCCCTCCTTTGCTCTAGGGTATACATATTGAGCTCAGTTAATCTGTCCTCATATGTTTTTTGATGCAGTCCATGCACCGTTTTGGTTGCCCTTCTCTGGACTTCCTCAATTTGGTTAATGTCCTTGTGAAGGTGTGGCCTCCAGTACTGCATGCAGTACTCCAGATGGGGCCTAACCAGTGTCTTGTAAAGAGGGATTACTACCTCCCTCTTCCAACTTGTGATACCCCTACTAATACACTCCAACATCCCTCTAGCCTTATCTACTGCTTTAGTGGTCTGCTTGGATGATTTCAGGTCATTGGTGATTATGATGCCCAAGTCTCTTTCTTCCCTTGTGACTGCCAGCAATTCCCCTCCCAACCTATAGGTGGCTTCAGGGTTTCTCTTCCCTATGTGCATGATCTTGCACTTCTTTGTGTTAAACCCCAGTTGCCACTCTTCCAACCATTTTGCTAGTTTATCCAACTCTCTTCTCATTCTGCCCACCCCATCTGGATCATCTGCTCTGTTGCAGATCTTGGTGTCATCTGCAAACAGACAAACCTTACCCTCCAGTTGATCTGCAATGTCACTGATGAAGATATTGAAGAGGACTGGCCACAGAACTGATCCCTGAGGAACCCACTTGTGACTTGCATCTCTTCTGACTGTATACCATTTACCACCACTCTCTGTTTTCTGCCCGTCAACCAGTTTGCTACCCAGTTGACGAACGTTTGACCCACCCTGAGCCTACCCAGCTTATTAATCAATCTTCTATGTGGAACAGTATCGAAAGCTTTGCTGAAGTCAAGGTAGGCAACATCAACTGCTCCCCCTTGGTCTACCACTCTGGTTACCCAGTCAAAGAAATCTATGAGATTAGTTTGACAGGACCTTCCTCTTGTAAACACATGCTGTCTTGGATCCTGTGCTCCTATGGATTCCAGGTGTTGCACTATCCTTTCCTTAAGGAGTGCCTCCATAATCTTGCCCACTACTGAGGTAAGACTGACTGGTCTGTAGTTCCCTGCCTCCTCCATGCCACCACTCTTGTGGAGTGGGATCACATGAGCCCTTCTCCAGTCTTCTGGGACCTCTCCTGTGCAGACTCACTAAACAGTTCTGATAATGGCTCTGCTAGTTCCACCTTTAGCTCCTTTAGTACCCTGGGATGTATGCAATTAGGTCCCATTGCCTTGTCCACCCTGAGCTTATCGAGCTCTTGTAGGACCCTTTCTTTTGTGAAGGAACTAGTGCACACCTCCCTCCCCCCTGTGTCCATGGTGCTGCACTGTGGGCCCTGCCCCTACCTTCTCTTCAGTAAATACTGAGCAGAAGTATCTATTTAAGATAGATGCTTTTACATGGTCCTCCTCCTCACACGCCCCCTTATCCCCTTTGATCTTAGCAATACCCTCTCCCGACTTTCTCCTTTCACTGATGTATCTATAGCATGTCTTGTCACCTACTTTTACTATTCATGCTAGTGTTTCCTCGGTTTGGGTCTTTGCCTGCCTTACTGCCTTCCCTGCTTCCCATAGTGAAGTTTGGTATGCTTCCCTATCTTTATCCTGCTGTGTTCCCTTATATTTCCTGAAGGCCAGTCTTTTGGCTCTGACTTTTTCTGCTACTGTGTTTGAGAACCAAAGTGGTTTCCTTCTTCTTTTGCACTTCCTTTTCTCACTAACACAATGGGATGTTGCTTCAAGTATTACATCTTTAATGCTTGCCCACTTGGCCTGTACCCCTCACCTGTATTTCTTTTTGCCAGGGCTAGCTTAACTCTGTTGGCCATCTTATCAAAGTCAGCTCCTCAGAAGTTCCATATTTTTGCCTTGGAATGGGAAGATTTTGTTCTAGTGGCTAAATTGAACCATACCATGTGATGGTCACTGGCACCCAGGTGACCTTCTACCTGGAGATCTGTGATCCTTTCCCTGTTAATCAATCTGGAGTGCCAGGAGAAGCAGGGCCCACACGATTCACCGAGGCATCATTCCTGTTCAAGCGTGGAGCAGAGGCTGATCCCCAGGCAGGTCTCTCATCGGTGGCTTTCTCTGTGCAGTGGGGTAGTCTGGCAGGGCCAGCGTGGCATGGCCCAGGCCGAATGTAGATGAACGTGGATTCAGTCCGATTAGGCTGGATAAAGCTTCCAGCAAGCAGAACACAGTTCACATAGTGGGAAACCAAATCACGACCCACTTTCAATACACAACACATTTACATGTAAGGAAATTCTACTGTACCAGGGAAACTGCTCTCCGGTCATGCTTGCAAAGTCTCTGCGCAAACCGGGATTCAAAAGCAGCTTGAAATCCTGACAGGCCGATCGCATTCAGCAAATCTTCGGTCTTCTTCAGCTTAAAGCCTGGTCACAGTCTAGTGGCTTAAATAGTCCTCACAACTCGGATTCAGTCCGAATAAACTCTATTTTCCCTCTTAGGGACAGCAGACAGTCCAAAAACTCAGCCCTTTTACAGTTCTCCCATGCAAAACAACACAGAACTGCTGTTCAACTGTCTCAAGCATGTTGCTTTTTCAGCTCCCAACTTAGATCTGACTCAAACTGAAGCAAGTCTGGGAATTTCCCCAAGATCCAAAAGGTTTGGTTCGCTGATCTGTCTGTCAGTCACAACAAAGGCTCCCCCTTCAGGTGCAAAAAGGTGCCAAAAGGCCAAAACTACAATTCCTACAGATTTTGACTCCAGACAGCTCCTGTAGTCTGGCTCCATTTTAGGTCTCACCAGTACTGATTGGTCCAATTCAGCAGTCCAGGACCAAGATAGTGGAGATAAACAAAACAGTCCTTGCTGCAAAGAAGGCAGGTTAGACAAATTACATTATCATTATCACTCTAAATGATTTTCATCTAATAGTTACATCTTTCAACAGAGCTCCCTCTCAGATTACTTATGACTGCAATCCAGGCAGCTCTTAAAGAGACAGTGCACAGAGGCTATACAGGCACTCTCTGGCAATCAGTTTTAAACTGCTAAAATGCAGGACAGCAGCCTGGCAGTGAGCATTTAGGCAAGCTCAAGGAAGACTTTTCACAACCCCCATTTGTAGGGGGGGTTGCATACATATTTCTAATGAGGCTCTCATCCCCATCTGTACATTTATTCAGAGACATTTGGCCACACAGTTTGGCAGAGGGAGTCCTCTGAAAAGTCTCTATGGCAGCATTTCCAAAGGACTTTGACAAATCTAGCTCTGACATTTATTAATTTCAGAGAACTCTGTTCTTACATCTACCTGAAACCAGTTCAGTAAGACCATTCAACAATCTATAAATGTGCTTTAAGCAAACAGCATGCATTGCTTCTGCATAGGATCTGTGACAAATCAAACATGCAAAAATGAATATGCTGTGGTAACCCTGTAACCACCACTGCCAGTCACCAGAAGCTTTAAGCCATTCATCAAGCGTTACAACCAGTTCAGATTACCACATTTTCTTGTCTCATAACAGCAATCAGACTCAAATTGCACATTTGAGTCTGATTGCTGTTATGAGGCAAGAAAATGTGGGAGGGAAGGAGGTGGGAGCCATGAAGTGCTGCCATGTGGTTGGTGCCATTTTAGAGAACAGCAATCCTTACTCCTTCAAACTTTAATACACCAATACAAAACACATGTTTGGTATCTTTAAACAGTACTTTCATTACAGGATGTACCCCACATGTGCATGAAGCATACTAATCTGGGACCAACACCTATTCACCTCTGTACATCAGCCCCCCCCATTAACCCCACACGGCCCTTACTCACCAATAAGTCCAGGGGGAAAAAAGGCTTCTTCCCACCACTTTAATCCCCAGAAAAATGACTGGCTAGTCAGGTGTTACTGCCTTAACTAAAAAAAACACAAAATAAAACTGCTTATCCCACTACATCAGTTACATCCCTGTCCCCATTTCAACACGCAGCTACTATCAATCACATTATATCAATACTGTTGCATTTGCAGCTGTATTGGCTCTGACCAGAATTTGTTTGCCATGTTGTCAATTTTCCTGGGATCCTTGTTAGGAGGATGGGATGCCAGGTGTATCTTTGCCTTGTCACAGGCTGTCACTTGTACCACTCCATGGTGGACAGGGTGGTAGAATAAAAATTCACCTTCCTCCCTGTCCAGCTGATATTTCTTATCCAGCCTCTTATCAAGAGGGGGAACAGACCTTGGAGTTTGTAAAATCTTTAAAGTATCTTTCTTGAAGAATTTAGTCATAGGAAGGAGAAACTTTTAGTGGGTGTCAGCCCAATCATTTCTCACAAATATGAAGTGTGAGGAATAAACCTTAGATGCTCTGTGGGGAGAGCCAAACTCCTGTTCCGGGGGTTCCACTTCCTCCATTTCATCATAATCACCATACTCATCCTCTTAAATAATAGGAAGATTGAGCAGAAGAGACAGGCTGCTTTGCAGGGGTCTGCTGCTAAGAGGCAGACAGCCCTTGCAAGCCTGAATGACCTTAAAGGCCTGTGCGATTTCTGCAGGAGTTGGCAGGCTTTATAGCAGGCACAGAAGCCCCCTAATGCTGTCCCGCAGGGGATTCTGTGTGCTTAGTGTTCTTTGATTTCTTTGAGGGAACCAAGGAGTTAGCCGGTTCAGCAAGCCTCTTAGGAACTGCTTGTATACTCATCTCAGGGGTACCAGTCACAGTAGTAGTTGTGGTTTCACCCACAGTAATTTAGGGTGTCAGCTGGTCAGAGCTAGAGGGACCCTAAGGTGGTGATAGTTTTCTCTTTAGCCTTATCCGGGCATTTGCCAATAGTTGTCTCAGGACATGTATTGCAGATTTCACTCTGCTTTTAAATGTTCTTGCTCAGGCAGGCAAAACAAAAAGAATGTTTGCTTTAGCAAAATTTCACCACACTCAAACATGGTTTGAAACCGAGATCACCAGTTTTTCTTCTCGGTTTTTCTGACATTCTCAATGTAAAACCAATAAAAGTTGCAACCGCTAAAAAATGTTTTAATTTAAAGTTTATTTAGTTGTTGCGGTTGGTACAAGAACCAATGAAGAACCGATCGGGAACTGGGAACCGAGTTAAAAGTGAAACGGGGCTATTGGTTCAGGAACTGGTATTAGTGGTTCTTAAAACAAGTTAAATTTAATAAAATTAGATGCCGGCCCGCTGGTGCAGAGGCATGGTGGCCATCTGCGGCGCTGATGACCCGGGTTTGGGAACGGATCCGGGTGTCGGAGGGCCGGCCGGGGGAGCAGGATTGAGCGTCTGTACGACTGCACTCCTGATCTGGGGGGGTTGAGTACTCAGTGCAACGTGGAACCCCAGCGGAGGCTGGAGGTACCACAAGTGCTCTGGCGCCTGCTGGAAGGGGGCGGGGTGGATGCTGGACATCATTGCACATCCCCACCCCCGGGGGAAAAATAACAGAAAAATCTCTTGGCTCCCCACTAATGAGCCAGCTCCAGTACACTGACCCCTCTGGTCACCTAACTCCGCTACGGCAGCCCCATTCGGGAGGGGTCAGTCCGAGCATGTGGGGTTGGTGGCCTGGGGCAGGGCGAACCCCGCTCATGGGGTTAGGGGAAGCCGGGGGCCAAAAAAAGAATTAAAATAAATAAATAAATTTAATAAAATTAAACGTAACTAACTGAGTTTTTTAGTCAGAAAACTCCGATAAATATAAAATAAACCTCGGTTTACCCCCGGTTATACCGAACCGGGAGAAACCGATAAAATTTACAATTTAAACACTAAAACTATGGTTTAACTTAAAATTACAAAAAGTAAAAGGCAGCAAATGAACTGTAAAGAATATTTATATATGTTTTAAAAGTTTTCTCACGTCAGAACAAGATGATGAGGAGAGGATCTCCAAGCGTCTAGTCTTGACAGGCGGAGAGAGAAATCTGAGGGGATTAGAACTAAGGCAGTTAGCAGAAGGCAGCATTTGAAAAAGTGTCTCATGTAAAAGATTCTATCATTTGCATATGTTCCATCTCTCTGGGCAGTTGTGCCTTAAAGGAACGCTGTAGATAGTTAGGAATACCTGAGCATTACTGGGGTTAGAACAGGGATTACACTAGCTACCGATCAGGCTGTGGAACCTGGAAAGGGAGCCCCAGGGGATCCTGGGCTACAGGTGGACCTAATTAATTCAGACACCCTTTTACCAGCCTGTTGCCTTTTGTGGGTCAGACCTCAAGGACTACCTGGTCTAATTGACAACCCAATGGACCACTGGGACTTGTGTTTTGTTCACGGAAGAACAGAGACTGAAATGACCCACAGTCAGATCTCTGGAAAATCTTGTTTGAATGGGACTGCTGTTTGAGAGGGCTCGAGCTAAGATACAACAGATGGTGCATCTGTAAAATGGCGAACTGTGGGTAAAGATCCAGTTTCTCAGTAAGAGAAAAGGGAGGCATTCTTGTGCTAGCCAGCACATTAGTCAATGTTGTGCATTGGCAGTTGAGAGAGAGAGAGAGAGAGCGAGAGAGAGCACAAAGGAGTTTCAACTCACCACTATTGCGGGGTCAACTAGTGGACACCATAGCTGAGTGCCAGGCTGCTGCCACCCAGACAGTTCAGAGGTCTCGACATGTGGATCAGTGTGAACACAGAGTGGCCTGATCAATGGAAGATAGCCAAACCTCCAGCTTTTACCACCGATGTAGATGCCAGAGAGCGAGTGGAAGCGGGAGATCAGTAAGACCACCTGACTGACTGAGACTACTGAGAACTCTGATCCATTGCCCCACATCATGAGAGAGGATCCACCAGTACTAGAACTGTTAGTAAGATCGGGGTTTGCTCCTGCTCAAGGGAATTGTACAGCTAGTTTGGGAGCTGTATAACCGCAGTTGGCCATGGGACCAGGAATTAATAAATACCTCTGTATGAGGTGAGGTCTGGCATTTTTGCAATTGCATTGCCTTTGGGTTTGGGTTTCTCTGAGTGGTTGCTACGGCTGCTGGCAAACTAGCTGCACCATCTACAGGTCTACACCAAATCAGTTACTGGGTGCGCAATAGCTTATAAGGGAGCTCCTTAGAGTGTTAAATGGGGTAATACTGGAACTAGGCTAGACAGTATAGCGCCTTCTAGTACAGCAGTGATCATCAGACACTGTTCTGTGGACTGTGGTGTTGGGGTGTGCTGATTCTGAGTGTTAGGGCTGTGCCAGGATGGGTCTTTTTAGCAGCAACCTGTGAACACCTTTCATTTGGTCACGCCTGCCCAGGGCTATAAAAGTGGTCATGTATACTGAGTTTGGGTCACACTTATTTAAGGCAATGAAAGACTGGCCATTATACAACCATCTACCTCATCTTGCTATTTAACCTCTTTCCATCCTTAGGGTTCATTCCTTAAATAAAGCTGTGTTTGTGAAACTTTTGCTCATTATTGTCTACCTAAAGGAAAGGAAAGGCAATTTTATTTTTATGGTGCCCAGTCCCTGGGGCTTTGGGCACTGTACAGTGAATAAAAACAACATAAAACAGCAGGCACTAAATGATGCATTATCTGCAAATATCACCAGACCTATATGAAGTGTTAAGCAGATGGGTTTTTAACCTTTTTCTGAACATGTTCATCGTGGTGGCTCCTCTAACCTTCAGAGGAAGTGTGTCCTAAAGTCTTGGCAGAGCAATCCTGAACACATGATCCTCAAAGATTTAAGGCGAGATCCCTGGATAGAGAGGAAACCCATCTCAGAAAACCAGGAAGCTTGGTTGGGAGTGCATAGGACAAAGAGGTCTTTCAGGTATTATAGGTATTATGAGTGCATAATAATTGGTTGTGTGGTGGGAGGGGGATTTCTTACCATTGTTTGGGGTCTGTGGGACAGGTGACCACAGTGGTGAAGTGGACAGCTACAGTATCCCAGGGGGTTCTACTAACCAGTCATCAGGCCCACTTAAATCATTCTCTGGGTGTAGGTACCATGCCATTTCTACTATCTGGATATGAATCCCACTCACTGGTGAAGAAGAAAACAAAAACAGAAGTTCCTGAAACATGCACGGGGATCCAGTGGCATTGTAAGGTAGTGGTGCCCCCCGACCTCTAAGCTAATTGGGAAGATGCACACCATATAGGGGCCTTCCAGGTATATGTGAACAGTGTTAGCACCAGTGTACAAGCAGCAGAAATTACATTTAAACCGTTTCTTCAGCATAAAGCCAGGACCACTCCAGTAACTCCAGTCTCTCAAGCAAAGTCAAAAGTTAGCCTTAAAGAAGACAGCTTTGTAACTCTTCTTATATTTTTTCCCCAACACTGCTAGTGTAGCAATATTACACTACGTATTCATGGTTCCCACCTCCAGCTCCCTTACATTATTTTCCCCAATTCTTATTCTGAAAGTTTGGCAACTTTACAGGTGGTACATATCATTCCAGCTTCCAGCTTCCTTATAGTGTTTCCTTATAGTTGTTCCGATAGGTTAGTAATTCTACAGGTAGTATTTATTGTTCCAGCTCCCTATGTTTCCCTATAGTTGTTATGTAGGTTTAGCAGTTTAACAGGTAGTATTCATCATTCTAGCCTCCAGCTCCCTTACCTTTTTCTCGATCTCCGTGGCAGTATGTTTGGTTGTCTCAAGGTTCTCCACTAGAGCTGTATCCCCTAGAAAATTTCCTGATGCTGCGGATAGTCGAGCCAGCAGTGAATCCTCCAACTCCTTCAGGACAATCTTAAAATCATTCTGCTGTTTTGTGAGATTAGCCTGTAACAAAATTATCCAATATAGGCATTAAAGAATTGCAGTGAGTATAGTGTACCTCTTGGTTGCTTCTAGAGTCTCCCAATAGTGAGCATTTGCTAGTGTTACTAGCAGGATGCTATAAAGGTCCTATCCTAGAGCCCAGAATAATTCACGAGCTTGGTTAATAGCTACCTAAATACATAGACAAATGAGAACTAGTGGTTAGACTGGGGTACAGATACTAAATCAAGGCAACTAAAAGTTATGACTGAGGGAATGGCACTGGACTCGATGTTGATCCCGTGTCTGAGGTCAAGAATGATGATGAAGTCAACTCTGAAGAGAGGATCAGTGCCAGATCTGTTAACTGCTGTGCTGTCAGTGCCAGGGGATGAGATTCAGGATCTCCAGGGCCTTGACCTGGGCTATGGAACTGTGCAGGGGGCATCACCCAAGGGAAGGACCTGGCAGAGTCACCCAAAAGGGTCCTCCTATATCGATGGAATGACTTGATTGGTGTCTATGGGTGCAACCCCCAGGGGAGGAGAACCATACAGTCCCCGCAGGGTGACCCCAGCCCTCACTGGTGGAGGTATCATCCAGCAGCCCTGGGAAGATGGTTTCCTCCAGGCAGCCATTAGACTCTGAGCTGGTGCTGCCTCCGGCACTGGGCTCAGGGTCAATGACATCCTCTGAGAAAGGTTCATTCCTGTCACCACAGGTGGCACTGCCCTCGATTTTGGGCTTGGTGTCAGCTCCAGTGTCGACTCTAGAGTCATCCATCATCCCAGTGCCATGAATGGCACCAGGACCCACACTGGTGCCGTGAACAGCACTAGGGTTAGGGATGATTCCAGGGATGCAACTGTCACCAGAGTTATGCTCAGTGCTGGGCCCAGGACAGACACTATGGCTGTTATCATGTCCATCACTGCAGCCACCATTATCATCACCTTCGGTGTCACTAGCAGCACTGGTGGAAATAACCTACACCTTAGCAACAGGGTGAAGAATAGCCCCAGTGCCAGACCCTCCTCCGACACAGCGAATAGTGTTGGGGGACCCAGTTTCATTTCCAGTGCTGCCTGACTTGTCGTCACCGAGAATGGTGACAACAGTATGAGTGATATCAGAAGACAACACCATGGTGTCCATTAGTGTAGACCACACATATAGCTTCAGCCTTGCCACCGAGGATGTCTGCTGCTCAGGGTAGACAGACTATGGAGGGTTCTCAGCCAGACACCCAGAAGGAGCTGGCTATCCACCAGACCCAACCACTAGGGCCTCCAGTGTCTCAGCACAGTGAAACACAGAAACATAGATATTGACAGCAGATAAGGACCGCCTGGTCCACCTAGTCTGCCCATTTTCTTTACCTACTATAACACCGCAGACCCTACTCGATCTCCAGCTTTACTCCCCTTTTCCCTATCTGTAAGGTTCCCTTATGCCTATCCATGCATTCTTGAAGCCCATTTAATTTTTTTGCCCCCACCATGTCCGCAGGAAGGCTGTTTCAGGCATCCATGACTCTTTCTGTGAAGTAATTCCTCACATCTCCCCTAAGTCTTGCCTTCCTTCAGCTTTATAGCATGTCCCCTTATTCTTGAGCATCTTTTTTTTCTGAAAAATGTTTCCCTCTTGAACTTTATTTATACCCATAAGGTATTTGAATGTTTCTATCATATTCCCCCTTCTCCCTCCTTTCCTCCAGGGTGTATATATTGAGGTCCTTCAGTCTCTCCTCGTAGGGCTTGTGATGCAGACCCTGCACTATTTTGGTTGCCCTCCTCTGGAGTGCATCTACCCTGTCTATGTCCTTTCTGACATGTGGTCTCCAGAAATGGACACAGTACTCTAGGTGAAGTCTCACCAGTGATCTATACAGTGGTAACACCACCACTCTCTTTCTGCTGGTGATACCCCTCTCTATACACCCTAGTATCCCACTAGCTCTCTCCACTGCCTGGCCACCTTTGGGTAATCAGGTATGATTACTCCCAGGTCCTTTTCCTGTTTGGTGGTGGTTAATACTACCCCCCATTTTGTACTCTGCTCTGGGTTTCTGTGCCCCAAGTGCATGATTTTGCACTTCTTTGCATTGATACCTAGCTGCCACACCCTTGACCACTCCTCTAACTTTCCTAGATCACTATTAATTTTTTACACAGACACCGTGGAGTGTCTATCCTAGTACAGATTTTACTGTCACCTGCAAAGAGGCAGACCTTTTTTTCTAACCCCTCTACAATGTCTGTAATAAAGAAATTAAAGAGGACTAGTCCCAGTACTGATCCCTGTGGCACCCCGCTTGTCACCCTCCCTTGGCTGGAGTGAACTCCATTTACCACCACCCTCTGTTTCCTGTCCCTCAACCAATTTCTGACCCAGTTTACCATGATAGGGCCCACTCCTAGGTTTCCCAGCTTGTTTACAAGTCTCCTATGTGGAATGGTGTTGAATGCCTTACTGAAATCTTGGTAGGTCACATCCACCGCTCCACCCTGATCCAATTCCCCGGTCACCCAGTCAAAGAAATCTATCAGATTTGTTTGGCATGATCTCCCCCCAGTGAATCCATACCGCCTCGGATCCTGAAGGCCATTGGCCTCCAGATATTCTACTATTCTCTCCTTTTTTTGGAATATGCTTGTTCCTTTTTTAAACCTACCCTGTTGCTCACCTTCCATCTGTGTAAGCACAGAGGAGCTGCTGTTATTTATTTTGGGTCCTTAACCTGGACCTGTTTAGGTGCAGCACCTGTTTAGGTGCAGTTTTTTTCCTTGGATAGATTGTTTTATGTGATGTTAGTAGGTGTGATGTGTGGAACAGTGCTCTGTCTTGCAGCTGACATACTGTATCTAGCTGTGTTCCTCCCATTACATCATCAGCATTGTAACTTCGCTGACTGTGACATCACAGCTGCTCAGGAAGAGTCACTCAGCTGCCAGGTCAGTCATCTGTGATGTCACTATCAGTAAAGTCACAGTGCAGATGATGTAGTGGGAGGAATAGAACTAGATATGTCAGCTGCCAGGCAGAGTGCTATTCCACACATCCACCATAATACTGCCACATGGAAAACATTCTAATGAGTTAATGAAAAAAAAAATACTTCAGAAATAGAAAGTTGCAACTGACTACAGTACTTCTTAAAAGTTGTAACTGTTCCTGTCTGCTATTTTTGGTTCCACTAGCTCTTTAAATCTATAATCTATAGAAACATAGACTTTGATGGCAGATAAGGACCGCTTGGCCCACCTAGTCTGCCCATTTCCCTACCTACAGGATAAGCCACAGATCCTAGTTAACCAACAGCCTATTTCTTCCTACCCCCACAAGAATTGCCTTATGTCTGTTCCATGCATTCTTGAATTCACCCACAGTTTTAGACCCCACAACCTCCTCAGGAATGCTGTTCCATGCATCCACTACCCTCTCTGTGAAAAATACTTCCACATATTGCCCTGAACCACCCCCATCTTTAAATTGTGTCCCCTTGTTCTTGCACGTCTCTTTTCTGAAAGATGCTACCCTCTTGGACTTTATTGATTCACTGAGGTACTTAAAGTTTCTATCATGTCCCCCCTCCTTTCCTCAAGGGTATACATAGTAAGCTCCTTTAGTCTCTCCTTGTATGGCTTCTCCTGCAGACCCTGCACCATTTTAGTTGCCCTCCTCTGGACTGCCTCTATCCTGTTTATGTCCTTGCAGATGGGGTCTCCAGAACTGGATGCAGTACTCCAGATGGGGTCTCACCAACTGTCTGTACAGAGGGATAACAACTTCCTGTTTTCTGCTGGTGATGCCTCTCTCTGTGCATCCCAGTATACCCCCAGCCCTCCCTACTGCCTTCTCACATTGCTTGCTAACCTTAAGGTCATCTGATATGATTACCCCCAGGTCCCTTTCCTTTTTTGTTGTTGTTACTACCTCCCCCCACCTCTACATCTGTACTCATTACATTTAGAAAAAGTGTCAGCTAGTATACAGAATAAAATTGGTTTATTTCAAGAATGGTGGGCTGCTGCATAATCTACTTATAGAAGGTAGGGATCCCACCTAGGGATGATCTTGGAAAAGTATATTGTTTCCCCTGTGAGAAACTCTGCTACAGTACTTTGTCATATGTTTCCTGTACTGCATGCTATATATATATATATATATATATAGATAGATAGATAGATAGATAGATATACTGTATAATAATTAATTTTATCCATGCAAGTGTATTGAAAAGGTAGGGGATGATAAATTGTTTTGATCCCTTGTATTTGTCTATGTAATTTGTGTTTGTATTGTGTATATGTTCCATTCTTCTGTATAATAAACCAATAAGTTTGTGAGCGAGCACTGATTGAATTGAATACCATGTTGTAAATAATTCCCACGAAGTGACACAGGAAACCTCCTTGAAGATCAAAGCTGCACTGTCCAGACATTTCTTTTTGTCCACAGTAATATCAATTTGTGGTTCTGAAATAGTAGCGCACCTTCAGCTCCTCCAGATCTGGCCTCTCTCTTGCCACCACAGCAGCCTGCAGCTGATCCTCTAGCCCATCCCTGGTTACCAGAAAGTTGATCAAAGTGCACTGGGCTTGCATCTCGGGCTTGTAATGCGGGTTAAAATACTTGGTTTGCAGAATAAGTTTAAAATCTGGATGGTATTCAACTTCCTTATCTCCAATCTTAATGTATCTGAATAGGTAGAAATAAAAGATTAATAAGTCCATTATCATAATGTGTTCAAATTTAAGAAAACAAACAACAGTTAATTACAGCCACCTACTGCAATTTGCACAGGCTTGTTTGGTGGTACTGCAGTGTGTTTTGTAAAGTTGGTGTCAATGAGTGAAGGTAGATGGCAAGTTTTAAAAGACACAAAAAACTAGGTTTTTTTATGCTGCCCCCAGTCAGCCACCCTCAGCCTGAGAGCTCCAGCCCTATCACCATGATATCCACCTGGACTTACTGCTGCTGTCTTCCACTAGGGGTTCCCCAAACCCCACCATGGAATGAATCTGGTTTTGTCTGCATGCCCAACTAGTTGAGTATGGGGCCTGTGGGTGCTCGGTGCCATCCTGCCACTGGCTTTTTCCCTTTTTTTGCTGTCCCCCTGGGAGGTATGGTGTGCAATGGCATCATGATGTGTGCCACACACTCCTGTGAGGTGTGCATCGATTCCTGTCACACACCCCTTACATGATGCGTGCCACACACTCCTGCACGATGTGCCTCGATTCCTGACACACACCCCCCTTACATGATGCATGCCACACACTCCCGCATAACGTGTGTCAGTTCCTGTCACATTCCCACTTACATGTTCTCCTAGGCTGCCCATTCCCCAGCTTCCACTAGGGGCCAGGAAAGTATTGGGATCTGACCCCCCCCCCGAGGAAGATGGCAGTCCTATGGACGCTCAATCCTCCTCCTGCCAGCCGGTCCACCAACATCCCAAGTTTGCTTCTGAACTCGGGTCATAGGGATCACAAGTGGTAGCAGTACCACTGCACTAGTGGGCCGGCCCTCAAGAAACATTTTTGAAAATGTAATATTCACCTTGCATTCCAAATACATGGCTTTGGTAAACTGACAACGTTGAAAGTTAAGGTTTTGGAGGGTATATGTGCACATGTGTGCGTGTGTTTGTTTGTGTGTTCTACAGCAAATCTGGGTAAATTGAGAAGCTTAAAAACAACCCCAGTCACTATTAAAGTAGTTTTCAAGAAAAAACTACCCTACCAGTCATAAGAAGGCACTAGGGTTACCACCTTTTAAGAAGCCCAAAGTGGGACATTTCTTACTGAAACATGATTTTTCGCAGGACAATACTTAACCTCGATCGATGCAACAGACATGTTTTCTCTATATAATCAGAATTAAGGCTAAGTATTGTAGTTTCTTAGTTGGTTCTATTGTTTCTTATCATTTTAAGGAATTTTAGTTAAGCTATTGTAGTTTTCTAGAACATTTAGTGGAAAGTTAGAAAATAATTTTCCTACTGTAAAATCAGGACATTTAGAATTTTTCATGTTTTTTTGCAGGACACAGCTGCCCAAATCAGGACTGTCCTGCGAAAATCAGGACAGGTGGTAACCCTAGAAGGCACTGCAGGTGATTCTCCATGAAGATCATCTGCTGTTGCCTTTTAGTTTAACTGAACACTGCTACCATATACAGATATATGAACAGAGAAGGCTATCTTTGCCATGCAAATGACTAGACACTAATATATTTTTAAGGAAACCCTAAACTGTGCAGAATGCTACCAGACTGTAAGAAATCGATCTGCAGAAAAAGTACAGTCACGTAAGAACTTACCGTAACAGTAGATCTTTGAGAGAGGCTCTTGCAGTAGGTAATTACCATTAGGACTAAGCCGCCAAGTGCTAGGACCACACGGAAACTTTAGCTAGCGGTGTCTGGCGGGGGACCGCCCACCCAACGTCACATGACTGATGTCAGCGTGATGCCATATAATGAGCGGTCCCCATGCCTGCCCTCCAATTCTCCTACTGGAGACCCAGAAAGGTGCGACAGGAGAAGGAGTGGGCTCTTGGAGCCAGGGAAAGGCTATGTAAGAAGGAGTAGCAGACAAGACTCGGGGAAGGTGGAAGGGAGAGCAGTACATACTGCAAGAGCCTCTTTCAGAGATCTACTGTTATGGTAAGTTTTTACGTAACTGTACTATCTTACTTTGAGAGGGCTCTTGCAGTAGGTAATTACCATTAGAACTGAGTCCCAAGCTGTCAAAGTCAGACAAGTCTGAAACATGAGAGGCAGGAAAGGTCTGCAGTAGATAGGGATCTAAGATAGAAGTCCCTGAAGAACGTCGAGGCCAAAGCCAGTCCTACACCTAGAAGCAATGTCCAAACTGTAATGCCTAGTGAAGGTGTGGACAGAACTCCAAGTGGCTGCCGCACAGAAATCAGTGGCAGAGACAGTTCCGAAACAAGTGGTAGATGTAGCGATGCCTCTGGTTGAATGTCCCTTAACTTCCCTCGGAAGTGGCTTATTATACTTCTGATAACAAAATAGGATGCAGTTTGCCAACCATTTGGACAAACACTGTTTAGAAACAGCAATACCCTCCCTTTTGGGAGCAAAAGAAACAAGCAAATGCTCCATTTTGCGGACTGACTTCATCCGGTTAGTGTAGTAATGCAAAATTAGAACATTCAGGGTAATACACTGGTAAGTGTATGATCTGATTCAACGTGAACTCAGAAACCACCTTTGCTAAAAACTTAGGATTTGTACGCAGAGCCACATGGTCTCTGTGGAAAATCAAATAAGGCTCCTTACACATCAGGGCCTGAAGCTTGGAAATCCTTCGAGCAGACATGATAGCAACTAAAAAGAGCGCTTTCCATGAAAGGTAGTGCATGTCACAACTCACAGCCAGTTCAAAGGGAGACAGAATGAGTTTCTCAAGAATGAAATTCAGATTCCAGGGAGGAGCAGGGCTCCTGACTGGGGGTTTCCATTGGAGGATCCCTTTCAGGAAGGTTTTGGATATCTCCAACTGTGCCAAAGTTTTGCTGTCCACCAGAGTGTGGTAGGCAGAAATGGCAGACAAGTGGACTTTTAGAGTGGAGTAACTTAGCCCAAGGTCTGATAGGTACAGCATGTACTCCAGGACCTGTGGTAGAGGGCAAGAGAAGGGGTCCCAACCCTTAGATGTTTAGTCCAGATGGAAAATCTCTTCCATTTCATAGCATATGTAGATCTCGTGGATGGCTTTCTAGCCTCCACCAGTACCTGAGCCACTCTAGAGGAAACTCCAAAATGCAAAGCAGCTATGTCAGCAGGTGGCATACGTGAAGGTGAAGGGACTTGAGGCCTGGATGGACCAGGGTGCCCAATTCCTGAGCTAGAAGATCCTAGCAGATGGGCAGTGGAACTGAAGGCTCCACCATCAACTGTTGAAGCAGAGAACCAAATTTGGTGAGGCCAGTAAGATGCAATCAGGATCATGTGTTCCCCCTCCGCCTGCAGTTTCAGCAGCACTCTCTGTAACAGTGGAAAGGGAGGGAAGGCATATAAGAGCCTCCCTGTCCAACAAAGAGACAGTGCATCTCACCAGAAAGCACCACACCCTGGAATGAGTGAGCAGAAAACTGGGTAGTTTCGTGTTGCATGGGGATGCGAACAGAGTGAGGTCTGGCTGACCCACTTGTGAGCCTTGGATTGGGTGCAGCTGAGGCTGTCTGCTAGGACATTTTGAATGCCTGGGATGTGCACTGCAGAGAGAGATGAAGGCTGTGTTGGAGTGCCCAGAAACATATGAACATCGCTTCCTGACATAGGGATATGAGCATGTGCCTCCTTGTTTGTTCAGGTATCAGACTGTGCACATGTTGTCCATCTGGATCAGGAGAGATCCTGGTCTGAGGAGGGTCTGTAAGGCCTGTAAGGTGTACAGCACTGCTCTCATCTCTAGCACATTGATGTGTAGAGATAGTTCTCTCTGAGACTAGGACCTCTGAGCCCTGTGATCTCCCAAATGGACTCCCCAACCCAGTCCTGAAACATCCATTGTCAGGGTTTGGGTGGGGGGAGGAGGTTGAAACAGGACACCTCCATTGAGGTTGTCGTGGTTCTGCCACCATAGGAGATCTCGGGTCATAGGATTGGAGACTAAGATCATGTGATCCAGGTCATCTGACCACTGATCCCACTGTACCTGGAGTGTCCACTGTGTGACCTGCATGTAGAGTCTGGCGAGGTGAACAGTCGGGATGGCTGCTGCCATGAGACCCAGAAGATGAAGGACTGATCTTGCCATAGTCTGATGTTGGTTGGCCACAAACTTGGCTTGCCTTTGCAGAGTTTTCACTCAGTCTGGTGGGAGGAAGGCTCTTCTCAGGACCATATCCAGCACTGCTCCAAAGAATTGCAGGCATTGTGATGGTGAAAGGTGGGACTTGGGGTGATTCACTGTGATGCCCACTTGGATGAACAGGTCCAGGGTAGTGGACAGGGAGGCTACAAGACTGTCCCTTGATGGGGCCGGCAGGAGCCAGTCATTGAAGTATGGGAACACATGGATGCCCTGATGGCATAACGCTGCAGCTACCATCACTAGGCACTTTGTGAACACCCTGGGTGCCAACGAATGGCCAAAAGGGAGCGCTTTGAATTTAAAGTGCTCCCCCTGCAATGTAAACCTGAGGAAGTGGTGGTGGGATGGAAAAATTGGGATATGTAGGTAGGCATCCTGCATATCCAGGGCACAAAGCCAGTGTCCCTGGTATAGCAAGGGAAGGAGACCTGGAAGGGTCAGCATGCAGAACCTCTTGTACTCCATGTACAGGTTCGCATTGCTCAGGTCCAAGATTGGTTGGAGGTCACCTGTCTTTTTGGGCATCAGGAAGAAGTAGGAGTAACATCCCTTTTATGCCTGGGTCTGTGGAACAAGCTGTATAGCTGCTTTTCTTAGCAGAGTTTTGATTTCCTTTCTGACAAGATGAATGTGTCCTGGGGGATAATGAGAAGTACCTGGAAAGTTTTCTGGATGTCTCTCTTGAATTTCTATTGTGTGATCTTAAGCTATGAGCTGAAGTACCCATGAGTCTGATGTGATCACCTCCCAACCCAGTAGGTGGTTTGTAAACCTGCCCCATATTGGTTTCTCCTGAACTGGCAATGGAGGCGGGAGGGTCTGTCATGACTCAGGAGGTAGCAAGGAGGGTAGAAGATGCCGACCCAGAGGCTCTCTGGGAGTTGGCCGGGGGGGGCTGCACCTGCCGAGGGAGCCCGACGTTTGTTCTGATGTCAGTTGGGTTGTTGTTTTTGTTGACGCCTTTGGTGCCTCCAAAAGAGCTGCTTGGGCTTATTAGGAGGCTTGTACATGAACTGGACAGAGTGTAATACTTTTCCCTTATCTTGTAAGTCAGTGATAATGTCTTTGACATCACCCCCAAAAAAGAAATGGTCCCCTGAAAGGGGCATCTTGAATGGCAGACTGGACTTCAGGTGTCAGGCCAGAAATTCTCACCCATGAGTGTCCGTGTAGGCTCACAGCGGTCGCTGTACTGTGAGGTTGAAGCATCTACCACATCATAGGTGGCTCTAAGGAGATGACGGCTGGCTGATCTGGCTGTTCTGACCGTTTAAGCAATGTCTGTTTTCAGGTCCGAGTCAGGCAGAGTCTTGATTTTAGATTCTAACTGGCCCAGAATGGACTTCTGGTAGACCACCATATGAGCCACATAGTTAAGGCTCGAATGGCTAGTGCAGAAGACTAAAGTACAGTTACGTAAGAACTTACCGTAACAGTAGATCTTCGAGAGAGGCTCTTGCAGTAGGTAATTACATATAGGACTGACGTCGGCAGGTGGCAGGACCCCACGGAAAAATTTCTAGCTAGCAGTCCCTGGTGAGGGACCGCCCCCACGTCAGGTGACCGGCATCAGGAGACGTCAGTATAAAGGGGTGGTCCCTGACACCCCGCCTTCCAGTTCTTTCCTGCCACAGGCCAAAAGAGGCTGGATGAGAGAGGAGCGGATATTTCCCTCAGTGGAAAAGGAGCTGAAAAAGCTTAGGGGGATAGAGGGTGGGAAGGTATTACCTACTGCAAGAGCCTCTCTTGAAGATCTACTGTTACAGTAAGTTCTTATGTAACTGTACTATCTTACTTCTCGAGAGGGCTCCTGCAGTAGGTAATTACATATACGACTGAGTCCCAAGCAGTTTGGAACAAGGAGAAGCACATGGGAGGAAGAAATCTACTCCAAGTAGAACCTCTTGCTGTGCAAGCCTTAAGATAGGAGGCCTTGCAGGACAGCCAGCCCGAAGCATGCTCTACGGTGAGAGGCAATATCCAAACTGTAGTGTTTTGTAAAGGTATGGATGGAGGTCCAGGTGGTGGCAGCACAGATGTCTGCCGCTGACACATTCTTGAAACAAGCCGCTGAGGCAGTGACTGCCCTGGTGGAGTGGCCTCTTACTTGACCCGGGAGGGTCTTGTCGTACTTGTCATAACAGAAAGTGATACAATGAGCCAACCATTTAGATAGGCATTGTTTAGAAACAGCATTGCCTTCCCTTTTGGGTGCAAAAGAGACAAACAATTGATCGGTCTTCCTGAGATCTTTTGTCCTGTTAGTGTAGTATCTCAGAATCCGGTGAACGTCCATAGTATGGAGTAAATACTCCCCTTGATTGGAGTACTGCGTAAAGAAGGTGGGTAACTCTATGGACTGGTTCAGAGTAGACTCTGCTACCACCTTAGGGAGAAACTTAGGGTTAGTGCACAGCACCACACGTTCCTTGTGAAAAATCAAGTATGGAATTTTACACATCAAGGCTTGGAGCTCGGAAATTCTCCAAGAGGAAGTAATGGCCACCAGGAAGACAGTCTTCCATGAAAGGAACTTCAAGTCTGCGGAAGCTGCCGGTTCGAAAGAAGGCAGAGTAAGTTTCTCGAGAATAAAGTTCAAATCCCAAGGAGGGGCAGGAGTACATATAGGAGGTCTCAGATGGAGGACCCCTCTAAGGAAAGTCTTAGAGACCTCCAGTTGAGCAAATGTCTTGTCTGCAAAGGGAACATGATAGGCCGAGATGGCCGCCATGTGGACTTTCAGAGAAGAGTGACTAAGACCCAGGTCAAAGAGATGGCGTAGGTACTCCAGCAGTAGCCCAGACGAACAGGAAAAGGGCTCCATGTCTTTTGAAGCAGCCCAAATAGTGAACCTTTTCCACTTCATGGCGTAAGTAGATCTAGTAGAGGGTTTTCTAGTCTCCACCAAGATCTCTGCCACTTGGGGAGAAACCCCAAAGCGAGTTTGAGCTAAGTCTGCAGGAGCCATGCATGAAGCTGAAGTGACTTGAGACCTGGATGGACCAGAGTCCCCTGATCCTGGGTCAGCAAACCTCATGATAGAGGAAGAGGAAGAGGATGAGCCTCTGAGTATTGTAGAAGAGAGAACCAAACTTGCCTGGGCCAGAAAGGAGCAATCAGAATAATTTGTGCTCCTTCTGAAACTAGTTTCTGCAAGACTCGTGGGATAAGAGGAATTGGAAAGGCATAGAGGAATCTGTCCTTCCAGTCTAGAGACAGAGCGTCCCTCCAGAAAACGCCTCGCGCTGGAGCGAGCGAGCAGTAATTGGGAAGCTTTGCGTTTAAAGGAGAAGTGAACAGGTCAACCTGTGGTGTTCTCCAGTGTCAGAAGATACCTTCTAGGAGCCCCTGGTCCAGTTCCCACTCATGAGCCAGAGCGGACGAGTGACTTAGCTTGTCTGCCAAGGTGTTGTCGATTCCCGGAACATGAATTGCCATGAGGTGAAGGTCGTGTTGTGTTGCCCAATCCCAAACCCTCATTGCTTCCCTGCAAAGAGGGTAGGACCGAGTCCCGCCCTGTTTGTTGATGTACCAAACCATGCACATATTGTCCGTCTGGACAGCTTGGTGGCCGGGAAGAATGTAGAGGTGAAGGGCTTGGAGAACGTACAAAACTGCCCGAAGCTTGAGCACATTGATGTGGAGTGTCTGTTTGGGCTTGGACCAAGAGTTCTGGGTCCAATGGGGACCGAGACTGGCTCCCCAACCTTCACCCAAGGCATCTGTGGTTAGAGTCTGGGAGGGGGGAGGAAGAAAGAAAGGAACTCCCCGAAGCAGGTTCTCTCGAGTCATCCACCATTGCAAGTCTCAGAGCATCAGTGAGAAGACTAGAACTGGGTGATCTAAGTCGTCCACCAACTGATCCCATTGGGAGCGGAATGTCCACTGAGAAACTCTCATGTGGAGCCGAGCGTGAGGGACTGTTGGAATAGCAGCCACCATGAGCCTGAGAAGTCGAAGGACTGATCTTGCACTGACCCGCTGCGGCTGGACAACAGACTTACTTGAGTCTGGAGGGTGGACGCCCGGTCCGGTGGCAGGAAGGCCCTGCCAATGGTCATGTCTAAAACCACCCCTATAAACTGTAGTCTCTGAGATGGGATCAAGTGAGACTTGGAATGGTTGATGGTAATACCCAGGCAGGCAAAAACCTGCTGGGTAAGGGCGAGGCAGTGCAGGAGTTCCTCCCTGGATGAGGCCGCCAGGAGCCAATCGTCCAGGTACGAGAAAACCTGCACCCCCTGAGTAAGCAGGTAGGCTGCCACCACCGCAAGGCATTTGGTAAATACTCGGGGAGCCGAGGATAGGCCAAAAGGAAGTGCCTTGAACTGGTAGTAGTCCCCCTGGAATGCAAAACGAAGATATTTGTGGTGAGACGGGTGAATGGAAATGTGCAGGTAAGCATCCTGCATATCCAGAGCGCACAACCATTGTCCCGAATGGAGGAGGGGCAGAAGGCTCTGCAAGGAGAGCATTCTGAACCTTTTGTATTCCACAAAAAGATTCAGGAAACTGAGATCTAGAATGAGTCTTAGATCTCCCGTCTTCTTTGGGACCAGGAAGAAGTGGGAATAGTAACCCGTCCCTTGAAGATGAAGAGGGACGGGTTCTATCATTTCTTTCAGTAACAGAGCTGAAATCTCTTCCTGGACCAAGAGAAAATGTTTCCGTGAATATGACGACCTTTGGGGGGGGGTGGTGAGGTGGTTTCTGTAGAAACTCTATTGAGTGTCCTTCTGCGATCAGCTGGAGCACCCAAGAAATGGAAATTACGTACTTACCGTAATTATTGATCTTCTTGGACAGTCTCCATCACTCATTCACACTAGTGGGATAGCACCAGAGGCACTAGGACCAAGCGGGAGCCAAAAGTTTTCTGAAGGGCCGGTGCCGAGGTAGGACCACGCACGCGCAGCACCATGAGACTGACTTGCGCCTGTGTAGGCTATCTCAGCGTCGACCCTCCAACCACCTCAGTACCTTTTCGACCAAGGAGCTGCAGCGTAACTAATGAGAATAACTTATTCTGAGTTTCTACGCCTGACAGGGCCCAAATGGCCGTTGTAAGAAAGGTCAAAGAACAATGTCTTCACAGTCCGAACCATAGGCCATGAAGACCAGGAAAGAAAATGAGTGAACCCAGGGGATGGTGGGTGGGCGTGTGAATGAGTGATGGAGACTGTCCAAGAAGATCAATAATTACGGTAAGTACGTAATTTCCATATCTTCCTGGACTAAAGTCTCCACTCATTCACACTAGTGGGAGAGTACCAAGCTAAAATCAACAACCCTGAGTAGGGTGGTACGAGATAGGGTTCACTCAGAAAGGACAGCCAAGGACTGTCCTGTTAATAAAAAGAGCTGTCTTGTAAGAGCATCTATAACATAGTGCCTACAAGATAACACTCGAGTTGTAACTCGTCACCTTGCTGACGACTACAATGGGCAAAAAATGAAAGTCTGCCAGGCAGCCGCAACTACTCTAGGAGAGCGGCAAGAACCTGGCCTCACGATTTGATCTAGGACCAAAATTAATAGTGTCAAAGACATGCACAAATCTAATGTAAAGAACCTCAGGAACTGCAAGAGCTGGAGGTAAAGTGTACAGCTTCAGGGTAGTGTACAGGAGGAGGGACACAGCAGGACCAAGTTAGGGCTAACCCATTTGTTGAAGTGACTGAATAGTGGCAGAAGTGGCTCAATGCGGTGAGACACTACTTACTCTGGCCTCCCTGAAGGGACTAGGAAGGACTCTAGTTTGCTTTGTTGAAAAAAAAAAATCACTGCTCCGTCACGCAGTCGGAGAGGATAGCTTCGAGTTGCTACTGGCACAGGACCAGTGCACAGGAACTGAAGGTGTGAATATTTAAGAAGCTACCTCAGAAAAGACCTACTTGACCAATGGTCAAGAAAGGAGCATGTCATCTGTTAAGTTGAAGCAAGCATGGAGGTAGGAATCTAAGTTCTGACTTGCTGAAGAGTCACTTCTGTTGCTGCAAGGCTCTGATCAAGAAGAAAGTCTGATTAAAAACAAAGGGACTAACAGACTGGTTAGATGCCTAGGTTTTGGAAATATCTCAGAATAAGAGAAAATTCTCTAGAGAAAAGAGGTGAGCTATACCACCGCTGGATTGAACTGCCCCCTAGGGGTAGAAGAAAACAGGTACTCTTTATTGAGGTTTAGAGACGACCACCTCAGGGTTGAGGTGGAACCTGATCAGATCCATGTGTGGTATCAGGAAATTCCAACTAGGCCCTGTGCTGTGATAATTCTGACCCCTTTTTTTTTTTTTTTTAATTATCATTAGTCCGAGCCTGACAAGGTTGCTGGCTGCTATTTGGCAAGGATTGCCTGATACAGAAATGACAAGGATGTCATCCCTCCGAGGAGCAAGAGGAGCCTGAGGATCCATAACTGAACCCTTGACTGGACTAATAATAGCTAGACAGATGTTAACCACCTGTGGCGAAGCAGCCACCAGAGGGGCAGCATCAAAAGAGGGCTGTATACCCCATCAAAGGAGCGGAACAGTCTGTGTGGCTCCCGACCATTGAATTAAAATGTTCCAAAGAGTGTAATTGTCTTGTCCACTGAAAAAGTCGAGACACAGAGGTATATGGTCCACAGATCCAGTCTGAACACTATGGTGGACCCCATAAATGAGGAACTACTAAAAGAGCTTGCATCACAGACTCTGATGATAGAGAGGCATGTCTTTCAGTATATAAAATGAGTCATCCGCTGTATCACTGACCAGAAGGACAGGGAGACTCATCTAGATGCCTTTCTACCACAGAAGGACCCCAAAAGAGGTCTAGGTCAGAGCCACTAGAGACTCCACCACCAGGAAGGGTGTCGAGGAGCTTGGCACCATGTAGGGGGCTGAGAAAGTGCTGAGCAGAATGAGAGATTCCGCTGACAGAACAGAAGAGAAGAGTCCCATCAGCGGAAAACCGCTGGATGAGGAGACCCGATGCAGACTGCCACCCACTAAAATGTGTGGAAAATAATCCGCAGAATAGGACTTCATTCCACAGAAACATCCCACCATAAGTCCTGCAGAAGAGAGGTCTGCAAACAGAGATCTTTCCCTAGTTCTGTCAGACAGCACCAACTGGCACCCCTGCGGCACCAGCATCACTCGTGGCACAGGAGGGCACCAAGCAGTACCTATGCCAACCTGAGAGACACCAGAGGACACCCACGGTGGAACCCACAGGTATCCTCAGTACCAACAGCAGCAATGGCACGCAAGGGCACCCCCGACGCCCATGGCACCCATGGTACCATGGCACCCAAGAAACCATGGCACCAATGGGCACTCATGGCACCCATGGCCCATTGCCACCCCCGGGTGCAAGGCACCACCCACAGGTGCCCGGCGCATCTGTGGCACCACCCACGGGTGCACGGCACCACCTGTGGCACCCACGGGTGCACAGTGCCACCCACAGGTGCACTGCACTGCCCGCGCATGCCTGGTGCTGCCTGCAGCACCCACGGGTACCCGGTGCCACCTGCGGCACCCATGGGTGCCTGGGGCCACCCACGGCACCACCCATTGGTGCCCGGCACCACCCGCAGCACCCACGGGTGCCCGTGGGCATCCGTGGCACCGTGAGACACCCACAGCACCACTAGCGGTGCTGGCAATGAAGCACCCATGGTGCCGAGCGCGGCACCCAGTGCAGCGTGAGCCACGGCGCCGACCGCGGCACCGAGCACGGCACCGAGCCACGGCACTGACTGCAGCACTGGGCATGGCACCGACCGCGGCACCAAGCCACGGCACCGAACCATGGCACCAATGCCAAACCAGTGGCATGGCACCGGACCGGCGGTGCCACCAAGGTGTTGGGAACAGCGCCAGAAAAAACACAGTGGAAAGCCAATGGAAAAGATGGAGAAAGGTGGTGCCCATGCCGGCCCCAGCTTGGAAAAGGAAGAGGGGGGTAGGCAAGAGGGGCTGACACGATGGCGAAGGCACCAAGAGGGCACCGCACTCATTCTGATCCAATTGACCTGGCTCCGGTCCAACGGCTCTGAGGCCCGGAGGCCCCAAAACCAGGAACACAACCAGGAAAAAAGGAATTCAAACCCCCTGCTCCACAGGAGCGGCCCAGAGGTGAAACTGCTCAGTGGAACTCCAACGAGGACAGAGATAGAGTCTGGAGTCGAGTATGCAGCCGTTAGGAGCAGGGCCAAGGGGAACCCACGAAAGTCGGTTCAGGCCTATCGCCCCTACCAACGAACAATCCTCATGCAGACATACCAATGGGCAACTTCGAGCGGCACCAATTCTTCTTCTCCAACGAAGAAGAAGAGCTCGAGGCTAAGCGGAGCCGGATCCCCGCACCGCCAGATTCGTGCTTCGTGGACTGTCCTCCCCTCCGAGCATAGGACTGTCCATAGTCAGACCCTCCCCCGTTCCTTAAGGGTGGCAGACCGGGCACAGCCCCTCTGCCATAACAACTTTCAAACGAAGTCTTCCTACCGTCACCACTACCGTCTAAGGATGACTCCGTGGATGGCAGGAAAGAATTTATTTTTCTTCATAATCTTCTTGTTCGTAAAATAAAAAATTACTACTAAATAGTTAAATTAAAACGTTTAAATTAAACACTAAAAGCTGCTGTCGTATAGATGAAAACTTTGACTCCGGCAGATGAGCGACGTCGACATCCAAGCGCACATGACGGTGGGAGAAAAGGAACTGAGGCAGTTGGAGGGTCGATGCCGAGATAGCCTACACAGGCGTGAGTCAGTCTCGCAGTGCCGCGCGTGCGTGGTCCTACCTCGGTGCCAGCCCTTCAGAAAATTTTTGGCTCCCGCTTGATCCTAGCGCCTCCGGCCCTATCCCACTAGTGTGAATGAGTGATGGAGACTTAGTCCAGGAAGATTCTGATGTTATCCTCTCCCAGCCTGGAAGGTGGAGGGAAAACCTCCCTCCTACCAGTTCCTCCGGAGAGTCCGGCGGCTGTGGGAGAGGAGAGGAGTCAGGTGGTTGTGGGGCAGCGCCGCAGCTGAAGCACCCGCTGCTTTTTTGGGCGGGAGGGCTTAGCAGCTGTGGGGGCCCGATGTTTTGTGGCCCGCTTTCCCTGAGGTTTCGCCTTGGGCCGATTCCATCTGTGAAAAGGACGGCACTGCGGCTGGTGGGGATGGTACATACAGTCAATGGACTTTAGAGCCATCCCCTTCTCCTGCAAATTGGTGATGATGTCCTTGACATCACCACTGAAAAGCACTGACCCCCGGAAGAGCGCTTCCTGGATAGCGGACTGCACTTCCGGGACCAACCCTGACACACGGAGCCAAGCGTGATGATGTAAGCCTACGGCAAAAGCTGAGCTCCGTCCAGCAGTGTCCACTGCATCATAGGTCGCACGAATAATGTGCCAACTGGCCGAATGTGCAGCGCGGACAAGATCAGCCAACTCCTGCTTGACCTGAGAGTCCGGCAGGGAGTCCAATTTGGCTTCCACCTGAGTAAGAATGGCCTTCTGGTAATCCCCCATATGACCGACATAGTTCAGGGCCCTGATCCCCAGCATGGAAGAAGCAAAAATCTTCTTACCATACTGGTCCAGTAGGCGGGATTCTTTGTCAGGTGGCGACGAGCTAAGGTGTTTTGGGTTAGCCGACCGGCTGTGAGCAGCTCTAATCACTACTGAGTCAGCATGAGGGTGAGAATCTAAAAAGTCAGCACCCTCGGGAGCCTGGTATAGCCTGTTCAAATTCCGCGGAAGTGGGGCTAGAGCCGAAAGCTGTTTCCAAATGGTGGTAACAAGGTTGGCATGAGGCTCGATCCAGGGTGGCACCAAGGTAGGAGCTGTCATGGGCAGATCCAGATGCTCGACAAGTTTCATCCGCTGAGGGTCTGGTTCCAAAGATTGCCACTGATGTACCTCCTGGATTTTGCTTAGCAACTCCATAAAGGAAGGATCTTCTGGAGGCAACTTCGGAGGAGTCCTTGGCCTGGGCTTTGATGGAGAGCGTGGCTCGTTGTCCCTTTCACAGCAGCCGTTGGAAGAGTCCGAGGGGGAAGAGGAGGAAGAAGAAGAAGAAAAAGACTCCCTTTCCTGACCCGGGGGAGGAACGAACCCCTTGGGAAGCCCTCGAGGAAGCGTGTCCTGCCCCTCTCTGGACCCAGAGGGATTAGCTCTGGTGTCAGGAGGTGGTGAGGGAGTGTGTCGCCGTGAACGTACGGGAACTGGGACCAGCACCGTCGTCGGTAGGTGACTTTCCACCTCTCTGGTGAGCTGAGCCTTGGCCTCAGCCCACCAGGAGGCCAGAGTCTCCTGCAAATCCACCGGCGGATGAGGGGGTGGTGGTGGAGGAGGGGGATAAGGGTATGGACTATATCCATACAGAGAGTATCCGAAACCCGGCGGCGGAAAACCAGGCGTTGGGTATTGTGGCGCCGGATACTGTGGCATCGGGAAGACTGGCCTCGGGTACTGTGGTGCCGGATACTGTGGTCCCGGATATGATGGCGTCGGATAGGATGGTGGGTACCCGGGAGCCAGAGGAGCTGCCGGAGCAGACGGCCCGGTCAGAGGCCTCACGGGCGGGTCCAGGTTGGAAGGCCCGGAGGGCGGAGGGCCCGGCATCGGGGCGACATCCGGGAGCAGGATGTCGGCTGGAATCGGTAAAACTGGCGTCAGGGCCAGCTTCAGAGGTCTCGGTGTCAGAGGTACCAGCGTCAGAGCCGGTGTCCGGGGAACTGACGTCAGATCCGGCGGACCCACAGGTGGGCGGTCTGACGGAGGCGGAACCCCAGCATCACCCAGGGATGGAAGAGAAAAATTCCTGGGGTCAGGCTGGGGAGACTCCAGGGTCCCCGGAGGCAGTGAAGTCTGCGGGGAGCCGGGATGATGGACGGGGCGCCCGCATTGGCTCTTTTCGCTGGAACGGACGCCGGACGTAACTGACGTGTGGTTTTTCAGCGGATCCAGGAGGGCGCTTGGAGAAGCTGGCGTCCGACTTACAGTACCCATAGCCGGAGGCAGACCGTGATGGAGGAATGGCCTGGTCCAGTGGAAGAGGGGCCGTGCGCCTCCCCGAAGGGTCGTGCAACTTACCAGCCTTCTCCACGCCGGACGCTGGAGGAGCCAATGTCTGGCTTACGGAGCTGCCCACACCAGTAGGCCGCGAAGCTATGGCTGTACCGTGGGCGGAGGCCTCCGATAGCCCAGAGACGCACGAAGGGCCCGAGTGCGAGGCAGACAGGTGGGCTGATGATGCGTCAGAAGCCTCTGAGGCGGCCATCGAGGAGCAGTCCCTCAGAGGGGACATTACCTGAGGCTCGGTGACTCCTGAGGGGGTCACAGTGGAGGAGCCCTTGCCCTGGTGCCTCTCCTTGTCTTTTTTCTTCCAATGGCCTTCGGGGGAAGTGGATGCCTGTCGCAGTTTTTTGAGTTCCTTCTCCATGGAGCTCATCTTTTTCTTCAGAATGTGGGCTTCCAGGGACTGCTGCCACCTTTTCCGGGTAGCCGCGTTAAAACTGAGGCAGTGCTGGCACTTCTCAACCGGGTGATTGGGCCTAAGACAGAACAGGCACAGGGTGGCGTCCTTGTGCGGGAGTTGGAGGCGCCGCACGAGTCGCACTTATTTTTGTGCTCGGAGGGTGTAGGGGACGACATACACTGACGGATGTACTGATGATTGAAGCAAAAAAGCGAAAATACTCAGTAAAAAACAGACGGAGGGAGGCTGATGAGTGAAGAACTTTTCCGCGAGGCGCTGCACGAGCTAACGGTGGGAAAGAACTGGAAGGCGGGTGTCAGGGACCACCCCTTTATACCGACGTCTCCTGACGCTGGTCACCTGACATGGGGGGGTCCCTCGCCAGGGACTGCTAGCTAGAAATTTTTCCGTGAGGTGGTCCTACCACCTGCCGATGTCTGTCCTATATGTAATTATCTACTGCAAGAGCCCTCTCAAAGTAAGATCAGAATTTACATCCAGATCAGTCTCATTTCCTCAACTCCTTGTCCGGAGGGCAGGTGCTCAGGTGTTTAGGTTTGGCAGAGCAGTCAGAGTCAGCTTTGGGATGGATGCTGAGGTGGTCTTTTCCTTCAGCAGTGTGATAAAATCTGTCAGCCTTTCTGGAGATGGCAGCTAGAGAAGAAGACTATTTCCAGATAGTGGAGGTCAAGTCCTTATCAGGGCGTATCCATGGGGCAATGAGTGTTGGAGACTGATTCACCTAAATAAAGGTGCTTAGCAAGCCTCTGACATTGAGGATCTTGTTCCTTGGTCTTCCAGTTGTATGCCTCCTGAATCGTTCTGAGGAGCTCCATCAGGGGAGGGTCCTCTGGAGGGGATTTGGAGGATTCCTTCGGCTTAGGTTTCTCTGGAATAGGGGACTCATAATCTGAGCCCAATGGAGAGGAGGCTGACTCTGATTCTGATGTCGGACTACTGTCAGATCCTCCAGCCTTGGTAAGTGGAATCTCAATGGCCACCGGGAGCCCCTGGAATGGTCAGGCAAAGTGATGGTCTCATGAGACCTACCGGAGGTTGATGGGTGAGACTTCACCGATGAGAGACCTTCTCGTCGGTTCTGAGGGAACCGTTGAAGGGGTAGCCACTGGCTGATGTCTGCCCAGTTCAGAGGCAAATTGTGTCTTGGCTTTGTTCCACTAAGAGTTTAACATCGCCTGCAAGTCCACCTGAGGCTGGGGTGGTGGAGGAGGCGGCTGAAAAACAGAAGCATACCCTGACAGAGGATAACCTGGTGCAGGGTAGTGAGGCATCGGGTATCCTGGTGTTGGGTACCCCGGCGTAGGATATCCCAGCATCGGATAGTTAAGCGATGGATAGCCCGGAATTGGGTACCTGGGCATCGGGTAGCCTGGTGTCAGGAACCCTGGTGATGGATACCCTCGAGAATGATAATGCGGCGCTCGGTAACCAGTCGTCAGGTAGCTCGGTGGAGGACCCATCGGAGGAGCTGAGGTACTTAGTTGGGGGCCCGATGGAGGGACTGAGGGGCCTGGATGAGGGCCCATTGGAGGGGCCAAAGGGCCTGCTTGAGGGCCTGGTAGCACATTGGCAGGACCTGGCAAAGGGAGGTCCAGCATCAGTCCTCCAGGTGGAGGGTGTAGTCGCTGAGCACAAGGAAGGCTCTGGCATCGGGTGATCTGGCATCGGCAGCGAAGTAGTGTCGATGGGAGGTCGCTCTCCCCCTTCTGGTTTTGGGTGTGCAGAGGAATCCAGAGAGTCCACCACAAGAGGTGGAGAGGGAGGCTGCAGCACAGGCAGCAACTAGTTCGGAGGCTCGACATCAGGCCTGTTGCCAGGGCCTGATGGAGGGTCCAGGGCTGGGTATTTGCCAGTGGAACCGGTGTCTGTCTTATCAGCCATGGCTGGGTGTTTGCCGGTGCAGCCAGTGCCCAACTTATTAGCCATGGCCTGGCGGTAGTCAGAGAAGCTAGCAACCGACTTATTGGCCCTGCCACTCACTTTAAACCTGGTAGTTTTGATGGGCCCAAGGATATCGGGTGTCTCCGGCTTCCTGGAGACTCCCACCGGAACTGAAACCAGCTCCGGCGGGGGCACCAATGGCTGCTCAGCAGTGGCAAAAGCAGTCTTGGGGGAGGCGCTTCCCTGGGGGAAAAGGGCACTCAATGTCCGCAGTCCCCGAGGGGAGTAGCAGGCAGGAAGGAGATCAATCCTGGTCCCGATGTCTCTTCTTATTTTTCTTCTTCTTCTTGCGATATCAATCCAGTGAAGAGGAAGAACTCCTGAGTTTCTGCAGCTCCTTCTCCATGAAGGCCATTTTTTGTTTTAAAATATGGGCTTCCTGGGCCTGTTGATGGCATTTCCGTGTGGCCTGGTTGAAGCTGTGGCAGGCCTCACAGTCCTCGGTCTTGTGTTCTGGGTCCAGGCAGAAGAGGCAGAGGGAATGGCCATCTTTGTGAGGGAGCTGAGATCCACAGGAGTTGCACTTGTTTTTATGCAAATCGGAAGGCATCGGAGATGACATACATGAAGCGTAGAAATACTAACACCCTAAGAATAAAAGAAACAAGCATTTGTCAATGCCGAATGTTGCTTGCTTGTATGTGCTGTTTAGGTATTTGGAAGTGACAGTTTCATGCCTTCCTCCCAAGACGTTCACTGTGTCTTTCCATTCAGTATTCACAGAAGAGTGGGAGGGGCAAGGGCTACAGCAGTACAGCAGTTGCCAAGGTGGTGAAGAGGTGGACAAAAGAGTCCTGCAGGAGCTCACTAAATTGAAGGTAGACAAAGCGATGGAACCAGATGGCATACGCCCAAGGATATTAACAGAACTGCGAAGGGAGATAGCAGTACCTCTGGCAGCCATGTTCACTGAGTCATTCAACATGAGTGAATTGGAGGAGGGCACATGTGGTCCCTCTACAAGTCCGCAGCAGGGAGGAGGCAGGGAACAATAGGCCATTCAGCCTCACCTCAGTAGTGGGGAAGATCATGGAGACATTGCTTAAAGAAAGGATAGTGGGGCATCTAGATGCCATGGAACAGGACCATAGACAACATGGATTCACAGTGGGGACATCATGTCAGATAAATCTGGTTGATTTATTTGACTGGGTGACAAAGGAAGTGAATCAGGGTGGGCAGCGGACAACGCACCTTGATTTCAGCAAAGCCTTTGACACCATCCCATATAGGAGGCTGATAAACTAGCTAGGTAGGCTGGACATGGGGAAAGGGTGGTAAACTGGGTTAGAAACTGGCTAACAGACAGGAGGCAGAGAGTGGTGGTAAATGGTATGCAGTCTAGGGAGAGGGCGACTAGTGGGGTGCTGCAGGGATCGGTCCTGGGGCCAGTTCTGTTCAATGTCTTCATTAGTAATATTGCAGAACATCTGAAGGAATTTTTCACCAAATTTTCAACATAGTCATTTAAGACCTTTGCTCATGAACAGTGTCACTGTGATTTTCTTAATTTATCCCGTACATTGATTTCGCACACCGACTGCCCCATTGTGCGCTACATGGGCGGAAACACGTTTTGGGTGAGATGTGAAAAATGACAGCTGTACTGTTTATAAGAAGGTGTGGCAAAATGGCAATATTGGAAATCTGGAGTGAAAATATTGAAAATTCGTGAACTTACGAGCGTGCATAGGAACTGTACAACGCATGCTCGTAAAACAGTCATTTTTGGGAATTTTTTCACCAAATTTTCAACATAGCCATTTTAACACCTGAGCTCATGAACAGTGTCACTGTGATTTTCTTAATTTGTCCCGTACATTGATCTCGCACACCGACTGCGCCATTGTGTGCTACATGGGCAGAAACACGTTTTGGGTGAGATGTGAAAAATGGCAGCTGTACTACTCATAAGAAGGTGTGATAAAATGGCAATGTTGGAAATCTGGAGTGAAAATATTGAAAATTCAGACCTGGCTGAGCGCATGAGAACTGCGAATCTATCGCTCGTAAAACAGTCATTTTTAGGAATTTTTTCACCAAATTTTCAACATAGCCATTTTAAGACCTCTGCTCATGAACAATGTCACTGTGATTTTCTTAATTTGTTCCATACATTGATTTCTCACACCGACTGCGTCATTGTGCGCTACATGGGTGGAAACACATTTTGGGTGAGATGTGAAAAATGACAGCTGTACTACTCATAATAAGGTGTGGTAAAATGGCAATGTTGAAAATCTGGAGTGAAAATATTGAAATTTGTGAACTTACGAGCCTGCGTAGGAACTGTGCAACGCGCGCTCGTAAAACAGTCATTTTTTGGAATTTTGGCACCAAATTTTCAACATGGGGTTTTTGGACCCCTTCTCATGAATGATGTCACTGTCATAGTGGTATTCAGGCCCAAAGGATGATTTCGCAGTCACTGCGTGAAATCACCCTTTGGGCCCGAATAACGCCATGACAGTGACATCATTCATGAGAAGGGGTCCCAAACCCCATGTTGGAAAATTTGAAAAAATTCCCAAAATGCCTGAGATATGCAACAAAGTTGAAACCCCCATCTAGCCCATTATTCAGCTTACCAGCATTTCCTCAGTTCGCGTCGGCTTTGAAGAGTGCAGACGTGTTCCCGGTCCACGGTCGTCGCGTAGAGTCAGGTAAGTATGGGATGAGGGGGTGTGCAGGGAGGCTGGGTGCGCAGTGGGTGGAGTGCGGAGTTGTGGGAGGGGTTGGGAGGCAGCGCCCGCGGGACCGTTTTGTTTTACAGGTTTACAAAAAAAAAAGGCGTCGTGGGACTTTTGCCACGCTGGGTGGGCTCCCAGCGTGGCACAAGGACGTTGGGGGCGTTCAGCTGATGGGGATTGGGCACCCCATCAGCCAAGGAATAGATTGCCACGCTGGGTGGGCTCCCAGCATGGCACCGACTACTAAGGGGATGCAGCTCAGCCGGCGAGGATTGGGCACCCGTCGGCTATACAGTGCATGCAGGGGCGTGCACGCCTGCTGTATCTGTGGAGGGGGGAGCTGCGCATGAGCAGCTGATATCTTATCGGTGCTCACTGAAGCGTAGCTCCCCCTTTCAACTGTATGCCACTGCATTTTGGAGCGTGTCATAGACAGCTCCAAAATGCATTGGCTTACAGGGGCCGCACCTGCCAGCACACTGACTGAATTGGAGGAGGAGGTGGAACTCCTCCGAAATCTCCGATGATGGCACTATGTTTCTTGCACATGCGTGCAAGCAAGCAACATAAAAATGAGTAGACATACTCATCCAAAATCGTGGTTGACAGTAGCAGTGATCTCCGTGAGGTCAGATGTGCACAGGTTGATGGTGGAAAAGAACTGGAGAGCAGGTGTGGGGACCACTCACTATACAGCATCACGCTGATGTCAGTCACGTGACATCAGGTGGGCAGTCCCCTGCCAGACACTGCCAGCTAAATTTTTCTGTGTGGTCCTAGCACCTGGCAGCTTAGTCCTAATGGTAATTACCTATTGCAAGAGTCCTCTCGAAGTAAGATCTACATTTCCTGGTGCAGCAAACATCACATTTTAGTTCTGATTAATAATGGAAAATTAATTATTCTTGAAGTATTAGCTGTTGCTAAGTAACTGAAATGAAAAAAATTACTCACCTTAGTAATTGTGTTTCTTCTAATGGAATCTTGCTGTATTCTGACAACCTGCAGTTAGCTCTAGCCTTTGAACTTCCCCGGAGAGTAGAGGGTTAATTTTCTATGCAGTGCATAGAACGTTGAGCTCGAGCTCCATTGAGGTCTCTGTCTGCAGCACTTTGAAACCCAACCATCAGATTCTTATGAGCAAACACTCACTGACTAACTTTGTGGAAACTGTAAAATTTTTTAACTAGCCAACTGGCAACAGAAAGTTTTGGATTCCCAAAGGACGACTCAAGTCAGGAAACCCAAAACCAAAACCTATCCAAAAATAAAAGATTATAATACAAAACACCCAGATGAAGTGGAGGCTGTGCTTGGAGCACCCCTGGGGTGTAACTCTGCGCCTGCCCACCCACTTCCCAAAAACAGGATCTGAGAGGGGAGGCGGGGAGGGAAGACAGAATACAGCAAGACTCCATTAGAAGAAACACAGTTACTAAGGTGAATAACTTTTTCTTCAAACAACATGAAGTCTTGCTGTATTCTGATGATCTTCAGACTACCAAGCAGTATCTCCATAGAGAAGGGAAAGAACCTACTTTGGGAATAGGCTCTGAAGTACTGCTGTGCCAAATCGAGCATCACTCCTAGCCTGGATATCCAGAGAGTAATGCTTGGTAAAGGTATGGACTGTTTTCCAGGTGGCTGCTTGGCAAATTTCTAAGAGAGGGATATCCCTGGCAGCATCCAGGGAAGCAGCTGTACCTCTTGTGGAATGAGCCCTCAGGCCTGAGGGTGGAATTTTTCCCAGTTTCTCATAGCAGAATTGTATACAAGAAACAATCCACCTGGCAACAGTTCTCTTGGTGGCAGGTTTGCTCTTTCCCACTTCCCCATAAGTGAGGAACAGCTGCAGGGAATCAAACCTGTGACCCATTGTATGCTCTATATAGTAGCTGAGGGATCTTTTAACATCTAAACTGTGTAGCCTCCTCTCTCCTGAGGAAGAATGATCAGTGAAGAAAACAGGGAGAGACATAGATTGATTTAAATGGAAGTCTGAAACCACTTTGGGCAGTAACCTCCTATTGGTTCTAAGGACCACTTTATCTCTATGAAAGAAGATAAAATCAGGTTCCACTGACAGGGCTTGAAATTCACTGATACGTCTGGCAGAGGTAATGGCTACCAAAACACAGTTTTCCCTAGTCAAGTACTTAAGCTCTGCTGAGGACATAGGCTCAAATTGGGGTTGCATAAGTTGAGCAATGCAAACATTTAAGTCCCAGGCAGAGGCAGGATCCCTAAAGGGAGGATTGGTATGAAGCAATCCCTTGAAAAATTTACAGAATACAGGGTGAGAGGACAGTGAGGAAGGCTTTCCCACTGACAGAAAATCAGAAACAGCTGACAAGTGTACCTTGAGAGTAGCTGGTCTGAGGCCTAGGCCATTAAGATGGACCATATAATACAGAACTGTAGGCAATTCAGCAGTGTCTGGAGATATATGCTTCTTGGAACACCAAATGCTGAATCTTTTCCATTTGGAGTCATAAGTCTTTCTGGTGGCAGGCTTTCGAGAGGCTTTGAGAATATCCAGAACCCCTTGGGACAGATGCAAATCTGCATACTCGAACTCTTCAAGAGCCATGCCTTGAGATTGAGAGACTGAAGATTGGGGTACCAAATCCTCCCCTGAGAGGAGGTTAACAGGTTGTAATTCCTGGGAAGTGACAGAGAAAGATGGACTGCTAGGGACTATAAGAGGGGGTACCAGGACTGCCTGGCCCAATCTGGAGCAATCAGAATCACTTTGCAGGGTTGTAACTTTACCTTGACCAAAACCTTAAACAGTAGAGGAAAGGGAGGGAAGGCATAGATAAATTTCCCTTGCCAGTTCAACATCAGAGCATCCAGAGGGACTGAGCCCAAGACTGGGGGTCTGCAACAAAACAGAGGAAGTTGATGATTGTCTGGGGCTGCAAAGAGATCTATCTCCGGAGTGCCCCACCTTGAAAAAATCACTTTCAACACCAGAGGGTCCAGGGACCATTCGTGATGGCCCTGGGAGATCCTGCTCAGTGCATCTGCTAGTACATTGTCCTTCCCTGGAAGGTGGACTGCTATCAGAGAGGTCTGCAGAGAATAAGCCAGGGACCACAATTTCATGGCTTCTATGCACAAGGCCATGGACCGAGTGCCTCCCTGCTTGTTGATGTATGGTATTGTCTGTTCTGACCTGAACCACCTTGTTCTGCACAGACTGAGAGAAAGCTTGCAGGGCCAGGAAAAACTGCCCTGAGTTCCAGAAGATTGATATGAAGAAGGGATTCCTGAGGGGGACCACAGTCCCTGAGCTGTGAGAGCCCCCAGATGGGCTCCCCACCCCAAAATGGAAGCATCCATGGTAAGGACCACCGAATGAGACTGAGTGACAAATGGGACCACTTGCCTTAAATTGTCCTGATCCTGCCACCATTGAAGAGCTTGAATCAGTGTCTGTTTGGTAAGAGGATCCTTCCTTTGGGACCAAAAGGCCCTCAGATGGAACTGAATGTCCTTCATCTGAAATCTTGCCCCTTGGACCACTGCTGTGGAAGCTGCCATGTGGCCCAAGAACTGAAGGAAGTGCCTTGCTGGTCAGGACACCTGAAGGCTGAAGGAAAAAGCCAATTCTATAAAAACTCTTGCCCTTTCCAGGGGAAGAAAGGCTCTTGCTTTGATAGTATCTAGCTCTGCCCCTATAAAGGTAAGAAGCTGCACTGGTTCGAGAACTGACTTGGGGAGGCTGAGAAGCAATCCCAGGGAAGTGAGCACTTGCTGAGTCACTTGCAGGTCTGACTTGACTTGGTCTGGAGACTGACCCACTATGAGCCAGTCATCCAGATATGGAAAAATGGAAATCTTTTGCCTTCTTAGAAAGGCAACTACTACTGCCAGGCACTTTGTGGAAACCCTTGGAGCTGCTGTTAGACCAAAGGGGATTGCTTTGAACTGATAATGGCCTGAGGGCAACTTGAACCTGAGGTACTTTCTGTGGCAGCACCTGATAGGGATGTGCAAGTAGGCATCTTTGAGGTACAGGGAGGCTAGCCAGTTCCCTGGCCTTAGGGAGGGAAGAAAAAATTACTCACCTTAGTAATGTTGTTTCTTCTAGTGGAGTCTTGCTGAATTCTGACATATGCAGTGATCACCGACCTTTGAACTGCCCCAGAGAACAAAGAGTTAACTTTCCATGCAGGGCATGGAACGCTGAGCTCGAGCTCGGTTGAAGCTTCTGTCTGCTGTTGTTTAAACTCCAACCATCAGATGTTTATGAGCTATACTCACTGGGCGTTCTGTGTGGAAATTGTAAACTCACACTAGCCAACTGGCAACTAAATTTGATAAAAAAAGGGGTTTTTTGGTTTCAAAGCAAAGACTTAAGTCAGGAAACCCAAACAACAAAACACAACACACACCCAAAGTAAAGGAGGGTGAAAAAGGGGCACCCCTAGGGTGCCAACACTGCTCCTGCCCACTCACATCCCAAAAAACAGGTTCTGAGAGGGGAGGCAGGGAGTCAGAATACAGCAAGACTCCACTAGAAGAAACAACATTACTAAGGTGAGTAATTTTTCTTCAAACAACATGAAGTCTTGCTGTATTCTGACATATCTGAACTATCAACCAGTACCTCCAGGAGGAGGACAGAACCTCCTTGGGGAATAGGCTCTGAAGTACTGCTGTGGCGAGCATCACTCCTAGCCTGGATATCCAGAGAGTAATGCTTGGTGAATGTATGGACCGTTTTCCAGGTGGCTGCTTGACAGATTTCTGTGATAGGAATATCCCTGGCAGCAGCCAGGGAAGCAGCTGTACCTCTAGTAGACTGAGCCCTCAGGCCTGAGGGTGGGGTTCTACCCAATTTCTCATAGCAGAATTGTATACAAGAGACAATCCACCTGGCAATAGATCTTTTAGTGGCAGGTTTGCCCTTACTGACCTCTCCATATGTGAGGAACAACTGGAGGGATTCAAACCTGTGACCCTTGGTGCGCTCTGTGTAGTAGCTGAGGGCCCTTTTAACATCCAAGCTGTGCAACCTCCTCTCCAGAGGAGGAATGGTCAGTGAAGAAAACAGGGAGATACATAGACTGATTAAGGTGGAAATCTGAAACCAACTTAGGCAAAAACGTCCTGTTAGTTCTTAGGACCACTTTATCTCTATGGAAAGAGATGAAATCAGGCTCCACTGACTGGGCTTGCAATTCACTGAAACACCTGGCAGAGGTAATGGCTACCAAAAACACAGTTTTCCAAGTCAAGTACTTAAGCTCTGCAGAGGACAAAGGCTCAAATGGTGGTTGCATAAGCTGAGCAATGCAAACATTAAGGTCCCAAGCAGGAGCAGGGTCCCTGAAGGGAGGATTGGTGTGCAACAATCCCTTGAAGAATTTGCAAAATACAGGATGGGCTGATAGAGAAGAGGGCTTGCCTACTGACAAAAAAGCAGAAACAGCTGCCAAGTGTACTTTGAGTGTAGCTGGTCTGCGTCCCAAGCCATTGAGATGAAACATAGAGTCCAGGACTGTAGGCAACCCAGCAGATTCTGGAGAAATATGCTTACCAGAGCACCAAATAGTGAACTTTTTCCATTTGGAGTTGTAAGTCTTTCTGGTGGAAGGCTTTTGAGAAGCCCTAAGAATATCCAGAACACTTTGAGAGAGGTGCAGATCAGCAAACTCTAACTCTTCAAGAGCCAGGCCTTGAGATTGAGAGATTTGAGATTCAGATACCAAATCCTTCCCTTAGAGGATGTCAACAGGTTGTAATTCCTGGGAAGAGACAGGGGAAGGTGGACTGCTAAGGACAGCAACAGTGGATACCAGGGCTGTCTGGACCAGTCTGGAGCGATCAGAATCACTTTGCATGGTTGAGACCTGATCTTGACTAGCACCTTGAACAGGAGAGGCAAGGGGGGGAAGCATACAGAAACTTCCCTTCCCAATTGAGAACCAGAGCATCCAGGGGGACTGAGCCCAAGACTGGGGGTCTGCAGCAAAAGAGAGGAAGTTGGTGATTGTCTGGGGCTGCAAAAAGATCTATCTGTGGAGTGCCCCATCTGGAGAAAATCACTTTTAAAATTAGGGGATCTAGGACCATTCGTGGTGGCCCTGAGATATCCTGCTGAGAGCATCTGCTAGGACATTGTCCTTCCCTGGGAGGTGAACTGCTGTCAGAGAAGTTTGCAGGCAATAGGTCAGAGACCACAACTTCACTGCTTCTCTGCACAAGGCCGTAGACCGAGTGCCTCCTTGCTTGTTGATGTACCACATTGTGGTGGTATTGTCTGTTCTGATCTGGACTACTTTGTTCTGAACAGACTTGGAAAAAGCTTGCAGTGCCAGAAACATTGCTCTGAGTTCCAAGAGATTGATGTGAAGCAGAGATTCTTGAGGTGACCACAGCCCTTGGGTGGTAAGATCCCCCAAGTGGGCTCCCTAGCCCAAGAGGGAGGCATCTGTGGTGAGGATTAGTGAATGAGACTGAGTGACAAAAGGAACTCCCTGCCTTAAATTGTCCTGATCCTGCCACCATTGCAAAGCCTGGATCAGGGTTCGAGTCACTGGGACTAGTTTGGTAAGGAATCCTTTCTCTGGGACCAGAAGGCTCTCAAATGGAACTGAATGTCCTCATCTGAAACTGCCCCTTGGACCACTGCTGTAGAGGCTGCCATGTGGCCCAGGAGCTGCAAGAAGTGCCTTGCTGGTCGAGACACCTGAAGGGTGAAAGAGGCCAGTTCTATTAGTGTCCTTGCCCTGTCCAGGGGAAGGAAGGCCTTTGCTCTTATCGTATCCGGCTCCACCCCTATAAAGGTGAGGAGCTGTACTGGCTCCAGAACTGACTTTGGAAGGTTTAGGAGGAATCCTAAGGAAGTGAGCAGTTGCTGAGTTATCTAAAGATGTGACTTGACTTGGTCTGGAGACTGACCCACTATGAGCCAGTCGTCCAGGTATGGAAAGATGGAGATCTTTTTTCTCCTTAGGAAAGCAACCACTACTGCCAGGCACTTTGTGAACACCCTTGGGGCTGATGTTAGACCAAAGGGCATTGCTCTGAATTGATAGTGGCCTGAAGGCAACTCGAACCTGAGGTACTTTCTGTGGGAGCACCTGATGGGAATGTAAAAATAGGCATCTTTGAGGTCCAGGGAGGCTAGCCAGTCCCCTGGCCTTAGAGAGGGCAGAATTATCCCAGAGTCACCATTTTGAATTTTGGCTTTAAAAGGTGCTTGTTTAGATATCTCAGATCCAGGATGGGCCGCCATTCTCCTGTCTTTTTGGGGGTTAGGAAGTACCTGGAGTACAATCCTTTGCCCCTGTGTAAGGTAGAAACCCTTTCTATGGCTCTGAGAGCCAAGAGGGAAGAAACCTCTGCCTCTAGGGCAAGGGTCTCTGATGGATTTGCAGGTGGAAAGGATCTGGTTCTCGTCTTGGGAAATTTTTTGAAGCTGAGAACCAGTACCTGGCTTACTACTTCCAGGACCCACCGGTCTGATGTTAAAGACTTCCAGTCCTGGACAAAGTAAGCCAGCCTGCCCCCTACAGGTATTGGAGAATCGGCCCGGGCAGACCCATCAGGATGTTTGCTTGGCAGGGGCTTTAGGCTGAAGGGTGGAAGCAGGCCTGCTCATACCCCGTCTGCCTCTCCCTCTAAAGAACTACCTCTGAGCAAAAGCAGAAGAGGAGTCCTGGGCTTGGTAAAAAGGCCTTTGAAGGGCCTGCCCCTGCCCCTGGAATGCTGCCTCTGAGGAGTGGCTTGCCTTTCTTTGGCCTGAGCACTCCTGTAGGTAGTCCTATACTTGTCCATCTTCTTAATGTAGTTCTCTGTCTGCTCCCCAAACACAGAATTACCAATGACAGGAAAATCCATGGCCTTAGCCTGGGTATCCTGTGATAGGCTAGTACATCTGAGCCAAGCCATCCTCCGAAGGGCCACAGATGTAGCCATGACTCTAGATGTAACATCATTGGAGTCCACAGCAGCTTGAAATTGCACCTTGGATGCCACAATCCCATCAGCAGCCACCTCCTCCAGCTCCTTGGCCAGCTGGGGGGAGGCCTGTTTAACCAGTGCCAGTACAGTGTTCTACCTGGACTTCTGGTACCTGGCTGTATAGGCCATATAATTAGCCTGCCTGAGTCCCAAAGAGGATACCATATACTGTTTCTTTGCCAAGGCATCCATCCTCCTGGAGTCTTTATCTGGGGGGTGTGAAGCCAAGGGAACATTAGCCCTGTCACAGGCTGCAGCCTGCACAACCCCAACATGGCTGCATTGTTGATAGAAAAACTCCATGTCAGAGCCTGATAAGGTATACCTCTTGTCCATTCTTTTATCAACAGGAGGTACAGAATTTGGAGACTTCAAAATTTTTTGTGTCTGTTTCCCAAAAGATTTGTGTAGGGTGATAGACAGCCTCCTGGACTCTGGGATGTCCATAATTTCAACAAAATCAGGCTCCTCTTGATCCTCTGTACCCTCCTCCATAGGGAGCTGGAGGGTTTCAGCCACTTTTCTGTAGAACAGAAAGTGGGGACGGGACTCAGAGAGTCTAGGAGGGGAAACACCAGATAAGTCTGTCTGGGGAGATGTCCGGTTCAAGGGGCACATCCAGACTTTCTGCTCTATCATACTCATCATCTTGCTCATCATCCCCCTCCTCCTCAAATTCTGGTTCATAAAAATCTTCAGGGGCATAACCCTGAACCGGAGGAACAGACCGAATTGAACCCCTAGCTAACGGAGCCGGGTCGGAAGGAACCGGACAAAGCAATTCAACAATCCGAATCGCTCGGGCAATCTCATCAGTGGTCAGAACATGAACCTCTGGATCCGAAGCAGATGATTTGTCTTTCCTTTTCCTTTTAGTAGGAACCTATCCCTCAGGATCGGCTCTCCTCTTGCCTGAAGAAGTATCGCCCTGGTTAGAGGGCACTCCTTCTGGTTCGGTCGGAACCGAACCGGGTTGGCGATCTGGGTCAGTGGACTTCTCAGCCTCCTTTTCCCTAAGTCTACCTAATCTTTTTTCAAGGGTAGACTTAGAAAAGTTTTTACATATTTGGCAGTCTGTACTGAGGTGGTCAAACCCCAGACAATAAACACAGGTGGTGTGGGGATCGGCCATAGCAAAGACCTCTCCACACTCACTGCAGTGTTGAAACCCAGTGGGCCCGTTTTTTTGGGGGGGTTTCTCAGACATGGCCAACCTAACCAAACTTACCCTTTTTTCGGCAACTGCCAGGCAAGACTCCCTTATCGGTTTCTAACAGTGTTACGGGTATTGGAAAAAAACATTAAAACACGTTTTTTTTAAAGCTGATAAGGAAAGGAAAACACACAGATTTCAAATATGTTGGATTGGTTCAGCCGAACCGAGCAAGAAAAGTTTTTACAATTTCCACAAATAAACCAGAACTACTACCTAAAGTACTTACTGTACCGCAGACAGAGCCCTGAACCGTAATTCTACGGAAGTTAAGCAGAAAAACCGACACTTTAACCGACTTTGAACCAAGCAGAAGGAGAAATCTCCGGAGCGACTGTTCAGTGGTGAGTAAAGAATCTGGCGGTTGGGTTTCAAAGTGCTGCAGACAGAGACCTCAGCTGAGCTCAAGCTCAACATTCTATGTACTGCATAGAAAATTAACCCTCTACTCTCTGGGGCTGTTCAAAGGCTGGAGCTAACTGCAGGTTGTCAGAATACAGCAAGACTTCATGTTGTTTGAAACACACTGTAATCACAAAGAAGAATAAATTATCATACCTTCCAAGTCTCCCCATTTTCAGGAAGCTTTCCTGATATTGCTATTTTTTATTTTGTCCTTGTGCTTGTGCAAAGCGAACATAATTATTGGTATGATAGTGGGTTTTGAGAGGTATATCACTACTGGTCCAATGCAGAGCAGTCTGCAAGGGGCTTATCAGTGTCAGACCAATCATCAGCCAGGATGATTATAACACTGTTCTGGTCTTGCTGGATGAAAACTTTGTGCAGTTCAAAGAAAAGAGTCACCGAGGACCTGGCCCGTTGGGCATGGCGGCGATTTCCGCTTGACGCCAGTGACCGGAGTTGAGGGCGGACCCGGGTCGTCGGAAGGCAGCTAGGGGAGAGGATAGAGCATCCTCAGGGACAGCTCTCCTTCTCCGGAGGCGTGGGAAGTGCTTGGCGCACTGGGGGCTCCTAGTGGAGGCTAGGGGACCCCAGGTGACCGACGGAGCCAGGTCTGTGGCGGGGGCAGGCAACTGCGTCATTGCATGTCCCGCCTCCGTGGGACAAAACTTGAGGCGAGGGCAGCGTGCATATGGCAGCCCTCCCAGGAGGACCTCGGAACACCACTGCCGCTGTGGATCCCCGACTAGATATAAGGCCCGTGAGTGCAGGTGAAGGTGGCCACGGCCCCGCCCTCCGGGGGACAAGCCGGGGGTGACTGGGGATCTCAGCAGCCATAGGCGGTGGTGGAGGTCCCCGGGGTGCCGTGACAAGGGCAGAAGTAATACGGAGCCCAGCCTGGAAAAAATAGTAAATAAAAAAAGGAAAAAGAAAAGAGTCACCCGAATCATAGGGCAGTTCTTTCCTTTGCTCTGCATAATGCCACCTAGCAAACAGACTTGATCTGTGTTGAGATCAGCCTGCTGTGGCTCCCCCCAATGTAAAAACATTCCCTCCCACCCTCTGCCAAGTATCCCTCCCAGCTCTCATTGCTTTCCCCTTCTTAAGTCCTTCTTAAATTTCCGACACCCAGGTGCCCAATCCCCCACCCCACCTGTTTTCAGTGTGTGACACGAAGGAGCCCATCCCTGGTGTCACCAAATATAACATCAGCACTGGGGTGCCCAGTCCCCAGTGTTGGTACTTGAAATAAAGAAAACCATCCCTCATAGTTTTTTTGTTTTTTTTGGTTTTATAGATCCTGTAAAAAAAGAAAAACGTCCATCAATGTCTGTTGCCACTGCTAGCACACTGCTGCTGTTTTTCTTCCCCCCACCCAACCCTCTCACTCAGCATCCACCACTCCACACGCCCCACCCCTTTTAGTTTTCCAACAATGGGGTGCCCAGTCCTCTGTTTTGGCTACTACCCCCCACCCTACCTGTTTTCACTGTGCGACACTGGGGAGCCCACCCCCAGTTCTGCCAAACATAACACTGACACTGCAGTGCCCAATCCCCGGTGTCAGTACCTGAAATAAAGAAAACCATTCCTTGTAGTCATTTTATTTTTATATATCCTGTAAAAAAGAAAAACATCCATCGATAATGTGCTGCCGCCACCAGCTCATCGCCACTGTTACCTGCTCCCACCTGACCCTCCTACTTAGCACTCCTACCTCTTACTTACCTACCAAGATCCAACACTGTAATCCTCTCTGTACTGGAGACATGTCTTCACTCTTCAACGCCAGACTGGAACTGAAGAAATCAGATATGTGGTTCAATGTATTTCAATGGATTTTGAACTTGTCCTCATGCTTTATCATTTTTTAAGATTTTTTTTCCCCAGATTTTTAACATGGTCTTTTTGGAACCCCACCTCATGAACAATGGCGGTGAAATTGTGCAAATCCGTCCTGAAAGGTGATTCTGCGGTTGCTGTGTGAAATCACCTTTCGGGCAGGAACTAAAAAGTTTCTCTGTCCTTGTTCATAAGGTGTCACCATAAGAAAACTATGTTGTAAATTTCTGGTCAAAATATTAAAAAGCAACAAAGTTATGAGCATACACTGACATTTTTCAACATATGCTCTCAACTTTGATCACTTTCAATATTTTGAGCTCAAATTTTCAACATAGACAATTTCTTCACACCACCTCATCAATGTGACAGCTGTCAATTTTCAAATCCTGGCTAAAATGTCTTTTCTCACTTGTGGCACAAAATCACCTTTCAGGCAGGATTTGAAAATTGTGTTTGCCCTTCTTCATGAGGTGGGGTCATAAGAAGGCTATCTTGAAAATGTAAGGTAAAAATATTAAAAAATAACAAAGTTATGAATGTACCTCAACATTTTTCCATGCATGCTCTTAACTTTGGTCCTTTTTAATATTTTGATTCCAAATTTTCAACACAGCTATTTTTTCACACCACCTTATGAACCACTCCAATCCTTCCTGAGCCCACCACAGTCCAGCCATTCCTTTTCCCTGGCATCTTCTGAGGCAACAGTGACAGTCTTGGTGGCCCCTGGGTGGGGGAAGAGGTCACCTGAATCTCAGCCAACTGGGCCTGGAGTCTAGCTACCGCCTCCCCCAACCCAGAGAGGTGTGTGCAGATGGGGCAGCATCGCAGTCTTCAGAAGGTCTCTCTGAAAACTGCTGCCCCACAGCCACTGCACTGCATCACTCCCAGCATTCCCAATTTCTATCCTCCCTGTGTTACCTGGAAATATTTTTGTACCCTTACCCGATAGTGTTTTTCTAGTTTTCCCCTTTTGTTTGTTTGTTGCTATTTATGTTCCCCGTGCCTTGTTTAAATCTCTTTATACTCACACTGTAGTCCAAATGTACGTTTATTGTTAAATATTAAGTTATCTCTGTCATGTAACCTGTTTCTGATATACTAGCTACTGTCCAAACCTTCTCTGTAACTGTACTTATATTGTTTAATTTTTGTAGTTAATTCCGGGTCGCCCCTGAAAAAGGGACTCTCTGAGGCCCAGTGCGTTTACCCAGTCAACAAATTTTAATAAATAAATAAATAAAGCCCTAGAGAGGCCGTTGCTCCTAGTCCCAGTTTTGGCCTACCTTTGACCTTCTGCCCTTCCCAGCAGTGAATGTCACACAGTAGGTAACAGATGCCCTACCTCAGTCAGCCAGTACAGTCCCGTTTCCTTTTGCTGACATCTGCTGATGCCTAAGATGCCAGTCACCTATTCCACTCATTCACTGTTCCATGCACTCGCTGGGACATGAACGTGCTGGACATGTTAGAGAGGAAGTACTTTTACAGTGCTCTTGTAAGAAGCCATTAAGCTTCTGTCAGCTTCACCCCCCAATTACACACCTGAGTCACTGAATCTACTCACCCCAAGATTAATCTCCTGAGCTAGTTTCCCCAACACCACCTGATACAATTTAAAATACAAGTTTTTTTTTTTCTATTATGTGTTTTTGCCTTCCTTGAGCCCTGGCAGGTGGCTGTGGTCCTCCTCACAGAGTAACTCACTCTCTGGTCCTGTGCATCCCCCCCGCTCACCCGACCCCAGAAATTCCCTTGCGGATTTCCCCCTGCAGCAGGGCCATGGAGGAGGGTGCCAGCTCCTCCCTCCCGAGACCCAATCCAGACACCAGGGGTGGCCTTCAGGGACATGGGGCCATCATTGAACTTGCCAGGCTCCTTTCCCCCCTTTCTTCTGTCCCCCCTCCTCTACCGATGCAAGAACATTGGTACGTGTCTCCTGACCCATACTGCCATCCAGCCACCGCCAGAGGGCAGCCAATGAGTGGGACAACAAGTCTCCCTCCCCATGAGAGAGGAGAGCAGTCCTCCGAACTCTTGATCCTCTTCCCCCCCGCGCTGACCCCCAGCGGCCCAGGCTTGTTTCTGAACCCGGGTTGCCAGCGTGGCATGAAGTGTAGTGACCAGTGCTTCAAACTCCAGTGCCACCGGGCCGGCATAAAATACAAGTTTCAAAGTGCCCCAAACTCTGCCTCCAAATCTTTTCTTTTCTCCTCCCCATTTACCCTGCTACTTTCAATCAGAAGAGAAAAATAACAAATATCAATATACTTTTAAGGTAAAGCTAGGTGCTTTCATTCCTCTCTGTCATCAAAGTCTGATCTCCATGACATAGCAGAATTGCTTGCAGTGTGCTCTGTGGAACAAAAGCCCAGACCTGGGTTTTATCCAGAAGAGCTCCTCCTATGAACAGCGGCTGCTGTGAGTGTTGAGCTGATATTTCTTGAGGTTCAGCAAAATCCCCACTGAGGTCTGGAACTGAGCGGCAGTGGTTACTTCCTGTTCTGTCTCCTGCCTGGACGGGCTGAAGATTATCCAGTCATCCAGGTTTGGAAAGACTTGGAGCCTTAATTTCCACAGGTATGCCACAAGAACTGCAAAGCACTTTGTAAAGACTCAGGGTACCGAGAAAATCCCAAAGGCAGGACTCTGAACTGGTACTTTTAGCCCAGTACTAGGAAATGAAGCTACCTGTGGTGGCTGATGTGCACTAGTATGTGCTGGTATGCATGCTCTATATCTAGGGACACTAACCAAGCCTGAGGCTTCAGAAAAGGTAGCAGAGATCCCAGAGAAATCATTCTGAATTTTTCTCAATCCATGATTTGTTCAGATCTCTTGAGTTTGTAAATAGGGCACATGCCCCCTGATTTCTTTGGAACTAGAAAGTAGCGAGAGCAGAACCCTGTGTTTCATTCTGACTCTGGCACTGTTTCCGCTGCCCTGTTGCTCAGAAGGCCCATAATCGTCTGTGCCAGAAGCTCTGACCTGTGAGCTGATAAGAGGGGCTGCCTTCTGGGAGGGATTTCTGTAAAGTCCAGAGAGTATCCCTCCCAGATGATCCTGAAGACCCACGTGTTTATCGTAATGGACTCCCACTGACAGTAAAAACTGCATCAGGTGCCCCCCCTACTGGGGAGGAGGAGTCTGCTTCAGACACCTGAGGCAGGACCAGGGCCAGAGATTCAGATGGTGGCACTAGGTGCTTTCGGCATCTGTGCCTTTGTTTGCATCTTCTTCTGAGTCTGGGGTGGCTTACTTTTGTTTTGGCTCCATTGCCTTTGCCATGAAGGGACTGTTTGTTATGAAAAGAACCATGCCCCTTGACCTTTTGAGGGTTAAAGGGAGTTGGTCTGGAAGTCTTAAGTGTCGTTCTAGTTTCACTAGACCCAAGAAGAGACTGTTCCACCTGTTGACCAAAGCGAAGTTTCAGCAAAGTGAACATTCATAACTTGTTGTTGGACATCATGGCAGAAGCCTGAAGTCCACAGCCAGGAATGGCACCTAATGCAAATGCCTATTGCAGCAGAATGAGATGTAGTATAAAAGATGTCCATGGAGGCTTTAAAGAACTCCTGACACAGTTGAGACAATTTTGAAAAAATGTAACATTCAGGCATAAATGTAGCATATTTCGTATTTTATTCTGTAATTCTCATCCTTGTTTCCTTATTACTAAGGGTATTTGTAGGAATACAGTATCTCTGTCCTTTTAGCTCTGGCTGCCTGTCTACACCTGATGTCATAATTCTGTCTATGACATCAAAATATGTTGCTGTGGAGATAGTTATGATGTCATGAACAGGGGATTGTGATGTCATGTGTAGAGAAGCCAACAGAGTATATATAGTCTAGGGGACAGGGATCTTGTTTTCATTCAACATTTTTCCGTAATAAAGCAAATGGGGAATTAATTATTGAAAATATAAGAAATAATAAAGAAAACTGGTGGAGTTAATTATAAATCTTACTTTTTTCAAAGTTTTTCAAATGCTGTTGCTCTTTAAGCAGGTGACTGTTGATCTCAATACCTTGCTTGACAATCAGCAGAATATCTTGTTTTACCTCTGACTCTGGCAAAGACTCTGCCAGAGAGCTCAGCTTGCTCCATAGGGCATATTCATACTTAGAAAAATTCCCTTGGTAGCTGGCAATTCTCACACCCAGTGTAGCTGAAGCATACGCTCGTTTGGACATAGTATCAATTTTGTGTCACTCACAGTTAAAGGGGTGCACAGTGACCTCTTTGGGAAAAATGGCCTTATCACTCTTGACGAGGATGACAATAGCATCAGTTATGGGTTGAGTGACATACACTGGCTTATCTTTAGCCAGTGTATTTTCTGTCAGCCTGTTTGGGGACAGCTGCCATCGAAGCAGGTCTGTTTCAGACTGTATCAGACACTGTCTCAAATGTGGGAGGAATAGGAGGAGCTGAACTGACCAGTGTATTGGATACATTTAGGAACCCCAACCGGAGATGCTTACCCGGGTCAGTGGCTGTTGGCTCAAAATTTAATGCTGACTGCATATTTCTGAGCAGAGCCTGAAAAGAGAGATCCTCTTGAGGAACAGACATGGGAACTGGGCCTAAAGAGTCTAGGCTAAAGAATGAGTCAACATCGCAGTCTTCAGAAATGATGAGGCTAGGTCAGACTCATCCAGCTCTATACCCTCTCGGTGGGAGAGTAAAGGAGAGTTTAGTTTGCAGACTCATCAGTCCAGCATGTGGCTGCAGCAACACCAGAGATACTGGCCCCGAAGGATGAGGGGTCTGAATCTTACACCGGGGAGATCCTCAGTGCCAAGGGCAGTGCCGGACCCAGCACTGGGCCAGGCCCCAAAGAGCCCAAACTCGGTGTTGGACCTGGCATGGATGACCCAGCTGGCACTGAAGTGTCTGGCAATGGCACTGTAGCTGACCCTGTCCCTGATGGGTGGATGGGCTAGTGGGACTGACATCAGTGGTGCCACCTCTGGTAAGGACTATAAGGCTGTTGCTAGACATGAACATACTACCTGACCCGACGGCACTGTCTGTGGTACCAGTTCCACTGAAACTGAAGGACCAGGGACCAGCCCTATTAGGGGTGCAACCCAGGCCAGACCCTGCACCCATTGTTCCATTAGAACTGCTCAGTGGTGGAACTATACACCAGAGTCCCCACTGACAGACAGAGGGGCGCTCTGGGCCCAAGACTTCAATCTTCCAGAACCAGAGGCTCTCAATGACACCAAAGGTAATGGTGAGGGCCTCTGACCCCAAGAAACTGAATGTCCCATGGTAGACCTCGCAGAGAGATACCTTGATCAGTGCTGTTTCTTCCCCTTCCAGTGGGAAGAAGAAATCCAGGTCAAGCGGTGCCAGAACCCTGACACAGAGCTTATGCAGGATTAGGACCATTTCTTTTTGTGCTTGCAGGACTATCCTTCCTCCCAGGCACTGGACTACCCATAGTCACAACTCTTTCCCAAGGGGGAAAGTGGACTGGACACAGCTCTGCTGCCAGAGCATCCTGCCTCTTCAGGCTCCCTACTATTCTCCATGGCCTTCGACTGTTGATGCTTGGTAGGGCTGAGCAGAAAATGAATACATTTTGTGAGAAAATACGCTAAACTGATACAAAAATAAAAATCTTGCTTTAAACACTAAAACTGAGAGAACTAGACATGAAGTTCTGACTACTGGCAGATGAGTGATGAAACTCTAATACACACTTGATGGCAGGAAAAAAGGAACTGAGGCAGTTGGGGGCTGGCGCTGACGTAAACATGTGGCAGCGTTCATCACCTCATGGTGCCACACTTGCATGATGCTTACCTTGGCGCCAGCCCTCTGAAAACTTCTGGCTCCTGCTGGGTCCTAGCACCTCCATCTTAGACACACTGGTGGGAATCAATGGTGAAGACTGATTCCTGAAAGATCTCCTTCCCTCTGTGTGATCTCCAAGCCTACTCTCCATTTCCCAACCTTGCAATAATTAAAATAAAAACCCTTGTGCTCCTTCCCTCTGCATGATCTCTGACCAGACTCTCCATTTCAAGGCCCTGATGTAGACAAAAAAACTCCTGTTTCCTCCCTCTACAGGACCTGCACCACCACCGTCTGTTTCCCAGTAAAACAATGTCCTTCCTGCCCCTCTTCCCCACTCCATGATTCTGCTCCCTTCACCCATCCCAGCTCCTGCTAGTGAGAGGAGGATTCACTTGACCAAGACAGAGTGAGGTGGCAAGTTCAGGACATGTGGCATGTGGCGGCCATCTGCGGAGGTGTATAGTGGGTTTATACCACTTGCTGGGAAGGGCTACATGGCGGGTAGGAGCAGGAGGTGAGCATTGGATAGCAGGACCAAGAGGGGGTCCAGTAGACTACCAGGGAAGAATGATTTATTTTATTAATATTCCAACAGGGATCGGATAAGGGAGGGGATCCACTAGACTGCCAGAGAAGAATAAGGCACTTTATTGACATTCTAACAGGGATTGGGTGAGGGGTCCATTAGACTACCAAGAATTTATTGATATTCACATGTGTAACAGGATGTGGGGATAGCGCTTTTCATTTGTTTTCTACTGTGGCAAACTAGTCTCTCCTAGACTCAGTCTGCCAGTGTTACCAATGCCTGCAAGGGTAATCAGCAGCTGCCACCACTCAGCATAGACACTCTCTCGGGGTATCCCTGGGTCTGTCTGAATCTCTTCAAAGCTACTGCCCACATAGTACAGTGCTCCATGCTCAAGAGCAGATGACCCACTCCTCTCTGTCACAGCTGAGAACTCCTTGCTTTAGCAACAGAATATGGAAACAATAGCCTTCTCTTCAGAAGTGGAAATACAGTTTTTGTCAAGTATAAATCAGTTATCTGTACCTCAACTGACTCAGTCACAAAAACATCAAGTATATTAAAACATGATGTTTTAATACTTCAGATTACACATATTTATTTATTTATTTATCTTTTGTTCATCGGGGTAAACAAATGAGCCAAGGCCCTTTTTCGTATGTGACCTGAGACGTTTAAAATATACAGTTAAGATGTAAAATTTGTGCAATTTCATTCACAAACATATGACATTAACAAGAACTCCAAAGATTATAAATTAAATTCACAAGCATATTGCAATACAATACAGTTGAGACCATGATATTACACTATAGTTAAACGGCAAATTAATTAAAAAAGCAAGAACATTGCAATTGGTTAAAAAGACAGCTTTTTAGCTTGCTTTTAAAAAGTTCATGACTTATACCTGATTGTAATTCTGGTGGATGGGCATATGATACAGGATACTACAGAAAGGCTAAGGGGAACAGTAATTCTACAGAAATTAAAACTGGTTGGAGCAGTAGGCAACATATATCTTGTTCTCTCTCTTTAGCAAAGTATAATAACTTACCCAACAAGGTAGTCTGGTGAATCAGGGTAGGCTCAAACCCTTAGATGGTAGCTGTTCATAGTCTCAAGCCAGAATGTCTTTTTTAGGCTCTGCCAGACCTTAAAAGACTTCAGCTGCACCCCTCCCCCCAACACGTCATCCAGTATGTCACTCTAACATAGATTCAGCATTCTTTTTGTCTTGTAAGCTGGGTCCACTGGGAAAAAAAACATTCTGATCTGGACTTCGGACATTTGTATATTCAAAGACGTCTGTTTCTTGTCTCAAGTCTTGTCTTGCACAGCAGGAATGTCTGTCTAAAAACATGAAAATACCTTTTCCCCTTTTGAAGCTGCCCCATAAATGGGCCAAATAAATTGTTAAGCTCCAGAGACAGCTGGTCTGTTTTAGCAGAGACATGGATAAAAACATCCTGAGTTGTTCCCAGGGATATCCACTTTGTCCCTGCAGCTGCTAAATTCTCTGAAACTCATGCAAAAAGAATTGAAATAATAAAAAAATGCAGTAACAGGTATATATATATATATATATATATATATATATATATATATATATATACAGCAAATTGTTACATCTACATTCAGTATCACAGATGTTTGGGCGAGGTGCAATCTGTGATGCTCTGCCCCCTGCTTAATATTATATTTATAAATTGTGATATAAATATATGGTATGTGAAGGTCTGCTTAGACAAAAAAAAGGCTGGCTGCTGCAATGTGACCTTTGACCTCAAAAATGTCAGTGTGGCTGAAGGCAGCAGGATGTTATAAACAGACCAGGGAAACTTAATTAAAAGCCTTCCTTCCAGAGGGACAGTTTATTACCTTTTATAACCTGCTCCTGCTTTTGAAGTTGGTTCCCATGTCTGCATTTATGACATAGCAGAAAGGGAAGTAATTTGGCTGACTCCCCTTGGTTTCCTTACCTAGTCGAGAGGATCTAACTGTGACCTCACCAAAAGGGGTGGGGAGGTGGATTCTGAAATGGATATGCATCAGAGGGAAACAGGGCATATTATTTTGGACTTGAGAGACACAATTCTCTGGACTTAAGAAAGCACTTAAGGGTAACATCTAGATAGGCAAGAACATAAGTATTTTGGGGTAGGCATATTTATGTTCTGTAACTTCCCATTTATTTTATGTGACTGTAAGTTAGTGATATAATTGTTCTGTGTTTGATTTTACCTGTTTTACAATGTTTAGTAAACAATATTTTCTTTGAAACTCTGCCTGTGTCTTCTCAGTTTTCTTTTACATGCGATTGCTGAACCTGTGTTTAAATCTGACAGCTGTTAAGGGCTTGAATGTGTTACTAAGCTTGCTAAAAAGTAAGAATATACCTAGGTCTCATATTGAGTCATAAGGGTACATTTTGGGAACCTGGCTGGGTGCCATTGGGGGAAAGATTATATTGCATTTCTCCGAAGAGGATATATATCTGAGCCTGTTAACTGGGAATGCTAGCATAAGATTCACATTTTGACCCCCAGGACTCGAGTCTAGTAGGTGATTCAGACTCAAAACAGACAGGAGATTTACCCTGTTCACACTATTGTGTTTCAAGGTTGGCACTGTGAGAGCAGAGGGCCTGACCTGCAGAGTGCATTTGTGACACAATTCTCCACACAATCCATGGAGCAACAGCTAGTGTTTCACAAGTTCATGAGGTCATATTGGGATGCCAATGGCCTCTAACAGCCTTGTATGGGCTAATGGTAATTTGACATTTGAATAAATCAAATTAGTAAAAGAGCGCTAACAAGTTTGCAATGCCTTAGCTGCTTTTGCTAATTGACAGCCAACACCTTTGTGTGGCCTGCAGGAGATTGAGCTTAGTGCTGAGCACATCTTCTAGGACCTTTGTTAGAGGTTTGCTCTGGAGGCCTATATTCAAACATGTCTATGTACTCACACTGTGCTCCAGACTTCTTTGAATCTAACAACTTTACAGCAATGTGCTAATATGCGCTTAGAATAGGGACTTTGCATGGCACAATCTAAAACCTCTGAATATGGGGCCCTTTCTATTATGCATCATCCTTTCCATGTTTATACTTTGTTTTTATTTTCTGATTTGTAATTCATTGTTTTTGTGACATATTTGTACAACTTCCTACAGTAGGTTTATCTGTATGTTTGAAATCTGTTGCCCCCTTCATTCCCTGCCCAACACCCCAGCGTCACAAGTGTAAATGAGATTATAATTTTTCTGTTTTACTCAACAGGATTAACTAAATTTCAGTAAACTAGTAAATATAGTAATAAATGATAAAAACCAAAGGCCAACCTCAAATTGCATTCATGGCAGATTCTCCTTAAGAATTCAGTTATCTTTCCTGCTTGCTATAGCCTGAAGTTACACAGATGTTTAGCATCCTACAGCTGTAAGGTCTGAGATATACTTACTTTCCCTTTTTGATTGTGTTCCTGCCCAACAGAGGGTCTAATACAGGCTCAACTGTCTCTCCAATATTCTCAATAAGTAAAGTGTCTCCACTGGAAATTGCTCTTTCAATGTTGTCCAGATAACTATACATTCACAAAACAGAAAAACAACTAGTGATTCTTTCTTAACCTTTCATGTACTGGACATTCGCATTAAACAGATGGTGGGATGGCCCCATGAGATGCAATATTTCATTTTTGTGGGGGCCCCTTGGTACAGCAGGGTACACAGCGTGATTAGATAATAGTGCAGTACAGTAGGATGCACACATCCAAATCCCAGAAGGAAATACAAATACTAGATACTCATAGTACAGGAAGGTTCATGGTACTAGGGGAGAATAATTACTCTGACAGCAGGTTGGAGATTATAGCTACTAGTATATAGGGTTGCCAGTTTATTCACACAGACTCTACACAGAGTTGAAAGGAAGGTGGGTGTTAATATGTCATACAAGTCAGTAAATACATATTTTTTAATTTTAGTGTGCTTTACACCCCTGTCTCTGATTGGCCTTTTTTCAGTTCTGCCACCTCATCCAGCCCCGTCACCACCTTCTCTGGATGTACATCTCTGCCATGTTCCTCCCTGGCTTACCTCCAAGGGCTGGGCTGCCGGAGGTAGGCCCCAACTCCTACAAATCAGTAAATATTGAGGGGAAAGAAGTATAAGGGTGGGGAGGGGCCAGATGGGAGAGCATCTACGTGGATCTTTGAGTTGCTTAAACAGCAGACTTTGGAATGTGGGAAGGTTAGGGGGTTGTCAAAGGGAGGCTGATAGGTCGTTCCTGAGAAGAAGGTTTATCTGCTGATGTTTTGTTCAGAGTCTGGGTACTATCCAGCTAGCCTCCTCAGCAGATCTCAGAGAACAGGGAAATGAAAGGAATTGGCTTTATAGAGCACATTTCATACAAACTGCATCTCTAACTGCCTTACAGTTAAGGAGAGGGAGGAGGAGAATGCTATCACCAATTTCAATGCACAGGGAGATTCATGAAAAGATATATTAGAGAGAAAGAGAGTAAGTGACTTGCTCAGGGGCACATAGTGAGTATGTGGTTGTTGTGGGATTCAAATCTGGTTTTCACAGCTCTGTGCTCTAAGCACTAGGCCAAACAGCCTTGAAAAATAGGGGGCAGGAAACACATACACACAAAACATGGAAACAGAGAATTTGACAGCAGATAAGGACCACTTGGTCAATCCAGACTGCCCTTTTCTCCATACAGACATTATTATCTCAGACCGTGCCCGATCTACAGCTCTTTCTCCCTCCCCTTCCTATCCACTATAATTCCCTTGTGCTTATCTCATTCAGTCTTGAACCCCACCACTGTTTGTAGCCCCACCACCTCCACTGGAAGGCTGTCCAGGAATCCACCACTTTCTATGAAGAAATATTTCCTCACATCTCTCCTGAATCTACCCCCCTCCAGCTTCCTAGCATATTCCCTTGTTCTTGAGCACCGTAACTTCTGAAAAATACTCTCCTCCTGTACCTTATTTACCCCCGTGAGATATTTAAAAGTCTCTATCATATCTCCCCATCTCTGTTCCAGAGTGCACATACTGACGTCCTTTAGTCTCTATTTGTAGGGCTTTTGATGCAGACCCTGTACCATTTTAGTTGCCCTCCTCTGGACCACTTCCACTCTGTCTATGTCTTTCCAGGTATGTGGTGTCTAGAACCAAACACAAAACTCTCAATTTGGGGTCTTACCAGCGATGTATACAGAGGTAACACCACCTCCCTCTTTCTGCTGTTAATACTCCTCCCTATGAACCCCTGTATCCCACTCACCCTCCCTTTTGCCTTGTTGCACTGCCTGGTCACCATTAGGTCATCCGATATGATTACCCCCAGGTCTCTTTCATGCTTGGTGCCCATTTATATCACTCCACCCATTTTGTACTTCGACCCTGGGTTTCTATGTCCTATGTGCATTATTTTGCACTTTTTCACATTAAAACCCAGCTGCCATACCCTTGACCACTCATCTAGTTTTCTCAGGTCTCTGATCATTCTCCCCCCCCCCGGAGTGTCCACCCTATTGCAGATTTTGGTGTCATCTGCAAAGAGGCAGACCTTCCCTTCCAGCTCCTCTGCAATGTTACTTATAAAGACATTAAAGAGGACTGGTACCAGCACTAATCATGAGGCACCCTGCTGGTCACCCTCCCTCCCCTGGAATGAACTCTGTTTACCACTGTCCTCTATCGCCTACTCCCTAACAAATTTCTTATCCCATTTACCACCTTCAGACCCACTCCTAAGCTACCCGGTTTGTTTACTAGCCCCCTATGTGGAACGGCATCGAATGCCTTATTGAAATCTAGGTAGGCCATGTCCACTTTTCCACCCTGATCTAGTCCCTTTGTCCCCCAGTCAAAAAAATCTATCAGATTAGTTTGACGTGAACTCCCTCCTGTGAAACCATGCTGCCTTGGGCCTTGTAACCCACTGGATACAAGATATTCTACAATCCTTTTCTTCAGCAGTGATTCCATTAACTTTCCCACCACCAACATCAGGCTGACTGGCCTATAATTGCCAGTCTCCTCCCTGCTACCACTTTTGTGTAGTGGGACTACATCTGCCCTCCTCCATACTCCAGAACCACTCCTGTTTCCGGTGAACTGTTAAAAATAACTGTCAGAGGTGCAGCCAGTATTTCTCTGAGCTCCCCCAATACACCTGGATGCACCCCATCTGGCCCTGTTGCTTTGTCCACCTTCAGAGTAGCAAGTCCCTTCAGGACTCTCGTCTCCAAAAAAGGACTAGTGTCCACCTCCCTCCCTCCCTCCCTCCAAAACATTTGTTATTTTTTGTGGCCCCACCCCTTCTCCTTCCTCTGTGAACACTGAACAAAAGTATTTGTTCAGGATGTCTGCCTTTTCCTGACCCCCCCAAAAAAAATGTCCTGTCCCATTTCATTACCTCCTGAGCTATTCTCACTTCAGTTTGCATCTTTATGCTCCTTACTGCTTCCCTGCTTCCCTCTGTTTCCCCCTGATATACCTCTCTCTCTCCTCCTCCCTCTACATCTCCTTATACTTTCTGAATGCTACCCTATTAGCTTTTACCTTTTCAGCCACCTCTTTCGAGAACCATAGCGCCTCTTTTTCCTCTTGCTTTTGCTCACTTGCTTGATGCAGAGGTTTGTTGCCTTTACCATGCTCTCTTTTATCTTTGTCCATTGTTCCTCCCCCCCCCCAGGTCATCCACCTCTGCTAGGTCATCCCTGAGGCATTCACCCATCTTTTTAAAATCTGCCTTCCTGAAGTCCAGGACCCTGACCTTGTGTCATTCAGTTCTGAAGCCATCCTTATATTGAACCACACCATACGGTAATCACTGGTCCCCATGTGAACTCACACCTTGACATCCGCAACACTGTCTCTGTTAGTGAATACCAGGTCCAGTATTGCATCATCACAAGTGAGTTCACTGACTAGTTGCCTGAGGAATGCCCCCTGCAGAGAGCCCAGGATGTCCCTGCTTCTAACTGAAGCAGCTGCTTGGAGGCTCCAATCCACATCTGACAGGCTGAAGTCTCCCACCAGTAGCACCTCCCCCTTTTCTGCCATTTTGCCAATGGCTTCCACCAGAACCATATCAAATTCCTCCCCATGTGCTGGAGGTTTGTAGATCACTCCAGTGTGAATAGTGTCTCCAGGGTGACCCACAGTACTTCTGCCTCCCCGTATTCCCTGCATTTCTGTGGCTTTTATGCTGTTCCTCACATAAAGCACCACACCCACTTCTTTCCTTCCCACCCAGTCCTTCCTGAACAGAGTAAAGCCCAGTATGGCCATGTTCCATTCATAGTCTTCGGTGTACCATGACTTGGTAATGGCCACAATATCCAGGTCGGCCTATGCCATGATGGCCTCTAGATTCGCAGTCTTATTTCCTAGACTTTTAGCATTTGCACACATGGCCTTCCAGATTTTGTTTCCACTCTGCTTGTTGCCCCCCTATTTTCCCTTTTTGGCCTCCCTTCTTCCCACTTCTCTCTCTTTTTTTTTTGGAACTATTTTTAGTTCCTACCACACCTGGGCATCCTTCCGGGGTATGCTCTCAGCTACAGCCTCTACTCCCAGGCTGAACCCTGCTGGTGACAAGAGAGACTCCTCCATCCACCCAAGCAGACCTAGCCCCCTGGATCACCCCCCAGGGTAGGCCCGTCCTCCTGTGATGGCCTTTCTATAGTTAGAGAGGCCAGCATGGGTGGTGGGTGCCCATGGAGTTCTCCCATCTCAGGGCCACCATTGGGATGTGGGCTGTGCCCCTGGCACCCCCATCATCTCCATGAGCATGGAGGGGGAATCTTTTTCTTCTTTACTTGTTCCCAGTGGAGTCCGGCCCACAAGGCAATGTAGTGCCATGACTCCGCCCCCCAGGGCATACTCCACATTGCTACGTGCGGCAACCCCCAGCCACTGCCAGAGGTCACTCGATGAGCCCATCCTGGGAAGAGAGAGCTATCCTATGGATGCTTGGTCTCTTCCCACCCCTGCTGACCCCTGGCAACCCAGGCTCACTTCCAAACCCAGGTCGGCGGCATGGCACGAAGTGTGGCATCCAGTGTCTCAACCCTCAGCTCCACTGGCTGACTCCCACCTCTCTTTTTAATGCCCCCATTCCTTCCCCTCTTTATCACTACCACCCTGCTTCTTGTATTAATTTGCACCCTGGTGGATTCCTCTCCCTTCGAGTTCTCCTTACTCTCTGCTTCAGCCTGGGGGGCGGCAATTTGTGACTCCATTATTCCTTCTGCCATCCCCCCTTGGCTAGTTTAAACGTTCATTGAAGTAACATTTAAACCATCCACTAGGGACTGTGGTTCTCCTCCCAGATGGATGCAGGCCAGCATAGGCCGTTATCTTCCCAGGTGGGTCCCCAGTCCCCAGTGTAGTCTAACCCTTCCTCTCTGCACTGTTCCTTCAGCCATGAGGAACAGGGGTGAATGGGGATGTAAGATAAGTGGGGCTGGGGAAAAGGAGATGCATGTATGGTGGAGTGTGTACCATTGATAGTCCCTGTGGGCAATGGGGCTCTGCCAGTCAGGTTTAAACAAAACATAAAAAGGAACTAACAAATGGCATTCCAATATTGTATTCTGGATTTATTGAAACTGTGACAAGCTTTTGAGACTACACAGGTCCTTTTGTCATATATGTTAGCAGTCTGAGCAGAAGATGAGAAAAGTTACTTACTGTAACTCCAGATCTTCAAGAATATCTTCTCCCTGGAGCATACTCTTTGTTCTTAGGCTGGAGGCTTTTCTATCTTCCAAGAAACAATCTTCTCTATGCACCCCACTCTTTGGTTGAACAGCAAGTTTCCCATTAACAGGGAGGAGTTAGCTCAGCTCTGAGGCCATGGGACTCAGTCCCCAGTAAGGGAAAACTGGGGAAGGGGGTTACCCCAATAATTTTGATCCATTGGCCAGACAGGTGAGTACAGTGGATCCTGAGGGACCAATGGTGTTGCTGGCTCCAATAAGTGGAAATTACGTACTTACCGTAATTCTTGATCTTCTTGGATGGAGTCTCCACCACTCATTCACACCAATGAGACTACACCAAAGGTGCTAGGACCCCACGGGAGCCAAAAATCTTCAGGAGGGCCAGTGCCGGGATAGGACCACACATGCGCGGCACTGTGAGACTATCTCGCACCATATAGGCTATCTTGGCGTCAACCCTCCAACTGCCTCAGTATCTCTTCGACTGAGGAGGTGCAGCATAAACTAATGAAAGAAAACCTAACCCTAACTTCGGGGCATGTGAAGGGCCGGATGACCCATGTAAGAAGGGTCAATTCAACAATGTCCTCACAGCCCAAACAACAAGGAAGTGAAGACCAAAACAGAACTAGTGAGCTCGGGGTATGGTGGGTGGGTGTGTGAATGAGTGGTGGAGACTTCGTCCAAAAAGATCAAGAATTACAGTAAGTATGTAATTTCCATATCTTCCTGAAATAAAAGTCTGCAGAACACCACCCATTCACACTAATGGGAGAGTACCGCACTAAAAATCACCCCCCCCCAAGTAGGGCAGAAGGAGACAGAGCTCACTCAGGACAGAAGTCCAAAAGGACTATCCTGCTGAAGAAAGTGAACTGTCTTGCATGGACATCCAGAACATAGTGCTTTACAAAGGTATGCATTGATCTCCAATTCACCGCCTTGCAGCTGCCTGCAATGGGTACATTACGAATCTCCGCTAGAAAAGCCGCAACTGCTCTGGTAGAGTGGTGTGAACTCGACCTTCCAACTTGACTTGAGTCATGGATTAGTAGTGTTGAGGACGTGCTACTAACCAAGGAGAAAACATCTCATGGCAACAGACTGTCCCAGCCAAGGAATGCTGAAAGATACAATAGTTGCTTGGATGCATATCCCTTCATTCTGTCAATGTAGAATCACAGAACGCTCTTAACATCCAGAGAATGAAGGGAGCACTCTCTTTTATTCTGGATTTAATGCAGTAAGAAGGGAGAAACAAAACCTGACTAACGATAACAGGGCCTGTGACATGTTGTCTACTGGCTCAAGATAGACCGAATACGTGCAGAGGTGTACCTTCACTGCCGAGTATTGCAGACCTGCATTTGACAGGTCCAAGAGGCATCCCAACACTTTACTTGGTGGGTAACCGAAAGGTCGAGATGGGACCTGCACACCAGATGGAGAAGGGTTTCCACTCAGCCGTGAAAGCCCTCCTGGTGGAAGGCCTATGCATGGCTTAGAAGATGTCTGCGATGGTCTGGGAAACCTAAAGCTTGCCCACTTCCATTTCCTCTGGAGTCCGGCGTGGGGATGAAGGGAGCACAGGCTAGGATGGACTAAAGTCTCTGTGTCAGAGGGTCCACTCATAGTGGGAGTTGCCTCGGAGGAACTTCTGACAGACTATAGAACAATGCAAATCATATCTGCCATGGCAAGTCTGGGATGACGAGACTCATCTTGTTCCTCTGTGCCTACAGCTTGAGCAGCACCCTCTGCATTAAAGGAAGAGGAAGAAAATGTACAGGGAGCATCTTGTCTACTGCAATGAATACATCCTGACAGAAGACATCAGGGTCTGGATTTCTGAAGCAAGATAGGGGCAGTTTTGCATTGAGAAGGGATGCAAAATAGACCGGGTCTGAACTGCCCCAGTCATTGAAACCGACTGCACGAAATCTGAACTGACGCATCGTGCTTGACGTACTACTCTCATAACCTCGCAGCCTTCCTGCAGAGAGGGTAGGAGGATGCTTCACCCTTCTTGCTGATGTAATACACCACAGCTTTGTCGTCCATCAGAAGTAGGATCACTTTGTGGCAGAGGCATCCTTCAGGACCTTGCTTATAAGATAGCTTTCATCTCTAAGATACTTAAGAGTAAGTAATAGTAGAAAAAGATTTTATTTATATAGGAATGAGTGAATATTACACTTTCACAAAATGCCATTAGGACCGATAAGGCCCTCTTTTCAAGGCACTCCTGTTTGATGATATAATACAACAATGTTTCATAAAAAAGGAAAAACACAATACAATCCAAGACTAAAAACAAATGTTACACATACAGTTAATCACAATAAAATAATCCAGGAGTAGCCATGTTTCATCTATTGCAATTGCAGCAAAAAGTTTGTTCCTGCTTCACTGCTGTTTTAAACTCTCCCACTGTCACATTTTTTGAGTTTTGACAATTACTGGGAAATTAGTAAGTAAAGTAAGTAAGTAAGTAAAAATTTATTTTTAAGCGCTTTTCAATATCAAAGCGCTGTACAGATAAAACAATTAAAATACATACAAAATACATACATATGACACAACAACAACAATAACAATATAATTACAATTATTCCATGTTATAGATGCTTTATACTGGAATGACATCAATCCAAATTTATTTTTTGTTTTCAGAACTTCAAATTCCCTTGCCCTTGTTTTCCTTAAATTAAATTGATGCAAAGGTCGAGTTAACTTTCCAGCTAAGGGTGTCGGAAAAAAAAAATTACTCACCTTAGTAATTATGTTTCTTCGCATGGAGTCTTGTTGTATTCTGACAGTTGCAGTGATTCCCAACCTTTGAACTGCCCCAGAGAACAAATAATTAACTTTCTATGCAGGGCATAGAATGCTGAGCTTGAGCTCGGTTGAAGTCTCTGTCTGGAGTGTTTCAAACATAAACCGTCAGATTCTTACGAGTCCACCTAAACTAAGAATTCTATGTGGAAATTGCAAAAATTACTAGCCAACTGACTGAAAAAAGTTTTGGATTCCCAAGGAAGACTCAAGTCAGGAAACCCAAAAACCAATCTACTATAAATAACAATAATAAATCAGCACCCAAACAAAAAGGAGGAGGGTGCAAGCAAAAAACATCCCTGGGGTGCAACACTGCACCTGCCCACCCACTTCCCAAACACAGGTTCTAAGAGGAGAGGCAGGGAGGGAGGTCAGAATACAGCAAGACTCCATTAGAAGAAACACAATTACTAAGGTGAGTAATTTTTCCTTCAAACAACATGAAGTCTTGCTGTATTCTGACATATTGCAGACTACCAAGCAGTAACTCCATGGAGGAGGGGCAGCACCTACTTTGGGAATAGGCTCTTAAGTACTGCTGTGCCAAACCGAGCATCACTCCTAGCCTGGATATCCAGAGAGTAATGCTTGCAAAAGGTATGGACTGTTTTCCAGGTGGCTGCTTGACTAATTTCTAAGAGAGGGGTATCCCTGGCAGCAGCCAGGGAAGCAGCTGTACCTCTTGTGGAATGAGCCTTCAGGCCTGAGGGTGGAGTTTTTCCCAGTTTTTCATAGCAGAATTGTATAAAAGACACAATCCACCTGGCAATAGATCTCTTGGTGGCAGGTTTGCCCTTTCCCACTTCCCCATAAGTGAGGAACAACTGGAGGGAATCAAACCTGTGACTCTTGGTATGCTCTATGTAGTAGCTAAGGACTTTTTTAACATCTAAACTGTGTAGCCTCCTCTCTCCTGAGGAAGAATGATCAGTGAAGAAGACAGGAAGAGACATAGAATGGTTTAAATGGAAGTCTGAAACCACTTTGGGCAAGAACCTTCTATTGGTTCTAAGGACCACTTTATCTCTATGAAAGGAGATAAAATCAGGTTCCACTGACAGGGCTTGCAATTCACTGATACGCCTGGCAGAGGTAATGGCTACCAGGATCACAGTTTTCCAAGTCAAGTACTTAAGCTCTGCTGAAGACATAGGCTCAAAGAGGGGTTGCATAAGTTGAGCGATGCAAACATTCAAATCCCAGGCAGGGGCAGGGTCTCTAAAAGGAGGACTGGTGTGAAGCAATCCTTTAAAAAATTTACAGAACACAGGATGGGAAGATAGTGAGGAAGACTTCCCCATAGACAGAAACGCAGAAACAGCTGACAAGTGTACTTTGAGAATAGCTGGTCTGAGGCCTAGGCCATTAAGATGGACCATATAATCCAGAACCGTAGGCAATTCAGCAGTGTCTAGTGAACTATGCTTCTTAAAACACCAAATGCTGAATCTCTTCTATTTGGAGTTATAAGTCTTTCTGGTGGAGGGCTTTCGAGAAGCCTTGAGGATATCCAGAACCCCTTGGGAAAGATGCAGATCTGCAAACTCTAACTCTTCAAGAGCCATACCTTGAGATTGAGAGACTGAAGACTGGGGTACCAAATCCTTCCCCGAGAAGATGTTAACAGGATGTAATTCCTGGCAAGAGACAGGGGAGGATGGACTGCTAAGGACAGCAACAGGGGGTACCAGGGCTGTCTGGCCCAATCTGGAGCAATCAGAATCACCTTGCAAGGTTGAGACCTTATTTTGACCAAAACTTTGAACAGGAGTGGGAAGGTGGGAAAGGCATACAGGAACTTCCCTTCCCAATTGAGAATCAGGGGGTACCAGGGCTGTCTGGCCCAGTCTGGAGCAATCAGAATCGGCTTGCAAGGCTGAGACCTTATTTTGACCAAAACTTTGAACAGGAGTGGGAAGGGGGGAAAGGCATACAGGAACTTCCCTTCCCAATTCAGAATCAGGGCATCCAGAGGGACTGAGCCCAAGACTAGAGGTCTGCAACAAAAGAGAGGGAGTTGGTGATTGTCTGGGGCTGCAAAGAGATTTATCTCTGGAGTGCCCCACCTTGAAAAAATCACTTTCAACACCTGAGGGTCTGGGACCATTCGTGATGGCCCTGAGAGATCCTGCTCAGTGCATCTGCTAGCACATTGTCCTTGCCTGGAAGGTGAACTGCTACAAGAGAGGTTTGTAGGGAATAAGCCAGGGACCACAATTTCATGGCTTCTGTTCACAAGGCCGTGGACCGAGTGCCTCCCTGCTTGTTGATGTACCACATGGTGGTGGTGTTGTCCGTTCTGACTTGAACTGCCTTGTTCTGTACTGATTGAGAGAAAGCTTTTAGGGCCAGAAAAACTGCCCTGAGCTCTAGGAGATTGATGTGGAGAAGGGATTCTTGGGGGGACCACAGCCCCTGGGCAGTGAGGGACCCCAGATGGGCTCCCCAGCCCAGAAAAGAAGCATCTGTGGTAAGGACCACTGAACAAGGCTAAGTAACAAAAGGAACACCCTGTCTTAAATTGTCCTGATCCTGCCATCATTGGAGGGCTTGGATCAGGGTCAGAGTCACTGGGATCAGTTTGGTAAGGGAATCCTTCCTCTGAGACCAAAAAGCTCTCAGGTGGAACTGAATATCCCTCATCTGGAATCTTGCCCCTTGGACCACTGCTGTTGAAGCTACCATGTGGCTCAAAAGCTGAAGGAAATGCCTTGCTGGCTGAGATACCTGAAGGCTGAAAGAAGAGGCTAGTTCCATAAGAACCCTTGCCCTTTCTTGAGGAAGAAAGGCTCTTGCTCTGAGTGTGTCCAGTTCTGCCACTATAAAGGTAAGAAGCTGGACTGGTTCGAGAACTGACTTGGGAAGGTTGAGAAGAAATCCTAGAGAAGTGAGCACATGCTGGGTCACTTGCAGGTGATACTTGACTTGGTCTGGAGACTGACCCACTATTAGCCAATCATCCAGATATGGAAAAATGGAAATCTTTTACCTTCTTAGAAAGGCAACTACTACTGCCAGGCACTTTGTGAAAACCCTTGGAGCTGAGGTTAGGCCAAAGGGCATTGCTCTGAACTGATAGTGGCCTGAGGGCAACTCGAACCTGAGGTACTTTCTGTGGCAGCACCTGATGGGAATGTGAAAGTAGGCATCTTTGAGGTCCAGGGAGGCTAGCCAGTCCCCTGGGCTTAGAGAGGGAAGGATTATTCCCAGAGTTACCAGCTTGACTTTGGTTTTAAGAGATGTTTGTTTAGATATCTTAGGTCTAGAATGGGTCGCCACTCCCCTGTCATTTTGGGGGTCAGAAAGTACCTGGAGTACAATCCTTTGCCACAGTGTAGGGTAGATACTCTCTCTATGGCTCTTAAAGCTAGGAGAGAAGAAACCTCTGCCTCTAGGGTGAGGGTTTCCAAGAGATTTGCAGGTGGAAAAGATCTGGCTCTCATCTTTGGAAATTTTCTGAAGCTGAGAACCAGTCCCTAGCTTACTACTTCCAGGACCCACTTGTCTGATGTAATAGACATCCAGTCCTGGACAAAGTAAGCCAGCCTGCCCCCTACTGTAATAGGAGAGTCGACCCGGGCAGGCCCATCAGGGTGTCTGCTTGGCAGGGGCTTTAGGCTGAGGAGTGGATGCAGCCCTGCTCATCCCCCTTCTGCTTCTCCCTCTGAAGAACCCCCTCTGAGAAAAGGAAGAAGAGGCCTGTGCTTGGTAAAAAGGCCTTTGAAAAGGCCTGACGCTGCCCCTAGACTGCTGCCTTTGAGGAGTTGCCTGCCTCTTCTTGGCCTGAGCACTCCTGTAAGTGGTCCTGTACTCATCCATTTTCTTCATGTAATTCTCTGTCTGCTCCCCAAGCAGAGAATTACCCACTACAGGAAAATCCATGGCCTTAGCCTGGGTGTCCTGCGAGAGGCTAGTACATCTGAGCCAAGCCATCCTCTGAAGAGCCACAGGTGTAGCCATGACTCTTGATGACACATCATTAGAGTCCACAGCAGCATGAAACTGAACCTTAGATGCCTCAATCCCATCTGCAGCCACCGCCTCCAGCTCCTTGGCTAGCTGGGGGGAGGCCTGTTTAGCCAGTGTCAGTACAGTGTCCCACCTGGACTTCTGGTATCTGGCTATATAGGCCATGTAATTTGCCTGCCTGAGTCCCAAAGAAGATGCCATGTACTGCTTCTTTGCCATGGCATCAATCTTCCTGGAGTCCTTGTCTGGGGGGTGTGAAGCCAAGGGAATATTTGCCTTGTCACAGGCAGCAGCTTGCACTACCCCAACATGGCTGCATTGCTGATATAAGAACTCTATGTCTGAGCCTGAAAGTGTATACCTCTTGTCCATTCTTCTGTCCACAGGAGGTATAGTGTTAGGAGACTTTAGGATTTTTTGTGTCTCTTTTCCAAAAGATTTGTGGAGGGGAAGAGACAGTCTCCTGGACTCTGAGATGTCCATCATCGCTACATAATCAGGCTCCTCTTGATCTTCCACAGCCTCCTCCATAGGAAGCTGGAGAGTTTCAGCCATATTTCTATGGAACATAAAATGAGAAGGGGACTCAGAAAGCCTAGGAGGGGAAATGCCTGAAGGTCTGTCTGGGGAGATGTCCGGTTCCACGGGCACATCCAGACCCTCACTTCCATCATCATCCTCAAATTCCCCTTCCTCTTCAAATTCCGGTTCATAAAAGTCTTCGAGGGTATAATCTTGAACCGGGGGAACCAACTGAACTGAACTCCTGCCAGAAGGAGCCGGATCGGTAGGAACCGGATGGAGCGATTCCCCAATCTGAGTCACTCTGGCTATCTCTTCGGCAGTCAGAACATGAATCTCTGGATCCGAACTGGTTGATTTGTCTTTGCATTTTCTTTTTGTTGGAACCAATCCCTCGAAATCGGCTCTCCTTTTGCCCGAAGAAGTATCGCCCTGGTCAGAGGGCACTCCTTCTGGTTCGGTCGAAACCGAACCGGGCTGGCCATCCAGGTCAGCGGACTTCTCAACCTCCTTTTCCCTCAGTCTACCTAATCTCTTCTCAAGGGTAGATTTGGGAAAGGTTTTACATATTTGGCAGTCTGAATTGAGGTGGTCAAACCCCAGACAATAAACACAGGCGGTGTGGGGATCGGCCTTAGCAAAGACCTCTCCACACTCACTGCAGTGTTGAAACCCAGTGGGCCCATTTTTCTTGGGTTTCTCAGACATGGCCAACCTAACCAACTTACCCTTTTTATGACACCCGCCAGGCAAGACTCCCTTATCGGTTCCTGACCTTGTCACGGGTATTGGAAAAAAACGCACTAAAACACGTTTCTTTTTTTTAGAACCAATAAGAACCGGTAACCACACTCTAAGTAAAACAACACAAAACACAATATTTCACTATCAAATGGCCGGTTCAGCCGACCCAAGACGCTATCCTGTTTAGCCGATCACTGGAAACAGGGGAGATACCCAAAGACTGGAGGACAGCAGATGTAGTCCCCTTATACAAAAGTGGGAACAAAGAGGAAGCGGGGAACTACAGACCAGTCAGCCTCACCTCGGTAGTGGGGATGATCATGGAAGCACTACTGTAGGAGAGACTGGTGGAACATCTGGTTGTCAGTGGACTACAGGACCCAAAGCAGCATGGTTTCACCAGGGGCAGATCATGTCAGACCAACCTCGTTGAATTTTTGGACTGGGTGACTAGGGAGGTGGATCGGGGGAGGGCAGTGGACATGGCCTATCTGGACTTCAGCAAGGCCTTTGACACTGTGCCACATAGAAGACTATTACGCAGACTGGGGAATATGGGTGTGGGTAGGACAGTAGTGTGGTGGGTAGGAAACTGGCTGGGCAGCAGGACACAGAGGGTGGTGGTAAATGGCTGTCACTCCACAGAGGGAAGAGTGACCAGTGGGGTACCACAGGGATCAGTGCTGGGACCAGTCCTATTCAACATCTTCATCAGTGACATTGCGCAGGACCTAGAAGGCAGAATTTCACTGTTCACTGATGACACAAAGCTCTGTAACAGAGTAGACACATCAGAGGGTATAGGCAGAATGAGAAGGGACCTGCAGAAACTTGAAGAATGGTCAGGGGTTTGGCAGTTGACATTCAATGCAAAGAGTGCAAGATAATGCATATGGGGCACAAAACCATGGCACAATATATCAGTTGGGGGTGAGGATATAACATGCACCAAGCAGGAAAGGGATCTTGGGGTTATCATCTCTGATGACCTCAAGGTAGGGAAACAGTGTGACAAGGCAGCAGGTAAAGCAACTAGGATGCTGGGATGCATAGGCAGGGCATCACCAGCAGGAAAGGAGGTCATAATTCCACTATACAAGACACTAGTGAGGCCCCACCTGGAGTACAGTGTACTGTTCTGGAGACCTACCTATGTAGGAACATAGACAGGGTAGAGAAGGTTCAGAGGAGGGCAACAAAGATGGTACATGGATTGCATCACAAGTCCTATGAGGACAGGTTGAAGGAACTGAATATGTATTCCTGGAGGAGAGGAGGAGAGAGGGGATATGATGAGACATACAAGTATCTTACAGGGAGGAACAGGGTGCAGGAACACACTATTTTTAAGTGAAAAGATGTTCCAGGACTAGGGGCATGGGATGAAGTTGGAGGAGGGGCGATTCTGAGAAACGTGAGGAGAATTTCTTCACAGAATGGGTGGTGGACAAGTGGAACACCCTGCCAGAGGAAGTGGTGGGGGCTGAAACAATCATGGGATTTAAGAATGCATGGGATAGACATAAAGGAATTCTGGAGGTCAGGGGTAAGGGGCAACAGACTTCTAAGAAAACACACTGAACTTACAAGCTCAAATGGGCAGACTGGGTGGGCCACAGGCGCTTATCTGATGACACTATCTATGTATCTATGTAAGTTCCACACAGAAAAAACAGAACAATTCCTATCTAGTACTCACGGCACCACAGACAGAGACTGAACCGACTATGCGGATACCTTTTTCGGTTTAAAAAAACGATGAAAACTGAAACTTTAACCGACTTTCAAACCGAGCTGAAGGAGAAATCTCCGGAGCAACCGATCAGTGAGGTGGAGTAAAGAATCTGACGGTTTAAGTTTGAAACACTCCAGACAGAGACTTCAACTGAGCTCAAGCTCAGCATTCTATGCCCTGCATAGAAAGTTAACTCTTTGTTCTCCGGGGCAGTTCAAAGGTTGGGAATCACTGCAATTGTCAGAATACAGCAAGACTTCATGTTGTTTGAAGAAATTTGAACGCTTTGGTTTCTCGCATGTGGTGGCTTCCTCCTATAAGGGAGGCAGGAGAAGGGGGACTGCAGTAAAGATTCGACAGGGAGTCCAATTTGAATTCAAAGATTGGATTATTGACAAAGAGGAGAGATTCATGCTGGTAAAGGGTCATTTAGATGGAAAAATGATCACTATAGCCTCTGTCTATATTCCCCAAACCTCGGAATATAAGATATATAGGTCTTTCTTTTCTCAGTTAGCTGAATGGGCAGAGGGACAAGTCATATGTGGGGGAGACCTTAACCTTAACATTTCTGAAGGTACTACAGGCCCAGCCTCCTTAGGCTGAGTAAATAAAACTACCAGAGAGGTTAAAAAATTGCTACAAGAACTGGGATATGAAGATATCTGGAGATTCCTTCATGGCGCATCCCCCAAACACACCTTTTATTCCCAAGCCCACAACACTTATTCTTGTCTTGATTTTTTCCTGACCCCTCGGGAGCAACTAGGGATGATGCATAGTATTTGGGAGCAGGGCTGCAGCCATGAATCCTGGGGCCCCGGACAAGTCACTTGGAATGGGTCCCCGTTTCCCAAACCAGCTAATGACAGAGGTAATGCCAGCTCCTCAGGAGGGCCCCTCCTGAGCTCGGGGCCCCGGACAACTTCCCCACTTACCCCCCCATTACTGCGGCCCTGTTTGGGAGGGAGACTTCATACTCTCAGACCATGCCCCTATCTTCTGCAAATTTAAATCATAGTCAGCCAGAAAGAAAACTTTCTGGAGGTTGAATCTATCTCTATCGAGGGATAAGGAGGTGCAGGAGTCGATCAAGGACACAATATGCCAGGTCTTCTCTGAAAATGATACTCCCGACACTACAAAATCTGTAATCTTGGACACTATTAAAGCAATAGTTAGGGGCAAGTTAATAGGAATATCAGCATATAAAAAAAAAGCAACGGGAAGCACACCAGCTTTCCTTAGAAAAGAAAATTAAGGACCCTGAAGAACTCCAAGGAGTTAAAGTAAGAAAACTTAGGAGTAGGGAATTAGCCACCCTAAAGAAGAAGTTAATAATATTCTGGACTATGCTATAGAGCAGAAATTAGTATTCCTGTGACACAAATATTATGATGGTAGTCCCAGATTTTTGAGACTAGTAGTGGGCCAGTTAAGGGGCCCGAGGGTAAAGTCCACCATTTTGAAGGTAAGGCACCCTCTATCGAGGAAAGTTCAAAACACCATTAAGGGGATATCTGAGTCCTTCCTAAGTTAGTATACCTCCCTCTATTCAGCAGCACCCCCCCAACCCCTGACCACAAAATCCAGGAGTTCCTATCTTCCCTCAATCTGCCCACCTTATCCAAGGAGCAACATAGCCTGTTAACCTCCTCAAAACCCATTAAAGAGATAGAAATAGAAATAGGCACACTAAAAACAGAGAAATGTCCAGGGTCCTATGAACTCCCGGGAGAATTTTACAAGACCTTTTCAAAAACCCTCTCCTCACTTTTGGGTAGAGTATACTCATTTGTGTCTACAAAGGAGGGTGTGATCCCTCCCTCTTGGAATGAGGCCATAATCTCAGTCATACCGAAATCAGGCAGGGACCTCACCTGTTGTGCATCCTATAGACTCATATTGGTCCTGAACACAGACTATAAAATCCTTGCATCTATAATGGCCAAAAGGCTTATTCAATTTGCCCCAGCTAAAATACATATGGACCAGTGTGTCTTCATACCAGGCCAACAGGTCCAGGACAATGTTAGACGCACTATATACTTACTGGAACATACCCAATCCCAGAAAATCCCTGCTCTCCTGCTTGGGCTAGACATGGAAAAAGTGTTTAATATGGTCTCTTGGAGGTTTTTTTGGGGGGTCCTTGCCTGTTTTGGTTTCCCAGTCCAATTTTCTCATACCATTTTAAATTCTATAGTAAACCCACAGGATTCATTAGAACTAATGGCCATATTTCTGAAAGCTTCCCCCTGTGCATAGGAACCAGGCAGGGCTGTCCTCTGTCCCCCCTTCTTTTTGCCTTTTATATTGAGCCACTAGTGCAATATCTCTGACACTCCCCAGACATTAAGGGAATCTCAGTGGCAGGCACAGAACATAAGTTAGCCCTTTTTGCAGATAATCTTTTGGTTTATTTAACAGACCCTGGCCCCTCTATGACAACCCTGTTAGAAAAACTACAGAATGTTTCACTTCTATCTGGATATTCCCTTTATACTGTATTAATAAGACAGAAGCCCTCTCTATAAGATATAGCCCCAAATCTACCCTTAGATCTAGATTTCCTGTCAAATGGGACAAACAAACCATTAAACATTTGGGAATACAGATCCCCAAGATTTTTCCCTCTTATATTCCCAAAACTACACCCCTCTGGTGACAACCCTTAAACACAACCTTAGAAGATGGAATCTCCTCCCATCCTCCTTCTATACCCGTACTCTCTCACTTAAAATGAACACCCTGCCCTGCTTTCTGTAACTTTTTCAATGTGTTCCATGTATTATATCTGCCAAGGAACTTCTTTCCTGGCAGAAATCTCTCAGTACAGTCCAGTGGAACCAGAGACAGCCCCAGGTCAATCCCCATAAACTATTCCTCCCCAAAACTCTGGGTGGTGTGTCCCTCCACTCTCTTACTGACTACTGGGTAGCTGCCCAAATGCAATTGGTGCTTCTCAGGGGTACTAGATCTTAACAAGCAGCTCGGAAACAAACAGACCTAGCCAGGCCAATCAATCCCCCTCTACCAACCAGCCTATTTTCCTTGGCCCAGCTCAAACAGGTCAAGCATTTAGTCTCCAAAGCTACAGCTACCATACTAGAGGGTTGGAGAATAGGAACAAAAAGAAAAGTCTCACAGCAGCAGTTTTGTAAATATCAGTGGTTTTTGCTGACCACACGTTTAGTTCCCCCCTCCAGGAACCCTGGTATAGAGCTCATTCTGTGAGGGGCTTGGTGGCCCTGTGGCAGCTTCTTAAGGGAAGTACAGTGATCAGTTTTGAAGAAGGCCAGACAAGCTGTTTCTGGACAGAGAGGGATAGGCTCTACTACTACCAAATTAGAGATTTTATACTTAGCCAAATTAGGAGTAGAGAAAAAAGCTCTCAACTGTGGGAAGATAGTACCCCATTCATTCAAATCTGGACTTCCAATCAGGGAGAAGAAAAAATTACTCATCATAGTAATGTTATTTCTTCTAATGGAGTCTTGCTGTATTCTGACATTATGCAGTTAGGCCCAGCACTTGAATTGCCCCAGAGAGGAAAGAGTTAACTCTATGCAGACACATAGAACGTTGAGCTCAAGCTCGCTTTTCAAACCTCTGTCTCTGGTACTTACCAGTGTAACCGTCAGATTCTTACGAGCAAACTAACTAAGTACTAACTATGGAAATGTGTAGTATATGGCCAAAAGGCAACAATTTGGGTCCCAAAAAGACTCAAGTCGAGAACCCAAGAAAAAAAGGTAGTGACAATATAATACATATATTAAACATAACCACAGTAACAAAAACAAATACCCCACCCTTAAGAGGGGGATACAAGGTACACCCCTGAGAAGCAACACTTTACCTGCCAGCCCACTTCCCAAAAACTAGGTTCTGAGAGGGGAGGCAGGGAAGGAGGTCAGAATACCATAAGACTCCATTAGAAGAAACAACATTACTATGGTGAGTAATTTTTTCTTCAAACAACATGAAGTCTTGCTGTATTCTGACATTATGCAGACTACCAAGCACCTTCCCCAGGAGGAGGGAATGCAGAACCTAGTTTTGGAACAGGCTCTGCAGTACTGCTGTGCCAAATCTAGCATCACTCCTAGCCTGGATGTCCAGAGAGTAATGCTTGGTGAATGTATGGACTGTTTTCCAGGTGCCTGCTTTACAGATTTCTAGCAAGGGTATATCTCTGGCCGCAGCCAGAGTAGCAGCTGTACCCCTAGTCAAGTGAGCCCTTAGGCCTGGAGGGGGTGGTTTGCCCAATTTGTCATAGCAGAATTGTATACAAGAGACAATCCACCTGGCAATAGTTATTTTAGTAGCAGGCTTACCTTTCCCCACTTCACCATAAGTGAGAAACAATTGAAGACAGTCATTTCTGTGTGCTTTAGTATGCTCTATGTAGCAGCTAAGAGCTCTTTTAACATCCAAACTGTGTAATCTTCTTTCCCCTGAATAAGAATGGTCAGTGAAAAACACAGGAACAGACACATACTGGTTCAGATGAAAATCTGATACCACTTTGGGTAAGAACCTTCTATTGGTTCTTAGGACCACCTTATCCCTATGGAAGAAGATGAAGTCAGGTTCGACTGAAAGGGCCTGTAATTCACTAATCCTTCTGGCAGAAGTAATAGCTACCAGGAACACAGTTTTCCAGGTCAAGTACTTCAGCTCGGCCAAAGCCAGAGGTTCAAAGGGTGGCTGCATAAGTTGGGCAATGCAGACATTAAGATCCCAAGCCGGAGTAGGCTCTTGAAAAGGAGGGTTAATGTGAACCAGACCTTTGAAAAACTTACTGAAAACAGGATGAGATGCCAGGGAAGAGCCTTTCCCTGCTGAAAGGAATGCAGAGACAGCTGCCAGATGAGCCTTTCAAGTTGCAGGCCTAAGGCCTAGACCATTAAGATGAACCAGATAATCTAAGGCTGTAGCAATGCCCGCAGAATCAGGCACAATGCTCTTCTGAGAACACTACAAATGCTGAATTTTTTCCATTTGGAATTATAAGTTTTACTAGTGGAAGGTTTCCTGAAAACCTTCAAAATATCCAGGACTCCCTGAGAAAGATGCAGGCCTGCATATTCTAACTCTTCAACAGCCAGGCCTTGAGGTTGAGAGACTGGAGATTGGGGTACCAGATCCTCCTCTGGGGGGAGGTTAGGAGATTGTATCTCTTGGGAAGAGACAGGTGACATGACACTGCCAGAGACAGTAGCAGAGGATACCAAGGCTGTCTGGCCAAATCTGGAGCCACCAGTATCACTGTGCAGGGTTGAGATCTGATTTTGATCAGGACTCTGAACAACAGAGGGAAGGGAGGGAAGTCATAGAGACACATGCCCTTCCAATACAGAATGAAAGCATCCAGAGGAACAGTCCCCAGGACTGGAGGTCTGCAACAAAACAAAGGAAGTTGGTGATTGTTTGGGGCTGCAAAGAGATCTATTTCTGGAGTGCCCCATCTGGAGAAGATGACCAGTAGTATGGGAGGGTCCAGGGACCATTCGTGATGCCCCTGGGAGATTCTGCTCAGAGCATCTGCTAGTACATTGTCCTTTCCTGGAAGGTGAACTGCTATCAGGGAAGTCTGAGGAGAACAGGCTAGAGACCACAGTTTCATGGCTTCTATGCACAAGGCCATGGACCGAGTGCCCCCCTGCTTGTTGATGTACCACATTGTGGTGGTGTTGTCTGTCCTGACTTGGACCACCTTGCCCCTGACTAAGTCTGAGAAGACCTGAAGGGCTAGAAAAACTGCCCTGAGTTACAGGAGATTGATATGAAGGAGAGACTCTTGTGGAGACCAGACCCCTTGAGCTGTAAGGGCTCCCAAATGGGCTCCCCAACCTAGGAGAGAAGCATCTGTAGTTAGGACTACTGAGGGAACTTGAGAGAGAAATGGAACTCCTTGTCTGAGGTTGTCCTGGTCCAGCCATCGCTGGAGAACTTGGACCAGAGTCTGAGTCACTGGAATCAATTTGGTGAGAGAGTTTCTTTTCTGAGACCAAAAGGACCTTAAGTGGAACTGAATGCCCCTCATCTAAAATCTAGCTCCTTGCACCACTGCAGTGGAAGCTGCCATGTGGTCCAGGAGCTGAAGAAACTGCCTTGCTGGACAAGAGACCAGAGGCCGAAAAGACGAAGCAAGATCTGTTAGGGCTTTACCCTTGTCAGAGGAAGGAAGGCCTTTGCTTAGATAGTATCCAATTCTATCCCTATGAAAGTAAGAAGTTGTACTGGTTCAAGAACAGACTTTGTGAGATTGAGGAGAAACCCCAGAAAACTGAGCAAGTCTTGAGTGGTTTGCAGAGCTGACTTGACCTGGACTGATGACTGACCCACAATTAGCTAGTCATCCAGATATGGGAAGATGGAAATACCCTGCCTTCTGAGCTAGGCAACTACTACTACAAGGCACTTTGTGAACACGCTTGGAGCTGATGTTAGGTCGAATGACATGACTCTGAACTGATAGTGGCCTGAAGGCAGCTCGAACCTGAGGTACTTTCTGTGGGAGCACCTGATAGGAATATGGAAGTAGGCATCCTTGAGGTCCAGGGATGCGAGCTAATCCCCTGGCCTTAGAGAAGGAAGAATTATTCCCAGAGTCACCAATTCGAATTTTGGTTTTGAGATGTGTTTGTTCAAACACCTTAAGTCTAGGATGGGTTGTCACTCTCCTGTCTTCTTTGGGGTAAGGATGTACCTGGAGTACAGACCTTTGCCCATGTGTTGAGTAGGAACCTTCTCTTCAGCTCTGAGAGCCAGAAGAGAGGAAACCTCTGTCTCAAGGGCAAGGGTCTCTGGGATGGATGCAGGTGGAAAAGACCTGGCCCTCCATTTTGGAAACCTTTTGAAGCTGAGGGCCAGTCCCTGGCTTACCACTTCCAGGACCCACTTGTCTGAGGTAACAGACTTCCAGGCCTGGAAGTAGTAAGCCAGCCTGCCTCCTACTGGAATGGGGGAGTCAACCCGGGCTGACACATCAGGGTGTCTGCTTGGCAGGAGCCTTGGACTGGGAAGAGGATGCAGTCCTGCTCATCTCCCTCCTGCTTCTCCCTCGAAAGAACACCCTCTGTGGGAAGGAAGAGGAAGCCTGGGCTTGATAAAATGGCCTGTGGAAAGGCCTGCCCCTGCCCTTAGACTGCTGCTTCTGAGGAGTTGCTTGCCTCTCTTTGGCCTGTGCACTACTGTAGGTGGTCCTGTACTCGTCCATTTTTTTCATGTAAGCCTCTGTCTGCTCCCCAAACAGAGAGTTACCCACTACAGGGAAATCCATAGCCTTGGCCTGCGTATCCTGCAAAAGGCTAGTACATCTGAACCGAGCATGTATTCTGACAGACACAGATGAAGCCATGACTCTTGATGCCACGTCACTGGAGTCCACAGCAGCATGAAATTGCACTTTGGATGCCTCAGTTCCATCCGCAGCCACCTCACCCCAGCTCTTTGGCTAGCTGGAGGGAGGCCTGTTTGGCCAGTTCCAGAACCATATCCCACCTGGATTTCTGGTACCTGGCTGTGTAGGCCATGTAATTTGCCTGCCTGAGTTCCAAAGAGGATGGCAAATATTGTTTCTTAGCCATGGCATCAACTTTCCTGGAGTCCTTGTCTGGGGGTGTGTGAAGCCAAAGGTATGTTAGCCCTGTCACAGGTTGCAGCCTGCACTATTCCAACATGGCTGCAATGAGTGTATAAGAACTCCGTACCTGAGCCTGATAACATATACCTCCTGTCCATTCTCTTATCCACAGGAGGTAAGGAGTTAGGTGTTTGTAAATGTTTTTGTTTCTGTTTCCCCAAGGACTTATGAAGAGGGATAGACAAACTTTTGGACGCTGGGATGTCCATCATTTCTACAAAATCAGGCTCTTCCTCCTCCTCAGTAGCTTCAACCATAGGGAGCTGGAGGGTTTCAGCCACCTTCTTGTAAAACAAGAAGTGTGAAGTGGACTCAGAAAGCCTGGGAGGGGAGACATTGGAGGGCCTGTCTGGGGAGATGTTCGATTCAATGGGCACATCCAGACCTTCAAAGTTTATTACCTTCGTCCTTATCGTCGGGATATTCTTCTTCTCAACTATACTAATTGCTTTGGCTATCTTGTCAGCGGTTGGAGAACACGGTGCTGGATCTGAACCGGCTGACTTACACTTCTTTTTTGACTGAACTGACCCCTCGGAGTCAGACCTCCTTTTGCCCGAGGAGGTATCGCCTAGGTCAGTAGGCACCTCCTCAGGTTCGGCTGGAACCGAACCGGGCTGGCCATCTGGATCTACAGACTTCTCGGTCTCCCTTTCCTTCAGCCTACTCAACCTTTTTTCAAAAGTGGCTTTAGTTTTTGCAAATCTGGCAGTCTGTTTTGAGGTGGTCAAACCCCAGACAATAAACACAGATGAGGTGGGGGTCGGCCTTGGCAAAGGCCTCCCTACACTCAGTACAGTGTTGAAACCCGGTGGGACTGTTTTTTTTCTTGGGTTTCTCAGACATGGCCAACCTAACCAATTACCCTTAAAGCTTTCAAGCTAGATAATAAAGAACTGATCGGTTTACGATCCGTGGGCGATTTTCAGTAAATGGCCTTGGACGCTGATTTGGCTGGGATGGAGGTTACTGAGGAAGTTCAGTCTGCAAAGCAGCTCCCACCACATCCACTGCCTGTTAAATGCAGACCAGTGTCTGACTCTCTGGGAGATGCTGAACAGGAGGGTCTTTACGAGAGGCTAGACATGTTTTTTGCTGAGTTAGCAGCTATTCAATTAATGCTGTCCTAAGTTGCTGAAGATGTTAAGGCTATTAAACCTTCCCTGTATCAGCTGTCTCACTGTATGGGTGATGTGGAATTTCGAAGTAGCTCCCTAGAGGACTCACACTTGTGGGAGGATAAAGAGTTTAAAGATGTGAGACAGGAAGAGAATTTATTTTTTTTAATTTCTTTTATTAAGAAAGATTTGCACATATAGATTGACAGATACAATATAATTGCTTCAAGTACAAAATAAGGCTACATGTTGTGGCTGATAGGAACCTCAGCCACTACATTTAACAATCAAATAAGAAGTAGGAAAAAAAAAGGGAAAACTATTATGGGCTAAAAATAGATATATATAATAGCAGTATGTGAAAAAATACATCTTCCTAAGAAACCATTTGAGTTATTTCATCACTTCTAGAGATATAATCAACAGGCAGTAAGGGTATAGGGTAGACACCTGGGGTTCTCTGAGGGAGGGGTTCCCAATACCTAGCATAGCTAAACCAGGGTGGAGCATGTCCAGCACGGTCACTGTGGGAAATCCGTGTTTGGGACACATTACAAAAACCACACTGACACTGTTCATTATCAGAGGTCCTAAAATGGCTATGTTGCAAATTTGGTGAGAAAAGTCCATAAAGTTACTGTGTTACAAGCACGCAGTGCGCAGTTTCCACGTACGCTCGTAACTTCGCACATTTGCAATATTTTCACTCCAGATTGTCAACATTGCCATTTTTCTGCACTTCCTTATGAACAGTACAGCTGTCATTTTTCACATCCTGGCCGGAATGTGTTTTCGTACTTCCGGTGCAGAATAGCACAGTCAGAGTGGGAAATTCGTGCTGAGGACACATTACGGCAATCACAGTGACACTGTTCATTAGCAGAGGTGCTAAAATGCCTATGTTGACAATTTGGTGAGTAAAGTCCATAAAATGACTGTGTTACGAGCGTGTGTTACACAGTTTCCACACACGCTTGTAACTTCACACGTTTGCAATATTTTCACTCCAGTTTTCAGCATTTTCATTTTTACAAACCTCCTTATGAACAGTACAGCTGTCATTTCTCACATCCTGGACGAAATGTGTTTTTGCACTTCCGTTGCAGATTAGCGCGGTCATGGCGAGAAATCCATGTTCGGGACATATTACAAAAATGACAGTGACACTGTTCATTAGCAGATGTGCTAAAATGCCTATCTTAAAAACTTGGTCACAAAAGTCCATAAAATGGCTGTGTTACGAGCGTGTGTTACGCAGTTTCCATGCACACTTGTAACTTCGCACATTTGCAATACTTTCACTCCACATTTTCAACATTGACATTTTTTCACACATCCTTATGAACAAACAGCTGTCGTTTTTCAAACCCTGGCTGAAATGTGTTTTCGTACTTCCGGCGCAGAATAGCGCAGTCGCTGTGGGAAATCCATGTTCGGGACACATTACGACAATTACAGTGAAACTGTTCATTAGCAGAGGTCCTAAAATGCCTATGTTGAAAATTTGGTGAAAAAAGTCCATGACATGACTGTGTTACAAGCATGCGTTGCACAGTTTCCACGCACGCTTGTAACTTCGCACATTTGCAATATTTTCACTTCACATTGTCAACATTGCCATTTTTCCATACCTCCTTATCAACAGTACAGCTGTCATGTTTCACATCCTGGCTGAAATGTGTTTTTGCACTTCCGGCGCAGAACAGCGCTGTTGCTGTGGGAAATCCGTGTTTGGGACACATTACGAAAATCACAGTGACACTGTTCATTAGCAGAGGTGCTAAAAATGCCTATGTTAAAAATTTGGTGACAAAAGTTCATAAAATGACTGTGTTACGAGCGTGCCTTACGCAGTTTCCACGAACGCTCATAACTTGTGGAGACCAGACCCCTTGAGCTGTAAGGGCTCCCAAATGGGCTCCCCAACCTAGGAGAGAAGCATCTGTAGTTAGGACTCCTGAGGGAACTTGAGAGAGAAATGGAACTCCTTGTCTGAGGTTGTCCTGGTCCAGCCATCGCTGTTTTTTTTCTTGGGTTTCTCAGACATGGCCAACCTAACCAATTACCCTTAAAGCTTTCAAGCCAGGTAATAAAGAACCAATCAGTTTACGAATCGTGTCACAGGTTCTGTAAAAGAACAGAAAAAAGTCAGGTTCTTTTGAAGCCGATCGGCACCAGAACACCACACTAATCCCAGAAAATAATAAACTAATTAGACAAATCGGTTCCTAACCGGACCGACTGATGAAGAACCGAGACAAAACACAATTTCCACTATTTATAAAATAACACACACGTCAACACCTATCTATCACACTACCTGCACCATAGACAGAGGTTGAAAATCCAGAAATAATAAACAAATCGGTTTAAGAACAACACTTTTTTTGAACTTTACCAAACTGAAGCAGAGGAAATCTCCGGAGCGACTTCACTGTTAGGCAAAGTAAAGAATCTGACGATTACACTGGTAAGTACCTGAGACAGAGGTTTGAAAACCGAGCTCAAGATCAACGTTCTATGCTTCTGCATAGAGTTAACTCTTTCCTCTCCAGGGCAGTTCAAGTGCTGGGGCTAACTGCATAATGTCAGAATACAGCAAGACTTCGTGTTGTTTGAAAAGGCAATTTCAATCATATACAATAAAAAATTACTCACCTTAGTAATTATGTTTCTTCTATTGGAGTCTTGCTGTATTCTGACAAGTGCAGTTAGCCCCGGCCTTTAAACTGCCCCGGAGAACAAAGGGTTAACCTTTCTATGCAGAGCATAGAATGCTGAGCTCCATCTCGGTTGATGTCTCTGTCTGTTTTCCTTTGAAAGCTAACCATCAGATTCTTATGAGCAACACTGCAATGGTATTCTATGTGGAAATTGTAAAACACATTTTAATAGCCAACAGGCAACAAAAGCTTTGGACTACCAAAAGAAGACTCAAGTCAGGAAACTCAAAACTCAAAACCCAGACCAAACAGGAATATAACAAAAAAAACACCCACACAAGAAGAGGCGGTAAATAGAGCACCCCTGAGGTGCAACACTGCACCTGCCCATCCACTTCCCAAAACCAGGTTCTGAGAGGGGAGGCAGGGAGGGAGGTCAGAATACAGCAAGACTCCAATAGAAGAAACATAACTACTAAGGTGAGTAATTTTTTCTTCAAACAACTTGAAGTCTTGCTGTATTCTGACAAGTGGAGACTACCAAGCAGTACCTCCATGGAGGAGGGACAGAACCTACTTTGGGAATAGGCTCTGAAGTACTGCTGTGCCAAACCAGACATCACTCCTAGCCTGGATATCCAGAGAGTAATGCTTGGTAAAGGTATGGACTGTTTTCCAGGTGGCTGCTTGACAAATTTCTAAGAGAGGGATATCCCAGGCAGCAGCCAGGGAAGCAGCTGTACCTCTTGTGGAATGAGCCCTCAGGCCCGAGGGTGGAATTTTTACCAGTTTTTCATAGTAGAATTGTATACAAGACACAATCCACCTGGCAATAGATCTCTTGGTGGCAGCTTTGCCCTTTCCGACTTCTCCGTAAGTGAGGAACAACTGGAGGGAGTCAAACCTGTGACCCTTGGTACGTTCTATGTAGTAACTAAGGGCTATTTTAACATCTAAACTGTGTAGCCTCCTCTCTCCTGAGGAAGAATGATCAGTGAAGAAAACAGGAAGAGACATAGACTGGTTTAAATGGAAGTCTGAAACCACTTTGGGCAGGAACCTTCTATTGGTTCTAAGGACCACTTTATCCCTGTGAAAGGAGATAAACTCAGATTCCACTGACAGGGCTTGCAATTCACTGATATGCCTGGCAGAGGTAATGGCTACCAAGATCACAGTTTTCCAAGTCTAGTACTTAAGCTCTGCTGAGGACATAGGCTCAAAAGGGGGTTGCATAAGTTGAGCAATGCAAACATTCAAGTCCCAGGCAAGGGCAGGGTCTATAAAAGGAGGACTGCTGTGAAGCAATCCTTTAAACAATTTACAGAACACAGGATGAGAAGATAGTGAGGTAGACTTCCCCACAGACAGAAACGCAGAACCAGCTGACAAGTGTACCTTGAGAGTAGCTGGTCCCTCAGACTAGGCCTAGGCCATTAAGATGGACCATATAATCCAGAACCGTAGGCAATTCAGCAGTATCTGGAGAAATATGCTTCATAGAACACCAAATGCTGAATCTCTTCCATTTGGAGTTATAAGTCTTTCTGGTGGAGGGCTTTCGAGAAGCTTTGAGAATATCCAGAACCCCTTGAGAAAGATGTAGATCTGCAAACTCTAACTCTTCAAGAGCCATGCCTTGAGATTGAGAGACTGAAGATTGGGGTACCAAATCCTCCCCTGAGAGGATGTTAACAGGTTGCAATTCCTGGGACGAGACAGGGGGAGATGGACTGCTAGGGACAGCAACAGGGGGTACCAGGGCTGTCTGGCCCAATCTGGAGCAATCAGAATCACTTTGCAAGGTTGAGACCTTATTTTGACTAAAACTTTGAACAGGAGTGGGAAGGGAGGGAAGGCACACAGAAACTTCCCTTCACAATTCAGAATCAGGGCATCCAGGGGGACTGAGCCCAAGACCGGGGGTCTGCAACCAAAGAAAGGGAGTTGGTGTTTATCTGGGGCTGCAAAGAGATCTATCTCTGGAGTGCCCCACCTTGAAAAAATCACTTTCAACACCTAAGGATCCAGGGACCATTCATGCTGGCCCTGAGAGATCCTGCTCAGTGCATCTGCTAGCACATTGTCCTTCCCTGGAAGGTGAACTGCTACCTGAGAGGTTTGTAGGGAATAAGACAGGGACCACAATTTCATGGCTTCAGTGCACAAGGCCATGGACCAAGTGCCTCCCTGCTTGTTGATGTACTACATGGTGGTGGTGTTGTCCGTTCTGACCTGAACCACCTTGTTCTGTACTGACTGAGAGAAAGCTTCCAGGGCCAGAAAAACTGCCCTGAGTTCTAGGAGATTGATATGGAGAAGGCATTCTTGGGGGGACCACAGCCCCTGGGCAGTGAGGGCCCCCAGATGGGCTCCCCAGCCCAGAAGAGAAGCGTCCATGGTAAGGACCACTGAAAAAGGCTGAGTGGCAAAAGGAACCCCTTGTCTCAAACTGTCCTGATCCTGTCATCATTGGAGGGCTTGGATCAAGGTCAGAGTCACTGGGATCAGTTTGGTAAGGGAATCCTTCCTCTGAGACCACAAAGCTCTCAGATGGAACTGAATATCCCTCATCTGGAATCTTGCCCCTTGGACCACTGCTGTTGAAGCTGCCATGTGGCCCAAGAGCTGAAGGAAATGCCTTGCTGGTTGAGATACCCGAAGGCTGAAGGAAGAGGCTAGTTCTATAAGAACCCTTGCCCTTTCCAGGGGAAGAAAGACTCTTGCTCTGAGTGTGTCCAGTTCTGCCCCTATAAAGGTAAGAAGCTGGACTGGTTCGAGAACTGACTTGGGAAGGTTGAGAAGAAATCCTAGAGAAGTGAGCACTTGCTGGGTCACTTGCAGGTGAGACTTGACTTGGTCTGGAGACTGGCCCACTATTAGCCAATCATCCAGATATGGAAAAATGGAAATCTTTTGCCTTCTTAGAGGCAACTACTACTGCCAGGCACTTTGTGAAAACCCGTGGGGCTGAGGTTGACCAAGGCATTGCTCTGAACTGATAGTGGCCTGAGGGCAACTCAGACCCTGAGGTACTTTCTGTGAGGAGCACCTGATGGGAATGTGAAAGTAGGCATCTTTGAGGTTCAGGAGGCTAACCAGTCCCCTGGCCTTAGAGAGGAAGGATTATTCCCAGAGTTACCATCTTGAACTTTGGTTTTAAAAGATGATTATTTAGATATCTTAGTCTAGGATGGGTCGCCACTCCCCTGATTTTTTTTCGGGTCAGGAAGTACCTGGAGTATAGCCCTTTTCCCCAGTGTAGGGTAGGTACTCTCTCTATGGCTCTTAAGGCCAGAAGAGAAGAAACCTCTGCCTCTGGGGCAAGGGTTTCCGAGAGAGTTGCAGGTGGAAAAGATCTGGCTCTCATCTTTGGAAATTTTCTAAAGCTGGGAACCAGTCCCTGGCTTACTACTTCCAGGATCCACTTGTCTGATGTAATAGACATCCAGTCCTGGACAAAGTAAGCCAGCCTGCCCCCTACTGGAATAGGAGAGTTGACCTGGGCAGGCCCATCAGGGTGTCTGCTTTGCAGGAGCCTTAGGCTGAGGAGTGGATGCAGCCCTGCTCATCCCCCTTCTGCCTCTCTCTCTGAAGAACCCCCTCTGTGAAAAGGAAGAAGAGGCCTGTGCTTGGTAAAAAGGCCTTTGAAAAGGCCTGCCCCTGCCCCTAGACTGCTGCCTTTGAGGAGTTGCCTGCCTTTCCTTGGTCTGAGCACTCCAGTAGGTGGTCCTGTACTCATCCATTTTCTTCATGTAATTCTCTGTCTGCTCCCCAAACAGAGAATTACCCACTACAGGAAAATCCATGGCCTTAGCCTGGGTATCCTGTGAGAGGCTAGTACATCTGAGCCAAGCCATTCTCCGAAGAGCCACAGATGTAGCCATGACTCTTGATGACACATCATTAGAGTCCACAGCAGCATGAAACTGAACTTTAGATGCCTCAATTTCATCTGCAGCCACCACCTCCAGCTCCTTTGCTAGCTGGGAGGAGGCCTGTTTAGTCAGTGTCAGTAGAGTGTCCCACCTGAACTTCTAATACCTAGCTGTATAGGCCATATAATTTGCCTGTCTGAGTCCCAGAGAAGATGCCATGTACAGCTTTTTTGCCATGGCATCAACCTTCCTAGAGTCTTTGTCTGGGGGGGGGGTGAAGCCAAGGGAATGCTTGCCTTATCACAGGCAGCAGCCTGCACAACCCGAACATGGCTGCATTGGTGATATAAAAACTCAGTTTCTGAGCCTGAGAGTGTATACCTCTTGTCCATTCTTCTGTCCACAGGAGGTAAATAGAATTGGGAGACTATAGAATTTTTTGTGTCTGTTTCCCAAAAGATTTGTGGAAGGGAATAGACAGTCTCCTGGACTCTGGGATGTCCATCATTTCTACATAATCAGGTTCCTCCTGATCCTCCATTGCCTCTTCCATAGGAAGCTGGAGGGTCTCAACCACCTTTCTGTAGAACATAAAGTGGGAAGGGGACTCAGAAAGCCTAGGAGGGGATACACCTGAAGGTCTGTCTGGGGAGATGTCCGGTTCCACAGGGATATCTAGACTTTCACCATCACCGTCATCATCTTCAAACTCCCCTTTCTTCTCAAACTCCAGTTCATAAAATTCTTCCAAAGTATAATCATGAACCGGGGGAACGACTGAACTGAGCCCCTGCCAAAAGGTGCCGGATCGGTCGGAACCGGGCGAAGCGATAAAACAATCCGAATCGCTCTGGCTATTTCTTCAGTGGTCAGAACATGGACTTCTGGATCCGAACCGGACGATTTTTCTTTGCGCTTTCTTTTAGTCAGAACCGACCCTTCGGGATCTGCTCTCCTTTTGCCCGAAGAAGTATCACCCTGGTCAGAGGGCACTCCTTCTGGTTCAGTCGGAACCGAACCGGGCTGGCCATCCGGGTCAGCGGACTTCTCGGCCTCCTTTTCCCTCAGTCTACCTAATTTTTTTTCAAGGGTAGATTTGGGAAAATTTTTGTAAATTTGGCAGTCTGAATCGAGGTGGTCAAACCCCAGACAATAAACACAGGTGGTGTGGGGATCAGCCTTAGCAAAGACCTCCCCACACTCACTGCAGTGTTGAAACCCAGTGGGCCCGTTTTTTCTTGCGTTTCTCAGACATGGCCAACCTAATCAAACTTACCCTTTTTTTGGCAACCGCCAGGCAAGACTCCCTTATCGGTTCCTAACCATGTCACGGGTCTTGGAAAAAAAACATTTCAAAACACGTTTTTTAGAACCGATAAGGACCAGTAACCACACTAAGTTACACAAGAATTAAACAAATGATCAGTTGGCGAACCGATCCACCCTCAAGTTCCCCACAGAAACTCAGTACAAACCTATCTAGTACTCACGGTACTGCAGACAGAGACTGAACCAACTATCGCGGAAACTTTTTGGTTAGAAACTGACGAAAAAAACAACACTTAAACCGACTTTCGAACCGAGCTGCAGGAGAAATCTCCGGAGCGACTATTCAGTGAGGCAGAGTAAAGAATATGACGGTTAGCTTTCGAAGGGAAACAGACAGAGACATCAACCGAGCTCGAGCTCAGCATTCTATGCTCTGCATAGAAAGGTTAACCCTTTGTTCTCCGGGGCAGTTTAAAGGCCAGGTCTAACTGCACTTGTCAGAATACAGCAAGACTTCAAGTTGTTTGAAACATTTAATTCAGCAATTGGCACATTCAATGGAGCCAGTCAAATCCAGCTGGGAAAAGGAGTTTACTCAAACATTAATCAGTAAAGACAGGTACGAGGTTTGGAAGGGAGCATGGGCCACCACCTCCTCCCCTGGGTGGAGATAGTTTGTGTGGAAGGTATGTGTGAGGTTCTTCTTGGTTCCCACAGCTGTGGCCCTGAGGAACCTGGGAGCTTCTTCTCGGTGCTGGAGAGATTGTGGGGAATCCATAGCATCTCATAAACATATCTTTTATGATTGCCCTAAACTACTCAGTTTCTGGGACCTAGTCTCTCACCACATAGTAGCCATATTGGACTTTCAGCAACCCCTGTCTGGAGTCAACCTATTACTGGGGATTCTACCAATGGGGGTCTAAGATAATGCTATCCTATACCTATGGTCCATCCTGCTGTGCGCAGCATATAAGTCTATCACTAAGAGGTGGCTCCAGGTTACACCACCTCCGACTTCTGACTAGAAGTCTCTGGTGCTTACTATTCAATGCAATGAACAGATGTCTTTTGCTTTGCACAACAGATTGGAAGCCTATACTTCCCGGTGGATGAGATGGGAGCTGGCTTATGACCAAATTCCATGAAATGGAGGGTGCTGAGCTGAGCTATACTCAGACCAGAATGCTGGACATGCTCCACCCTGGTTTCACTATGCTAGGTATTGGGTACCCCCCCAGAGAACCCCAAGTGTCTACCCTATACCCCTACTGCCTGTTGGACATCAGATTATATCTCTAGAAGTGATGAAATAACTCAAATGGTTTCTTAGGAAGATGTATTTTTTCACATACTGCTATTATATGTATCTATTTTTAGCCCATAATAGTTTTCCCTATTTTTTTCCTACTTCTTATTTGATTGTTAAATGTAGTGGCTGTAGTTCCTATCAGCCACAACATGTAGCCTTAATTTGTACTTGAAGCAATTGTATTGTATCTGTCAATCTATATGTGTAAATCTTTCTTAATAAAAGAAGTATACAAAAATAAATTCTCTTCCTGTCTCACATCTTTAAACTCTTTATCCTCCCGCAAGTGTGAGTCCTCTAGGGAGCTACTTCTAGACTCCACATGACCCATACAGCGAGACAGCTGATACAGGGAAGGTTTAATAGCCTTAACATCTTCAGCAACTTAGGACAGCATTAATTGAATAGCAGCTAACTCAGCAAAAAACGTATCTAGCCTCTCGTAAAGACCCTCCTGTTCAGCATCTCCCAGAGAGTCAGACACTGGTCTGCATTTAACAGGCAGTGGACATGGTGGGAGCTGTTTTGCAGACTGAACTTCCACAGTAACCTCCATCCCAGCCAAATCAGCGACCAAGGCCATTTTCTGAAAATCACCCACCAAAAGTGCACATCTCAGAAACAACACACATATAACACACCAAAAGAACCCCCAAAAAAACCCACAAGCACTGCCAAAAATACTGCATTTTAAGCCACTATTATTGCTGGAACGGAGCACGTCCTTTCAGGATACAGACATTATGTGACTCCCCTCTGACATTGTAATTTATTGCAAGGTCTTTTTTGGCAATTAAGAAAATATTAAAGCAGACAAATACATATTCATCTACAGCGCAGCTAGGGCAGAGAGGATCGGGGCGGAGCAGGGCCAAGGAGGAGTGGGAAAGGGAGAAGCTGGGCAGAGCAGGGGCAGGAATGGGAGCGGGGAGGAGTGGGGAACAGTGAAGCTGGGTGGAGATGGGGCAGGGTGGGGAGGAACAGGGCAGAGCTGGGGATGATTGCAGAAAAGAGTGCAGTGCTGCAGTCAGTAGGGACAACATAGGCAGACTGTTTCATGGTGGAAGAGGCCACTGTGACACTATTCAACATGTGAGGATGGAAGAAATGTCCCTTTTCTCAGTGATCGTTAAAGTGCTGCAGGGCTCCATCCTCTGCAGCCCTAAAAAGGAAGGTTAAAATGGGCAGACTGGGTGAGCCCAGTGGCACTTATCTGCCATCACAATCTATGTTTCTATGTTTATCATTCTCATCTGCTGGCCGGCACCCATCATCCTGGGCCCTCCCAACCCTGTCAACCACCTTCCCTAGGACTTGCCTGACTCTGGATGAGTCCCTCATGGGTTCCCCCATGTGGTGTATAAGGGGGAGGGCTATCTTGCCCCCCAAAACACAAATCCTGATTCCTGTATCCCTGCCTAGTCTGTGGTGTGGGGCCTGGTGAGGGTTAGGGAGTCATCTAGCCAGTCTTTATTTTTCCAGCATTTTTTTCCAGGGCATCCCAATATGCAGTACTGCACTGCATTTGCGTGCTTATGCATGCACACATGTGTCAACATCTGAAGGTGGCAAGCTGGTAGCGGGACACTGGAACCCCCTATCTGAAAGAGGAGAGCTGTCTCTAGCACACTCTGTCCTCTCTGTGGTGGCCAACCCTTAAGCGACCTGAGTCCACTGCTAGTCACTGGAGTAACAGACAGTAGAACTACTATCGTGCTACCTGGCTGGTTACATGTACATTTTTCAATAAAAAGAATTTTTGCAGTTATGATAGTCTTTGGAATATTAGATAAACTTTTGGGGCCACAGATGTCCCCTCTTCAGGTGTGTTAGTAGTCTAAGCAGAGAAAGCAGAGAATTACATTAACAAAGTAATGGATTTGCTTCATTTGAAGAGAATTACACTAGGCTCCCAAAGAATCCCACAGAAAGATGTCAGAGTGAGTTATAGGAATTTCTAGACTTAGCACTACGTTGTTGCTGGATAACACAAAAAGAAACAGAATTCCTAAAAATAGAGCTCCACGTAATTGCAACAATGTATATCCTGTCCAAAACAACAAAGATCTGCAGAACCCCCCCCCCACACACACACACACCCTCACCCCTGGCATCCTACAATCTCAGGAATAGGGTCCCTAACACAGAACCTATCACTATTTATAGACGTATTTCTCCAACCAAAAGTATTTGATCTTAAATCACACCTTAGAGGCAGTCTAGATTTAACAGACAAACTTAAAAACTTTAAATGGAATGAACGCTATACTTGGCTTATAATTGAAGTAACTAGCTTGTATACCTCTGTTGTGCATACAAAGGGGCTTGAAGCAGAGGAATTACTTTTTCAGGGCAATTCTGACATCTCCACATCTTTTCTATTAAATAGTCTGGAGTACTGTTTAACACATAACTATTTTATGTATAGTAAGGAATTTTACATCCAAAGATGTGGTACAGCAATGGAGGCAGCATTTCATTTCATTTTTATGTTTGCTTGTGCGCATGTGCAAGAAACATTATGTGACAGCTTAGGAGAGAAGCGGGTTAGGGAGGCGTGGCAGTGTAGCAGCCAAGGGCGGCACAGCATTTTGGGGCTTGGCCATGGTGCACCAATGGAGGCACAGTGTGCTGATGACACTGGCTTCCAGAAGTTGCAACAAGTTGTAACGTTTTCGCCACAGCAATCACGGGCCACCTCATCATTGCAGCGTCAGCGATTTGCTGCAATGAGGGAGCGACCCGTCATTGCTGGGTGGAACATTGCTAGTGTGATATTGTTTGTGAACATGGCGGTGCCTTGCCGCCATGTTCACAAACAATATCAAGCAGCCCCAGTGCTGAGGGGGTGCCCAATTCCCCTTGGCAGCATGTGCCCCTCCCACACAGCGTGATTTTTGCCGACAGGGGCCCCAATCCCCATCAGCTTGCATCCCTCGGGTGCAATTTCAGGTGCCGATGGGGGAGCCCACTTCCCATCAGCATTATGTCCCCCCATTTCCAGGCTGATGTGCCGACAGGGGAGCCCACTCTCCATCAGCATAAATCCCCCTCAAAGAGTAGCGACAGTAAGTACTGCCGAGCTGGTGCCCAATCCCCCTCGGCTGTTGCGCCCCCCACATGCTTTTGTGCTGATGGGGGTACCCAATCCCCAATTGCTACAAGTGCCCCCCTCAACAGTTGGTTAGCATGCTGGGAGCCCACTCCATTGTGCCAAATTCCCCTCTTAAAAAAAAAAAAAGTCCAGCGATATCTTTTGATTTTTTTCACTTGTAAACAAAGGAAACGGTCCCTCGCAGTCTCCCTGCCTACCCCCACAACCCGCACCCACCCACTGCTCACCCTGCCTCCCTGACAGCCCCCACCCCATTCTACCTCTGAGTCTGGTGTGACGATCTTTGGTGGACCGGGAACACGTCTGCACTCTTCAAAGCCGACCGCGAACTAAGGAAATGCCGGTAAGCTGTTTAATGGAATTAATAGGTTTTTTTCAACTTTGATACATATCTTGGGCATTTTTTGGAATTTTGGCACCGTATTTACAACATGGGGGTTTTGGGACCCCTCCTCATGAATTCTGTCACTGTCATGGCATTAATCGGCCTCGAAAGGTGATTTTTGCGGTCACTAAGCGGAATCACCTTTCCGAACCAATTAATGAAATGACAGTGCCAGTGTTCATGAGGTGGGCTCTCAAAAAGCCTATATTGCAAATTTGGTGGAAAAAATCCCAAAAATGACTGTTTTACGTGAGTGCGTTGCGCAGTTGCTTCGCACGCTCGTAACTTCACGAATCTGCAATATTTTCATGTCAGATTTTCAATACTGCCATTTTTTCACACCTCCTTTTGAATAGTACAGCTGTCATTTTTCACACCCTGGCTGAAATGTGTTTTCGCACTTCCAGCACAGAATAGCACAGTCGCTATGGGAAATCCATGTTCGGGGCACATTATGAAAATGACAGTGACACTGTTCATTAGCAGAGGTCGTAAAATGCCTATGTTGAAAATCTGGTGCCAAAAGTCTGTAAAATGACCGTGTTATGAGGGTGCAATGCACCATTTCCACGCACGCTCGTAACTTCGCACATTTGCAATATTTTCACTCCAGATTTTCAACATTGACATTTTTTTGCATCTCCTTATGAACAGAATAGGTCATTTTTCACATTCTGGCCAAATTGTGGTTTCGTACTTCTGGCGTAGAATAGCACGGTCGCTGTGGGAAATCCGTGTTCGGGACACATTACAAAAACCACAGTGACACTGTTCATTATCAGAGGTCCTAAACTGCCTCTGTTGCAAATTTGGTGAGAAAAGCCCATAACATTACTGTGTTACGAGCATGCATTGAGCAGTTTCCACGCACACTCGTAACTTTGCACATTTGCAATATTTTCACTCCAGATTGTCAACATTGCCATTTTTCTGCACCTCCTTATGAACAGTACAGCTGTCGTTTTCCACATCCTGGCCGAAATGTGTTTTCGTACTTCTGGTGCAGAATAGCGCGGTCACAGTGGGAAATCCGTGTTCAGGACACAGTACGGCAATCACAGTGACACTGTTCATTAGCAGAAGTGCTAAAATGCCTATGTTGACAATTTGGTGAGTAAAGTCCATAAAATGACTGTGCTACGAGCATGTGTTACGCAGTTTCCACGCACGCTTATAACTTCACATATTTGCAATATTTTCACTCCAGATTTTCACCATTGCCATTTTTATGAACCTCCTTATGAACAATACAGCTGTCATTTCTCACATCCTGGAAGAAATATGTTTTTGCACTTCCGCTGCAGATTAGCGCTGTCACGGTGGGAAATCCATGTTTGGGACACATTACGAAAATGACAGTGACACGGTTCATAAGCAGATGTGCTAAAATACCTATCTTGAAAATTTGGTCACATAAGTCCATAAAATGACTATGTTATGAGCGTGTGTTACGCAGTTTCCATGCACACCCGTAACTTCGCACATTTGCAATATTTTCACTCCACATTTTCAACATTGCCATTTTTTCACACTTCCTTATGAACAGAACAGCTGTCATTTTTCATATCCTGCCTGAAATGTGTTTTCATACTTCTGGCACAGAATAGTGCGGTCGCTCCGGGAAATCCATGTTTGGGACACATTACGACAATCACAGTGACACTGTTTATTAGCAGAGGTCCTAAAATGCCTATGTTGAAAATTTGGTGAGAAAAGTCCATGACATGACTGTGTTACAAGCATGTCGTTGCACAATTTCCACGCACGCTTGTAACTTTGCACATTTGCAATATTTTCACTTCACATTGCCAACATTGCCATTTTTCCACACCTCCTTATCAACAGTACAGCTGTAATGTTTCACATCCTGGCCGAAATGTGTTTTTGCACTTCCGGCGCAGAACAGTGCTGTCGCTGTGGGAAATCCGTGTTCGGGACACATTATGAAAATCACTGTGACACTGTTCATTAGCAAATGTGCTAAAATGCCTATGTTGAACATTTGGTGACAAGAGTCCATAAAATGACTGTGTTACGAGCGTGCCTTACTCAGTTTCCACGCACGCTCATAACTTCGCACATTCGCAATATTTTCACTCCATATTTTCAACATTGCCATTTTTCGCACCTCCTTATGAACAGTACAGCTGTCATAGTTCACATCCTGGCCAATATCTCTTTTTGCACTTCCAGTGCACAATGGCGCCGTCTCTGTGGGAAATCACTGTTTGGGACACACTGCAAAAATTACAGTGACACTGTTCATTAGCAGAGGTCCTAAAATGCCTATGTTGAACATTTGGTGATGGAACTCCATTAAATGACTGTGTTACGAGAGTGCGTTGCACAGTTTGCATGCATGCTCATTACTTCGAACATTTGTAATATTTTCACTCCAGATTTTCAACATTGTCATTTTTCCACACCTCCTTATGAACAGTACAGCTGTCATTTATCACATCCTGGCCGAAATGTGTTTCTGCACTTCCGATGCAGAATACTGTGGTTGCTGTGGGAAATCAGTGTTCAGGACACATTAACACAATCACAGTGACACTCTTCATGAGCACAGGTCGTAAAATGCCTCTGTTGAAAATCTGGTCACGACAGTCCATAAGATGATTGTGTTACGTGCATGCGTTGCGCACTTTCCATGTATGCTCAGATGTGCGCGCATTTTTAATATTCCCACTACAGATTTTCAACATTGCCATCCCTTCACACCACCCTATGGATGGCACAGCTGCCATTCTTCACATTCTACCCAATCTGTGTTTTCGTACATGTGGCACTGAATGGCACTGTTGCTGTTGGAAGTCAATGTTTGGGACACATTGACAAAACACACTGCCATTCTTCATGAGAAGAGGTCCCAAATGCTTTCTTGAGGTGAGGTTACAAAAAGGCCATGTTGAACATTTGTACTGTAAATAACAACAAATGCCCAAGGTGTTAGGGTTTCTAACTATCACATCCTACCCTATATAGATGGACAGGCATCAGGCTGTGCCTTTGGATTGCTGATTCTACTACGCATGCCATCCCACCCCCACCCCCCAACCACTGACAGCCATCAAGGTGTACCTTGGACTCTTCAGCCCCACACTTCACCCCGTTCTCATATGCTGCGCCCATTTCAGCATATGTCCATGTGGAATGGAGTTACTGTACAGCCAAACACCCTAAGCCACACCTCAACAAGTGTCACTGTCTGCAGAATAAGGTGAGGTGACATGGCACAACTGTCATGGGCGACGACCCACACACTTACCCCAATGCCTCTCCATCTCAACAAGATGGAGGTGGGGTTGGCGTGAACTTCCATACTTTCACTGCCATTCCTATTCTGCATCAGTCTAACTCCTGCATTTCAAATGCTAATACCAGCAAGCAAACATTCGGCATTAACAAATGCTTGTTATTTTATACTGTGGCAATATTGCCCAGTTTCACAGGCATCCAGTTATATACATATAAACCATACTTACAACACTTACAAGACAGTACAAAATGATTTATAACAAACAAAAAGGCAATACAAAATATACAAAAAATAAAATCAATTAAAACACTTGCAAATAGTATTAGCTAAATAATTTCTGAGAGATCTCTTGAAGACTGTTAACTTAGAGCAACAGCCAATGGAGCTTGGTAGTTTATTATACAGTTTAGTAGCCATAAAATGTAATGAATACTGAGCACAAAAAGTGTGAAAAAAGGACCAAATGTCCTTTTTCTGCTGGCAGTTTTCATATGTTCATATGTTCGTATCAACTTTTGGGATGCTAAAACACACTTTGGGCAGGAGTTGAAAAATGACAGCCTTCACATTCACGAGGTGCTGTAAAGAATGGCTATGTTGAAAATTTGGGTAAAAATATTGAACATTACCAAACATACAGTACAAGCCTGTGTTAGCAAAATTCAACATAGGCTCATAACTTTGTTCACTTTTAATATTTTTACATCAAATTTCCCACATAGCCTTGTAATCACCTCATCTCATGAACAAGGGCACAGAACATTTTCAGCTCCTGCTCAAAAAGTGATTTTGCGCAGGGACCTTAAAATCACCTTTCTGGGTGTGAAAAAAACAACAACATTTTGGCCCAGATTTGAGAAATGACAGCTGCCCTATTTCTGAGGTGCTGGAAAGATATGGCTATGTTGTAAATTTTGGGTAAAAATATTTAAAATTGCCAAAGTTTCTTTAAGGGACATGAAAAAGGAAAACAATCTGTCTACAGAAAAACAATATACTGAATCCCTTTTCTGTACTTTTTTATATTATCCATCAAGTTTTGTTTGTCTTTATCTGTTCTTCTAGTGTTCTGTTTTTCTATCCATTTCACCTGTAAAAGCCCGTCCCTGACCCTCCCATAAGTGTTTTCCTATGTGTGTAATCTCCAGTTCTCAGTTTTTAGCAAGCTTATTTTCCCATTACAGTTATTTAGGAAAATTGTTTTTCATTATGTATCTTTTCTTTGGTGTTTATGAAGCTGCTAACTTTAAAAATATGCAACAGATGGTAATGTGTTAAAAAGCTTTCCCCATATTTTAACCTTTGCACTTTTGCACTTTATGCTATTCACATGTTGCACTCTGCCTATTTGAAGGTGGTACACTAGGGGTCACTATTACTCTTGACAAAGCCCCAGATGGAGGTGAAACGCTAAGCAAGTTTCTTCCCTGCTGAAGTCTGTTTAAATCTGTACTGCACCTTTCCCTAACGAGACACTGCATTTTAAAATACGAGGATAAAATCACTTTGCAAAATGGATTGGTGTTTTTCTTTTATGAAGAAATGGTGAGTGTCCGCATTTTTTGTTTTTGCCTTGTACTTCATCTGTAAGTCTGGAGGCATCGGTCAGAGGAAGCAGCTTTTTCTATATACATCTGTCATCCAGAGGGTGCTGTACTCCTTTTTATTATGTTGATTGTGCGCATGCGCAAGAAACATATTGCAGCAGCTTTCCAGAAGCAGGTTGTGGAGGGGTGGCACTGTTGTGGCCAATGCCCCCACAGCCTTTAAAGGCTTGGCCCACTTTCCCCAATGCCATGGCACGCTGCTGCTGACACTAGTTCAGCCAGCGTGCCACCACCTTGAAACATTTCAGCCGCTGCAATCAGGGGCCGCCTCATCATTGCAGCATCAGCCATTCGCTGCAATGAGGGAGCAAGCCATCATTGCTGGGCAGAATGTTAGCAAGTGTAATATTGTTTGTAAACACGGTGGCAGCTTACTGCCGTGTTCACAAACAATATTAAGTAACTCCCAGTGCTGAGGGGTGCCCAATCCCCCTCAGCAGCATGTGCCCCCCAGAACACTTTTTGTTTGCCAACGGGGGCCCCAATCCCTGTCGCCTTCATTGCCCCTGCCCTGTACTTTGATGTTGCCAACGGGAGAGCCCGCTCTCCATCGGCATTATGTCCTGCTGTCCCAGTTTCTTGTGCCAACAGGGGAGCCCACTCTCCATCGGCATAATGCCGCCCCTCACAAACACCCAGTAGATTTGTGCCAAGGGGGTGTCCAGTCCCCCTCGGCTCTTGTGCCCCCCACTGTTTTGTGCTGACTAGGGTGCTCAATCCCCATCGGCTACAGCTGGCCCCCCCAAAAAAAACACTCCATTGGCATGTTGGGAGCCCATCCCAGCGTGCCACATGCCCCTGTAAAAAAAAAAATCCCACAATTTTATATATTTTTTTAACCTGGGGAAAAAGAAAACAGTCCCTTGCGGTCTCCCTATCCCCCTCCCACAACCCGCGCCCACCCACTGTGCACTCTGCCTCCCCACACCCCCCTCACCCCATACTTACCTCCAGAGTCTGGCGAGATGATCTTCGGTGGACCAAGAACACATCTGCACTCTTCAAAGCCGACCACAAACTGAGGAAATGCTGGTAAGCTGTATAATGGTATAAATAGGGTTTTTCCAATTTTGATGCACATCTCAGGCATTTTTGGGGATTTTGGCACCAAATTTTCAACATGGGGTTATTGGGACCCCACCTCATGAATTCAGTTACTGTCATGGCGTTATTCGTCCCGGAAGGTGATTTTCGGCGGTCACCGCGCCGGAAATGACAGTGCCAGTGTTCATGAGGTGGGCTCTCAAAAAGCCTATGTTGCAAATTTGGTGGAAAAAATCCAAAAAAATGACTGTTTTATGAGCGTGCGTTGTGCAGTTGCTTCGCACGCTCATAACTTTGCGAATCTGCAATATTCTCATGCCAGATTTTCAACATTGCCATTTTTTCACACCTCCTTGTGAACAGTATAGCTGTCATTTTTCACACCCTAGCCAAAATGTGTTGTCACACTTCCGACGCAGAATAGCACGGTCGCTATGGGAAATCCATGTTCGGGACACATTACAAAAAACACAGTGACACTGTTCATTATCAGAGGTCCTAAAATGCCTATGTTGCAAATTTGGTGGAAAAAAACCCAAAAATGACTGTTTTACTGAGCGCATGCTATGAGGTTCGAGCAGTCTAGGTTCGAGCAGACTTGATAGACCATAAGGCCTAATCTGCTGGCAAATAGTATGTTAGTATGTTAGTATGTTAGTTGCTACGCACGCTTGTAACATCGCAAATTTGCAATATTCTCATGCCAGATTTTCAACATTGCCATTTTTTCACACCTTCTTGTGAACAGTACAGCTGTCATTGTTCACATCCTGGCCGAAATATGTTTTTTCGCATTTCCGGCACAGAATAGCGCAGTCGCTGTGGGAAATCAGGACAGATCGGGACAGATTAAGAAAATAACAGTGACACTGTTCATGAGCAGAGGTCCTAAAATGGTTATGTTGTAACTTCGCAAATTTGTAATTCTTTTACGCCACATTTTCAACACTGGCAATTTTTCACAACAGTACAGTTGTCATTTTTCTCATCCTGGCCAAAATATGTTTTTGCACTCCTGCCTATGTTGAAAATTTGGTGATGATACTCCATAAAATGACTGTGTTATGAGCGTGCATTGCGCTGTTTGCACGCACGCTCATAACTTCGCGAATTTATAATATTTTCACTCCAGATTTTCAACATTGCCATTTTCCCACACCTACTTATGAACAGTACAGTTGTCATTTTTCTCATCCTGGCCAAAATGTGTTTTCACACTTCCGGCGCAGAATAGCATGGCTGCTGTGGGAAATCACTGTTCAGGACAGATTAAGAAAATGACAGTGATACTGTTCATGAGCAAAGGTTCTAAAATGCCTGTGTTGAAAATTTGGTGATAATAGCCCATCAAATGACTGTGTTACAAGTGTGCGTTGCGCACTTTCCACGCACCCTTGTAACTTCACAGATTTGTAATATTGTCACGACACATTTTCAACACTGCCATTTTTTCACACCTCCTTATGAACAGTATAGTTGTCATTTTTTACATCCCAGCCAAAATATGTTTTTGCACTCCTCACGGACTATAGCACAGTCGCTGTGGGAAATCAGTGTTTGGGACAGATTAAGATCGAGCGAGTGAGAAGGAGGAGTGTCCGAGCTCAACAGAGCTCTGTTGGGACTGCTGTGGATTTCTTTGTGGACAGAAAAAGGCCCCAACGCAGGAGCCCAGTACAAAAGGGCAGCCTGCAGCACTGGGAGAAACAGAACGAGAGAGCGAGTGAGGGAGGGAGAGTGAGCGAACTCAATGGAGCGCTGTCAGGACTGCTGCAGATTTCTTTGTGGGCAGAAAAAGGTGTCGATGCAGGCAGGGGCCCAGTATAAAAGGGCAGCCTGCAGCTGTGGGAGAGACTGTATGAGCGAGTGAGACGGGGGACTGAGTGAGCTCAACGGAGCTCTATCACGACTGCTGCGGAATTCTTTGTGGACAGAAAAAGGTGCCAATGCAGGCAGGAGCCCAATACAAAAGGGCAGCCTGCAGCGCCGGGAGAAACAGAACAAGCAAGTGGGGGGGGGAGTGAGCAAGCTCAACGAAGCTCTGTCGGGACTGCTGCAGATTTCTCTGTGGGCAGAAAAAGGCACCAACAGAGGCAGGAGCCCCATACAAAAGGGCAGCCTACAGCGCTAGGACAAACAGAATGAGCACGTGAGAGAGGGAGACTGAGCGACCTCAATGGAGCTGTGTCGGGACACCTGCAGATTTCTTTGTGGGCAGACAAAGGTGCCAATGCAGCAAGGAGCCCTGTACAAAAGTGCAGCCTGCAGCACCAAGAGAAACAGAATGAGTGAGTGACAGAGCAGGAGTGAGAAAGCTCAACAGAGCTCTATCGTGACTGCTGCAGATTTCTTTGTGGGCTGAAAAAGGTGGCAACGCAGGTAGGAGCCCAGTACTAAAGGCCAGCCTGCAGCACTAGCAGAAACGGAACGAGTGAGTGAGAGAGGGGGAGTGAGCGAGCTAAACGGAGTTGTGTCAGGACTGCTGCAGATGTCTTTGTGGGCAGAAAAAGCCGCCAACACAGACAGGAGCCCAGTACAAAAGAGCAGCCTGCAGCGCCAGCAGAAACGGAACGAGTGAGTGAGAGAGGGGGAGAGAGCAAGCTCAACGGAGCTTTGTCAGGACTGCCGCAGATTTCTTTGTGGGCAGAAAAACACAGCAACAGAGGCAGGAGCCCAGTACAAAACAGCAGCCAGCAGCGCCAGGAGAAACACAATGAGCGAGTGAGAGAGGGGGAGTGAGCGACCTCAACGGAGCTCTATCATGACTGCTGCAGATTTCTTTGTCAGCAGAAAAAGGCGTCAACACAGGCAGGAGCCCAGTACAAAAGGCCAGACTGCAGCGCTGGCAGAAACGGAACAAGCGAGTGAGAGAGGGTGAGTGAGCAGGCTCAACGGACCTGTGTCGGGACTGCTGCAGATTTCTTTGTGGGCAGAAAAAGTGCCAACAGAGGCAGGAGCCCAGTACAAAAGGGCAGTCTGCAGCACTAGGAGAAACAGAATGAGCAAGTGAGAAAGGGGGAGTGAGCCACCTCAATGGAACTCTCTTGGGACAGCTGTGAATTTCTTTGTGGGCAGAAAAAGGTGCCAGCGCAGGCAAGAGCCCAGTACAAAACAGTAGCCTGCAGCACCGGCAGAAACAGAACAAGCGAGTGACAGAGGAGCACTGAGTGAGCTCAACGAACCAATGCAATCAATATTAGGCATTCACAAATGCTTGTTACTAATGCAGCTCATAATTAAATTGTATTACTTTATATTATTTAAATAGTTTAACAAAAAAATGTGGGCACTAACCACCTCTTCGTAAAGGAAAAACACCAATCCATTTAGTAAAGTGATCTTATCCTTGTATTTTAAACTGCATTATCTCTTTGAGCAAAGGTGCAGAACAGATTAAACATACTCCAGTAGAAAAAAACCTCACTCAGTGTTTCGCCTCCATTGGGAGCTTTGTCAAGAGTAATAGTGACTCATACTGTGACACACATTAACAGGCAAAGTGCAACCTGTGACTAGCATAAAGTGCAAAGGTTAAAATATAGAAAAAAACATTTTCACACAAGTTATGGTTTGTTGCATATTTTCAAACTGAGCAGCTTTTTGGATCCCAAAAAGATAAAATAATGGAAAACAATTTTCCCAAATACAGTAACTGTAATGGAAACAAAGTTTGTTAAAACCTGAGAAACTGAGATAACACAGGAAAACACTTATGTGAGGGGAGGGAAAGGGCTTTTAGAGGTTAAACAGACAGAAAAACAGAACACAAGAGGAAGGGAAAAAGACACAAAACCTGATGGGCAAGAAGGAAAAGGAGCTGACCAAGGTTACATGTGAATTATTTTTCTGTAGACAGCTTGTCTTTCTTATTCTTCTCCATTAAATAAAACTGCACACTATTCTCTAAAACAGGCATCTGCAGCAGGAAAAACAAAGAGAAAATGGAAAACAACATGGTTACTCAAGGCAGCTATAAAATACATAAGTTTTTTTTTTCCTGCTATTTAACTGAAAAAGCAGCAATGACAATCTGATCATTAAGACCCAACCATTTCTGTGCTCAAAAACCATGGGCACGCAGTAGAGGAGGCTGGTCAAGGCAATTGGAGTGATAGAGTCTCGGGCATGCAACTGAGAAGGGGGGCGATGAGCGAAGACTTACATTAGTGACATTAAACAACTAGCAAAGAGCTGCTTTACGGCTCCTCTGCATTACAAAACTTTGCCAGCATTCAAAAACATGTGGCTTGCAGTTAACATAGTTAGCACATCGTTTCTGGTATTGACTAATTAAATTTTAGTTAGTGACTAATCCCAATTGAATAAAACTTCCAAATGGCCCTAGATATAAACATCATAGCCAGATTTTGCAGTAGTAGCTGAGCTGTTACTTACTGTTAGCTCTCAAGAAACAAGGCCACCAAAAACTGCTGGGTCAGGAACTAGAGGGAGGCTCAGCAGAGGTTGAAGTCTCAAGCATCAGTAGAAGGGGCGGCAGCAGCACTGACAGGAGATGGGACAACACATGCAGGAGAGGAGCCTGATCAAGGTGGTGGGGTGATGAGTCTCGGGCTGCCAAATGTGGAGGAGGATGAGCGAACTGAGCCTCATACTGGAAGAGGGAACTGTCACTGCAGAGAAGATGGGTCGTGACTACAGGGCTAAGCTGAGGGGCTGTGCCATTCAGCCCCCTCCGCCGATCTGTGAGGCACCAGCTGGTCAGTGCAGCCAGCTCCTCAAGCTGAGGGACTATGCTGTTCAACCTCTCTGCCGGTGTGAGACACCAGCTGGTTGGTGTAGCTGCTGTTCTCTGGGATGGGTGGAGGTGCAGGACCTGCTCACCACCCACACACTACGCCTTTGTTGACAGATCTCTCTGGATATAACTAATACACTACCTGGCATTAGCTTTCAAAAGTAGCCTGCTGTTGCTGTTAATAATCTTAACCACTTATCTTTTCTCTTTCGCTACTTAAAGTATTTTCTACTTGACAGCACTATGTGTGACATGGAGAAGAGAAGAAAAAATTACTCTCCTTAGTAATTGTGTTTCTTCTAATGGAGTCTTGCTGTATTCTGACATATGCAGTTAGCCCCAGCACTTGAACTGCCCTAGCGAGGAAAGAGTTAACTCTATGCCAGAACATAGAATGTTGGGCTTGAGCACGGTTCAAACCTCTGTCTGCAACACTTCAAAGTGTAACCATCAGATTCTTACAAGCTAATACTAACTAACTACACTTCCTAAGTGGAAATTGTAAATAAAATAATCAACAGGCAACACATTTTTTTGGGTCCCCCAAAGACTCATGTCAAGAACCCCCCCCAAAAATAACCAGGTAGTAGACCAAAATATAACTACAAAAACAACTTAACTAAAATCCACTCCCCCTTCTAAAAGGGAGGAGAGCCAAGTACACCCCTGAGGTGCAACACTGTACCTGCCAGCCCACTTCCCAAAAACAGGTTCTGAGAGGGGAGGCAAGGAGAGAGGTCAGAATACAGCAAGACTCCATTAGAAGAAACACAATTACTAAGGTGAGTAATTTTTTCTTCAAACAACATGAATTCTTGCTGTATTCTGACTTATCCAGACTACCAAGCAGTACCTCATTGGAGGAGGGTACCAAACCTATGTTAGGAATAGGCTCTGCAGTACTGCTATACCAAACCTAGCATCACTCCTTGCCTGGATATCCAGAGAGTAATGCTTGGTAAACGTATGGACTGTTTTCCAGGTGGCTGCTATGCATATTTCTAATAAAGGTATATCTCTGGCAGCAGCCAGAGAAGCAGCTGTACCTCTAGTGGAATGAGCCCTCAGGCCTGAGGGGGGTATTTTGCCTAGCTTTTCATAGTAGAATTGTATACAAGAGACAATCCACCTGGCAATAGTTCTCTTAGTAGCAGGTTTACCCTTTCCCACTTCACCATAATGAGAAACAATTGAGAACAGTTAAACCTAAGTGCCTTAGTATGCTCAATGTAGTAGCTAACTGCCCTCTTAACATCCATACTGTGTAATCTTCTTTCTCCTGAAGAAGAATGATCAGTGAAGAACACAGGAAGAGACATGGACTGGTTCAGATGAAAATCTGAAACCACCTTGGGTAAGAACCTCCTATTGGCTCTAAGGACCACCTTATCTCTATGGAATGAGATAAAATCCGGCACCACTGACAGAGCTTGTAACTCACTAATACACCTGGCAGACGTGATAGCTACCAGGAACACAGTTTTCCAAGTCAAATACTTAAGTTCTGCTGAAGCCAATGGCTCAAAAGAAAAAAATTACGCACCTTAGTAATGTTGTTTCTTCTAATGGAGTCTTGCTATATTCTGACATATGCAGTGAGTCCCAACCTTTGAACTGCTCCAGAGGTGAAAGAGTTAACTTTCCATGCCAGGCATAGAACGCTGAGCTCGAGCTCAAACCGTCAGATCTTTATGAGCTAAACTCACTAAGGTCCTGTGTGGAAGCTGTAAACCTACACTAGCCAACTGGCTACTAATATATAACACATTTTTGGTCCCAAAACAAAGACTCAAGTCAGGAGACCCAAAAAATGAAAAACACAACACCAAGTCACCCCAAGAAAGGAGGGGTGAAAAACAACAAGGTGGGCACCTACTAAGTGCCAACACTGCACTGCCCACCCACATCCCAAAAACAGAGGTTCTGAGAGAGGCAGGTAGGGGGGAGGTCAGAATATAGCAAGACTCCATTAGAAGAAACAACATTATTAAGGTGAGTAATTTTTTCTTCAAACATGAAGTCTTGCTATTTTCTGACGTATGCAGACTACAAAGCAGTACCTCCATGGAGGAGGGACAGAACCTACTTAGGAAATGGGCTCTGAAGCACAGCTGTGCCAAACCGAGCATCACTCCTAGCCTGGATGTCCAGGGAGTAATGCTTGGTAAAAGTGTGAACTGTTTTCCAGGTAGCTGCTTGACACATCTCTAGAATAGGGATGTCCCTGGCAGCAGCCAGAGAAGCAGCTGTACCTCTGGTAGAGTGAGCCCTCAGGCCTGAGGGAGGAACCTTACCCAGTTTTTCATAGCAAAATTGGATACAAGAGACAATCCACCTGGCAATGGATATTTTAGTGGCAGGTTTCTGCCAACCTCACCATAAGTGAGGAACAGTTGGAGGGAGTCAAACCGTGACCCTTGGTACGCCTATGTAGTAACTAAGGGCTCTCTTCACATCTGTTGTGCAGCCTCTCTCGCCAGAGGAGGAATGGTCAGTGAAGTACACTGGAAGAGATATAGATTGATTAAGGTGGAAATCTGAAACCACCTTAGGCAGGAACTTCCTGTTAGTCCTGAGGACCACCTTATCTCTGTGAAAGGAGATAAAATCAGGCTCCACTGGCAAAGCTTGTAATTCACTTGCGCCTGGCAGAAGTGATGGCTACCAGAAACACAGTTTTCCAAGTCAAGTATTTAAGCTCTGCTGAAGACAAAGGCTCAAAGGGGGTTGCATAAGCTGAGCAATGCAAACATTAAGATCCCAGGTGGGGCAGGGTCCCTGAATGGAGGATTGGTGTGAAGCAATCCCTTGAAAACTTGGAAAATACAGGGTGAGCAGAAAGAGAAGAAGGCTTACCTGCTGAAATAAAAGCAGACACAGCTGCCAGATGCACTTTCAGGTAGCTGGCCTCAGCCCCAAGGTATTTAGTGGACCATATAATCCAGGACTGTGGGCAAATCAGCAGATTCTGGGGAAATATGCTTTCAGAGCACCAAATGGAAAACCTTTTCCATTTGGAATTATAAGTAGCCCTGGTGGAAGGTTTTCAGAAGCCTTCAGGATATCCATACACCTTGGGAGAGGTGTAACTCAGCAAACTCTAACTCTTCAAGAGCCAGGCCTTGAGATTGAGAGATTTGAGGTTCGGTACCAAACCCTCCCTGAGCACAGGTTAACAGGTTGTAATTCCTGGGAAGACACAGGGAAGATGGACTGCTAAGGACAGTAGGAGGGATACCAGGGCTGTCTGGCCCAGTCTGGAGCAATCAGGATCATCTTGCAGGGTTGAGATCTGATTTTGACTAGCACTTTGAACAGGAGAGGGAAGGGGGAAAGCATAGAGAAACTTCCCTTCCCAATTGAGAACTAAGGCATCCAGAGGGACTGAGCCCAACACTGGGGGCCTGCAACAAAAAAGGGGAAGTTGGTGATTGTCTGGGGCTGCAAAAAGATCTATCTGCGGGGTGCCCCATCTGGAAAATATCACCTCCAAGACCAGGGGGTCCAGTGACCATTCGTGATGGCCCTGGGAAATCCTGCTGAGAGCATCTGCCAGGACATTGTCCTTGCCTGGGAGGTGAACTGCCGTAAGGGAGGTGTTCAGGGAGTAAGCCAGAGACCACAACTTCATTGCTTCGGTGCACAAGGCCGTAGACCGAGTGCCCCCTTGCTTGCTGATGTACCACATTGTGGTGGTGTTGTCTGTTCTGACCTGTACAACTTTGTTCTGAACGGATTTGAAAAAAGCTTGAAGTGCTAGAAAAACTGCTCTGAGTTCCAACAGATTGATGTGGAGCAGAGATTCCTGAGGGGACCACAACCCCTGGGTGGTAAGGTCGCCCATGTGAGCTCCCCACCCCAAGAGGGATGCATCTGTAGTAAGAATTAAGGAGTGAGACTGAGTGACAAAGAGAACTCCTTGTCTCAGATTGCTCTGATCCTGCCACCACTGTAGGGCCTGGATCAGGGTTCGAGTCACTGGGATCAATTTGGTTAGAGGGTCCTTCCTTTGAGACCAAAAGGCTCTCAAATGGAACTGAATGTCCCTCATCTGAAATCTTGCTCCCTGCACTACTGCTGTAGAAGCAGCCATGTGCCCCAGGAGCTGTAGAAAATGTCTTGCAGGTTGAGGCACCTGCAGGATGAATGAGGAGGCCAGAGAGACCAGGGTCCTTGCCCTGTCCAAGGGAAGGAAGGCTCTGGCTTTCTCTGTGTTCAGCTCTGCGCCTATGAAGGTGAGAAGCTGGACAGGCTCTAGGACTGATTTTGAAAGATTCAGAATGAAACCTAGAGAGGTGAGCAGTTGCTGAGTTATCTGTAGGTGTAACTTGACTTGGTCTGAGGACTGGCCTACTATGAGCCAGTCGTCCAGGTAAGGGAAGATGGCAATTCTTCGCCTTCTTAGAGAGGCAACTGCTACTGCCAGGCATTTTGTGAATACCCTTGGAGCAGAGGTGAGGCCAAAGGGCATTGCTCTGAACTGGTAATGGCCTGAGGGCAGCTTGAACCTGAGGTACTTTCGATGGGAGCTTCTGATGAGAATATGGAAGTAGGCATCCTTGAGGTCCAGGGACGCTAGCCAGTCCCCTGGCCTTAGAGAGGGTAGACTAATTCCCAGAGTCACCATTTTGAATTTTGGTTTTAAAAGGTGCTTGTTTAAGTATCTGAGATCCAGGATGGGCCGCCATTCTCCTGTCTCTTTTGGGATAAGAAAGTACCTGGAGTACAACCCTTTGCCCTGGTGTAGGGGTGGAACCCTTTCCACGGCTCTGAGAGCCAGGAGGGAAGAGACCTCTGCCTCTAGGGCAAGTGCCTCTGGTGGATTTGCAGGTGGAAAGGATCTGGTTCTCATCTTTGAAACTTTTGAAGCTGAGAACCAGTCCCTGGCTTACTACTTCCAGGACCCACTTGTCTGATGTCAGAGACTCCCAGTCCTGGACAAAGTAAGCCAGCCTGCCCCCTACAGGTAGCTGAGAATCGGCCCTGGCAACCCCATCAGGGTGCCTGCTTGGCAGGGGCTTTGGGCTGAGGGGTGGAAGCAGGCCTGCTTGTACCCCGTCTGCCTCTCCCTCTAAAGAACCCCCCTGGGCATAAGCAGAAGAGGAGGCCTGGGCTTGGTAAAAAGGCCTATGAAAAGGCCTGCCCCTGCCCCTGGAAAGCTGCCTTGAGGAGTGGCCTGCCTTTCTTTGGCCTGTGGACTCCTATAGTGGTCCTATATTTATCCATTTTTCTTTGTAATTTCTGTTTGCTCCCCAAACAGAGAATTACCCACAACAGGAAAATCCATGGCCTTAGTCTGGTATCCTGACAGGCTAGTACATCTGAGCCAAGCCATTCTCAAGTGCCACAGATGTAGCCATGACCTAGAAGACACATCATTGGAGTCTACTGCAGCATGGAATTGCACCTTAGATGCCTCAATACCATCAGCAGTCACCTGCTCCAGCTCCTTGGCAAGCTGGCCAGGGACCTGTTTTGCTAGGGCCATAACAGTGTGCCATCTGGATTTTTGATACCTAGCAGTATAGGCCATATAATTGGCCTGTCTGAGTCTCAAGGATGCTGCCATGTACTGTTTCTTTGCCATGGCATCAATCCTCCTGGAGTCCTTGTCCTGGGGGTGTGAAGCCAAGGGAATGTTTGCATTATCACAGGCTGCAGCCTGCACTACCCCAACATGGCTGCATTGTTGTGTAAGGAACTCCGTGTCTGAGCCTGACAATGTATACCTCTTGTCCATTCTTTTATCCACAGGAGGTATAGTGTTAGGAGTCTTAAAATTTTAAATGTCTGTTTCCAAAAGATTTGTGCAAGGAATAGACAGCCCCTAGACTCTGGCATATCCATCATTTCTACATAGTCAGGCTCCTCCTGGTCATCCACAGCTTCTTCCATAGGAAGCTGGAGGGTTTCAGCCACTTTTTATAGAACATGAAATGGAGGGGACTCAGAAAGTTTAGGAGGAGAATACTCAAGGTCTGTCTGGGGAGATGTCTGGGTCACTGGGCACATCCAGACTTTCAAATCCACATTCACGTTCCTCATACTCCTCTTCCTCCTCCTCTGGTTCATAAAATTCCTCTAACTCATAATCTTGAACCGGTGGAACCGGCCGAACCGAGCGCCTGCCTGATGGTGCCGGTTCAGTCGGAACCGGGGAAAGCGACTGAACAATTTTGATCGCTTTGGCTATCTCTTCAGTGGTTGGAGAGGAAAGTTTTGGCTCCACACCAGATAATTTCTCTTTTCTAGTTCTTTTAGCTGGAACCGACTCCTCAGAATTGGCTCTCCTTTTGCCCGAAGAAGTCTCGCCCTGGTAAGAGGGCACTCCTTCTGGTTCGGTTGGAACCGAACCGGGCTGGCCATCCGGTTCAGCGGACTTTTGGCCTCCCTTTCCCCGAGCCTACCAGCTCTCTTTCTAGGGTAGCTGCAGGGAAATTTTGCAAATCTGGCAGTCTGCACTGAGGTGGTCAAACCCAAACAATAAACACAGGTGGTATGGGGTCAGCCTTGGCAAAGGCTTCCCCACACACACTGCAGTGTTGAAACCCAATGGGTCAGGTTTTTCTTTTGGGTTTCTCAGACATAGTGCCAGTCCTAATCAAACTTGCCCTTTTATGGCAATCCGCCAGGCAAGACCCTCTTATCGGTTCCCAACCGTGTCACGGGTCATGGAAAAAAACGTAATAAAATCTGTTTTTTTTAGAACCGATAAGAACCGGTAACCACGCTCTAATTCACAAATTAAGATTTTTTTAAAACAACTTGATCGCTTCAAACCGAACCAATTACCGTTTACAAGTTCCACACAGAATAGAATTAATGTAAAACCTATCTAGTACTCACAAATACCACAGACAGAGACTGAACCGACAGGTTGCAGTTTAAATTCGGTCAAAACCCGAGAAAACTGTACTTTAACTGACAAAATGAACCTAGCAGAAGGAGAAATCTCCGGAGCGACTGTTCAGTGAGGCGGAGTAAAGAATCTGACGGTTTGAGTTTGAAGAACAACAGACAGAGTCTCAACTGAGCTTGAGCTCAGCGTTCCATGCCTGGCATGGAAAGTTAACTCTTTCACCTCCAGAGCAGTTCGAAGGTTGGGACTCACTGCATATGTCAGAATATAGCAAGACTTCATGTTGTTTGAAGGGGGTTGAATAAGCTGAGCAATGCAAACATTAAGATCCCAAGCAGGGGTAGGGTCCTTAAAGGAAGGGTTGGAATGAAGCAAACCTTTAAAGAACTTACAGAAAACATGGTGAGATGCCAGGGAGGAAGCCTTCCCCACTGACAGAAAAGCAAAGACAGCTGCTAAGTGCACTTTCAGAGTGGCTGGCCTGACACCTAGGCCATTGAGATGAACCATATAATCCAGAACAGTAGCCAGATCAGCAGTGTCTGGTAAGATATCCTTATTGGAGCACCAAATGCTGAATCTCTTCCATTTAGAATTATACGTTTTTCTGGTGGCAGGTTTTTGAGCGGCTTTAAGAATATCCAGAACCCTCTGAGACAGGTGCAGACTTGCAAACTAACTCTTTAAGAGCCAAGCCTTGAAGTTGAGAGACTGAAGATTGGGGATCTAGATTCTCCCCTAAGAGGAGGTTAACAGGTTGTGCCTCTTGGGAAGAGATAGGGGAAGCTGGACTGCTAGGGACATCAACAGGGGATACCAAGACTGTGTGGCCCAGTCTGGAGCAATCAGGATCACTTTGCACAGTTGTGACCTGATCTTGACTAGGACCTTGAATAACAGGGGAAAGGGAGGAAAGGCATAAAGGACCCCCCCCAATCCAGAACCAGAGCATCCAGGGGAATTGTGCCCATGACTGGAGGTCTGTAACAGAAGAGAGGAAGTTGATGATTGTCCGGAGCTGCAAAGAGATCTATCTCTGGAGTGCTCCACCTTGAGAAGACTACTTTCAAAATGAAGGGGTCCAGGGTCCATTCGTGACGGCCCTAACAGATCCTGCTCAGGACATCTGCTAGCACATTGTCCTTCCCTGATAGATGGACTTCTACCAGAGATGCCTGCAGGGCATAAATCAGAGACCAAATTTTCATGGCTTCTGTGCACAAGGCCGTAGACAGAGTGCCTCCCTGCTTGTTGATGTACCACATGGTGGTGGTATTGTCTGTCCTGACCTGAACCACCTTATTCCTTACTGAGTCTGAGAAAGCTTAGAGAACCAGGAATACTGCGCTGAGCTCCAGAAGATTGATATGAAGAAGAGATTCCTGAGGGGACCACGCCCCTTGTGTTGTGAGGGCACTTAAGTGAGCCCCCAGCCCAGGAAAGAAGCATCTGTGCTTAGCACCACTGAATGAGTGTGACTGATGAATGGGGCTCCTTGCCTGAGAGTGTCCTGATCCAACCACCATTGGAGAGCTTGGATCAGAGTCTGAGTCACTGGAATTAATTTGGTTAGAGGATCTTTTTTCTGGGACCAAAAGAACCTCAGATGAAACTGAATGTCCCTCATCTGAAATCTGGCTCCCTGTACCACCACAGTGGAAGCTGCCATGTGGCCCAGGAGCTGAAGAAAATGTCTTGCTGGTTGAGACACCAGAAGGTGGAAAGAACAAGCAAGGTCTGTAAGGGCCTTTGCCCTTGCAAGAGGAAGAAAAGCCTTTGCTTGGACAGTATCCAACCCTATTCCTATGAAGGTCAGGAGTTGTACTGGTTCTAAAACTGATTTTGGTAGATTGAGGAGAAATCCCATGGAAGTGAGCAATTGTTGTGTCACCTGCAGGTCTGACTTGACTTGGTCTGGGGACTGTCCCACAATGAGCCAGTCTTCCAGGTATGGAAAAATGGAAATGTTTTGTCTCCTGAGAAAGGCCACTACTAGTGCTAGGCATTTTGTGAACACCCTTGGAGCTGATGTTAGCCCAAAGGGCATTGCTTTGAACTGATAATGGTCTGAAGGCAATTTGAACCTGAGGTACTTTCTATGGGAGCACCTGATGGGAATGTGAAAATAGGTATCCTTGAGGTCCAGGGAGGCTAACCAATCCCCTGGCCTCAGAGAGGGATGAATTACTACCAAGTCACCATTTTGAATCTTAGCTTGATGAGGTGCTTGTTTAGGTATCTTAGGTCTAGGATGGGCCACCACACCCCTGTGTGGGGTAGGAACTCTCTCTATGGCTCTGAGCGCCAGCAGAGAGAATACCTCTGCCTCTAGGGCAATAGTTTCAGAGATGTTTGCAGGTGGAAAAGATCTGACCCTCAGTTTTGGAAATGTTTTGAAGTTGAGGGCCAGTGCCTGGCTTACTACCTCCGGGACCCACTTGTCTAATGTAACACACTTCCAGGCCTGGAAGTAGTAAGCCAGTCTGCCTCCTACTGGAATAGGGGAGTCGACCGGGGCTGACACATCAGGGTGTCTGCTTGGCAGGAGCCTTAGACTGGGAGGAGGATGCAGCCCTGCTCATCCCCCTTCTGCCTCTCCCTCTGAAGAACCCCCTCTGAGGAAAAGGAGAGGAGGCCTCTGCCTGGTAAAAAGGTCTATGAAAAGGCCTGCCCCTGCCCCTAGACTGCTGCTTCTGAGGAATTGCCTGCCTTTCCTTGGCCTGTGCACTCTGGTAGATGGTCCTGTATTCATCCATCTTTTTCATGTAATTCTCTGTCTGCTCCCAAAACAGAGAATTACCCACCACAGGGAAATCCATGGCCTTAGCCTGAGTGTCCTGTGAGAGGCTAGTGCATCTGAACCAAGCAAATCTCCGAAAAGACACAGATGTAGCCATGACTCGTGATGACACATCATTTGAGTCCACAGCAACATGAAATTGGATCTTAGATGTCTCAATCCCATCAGCAGCCACCTCCTCCAGCTCCTTGGCTAGCTGGGGGAAAGCCTGTTTAGCCACTTCCAGAACAGAATCCCATCTGGACTTCTGGTATCTGGCTATGTAGGCCACATAGTTTGCCTGCCTGAGTCCCGAGGAGGCTGCCAAGTACTGTTTTTTGGCCATAGCATCTACCTTCCTAGAGTCTTTATCTGGGGTGTGTGAAACCAAAGGTATATTAGCCTTGTCACAGGCTGCAGCCTGCATGCCCCCAAAATGGCTGCACTGTTGGAACAAGAACTCTGTACCTGAGCCTGACAGCATATACCTCCTGTCCATTCTCTTGTCCACAGGAGGTAAAGAATTTGGTGTTTGGAGAATTTTTTGTGTCTGTTTCCTAAGAGATTTATGGAGGGGAATAGACAGCCTTTTGGACTCTGGGATGTCCATCATTTCTACAAAGTCAGGCTCCTCTTGTTCCTCAACAGCTTCAACCAGAGGGAGCTGGAGGGTCTCTGCCACTTTTTTGTAAAACAAATAGTGGGATGGGGACTCAGAAAGCCTGGGAGGGGAAACATTAGAAGGCCTGTCTGGGGAGAAGTCTGGTTCAATGGGCTCATCCAGACCTTCCACACCATCATCATCATTGTCATCGTCATCGTTGTACCCTTCCACCCCTCCAAATCCGGTTCATAATACTCATCCGAACAATATTCCGGAACCGGAGGAACCGACCAAACCGAGCGCCTACCAAGAGGCGCCGGATCGGATGGAACCAGACGGAGCAATTCTACAATACTTATCGCCCTGGCTATTTCTTTGGTGGTTGGACGTTGTGGTTCTGGATATGAACCAGCCCATTTTCTCTTTTTCTTTGACGGAACCGACCCCTCAGGATTGGCTCTCCTTTTGCCCGAGGGAGTATCGCTCAGGTCAGTGGGCATTCCCTCAGGTTCGGTTGGAACCGAACCAGGCTGACCATCCTGATCAGTGGACTTCTCGGCCTCCTTTTCCCTAAGCCTACCCAATCTCTTATTCAGGGTGGCCTTTGGAATATTCTTGCAGATTTGGCAGTCTGAATTGAGGTGATCAAACCCCAGACAATAAACACAGGTGGTGTGAGGGTCTGCCTTAGCAAAGGCATCCCCACACTCACTAAAGTGTTGAAACCCAGTGGGCCCATTTTTTTCTCTTGGGTTTCTCAGATGTAGTCATGCTAGCCACTTACCCTTTATCAGCTTAAAAGCCAGGTAAGACCCCCCTATCGGTTACCAACCGTGTTACAGGTCATGGAAAAAAATGTCTAAAATTCCAGTTTTTTTAAACCACTAGGGACCGGTACCTCACACAAAAAAATTAAAGAAATAAAATAAACCAACACAATCAGTGCCTAACCGGACCGATCGACAGATTTTACAATTTCCACACAGAAATAAACAATAATTAAGTGAAGGAGCAATCTCCGGAGCGACTGTTCAGTTAGGTGGAGTAAAGAATCTGATGGTTACACTTTGAAGTGCTGCAAACAGAGGTTTGAACCGAGCTCGAGCCCAACGTTCTATGCTCTGGCACAGAGTTAACTCTTTCCTCTCTGGGGCAGTTAAGTGCTGGAGCTAACTGCATATGTCAGAATACAGCAAGACTTCATGTTGTTTGAACTTAACATAGAAGCCGACATATTTTATTACATTCCTTTTTTACCACATCAGCACTGTAACTTCAATGATTGTGCTGTCAATAGTGACCAAGAAAAAAAAATTACTCACCTTAGTATTGTTGTTTCTTCTAATGGAGTCTTGCTATATTATGACAATTGCAGTATGACCGCAGGTTAGAACTGCTCCGGAGGTGAAATAGTTAACTTTCCATGCAGGCATGGAACTTAGAGCGCGAGCTCGGTTGAAAACTCTGTCTGTTGTGCTTCAAATGCAAACTGTCAGATCTTTACGAGCTAAAACTCACTAAGGTTCTGTGTGGAAGCTGTAAACCACACTAGCCAACTGGCTACTAATATAACACTCATTTTGGCCTAAAACAAAGACACAAGTCAGGAGACCCAAAATGCAAAACACAACACCAATTCACCCAAAAGGGTAGGTGAAAAACAACAAGGTGGGCATCAAAAAGTGCTTCCTGTACTGCCCACCCACATCCCCAAAACAGAGGTTCTGAGTGGGGTAGGAGGGAGGTTATAATATAGTAAGACTCCATTAGAAGAAACAACATTACTAAGGTGAGTAATTTTTTCTTCAAACAACATGAAGTCTTGCTATATTATGACAATTGCAGACTACACAGCAGTACCCATGGAGGAGGGACAGAACCTACCTAGGAATAGGCTCTGAAGCATCGGTTGTGTTAAACCGAGCATCACTCCTAGCCTGGATGTCCAGGGAGTAATGCTTGGAAAGTGTGAACTGTTTTCCAGGTAGCTGCTTGACATAGTTCTAGAATAGGAATGTCTCTGGTCGCAGCCAGAGAAGCAACTGTACCTCTGGTAGAGTGAGCCTCAGGCCTGAGGGGGAACTTTACCCAACTTTCATAGCAGAATTGATACAAGAGACAATCCACCTGGCAATGGATCTTTAGTGGCTGGCTTCCCTTACCAACTTCACCATAGGTGAGGAACAGTTGAGGGAGTTAAACCTATGACCCTTGGTACGCTCTATGTAGTAACTAAGGGCCTCTTCACATCTAGGTTGTGCAGCCTCTTCCCAGAGGAGGAGGGTCAGTGAAGTACACTGGAAGTGAAATAGATTGATTAAGGTGGAAATCTGAAACCACCTTAGGCAGGAACTTTCTGTTAGTCCAAGGACCACCTTATCTCTGTGAAAAGAGATAAACTCCTGCTCCACTGACAACGCTTGTAATTCACTTATGCTTCTGGCAGAGGTGATGGCTACCAAAAACACAGTTTTCCAAGTCAAGTACCTGAGCTCAGCTGAAGACAAGGGCTCAAAGGGGGGGTTGCATAAGCTGAGCAATGCAAACATTAAGATCCCAGGCAGGGGCAGGATCCCTGAATGGAGGGTTGGTGTGAAACAACCCCTTAAAAAACTTGGAGAATACAGGATGAGCTGAAAGGGAAGAGGATTTACCTGCTGAAATAAAAGCAGACACAGCTGCCAAGTGCACCTTCAGGGTAGCTGGTCTCAGCCCCAAATAATTCAGGTGGACCATATAATCCAGGACTGTGGGTAGATCAGCAGAGACTGGGAATATGCTTTTCCCGAGCACCATATGGAAAACCTTTTCCATTTGGAATTGTGGTAGTCTCTTGGAAGGCTTCCTTGCGGCCTTCAATATATCCATTACACCTGGGAAAGGTAAATCAGCAAACCTAACTCTTCAAGAACCAAGCCTTGAGATTGAGAGATTTGAGATTGAGACCAGACCCTTCCCTGGGCACAGGTTAACAGATTGTGATTCCTGGAAGGGACAGGGAGGATGGACTGCTAAGGACAGCAGGAGTGGATACCAGGGCTGTCTGGCCCAATCCGGAGCTATCAGAATGACTTTGCATGATTGGGATCTGATTTTGACTAGCACTTTGAACAGGAGAGGAAAGGGAGGGAAGGCATAGAGAAACTTCCCCTCCCAATTGAGGGCTAAGGTATCCAGGGGGAGTGAGCCCAACACTGGGGGCTTGCAGCAAAAAAGAGGAAGTTGGTGATTGTCTAGGGCTGCAAAAAGATCTATCTGCGGGGTGCCCCATCTGGCAAATACTACTCCCAAGACCAGGGGATCCAGTGACCATTCATGGTGGCCCTGGGAAATCCTACTGAGAGCATCTGCCAGGACATTGTCCTTGCCTGGGAGGTGAACTGCCGTAAGGGAGGTGTTCAGGGAGTAAGCCAGAGACCACAACTTCATCGCTTGGTGCACAAGGTCAGACTGAGTGCCCCTTGTTTGTTGATGTACCACATTGTAGTGGTGTTGTCTGTCTGACCTGAATACTTTGTTCTGAACAGATTTGGAAAAGCTTGAAGTGCTAGAAAACTGCTCTGAGCTCCAACAGGTTGATGTGGAGCAGAGATTCCTGGGAGACCACAGACCCTGGGTGGTGAGGTCGCCCATGTGAGCTCCCCAGCCCAAGAGGGATGCATCTGTAGTAAGGATTAGAGAATGAGACTGAGTGACAAAAGGAACCCTTGTCTCAGGTTGCTCTGATCCTGCCACCACTGTAGAGCTTGGATCAGGGTTCGAGTTACTGGGATCAACTTGGTAAGAGGATCCTTTCTTTGAGACCAAAACCCTCAAATGGAACTGGATGTCCCTCATCTGAAATCTTGCTCCTTGCACAACTGCTGTGGAAGCAGCCATGAGTCCTAGGAGCTGCAGAAAATGCCTTGCTGGCTGGGAGACCTGCAGGGTAAATGAGGAGGCCAGGGAGACTAGGGTCTTTGCCCTGTCCAGGGGGAGGAAGGCCTTGGCTTCCTGTGTGTTCAGTTCTGTGCCTATGAAGGTAAGAAGCTGGACAGGCTCTAGAACTGACTTTGAGAGATTCAGAAGGAAACCTAGAGAGGTAAGCAGTTGCTGCGTTATCTGAAGGTGTAAATTGACCTGGTCTGGGGACTGGCCTACTATGAGCCAATCGTCCAGGTAAGGAAAGATGGCAATCTTTTGCCTTCTTAGGTAGGCAACTGCTACAGCCAGGCATTTGGTGAATACCCTTGGGGCAGAAGTGAGGCCGAAGGGCATTGCTCTGAACTGGTAGTGGCCTGAGGGCAGCTCGAACCTGAGGTACTTTCGATGGGAGCTTCTGATGGGAATATGGAAGTAGGCATCCTTGAGGTCCAGGGAAGCTAGCCAGTCCCCTGGCCTTAGAGAGGGTAGGATAATTTCCAGAGTCACCATTTTGAACTTTGGCTTTAAAAGGTGCTTGTTTAAATATCTGAGATCCAGGATGGGCCACCATTCTCCTGTCTTTTTTGGGGTAAGGAAGTACCTGGAGTACAAACCTTTGCCCTGGTGTAGGGGAGGAACCCTTTCCACAGCTCTGAGAGCCAGGAGGGTAGAGACCTCTGCCTCTAGGTCAAGTGCCTCTGATGGAGTTGCAGGTGGAAAAGATCTGGTTCTCAGCTTTGGAAATTTTTTGAAGCTGAGATCCAGTCCCTGGCTTACTGCTTCCAGGACCCACTTGTCTGATGTTAAGGACTTCCAGTCCTGGACAAAGTAAGCCAGCCTGCCCCCTACAGGTATTGGAGAATCGGCCCTGGCAATCCCATCAGGGTGCCTGCTTGGCAGGGGCTTTGGGCTGAGCGGTGGAAGCAGACCTGCTTGTACCCCATCTGCCTCTCCCTCTAAAGAACCCCCTCTGAGCATAGGCGGAGGAGGAAACTTGGGCTTGGTAAAAAGGCCTATGAAAAGGCCTGCCCCTGCCTCTAGGAAGCTGCTTTTGAGGAGTGGCCTGCCTTTCCTTGGCCTGTGCACTCCTATAGGTGGTCCTATATTCATCCATTTTCTTCATGTAATTCTCTGTTTGCTCCCCAAATAGAGAATTTCCCACAACAGAAAAATCCATGGCCTTAGACTGGGTATCCTGAGACAGGGTAGTACATCTGAGCCAAGCCATCCTGCGAAGTGCCACAGATGTAGCCATGACTCTTGATGAAACATCATTAGAGTCCACTGCAGCATGAAATTGCACCTTGGATGCCTCAATACCATCCATAGTCGCTGTTCCAGCTCCCTGGCAAGCTGGTCAGGGACTTGTTTCGCTAGGCCAGCACAGTATCCCATCTGGATTTCTGGTACCTAGCAGCATAAGCCATATAATTTGCTTGTCTGAGTCCCAAAGATGCTGCCATGTACTGTTTCTTTGCCATAGCATCAATCTTCCTGAGTCCTTCTCGGGGGTGGAAGCTAGGGGAATATTAGCCTTGTCACAGGCTGCAGCCTGCACTACCCCACATGGCTGCATTGTTGAGTGAGGAAATCAGTGTCGGAGCCTGATAAGGTATATCTCTTGTCCATCATTTTATCCACAGGAGGTATAGTGTGAGGAGTTTTTAAAACTTTTACTGTCTGTTTCCGAAAAGATTTATGCAAAGGAATAGACAGTCTCCTAGACTCTGGAATATCCATCATTTCTACATAGTCTGGCTCCTCTTGGTCATCAACAGCTTCCTCAACAGGGAGCTGGAGAGTTTCAGCAACTTTTTATAAACATGAAATGAGAAGGGGACTCAGAAAGCCTTGAGGAGAAACCCTAGGGGTCTATCTGGAGAGATGTCCGGATCAATGGGCACATCCAGATCTTCAAAACCATATTCACTCTCCTCATATTCCTCTACCCCCTTCCCCGGTTCATAAAAATCCTCAAAATCATAATCTTGAACCGGCGGAACCGGCCGAACCGAACGCTTACCTGAAGGTGTCGGTTCAGTCAGAACCGGAGAGAGAGACTGGACAATTTGAATTGCTTTAGCTATTTCTCAGCAGTTGGGGAGAGAACTTTTGGCTCTACACTAGCTGACTTTCTAGTCCTTTTTGCTGGAACCGGCTCCTCAGAACCGACTCTTCGTTTGCCCGAGGAAGTATCGCCTGGTCAGAGGGACACCCCGTTCGGTTGGCACCAACCGGCTGGCCATCCAGGTCAGCAGACTTTGGCCTCCCTTTCCCCGAGCCTACCAACTCTTATCTATGGTGGCATCAGGAAATTGTGACAAATCTGGCAGTCTGAATTGAGGTGGTCAAACCCCAGACAATAGACACGGTGGTGTGGGTCAGCCTAGCAAAGCTTCCCACAAACACTACAGTGTTGAAACCCAGTGGGTCCGGTTTTTCTTTTGGGTTTCAGACATAATGCCAGCCTAACCAACTTGCCCGCTTATACAATCCACCAAGGAAGACACCCTTATCGGTTCCCAACCGTGTCACAGGTCATGGAAAAACAGTAATGAAACCGCTTTTTAGAACCAATAAGAACCGGAACCGTATTTCAAAAAATGACTAGAAGATTTTAACATAACCTGATCGGTTCAAACCGAACCGATAAAGAATTACAAGTTCCACAGAAAAAATAAATGTAAAACCTATCTATTACTTACATTACCACAGACAGAGCTTGAACCGACCGTTGCAGTTTAATTTCGCTAAAAACCTGAAAATAATACTTTTAAACTGACAAAATGAACCGAGCAGAAGGAGAAATCTCCGGAGCGACTGTTCAGTGAGGCGGAGTAAAGAATCTGACAGTTTGCGTTTGAAGCACAACAGACAGAGTTTTCAACCGAGCTCGCTCTCTAAGTTCCATGCCTGCATGGAAAGTTAACTATTTCACCTCCGGAGCAGTTCTAACCTGCGGTCATACTGCAATTGTCATGATATAGCAAGACTTCATGTTGTTTGAAGAGTCACTCACATTCAGTCAGATTGGTCACCTGTGATGTCACTGAGTGAGGTTGCAATGCTGATGAAATATGAAGAAGTAATGCTATATATGCCAGTCTCAAGATAAATTTCTGGTCTTCACATCACACCAATACACACATTTAAAAAAATTTCTAATGAGAAAAGGAACAAATACTTCTGAAATGAAACGTAAGATCTGGCAATTTTAAAAAAATGAATAACAATGCCTCTATGTGTTCTTTAAAGACCATGCATTTCTGCTCCGTACTTATTTTTTCAGGACAATGGGATAATGTACTTTTTAGGAACTCTCTGTTCTGTTAGTTAGCGTGAATTATTCTCAGTTTATTTTTCCATCTCTGTTCTGTGGAACTTGAATGAAGGATTATGTGTGGTTCATAGCTCAGTGCTTATGTAACATATAGTTGAATGATGTAGATGGTTGTTGGATACAGAGGAAAGCATTAAGAGGACAATGTTTACTAGGTAGTAGAATAGAATGATTTGTGCTTAGGTACTTGGATGCTTGAATTGAGTCGTTTGATAATATTTGATGGTTTTGGCTTTTCTCTGTATCCCACCTGTAGGAAGGAAGCTTAGTTTAGAATTATGAAAGCCCCCTTGTGGGATAAGAGTGCCGCAGAAGGAGGAAGTGTCGGGGAGGATGGTGGATGACTGCGACTTGCACTAAGCAGAGTGGAAGTCAGTTGATTGATTTAATAGGCTGTGGGAGAGGAGCTCTTTCCCCACATAATTACAGGCAAGCCTTTCGATTATGTGTGGTTCATAGCTCAGTGCTTATGTAACATATAGTTGAATGATGTAGATGGTTGTTGGATACAGAGGCCAGCATTAAGAGGACAATGTTTACTAGGTAGTAGAATAGAATGATTTGTGCTTAGGTACTTGGATTCTTGAATTAAATCGTTTGATAATATTTGATGGTTTTGGCCTTTCTCTGTATCCCACCTGTAGGAAGGAAGCTTAGTTTAGAATTATGAAAACCCCAAAAAGCATATAATATATCAACAATTGTTCTGTAACTGAATGCTGAAGAAGACTTGCATGACAACACCTAATAATGATAGGAATAGACGATCACCTCCTCCAACTCCAGAGAGTGTGACCAGTAGCACTCAGGAGAGGAAACCCCCCCTTGGGGGGAAACCTCTGAGGACCCATGGCTACTGACCTGCCCGTCCTTCTGGGCATACTAAAGGAAAGAGATCCTAATTAAATTAATCAGCTAATCTGAATTCTAATTTGTAGAATTTTAATCCAAATTAACGGAGCTTGAGCAAGAACTGAATTGTAATGTCCAGTGAAGTAATTTCCTCCTAATAAACTCCGAGTCCAAGATTCCATGTACAATTCGGAATGATGGAGAATGGATATATTGAAGGACCGTCTTCCAGACTTCAGTTGATAGAGGGCATAATCCAGGGATGTATGATGGTGGAGATGAAGTTGATGACTGACGAACTCAAAACAGGAGACCAAACGCAGATATTTGCATCCAAGCTTTGACGTCAATGAGGCAGGATGAATAGAAGTAGTATGACTTCCAGGTTTCTAATAATAGAGGGCTTGTACAGTATGTGAATGAGAGAAGGCTTGGAGTTAGGCTACCGACTGATGAATCCAGTTCTGATAAGTAAGTATGGTCTTAGGAATTGATATGAAAGCAACGGCTGTAAAGCTGAGCTGTAATAATGGCAGGCTGTAGAGGATAATCGTAGACATTGGTGCGAGGTTATGAAGCATCCAAGTAGTAGAATATGGCGAGCCCAAAAATAAGCAAATCAGTTGGACTGCTAATCCGAAGGGAGAAGCAGTAGGAGCAGGGATTGCACCAACGAAAGCAGATGAGAAGGAATAGGACATGGCAATGAGCCCCTGAAGAAAGTGCAGCTGAACCGATATCTGGTGAGGTAGGAGAGAGGCAGCTGATTCCAGTATGTGAAGTGTAGCCAGACCCATGAATGTCTGCTGGCAGAAATCGAGCATGGTAGATAGTCCTTCGACGAGATGAGCAACAATCCATAAGATGGAGAGGTATGAGAGAGGCAAGTAGCTCTAGGGAAATGAATGCCGCTATACCTACGAAGGTCATCCAATAAAAAAATGGCATGGAGCCTCCATGAGATGCAACTTGAATCATCTTTAAGCACAGTAGTATTGCAGCTGTAAGGCAGACTTAGAAAGGTAATGATGCTGAGAACCGATGTAACATCCAAAACTGAAGGTATGCAACATTCCAAGCAGGAAAACCAGACGAGACCCAAAGAGTCGAGCCGAGGAGTCCAGATGGAGATAACTGAAGAGGCTGAGTCAAATGGAGTATCGCCACAGGGTCCAAGAGGTAGTAAGCACAAGCAGCATAAGGAAGGTCTTCAGGATAAGCTCAACGAAGTGTCCTGGAGGGCGAAGAGCAGTAATTACATACGATGGAAGCGGCAGAGCAAAGCATCCAAGAATAGATGATGATGATCGAAGAAACGGCTAGCTGCTAATCCATAGGGAAGGAGCTTCCAGCTGTCCGACACAGCAGCAGGAAGGCGTATAGTAGAATTTGGGAATCTCCAGCCCTGAGCTGGGTGAGGCAGAAGTAGAGCAGAAGGAGGAAACCCCCCAGCCCGATGGGCGAAGGCAGGTCATAGAACAAATTAGTAGAAGGAAACCTCCCAGCCCGATGGGTGAAGGCAGGTTGTAGAAGCAGACGAGTAGTAGCAAACCTCCCAGCAGACAGGCGAAGGCAGGTCAGATAAGCAGGAGTAGTATGAAACCTCCCAGCCCGATGGGCGAAGGCAGGTCGGAGAAGCAGACGAGTAGTAGCAAACCTCCCAGCAGACAGGCGAAGGCAGGTCAGATAAGCAGGAGTAGTATGAAACCTCCCAGCCCAATGGGAGAAGGCAGGATGTAGAAGCAGGCGATTATGTTGCAAAATATAGGAACAAGGACTTCCGGGTCCATAGGGGCACATGCCTGACTAATGCGATGGCTAACCTCTGGCTCTGCGGGCGAGGCAGGATGCAGAGCAGTAGCAATGGAATGGATGAACTGCATGCAATGCAGAGAGTCACAGTCTGGTAAGTAGATCGCAGTAAATACGGAAACATAGGTTAGAAGGATGCCAAATTCATGAGGAATGCAGTATAATGTAATGGCATGGTGGTTGTAAGGACCCCTAAGCCCTAAAAGGCGAAGGAGATAGCATAAGCAAGCAAGGTAAATGAACCTGCCCAAGTTGTAGGAGTAAGCTGCATAAGGTAGGCATGGTAGCAGGAAGCAGGGCGAAAGCATCCAAGGAATTTATGATAAATGGCTGACATTGAAATGTGAATCCATAGTAGGGAGCTTTTGGCAGGCTGCCACTGCAGCAAGTAGTCATCCGAAGTGAGGTAGGAGCAGATAACGACTGAAGCTAGACGGCATGGTAAATGTCCAAGGATAACGAAGTAAGTCTTGGGGCAAGGCTTGAAGATGATCCACAATGTACAGAAGATGATGAATTGAAGGAGAAGTGAGAACCAGCAAGTAGGAGCTGCATGCAACCAGCACTGGAGGGCTTGACTAAACCAATGTCCCTGAATGTTCAAATCGATGGGTTGCTGAGACGTTGGTAAGAGGAAGGATATGAAGTGAGCTCTGGACGATATATTGAGACAAGTCAAGCAAGTAACCGGCCGGAGGTCAGATGTCGCAAGCAGGTATCAACTATACCCATGTATGGCATGAGAAACGGCCAGCAGAACGAGAGAGGAGCCCAAGAAGGCGGATGAACAAAGCGTGAATGGCAGATGCAAGTACATAGTAGGGGCCTGCAGCCTTGCAGCAGAGGAGAGCAATAAACAAAGTAAACAGGACTTGAGTGCTAATACAACAAGCATTTGTCAATGCCGAATGTTGCTTGCTTCTATGTGCTGTTTAGGTATTTGGAAGTCATTGGAGTGCAAATATTGAAAATTTGCGAACTTACGAGCGTGTGTAGGAACTGCGCAACGCACGCTCGAAAAACAGTCGTTGTTAGGAACTTTTTCACGAAATTTTCAACATTGCCATTTTAAGATCTCTGCTCATGAACAGTGACACTGTGATTTTCTTAATGTGTCCCATACACTGAGTTCGCACACCGACTGCGCCACTGTGCGCTACATGGGCGGAAACATGTTTTGGGCAGGATGTGAAAAATGACAGCTGTACTGCTCATGAGGAGGTGTGGTAAAATGGCAATGTTGAAAATCTGGAGGAAAATATTGAAAATTTGCGAACTTTACTTAACCTAGCGTAGGAATCCTGCGCAACGAACGATTTGTAAAACAGTCACTTTGTGGAATTTTTTCACTAAATTTCAACATAGCCATTTTAAGACCTGTGCTCATGAACAGTGTCACTGTGATTTTCTTAATTTGTCCTGTACATTGATTTCATACCGATCGCGCCATTCTGCGCTACAAGGGTGGAAACACATTTTGGGTGAGATGTGAAAATGACAGCTGTACTACCTATAAAAGGTGTGGTAAAATGGCAATGTTGAAAATCTGGAGTGAAAATATTGAAATTTCACGAACTACGAGCCTGCGTGGGAACCGGCATAGCATGCAGAAATAAAAAGTCATTTTTTTGAATTTTGACCAGATTTTCACAGCGGTTTAGATTCTTCATGATTATGTCACTGCTTCGGTAGGTTTCATTCAAAGGGTGATTTGCCAAGCTACCGCGCAGTCACACTGCAGAAATCACCCTTCGGGCCCGAATAATGCCATGACAGTGACATCATTCATGAGAAGGTCCTAAAACCCCATGATGAAAATTTGGTGCAAAATTCCCAAAATGCCTGAGATATGCAATAGTTGAACCCCCATCTAGCCCATTATACAGCTTACTGGCATTTCTCAGTTCCAGGTCGGCTTTGAAGAGTGCAGACGTGTTCCCGGTCCACCAAGATCATCGTGCCGGAGTCCGGAGGTAAGTATGGGGTGGGGGTGGGGAGGCTGGTGCGCAGTGGTGGGTGCGGTTGTGGAGGGGGGGTCGGGAGACGCGCCGCAGGACCGCTTTTTGGTTTATAGGTTTAAAAAAAAAAGACATCATGGGACGCTTACACGCTGGGGGCCCCCAGCGGCATATGACGGAGGGTGCCGCCAGCCGACGGGGAATCCCTGTCGGCCCAAAGGACTGATTGCCACGCTGGGAGCCCCAACTACTGGGGCGACGAGCTTAGCCGACGGGATTGGCACCCCATCGCTACACATAGCACGCAGAGGGCGCCAAGACGCTTCATGCAGGGGAAGCCACGCTTTCTTATCGCTGCTCACTGAAGCGTAGCTCCCTTTCAATCTGTATGCCACTGCATTTTGAGCGGTCACAGATAGCTCCAAAATGCATTGGCTTACAGGGGTCGGCTCCAGCTCACTGACTGAATTGGAGGAGGAGGTGACACACCTCCGAAATCTCCGATGATGGCACTATGTTTCTTGCACATGCGTGCAAGCAACATAAAAATGGAGATGGGAAATTATCCATGGTGAGCAGTGTAACAGGGAAATTATCCATGGCGAGCAGTGTAACATGTACAGTGAAATAATACACGCTGATGGCAGACTGCTAGCTGCTTGAGTATCCACTGGAAATCAACTGGGGTTAAGTGTAGCAAAGACCAGATGAGCCACGACTAGAAGTGTCGACACTGGAATTAGCTCCCTTTATATTGAGCGCTCGGAGAAATGCACAAAGCACTACAAGCATAAAAACCCAGCTGAAGTAGAACCTGAAGTAACACCCCTTATCCAAAGAAAGTCTGGAACAAACGTTTTTAGGAAATCATAATAAAAGCCAGGGAGAATTTAAATCTGCATATAATAACGTAAGGCAATCCAAGTAAGTAGTAGAGGTGACCTTCATTCCGCATGGCGAGTGGCAAGGGCTGATTCGAATGGCTTACATGCTGCAATAGCAGGGCAGAGTGAGGAATTGTCAGGACTGAATAGCAACCACAGCAGGGCAGAATGGTACGAGCCATAAATCTGAAGATAAGGTATCCTGAAACGGAAAGTCCTGAGGCGGGCGTGATGTCTTGCGCAGCAAAGCTAGTCTGGACCAGGTTCGGCTCGCAATTCCAGGAGAAACCAGAGGAAATGGCAAGGGATGCCAGAAGGAGCAACAAGTATGTGGAGGTACACAGGACCGGAACCCCAGCTAGAAAGGAGCCTAAGATGCGGAAAAAGGCAGACGGTTGGATGGAATCCAAGTGCAACTGGGAGCGACTCAGGTCAGCAAGGGCTCCGAAGGTGTAAACTGTGGTCCGAGGAGATCCCCTGAGGGAGCTGGTGAAGGATGGATGGCACGAACTTCAACGCTGCAGCTGGAGGCAAGGTAGAACCCCTCCCCCCAAAGCAAAATGGAGAACAAGATGGGAATGCACAGGAGGGCGGGCAGGGGAGAGACAAACAAAGGAGCAGACGGAACAAGAGAGGCAACGGAGTGAGGCAGGGAGGACAGGATGGGCGGGGGGGCAGCCTCAGCCCCAACACGCAGCACAGAGCGAGCGCAGCGAGTGCGACTCACTCTAAGCAGAGCGGAAGTCAGTTGATTTATTTAATAGGCTGTGGGCGAGGAGCTCCTCCCCCACATAATTACAGGCAAGCCTTTCGATTATCTGTTTTGATTAAGATACAAGTAAGGTAACTGTCAGTGCACTATAACTCTTAATCTTTCAGCACCTACATGTAGGAAGCCTCATCACTGTAAGATTAAAAACTCACAGCACTATGGAAATGTGAATCTACAGTGCAGCTATAGCAGAGAGGAGTGGGGCAGAGCAGGGGCGGGGAAGGGAGGAGTGGAGTAGGGAAGGGAGAAGCTGGGCGGAGCAGGGGCGGGGTCAGGGAGGAGCAGGGCAGAGCTGGGGATGATTGTAGAAAAGATTGCAGTTCTGTGGTCAGTAGGGACAACATGGGTGGACTGTTTCATGGTGGAAGAGGCCACTGTGACGCAATCCAACACGTTGTGAGGACGAAAGAAATGTCCCCCTTCTCAGTGATCATTAAAGTGCTGCAGGGCTCCATCCTCTACAAAACTAAAAAAGGCTTCACAAACCCCTCCCAGCCTCACACACACACACACACACACACACACACACACACACACACTCCTACTGTAAAATAAAATGTAAACTTTTTTCTTCTTAGTTCTTTTTTCTGTAAACTTTAAAATATATTTTCTTGTTCTAAGCTTTTTCATACTTTTTGATGTAAACATTTTTGTGTAGAGTTTTATTATTCTAATTTTATTTTCTGCAGTTGTACACTGCTGTTGTGCACCGTAAAGAAAAGACAGTACTACTGTTTGTGCTGTGCAGTTGTATGAAGACTGACTGTACGGCCTCTAGTCTGAGCAGTTCCCCATCTCTCTCTTCCTTTTTCTGTACTTTATTTTACTTTTCAATGTACTTCAAATTCTCATCTTTTCTGCATGCTACAAAGTGAGCACCGACACACACACACACACACAAATGCACACACACACACACACACATAAATGCACGCACACACACACGCAGTGCCTCTGACACAATCTCTTGTTTCTCCATTCTTTTTTCTCAAACTCTTTAGCACCTGTCCCCACCAAACACACATAACCACTCTCTTTTCAAGTCAGTGTTTTCTGTTTTGTAAAGTTTTATTTTTTTCTTCCTTTTAGTAAAAAACAAAAAAACCAAAAATTGTTTCTCCTTCTATCCTGTCTGTTCCTGACCCCCCAGTCCTTCTTCCTCTCTGCTTTGGCCTGCTGAGTGCTGCTACAGGTGAATGGTGGAGACCACAAAATTCAGCTCCTTCCCCACTGTTTGCTGAGCTGGAATGGTGCCAAGGTTGGAGCCACATGGCTATATATACTCTAGTTTGCACGCATGCGCAAACCGGAGCATCTATACCACACACACTCCCATCAGGCATCCTTTGACCTTTCCTTAGCCTCATAAGCCTGTCACATGATAGGCCTGCAAGCTGGGAGGCTGGGGAAGGTTAAACATATGAACATATGAAGAAGCCAGCAGAATAAGGCCAGTTGGTCTATTTAGTCTACTCATATTACAGAGTCCTCAGTTTAAGCTACTGACCCTGCCCCCCTCCCCAAACCTCCCATCCTTTCCATCTGCCCCTCCCTTGAGCCTTATTTTCTCCTGAACTCTATTCCAGCCTCTCTTGAAGCTGCCGGGGTTCATTTCAGATATTTATTTATGTGGGACACTGACCCACTAGGTATACAAAATAAGGGTCAAATGAAAAAAATAAAAGGTCATTTTGTTCAGCCGAGCCCAGATTCATAAAATAGCAGTTTAAAACCTCTATAACAATGAGCAGGTTGACCCCAAGGTAGAAGAAAAGGTGGGTCAAAATTAAAAACTGCATGCCAACTGTCCCACTCCCCCACCCAAAAATGAACCCTGTCCACCATCTTCAATTAGACCACCTTCTCTGGCAGTGCATTCCAACAGGCCACTACCCTCTCCATGAAGAAATGCTTTCTAGCTTCCCTCCTAAACCTCCCCTCAACTTAAGACTGTGTCCCCTAATGTTTTGGTTGCCATTTAGCTTAAAAAGATCCTCCTTAGCCACCTTATTTATCCTTTTCAAGTACTTGTAGGTCTCAATCATGTCCCCCCTCTCCTCCAGGGAGTATATATTCAGAGCCCCCAACCTCTCCTCATAGGTTTTACCCTGCTGACCCATGATCTTAGTTTAGTAGCAGTAGTAGATTTATTTGTATTTGGTGCCCTTCTCCGGAGACCCAGGGTGCCTTTACAATATAATACAACAACACAATCAACCAATACTAATACTAACAACCATCAAAGCGTAACAATAAAAACTCTAAAACCACAAATATACAATAATTACTCAACTAAAATCAGGTAAAATCCACAGTGGAGTCGAATGACTGAGCAAATAGGTAGGCTTTAAGGCCTTTCTTAAATACTTCTACTGATGGGGCCACCCTCAGAGCCCTCAGTAGTGAATTCCACATTACCGATCCTGCTACCCTGAAGGCTCTGTCCCCAGATGTTTTAAGTCTAATCTTGGGGACCACCAGGAGGCCCTCATTAGAAGAACAGAGAGAGCAGGTGAGACAATATGGATGTAGGAGATCACGCAGGTAGCCCGGACCCAACCCTTGCAGGGTCTTATAGGTTAACAAACCAATCTTATAGGAGATGTACCACTTAATCTACAACCAGTGCAGTTCCCGCAGTGCTGGAGTAATGTGACTTGACCTAGGAATGCCTGTCAACAGTCTCGCAGTTGCATTCTGCATCAGCTGCACATGTTGTAGTGCATCTCCACTGACCCCGAGGTAGAGGATGTTGCAGTAGCTGAGACGAGACGTCATGAAAACATGCACCGGCAAAGGCAGATCATCAGAGGAGACAAGGGAATGAATCTAGCTAATATTTTTAAGATGTAGAAACCACTCTGGATGACTGCTGACTCCTGAGCCTCAGATGTCAGCCCTTTATTCAGAATGATGCCTAGATTCTTCAACTGGTGAGCGGTGTCAAGACGAGAGGTACCGAGATGAAGATTCAGTATACTCTCTGACACTGGCAGTCCCCTTCTCCTACCCAGCTCGAGCACCAGTACCTCAGTCTTATCGGGACTGAATCTCAGTCAGCTCGAGGACATCCAGCCCTGAATCTCAGCCAGACATCTGTTCAGCACATCCACTGCCCTCAGTTCTGGGGTGCAAAGGATAAATAGAGCTGAATATCATCTGCATAACATTGAAAGCCAGCTCCATATTGCCTAATGATCTTGCCTAGGGGTAGAATGTACACCGAAAACAACAGGGGTAAAAGCACCGCTCCCTAGGGTACCCCACTGTGCAGGTCCCTAGGATGCGAGGAGAAATTACCCATTACAACCCTCAGAGACCTGCCATGAAGGAAGGACTTGAACCAGCTGAGAACTGTGCCAGTGAGTCAGACGTATTCCCTGAGACAGTTCAATAGCAACCCATGGTCAACAATGTCAAACACAAAGGAGATATCTAGCAGAATGAGAATTGATCTCTCCCCTCTATCTCTCACTATGAGCAGATAATTGTGCACCCTGACCAGAGCAGTCTCAGTGCTGAACCTTGACCAAAACCCCAACTGGAGAGGCTCATAAATATTGAATGCATCCAGGAGAATCTCTAGCTGTAACACAGCCACCGTCTCAATAACCGTACCTAAGAATGGCAGGTTAGAGACAGGTCTGTAATTCTTTTTTTTTTTTTAGTACTTTTTGTGTGCCCCCAAGCCATCGTTGTCCAACCTGGTCACGGACCCCCTCGCCTCCACCTCCGCCAATTGCTTGCACTCCCAGTCACCCCTGGCTTACCCCCCAGAGGGTGGGGGTCTCTGTGCTGTGGGCCTTCCAGTGCCGAGACGCTAGTAACTAGTTGGGGAGCCAGCGGTGGAGGAAATTCGAGGACTGGGGCCAGTTCTTCATGGAGACAGCCGGGAACACGGAACATTTTTCCCCCTGTAGGCAGGGGTGGGGATGTGCAATGACGCCAGTGTCCGCCCTGCCCCTGATGGTTCTACTTATTGTCGGTGCGTAGTGGAACACCCAGTCTCTGCCAGGTGTCACCACTGCACCGAACACTCAGTCCCCCCTTCCCCGGAGAAGGAGAGCAGTCCAAGGATGCTCGATCCTTCTCCCTCGGCTGGCCCTCAGATGACCCGGATCCGTTCCCAAACCCGGGTCACCGGCGTCGCAAGCGGAAATCCTACCACTGTGCCGATGGGCTGGCTGACAGGTCTGTAATTCACTAGGATATCCAGGTCCAAAGACAGTTTTTTCAAACCCTTCTTTGCCCTCCTTTGGACCGCCTTCAGCAGGTTAATGTCCCTCTTAAGATGTGGGCACCAGTACTGTACACCGTACTCCAGATGAGGCCTCACTAATTACCTGTACAAGGCCAGTATAACCTCCTTTCACCTACTGCTCATCCCCCTGGCAGTGCAGTCCAATTTTTTTTATTTGCTCCTCCTACTGCTTTCCTACACTGTGTGGAGGGCTTCAGGTCACTAGTGATCATCACTCCCAGATCCTTCTCTGTCGCAGACAGCCAGACCCCTCCTAGGCTGTACTCAGTCCTAGGTTGCTTGGGTCCCAATGTGCATAACTTTGCATTTCTTTGCACTGAAGCCAAGCTGCCAATTCCTGCATCACTTCTCTTGTTTTTCCAGATCTTGTTTTAGGTCTTAAATCCTTTCTGCTATGTCCATCCTTCTCACCGAGCTTGGCGTCCTCATGAAAAGGCACATTTTGCCCTTATGCCCTCCCCAATATCATTGATGAAGACATTGAACAACACCGGTCCTAGCACTGAGCCCAGAGGGATCCCACTGGTGACCTCCCTGTTGCTAGATAACTCACCCCCCTCCACCACCATCACTGTCTGGGTCCTGTTCCTCAGCCAGTTTTCCATCCATTTGGTTAACTTCTCACCAATTCCGAGATCTGCCAACTTCCTGATCAACCTCTTGCAGGGTACAGAGTCAAAGGCCTTGCAAAGTCCAAGTAAAATATGTCTACCACTTGGCCCCTGTCTACTGTTTTAGTGACCCAGTCAAAGAAGTCAATCAAATTCATTTGACATGACCTCCCTCCCATAAACACATGCTGCATCACATCCTGGAGACCATGATCCTCTAAATACTCTACTTGGTGCTGGCAGTATAGCCTATAGGTTAGAGTAATGGGCTGTGAATGAGCTTGGTACATCCAGAAGACTTGTTTGTTTGTTTATTTATTTATTTATTAAGATCATGGATTAACCTTTGAGTACAGGCTCATTTCATAGGTTCCACGTCAGGGTCATTACAGTAACGAACAAAACTACAGCTTGAGGGAAGCCATAAGAGGACAACAACAATTAAAGCAAATTAGGCAAGAGGTTACATGTATGACTGAAATAAGCAAACACTATATATAATGGTACTTGCCAACACAAAAGGAAACAAGCATTTGTCAATGCCGAATGTTATCTTGCTGGCATTGGCATTGGTAGTGCAGGAGTTAGAGAGACGCATAATAGGAATGGCAGTGAAGTATTGAACTGATGCCAACCCACCCACACCCTGCAGAGACTGACAGGCATTGGGGTGTCCCTTTGGGTGTTGGTCATAGTGCTCATGCCATTTCACCTCTCCTTATCCTGCAGACACCGACAAGTGGCACGGGTTGCATTGGGGTCTTCGGGCTTTACGCACACCCCATTCCATAAGGAAATACACTGAGATGGGTGCAGTATAGGACAGTGGGTGAACTTTGGAGCCACAGCATCCAAGGCACATCTTGATGATTGTCACTGGTTGCAGGGTGGGGGTGGGGTGGGGTGGAATGGTGTGAACATTACATCTGACAATCCCAAGTCACACCCCTGACACCTGTCAGTGTCTACATACTGGCGTTTGGCAATACATTTTCAACATAGGCATTTTAGCACCTCTGCTCATGTACAGTGTCACTGTTATTTCTCAAAGTGTCCCAAGAAGTGATTTCAGACAGCAGCACGCTATTCTACCGGAAGTGCGAAAACACATTTTGGGCAGGATATGTGAAATGACAGCTGTACTGTTCATCAAGAGGTGTGGAAAAATGGCAATGGTGAAAATCCAGAGTGAAAATATCACAAATGCACGATGGTACGAGCGTGCGTGCAATCTGCCAATGCACGCTCGTAACACAGTCATTTTATGGAGTATCATCACCAAATTTTCAACATAGGCATTTTAGGACCTCTGCTCATGAACTGTGTCACTGTCATTTTCATAATCTGGCCCAAACACTGATTTCCCACAGTGACTGCGCTATTGTGCCGGAAGCGCGGAAACACATTTCGGGCAGGATGTGGAAAATGACAGCTATACTGTTCACAAGGAGGTGTACAAAATGACAATGCTGAAAATCTGGCATTAAAATATTGCGAATGCGCGGGTTACGAGCCTGTATAGCAACTGTGCAGCGACTCAGAACAGGCATTTGTTGATTTTTCCACCAAATTTGGAACATAGGCTTTTGAGGCCACCATGAACACTGGCACTTTCATTTCATTATGGGTCCTGAAAGGTGATTTCACGCAGTGACTGCAAAATCACCTTCGAGGCCGATTAATGCCATGACAGTGATAGAATTCATGAGGAGGGGCCCAAAACCCCATGTTTGAAAATTTGGTGCCAAAATTCCAACAAATGCCTGAGATATGCAGCAAAGTTGCAAAACCCTATTCATTCCATTATACAGCTTACCGCATTTCCTCAGTTTGCAGTCGGCTTTGAAGAGTGCAGACGTGTTCCCAGTCCACCAAGATCATCGTGCCAGACTCGGAGGTAAGTATGGGGTGAGGGGGGAGGGGGTGGGAGGCAGGGTGAGCAGGGGTGGGTGGGTGCGGATGGGGCAGGAGACTACGAGGGACTTTTTGTTACAGGGAAGAAAAAAAATTACATCAGCGGACAGTTTTTTTCAGGGACATGGCACGCCGGGTGGCCCCAGTGTACCACCCAACTGTTTTGGTGTTGCAGCCAGGAATTGGGCACCCTTGTCGGCAGAAAATGGAGAGGATTTATGCTCATGGGGGATTGGGCACCCACATCGCACACAATGAAAGGCGGGGGCAAGAGCCAATGGGATCTGCACCCCTCAGCATAAAAGAAATGAGGGGGTGGCTATTTATGCCGACGGGGAGTGGGCTCTGTCGGCACACAATAAAAGCGGGTGGACGCAAGAACCGAGGGGACTGGGCACCCCTTGGCATATAAGAAATGGGGGCTGCTTGTGTGGCACAGTAAGTCAGCTGGGATTGGGCACCGAAGTCGGCCGCTGGGTGGCGTCCACCCGCCATGCTGCTCATGTGGCGAGCACGCAGGAAAGGTCCGCTGCATCTGAGGAGCTCTTCTTGGATTGCAGCAGACCTTTCCTTAGATGTGCTTGCCACATTAGCATGCATGGGACATGCAGACTGATTGGGGAATGAGGGACGCAGCTACTGATGTGTGCCCTGTATTGGCCCAACAGTGGCCGCACCTCCAAATCTGCACTACAGCAAGATGTTGACTTGCGTGCAAGCGCAGCAAGGCAACATAAAAAGAGAGGGAGAGAGAGTGAACAAGGAGATGGGTTGGCTCAGGAAGAGAGGGGTAACAGTGAGAAGACAAACTGGAGCAAGAGAATATATACTGAAAATCAGCCCAGAAGATGGGCCTTGTCACTGGTGAGGGAGGCTTATACTAAGCATACTGGCAGTGCCAGTAGCGGGAAGTGTTTACAGAGAGTGTGGGGTAAAAGGGTGAGGGGACGGTGCAGGATGAGGGCAGGATGTCAGTATAAGAAGGGGAAGAGGGAATGGGAGCAGAAGGGGAGTGGTGGAGAGGAGATGAGGGGAGGAGGTTGGGTCAGTTAGGGAGAGAAGTAGTAGGGGTAGAGAGATGCCCAGTGGTGCGGGGGTAGAAGTGAAGGGAAGGAAGGTGGCACAGTTTAGGGAAGGAAGAAGTGGAGGATATAGATGGTGCCAAGAGGTACTCAGGTTGACGAACTGCCAGGGGCTGGAGGCCTTAGTGGAAACAGTCGCAACTTGCTTTGGTAACCAGATATGATCATAGCCCGCGTTTGAAAGGGCCCAGTGTTGGAATAGCAAAGAGGCTTGTTGGCAGGTTGTTAGTCCATTTAGGTGCCTGGTGGGCAAAGGCCCTTTGTCCTAGAGTGGTGCAACATCTTGGAACCTTGAAGACCATGCTTTCAGAGCTTCTTGTGGTGTGGCTGCATTCAAAGGGGGTGAGGAGCTTCTGGACACCTATGGGTAGCATGTCTAGACTTGCTTTTTTGGTCAGCAGGCAGGTCTGGTACTGAAGTCTGCTACTGAACTGGAGCCAGTTGGAGTAGGTATAAAGGTCACAGGTGTGGGTTTGACATTCTGAACCGGTGGAGAGGTAGCATGCCTTATTTTAAGCGACTTTGATACACTGGAGGGCTGTGTCTGTTGCAGATTCGTAGATTGCAATACCATACTCTACATGAGAGATGACTGAGCTGTGCATGGCAAGATTTAGTGCTTCATAGGTGAGACTGTGCTTATGCCTGTGTAGGAGGCCGATGTGTATATTGAGTGATTTTACGACATTGTCTATATAGTAGACAAATGACATGGTACTGTCAAGTGTAACCCCCAAGTACTTAAAGTGCTGTATCTGTTCAAGTGATGCACCTTCATCATTGGTAATGGTAAGTGGGTGCGATCGATGTCGATTCTGCGGGCTGGAGAACATCATTGCCTTTGTTTTTTTATAATTCATGACAAGTTTGTGTGCCTTGAACCATTTTTCCACTGAGGAGAAGCTGTCTTGTAGGGTGAGCTCCAGTGACCTGGGGTCTGTGAGTTTGGAGAAGAGGACAGCATAATCTGTGTAGAGCAGAATTTTTCTAGGACATGAACTAGGAAGCTGCTTTATAAATAAGCTGAACATTAGGGGACCCAAGATGGAGTCCTGTGGAACACCCAAGTGAACTGGTCTGCTATCAGAGTAGACATTGTCTATCCTAACTTGCTGGGATCGGCCCGAGAGGTAGGATTTGAACTATCTTACAGTATCGTCTGATAGAACAATAGCATCTAGTTGCTCAGTGAGGAGGTCATGATTAACCATGTCAAATGCTTTTGACAAATCGGTAAACATTGCACCAACCAGCTCGCTGTGCTCAAGTGAGTTGTGAATAAAGCCCATGAACTCAGGCAGTGCTGTGGTGGTGCTGTGTGCTTTGTAGAAGCCACATTGTTCAGGGCATTGAATGTTCTATTTTTCCAGATATTCCACTAGTTGGTCAGCGACAATCCTCTCTAGTGCCTTTGATACAGGAGGGAGACTTGAAATGGGTCTGTAGTTTCCTAGCATGGATCGATCACCACTCTTGAAGATTGAGGTCACTAATGCTGCCTTCCATTGCTGCAGAAACTGAGAGAATCTCAGTGAGGCATTGATTATCTAGGTTAGAGACTTCAAGATGACTTCCAGGGATAGGGCTACAAGTTTTAAATCAAGGGAGTCTCCACTGTAGCATGATTTTCCCAGGACCTTTAGAAGGTATTTCCTGGCTTCATTTAAAGGAGATGGATCTGAACCAAAAATGAGGGTTAGTAGGCCATTGGTTCATTGTTTGCATTGTGACAGAGAAGTTAGAGGGGTAGAAATGTCTGAGGGTAGCACTCCAGAGAGATCGGTAAATGCTTTGTTAAGTGAATTAGCAATAGTTTCCGGGTCAGTAGTAGGTATGGCATCAATGTTAAGCATCGTAGGGGCTGGCTTGTTAACTTCCCCTGTGACCTCCTTGAGGTTAGCCCAAAATGTTTTACCATCATTCCAGGACTGGGTAAGCGCATCCTTGTAGTATTGTTTTTTTGCCACCCGTATTTCCCTAGTGCAGTCATTGTGGGCTTTTTTGTAGAGTTGAATGTCGGCCTGCTTGCCTGTCTCCCGGGCTTTATACCAGAGGCAGTATCTTGCTTTCAAGCACTCAAGAAGCTCAAGAGAGAACCAAGGGTTGCTCCGGCCCTTTATTATCCCTTTTTTTTATTGGAGTGTGTGTCACAGACTGCATTGAATAACCTGATGAAGCACTCCAGGGCTGTATCCACAGAAGTAGAGAAGTAGACTTGGGACCAGTCTTGTTGACTTAGGTTGACTCTGAACTGGTTCAGGTGGCCTTGCTTAAGGACTCTGGTCTTAAGGACTTAAGGTTTGATTCCCACAACCTTCACCTGCATACTGTGTGACTCTGAGCAAGTCATTTAACCTCTTCTGTGCTCCCAGGTTGCTCCTAAAAACAGGCACTTGTGCCTAGTTGGCCTTACCTGGTTATCAAAGACTATAATAAAAAAAAAAATACTGTATCAATCTTTCCTTAAAAAGAAACTCTCTATTATAATATAAAGCTTACAAACACTAGATGTACACTAATGCTTAACCTTTGTATTCTAGTTTATTTTTTTTTACTTTCCCCTGCCATTGGTCTACTAAATATTTGTATAAAATGCAGAATTATTTCACTGAGTCTTTTGGAATGTATCTGACTCTACCCTGCAAGTCACACAATTGCTGTTTGCAACATCACAGTCTGTTATGGTGAGCACTATGTTATAAACAAAGGCACTGTGAAATTAACAGGGGAGAGGCAAATGTTTTCAAGTGTTTTCCATACAGGATTTTGAGATGGACTACAAAGATGTGCTGTAAGTCTTGGAAAGGAACATTGAAAATGAAAAAATTGTAACTGCCAAACCATCTTGTTTATGAAAGCACAAGCTGAAGTGTAGAGTTGTTTTTTAAGTATGGTCTCCATGTGCTTACACAAGAAAAGACTGAGGTCAGACTCTTATGGAAGAGCACTACATGTGCCATTCTGCAGTCCTATGATATCACGCCTGACTCCAGTGAACTATTGAACATGCCAGCCAATGGCTCCACAAGCTACTCTGCCAGTTCCCTCAGCACCTTGGGTGTATGCCGTTCTGGCCCGGTGATTTATCTACCTTCAGAACTAGCAACCCTGTCCTCACTCTATCAACCTCTGTCACCACTTCCGTGCCCCCCCTTCTACCTTCTGTAGGCACCAGTCTGTTTTTCTTCCTGGTGCAGACGGAACAGAAGTATTCATTTAGTACCTCTGCTTTTCCCTCATTCTCCTCCACCCACCTGTCCCCCTTCCTAAGCCTAACAATCCCATCCTTCTTGTTCCTTAGTTAAAAAAAATTAACTGAAATCTGAGTCGAGCCAGCTAGGTTCAGCTCTGTTCTCATGAAAGCCAAGCCACGTGCATTCGGGGCAACTCAGTTTTCATCAGAGAGGTTCTGCACACCACTAATAAATAGTAAGCAAATTTCTTTTAACTATACATAAAAAGGTTTCTAACCTATGGCACAGAAAAAAACCTTTCTGGGAATTGGCATTTAGGGCATATTTTCCCTTGTCCACAGGGATAATATGCATATCCACAGAATCCCAGTGATTTAAACATACAGACCAGGTATCACTACAGAATGTAATTTATGCATTTTCCACAGTATATTTGGCTGATACTAAGGTGGTAGTGTAGCCTAATTAAAATAGGATGTAAACTTTTTATGAGTCAGTGCCTGATATAAGCATGATATAATACATTTGTGTTTGCGGATACTGTCACACCCTGAGGCGGTTTGTTTGGCTCACGAAATGTTGATGGCTGTAATGCTGTGATCTGTTATCTGTTTAATAACTCTGTGGATGTGTTATAATTGGGGGTCAGTGGCTTATTTTTAATTTTTTATCTGGTAGGGATGCAAATAAGATTTGCACAGGAACAGGCTACTCCCTAAAAAAAGTTATTTTCTGTATTTCAGTACTGGAGGCATCCAGGCCATCGTAGAAGGCCCACCAACATAACTTCCTGAGACTCCATCACAACCTTATTTCAGTGTGGGCTCAGTATCTCATCTATATTCAAAAAGTGGAGAGAGAGAACAAGGGGAATGATCTGGGAACCTACCTGGTGATTTCATGTAGCGATGCTGGCCGCTATGGTCAGAGACAGGTCAACACAGCCTCGAAGCCTAAAGCTCCACTGTCATGGTTGGGTCCCAGGAAGTAGAGAGACAGCAAGTATGATGGTCGAGGTGGGCATGTTATTCCTGCAACTAGATTGCCAAAAAAGGGACTCTCAAAATTTAGGCTTTGGTGGTTTGCCCTTCTCACCCAACATACTTGATGGAAAATAAGAAAATGTTAAAGAGAAATGCTGAACTTCAGACCCATGGTACGCACTTGATGGTAGGAAAAACAGAACTGAGGTAGTCCAGGCATCAACAATGGTTATGAGCTCCAGTGCACTGCGTCAAATAAGCAAGGTTGCTAACACCCTTGTCAATGCCCTGACTAAAAAAAATGTTGCTCCCGCAGGGTTCTAGGGCCTTCAGTTTAAGACCAAAGAGTGAGGCTCAGTGAAGAAAATGGAATCTTGGAAGATCAGGTATTAGACCTAATCCTGCAGTGCCAACTACGCTATACCTTTATTTAGGAAAGGTACGTTTAGCAGGGGGTGCTACTTGGGGAGGTGGATTTATAAATGAGAGAAGAAACAAACATGGCTACAAATATTCTCTCCTTCATTATGGAGTTGTAAATCAGTGATTGCTCAGTTAGCAGATAGTTACCTTCTCTGTCCAAGCCTGATGATTTTTAGCTCAGGTCCATATTTGTTTTTGATCCACTTAATACCTTGTAGCTGAGCATCAACAATAAGAGGCCAGCGCTCTGTATTACACAGAATTGTGGCATTCTCTGTTGACATGCGGTCACTGGGCAATCCCTGATTATTCCAGACTGCAATAGTTGCATCATCAGTCAGAAGAGAGAGTGGATCCAAACCCTCGGTTACTGGGATAGGCACCTGTAAACGAGAGATACAATAAATTAGTTTTCTGTTTACTAGTCAGTAGTGCATAGTGCACAAGAAAATGGTACTTCAGTTCATAAAGAGGTTAAAGCAGGAGCACGTTACAGTACAGTAAAACATTTGACCTGTACTTCACAATTTGAATTCAGGTTGGCCCTTATCCCCATCTTGCAAGATACCCTTTTTCCCCATCTGAGTTTGCTTTAGCACGTTTTTTTTGACCTCTGAAATAAATAACACGAGCACTCTGCTGATATGGCTGTTCCTAGGCTTGTATTAGTATTCTTAGCTGTTTCTGTACATCCATTGTTCCATGTGACAAAGGAACAGTATATACTTCATGCTCAGTTTATTTTACTCACCAGAAAAGTGACAATGGGTGTTTTAAAAAGGGCTGAGAATAGTGATAACAACCTATGGATCACCATGTTGTAAGGGGCACTCATTCTCTTAGTTCAAATGTGAACAAAAGTATCAAAGCAAACCCCAAATTGGGGGGTATCTTACAAGATAGGAGATAGGGCAATCTAAATTAGAATAAAAGTACAAGTCAAAATTTTCATTGTTAATAGAGATGTTGCAAAGTTTTAATTCACAACAGAATTTCAGGTGAAGTTACCAAATTTGCCTTTGTGGATTAGTTTGGCGTAGATCTGAACGAAAGGGGGAATGATACCAAGCAAAACAAGGTGCCGGAGAAGGTTTGGTGTCAAACAGAGGCTGTGACAAACTGAAGAATAAGGCATGATGCAGTTAGTCAACTGAGCTGCTCCCACAGTGTGCTCGCAATGGCAGGAAAAACAGAACAGGAAGGGAGGGGACCAGAACTGGTTACTGACCGACCCACGTGTACAATGTCACTATGTCTGTTACCCACATGCCACTATGTTTACCTCATGACACTAACATTGGTCTGCTCCCTAAGCTGCAAAAGATGTTGCTCCAACCAAAGATCACATATTCTAGCTACTAAACGTGTGGATATGTTTGGCAACTGAGGAGGAAATACTTTTTATGTTGATTGTGCGCATGCGCAAGAAACATACTGCGGCAGCTTTCCAGAAGCAGGTTGTGGAGGCGCGGCACTGTGGCCAATGCCCCCACAGCCTTTAAAGGCTTGGCCCACTTTCCCTAATGCCGTGGCATGCTGCTGCTATCACTAGTTCAGCCAGTGTGCCACCACCTTGAAACGTTTTAGCCGCTGCAATCAGGGGCCACCTTGTTATTATAGCGTCAGCCATTCGCTGCAATGAGGGAGCGACCCGTCATTGCTGGGCGTAACGTTGACAAGTGTAATATTGTTTGCGAACATGGTGGCGGTTTTCCGCTGTGTTCTCAAACAATATTATGAACCCCCAGTGCTGAGGGGGTGCCCAATCCACCTCGGCAGCATGTGCCCCCCCAACAGTGTGTGTTTGCCAATGGGGGCCCCAATCCCCGCTGGCTTCAGTGCCCCTGCCCTGTACTTTGATGTTGCTGATGGGGGAGCCCACTCCCCGTCGGCATTATGTCCCATCCTCCCAGTTTCACGGCCCGACAGGGAGCCCACTCCCATCGGCATAATGCCCCCCACAAACACTCAGAAGATTCGTGCCGAGGGTGCCAATCCCCATCGGCACAGCTGCCCCTCAAAAAAACACTCAGTTGGCATGCTGGGAGCCCACCCCAGCGTGTAACATGCCCTGTAAAAAAAATCCTACAATTTTTTTTTTTTAAACCTTGAAAAAGAAACTGTCCCACGGTCTCCTGCCCCTCCCACAACCGCGCCCACCCACTAGGCACCCTGCCTCCCCACACCCCCTCACCCCATACTTACCTCCGGAGTCCAGTGCGATGATCTTCGGTGGACCGGGAACACGTCTTCACTCTTCAAAGTTGACTGGGAACTGAGGAAATGGTGGTAAGCTGTATAATAGAATAAATAGGGTTTTTCCAACTTTGATGCATTTCCCAGACATTTTTTGGAATTTTGGCACCAGATTTTCAACATGGGGTTTTTGGGACCCCTCCTCATAAATTCTACCACTATCGTGGTGTTATTTGGCCCCAGAAGGTGATTTTGCGGTCACTGCGCAGAATCCCCTTTCGGGACCGATTAACGAAATGACAGTGCCAGTGTTCATGAGGTGGGCTCTCAATAAGCCTATGTTGCAAATTTGCAGAATAACCAAAAATTACTGTTTAGCGTACGAGCGCAGTTGCTGCAACGCACGCCTCGTAATTCACAAATTCATAATATTTTCACACCAGATTTTCAATATTGCCATTTTTTCACACCTCCTAGTGAATAGAACAGCTGTTATTTTTAATATCCTGGCCAAAATCCGTTTTCGCTCGTCCGGCGCAGAATAGCGTGGTCGCTATGGGAAATCAGTGTTTGGGACATATAAAGAAAATGACAGTGACACTGTTCAAGAGCTGAGGTCCTAAAATGCCTATGTTGAAAATTTGGTGACAAAAGTCCATAAAATGAGTGTGTTACGCGCGTGCATTGCACAGTTTCCACGCACGCTCATACCTTCGCAACTGTGCAATATTTTCACTCTAGATTTTCAACACTGCCATTTTTATACACCTCCTTATGAACAGTGCAGCTGTCATTTTTCACATCCTGTCCGAAATGTGTTTTCCGTCTTCTGGCCCACAATAGCGCGGTCGCTGTGGGAAATTAGTGTTCAGGACACATTAAGAAAATCACACTGACACTGTTCATGAGCAGAGGTCCTAAAATGCCTATGTTGAAAATTTTGTGATGAAACTCCATAAAATGACTGTTATGAGCGTGAGTTGTGCAGTTTCCACACACCCTTGTAAGTTCACAAATTAGTAATATTTTTACGCCAGATTTTCAACACTGGCATTTTTTCACACCTCCTTATGAACAGTACAGCTGTCATTTTTCACATCCTGGCCAAAATATGTTTTCGCACAATACCGCAGTTGCTGTCAGAAATCAGTGTTTGGGACAGATTAGGATCGAGCGAGTGAGAAGGGGGGAGTGACCAAGCTCAACTGAGCTCTGTCGAGACTGCTGCAGATTTCTTTGTGGGCAGGAAAAGCCACCAATGCAGGCAGAAGCCAAGTACAAAAGGGTAGCCTGCAGCGCTGGGAGACATAGAATGAGCGAGTGAGGGAGGGGGATTGAGTGAGCCAACGGAGCTCTGCTGGGACTGCTGCAGATTTCTTTGTGGGCAGAAAAACTCAGCAATGCACGCAGGGGCCCAGTACAAAAGGGCAGCCTGCAGCAGCAGCAGGAGAAACAGAACGAGTGACTGAGAGAGGGAGAGGGAGCGAGCTCAATGGAGCTCTATCATGACTGCTGCAGATTTTTTTGTGGGCAGAAAAGGGCGGCAATGCAGGCTGAGTCCAGTACAAAAGAAAAAATTGCTTACTATAGTAATCTTCTTTCTTCCCAGTGATGCTCAGATATTCATAACTTTGTGCAGTCAGCCTGGTGGGTTAGACTGCCCGGAGAGATGGAACACATGCAAATGATGGAATTCTTTGCATGTGAGCATCTTTCAAATACTGCCTCTACCAACTGTAGTGTTCTAAGCTCTTCAGATTTGTAAGAAGCCTGGAAGTCAGGCAATATGAAAAAATCAGACAACTAATTAATTAAAACATTTTTTTAGGATTAGCCTAATAAAACAATTTACTTCAAAAAACCTCCAAGGGAGGGACTATATCTATAATAATGGTGTTCACCAGACAGTGAGAAAACTATTAAGAGACACAGACAACTCTGTTAAAATCTATCTAGCATAGAGAAGTGTACCCAGAAGGGTATGGCTATGTGGCACTAGCATGTGGAATGCAGAGGCTGAAGTTCTGGAAGGGGAGGATGGGAGGGAGTTATGAATATCTGAGCATCACTGGGAAGAAAGAAGATTACTATGGTAAGCAATTTTTTCTTCTAACCCCAGTAATGCTCAGAATATTCATAACTTTGTGCAGACTACCAAGCAATTCCCCCTGAAGTGGGCACCTAACTTATTTTTGAAACAGACTTTGCAGGACTGCTGTATGCAAAACCTGGCATCACTTCTGGACAAAACATCCAAGTTGTAATGCTTTGTAAAGGTGTGTACTGATTTCCAAGTAGCTGCTTTACAAATGTCCAATAATGGCACCTCCCTAGCAGCTGCAAGAGTGGCAGCTGTTCCTCTTGTTGAGTGAGCCCTCAGCCCAGCTGGGGACTCCCTACCTGCTTTAGTGTAGCAGAATTGAATACACTGGACAATCCACCGAGAAATGGATCTTTTTGAGGCCGGTTTGCCCATTCCGACATCCCCATATGTAAGGAAAAGTTGTTTCTTGTCTTGCCTATGGCCTTTAGTAGCTGTCATGTAGTAGCTGAGAGCTCTTTTCACATCCAGACTGTGGAGCCTTCTTTCATCAGAGCTTGTATGGTCTGTGAAGAAGACAGGCAGAGTGATTGATTGGTTCAGATGGAAATCTGAAACAACCTTGGGAAGGAATTGTCTGTTTGTTCTGAGACTACCTTATCCCTGTGGAAGGAGATGTAGTCCTGCTCAACAGAGAGAGCCTGAAGCTCACTATTTCTTCTTGCTGAGGTAATTGCGACCAGGAAAACTGTTTTCCAGGTAACATACTTTAAATGGACTGTAGCCATGGGCTCAAAAGGAGCCCGCATCAATCTGGCTATACATATATTAAGATCCCAAGCAGGCACTGGTGCCCTGTGAGGAGGGTGAAAATGTATCAGGCCTTTAAACAATCTTTTGAAAATGGGATCTGATGCTACAGACACTTTTGTCCTAGCAGAAAGGTATGCAGATACTGCTGCAAGGTGAACCCTTAGAGAACTGGGTTGTAGACCTTGTGAATGTGAGTCAGATAATCCAACACCACTGAGACCCCTGCGTCATTTGGGGTGAAGTTTCTACCAGAGCACCAGAAGGAGAATCTTTTCCACTTAGCAGAATAAGTTTTCTTAGTGGAAAGCTTCCTATAACCCTTCAAGATGTTTAATACAGCTTCAGAAAGGTTCAAGTCCACATACTCTAATTCCTCAAGAGCCATGCCTTGAGGTGGAGGGACTTGAGATTTGGGAACAACAATGTTCCCTGATTGGAGGTCAGAAGATTGTGCCTGAGAGGCAAGCTTATTGGCTTGCTCACTGACATGGAGAGCAGAAGAGAGTACCATGGCTGCCTGGGCCAATCTGGAGCTATCAAGATCAGAGAAGCTGAGAGGTATCTGAGCTTCAGCAGTACCCTGAAAACCAGAGGAAAAGGGGGGAAGGCATAGAGAAGCTTGCCTGACCAGTCCAGTACCAGGGCGTCCAGAGGGATTGTGCCCTGGGCTGGTGGCCTGCAACAATACTGAGGCAACTGGTAGTTCTGATGGGATGCGAACAAGTCTATCTCTGGAACACCCCACCTGCTGAAAATTACCCGCACCACCTGCTTGTTCAGTGTCCATTCGTGATGGGACTGATTGATCTGACTCAGTGTGTCTGCCAAGATATTGTCCTTTCCTGGAAGATGAATGGCTTGCAGGGACACCTTTAGAGAATATGCCAGAGTCCAAATTTTCATGGCTTCTGTGCATAGGGGATCTGATCTGGTGCCACCCTGCTTGTTTATGTAATACATAGTGGTGGTATTGTCTGTTCTGACTTGTACCACCTTGCCCATCACCACTGTAGAGAAAACTTTTAGTGCCAGCTGCACTGCTCTGAGTTCCAGCAAATTTATATGCTGGAGGGACTCTGCCTCTGACCAGATACCCTGAGTTGTGTGCTCCCCCTAGATGGGCACCCCAGCCCAGAAGGGATGCATCTGTTGTGAGGACTAGTGAAGGATCCTCCTTCTGGAAGGGAACTCCTTGCCTTAGGTTGGATTCCTTTTTCCACCACAAGAGGGCTTGTAACAGAGGCCTTGTCACTGGAATGAGTTTTGAAAAGGGATCTTTTTTCTGACTTCAATGATTCCTGAGGTGAAACTGGATGTCTCTCATGTGAAACCTGGAGCCCTGCACTGTGCCCGTGGATGCAGCCACATGACCCAAGAGCTACAGGAATTGCCTGGCTGCTTTTTGACTGTGCAACTTGAAGGAATTTGCTATGGCCTGAAGGCTTTGCACCCTGTCTAGTGGTAAAAAGGCCCTGGCCTGTAGAGTACTGATCTCTGCCCCTATGAACTGTAAAGTCTGTGTAGGGGTGAAGACAGATTTTTTTTGGTTTACTATGAAAACCCAAGGACTCCAAAAGATCCTGTGTGAGCTTTAGAGAGGTTGTGACTTGTTCTGGTGATTTTCCCACCACCAGCCAGTCATCCAGGTATGGGAAGACAGTCACTCCCTGTCTTCGAAGAAATGCCACCACAGCTGCTAGGCATTTTGTAAACACCCTTGGTGCCGAGGAAAGGCCGAAGGGCAGGGTTGCAAACTGATAATGACCTGATGGGAGTCTGAATCTGAGATATTTCCTGAAAGATTCTTTTATGAGGATGTGGAAATAAGCATCTTGCAAGTCCAGAGATGCCAGCCAGTCCCCTTTTTGGATTGTTGGCAGAATCCGAGCCAAAGTTACCATTTTGAACTTTGGCTTTTTCAGGTGCTTGTTTAAAGCTCTGAGATCCAAAATTGGCCACCACTCCCCATTTTTCTTTGTTGTTAGGAAGTATCTAGAGTAAAAACCTCTTCCTCTCAGGGTTGTAGGGACTAGTTCCACTGGTTTGAGCTGAAGCAGCTTCTGAACCTCTGCCTCTAGCAACGAAATTTGTGCTAGGGGTTGGGAGACGGAACCCCTGGGTTTTTTTTGAGGAAGAAATTTGAAGTCCAGAGACAGACTTTTGCCCACTACCTCCAACACCCACTTGTCTGTGGTGATGGTTGACCAGAGGGGGAGGAAATGGGACAGTCTGCCTCCAACAGGTAGGGAGGAGGTGGCCTGCATTTAAGGGGGTTCTGTTTAGGCTGGGGTTGAGGTTGTGCCTGAGCCCCTCGCCTAGAGCCCCTTCTACCCCTACCCCTTGAGTAGCCCTGTGGGGGGTACTGCTGGTATTGGGGCATGGCCACTGGCTGGAAAAAGGGTCTTGACAAGAAGGAATGACCCCTAGCCTCCCTTCCATAGGGCCTGGTGGATGAAGAAGCTCTGTCTCTAGCAGAGTTACTTCTATAAGTAGCCTTATATTCATCCACCTTTTTCATATAGTCCACTGTAGACTCCCCAAAGAGCACATTTCCTTCTAATGGAAAATCCAGGGCCTTTGACTGGGTATCCTGAGTGAGGTTTGTAACCCTAAGCCAAGCAAACCTCCTCTGAGCCACTGTGTTAGTCATCCATCTGGTTGCAGTGTCATTTAGATCAGCAGCCATTTGGAATTGGTACTTGGCCTCCTCTAGTCTAAACCTGGCAGTTTCAGCCAGGTCATCTGACAAAGGTGGGGTGGCCTTCATGGACATTGCCAGTACCGACTGCCACAGGGATTTCTGATACTGGGCAGCATAAGCTTGAAAAGTAGCCTGTCACATGGCCAATGAGGCTAACAAATAGCCCTTTTTGGCCATACTGTCCAATTTTCTGGATTCCTTGTCCGGTGGGTGTGAGGACAGAGGGACTTTAGCTTTATCACAGGCAGCTTGAGGTATCACCCCTTGATGGTCAGGATGGGAGAAGAGGAAGTCAGTTCCCTCCCTATCCAGCTGGTATTTTTTATCTATTCACTTGTCAATTGGAGGAATAGAATTTGGGGTCTGCAGCAGCTTCATAGCATCCTTCTTGAAAACTTTATATACTGGGAGGAGGAGGAGGGCCTTTGTGGGTGTTAGACCCATCATATTAAGGTACTCAATCTCCTCCTCATCTTCCACGTGTTCTGTTGTGGCAATATCTAAAGCATCTGCCATTTTCCTTACTAAGGAAAAATGGGAGGAAAAATCCTCAGACACCCAGGGAGGCGAGCCAAATTCCTGCTCAGGGGACACCTCTGGAGGGATAGGTTCATCCTCCTCATAAGTCTCCTCATCCTCTTCAAAATAGTGTTGCTCCGGAGCAGGGGGCAACACAGTAGCAGCAACCTGGGGACCCTGTGAAGGGGCAGGGGGCTGAGGGATGATGCCCTGCAGAGCCTGAATAATTTTAAATGCCTGAGCTATCTCCTGCACAGAAGTCCCTGGTTAAGCAGGGGAGGATTCTGCATGCTTGAGTTTCCTTAATTTCTTTGAGGGAACCGGAGAGTCAACCGGTTCTTTCCCTCTTTTTGCCCCTTTTTCGCCCGTATCAGGGGCAGGGGTAGTAGCACTTGTTGCTTCAACCACAACAGCCTGGGGTGTCAGCTGGTCAGAGCCTGAGGGACTCCTAGGAAACTTTTTATTAAGCCTTTCAAGGTGCTTTTCAACAGTTTTTTCTGGGAAAGTTTTACATATCTCACATTCCTGGTCCAAATGTTCAAAACCCAGGCAAGTTACACATAAAGTGTGCTTGTCTGCTTTGGCAAACACATCTCCACACTTTAAACAGTTTTTAAACCCAGGCTCCCCGGTTCTCTTCTTAGGTTTCTCAGTCATGGCGAAAAGCAAGATGAAAAACCCCAACCGTTAAATACTAAATGCTGTTACGGTTATTTAAACAGCTTAAAAAGGTTTTTCTTTCTTCTTTTTTTTTTTTGCGGTCGGTTCCGGAACCGATAGGGAACCAAAGGAACTGAGAGAGGAGATGAAATGTGAACCGGTTCAGCGGTTCTGTAACCGATAAGAAAAAATTACTCACCTTAGTAATGTTGTTTCTTCTAATGGAGACTTGCTGTATTCTGACTATTGCAGTGATCACCAACCTTTGAACCGCCCCGGAGAACAAAGAGTTAACTTTCCATGCAGGGCATGGAACGCTGAGCTCGAGCTCGGTTGAAGCCTCTGCCTGCTGTTGTTTAAACTCCAACTGTCAGATCTTTATGAGCTATACTCACTAGGCATTCTGTGTGGAAACTGTAAAACTCACACTAGCCAACTGGCAACTAAATTTGTTAAAAAGGGTTTTTGGTTTCAAAGCAAAGACTCAAGTAAGGAAACCCAAAAAACAAAACACAACACACACCCAAAATAAAGGAGGGTGAGAAAGGGGCACCTCTAGGTGCCAACACTGCTCCTGCCCACCCACATCCCAAAAACCAGGTTCTGAGAGGGGAGGCGGGGGGAGGTCAGAATACAGCAAGACTCCATTAGAAGAAACAACATTACTAAGGTGAGTAATTTTTTCTTCAAACAACATAAAGTCTTGCTGTATTCTGACTATTGCAGACTACCAAGCAGTACCTCCATGGAGAAAGGACAGAACCTACTTTGGGAAAAGGCTCTGAAGTACTGCTGTGCCAATCCGAGCATCACTCATAGCCTGGATATCCAGAGAGTAATGCTTGGTGAATGTATGGACTGTTTTCCAGGTGGCTGCTTGACAGATTTCTAAGATAGGAATATAACTGGCAGCAGCCAGGGAAGCAGCTGTACCTCTAGTAGAGTGAGCCCTCAGGCCTGAGGGTGGGGTTCTACCCAATTTTTCATAGCAGAATTGTATACAAGAGACAGTCCACCTGGCAATAGATCTTTTAGTGGCAGGTTTGCCCTTACCGACCTCTCCATAAGTGAGGAACAACTGGAGGGACTCAAACCTATGACCCTTGGTGCTCTCTATGTAGTAGCTGAGGGCCCTTTTTACATCCAGGTTGTGCAACTTCCTCTCTCCGGAGGAGGAATGGTCAGTGAAGAAAACAGGGAGAGACATAGACTGATTAAGGTGGAAATCTGAAACCACCTTAGGCAAAAACTTCCTGTTAGTTCTTAGGACCACTTTATCTCTATGGAAAGAGATGAAATCAGGCTCCACTGACAGGGCTTGCAATTCACTGATATGCCTGGCAGAGGTAATGGCTACCAAAAAATAAAAATTACGTACCTACCGTAATTATGATCTTTCTGTGTATCTTCACCATTTATCACAGATGGGTACTGGCTGGAGATCAGGACCCCACGGGAGCCTTTTTTTTTAAAAGGATAGGCGGAGTCGACACAGCATCGGCGCCACCCTCGAGGCCAATGTACTACGTGGTGCTCGAGGATTAGCCGTTAGGCTGTGTTGACTCCGCCTGCCTACCAGTTCTGAGTCACCGGAGAGGTAAGAGGAAGGGATGGAGGGTGGGACAAGAGAGTCCAAGGGACAGAAAAAGGAAGAGAAAAACTGAACTAAAAGGAGAAATAACGACTGAGAGGACAGCATAGAGGAAGTAAGACTAAGGGGATTGGGTAGGGGCCCCAATCTCTGGAAAAGGAAGAAGGGAGGGACGGGGAGAGAGAATTTAGGAGAGAGAGTGAGAGGTAACAAGGATCCAGGACCCTTGTCCATCACCAGACTGTATAGGAACTGCAAGGAGTAGCAAAGCTCATTTGCCAGAATTCAAGGCACAGAATAACTGGCAATATCCAAAAGCAGAGTCAGCTATTCTGGAGAAGGACAGGGTACAGGGACTGTACTCTTCTGTAAAGATATTTGGTGAAAAAAGGGAAGTTTTTTTTTTTAATTAGATGGATAACAGAAGAGGGCAACCACCAGCTCTCACCCTGAGGAGTGAAGATGTGGTAGAGAAGGAGTGCCACTCAAACTGTACCCCTAGGGAAGAAACTACCCCCTGTGTGTCCCAACTTTACCCGCTCAAAAGAGGGGTAGGCACAGAAGGAGGAGGATCCAGAGAATGAAGCCCAGGGGATGGCGGGGGGATTGTGATGAATGGTGAAGATACACAGAAAGATCATAATTCCACGGTAGAGTGCGTAATTTTTATATCTTATCTGTGTCAATCTTCACCATTCATCACAGATGGGTGAGTACCAAGCCCCCCGAAGAGGGTTGATTTATTGCACCCTAAGGGACAGTGTCCCTTAGCCCTCAGTGGGTGACACACTAAGGGGGGAACCTTCTGGGCCTGAGGAGGCCCAAGAGTGGGGAGAGCGAGATGGGGTCCCCCCGGAGGGGGAAGGAATTTGCCCCAACAAACGTCATCTTGCCCTACGGGAAAAGAGATAGGTTCCCTGGTGAGTGGAGCAAATCACCCTACGCCGGGCCAAGGGTGACAACCGGGAAAGGCGAAGCCACGCCGATCTCCTGGTGCAGATTGCTGTCCCTACTACCCTGGTAGCTACCTCATTGGCATCATAAGATGCCCTTGCTTGGTGCCTTGCTAGCTCCAGGCCACGTGCAGAGAGTGCGATGGCTTGCCTGGTTTGCTCCGAGTCAGGCAAAGCAGCTAGGATCTGACCTAGCGCTGACCACAAGAACCTGTTGTAGGCTGCATAGTGGGTCTGATGAGCAGAGATGGAAAGAAGCAACCGTGCCGAGTAGGAAGTCCTCCTCCCAGAAATCAAAATCAAGAGTCCTGATCTGGGGGCCGGTCACGGTGGAGGGCGCGCAGCCCGTCAGGGGTGTCCAGGTGCATCAATCCGGACTGTGGATGAGGCATAGAACCTGGATACTCCGGGGGAGTGCAATACCTCTGGCTGAGGTCCCTAGGGGCAGGAACTCAGGAGAAGGACCTCTGCCAGAAACGCATGGACGCCTCCCGAAAGGGAGCAGGACAGGGCGGCACCACAAGGGTGGCTGCACCGAAATCACCTAGAAAGGCATGCGCCACATGCTCAGGATTGCTGACTGACAGGGGAGAAAGGTGAAGGTCCTCCATCATCCTCACGAGGAAGCGCTGATACTCGGAGAGTTCAGCGGCAGGAGAGATATGGATAGATGGTTCCTCTCCCCCAGAAGAGGGGGATGAGGAGCTGGAGATCACCATACGTTCCGAGGGTGGTTGCTCGGGGGGGGTTGAAAAACCTGGCTGTTCATGGCCCTAATGTAGGCAGGGAACCGAGCAGCCACTGCTCTGAACTGCTCCCAGGTGAGAGGGCCGCTAGGACTAAGAATGCCTGGGAGTGCTGGAGAACGCGGCAGAGGGATAGGGGCAGAGCCGAGAGAAGAAGTCAGCTGACCTCTGCCAGGGCTAGGGAGCGGACCATGGACACCCGAGGAGGGTGTCCCGGAAGACTCCGCAGCCGACAGCTGTACAACCACATTGGTACTGCCTAGGCTGTGCCCAGAAGAATCCCCCCAGTGAGGCGACTGGGGCCGTATAGATCCAGAAGGATGGTCCCCTGCCTCCAAAGAATGGGACCCCCTCAAGGAACCGGAAGGGGAAGGGCGGAAGTCCGCACTTCGGATTTGTCCAGGGCCGGGATGGACCCCAGAGAAAGGCCGACGCGCCGACCCCACACCCCTAGACCCTTCAGAGTCTGAGAGGGTCCTGGTCCTTGAGAGGGCCAACCTAGGTAGCTGGCAGCTCTGGGCTGCCCCCGAAGGGGAGACCCAGGGAGCAGCACCCTCCCCTCCCCTCCTGTAGACTTCCTGATGGGCCCCAAAGTTGGGTGATCGAGACACACTACGGGAAGGGGTACCACTGCTGAGGGGTCAAGGAACCCTCCAAGGCCAGGTTGCATGGCAATGGTGGCATGCACCATAGCCTGCTGGTCAGTACCACTGACCCCAACCTCGGGGAGAACCTGACGCTCCTCAGAAGGGGGCTGGCTGTGACTCGTCGTCGAGACCACCGGCTCGCCCTCCTCTGCAGACAACCCCGAAGGGTGTGACTGCCCGTCCGACTCCGAGCCCGACTCCGACTCGGAAGAGGTAGAGTGTGAGGCCCTAAGCCAAACGGTAGGAGGGCAAGGAAAGGCGACCTTACCAAGAAGCCCAGTAGCCAAAGCAGTGGCCGAGGCAGCACCCGTGCCCTCCATAGCCCCGAAAGCGGGGCTGACAAAAGGCAGCAGGGCAGCTCGGGCCAAAGGTCCTGAGCCAGGGCCAGCCGCGGCGCCATCAAGTCCACTGGCACCGGGGGCGGTACCAGGAACAGAGATGGCGCCGGCCAGCCCAGCAACAGCCTCGGTGGCAGCCTGACGCCATGGGTCCTCGGCCGCCGAATGGCACCGAGACGCGCGGCACCGATGGCTTGAAAGCAGACTCGGCACCAAATACGGCACCGCTAGGCTCCTTGGTGCCACGAGCAGCACCGAGAGCACCAACGGCACTGAGGGCGGCGCTGACAGATGACTATGAAGCCCCATAGTGCCGTGCTCAACCTTGGCGCCGAGGATGGCGCTGAGGCGAGACATAGCGAAAGGCGATGCCGAATCCAGGATCATGGCGCTGCGAGCAGCATCGGCACTGCGAACGGCACCGACAAAGCCCATGGCACCGAGGGCGAGTCGAGCCATCCTCAGCGCCACGACGAGGCCCACGGCACCCCTTGACGGCTAAAGGCCCCAGCGGTAGCTGACCAACAGCGTCGAGGACTGCGTGTCCCAGGCCTTCCAGACGCGTGGCGACCGGGGAGCTTCACTCGGCGGGCGATTGCCATAGCGGCGCCTCCGCCCGCCTCCCGGAGGAGCCGGATGGGCCCTCCGGTGTCAGGAGGAGCCTCGGCCAAGGCTAGGCTGCAAGAAGTCGAGGCTCCCTCCTCTTCGGTCCATATAGAACCGGGAAGGGACCCGGAGGAAAGGCCGAGAGAGCGTGGCTTGGCCCGACGAGTGCAAACCCTACCCCTGAAAGTCAGCGGAGCTCACCCTACTTTGAACGCGCGCTGTTCTTGGACGCAGCAGTCCATGGAAAAGCAGGTGTCGCACGAATCCATGTCGTGAAGTGGGCCAAGACACGCGAGACACGGTCATGCTGGTCAGTAACGGAGTACTTGCGACGCCGGCACCAACGCATAGGGCCGCCCACCTTAGAAGGTTTCTTGCCCCGACCGCGATACGACCTGCAGAAAAAACACCAAAAATAGACTCAACGTCGCTATACTTTAAAATAAATGGAAAGATCTTACCGGCGACGTCGAGTGGAGGCAGAACCCAGAACTAGCAGGAGACCGACGGACTGTCAAATGCACAAATGCGAAAGGCTAAGGCCTAAAAACTGTCAAAACTTCTTCAGTGGCTTCCCACGAGGCGACCTCGACGGCGGGAGACGAAGAACTGGTAGGCAGGCGGAGTCGACACAGCCTAACGGCTAATCCTCGAGCGCCACGTAGTACGTCGGCCTCGAGGGCGGCGCCGATGCCAGGTCGATCGCCTATCCTTTAAAAAAAAAAGGCTCCCCGGGGTCCTGATCTCCAGCCAGTACCCATCTGTGATGAATGGTGAAGACTGACACAGATAAGATCACAGTTTTCCAAGTCAAGTACTTAAGCTCTGCTGAGGACAAAGGCTCAAAAGGTGGTTGCATAAGCTGAGCAATGCAAACATTAAGGTCCCAAGTAGGAGCAGGGTCCCTAAAGGGAGGATTGGTGTGCAGCAATCCCTTAAAGAATTTACAATATACAGGATGGGCTGACAGAGGGGAGGGCTTGCCTACTGACAAGAAGGCAGAAACAGCTGCCAGATGCACTTTAAATGTAGCTGGTCTAAGTCCCAAGCCATTAAGATGAACCATATAGTCCAGGACTGTAGGCAACCCAGCAGATTCTGGAGAAATATGCTTATTAGAGCACCAAATAGTGAACCTTTTCCATTTAGAGTTGTAAGTCTTTCTGGTGGAAGGCTTTCGAGAAGCCTTAAGAATATCCAGAACACCTTGAGAGAGGTGCAGATCAGCAAATTCTAACTCTTCAAGAGCCAGGCCTTGAGATTGAGAGATTTGAGGTTCGGATACCAAATCCTTCCCTGAGAGGATGTCAACAGGTTGTAATTTCTGGGAAGAGACAGGGGAAGGTGGACTGCTAAGGACAGCAACAGTGGGTACCAGGGCTGTCTGGCCCAGTCTGGAGTGATCAGAATCACTTTGCATGGTTGAGACCTGATCTTGACTAGCACTTTGAACAGGAGAGGGAAGGGTGAAGCATACAGGAACTTCCCTTCCCAATTCAGAACCAGAGCATCCAGGGGGACTGAGCCCAAGACTGGGGGTCTGCAACAAAAGAGAGGAAAGGAAGTTGGTGATTGTCTGGGGCTGCAAAAAGATCTATTTGTGGAGTGCCCCATCTGGAGAAAATCACTTCCAAAATTAGGGGATCTAGGGTCCATTCGTGATGGCCCTGAGATATCCTGCTGAGAGCATCTGCTAGGACATTGTCCTTCCCTGGAAGGTGAACTGCTATCAGAGAGGTTTGCAGGGAATAGGCCAGAGACCACAACTTCATTGCTTCTGTGCACAAGGCCGTAGACCGAGTGCCTCCTTGCTTGTTGATGTACCACATTGTGGTGGTATTGTCTGTTCTGATCTGGACCACCTTGTTCTGTACAGATTTGGAAAAAGCTTGTGGTGCCAGAAACACTGCTCTGAGTTCCAACAGATTGATGTGAAGCAGAGATTCCTGAGGTGACCACAGCCCTTGGGTGGTAAGATCCCCCAAGTGGGCTCCCCAGCCCAGCAGGGAGGCATCTGTGGTGAGGATTACTGAATGAGAGTGAGTGACAAAAGGGACTCCCTGTCTTAAATTGTCCTGATCCTGCCACCATTGCAAAGCCTGGATCAGGGTTCGAGTCACTGGGACTAGTTTGGCAAGGGAATCCTTTCTTTGGGACCAGAAGGCTCTTAAGTGGAACTGAATGTCCCTCATCTGGAATCTTGCCCCCTGGACCACTGCTGTAGAGGCTGCCATGTGGCCCAGGAGCTGCAAGAAGTGTCTTGCTGGTCGAGACACCTGAAGGGTGAAAGAAGAGGCCAGTTCTATAAGGGTCCTTGCCCTGTCTGGGGGAAGGAAGGCTTTTGCTCTTATTGTATCCAGCTCTGTCCCTATAAAGGTGAGGAGCTGTACTGGCTTGAGAACTGACTTTGGAAGGTTGAGGAGGAATCCTAGGGAAGTGAGCACTTGCTGAGCTATCTGAAGATGTGACTTGACTTGGTCTGGAGACTGACCCACTATGAGCCAGTCATCCAAGTATGGAAAGATGGAGATCTTCTTTCTCCTTAGGAAAGCAACCACTACTGCGAGGCACTTTGTGAACACCCTTGGGGCTGATGTTAGGCCTAAGGGCATTGCTCTGAATTGATAGTGGCCTGAGGGCAACTCGAACCTGAGGTACTTTCTGTGGGAGCACCTGATGGGAATGTGAAAATAGGCATCTTTGAGGTCCAGGGAGGCTAGCCAGTCCCCTGGCCTTAGAGAGGGCAGAATTATTCCCAGAGTCACCATTTTGAATTTTGGTTTTAAAAGGTGCTTGTTTAGATACCTTAGATCCAGGATGGGCCACCATTCTCCTGTCTTTTTGGGGGTTTGGAAGTACCTGGAGTACAATCCTTTGCCCTTGTGTAGGGTAGGAACCCTTTCTATGGCTCTGAGAGCCAAGAGGGAAGAAACCTCTGCCTCTAGGGCAAGGGTCTCTGATGGATTTGCAGGTGGAAAGGATCTGGTTCTCATCTTGGGAAATTTTTTGAAGCTGAGAACCAGTCCCTGGCTTACTACTTCTAGGACCCGCTTGTCTGATGTTAAAGACTTCCAGTCCTGGACAAAGTAAGCCAGCCTGCCCCCTTCAGGTATTGGAGAATCGGCCCGGGCAGACCCATCAGGGTGTCTGTTTGGCAGGGGCTTTAGGCTGAGGGGTGGAAGCAGGCCTGCTCATACCCCATCTGCCTCTCCCTCTAAAGAACCCCCTCTGAGCATAAGCAGAAGAGGAGGCCTGGGCTTGGTAAAAGGGTCTTTGAAAGGGCCTGCCCCTGGAATGTTGCCTCTGAGGAGTGGCTTGCCTTTCTTTGGCCTGAGCACTCCTGTAGGTGGTCCTGTACTCGTCCATCTTCTTCATGTAGTTCTCTGTCTGCTCCACAAACAGAGAATTACCAATGACAGGGAAATCCATGGCCTTAGCCTGGGTATCCTGTGATAGGCTAGTACATCTGAGCCAAGCCATCCTCCGAAGGGCCACAGATGTAGCCATGACTCTAGATGAAACATCATTGGAGTCCACAGCAGCATGAAATTACACCTTGGATGCCTCAATCCCATCCGCAGCCACCTGCTCCAGCTCCTTGGCAAGCTGGTCAGGGGCCTGTTTAGCCAGAACCAGCACAGTGTCCCACCTGGACTTCTGGTATCTAGCTGTGTAGGCCATATAGTTAGCCTGCCTGAGTCCCAAAGATGCTGCCATGTACTGTTTCTTTGCCATGGCATCAATCCTTCTGGAGTCCTTGTCTGGGGGGTGTGAAGCCAAGGGAATATTTGTCGTATCACAGGCAGCAGCCTGCACTACCCCAACATGGCTGCATTGTTGGGAAAGGAACTCCGTGTCCGAGCCTGAAAGGGTATACCTCTTGTCCATTCTTCTATCCACAGGAGGTATGGAATTAGGAGTTTTTAGAATTTTAAATGTCTGTTTCCCAAAAGATTTATGGAGGGGAATAGACAATCTCCTGGACTCTGGGATGTCCATCATCTCTACAAAATCAGGCTCCTCCTGGTCCTCTACTGCTTCTTCCATTGGAAGCTGGAGGGTTTCAGCCACTTTCTTGTAAAACATAAAGTGGGAGGGGGACTCAGAAAGCCTAGAAGGAGAAACACCTGAAGGTCTGTCTGGAGAGGTGTCCGGGTCAATAGGCACATCCAGACTTTCATAATCACCCTCATCATCATTATCCTCATACTCTCCCTCCTCCTCCTCCGGTTCATAAAATTCTTCTAAAGTATAATCCGGAACCAGGGGAACCGACCGAACTGAGCCCCTGACAGATGGTGCCGGTTCGGCCGGAACCGAAATTAGCGATTGAACTATCCTTATCGCTTTGGCTATTTCATCAGCGGTCAGAGAAAGAACTTGTGGATCCGAACCGGATGATTTTTCCCTTTTCTTTCTTTTAACCGGAACTGACTCCTCAGAATCAGTTCTCCTTTTGCCCGAAGAAGTTTTGCCCTGGTCAGAGGGCACTCCTTCTGGTTTGGTCAGAACCGAACCGGGCTGGCCATCCGGGTCAGCAGACTTCTCGGCCTCCCTTTCCCTCAGTCTACCGACTCTCTTCCCTCAGTCTACCGACTCTCTTATCCAGGGTAGCTTTGGGAAAACTTTTACAAATTTGGCAGTCTGAACTGAGGTGGTCAAACCCCAGACAGTAAACATAGGTGGTGTGGGGATCAGTCTTAGCAAAGGCTTCCCCACACACACTACAGTGTTGAAACCCAGTGGGCCCGTTTTTTTTCTTGGGTTTCTCAGACATGGCCAATCCTAACCACAACTTACCCTTTTTTCGGCAATCCGCCAGGCAAGACACCCCTATCGGTTCCTGACCGTGTTATGGGTCTTGGAAAAAAATGTAATTAAATCCATTTTTTATAGAACTGATAGGGACTGGTTACCACACTCTAATAAAGACAGAAGTTTTTTAACACAAACCTGATCGGTTCAAACCGAACCGATCCAATGTTTACAAGTTCCACACAGAAACTAATACAAAACCTATCTAGTACTCACGGTACCACAGACAGAGACTTAAACCGACAGGTTCAGTAGCAGAAATTCGGTAGAAACCGAGCAAAAATGACACTTTAACCGACTTTTTGAACCGAAGCGAAGGAGAAATCTCCGGGCGACTGTTCAGTGAGGCGGAGTAAAGAATCTGACGGTTGGAGTTTAAACAACAGCAGACAGAGGCTTCAACCGAGCTCGAGCTCAGCGTTCCATGCCCTGCATGGAAAGTTAACTCTTTGTTCTCCGGGGCAGTTCAAAGGTTGGTGATCACTGCAATAGGCAGAATACAGCAAGACTTCATGTTGTTTGAAAAAGCGGTTACAATTAAAGTTTATAAGGACCAAAAATTAGTGATAATGTATAGGTTCTTTAGTCAGAGAACAGAAATAAAGTTAAACTAACTCGGATCCCTCACGGTTATGCCGAACCGCGAGGAACCGAGAAAAACAACTATTTAAATAATAAATTAGATGTAAACTAACAATCAGTAGAGGCAGTAAAAGAAACTAAATATACTTATGGTTTTGGTGATTTTTTCTATCTTCTTCACGCGAAAGAGGGTGACAGAGACTCCGGGCGACCAGACTTTCAGGCGGAGAGAAAAATCTGAAGGGCTTAGAACACTACAGTTGGTAGAGGCAGTATTTGAAAGATGCTCACGTGCAAAGAATTCCATCATTTGCATGTGTTCCATCTCTCCGGGCAGTCCAACCCACCAGGCTGACTGCACAAAGTTATGAATATTCTGAGCATTACTGGGGTTAGAAGGCCAGCCTGCAGCGCCGGCAGAAACAGAACGAGTGAGTCGGAGAGGAGGAGTGAGTGAGATCAACAGAGCTCTGTTGGGACTGCTGCAGATTTCTTTGTGGGCAGGAAAAGGTGCCAACAGAGGCAGGAGCCCAATACAAAAGGGCAACCTGCAGTGCCAGGAGAAACAGAATGAGCAAGTGAGACAGATGGAGTGAGCAACCTCAACGGAGCTGTGTCGGGACAGCTGCGGATTTCTTTGTGGGCAGAAAAAGGTGCCAACGCAGGCAGCAGCCCAGTGCAAAAGGGCAGCCGGCAGCCTGCAGCATTGGGAGAAACACAACGAGTGAATGAGAGAGGGAGAGTGAGCGAGCTCAACGGAGATCTATCGTGACTGCTGCAGATTTCTTTGTGGGCAGGAAAAGGCAGCAACACAGGCAGGAGCCCAGTACAAAAGGCCAGCCTGCAGCTCCGGCAGAAACAGAACGAGTGAGTGAGAGAGGGGGAGTGAGCGAGCTGTACAGAGCTGTGTCGGGAGTGCTGCAGATTTCTTTGTGGGCAGAAAAAGCTGCCAATGCAGACAGGAGCCCAGTACAAAAAGGCAGCCTGCAGCAGCGGGAAACAGAATGAACGAGTGAGGGAGGGGGAGGGAGCGAGTGTGCTCAACGGAGATCTGTTGGGAGTGTTGCGGATTTCTTTGTGGGCAGAAAAAGGCAGCAATGCACGCAGGGGCCCAGTACAAAAGGGCAGCCTGCAGCAGTGGGAGAAACAGAATGAGCAAGTGAGAGAGGGGGAGTAAGCAAGCTCAACAGAGCTCTATCATGACTGCTGTAGATTTCTTTATGGGCAGAAGAAGGTAGCAACGCAGGCAGAAGCCCAGTACAAAAGGGCAGCATGCAGTGTGGGCAGAAATGGAACGAGTGAGTGAGAGAGGGGGAGTGAGCAAGGTCAACGGAGCTCTGTCAAGACTGCTGCAGATTTCTTTGTGGGCAGAAAAAGGCACCACCAGAGGCAGGAGCCCACTACAAAAGGGTAGCCTGCAGAGCTAGGAGAAACAGAATGAGCGAGTGAGACAGGGGGAGTGAAGGACCTCAGCAGAGCTCTGGCAGCACAGCTGCAGATTTCTTTGTGGGCAGAAAAAGGGTGCCAACACAGGCAGAAGCCCAGTACAAAAGGGCAGCCTGCAGCGCTGGGAGAAACACAACGAGCGAGTGAGAGAGAGGGAGTGAGCGAGCTCAACAGAGGTCTATCGTGACTGCTGCAGATTTCTTTGTGGGCAGGAAAAGGCAGCAACGCAGGCAGGAGAGCGAGCTCAATGGAGGTTTATCGTGACTGTTGCAGATTTCTCTGTGGGCAGAAAAAGGCGGCAATGCAGGCAGGAGCCCAGTACAAAAGGCCACCCTGCAGCGTGGGCAGAAACGGAATGAGTGAGTGAGTGAGGGGGAGTGAGTGAGCTCAACAGAGCTGTGTTGGGACTGCTGCAGATTTTTTTGTGGCCAGAAAATGCCGCCAACACAGGCAGGACCCAGTACAAAAGGGCAGCCTGCAGCGCTGGGAGAAACACAAGGAGCGAGTGAGAGAGGGGGACTGAGCGAGCTCAACGGAGCTGTATCATGACTGTTGCAGTTTCTTTGTGGGAAGAATGAGGTGCCGACACAGGCAGGAGCCCAGTACAAAAGGATAGCCTACAGCCTGCAACGTTGGCAGAAACGGAATGAGCGAGTGAGAGAGGGGGGGAGTGAGCAAGCTCAACGAACCTATCTCAGAACTGCTGCAGATTTCTTTGTGGGCAGAAAAAGCCACCAACAGAGGCAGGAGCCCAGTGCAAAAGGGCAGCCAGCAGTGCCAAGAGAAACAGAATGAGTGAGTGAGAGAGGGGAAGTGAGCCACCTCAACAGAGCTCTGTCGGGACAGCTGCAGATTTTTTTGTGGACAGAAAAAGGTGCCAATGCAGGCAGGAACCCAGTAAAAAACAGCAGCCTGCAGCACCGGGAGAAACAGAATGCGTGAGTGACAGAGGGGCACTGAGTGAGCTCAATGGACCAATGCAATCAACATTCAACATTAACAAATGCTTGTTACTAGGTACTTTTAACAAAAGAAAATACCTGTTTTGAATAATAAAAAGTTATCGTTTTTGTCATTAAAATTTTCTCAAGTTACCCATTTTATAAGCCCAATATGACATTTTGGGTTGTGCATTATGCTGATCTAGCTGCGCTTGCAGGGGCTGAAGGCACTTCACCTGTGACTCTGTGCCTCACTGCACCCCTGGGCAGGAGGTTTAATCAGTATAATACACACCCGTTGTATCTTATTCCTTACATAATACATTCTTCCAACCTATCATACTCTACCAGCTTCTTGCTTCACTGGGCATGATTCAGCAGCAACCTCTGACCTTTTTCTCAAAATTAAATATGTCCCCTAGAATACCTTTAGCTCTGCTAAGAATGGCATCCAGCATTTCTCCATGAGATGAGTCCTGTATTTCTTAGTGAAGTAGCCAACATATGAAACGAAGGCAGAGATCAGCAGAACATCACCACTAATTGTTTTCTCCTGCTTTTTAAAGTTTGCCACTGATTCAGACCATCGAATCTTTTCTGATGCCAATCCACCAACAAGTCTAAAAACAAAAACAAACAAGAAACATTTATAAACAAAAATAAAAGTATTATGCCCCTGCTGTACAATAACTGTGTTTAGCCTTAGATGTATATATGTACAAATTGCATAAATGAAGAAATGTTGTTTTTTCGTCACATTTTAAATTATACCAAGTGTGAAGTGGCCATGTTTGAAAGTAATCCAATTTATATATTAGATGAGCATGTAACCCCCAGGTGGTACTATCCCAAGGGCTACTACCCCTACCTGCTTGGCTAGTAGCAGGTTAAGGGGCCTAGGTTCAGTGACGGGTGCCTCCACCCAAAGGTCAGGGTTGGTATTAGTCTGACTAACCAGGCCACAGCCCTCTGGGACACTGGGACCCCTCTTGTATCCTGCTAGTGGCCCACACAGTACACAATGGTTACCTTCCCAATACCTCTGATGAGCTTTACATATACACCTCAGTTTAGCACTTACCCCCAGGACTGGTTCCGTCAGCTTGGCTCTAGGGACCCCCTGTAAAATAAGGTGATGCAAGACAAAGAGCAACTATGCAATACCTCAGGCATAAATGGACACCATAGTCAATGTAAATTGCAGGAAAAAACAGATCTGATTTATTCAGGGGACTATAACAAGGATGGGGCAATCAGGTTAAATATCACAGTTGTGCATGCAGTCAGTGTCCCTATCAGTTACACTCTCTGGGTACCCAGGATGGAGAAGGGGCTAGCCAGGACCGGTGCCCGAGGTAGGCCGGCGTTGCAGCTGGTAGGGGCCCTGTGAGGAAAAGAAACAGCATGCACACCCACTGATTGTAATCTGGAGCCGGAGGGCTCAGTTCGTGGAAACAACACAACAAATTAATCAGATGATACACTTGTGATTCAAAAGATGTGTTGCAGGGAGCTACCCTGTTTGTTACTCACGATACCCAAAGCTGGACACAGGATGGACGATGGTCGAGATGACAGATGGATGTTCTCAATTGCCAGAAGAAGCAGGGTAGGGAGACAAGGCCCTCGTGGCAGGGCCTAACTGCACTGAGTAGCAAGCGGATTCATTCCGACTCGAGCTGGACACAGCTTCCAGCCCTCAGCACACAACTCAGTGAGGGGGAAAACCAGATTGCGACCCCCCTCCACTTCACAGCACATTTATATGTAAAGAAAGTTTACTGTACCAGGCAGGCTGCTCTTCAATCCCAATCGCAAAATCACTGCTAAAACCCAGGAGCACAACGGTAACTAAAGTTCCTGACAGGCCGATCACTTTTAGCAAAATCTTCGGTCTTCTACGGGTTAAGCCTGATCCCAATTCAGCAACTTGCTTAAAGCACACAGCTTGGATTTAGTCCGAAACTATTCTCTCTCTCTCTCTCTCTTCTCAGTGCAGGAAACAGGCAAGCAGGCCAGAAGTTTGGCCTCCCACAGTTCTCCTGCGCGAACTACTGCGCAACATGACTGCTCAAACTATGCAAGCTCCTTCTCTCTCAGCTTCCAACTCAGATCTGGCTTGCCAGCAGACAGTTCAGGGGATTTCCCTTAGATCCCAAAGGTTTGATTGGTCGGTTCTGTTGTCAGTCACAACATGCTCCCCCTGTTGGTGCAAAATGACCCCAATAGTCCAAAAGAAAAAAATACTCACCTTAGTAATGATATTTCTTCTAATGGAGTCTTGCTGTATTCTGACAATTGCAGTGATTCAGAACCTTTGAACTTCCCCAGAGAACTAAGGATTAACTTTCCATGCAGGGCATGGAACGCTGAGCTCGAGCTCGGTTGAAGTCTCTGTCTGGAGTGTTTTGAACTCAAACCGTCAGATTCTTACGAGCCCAACTAAACTAAAAAGTCTATGTGGAAATTGTAAAAATTCTACTAGCCAACTGGCTGAAAAGTTTTGGATTCCCAAGGAAGACTCAAACCAGGAAACCCAAAAACTAAACCCAATGTACTCAAAAAATAACAATAATAAATAAGCACCCAAACAAAAGGGAGAAAGGTGCCAGCAAATACATCCCTGGGGTGCAACACTGCACCTGCCCACCCACTTCCCAAAAACAGGTTCTGAGAGGGAAGGCAGGGAAGGAGGTCAAAATACAGCAACACTCTATTAGAAGAAGTATAATTACTAAGGTGAGTAATTTTTTCTTCAAACAACATGATGTCTTGCTGTATTCTGACAATTGCAGACTACCAAGCAGTACCTCCAAGGAGCAGGGACAGAACCTACTTTGGGAAAAGGCTCTTAAGTACTGCTGTGCAAAACCGAGCATCACTCCTAGCCTGGATATCCAGAGAGTAATGCTTGGTAAAGGTATGGACTGTTTTCCAGGTGGCTGCTTGACAAATTTCTAGGAGACAGATATCCCTGGCTGCAGCCAGGGAAGCAGCTCTATCTCTTGTGGAATGAGTCCTCGGGCCTGAGGGTGGAGTTTTTCCCAGTTTTTCACAGCAGAATTGTATACAGGACACAATCCACCTGGCAATAGATCTTTTGGTGGCAGGTATGCCCTTTCCCACTTCTCCATAAGTGAGGAACAACTGGAGGGAGTCAAACCTGTGACCCTTGGTACGCTCTATGTAGTAACTAAGGGCTCTTTTGACATCTAAACTGTGTAGCCTCCTCTCTCCTGAGGAAGAATGATCAGTGAAGAAAACAGGGAGAGACATAGACTGGTTTAAATGGAAGTCTGAAACCACTTTGGGCAAGAACCTTCTATTGGTTCTAAGGACCACTTTATCCCTATGTAAGGAGATAAAATCAGATTCCACTGACAGGGCTTACAATTCACTGATATGCCTGGCAGAGGTAATGGCTACCAAGAACACAGTTTTCCAAGTCAAGTACTTAAGCTCTGCTGAAGACATAGGCTCAAAGAGGGGTTGCATAAGCTGAGCAATGCAAACATTCAAATCCCAGGCAGGGCAGGGTCTCTAAAGGGAGATGGTGTGAAACAATCCTTTAAAAATTTACAGAACACAGGATGGGAAGATAGAGAGAAGGCTCCACAGACAAAATGCAGAAACAGCTGACAAGTGTACCTTGAGAGTAGCTGGTCTGTCGCCTAGGCCATTAAGATGGACCATATAATCCAGAACCGTAGGCAATTCAGCAGTGTCTGGAGAAATATTCTTCTTAGAACACAAAATGCTGAATCTTATCCATTTGGAGTTGTAAGTCTTTCTGGTGGAGGGCTTTCGAGAAGCCTTGAGGATGTCCAGAACCCCTTGGGAAAGATGCAGATCTGCAAACTCTAACTCTTCAAGAGCCATGCCTTGAGATTGAGGGACTGAAGATTGGGGTACCAAATCCTCCCCTGAGAGGATGTTAACAGGTTGTAATTCCTGGGAAGAGACAGGGGAAGATGGACTGCTAGGGACAGCAACAGGGGGTACCAGGGCTGTCTGGCCCAATCTGGAGCAACCAGAATCACCTTGCAAGGTTGAGACCTTATTCTGACTAAAACTTTGAACAGGAGTGGAAAGGGGAAAGGCATACAGAAACTTCCCTTCCCAATTCAGAATCGGGGCATCCAGGAGGACTGAGCCTTAGACTGGAGGTCTGCAACAAAAGAGAGGGAGTTGATGATTGTCTGGGGCTGCAAAGAGATCTATCTCTGGAGTGCCACACCTTGAAAAAATCACTTTCAACACCTGAGGGTCCAGGGACCATTCGTGATGGCCCTGAGAAATCCTGCTCAGTGCATCTGCTAGCACATTGTCCTTGCCTGGAAGGTGAATTGCTACAAGAGAGGCTTGCAGGGAATAAGCCAGGGACCACAACTTCATGGCTTCTGTGCACAAGGCCGTGGACTGAGTGCCTCCCTGCTTGTTGATGTACCACATGGTGGTAGTGTTGTCTGTTCTGACTTGAACCACCTTGTTCTGAACTGACTGTGAGAACACTTTTAGAGCTAGGAAAACTGCCCTGAGCTCTAGAAGATTGATGTGGAGATGGGATTCTTGGGGGGACCACAGGCCCTGGGCAGTAAGGGACCCCAGGTGGGTTCCCCAGCCCAAAAGAGAAGCATCCGTGGTAAGGACCACTGAACAAGGCTGAACAACAAAAGGAACACCTTGCCTTAAATTGTCCTGATCCTGCCACCACTGGAGGGCTGGATTAAGGTCGAGTCACTGGAATCAATTTGGTAAGGAGTCCTTTCTCTGAGACCAGTAAGCTCTCAGGTGGAACTGAATATCCCTCATCTGGAATCTTGCCCTTGGACCACTGCTGTGAAGCTGCCATGTGGCCCAAGAGCTGGAGGAAATGCCTTGCTGGTCGAGATACCTGAAGGCTGAAGGAAGAAGCTAGTTCCATAAGAGCCCTTGCCCTTTCTAGAGGAAGAAAGGCTCTTGCTCTGAGTGTGTCCAGTTCTGCCACTATAAAGGTAAGGAGCTGGACTGGTTCGAGAACTGACTTGGGAAGGTTGAGAAGAAATCCTAGAGAAGTGAGCACTTGCTGGGTCACTTGCAGGTGATACTTGACTTGGTCTGGAGACTGACCCACTAATAGCCAATCATCCAGATAAGGAAATACGGAGATCTTTTGCCTTCTTAGAAAGGCAACTACTACTGTCAGGCACTTTGTGAAAACCCTTGGAGCTGAGTTTAGGCCAAAGGGCATTGCTCTGAACTGATAGTGGCCTGAGGGCAACTCGAACCTGAGGTACTTTCTGTGGGAGCACCTGATGGGAATGTGAAAGTAGACATATTTGAGGTCCAGGGAGGCTAGCCAGTCCCCTGGGCTTAGAGAGAGAAGGATTATTCCCAGAGTTATCATCTTGAACTTTGGTTTTAAAAGATGTTTGTTCAGATATCTCAGTTCTAGGATGGGTCACCACTCCCCTGTCTTTTGGGGGGTCAGAAAGTACCTGGAGTACAGTCCTTTGTCCCAGTGTAGGGTAGGTACTCTCTCTATAGCTCTTAAAGCTAGGAGAGAAGAAACCTCTGCCTCTAGGGCAAGGGTTTCCAAAAGATTTGCAGGTGGAAAAGATCTGGCTCTCATCTTTGGAAATTTTTTGAAGCTGAGAACCAGTCCCTGGCTTACTACTTCCAGGACCCACTTGTCTGATGTAATAGACATCCAGTCCTGGACAAAGTAAGCCAGTCTACTCCCTACTGGACTAGGAGAGTTGACCCGGGCAGACCCATCAGGGTGTCTGCTTGGCAGGGGCTTTAGGCTGAGGGTTGGATGCAGGTCTGCTCATCCTTCTTCTGCCTGTCCCTCTGAAGAACCCCCTCTGCAAAAAGGAAGAAGAGGCCTGTGCTTGGTAAAAAAGCCTTTGAAAAGGCCTGCCCCTGCCCCTAGACTGCTGCCTTTGAGAAGTTGCCTGCCTTTCCTTGGCCTGAGCACTCCTGTAAGTGGTCCTGTACTCGTCCATTTTCTTCATGTAATTCTCTGTCTGCTCCCCAAACAGAGAATTACCCACTACAGGAAAATCCATAGCCTTAGCCTGGGTGTCCTGCGAGAGGCTAGTACATCTGAGCCAAGCCATCCTCCGAAGAGCCACAGATGTAGCCATGACTCTTGATGAGACATCATTAGAGTACACAGCAGCATGAAATTGCACCTTAGATGCCTCAATCCCATCTGCAGCCACCACCTTCAGCTCCTTGGCTAGCTGGGGGGAGGCCTGTTAGCCAGTGCCAGTACAGTGTCCCACCTGGACTTCTGGTACTTGGCTGTATAGGCCATGTAATTCGCCTGCCTGAGTCCCAAAGAAGATGCCATGTACTGCTTCTTTGCCATGGCATCAATCTTCCTGGAGTCCTTGTCAGGGGGGGTGTAAAGCTAAGGGAATATTTGCCTTGTCACAGGCAGCAGCCTGCACTACCCCAACATGGCTTCATTGCTGATATAAGAACTTTGTGTCTGAGCCTGAGAGTGTATACCTCTTGTCCATTCTTCTATCCACAGGAGGTATAGTGTTAGGAGACTTTAAGATTTTTTGTGTCTGTTTCCCAAAAGATTTATGGAGGGGAATAGACAGTCTCCTGGACTCTGGGATATCCATCATCTCTACATAATCAGGCTCTTCTTGATCTTCCACAGCCTCCTCCATAGGAAGCTGGAGGGTTTCAGCCACTTTCCTGTAAAACATAAAATGGGAAGGGGACTCAGAAAGCCTAGGAGGGGAAACACCTGATGGTCTGTCTGGGGAGATGTCCGGTTCCACAGGCACATCCAGACCTTCAGTTACATCATCATCCTACAAAATTCCCCTTCCTCTTCAAACGCTGGTTCATAAAAATCTTCAAGGGTATACGCTTGAACCGGGGGAACCAACTGAAACAAACCCCTGCCAGAAGGAGCCGGATCAGTCGGAACCGGACGGAGCGATTCCACAATCTGAATCGCCCTGGCTATCTCTTCGGCGGTCCGAACATGAACCTCTGGATCTGAACCAGTCAATTTATCTTTGCGTTTTCTTTTTGTCGGGACCGATCCCTCAGAATCGGCTCTCCTTTTTCCCGAAGTGTCACTCTGGTCAGAGGGCACTCCTTCTGGTTCGGTCGAAACCAAACCAGGCTGGCCATCCGGGTCAGCGGAGTTCTCGGCTTCCTTTTCCCTCAGTCTACCTAATCTCTTCTTAAGGGTAGATCTGGGAACATTTTTACATATTTGGCAGTCTGAATCGAGGTGGTCAAACCCCAGACAATGAACACAGGTGGTGTGGGGATCAGCCTTAGCAAAGACCTCCCCACACTCACTGCAGTGTTGAAACCCAGTGGGCCCGTTTTTTTTCTTGGGTTTCTCAGACATGGCCAACTTAACCAAACTTACCCTTTTTTCGGCAACTGCCAGGCAAGACTTCCTGCTCGGTTGCTAACAGTGTCACGGTATTGGAAAAAATGGTTAAAACACGTTTTTAAGAACCGATAAGAACTGGTAACCACACACTAAATATAGCAAAATTCACAATCAAATGGTCGGTTCAGCTGAACCGACCGCACTTTTACAAGTTCCACACAGAAATATAGAACAATTCCTATCTAGTACTCATGGCACCACAGACAGAGACTGAACCGACTATGCGGATACTTTTTTTGGTTTAAACCGACGAAAAACTGAAAACTTAAACCGTCTTCGAACCGAGCTGAAGGAGAAATCTCCGGAGTGACCGTTCAGTGAGGCGGAGTAAAGAGTCTGACAGTTTGAGTTCAAAACACTCCAGACAGAGACTTCAACCAAGCTCGAGCTCAGTGTTCCATGCCCTGCATGGAAAGTTAACCCTTAGTTCTCCAGGGCAGTTCAAAGGTTGGGAATCACTGCAATTGTCAGAATACAGCAAGACTCCATTTGAAGAAATATAATTACTAAAGTGAGTAATTTTTTCTTTTGGACTATTGGCGCCGTTTTGCACCAACAGGGGAGCATGTTGTGACTGACAGCAGAACCGACCAATCAAACCTTTTGGATCTAAGGGAAATCCCCTGATCTATCTGCTGGCAAGCCAGATCTGAGTTGGAAGCTGGGAGAGAAGGAGCTCGCATAGTCTGAGCGGTCGTGTTGCGCAGTACTTCACGCGGGAGAACTGTGGAAGGCCAAACTTCTGACCTGCTTGCCTGTTTCCTGCACTGAGGAGAGAGAGAGAGAGAGAATTGTTTCGGACTCGGATTGGTCGGTTCTGCTGTCAGTCACAACATGCTCCCCCTGTTGGTGCAAAAAGGCACCAATAGTCCAAAACTACAATTCCCAGAGTCTGGCACCGCACAGTCCCACTCTAACAGGCTCCACTTTAGAGTCCCAAAGTACTGGTTCGTCCAAATCCGGCAGTTCAGGACCAATATGGTGCAGTTAAACAGAAACAGTCCTTGCTGCAAAGAAAGGCAGGTTAGGACAAACTCCATTTTCATCACTACTGTAAATGATTACTAGCAATTAGTTACATCTTTCAGCAGGGCTCCCTCTGCACAATTAGCGATGGCAAAAATGGAGCAATTATTCAGCAGACCAGGAGGGACTAGAGCAGGGAAACACTCAGACCCCCATTTAGAATAATTAGATCTGCAATCAGGCAGCACTTAAAGAGATGGTACGTGGAGGCTTTAAAGGCGCTCACTGGCAACAACATTTAAATGCTCTAGCGCCGAACACCAACCAGGCAGTGAGCAATTAGGCGAGCTCGTGGAAGATTTTTTGGGAACCCCATTTATAGGGGGGTTACAAGCATATTTCATAATACTATTAACATGAGCAGGTTATAAGTTTTGTTAAGGTATGTAGACAAGCATTTGTCAATGCCGAATGTTTGCTTCCTTGTATTTGCTGTGCGGTTGTTGGGCATTGATAGCACACACTGTCACCCTCAGAGCCTCCAACACATGCCCTGTCACCAACACAGGCCAGCACAGATGCTCTGTCCCCACAGACTCCACAGATACAGGCACCATCATCTCCCTGGACCCACCTAATATGTGGTGGTGTGGTGATGAGCCAGACAGAGTGAGTGTGTGTGTGTTAGGGGAGAGTACTGTTTGTGAGCAGATTGCACCTGATAGGTAGTGGGTGGTGGTGCGAGAACAAAGAAAGGAGAACAGAGTGAACGTTTCCCCTCTTCTCTCCTTTCTTTTTTCTCCCACACACCCTAGCAACTACCAAGCACAGGCAATCTGGTCAGGAACTACAGACATGTGCACACACACACACACACACACACACACACGCACACACACACACATTCCCTTTGTCTGGCTCATCAACACAGCAGCGCACCCACCCCACCCAACCAACACAGCCAGTCTCCACGCCAAACCCAACTGAACCTGACCAGCTCCTGCAAAACAACATGGTCTACCCCCGTCGAAGACTAGAAATAATGACCAAACTGGCACATTTCCTTTGAAAATGCAAGTTTCTTTGTTTATAGTTCCATTTCACAAAGGGGGTGACCCAACCTCTCTGGGTAACTACCGCCCCATCTCCCTCCTCCCTGCCTTAGCCAAACTTCAAGAACAACTTATAAACTCCAGATTATCCGACTTCCTCACCTCCACAGAGTTCCTCTCCCCCTACCAGTCTGGTTTCAGAAAGAACCACTCCACTATATCCTCCCTTCTCCGTGTCACTAGTCACATCCAGACTGCTGCTAACAAGGGCCACCTCACTGCTGCAGTGTTTATCGACTTGGCCAAGGCTTTCAGTTTGGCTGCACACCCCCTTCTCCTTAACTCGCTCAATGAAGCGGGACTTGCACCCCCTGTCTTAAACTGGTTCAAATCATATCTAAATGACCGGCAGCAATCAATGAAAATAGCAAACTCCTCTCCTTTCCTTCTCCCTATCCTATCCTGTGTTCACCAAGGCTTCATACTCGGTCCTTTACTTTTTTCCATTTTCATAAACAACCTCCAATCTGCCTGCTCTGCTTCCCTCATCCATATGTATGCGAACGATACAGTACTATTCACATCCAGCCCAGACCATGCCACTATCCATCGTACCCTACAGAAAGACTTTCACTGTGTTCAGTCTTGGTTCGACTCACAGAAACTCAAACTAAACACAACAAAAACAGTCTTCATGACCTTCGGTACCTCTCAAAAGTTAGCTAAAGCTACCAAAGTCCCCCCATCACCTCCCTTGATAGTACCCCACTTAAGGTAGTTCCCTCCTACAAATACCTGGGTGTCTGGTTAGATCCACAATTAAACTTCACAGTGCATATTGACTATCTAATCTCTAAACTCCGCCCAAAGCTTGGAATCCTTTACTGAAACAGGGACTCTCTACCCCTCCCTGTACGCCGGGAACTCCTGACCAAGATGATATTGCCAGTATTGGACTATGCCAACATTGTATACTGCACTGCTCTCTCCACCTCACTCTCTCATCTTGACTCCCTCTACTATGCTTTCTGTCGCTTCTCATCACATTCTCCTCCCAGGACTCACCCACTGCTCTCTACTCTCCAATCTGGACCTACCCCTGCTCATGCACAGGAACCTCATCCACTCTTTATCCTTCATCTATAAGTTCTGGTTTAATCTACTCCCATCATACATCTCGTCCACCTTGTCCCTAGCTGCTGACTCAAAGTACTCCATACGCACTAGGGACTTTCGCTCTTTCACACTCCATACTCCATCCTCCAACATGGGCAAATCTGCCACTAACTACTGCCTCCCCTCCCTGTGGAACTCTCAATCCCCTCTCTTACAAAACTCTCCCTCTCATTCTCTACCAACTCTTTCCTTCACCTCTTTTTCTTCCCTGCGTGCTCACACAACACTACTTAGCTCATGAAGTGTTGATTATTTTCTGTCCTCCAGTTCTTCTATATATAGTGTACTTAGTGTAAATACTGGAAATGATGTACTCTGTATATATTATGTAAATGCTGTGTATGACATATTTTCTTCTATTGTTACTCAACTGTAATGGTCTATTTTGTCCCATGCTCCCTACTCCCAGGTCGCACCTGGAGATGAGCCTTGGCTCAGCGTGCCTTTCCCAGTTACCAGATGTTTAAATAAAAATAAAAATGTTAAAAATAACAAGCATTTGTCAATGCTGGATGTTCACCACTGATATAGAAGGCCTGGGGTACTAGATGCTTTGTGGTGCACTTTGTGGCTTATGTTGAAGCTAAATAACATCTCTGAGCAGTCCTGGTAGAAGAGATGCTTGTGTTCCAGTCTTCACTCATTCCCAGAGTATTAATCTTTAACAATGCTTTACAAGTAATGACCCACCAAGCCTAAAAATATTGCCAAAGAAGATGTTCACAATGTATGTTGCAGCTGCAACCGTGTCTCGATATTTGCATCTGTACATACACACTGAACCTTTGACTTGCAAATATTACTGGGTCTTGCTTGTACACATTTTTACTACATATTTAACCAGAATACAGCAGATGAGTTGCAGTATCTCATTTTCAGTTGTGTCCTCCTTTGACACATTGTTAGATTGTAATTACCCAGGACAGGGCAGCTGAGATGCAATATCTACTTTTAAGTGGGCACCAACATTTTGACCCCAAATATCCAACAACCTTTTTATGACCTGACGTTATGACCAAGACAGGTGGAATTTTAAAAATTCCATCCAAAAGGTGATTTCGCTGTGCAACTGAGGCAACAAGTTCTTAGGTGATTTGAAAAATGACACCGGCCATAGTTAGGAGATGGGGGTAACACACATGATATGTTGAACATTCAGGGCTAAAATATGCAAAAATTAAAGTTATGAGTAATTGTTGGAACAATTAATTTCCTCATAACTTAGTTGGTATTTCACATTTGTACTCCACATTTTCAGCATAATCTTTTTATGACCACTCCTTCTGTGCATGACAGGTGTCATTTATAAAACAATGACTGAAATGTCATTTTACGCCACAAGCGTTAATGCAAATTATGGGTAGGATTTGAAAAATGACAGCTGTCCCATTCATGAGGTGGTGTCAAAAAATGGCTATGTGTAAAAGTTGGGGTCAAAATACTGAAAATTACCACAATTATGAGCATGCATTGAAAAATTGCAATGTACACACATAACTTTGTTTTCTCATATTTTTACCCCAAATTTTCAACATAGCCTTCTTATGACCCCACACAGCCTTCTTATGAGCCCACCTTGTGAACAAGGGAAACATTTCCACTATACAAGACACTAGTGAGGCTCCACCTGGAGTACAGTGTACAGTTCTGGAGACCTTACCTATGTAAGGACATAGACAGGGTAGAGAAGGTTCAGAGGAGGGCAACAAAGATGGTACATGGATTGCATCACAAGTCCTATGAGGACAGGTTGAAGGAACAGAATATGTACTCCTGGAGGAGAGGAGGGAGAGAGGGGACATGATAGACACATACAAGTATCTTACAGGGAGGAACAGGGTACAGGAAGAAAAAATTACTCACCTTAGTAATGTTGTTTCTTCTAATGGAGTCTTGCTATATTATGACCGTAGCAGTTTGTCCCACCACTAGAACTGCTCTGGAGGTGAAATGGTTAATACCATTCCAAAATAGAACTTTGAGCAAGCGCTCTAAGAAGCAGCTCTATCTCTGTAATTTCAAACCTGAACTGTCAGATCTTTACGAGCAAAAACTCACTAAGGTCTGTGTGGAAGCTGTAACCTACACTAGCCAAATGGCTACCTAAATATTAACAACCATTGCTGGTCCCAACACCCAAGACTCAAGTCAGGGGACCAGAACTACTAACACAATTCTAACAACATGAGAATAAAACAACAGTATAATAAAACACACACCCCAAACTCCCAAAAGGAAGAAGCGCTAAAGGGCATAAAATGTGCCCACACTAAGTTGCCCACCCCACCCAAGTAGAAGTTCTGAGAGGGCAGGCTGGGGAGGTCATAATATAGCAAGACTCCATTAGAAGAAGCAACATTACTAAGGTGAGTAATTTTTCTTCAAACAACATGAGATCTTGCTATATTATGTCAGTAACAGACTCTACAGCAGTACCTCCATGGAGGAGGGGCAGAACCTACTTAGGGAATAGGCTCTGAAGAACAGCTGTACCAAGGCAGGCATCTCTCCTGGCCTGGACATCCAGGAGTAATGCTTTGAAAGAGAGTGTTCCATTTTCCAAGTAGCAGCCTGGCATATCTCTAATATAGGGATGTCTCTGGCAGCAGCTAGAGGCAGCTGTACCCCTGGTAGAATGAGCCCTCAAGCCAGAGGATCTCTGCCCAGTTTCTGATAACAAAATTGGATACAAGAGACAATCCACCTGGCAATTGAGCTCTTAGTGGCAGGTTTGCCTTTCCCAACTTCACCCATAGGTGAGGAAAGTTGGAGGGATTCGAACCTGTGACCTTTGGTACGCTCTATATAGTAACTAAGAGCTCTCTTAACATTCAGGCTGTGCAACCTCCTCTCACCAGAAGAGGAGTGATCAGTGAAAAATACTTTAAGGGAGATAGATTGGTTAAGATGGAAATCTGAAACCACCTTAGGTAAAAACTTCCTATTAGTCCTAAGGACTACCTTATCCCTGTGGAAAGAAATAAAGTCAGTTTCCACTGACAAGGCTTGCAACTCACTTATGCGTCTAGCAGAAGTGATAGCCACCAGAAAACAGTTTTCCAAGTTAGATACTTAAGCTCTGCAGAAAACAGAGGTTCAAAAGGGGGTTGCATTAACTGGGCAATACAAACATTAAGGTCCCAGGCAGGGGCCGGTTCCCGAAAGGGTGGATTAGTATGGAGTAATCCCTTAAAAAACTTGGAAAACACAGGGTGAGTGGAAAGAGGGGATGACTTTCCTGCTGACACAAAAGCAGATACAGCTGCAAAATGGACTCTCAGGGTAGCTGGTCTAAGACCCAAGGAATTAAGATGGACCATGTAATCTAATACAATGGGCAAATCAGCAGATTCTGGGGAAATATTTTTCCAGCACACCAAATGGAAAACCTTTTCCATTTAGAACTATAAGTAACCTAGTGGAAGGCTTTCTGGAAGCCTTTGGATTTCAAGAACACCTTGAGAGAGGTGTAAATCAGCAAACTCTAACTCCTCAAGAGCCAGGCCTTGAGGTTGAGGGATTGAGGTCCGGATACCAAACCCTCCTGGGCACAAGTTAACAGGTTATGAATCCTGGGAGGCAAAGGGAAGATGGATTGTCAGTGACAGAAGGAGTGGGTACCAGGGCTGCCTGGCCCAATCCGGGCAATCAGAATCACCCTGCAAGGCTGAGATCTGATTTTGACTAATACTTTGAATAGGAGAGGAAGGGAGGAAAGCATAAGAAACTTCCCTCCCAATCCAGGAGAAGGGCATCCAGGGGGACTGAGCCCAACACTGGAGGCCTGCAACAGAACAGAGGAAGTTTGTGATTGTCTGGGGCTGCAAAAAGATCTATCTGAGGGGTGCCCCATCTGGCAAAGACTATCCCCAGCACTTGAGGATCCAGGGACCATTCGTGATGGCCCTGGGAAATCCTGCTGAGAGCATCTGCTAGGACATTGTCCTTCCCTAGAAGATGAACTGCTATGAGGGAAGTGTTCAGGGAATAGGCCAGAGACCACAACTTCATTGCCTCGGTGCACAAGGCCGAAGACCGAGTGCCCCCCTGTTTGTTGATGTACCACATTGTTGTGGTGTTGTCTGTTCTGACTTGTATCACCTTGTTGTGGACAGATTCAGAAAATGCTTGAAGAGCTAAAAAGACAGCTCTGAGTTCCAGCAAACTGATGTGGAGCAGAGATTCCCGGAGGGGACCACACTCCCTGAGTGGAAAGGTCGCCCATGTGGGCTCCCCAACCCAGAAGGGAAGCATCTGTAGTGAGAGTCAAATTGTGAGCAGGGGGAATGAAGGGGACCCCCAATCTTAAATTGCTCTGATCCTGCCACCACTGGAGGGCCTGGATCAAGGTCCGAGTCACTGGGACCAACTTGGAAAGGGGTCTCTTCTCTGAGACCAATAGGTTCTCAAGTGAAACTGAATCTCTCCATCTGAAATCTTGCTCCCTGCACAACAGCTGTGGATGCAGCCATGTGTCCCAGGAGCTGCAGAAAGTGTCTTGCTGGTCAGAGACCTGCAGGGTGAAGGAGGAGGCCAGAGTCACTAAATTCGTCACCCTTTCTAAGGGAAGAAAAGCTCTGGCTAGCTTTGTGTCCAACTCTGCCCCTATAAAGGTGAGTACCTGGACTGGTTCCAGAACCGACTTTGTAGATTTAGCAGAAAGCCCAGGGAGGTGAGAAGCTGCTGGGTAACTTGCAGGTGAGATTTTACCTGTTCTGGGGACTGGCCTACAATGAGCCAATCGTCTAGATAGGGAAAATAGCAATCCTTTGCCTCCTTAAGTGAGCCACTGCCACTGCTAGATACTTTGTAATACCCTTGGGGCAGAGGTGAGGCCGAAGGGCATTGCTCTGAACTGGTAATGACCTGAGGTAGTTCGAATCTGAGGTACTTCTGATGGGAGCTTCTGATTAGGATGTGAAAATAGGCATCCTTGAGGTCCAGGAGGCTAACCAGTCCCCTGGCCTTAGGAGAGGTAAAATCATTGCCAGAGTTACCATTTTGAACTTTGGTTTCAAAGATGCTTGTTCAGATATCTGAGGTCTAATATGGGCCACCATTCTCCTGTCTTTTTGGGGTAAGGAAGTATCTGGAATACAGACCCCGCCCTGGTGCAGGGAGAACCCTTCCACTGCTCTGAGAGCCAACAGGGTTGAGACCTCTGCTTCCAGAGCAAGGGTCTCTGAAGCACTTGCAGGTAGAAAAGTCTGGTTCTCAACTTGGGAAACTTTTTGAAGCTGAGAACCAGACCCTGGCTTACTACTTCCAGAACCCACTTGTCTGAGGTTAAAGAAGCCCAGTTCTGACTGAAGTAAGCTAGCCTGCCCCTACGGTAAAGGGAGATTGGCCCTGGGCACCCCATCAGGGTGCCTGCTTAGCAGGAGCTTTAGGCCAGGGGTGGGAGCAGGCCTTCCCACCCTTGTCTGCCTCTGCCTCTGAAGAAGCCCTCTGAGCATAGGCAGAGGAGGCCTGAGTCTGGTAAAAGGCCTGTGAAAGGCCTACCCCTACCCCTGGGGGTATGCCTCTGAGGTGTTGCCGCTCCTTAGCTTGGGCACTTTTTTGTAAGTAGTCCTATATTCATCCATTTTTTCATGTAATTCTCTGCTCCCAAACAGAGAATTTCCCACCACAGGAAAATCCATAGCCTTAGTCTGGGTATCCTGTGACAGACTAGTACACCTGAGCCAGGCCAACCTACGAAAAGCTACAGATGTGGCCATGACCCTAGAGGAAACATCATTAACATCACAGCAGCATGAAACTGTACCTTAGAAGCCTCAATGCCATCAGCAGCCACCTGTTCTAGTTCGCTAGCCAGCTGGCCATGGGCTTCTGGCTAATTCCATAACAGTATCCCATCTAGATTTCTGATACCTATCTACATAAGCCATATAATTTGCTTGCCTGAGTCCCAGAGAGGCTGCCATATACTGTTTTTTCACCATGGCATCAATCTTCCTGGAATCCTTGTCAGGAGGATGTGAAGCCAGGGGGATATTAGCTTTATCACAGGCTGCAGCCTGAACTACCCCAACATGACTGCATTGCTGAGAAAGGAATTCTGTATCAGGACCTGACAATGTGTACCTTCTGTCCATCTTTTTATCTACAGGAGGCACAGAATTAGGAGCTTTTAAAATTTTTATTGTTTGCTTCCAAAAGACTTATGCAAAGGAATAGACAATCTCCTAGACTCTGGAATATCCATCATTTCTACAAAATCAGGCTCCTCTTGCTCATCCACAGCTTCTTCCAAGGGAAGCTGGAGGGTTTCAGCAACGTTTTGTAAAACATAAAATGAAATGGGACTCAGATAGCATAGGAGGAGATTCTAGAGGTCTGTCTGGGAAATGTCCGTTCAATGGGCACACCGACCTTCCCAGCCACATTCATACTGTTCATAATCATCCTCCCTCTCTGGTTCATAAAATTCCTCAACATCATATTCCTGAACCACTGGAACCGACGAACTGACCTTTGCCAGATAGTGGCGTGTCTGGACGGAACCTGAGACAGTGACTGGACAATTTGTATGGCTTTTAGCTATCTCTGCAGCAGTTGGAGAAGGGTTTTGGACTCCAAACCTGCTGACTTTCTTGTTTTCTTTACTGGAATTGGTTCCTCAGAACCAGCTTTTCTTTTGCCGAGGAAGTCTCGCCTGGTCCGAGGGCACTCCCTCCGATTCGGTTGGCACGAACCGGGCTGGCCATCTGGGTCAGCAGACTTTTTGGCCTCTCGTTCCCTGAGCCTGCCCAATCTCTTTTCCAGGGTGGCTGCAGGGAAATTCTTAAATATCTGGCAGTCTGACTGGAGGTGGTCAAACCCCAGACAATAGATACATGTGGTGTGTGGGTCAGCCTTGGCAAAGACTTCCCCACAGACATCACAGTGTTGAAACCCAGTGGGCCCGGTTTTCTTTGGGTTTCTCAGACATAATTGCCAACCTAACCAGAAAAACTTGCCGTCTTTAAACGCAGTGCTAGCAAGACACTTTATCAGTTCCCAACCGTGAAACACGGTATTAAAAACGTAATAAAAACTGCTTTTTTTAGAACCGAGGAAGAACCGAACCGCACTCTAAAATGTTAAACTTTAAAGTTAATAAGTTTTAAACCCAGCTGATCGGTTCAAAACTGAACCGATAAACTTACAAGTTCCACACAGACAAAACCTTTAATTTACTTATGATTACCACAGACAGAGCTTGAACCGAACGGTTTTGCGGTTAAAATAAAACTATTCTCGGTTGAATCGAACCGAGAAAACACTGTTTAAACCGAGAAATGAACCGAGCAGTAGGAGAAATCTCCGGAGCGACTGTTCACTGAGGCGGAGTAAAGAATCTGACAGTTCAGGTTTGAAATTACACAGATAGAGCTGCTTCTTAGAGCTCGTGCTCAAAGTTCTATTTTGGAATGGTATTAACCATTTCACCTCCGGAGCAGTTCTAGTGGTGGGACAAACTGCTACTGTCATAATATTGCAAGACTTCATGTTGTTTGAATACACTATTTTTAAGTGAAAAAGATGTTCCAGGACTAGAGGGCATGGGATGAAGTTGGAGGGAGGACGATTCAGAGGAAACATGAGGAAGAATTTCTTCACAGAATGGGTGGTGGACAAGTGGAACACCCTGCCAGAGGAAGTGGTGGGGGCTGAAACAATCATGTGATTTAAGAATGCATAGGATAGACATAAAGGAATTCTGGAGGTCAGGGGTTAGGGGCAACAGACTTCTAAGAAAACATAAACTGAACTTACGAGCTCAAATGGGCAGACTGCGTGGCCATAGCCCCAGCGTCGACACTGTCTATGTATCTATGTATCTATGCAAGGGTGGAGAACATTAAATCCTGCCCAAAAGGTGATTTTGCACTCACAAGTGCCAAACACATTTTGGCCCAGGATCTAATTTTCAACATGGCCTTCTTATGACCCTACCTCATGAACAAGTGCAGAGAAAATTTCAACTTCTGCCTGAAAGGTGATTTCACAGGGGACTGCGAAATCACCTTTCAGGATGCAAAACACATTTTAGCCAGGATTTGAAAAATTACAGCTGTCACATTCATGAGGTGTTGTGAAGAAATGGCTATGCTTAAAATCTGGGGTCAAAATATTGAAAATTACCAAAGTTATTAGGCTGTTTTTGCAAATTTCAATGTAGGCTCATAACTTTTTTAATTTTTAATATTTGTACATCACATTTTCAACATAGCCTTCTTATAACCCCGCCTCATGAACAAGGACAGAGAAAAATTTCAGCCCTTGCCGGAAGGGTGATTTCGTACAGCGACCATGAAATCACCTTTTGGGGACATATTTGCCTAATTTTACTACAATTGTTCATGAGGTGGGGTCCCAAAAAAGGCATGTTGAAAATTTGGGGCAAAACAAAAAAATGGCCAAGTTATGCTACTAACTTCAAAACCCCATTGAAATACAGTACATTGAACTGCATACCTGATCTCACACACACACACACACACACACACACACACACCGCGCTCTCTCTCTCTCTCTCTCTCTCTGTCTTTTCCTCAGCATTGGGATTCTTTTGATATGCAACAGAGCACTAGACAGTTCTGGTTTGCTGAGGTGCCTCAGTCCATATGGGATATGAAAAGCCGTGTTTACATGGTGGCATTTGCACAACAGCAACCCGAGCGTTCGAGTTGTTGTGGTACAAATGCCACTGTGTGGACGCTTACCAAATAACATTAAGCTGCTCCCTTGCTCTGCTCCACATTCCCAGAAAGCCTGAGGATGCATTCAGGAGTGAGCGGATTACGTGACCATGTGGGCAGGCTGCACCGCTCGCTCCCACATTAAACACCTTGCTGGCGCTTCCATCAGCCGACTGCCCCAACTCCCAGCCCCTCTCCAGCACGTCTTACATCAGCACTGAGGAGCTGTGTAGATTCATGAGACAAGCATCTTTTGGGTCTTGGCAGCTCTGCAATGCTCCATTGAAGGAGCGAGGTCAGCCGTGTAAACATGGCTATAGGAAACTACAGTATTTGGTTGGCAAGCAACATAATTTAATATCATTTAGACACATGGCAAAACTATGTTAAGTATTCCAGCTGTAGCTCTGTACTGTGGAAATCTTGTTTTCTCAAACTTGTGATAAATTCTGCAGTTTAACTTGGGCTAGGATTTCCTTTCATGACTGAGTGAAACAGACTGGACAACAGCTGGGAGGGGGGAATGTGATAATGAGCGAATCTGGAAGTGTCAGGTAGTGGAAAGGTTAAGGCTCTGGATATTTAACATTCCTCAGCAGGCACATCAGCTTGCTGGGCAGCATAGATCAAAGGGAAGAGCTGACCCATAATTGAATCAGCTTTTCCTTTTCAAGCACACGGCTGTTTCCAGCCAGTAAGCCAAAACTCTGTCATGATTAGCCTTGCTGATGATTGGTGTGGCACTGACACACCCCGTACCAGACCACTCTGCATTGGACAGTTGTCACACCCCTCAAAAGGCACTCTCATATCAAGATGTTTGCTTGTCCATGCATGCAGGGTGAACATAACAAAAGAGCCTGTAGAGATGGAATAGTAATGGGATTTGAACCAGTATCTAAAAATGTGCATTTACAGGAAAAAATGTCAGGCATATTCACTGCAGTTTCCCTTTACTGTCCAGTGAGTGGAGAGTCCTTTCTCCCTCATTCTGGAAGTTAGCAAAGTAGGTTTGCCAGCATTATAGCCTGATTAAGATGCAACTCTAACACCATGTTAGGTATACAGAAGTAGACTAGTTGCTGTAGTGGTTCTGATATGAACATGTCCTTGTAAACCCACATGGAACCCTTCAGGTGTCCTGATAAGGTTCTGGAGTACTTGCTGGAACTTTATGATACTGGTTTGCAGTACTCCACAGTGAAGGTCCACCTGTGTGCTATTTCAGCATACTACGAGGCTGTTAGTACTCTCTGCCTGGCATGGTTACTAGTGTTCAAGAGGTTCCTCAAGGGCATTCACACACAAGCCTTCACACCAGGAAGCCAGTAGCATCCTAGGACATTAACTTTGTTTTAGATATACTCACTTGCAAGCCCATTGAGTCTGTTGCAATGTGTAACCTGTCAGAGTCTTATCTCCACATGAATGTGTTGGAGATGCAAGTAGTTTTGTACAATCCAAAAGTCTTAGTGGACATAGTGAGCCATGAAACAGTCCTCCTTCAGACAGACAACAAGTCTGTCATGTATTATATCAACAAATACGGAGGAGCACACTCTTACCCTCTCTGCAGGGAGGCTGTGAGAGTGTGGGAATGGTGCCTGGAGCAGGGGATCTTTCTCCAAGCAATCTATATGTCAGGGGTCCAGAACACTGTGGCAGATTAATTAAATCAAACAGGCAGATCCTCATGAGTGGTCACTAGCAGTAGACGTCATGCGATTACTGTTAGACAAGTGGGGCACCACAGATGTGGACCTTTTTGCATCCCCCCTCAATGCTGAACTGTCTAGATTTTGCTTCAGAAATAGCATTTTTTGTCAAGGTGCATTTAGACTCCCTTGGCAAAATCTGTTTCTGTATGCATTCATTCAGAGAGTGTTGTTTAAACTGGAGGCGCAAGGGGCCTCCACCATGGACTCTTTCAGATGTCCCCACAACAAGGTTCTGGGGTACTTACTGAACCTTTTTGATGCTGGCCTCCAAGTATTCCACAGTTAAGGTCTACCTAGGTACTATATCAGCACACCACAAACCTGTAGGTACCCTCTCTTTGGCACAGCTTCCACTATTAAAGAGGTTCTTCAGAGGTATTCTGTATACAGGACTTTCCATCAGGAAGCTGGTAACTTCCTGGGATATCAGACTAGTGCTGGATATCCTCACTCACAAGCTCTTTGAGCCTACTGTGACTTGTGACTTGAAGTTTCTAACTTGAAAAGCTGCGTTTCTGAGAGCTTGTCACCTCTGCATGCAGAGTATCTGAAATCCATGCTTTGGTCACAGATCCTCTGTATACTGTTTTCCATAAACATAAGGTAGTTCTCCATATACACTCAAAGTTTCAACCTAGCATGGTCCAGAATCAAATGGTTTGATACCTTTTATTGGACCAACATAGATATTACAAAAAGAAAACAATCTCTAAGCTTTCGGACCGACCAAGTCCTTCCATGGAGACTTATGACAGATGTTCAGAGAGTCACATTCTATTAACACCCAGATCATACATAAAAAAAACACAAAAAAAATTCTCATTGGTTTAAAGTACCTATTTTTAAAAAAATCACAGATTTAAATGGAGTGACTAGCATTCCATTCACTTGCTACTACTGAGAATCTTTTCAAGGTCAAATAATACCCAAATTAGATAAGCTGAACACTCAGGGGTGCGTTTTAGCCCCTCTTTTATTTTCATTATATCATGATAAATTACTAAGGAATCTGGCAGATTTGCAGTCAGACTCACGCAAATTTCATACTATTACATGTCCTGCATTAGTTTATGCTTATGACATTGTTCTCTTCTCCCTTTCCAAGAGTGGTTTGCAAAAAAAAAAAAATGGACTTCCTCAGTAACTGCTCAGAGAATCTGAATTTTAAACATAATCGCAATAAAACAAAACTAATTATATTCAGCAGTAGTAATACTGAGGGTAATTGGAGACTGGGTAGTAAAAAGGTGGAAGTGACATCTTCATACACCAATGTGGGCATAACGGTGTCAGCCAATTACCTATGGAAGGTACACACTGATATAATAAAGGAAAAACTTATTAAAACAATAGGGGGATTTACAAGATTCAGTTACAGATATGGAGGATACTCTGTTAAAGGTGTCTTGACAGCTATTAAAGCAAAATTTAAATCCCAACTCCTCTATGACTCTGAGATATGGGAACCCAGTAATATCAATACTCTAATGAGTCCTCTCCTTAAAATGCTAAGGAATATATTAAAACTAGAAAATTCTTGTCCAGCAGCCCATATTAGGGCAGAAACAGGTCTAACTAATGTTTCTGCCCTAATGGAGGCACGAAAAGTTAATTTCTGGTTACGACTAATAAATCTTCAGGATTCCTCACTTGCAAAACAATGTTTAGAGGAAAAAGAATCCTGGTTCAAACTTGGATACAAATCTAAATTCTGGCTTACATCACTTAATGCACTAATGACTAAGCATAAGCTGTTACCTTTAAAAAAAGCAGTGGGAAAAATTTAATTAAATAAACAATATAAGAACTATATTTCAAAATAAATAACTAACTACTGGAATAAATATGATTTAGAAAATATTAGAAATTCACACTACTCGGACTGGTATACTGAAAACAATCAGGATTTTGGATTTAAACAGTATCTCTAAATTTTAGAGAATCCAGTTTTGTGTAATAGCTTAGAAGAGAATAGAAAAATACCTTCATTGCTTACAAATCTGAATGCTTTTCAAGCAATATCCTATTAGCTCGCTATAATAAAGAGGTAGGGCTCTCGGATACATGTGATTGTTCAATGGGTGGAAAAGAGAATTTAACCCACGTGCTCTGGGTATGCCCCTGGTATGCAAGAGATAGGGATTATTGGCTGGGCGCTTTTGTTAATAATGATTATAAGATTGAGACACATTTTTTTACCTCAATTTTTATACACACTGAAGACTCCTGGTCCCTTGAGAGACTTTCTAAATATTTTCCTGCAATCACGAAAATCAGGCAGAAATTAAAGGTTGTGCAATAATTCCAGGGGCTCCTCGTAATTAAATAAATAAGTGTAGTGAATGAACTAAAAATACCTGAATGGATGCCATCGTATACAGCACTTTAAGTAATCTTTGTACTGTAGCTGTATAAACACTTTAAGAATTCTCTGTTCTGTACCTTGTTTTTAATCATGTATTTGCTTGTAAAATTGATATGTTTAGTTATATTGTAATGGCTATATGGCTGATCAATAAATTGTAATTCATTGGCCTAACATGGTCCAGAATCAAATGGTTTGATACCTTTTATTGGACCAACATAGATGTTACAAAAAGAAAAAAAAATGTCTAAGCTTTCGGACCAACCAAGTCCTTCCTTGGAGACTTATGACAGTTGTTCAGAGAGTCACATTCTATTAACACCCAGATCATAGGTAAAAAAAAAACACAAAAAAAATTCTCATTGGTTTACAGTACCTATTTAAAAAAATCACAGATTTAAATGGAGTGAATAGCATTCCATTCACTTGCTACCACTGAGAATCTTTTCAAGTTCAAAATACATCCAAATTAGATAAGCTGAACACTCAAGTAGACAAAGCCTCTAACTGAAATAATTAATGAATGAGTGTGTTATGAGAATACATTCAAAATCAAAAGCAAGACCTTCAGATTTAATACCACAAATGTCCAAGTTAAAACTTGATAGTATTGTATGATAAAAACTGTACAACAGAAATTAATGTAAGGAAATAAGAGGGAATAAGAAAAATGTACCTAGTATGAACAACTGTTTGAAACATTCACACAAAATTAAACCTATCTGGAGATATTTTCTAAACTATACTCTCAGCCAGTTAACACACTCCATAAACATTGAAACCTAGAGCGCTGTAACAATATTTTTTACAAGATAATATCAATTGTCAGTATTATTGCCAAAATAAATAAATCTCTCAAGGACCACCTAGAAAATGAGTTCATGCATCTTAAAATTTTCAAAGTTCAATAATGAGTCAGTATATAATCAATTAACTATATGAACAGAAACAGTCTTAAGAATCTGAATAAAGCCCCAATGGAGTTAAGCTCCTCCTCCCCCCCAGGAAAAGATGACAAGAAAAGAAATATATATTCACTATGTATGTGAGTCAAGTCTCCTAACACCCTGTATCAATTATTATGACATGTACCTGAATTTAAACCTACTTAAATATGTAAGCATAACCCCAACCCCACCCCCACAAACACAGCCCCCTTCCCACAAAAAACACTATCCTCCAACCCCAAAACTCACACAAAATGACCCCCACATACACACTAAACTCCCTGTTCATACACACTCACTCAAAACAACCCAACCCCCCACATATATATATTTTTTGAGAAATCAACATGTTGATAACCAGTTAAAAAGGACTCTATGAAAATAAAAACAAAACAACAACACACTGAAGTCCTGTTAAATGTCCATCCTATGAAGTAAAAGTCTGTGTAAGTTTAAGTGCGGTAATGTGTCATGAAACCCAAATCAATATTTTTGCCATCTGCTACCATATTTAGAAGTAAAATAAGCTTAATCTCAAAAGCCCATCTCTGTTGCGTATTTTTTAAATATCCTTTTAAGACAATTACTGACATATCTGAGATTGAGTGGTTGTTCTGAGAGAAGTGTCACCCCACTGGGTTGTCAGTCATCTTCATATTAATGGTATGTCTGTGTGCATTCATTCTAGTGTGGAGATGGGATGGACATTTAGAAAAAAATTACTTAACCATAGTAATCTTGTTTCTTCTAATGGAGTATTTCTGTATTCTGACAATATACAATATGACTGACTGGTTCAGCTGCCCCAGAGAGAAAACAGTTAAACCCTATGCAAATGCATTGAACGTTGAGCTCAAGGTGGGTTTTCAAACCACTGTCCTCGGTACATTCTATGTAACTGACCAGATTTTGACGTAGCTACTAAACAGAAAAGCTAACTAAGGTTAAACCATAACTATAACTAACACCCCCAAAGGTAAATACACACACAACAGGGCATAAAGAAGACTCAAGTCACTGATGCCCAGAAAAAAAAAACACACCATCTACTAGTGGATAAGGAATTAACAACTGGAGTGCAGAGTCCCCGCTTCTCTAAGTTCCAGAGGGGAGGCAGGGTGGGTGGTCAGAATACAGCAAGACTCCATTAGAAGAAACAAGATTACTATGGTAAGTAATTTTTTTCTTCAAACAACATGAAGTCTTGCTGTATTCTGACAATATGCAGACTACCAAGCAGTGCCCCGTGGAGGTGGGCACAGAACCAGCTTAGGGAACATGATCTGCAATACTGCTGTGCCAGATCTGGCATCACTTCTGGCCTGGATGTCCAGGCAGTAGTGCTTGGTGAATGTGTGAATAGTTTTCCAGGTAGCTGCTTTTCAGATGTCAAGCAGGGGGATATCCCTGGCAGTTGTATGGAGGCGGCTATCCCCCTAGTAGAGTGAACCCTCAGGCCCGCTGGTGGCTCCTTACCCAGTTTGCCATAGCAGAACTGTATGCAAGCCACAATCCATCTGGAAATGGTCCTCTTTGTGGTTGGCCTGCCTTTATCCACCTCACCATAGGTAAGGAACAACTGAGCGCAGTCCTTCCTATGGTCTTTTGTTATGTCCATATAATAGCTGGTGGACCTTTTTACATCCAGGCTATGCAGTCTGCATTCACCTGAACTGGACTGATCAGTAAAAATGACAGGCAATGTTATGAACTGATTCAAATGAAAATCTGAGACCACTTTGGGGAGGGACTTCCTAATAGTTTGTAGAACAAGATTCAAGATGGCGACCGTTGTGGGTCTGCACTGAATCACGCTTCCTCTTAGCTTTATGTTGAAGTCCTAGTCTCATTTATTTGTTTTGTTTTATCAGTTTTAGTTTGTTTTTCATTTGTTTTTAGTTCATGTTTTGTATTATTGCGCTATTTTATTGTTTTATCGCTATTTTGAGTATCCAGTTACGGGATTTGGACTTTCGGATCGGATCGGTAGTCTCCTTTTAGTTTGTCCGTGGAGTTATGTTCCTTGTGAAACTGACTGGCTGTGTTTTAAGGCAGCTTCGATGCCAACTTGGAGTTGAACCAAGCAGAATAAGGACGCTTTTGTGAGTACGGCCTGGTTGTGTTTCAATGGCGGTATCGACGCTAATTTGAAGCCTAGACAAATGGAATAATTTTGGTTCTGTTTGTCTCTGTGTGCGAGGAACTACAGGATTGGACTGTTTTACTCGTTCTATGAATATGTGTGGTCGCCCTGAAGTTTACTGTCTTCCTAATTCATTTTTATGTGTCTGTTAATCTTCCGGAACAGGACTCCACTGGATTTTATTGGACCGTGGATTAGATTGGAAACTTTTCCAGCATCTTGCTGGTGATTACTTAGCTACTTCTCTTAGAGGTGTGCGAGAGGAAATCTGTCTGACCTGTTTTGGGAGTTTCGGGAACCTGTTACTTGGATGTTGTTCCCCTTTGGTTGGTGCTTGGTTACTTGGGGAACTTTGACATTTGTATTGATTTTCATCGAGTGCAGGTTCTACCTGATACTGTGGAAGGAAAGATTTTAAGCCGGGCTATGCCCTAAGATGGCTGTGGTGGGTGGGATCCCCCGGTCATTGCTACCAGAGGGTGAGGGGGCTAGTCGTCGACCAGACGGAGGGTTGGGCTTCTGTCTGCCCCGAAGGGCTTGAGGTGCTGGGGTGGTCGTGATACTGCCCTGTCTCTGAGGCCCTGACCCTAGGGGTAGGATCTGTGGGGCTCCCCCTGGCCAGCACAATCTGTGGGGTTTATTTTGTCCCGAGTACTTGCAGTCTTGGGCTATTGCTCAAAGTTTGATGCTACCATTGTTATTGGTCTGAACAGAGTAATATTTTGCAGCGATGAATGGGGAATAACTGGTATCCCGTTTACCCATGAAGAGGTCTTCAATTTACTATTTTGCATATTTTTGACTTGCTTGTTTTGAAGACTTATTTTATCCATCGAGGTGACTGTAGATTGATCCTTGGTGATTGGACTATTTTATCACTTCTCTGGATGTTTTTCCGAACTGAAACCTTCTCTCTGGACCTAAATAATTTGTCCGTGCAGTGAGAGTGCTCGGCTATTGTGAGTTCGTGGGGAGTGTGAGTCCCTGCCTACTCACAAATTTTATTTTATTATTTTGAAGTATTATATGTTATTTTATTTTCAGGTAGTGAGAGTGCCTGGTGCTAATTAAGCTTGTAGTAGGAGTACATGGTTTCTTGGCAAATTAATTATTTTATTTTGGTTTTTTTATGGTTTCGTATGTGTTCTTCTTTTGTTTTTTTTTTTTTGATTTTATGACGGGATATCCTTGTGAGAGGAGGGTCTCCCATCTGTATTTATTATTTATTATTATTCTTTAGTTTATTTTATTGTTAGTTATTTTTTGTTTATTTTTTGGGTTCTGGAAAGTAGGTTTCGATTCTGAGAAATGGGGGTAATTGGGATTAATTTTATTTTTTGCTTATATTATTTGGCAAATTTGGTTTTAATTTTAGGGGGTTTGTTTCCTGCACTGATTTATGAGAGTAGGACTTTATTAGTTTTTATTGAAGGACGTAGATATGTGTTATTATTCCTCCCCCCCGTCGTGCACTACTCATCCTCCGCTCTTCGGGCCCTCCGCCCTTTTTCTCCCCCTCCTTTATTGTTTTCCATCTATCAACATTGTAGGGCTTTGGGGATTGCCTGAAGGAGGAGGGGATGGGGGGGCCTGAACAGTGGAGGATGGATGAGGGGAGCGCTTAAATCAGGATTGTTAGGTCCAGAAGACACCCTGGGGTGAAATGGAGGTCAGAACATGGGTTTCCTTGTCTGATCCCCATACCCAAGGGCACTGCCACTAATAACGGTGGGCAGGTGGCTGGGGGATCCTCAGAACTCTGTCCAACTCGGGTGGTTTTGTGTAATGCCAGATCCGTTGTAAACAAGACTGCCGTTGTGGCGGACTTGGTGGGAACGTCGGATCTGGCTTGCATCACCAAAACCTGGCTGGATGGTAATGCTGGTCCCTTTCTTGAGGTGGCTGTTCCGGCCGGGTATTCGGTGATACACCACCCGAGATTGGATCGCAGGGGTTGGGGAGTTGCGGTTTGCTTTAAGACAGAATTGGGTCTCAATAGTGTTCTAGCTGAGGAGACCAGATCTTTCGAATGTGTTGTAGTGGCAGGTGGGGGCTATAGAGTGGCTCTCATCTACCGTCCACCCGGGGATGAGAAGCCATTCCTTAAGGAAGTGGCGGACTTTGTCGTTGACCTGGTATTGGGGTCTCCCAGGTTGATGGTGCTGGGCGACTTCAACGCCTGGATCGACGATGAACTCTCACATTTTGGACAGCACTTCCTCCAATTGATGAATTCATTGGGCCTCTCACAGGTTGTTACCTCTGCCACTCATAAATGCGGCCATTCCCTTGATCTGGTTTTCCTCCTGGGGATGGAAGCCTCCGGCGTGGGGGTGGAACCTGTTGGATGGTCTGATCATCACACTGTGAGATTCGATTTCAGTACCCCCTTGCATAGACCTACCTAATGAAATAGTCAAAATTACCGCCCTTTACAGGATGTGACTCCGATGGTCTATCTGCGGTGCTTGACCTATCAGAATTTCCGATGATGAGCATGGATCCTGAGGCCTTGGTTCTGGCCTATAATAGGCCATTACTGTGCCCTGAATTCTATTGCTCCCATCACCTGATGCATCTCTCTCCTCTAGCCCCGGTCCCCATGGTTCGATGGGGACTTGAGAGATCTTGCCGACTTGGACGCAGGTTAGAGGTGTTGGCGAAATCCGACAGATGCTGACCACCTTAGACTGCTAGAGCATTATCAACTCTACCGGTCAGCAATCGCCCATAAGAAGGCAGTATTCCTGTCCGGGAAATTGCTGCTGCTCAGGAACCGCGACCAGCTCAAGCTCTTTGAGACGTGAACAGACTGTGCAACCCAGCCTGTCTGCAGGTTCGTAGAGCTTTTTCCCAATTTCAGTGCGAGGAGCTCACTCGGTTCTTTGCAGATAAGGTGGAAGACATCAGGGCGGAGACCTGCATGACACTCTCTATGGGAACGGCCGTGGACCTGGCCCCGGTCACATGCCCTCTTTTTTCCTGGAGTTTCTTCAAGAGGTTGGAAATCGAGGATGTTATGAGGACTGTCCGTGGTATGCGCACTACATCCTGTAGTTTAGATCTGAGCCCCACAGCCTTGGTTATGGGCTGTGGGGAGATTATCTTCCCGGTTCTGACGAGGATAGTCTGGTACTCCTTAGACTCTGGTGAATATCCTTGCTCCCTGAAGGAGGCAGTGGTGACACCAGTGTTAAAGAAGACTTCTTTGGACCCGGACTTCCTCAGTAACTACCGGCCTATCTCAAACCTTCCCTTTGTTGGAAAGGTAATTGAGAAAGTAGTGGCTACCCAGTTAGACAACCACTTGACCATCCATAGCATTTACGATCCCCTTCAATTGGGTTTTTGGAAGAGGCACAGCACCGAGACTGCACTGGTTCGGGTGCTCAATGATCTCCTGATGGCGAGAGACCAGAAAAAAAGGGTCCATTTTGGTCCTTTTGGACCTGTCATCAGCATTTGACTCTGTAGACCATGGGGTTCTGCTTGAGTGCCTGAGAATCATCTGTGGGCTTTCAGGTTTAGTCCTCAGATGGTTTACATCTTTCCTCACCGGTAGAACTCAGAGGGTGGTATCGGGAGTGTTTTCTTCTGATCCTGTCTCTCTGTCATGTGGGGTGCCTCAGGGCTCTGTGCTGTCTCCCATGTTGTTTGCGGTGTACATGCTTCCCCTCAGAGACATTGTAAGATGGTATGGACTGGAGTTTCATTGTTATGCCGATGATACTCAGCTCTACCTGTCTTTTGCACCTGACCAGAATAGAGCACTCTTGGTGTTTTATAGTTGCCTCGGTGAAATCCAAGGTTGGATGAGGTCCAGCTGGTTGAAGTTAAATCCCGGGAAGACGGAGGTGATGGTTGTGGATCCTGGTCACCGGATAGGGGGGTTGGGGATAAACCATCCCTCAGGTTTATTCCTGGGGGGTGTGGAGCTCCCCACCTCTGAATGGGTGCGGAACCTAGGGGTGATTCTTGACGATCGGCTGACACTATGTGATCAAGTGTCGGCCGTCGTTAAAGTTTCCTTTTACCACCTTAGGAACATCGCTAGGATCAAGCACCTTGTTCCGTCCGGGGACCTACCTACGCTGATCCACGCCTTTGTGATCTTGCATCTGGACTACTACAACTCCCTTTACTTTGGGCTTCCTGGGGTTGATATCCGCCACTTGCAGCTGGTGCAGAACTCTGCAGCCCGGTTGTTAACTGGGACTTCTCATTTTTCCCATGTTACACCAGTGCTGCGGAAACTGCACTGGCTGCTGGTTCAGTGGTGGGTCACCTTTAAAGTTGGTCTGTTGACCTACAAATCCCTGCATGGTTTGGGCCCTGACTACCTGAAAGAGCTCCTGGTTCCCTATCTCCCGGAGCGACCTCTCCGCTCGGCCGGCGAGGGATTGCTGGAGATTCCGAGGGTTATTTTGAAATCAACGGGTGCCCGGGCCTTTGCGTTTGTGGCTCCAACCCTCTGGAACTCTCTACCATGTCAGATTAGAGAGTGTGCGACAGTGGGGGGGTTTAAACAAGCCTTAAAATCCTTCCTATGGATTAAGGCTTATGGGGAAGAGACAGACTGATTTGGTTTGATTTTATTATTGTCTCATGCTGTTTGATGTAATGTATTAATAATTTTTATTGTAATTTGTATTGTAATGTTTTATTATGATGTGATCCTATAACTTGTTCTGCGCTTTGATTTTTTGGAAAGCGCATTAAAAATAAAGAATATTATTATTATTATTATAACAAACTTGTCCCTGTGAGGGGCAAAGTAGTTGGGTTCCACTGACAGGACCTGAAGCTCACTGATTCTCCTGGCAGAGGTGATGGCCACCAAAAACACAGTCTTCCAAGTCAGGAATTTGAGCTCAGCTGAGGACATGGGCTCAAAAAGGGGCTGCATAAGCTGAGCTATGCAGATGTTAAGGTCCCAGGAAGGGGATAGGCTCCCTGTGAGGAGGGTGAAGATGGAGAGCAACCTCTTGATGAACTTCTTAAATATAGGATGGACAGCTAGGGAAAGGCCCTTCCTGACTGACACATAGGCAGAAACAGCTGCCAAGTGCACCTTCAGGGTGGAAGGCTGCAAGCCCAGGCATTGAAGGTGAACCAAGTAATCCAGCAGGACTGCCAGGCCAACCTCCTGTGGATCCATATCTTTCTGAGAACACCAAATGGAGAACCTCTTCCATTTGGAAGAGTAAGTCCTCCTGATGGAAGGCTTACTAGACACCCTGATGATGGTCCTGGACTCCTTCTAAGAGATGCAGGCCTGCATACTCTAAGTCTTCAAGACCCAAGCATTGAGCCAGAGGGACTCATGGTTGGGGTACAGAATCCTCCCTTGGGAGGATGTCAGATGGTTGTGCTTCCTGGGGAGGCAAATTGGATTGGCCACTGACAGGGACAACAGCATCGAGTACCACGGCTGCCTGGCCCAATCCGGAGCAATCAGAATTATAGTGGCTGGCTGAGCCTTGAGTTTGACTAGAACTCTGGGAATCAGAGGCAATGAAGGGAAGGCATACAGAAATCTGCCTGACCAGTCCAGAAACAGAGCATCCAGAGGCACTGAGCCCAGTGCTGGAGACCTGCAACAGAACTGGGGAAGCTGATGATTGTCTGGGGCTGCAAAGAGATCTATCTCTGGAGTGCCCCATCTCCTGAAGGCTGTCGACAGGATTTGTTTGTTCAGGGTCCATTCGTGATGACCCTGGTTGATGTTGCTGAGAGCATCTGCCAGTACACTGTCCTCCCTGGCAGGTGGACTGCTGATAGGGAAATGTTTAAGGAGTAAGCCAGACTCCAGATCGTCATGCCCTCTGTGCACAGAACTGAAGATCTTGTTCCTCCCTGTTTGTTGATGTAGTACATGGTGGTGGTGTTGTCTGTTCTGACTTGCACCACCTTGCCCTGTAGCATCTTGGCGAAGGACTGAAGTGTCAGGAAATGAAAATTACGTACCTAGCGTAATTCTTGATCTTCTTGGATGAGTCTCCACCACTCATTCACACTATTGGGATCTGCGCCGGAGGAACTAGGACCCATCGGGAGCAAACTTTTTGCTGGAGGGTCGGCGCCAGAGATGGCGCCGCGAGGAATGGCGCCACGAGCCCTAGCTCGTGCGGTAATGACTATCTCGGCGTCGACCCTCCAACTGCCTCAGTACCTTTTTTACCAAGGAGGTGCAGCGTAACTAACCTAGAAGGGTAGCCTAACCTAAAAACCGGACATAAGATAGTCCAGGCGACCCGTGTAAGAAGGGTCAATAAAGAAGTCTTCATGGCCTAAAGATTTGAGGGAGTGAAGACCAACAAGAAAGGTGAGCTCGGGGGATGGAGGATGGGCGTGTGAATGAGTGGTGGAGACTCATCCAAGAAGATCAAGAATTACGGTAGGTACGTAATTTTCATATCTTCCTGGACATAAGTCTCCACCACTCATTCACACTATTGGGAGAGTACCGAGCTAATAATCCCCTGAGAGGGCAGCAGGAGAAACCAAGAGCTCATGTTTTTAGGACAGAAGTCCATTGAGGATGGCTCTGCCAAAGGAAGAATGTCGTCTGGCATGGACATCTAGTGCATAATGTTTAACAGTATGCACTGAGCTCAGGTGACGTATTGCAGATGTCTGCAATGGGTACGTTGCAATTTCCACTAGGGATGCAGCGACGCTCTGGTAGAGTGAGCGTAAACTCTACCTTCCAACTTAACCTGCGCCATGGAATAGCAGTGACGAAGGCACGCCACTAGCCATGATGAGATACATCTGATAGCGCCAGGTTGACCCAGCCGGGTCTCACTGAAGGAAACGAACAGTTGCTGAGCTTTGTGAAAATCCTTGGTTCTATCTAGATAGAAACGCAAGGCCCTCTTAACATCCAAAGAATGAAGAGAACGTTCCCCTTCATTTTGGAAGTCTGCAAAATAAGAGGGAAGGACCAAAGGTTGGTTTAGATGAAATTCTGACACAACCTTAGGAAGAAATTTAGGATGAGTCTGAGTACTACTTTGTCCTTATGGAACACAGTATACGGAGGGTCTGTAACCAGGGCAGGTATCTCAGAGACCCTGCGGGCTGAGGTAATGGCCACTAGGAAGGCAGTCTTCCAAGTGAGAAATTTTAGCTCACAGGTAGCCAGAGGTTCGGAAGGTTTCCGAGTGAGCATGTTTAGCACAAGATTAATGTCCCAGGCTGCGACTGGATGTCTTGTAGGAGGTCTGGTATGCAGAATCTCCTTAAGAAACCTCTTAACCATAGGTAACTGAGCTAGAGTTAAGGAAATAATGGGCTCATGATACGCTGAAATGGCACTAAGATGAACTTTGACTGTAGAGTACTGCAGACCCGAATCTGAGAGGTCCAAAAGGTACTCCAAAACATTATCTGGTGGACAGGAAAAGGGATTCAGAGAGGACTTTGCACACCAGAGCGAAAAACGCTTCCACTTGGCTGTGTAAGTTTTCTGAGTGGCTGGCTTCCCTGCAGCCAGAAGAATATCTGAAACTCTTCGAGAGACATTGAACCGGTTTACTTCGACCTCTTCAGGAGCCAAGCGTGAAGGTGAAGTGATCTCAGGTTGGGATGGACCACCGGTCCCTGAGTCAAAAGGTTCATCTGCAGGGGAAGTGGTCTCGGAGGAACTGCCAACATATTGTTGAGCAGTGGAAACCACAGCTGCCGAGGCCAAAGGGAGCAATGAGAATCATTTTGTCCCCTGGGATTCGAACTTGAGTAGTACCCTCTGAATTAGGGAAGAGGGAAGGCGTAAAAGCGTTTTGTCCACACGTAGCCTGAGGCATCCTGACAGAAAATGCCAGGCCCTGGATTTCTGGAGCAGAAGAGAGGCAGTTTTGCATTGAGTGGGGATGCAAAAAGGTCCAGGTCTGGAGTTCCCCACTCTTCGAATAGTGACTGAACTATGGTTGAGTCGAGAGACCACTCGTGAGGGTCTGTCTCTGTTCTGCTGAGACGGTCTGCCAGTTCGTTCTGAACACCTGGCAGATACACCACTTGAATTAGAGCCTTGTGCTCCAAGCACCATTCCCATACCCTCATTGCTTCTCTGCATAAGGGGTAAGAGTGAGCCCCGCCCTGCTTGTTGATGTAATACATCACTGCTTTGTTGTCCGTTTGAAGGAGAATGTTCTTGTGACAGAGAATGTCTTTCAAAGCTCGGACCACATAAAGGACAGCTCTCATTTCAAGGACGTTTATGTGGAGCTGGGACTCGACTTGAGTCCATGCACCTTGAGTGTGGAGAGCCTGACAGTGAGCTCCCCACCCCATTAGGGATGCGTCCGTGGTAATGGAGATCTGATGGTCCAGAGGAGCAAAGGGATACCCCTCCAGGAGATTGCTCTCTTGAGACCACCAGGTGAGTGACCTCCTTAAAGGTTCTGTCACCTTGATGAAATAGGACTGCTGGTGAGTGGTTGGGGACCACTGAGTACTGAGCATCCACTGAGTGGTTCTTATGTGCAGACGTGCTAGGGGTACAGTGAACACTGAGGATGCCATGAGGTCTAGCATCCGTTGCATCGAGAGAGCTGTGACTGAGCTGTTTTCCCCGATGTGACGGGCCATCTGAAGGATATCGTTCCTCCTGTCTTCTGGAAGAAAAGCCTTCACACAGGAGGTGTCCAGAAGAGTCCCTATAAAAAGGAGCCTCTGGGAGGGCTGCAGTTGCGATTTCTTGAGGTTGAGCAGAACTCCCATGGACGTAAGGAAGCGTGAGGCCATCTCCACGGCATCCAGAGTCCCTTGCCTGGAAGGACTTGCTAGAAGCAAATCGTCCAGATAAGGAAACACCTGCATTCCGACCTTTCTGAGGTGCCCTGCGAGAACTGCACAACATTTTGTAAAAACTCGCGGCGCCGAGGATAGCCCAAAGGTCAGGACTCTGACCTGATAGTGCTGTCCCAGAGCCACAAACCTCAGGAATTTGTGATACCTCAGGTGAACAGGAATGTGTTGGTAAGCGTCCTGCATATCTAGGGAGGCTAACCAGTCATGTTGGTGGAGCAGAGGTAACAGGGTTCCCAGAGAAATCATTTTGAATTTCTCCTTGGGGAGAAATTTGTTTAGCTTTCTGAGATCAAGAATGGGACGCATTCCGCCGGACTTCTTTGGAACCAGAAAGTAATGGGAGTAGAACCCGTGTTTCGTTGGTGCAGTGGCACCCTTCTACTGCCTGTTGTTCAGAAGGCCCTGAATCTCGGCGGCGAGAAGGTCTGACTGAAGGGTTGACAGCCTGGGCTGTCGTTTGGGGGGACGATCCAGAGGGGTCTCCACAAGATTGAGTGAATATCCCTCACAAATTATCCGAAGGACCCATTTGTCTGAGGTTATGGACTTCCACTGGTTGTAGAAGTGCATCAGACGACCTCCCACTGGAGAGGAAAAGTCCACCTCGGGCAGCTGAGATGGAACTTAGGCCGGCAATTCATAAGGTAGCACTGGGCGCTTTGAGCCCTTGCACTTTCTGTTGCGCCTTCTTTTGAGGTTGGGCAGGTTGGTTCTTATGGAAACTTCCTCTGCCTCTGCCTCGAAAGGACTGGCGATTATGAAACTGTCATTTACTGGCATGCCCTTGAGAGGGGACAGGAGGGGGCCGAGCCAACTTAATGGCTGACCTAGTCTTTTGTGTAGCTTCTAGAGTTTGCTTTACCTGAGGACCAAAAAGATATGCACCGTCAAAGGGTAATGCCATCACCTGCTGCTGCGCGTCATTCGTAAAGCCCGAAGTGCGCAGCCAGGAATGACGCCGAGTGCAAATACCAGCAGCCGCTAAACGGGAAGCAGTGTCAAAAGCATCCATGGCTGCTTTAACCTGCTGGTTATTAGATTCAATACCTCTGGTAATGGTTTGAAGAAGCCCTGGCTTTGAATCCGACTCCAGTAGGGCTTCAACCATCTGTTTAATAGAATGCCACAGGATATACTCATACTGAGAAAAATAGCCTTGGTAACTGGCAGTACACATACTTAGAGTAGAAGCAGCAAAGACTCTCTTACCTAAGGTGTCTGTCTTACGAGATTCTTTGTTAATAGGTCGAGCTGTAGTAGCTTGAGGAAGAACGACCTTATCATTCTCTGCCAGGACTACAATAGGACCTGCAAAGGCTTGAGATGCCAAAATGGGACGATCCTTGGGGGCTGAATATTTCCTATGAATGGATTTAGCCACTGAAGGGGTAAGAGCAGGATTATTCCATACCATTTGAGACAGCGTCTCGAATGAAGGCTGAATCGGAGGAGTCAAATCCGTAGGGATCTCCTAGGCATGAAGACATTGGAGTCTCAACAATTTCCCAGGATCGATGTCTGTAGTCTGGAGAGAAAGTGTGGAACTCAGATTTTTCAACAGAGACTTAAAGGATAGGTCCTCGACCACAGGCTCTGTAGCAGTAATAGATCCTGCTTCGTCCACTTCATCACCCAACTGAAGGTCTGGGTCAGGCTCAACATCATCTCCTGACAGTCAGGAGGGACTGTATGGACAGAAAAGGATTGAAATTCAGAAGAGGAGGAAGAGAACAAGTGAAAGAAGAGTCCCGAGCCGCCGGTGCTGAGGAGGCGCACGGCACCGGAAGCGACGCGCGAGAGCCTGTGGCGCTGAAAAAGTGCCAAACCGCACAGCGCTGAGGACGGCGCCGAGCACAGCATCGACGCCGAGGATGTCGCCGAGAGACCAGACGACACCGAGGGCACCGAAAACACTCCCTGACTCCGAAAAACAGGTTTTGAAGGAAGAAGAGCAGGAGATAAGGGCATTGGTGTGGCCCCCTGTGCCGCAGCCATGTGAGGGGGGAAACACCTAAGTGCAGAGTCAATGGCACCGAAGAAGGTGCCGCGTGACCAGGAAGGTCCAACCACCCTACCTGGTCACCCAGAGAGCCTGAAGGCCCACGAGCGACCGAGCCAGGTAGCCGAACCAACCTCCAAGCCCATTGCTCCATAAGAGTGGCTCACTGATGAAACTGCTCATCTGAAGACCTACCTGCGGGCGGGGTAGGGCTCCGATGTCGAAGCCGTCGGCTACCAGGAGCAGAGGTTGGTGACTCCGAAGGAGGAGCCCGGCAACTAGCCCTGATAACCGAGCGTCTATGCGCAGACATATCAGAGGGCGACCTCGAGTGATGCCTTCTCTTTTTAGACCTGCGGGCCGAAGAAGAGCTCGAGGCTGAACGGTGCCGAGAGAGCGACCATTTATTTTTATGCTTCCGGGGGGACCGCCCATCCCTCTGGGCACTGGACTGACTGTTGTCAGACCCCCTCTCCGGAGAAGGCGGCGGACCGGACCCAGCCCGACTGACTGAACAGCTTTCATACGAAGTCTCCCTACCATCACCTGACCTGCTCATGGTCGACTCCGTCAAGGTAGGCTGAGACTTCTTTATTGTATTTATTTTAAAAATAAGAATAAATTTAAGTGATACTGTATTGAGATAATACTACAAAATAATAAAAACTGAAAACTATGCTGCTAGTTTGAAGTTTGACTCCCGACAGGCGAGCGACGTCATCACTGAAGTGCACTCGACGGCAGGAAAAAAGGAACTGAGGCGGTTGGAGGGTCAACACCGAGATAGTCGTTACTGCATGAGCTAGGGCTCGCGGCGCTGTTCCTCATGGCGCCATCTCTGGCGCCGACCCTCCAGCAAAAAGTTTGCTCCCGATGGGTCCTAGTGCCTCCGGAGCAGATCCCAATAGTGTGAATGAGTGGTGGAGACTTATGTCCAAGAAGATCACTGCTCTGAGCTCCAGAAGATTTGTGTGCAAGACTGGAGCCATGTTCCCTGAGCAGTGTGATACCCCAGGTGAGCTCCCCATCCTAGTAGTAAGGCATATGTGGTCAGTACTACTGAAGGAGCTTGTTACAGAAAAGGGACTCCTGCCCTGGGTTGTCCCTGTCTTGCCACCACTGTAGTGCTTGCAGCAAAGTGGCAGTTACTGGTATCAGTTTGGACAGGGAATCCCTCCTCTGGGACCAAAATGATCTCAGATGGAACTAGATGTCCCTCATCTGAAATCTGGCCCTGGGACTACTGCTGTGGTAGCAGCCATGTGACCCAGGAGCTGTAGGAAGTACCTTGCTGGGTGAGGAACCTGAAGATGGAAGGACTCTGCCAACTGGAATGGAGCGTCTACCCTTCCTGGAGGCAGAAAGGCCTTTGTCTGCATTGTGTCCAGCTCTGCTCCTATGAAATCTAGAATCTGAAGAAGTTTCAGAACTGATTTTTTGAGGTTCATCAGGAACCCCAAGGATTGGAGATTATCCTGTGTGAGGGTCAGGGCTTCCTCTACCTGTTGAGGGAGTGCCCCACTACCAGCCAGTCATCCAGGTAGGGATAAACCATGACTCCTTGCCTTCTCAAGTGAGCCACAACCACCGCCATGCACTTTGTGAAGACCCTTGGAGCAGATGTCAGTCCGAAGGGCATAGCCCTGAACTGAATGACCTGAGAGCAGTCTGAATCTTAGGTATTTTCTGTGAGATTGCCAGATGGGAATGTGAAAGTAATCATCCTTTAGATCTAGGGATGCTAGCCAATCCCCTTGTCTGAGAGTAGGTAAGATGATAGCCAGAGTGACCATCCTGAACTTTGGCTTTGTTAGGTGCTTGTTGAGGTATCTCAGATCAAGTATGGGCCACCACTCCCCATTTTTCTTCAGGGTTAAGAAGTACCTTGAGTACAATCCTTTTCCTTTGTGTTGAGAAGAAACAAGCTCCACTGCCCTGACTTGGAGTAGGATGGAAACCTCTGCCTCCAACAGAGCTGTTTCTGAGAGGGTGGCAGATTTGAAAGATCTTGTTCCTGTTTTTGGGAACAGTTTGAAAGTGAGAGCAAGACCCTGGCCTATTACCTCCAGGACCCACCTGTCTGAAGTGATGGACTGCCAGGCCTGAGGGTAATAAGCCATTCTGCCCCCTACTGGTAGTGGGGAGGCAGCCTGGACAGACACCTCAGGGTGTTTGTTTAGAGGGTGTAGTGGACTGAGAGGTGGAACCAGCATGGCCAGTGCCTCTTCTGCCTCTGAAGTAACCCCTGAGCTGTTAGTAGGAAGGGAAGGCTTGAGCCTGATCGAAAGGCCTGGGGTAAGGTCTGCCCCTGCCCCCTGTAGTCTGTTGCTTTTGAGGGGTGGCAATCTTTTCCTTGGCAGCTGCATTCTTGTAGGCTACCCTGTACTCATTCATGTTTTTCATATACGCCTCTGCCTGTTCCCCAAACAAGGAATTTTGTGTCAGGGGAAAATCCATGGCATTATTCTGCGTGTCTTGGAAGAGATTTGTACATCTCAGCTATGAAAACCTCCTGAGGGAAATGTCAGAAGCCACTGAACGGGAGGCTGTATCATTGTCATCCACTGCCATGTGAAATTGGCATTTGGATGACTGAACCTCTTTACTGACAAGCTCCTGTAAATCTGCTGCCAGCTCAGGAGGAGTCTTTTTACCTAACTGTCCCACTGACTCACAGAGGGACTTCTGGTATCTAGACACGTAGGCCATATAAGATGCCTGCCTGATACCCAGGGAGGCAGCCAGATACCCTTTCTTTGCTAAGGAATCAATTTTCCTTGAATCTTTATCAGGGGGTGAGAAGCAAGAGGGGTGCCAGCTTTCTCACAAGCTGCAGTTTGTACTACCCCCACATGACATGCAGTGGCTACTTAAAGATTCAGTGCCATTGCCAGCCAACACATATTTTCTATCCATTTTCTTGTCCACTGGTGTGACAGAACTTAGGGTCTGGAGGATTCTAGAGGTCTGTTTCTTGACAGACTTATGAACAGAAATCATAAGTCCCTGGGAGACAGGGAGATCCATCATCTCCTTATAGTCATTTTCCTCCTCCTCCTCCTCTTCCTCTCTAGATTCCTGGACAGACAACTGTAGTGTCTCTGCTACTTGCCTCATGAAAGCAAAGTGAGAGGTAGATTCTTTAGTAGGATGAGGGGGAGACTAATACTGAGGATGTTCAGGGGAGACCTCAGGCTCCACAGGTTCACCTATGTCATCATCCTCTTCATAATCCTCATACTCTGACTCATAAAACTTCTCTGGGTCCAGAGAACCTGAAGGAACTGAACCAACAGGCGTCTGAACTGAGGTAAGGGTTATCAGTCATTGAGTCGGTTCGCCCCAATGGGGTTGCAATGACTGGATGATGTGGACAGCTTTTGCGATTTCTTCAGCAGTTGGAGCTGCCAACGTCTGCTTATGTGGTTCTGAACTGCTTTTTCTCATCATTTTTGCAGGGCCTGTATCAGTGGTTGAATCTGAGGGTCTTTTCTCTGACGAGGTTTCACCCTGTTCTGAGGGCTTGGTCCCCGGTTCAACTAATATGTCTTTTGAACTGGACCGAACCTCATCGGAAGATTTCTCTACAATTCAATCCCACTGTTTACCCAAACATCTATTGAGAGTAGATTGAAGAAAATGTTTGTAAATTTCGTAGTCTGACTGCAGGTGGTCAAACCCTAGGCAGTACAGACACACTATGTGTGGATCAGCTTTAGCTAATTGCTGCCCGCACTCAGTGCAGTGTTGAAACCCAGTGGGACCATTTTTTTCTCTTGGATTTCAGTGACATAACCCTTCACAAAATTTAAAGCTTAACCGAAAGGCTTAGTTAGGCCCAGTTAAGCAAAGTCAATTAATATCCTTTGTCCGAAGTGGCTTAGTAAGGCCAGGAAAAGGAAAGATTCAATAAATGTATTTACCCATGGTGGCTTTAGTTAGGCTGGGTAAAAGAGAGACAGAGTTTTCTGCAGCAGATGGTTTAGCGCCTGCGTTAAAAACTGAGAAAACGTCTCAGTTTTTAGTCAAAACTTTGAACCAGATCCCCAACAAAATAATCAAACTTTTATCCGAGAAATGAAAATAAGATCTTTGGTTCCCTCCTGGTCGCGACGAACCATTCAGAAACCGAAAACTTACCCCAAAATGAAGTAAACCTAGATAGACTACCTGTAACCACAGGACAGAGATTTGAAAAACTAAAGAAATAAATGGTAGTTAGAAAAACCGTTGAAACTTTGAAATTCAACCAAAGCAGTTGAGGAGCAGTCTCCGAGGCGTCTTCACAAGCGAGTGGAATAAAGAATCTGATCAGTTACATAGAATGTACCGAGGACAGTGGTTTGAAAACCGAGCTCTAGCTCAACGTTCTATGCATTTGCATAGGATTTAACTCTTTTTCTCTCCGGGGCAGCTGAACCGGTCAGTCATACTGCATACTGTCAGAATACAGCAAGACTTCATGTTGTTTGAAACAGGACTTCAGTGTGTTGTTGTTATTTTGTTTTTATTTTCATAGAGTCCTTTTTTACTGGTTATCAACATGTTGGGGGGTTGGGTTGTTTTGCTTGAGTGTGTATGAAGGGAGGAGTTTTGAGTGTATGTGGGGGGGTAATTTAGTTTTGAGGAGTTGGAGGATGGGATTTTTTGTTGGGAGGGGCTGTGTTTGTGGGGGAGGGGTTGGGGTTGTGCTTACACATTTAAGTAGGCTTAAATTCAGGTACATGTCACAATAATTGCTACAGGGTGTTAGGACTCTTGGCTCACATACACAGTGAATATACACTTCTTTTCTTGTTATCTTTCCCGGGAGGGGGGGTTTAATTCCACTGGGGTTTTATTCTGATTCTTAAGTCTATTTCTGTTCATATAGTTAATTGATTATATTTACTGGTTAGGGTCAATAAATCACTGTGGGCAGACCCTCACAAACTCCCTATTTCACACTTCCATGGTTCTATGTTGCGCAAAGTCATGCAAAACTGCGCAATGCTGCGCAAAGTTGTGCCACATCACGTAAACTCACTTTGCGCAGCGCTAACCACCAGTAACAATAAAAAAAATAAAACATGGGGAAGTGTGCAGAGAACTTGGATTTTATATACATCCTCGGTGTGTGATGCCAAGATAAACCCCTCAGGCTTCGCCCTCGGGGTTTATGGGACATCACATACCTTGGGTATGGCAAAAGATCCTCATTAACCACACTTCCCCATGCATTATTTTATATATATATATATATATATACACACTGACTCATTATTGAACTATGAACATTTTAAAATGCATGATTTCATTTACTAGGTGGTCCTTGGGAGATTTATTTTTCTATTTGGCGATAATACTGACAATTGATATTATCTTGTAAAAAATATTGTTACAGCACTGTAGGGTTTTAATGTTTATGGATTGTGTTAACTGGTTGTGAGTATATGGCTGGCCCACTGGTGCAGCGGTTGGATTTCTGTTTGCGACCCGGAAACCAGAGAGCCAGCCAAGGGAAAAGGAGTGGGTGTCCTCTGGACTGCTCTCCTTCTCCAGGGGGAAGGAGGAATAGAGCATCTGATGCTCGAGGGACCCCTGGTGGAGGATGGAGGAACCACGAGCAACCGGCACCGACATGTGGGAAGGGGTGGGACAGATGCTGGACATCAGTGCATGCCCCCACCCCTAGTGTGGTCCAAGGGGAAAAGCGCTGCCAGCTGTCCTTGATGAAGCCCGCCCTTGGCTTCAGTCAGCTCTCAGGCTGGCTCCCTGACCTATCCGATGGATGCGGCACTTAAGGGGAGGGTGCTGCAACCCCGCCCTGGGGAGCAAGCCAGGGGGTATCAGGGAGTCACGGCTAAATGTGAGAGTAGAAGCCGTAGGGTCCATGACCAGTCTGAGGTACTAGGCAGTCGATGGCAGGGGGTAAAGTACAATAAATAATGATAATATTCATAATAAAAAAAAAAACTGGTTGCGAGTATAGTTTAGAAAACATCTCTGGATACGTTTAATTCTGCATGAATGTTTTAAACAGTTGTTCATACTAGGTACATTTTTATGTTGGCTTGCAGGCTTGCAAGCAGCTTCTTGCGGTAGTACCACATTTCAGAGGTGTGTCAGTGTTGTGGCCAATGCAGGGAACACTTTAATGGCTGCGTACCTTAGCCACCAATCAGTGAACATGCTAGTTATGACAGCAGTTTCAAAGAAAGCCATGGAATTGAAAGGAATCTACTGCTCCAATGAGGTGCAGTTTCCTCATTGCAGTGGCAGATAACAAGACTCCGGCTATGCGCATTACAGTGCACGTTAATGCGCATGGGCCAGAGTTACCAGCAGAGTTTCAGTGTGCCTTTCCTAGTGAAATATTTCAATAAGTAAAATAGCCGTGGCGCGGCTTTCCACAATGACGGCTCCTGTTGCCCAACACACACTCCCCGGAAAGCCAACATCGCGGTGCCCAATCCCCATATCAGCATGTCTCTTCCATTATGTGGCACACTGGGAGCCCACCCCAGTGTGCTGAAACATGGTGGCTCCTGCTACCTACCACACAGTCTCACAAAGCCGACATCAGGGGTGCCCAATCCCCGTGTCAGCATGTATCCCCCCCCATTAATGTGACACACTGGGAGCCCACCCCAGTGTGTTGAAATAATTGTTTCCAACACCGGGATGCCCACTCCCAGTGTTGGATGCGCTGCCCCCCAACCTGTCTATGTTCTTTGCCAACAATGGGGTGCCTAATCCCCGTGTTGACAATGGCATGCGCCCCCCCATTGGGGCACACTGGGAGCCCACCCCAGTGTGCCTAAATGTTTTTTTTAAATTGTTGTCCCCCTGTAAAATAGAAAAACTGCCCCCCATAGTCTTTTTATTTGACTTAACCTGTAAAACAGAAAATGATCTCTTGTGGTCTCCCCTGTCCCCCTCCCCATCCAGCACCCTCCTTCTGTGCACCCACCTCCCTGCACCCCCCACCCCATACTTACCTCTGGAGGTCGGGAGCAGTGATCTTCTGTGGCGCGGGACACATCTGCCCTCTTTAAAGGCCAACCGCAAACTGAAGAAATGACGGTAAGCTTTATAATGGGTCAATGTGGGGTTTCAACTTAGGTTGATATCTCAGCCATTTTTTGAAATTTTGGCCCCAAATTTTCAACATGGGGTTCTTGGGACCCCACCTCATGAACATGTCACTGTTATTTCGTTACTCAGTCCCAAAAGGTGATTTCGTGGTTGCTGTGCGGAATCACCTTTTGGGACAGATTAATTAAACAACAGTGCCACTGTTCATGAGGGGAGGTCCCAAAAAGCCCATGTTGCAAATTTGGTAGAAAAATTCAAAACAATGACTGTGTTACGAGCATGTATTGCATAGTTTCTACGCACGCTTGTAACTTCATCAATTTTTTATGTTTCCACTCCAGATTTTCAACACTGTCATTTCTCCATATCTCCTTATGAACAGTACAGCTGTAATTTTTCACATCCTGCCCGAAAGATGTTTTTATACCTGTGGTGCGGAATGGTGTGGTTGCTGTGAGAAATCAACTTTTGGGACAGAGTAACAAAATCACAGTGCAACTGTTCATGAGGAGAGGTCCAAAAATGCCCATGTTGAAAATCTGGTGAAAAAAATTCACCAAAATGATTGGGTTACAGGTGTGCGTTGCGCAGTTTCTACGCACCTCATAACTTCGCTCATTTTTCATATTTTCACTCCAGATTTTCAACATTGCCATATTTTCACACCACCTCATGAACAGTGTAGCTGTGATTGTTCACATCCTGCCCAAAATGTGTTTTCGCACTTGTGGCGCCAAATGGTGCAGTCGCTGTGCAAAATCACCTTTTGAGTAACGAACTGCTTCTGCCATTGTTTATGAGGTGGGGTGACAAAAAGCCAATGTTGAAAATTTGGAGTGAAAATATAAACAAACACCTAGGTGTTAGGGTTTCTAACCATAACGCCCCACCCTGTAGAGACTGACAGGCATTGGGTTGCAACTTGGGATGGTCGGCTATAATGCCCATGCCATTCCACCCCACCCTACAGCCAGTGACAGGCATTGAGGTGTGCCTTGGAGTCTTCGGACACAAAGTTCACCCCATTCTCCTATACTGCACCCATCTCAGCATATTTCCTTATGGAATGGGATGAGCATAAGGCCTGAAGACCCCAAGGCACACCGTGACACCTGTCAGTGTCTGCAAGGTAGGGTGAGGTGAAATGGCCTGAGTGTTATGGCTGACGACCCCAGGGCACACCACCAATGCCTGTCACTCTCCACAGGGTGGGAGTGGGGTTGGCGTCAGTTCAGTACTTCACTGCCATTCCGATTATGCATCTCTCTAACTCCTGCACTACCAATGCATATGCCAACAAGCCAACATTCGGCACTGACAAATGCTTGTTCTCATTCCCTCTTATTTTCTTACATTAATTTCTGTTGTACAGTTCTTATCATACAATACTATCAAGTTTTAACTTGGACATTTGTGGTATTAAATCTAAAGGTCTTGCTTTTAATTTTGAATGCATTCTCATAACACACTCATTCATTTATTGTTTCAGTTAGAGGTTTTGTCTACTTGAGTGTTAAGCTTATTTAATTTGGATGTCATTTGACCTTGAAAAGATTTTTAGTAGTAGCAAGCGAATGGAATGCTATTCATTCCATTTAAATCTGTGATTTTTTTAAAATAGGTACTTTAAACCAATGAGAATATTTTTGCATTTTTTTATGTATGATCTGGGTGTGAATAGAATGTGACTCTCTGAACAACCGTCATAAGTCTCTGAAAAAGGACTTGGTTGGTCAGAAAGCTTAGACATTGTTTTCTTTTTGTAACCTCTATGTTGGTCTAATAAAAGGTATCAAACCATTTGATTCTGTACCATGAAACTGTGTACAGAGAACTACCTTATGTTTATGAAAAACAGTATATGGAAGATCTGTGACTAAAGCATCGATTTCAGATACTATGCATGCAGAGGAGACAAGCCCGAAGAAATGCAGCTTTTCAAGTTAGAAACTTCAAGTCACAAGTCACAATAGGCTCAAAGAGCTTGCGAGTGAGCATATCCAGCACTAGTCTGATATCCCAGGGAACTACCAGCTTCCTGATGGAAAGCTCTGTATATAGAATTCCTCAAGGAACCTCTTTAATAGTGGCAGCTGTGCCAAAGAGAGGGTACCTACAGGTTTGTGGTGTGCTGATGTAGTACCTAGGTGGACCTTAACTGTGGAATACTTGGAGACCAGCATCAAAAAGGTTCAGTTAATACTCCATTACCTTGTTGTGGGGACACCTGAAAGAGTCCATGGGGTGGCCCCGTGCACCACCAATTTAAACAACACTCTCTGATTGAATGCATACAGAAATAGATCTTGCCAAGGCAGTCTAAATGCACCCTGACAAAAAATGCCATGTCCTGGATTTCTGGAGCAGAATTGAGCCAGTTCAGCATTGAGTGGGGATGTGAAAAGGTCCACATCTGTGGTGCTTCACTTGGCTAACAGCAATCTCATGATGTCTACTGCTAGTGACCACTCATGAGGATCTGCCTCTGTTTGACTTAATTCATCTGCCAGCCTGTTCTGGACCCCTGGCAGATAGATTGCTTGGAGCAAGATCCCCTGCTCCAGGCACCATTCCCACACTCTCACAGCCTCCCTGCAGAGAGGGTAAGAGTATGCTCCTCCTTATTTGTTGATATAATACATGACAGACTTTTCATCTGTCTGAAGGAGGATTGTTTTGTGGCTCACTATGTCCACTAAGACTTTTGGATTGTACAAAATTGCCTGCATCTCCAACACATTCATGTGGAGATGAGATTATGACAGATCGCACATTGCAACTGACTCAAAGGGCTTGCAAGTGAATATATCTAAAACAAAGTTGATGCCCTAGGATGCTACTGGCTTCCTGGTGTGAAGGCTTGTGTGTAGAATGTCCTTGAGGAACCTCTTGAACACTAATAATCATGCCAGGTAGAGAGTACTAACAGCCTTGTGGTATGCTGAAATAGTACACTGGTGGATCTTTACTTTGGAGTACTGCAAACCAGAATCATAAAGTTCCAGCAAGTACTCCAGAACTTGATCAGGACATCTGAAGGGTTCCATGTGGGTTTTGGAACACCAGATGGAAAATATTTTCCATTTGGCTGTGTACATCTTCCCAGTGGAAGGCTTGAGTGAAGCCAAAAGTATTTTAGAGATCTTCTGAGATACCTTGTGCTTGTTCAATTCTACCTCTTCAGGAGCCTGGGCTGAAGGTGAAGGCAGCACAGGTTGGGATGAACCAGCTGACCCTGAGTCAGTAAGTTTGTCCTAAGAGGTAGAGCCCTGAGCTTGCTGACTGAAAGTCTAACAGAAGAAACAGCAAAGGGCCACTAGAATAATCTTGCCCATCATGCACCTCCATTTTGAGCAATACTCTGAATGAGAGGGATTGGAGGGAATGCATACAGAAAGAGATTTTGCCATGACAGTCTGACAGTCTGAATGCATCCTGACAGAAAGCGCCATGTCCTGGATTTCTGGAGCAGAATTGAGGCAGTTTGGCATTGAGTGGGAATGCAAAAAGGTCCACATCTGGGGTACCCCACTTGTTGAATAGTGATCTCATGTCTGGAGCTAATGACCACTCATGAGGATCAACGTCTCTGACTGAGCATGTCTGCCTGAATGTTCTGGACTCCTGGCAGATACATTACTTGAAGCAGGATTCCTTGCTCTGGGCAACATTCCCATACTCTCATCACCTCTCTGGAGAGTGGGTAAGATACATAGAAATTGTCAGCAGACAAGGACCACTAGGACCGCTAGGCCCATCTAGTCTGCCCACAAGCCCTATACTTGTATGCAGTCACTGACCCTAAGTGATCAATGGCTTTTCATCACTCCCTCCCCACCCAGTGTTCCCTTGTGTCTGTTCCAGGCATGTTTAAACCCCTCCATTGTGCTTGCCCCCACCATCTCTTGTGGCAGACTGTTCCAAGCATCCACCACCCACTCTGTGTAGAAAAAGTTCCTCACGTTACCTCTTAATCTACCCCCCTTCAATTTCATATTGTATCCCCTTGTTCTGATATCTTTTCTACATTGGAAAATGTATGGAGCACAGGACAGGGTACTGGAGTCATAGGGATTTTAGGGCCAGTTTAGGGAATCAAGTACCTCGCAGTGGTGGCGCCTCAGGTGGGATTTGGATACAAACTGAGCTATCTTGTTGTAGAGTATTTGCATCCTGCCCAGTTCATTCCCAGTAAGTGACTGTATGACTGGGGCAGTATAGGTAAGCTTGGGTAGTAGGATGCTGTTTGTGATTGCTACCCTGGTTTCTGGGATGAGTTGTGAATTCAGCCTATAAAGTAGACCTAGCTTTTCATGTATTGCTCTGGTGATGTGGTCTACATGGCATTTGAAGGTAATGCCTTGGTCAAGAACGAGGCCCAGGTACCCGAAAGAGCTCATGACTTCAATGGGCATACCTGATGAGGATTGCATGAGGAGCAATAGGGTTCTAGATTTATACAGCATGGCTTTAGTCTTTTATCATTTAGCAGCAGTCTGTTGGCCAGCAACTACCTTTCAAGGGTTGCAAAATCCTCCTGCAGCTGAGGCCCAAGGGCCGGTGTGCTGTCTGCAGTTCTGTACAGTACAGCATCATCAGTGTATTATATAACTGAGCTACCCCCACAGTTATCGCTGAGGTCATTTACGAATAAGGAAAACAGGAGGGGCTCCAAGATGGAGCCTTGGGGTACACCCTCCTTAATAGGTAGTCATTCTGATATGGATCCTTTCCACTTGACCTGTTGGGCACGTTGAGATAGATAACTCTCAAACCAGGTCAGAGAGTGGTGGTCTAGACTAGTGAACTTTAACTTATCTAGCAGAAGGCTATGAGCTACCAAATTAAAGGCCTTTGTTAGATTGATGAATATGGCACCAGTGGCAGTACCATTGTCAAGGGCCTTGAGGATGTCAGCAGTGAATTTTATTAGTGCAGTGTCAGTTCCATGCTTTCGCTTGAATCTATGCTGGTTGGGTGCCAGCAGCTGGTTCGTTTCCAGATAGTCTCTTACTTGATTATAGACGAGTCTCTCCTGTATCTTGGACAGGATACAGAGTAGCGAGACTGGCCTATAGTTTCCGATAGGTTCCTTGGGACCTCCTTTGTGGATTGGAACTTCATGAGCTTCTTTCCATTTTGCCGGGACAACTCCCTCTAATAGGGACCTGTTGATTAACCAGGTGATAGGAAAGGAAATGGCAGGGGCAGCATCTTTTAGTAATCTGGGGAGCAATCCATCTGGTCCTGCAGAACCTCTGACCTTAATTTTCTTCAGTAATGGGAGCACATCTGACCTCTTTACCTTTTTTAAGTGGAATTCCGGGTGCTGTATTTCTGGGCTGGGGTGACAGGGACGGTCAGAGGCAAGAGGAGGGAAGTTAGCTTTGTACTCTTCTAGATCAGTCTAAAGGCTGTTGAAAGCACTGGATGCCTCTTGGTTGTCAGCAATGGTTTGCCCATTGGAGACAACTGGTCCTTGCCATGGTTTGCTATTTCCTTTCATCAGACCGTTGATCTACTGCCAAAAGCATTTGGGGTCAGTCAGGTTTACCTGCTGGATGTTTTTAATGTAATCATGCTTTGCAGAGCTTGCAAATTTTTTGCACTGGCTTCTCAATGCCTGGTATGCTACCCAGTCTGGGGATGTGCCGGACTTCTTGTAGGTCACCCAGACCTTATCCCGCTTCTTCATAAGTGTCTTAAGCTCAGGTGTGATCCATTTGTAGCATTGCCCTTTGTCCCTGAGCTTCCTCAGTGGTGCGTGCTTATTGGCCACTGACATAAAGCAGTTCTGGAAGTATTCTAGTGCTTCATCTATGGTTGGGAGGTGCAGGATGGAGCTCCAGTCCAGGTTGGTTAGATAGGACTGGAAGGCGATAGCAGAGAATTTAGAGAAGTCCCTTGCCACAAAGATCTGGGGTGGAATTTTGGGAGATCGATTCTTCCATATGCAGAATATGGGAGAGTGATCGCTCAAAGCATCCAAGAGAGTGCCCACTGCCTGTATGTTGAGGGGGTTGGTGACAAGCGACCAGTCAATAGTTGAGTGATTGCCCATTTTGTATTGTGTCTTGTGGGTTCGGTGATGATCTGGGTGAGATGTGCGTCAAGCAGCAAAGTGCCATACCCTTGTCCTGAGTCAGCTGCCCAGGGAAGATTAAAGTCTCCCAGGAGGAGTAACTTGGAGGGGGAATGGTCAGCCAGCATCTTGGTTACTGCCCCTAGTGCTTGATTGGCTACTTTGGGATGGTTGTATAGGCCCCCTAGTACAGGGACGTGGCATTGCCAAGTGTTATCTTGACAAATATTGTTTCACTGATAGTGCAGACTATAGGGGGTAGGGAGGTAAGAGAAGCATAGGGGGTATCCCTTGTGTAGATGAGTACTCCTCCCCCTTTCTTACCTTCCTTGTCTTTCCTATGGGCACAGTGGCCTAGGACATCTATTTCATGTGTTAGAATGTTTGGTTTGAGCCAAGTTTCAGACACTATGAGTATGTCCAGCTTATACACATCCACCCAGTTCTGGACCTCATGGATCTTAGGTCACAGGCTACATATATTCATGTGCACTATTCATAGTCCCTTGGGGATTACCCAGTTAAGGTCATGAGGGGAGCCAATAGTTAAGTTTACTATGGGGGGACCTGTTTTTTTTTTTAATGTCCTCCGAGAGGAGGATTAGTAGAAGGAAGATCAGTCATAGCACATTTCGCAAGGATTGGGTTAGGTTCCTGTTGTCACTAGCATTGGAGTTGTGTGTCATTAGGTAGCAGGTGCCTTTTTGAGTTAGACCATGCACTATTATTAATGAGCCATTGACCATTGTCTCAGGGGGGTAGTGCAGGTCTAGGTACATTTTGTCTAATGGTCCCCTGTGAGGATCGAATCCTTCATCCTTGCCTTTGAGGTAATCCACTTGTAGGACATCTTTGGGATAAAGGAAGGATGTATTAATTTAAATTCAACCTTGTCTTTATTAGTAAAAACTGAATATTAATATAAAGTAAATAGTCTGAAAGGAGGTTTGAAACACAGTGTTGTTCAGCCTTCCAACACCGAGAATTACCTTACAGTGTATTGTGTGTGCAGGTATCCTCCCAGTTGCCCTCAGTGACCACCGCATGGTCTAGTGAATGCGCAAGATCCAACTCCCTAAAGCTGCCCCTAGTGCTCTGCGGTATCATTTTCTGATTTCTGCAGCAGGACTCCTAGGGCCCGATTCCAGAATGGTTACGCATGGCGTAAGGTGTCTTGTGCCAAAACAAGGGTGCAAGTAGCATCTGCTACAAGTTCTGACATTGGAATCTAAAAAGGCAGCCATGCGACATGTCACAGGAGGTGGACTTATGCTACCTGTTTGCCCAGTGGCATGCCGGAAGGGGGGGGGTTTATAGCAGCATATGCACCCTATTCCAAAAGGGGAGCTGCCACAACCCCAAATCTCTATTCCGAAAGGTCCTGGGATGGACATCTGGCACAGTACAGTCAGACTAGCTGTGAGCTGGCATACCCATACTCTGCCAGCTGCTGTGCCTGAGAAAGTGACGCCTCCCACTCAGCTCCAACCCTGCACAAGGCAGTAGAACACCTCCCCTCTCACTGTGCATGTTAGGAGCCACCACCTGACCCCAATCCCCGGCAGTCCTGGAGGTGCCCCAGCTCAATCCCTGGTGATGTGGTGCGGTGCCAACCCCCTCCCTTGCTGGTGTAACTCTGCCAATCCCCCCCCTGCATGGCCCACCAGGGCTTACAGGCTCATGTCGGGCTTGGGGCTGGGTGGTGGCTGCACCCTGTTGGTGAGCATGTCTGCGGTCTGTGGCATCCTGTTTAGGTGCACCCTTCCTTTGGCACACCGCTTTGGATGCTGCAACTTGCAGGATGTAGCAGCAGGAACCCTGCCCATACTAGAATAGGGCTCAGGGTTAATGTCACACTGGCAAATGTCACAAGTAGCCTTTGGTGGCGACTTGCGACATGCCTTCCGGAATTGGGCCCCTAGACTTCTGCGGCAGCATTTTCTGATTTATGCAGCATGATTTATTCATTTCTGTGGCAGAATGCAGTCTTGTCATTGGCTAAAATATGATGTGATGTCACTGCTGACATCACATGCCCAGCATAGAGGAGGGGCTTCAAGATAAACAAGATGGGTAAGGAAGCCTGGTACTATGAAAAAATTGTGTATTTGAATGAAAATTTACCAAAAAGGAAAAATTACTCACCTTAGTAATGTTGTTTCTTCTAAAAGAGTCTTGCTGTATTCTGACAATAGCAGAAAGTCCCAACCTTCGAACTGCCCCGGAGATGAAAGAGTTAACTTTCCATGCCAGGCATGGAACGCTGAGCTCGAGCTCGGTTGAGACTCTGTCTGTTGCTGTTTGAACTCAAACCGTCAGATCTTTACGAGCTAAACTCACTGAGGTCCTGTGTGGAAGCTGTAAACCTACACTAGCCAACTGGCTACTAAACACAATAACAACTTTTTTGGCTCCCAAATAAGACTCAGTCAGAAACCCAAAAATGAAACAAACACACACCCACTCACCCAAAGAAAGAGGGTGATAATAAAAAGGTGGGCACCTCCTGAGTGCCAACACTGCTGCCCACCCACATCCCAAAACAAAGGTTCTGAGAGGGGAAGGCAGGGAGGTCAGAATACAGCAAGACTCCATTAGAAGAAACAACATTACTAAGGTGAGTAATTTTTTCTTCAAACAACATGAAGTCTTGCTGTATTCTGACAATAGCAGACTACCAAGCAGTACCTCCAGGGAGGAGGGACAGAACCTACTTTGGAAATAGGCTCTGAAGTACTGCTGTGCCAAACCGAGCATCATAGGAATATCCCTGGCAGCAATATATATAATAAAAATATTTTTTGGTCCCAAAACAAAGACTCAAGTCAGGAAATCCAAAAAATAAAACAAAACACAACACCCACACACCCAAACTAAAGGGGTGAGAAAAGAAGGGGTGGGGACACCTCCTGAGTGCCAACACTGCTACTGCCCACCCACATCCCAAAAACCAAGGTTCTGAGAGGGGAGGCGGGGGGGAGGTCAGAATACAGCAAGACTCCATTAGAAGAAACAACATTACTAAGGTGAGTAATTTTTCTTCAAACAACATGAAGTCTTGCTGTATTCTATTTATATTACAGACTACCAAGCAGTACCTCCATGGAGGAGGGACAGAACCTACTTAGGAAATAGGCTCTGAAGCTCAGCTGTGCCAAACCGAGCATCACTCCTAGCCTGGATATCCAGAGAGTAATGCTTGGTAAAAATGTGAACTGTTTTCCAGGTAGCTGCTTGACATATCTCTAAGATAGGAATATCCCTGGCAGCAGTCAGGGAAGCAGCTGTACCTCTAGTAGAGTAAGCCCTCAGGCCTGAGAGTGGAACCTTACCTAGTTTTTCATAGCAAAATTGAATGCAAGAGACAATCCACCTGGCAATGGATCTTTTAGTGGCAGGTTTTCCTTTACCAACCTCACCATAAGTGAGGAACAGTTGGAGGGGGTCAAACCTGTGACCCTTGTTATGTTCTATGTGGTAGCTAAGGGCTCTTTTCACATCTAAACTGTGCAGCCTCCTCTCACCAGAGGAGGAATGGTCAGTGAAGTACACAGAAAGAGACATAGATTGGTTAAGGTGGAAGTCTGAAACCACCTTAGGTAAAAACTTCCTGTTAGTCCTGAGGATCACCTTATCTCTATGGAAAGAGATAAAATCAGGCTCCACTGACAGAGCTTGTAACTCACTTATGCGCCTGGCAGAAGTGATGGCCACCAGGAACACAGTTTTCCAAGTCAAGTACTTAAGCTCTGCTGAGGACAAAGGGTCAAAAGGGGGTTGCATAAGTTGAGCAATGCAAACATTAAGGTCCCAAGCAGGGGCAGGGTCCCTGAATGGCAGATTGGTATGAAGCAATCCCTTGAAAAACTTGGAGAATACAGGGTGAGCTGAAAGGAAAGAGGGCTTACCTGCTGAAATAAAAGCAGAGCCAGCTGCCAGATGCACCTTTAGTGTAGCTGGTCTGAGTCCCATGCTATTCAGATGGACCATATAGTCAAGGACTGTGGGCAGATCAGCAGACTCTGGGGAAATATGCTTCCCAGAGCACCATATGGGAAATCTTTTCCACTTGGAATTATAAGTAGTTCTGGTGGAAGGCTTCCTGGAAGCCTTTAGAATATCCATAACACCTTGGGAGAGGTGTAAATCAGCAAACTCTAACTCTTCAAGAGCCAGGCCTTGAGATTGAGAGATTTGAGATTCGGGTACCAAACCCTCCCTGAGAACAGGTTAACAGGTTGTAATTCCTGGGAACAGACAGGGGAAGGTGGACTGCTAAGGACAATAGGAGAGGGTACCAGGGCTGTCTGGCCCAGTCTGGAGCAATCAGGATCACCTTGCAGGGTTGAGACCTGATTTTGACTAGCACTTTGAACAGGAGAGGGAAGGGGGGAAGCATACAGGAACTTCCCTTCCCAACTAAGAACCAAGGCATCCAGGGGGACTGAGCCCAACACTGGGGGCCTGCAGCAAAACAGGAGAAGTTGGTGATTGTCTGGGGCTGCAAAAAGATCTATCTGTGAGGTGCCCCATCTGGAGAATATCACCTCCAAAACCAGGGGATCCAGTGACCATTCGTGATGGCCCTGAGATATCCTGCTGAGAGCATCTGCCAGGACATTGTCCTTGCCTGGGAGGTGTACTGCTGTGAGGGAAGTGTTCAGGGAATAGGCCAGAGACCACAACTTCAATGCTTCTGTGCACAAGGCCGTAGACCGAGTGCCCCCTTGCTTGTTGATATACCACGTTGTGGTGGTATTGTCTGTTCTGATCTGAACAAATTTGTTCTGAACAGACTTGGAAAAGGCTTGAAGTGCTAGAAACACTGCTCTGAGTTCCAACAGATTGATGTGAAGCAGAGATTCCTGAGGGGACCACAACCCTTGGGTGGTCAGGTCTCCCAAGTGGGCCCCCCACCCTAAGAGGGAGGCATCTGTAGTAAGGATTAAAGAGTGAGACTGAGTGACAAAAGGAACTTCCTGTCTTAGATTATTCTGATCCTGCCACTACTGCAAGGCCTGGATCAGGGTTCGAGTCACTGGTATCAGTTTGGTCAGAGGGTCCTTTTTCTGAGACCAAAAGGCTCTCTAGTGGAACTGAATGTCCCTCATCTGAAATCTTGCTCCCTGCACCACTGCTGTAGAAGCAGCCATGTGCCCTAGGAGCTGCAGAAAATGCCTTGCTGGACGAGACACCTGTAGGGTGAATGAAGAGGCCAGTGTGATAAGGGTCCTTGCCTTGTCCAGGGGAAGGAAGGCTCTGGCCTTCTCTGTATCTAGCTCTGTGCCTATGAAGGTGAGGAGCTGAACAGGCTCTAGAACTGCCTTTGAAAGATTCAGAAGGAAACCTAGAGAGGTGAGCAGTTGCTGAGTTATCTGTAGGTGTAACTTGATTTGGTCTGGAGACTGGCCTACTATGAGCCAGTCATCCAGGTATGGAAAGATGGCAATCCTTTGCCTTCTTAGAGAAGCAACTACTACTGCCAGGCATTTTGTGAACACCCTTGGAGCAGAGGTTAGGCCGAAGGGCATTGTTCTGAATTGGTAATGGCCTGAGGGCAGCTTGAACCTGAGGTACTTTCGATGGGAGCTTCTAATGAGAATATGGAAATAGGCATCCTTGAGGTCCAGGGAGACTAGCCAGTCCCCTGGCCTTAGAGAGGGTAGAATTATTCCCAGAGTCACCATTTTGAATTTTGGTTTTAAAAGGTGCTTGTTTAAGTATCTGAGATCCAGGATGGCCACCATTCTCCTGTCTTTTGGGAGTAAGGAAGTACCTGAGTACAATCCTTTGCCTTGGTGTAGAGGTGGAACCTTTCCACAGCTCTGAGAGCCAGGAGGAAGAGACCTCTGCCTCTAGGACAAGTGCCTCTGAGGTTTGCAGGTGGAAAGGATCTGGTTCTCAGCTTTGGAAATTTTTGAAGCTGAGAACCAATCCCTGGCTTACTTCCTTCAGGACCCATTTGTCTGATGTTATAGACTTCCAGTCCTGGACAAGTAAGCCAGCCTGCCCCTACAGGTGGTGGAGAATCAGCCCTGGCAACCCATCAGGGTGCCTGTTTGGCAAGGGTTTAGGCTGAGGGGTGGAAGCAGGTCTGCTTGTACCTTCTGCCTCTCCCTCTAAAGAACCCCCTCTGAGCATGAGGCAGAAGAGGAGCCTGGAGGCTTGTAGAAAGGCCTATAGAAAAGGCCGCACTACCCCTGGGAGTGCTGCCTCTGAGGGTGGCTTGCCTTTCCTTGGCCTGGGCACTCCTATAGGTGGTCCTGTATTCATCCATTTTCTTCATGTAATTCTCTGTTTGCTCCCCAAACAGAGAATTACCCACAACAGGAAAATCCATGGCCTTAGCCTGGGTATCCTGCGACAGGCTAGTACATCTGAGCCAAGCCATTCTGCAAAGTGCCACAGATGTAGCCATGACTCTAGATGAAACATCATTGGAGTCCTCTGCAGCATGGAATTGCACCTTGGATGCCTCAATACCATCAGCAGCCACCTGCTCCAGCTCCTTGGCAAGCTGGCCAGGGACCTGTTTTGCTAAAGCCATGACAGTGTCCCATCTGGATTTCTGATACCTAGCTGTATAGGCCATATAATTGGCCTGCCTGAGTCCCAAGGATGCTGCCATGTACTGTTTCTTTGCCATGGCATCAATTCTCCTGGAGTCCTTGTCTGGGGGGTGTGAAGCCAAGGGAACATTAGCCTTATCACAGGCTGCAGCCTGCACTACCCCAACATGGCTGCATTGTTGTGTAAGGAACTCCGTATCTGAGCCTGACAGAGTATACCTTTTGTCCATTCTTTTATCCACAGGAGGTATAGTATTAGGAGTCTTTAAAATCTTAAATGTCTGTTTCCCAAAAGATTTGTGTAAGGGAATAGACAGCCTCCTAGACTCTGGGATATCCATCATTTCCACATAGTCAGGCTCTTTCTGGTCATCCACAGCTTCTTCCATAGGAAGCTGAAGGGTTTCAGCCACTTTCTTATAAAACATGAAATGGGAGGGGGACTCAGAAAGCCTAGGAGGAGACACTCCTGAAGGTCTGTCTGGGGAGATGTCCGGGTCAATGGGCACATCCAGACTTTCAAAACCACATTCACTTTCCTCATACTCCTCTTCCTCCTCCTCCGGTTCATAATATTCCTCTAAATCATAATCTTGAACCGGTGGAACCGGCCCAACCGAGCACCTTCCTGATGGTGCCGGTTCGGTCGGAACCGGGGAAAGCGACTGCACAATTTTTATCACTTTGGCTATTTCATCAGTAGTTGGAGAAGAATCTTTTGGATCCACACCAGCTGATTTTTCCCTTCTTATTCTCTTAGCCGGAACCGACTCCTTGGAATCGGTTCTCCTTTTGCCCTAAGAAGTTTCACCCTGGTCAGAGGGCACTCCTTCTGGTTCGGTTTGAACCGAACCGGGCTGGCCATCCGGGTCAGCAGACTTTTTGGCCTCCCTTTCCCTGAGCCTACCAACTCTCTTCTCTAGGATAGCTGCAGGAAAATTTTTACAAATCTGGCAGTCTGCATTGAGGTGGTCAAACCCCAGACAATAACACAGGTGGTGGGGTCAGCCTTGTCAAAGACTTCCCCACACACTACAGTGTTGAAACCAGTGGGCCGGTTTTCTTTTGGGTTTCTCAGACATGGTGCCAGTCCTAACAAAACTTACCCTTTTTAATGGCAATCCATAAGCAAGACACTCTTATCGGTTCCTGACCGTGTGTTACGGGTCATGGAAAAAATCGTAATAAAATCCGTTCTTTTTAGAACCGATAAGAACCGGTAACCACACTCTAAAAGTAGAAATTAAGATTTTTTAACCACTTGATCGGTTCAAACCGAACCGATGAACTGTTTACAAGTTCCACACAGAATAGAAAACAATATAAACCTATCTAGTACTCACGAATACCACAGACAGAGACTGAACTGACAGGTTGCGGTTTAAATTCGGTCGAAAACTGAGAAAAGCGGTACTTTAACCGACAAATTGAACTGAGCAAAGGAGAAATCTCCGGAGCGACAGTTCAGTGAAGTGGAGTAAAGAATCTGACGGTTTGAGTTCAAACAGCAACAGACAGAGTCTCAACCGAGCTCGAGCTCAGCGTTCCATGCCTGGCATGGAAAGTTAACTCTTTCATCTCCGGGGCAGTTCGAAGGTTGGGACTCACTGCTATTGTCAGAATACAGCAAGACTTCATGTTGTTTGAACAATGAATTCTGCGGCACTATATATATTCTGTGGCATGATGCAAATTCTACGGAAAATTCCACAACTGCAGAATCGCAGAATTCCAGGGGCACTGCCCTAATGTCATCCTTCTCTGGTCCTTCAGGTTGCTGGATTTGTCCTCCCTCCTTGTCGACCTATGTGTTAGTTACTGGTCCCATATCTCAGCAGCCTCCTACATCAGTTCTGCCCTCTAAATCCTTCCAGTCCAGATTCATTGCTGTCTGCAATCGCCATGCCCCCTTTAGGAAAGTCAGAGTGCATGGTTCCCACCTTCCTTGGATCTCTGCAGAGCTGCTGACTTGCCTTCATTCCACAGACCTAGCCTAGTCATTTTACAAGATCACTGGCTCCCCTGCTTCCCTGACCAATTATGGAACACTTCACATCGCAGGTACCAAAGCCACCAGGCTTGTGGAATCCAAGTATTTTGCCCAGGACAGGATACCCTACATGGGACCCATGAATGAGCAAGGGGAAAGAACTGAGAAAGGGCCACACAACTGTGCTTGAAGTGCTAGTCAGAAAAGCACAACTGGTGGCAAAACCAAGCGATACAGGCTTAGCAGAACCCATGGAAAAGAGATAGCGGGGGTAACTGCAGCACACAGAGGCTGGTGACAAAAAGCTGTCAGTCAAAAGTGATCTAGGACCTTAACCAGAGAGATTGTAATGTTTAACAGGTAATGCAGAACCTTGCTGGTTTCTCAACATGACAGACATATTACTTCCTCGCTGTCTGCAAAATATAGTTCCTTTTTCTGATTCCCATACAGATCAGTAGACTGTCAGGGGAAAACCATCCCCAGCAAATGCATGTCTCAGTTCACTTTGGTATACTTTTTCCAGTTGCAGCGAGTCAATGTCCAGATGCAAAGCTTGGGGAGCTACATTTGTAGAACATGGCTACATGTCAATTCGCTCCAGACAATTTGCTCTCAGTCAAGTTGTTCCTGCGACAATAGAGTCCTTGACAAATGTATTCCCTGACAATTTGCTCCCATGATGTATAATTATATTACCTCCAGGTAGGTGCCATTTGACCCACTGAACATCCCAATATACTTGAGGCCTTGAAAGCTAGCACTTCTGCTGTCACTCTTTTTTTTTTTTTGAATTCTCTTTATTCACCCTGCGGCCCAGGCATCCTTCTGGGGTACCCACTCGGCAGACTCTCTACTTCCTGCCTGAACCCTTGTATGCCAGTGAACTCCCCTGACTATCAAGGCAGGTCCAGCACCTCAGATCACCCCCCTGGAAGTGGGTCCGCCCTCCCTTGGTGGCCGGTACCAGGATTAGAGGGACCTACTTGCCGTTGGGTCAGCTGTGGAGTCCGCTGTGCGCTGGGCTGGCAGCGGGATGTGGACCTGCCCCTGGGGTCCCCATCATTTCCACGGCTCCACAGAGTTTTTTCTTGCTCTGTGTTGCTCAGATGCGGATGTGCAATGGCATCCTGCTCATGCCAGGCACATTCCCGTGCTCGGGTGAAAGACACCTGCCGCCGCCCAATCCCCTACCACGTCCCCACGCTGACTGCAACTGCCCTTTCTTCCTCCAGATGTCACTAGTGCAGCGCAAGAAGGAGCCCACCCACCCCAGGAGAGAAGAGGTGTCCTCTGGACGCTCGATCCTACTCTTCCCCCCTGCCAACCCCTGAAGGCCCGGGCTTGTTCCCGAACCCAGGTCGCTGGTTTGGTGGGAGGTGTAGCATCCAGTGCCTCAACCCTCAGAGTCACCGGGCCGTCTTCTGCTGTCATTCTTCTTCGTGTCAAGTTTGATATGCCGTGGGAACAAATTCTTGGGGAATGAATCTGTCAGGGACCTAGAAGTTGAGTTGCAGGAGTGACTTGTCTGGAGCAAATTTTTGAGAGCAAATTGTCCTGAGCGAATTGACGTATCCCCATAGAATATGGAGTGTTTGTCCCCCCCCCAGACCATCCGGCAATTCTACAACCTGCAGATTGCACTCATGGGCCTGTTTTTTTTATGATCTTTGAGTCTCAGGAAATGTAGGCCATTTTCTTAATCTATGGCAGACTGTTAGCTGTTTTTGATAAGCAGCACAGGGACAGTTCCCTCATGAGCAGCTATGGTGTACATTTTGGAACAGGGCATTTTCGTGTGTTGAAAAACTCTAGTTAGAACTGGAAATGAGGCATAGGATGGTGCACAAAAGATAAGAACACCACCACCTTATAACACTGCACAACTGTTGACAGAGCCGCACAATATGAAGAAGCTGTTCAATTTAATCTATGTAGGCATACTCTATTGTGGCTGAGGCTTGTCCACCATCTAGATTTTGAAGAGTTATAAAATCAGTGCATTAACTAGGTTAAAAATTACTGGTTAAATTATATCACAATGCTCAGAGTATCTCCCAGTCCAATGTATCTTGGGTATTTTGTTACTTTTTTATTTAGATAATGTTACATAAATGAGTCTTATCATATTTCAACTGCAAACTACAGATGGAAATTATGTACCTACTGTACCATAATTATTGATCTTCTTGGACAAAATCTTCACCATTCATTCATACTAATGGGACTATGCTGGAGGCACTAGGACCCAGCGAGAGCCAAAAATCTTCAGGTGGGCCAGTGCCGAGGTAGGACCACGCATGCATGGCACCATGAGGCTGGCTCAAGCCTGTATGGGCTATCTTGGTGCCGACCCTCCAATTGCCTCAGTTCCTTTTTGACCGAGGAGGTGCAGCATAAACTAACCTAGAAAACACCTAACCTAACCCAGGCATAAGATAGCCCGGGTGACCCATGTAAGAAGGGTCTACTCAACAGCACCTCCACAGCCCAAGGCAACGAGAGAGTGAAGATCAGAAGCCAGACGAGTGAGCTCAGGGGATGGTGAGTGTGAGTGTAAATGAATGATGAAGACTTCTTTTAAGAAGATCAAGAATTATGGTAGGTATGTATTTTCCATATCTTCCTGGACTAAAGGTCTTCACCATTTATTCACACTAATGGGAGAGTACCAAGCTAAAAACCAATTCCCCCGAGTAGAGTGGCAGGAGACAGAGCTTGCTCAGGACAGAAGTCCATTAAGAATTGTCCTGCCAAAGGAAGTGTGCTGTCTGGCAAGGACATCCAGAGCACAGTGCTTCACAGGGTGTGCATCGAGCTCCAAGTAGCCACTTTGCAAATATCTGTAATGGGTACATTGCAAATTTCTGTCAGTGATGCCGCAACCACTCTGGTAGAGTGGGTGTAAACCCGGCCTTCCAACTTGACCTGTGCCATCGAGTAGCAGTGACGAAGACATGCCACCAATCCTGCAGAAATGTATCTTTTTTTTTTTATTTATGCTCCCACCTTGCACCCTGACCGATCCCTCATTCAGGCCTTTCAAGGACCTGCTCACCTGGCAGCTTCTGACTCCACCGCCCCACATCACAGCCAGCCCAGGTAACCCCAATGTATCCCTTCATCAGGAGGGTCCCTTACCTTTGTAGGGGATAAGCCTTCTGGCCATACCAATGATCTAGGTGCTGCTGAGGTGGCAGATTGAGGTCTGGGAACTTGGCGATGAGGGTCTGGTGAGGCCATCACCCTACTGGCCAGGGTGCCATTTTCATGTTTTGCTCCCCAGGGGAGTGGCATGCCATAGACATCAAGGCTTAACACCGGCATCCACCACTTCCCAGTCATCTGAGAGCCTGACGTCTTGCTGTGCTCCCAGCCTCCACCAGGGGCTAGCAGGCACTGAGCCACATCCCCACCCTCCCCCTGGAGAAGGCAAGCTGTCACTGAACACTCCAACGTTCTCCCCCTGGCCGGCTCTCTAGTGACCCAGGTCCATTCCCGAACCTGGGTTGCCAGCATTGCAGATGGAAATCCAACCACTGTGCCGACAGGCCGGCTCTAGAAATGCATCTAATGGCAACAGGCTGACCCAGCCGGGCCATGCTAAAAATATGAAAAGATGCTTGGATTTGTGAAACTCTTTAGTTCTGTCGATGTAGAATCGTAGAACCCTCTTGACATCCAGTGAATGCAGGGTGCATTCTCCTTCATTCTGGGAGTTTGCAAAATAAGTAGGAAGAACCAGAGGTTGGTTAATGTGAAATTCAGAACTACTTTGGGTAGGAAATAAGGGTGAGTACGAAGTACCACCCTGACCTTATGAAAGACATTATAAGGAGGGTCTGTGACCAAGCCATGAATTTCAGAAACTCTGCAAACAGAAGTAATGGCTACTAAGAAGTCAGTCTTCCAGGTCAGAAACTTCAAGTCACAGGTGGCTAGAGGCTCAAAGGTTTATGAGTGAGTATATCTAGCATGGGGTTGACATCCCATGGGGCCACCGGTTTCCTGACCAGGGGGTCTAATGTGTAGGATACCTTTGAAGAATCTCGTGACTAGTGGTAACTGAGCCAGCGACATGTTCTACACTGGCTCATGGTAGACCGAAATCACATAGAGGTGCACCTTCACTGTTGAGTATTGCAGTCCTGCATTTGACAGGTCTAAGAGGTACTACAACTCTTTATTCAGTGGGCAACAAATGTGTCCCATGTGGACTTTTTTTTTTTGCACAACAAATGGAAAATCACTTCCACTTAGCCATGCAAGTTTCCAAATGGAAAGTTTGCATTAAGAGGATATCCAAGATCCTTTGAGAGACTGTAGACCTAACCACTTCTGTCTCCTCAGGAGCCAGGCATGGAGATGAAGGGAGTGCAGGCTAGGATGGACCAGGGGTCCCTGTGTCAGGAGATCCATCCAAAGAGGAGCTTCCTTGGCGAGACTTCTGACAACCTGTTAATTAATGGAAACCATATATGATGAGGCCAGTGCGAGGTGATGAGGATCTTCCTTCCCCCCCCGTGTCTTCAGCTTGAGCAGCACCCTCTTACCTAAAGAAAGGGGAGAAAATGCATACAGACAGCGTCTTGTCCACTGCAGTTTGAATGCATCCTGACAGAAATGTCAGGTTCTGGATATCTGGAGCAGAACAGAGACAATTTTGCACTGAATGGGGACGTAAAAAGGTCCAGGTCTGGACCATCCCGTTCGTCGAATAGCAACTGCGCACCTGCTGGGGCGAGCGACCATTCATGGTAACCCGCCGCCAGCCTGCTGATGATATCCGCTAGGTCGTTCTGAATTCTTGGCAGGTAGACTGCCCAAATTAGGGGTAACGTGATTGAGACATCACTACCACCCCTTCATGGCCTCCCTGCACAGAGGATAGGAGTGAGCTCTACCCTGCTCATTGATGTAACACATCACAGCCTTATTGTCCATCTGAAAGAGAATACCTTGTGGCAGATGACATCCTTCAAGACTCAGAAGCATATACAACGGCTCTCATCTCTAAGACATTTATGTGAAGATGAGACTCCTCCTGGCTCCACACTCTCGGAGTGTGGAGGTCTTGACAGTGAGCTCCCTCATCGATCAGAGATGCATCTGTGGTGATGGTGATCTGAGATGCCAGTAGGGAAAACGGTAGACCTTGTAGAAGCCTGTCTTTGAGGCCCAGCATCCACTACATGGATAGAGCTCATACAAGGTTACTCTCTGTGAAGAAAAGAGCCATCCAGACAAAGTGGGTCCCCCTGGTCCCCAGGAGGAAGGCCCTCATTAGGAGGTGGCCAGGAGGGGGCCCTACAGAGAGAAGCTGAGAAGCTTAAAGCTGCAACTTTTGCAGGGTCGACAGTACCTTCATGGATGCATCCTGTATGTCTAGGGATGCGAACAGTCATGCCGCTGGAGATGTGGTAGGAGAGTCCCTTCGAGACCATCCTGCTCCGAACAAAGACCTATTTTGTTTCTGAGGTTGATGATAGGGCACATGTCTTCTGTTCTTTTAGGGACCAGAAGACTATAAAGGAGGCCCTGAATCTCTGAGGTGAGAAGGTCTGACTGTGAAGTGGGGAGACTGTGCCGCCACTTAGGGAGACAGTCGGGGGAGACTCCAATAGGTTGACTGAGTAGCACTTCCAGAAAATCCGGGGGACTCACTTGTCTATTGTTATAGACTGCCGTAGGCTGAAAGTTAGTCTTACAATCATTCACCGCAGGGTGACGTTCCACCTCAGGAAGTTGAGATGGAACCCAGACTAATGTCTCAGAGAGTGGCACTTGGCTCTTTCAGGCCCTGTGCCTTGAGCTGCATTTTCTTTGCGGCTGATGGGGTTGGACTTTGTAAAGATCCATTGGTGTAAAATTGAAGATGGTTCCAGTCCCCTTGAAGGGCGGAAGGAGTTGGTCCAGCTATTTTGTAGGAAACAGGTGAGAATCATTAGAATATTCTGATGTTCTAAGTCAGGAGAGTTGCCTAACACAGATCCCAGTAGTATCGGCCCTGGAGGCAAAGTTATAAGACTCCACAGAACTTTTGTGGCAGTGACTGCTTGTTTCCCCAAGGTGTCAATCTTGCAAGATTCCTTATTGATAGAATGAGCTGTGGACCGCTAGGGGAAAACAGCCTTGTCATTCTATGCTCTGACAACCACAGTATCTGCAGGGGGTTGTGAGCTAAAAAGTGTCCCTCCCTGGGAGGGGCATCAAAGGAATCAGAGCTGGCCTTCCCCACACCGCGTGTGACAAGATGCCAAGGAGGGTGGGCAGAGGGCAAAATGTTCTTGAACATGGGGAACTTGAGATGCAAAATCCCACCCCCCCCAGTCTACACTGGTGGTCTGTAGAGCCAGGTCAGAACCCATGTCCTAAGGAGAGATTGAAAAGATATGACTTTAACCAGGGTTCAGTTGGGACGAGGAGTTCACGTTCAGACTGTAAAACAAGTCATCTTACCATTATTAGAATGATGAGGTCCAGATCAGACTCGTCATGCTCCACATCTGCCCCATAGAAACAGGAAATGCCCCAGCAAAGCCAACCTGGGCAAGGGATAGAGCGTAGGGGACCTGGGTTTGAAAACAAGCCCAGCCCCGAAGACCCCAATGCCACACGCATCACCAAGAAGATGGCACTGCAAGCAGCACTGAAGTCGACAGTGCCACCTGGGGCACCAAAGTCAGCAGCACCACCTGTGGCACTGAAGTCAACAGCACCGAAGCTGAGGGGCCCAGAGAACGGCCGTCCCTGGAAGGAGGTGGAGGAGTGGTACCTGTGCCGGCCCCTGTGGGGAAGAGTGAGAGGGGTAGGCACATGGGATCAGTGTAGACAGTGCCAGCACCAGAGAAGGCACCAAACACAGATCTCAGACTGAAAACCCCGACTGTGGCCCATCAGTGCCAAAGCCTGAAGGCCTCTGCACCAGAACCACCGGCAAGGGCAAACGAGCCAACACTGAACCCACTGCTCTAAAGAGCTGCCCAAAGATGAAACTGTGCACCAGAAATCTCCCAAGGAACAGAGAAGGGCCCTGGTGACGAGAGTCCAGGCTGTCAAGAGCAGAAGCCACTGGGAAACCTAGAGGGCTCTCGACTACCAGAGACTCCCTGACAGACATACCAGAGGGTGACATCGACGGGTACCATTTCTTTCTTTTCCAATGGGAAGAGGAGGAGCTCGAGGCCAAACGGCACCGGGTTCCTGACCTGGATCGAGAATGGGCCTGCTTCTTTGTATCTATGGGAAGGCAGTCCTCCCTCCCGGACATCGGACTGCTCATGGTTAGACCCCTCCCTCCAGAGAGGATGGGGGACTGGATACAGCCCCACTGCCAGAGCAGCCATCTAAAGAATCCCTACCATCACTGAAACTGTCCAAGGCTGACTCTGTCGATGAGCAGGGCTGAGAGAAATCTTCTTTCTTCTTCTTCTTCTTCTTTTTCTTCATTTTTTTTTTGTTTGTTAACAATAAACAAGAAAAGCATTTCAAATTAATGAACTGAATGATTAAAAGCTGCTGTTGTATAGGCGAGAAGTTTGACTCCTGGCGGGTGAACGACGTCGTCACTGAAGCGCACTCAACAGCAGGAGAAAAGGAACTGAGGCAGTTGAAGGGTCGACACTGAGATAGCCCATGCAGGCACGAGCCAGCCTCGCAGTGCCATGCATGCACGGTCCTATCTGGGCACCGTCCCACCTGAAGATTTTTGGCTCCTGCTGGGTCCAAGCACCTCTGGCATAGTCCCATTAGTGTGAATGAATGGTGAAGACTTTTAGTCCAGGAAGATTATAGGGACCTGCATCCCTGGTTTAAGAATGGCAAGGCAATTTTATTTATATAGCGCCTTTTCCTGAAGGTTCAGGGTGCTTCACAGTAAATACAGCAATAAAACTTCATAACAATTAATATAACAGCAGACAATGAGCAATTAAAACATACATTCCAGCAGTGATAAAAACAATCAGGGAAATGCTTCACTAAAGAGATATGTTTCTAAATTATTTTTAAAGACCCATACTGTGCAGGTAGATCTCATATGTTGTGGCAAAGCATTCCAAAGAGTAGCCGCCACAACACAGAACGTTTTGTCCCCAGATTGTTGCAGCCTGGATACAGGTACAGACAGCAGGCCCACACTGGAAAAGCGGAGGGATCATGTTGGGTGATAAGGAACTACGAGGTCTTTTAATTAGTCTGGTCCCAAACCCTGTAGGGCCTTGAATATTGTCAAGCATATCTTGAAGTTTATGGGCCACCACAGAGGCAGCCAGTGCAGCATACGCAGCACCAGTGTGATGTGAACCCTACAAGAGGAGCCCACAATCAGCCAGGCTGTAGCATTCTGGACTAGCTGCAGGCATCGCAATAAACCTCCAGATAACCCTACAGCAAGTATAAAATGTCACAAACCCACTCAGCAGGTCAGACCCTCTACTCTCAAAGTGCCAACCTCTGAGCGCAGTCTTCTGAACAGTTTAACAGAACAAGGTAACCCTCTTGTCTGTTTTGTGAGTTTGAATCAACTTTTGGTCTCAAGTCTTGGAGGGATTCAAACTGTCAACCTCTTGCTAGTGTACCCAATGTACAGGCTCAGATATTTCTGTCTTCGAGGGGCCAGATATCTTTGTCTACAGGCACCTAACCAGGTATACAGAGATGAACCCTTAAAAACTTTAATAAAGACCTCAGATTTAAAACGCTTCTCTTTCCAGTTTGGTATCACCATTCAAGCTTATGCCAAGTGTCTGCTATAACCATATATACTTTTCTTACAAATGAAAGAAATTCAAAGACAGACCAAGTAAGCTCTAAAAAGAGTTTTACTAAAATAGATAAAAATAGGTAGAACACAAAATACAGAACTATTATATCACAAGACATACAAATCTTATGAAAGAATAAGGTTTTTAAAACAGTGCAGTTCTCACTACCGTACTTAGATTTGTCTCTCTAAATACCTGCTTAAAGTGCTCCAAATATGCTTCTTTCAGAGTCTAGGTAAAAGAGTATCTGAAGGAAAACAGAATAATAATTAAAAAGCTGGTTTCCCCCACCTATTTGCATGAGGTCACCTAGCTCCTCCCTGTCAGCATATAAAAAAAAACATATCTATAAAAACAGGATGTTTTTTCCAAGTATTAAATTCTGCAACCTCAGCATACTCATGTTCTTCAAATGACAGTTCTTTGATCTTAATCAGTATCCTTTCTCACACAGGCATCACAGGAACATTTACAACTTCACACCAATTTGTTAAACCTGGTTTCCCCCTCTAACATCATAAACATTTTTTATGATTTCCCTCTTAACAAAATTAACTTAGAAATGTCTGTAATTAGCTTCTGGCCTGCCATGTAACACCTGGTATCTAAAACCTGTGTGTGTGATCTCATATGCTGTTTCAGCATTTTCTCATGGCTTTCATCTTTTCAGCTAAAACCTGGGGGGGGGGGTGAGTGACAGATTTTCAGCATCTCTCATGACAGGCAGTCCATAACCCATTTTGATATTACAAAAAATGATACTACAGCACTCAGAACTGGCTGTCCATGCCACAATACTCTCCACCTAGACTGAATTTTGGGGGTCTATCCCCTGCATGGGATGAGCTTCCCAAATCAGTTCACTCCTCATAGACCCTAGACAGCCCATCTGAGTTCCGGTTTTTCACTCCAGCCCTATGTACGATTGTCAGATCATACCCTTGTAAAGCAAGACTCCGTCTTAGAAATCTGCCATTGTTTTCCTCCATTTGCATCAGCCAAACCAGGGGGTTGTGGTCAGTCTGCACCCCAAAATGCTGCCCATACAAGTATGGCTCTAATTTCTTTAGGGCCCACACTATGGCAAGACACTCCTTTTCCACCGTGGGGTACGCTTGCTCCCTGGGAAGTAACTTCCTACTCAGGTACACTACTGGATGAGCTGTCCCTTGGCTGGATGTCTGACTCAGTACTGCCCTAATACCCATGTCTGAGGCATCAGTCTGAACTATAAAGGTTTTGCTATAGTCAGGACTTGTCAAAACAGGAGCACTGCACAGTGCCTCCTTTAATCTGGTAAAGGCTTCCTCACAGGCTGTGCCCCAGGTAATTTTCTTTGGCATCCTTTTCTTTATCAGGTCAGATAGGGGAGCAGCCAGGGCACTGTAATTGGGTACACATTTTCTGTAGTACCCTGCTGTCCCTATAAAACTCCTGACCTGCTTCTGTGTTTCTGGTCTGGGCCATGCCTGGATCACCTCTATCTTTATTTGGTTAGGATGGAGCTGTCCCTGGCCTACCACATGCCCAAGGTATGCCACCTCTCCCATGGCCACCTGGCACTTCTTGGCTTTGACAGTGAGCCCGGCCCTCTGTATCCTGCCCAGCACTTCCCTAAGGTGGGATAGGTGTTCCTCCCAGCTGGTACTAAAGATGGCAATGTCATCCAGGTATGCCATGGCGTACTCCTCAGCACCATTTAACACCTGTTTCACTAACCTTTGGAAAGTGTCCGAGGCGTTCTTCATTCCGAAAGGCATTACTTTAAACTCAAATAGGCCTATTGGAGTGATGAAGGGTGACCTCTCCCTAGCTCTGTCTGTCAACTCTACCTGCCAATACCCCTTCGTCAGGTCAATGGTCGTAAGGTGGGTTGCCCCTCCCAACCTGTCCAGGAGTTTGTCCGTCCGGGGCATCGGGTGGGCGCCTGACTTTGTGACTGCATTCAGACCATGATAGTCCACACAGAAATGAGTCGAGCCATCTGGCTTGGGTACAAGGACTCAGGGTGAAGCCTAGGGACTGTGGGATCCCTGGATCACCCCTAAATCCAGCATCTCCTCCACTTCCCTCCTAATGTCCTTTTGGACAGCCTCTGACACCCGATATGCTATCCGCCATATGAATGTCTGTGTCCCTGTCTCCACATTGTGTGTCGCTAAGGGGGTTAGTCCAGGCTTGGCGCTAAACAAGGGGACAAAGTCTACTAAAACCTCCCTCACTTTCTGGATCTGGCCCGGGGTCAGCTGGGGAGACAATTTTTCTGCCTCCACAGAGGACTCCCATTTACTTTCTTCCAGCAAATCCAGAAGGGAATCTCCTTCGTCTGTCCCCTCCCCATGACAACACACTGCAAACACCATGTCAGCCCTATTTGCATATGGCTTCATCATGTTGACATGGTACATCCTTTCTGTCTGTCTTCGGTCAAGTAACTCCACAATGTAGTTCACATCATTCACCTTCCTAACCACTTTGTATGGTCCTGCCCACTTAGCTTGCAGCTTGTCTTTCTGGACTGGAATAAGGACCATGACTTCATGACCCACCATGTATGAGTGAGCTCTGGCTCTGCAGTCGTACCACACTTTTTGTTTCTGTTGGGCAGCTGCCTGGTTGCTCTGGGCTGTCCCCATAAGCTCCCTCAGCCTTTCCCTAAATCTAAGGACGTAATCCAGAATGGGAGTTCCCTGGGTGGCGTGCTTGCCTTTCCAGTCCTCCCAGATCAAGTCTAGGGGCCCATGTACCTGGCATCCATATAAGAGTTTGAAGGGGGAAAATCCTTGGGCCACCTCCCTGTATGCAAACAACAGGTGGGATGGTATATCTCCCAGTCCCTCCCATGCTGTTCAGCAAACGCCCGGAGCATTGACTTTAGGGTACATTTGAATCGTTCCACAAGCCCATTGGCTTGTGGTTGATACAGTGTCATGCATTTCTGCACCACCCCGCACTTCTCCCATAAACATTTCATCAGGTCCGACATGAAGGAACTCCCTCGATTGGTGATTACCTCCTGTGGAAATCCAACATGGGAGAAAATCCCAAGTAAGGCATCTGCCAGTTTGTCTGTCCTCAGAGAGGATAGGGCGACTGCCTCTGGGTACCGGGTGGCATAATCCACCACAGTCAGGATGAATCTCTTCCCTGAGGAGCTGGGAGTATTTAAAGGCCCCACAATATCCATTCCCACCCTCTGGAATGGCTCCTCTACTATGGGCAATGGAATCAGGGCAGCTTGTGTTTTCTTGCCCACCTTCCCTATTTCTTGGCACCGGTGACAAGACCTGCAATACTCTTTCACCTGCTGGGTGAAGTTAGGCCAATAGAAATTCTGGGCTAACCGCTGTGTTGTGTGTGTGACTCCCAGATGACCAGACAAGGGAATATCATGTGCAATTTTGAGCAACTGCTCACGATACCCCTGGGGAACAACAAGTTGCCTGCCTAGCATCCCTCCCTCTGTCTGTACTGCCTGAGTATACATAAGTCCATTTTCCCAATAAACCTTATGTCTGCCATCCCCTCCCTGTGTGCCGTCTGAGTCTGTCCAAGCCCTCAGCTTCTCTAAACTAGGGTCACTCCTCTGAGCAGCTGCAAACCCCTCACACAGTCCCAAGGCATGAGACAGGTCCCCTTCAGTCACTAAACTAGGGTCCCTGGCACTAGCATCAGGGCACTCAGGATCACTGTCAATCTCAAGCCTCTGACAAGGGGTCACCCCTCCCTCTTTGGAGCAACTCTCTGTAGCTGTGTGGTTACTTGCTACTGGGGAAATTTCTACCCGCTTTTTATCAGTCTCCCCATCTGGAGACACAGGCTGGGGAGCCAGCCTTTCAATGATTTTCACACTGGTTTCTGTGGGGTTCGGGGAACTACTATTTTCCCTTGCCACTTGGCAATGGGTAACTGCACATACCATCCCCTGCTGGAGATTGTAATCCAGGATCACATCCACTGCTAATGTTTTGGCTACAGCCATCTGTTGCACAGTTCCTCCTGTTTCACCCCAGTCCAGGAGAACAATGGCCAGCGGCAATGTTTTCTCTTCACCAGTGAACCCTTGGACAGTGACGTATTTATTGGGTATAAGCTGACCAGGCTGTACCAGATCCTCTTTTACCAATGTCAGGGATGCCCCGTGTCTCTAAACCCCTTCGTCTGTACACCATTCACCATGACTGGGTGCATGTGTTCCCTCATGTTCACTGGTATGCTTTCAAGGACACACAAACAACCCACTTCTTTTCTAGCACCCAGTTGTGTATTATGGCTCACCTTTTTGGGACACTGTCTGACAATATGCCCAGTTTCCTTACACGACCAACATTCAGTTCTTCTCTCAGAGAAATCTTTTCTCTGAAACCTGGGGCCTACTGGTTTCGGTGGAGGCAGTGAGGGTTTTAGCTGCCCTGAAGGCGCACTTTTCCCTTTCTGCACTGCCACGCTCGCCCCATTCACTCTCAGAGCAGGTCTGCTCTTGGCATAGCGATCCAAGAGTTCAGCAGCCTCTTGTACTGTTTTGGGATCTCGGTTCTCTAGCCAGGTTTTTAGCTGTGCTGGGCATGCCCAATAAAACTGTTCTAATAAAATCACATTTTCAATTTTATTAACAGAGTTTGCCTCAATTCCTTCCCACCAACGTTTTAAAAACTGACGTTGTTTCATGGCTAGCTCCTCGTAGCTCATATCAGGGCTTCTCCTGAGCTTACGGAATTTAGCTCTGTATGATTCAGCAGTTAATTCAAACTTTTTTAACAGTGCAGCTTTTAGCTTGCTGTAATCATTGCTGTCCTCATTGTCCATTTGATCCAATGCATCCCAAGCTTTCCTGGTAAGTAGCGGGGATAGCTGGAAGCTCCAGGACTCTCTAGGAATTTTAGCCTGAATACAAACTTTTTCAAAAGAATTTAAAAAGGCATCCATATTCTCCCCCTCTTTAAACTCGGCTATTAATTTGGAGTTCAATTTGTAACCCAGTCCTGCAGTCCCAGTTAAACCCAAGCCACTTACCTGTTCTGGTGCCGCTGGTCAGAGTCGTATCTTCTCCAATTCGTGTTGCCTCTGGTGCTCCTGCTCCTCATGGTCTGCATCTTGGCGTTCTCATTCTCTCTTCTGCAGCTCGCTGGCACTCATGCTCCTCACGGTCTGCCTCCCTCTGTTGTTGCTCTGCCTCTTGCTGTTCCCTCTCTGCCTCTCATCGTTCCCGCTCTGCCTCTCAGTTCTCTCGCTCCCTCTTCTCCTGGAACACCAGCTACATCCTGCACAACTCAGTTTGCAGTCTGAGTACCTCTGGATTCAGGATACTGGTGACCTTCCCCTGCTGCTGTGGCCCTTCACTGACAGTGGCCCTGCTGTCCTCCTCACCAGACCTGGACACAGCACTGGCCACTAGCCCTGCCACACTCGAGGTTTGGCCCTTTCCAGTCAAGGTCCGTGACTCACTGCTCTGGGTATCTGCTACCATCAGGGCATCTATGAGGTTCTGCTTTTTGGCTGTCACCTTGAACGGGACTCCCCTGTCCCCGCACAACTGCTTCAAGTAATCTACAGTGTGCCTGCTGTAGTTGGAAGCCATCTTCTTCTTCTTCCCTCACTACTGCTACTCTGACTTGCACTTTAGAGAAAAAAAAATAAAATGGGTAGGAACTGGACTGTACGCCAAGTGATATAGTTCTGTTTCCTTTTTAAAATAAAATTCTGCCTTTTTCTTTCTTTGCAAGAGAGCTTATGGTCTCAAGCTGACACAGAACAATAAAAGCTTGTAATACCAAAATGTATCCACCACTGCCAACCAATCTGTCACAAACCCACTCAGCAAGTCAGGCCCTCTACTCCCAAAGTGTCAACCTCCGAGACCAGTCTTGTGAACAGTTTAACAGAACAAGGTAACCCTCTTGTCTGTTTTGTGAGTTTGAATCAACTTTTGGTCTCAAGTCTTGGAGGGATTCAAACTGTCAACCTCTTTCTAGCGTACCTAATGCACAGGCTCAGATATTTCTGTGTTTGGGGGGGGCCGGCCAGATATCTTTGCCTATGGGCACCTAACCAGGTATACAGAGATGAACCTTTAAAAACTTTAATAAAGACCTCAGATTTAAAACGTTTCTCCTTCCAGTTTGGTATGACCATTCAAGCTTATGCCTAGTGTCTGCTATAACAGTATATACTTTTCTTACAAATGAAAGAAATTCAAAGACAGACCAAGTAAGCTCTAAAAAGAGTTTTACTAAAATAGATAAAAATAGGTAAAACACAAAATACAGAACTATTATATCACAAGACATACAAATCTTACGAAAGAACAAGGTTTTTAAAACAGTGCAGTTCTTACTACCGTACTTAGATTTGTCTCTCTTAATAACTGCTTAAAGTGCTCCAAAGATGCTTCTTTGTCAGAGTCTAAATAAAAGTGTCTCTGAAGGAAAAACAGAATATTAATTAAAAAGCTGGTTTTCCCCACCTATTTGCATGAGGTCAACCTAGCTCCTCCCTGTCAGAATATAAAACAAGCATTTGTCAGTGCCGAATGTTTGCTTTCTGGCATTGGCATTGGTAGTGTAGGAGTTACAGAGCTGCATAATAGGAATGGCAGTGAAGTATTGAACTGAAGCCAACCCCACCACCACCCTGCAGACACTGACAGGCATTGGGGTGTGCCTTTGGGTCGTCAGGCATAACGGCCATGCCATTTCACCACACCCTACCCTGCAGACATCGACAAGTGCCACGGTGCACCTTGGGGTCTTTGGCCCTTATGCGCACCCCATTCCATCAGGAAATACAGTGAGATGGGCGCTGTATAGGAGAATGGGGTGAACTTTGGGGCCGAAGAGTTCAAGGCACACCTCAATGCCTCTCACTGGCTGCAGGGTGTGGAATGGTATGAGCATTACAGGCGAGAATCCCAAGTCACACCCCTGATAGCTATCATTCTCTACAGGGTGGGGCATTATGGTCAGAAACCCTAATGCCTCAGGTATTCGTTGGTATTTTCACTCCAAATTTTCAACATGGTTTTTTGTGACCCCCACCTCATGAACAGTGGCAATATCCATTTGTTAGCTGAAAGCTGCTTTTGCACAGTGACTACGGTATTTAGCACCACAGGTGCAAACACACATTCTGAACAGGGTGTGAAAAATGACAGCTGTACTGTTCATGGGGAGGTGGAAAAAATGGCAATGTTGAAAATCTGCAGTGAAAATATAAAAAAAACTGGTGAAGTCATGAGCATGCTTAGAAACTGTGCAACGCACACCTGTAATGTAAATAATTTTTGTTGGTTTTTTTACAGCAGATTGTCAACACAGGCATTTTGGGACCTCCGATCATGAACAGTGTCACAGTGATTTTCTTTATCTGTCCCGAACAATGATTTCCCACAGCGACCACGCATTTCTGCACTGAAAGTGTGAAAACACATTTCGGCCATGGTGTGAAAAATGACAGCTGTACTGTTCATAAGGAAGAGTGGAAAAATGCCACTGGTGAAAATCTGGACTGAAAATATTACAAACTCATGAACTTACGAGGGTGCGTGGAAACTGCGCAATGCTCACTCGTAACACAGTCATTTTATGGACTTTTGTCACCAAATTTTCAACATAGCCATTTCAAGACCTCTGCTCATGAACAGTGTCACTGTGATTTTCTTAATCTGTCCCAAACATTGCTTTAGCACACCGACTGCACCATTGTGCGCTACATGTGCAGAAACACATTTTGGGCGAGATGTGAAAAATGGCAGCTGTACTACTTCATTTAAGTTTTGTTTGCTGTTTGTCGTTTCAATTTAGTCATTGATGTATCATCAGATGAAAATAATTAATGTCATGTTATATGTTTCTCTTTGTCATTACTGATAATGACTGTACCTGGCTGTATACTGTTCAAATGTTTGTTCTTACCTCATGCTGCGTCATGAAATACTTTTTAATGTTGACTCTGGTCTCCCCTGTCTGTACTCTCCCAGGTCGTGCCTGAATATAGGCAACATTGTTGTCTAGTGTACTTACCCGGTAAACAAAAAACAAATAAATAAATAAGGAAGTGTAATAAAAGGGCAATGTTGAAAATGTGGCATGCAAATATTAATAATTCGCAAACTTGTGAGCGTGCATAGGAACTGCGCAACGTGCACTCCTAAAACAGTCATTTTTGGGAATTTTTTCACCAAATTTTCAACATAACCATTTTAAGACCTCTGCTCATGAACAGTGTCACTGTGATTTTCTTAATGTGTCCCATACTTTGATTTTGCACACCGACTGCGCCATTGTGCGCTACATGCGCTGAAACACATTTTGGGCGAGATGTGAAAAATGACAGTTGTACTGCACATAAGGAGGTGTGGTAAAATGGCAATGTTGAAAATCATGAGTGCAAATATTAAAAATTTGTGAACTTATGAGTGTGCATAGGAACTGCACAACGCACTTTCGTAAAACAGTCATTTTTAGGAATGTTTTCACCAAATTTGCAACATAGGCTTTTTGAGAACCCACCTTATGAACACTGGCACTGTCGTTTTGTTAATCAGTCTCAAAAGGTGATTTCGTGCAGTGACTGCGAAATCATCCTTCAGACCCAATTAACGTCATGACAATTCAAGAATTCATGAGGAGGGGTCCCAAAAACCCCATGTTGAAAATTTGGTGCCAAAATTCCCAAAAATGCCTGAGATATGTCTTAAAGTTGGAAAAACCCTGTTTATTGCATTATACAGTTTACTGGCATTTCCTTAGTTCGTGGTCGGCTTTGAAGAGTGCAAACGTGTTCTCGGTCCACCGAAGATTGTCACGCCGAGCTCCGGAGGTAAGTATGGGGTAAGGGGGGTGTGGGGAGGCAGGGTGTGCAATGGGTGGGTGCTGGTGGGCAGGGAGACCGCCGAGGGAACTTTTTTTGTTTACAGATTTTTTTCTTAGGAAGGCGATGTAGGGCGTTTGCCACGCTGGGCTCCCAGCATGGCAGCTGGAAGGCTGTTTTGGGGGTGCCTGGAGCCGATGGGAGATTGGGCACCCCCATCAGCCATAACAATTTTTGCCAGGCTGGGGTGGGCTCCCAGCGTGGCATCTGGAAAGCTTTTGGGGGGGGTTGTGGAGCCATGGAGCTGACGGGGGATTGGGCATCTCCGTCGGCCATAACAATTTTTGGCACGCTGGGGTGGGCTCCCAACTTGGCACCTGGAAAGCTTTTGGGGGTGGCGGAGCTGACAGGGGATTGGGCACCCCTGTCAGCCATACAGTATATGCATGTGGGGAGGCGCATGAGCACGCAATATGTGTGCATGCATGTGGTGAGGGGGAGTGCTGCTCACTGAAGCGGAGCTCTCCCTTTCAACTGTAGGGCACTGCATTTTCAACTGCTGTCATAGACAGCTGCAGCGTTCATTGGAGAACTGCGGCCGTGCCTGTGAACACACTGACTGAATGGGAAGATGGCTGCCACACCTCCAGAAACTCGGATGATGGCACTATGTTTCTTGCACATGCATGCAAGCAAACATAAGCTTCTGGCCTGCCATGTAACACCTGGTATCTAAAACCTGTGTGTGTGATCTCACTTGCTGTTTCATCATTTTCTAATGGCTTTCATCTTTTCAGCTGAAACCTGGGGGAGGGGTGTGCCACAGATTTTTAGCATCTCTCATGACAGACCATCCATAACCCATTTTGATATTACAAAAAATGACACTACAGCACTCAGAACTGGCTGTCCACGTAACATAAAGCATTGCAATAGTTGAGCCTAGAGGTGATAAAGGCACGAACTATCAACAACAGGTCAGCAGGGGCTAGACACTGTTTAATCCTTGCAATATTACAGAGATGGTAAATGCCAGCCCGGGCCACAGTCAACACCTGCTGACTGAGTGTCAACTTGCAGTCCAGGATGACCCCAAGACCCTTATCCGCATCTACAACTCTGAGTGGTAGACCACCCAAGGGAAGGAAGTAAAGTTAATCCACTTGTCATCACTGGGCCCTGCCTGCCCAGCTCAATAATCATGACCTCTGTTTTACCTAGGTTTAGACATAGCCAGTTAGAGGCCATCCATACATTTATTTTAGTGAAATACCTCTCCAGCACAAACACTGCATCATGCCCACCAGAAGTGTCAGACAGGTAAAGCTAAGTATCATCTGCACAGCACTGAAATTCAGTGCCAGACCATCTAATGATCTCACCCAGCAACAACATATACACACTGAAAACAACATGGGAGCAAGGACTGAGCCTTGAGGAACACCACAGGAGTGTATTAAGACCCTAGAAATAATGATCCTACAAAGACTTTCTCCAGTTCCCACTCTGGCTTACTTCATCTGTTTGCAGGTATGGGGACACTCTTTGCGACAGTCTGCATTTCAATATATTTGGCTTATTTTTTTATGAGGACTTATAATAATACCTATTGGCCAATGAAATGGTTCGGTTAGTAGCATCTGCTTCCTGCTGACACTTGAGTTTCTCAGCTGTAGCTTTTTCAAATGCTGCTGTCAGATTGGCCAAGTTTGCATTCAGTTGCTGAAAGAATCATAAATGCATTAATACAAAATACTCCAACCTTCAAATGAGTAAGAACACATTACTTACGGAAAAAGTATAATCGTGACATCTTTTCATGTAATTCAAGAAAGTACTGTAGGTACCCCCCACCATCACCACCATTGTATTGCAGGCAATGATCAACATTTTGCCAAGTCATTGCCAATATAATCAGTGGTGCGATGCAGTTTTAAAATACACAGTGTAAGGAATCAACAACTGTTAGGACCCAGAAAATAAAGTTGGAAAAATCTTTGCCACTACAGCAGAACCTAGCTTGGGGACCAGGAGCTGAATCAGGGCAGCCTGTCATTTTCAGCAGAAAAAAAACCCATCAAAGTCTGAAAGCATTCTTTGAATTTAACCCTCTATATGGCAGGGCCCATTCACAGCTCAAGATGACTGTTCCAGTAATAATGCAGGATCTTATTCATGTTGTTAGATGACCCACTTAAGAGGCCTCCTGAGCACTCCTGTTAGAGACCATGGGCCCAATTTTCAAATGGGGATGCAGGGCTTATGGCCAAACCCTGTGTTCCCGCAAAGTATGCCGCACCTGTGGCCAAGGGTTTGCCACAACTTGCTCCCTATTTTAGAACCCGGGATGCAAGTTGCTACAATACTCTCATTTTATGGCAGCTTGCACCAAAGCTGTGGCACATGCCCCGTAAACCCCTCCCCACGGATGAAAAGGTGCACCGGGGGGAGCTGGCAGAACCAAGCTGCCAATGGACTTGGGGCATGGGGTTTGTGGCACCCATCTTTGAAAATCCCACTCGGGGCACAGTTTGTCACAAGTTGCCACTTGCGGCTAACTCTCGGCCACAAGTCTGATGTGGCGGCCGCAACACTTTTGAAAATTGGGCCTCATGTTGAGACCTTCTATGTATAGTGAGAACAATACTGGGTTAGCAAAAACTGGTAAGCTGACAAAGTGGGGGTTCACCCCCATTGTGGTCACAGGCAATACAGGGAATGCCAAGATCAAGGTGGATGGAAGAACAGAGGAAGGTATACTATGGGAGCAAGCTAGGATACCGATTTGTTGACCATTTTGATCCACAAACAGAAATTATTTTCTGCTGAAACAGCAAATCAACATTCAGATGGACAGCTTTTGGAGGTATTGTACTTGCAGATTCACAGTGACCTGAAAATTCTAAGCGATGGTTACTAGACTACCATCCTCATCAGAGCAGAAGGAAGTGCTAAGCCTCATAGTACAACTCAAAGGAGGAGCAACATGTGTCTTCACACTTGCGCTCCCAAAGCAACAGTCTACAACACACAGTATAGCACCAACTGAAATGAGAACTAGAACTAGGTGAACCTATTCTGGATAAGCAACAGGAAGGATATTAGGAATGACCTCACTTTTTTTGTAACTTGCAGGTGGTCTGCAAGTTCTACAAATTAGTAACAGTCCAGTTGTTCCCCACTCTGGCATTGACGAGGCTTCACCTGATCTATAACTGATACTACAGTATTAAGAAACAAATGGTCCAGAACAAAAATATTTCATGTGCTGCAAATTACTGTAACTATGTTTGCACTAAAATCTACATTTGTTACACAAAAGTGCTTCTATTTAATTTCTGATAAGTTTTTTTCAAACTGCGTACTTACAGTTATCTTGTTTTTGATATGAGTGAGCTTGTCTTGTGCTGCAGACAGCTCTGCATTAGACTGTGCAAGGGCCTGTCTCTTCGGTTCCACATCACAGTACACTTCATAGAATCGAACAATGTTTATACACCAGGAGCACAGACCTGCTGCAGCTATGGACTTGGTACGGATAAAATCTGGATCAAAATTTGCATCTGTTTTGTAAGGTCTTGGAAAGGAAATAGTGCAATAAAGACAGTATTAGTAAATCCAAGACTTACTAGTGCCAATGAAGTAATAAACTGCCATACTCAAAGGAAGCTTACAATTATAACTACAACTCTAACCATTTTACAACATGATTCTATTTAGAATGAGCTACAGTTAAGTTGGCTCCATGGTGCCACACACTGGTGACCCAGGTTAGCTCCCCAAGCTTGGGACAATGGGAGTGGAGATTGGCAGGTAGGGCACAGGAGCAGGTGCTCTCCTCCAGTGGAGGGAGGTTGGTGAGCACTGCTCCTAGAGGAGCTCCTGGTGGTGACCCTGTGGAGGTTAGCCTGGTGGTGTGGGTTACAACATGCTGCCACACATCCTCCCATAATGCCAGAATGTGCTCACCCTTGCAAAGGGAAGAAAACCCAAAACACTGCTCATTCTGGTGCATCAGATTTTGATTTGCTAAGACAGACTGAAATCCAAGGGTTAAAGTTTGTAACAAATTTGACATTTAAAATACATGGTGACTGAGACACATTGCACATCGGAAAACATTACACATTACAGATACATGATACTGCTTTCAAAAACATCATTCAACACAACCACATGATGGCCTCATGTCCCCAGTACCACCACACCTCACAGTGCACCAATTTTAGTCCTCCTGAGTATCACCCCAAGTTCTCAAGGGGCATCCTCCCTGGTGGCAGAGTGGGACACTGCCAGCCAGGTAAATTAGAGGCTTGATGAGTGATTGGGTAACTAAGGAGCCTAGAGGTGGAGATCAGACCTGTAGGAAAAATTAGGCTAAGATACAAAATGTTCAATACTCTTATCTTTAATGTAATCAGACTTAACACTCTGGGCCGGATATTCAAAAGGGTTGCGCCATGCGCAATAGGGTTGCGCCTGCGCAAGTCCGAACTTGCTCGATTCTGCCATATTCAGCAGGAGGCAGTTGCGCCACAGAAAACATGCTGAGCAACAGCGCAATGCAAATGAATGCATGCTGAACTGGAGGAGAACCACGTACAACTGCACAGCCCGATATTCAGCAGGGCTGAGCAATTAGAGTTGTGCAGGCGCAACCCCAACCCGCGCCTGCACAACTTTGAGCCAAAAAAGGTTGTTGAGGGCCACCTATTAGTGAGCTGCCGCATTGCAGGGCGCAACACAGCAGCTGGCACCTGTGGCTGCCCCCAACCCAGTCCCTGTGCCCCTCAGCCCCGATCGCGGGCAGCCGACTGTAAATCCCTCACCACCACCACCCACTGGCCCGATCGGGGCATAGTTTAATCCCCCACCAGCCTGATCGCGGGCAGCAATGTGCTCCCCGCCCGAGCGTATCCCTGGTGGTCCAGTGGACGAAAAGCCCGATCGCGGGCAGTGCAGCAGCCAACGGGCATGCAGCCCATATTGCCGCGACAGTCCAGACGGTGATTCATTCACAAACCGGACTGTCATATACGGATGGGCTGCACGCCCATTGGCCTTTCTCTGCACCACTGGCGGTAGTCCCTCACCGGCTGTCAGTAGGCGGCGGCGGGCGGCAGGCGGGAGGGATGCTGCTGCCCGCCGGCTGTGGGGGAGCGGGGTGGTGGGGCTTTGTGGGTGGGTGGGGGGACACTAGCCACCAGGGCAATGTTGGGGATTTGTAGCATTTACATCCCACGAACGGATGTGCCACTCAGACCACCAGGGCTGAATTCGGAGGGGATTCTACACTACTGCCCGCGATCGGGCTTTTTCGGTCCACTGGACCACCAGGGATGATTTCAGGAGGGGGGTTTACACAACCACTGCCCGCGATTGGCTTTTTAGATCCACTGGACCACCAGGGATACGCTCGTGGTGGGGAGCTACATTGCTGCCCGCGATCGGGCTGTTGGGGGAATTAAACCATGCCCGCGATCGGCCAGTGGGGGTGGGGGATTCGACACCGTTTTGCCTGGCGATCGGGCTGCAGGCGGCATCGGTCCCCGATGGCCGTTGCCCGCAGGGTGCCAGGCGCAAGTCCTCGGGGACCGGAGCACCTGCATAAGATGGCTGCAAATGGGGCCATAATCCGATGCAAATGGCACCCCGCACCTTGCATGAATTATAGCCCCATTTGCATGTCACCTTTGAATATCGGATTTTTACAAAGATGGTGCAATGGTACGCGCAACCGCAAGTTGAATGCTCCACTTCGTCAACTTGCGGTGGCGCAAGTTCCACTGCGCCATGCACAGTGGCTGTGGCTGGGGGGTGATATTCAAAGGTGTTGCTCAATAGCTCAACTCCTTTGAATATCGCCCCGGACACACCCCAGCGCAACTATTTTGCGCAGCACAAGGGCTTGCGCCTATGAATGGCGCAGTTTGAATATCCAGCCCTCTGAGTTTATTATTTGATATTGTTATTACTTATGCCTCAGCAAAAGCATTCTGATTATGAAAACCCAGTTCAAGCATGCCAATGGACTAGTATCAATGTCAGTGGCTCAGCAGGTAGCAAACACACTTCTGGGGCAGGAAGATTGGAAGTTTGCGGGTTCTAGTCCCACACCAGGCACTTGGGGTATACCCCAGAATTATATACTCACAGTAATTGCTGATCTTCCTGAATATCTTCACCACTGATTCATACAGACTGGTCATATGGACCCTGTGGGAGGGTATTTCCTCTAGGGAGGATGCCAACATTGGCTACTGGTACTGCTTGTGTGCAGCATGTACCCATGTGGTACCAAGTGCTAGCCAATAACCATTGTCAACTCCCTCAAGCCCCTCAGTTCCATTCACCAGGAGAGAAACAAAGTGGAAAAAAATAAAAAAAGGGGGCTAGAGGCTTTCTAGTGGGATAGTAAAAGGATTAGGATACAACATAAATAAATGAATAAATAAATAAAACCTGACTACCAACTTAGAGACTAAGGGATGGGCCTACAAGGTGGCACAATGGTAATGGGTCTAAAAAAGGAGCCAGAGCTTCTTATCACTAGCCAGACAGAGTTTGGGTACTGACAGAAAGAGGGAGAGCAGAAACCTTAGGCAAAAGCCTCTGGTAGAATAGCAGAGGGGGTAGCTCAAAGTGAGACCCCTGTGTAGTTGAGAAGGCAAAAATGTCAAATAGGAAACAGTATCTGGACTTCCAAAAAAGTACAAACTCAATGCTACAGGATAAGCTGAGTAAACATGAAGGCAATCCCATAAATGAAAATTACATACTCACAGTAATTATTGATCTTCTAGGAATATCTTCAACTATGATTCACGCTAACTGATCTGTGATAGAGGTGCTAGAACCCTGAGGGAGCCGGAACTTTTCAGGAGGACTGGCATCTAGGTAAGCTGCACACACACGCAGCACTACGAGACTGGCTTGTGCTGTATGGCTTACCTTAACACCAGCCCTCAACTGCTGTAGTACCTTTTTACCAAGGAGGTGCAGCATAACCTAACTAGCACTTATGCACTAAACCTAAAGGCATAAGATAACCCCAATGACCCATGTAAGAAGGGTCAACAAACTGAGTAACAGTGTCTACACAGTCCAAACCAAGAACGAGGAGTGAAGACCAATAAACGACTGGTGTGAGCCCGGGGAATGGCAGATGGGTGTGTAAACTGATGGTGAAGATATTCCTAGAAGATCAAGAATTATGCTGAGTATGTAATTTTCATATCTTCCAGGAATTAATCTTCACCATTGATTTACACTAATGGGTCAGAGTACCAAGCTCAGACAAAATCCCCCAGACTAGGATGGTAGGAGCTGAGGGCTCATTCAGGACAGCAGTCCATTAAGGATTGTTCTGCCAAAGGTGGCATGCTACCTGGTGTGGACATCCAAGGCATAGTGCTTAACAAAAATGTGCACTGTGCTCCAAGTTGCAGCTTTGCAATTATCACCCATAGACACAGAGTGAATCTCTGGCAGTGATGTGGCAACTGCTATAGTGGAGTGGGCACGTACCTGACCTTCCAGGACTTGACCTGCACTATAAAATACCAGTGGCGAAGACCACTCATAATATAGGGAGATAAGCACTTGATTGCCTCCAGCTGCGGCCAGGAGCCTAACCTGTAATGGCTCACTGCCCTCTAGCTCCGCGGCTCCTTCCTGGCCACCGCCCCCAAGCAGATCTTTGGCTGAAATTCAAGCTGTGGTCAGGCACCTAGCCTGCAATGGCTCCCTGCCATCCCAGTCCGTGGCTTGTTCCTTGCCACCACACCCAAGCAGATCTTCAGACAAAATTCATGCTGCGGTCAGGCACCTAGCCTGCAACGGGTCCATGCCCTCCTGGTCCGTGGCTCCTTCCTGGCCACCACCCCCCAAGCAGATCTTCGGCTGAAATTCAAGGTAATCACCACTAGCACGGCTCCCTGCCCCGACTGGACAGTACATCGGGAACTCTTTAGTGCTATTGGCCCACTCAGTACCCCAGTTCTGGTGATTGGCTGTGCCACGATTCCCACTGAGCTCTCCACCTCGCTGCTTTGCCGGCGGCTTTCTCATAGCTTACCCTGGTGGTTTTCATCTGAGCCATTAGAAATTAGTTCTGTCTGTTCTGCTTGAATCTGAATTTTTATTTTAATAGACTTAATCCATTCTGCTTATAATCCATTCTGTTTAATTTCAGTAAGTTTTACTGCTTGCTTCAGTAAGTTTTACTGCTTGAATTTCAATTTCAGTTTTAATAGAATTAATTCATTCTGTTTATTTTCAGTAAGTTTTACTGTGTCAGACTAGCCTTGTCTCGGACAGTATCTAATTTGTAACTGCAGCATTATTAGGTATTTTCTGCAAATGCATTTTCTTAAAGTTCATCCTAATGTTTGTGTTAGCTAAGAAATCCCTGTAACTTAGGCTACTGTTTTAGTCTGATTTGAATCTAATATGCACTAGCGTAGTTGTGCTTGATTTTTTACTAACAGATTTCCTTTCCTTTTTCCAACTACTGCTCATAGCCCACCCCCTCGCCTGCTCCTCAAGGCAAACCTCTTTCACTACACCCTTTGCTTCTTTCTCTGCTGCTCATCCCCTCTCTGCTCCACTCCAACCCCCCCCCGGCCTGCTTCCTGTGACCCTCCCACTGTTTAGCACCTCTTTTCTCTCCCCTTCACCCCCTGCTGCTCTTATGTCTCCATGCCCTGTCTGCCCTCCACCTACCGTTTGGGTTCAGTATTTCATATTGCCTTCTCTCCCTCTGATTTCTATCCAGCTACGGCCAGGCACCTAGCCTGCAATGGCTCCCTGCCCTCCCACATCATGGTGGCTAAAGTTCAAGGTAATCACCACTAGCACGGCATCTGCCCTGATTAGACAGTGCTTCGGAAACTCTGTAGTGCTGTTGGATCACTCAGTACACTTGTTCTGGTGATTGGCTGCACCACGATTCTCACTGAGCTCTCCACCTCACTGCTTTGCCAGCAGCTTTCTGCTGGTTTACCGTGGTGGTTTTTATCTGAGCCATTAGAAATTAGTCCTGTCTGTTCTGCTTAAATTGTATTTTTCCCCACCCACCTCCCCGAACCCGGCCTCTATTAAATCTGGTTAAATCCCACTCCCTCATTGCACTTTATCTCTCTTTGGTCCTCTTCTTCAAGCAACTAACCAATCCTTTCTCTACCTCTCAAGCTCACCAAAACATTTATCTTTGCGAATCATTTCTCTCACACTCCCCACATATTTCTCCTAACCACTCCATTTTCCTCATCTCATTCTCCTACTGTATCCAGCTCCCTTCCTCCAGCTTAAGTTTCACATCTCCACTTACACAGCTTTCTCTATACTGAGCTCACTCATTCACCCTCCTTTCCTCTCTTAAGGTGACTGCAGGGACTGTCCTGGTCCCAGTTGACTGTCACCTGCAACTCAGCCTCCTACCAAGCCTGGCAGCCCTTTTTTACATTAGCTCTACCACCTATCATGATGTTACTACTAAAAATAGTTTGCTTTCTGGCTTTATGTCAGATACTTACTCCTCCCTTCACAGTAAATCCTGAGACAGTTTCAAGGGATACCGTGACCATAAAAATAACAATATTACTTCCTAATGCTACCCCAAGTCTAGCCCCACCATGGGGCAGGAAACCTTCTGTAACACACCACTGCACCCTAGTTTGGCAATGTGTACAGGACATGGCGTATATCCGCTCCCCCCACTGCTCTCTAAGTTGATAATTACCAATACTGTTATCAAGCATTGCAAAGCCAAAGATTCGAAATGGTCACAGGTACCAGCAAACCTTAAGTGGCAGGCAATACGTATGGCCTGGCTACTTCTATTTCTCTCTGGGAATATCCACCCCAACTCTGGACCCATGGCATGTCCTACAGCTCTACCCAGAACCCATGGTGGCCTCACTCTAGCGTCCATCAATATCTGCAGCCTCCTGGCAAAAACTGACTCGTTACAAGCCTGGGTTATCCAGCACCAGCCTGATATTCTATCAGTTGTATAAACCTGGCTCAATCTGAGGATTGCCAATACGGTCATTCAATTACCAGGCTATACATTGTTTAGACTTGACAGGGTTGACAAATGCAGAGGCAGCTGTGCTCTTTACTTGAAAGAGCACCTCCAGGGTCAAATGTTGCCTCCCACCGCTTCCTGCAGTACCACCCAGCTCCTAGCAATAAAAGTTTTACTAGGCACAAATGGTAAAGCTTTAACAGTGGTGTCAGTATATATTCCCTCCAAGGACCATACTAGTGGCTTTAAAATTATCCACGACTTCCTATCTGACCAACGTCAGAATGCGGAACTAATAATGACGGGTGAGTTTAATGTCAGCTGGTCAGCACCTGATGCAGGTCCATTTAAAGATGCTTTATTCGCTCTAAACATGACTCAGTTAGTGAAGTCCCCCACTCATATTAATTACCACATGGGAACTTGTTTGACAATTGACTGGCTCATCACTAACCGTCCAGAGAAAATAACAGGTACAACTGTCCTCCCGGATTCCCTGAGTGACCACTCCCCTATCCTCTGATGGTGGTCAAATAAGTCCCCCAAGGTTCCAACTAAAACTGTCACTAACAGACTGCTGAAGAAAGGGAAACTGGAGGACTTTAAAGCCCACCTATGTCTCCAAGACTGCAGCTTCTTAGACACTGCCGAAGATGTTGACTCTGCACTTGAAGGATTCATACACAAATTTAATAAGTCCTGTGATATATATGCCCCCCCTTACTAAACGTAAGATCCGGGACTCCAGTAACTCCTGGATCTCCCCTCAGCTCTTACAGCTGATGAGACGCAGAGATGAACTGTGGATAAAAGCCAAAAGTACTAGCTCCCCTGCTGATTTACAGAGTTATAAAGCAGCCAGAAACAATTGTACGTGGGCAATTTTGAAGGCCGAAGGCCAACATTTCAGATCTGAATTAACAAACTCCCGGGGTAACTGCTGTAGGTTCTGGGAATGCATTAAATTGCTGACAGGTAAACCAAGTAAGACACCACACTTCAATCTTAATGTAGAGGGTACTCCTACCCTGGACCCCAAAATTATCACCAATACGTTTAATAAGGCATTCACTGACCTCAGTGGAGTCCTACCTCCCGACTTCCTACAACCTTCAAATGATGACAATCTTACATGCAGCCTAGGATCTCATTCTACCTTCCCTCCCTCCTTCTATCTGAAAGTTGTCTCCCCAGCAAAAGTCAAGTACCTCTCTAAAGCGCTAGGCAAGTCAAGGGCCAGCACTCGACCTCAAACTCATTGAGCTTGCTCTTGATACTATGCTTGTCCCTTTTACCAAAATTAAAAACTTATCCCTAACCTCAGGTAAATTTCTTCAACTTTGGAAAGCTGCGGTGGTCACACCTGTCCTCAAAAACTGTGACAGAATCAACCACTCAAATTATAGGCCAATCTCAATACCTCTCTCTCTCTCTCTCTCTCTCTCTCTAAAGCACTTGAATGCATAGTTGCCGATCAATTGACGAACTATCTAGACAAATACCAGCTGCAGGATCGACAACAGCATGGCTTTCGGAAGCAGCATAGCACCACTACCATCCTAGCTGAATTTACTGGATACATCCACAGTGCTTTAGATCGCAGGCTATTGGTGAGGGCAACTTATATTGACCTCACCAAGGCCTTTGACACCATTAACCATGAACTGCTTTTGAACCAACTAACCCACATGGGTCTGTCTGCTGAGTTGGTTGCTTGGTTTAGCAGCTACCTTTCAGGGAGAGAGCAAAAAGGTAAAATTCAAAATGTCCACTCTGATAGCTGGCCTGTAACAACAGGGGTGCCCCAAGGCACCATTCTTGGCCCCCTCCTTATTTGTTTCTCAACGCCCTCCCTCTGGCGATAAAAGAAAATATATTATTGTATGTAGATGATGTGGCGCTTTATTCAAGCCACTCTAACCCTATTGAGCTTGAAAGTCAAATGCAGGATAATTTCTCTGCAGCAGAAAAATGGTTTTTCAATTCTAAATTACTATTAAATTACAAAAAGAAGAAAACCATGATATTTGCTTCTGCCCATAATAGACACAAGTCCTTCCAATTACATATCCACAACAATCTTAATTTCCCCCTTGAAATGGTACACAGTTTCAAATGTCTTGGAGTAACACTAGACAGCATGCTAGAGTATACTCTACACATTGATCTGGTAGCCAAGGCAGCAAACGCCAAATTAGGCCTGCTCTACAGAAACAAACACTGCTTGACCAAAGAAGCTCTAAAGATTGCGGTCTCTAGCTCGGTGCTGTCAATCATTGATTACGGACTAGTGGTATATGGAGCTGCAACTCCCACAGCCCTCAAGTGGATCAAGACCACTCTTTATTTTTTTATTTCTTTTAATATTTTTTTCACCCCGTGGTCCCGGCTGGCTCTTGTTCCTTTCTTCCACCCCCCCAGCACCGTCCCCCAAGGATCAGACCCCCTTCCTTATGCCCCCCATGACTTACCCTTTGTGGCAAGGTGGTGGGGAGTGACTCAACCCAACAGGAATGGATCCAGCCAGGGAGGTGTCATCTCGGGGTCGACGCCTGTGGGGGACGGTATTCATGCCGCATGGCCAGGACCTGTTTTTCCACTTTTCTTAAGTAGGGGGAGCATGCAATGCCAACAGTGGCATGCAGAGCATGTGTCTGCACAGTGTACAATGGTCAGCTGCTCCTCCTCCTCCATCCCCCCAACGTACAGGATTCAGCATGCCAACACCTAGCCACCGCTAGGTGTTAGGCAAGTGCCAGTCCATGTTCCCCACCCTCTCCGGGAGAGGAGAGCTGTCCCCTGCACGTTCAATCCTCTTCCTCCTCGGCTGACCTCCGGTTAACCGCTTGCACCGTGAACATGGGTCGGCCGGCGTGGCAGGAGGTAAGGCATGATGCCTCAGCCCTCCATGCCACTAGGCCAGCCTGATCAAGACCACTCTTAACAAGGCCTGTAGGCTTGTACTTGACGTAAACCAGTTGACCCACTCATGTGAACTTTATGCACAATCTGGCTGGCTTAACTTTGGCAGTAGAATACAATATCAGGTCAGCTTCCTGGCAAAGAAATCCACCCTTGGACTTACCCCCCCAGGAGTTTGGAATCTACTAAGCCTGCCTAACTCCACCAGAAGCACCAGGGAAGTGAACACCGTCACACTAAAAGTCCCCTTCCGCCACACCTCACAAGGCCAGCGGTCCTTTGAATACTGGGCGCCTTTCTGGCTATACTCCCTAAGTGAAGATGTCCATAAGGAAGTCAAACTTGGACTGTTTAAAACTAAACTTCGTGCATTTTTTGCATCTACCAGTGACTGCGACTGTGGGACCTAATGTCTTTCTACCTCCTTATATAGATTTCTAGCCTCAGATTTCACGTAGTTAACAGCTTCTTCCCTATCTTTTTACCTACCCATTATTCACCTAGGCCTCCACTATTTCCCTCGCCCTCCTATCCTTACTTACATTTCGACATTCTCTCATCCCCAGGCCTCCTCTTGCGCTTGTTTCCTTTCTCTGTCCTTCTTCCCCATTGCCCCCCTTCCTTGCTTATTCAAACCTCTCTCCATTTGACTCCCATTGACTGCCCCTTATTTCCAGCCTACTCTCTCCACCTCCAAAATCTCATTTCCCTTTAAGTAATCACCTAACCTAGTGCTTGCCACAGCCACCTACTATCTCTATGCATTCATGTCCCTCCTTCTCTCCCCTTATCCTCCCCTCAGTATGAGTACACCCCCCAGCACCAAACATATCACCATCCTGCCCTTCTATGCACTTTGCTCACTGAAACAAGGCTAACCCTATGTCTTATCTGCCTTGCACTTAGACAAAAGAAATGAAAATTATGTACCTACCGTAATTCTTGATCTTCTTGGACGAGTCTCCACCACTCATTCACACTATTGGGATCTGCACCGGAGGCACCAGGACCCATCGGGAGCAAACTTTTTGCTGGAGGGTCGGCACCAGAGATGGTGCCGTGAGGCACAGCACCGCGAGCCTCAGCTCGCGCTGTAATGACTATCTCGGCGTCGACCCTCCAACCACCTCAGTACCTTTTTTACCAAGGAGGTGCAGCTTAACTAACCTAGAAGGGTAGCCTAACCTAAAAACCAGACATAAGATGGTCCGGACGACCCGTATAAGAAGGGTCAACAAAGAAATCTTCACAGCCTAAAGATTTGAGGGAGTGAAGACCAACAACAGAGGTGAGCTCGGGGGACGGAGGGTGGGCGTGTGAATGAGTGGAGACTCGTCCAAGAAGATCAAGAATTACGGTAGGTGCGTAATTTTCATATCTTCCTGACATAAGTCTCCACCACTCATTCACACTATTGGGAGAGTACCGAGCTAATAATCCCCCGAGAGGATGGCAGGAGAGACCAAGAGCTCACATTCCTAAGACAGAAGTCCATTAAGGATGGCTCTGCCAAAGGAAGAATGTCATCTGGCATGGACATCTAGTGCATAATGTTTAACAAAAGTATGCACTGAGCTCCAGGTGGCTGCGTTGCAAATATCTGCAATGGGCACGTTGCGAATTTCTGCTAGGGATGCCGCGACCGCTCTAGTACAGTGAGCATAAACCCTACCCTCCAACTTAACCTATGCCATGGAATAGCAGTGGCGAAGGCATGCCACTAGCCATGCTGAGATACATCTGATAGCGACAGGTTGACCCAGCTGGGTCTTGCTGAAGGAAACGAACAGTTGCTGGGCTTTGCGAAAGTCCTTGGTTCTATCCAGATAAAAATGCAAGGCCCTCTTAACATCCAAAGAATGAAGAGAACGCTCTCCTTCATTTTGGAAGTTCGCAAAGTAAGAGGGAAGGACCAAAGGTTGGTTTAGATGAAATTCTGACACAACCTTAGGAAGAAATTTAGGATGAGTATGAAGAACTACTTTGTCCCTATGGAACACAGTATACGGAGGGTCTGTGACTAGGGCATGTATCTCAGAGACCCTGCAGGCTGAGGTAATGGCAACTAGGAAGGCAGTCTTCCAGGTGGGAAATTTTAGCTCACAGGTAGCCAGAGGTTTGAAAGGTTTCCAAGTGAGCATATCTAGCACAAGATTGATGTCCCAGGCTGCAACTGGATGTCTTGTAGGAGGTCTGGTATGCAGAATTCCTTTAAGTGATCTCTTAACCACAGGTAACTGAGCCAGAGATAAGGAAAAAATCAGCTCATGATATGCTGAAATGGCACTAAGGTGAACTTTGACTGTAGAGAACTGTAGGCCTGAATTTGAGAGGTCTAAGAGGTACTCCAGAACTTTATCTGGTGGGCAGGAAAAAGGATTCAAAGAGGACTTTGCACACCAGAGCGAGAAACGCCCATTTGGCTGTGTAAGTTTTCCTAGTGGCTAGTTTCCGTAGCAGCCAGAAGAATATCTGAAACTCTTCGAGAACATTGAACCGGTTTACTTCTACCTCTTCAGGAGCCAAGCGTGAAGGTGAAGCGATCTCAGGTTGGGATGGACCACAGGCCCTTGAGTCAAAAGGTTCATCTGTAGGGGAAGTGGTCTCGGAGGAACTGCCAACATATTGTTGAGTAGTGGAAACCACAGCTGCCAAGGCCAAAAGGGAGCAATGAGAATCGTCTTGTCCCCTTGGGATTCGAACTTGAGGAGTACCCTCTGAATTAGAGGAAGAGGTGGAAAGGTGTAAAGAAAGCGTTTTGGCCACCGCAGCCTGAATGCATCCTGACAGAAAATGCCAGGCCCTGGATTTCTGGAGCAGAAGAGAGGTAGTTTTGCGTTGAGTGGGGATGCAAAAAGGTCCAGGTCTGGAGTTCCCCACTCTTCGAATAGTGACTGAACTATGGTTGAGTCGAGAGACCACTCGTGAGGGTCTGTCTCTGTTCTGCTGAAACGGTCTGCCAGTTCTTTCTGAATACCTGGCAGGTAGACCGCTTGAATTAGAGCCTTGTGCTCCAAGCACCATTCCCATACCCTCACTGCTTCCCTGCATAATGGGTAAGAATGAGCACCGCCCTGCTTATTGATGTAATACATCACTGCTTTGTTGTCCGTTTGAAGGAGAATGGTCTTGTGACACAGAATGTCCTTCAACGCTCGGACCGCATAAAGGACGGCTCTCATTTCTAGGACATTTATGTGAAGCTGGGACTCGACTTGAGTCCACGCACCTTGAGTGTGGAGAGCCTGACAGTGAGCTCCCCACCCCATCAGGGATGCATCCATGGTAATGGAGATCTGATGGTCCAGAGGAGCAACGGGATATCCTTCCAGGAGATTGCTCTCTTGAGACCACCAGGTGAGTGACCTCTTTAAAGGTTCCATCACCTTTATGAGATAGGACTGCGGGTGAGTGGTTGGGGACCACTGAATACTGAGCATCCACTGAGTGGTTCTCATGTGCAGACGTGCTAGGGGTACAGTGAACACTGAGGAAGCCATGAGGCCTAACATCCGTTGCATCGGGAGAGCTGTAACTGAGGAGTTCTCCCCGATGTGATGGGCCATTTGCAGGATATCGTTCCTTCTGTCTTCTGGAAGAAAAGCCTTCGCACAGAAGGTGTCCAGAAGAGTCCCTATAAAGAGGAGCCTCTGGGAGGGCTGCAGTTGTGACTTCTTGAGGTTCAGCAGAACTCCCATGGACGTAAGGAGGTGAGAAACCGTCTCTATGGCGTCAAGGGTCCCTTGCCTGGAAGGGCTTGCTAGAAGCCAATCATCCAGGTAAGGGAACACCTGTATCCCAACCTTTCTGAGGTGCACTGCGAGAACTGCACAACACTTTGTAAAAACCCGCGGCGCCGAGGATAGCCCAAAGGGCAGGATTCTGAACTGATAATGCTGTCCCAGAGCCACAAACCTCAGGAATTTGTGGCGCCTCGGGTGAATAGGAATGTGCTGGTAAGCATCCTGCATGTCTAGGGAGGCTAGCCAGTCGTGTTGATGAAGCAAAGGTAACAGGGTTCCCAGAGAAATCATTTTGAATTTCTCCTTGGGGAGAAATTTGTTTAGCTTTCTGAGATCCAGAATGAGGCGCATACCCCGGACTTCTTCGAACCAGAAAGTAATGGAGTAGAAACCCATGTTCCGCTGATGCAGCGGCACCACTTCTACTGCCCTGTTGTTGAGGAGGCCCGAATCTCGGCGCAGAAGGTCTGACTGAAGGTTGACAGCCTGGGCTGCCATTTGGGAGGGACGATCTGGAGGGTCTCCAGAAGATTGAGTGAATACCGCGAATTATCCAAGGACCCATTTGTCTGAGGTTATGGACTTCCACTGGTTGTAGAAGTGCATCAGATGACCTCCAACCGGAGAGGAAAAGTCCACCTCGGGCAGCTGAGATGGGACTTGGGCCAGCCATTCATAAGGTAGCGCTGGGCGCTTTGGGCCCTTGCACTTTCTGTTGCATCTTCTTTTGAGGTTGGGCAGGTTGGTTTTTATGGAAACCTCCTCTGCTTCTGCCTTGAAAGGACTGACGATTATGAAACTGACGTTTATTGACATGCCCCCGAGAGGGAGCAGGAGGGGGTCGAGCCAACTTAATGGCTGACCTAGTCTTTTGAGTAGCTTCTAGAGCGTGCTCTACCTGAGGACCAAAAAGATACGCACCATCAAAGGGCAACGCCATTACCTGCTGCTGCACGTCATTCGTGAAACCAGAAGTGCGCAGCCAGGAATGACGGTGGGTGCAAATACCAGCAGCCACTGAATGGGAAGCAGTGTCAAAAGCATCCATGTCTGCTTTAACCTGCTGGTTGTTAGATTCGATACCTCTGGTAATGGTTTGAAGAAGCTCTGGCTTTGCATCTGACTCCAGAAGAGCTTCAATAGCTTGATAGAGTGCCATAGGATATACTCATACTGTGAGAAATAGCCCTGGTAGCTGGCAATACGCATACTTAGGGTAGAAGCAGCAAAGACTCTCTTACCTAAGGTGTCTATCTTACGAGATTCTTTGTTAATAGGTCGAGCTGTAGTAGTTTGAGGAAGAACGACCTTATCATTCTCTGCCAGGACTACAATAGGATCTGCAAAGGCTTGAGATGCCAAAATGGGACGATCCTTGGGGGCTGAATATTTCCTATCTATGGATTTAGCCACTGAAGGGGTGAGGGCAGGATTATTCCATACCATTTGAGACAGCGTCTCGAAGGAAGGCTGAACCGGAGGAGTCAAATCCGTAGGGATCTCCAGAACATGAAGGTATTGGAGTCTTAACAATTTCCCAGGATCGATGTCTGTAGTCTGGAGAGAAAGAGTGGAACTCAGATTTTTCAGCAGAGACTTAAATGACAGGTCCTCGACCACAGGCTCTGTAGCAGTGATAGATCCTGCTTCATCCACTTCATCACCCACCCGAAGGTCTGGGTCAGGCTCAATGTCATCTTCTGACAGTCCAGGAGGGACTGTATGGACAGGAAAGGAATGAAAATCAGAAGAGAGGGAGGAAGGAAACGAGTGAAAAGAGGAGTCCTGAACGGCAGAGGAAGCCCCGAGAGCCCCCGGCGCCGAAGAGGCACACGGCACCGAGAGCGACACCGAGGGACTACACGGCACTGAAAACAGTGCTGAGAAGCCACACGGCACCGAGGATGGCACCGAGAAGCCGCACAGCACTGAAGACGGCGCCGAGAAGCTGCACGGTGCCGAAGATGGCACCGAGAAGCCACACGGTGCCAAGGATGCCGAAAACACCCCCAGACTCTGAAAAACAGGTTTTGAAGGAAGAAGAGCAGGAGATAAAGGCATCGGTGTGGCCCCCTGCACCGCAGCCATGTGAGGGGGGAAACACCTACGCGCGGAGTCGACGGCACCGAAGAAGGTGCCGCGCGACCAGGAAAATCCAACCGCCCTACCTGGTCTCTCAATGAGCCCGAAAGCCCACGAGTGACCGAGCCAGGTAGCTGAACAAACCTCCGAGCCCATTGCTCCATAAGAGCGGCCCACTGATGAAACTGCTCATCTGAAGACCTACCTGCGGTGGGGTAGGACTATCGTAAGCGCTGGGCTACCAGCAGAGGGTGGGCGACTCGGGGAGGAGGCCGCAACCAGCCCCACAACCGAACGCTCTACACGCAGACATATCAGAGGGCGACCTCGAGTGATGCCTTCTCTTTTTAGACCTGTGGGCAGAAGAAGAGCTCGAGGCCGAATGGTGCCGAGAATGCGACCATTTATTTGTATGCTTCCGCGGGGACCGCCCATCCCCCCGGGCATTGGACTGACTGTTGTCAGACCCCCCCTCCGGAGAAGGCGGCGGACCGGACCCAGCCCGACTGACTGAACAGCTTTCATACGAAGTCTCCCTACCGTCACCTGACCTGCTCATGGTCGACTCCATCAAAGTAGGCTGAGACTTTTTTATTTTTAAAATAAGACTAAGCGATACTGTATCAAGATAATACTACAAAATAACAAAACTGAAAACTATGCTGCTAGTTTGAAGTTTGACTCAATGATGACGACATCGTTACAAGGCGCACTCATGACGGGAAAAAAGGAACTGAGGCGGTTGGAGGGTCGACGTCGAGATAGTCATTACAGTGTGAGCTAAGGCTCGCGGTGCCGTGCCTCACGTCGCCATCTCTGGCGCCAACCCTCCAGCAAAAAGTTTACTCCCGATGGGTCCTGGTGCCACCGGCGCAGATCCCAATAGTGTGAATGAGTGGTGGAGACTTATGTCCAGGAAGATCTGCTTATAACAATGCTGGCTATGCATCTCAACTCCATGTCTCTCCCCACCCTTTACCTTGCACTATTTGAAACCATTGTATGTTGACCCACTGCATATATTGTTCTATTGTATTTTCTTCACAAAATGTTTGTATTTCTGTTATACTCTATATTATGTTTATGATGTTTAACCTTTGTATTGTGTTTATGACGTGGAACCTCTATAAACGAGTCTCTAGCTCAAAGGTATTTCCAAAACCTAATAAATAAAATTGTAACAGGCAGTCCCTTCAAATTGGGATTGAAGGAGACAAAGAGCTGTTTGGATTGCCTGAAGTCCTTAGTTCTGTCCAGATAAAACTTAAGGACTGTCTTACAGGAAACTGCCATCGGGTGGTGAGGAGCAGCGGAGACCAAACATAGCTAAGTGTTTGTTTTACTTTTGGGCTAAGTCCTGTATTATTACTGGGGGTGCTTAATGTGAAAATTAAATTTTTTTTCTGTGTACTAGGATTTGGAGGCTCGGTAAACAAATGGGAGGACGGGGACAAACCAGAGAGCAGGCTCCAACATTAATTAAATGTGCTCTTACCAGGTCAGTGTTCACTCATGCAGGCTCCATGTTGTTGTCCACGTCAGCGTATGACGTTCTGTCTGTAGCCATGGTTACCATCCAGTTCATTTTCTGATTTTTCCAAAATGCAGGTGAGCCGTGCAATACTATCTCTGTATACTCTCCTGGATGCAGTTGGTGGGTTCCTGGCTATTATCTGCTCCACTTCAGAATCCCTTTTCCTCTGTACCCCCCTCAGCCCATCTATAAATTTCCACATTGCGGGATGCGACATACTTAGCACACTTTGCATCCCATGGTGAAAAGCCTCTATGACATTATTAGTTTTTGCTCGTCCATTGACACACTATCTGAATGGTTCCACAGTTTTATTTCATAATGTGGCTGTCTATGTCCGTTTCCTCTTCTGTTTCTCCTGCCCACCCATGTGTCCTCAAAATAGCCTATAATAGGCTGTAATTCATCTGGGAAAATGTGTGCTGCTTCATCAGAGATTTCCTCAAATCTAGCAATGACTTGATTTTGGGGATAGAAAGCCAGTGCTAGCAGATATTTACACTTTAAGGCAAATTTAGGGTCCTGGGCATATTTTACAGCTAGTCCTTTACCTTATATTTTCCGGTAGATGCATTGAGTAAAATGAAAGGAACAACCAACTTGATTTGATTGGGGGAAGACTGACCTGAATGCATTTATCGTTGCCCTCTCAAAGTCAGTCATGACCAGAGCAGGACTCAGGCTAGGACACATTTCTTTCAGTGCAGACTGCAGACGCTCATAGCATTTTCTTGATTTACCAGGTAGCAATGCATAAATTGCTGGCTGCACATTTCCAAAGCGTTCCCCCATTATAACATATAATTGTGTAAACAGTGGTGGGGAAGAAAACATTACTCACTTTAGTAATTATGTTTCTTCTAATGGAGTCTTTCTTGCTGTATTCTGACTATTGCAGTTAGCCCCAGCCTTTAAACTGCCCCGGAGAACAAAGGCTTAACTTTCTATGCTGAACAAAGAATGCTGAGCTCGAGCTTGGTTGAGGTCTCTGTCTGGAGCCCTTTGAAATCCAACCATCAGACTGTTATAAGCAAAAACTCACTAACTATCCTATGTGGAAATTGTAAAATATTTACTAGCCAACTGGCAACAAAAAGTTTTGGATTCCCAAAGGAAGACTCAAGTCAGGAAACCCAAAACCAAAAACCAATCCAAACAAGAATAGTAATAAAACAAACACCCAAACAAAAAGAAGAGGGTATAAAAGGAGCACCCCTGAGATGCAACACTGCACCTGCCCACCCACTTCCCAAAAACAGGTTCTAAGAGGGGAGGCAGGGAGGTAGGTCAGAATACAGCAAGACTCCATTAGAAGAAACATAATTACTAAGGTGAGTAATTTTTTCTTCAAACAACATGAAGTCTTGCTGTATTCTGACTATTGCAGACTACTGCCAGTACCTCCATGGAGGAGGACAGAGCTACTTTGGGAATAGGCTCAAGTACTGCTAGCAGACAAACCGAGCATCACTCCCAGCCTGGATATCCAGAGAGTAATGCTTGGTAAAGGTATGGACTGTTTTCCAGGTGGCTGCTTGACAAATTTCTAAGAGAGGAATATCCCTGGCAGCAGCCAGGAAGCAGCTGTACCTCTGGTGGAGTGAGCCCTCAGGCCTGAGGGTGGAATTTTTCCAGTTTCTCATAGCAGAATTGTATACAAGACACAATCCACCTGGCAATAGTTCTTCTTGGTGGCAGGTTTGCCCTTTCCCACTTCTCCATAAATGAGGAACAACTGGAGGAATCAAACCTGTGACCCTTGGTACGCTTCTATATAGCAGCTAAGGGCCCTTTTAACATCTAAACTGTATAGCCTCCTCTCTCCTGAAGAGGAATGATCAGTGAAGAAAACAGGACGAGACATAGACTGATTCAGGTGGAAATCTGAAACCACTTTGGACAAGAACCTTCTATTGGTTCTAAGGACCACTTTATCCCTATGAAAGGAGATAAAATCAGATTTCACTGACAGTGCTTGCAGTTCACTGATATGTCTGGCAGAGGTAATGGCTACTAAAAACACAGTTTTCCAAGTCAAGTACTTAAGCTCTACTGAGGACATAGGTTCAAAGGGAGGTTGCATCAATTGAGCAATGCAAACATTTAAATCCCAGGCAGGGACAGGGTCTCTAAATGGAGGATTGGCATGAAGCAATCCCTTGAAAAATTTACAGAACACAGGATGAGATGATAGTGAGGAAGATTTCCCCATTGACAGAAAAGCAGAGACAGCTGACAAGTGTACCTTGAGCGTAGCTGGTCTGAGGCCTAGGCCATTAAGATGGACCATATAATTCAGAACTGTAGGCAATTCTGCAGTGTCTGGGGAAATACGCTGCTTTGAACACCAAATGCTGAATCTCTTCCATTTGGAGTTATAGCTCTTTCTAGTGGCGGGCTTTCGAGAGGCCTTGAGGATATCCAGAACCCACTGAGACAGATGCAAATCTGCACACTCTAACTCTTCAAGAGCCATGCCTTGAGATTGAGAGACTGAAGATTGGGGTACCAAATCCTCCCCTGGGAGGAGGTTACCAGGTTGTAATTCCTGGGAAGAGACAGGGGAAGATGGACTGCTAGGGACAGCAACAGGGGGTACCAAGGCTGTCTGGCCCAATCTGGAGCAATCAGAATCACTTTGCAAGGTTGTGACCTTATCTTGACTAAAACTTTGAACAGTAGAGGAAAGGAAGGGAAGGCATACAGAAATTTCCCTTCCCAGTTCAGAATCAGAGCATCCAGAGGGACTGAGCCCAAGACCGGGGGTCTGCAACAAAAGAAGGGAAGTTGGTGATTGTCTGGGGCTGCAAAGAGATCTATCTCTGGAGTGCCCCACCTTGAAAAAATCACCTTCAAGACCAGAGGGTCCAGGGACCATTTGTGATGGCCCCGTGAGATCCTGCTCAGTGCATCTGCTAGCACATTGTCCTTCCCTAGAAGGTGGACTACTATCAGAGAGGTTTGCAGGGAATAAGCCAGGGACCACAACTTCATGGCTTCTGTGCACAGGGCCATAGACTGTGTGCCTCCCTGCTTGTTGATGTACCACATGGTGGTGGTGTTGTCTGTTCTGACTTGAACCACCTTGTTCTGCACTGACTGAGAGAAAGCTTGCAGGGCCAGAAAAACTGCCCTGAGTTCTAGGAGATTGATATGGAGAAGGGATTCCTGAGGGGTCCACAGTCCCTGGGCAGTGAGGGCCCCCAGATGGGCTCCCCAGTCCAGGAGGGAAGCATCCGTGGTAAGGACCACTGAATGTGGCTTAGTGACAAATGGGACCCCTTGTCTTAAATTGTCCTGATCCTGCCACCATTGAAGGGCTTGGATCAGGGTCCGAGTCACTGGGATCAGTTTGGTAAGGGAATCCTTCCTTTGGGACTGAAAGGCCTTCAGATGGAACTGAATGTCCCTCATCTGGAATCTTGCCCCTTGGACCACTGCTGTAGAAGCTGCCATGTGGCCCAAGAGCTGGAGGAAATGCCTTGCTGGTCGAGACACCTGAAGGACACCTGAAGGCTGAAGGAAGAAGCCAGATCTATAAGAACGCTTGCCCTTTCCAGGGGAAGAAAGGCTCTTGCTTTGACAGTATCCAGCTCTGCCCCTATAAAGATAAGGAGCTGCACTGGCTCGAGAACTGACTTGGGAATGTTGAGAAGAAATCCTAGAGAAGTTAGCACTTGCTGGGTCACTTGCAGGTCTGACTTGACTTGGTCTGGGGACTGGTCCACTATGAGCCAGTCATCCAGATATGGAAAAATGGAAATCTTTTGCCTTCTTAGAAAGGCAACGACTACTGCCAGGCACTTTATGAAAACCCTTGGGGCTGATGTTAGACCAAGGGCATTGCTTTGAACTGATAGTGGCCTGAGAGCAACTCGAACCTGAAGTACTTTCTGTGGGAGCACCTGATGGGAATGTGAAAATAGGCATCCTTTAGGTCCAGGGAGCTAGCCAGTCCCTTGGCCTTAGAGAGGGAAGAATTATTCCCAGTGTTACCATCTTGAATTTTGATTTTAAAAGATGTTTGTTCAGGTATCTTAGGTCTAGGATAGGTCGCCACTCCCCTGTCTTTTTTGGGGTAAGGAAGTACCTGGAGTACAGACCTTGGCCCCTGTGTAGGGTAGAAACTCTCTCTATGGCTCCTATGGCCAGAAGAGATGAAACCTCTGCCTCTAGGGCAAGGGTTTCTGTGAGACCTGCAGGTGGAAAAGATCTGGCTCTCATCTTCGGAAATTTCTTGAAGCTGAGAACCAGTCCCTGGCTTACTACTTCCAGGACCCACTTGTCTGAGGTAATAGACATCCAGTCCTGGACAAAGTAAGCCAGCCTGCCCCCTACTGGAATAGGAGAGTCGACCCGGGCAGACCCATCAGGGTGTCTGCTTGGCAGGGGCCTTAGGCTGAGGAGTGGATGCAGCCCTGCTCATCCTCCTTCTGCCTCTCCCTCTGAAGAACCCACTCTGTGAAAAGGGACAAGAGGCCTGTGCTTGGTAAAAAGGCCTATGAAAAGGCCTGCCCCTGCCCCTAGATTGCTGCCTTTGAGGAGTTGCTTGCCTCTCCTTGGCCTGAGCACTCCTATAAGTGGTCCTGTACTCATCCATTTTCTTCATGTAATTCTCTGTCTGCTCCCCAAAGAAAAAATTACTCACCTTAGTAATGTTGTTTCTTCTAATGGAGTCTTGCTATATTATGACAGTAGCAGTTTGTCCCACCACTAGAACTGCTCGGAGGTGAAATGGTTAATACCATTCCAAAATAGAACTTTGAGCACGAGCCTAAGAAGCAGCTCTATCTGTGTAATTTCAAACCTGAACTGTCAGATCTTTACGAGCAAAAACTCACTAAGGTCTGTGTGAAGTTGTAACCTCACACTAGCCAAATGGCTACCTAAATATTAACAGCCATTGCTGGTCCCAACACCCAAGACTCAAGTCAGGGACCAGAACTACTAACACAATTCTAACAACATGAGAATAAAACAACAGTATAATAAAACACACACACCTAACTCCCAAAAGGGGAGAAACGCTAAAAGGGCATAAAATAGTGCCCACACTAAGTTGCCCGCACCCCACCCAAGCAGAAGTTCTGAGAGGGGCAGGCTGGGGGGGAGGTCATAATATAGCAAGACTCCATTAGAAGAAACAACATTACTAAGGTGAGTAATTTTTCTTCACACAACATGAAGTCTTGCTATATTACGACAGTAGCAGACTACACAGCAGTACCTCCATGGAGGAGGGGCAGAACCTACTTAGAGAATAGGCTCTGAAGAACAGCTGTGCCAAACCGAGCATCTCTCCTGGCCTGGACATCCAGGGAGTAATGCTTGGTAAAAGTGTGTACCGTTTCCAAGTAGCAGCCTGGCATATCTCTAATATAGGGATGTCTCTGGCAGCAGCTAGAGACGAGCTGTACCCTGGTAGAATGAGCCCTCAAGCCAGAGGAGGGATCTCTGCCCAGTTTCTGATAACAAAATTGGATACAAGAGACAATCCACCTGGCAATTGATCTCTTAGTGGCAGGTTTGCTTTTCCCAACTTCACCATAGGTGAGGAAAAGTTGGAGGATTCAACCTGTGACCTTTGGTACGCTCTATATAGTAACTAAGAGCTTCTTAACATCCAGGCTGTGCAACCTCCTCTCACCAGAAGAGGAATGATCAGTGAAAAATACTGGAAGGAGATAGATTGGTTAAGATGGAAATCTGAAACCACCTTAGGTAAAAACTTCCTATTAGTCCTAAGGACTACCTTATCCCTGTGGAAAGAAATAAAGTCAATTTCCACTGACAAGGCTTGCAACTCACTTATGCATGTAGCAGAAGTGATAGCCACCAGAAAAACAGTTTTCCAAGTTAGATACTTAAGCTCTGCAGTAAACAGAGGTTCAAAAGGGGGTTGCATTAACTGGGCAATACAAACATTAAGTTCCCAGGCAGGGGCCGGTTCCTGAAAGGGTGGATTAGTATGGAGTAATCCCTTAAAAAACTTGGAAAACACAGGGTGAGTGGAAAGAGGGGATGACTTTCCTACTGACACAAAAGCAGATACAGCTGCCAAATGGACTCTCGGGGTAGCTGGTCTGAGACCCAAGGAATTAAGATGGACCATGTAATCTAATACAAAGGGCAAATCAGCAGATTCTGGGGAAATATTTTTCCCAGCACACCAAATGGAAAACCTTTTCCATTTAGAACGATAAGTAGCCCTAGTGGAAGGCTTTCTGGAAGCCTTTAGGATTTCAAGAACACCTTGAGAGAGGTGTAAATCAGCAAACTCTAACTCCTCAAGAGCCAGGCCTTGAGGTTGAGGGATTTGAGGTCCGGATACCAAACCCTTCCCTGGGCACAAGTTAACAGGTTGTGAATCCTGGGGAGGCAAAGGGGAAGATGGATTGTCAATGACAGAAGGAATGGGTACCAGGGCTGCCTGGCCCAATCCGGGGCAATCAGAATCACCCTGCAAGGCTGAGATCTGATTTTGACTAATACTTTGAATAGGAGAGGGAAGGAAGGGAAAGCATAAAGAAACTTCCCCTCCCAATCCAGGAGAAGGGTATCCAGGGGGACTGAGCCCAACACTGGAGGTCTGCAACAGAACAGAGGAAGTTTGTGATTGTCTGGGTCTGCAAAAAGATCTATCTGAGGGGTGCCCCATCTGGCAAAGACTATCCCCAGCACTTGAGGATCCAGGGACCATTCGTGATGGCCCTGGGAATTCCTGCTGAGAGCATCCACTAGGACATTGTCCTTCCCTGGAAGATGAACTGCTATGATGGAAGTGTTCAGGGAATAGGCCAGAGACCACAACTTCATTGCCTCGGTGCACAAGGCCGAAGACCGAGTGCCCCCCATTTGTTGATGTACCACATTGTTGTGGTGTTGTCTGTTCTGACTTGTTTCACCTTGTTGTGGACAGATGCAGATACTTGAAGAGCTAAAAAGACAGCTCTGAGTTCCAGCAAATTGATGTGGAGCAGAGATTCCAAGGGGGGACCACACTCCCTGAGTGGAAAGGTCACCCATGTGGGCTCCCCCACCCAGAAGGGAAGCATCTGTAGTGAGAGTCAAATTGTGAGCAGGGGGAATGAAGGGGACCCCCAATCTTAAATTGCTCTGATCCTGCCACCACTGGAGGGCCTGGATCAAGGTTCGAGTCACTGGGACCAACTTGGAAAGGGGGTCTCTTCTCTGAGACCAATAGGTTCTCAAGTGAAACTGAATGTCTCTCATCTGAAATCTTGCTCCCTGCACAACAGCTGTGGATGCAGCCATGTGTCTCAGGAGCTGCAGAAAGTGTCTTGCTGGTCGAGAGACCTGCAGGGTGAAGGAGGAGGCCAGAGTCACTAAATTAGTCACCCTTTCTAAGGGAAGAAAAGCTCTGGCTAGCTTTGTGTCCAACTCTGCCGCTATAAAGGTGAGTACCTGGACTCGTTCCAGAACCGACTTTGGTAGATTTAGCAGAAAGCCCAGGGAGGTGATAAGCTGCTGGGTAACTTGCAGGTGAGATTTTACCTGTTCTGGGGACTGGCCTACAATGAGCCAGTTGTCTAGATAGGGAAAAAACAGCAATCCTTTCCCTCCTTAAGTGAGCCACTGCCACTGCTAGACACTTTGTGAATACCCTTGGGGCAGAGGTAAGGCCGAAGGGCATTACTCTGAACTGGTAATGACCTGAGAGTAGTTCGAATCTGAGGTACTTTCGATGGGAGCTTCTGATTAGGACGTGGAAATAGGCATCCTTGAGGTCCAGGGGAGGCTAACCAGTCCCCTGGCCTTAGGGAGGGTAAAATCATTGCCAGAGTTACCATTTTGAACTTTGGTTTCAAAAGATGCTTGTTCAGATATCTGAGGTCTAATATGGGCCGCCATTCTCCTGTCTTTTTTGGGGTAAGGAAGTATCTGGACTACAGACCCCTGCCCTGGTGCAGGGGAGGAACCCTTTCCACTGCTCTGAGAGCCAACAGGGTTGAGACCTCTGCTTCCAGAGCAAGGGTCTCTGAAGCACTTGCAGGTAGAAAAAGTCTGGTTCTCAACTTGGGAAACTTTTTGAAGCTGAGAACCAGACCCTGGCTTACTACTTCCAGAACCCACTTGTCTGAGGTTAAAGAAGCCCAGTTCTGACTGAAGTAAGCCAGCCTGCCCCCTACCGGTAAGGAGAATCGGCCCTGGGCACCCCATCAGGGTGCCTGCTTAGCAGGAGCTTTAGGCTGAGGGGTGGGAGCAGGCCTGCCCACCCCTCGTCTGCCTCTGCCTCTGAAGAAGCCCCTCTGAGCATAGGCAGAGGAGGCCTGAGTCTGGTAAAAGGTCTGTGAAAAGGCTCACCCTACCCCTGGGGTAGGTTCTGAGGAGTGGCTTGCCACCTCTTAGCTTGGGCACTTTTGTAAGTAGTCCCATATTCATCCATCTTTTCATGTAATTCTCTGTCTGCTCCCCAGAGAATTTCCCACCACAGGAAAATCCATAGCTTTAGTCTGGGTATCCTGTGACAGACTAGTACACCTGAGCCAGGCCAACCTACGAAAAGCTACAGACGTGGCCATGACCCTAGAGGAAACATCATTAACAACCACAGCAGCATGAAACTGTACCTTAGAAGCCTCAATGCCATCAGCAGCCACCTGTTCTAGTTCGCTAGCCAGCTGGCCATTGGCTTGCTTGGCTAATTCCATAACAGTATCCCATCTAGATTTCTGATACCTAGCTACATAAGCCATATAATTTGCTTGCCTGAGTCCCAGAGAGGCTGCCATATACTGTTTTTTCGCCATGGCATCAATCTTCCTGGAATCCTTGTCAGGAGGATGTGAAGCCAGGGGGATATTAGCTTTATCACAGGCTGCAGCCTGAACTACCCCAACATGACTGCATTACTGAGAAAGGAATTCTGTATCAGGACCTGACAATGTGTACCTTCTGTCCATCTTTTTATCTACAGGAGGCACAGAATTAGGAGCTTTTAAAATTTTTATTGTTTGCTTCCTAAAAGACTTATGCAAAGAAATATACAATCTCCTAGACTCTGGAATATCCATCATTTCTACAAAATCAGGCTCCTCTTGCTCATCCACAGCTTCTTCCAAGGGAAGCTGGAGGGTTTCAGCAACTTTTTTGTAAAACATAAAATGAGATGGGGACTCAGACAGCATAGGGGGAGATTCTAGAGGTCTGTCTGGGGAAATGTCCGGTTCAATAGGCACACCCAGACCTTCCCAGCCACATTCATACTGTTCATAATCATCCTCCCCCTCCTCTGGTTCATAAAATTCCTCAACATCATATTCCTGAACCACTGGAACCGGACGAACCGACCTTTTGCCAGATAGTGGCGGTTCGGACGGAACCTGAGACAGTGACTGGACAATTTGTATGGCTTTTGCTATCTCTGCAGCAGTTGGAGAAGGGTTTTGACCCAAACCTGCTGACTTTCTTGTTTTCTTTACTGGAATTGGTTCCTCAGAACCAGCTTTTCTTTGCCTGAGGAAGTCTCGCCTGGTCAGAGGGCACTCCCTCCGACTGGTTGGCACCGAACCGGGCTGGCCATCCGTTCAGCGGACTTTTGGCCTCGCTCCCTGAGCCTGCCCAATCTCTTTTCCAGGGTGGCTGCAGGAAATTCTTACATATCTGGCAGTCTGACTGGAGGTGGTCAAACCCCAGACAATAGACACATGTGGTGTGTGGGTCAGCCTTGGCAAAGACTTCCCCACAGACATCACAGTGTTGAAACCCAGTGGGCCCGGTTTTTCTTTTGGGTTTCTCAGACATAATGCCAGCCTAACCAGAAAAACTTGCCCTTTAAATGGCAGTGCCAGGCAAGACACCCTTATCGGTTCCTAACCGTGTCGCGGGTATTGGAAAAAACCGTAATAAAATCCGTTTTTTTTAGAACTGATAAGAACCGGGAACCGCGCTCTAAAATGTTAAACTTTAAAGTAAATGAGTTTTAAACCCAGCTGATCGGTTCAAAACCGAACCGATAAACTTACAAGTTCCACACAGACAAAACCTTTAATTTACTTACGATTACCACAGACAGAGCTTGAACCAACGGTTTTGGCGGTTAAATAAAACTATTCTCGGTTGAATCGAACCGAGAAAACACTGTTTAAACCGAGAAATGAACTGAGCAGTAGGAGAAATCTCCGGAGCGACTGTTCACTGAGGCGGAGTAAAGAATCTGACAGTTCAGGTTTGAAATTACATAGATAGAGCTGCTTCTTAGAGCTCGTGCTCAAAGTTCTATTTTGGAATGGTATTAACCATTTCACCTCCGGAGCAGTTCTAGTGGTGGGACAAACTGCTACTGTCATAATATAGCAAGACTTCATGTTGTTTGAATTAAGTCTTTGTGGTAGAAGTGTTTTGCCTGTAACTTCCTTTTTGTTTTACAAGATTGTAAGCTGTATGATATATTGTTCTGTGTTTAATTTTACCATTTTTATCATATTTTAGTAAACAACCATTTCTTTGAAATACTGCCTGGGTGTCTTCTCAGTTTCTTTTTGCCTGTGATGTATATTGGGTTAAGTCTGACAGCTGTTAAAAGGCTTGATGGTGTTACTAAGCTTGGAAAAGATAAGAATATACCTAAGGTCTCTTATAGAGTTTTAAGGGTTCATTTTGGAGACCTGGCTGGGTGTTCCTGGCGAAAGATTGTACTGCCATCCTGAAGAGGGTACATATCTGAGCCTGTAATTGGGTATGCTAGCATAGGGTTCACAGTTTGAATCCCTCCAGAACTCAAGGCTAAAGGTGATTCGGACCCAAAGCAGACAGGAGGGTTACCCTGTCTGTTACCTGTTCACACTATTACACTCTGAGGTTGGCACTGTGGGAGCAGAGGGCCTGACCTGCGAATTGCATTTGTGACAGATTTGGTTGGCAGCGGTGTGATTTAAAATATTGGTAACTCAAGCTTTAACAGTTCAGTGTGTCAGCTTAATACTGTACAGCTCTCTTGTAAAAGAAGGCAGTGATTTATTTTAAAAAGGTAAACAGAACTATATAATTTTGCTTAAAGTCAAAGTTCCTACCTGTTTTATTTTTTTTTTTCTAAAGTGCAAGATACAGTAGCCGTTGTTAGGGAAGAAGATGGCTTCCAACTACAGCGGGTACACTGCAGACTACTTGAGGCAGTTGTGCCAGGACAGAAGAATCCAGTATGAGGGGAAAGCCAACAAGTAGACCCTCATAGATGCTCTAATGGCCACCGATGGCCAGAGCGTTGAGTCACAGTCCGTGACTGGAAGAAAAAATTACTCACTTTAGTATTCTTGTTTCTACCCAGTGATACACAGGTATTCTTAACTTTCTGCAGTTAGCCCTTTAGATAAGACTGCCCGGAGAGAATAGAACATTTGGAAATGATGGAATTTTTTGCACGTGACAACTTTTCAAATGCTGCCCTATACTAACTGCCAGTGTTCTAAACTTCCTCAGATTTCTTAGGAGCCTGAATAGGCAGACCCATGTAAGCAGAATACTGTGGGTATTTATGATTAAAAGAATAAAGAATTAAAAAAAACAATCTCATAATAAAGAAAGAAATGTCAAACTGGAGAAAAACACATTAATTAGAAAAAACCCCAACAATGTCAGAAACACCTGAAGAGGGGTGAAGACCATAAACCTTGTTTACCCAAATTATACCACTACGTGGCAACATATATACAGTCATAGTGATGTACACTTTCATGGTAGCGCAGCATGCAGGAGTGCAGAGGCTTAAGTTCTGGAAGGGGAGGTAGGGTGGGAAGTTATGAATACCTGAGTATCACTGGAAAGATTACTAAGGTGAGTAATTTTTTCTTCTAATCCCAGTGATACTCAGGTATTCATAACTTTCTGCAGACTACAAAGCAGTACCACTGCAGGTGGGCACAGAACATTTATTTAGGAAATAGACTTTGCAGGACTGCTGTGCCAAACCTAGCATCACTTCTAGATTGGATATCCAGATTGTAATACTTCGTAAAGTTGTGTACTGTTTTCCAAGTAGCTGCTTTACAGATGTCAACCAGTGGAACATCTCTTACAGCTGCCAGAGTAGCAGCTGTTCCTCTGGTGAAATGCACCCTCAACCCTGTTGGGGGCTCCCTACCAGCTTTTGTATAGCAGAACTGAATACACTGGACTATCCAGCAAGAAATAGATCTCTTAGAAGCTGGATTACCTTTTCCCACATCCCCATAGGTCAGAAGAAAAAATTACTCACCTTAGTAATTGTGTTTCTTCTAATGGAGTCTTGCTGTATTCTGACATATGCAGTTAGCCCTAGCACTTGAATTGCCCCGGAGAGGAAAGAGTTAACCTATGCAGAAGCATAGAACATTGAGCTCGAGCTCGGAATTCAAACCTCTGTCTGTGGTGCTCCAGAGTGCAACTGTTAGATTCTTATAAGCAACTAACTACACTTCCAGTGTGGAAATTGTAACCAAATATACCAACAGGCAATTACTTGGGTCCCAAAAAGCTCAAGTCGAGAACCCAAGAAAAAAACAGGTAGTGAACAAGATATATAATATATAAATATGAAACATAACAACAACCACCCCACCCTAAAGAGGAGGGGTGTAGGGTACACCCCTGAGGTGCAACCCTGTACCTGCCAGCCCACATCCCAAATCTAGGTTCTGAGAAGGGAGGCAAGGGGGGAGGTCAGAATACAACAAGACTCCATTAGATGAAACACAATTACTAAGGTGAGTCATTTTTTCTTTAAACAACATGAAGCCTTGCTGTATTCTGACATATGCAGACTACCAAACAGTACCTCCATGGAGGAGGGTACCAAACTTATTTTGGGAATAGGCTCTGCAGTACTGCTGTACCAAACCTAGCATCACTCCTAGCCTGGATATCCAGAAAGTAATGCTTCGTGAATGTATGGACTGTTTTCCAGGTGGCTGCTTTGCAGATCTCTAGTAAGGGTATATCTCTGGCAGCAGCCAGAAAAGTGACTGTACCCCTAGTCGAGTGAGCCCTCAGGCCTGAAGGAGGTGTTTTACCTAGCTTGGTATAACAGAACTATATACAAGCTACAATCCACCTGGCAATAGTTCTTTTAGTAGCAGGCCTACCTTTTCCCACTTCACCATAAGTGAGAAACAATTGAAGATAGTCATTCCTATGTGCCTTAGTATGCTCTATGTAATAGCTAAGTGCCCTTTTAACATCCAAACTGTGTAACCTTCTTTCTCCTGAAGAAGAATGATCAGTGAAAAACACAGGAAGTGACATAGTCTGGTTTAGATGGAAATCTGAGACCACCTTGGGTAAGAACCTCCTATTAGTTCTGAGGACCACCCTATCTCCGTAGAATGAGATAAAATCAGGTTCAACTGACAGGGCCTGTAATTCACTAATTCACCTGGCAGAAGTGATAGCTAAACACAGTTTTCCAAGTCAAGTACTTAAGCTCGGCTGAGGCAAAAGGTTCAAAGGGTGGCTGTATAAGCTGAGCAATGCAAATATTGAGATCCCAAGCCAGAGTAGACTCTCTAAAAGGAGGATTGATAATGAACCAGACCTTTAAAGAACTTACCAAAGACAGAGTGAGATGCAAGAGAAGTGCCTTTCCCTGCTGACAGGAATGCAGAGACAGCTGCTAGATGAACTTTTAAAGTGGCTGGCCTGAGACCTAAGCCATTAAGGTGAACCAGGTCATCTAAGACTGTGGGCAATACCCGCAGCATCTGGCAGAATCTCTGTGTGAACACCAAATGCTGAATCTTTTCCATTTGGAGTTATAAGTTTTCCTGGTAGAAGGTTTCCCTTAAGGATGTCCTAAACTTCATGAGAAAGATGCAGGCCTGCATAGTCTAACTCTTCAAGAGCCAGGCCTTGAGACTGAGAGACTGGAGATTACGGTACCAGAGCCTCCCTTGAGAGGAGGTTAAAAGATTGTGTCTCTTGGGAACAGACAGAGGGAGTGAGACTGCTAAGGACAACAGAGGATACCAAGGTTGCCTGGCCCAGTCTGGAGCAACTAGAATCACTGTGCAGGGTTGTGACCTGATCTTGATTAGAATCCTGAACAACAGGGGAAAGGGAGGAAAGGCATAAAGAAACTTGCCTTCCCAATCCAATATCAGAGCATCCAGGGAAACAGTCCCCAGGATTGGAGGTCTGCAGCAGAATTGGGGAAGTTGATGATTGTCTGGGGCTGTGAAGAGATATATCTCTGGAGTGCCCCAACTGGTGAAGATTACTTTCAGGATGAGAGGATCCAAGGTTCATTCATGATGGTCCTGGGAGATTCTGCTCAGAGCATCTGCTAGCACATTGTCCTTCCCTGGAAGGTGGAATGCTATTAGGGAAGTCTGTAGGGAGTAGGCCAGAGACCATACTTTCATGGCCTCCGTGCACGAGGTCATAGACTAAGTGCCCCCTTGTTGGTTGATGTACCACATGGTGGTGGTGTGGTCTGTCCTGACCCAAACCACTTTGTTCTTCACTGAGTCAGAGAAAACTTGAAGTGCTAAGAATGCTACCCTAAGTTCCAGAAGACTGATATGAAGGAGATACTCTTTTGGGGACCAAACCCCCTGTGCTGTGAGGGCTCCCAGGTGGGTTCCCCAGCCCAGGAGAGAAACATCTGTGGTAAGGACCACTGAAGGAGTTTGCTTGAAAAATGGAACACCTTGCCTGAGATTGTCCCAGTCCAGCTTGGACCAAAGTTTGAGTCACTGGAATTAGCTTGGTAAGAGAATCTTTCTTCTGAGACCAAAAGGACCTTAGATGGAATTGAATGTCCCTCATCTGGAACCTGGCCCCTTCCACCACTGCATTGGAAGCTGCCATGTGGCCTAAGAGCTGAAGAAAATGTCTTGCTGGATGAGAAACCAGAGGATGAAATGAGGAAGCGAGATCTGTTAAGGCCTGAACTCTTGCAAGTGGGAAGAAGGCCTTTGCTTGAACAGTATCTAACTCTGTCCATATGAAGGTAAGAAGCTGTACTGGTTCGAGAACTGACCTTGGCAGGTTGAGAAGGAAGTCCAGGGAACTGAGCAGATCTTAAGTGACCTATAAAGCTGACTTGACCTGGTCGGAAGACTGTCCTACAATGAGCCAGCCGTCCAGGTATGGGAATAAAGAAATGCCCTGCCTTCTGAGGAAGGCCACTACTACTGCAAGGCACTTTGTAAACACCCTTGGAGCTGATGTTAGGCTGAAAAGCATAGCTCTGAACTGATAATGGCCTGAAGGCAACTTGAACCTGAGGTATCTTCTGTGGGAGCACCTGATAGGAATATGGAAATAGGCATCCTTGAGGTCCAGGGATGCTAACCAGTCCCCTGGCTTTAAAGAGGGAAGAATTACTCCCAGAGTCACCATTTTGAACTTTGGTTTTAAGATGTGTTTGTTCAAATACCTTAATTCTATAATGGGTCACCACTCCCCTGTCTTTTTTGGGATAAGGAAATATCTGGAGTACAGACCCTTGCCCCTGTGTAGAGTAGGAACTCTCTCTCTCTATGGCTCTGAGAGCCTGCAGAGAGGAAACCTCTGCTTCTAGAGCAATAGTTTTGGAGATGTTTGCAGGTGGAAAAGAGCTGACCCTCATTTTTGGAAATATTTTGAAACTGAGGGCCAGTCCCTAGCTTACTACCTCCAGCACCCACTTGTCTGAGGTAACAGACTTCCAGGCCTGGAAGTAGTAAGCCAGCCTGCCTCCAACTAGAATTCAGGAGTCGACCCGGGCTGACACATCAGGGTGTCTGCTTGGCAGGAGCCTTGGACTGGGAAGAGGATGCAGCCCTGCCCATCCCCCTTCTGCCTCTCCCTCAGAAGAACCCCCTCTGTGGGAAGGGAGAGGAGGCCTGGGCTTGGTAGAAAGGCCTGTGAAAAGGCCTGCCCCTGCCCCAAGACTGCTGCTTCTGAGGAGTGACTTGCCTTTCCTTGGCCTGAGCACTCCTGTAAGTGGTACTGTATTTGTCCATTTTTTTCATGTGAGGCTCTGTCTGCTCCTCAAAGAGTTACCTACTATAGGGAAATCCATGGCCTTAGCCTGGGTGTCCTGCAAAAGGCTAGTACATCTGAGCCAAGCAAATCTCCTGAGAGACACAGATGTAGCCATGACTTGTGATGCCACATCATTTGAGTCCACAGCAGCACAGAATTGTACTTTGGATGCCTCAATCCCGTCAGCAGCCACCTCCTCCAGCTCTTTGGCTAGCTGGGGGGAAGCCTGTTTAGCCAGTTCAAGAACAGTATCCCACCTGGACTTCTGGTACCTGGCTGCATAGGCCATATAATTTGCCTGCCTGAGTCCCAAGGAGGATGCCAAATATTGTTTTTTTTTAGGCATGGCATCCACCTTCCTGGAGTCTTTATCTGGGGTGTGTGAAGCCAAAGGTATGCTAGCCCTGTCACAGGCTGCAGCCTGCACTATCCCAACATGGCTGCAATGACTGAACAAAAACTCCGTACCTGAGCCTGACAACATGTACCTCCTGTCCATTCTCTTGTCCACTGGAGGTAAAGAGTTTGGTGTCTGAAGAATCTTCTTTGTCTGTGTCCCCAAAGATTTGTGGAGGAGAATAGACAACCTTTTTAGACTCTGGGATGTCCATCATCTCAACAAAATCAGGCTCCTCTTCCTCCTCTGCAGCTTCTACCATGGAGAGCTGGAGGATTTCAGCCACCTTTTTGTAGAATAAATAGTGAGAAGGGGACTCAGAAAGCCTGGGAGGGGAAACATTGGAGGGTCTCTCTGGGGAGATGTCTGGTTCAATGGGCACATCCAGACCTTCTAAATCATTATCATCATCATCCTGTTCTGGGAAGTCTTCATTCCCCTCCCACTCCAATTCATAATAGGCATCCGGATCGTAATCTGATGGAGTGGGATCCGACCGAACCGACTACCTAACCGATGGTGCCAGTTTGGACGGAACTGATCCAAGCGATTGAACAATGCTCATAGCTTTGGTTATCTCATCAGCAGTTGGAGTATGCAGTTCTGGATCCAAACCAGCTGATTTCCTTTTTCTTTTCACCAGAACCAACCCTTCTCAGTCGGATCTCCTTTTGCCCGAGGAGGTATCGCCCAGGTTAGTGGGCACCTCCTCAGGTTCGGCAGCAACCGAACCAGGCTGGCCATCTGGGTCAGCAGACTTCTCAGCCTCCTTTTCCTTTAGCCTACTCAATCTTTTGTCCATAGTGGCTTTGGAAAAATTCCTACATATTTGGCAGTCTGTTTTGAGGTGGTCAAACCCCAGACAATAAACATACATGAGGTAAGGATCAGCCTTGGCAAAAGCTTCCCCACACTCACTACAGTGTTGAAACCCAGTGGGCCCAATTTTCTTCTTGGGTTTCTCAGACATGACCAGGCTAACAAAATTACCCTTAATAGCTGTTACGCTAGGTAATATTCCCTGATTGGTAACCAACCGTGTTACGGGTTGTGGAAAGAAACCGATAAAGGCCCTTTTTTTTAAACCGATCGGAACCAGCACACCACTACTAATTCCCAAAACTGAATTTAAACAGAGAACAGTCGGTTCCCAACCGGACCGACCACTAGGGAACCAAAGAATTACAATTTTCACAGTAATAAAGACAAAAAAATCAGTTCACTACCTACCTACACACTTACTGTACCATAGACAGAGACTTGAAACCGAAAAAAATAAGAAATTGGTGAAAATCGACACTTTTTAAGAAACTTTACCGAACCGAGCAAAGAAGTAATCTCCGGAGCAACTTCACAGTTAGGCGGAGTAAAGAATCTGACAGTTACACTCTGAAGCACCACAGACAAAGGTTTGAAATCCGAGTTCGAGCTCAATGTTCTATGCTTCTGCATAGAGTTAACTCTTTCATCTCCAGGACAGTTCAAGTGCTGGGGTTAACTGCATATGTCAGAATACAGCATAAATTCATGTTGTTTGAAACAACTGTTTCCTGTCCTGCCTATGGTCCTTAGTGGCTGTCATGTAATAACTGAGAGCTCTCTTTACATCCAGACTATGAAGTCTTCTTTCACCAGAAGTGGAATGTTCAGTGAAAAAGACAAGTAGGGTAATGGATTGATTAAGGTGAAAATCAGAAACTACCTTAGGTAGGAATTTTCTATTTGTTTTCAGAACTACCTTATCTCTGTGAAAAGAGATATAATCCTGCTCCACAGAGAGAGCCTGGAGCTCACTTATTCTTCTTGTAGAAGTCATCGCCACTAGGAAAACTGTTTTCCAAGTGACATATTTAAGATGAGCTGTAGCCATAGGCTCAAAGGGAGGCCCCATGAGCTTGGCTATACAAACATTAAGGTCCCATGCTGGCACAGGGGCCCTGCGAGGGGGATGAAAATGGGCCAAGCCCTTGAAGAACCTCCTAAAAATGGGTTCTGAAGCTAATGTTACCCTGGCACCAGCAGAAATGTAGGCAGACAATGCTGCGAGGTGGACCTTGAGTTAACTGGGCTGTAGACCCTGAGAGTGTAAATGAGAAGGTAATCCAGGACAGCTAGGACCCCAGCCTGTAGTGGAATCAAATCTTTAGTCGAACACCAGATTGAAAACATTTTCCATTTTGAAGAGTAAGTTTTCTTAGTAGAAGGTTTCCTATAGCCCCTCAGAATATGAAGCACTGATTCAGAGAGTTGTAAATAAGCATATTCTAATTCCTCAAGAACCAAGCTTTCAGGTTGAAGGACTTGAGGTTCAGGTATAACAGTGTCCCCTGGTTGGATGTCAATAGGTTGTGCCTCAGAGGGAGTCGAACTGGCTTGGTCACAGACATGGAGAGCATTAGAGAGTACCATGGCTGCCTGGGCCAATCCGGAGCTATTAAGATTAGAGATGCTGAGTGGGATCTGAGCTTGAGTAACACCCTGAAAACCAGGGCAAAGGGAGAGAAAGCATATAGGTACCTCTCTGACCAATCTAGAATCAGGGCATCCAGGGGCAGAGTACCCTGATATGATGGCCTGCAACAATTCTGTGGCAAGTAGTGGTTCTGGTGGGATGCGAACATGTCTATCTCTGGAGTGCCCCACCTTCTGAAAATTACTTGCACCACCTGCTTGTTCAGAGTTCATTTGTGATTGGCCTGTCTGATTCTACTTAAGGCATCCACTAGGTTTTGTCCTTTCCTGGTAAATGGATTGCCTGCAGGGATACTCCTAAAGAGTACGCCAGAGCTCACATTTTCATGGCCTCTGTGCAAAGGGGGCCTGACCTGGTGCCTCCTTGTTTGTTGATGTAGTACATTGTGGTGGTATTGTCTGTTCTGACCTGTACCACCTTTGTCTGTACTAGTCCTGCAAAAGTTTTCAGAGTCAGAAAAACAGCTCTGAGTTCCAACAGATTTATGTGCTGGAGGGACTCTGCAGCTGACCAAGTACCCTGGGTTGTATGTTTCCCAAATGGGTGCCCCGACCCAGGAGGGATGCATCTGTTGTGTGAACAACTGAGGGAGATTCTCTCTAAAAGGGGACCCCTTCTCTTAGATTGGCTTCTTCCTTCCACCACTGTAAAGCTTGCAGCAAAGTTCTTGTGACTGGAATGGGTTGTGAGAGAGAATCTTTTCTTTGACACCAGTGAGCCCTGAGGTGGAACTGGATGTCCCTCATTTGAAACTTGGAACGAGCACTGTGCCTGTGGATGCAGCCATATGGAGCCAGGATTTGCAAGAACTGTCTTGCGGGCTTGCCTTTGTTCAAGGTGAATGAATTTGCCACTAGCTGAAGATTTCTGATCCTGTCTAGAGGGAGGTAGGCCCTGAGCTGCAGGTTGTATATCTCTGCCTCTATGAACTGCAACTTTTGTGCAGGAATGAGGACCGAGTTTTTGTGATTGATGATGAACCTCAAGGATTACAGCAGGCCTTGGGTGAGGTTTAAATACTGAGTGATCTGTTGTGGTGATTTGCCCACCACCAGCCAATCGTTCAGACACAGAAAAACTGTCACACCCTGCCTTCGAAGGTGTGCCATCACTGGTGCTAGGCACTTTGTAAAAACCCTTGGAGCCGAAGAAAGGCCAAAAGGCAGGGTTGAAAACTGGTAATGGCCTGAAGGGAGTCTGAACCTGAGATATTTTCTGTGAGACTCCCTTATGGGAATGTGGAAATAGGCATATTTTAAGTCCAGTGATGCCAACCAATCCCCTTTCTGGATTGTTGGCAGAATCAGTGTCAAAATTACCATTTTGAACCTTGGCTCTTTTAGATGCATGTTTAAGGCTCTGAGATCCAATATAGGCTACCACTCCCCACTTTTCTTTGTGGTGAGGAAGTATCTGGAGTAAAAGCCCTTTCCTCTCAGTAGGTTTGGAACAGGTTCCACTGCTTTTAACAGTAACAGTTTCTGGACTTCTGCCTCCAGCAGGTTCTTTTCTGCCAGGGGAGGTGTACTGAAACCCCTGGCTGCTAGCGGAGAAAGGGATTTGAAAGCCAGAGACAGACCCTGACCCACTACCTCCAGGACCCACTTGTCTGTGGTGATGTTCAGCCAAGCCTGGAGGAAGTGGGAAAGTCTGCCTCCGACAGGGAGTGAGGAGATGGCCTGTACTTCAGGGGGTCTGCTTGGCTTGGGTTGAGGCTGTGCTTGTGACCCACACCTAGAACCCCTTAAACCCCTGCCCCTAAAGTACCCCTGCTGTGGGTACTGTTGATACTGGAGTGTGGCCACGGGCTGGAAAAAGGGCATGGTGTGGAAGGACCTGCCCCGGCCTCCCCTTGTATAAGGCTTGGTGGATGGAGAAGCTCTCTCCTTACTAGAGTTGCTTCTGTATGTGGCCTTGTACTCATCCACCTTTTTCAGGTATGCCACTGTAGATTCTCCTAAAAGAGCATTCCCCCAGAGGAAAATCCAGGGCCTTAGACTGAGTATCAGAAGTAAGATTTGTGGCTCTTAGCCAGGCAAATCTCCTCTGGGCTGCCATGTTTGCCATCCATCTGGCTGCAGTGACATTTGTATTCTGCAGCCATCTGGAATTGGTATTTAGCAGCCTCTAGCCAAACCTAGCTGTTTCAGCTAGGTCATCAGATAGGGTTGGGGGAGCTTTCTGAGACATGGCCAAAACTGACTGCCACAGGGACTTTTGATACTGGGCAGCATAGGCCTGGCGGTTAACCTGTCATATGGCTAGAGAGACTGACAGGTACCCCTTCCTAGCCATACTATCTATTTTTCTGGAGTCCTTTTCTGATGGGTGGGATGCCAGAGGGACTCTAGCCTTATCACATGCTGCTTGTTGAATAACCCCTTGATGATTTGGATTGGAAAAAAGGAACTCTACCCCTTCCCTTTCCAACTGATATTTCTTATCCATCATCTTATCCAGAGGGGGGATAGAGTTTGGGGTTTGCAACAACTTAAGAGCATCTTTTTTAAAGAATTTGTTCCCAGGGAAGAGGAGGGCTTTGGTGGGAGTTAAACCCATCATCTCCAGATATTCTATCTCCTCCTCATCCTACACTTCCTCACTTGTGGAGATGTCCAAGCCATCTGCCATTTTTGTCACAAAAGTGAAATGAGAATAATAATCTTCAGATGTTCTAGGGGGTGAACCAAATTCTTGTTCCGGGGATACCTCAGGTAAAATGGGTTCCCCTTCATCCTTCTCATATTCACTGTATTCCTCTTCTTTAGGAAGGGGGATTCTGTCAGGCTGTCCTTCTGGAGCAGATGGTTGCTGAACAGGAGGCACTAGGCCCTGCAATGCCTGAATGACTTTAAAAGCCTGTGCAATTTCTTGAGGAGTAGGCATAATATTGGCATGCACAGAAGTCCCCTGACCAGAATTTGTGGGTTCTGTGTGCTTTAATTTTCTTGCTTTTTTTAAGGGAACTGAGGAGTTAGCCAGTTGAGAAACCCTTTTGGTACCCTTATCACCAATCTTAGGGGTGGAGGTAATAACAGATGTGGGTTCAGCCACAAGAATAGAAGGTATTGGCTGGTCAGAGCCAGAGGGACCCTTGGGGAGTTTCTTTTTCAGCCATTCCAGGCATTTCTCAACAGTTTTTTCACGGAATGTCAGGCAGATTTGACAATCCTCTTTAAGATGCTCATATCCAAGGCAGGCCACACACAGGGTGTGTTTATCTGCCTTAGCATAAATGTCCCCACATTGTGAACAATTTTTAAAACTGGGCTCACCAGTCTTTTTCTTCATTTTTTCTGCCAATGAACCGATAAAATGGTAACTGCTAAGTCAGAAAGATTTAAACAATAATACTTGCGGTTTCGGTCGGTTCCGGAACCTATTAGGAACCGATGGAACCGAACCGATAAAGAATTTGGAACCAGTCTTAGCGGTTCAGTAACCGAAAACAATGATTACAAAAAAATCAATTTTAAAACTAAATTTAAGCAAAACGAAATGGGTTTTTTAGTCAGAAAACCCGATAAACCTAAAAACTAACCCGGTTCCCTCACAGTTATACCGAACCGAGAGGAACTGGCAAAACAACTAAATAACTACAAAAACTAAGTTTAAATACAATAAAACAATCAATATAAGGCAGCAAATGAATAGAAACAATACTTATATATATATTTTATAAGTTTCTTCATGTCAAAACAGTTGATTGAAGAGCGACACTCCGAGCAACCAGACTGTTCAGGCGGAGAATGAAATCTGAGGAAGTTTAGAACACTGGCAGTTAGATTAGGGCAGCATTTGAAATGTTGTCACGTGCAAATAATTCCATCATTTGCATATGTTCTATTCTCTCTGGGCAGTCCTACCTAAAGGGATTAATGCAGAAAGTAATGAATACCTGAGTAAGGACCAAACCTTGGTCATGGAGGGGCCAGCAGCCAGTGCAGTGTCCAGATCTGGTGAGGAGGACAGCAAGCCAAGGGCCATAGCAGCAGGGGAAGGTCACCAGCATTCTGGAGCCAGAAGCAATCAGGCTACAGATGGAACTGAGGAGGATGGAACTGGAGTTCAAACAGCAGAAGCGGGAATTCAAGAGAGAGAAGAAGCGAGAGCAGTGAGCCACAGAGGAGAAGAGGGAGTGAGAAGCTGACCGTGAAGAGCGTGAGCATCAGAGGCAACATGAAATGGAAAAGCTATGACTCCAACCACCAGCACCAGAGCAGGTAAGTGGCCAGGGTTTAACTGGAACTACAGAACTGGGTTACAAATTAAATTCCAGATTGATAGCTGAATTTAAAGAGGGGGAGGATATGGATGTCTTTTTAACTTCCTTTGAAAAAGTTTGTATTCAGGAAAATATTCCTAGTGGGTCCTGGAGCTTCCAGCTATCTCCTCTACTTACCGGGAAAGCTCAGGATGCATTGAGTCAAATGAACAATGAGGGTAGTAATGATTACAGCAAACTTAAAGCTGCACTTTTAAAAAAGTATGAATTAACTGCAGAAGCATACAGAGCTAAATTTCGTAAGCTCAGGAGAAGCCCTGACATGAACTACGAGGACCTAGCCATGAAAGGTCAGTTTTTAAAACATTGCTGGGAAGGAACTGAAGCAAACTCTGTAGATAAAATTGAAAATGCTGTATTGTTAGAGCAGTGTTTTGGGCATGCCCAGTACAGCTGAAAATCTGTCTGGAGGACCGAAATCCCAAAACAGTGCAAGAGGCTGCTGAACTCTCAGACAGCTATGCCAAGAGCAGACCTGCTCTGAGAGTGAATGGGTTGGGCGTGGCAGTGAAGAAAAGGAAAAGCACACCTTCAGGGCAGCTAAAACCCTCACTGCCTTCACCGAAACCAGTTAGCCCCAGGTTTCAAAGAAAATATTTTTCTGAGAAAAGAAACAAATGTTGGGTTTGCAAAGAAACTGGGCATATTGCCAGACAGTGTCCCAAAAGGATGAGCAATACGCAAAGTGGTGCTAGGAAAGAAGTGGGTTGTTTATGTGTCCCTGAAAGCATGCCTGTAAACATGAAGGAACACATGCACCCAGTCACTGTGAATGGTGTACAGACACAAGGGTTAAGAGACACAGGAGCATCCCTGACGTTGGTAAAAGGGGATCTGGTACAGCCTGGTCAGCTTATACCCAATCAATCTGTAACTGTATGAGGATCCACTGGGGAGGAGAAAACCTTGCCACTTGCTAGTGTCCTCCTAGACTGGGGTGAGATGGGGGGACTGTACAAAAGGTTGCCATAGCCCAAACTTTAGCTGTTGATGTAATCATTGGCAACAATCTCAAATGGATGGTGTGTGCAGTTACCCGCAGCCAAGTGGCAAAGGAAAATTGTGGTGCCCCGGACCCTATAGAAGCCACTGTGGAAACTACTGGGAGGCTGGTTCCCAGGCCTGGGTCTCCTGATATGGAGACTAATGAAAGGGATGTGGAAACTTCCCTGGTAGCAGTTAACCAAACAGCTATGACAGGCCCTGGATTTCTGGAGCAGAAGAGAGGCAGTTTTGTGTTGAGTGGGGATGCAAAAAGGTCCAGGTCTAGAGTTCCCCACTCTGCAAATAGTGACTGAACTACAGCTGAGTTGAGAGACCATTTGTGAGGATCTGTCTCTGTTCTGCTGAGATGGTCTACCAGTTCGTTCTGCACTCCCAGCAGGTAGGTCACCTGAATTAGAGCTTTGTGCTCCAAGCACCATTCCCACACTCTCATCGCTTCCCTGCATAAGGGGTAAGAGTGAGCCCCGCCTTGCTTGTTGATGTAATACATCACTGCTTTGTTGTCCATTTGTAGGAGAATGTTCTTGTGATAGAGAATGTCCTTCAAAGCCCGGACTGCATAAAGGATGGCTCTCATTTCTAAGACATTTATGTGAAGCTGGGACTCATCCTGAGTCCACGTACCTTGAGTGTGGAAAGTCTGACAGTGAGCTCCCCACCCCATCAGGGACGCATCCGTGGTAATGGAAATCTAATGATACAGAGGAGTAAAGGGATATCCTTCCAGAAGATTGTCTTCTTGCGACCACCAGGTGAGTGACGTCTTTAGAGGTTCTGTCACCTTGGTGAGAAAGGACTGAGGGTGAGTGGTTGGGGACCATTGAGTACTAAGCATCCACTGAGAGGTTCTCATGTGAAGGTGAGCTAGGGGTACAGTGAACACCAAGGATGCCATGAGACCTAGCATCCATTGCATCGAGATAGCTCAAACCAAGCTGTTCTGTCTGATGTATCGGGCCATCTGTAGGATATCGCTCCTTCTGTCCTCTGGTAGAAACGCTTTTGCACAGGAGGTGTCCAGAAGAGTTCCTATAAAAAGGAGCCTCTGGGAGGGCTGCAGCTGTGATTTCTTGAGGTTTAGCAGGACTCCCATAGACGTGAGAAAGTCTGAGGCCTTGGCAACGGCGTTGAGAGTTCCTTGCCTGGAAGGGCTCGCTAGAAGCCAGTCGTCCATATATGGCAACACTTGTATTCTGACTTTTCTGAGATGCACTGCGAGAACTGCACAACACTTTGTAAAAACTCGCGGCGCCGAGGATAGCCCAAAGGGCAGGACTCTGAACTGATAATGCTGGCCCAAAGCCACAAACCTTAGGTATTTGCAATGCTTTGGATGAATAGGAATATGTTGGTAAGCATTCTGCATGTCCAGGGAGGTTAACCAGTCATGTTGATGAAGCAAGGGCAACAAGGTCCCTAGCGATATCATCTTGAATTTCTCTTTGGGAAGACACTTGTTTAATTTTCTGAGGTCCAAAATGGGGTGCATGCCCCCAGTTTTCTTTGGAACTAGAAAGTAATGGGAGTTGAACCCTGTGTTCCATTGATCCAGCGGAACTACTTCCACTGCCCTGTTGTTCAGAAGGCCTTGTATTTCAGAGGCAAGAAGCTCTGACAGAATTGACAGCTTTGACTGCCACTTGGGGAGACAATCCAGAGGGTTCTCTGAAAAATTGAGGGAATATCCCTCGTGGACTATCCAAAGGACCCATTTGTCTGAAGTTATGGACTTCTACTGGTTGTAGAATTGAGTCAGATGACCTCCCACCGCTAAAGAGTCCCCCTTGGGCTGCTGAGGTGGGACTTGGGCCAGAAACTCAGAAGGCGGCACTGGGCGCTTTGGGTCCTTGCACCTTCTGTTGCATTTTCTTTTGAGGCTGAGAAGCTTGATTTTTATTAAAACCTCCCCTGCCTTTACCTTGAAAGGACTGATGGTTATGAAACCAGCATTTGTTAACACCCCCTCGAGAGGGGGCGGGAGGAGGTCGAGCCAATTTAATGGCTGACCTAGTCTTTTGTGTGGCCTCTAGATCTTGTTCTACTTGAGAGCCGGAAAAGATGCACACCATCGAAGGGCAACGCCATGACCTGTTGCTGGGCATCATTTTTGAAACCTGAAGTGCGCAGCCAGGAATGGCAGTGTGTACAAATGCCCTCCACCGCCGCTCGGGAGGCAGTATCGAAGGCGTCCATAGCTGCTTTAACCTGTTGGTTGCTGGACACGATGCCCCTGATTATGGTTTGAAGAAGCTCTGAATTAGTGTCCAACTCTGGTAGAGCTTCAACCATTTGTTTGAGCGAATGCCAAAGAATGTACTCATGTTGAGAGAAATAGCCTTGGTAGCTGGTGATACGCATACCCAGGGTGGATGCAGCAAAAGACTCTCTTACCTAAAGTATCTATCTTATGGGATTCTTTGTTTATAGGTCGAGCTGTAGTAGTCTGAGGAAGGACGACCTTATCATTCTCTGCCAAGACTACAATAGGATCTGCAAAGGCTTGGGAGGCCAAAATGGGCGATCCTTGGGAGCAGCATACTTCCTATCTATCGACTTAGCCACAGAAGGAATGAGAGCAGGATTATTCCATACCATTTGAGAAAGCGTCTCAAAGGAGGGTTGTACCAGGAGAGTTAAATCCATAGGGATGTCCAGAACATGAAGGTATTGGAGTCTTAAAAGTTTCCCAGGATCGATGTCCATAGTCTGGAGCAAAAGAGTGGAATTCAAATTTTTCAGCAGAAACCTAAATGACAGGTCCTCGACCACAGGTTCTGTAACAGGATTAGATCCTGCTCCTTCCACATCATCACCCAGTCTAAGATCTGGGTCAGGCTCAATATCATCTCCTGACAGTCCAGGAGGGACTGCATGGACAGGAAAAGATTGAAAATCAGCAGAAAAAGAGGAAGAAAAAGAAATAGGAGAGGAGGCACCCTGAAGATTGGTAGAAGAAAAGCCAGGCCTCAGCGCCGAAGAAGAGCACGGCACCAAAAGGCTGCATGATGCCAATAAAGCAGATGGTGCCGAAGAAGAACACGGTGCCGAAAAGCTGCATGGCACGGAAAGGCCTCATGGTGCCAAAAAACTCAATGGCGCCAAAAAGCTGCACGATGCCGAGCAGCACCGAAGATGGCTCCGACAGAGGCAACAACAGTGCCGGAGGCACCCGCATTGGAAATGGTGCCGAGTGACACACTGACACTGACGGCGCTGAAACCAACCCAGGGCCCCGAAAATTAGAATTTGAGGGAAAAGAAGGAAGAATACCAGGAGATAGAGGCATCGGTGTGGCCCCCTGTGCCGTAGCTATGTGAGGGGGGAAAACACCTGAGCGTGGAGTCGACGGCACCCAAGAGGGTGCCATGCGACTAAAGAGGTCCAATCTCCGTGCCCGATTCCCCGAAGAGCCTGAGGGCCCCTGAGTGACTGGATCAGGCAACTGGACCAGCCTCCGAGCCCATTGCTCCATAAGAGTGTCCCACTGATGAAACTGCTCATCGGAAGCCCTACCAGAAGGTGGGGGAAGGGCTCTGAAGTCAAAGAGGTCGGAGACCAGAACCAGAAACCGGTGACTCCAAACAAGGAGACCAGCAACTGACGCCAATGACCTATCGTCGATGCGCAGACATATCAGAGGGTGACCTCGAGTGATGCCTTCTCTTTTTTGACCTACTGGTTGAAGAAGAGCTCGAGGCTGAACAGTGCTGAGAATGGGACCATTTACTTTTATGCTTCTGGGGGACCGCCCGTCCCCTCGGGCATTGGACCATCCATTGTTAGAACCCCCTTCCGGAGAAGGTGATGGACCGGACCCAGCCCGGCTGACTGAACAGCTTTCATACAAAGTCTCCCTACCATCACCTGACCCGCTCATGGTCGACTCCGCCAATGTAGGCTGAGACTTCTTTCTTTGATAAGAATAAATTATCGTAAGCGGTACTTTATTCGAAAAATACTACAAAATAATAAACTGAAAACTATGCTGCTAGTTTGAAGTTTGGCTCTCGGCGGGTTAGCGATGTCGTCACTGAAGCGCACTCGACGGCGGGGAAAAAAGGAACTGAGGCGGTTGGAGGGTCGACACCAAGATAGTCATGGCCGCATGAGCAGAGGCTCGTGGCGCCACTCCTTGCGGCTCCATCTTTGGCACCAGCTCTCCTGCAAAAAAGTTTGCTCCCACTGGGTCCTAGCGCCTCTGGCGTAGATCCCATTAGTGTGAATGAGTAGTGGAGACTTTATGTCCAGGAAGATCATTCTGACAGAAAAAAACAGGGGCTGGATTTCTAAGGCAAATAGAGGCAGATGTGCATCGAGGAGGGACGCAGCAGGACCAAGTTAGGGCTAACCCATTCGTTGAAAGTGACTGAATAGCAACAGAAGTGACTCAATGCGGTGAGGCACCACTCACCCTGAAGGAAGTTGGAAAGGACTCTAGTTTGTTTGTTGAAAAACAAACATCACAGCTCGGTCACACACTCGGAGAGGATAACATCATGAGTGACTGGCACGGAACCAGTGCGCAGGAATCGAAGGTGTGAATATTTGAAAAGCCATCTCAGAAAAAAGACCTACTTGACCTATGGTCAAAAAAGGAGCATGTTGTCTGTTAAGTTGAAGAAAACAAGGAAGTAGGAACCTGAGTTCCAACTCGCTGGAGAGTCTCTTCTGTTGCTGCGAGGCTCTGATCAAGAGAAAAAAGCCTGATAAAAAAGGGGGACCAACAGACTGGGCAGTTGCCTAGGTCTAGGAAATATCTCTGAATAAGAGAAATCTCTCTTGGAGAAAAGAGATGACGCATACCTCCACTGGATCGGACTCCCTGTAGGGGTAGAAGAAGTCAGGTACTCTTTACCGTAGTTTAGAGATGACCACCTCAGGGGCTGAGGCGGAACCTGACCAGATCCAAAAGGGTAGCATCAGGTAATATCGGCTAGGCCCTGTGCTATGATAATTTATTTTTTGGGTTTTTTTTTCCATTAATTCAAGCCTGACAAGGCTTTCAGGCTGCTATTTCACAAGGATTGCCTGATACAAAAAAGACGAAGATGCCATCCATCTGAGGGGCAGGAGGAGCCTGAGCATCCATAACCGAAATCGTGACCGGACCAATAACCACAGCTGAAGAGATGTTAACCACCTGTGCTGATGAAGCCACTGAAAGGGCAGTATCACAAGGGGGCTATATACCACTATCAAAGGAACAGAAGAGCCAGTGCGGCTCCCGACCATTGAATTAGAATGTTCCACAGAGTGTAATTGTCCTGACGACTGAAAAGAGTCTAGACACAGAAGCATTTGGTCCATGGGTGCAGTCTGAAGTATTATAGTGGACCCCTCACTGAGGAACAACTGAAAAGATCTTCCATCATGGAGTCTGGTGATAGAGAAGGCTTACCTTCCAGTCAATAAATGAGTCATCTGCTGTATCACCGAAAAGTAGGACAGGGAGAGACTCATCCAGATGCACTTCTACCCCAGAAGGACCCCTAAAGGGAGACCTAGGAAAGAGCCACTAGAGACACCACCATCAGGAAGGGTGTCGAGGAGCTTGGCACCACTTAAAGAGCCGAGAAAATGCTGAGCGGAATGAGGGATTCCGCAGGCAGAACAGCACAGAAGAATTCCATCAGTGGAAACCACTGGATGTCACAAGGTCCCATGCAGTCTGCTACTCACTAAGATCTGTGGAAAAATAATCCGCAGAATAGGACTTCATCCCGCGGAAACATCTCGCCACAAGCTCCGCGGAGAAGAGATCTCCAGAGGGAAAAATGCGGCACTAGTTCTGCCTGATAGCACCACCTGGCACTGCCCGTGGTACCAGCATCACTCGTGGCACAGGATGGCACCAAGCAGTGCCTATGCCATCCCAGGTGACACCCATGAGCACCCACGGTGGTACCCACAGGCACCCCTGGCACCCAAGAACCCTGCAGCAGCACCCGTGGGCACCCATGGGACCAGTGGCATTCATGGCATCCATGGCACCCTGGCACTCATGGCACCCATGGTACCAATGGCACCACCCGAGGCATCTACGGGTGCCTGTGGCACCACCCACGGCACCTGCAGGTGCCCAGCACCATCTGCGGCATCCCACAGGTGCCCGGCACTGCCTGCAGCACCCGTGGGTGCTCGGCACCACCTACAGCACCTGCAGGTGCATGGCACTGACACCAGTGGCACCACCAGTGGCACTGGGAACCAACGGCACCAATAATAGCACCTGCGATGCCACACAGCACCAACAGCATCTGCGGCACCCAAAGGGCAGTGACGGCACTGACACCAATGGCATAGACGCAGTGCGTCGACACCAACCCACGGCACTGACACCAACACCAGCAGCATCAACCCACGTGCCAACAGCAACCCACAGTGCCGACACTGAGACCAGTGGTGCCGACCCACAGTGCCGACACTAACGCCAGCAGTGCTGCCCACGGCACCAACACCAATTCCAGCAGCACCGCCAATGGCGCCGCTCCATGGCACCAGGCCTTTGGCACCACCCATGGTGTCGGCCACAGCACCAGGCACTGAGGAGAATGCCAATGGAGAAAATCCTGAGGAGAAAGGAAAAAGAGGTGCCCGTGCCGGCCCCTGCAAGAAAAGAGGGAGGGGGTAGGCACGAGGGGTTGATGTGATGGCGAAGGCATCAGGAAGGCACCGTGCACCTCCTGACCCAGTCAACCCGGCCCTGGTCCAGTGGGTCCAAGGCCCAGAGGCCCTGAAATTGGGAACACTGGCCAGGAAAACTGGACAGAAGTTGAACCCCCTGCTCCACAGGAGCGGCCCAGAGGTGAAACTGCTCACCAGAACTCCATCGAGGACAGAGATGGAGTCTGGAGTCAAAGAACGTGGCCATTAAGGGCGGGACCAAGAGGAACCCACCAAAGTCGGTTCAGGCCTATCGCCCATCCTGACCGACAATCCCCATGCAGACATACGAGAGGGCAACCTAGAGCAGCACCAATTCTTCTCCAACGAGGAATAAGAGCTCGAGGTTAAGCGAAGCCAGATACCCGGAACCACCAGATTCGTGCTTCAGAGGACTGTCCTCCCCCCAAGCACAGGACTTTCCATAGTCAGACCCCCCTTTAGCAAAGGGCGGCAGACAGGACACAGCCCCTCTGCCATAACAACTTTCAAACGAAGTCTTCCTACCATCACCGCTACCGTCTAAGGATGACTCCGTTGAAGGCAGGTGAGAATTTAATTTTCTTCTTCTTCATAATCTTCTTTTTCTTCTTTGTAGAATAAGAAAATACTACTAAAAATTTTAAATAAAATAAATACTAAAATGGCTATAAGCTGCTATCATATAGACGAAAACTTTGACTCCGGCAGATGAGCAACGTCGACATCCAAGCACACTTGAACGTGGGAGAAAAGGAACTGAGGTGGTTGGAGGGTCAACACTGAGATAGCCTACACAGGCGTAAGCTAGTCTCGTGGTGCCGCGCATGCATGGTCCTGTCTCAGCACCAACCCTTCTGAAAAATGTTGGCTCCTGCTTGGTCCTAGCACCTCCGGTGCTATCCCACTAGTGTGAATGAGTGATGGAGACTTAGTCCAGGAAGATCCCTACCCTAAGGGACCACAGGGCCTGCTTTCTTGGCGGCTCTGAGGGAGGAACAGATAAGGAAAAGTAAGAAAGAACAAAGAGGGAAGAAAAAGAGGAAGGGATATTGGGAGGAGGGAAAAATACTGCCATAAATCCTGAGTGAAATTGGCTTGAAGCTTATCAGCTCGGATCTTAGAGCAAGGAAGCAAGGATCCCTTCAAACAAAACTGGTTCAGATGGTTCAAACAAACCTTCTACACAGCCTGAAATGAGAGAGGCAGATTTCCCTACACCTCCCACTATCCCATTAGCCATCACCCAGGTTGAGAGCTCACAGAATGCAAAGGCAAAATCTGTTCTGGAGAAGGAGAGCCCCCAACCAGGTAAAAGGGAAAAAGACCCCACTATCACTCAGATATGCGTCAGTAATGGGAGGGGAGGGAAGCCTCAAGAGAAGGCAAAAGTACAGTCATGTAAGAACTTACCATAACTGTAGATCTTCGAGAGGGCTCTTGCAGTAGGTAATTACATATAGGACTGATGCCGGCAGGCAGCAGGACCCCACGGAAAAATTTCTAGCTAGCAGTCTCTGGCGAGGGACCGCCCCCACGTCAGGTGACCGGCGTCAGGAGACATCGGTATAAAGGGGTGGTCCCTCATGCCCGCCTTCCAGTTCTTTCCCACAAAAGGCCAAAGGAGGCCAGACGAGAGAGAAGCGAGTATTTCCCTCACTGGAAAAGGAGCTGAAAAAGCTTAGGGGGATGGAGGGCAGGAAGGTATTACCTACTGCAAGAGCCTCTCTCGAAGATCTACTGTTACAGTAAGTTCTTACGTAACTGTACTATCTTACTTCGAGAGGGCTCTTGCAGTAGGTAATTACATATAGGATTGAGTCCCAAGCAGTCTGGAACAAGAAGAAGCACACAGGAGGAGGAAAGCTACTCAGAGTAGATCCTTTAGCTGTGAAGGCCTTAAGAAAGGAGGCCTTGCAGGACAGTCAACCCAAACCCTGCTCTATGGCGAGAGGCAATATCCAAACTGTAATGTTTTGTAAAGGTATGAATGGAAGTCCAAGTGGCGGCAGCACAGATGTCTGCCGCTGACACATTCTTGAAACAAGCCACTGAGGCAGCGACTCCTCTGGTGGAGTGGCCTTTTACTTGACCCGGAAGGGTCTTGTTGTACTTGTCATAACAGAAAGTGATGCAATGAGCCAACCATTTGGATAGGCGTTGCTTAGAAACAGCATTATCTTCTTTTTGGGTGCAAAAGAGACAAACAGTTGATCAGTCTTTCTGAGATCCTTTGTCCTGTTAGTGTAGTATCTCAGAATCCAGTGAACATCCATAGTATGTAGTAAATACTCCCCTTAATTGGAGTACTGCGTAAAGAAAGCGGGTAACTCTATGGACTGGTTCAATGTAGATTCTGCTACCACCTTGGTGAGAAACTTAGGATTGGTGTGCAGAGCCACACGTTCCTTGTGGAAAATCAAGTATGGAATTTTACACATCAGGGCCTGGAGCTCGGAAATCCTCTGAGCCGAGGTAATGGCCACGAGAAAAAGTGTCTTCCAAGAAAGGAACTTCAAGTCTGCGGAGACTGCCAGTTCAAAAGGAGGCAGAGTTAGTTTCTCAAGAACAAAATTCAAATCCCAAGGAGGGGCAGGAACTCAAATAAGAGGTCTCAGCTGGAGAACCCCTCTGAGGAAAGTCTTCGAGACTTCCAGTTGAGCAAACGTTCTGTCTGCAAAGGGAACATGATAGGCCAAAATGGCCACCATGTGGACTTTCAGAGAGGAGTGACTAAGACCTAGGTCGAAGAGATGGCACAGGTACTCCAGCAGATGTCCCACGGGGCAGGAGAAAGGCTCAACATCTTCCGAAGCAGCCCAGATTGTGAACCTTTTCCACTTCATGGCATAGGTAGACCTAGTGGAGGGTTTCCTAGCCTCCACCAGAATTTCCGCCACTTGGGGAGAAACTCCAAAGCAGGCTTGGGCTATGTCTGAAAGGAGCCATGCATGTAGCTGAAGGGACTTGAGACCTGGATGGACCAGGGTCCCCCAATCCTGGGTCAGTAAACATCTTGACAGAGGAAGAGGAAGCAGAGGTTCCTCTGAGAATAGTTGCAGAAGAGAGAACCAAACTTGCCTGGGCCAAAAGAAAAAAATTACTCACCTTAGTAATGTTGTTTCTTCTAATGGAGTCTTGCTGTATTCTGACAATAGCAGTGAGTCCCAACCTTCGAACTGCCCCGGAGATGAAAGAGTTAACTTTCCATGCCAGGCATGGAACGCTGAGCTCGAGCTCGGTTGAGACTCTGTCTGTTGCTGTTTGAACTCAAACCGTCAGATCTTTACGAGCTAAACTCACTGAGGTCCTGTGTGGAAGCTGTAAACCTACACTAGCCAACTGGCTACTAACATAAAAACAGATTTTTTGGTCCCAAAACAAAGACTCAAGTCAGGAAACCCAAAAAATGAAATAAACACAACACCCACTCACCCAAAGAAGGAGGGTGATAACAAAAAAGGTGGGGCACCTCCTGAGTGCCAACACTGCTACTGCCCACCCACATCCCAAAAACAAGGTTCTGAGAGGGGCAGGCAGTGGGGGAGTCAGAATACAGCAAGACTCCATTAGAAGAAACAACATTACTAAGGTGAGTAATTTTTTCTTCAAACAACATGAAGTCTTGCTGTATTCTGACAATAGCAGACTACTAAGCAGTACCTCCATGGAGGAGGGACAGAACCTACTTAGGAAAAGGCTCTGAAGCACAGCTGTGCCAAACCGAGCATCACTCCTAGCCTGGATATCCAGGGAGTAATGCTTGGTAAAAGTGTGAACTGTTTTCCAGGTAGCTGCTTGACATATCTCTAAGATAGGAATATCCCTGGCAGCAGCCAGGGAAGCAGCTGTACCTCTGGTAGAGTGAGCCCTCAGGCCTGAGGGTGGAACCTTACCTAGTTTTTCGTAGCAAAATTGAATGCAAGAGACAATCCACCTGGCAATGGATCTTTTAGTGGCAGGTTTTCCTTTACCAACCTCACCATAAGCGAGGAACAGTTGGAGGGAGTCAAACCTGTGACCCATGGTACATTCTATGTAGTAGCTAAGGGCTCTTTTCACATCTAAACTGTGCAGCCTCCTCTCACCAGAGGAGAAATGGTCAGTGAAGTACACAGGAAGAGAAATAGATTGGTTAAGATGGAAGTCTGAAACCACCTTAGGCAAAAACTTCCTGTTAGTCTTGAGGACCACCTTATCTCTACGGAAGGAGATAAAATCAGCCTCCACTGACAAGGCTTGTAACTCACTTATGTGTCTGGCAGAAGTGATGGCCACTAGGAACACAGTTTTCCAAGTCAAGTACTTAAGCTCTGCTGAGGACAAAGGCTCAAAAGGGGGTTGCATAAGCTGAGCAATGCAAACGTTAAGGTCCCAACCAGGGGCAGGGTCCCTGAATGGCGGATTGGTATGAAGCAATCCCTTGAAAAACTTGGAGAATACAGGGTGAGCTGAAAGAGAAGAGGGCTTATCCGCTGAAATGAAAGCAGAGACAGTTGCCAGATGCACCTTTAGTGTAGCTGGTCTAAGTCCCAAGCTATTCAGATGGACCATATAGTCAAGGACTGTGGGCAGATCAGCAGACTCTGGGGAAATATGCTTCCCAGAGCACCATATGGAAAATCTTTTCCACTTGGAATTATAAGTAGTTCTGGTGGAAGGCTTCCTGAAGCCTTTAGAATATCCATAACACCTTGGGAGAGGTGTAAATCAGCAAACTCTAACTCTTCAAGAGCCAGGCCTTGAGATTGAGAGATTTGAGATTCGGGTACCAAACCCTCCCCTGAGCACAGGTTAACAGGTTGTAATTCCTGGGAAGAGACAGGGGAAGGTGGACTGCTAAGGACAATAGGAGAGGATACCAGGGCTGTCTGTCCCAGTCTGAAGCAATCAGGATCACCTTGCAGGGTTGAGACCTGATTTTGACTAGCATTCTGAACAGGAGAGGAAAGGGGGGAAAAGCATACAGGAACTTCCCTTCCCAACTGAGAACTAAGGCATCCAGGGGGACTGAGCCCAACACTGGTGGCCTGCAGCAAAAAAGGGGAAGTTGGTGATTGTCTGGGGCTGCAAAAAGATCTATCTGTGGGGTGCCCCATCTGGAGAATATCACCTCCAGAACCAGGGGATCCAGTGACCATTCGTGATGGCTCTGAAATATCCTGCTGAGAGCATCCGCCAGGACATTATCCTTGCCTGGGAGGTGTACTGCTGTGAGGTAGGTGTTCAGGGAATAAGCCAGAGACCACAACTTCAATGCTTCTGTGCACAAGACCGTAGACCAAGTGCCTCCTTGCTTGTTGATATACCACATTATGGTGGTATTGTCTGTTCTGATCTGAATAACTTTGTTCTGAACAGACTTGGAAAAGGCTTGAAGTGCTAGAAATACTGCTCTGAGTTCCAACAGATTGATGTGAAGCAGAGATTCCTGAGGGGACCACAACCATTGGGTGGTCAGGTCTCCCAAGTGGGCCCCCCACTCCAAGAGGGAGGCATCTGTAGTAAGGATTAAAGAGTGAGGCTGAGTGACAAAGGGAACTCCCTGTCTTAGATTGTTCTGATCCTGCCACCACTGCAAGGCCTGGATCAGTGTTCAAGTCACTGGAATCAGTTTGGTCAGAGGGTCCTTTTTCTGAGACCAAAAGGCTCTCAAGTGGAACTGAATATCCCTCATCTGAAATCTTGCTCCCTGCACCACTGCTGTAGAAGCAGCCATGTGACCCAGGAGCTGCAGAAAATGCCTTGCTGGACAAGACACCTGTAGGGTGAATGAAGAGGCCAGTGTGATAAGGGTCCTTGCCCTGTCCAGGGGAAGGAAGGCTCTGGCCTTTTCTGTATCTAGCTCTGCGCCTATGAAGGTGAGGAGCTGAACACACTCTAGAACTGACTTTGAAAGATTCAGAAGGAAACCTAGAGAGGTGAGCAGTTGATGAGTTATCTGTAGGTGTAACTTGACCTGGTCTGGGGACTGGCCTGCTATGAGCCAGTCGTGTAGGTATGGGAAGATGGCAATCCTTTGCCTTCTTAGAGAAGCAACTACTACTGACAGGCATTTTGTGAACACCCTTGGAGCAGAGGTTAGGCCGAAGGGTATTGCTCTGAATTGGTAATGGCCTGAGGGCAGCTCGACTTTAAAAGGTGCTTGTTTAAGTATCTAAGATCCAGGATGGGCCGCCATTCTCCTGTCTTTTAGGGGGTAAGGAAGTACCTGGAGTACAATCCTTTGCCTTGGTGCAGGGGTGGAACCCTTTCCACAGCTCTGAGAGCCAGGAGGGAAGAGACCTCTGCCTCTAGGGCAAGTGCCTCTGTGGGATTTGCAGGTGGAAAGGATCTGGTTCTCAGCTTTGGAAATTTTTTGAAGCTGAGAACCAGTCCCTGGCTTACTACTTCCAGGACCCATTTGTCTGATGTTAGAGACTTCCAGTCCTGGACAAAGTAAGCCAGTCTGCCCCCTACAGGTAGTGGAAAATAGGCCCTGGCAATCCCATCAGGGTGCCTGCTTGGCAGGGGTTTTAGGCTGAGGGGTGGGAGCAGGTCTGCTTGTATCCCTTCTGCCTCTCCCTCTAAAGAACCCCCTCTGAGCATAGGCAGAAGAGGAGGCCTGGGCTTGGTAAAAGGCCTATGAAAAGGCCTGCCCCTGCCCCTGGGATGCTGCCTCTGAGGAGTGGCTTGCCTTTCCTTGGCCTGGGCACTCCTATAGGTGGTCCTATATTCATCCATTTTCTTCATGTAATTTTCTGTTTGCTCCCCAAACAGAGAATTACCCACAACAGGAAAATCCATGGCCTTAGTCTGGGTATCCTGTGACAGGCTAGTACATCTGGCAAGCCATTCTCACAGTGCCACAGATGTAGCCATGACTCTAGATGAAACATCATTGGAGTCCACTGCAGCATGGAATTGCACCTTGGATGCCTCAATTCCATCAGCAGCAGCCACCTGCTCCAGCTCCTTGGCAAGCTGGCCAGGGACCTGTTTTACTAAAGCCATGACAGTGTCCCATCTGGATTTTTGATACCTAGCAGTATAGGCCATATAGTTGGCCTGTCTGAGTCCCAAGGATGCTGCCATGTACTGTTTCTTTGCCATGGCATCAATCCTCCTGGAGTCCTTGTCTGGGGGGTGTGAAGCCAAGGGAATATTTGCCTTATCACAGGCTACAGCCTGCACTACCCCAACATGGCTGCATTGTTGTGTAAGGAACTCCGTATCTGAGCCTGACAGGGTATACCTCTTGTCCATTCCTTTATCCACAGGAGGTATAGTATTAGTAGTCTTTAAAATCTTAAATGTCTGTTTCCCAAAAGATTTGTGTAAGGGAATAGACAGCCTCCTAGACTCTGGGATATCCATCATTTCCACATAGTCAGGCTCTTCCTGGTGCTTCTTCCATAGGAAGCTGAAGGGTTTCGGCCACTTTCTTATAAAACATGAAATGGGAGGGGAACTCAGAAAGCCTAGGAGGAGACACTCCTGAAGGTCTGTCTGGGGAGATGTCCTGGTCAATGGGCACATCCAGACTTTCAAAACCACATTCACTTTCCTCATACTCCTCTTCCTCCTCCTCCGGTTCATAATATTCCTCTAAATCATAATCTTGAACTGGTGGGACCGGCCGAACCGAGCACCTTCCTGATGGTGCCAGTTCGGTCGGAACCGGGGAAAGCGACTGCACAATTTTTATCGCTTTGGCTATTTCTTCAGCGGTTGGAGAAGAAAGTTTTGGATCCACACCAGCTGATTTTTCCTTTCTTGTTCTCTTAGCTGGAACCGACTCCTCAGAATCGGCTCTCCTTTTGCCCGAAGAAGTCTCGCCCTGGTCAGAGGGCACTCCTTCTGGTTTGGTTTGAACTGAACCAGGCTGGCCATCCGGTTCAGCTGACTTTTGGCCTCCCTTTCCCTGAGCCTACCAACTCTCTTTTCTAGGGTAGCTGCAGGAAAATTTTACAAATCTGGCAGTCTGCATTGAGGTGGTCAAACCCAGACAATAAACACAGGTGGTGTGGGGTCAGCCTTAACAAAGACTTCCCCACACACACTGCAGTGTTGAAACCCAGTGGGCCCGGTTTTTCTTTTGGGTTTCTCAGACATTGCGCCAGTCCTAACAAAACTTACCCTTTTAATGGCAATCCGCCAGGCAAGACCCTCTTATCGGTTCCTGACCGTGTTACGGGTCGTGGAAAAAAATGTAATAAAATCAATTTTTTTAGAACCGATAAGAACCAGTAACCACACTCTAAAAGTACAGATAAAGATTTTCAAACAACTTGATTGGTTCAAACTGAACCGATGAACCGTTTACAAGTTCCACACAGAATAGAAAACAATATAACCTATCTAGTACTCACGAATACCACAGACAGAGACTGAACCGACAGGTTACGGTTTAAATTCGGTCGAAAACCAAGAAAAGCGGTACTTTAACCGACAAATTGAACCGAGCAAAGGGAGAAATCTCCGGAGCGACTGTTCAGTGAGGCGGAGTAAAGAATCTGACGGTTTGAGTTCAAACAGCAACAGACAGAGTCTCAACCGAGCTCGAGCTCAGCGTTCCATGCCTGGCATGGAAAGTTAACTCTTTCATCTCCGGGGCAGTTCGAAGGTTGGGACTCACTGCTATTGTCAGAATACAGCAAGACTTCATGTTGTTTGAAAGGAGCGATCAGAATCATTCGTGCTCCATCTGAACCTAGTTTCTGCAAGACCCGTGGGATCAAAGGAATTGGGGGAAAGGCATAGATGAATGTGTCCTTCCAATCTAGAGACAGAGCGTCTCTCCAGAAAATGCCTTGCTTTGGAACGAGCGAGCAGAAATCTGGAGGCTTTGTGTTTTGAGGGGAAGTGAACAGGTTGACCTGTGGTGTTCCCCAGCGTAGGAAGATATCATCTAGGACCCCTTGATCCAGTTCCCACTCGTGGGCCAGGGCAGACGAGTGACTCAGCTTGTCTGCCAAGGCATTCTCTACTCCTGGAACATGAATTGCCATGAGGTGAAGGTCGTGTTGTGTTGCCCAATCCCACACTCTCATCACTTCCCTGCAAAGAGGGTAGGACCGAGTCCCTCCTTGTTTGTTGATGTACCATACCACACACATATTGTCCATCTGGACAGCTAGGTGGCCTGGAAGGAGATACAGATGGAGGGCTTGAAGTGCATAAAGCACTGCCCGGAACTTGAGCACATTGATGTGAAGTGTTTGTTCAAGCTTGGACCAAGAGCCCTGGGTCCAATGAGGACCGAGATGGGCTCCCCAACCTTCGCCCGAGGCATCTGTGGTCAGAGTCTGGAAGGGGGGAAGAAGGAAGAATGGAACCCCCCAAAACAGGTTCTTTCTGACCATCCACCACTGCAAGTCTCGAACCGTGGATGAGGAGACCAGGACCAGCTGATCCAAGTCGTCCTCCAATTGATCCCATTGGGAGCGAAGCGTCCACTGAGAAACCCTCAAGTGGAGCCGAGCGCGAGGAACTATCGGGATAGCAGCTGCCATGAGCCCGAGAAGGCAAAGAACCAACCTTGCAGTGACTTGCCTGCAGCCGGACAACAGGCTTACCTGAGTCTGAATAGTAGCCACCCTATCTGGTGGCAGGAAGGCCCTGCCCAGGGTCATGTCCAGTGTCGCCCTGATAAACTGGAGTCTCTGGGATGGGATCAAGTGAGGCTTGGAATGGTTGATGGTAATACCCAGGCAGGCAAAGACCTGTTGGGTAAGGGAGAGGCAGCGCTGGAGTTCCTCCCTGGACGAGGCCGCCAGAAGCCAGTCATCCAGGTACGGGAAAACCTGCACTCCCCAGATATGCAGGTAGGCCGCCACCACCGCAAAGAATTTGGTAAATACTCGGGGAGCCGAGGAGAGGCCTAATGAAAGTGCCTTGAACTGGTAGTGGTCCCCCTGGAAAGCAAAACGGAGATATTTGCGGTGGGACAGGCAAATGGATATATGCAGGTAGGCATCCTGCATATCCAGAGCGCACAGCCACTGACCCGAGCGGAGGAGGGGCAGAAGGTTCTGCAGTGAGAGCATTCTGAACCTCTTGTATTCCACGAATAGGTTCATGGAACTGAGATCTAGGATAGGTCTTACATCTCCTGTCTTCTTCGGGACCAGGAAGAAGTGGGAATAGTAACCCGTTCGCTGTACAGGAAGGGGGACAGGTTCTATCGCCTGTTTCAGCAACAGTGCTGAAATCTCTTCCTGGACCAGAAGAAGATGTTCCCGAGAGTATGATGACCTTTGGGGAGGGTGACGAGGTGGTTTCTGTAGAAACTGTATTGAGTGTCCTTCTGCAATTAGCTGGAGCACCCATGAATCTGTTGTTATCCTTTCCCAGCACGGAAGGTGGAGAGAGAACCTCCCTCCTACCAGTTCCTCCGGGAAGCCTGGAGGCTGTGGGTGGGGGAAGGAGTCAGGTGGTGTGGGCAGTGCTGCAGCTGAAGCACTCACTGCTTTTTTGGGCAGAGGGGGCTTGGCAGCTGAAGGGGCCCAGAGTTTAGTGGCCCGCTTTCCCAGATGTTTCGCCTTTGGCCAGTTCCGTCTGTGAAAGGGATGGCGCTGCGGTTGAAGGGGATGGTACATAGAGTCGACGGACTTTAGTGCCGTCCTCTTCTCCTGCAGATCAGTGATGATGTCCTTGACATCACCCCCGAAGAGCACCGACCCCCGGAAGGGCGCTTCCTGTATAGCGGACTGCGCTTCCAGGACCAACCCTGACACATGGAGCCAAGCATGATGTCGTAAGCCTAGGGCGAAAGCTGAGCTCCGTCCAGCAGTATCCACTGCATCATAAGTTGCATGAAGCATGTGTCGACTGGCTGAACGTGCAGAGCGGACGAGGTCAGACAGTTCCTGCTTGACTTGAGAGTCCGGCAGGGAGTCCAATTTGGTTTCCACCTCAGAAAGAATTGCCTTCTGATAATCCCCCATATGACCGACATAGTTCAGGGCCCTGATCCCCAGCATGGAAGAAGTGAAAATCTTCTTGCCATACTGGTCCAGTAGGTGGGATTCTTTATCAGGTGACGACGAGCTAAGGTGTTTTGGATTAGCTGACCGGCCATGAGCGGTGCTAATCATGACTGAGTCAGCTCGAGGGTGGGAATCTAAATAGTCAAGACCCTCTGGAGCCTGGTATAGCCTGTTCAACTTCCATGGAAGAAGAAGAAGAAGAATCAGCATTTATATGGTGCTTTTCATACACAGTATTCCAAAGTGCTTTACAAGCATTGCTAGACTGGTAGTGAAGTGATTGAATGTGTGGTGGCGGCCATATCGCACATCATCACCCACACACAGCCTGGATAATTGCATGAACCGGTTTATGGGAAGGGGAATGTTGGCCAGGACACCGGGAATGTTCCCTACTCTTTGCAAAGAGTGCCCTGGGTTCTTTTACTTCCACCTAGACACCCACCAGGACAACCCCAGGATGGGCAGAAGAGACCTCGGTATAACGTCTCATCCGAAGGATGGCACACTCCAGCAGTACAGCATCCCCCCAATACTGCACTCGGATGCCAGTGATTTTTAGGTGTAAGTCCAATCCCAGTGTGGGACAAAAACCCACGACCTTCTGGTCCAGAGGCGGATGTGCTACCAACTGAGCCACACTGAAGAGGGGCTAACGCAGACGGTTGTTTCCAAATCATGGTAACAAGGTGGGCATGAGGCTCAATCCAGGGTGGCACCAAGGTGGGAGCTGTCACGGGCAGATCCAGATGCTCAGTGAGTTTTAACCGCTGTGGATCTGGCTCCAAGGATTGCCACTTATGCACTGCCTGGATTTTACATAGCAGCTCCGTGAAAGAAGGATCCTCCAGAGGAAACTTCAGAGGAGTCCTTGACCTGTGCTTTGACGGAGAGAGAGGCTCATCGTCCTTCTCTGAGCAGCCATCGGAGGCATCCAAGGAGGAAGAGGAAGAAACTGAAGAAGACGACAACTCCCTTTCCCGTCTAGGGGGAGGAACGTACCCCTTGGGAATCCCTCGAGGAAGCATGTCCTGCCCCCCTCTGGACCCAGAGGGTTAAGCCCTGGTGTCTGGAGGAGGGGAGGGAGTTTGCCATCATGGACGTACGGGAACCGGTACCGGCACTTTCATCGGAAGATGACTCTCCACCTCTCTGGTGAGCTGAGCCTTGGCCTCAGCCCACCAGGAGGCTAGAGTCTCCTGAAAATCCACCGGCAGCTGGGGGGGCGGTGGAGGAGTAGGAGGAGGAGGGGGATAAGGGTATGGGTTATACCCATAGAACGAGTATCCATAGCTCGACGGCGGGAAGCCCGTGTCAGGTAATGTGGCGCTGGGTACCGGGCGGCGACCGGGTGGCCGGGCCAGCCAGGCACTGCGGCATTACACCAGGGTCCCAGGTACAATGGCATCGGATACGATGGGGTCGGGTACCGGGAGCCGGGAGCTGCCAAAGCAGACCACCCGTCTGAAGCCCCACAGGTGGGACTGGGCAGAAGGCCGGAGGAAGGAGGAGGTCCCGGTATCAGGCAGCATCAGGCGGGATGATGCCGGGCTGCCCACTACCGGCGTGAACCCGGCCAAAAGGTGCGGCGTCGGGGCTGGCATCCAGGAGCCGACATCAGATCAGCAGGAGGTTGGTCTGACAGAGGTGGAACAGGGACCTCAGCGTCACCCAGGGATGGAGGAAAAAATTCCCCGGGGTCGGGCTGAGGAGACACGGGGTCCCCGGAGAGCTGCGAAGGCTGCGGGGAGCCGGGAATGATGGACGTGGGAGTGTCCGGCATCGGCTTATCCACTGTGCGGACATCGGGCGGACCGATGTGCGTCTTGCCAGCGGGATCCAGGTGGGCACAGGAGGGGCCGGCGTCTGACTTAATGGAACCTTCGCCTGAGGCAGGCCGCGATGGAGGGGCAGCCTGGTCTGGCGGAAGAGGGGTCGCACGACACCCCGAAGGGTCGAGTGACTTACCGACCCTCTCCATGCGGACATCGGAGGAGCCGATGTCCAGCTTATCGGAACCCGCCCGGTAGGGCCACGGCCATGGCTTTACCAGTGTGAAGGCCCAAGACTGGAGGGGCCCGACTGGCCCGACCCGTGCCGGTCAGACGGGAGGGATGGGATGCCACCTTAGAAGCCTCTAAGGTGGCCGCCGAGGGAGTCACGGTAGGAGAGGAGCCCTTGTCCCGGTGCTTTTCCTTGTCCTTTGTAGGGGATTACATACACTGATGAATGACTGATGATTACTAAGAAAAAAGTGAAAAAACTTGGTAAAATAACCGACGAAGGAGCCTGACGAACAAGGAACTTTTCCGCGAGGTGCTGGCATAGGCTAACGGTGGGAAAGAACTGGAAGGCAGGAGTGAGGGACCGCCCCTTTATACCAACATCTCCTGACGCCAGTCACCTGATGTGGGGGCGGTCCCTCGCCAGAGACTGCTAGCTAGAAATTTTCCCGTGGGGTCCTGCCGCCTGCCGGCGTCAGTCCTATATGTAATTACCTACTGCAAGAGCCCTCTCAAAGTAAGATCTCTTGTTAAGATTGATAGAGACAGAGAAGGAGCGCCTTCTGACTCCCTGGAGAAGACAGGGGCCAAATGGGCCAGACCACCAGTTCAAAATGTTAATTTCAAATTGGGCTAGAACAACATTGATTAGCCCCGGTTTGGCACCATAGGGTAATCTAGGGACACCAGCCAAGTCTGAAGACTGAGGATAGAAGACTGTCTCAGAGACCAACCTCTTGTCCAGAGATTGAGCTAATCTGGCCCAAAGGAAAGCCCCCAAAGGCAAAATCTTCCAGGAAATCAGAAAGAGTTTCCTTAGATGAAAAGGACGAAGTTTCGCCCACTCTCCTCCTTACCCGAATCCTTCATCATGTTTTTTTCTTAGAGAAGAACAGACGGTCCCAAGGAACCAGAGGATTAGTACCTCCCCCGGGGAAGGAAAGGGAGGAGGAGGGCAAGCAGGGTGGGGGAGACACCCAAGAAAAGAGGCCCATGAGGGGAAGGTGGGAGAGATTCAGTAATGAATGGTGAAAATACAAGAAAAGATCAAGAATTACGGTAGGTATGTAATTTCCATATCTCCCCTTGTCAATCTTCACTATTCATTACTGCTGGGTGAGTACCATGCCCCCCCAGAGGGGGACCTGAATTTTGGCCCTGAGGAACAGATCCCTCAGCCTCCTATTGGTGGAAAGCAGGAAGGGGAGACCCTAACCAATAGACTGGTGCAGTCTAAGGTTGCTGAGGGCAAGGGGGTGTCCCCCACGGCCGGGGGGACGGAGGATGCCCCTGAAGAATCCTCCTTGCCCTGCGGGAGAACAAGCGGGTCCCCCAGAAAGCAGAAGAAGAAGTTACCCCACGCAGGGCAATAGGTGACTGTCTGGACAGATGAAGCCATGCTGTCCACCATATGCAGATCGTTGTCCCTGCCAGTCTGGAAGCCACCTCATTGGCATTGTAAGACACCCTTGCCTGGTGCCTTGCAAGCTCCAGACCCTGTGCAGAGAGGGCAATGGCTTGTCTGGACTGCTCCATATCAGGAATATATGCTAGAACCTGTGCTAGCATCGACCACAGATGCCTATTGTAGGGACGTGGTGTGCCTGATGTGAACCTATGCACATCAACATATGACTTGAAGAGAAGACTCTTCATCCCCACTGATCAAATTCAGCAGAATCCAGATCCAGGGGTCTGTCATGTGCCAGGCACTGAGGCCTGGAAGGAGTATCTAGGGATGTCAGGCCTGAAGGCGGGTGAGGTAGGGAACCTAGAGACTCATGGGGGGCACAATACCGTCTCCTGCAGTCTGCCAGGGCTGGAGAAGGGGCAGCTGGAAACTGCCAGGTGTGGATAGACGCCTCCTGGAAGGGGATTGGCCAGTAAGACACCATGAAGTGGAGAGCATTGAATTCACTCGGTATTGTCCCTGTGGATGAAGGAGATACAAAGCTCCGAAACCAGCCTAGAAAGGAACTGCTGATATTCAGTGAAATCAGCGTCGGTGAATAGGTGGACAGAAGGTTCCTCTTCCTCAGGAGAGGAAGATGAGTAGGAAGTGGAGCTCAAATGTTCAGAGGACTCCTGCTGTGGGGGGGGCAGGCAGAAGACCTGTTTGTTCATGGCCCTGACGTATAAAGGGAAGGCCACCGCAGTAGCTATGAACGTCTCCCAAGTTAAGGGCCCCATATGACCCACATGACCCGGGAGAGAGGGGGGTGGCTGCAGAGGGATGGGTGAAGGGCACCGGAGAGCACATTCCTGGCCTCTGCCAGGGTTCTGAGATCTAGGGAGCAAAGCCAACAAGACTGAGGACCCTGAGATCACACGGGTTTGCGAGGAGGTAACTTGTGGAGGCAAACCCCGGAAGAGCCCAGAAGGGGAATCTCCCCTGTGATGTGACTGAGGCTGCATGTGTCCAAAAGGGCAGCCCTCAGTACTGCCACTAGAAAGCAGTCTGGAGACCTCGAGAGAAAGGCAGGGCTCAGTGCTACGACTCCTTCCCACACCCTGCAGGGCAGTGGGAATGCGCCGCTGCTCCTCACCCCGACCTCTCAACCCCTCTGACTCCAAAGCTGCCCTCTTCCTCAACACCAGTGCAGGAGCTCCCTGCTTTGTAGACCTCTAGAGGGAGGCCACAGAAGCAGGGCTCTGTGCCACTTCCAAAGGAGCATCAGCAGCACCAGGGATGTCAGCTGCCTGGGCCCTCTCAGAAGAGGACATCCACCCACAAATCTCAGAACCATCACCCCTAGAAAGTCCCAGGCCATCCCTAGCCATGGGACCCCCATGGTGAACCTACTCCAGGGACTCAGGGAGAGGAACACTGGGTTGCCTGACACCCCGACCTACAGAGAGTTCCGAATCCTAATACTCAGGCTGCCAGTCTGGGTCCACCTCTGAGTCATCCTCCCCAGAAGAGAAGTCAAGCAGAGTGACCTCCAGAGAGGCTACTTCAGAAACATCTCCTGCGATGGCACCATGAACGTTTTCGATGTAGGCCACGATGCCGCCAATGATGCCACTCGAGTTCCCAGCCCTGCAGACAGTGCTTGGAACCACAATGGCACTGCAGAAGTGCCGCTCAAGTCCCCAGCACCGCAGGCAGAGCCAGAACATGAAACAGCATCACCCGAGTTGCTGGCTCTGTGGACAGTGCTGGAACCCAAAGCGGCACCGCCAGCGGCACTGCCTGAGTCCCCGGCGCCACAGATGGTGCCGGAGCCCAAAACGGTGTTGCTAGGTAGCATCGAGGGTCCACCAGTGCTGGGACCCACAACCGGAGGCTGTGACATTGGGGGAGCCTGCACTTCTGAGGAGGTGACTGCCAGGACGGCGCCAACGATGCGACCCCAGGAGGAATCACACTGTTCATCTGGTGCCGAAGAAGAAACCTCCTCGGCAAGGCTGGAAGTGGAGGAAGTTCCCTCCTCACTAGGCCGTATAGACCCGGGAGCAGACCCAGAGGAAGGGTCAAGAGATCTGGCCTGGGAGGCCCACAGGCAACGTCGTCCTCCAAAAGTCAGCAGAGCCCTGCCGATTTTAAACACGGGGATTTACTACACAGGGCAGTCCATAGAAAAACAGGCATCACAGTGGTCCATATCATGGTTGGGTCCCAGGCACCAAAGACAAACATCATGTTGATCTGTGACAGAAAACTGTTGGCCACATGGGTACTGACACATAGGGGCATGGCCTGCCTTGGATTTACACTTGGCCCCCGAATCGGACATGATGTGTAATTACTTTATAAACAGCAAAGATCCTAGTGCTGTTGAAATATAAAATGAAATGGTCTTACCAGCTTCAACAGTGTTGGGATGGAGAACTAGGATGAAGGAGTCAAATTAACAGCATCGAAGAATGAAGGTCTAATGGTGCAGCAACAATTTTTCTCACTCGTGCAGCAGGTGCAGTCTCAATGGCAGGAGAAGCCCCTCATGCACCACGCAGTGCATCACTCTCGTGGGCGGTGCCGTTGGCGCTGACTCCTCCCTCAAACAAACAAAAAAAAACTCCCATGGTGGGTGTGTGCCTCCGGCTTACACCCAGCAGTAATGAATGGTGAAGACTGACAAGGGAAGATCAAAATGTGTGGTACAACCACAGAGCCAGCGCTCGCTTGTACACGGTGAGTCAGGAAGTCATGGTCCTTATCCCAGTCCAGAAAGACAAGCTGCAGGCTGACTGGGCAGGACCGTACAAAATAGTGAGAAAGGTAAATGATGTGAACTATATCATAGAGTTACCTGACAGAAGACATACAGAAAGAATGTACCATGTCAACATGATGAAGCCATATGCTAATAGTGCTAACATGGTGTTTGCAGTGTGTAGTCCTGGGGAGGGGATGGATGAAGGAGACCCCCTTCTGGACTTGCTGGAAGAAAGCAAGTGGGAGTCCTCTGTGGAGGCAGTAAAATTTTCACCTCAGCTGGCCCTGGACCAGATCCAGGAAGTAAGGGAGGTTTTAGCAGACCTTGCCCCATTGTTTAGCGTCAAGCCTGGACTAACACCCTTAGCGATGCACGATGTGGAGACAGGGACACAGACGCCCATACGGTGAACAGCATATCGGGTGTCAGAGGCTGTCCAAAAGGACATTAGGAGGGAGGTGGAGGAAATGCTGGATTTAGGGGTAATCCAGAGATCCCACAGCCCCTGGGCCTCACCTGTAGTCCTTGTGCCCAAGCCAGATGGCTCTACTCATTTTAGTGTGGAGTATTGTGGACTGAATGCAGTCACGAAGTCAGACACCCACCCAATGCCATGGACAGATGAACTCCTGGACAAGTTGGGATGGGCGACCTACTGACTACTGACCTGACAAAGGGGTACTGACAGGTAGAGTTAACTGCCACAACTAGGGAGAGGTCAGCCTTCATCATTCCAATAGGGTTATTTGAATTCAAAGTAATGCCTTTCGGAATGAAGAACACCCCGGCCACTTTCCAAAGGTTGGTGAACCAGGTGTTAAATGGTGCTGAGGAGTATGCTGTGGCGTACCTGGATGATGCTGACATCTTTAGTGCCAGCTGGGAGGAACACCTGTCCCATCTTAGAGAAGTGCTGGGCAGGATACAGATGGCTTGGCTCACTGTCAAAGCTGAGAAGTGCCAGGTGGTCATGGCTGAAGTGGCACACCTTGGGCATGTTGTAGGTTGGGGACAGCTCTGTCCTAACCAAGTAAAAATAGAGGTGATCAAGGCATGGTTCTGACCAGAGATGCAGAAGTAGGTCAGGAGTTTTCTAGGGACAGCAGGGTACTATAGGAAATGTGTACCCAATGACAGTGCCCTGGCTGCTCCCCCATCTGACCTGGTAAAGAAAAGGATGCTTAAGAAAATTACCTGGGAACCAGCCTGTGAAAAAGCCTTTACCAGACTGAAGGAGGCACTGTGGAGTGCTCCTGTGTTGGCAATTCCTGACTATAGCAGACCCTTTATAGTCCAGACTGATGCCTCAGATGTGGGTATTGGAGCAGTACTGAGCCAGACATCCAACTAAGGGAAGGATCACCCTATTGTGTACCTGAGTAAAAAGTTACTTCCCAGGGAGCAGGCCTACTCTACTGTGGAAAAAGAGTATTTTGCCCTAGTGTGGGCCCTAAAGAAGTTAGAGCCATACTTATACAGGCAGCATTTTGAGGTACAAACAGGCCACAACCCCTCAATTTGGCTGGTACAAATGGCAAAAATAAATAATAGACTATTAAGATGGAGTCTTGCCTTGCTAGCGTATGACATGACGATCTCACATAGGGCTGGAGCAACCAATCAGAAGGCAGATTGTTTGCCACGTCTATATGAGGAATTAACTGACTTGTGGAGCTCACCCCATGCAGGGGATAGAGCCCCCAAATTCAGTCTAGGTGGAGAGGAGGAGTGTGACGCTCTGCCCCTGCTTCTGGTTACCGGTATGATATTTATCTTATAAATAAATGGTCTGTGTATGAAATGTCAGTATGTGAGAGATTTGGCCTTTAACTTTCAAGGTGAGTAGCTGAAACCACAGGATGTTGTAAAACAGACAAGAAGAACCAGTTAATGAAGACTTCCTTACAGAAGGGTACTTTATTACCTTTTTATGACCTGCCCATGCTTTTGAGGTTGAAACTAAATGTGAGTTTTATGAAGTTACTGGAGGCAGGGAAACTGGGGTAGTTCCTCTCCTTTTAGCATATAACCAGAAATGTGTGAAGAGTCATAAAATCCCTCAGATCACACTAGCACAGGAAATCAGCCCAAGAGGACATGAGTGTGGGATTGTTGAGTTCAGAGAGAAATGTTTAATTAAAGACTGTCATATTTGGGAAATGGCTAGTTACAGATTTTTCAAGGCAATGACTCACATCCTTAGAGACACTAATGTCAGAAATTATCTAAGGGAGGGTCTAGCTGACCTCATCAAAAGGGGGTGGGGACAGATAGAGTTAAAAATGAAACATTGTATATGGGATTGTGACATATGATTCTAGACTCTGACTGGGAAAGCACTTAGGTAATAGAAAGAAATTATGTCTTTGTGGTAGGAGTGTTTTGTCTGTAACTTCCTTTTTGTTTTACAAGATTGTAAGCTGTATGATATATTGTTTTGTGTTTAATTTTACTATTTTTATCATATTTTAGCAAACAACTACTTCTTTGAAATACTGCCTGGGTGTCTTCTCAGTTTCTTTTTGCATGTGATGTATATGGGGTTAAGTCTGACAGCTGTTAAAAGGCTTGATGGTGTTACTAAGCTTGGAAAAGGTAAGAATATACCTAAGGTCTCTTACAGAGTTTTAAGGCTTCATTTTGGAGACCTGGCTGCGTGCCCCGGTGAAAGATTGTACTGCTGTCCCGAAGAGAGTACATATCTGAGCCTTTAATTGAGTATGCTAGCATAAGGTTCACAGTTTGAATCCTTCCAGAACTCGAGGCTAAAGGTGATACAGACCCAAAGCAGACAGGAGGGTTACCCTGTCTGTTACCTGTTCACACTATTGCACTCTAAGGTTGACACTGTGGGAGCAGAAGGCCTGACCTGCGGAATGCATTTGTGACAATACCTAGTAGTCTGTACAGCTCCTTAAGTAATGCAGCACCAAAATTACTACCCTGATCAGTAGTAATTTCTTTAGGTATACCCACTCTGCTGAAAACTTTGGCTAGCTCTGCTGCAACTTTTGGGGCTATAACAGTACACATTGGAACAGCCTCTGGGTATCAAGTAGCATAGTTGCATGCTACCAGGATAAATTTATTACCTTTTTTACGTTTGTGTAAAGGACCAACCACATCCATTGCAATTCTTTCAAAAGGCACATCTATCAAGGGTAGGGGCACCTTGTCTTAGGGTATGCACAGTGTAAATCCCACTTCGGCTGACACCATCTGTTGTCGAGGCACAGGTCAGGAAGCATAGGAAAACCAGGAGCAGTTGTAGAATTCACCAAAAATTATTTATTTACACTAGCAATATCATAAGATAAACTTGTTCAGTATAACTATTTACAAAGGTAAAATAAAGTTTTCTTTCAGGCTCTGTGTCCCTTGTTCTCCAAATCTTGCAGTTGCAGCTTAGCTCTTTTATAAGTCTTTTCAACCCCCATTCTTAGCAAGCATCCTGTTTTTGTAAATATCAGGCAGAGCTGCTAGAACACAGTGTGCTTGAGCTGAGAGGCCAAAAGGCTGGAAGATTTGCACTCAGGTAACCTCTAGAGTTTAAAATAGCTTTTTGCAGTCATCTCAAAATATAATTATATATATTTCAACAGTAATGCTATACATTTTCCAAACAAAAGAGATCCCAACATCAGTTACATTTCCATACAATGATTTGCACATATTTTTATATTAGCAGATATGCAAGGGAGGAAGAACAGACAGACAGAAAGAGAGGACTGAGATACAGTGAGAGGCAAATAATTGCGAGATTGTCGGGGAGATCAAATCTGAGGTCTCACAGGAAAATTGGATTGTGCAACCAGTCAGAGAAGAGACAGACAAGGAAAGATCCTTGCATTTAAACTTTTTCTCCATAGCAAATGGGACAGGGTCTTATTCCACCCTGTCACAGAGCCCTGGTGGGAAGACCGGAGCCGAGCAAACCCAGCAGAGGCCCCTGTCTACATCTGTTGCAGGACTCCACCCCCCAGAGGAGGAGGGGATAATTGACCAGCACTCCAACTCCAGCCTGGGCAGACCCGGTTCCCCTGTGCAGACTGGGAGACAGATTGGGCCTCTGACTCCCCTGGAGAGGACCGAGACCTGCCCCTCGTGCGAGGTCCCACTATGGCAACTCTCTCCAAGGAACGGGGGAGAGAAAAGCCAGCATCTGGGTCGGCCTCTGACTCCTCCTCAAACTCTGTGCTGGCACCAAAGAGAGACCCAGCACCGAAATCAGCTTCCTCCTCAGAAACAGCACCCAAAGCAGTGGTGTCACCAAAAGCGTCACCAATCATGTGGCACCTGAGCCAGCCATGGCACTGACATTGAGGCCATCCCCAGAAACGACGCCACCATTGACATCGATGCCAACCTCTGTGTCAACATCAGGGGTGGCACTGACCCCAGGGATGGCGCCAACCACGGCACTGATCTTTGAAATGGCACTGTCTGTGGCACCGACAGCAAGCAATGCGCCAACGACGGTGCCATCACCAGATACGGCACAGACCGTGGCCCCATCATTGACCACAGCACCATCCATGGCACCATCAGTGGGGATGGTGCCATATGCATTGTCGTCGCCTGAGATGGTGCCACCAGTGGCACCAGAGTCCCCGAGGAGCAAAGCATGGAACCGACGGAGAAAAGGGGTGGCAGTGCAAACGGTGTCATTCCTAAGACCAGAACCCACAGATGATGACCTCAAATGGATCCTGGGTAGCGACCATTGCTGTGGAGAGCTTGGTTGAAAAATCCGGATCAGCTTGATCATCCTCCGAATCTGAGGAGGAGAGCATGGTGATCCTGAGAGAGGTAACCCTGGCCACTCAACCCATCCTGGCACAGAAAGCAGTGTTGGGAGGGGACTCCACAGCACCAGAGGGCCGGCCTCACTCACTGACACTGGAATCAGTGTCAGGAGCTGAGGCCGCACCCCCGAATCCCTCGAAGGGACTGCCAATGCAGGCCCCACGTGTAGCTGAAGCCTCAATACTGGGGTCAGCTGGTTCCCCAAAGAGGAACTGTGCCTAGAGCAATCCACAGCTGGCCCCCCCCGGAGGAGGCTGACCATTCCTCTGACTGCTCAACCAGGCATCTGGGAGGCCGGTCTGGTAGGGCTGAGGGTTGAGGCATTGGATGCCACACTTCACTCCACGCTGGTGACCCTGGTTCAGAAGCAGACTCAGGTTGCCAGCGGTCAGCCAGGGGGGAGAAGTATTGAGCATCCCGAGGACTGCTCTCCTCTCCTGGGGAGGAAGGGTGGTGTACCCTGCAGTTCTGGTAGCTCCCAGTGGAGACTGGGAGCATCGCAGCTAGCAGGGGCATGTACAAGAAGTAGAGGGTGTCAGCGGATGTCCAGCACACGTTGCAGGAGCACGCCCATCACATGCTGTACGTCAGTGCACATCCACATCCCTGGGGAAATGGAAAACATTGAAAAAGCCCTGGCACCCAGGTAGGCAAAGGTGGGACCCTCAGGACAGCACCCACACTCACCGCCAGATCCTTCCAGCCAGCCTCCAGTTCCTCCAGGTGGTGGTCCCACCTCAGGGGACATAGAGCCGGGGGGATGGTAGGTGGGGGTTAGGCAAGAGAGCACCACGGGATGGAGAGTGGACCGGAGGATCTCAGGCAAAGCGGGTGAACTCCATGCCCAGTGGTTTTTGCTGGAGAGAGACCTATGGGGCCAGTAAGTAGGAGGCAAAAATAGAAAACAAAAAGGAAAAAAATACTGCAGGAAGTCACAGACTTCGTCATGAGGCTGGTATTGGAGTCTCTGAGATGGATTATCCTGGGGGACTTCAATGCCTGGGTCAATGACGAACTCTTGCAGTTTGGTCAAGACTTCCTCCAACAAATGTGTTTGCTGGGCCTTACACAGGTTCATACCTCTGCAACCCATATTCAAACAACTTGCTGTATTCTAACATATGCAGTTAGCCTTAGCACTTGAACTGCTCCAGAGAGGAAAGAGTTAACTCTATGCAGGAAGCATAGAATGTTGAACTCAAGCTCGGTTTCAAACCTCTGTCTGCAGCACTTCAAAGTGTAACCATCAGATTCTTTACTCTGCGTAACTTGAACAGTTGCTCCAGAGATTGTTCCTTTGCTACAGTCGGTTTGGTTTAGAATCCGTCAGTTTAATCACCGATTTGTCATTTATTTCAGCTTCAGATCCCTGTCTGCGGTACAATAAGTGTTGTAGGTAGTGGACCATAGGGTAAAATTGTTGTATTTTTGTGTAAAAATTGTAAAAACCTGTGGATTGGTCCAGTTAGGAACCAATTGTTTTAGAGGTTTTCTTATTCTTTCTGTAGTGTGAGGTACTGGTTCCTATCGATTTAAAAAAACACACAATTTTACACGTTTTTTTCCATGACCTGTAAAACGGTTGGTGTGATGTGTCAGCCCGGGTCGACTCCCCAATCCCAGTAGGAGGCAGGCTGGATTATTACTTCCAGGCCTGGAAGTCTATTACCTCAGACAGGTGGGTCCTTGAGGTAGTAAGTCAGGGATTGACCCTCAGTTTTGCAAAGTTCCCAAAATTAAGGGCCAAGTCCTTTCCACCTGCAAACCTTTCCGAGACCACTTCTTTAAAAGCAGAGGTTTTCTCTCTCCTAACCCTCAGGGCTGTAGAGAGAGTACCTGCTCAGCACAGGGGCAAGGGTCTGTATTCCAGATATTTCCTTACCCCAAAAAAGACAGGGGAGTGGCGGCAGAGGATCTCCATTTTCCCCATACCTGGATGACTGGCTCATCATGGGTCAGTCTCCAGACCAAGTCAAGTCAGACCTACAAGTTACACAACAGTTGCTCACTTCTCTAGGTTTTCTTCTCAATCTGTCAAAGTCAGTTCTCGAACCAGTACAACTCCTCACCTTCATAGGGGTAGAGCTGGATACTGTGCAGGCAAAGGTTTTTCTTCCCTTGGCAAGGGTGAAGGCCCTTACAGATCTTGCTTCCTCTTTCAGCCTTCTGGTGTCTCAACCAGCAAGACATTTTTTTCAGCTCCTGGGCCACATGACAGCTTCCACTGCAGTGGTACAGGGAGCCAGATTTCAAATGAGGGACATTCAGTTCCACCTGAGGTCCTTTTGGTCTCAGGAAAAAGATCCTTTAACCAAATTGATTCCAGTGACTCAGACTCTGGTCCAAGCTCTCCAATAGTGGTTGGAACAGGACAATCTCAGACAAGGAGTCCCATTCATCAGTTAGACTCATTCAGTGGTACTAACCACAGATGTCTCTCTCCTGGGCTGGGGAGCCCGCCTGGGAGCCCTTACAGCATAAGGTGTCTGGTCTCCTCCAGAGTCTCTACTTCATATCAATCTTCTGGAGCTCAGGGCAGTATTCCTGGCTCTCCAAGCTTTCTCAGACTCAGTGAGGAACAAAGAGGTTCAGGTCAGGACAGACAACACCACCACCATGTGGTACATCAACAAGCAGGGAGGCACTCGGTCTACGGCCTTGTGCATGGAAGCCATGAAAATATGGTCTCTGGCTTATGCCCTGCAAGCATCCCTAGTAGCAGTCCATCTACCAGAGAAGGACAATGTGCTAGCAGATGCCCTGAGCAGAATATCTCAGGGCCACCACGAATGGGCCCTGGACCTCTTCATACTGAAAGTAGTCTTCTTCAGGTGGGGCACTCCAGAGATAGATCTCTTTGCAGCCCCAGACAATCATCAACTTCCCCTCTTCTGTTGCAGACCTCCAGTCATGGGCACAGTTCCCCTGGATGCTCTGGTTCTGGATTGAGGGGGCAAATTCATTTATGCTTCTCCTCCCTTTCCCCTGTTATTCAAGGTCCTGGTCAAGATCAGGTCACAACCACGCAGGGTGATCCTGATTGCACCAGACTAGGCCAGACAGCCTTGGTATCCTCTGTTGTTGTCTCTAGCAGTCCATCTTCCCCTATCTCTCCCCAAGAGGCACAATCTGTTAACCTCCTCTCAGGGAAGAATCTGGTACCCCAACCTTCAGTCTCTCAACCTCAAGGCCTGGCTCTGGAAGAGTTAGAGTATGCAGGTCTGCACTTGTCTAAGGGGGTGCTGAATATTCTCAAAGCCTCTCGAAAACCTGCCACCAGAAAAACTTATAATTCCAAATGGAAGAGATTCAGTGTTTGGTGTTCCAATAAGGATGTTTTGCCAGATACTGTTGATCTGGCTACAGTTCTGGATTACATGGTTCATTTTAATGGCCTAGGCCTCAGGCTAGCCACTTTGAAAGTTCATCTAGCAGCTGTATCTGCATTCCTGTCAGCAGAGAAGGCTCCCTCTCTGGCATCTCATCCTGTTTTCTGTAAATTCTTTAAAGGTTTGGTTCATACCAACCCTCCCTTTAGGGACCTTACCCCTACTTGGGATCTTAATGTTTGCCTTGCTCAGCTATGCAACCCCCTTTTGAGCCTTTGGCTTCAGCCAAACTCAAGTATTTGACTTGGAAAACTGTGTTCCTGGTAGTTATCACTTCTGCCAGGTGTATTAGTGAATTACAAGCTATGTCAGTGGAGCCAGATTATATCTCATTCCATAGAGATAAGGTGGTCCTTAGAACCAAAAGGAGGTTCTTACCCAAAGTGGTCTTAGATTTTTCATCTGAACCAGTCCATGTCTTATCCTGTGTTTTTCACTGATCATTCTTCTTCAGGGGAAAGAAGATTACATAGTTTGGATGTTAAGAGGACACTTAGCTACTACATTGAGTATACTAAGGCACTTAGGTATGAATGTCCCCAATTGTCTCTCACTTATGGTGAAGTAGGGAAAGGCAAGCCTGCTACTAAGAGAAATATTGCCAGGTGGATTGTCTCTTGTATTCAATCCTGCTATGAAAAGCTAGGCAAAATAACCCCCCTCAGGCCTGAGGGCTCATTCATCTAGGGGTACAGCTGCTTCCCCGGCTGCTGCCAGGGATATACCTTTACTAGACATATGCAAAACAGCCACCTGGAAAACTGTCCATACTTTCACCAAGCATTACTCTCTGGATATCCAGGCTAGGAGTGATGCTCGGTTTGGAACAGCAGTACTGCAGAACCTATTCCCAAAATAGGTTCGGTACCTCCCTCCATGGCGGTACTGCTTGGTAGTCTGCATATGTCACAATACAGCAAGACTTCATATCGTTTGAAGAAAAAATTACTCACCTTAGTAATTATGTTTCTTCTAATGGAGTATCGCTGTATTCTGACCTCCCTCCCTGCCTCCCCGCTCAGAACCTGTTTTTGGGAAGTGGGCTGGCAGGTACAGTGTTGCACCTCAGGGGTGTACTTGGCACTCCTCCTTTCTAGAAGGGGGGAGTGGGTTATTGTTATGTTGCTTTTTGTAGTTATATGTTGGTTCACTACTTGGTTATTATTTTGGGGTTCTCGACTTGAGTCTTTGGGGTACCCAATTTATTGCCTGTTGGCTTATGTTCCTTTACAATTTCCACCATAGAAGTATAGTTAGTTAGTTATAGCTCATAAGAATCTGATGGTTACACTTTGAAGTGCTGCAGACAGAGGTCTGAAACTGAGCTCGAGCTCAACGTTCTATGCTTCCTACATAGAGTCAACTCTTTCCTCTTCGGAGCAGTTCAAGTGCTGGGGTTAATTGCATATGTCAGAATACAGCAAGACTCCATTAGAAGAAACACAATTACTAAGGTGAGTAATTTTTTCTTCATCGCCATTCGTTGGAACTCGTCTTCCAGCTGGGAATGGACGTCTTTGACCTAATGGTTGATCTGATTATTTGGTCTGATCGCCATACTGTGAGGTTCTCATTTGAGGCCCCTCCAAATAGACCCTCGCCTATGGAGATGGTCCAGTACTGCCCCTTAAGGGGTCTGACCCCACAGGGTCTGATGGCTTTGCTGGATCTATCAGGTTTGTTAAGTGCCTGCGAGGAGCCGGGGCAAATGTTTCTGACTTATAATACGGTTATTACTGAGACCCTTGACTCCATCACATCTGTCTGTGTTTGACCCCTCACCTCACGCCAGAGATCCACATGGTTTGATGGGAGTCTCAGGGAGATAAGGATGAAGGTTGGAGTGGTGTTGGTGGAGGACTGGTTTGGAGGAGGACAAGCTTACATTGATGGCTCATTATAGGAGCTATCAATTGGCAATCTCCTGTAAGAAGGCACAGTTCATGTTCAAGGAGATTGCTGCAGCAACTAACAGACCAGCTCAATTCTTCTGCACTCTGCACTGTGGACAGGTTGTGTAATCCAGCCTGTCTTCAGTCCAGAGGAGTTTTTTCACAGATGAGGTGTAATGAGTTTGCTCCATTTTATGCTGATAAGGTTGCCTCCATCAGATCGGAAATCCAGTCAGCCCCCTCTAGTGGGCCTTGTGGTGATGGGCCTGAGGTCATGAGCAGTCAGTTTGTCTGGTCTGACTTCAACCAGCTGGCTGTCATAGATGTCGTGAAGGTCGTCCAGGGGCCATGGCCAACATGCTGTAGTTTGGACCCAGGAACAACACACCTCCTTGTGGGGTATGCTGATGTCATCAGTCTGGTCCTAGGTGGGATAGTCCTTTGTTCTCTAGTGATGGGGGTCTTTTCTGGGCCCCTGAAGGAGGTGGCCATGAGTCCGCTCCTGGAAAAAACTTAATTAGACCCAGACTGCCTGGCGAACTATAGACCTGTCTCTAACCTATCTTTTTTAGGTAAGGTTATTGAGAAGGTGGTGGCCTTGCAACTAGAGACCCATTTAACATCTCACAACATCTACATTCCTCTCCAGTCAGTTTCAGGAAGAGGCACAGTACCGAAACTGCCCTGGTTCGGGTGCTGCATGATCTCCTGGTGGTGAGGGATCAGGGGAGATGTTCCATCTTGATTCTCCTTGATTCCTCAGTGGCATTTGACACCGTGGACCATGGGATGCTGAAGGAGCGCCTGCGGGTTTGTTGTGGACTGGCTGGTACAGTTGACAGCTGGTTAAAATCTTTCCTCACTGCCTGGTCGCAGTGGGTGGTGTCAGGAATTTTTTCCTCAGCACCTGTGCTGCTGCTATGTGGGGTCCTGCAGGGCTCTGTCTTGTCCCCCATGTTGTTCACATTGTATATGCTACTGCTAGGGGACATTATAAGATGGTATGGGCTGAGTTTTCACTGCTATGCAGATGATACTCAGCTATACCTGTTTTTTAAGCCTGAGCAGTAAGAGACGGTCTCGGTATTTACCAACTGCCTTGCTGAGATCCAAGACTGGATAAGGACCAACTGGTTGAAGTTGAATACAGACAAAACTTAAGTACTGGTGCTGAAACCTGGTCACCAGGGGCTGGAGGGTGCAGTCTGGGCAAGGCTCAGAGCTTAGGCTTGGAGACTCCCAGTTCCTTACCTCTGATCGGGTGAAGAATCTTGCCATTGTTTTGGGCTGTGGCTTGACACTTAAGTCACAGGTGTCTGCCATGATCCAGATCTCCTTCTACCATCTGAGAAACATCACCAGGATTAAGCACCTGGTAACCCCTGGTAATCTGCAGGCACTGGTCCATGCTTTCATGACCTTATATCTTAATTACTGCAATGCCCCATACCTAGGGCTACCGGGGGTAGATCTGCACCACCTGCAGCTGGTACAGAATGCAGTGGCCAGGTTGTTGACTGGCCTGCCTAGGTCATGTCATATTACACTTGTGCTGCACCATCTGCACTGGTTGCCAGTTAGGTGGTGGATCTCCTTCAAGGTTGGTTTGCTGACCTACAAAGCCTTACACGGTCAGGGGCCTGGCTACCTGCAAGACCTCCTGTGTCCCCACCGCCCCCCGCTTTCTTTGCTCTGCAGATGTGGGACTGTTAGAAATTCTGAGGTTTTCTTTAAAGACATCAGGTGCTCGTGTCTTTTCTTGTGTAGCACCCATCCTCTGGAACTCTCTGCCCCGTTATATTCGAGACAGTCCTACAATGGATATTTTCAAACGGGAGCTATAATTTATTTATTCAGACAAGCTTTTTTGGATGTTGACTAATGTTTTAGATTGATGAATTGATGTGTTTTATTTATGTGTCTGTGCTGTATGTATACTTTTTATGTAACAATGTTTATTTGGGGAAGCAATTTGATTCATAATGAGTCTTGTGCGATAGTAAATAAAAATGTGATTGATTTGATTGATGTCTGAGCAGAGCCTAGAACAAGAGGCCTTCCTGAGGTACAGTCACAGGAACTGGTTCTTGGTTCTCTGGACCATAATATGAGTCATCCTCTCAACATCAGACATGATGAGGTCAGAGTTTGACTTGTCTCCCTCTACAACTTCCTAACTTGGAGGGTAGTACAAAGGAGTGAGTCAGAGTGCTGACAGCAGCAGCAGCACCACGGACGATGACATGGGTGTCCCCTGAAGGAACAATCTCTGCTGCAGGCTCATGCAATGTCCCATACTGCCACAAATGATACCAAGGTAGGCTCCAAGGGACCCATCCCTGGCACTGTATGTGGCATTGATGACACAGCCAGCATTGAAGTGACCGGGACAGCACCATGGCTACCCCCATCCCTAGAAGGGATACAGGCAACATCACAAGAGGGGACCAACATCTTTGGTACCGCCTGTGGCACAAGCCAGGAGGCCATTGCCACAGACAGCCACATGCCTAAGTCAAGCAACACCACAGACGATATCAGCCCAGCTGACCCCAAGGGGTCATAGGCTGGCACCAGAATCAGCACCACATAACTCTTATGATACACTCATTGCTCCATTGGAGCTGCCTAATGACTAAACTGCCCCTCTCCTTGGGGGTCCTTTCTCAGAGATAGAGATAGACAGAGGCTCTGGCATGAAGACACCAGCCTCACATGCTTAGGCAACCCCAGAGTCATTGGCGATGATGGTGGAGAACCTAGGCCTGAAGAAGGCAAACATCTCACAGCAGAATAACCGGAGGATGACCTCAACTGGTTCCTTCTTCCCCCTTCTTATAAGAAGAGGAAGAAGTTGAGGCTGAACTGTACAAAGACCCTGACACTGAACATGTGTGGGATCTGGACCATTTCTTTTTGCAACTCCAGGAAGACTGTCCTTCCACCTGGGTGCCAGACTGCCCACTGTCAGAGCACTCACCCAGAGAAAGGTAGTGACCAGACACAGCCCTGTTGCCAGAGCAACTTGCCTTTTCTTCCATGGTTATTGACAGTTATCATGAGGAAAGGCTGAGAGAAAACTTAAAATTTGTGTTAAACTAAACTAACACAAAAATAAAAAACTATAATAATAACAACACCAAAGCTGAAGAACTGAACACTGTCACCATACAGACAGTGAAATTCTGGCCCCGATGAGGACAGTGATGATGCTAATGATATGCACTTGATGGAAAAAAAGGGACTAAGGCAGTTGGGGGCTGGTGCCGCTGTATACTAGCAGGCCTGTGCAATGATGTGTGCTTTGCCTATCACGTCACTGGCCCTCACCAGAAAGTTCTGCTCCTGCAGGTCCTAGCACCTCTGGCACAGACTCGCAAGTGGAAATCAATGGTGAAAATTAATTTTTGGAAGATCATGTTGGTTGAGACCTGTCTCCTTGCCCCTTTCTTTTCGTACTTCCTATGTCACCCTCTAGTCCTTACTACTACCCCCCCAATCCCAGTAGTTTCCCACTCTCCATTGGTTTCCCCCTTCTCTACTGTTATCCTCCTGGCATCCCCTCCCTATCCTAACCTGCCTTGTATCCTGGTTTACACAGAGTGCTGTTAAAAACGTGACCTCTTGTTACTTAAACTGTGCTCATTACTTCCCTCCACAATATTGTTATGTACATGGTTTGCTGTAACTTGTAAATGGTTCTTCCACTATATGCTCACCTATGTTATGGTTTTTGATACCTAGAAGCTTAATTTTTTTGTGTTCTATTGTCTTATTGTGTATATACATATGTATGGTTTTTCTATTTGTACCTTGACCTTGTTCTACCCAGGTCCATCTTGCAAATGAGTCTTGCTCAATGATGTTCGCCTGGATAAATAAAGATTTTGATTGATTGATATAATTCCAAAAACCTTGAACGAGGTAACTTTCATGCACTATTCTACTGGGTAGACTCACTGAGATTTCCCTGCTATGATCGATCACCTTATCAGAGCATCACTGTATGTTTTCGCACAGAAATTCTGCAACACTAAACAGATTTAACAAATAAATTGACATTTTTACATACTGAAAAGCTTTAAGGCAAGTGTCAGGGATGCGCTCCTTTTTGTAATTGATTAAGCTGTCTAGGAAGGCATCCACTTTTCCCATCATAATTTTCGCAGCTTTCCAGCTCCGGTCCTTTGGAACCTTTCCTCCTGGGGCTAACAGTATCATCACAGCTGCTGTAACATTAACGACAGCTGCTGGGGGAGAACCAAATGATTTCAACTCTGTCAGGTTGTTCTAGAAATAATACACAAATAGGGAAATGAAATGAAGGCTGGACAGTTTACATTATTAAATCATCAGAAGTTGGTAAAAACAACACAACTAAGTTAAGGGTAGAGATTATCCATTATACAGTTTTGACATACTAAGCAGTTAACCCCCACTTACTGTAAAACAAACTCTAGTCAGAGCCAATAGGGCAACAAATTTATCTGAGTAAATGTTCATGATATCAAGAATTAGTATATTGTTTTGTTGTTAAAGGTTCTATTTAAAATTTGTAATTTTACATGTAAAATGGCATATAGTATCATATATGAAAGAGACATTAGCAGGCTGATACTAATATGACACATCCTCAGGATACGAGAAGGCTCATAAAGTTACAACTGGCAATAAAGGTAATGAAAAGTATAACATCAGACCTGGTATTAACTACCAACAAGGCATATTTTCAAAAGTTGGTTAGTAGATGAAAGTATTCAAAAAAGCTTTATAAATAAACCACAATATCAGTAAATCTCAATTTATATCAAGTCCATTTTTGCACATGTTGGGGTGAAGCACTGAGGATATAAAATGTTTAGGTGTTCATCCATATATATTCCTTCTCTTGAGGGACATTTTCTCTAGCACTGTGGATCCAATGAATTCTGCGATACAAAACACAAATGTCAGGTACATATTCTAAAAAACAATAAAAAGCAGGACATTATTATACCAGATGCTCATTTAGTCTTAATCATACAGTGGTAGCTGTAGAAAAGTTTCTTAGTACTGAGACATACCTAGAAGTTTCTCAGTACTGAGGTATACCTAGGTATACTGAAGCAGAATAAGGCAAAGGAAAAAATTACTCACCTTAGTAATTGTGTTTCTTCAAATGGAATCTTGCTGTATTCAGACATATGCAGTTAGCCCCATCACTTGAACTGCTCCAGAGAGGAAAGAGTTAACTCTGTGCCAGACCATAGAATGTTGAGCTCGACCTCAGTTCAAACCTCTGTCTGCTGCACTTCAAAGTGTAACTGTCAGATTCTTACGAGCTAATGCTAACTAACTACACCTTCTAGGTGGAAATTGTAAATCAACTAGCCAAAAGGCAACCAAGTGTTTGGGTCCCAAAAGACTCAAGTCGACAACCCCAAAACTATAACCAGGTAGTGAACAACATAACTACAAAAAACAACATAAACAGAACCCACTCCCCCTTTCTAAAAGGGGGGAGTGCCAAGAACACCCCTGAGGTGCAACACTGCACCTGCCAGCCCACTTCCCAAAAAACAGGTTCTGAGAGGGGAGGCAGGGAGGGAGGTCAGAATACAGCAAGACTCCATTAGAAGAAACACAGTTACTAAGGTGAGTAATTTTTTCTACAAATAACATGAAGTCTTGCTGTATTCTGACATATGCAGACTACCAAGCAGTACCCACAAGGAGGAGGGTATCGAACCTATTTTGGGAATAGGCTCTGCAGTACTGCTGTGTCAAACCAAGCATCACTCCTAGCCTGGATATCCAGAGAGTAATGCTTGGTGAATGTATGGACTGTTTTCCAGATGGCTGCTTTGATATTTCTAGTAAGGGTATATCTCTGGCAGCAGACAGAGACACAGCTATACCTTGAGTCGAATGAGCCCTCAGGCCTGAGGGGAGTATTTTGCCTAGCTTTTTATAGCAGAATTGTATATAAGAGACAATCCACCTGGCAACAGTTCTTTTAGTAGCAGGTTAACCCCTTCCCACTTCACCATAAGTGAGAAACTGAGGACAGTCAAACCTAAGTGCCTTAGTGCACTCAATATAGTAGCTAAGTGCCCTCTTAACATCCAAACTGTGTAATCTTCTCTCTCCTGAAGAAGAATGATCAGTGAAGAACACAGGAAGAGACATGGACTGGTTCAGATGAAAATCTGAAACCACTTTGGGTAAGAACCTCCTGCTGGTTCTAAGGACCACCTTATCTCTATTGAATGAGATAAAATCAGGCTCCACTGACAGAGCTTGTAATTCACTGATACGCCTGGCAGAAGTGACAGCTCAAAGGAACACAGTTTTCCAAGTCAAGTACTTAAGTTCTGCTGAGGCCAAAGGCTCAAAAGGGGGTTGCATAAGCTGAGCAATGCAAACATTAAGATCTCAAGCAGGAGTAGGGTCCTTAAAGGGAGGGTTGGTATGGAGTAAACCTTTAAAGAACTTACAGAAAACAGGATGAGATGCTAGGGAGGAAGCCTTTCCCACTGACAGGAATGCAGAGACAGCTGCCAAGTGTACTTTCAGAGTAGCTGGCCTGAGGCCTAAGCCATTAAGATGAACCATATAATCCAGAACTGTAGCCAAATCGGCAGTATCTGGAGAGACATCCCTATTGGAACACCAAATGCTGAGTCTTTTCCATTTGGAATTATACGTTTCTCTGGTGGCAGGTTTGTGAGAGGCTCTCAGAATATTCAGAACCCCCTGAGACAGATGCAGACTTGCATATTCTAACTCTTCAAGAGCCACGCCTTGAGGTTGAAAGACCAAAGGTTGGGATATCATATCCTCCCCTGAGAGGAGGTTAACAGACTGTGTTTCTTGGGAAGAGATAGGGGAAGATGGTCTGCTAGGGACAGCAATAGAGGATACCAAGGTTGCCTGGCCCAGTCTGGTGCAATCAGGATCACTTTGCATGACTGTGACATTCTCTTGACCAGAACCTTGAACAGCAGAGGAAAAGGGGAAAGGCATACAGAAATGTCCCCTCCCAATCCAGAAGTAGAGCATCCAGGGGGACTGAGCCCATGACTGGGGGTCTGCAACAGAGGAGAGGAAGATGGTGATTGTCTGGGGCTGCAAAGAGCTTTATCTCTGGAGTGCCCCATCTTGAGAAAATTACATTTAACACTAGGGGATCCAGGGACCATTCGTGATATCTCTGAGATATCCTGCTCAGAGCATCTGCTAGCACATTGTCCTTCCCTGAAAGGTGGACTGCTACCAGAGAAGTCTGCAGGGAATAAGTCAGAGACCATAAATTCATGGCTTCCGTGCACAAGGCCATAGACTGAGTGCATCCTGCTTGTTGATGTACCACATGGTGGTGGTGTTGTCTGTCCTGACCTGAACCACCTTGTTCTGTACTGAGTCTGAGAAAGCTTGAAGAGCCAGGTACACTGCCCTGAGCTCCAGAAGGTTGATATGAAATGCAGACTCCTGAGGGGACCACACTCCCTATGCTGTTAGGGCTCCCAAGTGAGCTCCCCATCCCAGGAGATAAGCATCTGTGGTTAATACCACAGAATGAGTCTGGGTGATGAATGGGATTCCTTGTCCGGGTTGTCCTGATCCAACCACCATTGGAGAGCCTGGATCACAGTCTGAGTCACTGGAATCAGTTTGGTTAGAGGATCTTTTTTCTGAGACCAAAAGGACCTCAGATGGAACTGAATGTCCCTCATCTGAAATCTGGCTCCCTGTACCACTGCAGTGGAAGCTGCCATGTGGCCCAGAAGCTGAAGAAAATGCCTTGCTGGTCGAGACACCAGAAGGTGGAAAGAAGAATCCAGGTCTGTAAGGGCCTTTACCCTTGCCAGAGGAAGAAAAGCTTTTGCTTGGTCTGTGTCCAACTCTATCCCTATGAAGGTCAGGAGTTGCACTGGTTTGAGAACTGACTTTGGAAGATTGAGGAGGAATCCCAGAGAAGTGAACAATTGTTGGGTCACTTGCAGGTTTGACTTGACTTGGTCTGGAGACTGCCCCACAATGAGCCAGTCATCCAGGTATGGAAACATTGAAATGTTTTGTCTCCTTAGAAAGGCCACTACTACTGCTAGGCATTTTTTGAACACCCTTGGTGCTGATGTTAGCCTGAAAGGCATTGCTCTGAACTGATAATGGCCTGAAGGCAATTCGAACCTGAGGTACTTTTGTGGGAGCACCTGATGGGAATGTGAAAGCAGGCATCCTTGAGATCCAGGGAGGCTAACCAATCCCCTGGCCTCAGAGAGGGAAGAAATACTCCCAGAGTCACCATTCCAAATTTTGGCTTGACTAGGTGCTTGTTTAAGTATCTTAGGTCTAGGATGGGCCGCCACTCCCCTGTCTTTTTTGGGGTAAGAAAGTATCTGGAGCACAGACTCTTGTCCCTGTGTGGAGTAGGAACTCTCTCTCTCTATGGCTCTGAGAGCCAGCAGAGAGGAAACCTCTGCCTCCAGGGCAATGGCTTCGGAGATGTTTGCAGGTGGAAAAGACCTGACCCTCAGCTTTGGAAATCTTTTGAAGCTGAAAGCCAGTCAGTGGCTCACTACCTCCAGGACCCACTTGTCTGAGGTAACAGACTTCCAGGCCTGGAAGTAGTAAGCCAGCCTGCCTCCTACTGGAAAAGGGGAGTCCACCTGGGTTGACACATCAGAGTGTCTGCTTGGCAGGAGCCTTGGACTGGGAGGAGGATACAGCCCTGCTCATCCCCCTTCTGCCTCTCCCTCTGAAGAACCCCCTCTGAGGAAAAGGAGAGGAGAGGAGGCCTGTGTCTAGTAGAAAGGCCTGTGAAAAGGCCTGGCCCTGCCCCTCGACTGCTGCTTTTGAGGAGCTGCTTGCCTTTCCTTGGCCTGTGCACTCCTGTAGGTGGGCCTATATTCGTCCATCTTTTTCATGTAATTCTCTGTCTGCTCCCCAAACAAAGAATTACCCACCACAAGGAAATCCATGGCCTTAGCCTGGGTGTCTTGTGAGAGGCTAGTAGATCTGAGCCAAGCAAATCTCTGAAGAGACACAGATATAACCATGATTCGTGATGCCACATGATTAGAGTTCACAGCAGCATGAAATTGGACCTTAGATGCCTCCATCCCATCAGCAGCCACCTCCTCCAGCTCCTTGGCTAGCTGGGAGGAAGCCTGTTTAGCCAGTTCCAGAACAGTATTCCATCTGGACTTCTGGTATCTGGTTGTGTAGGCCATATAGGTTGCCTGCCTGAGACCCAAGGAAGATACCAAGTACTGCCTTTTGGTCATAGCATCCACCTTCCTAGAGTCTTTATCTGGGGGTGTGTGAAGCCAAAGGTATATTAGCCTTGTCACAGGCTGTGGCCTGCATGACCCGAACATGGCTGCATTGCTGGAACAAGTACTCTGTACCTGAGCCTGACAGCATATACCTCCTGTCCATTCTCTTGTACACAGGAGGTAATGAATTTGTCGTCTGGAGAATTTTTTGTGTCTGTTTCCCAAAAGATTTATGGAGGGGAATAGACAACCTCTTGGACGCTGGGATGTCCATCATTTCTACATAGTCAGGCTCCTCTTGGTCCTCAACAGCTTCAACCAGAGGGAGCTGGAGGGTCTCTGTCTCTTTTTTGTAGAACAAATAGTGGGAAGGGGACTCAGAAAGCCTAGGAGGGGAAACATTGGAAGATCTGTCTGGGGAGATGTCCAGTTCAATGGGCTCATCCAGATCTTCCACACCACCATCATCATCATCGTCGTCGTCGTCATAACCTTCCTCCCTCTCCAAATCTGGTTCATAATATTCATCCGGACAATATTCCGGAACCGGAGGAACCGACCAAACTGAGCACCTACTGAGAGATGCCAGATCAGATGGAACCAGTCAGAGCGATTCCACAATACTTATCGCTCTGGCTATCTCCTTGGTGGTTGGACGTTGTGGTTCTGGATCTGAACCAGACGATTTTCTCTTCTTCTTAGACAGAACCGACCCCTCAGGATCGGCTCTCCTTTTGCCCGAGGAAGTATCGCCCAGGTCAGTGGGCACTCCCTCAGGTTCGGTTGGAACCGAACCGGGCTGGCCATCCGGATCAGCGGACGTCTCAGCCTCCTTTTTCCTAAGCCTACACAATCTCTTATCCAAGATGGCCTTCAGGAAATTTTTACAAATTTGGTAGTCTTAATCGAGGTGGTCAAGCCCCAGACAATAAACACAGGTGGTGTGAGGGTCTGCCTTAACAAAGGCATCCCCACACTCACTACAGTGTTGAAACCCAGTGGGCCAGGTTTATCTCTTGGGTTTCTCAGAAGTAGCCATTCAAACACTTACCGTTTAGCAGCTTTAAAGCCAGGCAAGATCCCCCCCTCCATCAGTTACCAACCGTGTTACGGGCTGTGGAAATAAAGTCTGAAAATACGTTTTTTTGAAACCGATAGGTACCGGTACCTCACAATAAGAAATTAAAGAACAAAATTAAACAGTACAATCGGTTCTGAACCGGACCGATTGAAAAACTTTACAATTTCCACACAAAATACAGAAAAACACACAGTAATTAAACTAAAGTCCATTACCTACAGCGCTTACTGTACCACAGACAGGGATCTGAATCAAAAAATAAGGCAAAATATGGTTTAAAAACCAACGTTTTACTAAGACCGAACCGACAAGCAAAGGAGAGATCTCTGGAGCGACTGTTCAGTTAGGCGGAGTAAAGAATCTGATGGTTACACTTTGAAGTGCAGCAGACAGAGGTTTTAATCGAGCTCGAGCTCAACGTTCTATGCTCTGGCATAGAGTTAACTTTTTCTTCTCCAGAGCAGTTCAAGTGCTGGGACTAACTGCATATGTCAGAATACAGCAAGACTTCATGTTGTTTGAATCACATTACAGTCAATGCAAATTGTAACTTGAGTGCCTCAGTGGTATCTCAGTGGTACCTCGAGGTAGGCAACTTTTAGATAACTACCACTGTAATACAATAAAAAAAAAACACTTCTATTGCAAAGTATGCCTGCCATCTTTATATACAGGAAATAAAGATTGTCTATAGAAATCTTACAGAAAGTGCACAAGTTCAAAGCAATCATTCACACCTGGACTATAGCGAGCATCCAAGCTATAGATCCATTATGGCTGAACATCTGATATAACAATGCCGTACTTTTTATCTAATGTTTTAGAATAGATTCCTGATATTTGGAATCATTGTACTGCAGAGTTCATTGGTTCCACAATCCCAAAGAAAATGACTCTCAAGAGAAGTGATATTTAAATGAATACCTGTCAATTTTATATCCTCATTGCTTCACTCCAACATCCACAAAATGGATTTCTATACAGTTTATATTTCCTGATATTGTAGTTTATATGTAAAGCTTTTTTAATTACATGCACTAACCAACTGAGAAAATATGCCTTTTGGGTAGTTTATATCAGGTTTGATATTATACTTTTCATTACCTTAATTGCTGGTTGTAATTTTATAAGTGCCTCCTTGTATCCTGAGGATGCATCATATTTGTTGTTTTAAATTTTTTATTTGTACACATCACTGGAGGTGGATAATATAATAACCAGTTACAACAGTGCTACAAATACAGCATAAGGAAAAAACGGTGATGTCCGAATGGCGTACTACAGACAGCGACAGAGATTAAACAATGCTGTGCAGTAAGTGCTACTCAGGTTGCTGTCCATAGTACTAGGAAGAAGACAAGGGCTGGGAAATCAAAAATGGTGGATGAGCTGCTCCTGTGGCAGAGAGGACTGAGACATAGAGCTGCTTGGCCACAATGGTGGTGGAAATCAAGGTTCTAATCCTGGCATTCAATATTTTGTTTTTCTCCCGTAATTCAACTCCAACTTGGAGCTGATTATTTTAGTTAAGGAGCATGTGGGGTGGGGGGGCAAAGCCCCCACTAAAATAAGTGTTTGGACTGGTAGCAGTCATCAGTGTGCTTTGTGACTGCTACCAGTGGCATTGCCTTTACTTGCGGTATTTGTTCCTGCCACTGTTCTGCATAGTGCTATATGGAAGGTGCTGTTATTGACAGCACTGTTCATACATGTGCTATTCAGACCTAGTGCCAGATAATATAAGGGCAGTTCAGCATTAAGTTTCTAACTCTGATAAAACTCTGCTTCTGGAGTGAAACATTAGTTGTTTTTGCCCCAATCTGGCATAGCATTGCTCCCTGATATTCATTGCAGTACTGCACTTTTGTTGTTTTTAGTATTCATTTTATGAATTCCCATATGCTTTTCTATTAAGCAGGTTAAAGTTTTACTGCTGACTATGGAATAACACTGTTTTTTATTTGATATACAAGTGACAAGTACACAAATGTGCAATAGAACAATGAATAGCAGGGAGCAATGCTACAATAGATTAATGCAGAAAATAACTAATGTTTCTTTTTAAAACATCACTGGAGATGGGCTCCCATTGTCTGCTTACTTTTTTTCATTGACTGTTGGACCGGAGGGCTGGGCACCTAGTGTTAGAATGGAGGGTTGGCAGCACCAGGGTTTGGTTGTCATTGTTTGCTTACTTTTTTCATTTACTGTCTGACTCTAGGTTTAAGCACTTGGTGTCAGAACTGGGGAAGTTTGGTGGCAACAGGGTTGAGCAGTAAGTGGCTACTTGCTTTCATTTTAGTTTACCATCCAACCTCATAACTGGACACCCGGTTTTGGGGGCAGGGAGTGGCACTGTGGTTTGGCTCCTGGTGAGTGCCTAGCTGCCTGAATCAGGAGTCATCCAGCCAACCGTGCCCACCAAACCAGAACTACATTGCCATTGCTTGCAAGCTGCAGCAGAGAACCCCCCAACCCAGCAGTATAGCTAACCTTAAAAGAGCTGTACTATGTTGTGCTTTTTTCATAAAATACTAGAGCATAGTCTGGTCAGTAATGGGAGAGAGCAGCACCAGCTAGCCACCCTGACCAGCTAGTAGCTACAGCACAGAGTCAGACCCTCAATTAAAAGTCCTGCCAGCAGCAAAAACAGCCAAGAAAGAAACTGCCTGCAGAACCAGAGAGACAGGATTCTGACTGCTTGTGCTTTTTCGTTAAGGTAAGTGGCTGTTTTTTTTTTTGAAAATGTCTGTGGGGAGGAGAGGGGAGGGGAGGAGACTCAGAAGAGAGAATGCATGGACCTCTATCTCCTGGCCTGCCACTGTAGGTGGCCAATCCACTGAGGACCATTTTGGTAGGGGGATACCTGCTGGAAAGGGTTGGGATGTCCATTTCTTCTTGTTCAGGTGATGTGGATGGCTTTACTTCTCTTGCCCCTGGGGGGAGATCAGCTTTGCTTTTCCTGGTGGGGAGGAGGGGGAGAAGGCCCTGCTTCTCCTGGCTTAGGGAGGTGAGAATGGCCCTGCTTCTTTTGGCTTTGGGGAAGGGTACCTATCAGTTTCTCCTGGCTTGGAGGTGGCCCTGCTTTTCCTGGCTTGGGGGGATGGCTCTATCTTCTGGGTCATGTGGCCCTGTTTTCTCCTGCTAGAGAAAGCAGGGGGAGGACCATCTCCCCCAAGCCAGGAGAAGCAGAGCTGTCCATCCCAAGGCAAGAGAAGCCAGGCATCCGTACCCCCACCCCCAAGACAGGAGAAGCAGGGCCATCCCCTGAAAAAAAATAAAATGGAATTAGCATTTTTTTTTTTTTTTTGAAACATAACATTCATCGTTAGTTCAAATACTCCAGGAAGCAGTCATGCATGAATATGCATATATGCTTTCCATTCCGGTTTCAATAGGTGCCCTGGCTTCCAACTGGGTGCCAGGTCAATATGTTGTACGCTGAATAACGTACGGCATGAACGCTAAACGGAAATATCGCTGTAAATGTGAGTGAGAGGGTGCAATATCACGAATGCTTCTGAGTGCAGTACTGCACCCTCTCACTGTCCCAGGCAGAGGATAAAAATTCTGCCAGGACAGGTCTTCACCCAGCAGCTGCCATGGCTCTACAAGATGAGCCACTGGTGGTAGGAGATGCAAGCAGAATGTTTGGGACTGGGTTTGATTCCTGGTCCCAGACACAAGCAAACTTTGTTATTTTTCGCACATAGTGCGATTTCAGTATTATTCCCCCCCCCCGGAGTTGAGAATCTTTATTGGGAGGGTTCAGGGGCACAGGCCCCCATAATGGGGGTGTAGAGGGCAAAGCCCCCACAAGAAAAAGACTTATGCCGCAAGCAAGAATTTGCGCCGTGTTGGCAGCGTGCTTTTTGCATGCGGCATAATGTCTTGCGACATTATGACCCTGTGCCTTCCAACTGTAGTGCCCTGGTAACCAACAGAAGCATGAGCTGCCAGTGTTGCTAGCCATACATGCTGTGAAGCTTGAGCAAATAGATATAAACAAGCATTTGTCAATGCCGAATGTTGCTTGCTTCTATGTGCTGTTTAGGTATTTGGAAGTCATTGGAGTGCAAATATTGAAAATTTGCGAACTTACGAGCGTGCGTAGGAACTGCACAATGCACGCTCGTAAAACAGTCATTTTTAGGAATTTTTTCACCAAATTTTCAACATAACCATTTTAAGACCTCTGCTCATGAACAGTGTCACTGTGATTTTCTTAATGTGTCCCATATACTGAGTTGGCACACCGACTGCGCCATTGTGCGCTACATGGGCGGAAACATGTTTTGGGCAGGATGTGAAAAATGACAGCTGTACTGCTCATGAGGAGGTGTGGTAAAATGGCAATGTTGAAATCTGGAGTGGAAATATTGAAAATTCGCAAACCTACAAGCGTACGTGGGAACTGTGCAACGCACACTCGTAAAACAGTCATTTTTAGGAATTCTTTCACCAATTTTCAACATTGCCATTTTAAGATCTCTGCTCATGAACAGTGACACTGTGATTTTCTTAATGTGTCCCATATACTGAGTTAGACATACCGACTGCGCCATGTGCGCTACATGAAGTGAAACAATATTTTAGGCAGGATGTGAAAATGACAGCTGTACTGCTCATGAGGAGGTGTGGTAAAATGGCAATGTTGAAAATCTGGAGTGAAAATATTGAAAATTGCAAACTTACGAAGCGCATGAGGAACTGCGAACGACGCCAGAAACAGTCATTTTAGGAATTTTTCACCAAAATTTCAACATAGCTATTTTAAGACCTCTGCTCATGAACAGTGTCAATGTGATTTTCTTAATTTGTCCTGTACATTGATTTACTACACCGACTGTGCCATTCTCGCTACATGGGTGGAAACACATTTTGGGTGAGATGTGAAAATGACAGCTATACTACTCATAAGAAGGTGTGGCAAAATGGCAATGTTGAAAATCTGGAGTGAAAATATTGAAATTTTGAACTTCACGAGCCTGCGTGGGAACTCCGCAATACAGCTTTCATTAAAACAATAATTTTGATTTTGGCACAAATTTTCAACATGGAGTTTTGGGACCCCTTCTCATGAATGATGTCACTGTCATGGAGGTATTGGGCCGAAGGGTGATTTTGCAGTCACTGCGTGAAATCACCCTTCGGCCCAATACGCCATGACAGTGACATCATTCATGAGAAGGTGTCCCAAAACCCCAGTTGAAAATTTGCAAAATTCACAAAATGCCTGAGATATGCAACAAAGTTGAAACCCGATCTAGCCCATTATACAGCTTACCTGCATTTCCTCAGTTAGCGGTCGGCTTTGAAGAGTGCAGGCGTGTTTCCGGTCCACGAAGATCAACGTGCGAGTCCGGAGGTAAGTATGGGGTGAGGGGGTGTGGGAAGGCTGGGTGCGCAGTGGGTGTGTGCGGGTTGTGGGAGGGGCTGGGAGGCAGCGGACCGCTTTTCATTTACAGGTTTCAAAAAAAAAAAAAGAGCGTTGTGGGACCTTTGCCATGCTGGGGTGGGCTCCCAGTGTGGCACAAGGATACTGAGGTGGGCGTTCAGCCCGACGGGATTGAGGCACCCCTGTTGGCCATAGGACTGCTTGCCACGCTGGGTTGGGCTCCCAGCATGGCACCTACTGACGGGGGGCATGGCTCAGCTGATGGGGATTGGGCACCCTGTCGGCTATACAGTGCGTGCGAGAGCACGCATACACCCTGCGGAAGTGGGGAGTTGCGGCGTGAGCAGCCTCTTGCTCAGGTGCTGCTCACTGAAGTGTAGCTCTTTCAATCGAGTGCCACTGCATTTTGAGCGTCATAGACAGTTCCAAAATGCATTGGCTTACAGGGGCTGTGCCTGCCAGCACACTGACTGAATTGGAGGAGGAGGTGACACACCTCCGAAATCTCCGATGATGGCACTATGTTTCTTGCACATGCATGCAAGCAACATAAAAATGTAAATGTGGAGGTGGAAATTGGAGAGCAAAATTAAATGAAAGAGGCAAGGAATTTGCAAAAAAAAACTGCAAAAACACAATGCCTTTATGGGACTGAACAATAAAATAAAACATCAACTTCTATGTATTGAAAAGCACACAGGAAGGCTGAAGATTAATGACCAGGAAAATCAGAGGTTAAGACTCAAATGTGTTGCAAGGTAATCTGAGAACAGGAGGAGTTGAAACCAGTAAAACACAATAGAATGCAGTACTAGAGTGCAGTAAAAGAAGTGCAATTAGAAATAAATAATCATTTAATTGTTTACGGAAGTTAGCTGTTCCATAGCTATTTATTTTACATGCCCTTAAAATGATAAATGTGTTCCAAAAGAAATTACAGCCATTACTGCCTTAAGCTCTTTTAACAGGCACAATTATTTAAGGGGCTCTAGAAACAGTGCTATACACTGAAGGCAGAGTTACACACACACACCACTGTGGTAAATGGAGAGAACAGCGGAGTAATATGAATCATGCAGCCATCCAAATTACTAAATGGAAGACCACACTCTCACTGTCTCGTTAAAAAGTTCTCAGTCCCCTACTCACAGCAATACGTCAGCATGGTGACATCACCATGCTGCTGTAAATTTGGAAATGATGTACTCACCATAATTGTTGATCTTCCATAATATCTTCACCATTCGTTCACACTGATGGATCTTAGTCAGAGGCTCTAGGACCCCACAGGAGCAATGACTTTTGTGGCTTAGGGAAGGGACTGACATTAATGCTAACACCATCCATGAGGCCAACATACTGACGCTGTTTATGTGAGCAAGCCAGTAACCAGTGTCAGCTCTCTCCCTTCCTCAGTTCTGGTTGCCAGAAAAGGAAACAAATGAGAAAGAAAAAAGGATAGAGGACTATAGGCTCCTATCCTTTCGGGATAAAGGATATACAAATAATAACACAAAAAAATGGATTACCAACTTAGCAGAACTAAGGGTTGGGCCTAAGGATGGCACAAGGGTAGCAGAGGCATCCTTGAGATCCAGTGACCCCAACTAGTCTCCTTGTTGTGAAGAGGGGATCACTGATCTCAATGTTATCATCTTGAACGTTTCCTTTTGTTCAGGTATCTCAGATCTGAAATGAGTCGCCACTCTCCACTTTTCTTTTGGGTCAGAAAGTATCTTGAGTAAAGCCCGTTCCCCTATTGTGAGGGAGGGACTTTCTCCACTGCATCTGCTTGTATCAGCATCTTTACCTCTAATTTATTTATTCAGGATTTGGTGGTGCATCACACCGTTAGGAGCAATGGTCCTATTTACAAGGTCCAGGAGTTTTTCTGTTGGAGTAGGAGGTATGCAGTGAGCCTGCAGTTTTGGAAATCTTTTGAACTGTAGAGCCAAACTCTGACTTTATTTCCAGGACCCATCTGTTTGTGGTATACTTTCCCATGCCTGGAAATAATGATGCCTCATCTAGTGTTGGGGGTGTTCCCCTGGTCCCTTCTAGACAGGTGAAGGATTTGGGTGTGATTCTAGATGACAGCCTGACACTTGATGCTCAGGTGTCAGCTGTGGTCAAAAGTGGTTTTTATCATCTTAGGAACATCGCCCGAATCCGAGCCCCGATCCCTTCTGAGGACCTGCCCACACTGGTACATGCTTTCGTAACTTCCAGGCTGGATTACTGTAATGCCCTGTACCTTGGGTTATCTGGAGGCAACCTCAGCAGACTGCAGCTGGTACAGAACGTGGCAGAGAAACTTTTGACTGAGACAAGGATCCATGGTTCTGAGCATATTACCCCAGTTCTCCGTGGACAGCACTGGCTGACATTCAGATGGGAGGATTATCTTCAAGATAGGGCTCCTTACCTATAAGACCCTGCATGTTGGGGTCCCACCTATCTGCTCCTTGTCCCTTACCATCCAGCCCAGATGCTCCGTTCTGCAAAGGGGGGCCTCCTTGGGGTTCCCAGGGCTAGGTTACGGCATTTAGGAAACAGAGCAATTGTGATGGCCACATCAACCCTGTGGAACTCCTTACCTGATTATTTAAGGGGGGGCCCCCCCCTCAGTGGAAGCCTTTAAAAGGGGACTAAAAATATACCTGTTCCAACTAGCTTTTATTAATTGAGGCTGCTTTGAATAGATAGATGGGAGTCTGTATTTATAATGATTTTATTATATGTGTATTTTTGTTGTTTTTAAATAATTGTGTTTTGTATTATGGTTTTATTGTACAGCACTGAGAGTCTCAGGAATTGTGTGTTTCATAAATAAAATATCTGTCTGTCTATCTGTCTATCTGTCTATCTATCTATCTATCTATCTATCTATCTATCTATCTATCTAATGAACCAGCCTTCTTCCCACTGGCAACAGTTGGGCAACCTACACAAACTTGTCAGGGGTTCTCCTTTGCCTGGCCCCTGGGTGCTGGAGCAGTGTCTGCACACCTGGGACCCCTTCTGACTCTACCTCTGAAAACTCTACCTTCTTCTTATAAGCCTCTGCCTTGTCACCAAACAGGGAGCTTCCCTCACAAGGGAAATCCATAGCTTTTATCTGTGTGTTCGGTGAGAGGTTCGTGGTTCATGGTTCATGGTTCTAAGCCATGCAAATCTCTTCAGGGTCACTGCATGTGAAATGACCCTAGAAGCAGTGTCATTGGTGTCTATTGACATGCGGAACTGGTACTTGGTGACGTCCATGGCAGTTTTTGCTGTGTCTGCCAGATCCTGCGCCAAGTCACCAGTAGCTTTGGTTCCACATGTTGAAGGGCAATGTTCCATGTTTAGGGAAAAAAAGGCAAAATGTGGAACACTTCTTTTAATCTCTCAGAGAGAAGCCTAAACCATTGAAATGTGTGTTTTTATAGTCACAATGTTCGTTCACTGAGCAACACATTTTCAAATTAGTTGTTCTAATGTTTGCTTTAAACTTTTAGCATATATTTTGGTACAGCACTCTCTCAATGTAGGACAGAGATCTTTCTGAGGTGAAATGAAGAACTATTCTTTGTAGTGTGGGACAGCTGAGATGTTTGTCTAACAACTACAATCATTCCCTTGGAATGAGCTGCACTGGAGTCTACAATTTTATGCTAATTATGGAATTTTAGAATGAAATTCAAAACTCTGCTGTACTGACACACTCACCTCTGCCCTCTAGCACCAGATTTATTTCTGAAGCTAGGGTGAGCAATGATCACTAAACTAGCTAAATGACTACCAAAACATGATTCAAAAGTTTACAGCCTTAGCAGACTTTCAAATGTGGCAGAACATATTTAAAAAGATTAGATCACTGAGTATCAATTATAAGGTACTGTAACAAGTAATGCTCAACCAAGCTGAAAATAACTAATTCTTGTGAGAACCTTCATAGAATTGTTAAGCATAGTGAGGGATACTGTGGAGGAAACAGAAGTACTATGGTGAGTAATTTTTTCTTCAAGCCCCAAGAATCCCTCACTATACTTAACAACTTCAGACTACAAAGCAGCATCTTAGGAGGCTGGTTACAGAACAAGACAGCAGAACCAAATCTGGCATCTCTTCTGGACTGTATGTCCAGATAGAAGTGCTTAGTGAAAGTGTGCACTGTTTTCCAGGTTGCTACATTACCAACTGCAAAAAACAATGCTAACCCAACTCATTGGAGGAACAGTTTAATGTGACATATACTGTACTTTACAAATTTCCTGCAGGAAGACACATCTTGATGCTGCCACAGAGGCAGAGGTGCCCTGTGTGGAGTGACCCCTGAGGCTTTCATGTGGCAACTTGTCAGCTTTGCAATAACAGAACTCTATGCAAGAGACTATCCAATGAGAAATTGTTCTCTTGGATGCTGATTTACCTTCACCCACTTCACTATAGGTGACTAATAAAGTATAGTTCAATGTGCTTGCGCAACTGAATGAGATAATGTGAGATAATGCTTGTGCAATGAGTTTTCTTTGTGGCTTTCCACCTCTCTATCCATAGGATATACCACCCTGTAGGAGTATGACACAAGGAACCCTAGAGGAGGGTCCTCCCTCACAGATGCCAGGAATTAATCCATCAGTAAAGGTAGGGTAGTAAGAAGCCCATGGGGAAGAGAGACGAGCCACTGGAGGAGGAGGGGGTAGAAGGTGGGAAATGAAAAAGAATCCTGGCAAAGCCCAGGATGTAGTGATCTTTTAAGCTAGATGGGGACATGATCGCTCAGCCATCATCCTCGAACTTAAGCCCTCCCATTCGATGTGCTTACGCCAACTGAATGAGAGAATATTAGATAATGCTTGTGTAACTTGAGTTTTCTTTGTTGCTTTCTGCCTCTCTATCCGTGGGATATATCACCCTGCAGGAGTACGACGCAAGGATCCTTAGAAGAGAGTTCCCCCCCACAGGTGCCAGAAAAAAATGCATCAGCTAAAGGTAGGGTAGGAAGAAGTCCAAAAAGAATACCTAAAGATGTCAAGCATCGAAGAGGCGAGAATGATGAATAATTTCTGTGAAGAGAAGGGCTAACTTCCTGAGGAGAAAGGGGAAAGCCAGAGCCACCATCCACCTCCATCCAACAGCGGAACCTAACTAACTAACTAATGAGAAGAAAGCACTAACTCTAACTAAAATTATGACCATTGGCACGGAGGAGGGGAAAAACCCCCTTTGAGGAGGAAACCTCTGGGGATCCAAGGCCTAGGTCGCCTTCCCTCCAGGCTGACGACGTTTGATATGTCGGTAAAGAGAATGGTTCATAGATGTGGGATAGAAGTAGGAAGGATGATGATGGGATAGGGAAAAAAAAACAAAAAGTACAGAGAAATAAGGAACAAATGAGCAGACAATGAGGTTGAAGAGGCATGCTTGAGTATGCGATGTAAACAATTAGACTCTGCATGATTAGACCCTGAGGTTGTAGTCGATGAGGTAGTATGGAATTAAATGATAGGAATGTTCGAGTGAGCGATGTAAACAGATAAACCTTGAGGTAATGCTGAGGGAATGATGATTGGAGTTATGAAATTGAAACATGCGGCAGGATGGCCGCGGTTGATAGGTGGCATAGGAGTTATGGTAGGTACGCCCAAAAAGAATATCGATAACGGGCCACTAGTGGAGCGAATCCTGGTTGGTCAGAATGGAATTGGAAGAGGAGACAGAAATGAACTTGAAAATGAACTTGTATGAAGAAATGAAAAGGAAGTAGGTTCCTCGAAAAGAGGTAGACTCCAAGGCCAAGAAGGGAAATCTGGAACAAGAGGCAACTCAGGTTGAGTGATCGAGGATCAAAACCAGATGAGGTATGATGAGAAGTGAGAAAAATTTGATGATGTATGATGAGGAGTGAATCTAAGAGTGGAGTGAAGCCATGATGGCTGGTACCAGAAAAGGTGCTAGGACAAGGAAGGTAAAAGTAGCAAATGGATGAGGTACAAGAAGGGATTGAAGCCATGGAGGCCGGCACAGGTGCGATGATGGATTTGAAGCAATGGAGCTTGGACAGGACGGGATGAAAACTGCAGGAGCAGTGGGTCAATGGGAAGCTTAGGATTCAACTGAGATGTATACCAACTGAGTGAAGGAAACAGGTGAACCACGAAGACAAATGAGGGAAGGAGAACCGGATCCATGAACCTGGACACGTATGGGCAAATTAGAACGATACGAGGAGGGAATGCAAAGGCAGGAGAGTGATAAAAACCCCAAAAGAAAGCACAGCAGAGACGGGCAAGGAGCAGAACAGAGTGAAATACCAAAGGAAGCCAAAGCTGCAGAATGAACGAGGAACAAGACATGGCCGGAGGGGAATTGCAAGACCAGAAGAAAGAGAAAAGAGGTAGTCCCAGCCGTGCACTGCAGCCTGAGCAGGAAACCGATGAGATACAAACAGAAATGACAACTAGAGAGCAACAGGTGACCCCAGATTTCCAGTGCAAACAGGAGATGAGAATTCATGTAATCCATGGTTGTGACTGCAGCACACAGGGGAGCTCCATTCCAAAGTAGGAGAGCCAGAATAAAACTTTTTTTTTTATTGTAGATCAGTTTAGGCACCAGGATAAGCTCCACACCAAAACATTGAACAGAAGAGGGCAAGTATGGACACAGGTAGAATATCTGCAGGCTGAATACCAGAAGTCCCACCAGATAGATTCAAGAAATGCAAGGCAGTGCCAGACAGAAAAACTACACAGACACTGTTTTTCAAATTTTTTATTTATTTATTTTTTTTTAAGATTTGACTGGCAGAGGACTTAAAAATGTGCAGAGACAGGGATTAATGGCAAACAGCAGGCCATGAATGAACAGAGACATACAGGAGGATTGCCCAGCAAAAGAGCTGGTACAGAAATACAGACCTGAAGTTGAGATGCAGGACATCCACGAAATGCAAGGGCCGAGGTAACGGATCAGCAGCAGAGAATGGAGGACAGCGCTGTAGGCTTGCTGATGGGCTGCTCATTGGGAGCAGAGGCAGGAAAGGGCAGCTGGAGAGGAAAGTCCCCCGGGGGACGGCTCAGGTTAGGGAAAGCAAGCGATAGGGAAAGCAAGGGGAGGGAAAGAAGGAGAGAATGAGTGCAGAAGCAGATGCAGCAACAGAAGTGAGGGGCCGGGCACTGAGCACTCACAGGGGAGACAAACCTGAGCACCAGCGATGAGCAGTTGAGAACCTGGATGGGAACCGGAAGAATGAACAGTACAGGCAGGAGGCAGAAGGTGTTAGCAACATCAGGCGCAAGGAACAAGTTAAATTCACGGCAAGCAGCAAAGAATGGGGGGGCAGGAGCGAAGGATTAGGTGCAGACAACAGTCGCTGAACAGCGGCAGCAAGGGAGCCCATAAGAAGCATATAGAGGAACAAATGGGCAGCCGGAGGCAGCTGCACAAATGAGAAAGTGCAGCAGAAATCAAAGGTAGAGGAGAGCAGTGCCTCCGGCTGCAACGAAAAGAATCCTGGTATGTCCAGGATGTAATGATCATTTAAGTTCAATGGGGGAGTGATGTAGTTACTCTGCCCATTGAACCTTGGGCTTAAAGCCCTCCCATTATGTCAGAACTTACCATAACAGTAGATCTTTGAGAAGAGCTCTTTCAGCAGGCAGTAACCTTCAGGACTATGACGCCAGGCACAAGGACCCCACAGAAAATTTTCTAGCTAGCAGTCCAAGGCAGGGGACCGCCCCCTGACATCGGTCACCCCCGACATCACCCGATGGTATAAAGGGGAGGTCCCCTGACACAATCTCAGTTCACCTGCTGGAGACCCAGGTTTGCATAAAGGAAGGGGAACCAAGGAGTTCAAACATCCCAATAGGGAGAAGAAAAGGAAAACATAACCGGGGGAAGGAGGGAGGGAAAGTATTCCTGCTGCAAGAACTCTTCTCGAAGATCTACTGTTACGGTAAGTTCTTATGTAACTGTACTATCTCATTTCAAGAGAGAGAGAGAGAGAGCTCTTGCAGCAGGCAATAAACATTGGGACTGAGTCCCAATCAGTACAGAGACAGAATCCAGGTCAGTAGGGTGGTGGTTATGGAAACTCAGAAACTCCTAACAGAGCAGTCCTTAGAGGACAGCAATGCCAAACCTTGCCCTCCTTCTGCAAGCAATGTCCAAACTGTAATGTTTAACAAATGTATGGACTGAATTCCAGATGGCAGCAGCACAGAGGTCCGCTGTGGACACATTTTGAAGGGATGCAAATGAAGTTGCTACACCCCTTGTGGAATGACCTTTAGCCGAGCCTGGTAAAGGTTTGTCATATTTCTGATGGCAAAAGACATTGCAATTGACCAACCACTTAGACAAGATCTGCTTGGTCACAGGAGCCCCTAACACATGTGGGGCAAAAGACACAAATAACTTAGAAACATCGAAACATAGACTTTGACGGCAGATAAGGACCGCTTGGCCCATCTAGTCTGCCCATTTCCCTACCTACAGGATAGGCCGCAGATCCTAGTTAACCCACAGCCTATTTCTTCCTACCCCCCACAAGAATTGCCTTATGTCTGTCCCATGCATTCTTGAATTCTCCCACAGTTTTAGACCCCACAACCTCCTCAGGAAGGCTGTTCCATGCATCCACTACCCTCTCTGTGAAATAATACTTCCTCACATTGCCCCTGAACGCCCTCCTTCTATCTTTAAATTGTGTCCCCTTGTTCTTGCAAGTCTCTTTTTCTGAAAGATGCTACCCTCTTGGACTTTGTTGATTCCACTGAGGTACTTAAAAGTTTCTATCATGTCCCCCTCTCCCTTCTTTCCTCAAGGGTATACATATTAAGCTCCTTTAGTCTCTCCTCATCTGACTTCTCTTGCAGACCCTGCACCATTTAGTTGCCCTCCTCTGGACTACTCCTATCCTGTCTATGTCCTTGCGGAGATGGGTCTCCAGAACTGGACACAGTACTCCAGATGGGGTCTCACCAACTGTCTGTACAGAGGGATAACAACTTCCTGTTTTCTGCTGCTGATGCCTCTCCCATACATCCCAGTATACCCCAGCCCTCCCTACTGCCTTCTCACATTGCTTGCTAACCTTAAGGTTCATTTGATATGATTACCCCAGGTCTCTTTCCTTTTTGTTGTTGTTACTACCTCCCACCCATTGTGTATTCTTCCCTGGGTTCTTGTTTCCCAGGTGCATTATTTTGCACTTCTTTGCATTGAATCCTAGCTGCCATACTTCTGACCATTCCTCCAACCTTGCCAAGTCCCTTTTCATCCTTTCCACGCCTCCTTGTGTATCAAACCTGTTGCAGATCTTTGTGTCATCTGCAAAAAGGCATACTTTTCCTTCCAGTCCCTCTGCAATGTCACTGATGAAGACATTAAAAAGGACTGGACCCAATACTGAACCCTGTGGTACCCCACTAGTAACCCCTCTTTCTTCAGAGTGGACTCCATTTACAATTACCTTCTGTGTCCTGTTGTGCAGCCAATGTTTTACCCAGGCTACCACCCTGGGACCCACTCCCAGGCTGGTTAATTTGACTATTAATCTTTTGTGTGGAACTGTGTCAAATGCCTTGCTAAAGTCTAGGAGTCTAGGTAGGCCATGTCCACAGCCCCTCCCTGGTCTACTACTTTGGTCACCCAGTCAAAGAAATCTATTAGATTTGTCTGACATGACCTTCCCGCTGTGAACCCATGCTGCCTTGGGTCCTGTGCTCCACTGGCCTCTAGGTACTCAACTATTCTTTCCTTCAGAAGAGACTCCATCACTTTCCCTACCACAGAGGTCAGACTGACAGGTCTGTAGTGTCCTGCCTCTGTCTTGGTCCCACTTTTGTGAAGGGGAATCACATCCGCCTTCCTCCAGTTCATGGGTACCACACCATCCTCCCATGATTTATTAAAAAGAGTAGCCAGTGGTTTCACTAGTTCCTTCCTTAATTCTTTTAGAATTCTGGGGTGAATTCCATCAGGACCCATTGCTTTGTCCACCTTCAGTTTTAGGAGTTCTTGCAAAACCTTTCTTCTGTGAAAGGACTGGGATCGACCCCCTATCAAGAGTGCTTCTGTTAATTGGATTAGCACTTCCCTCCTCTTTTGTGAATACTGAGCAGAAATATTCATTCAGTATCCCTGCTTTTCACTGTCCCCTCTGCCCACCCACCGTTCATTCTATTCAGCCTCACTATCCTCCCTTTGTCTTTCTTTCACGCCGCTGATGTACCTATAAAAGGTTTTATCCTCTTAACTGAGTTGGCTATCTTTTCTCAGTTTGGGCCTTTGCTATTCTGACTTCCTCCCTGCTTCCTTCTGCCTTAACTGGTACAGCTCTCTGTCCTGCTCCTTCTGTGTTTCCTTATACTCCGAATGCTATCTTTTCTTCCTGACTTTCACAGCCACCTCTTTTGAGAACCATAGTGGCTTTTTCTTTTGTTTTGATTTGTTTATTTGCTTCACACAAGGCTTGTTACCTCTGTGATGGCAGTTTGATGATTCCCCATTGTTGCTCCACCTCCTTCTAGCCTGTTTGCTAGTGCTTTTCTGAGGCACTCTCCCATCTTGCCAAAGTCAGCCCTCCTAAAGTCCAGTACCCTCACTTTTGTATGGCTTGACTCTGTAGCTGAGTTTAACATGAACCACACTGTTTGATGGTCACTTGTCCCCAGATGGCAACCCACTTTAGATCTGAGATCCTCTCACTGCCCCGTTTGAGAGTACGAGGTCTAAGATTGCTCCCTCATGAGTGGGTTCCAAAACAGCTGTCTAATGCCTGCCACCTGTAGTGCATCAAGAATGGCCCTGCTCTTGGATGTGGCTGTAGCAAATGTGCTCCAGTTAACATCTGGCATATTCAGGTCTCCCATCAACAGTATCTCCCCTTTCTCTGCCATTCTAAGAATGCTTTCTATCATATCCTTGTCCATTCCTCCCCTGACATGGGGGTCTGTACACAACCCCTGTGCAGATTGTGGTGCCCTTTCCAGTCTCCAAGGTGGCCCACAGTGCCTCCTCTCCTCCCTGTTTACTCTTTTGTTCAGTTGCTTTTATCCCTTCCTTTACATAGAGAGCTACTCCTCCCCCTCTTCTCCCCTGCCTGTCTCTCCTGTAGGTTATGTACCCTGGTATAACATCCCAGTCATGGTTCTCTGTGTACCATGTTTCTGTGACTGCTACGATATCCAGGCATCCCTCTTCCATCAAGGCCACAGCTCAGGGCTTGTTGCCCAGACTACAGGCATTGGTACTCATTACCCTCCATTTCCTGATGGCCTTACTCCCTTTGCCCCATCCCTGTCCTTCTTGCCTTTGTCACTTTCTCCATTTACCTCTGCCTTCCCTATTGACACCTCTATGTTGGTGTTTGCCACACTTACCACCGTGATTATTTGGGAGGCTAGGATTTCCTGCTCCTTTCCAGTGCCTCCCCTTGGCTAGTTTAAAGCTTGCCAATAAAGCATTTAAACCTATCACCTAGGATCCTGGTTCCCCTCCCGGACAGATGCAGCCCATCATGCCAGTATAGGCTTGCATCACTCCAGGTGGACCCCAGTCCCCAATGAAGCCAAATCCCTGAGCTCACACCAGTTTTCAACCACTGATTGAATCCATGGTGTGGAACAAGTTCAACCTCTCCTATGCCATAGATGGGCAGCACCTCCGAAGTGTTACTGCATGCGGCTACTTGACTAAGGCCCCTCCCTAATTCCACAAACTCTTCCTGCACTTCTCTACTCCCTTTCACAGCCAGGTCATTTGTCCCTAGGTGGACAATGACATCCAGCTCTGTCCCCTGTGCAGCTGCTCTGGCAATCCTGAGGATTCGTTCCCTGTCCCTCCAAGCCATGGCGCCAGGCAGGCACCTTATCTCCCTCTCCCCTTCCTCCCCCAGTTCTACCTTCCTAACAATGGAGTCCCCCACCAGGAGTTGTTTCCTTCCTGCAGGGTCCCTGCCACCCTCCTGTGGGTCTCCTTTGTGGAGGTTCCCAGCATCCTCCTTGGTCTCCACTCATGGTGCCTCCATAGAGGAACCACACTTTGCCAGAATGGCATAGGGAATTGTGAGGAGGTACAACTGGAGGATGCACCTCTGTTCCACCACCCTCACCCTCCCCCTCCCTGAGCCCACTGTGGTCCAACCGCTCCTCTTTCTTGGTAACCTCTGAGGCAACGGCAGTGGCACTGGTGGTCCCTGGATGGAAGAGGAGGTCCCACAAATCCTGGCCAACTCAGCCTGGAGATGAGCAACCTCCTCCCTCAGCCAAGAGAGGTGCCTGCAGATGGAACAACATCGCATCCTCCAGAACGTCTCCCGGAAGACTGCTGCTCCACAGCCACTGCACTGCACCACTACAATCATGTCTTATTTCTGGCCCCTTAACTGTTTGCAATCCTTACTCTTCCTCTGTTTTTTTTCTCTCTCTCCTTACTTTCTGCCTGTGTGCCCTTTAAGCTCCTGATTGTCCTGTTCTGAGACAAGAATATCCTATATTTCTCAGTAGACCACTTACTTGCTCAGAGGCAGACCTCCAGCAGCTAGAGGGACCGGAGAGCTACTCTTGCCCCTCTAGGATGGTGGGTCTTTGGTGGTTCTGTGATCACTCACTTCCTGCTCCCAAACAGGAAATTCCTGTTGTCAGTCAAATCCTGTGCCTATAAAAATAGAACTAGCTTTGAGGTGGGGGTGGAGGGAAGGGAAGGAGGGCAATATAGTCCCAGCAGAGAAGTCCAGTCACACAGCAGTCCTTTCTCCTGGTGTCTTCTGCCAAGCCATTAGCAGAATCTTTCTAAGGCAGTCTTTAAATGTAGCTTCCTTCTAGCTAAGCCACTCCCCCTACTTACTAGATCTTTCTACAAGTAATTTAAACCTCACAGCTTTTAAGTCCTTTCAATCACCTGAGATTTACACCTAGATAACTGTTCAGATACCCATTCAGTTCAGTTAACCCAGACAAACACACATTTTTTTTGTTTTGTATGTTAGGTTTTTTTTTACCCTAAATTAAAGGTCCAAGTACAAAAGTTCTTCTTCTTTAGTCCCAGCAGAGAAGTCCAGTCACACAGCAGTCCTTTCTCCTGGTATCTTCTGCCAAGCTGATCAGATTTTCTGGAAGACCAAGTACAGTTCATGTAACAATGAAGAGCTCTGTGAACATCCAGAGTATGCAACAAGGCCTCCTTTCTGTTCGAGTACTCTGGATAATAAACTGGGAGGTGAGTGTCCTAGATAACAGTAAACTCGGACACCACCTTCAGGAGAAACTTAGGATTAGTGCACAGCGATACCCTGTCCATGTCAAAAATTAAATAGGGTCCTTTACACATTAGAGCCTGAAGCTGTTCAAAAGGAGGTAACATAAGTTTCTCTAACATAAATAGAAGATCTCATGGGGCAACAGGGTCCCAAATGGGGGGCTTATGATACATTATACCTCGCAGGAAGGTGCAAGACCGATCCATTTGTGCCAGGGTCCTGCCGTCCACTGGTACATGATAAGCTGATACTGCAGAAAGGTGTACCTTTATGGATGAGTAACTCAGACCCAAATCAGAGAGGGAAAGAAGATACTCCAGGAATGAATTCACCTGACAGGTGAAAGGGTCCAGATGAAAGGCAAAAGCCCATAGGCAGAAGCGTTTCCATTTCATGGTGTAGGTGGCCCTGGTCGAGGGTTTTCTCACAGCCACCAAGACATCTGCTACCCTTGCTGATACCTCGTACCGGTCCCTGACTAGGTCTGCAGGAGCCATGCATGCAGGTGCAGAGACTTGAGATTCAGATGTACAATAGCATCCTGCTTCTGAGAGAGCAAATAAGATGACAGGGGTAGAGGAAGTGGAGGTTCCATCGCCAACTGCTGAAGCAATGGGACACAAATCTGCCGAGGCCAGAATGGCACTATCAGAATTATGCCTGAGCAGTACTCATTGAAGTAGTGGAAAAGGAGGGAAGGCATAAAGAAATCTCCCTGTCGAATAGAGGGACAACACGCCTCACCAGAAAACACCAGTCCCTGGATCTAGCGAGCTGAAAGTGGGCAGTATGGCGTTGAGCAGGGACGCAAAGAGGTCCAGTTCTGAAAGTCCCCATCTTTTGAATAGGTCATCTACTGCTTCCTGTAGTAGCTCCCACTTGTGAGCTTGAGACCAAGAGTGGCTTAAGCTGTCGGCCAAAGTGTTTTATACTCCTGGAACATGAACTACTGTGAGTTACTGATTGTGCTCCACTGCCCAGTACCAGACTTTCATGGCCTCACAGCAAAGGGTGTGTTCCCCCTTGCTTGTTGATACAGAAAACAACTGGAATGTTGTCTGTCTGGATCAGTAGGGGACCTGGAATGAGGTCTGTCTGAAATGCCTGTAAGGCGTAGAGAATGGCTCTCATCTCCAACACATTTATGTGGACGCTGCATTCCAGAGGAGTCCACGTCCCTCTTGTCTGATTTTCTTTGAAATGTGTGCCCTACCCCAGCCTTGGGGCATCCGTTGTTAGGATCTGGGACTTCAGAAGAGGGTCCCAGTCTCTAGGCAGGAGGGGGTGAACCACCATTCCAAAGGCTGACATACTGCACTGGAGATCCAAACTGAAGACTGGGTTTGCTGGCAAAGACATCTAGCTTCATCTGAGCTCTTTTCTTCTAGGTTTGCTTGTAAGGACAGAGCAAGGAACAACATTATCAGAGCATGGAAAAATATTAAGGATTCTTTTGGCTAGGCAGATTTACTGTATGTTACTATTTTCTTTTGTGCTCACAGGTTTTGTTACTGTTTTTTTGCTTATATTTTGCTGCTTTATTGTTCTCTGATTCAAACTGCTGTTGCAGGGTATACTTTCTGCTGCATTATTACAGGGTGTGTCTACAGGTTTGTTACTGTTTTGTGCTTACAAATTACTGCTGTAATCTTCTCTAATTCAAATTGTTTTTTGCAAGGTATATCTTCTGTTAAAGTGTTCTGCAGGTTGTGCTTACATGTTTTGTTACTTTTTTACTATTTTTCTCTGTAGCAAAGTGTTTTTTTTGCAGGGAATATCTTCTATGAAACTGTTGCAGGTGATGCTTACAGGTTTTACAGTTTTATCTATTATTAGGCTAAGCTTTCAGGGCTAATTACAGGAGCACATATGAGATACAGACTGAGGGACAGCAACTGCATTTGTTGTTGGTTGATTGTTTCTGCTCTTACCGCCTTGTTTCTTTCATCCGTGGTTCTTCTTTTTCGGCAGGGGAAGGGCCCAACCACCCACCCCCATCCCCAACCACCCCATGCTACACTCCTTTTATACAGTAGCACAGTTGTGACATTTCCAGTAGCAAAGCAGGAAGGAGGATTAAAAATTACTCACCTTAGTAATTATGTTTCTTCTAGTGAAGTCTTGCTGTATTCTGACAAGTGCAGTTAGCCCCAGCCTTTAAAGTGCCCCAGAGAACAATGGGTTAACTTTTCTATGCAGGGCATAAAATGTTCATCTCGACCTCGGTGGATGTCTCTGCCTGTTGTATTTTGAACTGCAACCATCAAACTGTGTAAATCCTTCTTTTGCTCTCTGCCCTGCAACCTCTCTCCTCCCTCCTCCCCAGACTGTCTGCTTTGCTCTCTGACCCTGCCCACTTCTATTATTCTCTTTGTTCTGATGTAACAAGCCTACTCTCCAGCCTTTAAAAATCCTGTTTTTCTACTTTATTTCAGGGATCCAGCATGCCTTGACCAGGCCACGGACCCCTCAATTTCTGGAACCTAAACAGTTTTTCAGAAATCCTCTGTACTGCAAGGTACTAGCCCTGACTTTAGGATTTGGTACCAGTGGAAGCTGATTTCCAAGTGGCCCACACTATCTCCTGCTGAACACATCTCTACCTACTGTATCTTCCTCTGTGTCTCTAGTTGAATTTATGTACTAGGGTTTAAGAATTTGTTTAATCCTTACAGTCATTTTAAGTTCTGAGTTGATATTAGAAGTGAATTTTGAGCCTTGACTGTGTAAATCCTTCTTTTGCTCTCTGCCCTGCAACCTCTCTTCTCCCTCCTCCTCCCCCAGACTGTCTGCTTTGCTCTCTGACCCTGCCCACTTCTATTATTCTCTTTGTTCTGATGTAACAAGCCTACTCTCCAGCCTTTAAAAATCCTGTTTTTCTACTTTATTTCAGGGATCCAGCATGCCTTGACCAGGCCACGGACCCCTCAATTTCTGGAACCTAAACAGTTTTTCAGAAATCCTCTGTAGTGCAAGGTACTAGCCCTGACTTTAGGATTTGGTACCAGTGGAAGCTGATTTCCAAGTGGCCCACACTATCTCCTGCTGAACACATCTCTAACTACTGTATCTCCTTCTGTGTCTCTAGTTGAATTTATGTGCTAGGGTTTAATAATTTGTTTAATCCTTACAGTCATTTTAAGTTTCATAGGTTTTCAGAGTTTTTAAAGACTATAGTCCATATACTCGCCATTTATTTATGTATATCCAAGAATATTATTTTTGATCATATATTGATCAATTTGCTTCTTAAAGGATTCCATTGTTCTACTAACTATTATCTCAATTGGCAACCTATTCCAGATCTTAACCACTCTCACCATTAACCAGTACTTTCTTCTGAGAGTTTTAAACCTATCTAATTTAATTTGCAGTGGATGAGCTCTAGTACCATAGGGTTGATCCCTTATTACAAGATGTAACTGTTCCCAAAGTGTAGGGTCATTTAGTGTCTATATATTAAAACATAGATCACCACGCATTCTTCTCGATATTCCAAGGTATACAGGCCCAAAGTTGTCAGTCTCTGTTCATACTCCTGCCCCTGACCCCAGCTATCCTCTTTGTGGTTCTCCTTTGTACCTCTCCAAAGATCTTATATCACCTTTCCCCTGGTGCCCAAAACTGGCACAGTATTCCATATAAGGCGTTCAAAGATGGTAGAGAGGGTAAGAGAACTTTCCTATTATTGCTCTTTATATGTTTATTTATGCAATATTGTATGTTGCTAGCCTTTTTTATTATTTGATTGTAATGTGGCCTGAAGCTTAGGCTATTACATATTCTAACTCCCAGGTCACTTTCTTCGGTGACAACCTTTAATAATTCATTTCCCAGCCTGTACTGAAAATGCATATTATTTTTGCCAATATGCATAACTGTACATTTCGTTACATTGAATGTTGAGTTGATATTAGAAGTGAATTTGTAGCTTTTTTTTTAACAGTTGACTTTTCCATTAGCAGATTATATCCTCTCACCACTAGAGGGCTATATCTCTATCTCTTTCTCTATCTAGTACGTAAGCCATGTGGGTTCTCTCTGCATTTCTCTCACCTCTCCTCCTCCTCCTCCTTGCCCTGCCCCCCTCTTCTCTTTCCCTGGTCCTAGCCCACCCCCCACCCCACCCCCACCACCCTCTACTCTGGTTTTCACTGCTACCCAAGGGAACCCTCCACTTCCACTTGAGACTTGTGCTTAGTGCACTGTTTGGATATTCCTGGTTACTTAACCCAACCACTACTCTCAACAAGTGTGGCCACCTCTCTTCTACACTGTACCACTTTGCAGTCCATATGGGATACCACCTGGAACCTTGCAACTTCTACTCCCGGAAACAACGATCAAAACTATCTCTCAAAGAGCTGCAACTCAGCTCCTTAAAACTCCTACTCCTCCTCCTTCTTCTCATCTCAGGCAGCGCCCATCCAACTTGCCCTAGAAGCTCAGGCCACACAAGCTCCAGGTGCCCTTATCCTTGCAGCCATTAATATTTGCAGCCTACTACCAAAGCTGGATGCACTCCAAGCCTTCATATGCCAACACAACCCTGACATCCTGCAGTGGTGGAAACTTGGCTGACACCTAAAGTTCCTGACTCAGCAGTAACAATACAGGGTTACAATGTCCGCAGGCTGGACCGGATAGCCAAAAAAGGTGGTGGTTGCGCAATCTATATCAAAGACTCCCTGTCTTGGCACCCTGTAGCAACTCCATCACTTTCTGCCTCATCCCAGATTTTGCCAATAAAAATCATCCTAGGTCCCAACCATAAAGCCCTGACTATTTTCTCCACATACATCCCACCCAGGGACCCTAAACATGGATTCAATGACATCCTAAACTTTATCAACTCTCATCCTCCCGAAGTTGAACTTATTCTACTAGGGGATTTCAACATAAACTGGTTAGCGAGTGCCAGTGCCTATAAAGACTCCATCTCAGCTGCTAACCTTACGCAAATGGTAAACTCCCCTACTAGGATTAACTAGAAGACTGGCACCAGTACCCTCTTGGATTGGGTCCTCACCACTCACCCCACAAGGATTTCTCGTACGACCATTCTCCCAGACTCTCTCAGTGACCACTCCCCAGTCATGTGTGCATGGTCTAACAAATACCTTAAGCTGCCTCCCAAAATTATCGCTAGCAGAGTCCTTCCTCATGGAAAACTTCCACATCTCAAACAACATCTGATTCTACAAGACTGGCTACCCATCTATGAAGCCACAGATGTTAACTTGGCTCTTGATCACTTCATCTCAATTTTCAACAAAGCCTGCGACCTCTCTGCCCCTGCTAAAAGGCACAAAACAAAATCTCTCTCTAACCCATGGGTCACCTCGGCTCTTCTCTCACAGCTGAAACTAAGAAATCACCTCTGGGCAGTTGCCAGGGCCACTGGCAAACAACTGGACATCCAAAATTACAAACAAGCATGAAATGCCTGCACAAAAGCCATTCAGCTCATGAAATCCATCTATTACAAAGACACTCTCACCAATACATGGGGAAATGGTCGTGCTTTCTGGGACGATATCAAGGATGTCACGGGGAAGCAGCTAAAAACCTCTCTGGCCATGTTAATGGTTGATGGATCCTCAACCTCGACCCCAAGGTGATCACAAACATCTTTAACATGGCTTTTTCAGACCTTAGTGCTGTCTACCCCATGACTTTTTCGAAAACAGGGCCTACTCCCAAATACCTTAGCCACAGTCTAATCCATCCCTCTTCTACTTCAGGGAGGTAAGGCTGAATGAAGCTCGCGCTATGTTACTGCAGCTATCTCTAAATCTAGATCTAGTAGCGACACCCTGAACCTTAAGCTTCTGTTGCTCACTCGATGAGGTAATTCATCCATTAACAAAATCTAAACCTCTCTCTCAGCTGTGGAAAATTCCCAGACCTATGGAAAACAGCCACCGTGACACCGTCCATAAAAGTGGATAGACGAATCACTCAAATTATCGCCCTATCTCCATACTGCCCCCACCTCTAAGACACTGAGCATCGTATGATCAACTACCGACCACTTGGATAAATACAATATACCTTGTCCACAACAACACGGCTTCCGGAAAGGTCGCAGCACCACCACAGCCCTCCTTGAGTTCACTGGAGCTTTGCACAAATCCCTTGACTACGGCCTTCTCACAGGGGCCATTTTTGTCGACCTCTCCAAGGCCTTCGATACAGTACACCATGGACTACTAATACACCAACTACTGAGTGCCGGGCTATCACCTGACTCTTCTCTCTGGTTTAAAAGCTACTTAGAAAACCGGTCACAGAGAGTAAAAATTGTGGATGCTCTTTCTAACACCCTGTCTGTTCGCTCGGGTGTCCCACAGGGATCCATACTGGGCCCCCTCCTTTTTAGCCTTTTCTTAAACTCCTTCCCTTACCACTGCTCTGAGCAGATCATACTATATGCCAATGATGCTGTTGTATTCTCCACTCACAAAGATCCTCAACTCTTCAACACAACCTTCAACTTGGTTTCAGTTCTGTAGAGACATGGTTTCTTAATCATAAACTGGTCCTCAATGACAAGAAAACCAAATCTATGCTCTTCTGCAGCTCTCATAATCCACACAAGCTACACCACTTGGCTATCTCCACCACCCAGGGGAGCACTCTAGATCAGGTGGGGTCCTTCAAATACTTAGGGATACAGCTTGACCCTAATCTCTCCTATGGACTTCATGTAGATAATGTAGCTAGAGCTGCTAATACACTGCTTGGTCTCCTCTACAAACACAGACCACATCTCACACCAGAAGCTTTGAAGGTTGCAGTCCTGAACTCTGTGATCTCTGTAATAGACTATGGTCTCGTCATTTATGGCTCAGCCACAACCACAACCCTTAGATGCCTCTCAATTGCATAAATAAAGCATGTTGGCTCATCACTGGTGCTCACCGTCTCACCCACACATGTGACCTGTACACTCAGACCGGCTGGCTCCAACTATCATACCACATAAAGTTTCTCACCTGCTCCATGGTGAAAAAAATCTACCTTGGCCTTGCACCTTCTGGGGTCTCAACTCTGTTACAACACCGAATTAACAAATGGTGCCATAGGAGATCCACACTACAGCTACTGAAAGTCCCCCACTGTCACACTTCACAGGGACAACGCTCTTTTGCTTATCGAGCGCCACTCTGGTTCAATGGCCTCAGCCCAACCATCTCCTCTACCCCAGCAATTGGTATGTTTAAAACTAGGCTCCAGGACTATCTCACTACCAACAGCTCCTGTGATTTCCCAACTTAACCTTGTTTCTCCACTTCCCTTTCAGCTTTAGTTGTCCCCCCCTCCTCCTCACTGGATTCTACCCTCACATCTTGGTATACCCAATGCTGCACTTTTCACACTCTCCCCACCCTTCCTACATTCCTTCTCCCCCCTCCCCTCTTCCCTCTCCCTATCACTCTAGCACTTCTTATCTGTTGTCTATTTTCTCTGACAAATGCCGCTGGCTGCCTTGTTACAATGCTACCCTTGAATTGTATTAATCTGTATTCTGTTTGCAATGTCCACATTGTTGTAATGTCTGTCTTGATGTTCCCCCATAATTTGTATTTGTCTGACGTGGAACCTTTGTAAAAGAGCCAAGGCTCAAAGGTATTTGTAATCCTAGACTTGATAAACAAACAAACATCAGATCTTCACGAGCAAAACTCACTAGGTGTTCTGTGTGAAAACTGTAAAAATTTTTACTAGCCAACTGGCAGAAAAATAATCTTTTGGGTTCTCAAAAGAAGACTCAAGTCAGGAAACACAAACACAAAAAACAATAAAATGAAATAACATCTCACCCTATGAGAAACAGAGGGTGTAAGAGGACACCCCTAGGGTGCCAACACTGCACCTGCCAACCCACATCCCAAAAAATCTAGGTTCTGAAAGGGGAGGCAGGCAGGGGGGAGGTCAGAATACAGCAAGACTCCACTAGAAGAAACATAATTACTAAGATGAGTAATTTTTTCTTCAAACAACATGAAGTCTTGCTGTATTCTGACAAGTGCAGACTACCAAGCAGTACCTCCATGGAGGAGGGACAGAACGTACTTTGGGAATAGGCTCTGAAGTACTGCTGTGCTAAACTGAGCATCACTCCTAGCCTGGATATCCAGAGAGTAATGCTTGGTAAAGGTATGGACTGTTTTCCAGGTGGCTGCTTGACAAATTTCTAAAGAGGATATCCTGGCAGCAGCCAGGAAGCAGCTGTACCTCTTGTGGAATGAGCCCTCAGGCCTGAGGATGGAGTTTTCCTAGTTTTTCATAGCAGAATTGTATACAAGACACAATCCACCTGGCAATAGATCTCTTGGTGGCAGATTTGCCCTTCCCAACTTCTCCATAAGTGAGGAACAACTGGAGGGAGTCAAACCTGTGACCCTTGGTACGCTCTATGTAGTAGCTAAGGGCTCTTTTAACATACAAACTGTGTAGCCTCCTCTTTCCTGAGGAAGAATGATCAGTGAAGAAAACAGGGAGAGACATAGACTGGTTCAGGTGGAAATCTGAAACCACTTTAGGCAAGAACTTTCTGTTAGTTCTAAGGACCACTTTATCTCTGTGAAAAGAGATGAAATCAGGTTCCATTGACAGGGCTTGCAATTCACTGATACGTCTAGCGGAAGTAATGGCTACCAAAAACACAGTTTTCCAAGTCAAGTTCTTAAGCTCTGCTGAGGAGAAAGGTTCAAAAGGGGGTTGCATAAGCTGAGCAATGCAAACATTAAGATCCCAAGCAGGAGCAGGATCCCTAAAGGGGGGATTGGTGTGAAGCAATCCCTTGAAAAACTTACAGAATACAGGGTGGGATGACAGTGAGGAAGGCTTGCCTACTGACAGGAAAGAAGAAACAGCAGACAAGTTTACCTTGAGAGTAGCTGTTCTGAGGCCCAGGCTATTAAGATGGACCATATAATCCAGAACTGTAGGCAATTCAGCAGTATCTGGGGAGATATGCCTCTTGGAACACCAAATGCTGAATCTCTTCCATTTGGAGTTATAAGTCTTTCTGGTGGGAGGCTTTCGAGAAGCTTTGAGAATATCCAGAACTCCCTGAGACAGATGCAAATCTGCAAACTGTAACTCTTCAAGAGCCATGCCTTGAGATTGAGAGACTGAAGATTGGGGTACCAAATCCTCCCCTGAGAGGAGGTTAACAGGTTGCAATTCCTGGGAAGAGACAGGGGAAGATGGACTGCTAGGGACAGCAACAAGGGATACCATGGCTGCCTGGCCCAGTCTGGAGCAATCAGAATCACTTTACAAGGTTGTGACCTTATTTTGACTGGAACTTTGAACAGGAGAGGGAAGGGGGGAAGCATACAGAAATTTCTCTTCCCAGTCCAGAATCAGAGCATCCAGGGGAACTGAGCCCAAGACTGGGGGTCTGCAACAAAAGAGAGGAAGTTGGTGATTGTCTGGGGCTGCAAAAAGATCTATCTCTGGAGTGTCCCATCTTGAGAAAATCACCTTCAACACCAGAGGGTCCAGGGCCCATTTGTGATGGCCCTGAGATATTCTGCTCAGTGCATCTGCTAGGACATTGTCCTTCCCTGGAAGGCGAACTGCTATCAGAGAGGTTTGCAGGGAATAAGCCAGGGACCACAACTTCATTGCTTCTGTGCACAAGGCCATAGACCGAGTGTCTCCTTGCTTGTTGAGGTACCACATGGTGGTGGTGTTGTCTGTTCTGACCTGGACCACCTTGTTCTGTACTGATTTGGAAAAAACTTGCAGTGCCAGAAACACTGCCCTGAGTTCCAAGAGATTGATGTGTAGAAGAGATTCCTGAGGTGACCACAGTCCCTGGCAGTGAGGTCCCCAAATGGGCTCCCCAGCCCAGCAGGGAAGCATCTGTGGTAAGGACCACTGAATGAGACTGAGTGGCAATGGAACCCCTGCCTCAAATTGTCCTGATCCTGCCACCATTGTAGGGCTTGGATCAGAGTTTGAGTCACTGGGATTAGTTTGGTAAGGGAATCCTTTCTTTTGGGACCAAAAAGCTCTTAAGTGGAACTGAATGTCCCTCATCTGGAATCTTGCACCTTGGACCACTGCTGTAGAAGCTGCCATGTGGCCCAAGAGCTGAAGGAAATGCCTTGCTGGTCAAGACACCTGAAGGCTGAATGAAGAAGCCAGCTCCATGAGAGCCCTTGCCCTTTCCAGGGGAAGGAAGTCTCTTGCTTTTACCGTGTCCAGCTCTGCCCCTATGAAGGTGAGGAGCTGCACTGGTTCGAGAACTGACTTTGGTAGGCTGAGAAGAAATCCCAAAGAAGTGAGCACTTGCTGGGTCACTTGCAGGTCTGACTTGACTTGGTCTGGGGACTGGCCCACTATGAGCCAGTCATCCAAGTATGGAAAAATGGAAATCTTTTGTCTTCTTAGGAAGGCAACAACTACTGCCAGGCACTTTGTGAAAACCCTTGGGGCTGAGGTTAGGCCAAAGGGCATTGCTCTGAACTGATAGTGGCCTGAGGGCAACTTGAACCTGAGGTACTTTCTGTGGGAGCACCTTATGGGAATGTGAAAGTAGGCATCTTTGAGGTCCAGGGAGGTTAGCCAGTCCCCTGGCCTTAGAGAGGGAAGGATAATTCCCAGAGTTATCATCTTGAACTTCGGCTTTAAAAGACATTTGTTCGGATATCTTAAGTCCAGGATGGGTCGCCACTCTCCTGTCTTTTTAGGGGTCAGGAAGTACCTGGAGTACAGTCCCTTGCCCCAGTGTAGGGTAGGTACTCTCTCTATAGCCCTTAAAGCTAGGAGAGAAGAAACCTCTGTCTCTAGGGCAAGGGCTTCTGAAAGATTTGCAGGTGGAAAAGATCTGGCTCTCATCTTTGGAAATTTTTTGAAGCTGAGAACCAGTCCCTGGCTTACTACTTCCAGGAACCACTTGTCTAATGTAATAGACATCCAGTCCTGGACAAAGTAAGCCAGTCTGCCCCCTACTGGGATAGCAGAGTCAACCCAGGCAGACCCATCTGTTTTAGGCTGAGGGATGGATGCAGGCCTGCTCATCCCCCTTCTGCCTCTCCCTCTGAAGAACCCCCCCCTGCAAAAAGGAAGAAGGGCCTGTGCTTGGTAAAAAGGCCTTTGAAAAGGCCTGCCCCTTCCCCTAGACTACTGCCTTTGAGGAGTTGCTTGCCTCTGCTTGGCCTGAGCACTCCTGTAAGTGGTCCTGTATTCATCCATTTTCTTCATGTAATTCTCTGTCTGCTCCCCAGAGAATTACCTACAACAGGAAAATCCATGGCCTTAGCCTGGGTATCCTGTGAGAGGCTAGTACATCTGAGCCAAGCCATTCTCCAAAGAGCCACAGATGTAGCCATGACTCTTGATGAAACATCATTGGAGTCCACAGCAGCATGAAACTGAACTTTTGATGCTTCAATCCCATCTGCAGCCACCTCCTCCAGCTCCCTGGCAAGCTGGGGGAAAGCATGTTTAGCCAGTGCCAGTACAGTGTCCCACCTGGACTTCTGATACCTGGCTGTATAGGCCATATAATTCACCTGCCTGAGTCCCAAGGAAGATGCCATGTACTGCTTTTTGCCATGGCATCAATCTTCATGGAGTCCTTGTCGGGGGGGTGTGATGCCAAAGGAATGTTTGCCTTATCACAGGCAGCAGCCTGTACAACACCAACATGGCTGCATTGCTGATAAAGGAACTCCGTAACTGAGCCTGAAAGAGTATACCTCTTGTCCATTCTTCTATCCACAGGAGGTATGAAATTGGGAGACTTAAGAATTTTTTGTGTCTGTTTCCCAAAAGATTTGTGGAGGGGACTAGACAGTCTCCTGGACTCTGGGATGTCCATCATCTCTACATAGTCAGGCTCCTACTGATCCTCTACTGCCTCCTCCACAGGAAGCTGGAGGGTATCAGCCACCTTTCTGTAAAACATAAATTGTGAAGGGGACTCAGAAAGCCTAGGAGGAGAAACACCTGAAGGTCTGTCTGGGGAGATGACCGGGTCAATAGGCACATCCAGACTTTCAACATCACCATATTCGTCTTCCAACTCTCCCTCCTCCTCAAACTCCGGTTCATAAAATTCTTCCAGGGTATAATCGTGGACCGGGTGAACTGACCGAAACGAGTCCCTGCCAAAAGGTGCCGGATCAGTCGGAACCGGGTGAAGCGATTCCACAATACGAATCACTTTGGATATTTCTTCGGCGGTCGGAGTATGAGATTCTGGATCCGAACCGGTTGATTTGTCTTTGTATTTTCTTTTTGTCAGAACCAATTCCTTGGAATCGGCTCACCTTTTGCCCAAAGAAATATCGCCCTGTCAGAGGGCACTCCTTCTGGTTCGGTCGGAACCGAACCGGGCTGGCCATCCGGGTCAGTGGACTTCTCAGCCTCCCTTTCCCTCAGTCTACCTAATCTCTTTTCAAGGGTAGATTTGGGAAAATATTTGCAAATTTGGCAGTCTGAATCAAGGTGGTCAAACCCCAGACAATAAACACAGGTGGTGTGGGGATCGGCCTTAGCAAAGACCTCCCCACACACACTGCAGTGTTGAAACCTAGTGGGCCCTGTTTTTTTCTTGGGTTTCTCTGACATGGCCAACCTAACCAAACTTACCCTTTTTTCTGCAACCAGCAGACAAGACTCCCCTATCGGTTCCTGACTATGTCACGGGTCTTGGAAAAAGACGTACTAAAACCCATTTTTTTTTAGAACCGATCCGGACCAGTAACCACACAGTAAAGTAAAATACAAAATTTACCTGAATGATCGGTTCAGCCGAACCGATCCACACTTTTTACAAGTTTCACACGGAAAACAGAACAAAACCTATCTAGTACTCACTGTACCACAGACAGAGACTTGAACCGACTATGCTGAAACAAAATTTCAGTAGAAAAATGACCAAAAACTGACACTTCAATCGACTTCAAACCGAGCTGCAGGAGAGATCTCTGGAGCGACTGTTCAGTGAGGTGGAGTAAAGAATCTGATGGTTGCAGTTCAAAATACAACAGGCAGAGACATCAACCAAGTTCGAGATGAACATTCTATGCCCTGCATAGAAATGTTAACCCATTGTTCTCCAGGGCAGTTTAAAGGCTGAGGCTAACTGCACTTGTCAGAATACAGCAAGACTTCATGTTGTTTGAACAGAGGGGTATCCACACAGTGACCTCACTTACAGGGGCACAATAAATTTAACTTGTTATAAAACATTATACAAAAACAAACAAAACAAACAAAAAAATATATTAAAAAATCTAACTTTTGCTTTCATTTTCCTTCTAAGTACATGAACCAGGTTATAAACTCGGCAACTCAACTGGAATGGATATTATTAACTGTAAGTACTACAGGACACTTTTCAAAAGGGCAGTTATACAGGATTTAGGACACTGTCCTACATGCTGGATCTTCGGAGATCTAAGGGCTCAGCTCCGGGCAGCATGGGCAGAGATTGTGCACCTCAAATTGCATATTCAGGAGAAAATATATCACAAGAACCGCCTGCCATTTCCCCAACATCCAACTGAAGCACCTCGGCTGCGGAGGGTAGTTGGTCCAGGAGGTTGGCAGGTGGTTAAGAGGGGCAAATCAGGTGCCCCATCACTCAATGCTCACCAGCATATCACCTCCACAAACCATATAAAACCTACAAACAGGTATCTGCCGCTATCTTTGAAATCAAACAGAGGGGCAGAGGACACTGCAGCACAGGAGCTAGAGCTACAAAACTCACCCAAAACAGGGACCAAAACAAAAAAAGCAAAAGGGAAATCTGAAACACCTCTAATCATAGGAGATTCCATGATTCGGGAGTTGATACTTATCTCTGGTCGGGGGTAAAGGTCAGACGTCTCCCAGGTACATCAGCATGGAGAGACACTGACCGCATTGCTAAAATCGTGCAGGAAGCAGGAGAAAACATCAACATCCTGGTACACATAGGGACTAATGATCTTGCCAGCCAGTCAGTTGTGGAGACCAAGGAACACTTGACCAGGCTGGGAGACAAACTGCCACCCATTTCGTCCAGCATCTCCTTCTCTGAGATCCTGCTGGTCTGGGAGAGGGGGGCAGATGGACGGAAGGTCGGAGAAGGAGAGATACGGGAGCTAAACATGTGGCTGAAGGGCTGGTGCCAGGAAAAAGGACATGAATTTGTAGGTAACTGGCAACAGTTTGGGGAGCAAAAGTTCTTTAAATTCAATGTACTGCATCTGACTAAGGAGGGGGTCAGTGAATTAGGGCAGACGTTTGATGTCTTTGCAGAATATTTAAACTTGCAAATGGGGAGAGGGGTGCAGCTCCCAATATATCGAACAGGAAGAACACCCCTCCCCCCTCAGATAGTGATCAAACAGGAGTTCAGCATGTTTGTAGTTAATTTGCATCACCAGGTGAGGAAAAAGGTCCACTCCCCATACGACACACAAGGGAAATGCCGGACCTCGCCCAACAACTAATGCACCAAAATCTGACCAATGGAAAATCATGTACACAAATGCCCACAGTCTGGGAAACAAGATCCCAGACCTGGAGGCAACAATGACAGAGGCTAAACTGGACGCAGTAGCCATTAACAAGATGTGGTTCACCAGTAACCACACTTGGGAGAATTCAGTACTCGGTTATGTACTGTTCAGAAGAGACTCAGGTGCAAAAGGGGAAGGGGAGGAGCCTTTTATGTCAATGAAAATATCAAGGCTACAGAAATTCAGAATACACATAAGGAGCCAGAAGAACTGTGGGTCACCCTGGAAACATGAAATGGGACAGCCATATGAACTGGGGTTGTCTACAGGTCTACAGACCAGGGAGAGTACATAAACACATTACTGTTAGAGGACATACAAAACATGACAGCTAAAGGAGAGACTCTGATAATAGGAGACTTCAACATGCCAGATACAGATCACTGGTCAATACCAGCAGGAACATCCATCAGAACTAGTCACATAGTGGATTCCCTGCAGTGGATGACCTCACAAAATTGGTACAACAACCCACAAGAGTCAGGGCTATCCTTTATCTAGTACTGACTAATGGGGACAGGATCACAGATCTTGAGGTAGAAGGTCACCTGGGGCCAGCGACCATCACATGGTACGGTTCAATTTGGCCACTAGAACTAAATCATCCCATTCCAAGGCAAATATCTGGGACTTCAGAGGAGCTGACTTTGAAAAAATGGCCAATAGAGTTAATCAAGCCATGGCAAGAAGAAATAGAGGTGAGGGGGGTACAGGCAAACTGGGCAAGCATGAAGGATGCAATACTTGAAGCAAAATCCCATTGTGTTAGGGAAAAAAACAAGAGCAAAAGATGGAGGAAACCACTTTGGTTCTCAAAAACAGTAGCAGAAAAGATCAGAGCCAAAAGGCTGGCCTTCAGGAAATATAAGAGAACACAGTGGAATGAAAATAGGGAGGCATACCGAACCTCTCTAAGGGAAGCAGGGAAGGCAGTAAGGCAGGCTAAGGCCCAAACCGAGGGAACACTACCATGAACAGTAAAAGAAGGAGATAAGACTTTCTATAGATACATTAGTGAAAGGAGAAAGTCCAGAGGAGGTATTGCTAAGATCAAAGGGGATAAGGGGAAGTGTGTGGAGGAGGACCAAGGAAAAGCATCTATCCTGAATATATACTTCTGCTCAGTATTTACTGAGGAGAAAGTACGGCAGGGCCCACAACTCAGCACCATGGACATGGGGGGGGGAGGGAGGTGTGCACAAGTCCCTTCACAAAAGAAAGGGTCCTACAAAAGCTGATTAAGCTCAGGGTGGACAAGGCAATAGGACCTGATGGCATACATCCCAGGGTACTAAAGGAGCTAAGGTGGAACTATCAGAGCCATTAGCAGAATTGTTTAGTGAGTCTCTGAGCACAGGAGAGGTCCCAGAAGGCTGAAGAACAGCTCATGTGATCCTGCTCCACAAGAGTGGAAGCAAGGAGGAAGCAGGCAACTACAGACCAGTCAGTCTTACCTTAGTAGTGAGCAAGATTATGGAGACACACATTAAGGATAGTGCAACACCTGGAATCCATAGAAGCACAGGATCCAAGACAGCATGGGATTACAACCGGAAGGTCCTGTCAAACTAATCTTATAGATTTCTTTGACTGGGTATCCAGAGTGGTGGACCAAGGGGATACAGCTGATGTCGCCTACCTTGACTTCAGCAAAGCTATTGATACTGTTCCACATAGAAAATTGATTAATAAGCTGGTTAGGCTCGGGGTGGGTCAGAGATTGATCAACTGGGTGGAAAACTGGTTGGTGGGCTGTTATCCATGGTCCAGCACCCCTGATTGTACCCCACCTCACGGACAGCAACACATATGTAGGTATATGTACTAATCTTAGGGCAAAGAAACTTATCGTACAAGCATAAGTGTCAGGATCTGTGTTCTACTGTATTTTACTAATGCATATTATGTTTCATTATGTTTTACCAATGTAGCTTAGTCCTGGGAGATGCTTTCCATTATATTTTATTGTATAATCATAAGTTAGGCAATAGTGCTATCTTTAGTGCTTGTGCATCACTGTAACTGCAACTGACCTTGGAGACTTATAGAGATCCCATTGTTCACGCTATCTCTGCAGGCTAAGCAACTTCTCATGCTAGTTAGGATGGTTACTCATGCCACCTGGTACTGTCCAATTATACACTTTTTATGTATCTTTTTTTGCTGTTGCTATAGAGATTACCAGGGTGTAAGACCCCTTGCAGCACATAGCTTCTCTGAGACTAGAGACTGCACCTACATAGGTAAGGAAAACTGGAAGCTCTCCCAGTGTATTCACTGTTGGTAGTAAGCCTGTATTATTATTTGCCTGTAATAAATTGCAATTATTACACATGCACCACTTGTCTGTTGTCTCTTCCTTTGTGCTGGTCCAACAAGAACCTGAGAAAGGTAATTTTATTACCCCATTACATTTGGCGAGCATGTGCAGGTTAGAAGGTACAACGTGAAGATTCCATTCAATCAAAGTTACCCCCAGTTGTGCCCCAACAGTAGCATCAGCACCTGATGTACTCAAGCTGTTGGCATCTGACAAAAAGTGGTTCACTGCTTTTGACATTTCTAATGGGTTTTGGTCCCTCTCATTAGCACAGGAAAGCCAATGCAAATTTGCTTTCACCTTTAGTGGATGCCAGTACACCTGGACCTGTCTTCCCCAGGGCTTCCATAACAGCCCTTCCCACTTCCATCTCCACATGATGGATGCCCTGCAAGGGTTCTCCACTCCCCAGTGTCTCCTGCAGTATGTGGATGACTTGCTTCTAGCAACCACCATGAAAGAAGATCATTTGGCCTTCTAGATGAACTTCTGTCTCCTCAAGAGAACAGGTCTCAAGTGCAACCCCTCTTAGGCACAACTGTGTGAAAAAGAGGTCATCTTCCTTGGCCTACATATTACAGACCAAGGTAGGAGCCCAGCTGTCAAGGAGGTCCAGGGCTTGCAAGATCTGCCACTTCCTACTAGCGTGGCAACACTCAGATGCTTCTTACCCTCCTTATTGGTTTACCATTCTTTGCTCCAAGCCTGGGTGGCACTCCACATGAACTGTTGCAACAAGAAGGAATACTACTACTTGTGCTGCTGTGATGTTTTCGATATTGTGAAACCTGTCTGCGGTTATTTTCTGGAACATCTCAATTGGTCCTACACCTTGGGTCATGAATTGCTGTCCAATCTGACTGATATTGATGAGGATGACAAATCCGAATCTCCACGAGCTGCATCTTCAGTGCCCGATGCCAAAACAGCTGCATCCCGAAGCTACCTGGAAGAGGTACATTGCTTCACTTAATGGCTCACCAACCAATCCTTCTCGTGTCCTATACATCTACAGCAATGGAGGGTTCCAACTGTAAGAGTGACTTACAATTCCGATGGGCAGTATTGTGTAGTGACAAATCATAAATCATTTGCTTATGGTAAAAAAATCTTGTGATATTTCAGCTCCTAACTTCTGTTTTATCCCACAGCAGAAAACAGTTATTGGTCACACAGTCATTACTCCTGTTCCTCTCCCTGAAACAGATGTTACTGATACCGAGCCGCAATACTTGCTTGCCTTGTCTCAATATTTGCCCATGTTTAATGTGTACATTAACCCTTTGACTCTTTCCTAGAAATCCCTTTTAGCTAGAAAAGATTCGCATTTGATTTATATTGGCAATAACATTTCTAAGGCTGGTGGTGCAATTAATGATCATATACATGAAGGCGATTTAAGCACTGCTCTATCCAATACTTGGTGAGAATTGACTTTTAAAGCTTTTGTTATTATCCAAGCATTTTAAACTGTCTTTTTGGTACTAACCCTTTGCTGTCTGTGACGTATTCTAAGACAATACCGAGAATAACTCGAATTCCTTTACAAGGCTCGTGCATCGGGCTTGTAAATGACTTTTTGGATCCATCCTACTACTTTCCTGGGATTATTGCCCCTTTTGAGGCAACAAGAGGAGGGGAATGTTATCCATGGTCCAGCACCCCTGATTGTACCCCTACTTCATGGACAGCAACACATATGTACGTATCTGAACTAATCTTAGGGCAGAGACACTTATCTTACAAGTGTAAGTGTCAGGATCTGTGTTCTACTGTAGTTTACTAATGCATATTATGCTTCATTATGTTTTACCAATGTAGCTTAGTCCTGGGAGATGCTTTCCATTATATTTTATTGTATAATCATAAGTTAGGCAATAGTGCCATCTTTATTGCTTGTGCATCACTGTAACTGCAACTGACCTTGGAGACTTATAGAGATCCCATTGTTCACACTATCTCTGCAAGCTAAGCAACTTCTCATGCTAGTTAGGTTGGTTACTCATGCCACTTGGTACTGTCCAATTATACACTTTTTATGTATCTTCTTTTGAGGTTGCTATAGAGATTATTGGGGTATAAGACCCCTTGCAGCACATAGCTTCTCTGAGACTAGAGACTGCACCTACGTAGGTAAGGAAGAAAAAATTACTCACCTTAGTAATTATGTTTCTTCTATTGGAGTCTTGCTGTATTCTGACAAGTGCAGTTAGCCCCAGCCTTTAAACTGCCCCGGAGAACAAAGGGTTAACCTTTCTATGCAGAGCACAGAATGCTGAGCTCAAGCTCGGTTGATGTCTCTGTCTGTTTCCCTTTGAAAACTAACCATCAGATTCTTACGAGAAACACTCTAATAGTATTCTATGTGGAAATTGTAAAAAAAAAATTTTTAATAGCCAACTGGCAACAAAAAGTTTCAGATTACCAAAAGAAGACTCAAGTCAGGAAACCCAAAAACTCAAAAACCCAAACCAAACAGGAATATAATAAAATAAACACCCACACAAAAGAAGAGGGTGTAAAAAGAGCACCCCTGAGGTGCAACACTGCACCTGCCCACCCACTTCCCAAAACCAAGTTCTGAGAGGGGAGGCAGGAAGGGAGGTCAGAATACAGCAAGACTCAAATAGAAGAAACATAATTACTAAGGTGAGTAATTTTTTCTTAAAACAACTTGAAATCTTGCTGTATTCTGACAAGTGCAAGCAGTACCTCCATGGAGGAGGGACAGAACCTACTTTGGGAATAGGCTCTGATGTACTGCTGTGCCAAACCGAGCATCACTTCCAGCCTGGATATCCAGAGAGTAATGCTTGACAAAGGTATGGACTGTTTTCCAGGTGGCTGCTTGACAAATTTCAAAGAGAGGGATATCCCTGGCAGCAGCCAAGGAAGCAGCTGTTCCTCTTGTGGAATGAGCCCTCAGGCTTGAGGGTGCAATTTTCCCCAGTTTTTCATAGCAGAACTGTATACAAGACACAATCCACCTGGCAATAGATCTTGGTGGCAGGCTTGCCCTTTCCCACTTCTCCATAAATGAGGAACAACTGGAGGGAGTCAAACCTGTGACACTTGGTACGTTCTATGTAGCAACTAAGGGCTCTTTTAACATCGAAACTGTGTAGCCTCCTCTCTTCAGAGGAAGAATGATCAGTGAAGAAACCAGGAAGAGACACAGACTGATCTAAATGGAAGTCTGAAACCACTTTGGGCAAGAACCTTCTATTGGTTCTAAGGATCACTTTATCCCTGTGAAAGGAGATAAATCAGGTTCTACTGATAGGGCTTGCAGTTCACTGATATGCCTGGCAGAGGTAATGGCTACCAAGAATACAGTTTTCCAAGTCAAGTACTTAATCTCTGCTGAGGACATAGGCTCAAAAGGAGGTTGCATAAGTTGAGCAATGCAAACATTCAAATCCCAGGCAGGGGCAGAGTCTCTAAAAGGAGGATTGGTGTGAAGTAATCCTTTAAAACATTTACAGAACACAGGATGAGAAGATAGTGAGGAAGACTTCCTCACTGACAGAAATGCAGAAACAGCTGACAAGTGTACCTTGAGAGTAGCTGGTCTGAGGCCTAGGCCATTAAGATGGACCATATAATCCAGAACCATACGCAATTCAGCAGTATCTGGGGAAATATGCTCCTTAGAACACCAAATGCTGAATCTCTTCCATTTGGAGTTATACGTCTTTCTGGTGGAGGGCTTTCGAGAAGCTTTGAGAATATCCAGAACCCCTTGAAAAAGATGCAGATCTGCAAACTCTAACTCTTCAAGAGCCATGCCTTGAGATTGTGAGACTGAAGACTGAGGTACCAAATCCTCCCCTGAGAGGATGTTAACAGGTTGCAATTCCTGGGATGAGACAAGGGAAGATGGACTGCTAAGGACAACAACAGGGGGTACCAGGGCTGTCTGGCCCAATCTGGAGCAATCAGAATCACTTTGCAAGGTTGAGATCTGATCTTGGCTAAAACTTTAAACAGGAGTGGGAAGGGATGGAAGGCATACAGAAATTTCCCTTCCCAATTCAGAATCAGAGCATCCAGGGGAACTGAGCCCAAGACTGGGGGTCTGCAACAAAAAAGAGGAAGTTGGTGATTGTCTGGGGCTGCAAAGAGATCTATCTCTGGAGTGCCCCACCTTGAAAAAAATCACTTTCAACACCTGAGGGTCAAGGGACCATTCGTGATGGCCCTGAGAAATCCTGCTCATTGCATCTGCTAGCACATTTTCCTTCCCTGGAAGGTGGACTGCTACCAGAGAGGTTTGCAGGGAATAAGCCAGGGACCACAGTTTCATGGCTTCCTTGCACAAGGACGTGGACCAAGTGCCTCCCTGCTTGTTGATGTACCACATGGTGGTGGTGTTGTCCGTTCTGACTTGAACCACCATTCACTGACTGAGAGAAAGCTTTCAGGCCAGAAAACTGCCCTGAGTTCTAGGAGATTGATATGCAGAAGGGTTTCTTGGGGGGACCACAGTCCCTGGGCAGTGAGGGCCCCCAGATGGGCTCCCCAGCCCAGAAGAGACACGTCCGTGGTAAGAAGCACTGAACAAGGCTGAGTGGCAAAAGGAACCCCTTGTCTTGAGTTGTCCTGATCCTGCCACCATTGGATGGCTTGGATCAAGGTCAGAGTCACTGGGATCAGTTTGGTAAGAGAATTCTTCCTCTGAGACCAAAAAGCTCTCAGATGGAACTGAATATCCCTCATCTGGAATCTTGCCCCTTGGACCACTGCTGTTGAAGCTGCCATGTGGCTCAAGAGCTGAGGAAAATGCCTTGCTGGTCAAGATACCCGAAGGCTGAAGGAAGAGGCTAGTTCTATAAGAACCCTTGCCCTTTCTAGGGGAAAAAAGACTCTTGCTCTGAGTGTGTCCAGTTCTGCCCCTATAAAGGCAAGAAGCTGGACTGGTTCGAGAACTGACTTGGGACGGTTGCGAAGAAATTCTTGAGAAGTCAGCACTTGCTGGGTCACTTGCAGGTGAGACTTGAATTGGTCTGGAGAGCGGCCCACTATTAACCAATCGTCCAGATATGGAAAAATTGAAATCTTTTGCCATCTTAGAAAGGCAACTACTACTGCCAGGCACTTTGTGAAAACCCTTGGGGCTAAGGTTAGGCCAAAGGGCATTGCTCTGAACTGATAGTGGCCTGAGGGCAACTCGAACCTGGGGTACTTTCTGTGGGAGCACCTGATGGGAATGTGAAAGTAGGCATCTTTGAGGTCCAGGGAGGCTAGCCAGCCCCCTGGCCTTAGAGAGGGAAGGATTATTCCCAGAGTTACCATCTTGAACTTTGGTTTTAAGAGATGTTTGTTTAGGTATCTTAGGTCTAGGATGGGTCACCACTCCCCTGTCTTTTTTGGGGTCAGAAAGTACCTGGAGTACAGCCCTTTGCCCCAGTGTAGGGTAGGTACTCTCTCTATAGCTCTTAAGGCCAGAAGAGATGAAACCTGTGCCTCAAGGGCAAGGGTTTCCGAGAGATTTGCAGGTGGAAAAGATCTGGCTCTCATCTTTGGAAATTTTTCTGAAGCTGAGAACCAGTCCCTGGCTTACTACTTCCAGGACCCACTTGTCTGATGTAATAGACATCCAGTCCTGGACAAAGGAAGCCAGCCTGCCCCCTACTGGAATAGGAGCGATGACCTGGGCAGGCCCATCAGGGTATCTGCTTGGCAGGGGCCTTAGGCTGAGGAGTGGATGCAGCCCTGCTCATTCCCCTTCTGCCTCTCCCTCTGAAGAACCCCTTCTGTGAAAAGGAAGAGGAGGCCTGTGCTTGGTAAAAAGGCCTATGAAAAGGCTTGCCCCTGCCCCTAGACTGCTACCTTTGAGGAGTTGCCTGCCTCTCCTTGGCCTGAGCACTCCTGTAGGTGGTGGTGTACTCATTCATTTTCTTCATGTAATTCTCTGTCTGCTACCCAAACAGAGAATTACCTACTACAGGAAAATCTGTGGCCTTAGCCTGGGTGTCCTGTGAGAGGCTAGTACATCTGAGCCAAGCCATTCTCTGAAGAGCCACAGATGTAGCCGTGACTCTTGAAGACACATCATTAGAGTCCACAGCAGCATGAAACTGAACTTTAGATGCCTCAATCCCATCTTCAGCCACCGCTTCCAGCTCCTTGGCTAGCTGGGGGGAAGCCTGTTTAGCCAGTACAGTGTCCCACCTGGACTTCTGGTACCTAGCTGTATAGGCCATATAATTTGCCTGTCTGAGTCCCAAGGAAGATACCATGTACAGCTTTTTTGCCATGGCATCAATCTTCCTAGAGTCTTTGTCTGGGGGTGTGAAGTCAAGGGAGTGCTTCCCTTATCACAGGCAGCAGCCTGCACAACCCCAACATGGCTGCATTGCTGATATAAAAACTCCATTTCTGAGCCTGAGAGTGTATACCTCTTGTCCATTCTTCTGTCCACAGGAGGTACAGAATTGGGAGACTTCAGAATTTTTTGTGTCTGTTTCCCAAAAGATTTGTGGAGGGGAATAGACAGTCTCCTGGACTCTGGGATGTCCATCATTTCTACAAAATCAGGCTCCTCCTGATCTTCCATTGCCTCTTCCATAGGAAGCTGGAGGGTCTCAGTCACCTTTCTGTAGAACATAAAGTGGAAAGGGGACTCAGAAAGCCTAGGAGGGGATACAACTGAAGGTCTGTCTGCGGAGACGTCTGGTTCCACAGGCACATCTAGACTTAAACCATCACCATCATCATCTTCAAACTCCCCTTCCTCCTCAAACTCCAGTTCATAAAATTCTTCCAAAGTATAATCGTGAACCAGGGGAACCAACCGAACCGAGCCCCTTCCAAAAGATGCCGGATTGGTCAGAATCGGGCGAAGCGATTCCACAATCCAAATTGCTCTGGCTATTTCTTCGGCAGTTGAAACATGGACTTCTGGATCCGAACCGGATGATTTTTCTTTGCGCTTTCTTTTAGTCGGAACTGACCCCTCATGATTGGCTCTCCTTTTGCCTGAAGAAGTATCGCCCTGGTCAGAGGGCACTCCTCCTGGTTCGGTCGGAACCGAACTGGGCTGCTTATCCGGGTCAGTGGACTTCTCAGCCTCCTTTTCCCTCAGTCTACTTAATCTCTTTTCAAGGGTAGATTTGGGAAAATGTTTGCAAATTTGGCAGTCTGAATCAAGGTGTTCAAACCCCAGACAATAAACACAGGTGGTGTGGGGATTGACCTTAGCAAAGACCTCCCCACACTCACTGCAGTGTTGAAACCCAGTGGGCCCAGTTTTTTTCTTGGGTTTCTCAGACATGGCCAACCTAACCAAACTTACCCTTTTTTGGCAACTGCCAGGCAAGACTCCCTTCTCGGTTCCTAACCGTGTCACGGGTCTTGGAAAAAACTGTTTCAAAACACGTTTTTTTTAGAATTGATACGGACCAGTAACCACACACTAAAGTTACACAAGAATTAAGCAAATGATCGCCACACTTTTTACAAGTTCCACACAGAAAACACAGTACAAAACCTGTCTAGTACTCATGGTACTACAGACAGAGACTGAACCGACTATGCGGGAAACTTTTTTGGTTAGAAACTGACGAAAACACGATACTTCAACCGACTTTCGAACTGAGCTGCAGGAGAAATCTCCGGAGTGACTGTTCAGTGAGGCGGAGTAAAGAAAAAAAAATTACTCACCTTAGTAATTATGCTTCTTCTAATGGAGTCTTGCTGTATTCTGACAATTGCAGTGATTCCCAACCTTTGAACTGCCCCGGAGAACAAAGAGTTAACTTTCTATGCAGGGCATAGAATGCTGAGCTCAAGCTCAGTTGAAGTCTCTGTCTGGAGTGTTTTGAACTTAAACCATCAGATTCTTACAAGCCCAACTAAACTAAAAATTTTATGTGGAAATTGTAAAAATTCTTACTAGCCAACTGGCTGAAAAAGGTTTTGGATTCCCAAGGAAGACTCAAGTCAGGAAACCCAGAAACAAAAGCCAATGTACTAAAAATAACAATAATAAATAAGCACCCAAACAAAAAGGAGGAGGGTACCTCAAAAAACACCCCTGTGGTGCAACACTGCACCTTCCCACCCACTTCCCAAAAACAGGTTCTGAGAGGGGAGGCAGGAAGGGAGGTTAGAATACAGCAAGACTCCATTAGAAGAAACATAATTACTAAGGTGAGTAATTTTTTCTTCAAACAACATGAAGTCTTGCTGTGTTCTGACAATTGCAGACTACCAAGCAGTACCTCCAGGGAGGAGGGACAGAACCTACTTTGGAAATAGGCTCTGAAGTACTGCTGTGCCAAACCGAGCATCACTCCTAGCCTGGATATCCACAGAGTAATGCTTGGTTAAAGTATGGACTGTTTTCCAGGTGGCTGCTTGACAAATTTCTAAGAGAGGGATATCCCTGGCAGCAGCCAGGGAAGCAGCTGTACCTCTTGTGGAATGAGCCCTCAGACCTGAGGGTGGAGTTTTTCCCAGCTTTTCATAGCAGAATTGTATACAAGAAACAATCCACCTGGCAATAGATCTTTTGGTGGCAGGCTTGCCTTTCCCCACTTCTCCATAAGTGAGGAACAACTGGAGGGAGTCAAACCTGTGACCCTTGGTACGCTCTATGTAGTAACTAAGGGCTCTTTTGACATCTAAACTGTGTAGCCTCCTCTCTCCTGAGGAAGAATGATCAGTGAAGAAAACAGGGAGAGACATAGACTGGTTTAAATAGAAGTCTGAAACCACTTTGGGCAAGAACCTTCTATTGGTTCTAAGGACCACCTTATCCCTGTGAAATGAGATAAAATCAGGTTCCACTGACAGGGCTTGCAATTCACTGATACACCTGGCAGAGGTAATGGCTACCAAGAACACAGTTTTCCAAGTCAAGTACTTAAGCTGTGCTGAAGACATAAGCTCAAAGGGGCTGCATAAGTTGAGCAATGCAAACATTCAAATCCCAGGCAGGGGCAGGGTCTCTAAAAGGAGGATTGGTGTGAAGCAATCCTTTAAAAAATTTACAGAACACAGGATGGGAAGATAGTGAGGAAGACTTCCCCACAGACAAAAACACAGAGACAGCTGACAAGTGTACCTTGAGAGTAGCTGGTCTGAGGCCTAGGCCATTAAGATGGACCATATCATTCAGAATTGTAGGCAATTCAGCAGTGTCTAGAGAAACATGCTTCTTAGAACACCAAATGCTGAATCTTTTCCATTTGGAGTTGTAATTCTTTCTGGTGGAGGGCTTTCAAGAAGCCCTGAGGATATCCAGAACCCCTTGGGAAAGATGCAGATCTGCAAACTCTAACTCTTCAAGAGCCATGCTTTGAGATTGAGAGACTGAAGATTGGGGTACCAAATCCTCCCCTGAGAGGATGTTAACAGGTTGTAAGTCCTGGGAAGAGACAGGGGAAGATGGACTGCTAGGGACAGCAACAGGGGGTACCAGGGCTGTCTGGCCCAATCTGGAGCAATCAGAATCACCTTGTAAGGTTGAGACCTTATTTTTACCAAAACTTTGAACAGGAGTGGGAAGGGGGGAAAGGCATACAGAAACTTCCCTTCCCTTCCCAATTCAGGATCAGGGCATCCAGGGGGACTGAGCCCAGGACTGGAGGCCTGCAACAAAAGAGAGGGAGTTGGTGATTGTCTGGGGCTGCAAAGAGAGCTATCTCTGGAATGCCCCACCTTGAAAAAATCACTTTCAACACCTGAGGGTCCAGGGACCATTCGTGATGGCCCTGAGAAATCCTGCTCAGTGCATCTGCTAGCACATTGTCCTTGCCTGGAAGGTGAACTGCTACAAGAGAGGTTTTCAGGGAATAATCCAGGGACCACAACTTCATGGCTTCTGTGCACAAGGCCGTGGACCAAGTGCCTCCCTGCTTGTTGATGTACCACATGGTGGTGGTGGTGTCTGTTCTGACTTGAACCACCTTGTTCTGTACAGACTGTGAGAATGCTTTTAGAGCCAGAAAAACTGCCCAGAGCTCTAGATGATTGATGTGGAGAAGGGACTCTTGGGGGACCACAGCCCTGGGCAGTAAGGGACCCCAGGTGGGCTCCCCAGCCCAGGAGAGAAGCATCCGTGGTAAGGACCACTGAACAAGGCTGAGCAACAAAAGGAACACCTTGTCTTAAATTGTCCTGATTCTGCCAGCACTGGAGGGCTTGGATCCAGGTCAGAGTCACTGGGATCAGTTTGGTAAGGGAATCCTTTTTCTGAGACCAGAAAGCTCTCAGGCGGAACTGAATATCCCTCATCTGGAATCTTGACCCTTGGACCACTGGTGTTGAAGCTGCCATGTGGCTCAAGAGCTGGAGGAAATGCCTTTCTGGTCGAGATACCTGAAGGCTGAAGGAAGAAGCTAGTCCTGTAAGAACCCTTGCCCTTTCTAGGGGAAGAAAGGCTCTGGCTCTGAATGTGTCCAGTTCTGCCCCTATAAAGGTAAGAAGCTGGACTGGTCTGAGAACTGACTTGAGAAGGTTGAGAAGAAATCCTAGAGAAGTGAGCACTTGCTGGGTCACTTTTAGGTGAGACTTGACTTGGTCTGGAGACTGACCCACTATTAGCCAATCGTCCAGATAAGAAAAAATGGAAATCTTTTGCCTGCTTAGAAAGGCAACTACTACTACTGCCAGGTACTTTGTGAAAACCCTTGGGGCTGAGGTTAGGCCAAAGAGCATTGCTCTGAACTGATAGTGACCTGAGGGCAACTCAAACCTGAGGTACTTTCTGTGGGAGCACCTGATGGGAATGTGAAAGTAGGCATCTTTGAGGTCCAGGGAGGCTAGCCAGTCCCCTGGCCTTAGAGAGGGAAGGATTATTCCTAGAGTTATCATCTTGAACTTTGGTTTTAAAAGATGTTTGTTTAGATATCTTAGGTCTAGGATGGGTCACCACTCCCCTGTCTTTTTGGGGGTCAGGAAGTACCTGGTACAGTCCTTTGCCCCAGTGTAGGGTAGGTACTCTCTCTATAGCTTTTAAAGCTAGGAGAGAAGAAACCTCTGCCTCTAGGGCAAGGGTTTCCAAGAGATTTGCGGGTAGAAAAGATCTGGCTCTCATCTTTGGAAATTTTTGAAGCTGAGAACCAGTCCCTGGCTTACTACTTCCAGGACCCACTTGTTTGATGTAATAGACATCCAGTCCTGGACAAAGTAAGCCACATGAATGAATGAATGAATACTTTATTTCTAAAAAGCGCCTTTCCAAAACCAAGGCGCTATTACAAATCAGTACATAAAACTTAGATCCTAAAAACAATCCATAAATATATTTTAAAAATCCAGATATGCTAGGTTAAACAGATACGCCTTCAAAGCTGATTTAAAGCTTTGGACAGTCAGGCATTCTCTCACCCGATGAGGTAGAGAATTCCACAGGGTTGGAGCCATAAAACTAAATGATCTCACCCCTGATGTCTTTAAACGAACCCTGGGAATCTCTAGCAATCCCTCATCGGTGGATCGGAGCCGACGGGAGGGACAGTAAGGGCAAAGAAGATCTTGCAGGTAACTAGGTCTCTGATTGTGTAGGGCCTTATAGGTCAGCAAACCGACCTTGAAGGTGATTCACCATTGAATTGGCAGCTAGTGCACACCATGGAGGACAGGCGTTATATGACTGGTCCTTGACGTACCAGTCAAAAGCCTGGCCGCCGCATTCTGCACCAGCAGCAAATGGCAAATATCCACCCCCGGTAGCCCTAGGTACAGGGCGTTGCAGTAGTCCAAGCGGGAGGTAACGAAGACGTGGACCAATGTTGGAAGGTCATCAATGGGAACCAGATGCTTCACTCGGGCTATATTCCTCAGATGGTAAAATTAGGTCTTGACAACAGTTGACACCTGATGTTTGAGGGGCAAACAATCATCAGATATAACGCCCAAGTTCCGAACCCGGTCTGAGGTCGTCAGCTGGGTCCCCCCAACCCAAAGACCTGAGGGTGACCCAGTAAACAAACCTACCCCTCGATGGCCTGGGTCCACAACCAACACCTCAGTTTTTTCAGGGTTTAACCGCAACCAGCTCACGGTCATCCAGTCCTGAATTTTGGTAAGACAGTTATTAAAGACTGAGACAGCATCACCCTGGCCAGGCACAAAGGACATGTACAGCTGAGTATCATCTGCATAGCAGTGAAAACTCAAGCCATACCACCTAATGATCACTCCCAATGGCAGCAAATATACTGCAAATAACATGGGTGCTAAGATAGAGCTCTGCGGGACCCCAGAGGATAGGGGGAGTGATGTCGAGGAACAAATCCCAGACACCACCCTCTGAGTCCTACCCTCGAGGAATGATCGAAACCAACTGAGGACTAAACCAGATAGCCCACAGATAACCCGCAGGTGCTCCAAAAGAACCCCATGATCAACGGTATCAAATGTTGCAGAGAGATCGAGAAGGACCAAGATGGAGTGAGTCTTTCGATCTCTCGCTACTGCCCCCTACTGGAATAGGAGAGTCGACCTGGGCAGGCCCATCAGGGTGTCTGCCTGGAAGGAGATTTAGGCTGAGGAGTGGATGCAGTCCTGCTCATCCCCCTTCTGCCTCTCCCTCTGAAGAACCTCCTCTGAGAAAAGGAAGACGAGGCCTGTGCTTGGTAAAAAAGCCTTTGAAAAGGCCTGCCCCTGCCCCTAGACTGCTGCCTTTGAGGAGTTGATTGCCTTTCCTTGGCCTGAGCACTCCTGTAAGTGGTCCTGTACTCATCCATTTTCTTCATGTAATTCTCTGTCTGTTCCCCAAACAGAGAATTACCCACTACAGGAAAATCTATGGCCTTAGCCTGGGTGTCCTGTGAGAGGCTACTACATCTGAGCCAAGCCATCCTCCAAAGAGCCACAGATGTAGCCATGACTCTTGATGACACATCATTAAAGTCCACAGCTGCATGAAACTGAACCTTAGATTCCTCAATCCCATCTGCAGCCACCACCTCCAGCTCCTTGGCTAGCTGGGGGAAGGTCTGTTTAGCCAGTGCCAGTACAGTGTCCCACCTGGACTTCTGGTACCTGGCTCTATAGGCCATGTAATTTGCCTGTCTGAGTCCCAGAGAAGATGCCATGTACTGCTTCTTTGCCATGGCATCAATTTTCCTGGAGTCCTTGTCAGGGGGGTGTGAAGCCAAGGGAATGTTTGCCTTGTCACAGGCAGCAGCCTGCACTACCCCAACATGGCTGCATTGTTGATATAAGAACTCCATGTCTGAGCCTGAAAGTGTATACCTCTTGTCCATTCTTCTATCCACAGGAGGTATAGTGTTAGGGAGACTTTAAGATTTTTTGTGTCGGTTTCCCTAAAGATTTATGGAGAGGAATAGACAGTCTCCTGGACTCTGGGATGTCCATCATCTCTACATAATCAGGCTCCTCTTGATCTTCCACAGCCTCCTCCATAGGAAGCTGGAGGGTTTCAGCCACCTTTCTATAAAACATAAAGTGAGAAGGGGAGTCAGAAAGCCTAGGAGGGGAAACACCTGAAGGTCTGTCTGGGGAGATGTCCGGTTCCACAGGCACATCCAGACCTTCACTTACATCATCGTCCTCAAATTCCCCTTCCTCTTCAAATTCCGGTTCACTCAAATATTTAAAGGTATACACTTGAACTGGGGGAACCAACTGAACCGAACCCCTGTCAGAAGGGGCCGAATCGGTCAGAACCGGACGGAGCGATTCCACAATCTGAATCACCCTGGCTATCTCTTCGGCAGTCGGAACATGAACCTCTGGATCCGAACCGGTCGATTTATCTTTGCGTTTTCTTTTTGTCAGAACTGATCCCTCGGAATCGGCTCTCCTTTTGCCTGAAGAAGTATCGCCCTGGTCAGAGGGCACTCCTTCTGGTTCGGTCGGAACCAAACCGGGCTGGCCATCTGGGTCAACGGACTTCTCAACCTCCTTTTCCCTCAGTCTACCTAATCTCTTCTCAAAGGTAGATTTGGGAACGTTTTTACATGTTTGGTAGTCTGAATCAAGGTGGTCAAACCCCAGACAATAAACACAGGTGGTGTGGGGATCGGCCTTGGCAAAGACCTCCCCACACTCACTGCAGTGTTGAAACCCAGTAAGCCCATTTTTTTTCTTGGGTTTCTCAGACATGGCCAACCTAACCAAACTTACCCTTTTTTCGGCAACCACCAGGCAAGACTCCCTTATTGGTTCCTAACCGTGTCACGAGTATTGGAAAAAAACGGTTCAAAACATATTTTTTTAGAACCGATAAGAACCGGTAACCACACACTAAATATGCAAACAAATTTCACTAACAAATGGCCGGTTCAGCCGAACCGAGCCGCACTTTTACAAGTTCCACACAGAAAAACAGAACAAATCCTATCTAGTACTCACGGCACCACAGACAGAGACTGAACCGACTATGCGGATACTTTTTTTCAGTTTAAAAACCAACGAAAACTGAAAACTTTAACCGACTTTCGAACCGAGCTGAAGGAGAAATCTCCGGAGTGACCGTTCAGTGAGGTGGAGTAAAGAATCTGATGGTTTAAGTTCAAAACGCTCCAGACCGAGACTTCAACCGAGCTCGAGCTCAGCATTCTATGCCCTGCATAGAAAGTTAACTCTTTGTTCTCCGGGGCAGTTCAAAGGTTGGGAATCACTGCAATTGTCAGAATACAGCAAGACTTTATGTTGTTTGAATCTGACAATTAGCTTTCATAGGGAAACAGACAGAGACAGCAACCGAGCTCGAGCTCAGCATTCTATGCTCTGCATAGAAAGGTTAACCCTTTCTTCTCTGGGGCAGTTTAAAGGCTGGGGCTAACTGCACTTGTCAGAATACAGCAAGACTTCAAGTTGTTTGAAAAGAGGGGAAGCTCTCCTAGTGTATTCACTGTTGGTAGTAAGCCTGCATTATTATTTGATTGTAATAAATTACATTTATTACACATGCACTACTTGTCTGTTGTCTCCTCCTTTGTGCCGTTCCAACAAGAACCTGAGAAAGGTAATTTTATTAACCAGTTACAGGGCATAAAAATGGAAATTACGTACCTACCGTAATTCTTGATCTTCTTGGACGAAGTCTCCGCCAGTCATTCACACTAATGGGATCTATGCCAGAGGTGCTAGGACCCAGCCGGAGCAAACTTTTCAAGAGGGTCTGTACCAGAGATGGAGCCACGAGGAAGCATCACTGTGAGCCATGGCTTGTGCAGTAAAGACTACCTCAGCGTCAAACCTCCAACCACCTCAGTACCTTTTTTTCCGAGGAGGTGCAGTGCAACTAACCTAGAGGTCTAACCTAACAAAATCGAACATAAGATAGTCCGAATGACCTGTGTAAGAAGGGTCAAAAATAGAGTCTTCACAGCCCAGCCATTGAGGGAGTGATGATCAAAAACAGAGAAATGAGCTTGGGGGGTGGCAGGTGGGCATGTGAATGAGTGGTGGAGACTTCATCCAAGAAGATCAAGAATTACGGTAGGTACGTAATTTCCATATCTTCCTGGACATAAAGTCTCCATCACTCATTCACACTAATAGGAGAGTACCAAGCTAAGGAACCCCCGAGACGGGTGGCAGAAGAAACCAAGAGCTCACATACTTAGGACAGAAGTGCGTTAAAAATAGTCCTACCAAATGACAGATGTCGTCTGGCATAGACATCCAAAGCATAGTGCTTAATGAAGGTATGCACTGAGCTCCATGTAGCCGCATTGCAAATATCTGCAATGGGCATGTTGTGGATTTCTGCCAGAGATGCCGTGACTGCTCTATAGAGTGAGCGTACACTCTGCCTTCTAGCTTAACCTGTGCCGTAGAATAGCAGTAGTGGAGGCATGCTACCAGCCACGCTGAAATGCACCTAATAGTGACAGGCTGACACAGCTGGGTCTCGCTGAAGGAAACAAACAGTTGTTGAGCCTTGCAAATTTCTTTTGTTCTATCCAGATAGAATTGCAGTGCTCTCTTAGCATCCAAAGAATGAAGGGTACGTTCCTGTTCATTCTGAAAGTTAGCAAAGTAGGTAGGTAGGTAGGACTAAAGGTTGGTTTAGATGAAATTCTAAGACAACCTTAGGAAGAAACTAAGGGTGAGTCCTAATAGCTACTTTGTCCTTGTGAAATACAGTGTACGGGGGGTCTGTGACCAGAGCACATATTTCAGAAACTCTACAGGCCGAAGTGATGGCCACCAGGAAGGCCGTTTTCCAAGTGAGGAAATGGAAATTACGTACCTACCGTAATTCTTGATCTTCTTGGACGAAGTCTCCACCACTCATTCACACTAATGGGATCTATGCCGGAGGAACTAGGACCCAGCGGGAGCAAACTTTTTGCAGGAGGGCCAGTGCCAGAGATGGAGCCATGAGGAGCGGCGCCGCAAGCCCCTGCTTGTGCTGCAATGACTGTCTCGGAGTCGACCCTCCAACCGCCTCAGTACCTTTTTTTCCGAAGAGTTGCAGCGTAACTAACTTAGAAGGATAGCCTAACCATAAACCAGACATAAGATAGTCCAAAAAAAACCCTATAAGAAGGGTCAAGAAAGAAGTCTTCACAGCGTAAGATTGAGGGAGTGAAGACCAAAAACAGAGGTGAGCTCAGGGGATGGTGGGTGGGCGTGTGAATGAGTGGTGGAGACTTCGTCCAAGAAGATCAAGAATTACAGTAGGTACGTAATTTCCATATCTTCCTGGACATAAAGTCTCCACCACTCATTCATGCCAATGGGAGAGTAGCAAGCTAATAATCCCCCGAGAGGGTGGCAGGAGAGACCAAGAGCTCACAAATTTAGAACAGAAGTCCATTAAGGATGGTTCTGTCAAACGAAGTATGTCGTCTGGCATGGACATCCAGGGCATAGCTTGACGAAAGTATGCACCGAGCTACAGGTAGCCTCACTGCAAATATCTGCAATGGACACATTGTGGATTTCTGCCAGGGATGCCGTGACCGCTCTGGTAGAGTGTGCATACACTCTGCCTTCTAGCTTAACCTGCGCTATGGAATAACAGTGACGAAGGCATGCAACCGGCCATGCAGAAATGCATCTGATAGTGACAGGTTGCCCAGCCGGGTCTCGCTGAAGGAAACAAACAGTTGTTGAGCTTTGCAGAATTCTTTTGTTCTATCTAAATAGAAACGCAAAGCCCATTTGACATCCAGAGAATGAAGAGAATGCTCCCCTTCATTTTGGAAGTTCGCAAAGTAAGTAGGAAGGACCAAAGGTTGGTTTAGAAGGAATTCTGAAGCAACCTTAGGGAGAAACTTAGAATGGGTCCTAAGAACTACTTTGTCTTTATGAAACACAGTATACGGAGGGTCTGTGATCAATGCATGTATCTCAAAGACCCTGCGGGCTGAGGCAATGGCCACTAGGAAGTCCGTTTTCCAAGTGAGAAATTTCAGCTCACAGGTAGCTAGAGGCTCGAAAGGTTTTTGAGTGAGCATGTCTAGTACAAGATTAATGTCCCAAGCTGTGACTGGACATCTGATAGGAGGTCTGGTATGCAGAATTCCTTTAAGAAGCCTCTTAACTGAGCCAGTGACAAGGAAAGTACTGGCTCATGATAAGCTGAAATGGCACAAAGGTGAACCCTGACTGTAGAGTATTGGAGACCTGAATTTGAGAGGTCTAAGAGATACTCTAGAGCTTTATTTGGTGGGCAGGAAAAAGGATTCAAAGAGGATTTTGCACACCAGAGTGAAAAATGCTTCCATTTGGCTGTGTAAATTTTCCTAGTGGCTGATTTGTGTGCAGCCAGAAGAATATCTGAAACTCCACGAGAGACATTGAACCTGTTCACTTCTATCTCTTCAGAAGCCATGCATGAAGGAGAAGCGATCTCAGATTGGGATGGATCACAGGTCCCTGAATCAGAAGGTTCGTCTGAAGGGGAAGCGTTTTCGGAGGGGTTTTCGACATACTGTTGAGTAACGGAAACCATATTTGTCCAGGCCAGAAGGGAGCAATGAGGATCATTTTGTTCCCCTGGGACTCGAACTTGAGAAGCACCCTCTGAATTAGAGGTAGAGGCGGAATGGCGTATAGATAGAGTTTTGTCCACCGCAGCCTGAATGCATCCTGACAGAAAATGCCAGCCCCTGGATTTCTGGAGCAGAAGAGAGGCAGTTTTGCATTGAGTGGGGATGCAAAAAAGTCCAGGTCTGGAGTTTCCCACTCTGCGAATAGTGACTGGACTACGGTTGAGTCGAGAGACCATTCGTGAGGATCTGTCTGTGTTCTGCTGAGACGGTCTGCCAGTTCGTTCTGCATTCCCGGCAGGTAGACTGCTTGAATTAGAGCCTTGTGCTCTAAGCACCATTTCCACACTCTCATTGCTTCCCTGCATAAGGAGTAAGAGTGAGCACTACCCTGCTTGTTGAAGTAATACATAACTGCTTTGTTGTCCATTTGAAGGAGAATGTTCTTGTGACAGAGAATGTCCTTCAAAGCCTGGACTGCATAAAGGACAGCACTCATTTCTAGGACATTTATGTGAAGCTGGGACTCCTCCTGAGTCCACGTAACTTGGGTGTGGAGAGTCTGACAGTGAGCTCCCCACCCCATCAGGGACACGTCTGTGGTAATGGAAATCGGATGAACCAGAGGAACAAAGGGATACCCAAAGGGATATCCTTCCAGAAGACTGTCCTCTTGCAACCACCAGATGAGTGACTTCTGCAGAGGTTCTGTCACCTTGATGAGAAAGGACTGAGGGTGAGTGGTTGGGGACCACTGAGTACTGAGCATGCATTGAGAGGTTCTCATGTGCAGGCTTGCTAGCGGTACAGTGAACACCGAGGATGCCATGAGACCTAGCATCCGTTGCACTGAGATAGCTCGAACTGAGCTGTTCTCTCTAATGTATCAGGCCATTTGCAGGATATTGCTTCTTCTGTCCTCTGGCAGAAAAGCTTTCGCACAGGAGGTGTCCAGAAGAGTTCCTATGAAAAGGAGCCTCTGGGAGGGCTGCAGCTGTGATGTCTTGAGATTTAGCAGGACTCCCATGGATGTGAGAAAGTCTGAGGCCATGGCAACAGCCTCAAGAGTTCCCTGCCTGGAAGATTTGCTAAAAGCCAGTTGTCCAGATATGGGAACACTTGAATTCTGATTTTTCTGAGATGCGCTGCGAGTTTTGCACAACACTTTGTAAAAACTCACGGCACCGAGGACAGCCCAAAGGGCAGGACTCTGAACTGATAATGCTGGCCCAAAGCCACGAACCTTAGGTATTTGTGATGCTTTGGGTGAATAGGAATATGTTGGTAAGCATCCTGCATGTCCTGGGAGGCTAACGAGTCATGTTGATGAAGCAAAGGTAACAGGGTTCCTAGTGATATCATTTTGAATTTCTCTTTGGGAAGAAATTTGTTTAATTTTCTGAGGTCCAAAATGGGGTGCATGCCCCTGGTTTTCTTTGGAACCAGAAAGTAATGGGAGTAGAACCCTGTGTTCTGTTGATCCAGCAGAACTACTTCCACTGCCCTGTTGTTCAGAAGGCCTTGTATCTTGGAAGTGAGAAGTTCTGACTAAAGTACTGACAGCCTGGGCTGTCGTTTGGGAGAGCCATCCGAAGGGGTCTCTGAAAGATTGAGGGAATACCCCTCGTGGATTATCCGGAGGACCCATTTGTCGGAAGTTATGGACTTCCACCTGTTGTAGAATTGAGTCAGATGACATCCCACCACTGAGGAAAAGTCCCCCTCGGGCAACTGAGGTGGGACTTGGGCCAGCAACTCAGAAGGCAGCACTGGGTGCTTTGGGTCCTTGCGCCTTCTGTTGCATTTTCTTTTAGGCTGAGGGGCTTGGTTTTTATTAAAACCTCCCCTGCTTTTGCCTTGAAAGGACTGATGGTTATGAAACTGACATTTGTTAACACCCCCTCGAGATGGGGAGAGAGGAGATTGAGCCAATTTAATGGCTGACCTAGTCTTTTGTGTGGCCTCTAGAGCCTGTTCTACTTGAGGGCCGAAGAGGTACATACCATTGAAAGGCAACACCATGACCTGTTGCTAGGCATCTTTCATAAAATCTGAAGTGCACAGCTAAGAATGGCGGTGGGTACAAATGCCCGCCGCCGCCACTCAGGAAGCAGTGTCGAAGGTGTCCATAGCTGCTTTAACCTGCTGGTTGTTGGACTCGATATCCCTGGTTATGGCTTAAAGAAGCTTTAAATTAGTGTCCAACTCCGGTAGAGCTTCAACCATTTGTTTGAGAGAATGCCAAAGAATATACTTATATTGAGAGAAATAGCCCTGGTAGCTGGCGAGACACATACCCAGGGTGGATGCAGCAAAAACTGTCTTACCTAAAGTATCTATCTTATGAGATTCTTTGTTTATAGGTCGAGCTGTAGTAGTCTGAGGAAGGATGACCTTTTCATTCTCTGCCAGGACTACAATAGGATCCTCAAAGGCTTGGGAGGCCAAAATAGGTCGATCCTTGGGAGCAGCATACTTCCTATCTATGGACTTAGCCACAGAAGGAATGAGAGCAGTATTGTACCATACCATTTGAGAAAGCATCTCAAAGGAAGATTGTACCAGGGGAGTTAAATCCATAGGGATTTCCAGAACATGAAGGCATTGGAGTCTTAAGAGCTTCCCAGGATCGATATCCATAGTCCAGAGAGAATTCAAATTTTTCAGCAGAGACTTAAATGACAGGTCCTCGACCACAGGCTTTGCAAGAGGATTAGGTCCTGCTCCTTCCACATCATCACTCAGTCTAAGATCTGGGTCAGGCTCAATAACATCTCCCAACAATCCAGGAGGGACTGCATGGACAGGACAGGAATAAAATTCATCAGGAAAAGAGGAAGGAAAAGAATTCAGAGAGGAGAATCCCTGAAGCTTGGCAGATGAAAAGCCAGGCTTCGGCACTGAAGAGCATGGCACTGAAAGGTCATAGGGTGCCGACAAAGCAGATGGCACCGACGAGGAACACAGTGCCGAAAAGCCACACGGTGCCGAGAAACTCAATAGCGCCAAAAAGCCGCATGGTGCCGAGAATGGTGCTGACAGGCGCATCAGTGCCGAGGACAGCACCGGCAGGCTCATTGATGCTGTAAACAGCGTCGAGCAACCCACCAACGTTGACAGTGCCAAAACCAATCCAGGACCCCGAAAGTTAGGATTTGAGGGAAAGGAAGGAAAAGAGTACCAGGAGATAGAGGCATCGGTGTGGCCCCCTGCGCCGCAGCCATGTGAGGGGGGAAAACACGTGAGCGCAGAGTCAATGGCACCGAAGAGGGTGCTGCATGGCTAGGGAGGCACAATCACCCTGCCCAATCCCCCGAAGAGCCAGAAGGCCCTGGAGTGACCGGGCCAGGCAGCTGAACCAACCTCCGAGCCCATTGCTCCATCAGCGCCGGCACACTGATGAAACTGCTCATCGGAAGCCCTACCAGGAGGCGGGGAAGGGCTCCGATGTTGAAGAGGTCGGTGACCAGAACGAGGAACCAGTGACTCCAAATGAGGAGACCGGCAATATACCCCAATAACCGACCGTCGACATGCAGACATATCAGAGGGTGACCTCGAGTGATGCCTTCTCTTTTCTGACCTACGGGTTGAAGAAGAGCTCGAGGCCAAACGGTGCCAAGAATGCGACCGTTTTCTTTTATGCTTCCGGTGGGGGACCGCCCATCCCCTCAGGCATTGGACCATCTGTTGTCAGACCACTCCCCGGAGAAAGCAGCGGACCGGACCCAGCCCGGCTGACTGAACAGCTTTCATACGAAGTCTCCCTACCGTCACCTGACCCACTCATGGTCGACTCTGTCAAAGTAGGCTGAGATTTCTTTCCTTGGTAAGAATAAATTTATCGTAAGCGGTACTTTATTGAAGAAATGCTACAAAATAATAAACTGAAAACTATGCTGCTAGTTTGAAGTTTGACTCCCAGTGGGCGAGTGACATCATCACTGAAGTGCAGTCGATGGCAGGAAAAAAGGAACTGAGGCGGTTGGAGGGTCGACGCCAAGATAGTCACTGCCACACGAGCAGAGGCTCGTGGCACCACTCCTTGTGGCTCCATCTCTGGCGCCAGCCCTCCTGCAAAAAGTTTGCTCCCGCTGGGTCCTAGCACCTCCGGTGTAGATCCCATTAGTAGGAATGAGTGGTGGAGACTTTATGTCCAGGAAGATCTTCAACTCGCAGGTAGCTAGAGGCTCAAAAAGTTTCCGAGTGAGCATGTCTAGTACAAGGTTAATGTCCCAGGCTGTGACTGGATGTCTGATAGGAGGTCTGGTATGCAGGATACCCTTAAGAAATCTCTTAGCTACAGGTAACTGAGCCAGAAACAAGGAATGTACCAGCTCATGATAAGCTGAAATGGCACAGAGATGAACTTTGACAGTAGAGTACTGCAGATCTGAATTTGGGAGGTCTAAAAGGTACTCCAAGGCTTTATTTGGTGGGCAGGAGAAAGGGTTCGAAGAGGATTTTGCACACCAGAGAGAGAAACGCTTCCATTTGGCTTTGTAGGTCTTTCTAGCGGCTGGTTTATGCGCAGCCAAGAGAAATGGAAATTACGTACCTACCGTAATTCTTGATCTTCTTGGATGAGTCTCCACCACTCATTCACACTAATGGGATCTACTTCGGGGGCACTAAGACCCAGCGGGAGCAAACTTTTTTTTGCTACAGGGTCGGCGCCAGAGATAGAGCCATGAGGAGCAGCATTGTGAGCCCCAGCTAGTGCGGTAATGATTATCTTGGCGTCGACCCTCCAACCGCCTCAGTACCTTTTTTTCTGAGGAGATGCAGCATAACTAACCTAGAAGGATAGCCTAACCAAAAACCAGACATAAGACAGTCTGGATGACCCGTATATGAAGGGTCAACAAGGAAGTCCTCACAGCCTAAAGATTGAGGGAGTGAAGACCAACAACAGAGGTCAGCTCGGGGAATGGTGGGTGGGCATGTGAATGAGTGGTGGCGACTCATCCAAGAAGATCAAGAATTACAGTAGGTACGTAATTTCCATATCTTCCTGGACATAAAGTCTCCACCACTCATTCACAATAATGGGAGAGTACCGAGCTAATAATTCCCAGAGAGGGTGGCAGGAGAGACCAAGCGCTCACAGTTTTAGGACAGGAGTCCATTAAGGATGGTTCTTCCAAAAGAAAGATGTCATCTGGCATGGACATCCAGGGCATAGTGTTTGACAAAAGTATGCACTGAGCTACAGGTGGCCGCATTGCAAATATCCGCAATGGGCACGTTGCGGATTTCCGCTTGGGATGCTGCAACCGCTCTAGTAGAGTGAGTGTACACTCTGCCCTCCAGCTTAACCTGTGCCATGGAATAACAGTGGTGAAGGCATGCCACCAGCCATGCAGAAATACATCTGATAGTGACAGGATGACCCAGCCGGGTCTCACTGAAGGAAACAAACAGTTGTTGAGCTTTACGAAAGTCTTTTGTTCTGTCTAGATAGAAATGCAAAGCTCTTTTGACATCCAAGGAATGAAGAAAATGCTCTCCTTCATTTTGGAAGTTCGCAAAGTAAGATGGAAGGACCAGAGGTTGGTTTAGATGGAATTCTGAAATAACCTTAGGGAGAAACTTAGGATGGGTCCCAAAAACTACTTTGTCTTTATGAAACACAGTATACGGAGGGTCTGTGACCAAGGCATGTATCTCAGAGACTCTGTGGGCTGAGATAATGGCCACTAGGAAGGCCGTCTTCCAAAAGAGAAATTTTAACTCACAGTTAGCTAGAGGCTAGAAAGGTTTTCGAGTGAACATGTCTAGCACCAGATTAATGTCCCAGGCTGCGACTGGATGTCTTATAGGAGGTCTGGTATGCAGAATTCCCTTAAGAAACCTCTTAACCACAGGTAACTGAGCCAGTGACAAGGAAAGTACTAGCTCATGATAAACTGAAATGGCACAAAGGTGAACCTTAACTGTAGAGTATTGCAGACCTGAATTTGAGAGGTCTAAAAGGTACTCAAGAACTTTATCTGGTGGGCAGAAAAAAGGATTCAAAGAGGATTTTGCACACCAGAGCGAGAAATGCTTCCATTTGGCTGTGTAAGTTTTCCTAGTGGCTGGCTTGCGCACAGCCAGAAGAATATCTGAAACCCTGCGAGAGACATTGAACCTGTTCACTTCTATCTCTTCAGGAGCCAAGTGTGAAGGTAAAGCGACCTCAGACTGAGATGGACCACAGGCTCCTGAGTCAGAAGGTTCGTCTGAAGGGGAAGCAGTTTCAGAGGAGTTTCTGACATACTGTTGAGTAGTGGAAACCATATCTGTCAGGGACAGAAGGGAGCAATGAGGATCATTTTGTCCCCCTGGGACTCGAACTTGAGAAGTATTCTCTGAATAAGAGGAAGAGGCGGAATGACGTATAGAAAGAGTTTTGTCCACCGCAGCCTGAATGCATCCTGACAGAAAATGCCAGCCCCTGGATTTCTGGAGCAGAAGAGAGGCAGTTTTGTGTTGAGTGGGGATACAAAAAGGTCCAGGTCTGGAGTTCCCCACTCTTTGAAGAGTGAGTAAGTTAGTGATGGCTGAGTCGAGAGACCACTCATGAGGATCTGTCTCCGTTCTGCTGAGATGGTCTGCCAGTTCGTTTTGCACAACTGGTAGGTAAACCGAATGGCACCATTCCCACACTTTCGTAGCTTCCCTGCATAATGGATAAGAGTGTGCACCGCCCTGCTTATTGATGTAATACATCACTGCCTTGTTGTACATTTGAAGGAGAATGTTCTTGTGACAGAGTATGTCCTTCAAGGCCAGGACTGCAACAAGGACGGCTCTCATTTCCAGGATGTTTATGTGAAGCTGGGACTCATCCTGAATCCACGTACCTTGGGTGTGGAGATTCTAGCAATGAGCTCCCTACCCCATCAGAGATGCTTCGGTGGTAATGGAGATCTGATGATCCAGAGGAGCAAAGGGATACCCTTCCAGAAGGTTGTCCTCCTGTGACCACCAGGTGAGTGACCTCTTTAAAGGTTCTGTCACCTTGATGGGAAAGGACTGAGGGTGAGTGGTTGAGGACCACTGAATGCTGAGCATCCAGTGAGAGGTTCTCATGTGGAGATGTGCTAGGGGTACAGTGAACACTGAGGATGCCATGAGACCCAGCATCCGTTGCATTGAGATAGCTGGAACCGAGCTGTTTTCTCTGATGTATCAGGCCATCTGTAGGATATCACTCCTTCTGTCCTCTGGGAGAAAAACTTTCACACAAGAGGTATCCAGAAGAGTCCCTATGAAAAGAAGTTTCTGGGAGGGCTGCAACCAAGATTTGTTGTGATTTAGCAGGACTCCCATGGACTTGAGGAAGTCTGAAGCCTTGGCTATGGCATCTAGAATTCCCTGCCTGGAAGGGCTTGCTAGAAGCCAGTTGTCCAGATATGGAAACACTTGAATTCTGATTTTCCTGAGATGTGCTGCGAGAATTGCACAACACTTTGTAAAAACTTGCGGCGCCGAGGATAGCCCAAAGGGCAGGACTCTGAATTGATAATGTTGACCCAATGCCACAAACCTCAGGAATTTGTGGTGCTTTGGGTGTATAAGAATGTGTTGGTAGGCATCCTGCATGTCCAGGGAGGCTAGCCAATCGTGTTGATGAATCAAAAGTAGAAGGGTACCTAGAGATATCATCTTGAACTTTTCCTTGTGAAGGAATTTGTTTAACTTTCGGAGATCCACAATGGAGTGCATGCCTCCAGTTTTCTTCGGAACTAGAAACTAATGGGAGTAGAAACCTGTGTTTTGTTGGTCCGGCAGAATTACTTCTACTGCCCTGTTGTTCTGAAGGCCTTGCACCTCTGAAGCAAGAAGGTCTGACTGTACTGCCGACAGCCTGGACTGTCATTTGGGGGGATGATCCGGGGGGGGTTCTGAAAGACTGAGTGAATACCCTCGTGGATTATTTGGAGGACCCATTTGTCTGATGTTATAGTCTTCCACCGGTCATAGAACTGAGTCAGATGTCCCCTCACCGCTGAGGAAGAATCCCCCTCAGGCAGTTGAGGTGGGACCTGGGCCAAGAACTCAGAAGGTGGCACTCAGCACTTTGGGGCCTTGTGCCTTCTGCTGCATTTTTTCTTTTGTGGCTGCGGACTGTGGCTTTTGTTGAAGCCCCCCTTGCCTTTGCCCCGAAAGGACTGACGGTTGTGAAATTGATGCTTATTGGCACCCCCTCTAAGAGGGGACAGGTGCGGGTCAAGCTGTCTTAATGGCTGACCTAGTCTTCTGTGTGGCCTCCAGAGCTTGGTCCACCTGGGGTCTGAACAGATACATACCGTCGAAGGGTAAGGCCCGACCTGCTGCTGGTCATCATTCGTGAAGCCTGAAGTACGTAGCCAGGAGTGGCGATGGGTATAAATGCCCACCGCCACTGCTTAAGAAGCAGTATCGAAAGCGTCCATTGCAGCTTTAACCTGTTGGTTATTGGACTCGATGCCCCTGGTTATGGTGTGAAGTAGCTCTGAATAAGTTTCTGACTCAGGCAGAGCTTCTACCATTTGCTTGAGCGAATGCCAAAGGACATACTCATACTGAGAAAAATAGCCCTGGTAGCTGGCAATATGCATACCCAGGGTGGAGACAGCAAAGACTCTCTTACCTAAGGTGTCTATCTTACAAGATTCTTTATTGATAGGCAAGACTGTAGATGCCTGAGGGAGGATGGACTTGTCATTCTCTGCTAAGACTACAATGAGATCAGCAAAAGCTTGTGAGGCCAAAATGGGTCGATCCTTGGGAGCAGCATACTTCCTATCTATGAACTTAGCCACGGAAGGGATGACAGCAGGATTGTTCCATACCATCTGAGAAAGGGCCTCAAAAGATGGTTGTGCTGGAGGAGTTAAATCCATAGGGATCTCCAGGACATGTAGGTATTGGAGTCTTAAAAGCTTCCCAGGATCTATTTCTGTAGTCTGAAGAGAAAGAGTGGAATTCAAATTTTTCAGCAGAGACTTAAAGGAAAGGTCTTCGATCACAGGCTCTGCAGCAGGATTAATCCCCACTCCTTCAACATCATCATCCAGATGAAGATCTGGGTCAGGCTCAAAATCATCTTCTGATAGTCCAGGCAGGACTGTATGGACAGGAAAGGAGTGAAAATCAGAATGGAAATTAGAAGAGGAAAGAATCGTAGTCGAAAAGTTCTGGAAGCTGGATGGCACCACACCAAGCATCAGCGCTGATGAACATGACGCCAAACCCAAGGAAGTCGGCGCCATCAGAAACAGCCCAATGCACGGCACCGACAGAGCTCCTGGCACTGCAGATGGCACAGACAGAGCCCTCAGCACTGTGGAAGGTGCTGACAGAGCCCTCGGTGCCACGGACGGCACCGACAGAGCTCCCAGGACTGTGGACGGTGCCGACAGAGCCCTTGGATGGCACCAACAGAGCCCTCGGCACTGCAGATGGCTCTGAGAGTGTCCTAAGGTTCCAAAAACTATGATTTGAAGGAAAAGAAGGAAAATTAAAAGGAGATAGAGGGCATCGGTGGACCCCAATTACCCCACTTGAAAAACCATGTGAAACGCCCTGAAACAGTCGACTATTGCGGAAGAAGGCATGACTTGGAAGGTCCTTCTGCCCCACCCGGTCCCTTGAGTGGCCTGAAGGCCTCAGAGTGACTGGGCCAAGCAGCTGGACCAACCTCCAAGCCCATTGCTCCATAAGAGCAGCCCACTGGTGAAACTGCTCATCGGAGGCCAGTCCAATAGGCAGGGACAGGCTACGATGTTGAAGAGGTTGGGCACTAGAGCCAGAAACCAGTGACTTCAAGAGAGGAGGAGACTGGTGCCTAGCCCTAATGACTGACCGTCGACGCGCAGACTTACCAGAAGGTGACCTCGAGTGATGCCTTCTCTTTCTCGACTTGTGCACCAAAGAAGAACTAGAGGCTGAATGGTGCTGTGAATGGGACCATTTCCTTTTTATCCTTTCAGGGGAACCGCCCATCTCCCTGAGCAGTGGACCATCCATTGCCAGACCCACCCTCTGGGGAGGGCAGAGGACCGGACCCAGCCCGGCTGACTGAACAGCTTTCATACAAAGTCTCCCTACCATCACCTGACCCGCTCATGGTTGACTCCGTCAATGGAGGGCTGAAGACTTCTTTTATTAATCAATAAAATTAAATCTACTCAGTACTTTCGAAGATAATTGCAAAACAATAAACTGAAAACTATGTTGTTAGTTTGAAGTTTGACTACTGGTGGGCGAGCGTCGTCATCACTGAAGTGCACTCGATGGCAAGAAAAAAGAAACAAAGACAGTTGGAGGGTCAATGCTGAGGTATCCTTTATTGCATGAGCCACGGCTTGCAGTGCCACTTCCTCGCGGCTCCACCTCTGGTGCCGACCCTCTTGAAAAGTTTGCTCCCGCTGGGTCCTAGCACCTCTGGTGTAGACCCCATTAATGTGAATGAGTGGTGGAGACTTTATATCCACGAAGATCAGAGAGTGGTGGTAAACGATATACAGTCAGAAGAGATGCAAGTCACAAGTGGGGTACCTCAGGGATCAGTCCTGGGGCTAGAACTCTTCAATATCTTCATCAGTGACATTGCAGATGGACTGGAGGATAAGGTTTGCCTGTTTGCAGATGACACCAAGATCTGCAACAGAGTAGATGATCCAGATGGGGTGGGCAGAATGAGAAGAGATTTGGAAAAACTGGCAAAATGGTTGGAAGCATGGCAACTGGGGTTTAATGCAAAGAAGTGCAACAGAATGCACATAGGGAAGAAAAACCCTGAAGCTACCTATAGATTGGGAGAGGAGTTGCTGACAATCACAAGGGAAGAAAGAGACTTGGGCATCATCATCATCACAGATGACCTGAAATCAACCAAGCAGACTACTAAGGCAGCAGGTAAGGCTAGAGGGATGTTGGGGTGTATTACTAGGGGTATCACAAGTCGTAAGAGGGAAGTAACAATCCCTCTTTACAAGACACTGGTTAGGCCCCATCTGGGTAACTGTGTGCAGTACTGTAGGCCGCACCTGCACAAGGACATTAACAAAATGGAGGCAGTCCAGAGAAGGGCAATGAAAATAATGCAGGGACTGCATCAGAAAACACATGAGGACAGATTAACAGAGCTCAAAATATGTATACCCTAGAGCAAAGGAGGTAGACAGGTGATATAATCGAAACATTCAAACATCTTAAGGGCATTAACAAGGTGAAAGGGTCTAACATGTTTCAATATAAGAAAAATAGCAGGACAAGAGCACACAGCATGAGATTAGAGGGAGGCCGATTAAGGGGTAATGTGAGGAAGTCCTTTTCATAGAAAGGGTAGTGGATGCATGGAATGGCCTACCTCAGGAAGTGGTGGATATGAATACAGTGCAGGGCTTCAAACAGGCATGGGGTAGGCATAAGGGAACAATACAGATGAATATGACTAGATAGGCCATTGACAGAGTAAAGGCCTATGGCACATTCATAAGGTAGAAAAAAATGGGCAGACTGGATGGACCTTGCAGTCTTTACCTGCTGTCAACTTACATGTTTCTATGTTTCTGTATTTCTATATTTGCTGCTCGAAGTCATCTGAATGCTGATCCCACTCTACTCTGAGGTTCAACTGGAGTACTCTCATGTGGAGATGAGCCAAGGGCACTGTCACAATGGTGACTTCCATGTGACCTAGAAGTTGCAGTACCATTCTGACTGCAACCTGGCTTGCAGAGGTGATTTTCCAAGCCAACGCTCATAGGCAATCTGCCCTGTCTGAGGATAGAAAGGCTCTTCCCTGGACGGTGCCCAGGATGGCTCCTATGTATAGTAATCTGTGACTAGGCCACGGGGATGACTTGGGAAGATTCAAGGTGATTCCCAGGTCTTGAAACAGTTGGAAAGTACAGTCAAGTGTATGATAAAGCTGGTCTCTTGTGGAAGCTGTCAGGAGCCAGTGGTCGAGATATGGGTAGATGTAGTGTCTCTGTCACCTGAGAGATGCCACTACCACCACCAGGCACTTCATGAATACTCGAGGTGCCGAGGAAAGACCGAATGGCAGTGCTCAAAACTGGTAATACTCTCCCTGGAAGATAAAGTGAAGGTATTTTCTGTGGGACGGCAGGATTTTTATGTGCATATATTCATCCTGCATGTCCAGGAAGCAGAGCCAGTCCCCTTGGTGTAGCATGACCAGTAATCCAGGCAGTGCCACCATCCTGAACCTTTTGTATTCGATAAAAGTGTCCAGCTGACTGAGATCCAGGATGGGATGAAGGTCTTGTCTTTTTTGGCACTAAGAAGAAGCAGGAGTAGTAACCCCTTCCTCTTTGGCTTGATGAGACTGTCTGGATCACCTTTTTGTTCAGGAGAGCTTGAATTTCTGCCCGAATGAGGTCTGCGTGGGATGGGGAGCAATGAGCAGGAATTGGTGGGTTGTCTGGAGGAATGTGGGTGAACTCCAGAGCGTAACTCCTTTCTATAATTTGGAGTACCAACTGATCTACCATGATGTTGGACAAACCTGTCAGGTAAAGGGAGAACTGCCCTCCTACTGCCTCCCCTCATAGCTCCTTCAAAGGAGGTGGACAGGCAGGGAGTCATGCAGAGGTTGTTGGGGTGGGTAAGAAAGCTCTAGCATTTTTAGTGCTTTTTGGTCCCTCTGCCCCTGCTTGCTGAGAGGGAGCTTTTCCTTTGTATCCCCCTCTGTGCTGCTGCCTTTTTACTTGCTGGCCTTGTTGCTTGTAAGAGGGCCAACATCTGTATGGGTTTGGCTCTGACTTATACATCTTGTGGACGTCAGAAACTGCCTTCCCAGAGTTCTGCAACCTTGTGATCATTTTCTCTGCCTCCTGGTCAAAAAGTACTGGTCCCTTAAAAGAGACATCTAGGATAGCATCCTGCAAATCCTGCCAGAAGTCTGAGACCCTTAACCAGAAGTAGCGCCAAAGGCATATCCTCATGGTAGCTGCCCTTGCTGTAGTGTCCGCTGAATCATATGAGCAACTGAGGATGTGTTTACTGATGTCAGCACCAGAGTGAAAGATAGCTAAGAGCTCTGACTTACTAGGGGAGTCAGACTGTGACCTGGCCAGGTCCATTGCTTTGTTCTAGAGAGACTTCTGGTACATAACCATATGTGCCAGAAAATTTAGTGACCAAACCGTACAAGTGGCTGAAGAGTATACCTTACGGCCAAAGTGGTCCATCTTTTTGGACTCCTTATCCAGAGGTTGGGAGCTCATATGCTTGGGTTGCTGACTTCTTCCATGTGCAGCCATAAGGACCATAGAGTCTGCTTTCAGCTGATCGCTTAAATGTGGTTCTTCCCTTGGAGTCTTGTGTAAGTGGTCAGCTTTCATAGGGACTACTGAGGTTGTGGAAGGGTGCACTTCTAGGCTAGTTTGGTCACATCCTAGAAGGGCTCCACTAATGGAGGGATGATCAAAGGTTTTGGGTCACTGGCCCTTAAGAACTTTGTCAGATGGCATCTCTCAGGGTCTAATTCCTCTGTCTCCCACCAGTTAAGGAATTGTACATGCCTCATCTCATCTAGAAAAGTGGGGTCATCTGGAGGAGACCTTGGGAAATCCTTCCTTGGATCTGGAGATGGAAGAGACAAGTCACCCTCTGAAGAGACATATGAGGAAGAACCACTGCTAGACTCCTCTGAGGATGAGGACTGATGTCCACTAGAGAGACTTCAGCATCTAGAGGAGGACTGAGACAACAGGTGCTGATTGTGTCACCGTTGTTTGTGGGACCCCTGTCCCCTGACCCTGACATACATGACATGGCAGCTAAAGGTAAAATCCTGTTACTGAAGGATTTCAATATGCCAGATGTGGATTGGGCCACCCAGGTGGCTGCTTCAGCCAGAAGCACAGCCATCCCAGAATCCCTGCAGGGGGCTGAATTCAGGCAGCTGATGCATGAGCCAACCAGGGACAAACTAATTCTGGACCTGGCATGGACCAATGGGAACAGAGTTGAAGAAATACAGGTGGAAGGGCAGCTGGGGTCCAGTGACCACCACGTGGTGTGGTTCAGTATGGAGACATGGACTCATTTAAGCCACACAATAGCAAAAGTAATAGATTTCAGGAGGATGGATTTCACTGAAATGGGCAGATGTATACAATCAGTCCTGGGAAAGGAAGGAAGGGTAATAGAAGGGGTGGAGGAACAATGGGAGAAACTGAAAGGAGCCATAGTGGAGATAACAAACCAATGTGTTAGGATAGTGGCTAAAGAGAAAAGAAGAAGGAAACCACTATGATTCTGTAAAGAGGTGGGGGACAAAGTCAGGGCTAAATGGCTGAGTTTCAGGAAATATAAGGGAAGCCAAAGGGAGGAGGACAGGGAGGTGTACCTTGAATGTCTAAGGGAAGCAGGGAAGGCTGTTAGGAGGGCGAAAGTACAGACAGAAGAGGGTTTAGCATAGTCATTAAACAAAGGAGATAAGGCATTTTATAGGTACATCAGTGAAAGAAAAACACGGGGATTTTGAGGCTCAAAGGAGAGATGGGAGAGTGTAAGGAGGGGGGATCTGGACAAGGCAGAAATACTGAACAAATACTTCTGCACAGCATTCACTAAGGAGGGGAAGGGTCAAGGAACACAATTGGGTTGCAGAGGCAATTGGGGGGAGAAGTAGACACCAGTCCATTCACAGTGGAGATAGTTCTGGAAGAACTCACAAAGCTGAAGATGGATAAGGCCATGGGGCCAGACGGCATCCACCCGAGGATATTAAGGGAGCTGCAAAGGGAACTAGCAGTGCCTCCGATGGCCCTGTTCACAGACTCACTCAACATGGGTGTGGTTCCAGAGGACTGAAGGAGGGCACATGTAGTCTCACTGCACAAAAGCGGCAGTAGGGAGGAGGCAGGGAACTACAGGCCAGTCAGCCTCACCTCAGTGGTAGAAAAGATCATGGAGACACTGCTGAAAGAAAGGATAGTGGCACATCTGGAATCCAGCAGTGCTCAGGATCTGAGGCAACATGGATTCACAGCAGGAAGGTCATTTCAAATGAATCTAATAGATTTTTTTGATTGGGTGCCTAGGGAAGTAAATCGGAGAGGGGCGGTAGATGTCTCCTACCTAGATTTCAGCAAAGCTTTCGACAATGTCCCACACAGAAGGCTGATTAACAAAATGGGTAGTGTGGGCATGGGAGACAAGGTAGCGAACTGGGCTAAGAACTGGTTAACAGACAGAAGACAGAGGGTGGTGGTAAATAGGGTACAATCTGAGGAGAAGGGGTGGCCAGCGGGGTACCACAAGGATCAATACTAGGACCAGTCCTGTTCAATGTCTTCATTAGTGATATTGCAGAGAGGCTGGAAGGAAAGGTCTGCCTGTCTGCAGATGACACCAAGATCTACAACAGGGTGGATACTCCAGAAGGGGTGCAGAAAATGAAGAGTGATCTGGATAAGCTTGAAAGATGGTTGGAGATGTGGCAACTGAGGTTCAATGCAAAGGAGTGCAAAATAATGCACCTGGGCAGAGGGAACCCTGGGGAGAGCTACAGGTGGGGGGTGGAGCTGACTGTCACCAAAGAGGGAAGGGACCTAGGGGTTATCATCTCTGATGACCTTAAGGGTTCAAAGCAGTGCACGAAGGTGGCAGAGAGGGCCAGTGGTATGCTGGGGTGCACAGGCAGGAATATCACTAGCAGAAGGCAGGAGGTGGTGATGCCATTGTATAAAACATTGGTAAGGCCTCACCTGGAGTACTGCATGTAGTTCTGGAGGCCACATCTGCACAAGGACATAGATAAGATGGAGACTATCCAGAGAAGGGCAACAAAGATGGTGCAGGGCTTGCACCACAAAACATATCAGGAGAGACTAAAGGACCTCAGTATGTACTCACTGAAGGAGAGAAGAGAGTGGGGGGACATGATTGAAACTTTCTAGTACCTCAAGGGCATAAACAAGGTGCTGGTGGGGGACCTTTTCCAATGTAGAAAAAGTACTAGAACATTATTTCACAATATGAAACTGGAAGGGAGGCAATATAGTGCAGTGGTTTAAGGCTCTGAGCTGCAAATCTGGAGACCTGGGTTTGAATCCCACCCCCACTTGCATACTGTGTGACCCTGAGCAAGTCACTTAACTTCCCTGTGCTCCTAGGTCACACCTGTAAACAAACTTTCAGCTTATTGTGCCACTCCTGGTTAAACAATTGGAAGGGGGTAGATTAAGAGGTAATGTGAGGAAGTTTTTCTACAAAGAAAGGGCAGTTGATGCTTGGAATAGTCTGCCACAGGAGGTAGTGGAGGCAAGCACAGTGGAGGAGTTTAAGCATGCCTGGGACAAGCACAATGGAAGCTTGAGAGGAGAGGGAGTGATGAAAAGCCATTGATTACATAGGGTCAGTGGCCACATACAATGTATAGGGCCTATTGGTAGACTGGATGGGCCAAGCGGTCCTTATCTGGCAACAGTTTCTATGTTTCTATGTTTCTGTGGCACTTAGAGTCGGGCAAGCTGGTATCAGAGGTGGCGAAGACGTTATGTGAGGAGGGGGGGTTAGGTTGCCTAGGCGGAGCTGGTGTGAGATCGTCTCCAGTGGTCTGGGTAACAGATCCCCCTTGATTGTGTTCCACCAGCTGGTACATAGGGCATCAACCTCAGTCAGAGGTACCATAGGGGCGGTCAGCAGTTCAGGCTTTGGGGTAGGAGTGCCCCAGGGGCCTGGCTCCGGGCCCTTCAGTTTAGTTCCCCTATCATCAGGCCTGACGGCTCCGTTGTCTTGTGCGTCAGGTCTGGCAGTGTCTCGTCCCCCAGCGTCAGGTGCGTTGGCATCCATTCATCAGGCTCCCATGGTGAAGGTGGCAATGGAGTGTGTGGCACTGTGTCCTTAGGCTCTGTAGAGCCTGGTGTCAGGCCTTCTATCATCCGCTCCGAGGACGGAGACTTTTTGGATCCCTGCAGTTCAGGTGATGGCTTAGAGGGTGTCATCTGATCCGGCTCCATGGAAGTGGAGTCAGAGGGACTTGTGGTCTGTTCTCGGTCTGGAGCCCTGGCCAATGATGGTTTGGAAGGTGAGCATGGCTTCTTGTGACGTTCATGTTCCTGATGCCTCTTGGTGTCATCGGATCCTGTCGTCTTGTCTAACGATCCTGAAGGAACAGTCTTGTGGATGGTAGGCACTGATCTGCCACCTGATGAACAGTGGGCTGATCCTTCTGGCTGAGACCCAATAGAGTGTTTGTGGGGCCTGACAGCCAGGAAAATGTGGGCTTTAGAAGGCCCTAGCCTGGAAGACCCCCCACCGGATGTCTGGATAGAGGTGGAAGGCTTCCTCAACGGTAACCCAGGAAGAGCAAGGGAAATCGAAGGGACTGAGCCCGACCTCACGCCGGAAGTGGAACTTGTGAGGAGACCTGATCAGGATTTTGACCTGGATCTGACCTTGTCTAGGTGATGGTGCTTCCCGCTGCATTTCTTCTCTCAAGGGGAGATGCCCCTGGCCAAAGCAGAAGACGAGATGTGCCCTGAGTGGGTCTTCTACATGGCAGCCACTTGTTACATGGCTACTAGGAGGCAGGCTTTCAAGGTCTTCAGGTGGCAGATGCGGGTCCTCCTATTAAAGCTGAGGCAATGCAGGCAGGCGTCCGGCTTGTGGTTGGAGCCAAGGCACAGAAGGCAAACTGAATATCTGCCTTTCACCAGGATCTGCTTGCCGCACACACACTTCAATTTCCGCCACTCTGTAGATGAAGTTGGCTGGGTAGACATGCACAATGAAGTCAGAAAACAATGATAAATGGTAACTGTATGAAGCGTGAAAAAAATGGCGGTTGACTGTTAGGAGGCGTCCGTGGAGCCAAGATGCATGGGTTGACGATGGTAAAAAAAACCTGAGGTGGTGCCGGGGGACCGCCCCTTTATATCACTGGGTGACGTCAGGGGTGGGGCCGACATCAAGGGCAGTCCCCTGCCTTGGACTGCTAGCTAGAAATTTTTCCGTGGTGTCCTGGTGCCTGCCGTCATAGTTCTGATGGTTACTGTCTGCTGCAAGAGCTCTCTCTCAAAGTTAGATCTGAGAATTAGTGGACCTTACCCGGTTTTGTATGGTCTAGATAGTAGCTCAGCACTCTTGTAACATCCAAACTGTGGAGCTTTTGCTCTCCTGGACTGAATTTTGTTGTAAAGAACACTGGGAGTGCAATAGACTGGTTCAGATGAAATTCAGACACCACTTTAGGGAGGAATTTTCTGTTAATTCTTAGGACTACTTTGTCCCTGTGGAAAATGATATAGTTAGGGCCCATGTAGAGGGCTTGCAGCTCACTCACCCTTCTGGCAAAGTTTACAGCTACCAGGAAAACTGCTTTCTAGGTGACATACTTCAATACAACAGTTGCTAAAGGCTCGAAAGAAGCCTCTATGAGCTGAGCAATGCATAGATTCAGGTCCCATGGTGGTACAGGATCCCTTTCTGGAGGGTACAGGTGAATAAGGCCTTTAGAGAACTTTTTAAAAATGGGCTGTGAGGCCACTGACCTGTCTTTGCCAGCTGAAGCAAGTGCCAACACTGCTGCCAAATGCATTTTCAGGGTTGAAGGCCTGAGACTCAGGGACTGTAGATGAACTAAGAAGTCCAAGATTGCAGGAAGATCTATCTGAAATGGGCTGAGCTGCCTAGAGACGCACCACAGGGAAAATCTTTTCCGCTTTGAAGCATAGGTTTTCCTGGTTACTGGCTTTCTGGAAACCTTAAGCACTTCCAAAACCTTCTCAGAGAGGTTTAGTTCAGAAAACTCTAGCTCTTCAAGTACCATGGCTTGGATGCAGGGTTCTCAGGTCTGGAAATGTTATCCTGCCCTGGGACAAGGTCAGAAGATTGTACCTCAGGGGGAAGATGATAGGGTGTTTGACGTACAGGGACATGAGAAGTGAGTACCAAGTCTGCCTGGCCCAGTCTGGAGTTATTAAGATCATCGTTGCAGGCTCCCTCCTCAGTTTGAGCAGCACCCTCAGTAAGAGAGGGAATGCATAAAGAAACTTTCCTACCCAACTGAGGATTAGGGCATCCTCTGGAACTGTCTTCACTGAGGGGGGCCTGCAGCAGAACAAGGGGAGCTGGTAGTTTTCTCAGGATGCAAACAGGTCTATATCTAGTGTACCTCACCTTCAGAACACTACAGCCAGCATCTGCTCATTCAGGGTCCATTCATGGTATTCCTGGCTGATTCTGTTCAGGGAATCTGTCAAGATGTTGTCTTTCCCTGGCAGGTGTATTGCTGATATTTGCACCTCTAGGGACAGGCTAGGTTCTAGAGCGTCATTACTTCTGTGCACAGTTTTGAAGATCATGTTCCTCCCTGTTTGTTGATATAATATGTGGTAGTGGTGTTGTCTGTCCTGACCTGGGTAGACTGACCCTTGATGTGGGAGGAAAATGATTGTGTTGCCAGGTACACTACCCTGTTCTCCAGGAGGTTTACATACTCCTGAGACTCCTGTGGACACTGCACACTTCTTATGGTGAGATCCTCCAGATGGGCACCCCAGCCCATCTGTACTGATCATGACTGTGGGTGATTACTGGAGGAAGGTAACCCCCTCTCTGAGATTGTCTTCTTTCTTCCACCACTCCAGAATCCTTAACAGGCACTTTGATACAACCACTAGTTTTGACAGTGGGTCCCACCTTTGGGACCAATGGGTCCCCAAGTGGTAATGGATATCTCTCATTTAGATTCAGGCACATGGTTCTACTGCTGTGGATGAGGCCATATGCCCCAGCAACTGGCGGAAGCCTACTGCAGGTCTGGGCTGTCCTGTCTTGAAGGACCTTGCGAGCAATATCAGGTTTGCCACTCTTTCTCAAGGAAAGAATGCATTCCCTTGGTGGGCATCCAACTTTGCATCTGTAAAGTCCAGAACCTGAGCCTATGGGCCTATGGGCACACTGGATGGGCCTAGCGATCCTTATCTGCTGACAGTTTCTATGTTTCTATGAACAGGTTCAATCTGGGATGTTTGAGCATTTATTAGAAAACCCAGGTCCTTCATGGTATGCTGGGTGAGAAGAAAGGAGTACTTTGGCCTTCTGGTGTGACTTACCTGAGACTAACCAGTCATCTTGGTAAGGAAAGACCACCACCCCTTCCCTTCTCAAATGTACCACCACAACAGCTAGGCAGTTTGTGAACATTCTGGGAGCTGAGGATAAGCCGAAGGGTAGGGCTATGAACTGGTAGTGGCAATTCCCTACTGTAAATCTGAGGTACTTTCTGTGAGTGGGCCTGACTAGTACAGTACAAGTCGCATTAAACTACCCCATCAGTGACTTGGTTTAGCATTGTTTTTTTATAGCTGGCAATGCATTGGCAACTAATATTTGCATTGTTTTTCAATGCTTAACAAGCTCGAGCAATGTTTATAAAATGTTTTTGCAACTCAGTTGATTTGCATCTGTAATCCAGTCACAATGCAGTGCAAAACTGCATTTTAATTCTTAAGGAATAGTTTGTGCAGGGCTTTCAGTTTTCTGTTAGATCCATCAACACTCATACAACTCAGTCAAAAATGCTAACACAACTCATTAGAGGAGTACGTGAAAGTGGGCATCTTTCAGATCCAGTGACGCCAGACAGTCTCCTTGTTGCAAAGATGAAATTACTGATCCCACTGTGACCATCTTAAACTTTTCCTTTTTCAAGTTTTGTTCAGGTATCTCAGGTCTAAAATGGGTTGCTTTTACTGCATCAGCAGTTATAGTTTGTTCCAGTCTATCAAAAGCTACATCAATATCTTCTTTATTAGTTTCTGGTAAAACCAGCAAAAAACCTTTTGGTATTTTTTCAACCTATTTCTTGAGGAGGTTAGCATGGTATATCTTAGTGGAATGTTTCCTATCAGGGGTCTCAATTTCATAGTTAACTGTGCCAGTACGTCTAAGCACTTTATAAGGCCCTTGCCACTTCATTAACAGTTTATTTTCTGTAGTGGGTAACAGTAGTAAGACATTTTCACCTGGCTCAAAAAAATTTTCTTTTACCCCGTGGTCACAATACACCTTCTGCTGCTTTTGAGCCTCTTCCTGATTACTATGGGCGATGTCAACATATTTTGCCAGCTTCTTTCTCAGGACACACACATAAGATGTAATAGATTGTTTCTGATGGGGGTTATCTTCCCATGTTTCTTTTATTATATCTAGTGGCCCTCTAGGTTGTCTACCATACAGCATTCCAAATGGTGAAAAACCTGTTGATGCCTGTGGCACTTCTCTGTAAGCAAAAAGCAGGTAAGGTAAGTATTGGTCCCAGTCTTTCCATTCCCCTTTTATAAACCTTTTTAACATGCGTTTCAGGGTTTGATTAAAATGCTCAACAAGACCATCTGTCTGAGGGTCATAAGGGAAGGTTCTTATGACAGTGATCATAGTAGTCAGTACTGCTCCTGCAATAAAGCAACTCCAAAATTACTACCCTGAGCAGTAATAATCTCTTTAGGTATGCCCACCCTGCCGAAAATTTTGGTAAGCTCTGAGGCCACTTTTGGGTCTGTGACAGTACGCATTGGAACTGCCTCTGTGTATCGAGTAGCATAGTCACATACTACCAAAATGAACTGAGTGCCCTTTTTACTTCTGTCTGAGGGGCCAACCACATCCATTGCAATTCTCTCAAAGGGCACATCCATCAAGGGTAGGGGCACCAGGGGAACCTTGTCTTTTTTAGTCACGGGGGCTACTTTCTGACACTCAGTACAAGAACTGTAATAGGTAACAACATCTTCATGAATTCCAGGCCAGTAAAATCTGTACAGCAATCTGACAAGGGTGCAATCCCTCCCCAAGTGACCTGCCATAGGACTGTTATGTGCTATCTGTAACAACTCAGATCTATACTTTTGTGGTATAATCAATTGTTCTGTCTGTTCCTGTGTCTGAGGTTTAACCCAAACTCTGTACAGTAGCCCATTACATTTTTAAAACTTAGGTTCACCCTGTTTTGGTTTCACTCCCAGCTGCTTAAAATAACCCTGGAGAGAAACATTGTTAGCTTGTTCTGAAAGAAAATCACTATCAGTTATCAGTTTAGCTTCAGCATTTTCATATGTTAATCCCTTATGTCCATCAGTCTTTTGTTGCCACCATTTCTTCAGGCATCACCTTTCTTTCCTGGACTTCTGGATCTTGGAGCTGTGCTCAAACAAAGTCCAAATCAAAATCAGCAAAAGGAAAACAGTCCCCACCACCTGAGATTTTCTTTGCCTGAGCTTTGGTCACCGCAGCTGCTGAAACATCAAGATTTACTCACTCTTTGATTAAGTCAGTAAATCCTGGAAAGTCATTTCCAATAATCACAGGTACAGATAACTTAGGTACTACCCCCACTTTCATTTGGTGTGACACACCCTTAATATTTAGAGTCACTTGGGTGGTGGGATAGTATTGAGCATCCCTGTGGATGCAGATGACACCAGTACCTGGTCCTTTTGAACATTGTTTTCCCAGCACTTCAATATGCACTAGGGTCTGTCTGCTTCCTGAATCTATAAGTCCCTTCACAGTCTTATCTCCCACCTTCACATCTGTTAAGTACTTGCCCCAATTTGTGAAGAACAAATCTGCTCCAGTGTCACTCTTCTTACTACAGCAATTTCTTGCAATATGACCTTGCTTATTACAGTTATAGTAAACAAAGTCTTTGGGTGCAGATTTGTTACCCCCACCAGAGTTCTTAGCAGACTTGGAGTTAAATGGGGAAAAAGAGGGTCTTACCAGTACTTGGCTATTACCTTGCTGCTGTGGCGTCTGTCTGGCCATCTGGTAGTCTTCAGCCAAAGAAAAGTACAGTTACGTAAGAACTTACCGTAACAGTAGATCTCCGAGAGAGGCTCTTGCAGTAGGTAATTACATATAGGACTGATGTCAGCAGGTGGCAGGACCCCATGGAAAAATGTCTAGCTAGCAGTCCCTGGCGAGGGACCACCCCCACGTCAGGTGACCGGCGTCATGAGACGTCGGTATAAAGGGGTGGTCCTGGACGCCCGCCTTCCAGTTCTTTCCCGCCACAGGCCAAAAGAGGCGAGACGAGAGACGAGCAGATATTTCCCTCAATGGAAAAGGAGCTGAAAAAGCCTAGGGGGATGGAGGGCAGGAAGGTATTACCTACTGCAAGAGCCTCTGTCGAAGATCTACTGTTACGGTAAGTTCTTACGTAACTTTACTATCTTACTTTGAGAGGGCTCTTGCAGTAGGTAATTACATACAGGACTGAATCCCAAGCAGTCTGGAACAAAGAGAGGCACTGGGAGGAGGAAAAATACTCCAAAAGGTAGTATTGGTTGCGCAAGTCTCAAGATAGGAGGCCTTGCAAAACATCCAGCCTGAAGCCTGCTCTACGGCGAGAGGCAACATCCAAACTGTAGTGTTTCGTGAAGGTATGGACTGAAGTCCAGGTGGCTGCAGCGCAGATGTCTGCTGCAGACACATTCTTGAAACAAGCCACAGAGGCAGCTACTCCTCTTGTGGAGTGGCCTCTGACTTGACCCGGGAGGGTCTTGTTGTATTTGTCATAACAGAAAGTGATGCAATGAGCCAACCACTTAGACAGGCATTGCTTGGAAACAGCATTGCCTTCCCTTTTGTGAGCAAAAGAGATGAACAACTGATCAGTCTTTCTGAGATCCTTTGTCCTGTTGGTGTAGTATCTCAGAATCCGGTGAACATCCATAGTATGGAGTAAATACTCCCTTTGATTAGAGTACTGCGTAAAAAAGGCAGGTAACTCTATGGACTGATTTAAAGTAGACTCTGCTACTACTTTAGGTAGAAACTTAGGATTCGTGCGAAGAGCAGCTCGTTCCTTGTGAAAAATCAAGTAGGGGATTTTACACATCAGGGCCTGGAGCTCGGAGATTCTTCGAGCTGAAGTAATGGCCACCAAGAAGAGCATCTTCCATGAAAGGAACTTCAAATCCGCAGAAGCTGCAGGTTCGAAGGGAGGAACAGTAAGTTTCTCAAGAACAAAGTTCAAGTCATAAGGGGGAGTAGGAGTATGGATGGGGGGCCTCAGATAGAGGACCCCTCTGAGAAAGGTCTTGGAGACCTCCAGTTGAGCAAAAGCCTTGTCTGTGAAGGAACATGATAGGCCAAAATGGCCGCCATGTGTACCCTCAGAGAGGAATGGCTGAGATCCAGGTCAAACAGATGACATAGATACTCCAGCAGAAGCCCCGCTGAACAGGAGAAAGGTTCCACGTTCTTGGAAGCAGCCCAAATAGTGAATCTTTTCCACTTCATGGCATAAGTGGATCTGGTGGAGGGTTTTCTGGCCTCCACTAAAATCTCCGCCACTTTGGGAGACACTCCAAAACGGGATTGGGCTAGGTCTGCAGGAGCCATGCATGCAGTTGAAGGGATTTGAGGCCTGGATGAACCAGGGTCCCCTGATCCTGGGTCAACAAACCTCAACATAGAGGAAGAGGAAGAGGAGGATCCTCTGAATATTGTTGTAGAAGAGAGAACCAGACTTGCCTGGGCCAGAAAGGAGCGATCAGAATCATTCACGCTCCTTCTGAAGCTAGTTTCTGCAAGACTCATGGGATAAATGGAATTGGGGGAAAGGCATAGACGAATCTGTCCTTCCAGTCTAGAGACAGAGCATTGCTCCAAAAAGTGCCTCACTCTGGAATGAGCGAGCAGAAGATGGGAAGTTTTGCGTTTGGGGGGATGCGAACAGGTCAACCTGTGGTGTTCCCCAAAGTTGGAAGATATTGTCTAGGACCACTTGGTCCAGTTCCCACTCATGAGTCAGAGCAGAAGAGTGACTTAGCTTGTCTGCCAGGGTGTTGTCGACTCCTGGAACGCAAATCACCGTGAGGTGAAGGTTGTGTTGTGTTGCCCAATCCCAAACCCTCATTGCCTCCCTGCATAGAGGGTAGGACCGAGTCCCTCCCTGCTTGTTGATATACCACACTACACACATGTTGTCTGTCTGGATGGCTAGGTGGCCGGGAAGGATGTATTGGTGAAGGGCTTGGAGAGCATACAACACTGCCCGAAGCTCAAGCACATTGATGTGGAGGGCTTGTTCTAGCTTGGACCAGGAGCCCTGGGTCCGATGAGGGCCTAGATGGGCTCCCCAACCTTCACCGGAGGCATCTGTGGTTAGAGTCTGGGAGGGGGGAGGATGAAAGAAAGGAACTCCCTGAAAGGTTCTCTCGAACCATCCACCATTGCAAGTCTTGCATCATCAGCGAGGAGATCAGAACTGAGTGATCTAGGTCATCCACTAGCTGATCCCACTGAGAGCGTAGAGTCCACAGAGAGATCCTCATGTAGAGTTGAGCGCAAGGTACCATCGGGATAGCAGCCGCCATGAGCCCGAGAAGGCGAAGGATCGACCTCGCAGAGACCATCCCACGGTCGGACAACAGACTTATTTGGGTCTGGAGGGTGGCCGCCCTGTCCGGAGGCAGGAAGGCCTTGCCCATGGTCATATCGAGGATCGCCCCAATAAACTGTAGCCTCTGGGATGGGTCCAGATGAGACTTGGAATGGTTGATGGTAATACCCAGGCAGGCAAAAACCTGCTGGGTAAGGGAGAGGAAATGCAGGAGTTCCTCCCTGGACGAGGCCGCCAGGAGCCAGTCATCCAGGTAAGGGAAAACCTGCACTCCCTTGGTACGCAGGTGGGCCGCCACCACTGCCAGGCATTGGGTAAATATTCGGGGGGCCGAGGATAGACCAAACGGGAGCGCCCTGAACTGGTAGTGGTCCCCCTGGAATGCAAAATGAAGGTATTTGCGATGAGATGGGTGAATGGGAATGTGCAGATAAGCATCCTGCATATCCAGAGCACAAAGCCATTGACCCGGCCGGAGGAGGGGCAGAAGGCTCTGCAAAGAGAGCATCCAGAACCTTTTGTACTCTACGTAAAGATTCAGGGAACTGAGATCTAAAATTGGTCTGAGATCTCCTGTCTTCTTTGGGACCAGGAAGAAATGGGAATAGTAACCCATCCCCTGAAGATGAAGGGGCACAGGCTGTATCACTTGCTTCAGCAGAAGAGCCGAGATTTCCTCCTGGACCAAAGGAAGATGTTCCTGTGAATACGATGACTTCAGAGGGGGGTGGCAGGGTGGTTTCTGAAGAAACTCTATGGAGTGTCCTTCTGCTATGAGCTGGAACACCCAAGAATCTGTGGTTATCCTCTCCCATCCCAGAAGGTGGAGGGAAAACCTCCCTCCTACCGGTTCTTCCGGGGAGTCCGGAGGCAGTGGGAGAGGAAAGGAGTCAGGTGGTGTGGGGCAGCACCGCAGCTGAAGCACCCACTGCTTTTTTGGGTGGAGGGGCTTGGCAGCTGCGGGGGCCCGGTGTTTTGTGGCCTACCTTCCCTGGGGTTTCGCCTTTGGCCGATTCTGTCTGCCAAAGGGACAGCACTGCTGCTGATGGGGACAGTACATGGAATCAACTGACTTCAGAGCCGTCCCCTTCTCTTGCAAATCGGTAATGATGTCCTTGACATCACCCCTGAAAAGCACTGACCCCTGGAAGGGTGCTTCCTGGATAGCAGATTGCACCTCTGGGACCAAACCTGACACGCAGAGCGGCAGCGATACCGTAGGGGCCCACGGCAGGCAAAAGCTGAGCTCCGCCCCAACAGTGTCCACTGCATCATATGTCACACGTAGCATGTGCCGACTGGCCGAACAAGCAGAGCGGACGGGATCAGCCAACTCCTGCTTGACTTGGGAGTCAGGCAAGGAGTCCAGTTTTGCTTCTGCCTGAGTCAGGATGGCCTTCTGGTAGTCCGCCATGTGGCCGACATAGTTCAGGGCCCTGATCCCCAGTGTGGAGGAAGAGTAAATCTTTCTCCCATACTGGTCCAGAAGGCGAGATTCCTTATCAGGAGGTGATGAGCTAAGATGTTTAGGGTTCGCCGACCGGCCGTGAGCGGCGCTAATCATGACCGAGTCAGCATGAGGGTGAGAATCCAGGAAATCAATACCCTCTGGAGCCTGATATAGCTGGTTCGACTTCCTAGGAAGTGGGGCTAAGGCCAACGGCTGTTTTCATATTGCGGTAACAAGGTTGGCATGAGGCTCTATCCAGGGTGGCACCAAGGTAGGAGCTGTCACGGGCAGATCCAGATGTTCAGCGAGTTTCAGATGCTGAGGATCTGGTTCCAGGGAGTGCCACTGATGAATCTCCTGGATTTTCCTAAGCAACTCCGTAAAAGAAGGATCCTCCGGAGGATACTTTGGAGGAGTCCTTGGCCGGGGCTTTTATGGACAGTGAGGCTCGTCATCTCTCTCGGATCAGCCACCGGAAGAGTCCAAGGAGTCCGAGAGTGAAGAGGAGGATGAAGAAAAGAAAAACTCCCTTTCCTGACCCGGAAGAGTAACGGACCCCTTGGGAAGTCCCCGGGAAGTGTGTCCTGCCTCCTCTCTGGATTCAGACGGAAGTACCCTGGAGTCCGGAGGTGGTGAGGGAGTGTGCCGCCTTGAGCGTACGAGAACCTGGGATGGCACCATCACTAGAAGGCGGGCTCTTGACCTCTATGGTGAGCTGAGCCTTGGCCTCAGCCCACCAGGAGGCCAGAGTCTCCTGCAGGTCCACTGGCGGCCACGAGGGCGGTGGAGGAGGAGGAGGTGGGGGATAAGGATACGGGTTATAACTGTATGGAGCGTATCCAAAACCTGGCTATGGGTAGCCCGGCATCGGGTATTGTGGCGTCGAGTACTGCGGCATCGGGAAGCCCGGTGTCGGGTACTGTGGCAATGGACACTGCGTTCCCGGGTACACCGGCGTCAAATAAGATGGAGGATACCCGGGAGACGGGGGGGGACTGCTGGAGCAGATGGCCCAGCCGGGGACCTCATGGGTGGGTCCATAGTGGAGAGCCCGGAGGCCAGAGGGCCCAATGGGAGCAGAATATCTCCCAGAGTCGGTAAGGCCAACGGCAGAGGCCCTGGCACCGGAGGTACCGATGTCGGAGGTGCCGGCGTCGGAGCCAGCGTCCGGAGAGCCGACGTCAGATCTGGCGCTCCAGGTGGAGGAAGGACTGATGGAGCCAAAGGATCCCCAGCTTTGCCCGGGGACAGAGGGGGGGAAAGTCCCCGGGGTCAGGTTGGGGAGACTCTGGTTCCCCAGATGGCAGCGAAGGCTGCGGGGAACCAGGAACGATGGACGTTGGGGGGTCTGTCATCGGTTCCTTCGCCGGCTGGACATCGGAAAAGCCAACGTGAGGCTTAGTGGCGAGCTCTCAGTGGGCGCCAGAGGAGCCGACGTCCGACTTACGAGAGCCATCACTGGAGACAGGCCGAGTAGAGTGATCGGCCTGGTCTGGTGGAGAGGAGGCCGCGCGTCGCTCTGGAGGGTCGGACGTCTTACCGGCCCTCTCCGGGCGGATGTCAGAGGAGCTGATGCCTGGTTTATCAGAGTCGCCCACAGTGGTAGGCCGCGAGCCTGCGGTCAAACCAGGGGCAGTGGCCTCCAACTGCCTGGAGGCACCCGCAAGGCCCGAGCATGAGCCAGACGGGTGGGCTGACGCCGCCTCAGAAACCTCCAAGGCAGCCATTGAGGAGCGATCCCCCGGAGAGGATGTTACCTGCATCCCAGATACTCCCGAGGGAGATGTGGTGGAGGAGCCCTTGTCCCGGTGCCTCTCCTTCTCCTCCTTCTTCCGATGTCCTCCGGGGGAAGTGGACGCCTGCCTCAGTTTTTTGAGCTCCTTCTCCATAGAACTCATTTTCTTCTTTAGAATATGGGCTTCCAGGGATTGCTGCCACCTTTTCCGGGTAGCCGTGTTAAAACTGAGGCAGTGCTGGCACTTCTCTACTGGGTGATCAGGGCCTAGGCAGAACAGGCACAAGGAGTGGCCATCCTTGTGCGGTAGTTGGGCGCCCATCGAATCGCACTTATTCTTGTGCTCGGAGGGTGTAGGGGATGACATACACTGATGCTAGTACCCAGCGTTAGTAGAAAATAAAAGTTTTTGGTAAAAAGCAATTTAAGGTAGGAGCTGATGAAGCATGAACTTTTCCGTGAGCGCTGCGAGCTAACGCATGGAAGGAACTGGAAAGCAGGCATCCAGGACCGCCCCTTTATACCGCGTCTCCTGATGCTGGTCACCTGACGTGGGGCCGGTCCCTCGCCAGGGACTGCTAGCTAGAAATTTTTCCATGGGGTCCTGCCACCTGCCGGCGTCAGTCCTATATGTAATTACCTACTGCAAGAGCCTTCTTGAAGTAAGATCTGCCTTTCCCCACTTTCTGATAAGAAAAAATTACTCACCTTAGTAATGTTGTTTCTTCTAATGGAGTCTTGCTATATTCTGACATATGCAGTGAGTCCCAACCTTCGAACTGCTCCGGAGGTGAAAGAGTTAACTTTCCATGCCAGGCATGGAACGCTGAGCTCGATCTCAGTTGAAACTCTGTCTGTTGTTCTTCAAACTCAAACCGTCAGATCTTTACGAGCTAAACTCACTGAGGTCCTGTGTGAAAGCTGTAAACCTACACTAGCCAACTGGCTACTAAACATAAGAACACATTTTTTGGTCCCAAAGCAAAGACTCAAGTCAGGAGACCCAAAAATGAAAAACACAACACCAATCATCCCAAGAAAGGAGGGTGAAAAACAACAAGGTGGGCACCTACTAAGTGCCAACACTGCACTGCCCCCACATCCAAAAACAGAGGTTCTGAGAGGGACAGGTGAGGAGGAGTCAGAATATAGCAAGACTCCATTAGAAGAAACAACATTACTAAGGTGAGTAATTTTTCTTCAAACAACATGAAAGTCTTGCTATATTCTGACATATGCAGACTCTAAAGCAGTACCTCCATGGAGGAGGGACAGAACCTACTTAGGAAATAGGCTCTGAAGCACAGCTGTGCCTAAACCGGAACATCACTCCTAGCCTGGATGTCCAGGGAGTAATGCTTGGTAAAGTGTGAACTGTTTTCCAGGTAGCTGCTGACATATCTCTAGAATAGGATGTCCCTGGCAGCAGCCAGGGAAAGCAGCTATACCTCTGGTAGAGTAAGCCCTCAGGCCTGAGAGAGAACCTTACCAGTTTTTCATAGCAAAATGGATACAAGAGACAATCCACCTGGCAATGGATCTTTGGTGGCAGGTTTCCCTTTACCAACCTTACCATAAGTGAGGAACAGTTGAGGGAGTCAAACCTGTGACCCTTGGTACGCTTATGTAGTAACTAAGGGCTCTCTTCACATCTAGTTGTGCAGCCTCCTCTCGCCAGAGGAGGAATGGTCAGTGAAGTACACTGGAAGAGATATATAGATTGATTAAGGTGGAAATCTGAAACCACCTTAAGCAAGAACTTCCTGTTAGTCCTGAGAACCACCTTATCTCTATGAAAGGAGATAAAATCAGGCTCCACTGACAAAGCTTACATTAATTCTTATGCATCTGGCAGAAGTGACGGCTACCAGAAACACAGTCTTCCAAGTCATACTCTAAGCTCTGCTGAAGACAAAGGCTCAAGGGGGCTGTATAAGTTGGAGCAATGCAAGGCGTTAAGATCCCAGGTGGGGCAGGGCCCTGAATGGAGGTTGGTGTGAAGCAATCCCTTGAAAAACTTGGAGAATACAGGGTGAGCTGAAAGAGAAGAGGGCTTACCTGCTGAAATAAAAGCAGACACAGCTGCCAGATGCACTTTTAGGGTAGCTGGTCTCAGCCCCAAGGTATTTAAGTGGACCATATAATCCAGGACTGTGGGTAAATCAGAAGATTCTGGGGAAATATGCTTTCTAGAGCACCATATGGAAAACCTCTTCCATTTGGAATTATAAGTAGCCCTGGTGGAAGGTTTTCTAGAAGCCTTCAGGATATCCATTACACCTTGGGAGAGGTGTAAATCAGCAAACTCTAACTCTTCAAGAGCCAGGCCTTGAGATTGAGAGATTTGAGGTTCGGGTACCAAACCCTCCCCTGAGCACAGGTTAACAGGTTGTGATTCCTGGGAAGACACAGGGGAAGGTGGACTGCTAAGGATAGTAGGAGTGGATACCAGGGTTGTCTGGCCCAATCTGGAGCATTCAGGATCATCTTGCAGGGTTGAGATCTGATTTTGACTAGCACTTTGAACAGGAGAGGGAAGGGAAAAGCATAGAGAAACTTCCCTTCCCAATTGAGAACTAAGGCATCCAGAGGGACTGAGCCCAACACTGGGGGCCTGCAGCAAAAAAGGGGAAGTTGGTGATTGTCTGGGGCTGCAAAAAGATCTATCTGTGGGGTGCCCCATCTGGCAAATATCACCTCCAAGACCAGGGGGTCCAGTGACCATTCGTGATGGCCCTGGGAAATCCTGCTGAGTGCATCTGCCAGGACATTGTCCTTGCCTGGGGGTGAACTGCCATAAGGGAGGTGTTCAGGGAGTAAGCCAGAGACCACAACTTCATTGCTTTGGTGCACAAGGCCATAGACTGAGTGCCCCCTTGCTTGTTGATGTACCACATTGTGGTCGTGTTGTCTGTTCTGACCTGTACAACTTTGTTCTGAACAGATTTGGAAAAAGCTTGAAGTGCTAGAAAAACTGCTCTGAGTTCCAACAGATTGATGTGGAGCAGAGATTCCTGAGGGGACCACAACCCTGGGTAGTGAGGTCGCCCATGTGAGCTCCCCACCCCAAGAGGGATGCATCTGTAGTAAGGATTAAGAGTGAGACTGAGTGACAAAGGGAACCCCCTGTCTCAGATTGCTCTGATCCTGCCACCATTGTAGGGCCTGGATCAGGGTTCGAGTCACTGGGATCAATTTGGTTAGAGGGTCTTTCCTTGAGACCAAAAGGCTCTCAAATGGAACTGAATGTCCCTCATCTGAAATCTTGCTCCCTGCACTACTGCTGTAGAAGCAGCCATGCCCCAGGAGCTGTAGAAAATGCCTTGCTGGTGAGATACTGCAGGGTGAATGAGGAAGCCAGAGAGACCAGGGTCCTTACCCTGTCCAAAGGAAGGAAGGCTATGGCTTTCTCTGTGTTCAGCTCTGCACCTATGAAGGTGAGGAGCTGGACAGGGGTGAGGCCAAAGGGCATTGCTCTGAACTGGTAATGGCCTGAGGGCAGCTCGAACCTGAGGTACTTTCAATGGGAGCTTCTGATGAGAATATGGAATTAGGCATCCTTGAGGTCCAGGGATGCTAGCCAGTCCCCTGGCCTTAGAGAGAGTAGAATAATTCCCAGTCACCATTTTGAATTTTGGTTTTAAAAGATGCTTGTTTAAGTATCTGAGATCCAGGATGGGCCTCCATTCTCCTGTCTTTTTTTGGGGTAAGGAAGTACCTGGAGTACAACCCTTTGCCCTGGTGTAGGGGTGGAACCCTTTCCACAGCTCTGAGAGCCAGAAGGGAAGGGACCTCTGCCTCTAGGTCAAGTGCCTCTGGTGGATTTGCAGGTGGAAAGGATCTGGTTCTCATCTTTGGAAACTTTTTGAAGCTGAGAACCAGTCCCTGGCTTACTATTTCCAGGACCCACTTGTCTGATGTCAGAGACTCCCAGTCCTGGACAAAGTAAGCCAGCCTGCCCCCCTACAGGTAGCTGAGAATCGGCCCTGGCAACCCCATCAGGGTGCCTGCTTGGCAGGGGCTTTGGGCTGAGGGGTGGAAGCAGGCCTGCTTGTACCCCATCTGCCTCTCCCTCTAAAGAAACCCCTCTGGGCATAAGCAGAAGAGGAGGAGGCCTGGGCTTGGTAAAAAGGCCTATGAAAAGGCCTGCCCCTGCCCCTGGGAAGCTGCCTTTGAGGAGTGGCCTGCCTTTCCTTGGCCTGTGCACTCCTATAGGTGGTCCTATACTCATCCATTTTCTTCATGTAATTCTCTGTCTGCTCCCCAAACAGGAAATTACCCACAACAGGAAAATCCATAGCCTTAGTCTGGGTATCCTGTGACAAGCTAGTACATCTGAGCCAAGCCATTCTCTAGAAGTGCCACAGATGTAGCCATGACTCTTGATGACACATCATTTGAGTCCACTGCAGCATGGAATTGCACCTTGGATGCCTCAATACCATCAGCAGCCACCTGCTCCAGCTCCTTGGCAAGCTGGCCAGGGACCTGTTTTGCTAGAGCCATAACAGTATCCCATCTGGATTTCTGATATCTAGCAACATAAGCCATATAATTTGCCTGTCTGAGTCCCAAGGATGCTGCCATGTACTGTTTCTTTGCCATGGCATCAATCCTCCTGGAGTCCTTGTCCGGGGTGTGACGCCAAGGGAATATTTGCCTTGTCACAGGCTGCAGCCTGCACTACCCCAACATGGCTGCATTGTTGTGTAAGGAACTCTGTATCAGAGCCTGACAATGTGTACCTCTTGTCCATTCTCTTATCCACAGGAGGTATAGTGTGAGGAGTTTTTAGAATTTTAAATGTCTGTTTCCCAAAAGATTTATGCAAGGGAATAGACAGTCTCCTAGACTCTGGGATATCCATCATTTCCACAAAGTCAGGCTCCTCTTGATCATCCACAGCTTCCTCCATAGGGAGCTGGAGGGTTTCAGCTACTTTTATAAAACACAAAATGAGAAGGGACTCAGAAAGCCTAGGAGGAGACACTCCTGAAGGTCTGTCTGGGGAGATGTCCGGGTCAATGGGCACATCCAGACTTTCAAATCCACATTCACTCTCCTCATACTCCTCTTCTCCCTCCTCCGGTTCATAATATTCCTCTAAATCATATTCTTGAACCGGTGGAACTGACTGAACCGGGCGCTTACCTGATGGTGCCGGTTCGGTCGGAACCGGGGAAAGCGACTGGACAATTTTAATTGCTTTGATTATTGCTTCAGTGGTTGGAGAGGAACGTTTTGGCTCCACACCAGCTGATTTCCTAGTCCTTTTTGCTGGAACCGACTCCTCAGAGTCAGATCTCCTTTTGCCCGAAGAAGTCTCGCCCTGGTCAGAGGGCACTCCCTCTGGTTTGGTTGGAACCGAACAGGGCTGGCCATCCGGTTCAGCGGACTTTTTGGCCTCCCTTTCCCTGAGCCTACCAACTCTCTTTTCCAGGGTAGCTGCAGGAAAATTTTTACAAATCTGGCAGTCTGCATTGAGGTGGTCAAACCCCAGACAATAAACACAGGTGGTGTGGGGGTAAGCCTTGGCAAAGACTTCCCCACACACACTGCAGTGTTGAAACCCAGTGGGCCCGGTTTTTCTTTTGGGTTTCTCAGACATAGTGCCAGTCCTAACTAAACTTACCCATTTATGGCAATCTGCCAGGTAAGACCCTCTTATCGGTTCCCAACCGTGTCACAGGTCGTGGAAAAAACCGTAATAAAATCCGTTTTTTTTAGAACCGATAACAACCAGTAACTACACTCTAAATTACAGATTAAAATATTTTAAACAACCTGACCGGTTCAAACCGAACCGATAACCGTTTACAAGTTCCACAGAGAACAGAATTAATGTAAAACCTATCTAGTACTCACAAATACCACAGACAGAGCCTGAACCAACTGGTTGCGGTTTAAATTCGGTCGAAAACCAAGAAAATCAATACTTTAACCGACAAAATGAACCGAGCAGAAGGAGAAATCTCTGGAGCGACTGTTCAATGAGGCGGAGTAAAGAATCTGACGGTTTGAGTTTGAAGAACAACAGACAGAGTTTCAACCGAGCTCAAGCTCAGCATTCCATGCCTGGCATGGAAAGTTAACTCTTTCACCTCCGGAGCAGTTCGAAGGTTGGGACTCACTGCATATGCCAGAATATAGCAAGTCTTCATGTTGTTTGAATTGTTCTTTTCCCAAAGCTGTACGTTTGTGGGTAGGATGTTGAACTGCTCTATTACAAATATTTTGATGACCTGTAGGAGTTTTGCTCACTGGTCAGAGCCATTTCATAACAAGTTCTCTGAGTTGGGTGAAGGCTTCTCGAGGATTGTCGACTGAGTTTTACTTCAGAGACTGAAATCTCTGCCTGTAGGTCTCTCCTGAGATGTATCTTATCAGGATTTCTCTTTTCACTTGGTCATAGTTATCAGACTGTGCTGTGTTCATACTGCCATAGGCAAGCTTGGCTTTATCTGTCAGGTAAGGTACCAGTTTGATTGCCCATTGCTGCTTTGGCCACTGGCAGGCTGCAGCAATCCTGTCAAAAGTTGTCAAGTATGCTTTGATATCATCCGAGGGACACAGTTTTGTAAGTTTAATGTCTTTCAAGCTACTTGTGTTTTGTTGCTCTGCTACATCAGTGCCAGATCCTCTGCTTTTGATAGCTTGCAATGCATCCAGCCATCGCTACTCCAGTTGTTGCTCTCTTCTCTTTTCTGCTTCTCCTTCTCTTTTTGTTGTATAGCCCACCATTGGAAAAAGGCAGTCAGGCTTTCAGGTTCTGTCACTGCTTGTTTTTTTCCCCATCTCTGGTTCTGGCTGAACAGTCTCAGATTGGACTTTTGATTCTGCTTCTAGTTTGGCTGCCATTCTTCTGGTAATGACTATTGGGCTTGCTGCTGCAAAATCCATACCTTTCTGCTATGCTTCCCTGGTACTAGGTCCAGTACCCAAACACAAAACTCCTGGCTTAGAGTATGCAAGGTGTAAATCCCACTGCTCACACCATCTGTTGTAGAGGCACAGGTCAGGAAGCATAAGATGACCAGTAGCAGGGATAAAATTCACAAATAGCGTTTTATTTTTCTCAATAACAGCAAAATAAAAATAAAAATTATTCAGTATAACTATTTAAAAAGACTGTACAAACAGAGAAAACCAAGTCCTTCTTCTGAGGGTATCTCTTAATTACAAGTTTCAGTCTCTCACTCTCCTTGTCTCTCTAGCAAAAGCATTGCTGCTCTTTTTATAACAAGTCTTTGCCTCATTGACATCCTGCTTCTTACAGAATATTCGTGCCAGTTTACAGAATGTTCTTGTCAGTTTTGTTCCTTGCAGGTGCAGCACAACAGTACACGGTGTTCCAGAACTGACCTCTTGTTTACAGTTCTGCAAAAGGCTTAAAAATGGATCTCAGGTTAACACCTTGAGTTCCAAATAGCTTTTTGCAATCATTTCAACTGTATAACTATATACATTTTAAACAAAGGGATCCCAGTATCAGTGACATTTACACATAAAGATTCACATATATTTTTATAACTGCAGATATGCAAGGGGGAAGAAAAGACAGAAACAGCAAGTGAAGGCAGAGAGATAGCGAGAGGCAGAGAACTGCAAAACTGCCGGAGTGATCAGTTCCTAGGTCTCACAAGAAAATCTGGTTGCACGACCAAACAGAGAAGAGACCGAAAAGGACAGGATGGAACAGACCCTTGCATTTAAACTCTTTCTGCATAACAAATGGAGCAGGACCTTAGTCAACACTGTCACATACCTCAAGGGCATAAACAAGGTGCAGGTAGGGGACCTTTTCCAAGGGAGAAAAAGTACTAGAACAAGGGGGCATGATATGAACCTGGAGGAGGGTAGATTAAGGGGTAATGTGAGAAACTTTTTCTACACAGAAAGGGTGGCTGATGCTTGGAATAGCCTGCCACAAGAGGTGGTGGGGTAAGCACAGTGGAGGGGTTTAAACATGCCTGGGACAGGTACAATGGAAGCTTGAGAGGAGAGGGAGTGATGAAAAGCATTTGATCACATAGGGTCAGTGGCCACATACAATGTGTAGGCCCTACAGGCAGACTGGGTGGGCCAAGCAGTCCTTATCTGCAGGCAATTTCTATGTTTCTGTCATGGTCATCGGCCTGCCATGGGGCACTGACACACAGGTGCACGGCCCACCTTAGATTTTCAAGAAGGCCCCGAACGGGACATAATCACGTGGAAAATTAAAATAAACACAGCAACAGACTCAGCACCATAGAAATAGACAAAAAAAGAATAAAAGAATAAATGAAATGTTTTTACTGGTATTTTGGAGGTCTACAACATCGAGTAAGTGGCTGCGGCAGAACTTCGGCAGACTACGCAGTCGAATTTCAAATTCAGCTTCAGCTGCCATGGGATGATGCACCTCAATGGTGAGAAAAGAAGAAATGAGGTAGTGGAGGGACCGGCATTGGTTACTGGCTGACCCACGAGCACCACTTAATATGTCAGCCTCAAGGGCAGTGCCGTACCTGACGTCGGCTCCTCCTCCAGAGAAAAGCTGAAAAACTTAAAGCTATAAGGTTCTCACAGGGGTCAGGTGCCTCTGACTAGACTGTCCAGTAATGAATGGTGAAGATTGATCTCAGGAAGCACAAAGAAATTTATGGTTGCTGGGATGGATGTAAATATGCTGGTAGGCATCCTGCATGTTCAGCGTTGCCAACCAGTCTTGGGGTTTCAGAAGAGGCATCAAGGTCCCTAGGGAAAACATCTTGAACTTCTCTCGGTGCAGGAACTTGTTCAGTTTTCTGAGGTCAAGAATGGGGCACATGCCCCCTGACTTCTTTAGAACAAGGAAGTAATGGAAGTAGAAACCTGTATTGCACTCTGCTTCTGTCAATACTTCCACTGCTCTGTTGCTCAAGAGGCCTGCTATCTCCATGGTGAGATGGTCCGACATGGCAGCTGACAGGGGGTACTGCTACTTGGGTGGATAATCTGGAGAGATTTCTGAGAAATTCAGTAAGTATCCCTCTCCGATGATCCTTAAAACCCACTTGTCCATGGTGATGGATTTCCACTGACAGTAAAACTGAGTCAGACACCCTCTCACTGGAGAGGAGAGGAGAGGAGAGGACAGGAGAGGGAGAGGAGAGGAGAGGAGAGGAGAGGAGAGGTCTGCTCGGGCAGCTGAGGCAGAGCTGGAGCTTCAGAGGGGCCAGTGCCTTTAGCTGCATCTTCTTTTGCAACTGAGAAGGCTGGGACTTGACTTGGGCTCCTCTACCTTTGCCACAAAAGGACTGCTTATTGTGATAGAAGACTTGGCCCTTCCCTCTTTGAAGGTGAGTCAGAGGAGGCTGAGCAGTTTTGATGGCTGTTCTAGTCTTCTGAGAGGCCTTGAGGGACTGTTCGACTTGTTGACCGAACAGATAAGAGTCATCAAAGGGGATATTCATGACTTACTGTAGGGTGTCTTTGAAAAAACTTGATGTCCAAAGCCAAGAGTGCCTCCTAATGCAGATATCAGTGGCCTCAAACCTGGAAGCTGTCATATGCGTTCATAGCCACCTTTAGCTGATGACTGCTGGACAGTAACAGTCTCAAGAATTTTCTGCTTAGTGTCTGATTTGGGAAAGTCTCAGCAAGAGACTTAAGAGAAGTCCATAGGGCATACTCATACTGGAAGAAATGCCCCTGGTAGCTAGCTATTCGCATACTCAAGGTAGCTGCAGCATAATCTGTTTTCCACATCGTATCACTCTTATGAGACTCCTTATTGATGGGGTGCACCTTGACCTCTTGAGGAAGGATGGCATTGTCATTCTCAGCCAAAATGACAATCTTATTGGAAATGGGCTGGGAAGCCAGAATAGGTCTGTTTTTAGGAGCTGTATACTTACAGTCAATCTGCTTACAGACAGAGGGAATGGAGGCAGGCCTGGCCTACACCACCTCTGAAAGAGTCTCAGTAGTTGGTGAAACAGAAGATGTAAGATTCACCAGAATATTGGGAATGGGAATATGGAGCCACTCAAGACATAGCCATTTACCTGGGTCTAGAGTAGAAGTCTCAAGAGTGATGGTTGTATGCATATTTTGAAGCACAGCCTGGAAAGAAAGGTCCTCCTGTGGGACAGAAGGAGAGCCCGGAGTAGGGTTATCCAGGCTGTAGAAAGAATTATCGTCACCGCCCTCAGAAATAATGAGGTCAGGATCAGACTTGTTTCTTTCCAATTCCTATCCAAGAGGAGGAGCAGGGAGAGGGGTGGACCTAAAGACGCCCAGCCCAGCTCTGAGAGTTGGAAAAACAGGTGATACCAGCACCGGTAGAGGAGATGGCACCAGACCCAGTGCTGACCCAACCGAAGCTGGCACTGGACTCGGCGCCAGCACCAAAGGGTCCAGTGCCGGGCCCAGTGCAGGCACCAAAGGAACAGTGAGTTTTCAATGCCAATTTGTCATCCATATACCAGGACCTACGCCAAAAACACTCTAATCTCTGTCCTTTAGTCTTCAACCAGTGCAACTCATCACAGTACCATGGTGAGCTGTGTTGGGAGGTCAAAGGACAAACATGCTAGAGTGCCAGGTAATCCAAGTTGGACATAACAGCACCGTTATAGTGCTCCATGGTGTTCTTAGAACCATGAGCACAGGTGAGCATCATGCTTGAGATGTTCAATACCTCCAGATGTTTGTGAGACTTCAGATTATATTTCAGATGGTACTGGATCATCTCCACAGGGGGAGTAATAAAACAGGGGACCCTGCAAAGGAATGAGACTATGTGATGATCTGACCAAGACACTAGGTCGGTCCTAACCACATTGATGCCAAGACTTGATGAGAACAGCATGTCTAGGGTGTGACCATGCCAGTGTGTGCTACAGCCAACAGCCCATGTTAACCCCAGTGAATTCATCAACTGGAGGAGTTACTGACCAAGATGAAAAGTCTTATTGTTAAACCAGGCATTTAAGTCCCCCAGCACCAAAAGTCTGGAAGCATTCAATGCCTGATTGGAAATTAACTCCATTGGCTCCTTCATGAATTCACCCCGTTCCACAGTGGATGATCTTACATTTAACACTTAGGGCACATCTAGCAGCGACACACTCAAAAGATCAGAAAGTTCTCATGGGGCATACAGTGAGTCTCAAAGTGGATTTAAAGCAAATGATCACCCCACCCCCTTGTGAAAAAGGTGAGGTGCTGGCTCACCCTGAGGGAAACATTGTGGTGGGGGATAACTACTGCAGGGCAGGGACTCCTCACAGGTCTTGTGGGACCCCAGACTGGTTAGGGGCAGGCACAGACTCCTGTGGCTTGAGTCCAGGAGGGTGGCCGGACAAATGAAAATTACATACTCACCATAATTCTTGATCTTCTAGGAATATCTTCACAATTGAGTCACATTACTGGGTCTTAGCCAGAGGTGCTAGGACCCTGCAGGAGCCAGAACTTTTAAGGAAGGCTGACCCTCAACCACTTCAGTACCTTTCTTACAGAATAGGTGCAGCATACGCTAACTAGTACTTATGCACAAAACCTAAGGGCATAAGATAACCTGGTGACCCATGTAAGAAGGGTCAACAAACCAGTAACACAGTGTCTTCACGGCCCAAACAAAGAACATGGGGTAAAGACCAATAAAACAGAGTGAAGTGAGCCCAGGGATGGCAGGTATACATGTGACTCAATGATGAAGATATTTGTAGAAGATCAAAAATTATGGTGAGTACGTCATTGTCATATCTTTCAGGAATCAGTCTTCACCACTAAGTCACACTAGTGGGTCAGAGTACCAAGCTCAGGCAAAAAAAAAACAGATTAGGATGGCAGGACCCAAGAGCTTACTCAGGACAAAAGTCCATTCAGGATTGTACTGCCAAAGGTGGCATGCTGCCTGGCATAGACATCCAGGGCATAGTGCTTAACAAATGTGTGCACTGTATTCCAAGTTGCATCTCTGCAAATATCACCGATAGGCACAGAGTAAATTTCTGCCTGGGACGTGACAACTATCCTAGTGAAGTGGGCATGTACCTGACCTTCTAGCTTTTTTTTAAACTTTTTATGTATCAGTTTTTCCATTCAGCTCACAAGAGACAGTTACAATTGTACAGCAACATGAAGATTGTAAAGAGTAATATCTGGATTTCCAATTTGTACAATTAATAAAAAACATATTGAGACCAATATAGCAGGCGTTCACAGTGTACAAGGAGGTGGTTATATACCGTCTGTTATTAAATAAATCTTACAATGTCCACCTATGGAAATCAGTGTATCTTGTTCCAGACTCTGGGGAGGAAGGCATCATAAAGGAAGGGGGGAACCAACAGCGGGGAGGGTATAAATATAGTCCCCCACATAGATGTATTACTTTCCAAGAATATTTAACATTACCCTCTCCTCCTGTGGGGGCATTAATATGTGAAAAGCATGATAAAGTATAGAAGGGGTTGGCCAGCCTACTGTCTGACTGTCGCAGCCAATTTTAAACTATCCAACCCCCTCTCTTCTCATGGAACTAGGTCTGGTCTTGTCTAGGAAATAAAGAGACTCACCAAGATATTGCCCTGCACCATACCCATTGGTGCCTTGCCATCAGAGGATCCCAATGAAGTTAATATGTCCAAAAGGTTTTAAGCACTTGAAAAGATCTGTCCCTCATAAAAATATAAAAACCGGGTCCCAAGGACTTCTCAGTTTTTTTCTGCCGCCCCAGCTCCCCGCTCACTAGCGTGATGATGAGATGCCAGGGAGAGCACGGGGGAGTGCGCCATTATATGCAATGGGTGGCAGGTTTTTCTATTGATTTTAAATGATGTAGTGGCTACTTGGCAATAAAACGTGGGCACTGGTCAACTAACAAGGCCCTTTCCAGTAACCCCCTTGTGAATGTAGAGTCACTATCCGATAGGGAGGGCCTATAGGGTTTTTATTTATTTATTTATTTATTGAATTGTTTCACCAGGAAAGATACACTGAGCAACTTAATGCTCGTCTCATGGTACATCCAGGTAAATACATACAGATGGAGTAATTTTGCATACAGTTATAAAACAGGAACATGGCACATGAGACAATATAGGCTGTTGTAGAGTTTCTGTGCAAGCAAAACTTGGGAGCAGCATACAAATAGAATCAGTACAGGTAACAAGCAATAGGAAAAAAGGTTGACAATGCATAAAATACAGACAGTACACTAGTGCAACATGCAGCAGGGTGAACACATAGGAACCGGTCACCCCTATTTAAGAGCTAGTCCATAAGTATAAGTGCAAGTGGGGGAGGTGAGAAAGAAGATAGGGAGAGAAAAAAATGGAGGGAGACAAATATGGAAGGGGGGTCAGGAGCAGGTGCAAGAGGGTGTGAGGTAGTTGTGCAATGCAGTGGTAAGGGAATAGAGGGAGGAGGAGTGACGGATTTGTGGAGAGAGAGCATTCCACATTTTAGGCAGGTTGTAGGAGAAAGCTTTTTGGCCAGAGGTTGTGGTTCTGCAGGGTAGTGAGAGGGTGCGAGTGTCAGCATGGGATCTCAGGGAATAGAGGGAGAGGGCAGGGGTGCCAAGAGAGGAGGAGATATATGAGGGGAGAGATCCAAGCCAGAATTGACAGGATTGACAGATTAGATAATGGTCTAAAGATAGCTGTGTGATGTCTCTCTCTAAAGACGTCCAGGATGGAGTCCGGGAATCTGGTACAAGCCAAGTTGCCATATGGGAAAATAAGGCTGCAATCCAGTACTTATAGATACTGGGGAGTGTAAGCCCACCTTTTTGCTTTGGGAAGTTGCAGCTTTAGTGCTATTCAGGGACGGTCCCACACCCATATATATTTTCTAAAAGATCTGTCCCAATAATTCAGGTCTTTGTTAGAAGGTGGTATCGGGATGTGTTGCATAAGGTACAGCAATTTAGGGAGACTGTTCATCTGTAGGGATTGGACCTTTGATATTAAAGATAGAGACAAAGGGAGCCATCTATCCAGATCAGATTGTATCTCAGAGGAGAGGGACTTATAGTTAAGATTGTATAATTCTTAAATTCTTAGTGGTATCCTGATTCCCAAGTAGGATATAAAGGGTTTGTTCCATTTATAATTGTATTTTCACGTAGTGTTTGGGGGAGGTCACCTTGTATGATCAGGGCTTCAGATTTTCCTTGGTTGATGGTATATCCCGATACATTCTCTATTTTCGATAGGTTGAACAAAGTTTCTAGGGAGACCATCGGGTTGGTGACGTAGAGCAGCAGATCATCTGCATAATATGCTAGATTCTGCTGTAACATCCATGTAAGTCAGTTGTTTGTCTTAGTAATTGCACTATGGGCTCCACAAATAAGGCGAATAGGTATGGGGATAGGGGGCAGCCCTGTCTGGTACCCCGGAAAAGTCTAAATCTATCCAATTGTGTGCCATTCACCCTCACCACCGCCTCTGGTGACGTATAAATTCTTTGAATGTTTTTTAGAAAATCTTGTGGGAAGGCAAACTTCGACAGTGAGGCCTGCAAAAAATCCCAGGACACCATGTCAAAAGCCTTCTGGGCATCTAGGCTTATTAAGATTAGTAGAGAGTTGGTGCGCCTGGCATGATTGATTAAAAATAATGTATGTTTGATGTTATCAGTGGTTTTTCATGATTTTATGAAGCCTGATTTTTCGGGAGGATGTCAGCTAACCTATGGGTGAGTATACTAGTATAGAGTTTGTAGTCCTAATTTAATACTGAGATAGGTCTATAAGAATCGCACAGTTGGGGTGGTTTGTGAGGTTTTAGAATAACCGTTATTGAGACCTGTCTCCAAGAGTCTGGACATGAGGTTGTATTTTGACTTTTTTGCATTGCCTCCAGTATTGGTTCCTTTATCAATTTCCATGAGTTTTTGTAGAATTCTGGACCGAAGCTATCAGATCCCAGACCTTTCCTATTTTTAAGCTTTTTTTACTGCCATTTGTAGTTCTGTCATTGTAATCGGAGCTGTTAGTTTATCTTGGTGGTCGGTAGAGATTGTGAGAAGTTTAATTTGAGATAGGAATTCAGGTATTGGGGGGAGCATACAGTTATTGGTAATATGTTCTAAATGCCGAGAGGATGTCTTGGGTGGAGTAATGTATTTGGTTTGTTTTGGGGTCTTTTATTTTGGTAATAGAGTTTATTTGTATTTATCTGCTAAGACAGTAGGCTAAAATTTTGGACGCATGGGCGCCCCTTCAAAATATTTCTGCCTAAGCCACACTAAAGCTTGTTCTGTCTTTGCTGTTCAGGGTTTTTGTATAGATGCTTGTATTTGGTTTAAGAGTGTGGCAACTTCGGACTACCCCTGCATATCAGACTCCTGTAAAAATGTCAGTATCTCGTGGAGCTCCTTAAGCTGGGACTCCATTTTTCTTTTCCTATGTGTGGCGTAAGAAATGATATGCCCATGTAGTACCACCTTAATGGTGTCCCATAATATCTGTGATGAGGTTTGTGGGGATCGGCTGTCTGCCAGTATTTCTGGGATCTTTTTCACTAAAAATTCCTTGAATTCTTTATCTCGGAGTAAGAAGGGGGTGAATCGCCATGATGTCTGTCTTTTTTCTTTTGTAATGTCAAGTTCCAGAGATATGGGAGCATGGTCTGAAAGCACTATATTCATTATTTCTGCCCTATGGACCAAGTCTATGTGTTCTTTGCTAATACAAAAATAATCTAACCTGGAGTAATGTTTGTGGGCATGGGAGTAGAATGTGAATTTTCTTTGATTAGGGTGGAGTTATCTCCAGGTATCTACTAAACCAGTGTCCTTAAATAGGTGCCTTAGATGTTTTGGCCCCGATGTCTGGGGTGAGGGCCTAGGAGCAGAGGTGTCTATAGATGGATCGAGTAGACAAATGAGGTCACCCCCCACTATTAGAATCCCTTTCTGCTGTATTAGGATGGTGTCCAATAGATGTTGGATGGAAGAGGCATCTGTATTGGGGGGAATATATGTGTAGCATACCATAAGTGTGTGGTGGGATATTTGGCCTACCGCTAAGGCCAATCTGCCCTCTTTATCAAACCTTATAAGTCAAACCTCATCTTAAATTGTGTCTCCTGATAAGCTTCAACTATGTACACTCAGAGTGAGTTAACAACTAGCAGTCTCTACTAAGATCCTAACTGCACACCAGCTAAGACCACTGATTTATCACCATATCTCTGGGGGCTAGAGGAGCAACTGCTACAGTGAAACTACCCTGAGTTAGAATAGATACAGTGTTGTTGCTTCTTTCTTTTTTTTTCTTCCCTTCTTTTGCTTCCCCCCTCCACCAAACATGGCAGTGGCCGTTCCCTAGTGATAAACCCATCTAAAAACTATTGCTGAAATCTATCCTTAAGCTAGGGACTGCTCTGCAACTGAAAACCTAAGCTGTCAGCGAGTGCCATCCCCCTGATAGACCTAAGGGACATAGACTCAGAGCACCTTACTCCAACTGATCCGTAAAGAGCTCATTCAATCATGCCTTACAAAGCACATGCTTCCCCCCTTGCACCCTGATGTGCTCGAAACCAAGCGTCCCTCCCCCTAACAGGGGGGCACTTCTTGCCATAATCTACTCACTGACCCTCCTCTGGGTGGACAGGCTCATTGACCCATGCCACCCTGAACCTGGGGGCCACCTGCATAATGACCCCCCCCACGATTTCCACAGCTGTAACCCTATCTCAAGCACGACTGCTCTCTTAACGGTGCACGAGATGGTAAAAAGGGTATATGCTACGACCTGTTCTATTATATGAGCAGGATGCGTCGAAGGAACCTCGTCACCATACCCAGTACTAAACTACTCAGGTTACTAGTAGTGCTACTACTCCTGGCAGGAGATATTCGACCCAACCCTGGCTAGCCCCAATATATTGGTGGCATCCCCAGGACCCTCGCTGGGCGTCTGCCAAGGGTCTGAAGATAGCACATATGAATGTATGTAGCCTCCGACCTAAAATACATGAAGTCCAAGCCTGGCTGGACCTCTACAAGCCCGATGTCCTAGCCATCTCTGAAATCTGGTTAAAAGCCCACATCCTTGATCACGAGATACAAACATTGGGCTACAGCACCTACCGCAAGGACAGGGAATCCAAAAAAGGGGGTGGGGTGCTAATCTATACAAAGGCTGACCTCACCGTGTTGTCTCTAACCCTGCAGGGAAATCTCCATGCTGAGGGTGAAAGTATATTGATCCGCATAACCCTAGGGCACGCCAAGCAACTAACAATAGGTTGCGTCTACCACCCACTAAAGACTGCCCTCCAATCCCTCGAAGCCATCACGAATGCACTGGCCCTAGAGATAGCTACAGAGCTACTCATTTTGGGTGACTTTGACCTCAACTGGGCCCAGGACCCTGGCCATGCCTCGATGTCACTGACCCATGAAGTAGGTCTGATGCAGGACATCTCTGAACCGACCAGACTGAATTACAAAACTGGGAATCACACCACCCTGGACTGGGCTCTGGTGTCAAACCATACAAACACCCAGAGTGCGGGCACAATGACAGACTCCTTGAGTGACCATTCCCCGATCTTCTGTATATGGAAGAACAGACCACCCAAGGTCCAGCCAAGAATCCTTACTGCCCGAGACTACACCAAATTCTCAGAAGTACAATTCAATTACTACCTAAGTAGCCAGGACTGGAGCCCCATAACACTCCTCCCAACTCTTGCTGAGGCATTGGAATACTTCCAGGACTTACTAAGTACATCTGCCAACCTCTTTGTTCCTATGAAGAGACTGAGGGTGAAAGACAGCTGTTACAAGTGGATCTCTCCTTCCCTCAAAGCTGTAATGACTACTCATGACAAAGCCTGGAAAACGTTCAGGCTCTCCACCCTCCAAGCAAATCTTGCAGAATACAAAGTCCTAAGAAACAAAGCCAAGAGAGCCATTAAACTTGCAAAAATAGAGTACATCACACACCTCCAGAAAACTAGCTTAGGCAACCCTAAGGAATTCTGGAATCATGTCAATGACCTGATCAAGGGCAGTAAAAAGACTGAATCAGCCCCATGGAGATCAATGGTCAGCTCACTACTGACTCTTCTCTAATATTGGCTGCCCTTAATAACCACTTCTCAGATCTGGAGGCCTACAAGACCTGCCAATCTCCCCTGACTTTGGCTCCAAGTTCAGCTGAAGCACCACACTTGGAACAACCCTCTTTCCACCTGAGACTGGCTAAGTGCACTGAGGTCCTAACCCTCCTAAAGACCCTGAAGAAAAAATTACTCACCTTAGTAATGTTGTTTCTTCTAATGGAGTCTTGCTGTATTCTGACATATGCAGTTAGGTCCTGTCTTTCAACTGCCCCAGAGAACAAAGAGTTAAACTTTCCATGGCCAGCATGGAATGTTCACCATGAGCTCGGTTGAAGCCCCTGCCTGCTGTTGTTTAAACTGCAAGCGTCAGATCTTTTCGAGCAATACTCACTAGAAGTTCTGCGTGGAAACTGTAAAACTCATACTAGCCAACTGGCAACTATATCTATATAAAAGGGTTTTTGGTTTCAAAAGGAAGACTCAAGTCAGGAAACCCAAAAACAAAACACATCCAAAAAACAACCACTCACCCAAACTAAAAGAGGGTGAAAAAAGGACACCCTAGGGTGCCAACACTACTCCTGCCCACCCACATCCCAAAATCTAGGTTCTGAGAGGGGAGGCGGGGGGAGGTCAGAATACAGCAAGACTCCATTAGAAGAAACAACATTACTAAGGTGAGTAATTTTTTCTTCAAACAGCATGAAGTCTTGCTGTATTCTGACATATGCATACTAACAAGCAGTACCTCCATGGAGGAGGGGCAGAACCTACTTTGGAAACAGGCTCTGAAGTACTGCTGTGCCAAATCAAGCATCACTCCTAGCCTGGATATCCAGAAAGTAATGCTTGGTGAAAGTAGGGACTGTTTTCCAGGTGGCTGCTTGACAAATTTCTAAGATAGGAATATCCCTGGCAGCAGCCAGGGAAGCAGCTGTACCTCTAGTGGAATGAGCCCTCAGGCCTGAGGGTGGAGTTCTACCCAGTTTTTCATAGCAGAATTGTATACAAGAAACAATCCACCTGGCAAAAGATCTCCTAGTGGCAGGTTTGCCCTTATCAACTTCTCCATACTTAAGGAACAACTGGAAGGATTCAAACCTGTGACCCTTGGTACGCTCTATGTAGTAGCAAAGGGTGCTTTTAACATCAAAGCTGTGTAGCCTCCTCTCTCCAGAGGAGGAATGGTCAGTGAAGAAAACAGGGAGAGATATAGACTGGTTGAGGTGGAAATCTGAAACCACTTTAGGTAAGAACTTTCTGTTATTTCTTAGGACCACTTTATCTCTATGGAAAGAGATGAAATCAGATTCCACTGACAGGGCTTGCAATTCACTGATACACCTGGCAGAAGTAATGGCTACCAAAAACACAGTTTTCCAAGTCAAGTACTTAAGCTCTGCTGAGGACAAAGACTCAAAGAGGGGTTGCATAAGCTGAGCAATGCAAACATTAAGGTCCCAAGCAGGAGCAGGATCCCTAAAGGGGGGAGTGGTGTGAAGCAATCCCTTGAAAAACTTACAAAACACAGGATGGGATGATAGAGAGGAAGGCTTGCCTACTGACAAGAAGAAAAAATTACTCACCTTAGTAATGTTTCTTCTAATGGAGTTTTGCTGTATTCTGACTATTGCAGTTAGGTCCTGCCTTTCAACTGACCTGGAGAACAAAGAGTTAAACTTTTCATTGCCAGCATGGAATGTTCAGCGCGAGCTCGGTTGAAGCCCCTGTCTGCTGTTGTTTAAACTCCAACCATCAGATCTTTACGAGCAATACTCACTAGAAGTTCTGTGTGGAAACTGTAAAACTCACACTAGCCAACTGGCAACTAAATTTAAATTTATTAAAAGGTTTTTTTTGGTTTCAAAGCAAAGACTCAAGTCAGGAAACCCAAAAAACAAAACACAACACACACCCAAAGTAAAGGAGGGTGAAAAAGAGGCACCCCTAGGGTGCCAACACTGCTCCTGCCCACCTACATCCCAAAAAACAGGTTCTGAGAGGGAGGCGGGGAGGTCAGAATACAGCAAGACTCCATTAGAAGAAACAACATTACTAAGGTGAGTAATTTTTTCTTCAAACAACATGAAGTCTTGCTGTATTCTGACTATTGCAGACTACCAAGCAGTACCTCCATGGAGGAGGGACAGAACCTACTTTGGGAATAGGCTCTGAAGTACTGCTGTGCCAAACCGAGCATCACTCCTAGCCTGGATATCCAGAGAGTAATGCTTGGTGAATGTATGGACTGTTTTCCAGGTGGCTGCTTGACAAATTTCTAGGATAGGAATATCCCTGGCAGCAGCCAGGGAAGCAGCTGTACCTCTAGTAGAGTGAGCCTTCAGGCCTGAGGGTGGGGTTCTACCCAGTTTTTCATAGCAGAATTGTATACAAGAGACAATCCACCTGGCAACAGATCTCTTAGTGGCAGGTTTGCCCTTACTGACCTCTCCATTTGTGAGGAACAACTGGAGGGACTCAAACCTGTGACCCTTGGTGTGCTCTATGTAGTAGCTGAGGGCCCTTTTAACATCCAAGCTGTGTAGCCTCCTCTCTCCAGAGGAGGAATGGTCAGTGAAGAAAACAGGGAGAGTCATAGACTGATTAAGGTGGAAATCTGAAACCCCCTTAGGCAAAACGTCCTGTTAGTTCTTAGGACCACTTTATCTCTGTGGAAAAGATGAAATCAGGCTCCACTGACAGGGCTTGCAATTCACTGATATGCCTGGCAGAGGTAATGGCTACCAAAAACACAGTTTTCCAAGTCAAGTACTTAAGCTCTGCAGAGGACAAAGGCTCAAAGGGAGGTTGCGTAAGCTGAACAATGCAAACATTAAGGTCCCAAGCAGGAGCAGGGTCCCTAAAGGGGGGATTGGTGTACAGCAATCCCTTGAAGAACTTACAAAACACAGGATGGGCTGACAGAGGAGAGGGCTTGCCTACTGACAAGAAGGCAGAGACAGCTGCTAAATGTACTCTAAGTGTAGCTGGCCTAAGGCCTAGGCCATTGAGATGGACCATATAGTCCAGAACTGTAGGCAACCCAGCAGATTCTGGAGAAATATTCTTATTAGAACACCAAATAGTGAACCTTTTCCATTTGGAATTGTAAGTCTTTCTAGTGGAAGGCTTTCGAGAAGCCTTAAGGATATCCAGAACCCCTTGGGAAAGATGCAGATCAGCAAACTCTAACTCTTCAAGAGCCATGCTGAGATTGAGAGACCTGAGGTTCGGGTACCAAATCCTCCCCTGAGATGATGTCAATAGGTTGTAATTCCTGGGAAGAGACAAGGGAAGGTGGACTGCTAAGGACAGCAACAGGGGGTACCAGAGCTGTCTGGCCAGTCTGGAGCAATCAGGATCACTTTGCATGGTTGTGACCTTATCTTGACTAACACCTTGAACAGGAGAGGGAAGGGGGGAAAAGCATACAGAAGTTTCTCTTCCCAATTCAGGATCAGGGCATCCAGGGGGAATGAGCCCAAGACTGGGGGTCTGCAACAAAACAGAGAAAGTTGGTGATTGTCTGGGGCTGCAAAAAGATCTATCTGTGGAGAGCCCCATCTCGAGAAAATCACTTTCAAAACTAAGAGATCTAGGGTCCATTCGTGATGGCCCTGGGATATCCTGCTGAGAGCATCTGCTAGGACATTGTCCTTCCCTGGGAGGTGAACTGCTATCAGAGAGGTTTGCAGGGAATAGGCCAGGGACCACAACTTCATTGCCTCTGTGCACAAGGCCGTAGACCGAGTTCCTCCTTGCTTGTTGATGTACCACATGGTGGTGGTGTTGTCTGTTCTGATCTGGACCACCTTGTTCTGTACAGATTTGGAAAGAGCTTGCAGTGCCAGAAACACTGCTCTGAGTTCCAAGAGACTGATGTGAAGCAGAGATTCTTGAGGTGACCACAGCCCTTGGGTGGTAAGATCCCCCAGGTGGGCTCCCCAGCCCAGCAGGGAGGCATCTGTGGTGAGTATCACTGAATGAGACTGAGTGACAAAAGGAACTCCTTGTCTCAAATTGTCCTGATCCTGCCACCATTGCAAAACCTGGATCACGGTTCGAGTCACTGGGACTAGTTTGGTAACGGAATCCTTTCTTTGGGACCAGAAGGCTCTTAAGTGGAACTGAATGTCCCTCATCTGGAATCTTGCTCCCTGGACCACTGCTGTGGAAGCGGCCATGTGGCCCAGAAGCTAAAGGAAATGCCTTGCTGGTCGAGACACCTGTAGAGTGAATGAAGAGGCCAGTTCCATAAGGGTCCTTGCCCTGTCCAGGGGAAGGAAGGCTCTTGCCCTTACTGTATCCAGCTCCGCCTCTATGAAGATAAGGAGCTGTACTGGCTAGAGAACTGACTTTGGAAGGTTGAGGAGGAATCCTAAGGAAGTGAGCATTTGCTGAGTTATTTGCAGATGTGACTTGACTTGGTCGGGAGACTGACCCACTATGAGCCAGTCATCCAAATATGGAAAGATGGAGATCTTTTTTCTCCTTAGGAAAGAAACCACTACTGCCAGGCACTTTGTGAACACCCTTAGGGCTGATGTTAGGCCAAAGGGCATTGCTCTGAATTGATAGTGGCCTGAGGGCAACTCGAACCTGAGGTACTTTCTGTGGGAGCACCTGATGGGAATGTGAAAGTAGGCATCTTTGAGGTCCAGGGAGGCTAGCCAGTCCCATGGCCTCAGAGAGGGCAGAATTATTCCCAGAGTCACCATTTTGAACTTTGGTTTTAAAAGGTGCTTGTTCAGATATCTTAGATCCAGGATGGGCCACCATTCTCCTGTTTTTTGGGGGGTTAGAAAGTACCTGGAGTGCAATCCTTTGCCCTTGTCTAGGGTAGGAACCCTTTCTATGGCTCTGAGAGCCAGGAGGGAAGAAACCTCTGCCTCTAGGGCAAGGGTCTCTGATGGATTTGCAGGTGGAAAGGATCTGGTTCTCATCTTGGGAAATATTTTGAAGCTGAGAAGGGTCAGTGCATGAAATTGGGTTACCTAAGTTTACTTGTGATGTCCCCAAGACAGTGCATAAACCGTAATGCACAGAAAACCATAATTAGATGTGGTGCTATGGTATTTAAAACTGTACAGTATAAGCAGATACAAAACTTATTCTGGATGTCATGGCTCACTCCTTTATGTTCAATTTCCGAATGCTTATGTGCAATTGCAATTAATAACTTTTGCTTGCCCTGTGACATTTTAACCCATGCCTTCATAATGTAGGCCAATTTTTGTTTTGAGAACTGCATCCTCTCAAATGAAGTATGCCCATGCAAATCACTCTCTTGTTGTGCTGTTTGTGCTATTTGTTTGTTTTTACAGCATCCCCCCTCCTCCTAAATCACCCTGAAAAAATGCAGTCTTGGACGTAACTTGTTAAGTCCATTACTGTTACGTGCAGACATTTTGCAGAGGAAGACCTTTACTTTTTATTTATGCCCACTTTTTGTACTGTTTCCCGGCATTGAGAATGCTTTTAGCCCTCTGACCTGCTCCTCTGTTTTTTCCCCTTATTTTTTTGTTTACTTTCACCATCTCCAGTCACCGGGAAACAGGTTCACATCCACATTCCCGGATGTTCATGTCGAGAGGCTGCGGGAATGTGGAGACACACGAGAACCTCAGACACCCGGTGACATTGCATCAGAGTGCATCGGGCATCGGGGGGATTTAAAATTGGCAGCCCAAAGGAGATTTGCCCCTCTCTACCTGCGGCAATCCAGGAGAAACCTAGTCTTGTCCTCACACCGTTACGTGTCGAGTCACCAGCCAAGAAGCTTCAATCAGGATCCAAGTAAGATGAGATGAGCCAGCTTCAGGGCACCCAGCAAACATGATATTTAAATAGAAATTTCTCCAATGATGTCACAGCTGTTTTTGTGTGGGGTCTTCCTTGGTTTTGTTTAATTTAGGATTTTGGTGCCTTTTCTTGAATTGTGCTGGCTGACCACCACGATGTGGAGTGCTTATTAAGAGTCTGTCTGTTTTTTGGCTTTAAGATTTAATAAGGTGCTAAAATTGGCCATACTACATTTTGTAAATGGAGGAATGTGAACATGTGTAGAAAGTGTTGCTTTTGGAGGTTCCCAATTGGATAATGGGTGTGGGACTTTGCAAAATGACTGTTTTAATGGTGTTTGGTTTGAAATGCACTTCCAGATAACCCCCCCCCATGTTTTCTGAGTTTTTAATTCAAATGCTGGATGGTGTTTGCTGGTGGGGGTTGAACCGATCGAATGTACAATTTTTATCCAAACGCTGCTTGGTGTTTGTTTGAAGTGATGCACATGGTATGGACCTTTATCTGGAAGCCTGCTGTGGTGTGTGAGCCTCAGTGGTTCATTTGGAACCCAAAGTGGATGTTTTCACTTACTGGGCTCCAAATGATCCTCGAACCACTCTACAGCAGGCTTCAGATGAAGTTCATGCCATGTAATATATTCTGATGTTTGCTTTTGTGTGTGGCTAGCATGTTGCAAAATCCACCAGTGCTCTTGTGTTTAAACCAGTTGAATGTAGGATTTTTAGCCAAACGCTGCTTGGTGTTTGTTTTTGGTGGGGGATGCCGCATGGTATAGGCCTTTATCTGGAAGCCTGCTGTGGTGTATAGGCCTCAAGTGGTTCATTTGGAACCCAAAAGTGGATGTTTTCACTTACTGGGCTCCAAATGATCCACTCGAACCCTAGCCACAGCAGGCTCGAATGAATTCATGCCATGCATAATGATTTTCTGATGTTTGCTTTCGTGTGTGGCTAGCGCATGTCATAAAATCCACCAGTGCTCTTGTTGTGTTTAAACCAGTCAGATGTACAATTTTAATAGCGCTGTGGTGTTTTGTTTGGGTGGGGGTGATGCCGCATGGTATGGGCCTTTATCTGGAAGCCTGCTGTGGTGTGTGGGCCTCGGTGGTTCACTTGGAACCCAAAGTGGATGTTTTTCATAATGGGCTCAATGATCACTCAAGGCCTACACATCTGGCTCAGCCAGATAAAGGCCATATCTTGGTCTGATGTTTCTGAAGTTTGGTTAGGGGTGGGGGCACCTCAATGGGAATTTTGTTAGTGTGACATCAACAGGCTAATCATACATTATCTGTATATTTTTTGTATTGTATACCCATACTGTACAAGGCCTGTTTACCAAGTGTTGTCTGAGTGTGGTGTTCTTTGCAGGCAGATGGGTCTCCATTATGTTTTCAGGCCGGTGGGCCTCCATTTTGTTTGCCGGCAGGTGGCTGCGTGCCTCCATTTTGTTTGCAGGCAGGTGGCTGCGCGCCTCCATTTTGTTTGCAGGCAGGTGGCTGCGCGCCTCCATTTTGTTTGCAGACAGGTGGGCCTCCATTTTGTTTGCAGGCAGGTGGGCCTCCATTTTGTTTGCAGGCAGGTGGCTGCACGCCTCCATTTTGTTTGCAGGCAGGTGGCTGTGCGCCTCCATTTCATTGTTTGACTTTTGTCCTGTGAAGCATGTCGTGCGTCTCATCTTGTCCTTTTGCCCGTGTAAACCACTTCAGGGGTCATGCCTTTGGCACTGCACCTCTATTTCGTTGTTTGACTTTTGTCCTGCGAAGCACGTCATGTGTCATCTTGTCCTTTTGCCCGTGTAAACCACTTCAGGGGTCATGCCTTTGGCACTGCGCCTCCATTTCATTGTTTGACTTTTGCCCTGCGAAGCACGTCGTGTGTCATCTTGTCCTTTTGCCCGTGTAAACCACTTCAGGGGTCATGCCTTTGGCACTGCACCTCCATTTCGTTGTTTGACTTTTGTCCTGCAAAGCACGTCATGTGTCACCTTGTCCTTTTGCCCGTGTGAACTGCTTCAGGGGTCATGCCTTTGGCACTGCTCCATTAACCTGTTCTCGTGACTTGCCTTGTCGATTTCAGAATTTACTGCTTCTCACTTCATATATTTTTGCCAATGTGGCATTAACCGCATCTTGAACAGCATTTCTATTCCAAAATGTCAATTCCATTAACAGAAGAGACCTCTTTTTTTAAATCTTCTTCTGTTCCTACAGACTTTCTGAAAACTCTTAAGGATGAAACCAAGAAGATGACCATGTTTATCTGCTGCAGCAGTGCTCACTGAAGTATTGCATAATACTGCTACTGCTCAATCAAGCAAAGAAAGAAACAGGCTTCACAGAGCAAATATAAAGAAGGATGAAGGCTGCTCTCAAGCATATTTGGAAAAAAATGCAACACATGCCAAGAAAAACAGAGACAACATAACTGAGGATCAGCGTAGCCATTATAATGACATGGCAAAGGAGAGAATGAGAAGGTACAGAGAAGCACAGAAACAAAAGACCCAATCAACTGTAGAAAAAAGTAGTAGGCCAACAAAACGAACACGTCTTAATGATCAGAATGCATTGCCACAGAGGGAATACTGGAGGGAGATAAAAACAGAACAGCGAGCCAACATGACAAGTCAGAAAAGAAGAAGAATAAATGAGAAGCAACACAGAAAGTACCATGAAAAAAGATGTGCCACCGCTGTGTCACCAGTGCCCGACGCTGCGTCACCAGTGCCCACCGCTGCATCACTAGTGCCCACTGTCACCTCTTCAATGGCCACCACCACAGAAACTCCGCCAGTGGCCACCAACAACTCACCAGTGGCCGCCACCACCACACCATCCTCAGCGATGATCCTGCCAGGAAAAGAGCCATTCACAATAGCAGTGGAACCTATAATACCGCTCTAAGAAAGTCGGTGCAAAGAGTAAGAAAGGCATTGCCAAAATCACCCACTAAATTTTCAATAACATTGGAGCAGATATTGGCATCTTGCTCACCATCAAAGAAAGCGTCTCTGGCCAAACGTGGTGTGCTTCCAAGAACACAACTGGAAGATAAACTTATGTCAGTTGTATCTGAGAAGTTGTCCCAGCTAAAAAACAATCACAAGAAAAGTGACAGACAGAGGAATAAGGAATTTTTAAAAACCATTGTAGTCTTAAAAAAATACAAGCTGCTAAGAACTGCAAGCTCAACATTGGGGGTGAGCTGGAAGAGGCTTATGACAGTATCTTCTACAGAGACTGAAACCAAAAAAACACACTGCTCTGCACTGCCACTCGAAACTGTGAGTAGAGTGGAAAAATTCTTTGAAGAGAGTGCCACACCTCTGCCGCACAAAAAGGCCTTTTCTAAACGGTCAGACAAAACAAGGTCATACCTCGACAAACCTACTCACCGTCTTCACCAAGAATTCATGCAACAGAACAGACACACCACTTGGAGCACGAAAATTTGGCACTTTATGAGCAAGGCACATTAAACTTGCAGGGCAGCAAAAACTTGAACAATGTCTTTGTGAATACTGCGCTAATGCGTCACTGAAGCTTAAGGCTATAAATCGTCTTGTCAATAAATATGAACTTCCATGCTGCAAAGTTGCAGATCTTTATCAAGCAGTTGAAATTACTATGTGTCCCAGACTACCTTTGGAAAAGTTCTTCAAATATGATTGCATGCAAAAAACATGGAGAAGTGCAGCACCGAAAATTTTGTTGATGTGGTGAAGGACCTAGTCCAGAAACATGGACAAGAATGGACAACATGGCAGCAGTGGGACAGTATTAAAATCATGAGAAGGGCTGATGGCCTTCAAGTGCAACAGACCAGGAAGGTTTTGAAAAATAAACGCTCTACTGTCCAAATGCTGGTAGAAGTCCTAAAAGATGACCTTTTCTTCCTGGGTCGTCATATGCATGTTGCAGCATGGCAGCAGCATGAGTTTAACCAGATAAGGCAGTTCGTACCCAGGGGTTGGGTGGTGATGGTGCTAGACTTCACGGAGAACTACACCTGTAAACTACAGGATGAAGTACAGTCAGCCCACTGGCACCATGAGCAAGCAACAGTTCACCCTGTGGTTACATATTACAACTGTAATCTCTGTGAAATCACTGTCAAAGACTCTCTCATTTTCATATCAAGTGATCTCAAGCATGATCACTATGCTGTATGGCATTTTGTTGAAATTGAAAATGCACACCTCATGAACGTTCGATAACTGAACATTGTCAAGCAAGTTCACTTCACAGATGGCTGTGGTGCGCAGTACAAGTCAAAATGGTCATTTTATGATATTTCCTTTTCCAACAGCAAGTATGGATTTCCAATAGAGCGCGTTTATTTTGGATCAAGACATGGGAAGGGGCCCTCGGATGGGGAAAGCACAGTGGTGAAGTCTAAGGCAAGCATGGGAGTACAATCGCAGTGGGCAGTAATCTGGAATGCAAAAGAACTATTCAAATACTGCCACAGTGAACTAACCAAAGGCACTGACACTGAAGGGTGCACTCACAGCAGGAGAACATTTTTCTGGGTGGGTGAAAATGAAATAAAAAGAGAGCCAAGAGGAGATGTAAAAGCTGTACCCAGAACATGACTTGTACAAAGTGTCAAGTTGCTAGTGGATGGTGTGGTGGCCACAAGAAACCTTATATGTTTCTGTACACATTGCATTGATGAAGCTGGGCCCTGTGCAAACCATAGTCTGGTGGAAGAGTGGAAGTTGAAGAAACTAATTAGTTCAGCTACATTTGTGCCCACTGCTAATGTTCACAAAAACACAAGTGACACTGCTCTTACTTGCTCTACAGCTGTGGTCATTTTGTCTGGTCATGCACAATCCCCTGACACTCATGCCCACCCATCTGCCAGTGACACGACTGCTGCCAGTGCTCCTGCAGTTCCTGGTGCAATAGCAGCCACCACAGCCATTTTTAGCACTTTGCAAGACAGGGGCATGCACACTGATGCAAGCACATCAAATCACTGCACTGCTCCACAATTGGACAGGCCCGCTTCAAGCAACCAAAAAGTTCAGAAGAAGAAAAAAACATTGTTGGAACCAGAGATCGATAAATTCTATGCTGTCTACTATTCTAAGGAATTCTATATTGGTCAAGTTACAGCAGTAGACACTGTAAAGCAGATGTTCTCAGTGAACTTCCTACAGAACCGTCAGAGTGTTTTTTCTTGGCCACGAAGGCAGGACACTGACAGTGTGAAGAAAATACAAATTTTTCATGGCCCGCTACAGTTTGAAGGAGATGGCCCCTATGGATTACAAGCAGAACAATTAAAGATCATTGCAGAAAAGTTCAGCAAGCTGCAACAGAGATGGGATTGAAACACTGCTCTTACTGTGCATTAAGGTGGACTGCAGAAACTGCATCATTGCTTTGCACTAACTGTAATTTCTGTACATAATTTTCTTATCTTCTGTAGAGTCTGTTCAGTTCTATTGTAGTTCAGAGGCAGTTAGTTCTGTAGTTACTGTTTAGCCTGCATTTATAGTTTAGTCTCTAGGTATAGTTCAGTAGATCTGTAGTTACTGTTTCAGCAGTATTTTTATTTTTAGCATGGACTCTGGTATAATTCAGTAGTTAGCATTTAGCCTGTACAGTTTAGTCATATATATATATATATATATATATATATATATTAGGAGTGAAAATTAATACTTGTTGAGACTTTTTCAGAGTAAATCATTTTACTTGTGTCAATTTTGATTTCATTACCCGTTTTACTTCCACCTATAAAACTTTTTGTTAACTTCTACAACTGTTTCCTATCTATTATTGCATGTGCTGTTATGTAAGGTCCCTTGCCAAATGATAACATTATCAGTATGTCCCATTACATGCACATACACTTATGTGCCCCGTTACATGCGCATACACAGTTTTATGTCCCCATTACATGCGCATACACAGTTTTATGTCCCCCGTTACATGCGCATACACAGTTTAATGTCCCCGTTCATGTGCGACATTGTAACTGGTTTTACTGGTGACACAGCAAAGGAGTTATCCTGCACCATATAACATTTACATTAGGTGGGTGATGGCTCCCCAAAAACAAAATTTTTTTTGATAAATTATGAATTTCAAAAAATTTCACAAATGTCACAATTTGGTAGCCCTATTTCATGCACTGACCCAGAACCAGTCCCTGGCTTACTACTTCCAGGACCCACTTGTCTGATGTCAGAGACTTCCAGTCCTGGACAAAGTAAACCAGCCTGCCCCACAGGTATTGGAGAATCGGCCCGGGAAGACCCATCAGGGTGTCTGCTTGGCAGGGGCTTTAGGCTGAGGGGTGGAAGCAGGCCTGCTCATTCCCCGTCTGCCTCTCCCTCTGAAGAACCCCCTCTGAGCATAGGAAGAAGAGGAGGCCTGGGCTTGGTAAAAAGGCCTTTGAAAAGGCCTGCCACTGCCCCTGGACTGCTGCCTTTGAGGAGTGGCTTGCTTTTCTTTGGCCTGAGCACTCCTGTAGGTGGTCCTGTACTCGTCCATCTTTTTCATGTAATTCTCTGTCTGCTCCCCAAACAGAGAAATACCAATGACAAGGAAATTCATGGCCTTAGCATGGGTATCCTGTGATAGGCTAGTACATCTGAGCCAAGCCATCCTCTGAAGGGCCACAGATGTAGCCATGACTCTAGATGAAACATCACTGGAGTCCACAGCAGCATGAAACTGCACCTTGGATGCCTCAATCCCATCCACAGCCACCTGCACCAGCTCCTTGGCAAGTTGGTCAGGGGCCTGTTTAGCCAGAGCCAGAACAGTATCCCATCTGGACTTCTGGTATCTAGCTGTGTAGGCCATATAATTAGCTTGCCTGAGTCCCAAAGATGCTGCCATGTACTGCTTCTTTGCCATGGCATCAATCCTCCTGGAGTCCTTATCTGGGGGGTGTGATGTCAAGGGAATATTTGCCTTATCACAGGCAGCAGCCTGCACTACCCCAACATGGCTGCATTGCTGAGAAAGGAACTCCATGTCCGAGCCTGAAAGGGTGTACCTCTTGTCCATTCGTCTGTCCACGGGAGGTATGGAGTTAGGAGTCTTTAGAATTTTAATTGTCTGTTTCCCAAAAGATTTATGGAGGGGAACAGACAGTCTCATGGACTCTGGGATGTCAATCATTTCAACAAAATCAGGCTCCTCCTGATCCTCTACTGCTTCTTTCATTGGAAGCTGCAGGGTTTCAGTCATTTTTTTGTAAAACATAAAGTGGAAGGGGACTCAGAAAGCCTAGGAGGAGAAACACCTGAAGGTCTGCCTGGGGAGATGTCCGGGTCAATAGGCACATCCAGACTTTCATAATCACCATCATCATCCTCATACGCTCCTTCCTTCTCCTCCTCCTCCTCCGGTTCATAAAATTCTTCTGAAGTGTAATCCGGAACCAGGGGATCCGACTGAACAGAGCCCCTGCCAGATGGTGCCGGTTTGGCCGGAACCGAAGTTAGCGACTGCACTGTCCTTATCGCTTTGGCTATCTCATCAGTGGTTGGAGAATGAATTTGTGGATCCGAACCGGATGATTTTTCTCTTCTCTTCCTTTTAACCGGAACCGACTCCTCAGAATCGGCTCTCCTTTTGCCCAAAGAAGTTTCGCTCTGGTCAAAGGGCACTCCTTCTGGTTCAGTCAGAACCGAACCGGGCTGGCCATCTGGGTCAGTGGACTTCATGGCCTCCCTTTCCCTCAGTCTACCTACTCTCTTATCCAGGGTAGCTTTGGGAAAACTCTTACAAATTTGGCAGTCCGAATCGAGGTGGTCAAACCCCAGACAATAAACACAGGTGGTGTGGGGATCAGCCTTAGCAAAGGCTTCCCAGCACACACTGCAGTGTTGAAACCCAGTGGGCCCGGTTTTTTTCTTGGGTTTCTCAGACATGGCCAATCTTAACCAAAACTTACCCTTTTTTCAGCAATCTGCCAGGCAAGACTCCCCTATCGGTTCCTGACCGTGTTACGGGTCTTGGAAAAAAACATAAATAAATCAGTTTTTTTTAGAACCGATAGGGACCGGTTGCCACACTCTAAGTAAATTCACAAACTTTTTAAGACTAAACTGATTGTTTCAACTGAACCAATCTGAAATTTACAAGTTCCACCCAGAAACTAAATGTAAAACCTATCTAGTACTCACGGTACCACAGACAGAGACTTAAACCAACAGATTCGGTAGCAGAAATTTGGACGAAACTGAGCGAAAAACGACACTTTAACCGACTTTTTTGAACCGAGCAAAGGAGGAATCTCCGGAGTGACTGTTCAGTGAGGCAGAGTAAAGAATCTGACGGTTGGAGTTTAAACAACAGCAAACAGGGGCTTCAAACGAGCTCGTGCTGAACGTTCCATGCTGGCCATGGAAAGTTAACTCTTTGTTCTCCGGGGCAGTTGAAAGGCAGAACCTAACTGCAATAGTCAGAATACAGCAAGACTTCATGTTGTTTGAACTCTCTCTATAGCTCTGAGAGCTAGGAGAGAAGCAACCTCTGCCTCTAGGGCAAGGGTCTCTGAGAGATTTGCAGGTGGAAAAGATCTGGTTCTCAGCTTGGGACATTTTTTGAAGCTGAGACCCAGACCCTGGCTTACTACTTCCAGGACCCACTTGTCTGATGTAAGAGACATCCAGTCCTGGGCAAAGTAAGCCAGCCTGCCCCTTACTGGTATAGGAGAATCGACCCAGGCAGACCTATCAGGGTGTCTGCTTGGCAGGGGCTTTAGGCTGAGGGGTGGATGCAGGCCTGCTCATCCCCTGTCTGCCTCTCCCTCTAAAAAAAAACCCTCTGCAAAAAAGAAGAAGAAGAGGCCTGTGCTTGGTAAAAAGGCCTTTGGAAAGGCCTGCCCCTGCTCCTGGACTGCTGCCTTTGAGGAGTTGCTTGCCTTTCTTTAGCCTGAGCACTCCTGTAGGTGGTCCTGTACTCATCCATTTTCTTCATGTAATTCTCTGTCTGCTCCCCAAACAGAGAATTACCCACTACAGGAAAATCCACGGCCTTAGCCTGGGTATCCTGTGAGAGGCTAGTACATCTGAGCCAAGCCATTCTCCGAAGAGCCACAGATGTAGCCATGACTCTTGATGATAAATCATTGGAGTCTACAGCAGCATGAAACTGAACTTTCGATGCCTCAGTCCCATCTGCAGCCACCTGCTCCAGCTCCTTGGCAAGCTGGGGAGGAGCCTGTTTATTTTTTTGAAATTCAAGTTTATTTATTTTTGCAAAAATCATGAACAAGCAGAACTATGTATACACAACCAAATACCAGTTTCTGGAAAAAAAACACCCCCCACCACCCAAACCCCATACAGCCCTCCGTTGCGCCCTCCCTCCTCCACCCTCAGATCACCCACAGAGTGTGCATTACAGTTGTAGGCTAGGCCATATTGTCAGGCCAAAGTTGAAATCATAACTTAGTCATGAAATTGAAGGCAAGAGGAGTAAGGGAAGGAAAAGGAGCAGTATTGGGTGTCAGAGCTCGAACCAAGAGGTCAGTGGTGCAGATAGAGCTCGTATAACTTGTCCCACTTTTTGTGAAACAGGTCCATGTGATTGCGAGAGCTAGCTATGAGTATCTCCATGTTAAAGCACATTGATAGGTCTTTTAACCATTCAGCATAGGTTAAGGTCAGCTGATCAGTCCAATGTTTGAGGACCAGCCTTTTGACTACCATGGAAACTAAGGCCATATGATATCGATGTTCCTGACAATCTATGGTGGAATAATTGCCTAGGATGCAAATATCGACTGTGAAAAGGTTAGTAAGGCCTAATAGAGGATCTAGGTTGTCCTGGATAGAACGCCACAAAGGGGCTACTTTGGCACAGTGCCAGAAAATATGGAGCGAGTTCCCCTCGTTTTGTAGACATCTAGAGCAGATGGGAAGGGATAATTTGTTAAGGTGGAACAGCTTAACTGGGGTGAAATACATATTGTTTAGTATGTAATATTGGGTAAGTCTGAATCTGTCCTGGGTATGGTATTTGTGCAGGTCTTTCCATATTCAGGTCCAGTTGGGAATGGAGTCCGGTAGCAGAGAGAGCCAGATGCAGGAGCCCTCTAGCGGATTCGGGAATTTATAGTCCAGTAGGTAGGAGTATATTGATGAGATGGAGTGTGATCTGGGAGCGAGAGTGAGAATTTGAGAGAGGAAGGGATTAACCTTTGATTCGCGAGAGACTGGTCCAAAATTGGCATTAATGAGGTGTCTCAGTTGGTATATCTTAAAAATCATATTATTAGGTATATCAAATTTGGTTAATATGCTCGGGGATGAAAGGAGGGAGCCTTGGACGTAATAGTGCTCTAACGTAGTTTCATTGATTTGTGGGAGCCAGTCAGGGGTGATTAACGAGTTACCTAGTTTAATATTTACTATTTTAATTTAATATTTTAAATATTTAATATTTAATATTCAGGCTTTACCAGAACTACTACTCAGCACTCAGGGTCCCTACTTGATTGGATCCTCACCACCAGACCTGATCTTGTACTAGATGCCACAGTGCTTGCTGACTCAATCACTGATCATTCCCCCACACTTTGTCGATGGCGATCCTGTCCACCTCCTCCTCCTCCTCCACCACGTCTGATTAGGTTTTAAACTATGCTGCCCTGGACAAACAAGCCTTCCTATTTGACCTCTCTTGTGTTGACTGGTCTAACATTTATACCGCAACCAATGTTGATACTGCCTCAATTCATTTCTGACTGAATTTGGCAACATCAAAAGAAGCACCTCCCTACAGTCAAAAGGAGGGTAAGGGGCCAGCATTCGAGGTGGCTGAAAAAGACCTGCTTCAAAAGTTAAAAGTTAGAGACAATCAATGGAAAAGTACAAACAAACTGGACTGCAGTCATATCTCATTCTGTATAAACAATACAGAAATGACTGTAAAGATGCATCAGGCAGGCCAAAAGTAAATACTGCCAAAACCTGCTGATTAATTCTTCCAATGACCCTCGCAAGTTTTGGGGTCACATTAAGTCCTTCTTGGGTTCTGCTAAAGATGTCACTCCCTCAGATATGGTCCTACATGGTGTACACTGTAATGATTCTACTACATTGCAAATGCTTTTAACCAACAATTTTCTGACTTATCTGCCTACAGCTTCCTCCCATCACAATCCTCTGCTTCACAGTTTAACCCCACAGCATCTGAAGGACCCCAAACTTAACCAACCCTTCTATTTCAGGGAAGTGTCTAGGCATCAGGTCCTAAAGCTGCTCAGGTCACTCTCTGAAAACACCAGTACTGGCTCAGATGGCCTAGAACCAAGACTACTAAAATGGCTTCTTACTACATCTCTGGCCCCCTGGCACACATCTTCACCCTATCTCTCTCCAATGGCATTGTCCCTGAAGTCTGGAAGGCAGCCAGAGTCACTCCTGTATTTAAGAAAGGCAGTAAAAATGACATATCAAATTACCGGCCTATTGCTATTTTGTCTGTTCTGAACAAAATCCTGGAAAAAGTAGTATCCATGCAAATCACTGAATACCTTGAGAAATTCAATTTACTAAGCTCAGCACAACATAGTTTTAGAAAGCATCACAGCACCATGACAGCACTTGCAAAATTCACTTCAGATATCGTTACCAATATGGATAGAGGAAAGTTAACAGGGGCAGTCTTCATTGACTTAACCAAAGCTTTCGATCTGGTTGACCATTCTCTGCTACTATCCGCCCTCAGTACCTTGGGCTTCTCTCCCAGTCACTATCTGGTTCCAAAGCTACCTCTCCAACAGAACACAAGCTGTTAAGTTTAATTCATCCATGTCAGACAGTGCTGTTATCAACATTGGGGTCCCTCAGGGGTCTATACTTGGCCCTCTTCTATTCTCATTATTCGTCAATAAACTTCCTGAGCTGGTCACCACAGGTCACTCACTTCTTTATGCGGATGACCTGGTAATTTATTATCACTCTGATAAGGTTCTGGATCTAAATGCTGCCCTCACTGCAGATTTTCGTGCTGTACAACACTGGTTGAACTCTCAACGCCTGGTTTTTAAATACAAATAAAACAAAAGTTATGATGTTTGGCTCCAATCACAAGCTTAGATCCTGTCCTCTGACCATCTCTGTCTCTGATATCGATGGGGACCCTATAGAAACTGTCACTTCCTTTCGTTACCTTGGCATCCACCTGGATCAAACCTTGGACCTGAAAGCACATATACAGGAAACCTGCAAGTCAATTAACTGCAAATTGGGGGGCTGCCTATAGAACCAAATACCTGCTCACCCCTGCTGCTAAATTGGTGATAGCCAGAGGCATTCTATTGCCAACTCTTACATATGGGTGTCCCATCCTGTCCTTGGCCACCAAATCTTCACTGCAACTATGGGATACTACCTTCAATAATGTGTGCAGGTATGCAACCAAAGCACCTCGGCTGCAGCATCATTGTCTCTTATATCAGGACCTTGGTTGGCTCTCTCCTTCCTCTACCAGGCAGTACTACTTGTACAATTTAGTTGATTCCATCCTAGAGGACGTCCAAGCCTGCTATCCTGTCTGATCTCCTCAGGCGGCCATTCCCACAAGGAATCTTAGATCGGCTGATCAGACCTTACTATCCATCCCCTTTTGTCGGACTAAAAAGGGCATGGGCTCCTTCCATCATGCTGCCCCCCACCTATGGAACCTACTACCTCAGGATCTAAGAGATATCTCCACTCATGTGACTTTTAAGAGCAAACTCAGGACTTTCCTCACTACTATGGACAAATGTGTTTGCTTTGACCCTACCTGATCCGCTGCATTTGTACTGTTTCCTCATTGCTAGCACTTTTGCCTGTCCAAATGGGTGTTCTATACTGTGCATTGTAATTAATGTTTTATTTGTGCCTTGTAATTAATGTTGCCTTAACCTGTTTCTTTATAAGCCTAATGTTAGCCGTTGACAATTGTAAGTCGCTATTCTACTCCATGACATTCTTATCTTCACTTCACAGCCTCTCCTCACTTAACCCCACTGCTGCTCTCTTCCCCCCTCTTCTGTTATATCCTCTTCCCCCCTTTTTGCCACTCCCCACCAAACTCACCTTTACCTGTTCCTACCTCATCCATGCCCCTCCTTAGTCCCCACCCTCCTGGCTGTGCTTAGTCACCTCTCTCCACCTACTACCGCCTACTCCCACCGTCTACCGACCCCCTTCCCTGCCTTGCCATCTCTTGGTTCCACTGGCTCGGCTTCACTTTGACACTTTTGCCGCTATTGCCGTAACTCCTCCGCCTCTATCCCCCTCTCACCGGCATCCTCACTCTCGCCCTGCCGTCTATCAGTTCCACCAGACCGGCTGTATTTTCCTACCTCATACCGCTGTTGCCATCTACTGCCACTCCCCCTACCACCCTCTCTTCACCTGCCGTCTTTCGGCTCCATAGACCCGGCCGCAGGTTGGTACCTCACCCCGCTGTTGCCGTATCTGACGGCACCTCCTTTCCACTTAATCTCTCCCTCCCATCCTTTTGCCAGTTTTCCCTTCCTTGTGTATTTTCTACTGATGCCTATCCTCTCTTATTTTCTGCCTTCTACTATTCACATTTTGAGTATGTTCCATGATCAAGTGCTAAAGTATATTTTGTTTACTAATGTATGTTACATTGCCATATGTATTTCTCTCTGCATTTTTTGTACTCGTTGTCTTAATAATCTGGCTGTACTCTTTGTGTATTGTAATTGTACCTCCCGGGTCGTGCCTGAAAACAGTCACTTGCTGACTAGCGCACTTACCCGGTTAACAAAAAACTAAAAAAAATATTGGGATTGAGGATGAGGGGTTGTGCTAGGCCTGTTTTGGGTGAGATTTTGAGGAAATAGAGACATTGGAAAAGGGATTTAAGAGATGTAGTAATAGTTGGATTGGAGATCCAACGTGTGAGCACCGAGATGGGAGTGAAAAATATTGCTTGGGGACCTATTTTAGCTTCTAAGAGAATTTGCCTCTCAATCTGAAGCCAGAGCGGGGGAGGAACGTCAGTTGAGGTTGAATACCACTTGCCTAGCTTGGAGAGGTGGGCAGCCCAGTGGTAAAATATTAGACTGGGGAGGCTAAGACCTCCCTTGTCTTTAGGAAGGCATAGTTTAAGGAAGGAGCGTCTGACCGCTTTTTCCCGCCAGATAAATTGTGAGAAGATTGTGTGAAATTGGCATAGATAAGAAAGCGGTAGCCAGAGACCTAATAAATTGAGAGGGTAAAAGATATGGGGAAGGACGTTCATCTTGATTATGTTAATCCTGCCCCAAAGAGAAATGGGGAGATTAGACCATCTTTGCAAGTCTAGTTGGATGTTAGCTTTAAGGTCATCCAAGTTGAGCTTCTTAAGTAGAGAGGAGTCTGAAGTAAAGTGAATGCCCAGGTATTTGATTGATTTGGGGGACCATCTCATACCGAACTTAATGAGATCATGTTTGTGTGTAGAGGAGCCTGTTTAGCCAGTGCCAGTACAGTGTCCCACCTGGACTTCTGGTACCTGGCTGCATAGGCCATATAATTAGCCTGCCTGAGTCCCAAAGATGCTGCCATGTACTGCTTCTTTGCCATGGCATCAATCTTCCTGGAGTCCTTGTCTGGGGGTGTGTGATGCCAAGAGAATGTTTGCCTTATCACAGGCAGCAGCCTGTACAACCTCAACATGGCTGCATTGCTGAAAAAGGAACTCCGTATCTAAGCCTGAAAGAGTATACCTCTTGTCCATTACTCTGTCCACAGGAGGTATAGAATTGGGAGACTTAAGAATTTTTTGTGTCTGTTTCCCAAAAGATTTGTGGAGGGGAATAGACAGTCTCCTGGACTCTGGGATGTCCATCATCTCTACATAGTCAGGCTCTTCCTGATCCTCTACTGCCTCCTCCACAGGAAGCTGGAGGGTATCAGACACCTTTCTGTAAAACATGTAGTGTGAAGGGGACTCAGAAAGCCTTGGAGGAGAAACACCTGAAGGTCTGCCTAGGGAGATGTCCGGGTCAATAGGCACATCCAGACTTTCACCATCACCATAATCATCCTCATACTCTCCCTCCTCCTCAAACTCCGGTTCATAAAATTCTTCCAGGGTATAATCCGGAACCGAGGGAACTGACCGAACCGAGCCCCTGCCAAATGGTGCCAGTTGAGTCAGAACTGATCAAAGTGATTCCATAATCCTAATCGCTTTGGCTATTTCATCGGCAGTCGGAGTATGAGATTCTGGATCCGAACCGGTCAACTTGTCTTTTCTTCTTCTTTTTGTTGGAACCAATTCCTCAGAATCAGCTCTCCTTTTGCCCGAAGAAGTATCGCCCTGGTCAGAGGGCACTCCTTCTGGTTCAGTCAGAACCGAACTGGGCTGGCCATCTGGGTCAGTGGACTTCTCAGCCTCCCTTTCCCTCAGTCTACCTAATCTCTTTTCCAGGGTAGATTTGGGAAAATTTTTGCAAATTTGGCAGTCTGAATCGAGGTGGTCAAACCCCAGACAATAAACACAGGTGATGTGGGGATCAGCCTTAGCAAAGACCTCCCCCACACACACTGCAGTGTTGAAACCCAGTGGGCCCATTTTTTTCTTGGGTTTCTCAGACATGGCCAACCTAACCAAACTTACCCTTTTTCGGCAATCCGCCAGGCAAGACTTCCCTATCGGTTCCTGACTGTGCCATGGGTCTTGGAAAAAAACGTACTAAATCCCGTTTTTTTTAGAACCGATATGGACCGGTAACCACACACTAAAGTAAAGTACAAATTTTACCTCAAAATGATCAGTTCAACCAAACCGATCCACAGTTTACAAGTTCCACACAGAAAACAGAACAAAAAACCTATCTAGTACTCACGGTACCACAGACAGAGACTTGAACCGACTATGCGGAAACAACAATTTGGTAGAAAACCGACCAAAAACCGACACTTCAACCGACTTTGAACCGAGCAGCAGGAGAAATCTCTGGAGCGACTGTTCAGTGAGGCGGAGTAAAGAATCTGATGGTTGCAGTTCGAATAACAACAGGCAGAGGCTTCAACCGAGCTCGAGATGATCATTCTATGCCATGCATAGAAAAGTTAACCCTATGTTCTCCGGGGCAGTTGAAAGGCAGGACCTAACTGCAATTGTCAGAATACAGCAAGACTTCATGTTGTTTGAAAACCCCAGACAAATTAATGCTCTGTTTGTCTTATTACTCATAGGTACCCCTGAAAAATAAGTGCACTCTATGCAGGTTTTGTCATTTTAAATCTCAACAATTATAATATGCAGAATTTAGATTGTGCTCCAAACTTATGCTTCAAGCCTTACCTCACTCAATACTTTGGAGTATTTCACTATACAGGGTAAATAAGGTAGACCCTTTCACTTGTCACAGGTGCAATAGGCACTACTATTAGTTGGCATAGGCCAACAATATAGATATTTGTCCCACTATTGCATAGTGTAACAGGCATATTGCCATAAACTATATGTTTGAAGCATGTTATTGTAACATTACAAGATTTTATAACGCAGGTCTCAGTTAGGCCTGCTAGCAGCAGACAGGGAACTCATGTTCATCACTGTCATAACCTCTTCTGTGATTTGAAAGCAGGGTGTAACCATGACATTGTCATGGATTCACGATGGTCAAATGGTATAATTGGACCTCGTCCTGCACCTCCAGGTGTGCGGTTGACATCCAATTTTTATTTTTCTCTTTCCAACTGCCAGAATTTAGGCTCTGTCACACCACTCTTTACAAAACAAAAAGTCATTGGTTTAAAAGATTGTTATTTATGTGTTCTTAACTCAGTTTCTAACACACTTTGCAAGTTTGCAGGTTTCCACGGTGTGGCACACATAACATCTCCACGTACAACAACAGTAACACCTTCATCTAAGCTGCAAAAACCTTCATCTTTTTCCTAAAAAGAAAACAACTGCCAAAGCTTCAGTGTCATCACTATCTTTGTGCCTGATTGGTTCCACATAAGGACTACTACATGAAACAGAATATTATTACCTCTGCAAGTGTAATGTTTTCAGCAAAATTACACCTATTTGTAGAACTTTAAATCAACTAAAACAAGCATTTGTCAATGCCGAATGTTGCTTGCTTCTATGTGCTGTTTAGGTATTTGGAAGTCATTGGAGTGCAAATATTGAAAATTTGCGAACTTACGAGCGTGCGTAGGAACTGCGCAATACTGCGCTAAATAAAACAGTCATTTAGAATTTTTCACCAAATTTTCAACATAGCCATTTTAAGACCTCTGCTCATCAACAGTGTCACTGTGATTTTCTTAATGTGTCCCATACATTGAGTTTGCACACCCGACTGCGCCATTGTGCGCTACATGAAGCGAAACACGTTTTGGGCAGGATGTGAAAAATGACAGCTGTACTGCTCATAAGGAGTTGTGGTAAAATAGCAATGTTGAAAATCTGGGTGAAATATTGAAAATTAGCAAACCTACGGTGTGTGGGAACTAATACAGCACATAAATAAAACAATGATCATTTTAGGAATTCTTTCACCAAATTTTAAAAATTCCCATTTTAAGATCTCTGCTCATGAACAGTGACACTGTGATTTTCTTAATGTGTCCCATACATTGAGTTCGCACACCGACTGTGCCATTGTGCGCTACATGGGCGGAAACATGTTTTGGGCAGGATGTGAAAAATGACAGCTGTACTGCTCATTGCTCATGAGGAGGTGTGATAAAATGCCAATGTTGAAAATCTGGAGTGAAAATATTGAAAATTCACAAACTTCCGAGCGTGCGTAGGAACTGCGTAGCGCTTGCGCTTAATAAACAGTGATTTTTTAGGAATTTTTCACAAATTTTCAACATAGCCATTTTAAGACCTCTGCTCATGAACAGTGTCACTGTGATTTTCTTAATTTGTCCCATACATTGATTTCACACACCGACTCGCCATTCTGCGCTACATGGGTGGAAACACATTTTGGGTGAGATGTGAAAATGACAGCCATACTACTCATAAGAAGGTGTGGTAAAATGGCAATGTTGAAAATCTGGAGTAGAAAATATTGAAATTTTGCGAACTACGAGCCTGCGTAGGAACTGCGCATCCTGCGCTAAATAAAACAGTAATTTTGGAATTTTGGCGCAAATTTTCAACATGAGTTTTAGGACCCTTCTCATGGTGATGTCACTGTCATGGTGGTATTTGGACCTGAAGGGTGATTTAGCAGTTACTGCACAGTCACTGATGCGAAATCACCCTTTGGGCCCAAATAACACCATGACAGTGACATCATTCATGAAAAGGGGTCCCAAAAACCCCATGTTGAAAATTTGCTGCAAAAATTCCCAAAAATGCCAGAGATATGCAACAAAGTTGAAACCCTCCTCTCTAGCCCATTATACAGCTTACCGGCATTTCCTCAGTTTGCGGTAGGCTTTGAAGAGTGCAGAGCGTGTTCGGTCCACTGGAGATCATCACGCCAGAGTCGAGGAGTAAGTATGGGGTGGGGGGTGTGGGGAGGCTGGGTGTGCAGTGGGTGGGTGCGGTTGTGGGAGGGGGTCGGGAGATGCGCCGTGGGACCGTTTCGTTTTCAGGTATTTAAAAAAAAGATGGCGTGGGACCCTTTGCCACACTGGTGGGTCCCAGCGTGTACACGAGGATGTTGGGGGGACATTCAGCCCCATGAAGTTGGGCACCCCGTCGGCATAAATTTGTTGCCAGCTGAGGGTGGGCTCCAGTGTGGCAAAGGATGAGGGCGTTCAGCCGGCGGGGTTAGGGCACCCCATCGGCCATTGATTTGTTGCCACACTGGGGTGGGCTCTCAGCGGGCAAAAGGATGGGGGCATTCAGCTGACGGGGATTGGGCACCCTGTCGGCAAAGGGACCGCTGCCACACTGGGGTGGGCTCCCAGCGTGGCAACTACTACTTGGGGAGGGGGATGCAGCTCAGCCAACGGGATTGGGCAAACCGTCGTATAAGTTATATAGTGCGGCGGGGCATTCGACGCCTGCGGGGGGGAACTGCGTGAGCAGCCTCTTATCGGTGCTCACTGAAGCGTAGCTCCCCTTTCAACTGTAATGCACTGCATTTTGGAGCATGTCATAGACAGCTCCAAAATGCATGGCTTACAGGGGCCGCGCCTGCCAGCACACTGACTGAATTGGAGTAGGAGGTGACACACCTCCGAAATCTCCGATGATGGCACTATGTTTCTTGCACATGCGTGCAAGCAACATAAAAAGGTCCAGTCAGTTCAGACTCTGCAATCAAGCTTATTGTTTCTGCTTAATATGAAGTTAAGTCTGGGGTAGGGGCAATCCCCTAACTTCAGCAAGAAGATTTTTCTTCAGTTGATCTTCAAGCAAGACATCCTTTTCTTCACTGCTGCTTGTTTCAAACATGGCTGTTACTTTCTACAAACCTATTGCTCTATTGTGGACTTTGTTCTTAATGGTTTATTGTAAACTATTACTTTTTTATTGACTGTTAATCTTTGTGCCGGGGTGTAATCAACTACCACAGCACAAATGCCATGCCAGTGTGTGTGTGGCTACTCCATTAAAAGGACTCAATGCACAATCTAATGCACCCCTGGCCAAAGTGTCTGCCAATCAGCCATCCAGCAGCCAGCAACATGAACACTGACTTTTCTACTGTGCTGGTGTTTTGTTTTTAAATTACTGTCTGCATTGCCTCACGTGCCATGTGGGGTTAACACTGTTCTGCAAATGACATTTCACCTGTACTGTAATGACACCAACTTGTGGTTACTTATATGAACTTATGAACTGTTAATTTCATGGACTGTTATTCATATAAACTTTCTAAACTGGTTATATATGTTTTATAAGGACTTATCTGTCAAGAGACATTATCAACAGATTCTTCAATCAAGCACCATGGGTGAGCCACACCTCAACACCAGGTAGCATCTACCTTATCCACTTTCAAAGTGGATTCCATAAACTCTTCTTCATCAACAAAATTGCTATGTCATATTGCGTTATATGTGGTATCACATGTTAACATTTTTTCACATATTTCAATTGTGGTGTTGACATCCCTGAGTTCTGCACTATGTTTTACAAACTCACCATTTGTGCTCCATCTGTAACCACCCCTGTATCAACTCCAGAACAGGATGCTTTTTATAAATGCCTTGACTATCTGTATGCTGGCAACCAGTTTTAAAAAAGGTTTTTCATGTAATCAATTATAAACTGTTTTTCTAGCTTTAAAAAATTGTAGCTTGTATTATAATAGCTTAGAAATTATGTAAGGTAAAAGTATTAAAATGCAATTAACAGAGCAAGATCAAAAGTGTTTAGTTATACCAAACTTATATACTAATTAAAGTATTATCTGTGGGGGTTCAAGACTCCCCTTACCAGTCTTCCTTCACCCCCATAATCAGAATTGTTAAAAGTGTTCCCAGTTAACACCAGGGCCCTCTAGCCAACTAACTGCTACTTCAGTACCTGAAACCCTTATAAATAATGTACAATTTATGCATATACCTGTTGTCTTAAATATCTCCCATTGAAATTTGGCTGAGTTTAAACATGCATTCAAACTAATGTGTCCTTATTTTATGTCTCCCTAATAATAGATGTAATAGCAGCCCATTATCAGAGATCACAAGATAGAATTGCAGGGCAGTAAGCTTTAAAAACATTTATTTAATAATTACATCTTTATTTTTATGTTTACTTTTGTGAAAGCTCGGGTCCCCAATACAGGTCCCTTGCCTTCGAGGTAGGGATTGTTGAAAGTGGCCAGTGGCCAAAGTTTAGTGACCAGTGACCAAACGTTTATCAACAATATGTAATTGGCTAACCAAAAGGTTGAGGAGATAGAAAGGTATAAAATGGCTAGTGTATAGGCTGCAAAGGGCTAGTAAAAGGTGAAGGTGGCTAGTAGATGACTACATGATACCAACATGTAGATTGATGTGCCTTGCAAGTGCAGAGGTGTTTAGAGAGTAATTTTTGAAACCATGCAAATAATGATACCACTGTGCAAATTGATGTCTGTGTAGATGCCCAGGTTCAAAAGGTGTTGTGGCCCTTTAAATAACTGTAGAAAATAAGTGAAGAGCATAAACCGTGTTTAAAAAAAATAAATGTTTTAAAGAAAATTAGCTTTGCTTTGCTCAGCAGAGATATTTTGTACAAAACCTTCCTTCAACCCAAGGTCATAGCCAAAGATAAGGTTCAGCTGCTTCAAACCACTGCAGCTTAGATACTGTTCCTCATTTTATGATTTCTTGTGTTTAAAAAGAATGTGCAACAGACAGTTGATAGGAAACGGTTATGTCCTTGTTTTGGCCACTATCTAGTCAGTAAGTTATTTAAAGTGAATGTGAAGTCCCCTCATATGTTTTCTGTATCCTAAAGCGAGTTATTTTTGATAAATGTAAAATCCCCTGATCACTTATTTTTCCATCTAAGAATGACCACATGTCTCGGCAAAGTGTCAAATGTATCTTATGACCGAGGTATCTCATGGCCACTTTATTTTTCGAACCCAGACCTTAGGATGTATCAGATGACCTAGTGTCTAGGCTGAAATGTGCTGTGGTAGGCTTTGGGAATTTCCACCATGCATTTTTGGGGTATAAATAAAGGACCTAAATGTCATGGCCATTGTGTTTTTTAGAGGAATAGCTACAGCTGCTATAGATGTTAAAACACCCAGAAAAGGCAGCGGTTCACTTCACTTTTCTGTACCTGCAGCCCTGGTGGTAAAAAGCCATCAGCTGTTTAGATTTGATAATGTTAGAGGTAAAATTATTAGGGCTTATTTGGTATTAATAAATTGCAACTGATTTAAAACAACATTTGGTGTCAGGTGGCTTTATTGGATTACCAGGAACCACTAGCCAAGAACCTTGTGTTTTACAGTGTGCCTGAAATTTCAGAAACTTTCTGAACTGCAGGAAGGGGCCTTAGCTCACTATTTCCAGGACCTACTTGTCTGTGGTAATATTTTACCATGCCTGGAAATATTAAGCCAACCTTCCTCCCACTGGAAATAGCTTGGCAACCTGTACAAACCTGTCAGGGGTTCTGCTTTGCTTGCACCTTGGGAACTGGTGTGGATGCAGCCTGCTTTGCATCCTGCTTACCTCTGCCCCTGGAGAAACCCCTCTGAGGAGGGAAATCATAAGTCATGTAAGTATAGGAGACATGACCCCTGCCACTACCTCTCCTTTCAAAGGTTCTAGGCCCGGAATTGGAAACCTTCTCCTTCTTGGTGCTGCTTTTGTAGGTGGTCTTATATTCATCCACATTTTTCATGTAGGCTTCAGTTTTGTCACCAAACAGAGAATTTCTCTCACAGGGGAAATCCATTGCTTGAGTCTGAGTGTCCTGGGAGAGATTAGTAGTCTTGAGCCAGGCAAACCTCCTGAGGGACATAGCATGAATCATAACCATAGAAGTGCCATGACATAGACATCTACAGCCATGTGAAACCAGTATTTAGTGGCATCCAAAGCCACCTTTACTGTGTCAGCCTGGGCCAGATCACCAGCAGCTTTTCCACTCATGTACACCACAGAGGCCCAGAGGGTCTTCTGGTACTGATCTGCATAGGCCATATAGACTGCCTGCCTAAGCAAAAGGGAGGCTGTGGTAAACTTTTTTGCCCATGCTATCCAGCTTCCTGGAATTCCTCTCTGGTTGTTGACAGGAAAGTGGGACCTTAGCCTTGTCACAGGCAGCAGTTTGAACCACTCCTTCATGGTCAGGGTGAGTGTAAAGGTAATCAGCGCCCTGCCTATCCAACTGGTATTTCTTTTCTGTTCTCTTATCAATACCAGCTGTTGAAGGGGGGGTCACTAGAATTTTTAAAGTGGCCTTCCTCAAAGTTTTGTGTATGGGCAGGAACATGGATACATAGATATATAGACAGTGTCGGCAGATAAGGGCCTTCGGCCCACCCAGTCTGCCCATTTGAGCTTGTAAGTTAACTTTGTTTTCCTAGAAGTCTGTTGCCCCTTAACCCTCACCTCCAGAATTCTTTATGTCTATTCCATACATTCTTAAATCCTGTGATTGTTTCAGCCCCCACCAAACATCCTCTTTGTGGGAGTTTGGCCCATAATGTCCAAAAATTCCACCTCATTCTCATCCTTTGCTGTCTCCTGAGTGGAGAAATTGAGGGTGCTTGCCATTTACCTCACAAAGGAACAGTGTGAGGAGAACTCCTCTGATGCCCTAGGAGGAGAATCGAATTCCTGAACCGGTGAGCCATCGGGTTGTGTGAGCTCCTCTTCCTCCTCCACTTCATAAAACACACCGGCCTCCTCCACCACAGGCCTTGCTATAGGTTGTGGGGCCTGGGGGGGCTTGCATGGCCATAAAGGGTCCCATAGTTTGGAAAACCTGGAAATATTGCCATGCATTAGCCATGTCCTCAGTCGAGGGCATTCTGTTTCTGTCCCCTGGTGTCTCCCTTGCTTCTTCAGCTGAAGGGGCAATGACATGTTTTATCTCTGCTTTTTCTTGGCAGACACTGGTTCCGATGCCTGCTCAGCAGATCTTTTTGTCAGGAGTCTCCCTGTCCAACACCCTGACCTCTGAGTCCTTTTTAGCAGCTTTGTCCTTTTGCTTCTGTTGAGGAACCTGACTCTCCCCAGAGCCAGATTGTGAAGAGGAGGCAGACGGTGAGGCCATGATTTCCTCAAGTTTTCTGGCCCTCTTTTTTAATGTTTTAGGGCAAAACCTGATACAAAGCTCACAGATGGAAAAATCGTGATCAGGACCCAAATAGGAAAAACACAACAATTGGCAGTCTGCCTTCACCAAGTGTTTAAAGCACCAAGTATAATTTTTAAAACCTGTGGGCCCTGTCCTTTTCTTGGGCTTGTCAGATATGCCAATCACTGACAGCCCAGAAGATAAAATAGGCGAGGTTCCTAAGGTTAGCGGTTCAGTTCCCACCAAAAAAATGGGAACTGCAATTAAACTTTCTCTCCCACATCCTTTTTTTAAAAAAAAAAGATGCCCGATGTTAGTATAGAAAAAGGCAAAAATTATCAGTTTGGTTCCCACAAGGAACTGGGAGAAGAAAAATGAAAATTGTCAAGCGGTGACCAAGTGAATCGGTACCACTGAAAAAACAAATACAAAAGAAACAAGTTTAAAAGGGGATTTAAAATTGTGGTTCCGCAAATTGGGAAACGCATTTAAACCAATGATTTTTGGTTCCCTGAAACTGAAGGGGAACCGAAAAAACACACACAAACTAATAAAAAATACCCTAAACTAATTCAGAGTATTGAAAACAGCATGGGGCCATTATGTTTTAAACAAAAACAGCACAGCAATGTACCACGCTGTCAATACCATGGATACGTTGTGAGCACTGGGACAAGAGGGCGAAATGCAAAAACAGCTAAAAATCATAATATTCCTGTATTTTTGTGGGGGCTCTGCCCCCTTACCCCTCGTTATGGGGGGCTGCATCTCCCCAAACACCCCACAATTAATATAATCAACTCTGGGGGGTAGCCAACACTGGGATGGAGAGAAACACAGGTGAGGGAAAAAATGACACACCCAACACTTAAAAAAAAAATACAAATAAACCACACTACTAGTCTGGGACAGGGATTCAAGCCCCGGTCCACAGACGCAACACTTCCCCCCACTGCCAGCAACTCATCCCTGTGAGCCATGGCAGCTGCTCAGTGGAGCCCCCCCACAGCAGAGGACATATCCTGTGTGTCAGTACCTCCCTGCTGTTAGCAACAGGGTACAAAACCATGCCTGCACCAATTTCGTCATTGTGGTATTTTGTACCCTGTAGCTGTATTCCCCAGCACGCTATCTGTTGCATGGTTTTTTCGCCTTATTTGAAATGGCATATTGACCCAGTACTGCGAAAATGAACTTAAAAGAAATAAACAGATCAAATAGACCAGAAGGAAAAATTACTCACCTTAATAATGTTGTTTCTTCTAATGGAGTCTTGCTGTATTCTGACATATTGCAGTGATGTCCAACCTTTGAACTGCCCCGGAGATGAAAGAGTTAACTTTCCATGCCAGGCATGGAACGCTGAGCTCGAGCTCGGTTGAGACTCTGTCTGTTGCTGTTTGAACTCAAACCGTCAGATCTTTACGAGCTATATTCACTGGGTGTCCTGTGTGGAAACTGTAAACTTACACTAGCCAACTGGCTACTAAATATAAAAAGAAGATTTTTTGGTCCCAAAACAAAGACTCAAGTCAGGAAACCCAAAAAATAAAACAAAACACAACACCCACACACCCAAACTAAAGGGGTGAGAAAGAAGGGTGGGGCACCTCCCGAAAGTGCCAATACTGTTACTGCCCACCACATCCCAAAACCAAGGTTCTGAGAGGAGGTTGGGAGGTCAGAATACAGCAAGACTCCATTAGAAGAAACAACACTACTAAGGTGAGTAATTTTTCTTCAAACAACATGAAGTCTTGCTGTATTCTGACATATTGCAGACTACCAAGCAGTACCTCCATGGAGGAGGGACAGAACCTACTTAGGAAATAGGCTCTGAAGCACTGCTGTGCCAAACCGAGCATCACTCCTAGCCTAGATATCCAGAGAGTAATGCTTGGTAAACGTGTGTACTGTTTTCCAGGTGGCTGCTTGACAAGTCTCTAAGATAGGAATATCCCTGGCAGCAGCCAGGGAAGTAGCTGTACCTCTGGTAGAGTGAGCCCTCAGGCCTGAGGGTGGGATCCTACCTAGTTTTTCGTAGCAAAATTGAATGCAAGAGACAATCCACCTGGCAATAGACCTCTTAGTGGCAGGTTTTCCCTTACCAACCTCACCATAAGTGAGGAACAGTTGAGGGAGTCAAACCTGTGACCCTTGGTGCGTTCTATGTAGTAACTAAGGGCCCTTTTCACATCCAAACTGTGCAGCCTCCTCTCCCAGAGGAGTGGTCAGTGAAGAAAACAGGAAGAGACATAGACTGGTTAAGGTGGAAATCTGAAACCACCTTAGGCAAAAACTTCCTATTAGTCCTGAGGACCACTTTATCTCTATGGAAAGAGATAAAATCAGGCTCCACTGACAGGGCCTGTAACTCACTTATGCGTCTGGCAGAAGTGATGGCCACCAAGAAAACAGTTTTCAAAGTCAAGTACTTAAGCTCTGCTGAGGACAAAGGCTCAAAAGGGGGTTGCATAAGCTGAGCAATGCAAACATTAAGGTCCCAAGCAGGGGCAGGGTCCCTGAAAGGAGGATTGGTATGAAGCAATCCCTTGAAAAATTTAGAAAATACAGGATGAGCTGAAAGGGAAGAGTGCTTCCCTGCTGAGAGGAAGGCAGAGACAGCTGCCAGATGCACTCTTAGTGTAGCTGGTCTGAGTCCCAAGCTATTAAGATGAACCATATACTCAAGGACTGTGGGCAGGCCAGAAGACTCTGGAGAAATATGCTTCCCAGAGCACCATATAGAAAATCTTTTCCACTTGGAGTTGTAAGTGTTTCTGGTGGAATGCTTCTGAGAAGCCTTTAAGATATCCAGAACACCTTGAGAGATGTGCAAATCAGCAAACTCTAACTCTTCAAGAGCCAGGCCTTGAGATTGAGAGATTTGAGATTCGGATACCAAACCCTCCCCAGAGCACATGTTAACAGGTTGTAATTCCTGGGAAGAGACAGGGGAAGGTGGACTGCTAAGGCCAACAAAAGAGGGTACCAGGGTTGTCTGTCCCAGTCTGGAGCAATCAGAATCACCTTGCAGGGTTGAGACCTGATTTTGACTAGCACCTTGAACAGGAGAGGAAAGGGGGGAAAGCATACAGGAACTTCCCTTCCCAATTGAGAACCAGGGCATCCAGGGGGACTGAGCCCAACACTGGGGGCCTGCAGCAAAAGAGAGGAAGTTGATGATTGTCTGGGGCTGCAAAAAGATCTATCTGTGGGGTGCTCCATCTGGAAAAGATCACCTTCAAAACCAGGGGACCCAGGGACCATTCGTGATGGCCCTGAGATATCCTGCTGAGAGCATCTGCCAGGACATTGTCCTTGCCTGGGAGGTGTACTGTTGTAAGAGAGGTGTTCAGGGAATAGGCCAGAGACCATAACTTCATTGCCTCTGTGCACAAGGCCGTAGACCAAGTGCCCCCATGCTTGTTGATATACCACATTGTGGTGGTATTGTCTGGCCAGTAAGATAAGGGTCCTTGCCCTGTCCAGGGTAAGGAAGGCTCTTGCCTTTACTGTATTCAGCTCTGCCCCATGAAGGTGAGAAGCTGCACAGGCTCTAGAACTGACTTTGAAAGATTCAGAAGGAAACATAGAGAAGTGAGCAGTTGCTGAGTTATCTGTAGGTGTAACTTGACTTGGTCTGGAGACTGGCCTACTATGAGCCAGTCGTCCAGGTATGGAAAGATGGAGATCCTTTTTCTCCTTAGGAAGGCAACTACTACTGCCAGGCATTTTGTGAACACCCTTGGAGCAGAAGTTAGGCCAAAGAGCATTGCTCTGAATTGGTAATGGCCTGAGGGCAGCTCGAACCTGAGGTACTTTCGGTGGGAGCATCTGATGAGAATATGGAAATAGGCATCCTTGAGGTCCAGGGAAACTAGCCAGTCCCCTGGCCTTAGAGAGGGTAGAATTATTCCCAGAGTCACCATTTTGAACTTTGGCTTTAAAAGGTGCTTGTTTAAATATCTGAGATCCAGGATGGGCCACCATTCTCTTGTCTTTTTGGGGATTAGGAAGTACCTGGAGTACAATCATTTTCCTTTGTGTAGGGGTGGAACCTTCTCTATGGCTCTCAGACCCAAGAGGGAAGAGACTTCTGCCTCTAAGGCAAGTGCCTCTGAAGGATTTGCAGGTGGAAAGGATCTGGTTCTCATCTTTGGAAATTTTTTGAAGCTGAGAACCAGTCCCTGGCTTACTACTTCCAGGACCCATTTGTCTGATGTTAAAGACATCCAGTCCTGGACAAAGTAAGCCAGCCTGCCCCTACAGGTGGTGGAGAATCGGCCCTGGCAAACCCATCAGGGTGCCTGTTTGGCAGGGGCTTTAGGCTGAGGGGTGGAAGCAGGCCTGCTTGTACCCCATCTGCCTCTCCCTCTGAAGAACCCCCTTTGAGCATAAGCAGAAGAGGAGGCATGGGCTTGGTCGAAAGGCCTATGAAAAGGCCTGCCCCTGCCCCTGGAATGCTGCCTCTGGGGAGTGGCTTGCCTTTCCTTGGCCTGAGCACTCCTATAGGTGGTTCTGTATTCATCCATTTTCTTCATGTAGTTCTCTGTTTGCTCCCCAAACAGAGAATTATCCTCAACAGGAAAATCCATGGCCTTAGTCTGGGTATCCTGAGACAGGCTAGTACATCTGAGCCAAGCCATCCTACGAAGGGCCACAGATGTAGCCATGACTCTAGATGAAACATCATTGGAGTCCACTGCAGCATGGAATTGCACCTTGGATGCCTCAATACCATCCGCAGCCACCTGCTCCAGCTCCTTGGCAAGCTGGCCAGGGACCTGTTTTGCTAAAGCCATTACAGTGTCCCATCTAGATTTTTGATATCTAGCTGTATAGGCCATATAGTTAGCCTGCCTGAGTCCCAAGGATGCTGCCATGTACTCTTTCTTTGCCATGGCATCAATCCTCCTGGAGTCCTTATCTGGGGGGTGTGAAGCCAAGGGTATATTTGCCTTATCACAGGCAGCAGCCTGCACTACCCCAACATGGCTGCATTGCTGGGTAGGAACTCCGTATCTGAGCCTGAGAGTATACCTCTTGTCCATTCTCTTGTCCACAGGAGGTATAGAATTAGGAGTCTTTAAAATCTTTATTGTCTGTTTCCCAAAGGACTTATGAAGGGGAATAGACAGCCTCCTGGACTCTGGGATATCCATCATTTCAACATAGTCAGGCTCCTCCTGGTTGTCCACAGCTTCTTCCATAGGAAGCTGAAGAGTTTCAGCCACTTTTTTGTAGAACATAAAATGGGAAAGGGACTCAGAAAGCCTAGGAGGAGAAACCCCTGAAGGTCTGTCTGGGGAGATGTCCGGGTCAATAGGCACATCCAGACTTTCATAATCATCATCACTATCCTCATACTCTCCTTCCTCCTCCTCCAGTTCATAAAAATCTTCTAAATTATAATCTGGAACCTGGGGAACCGACCGAACCGAGCCCCTTCCTGATGGTGCCGGTTCGGTCGGAACCGGGGTTAGTGACTGAACAATCCTTATCGCTTTGGCTAGTTCATCAGTGGTCGGAGAAAGAATTTGTGGATCTGCACCAGCTGATTTATCTTTTCTTTTTCTTTTAACCAGAACTGACTCCTCGGAGCCAGTTCTCCTTTTGCCCTCAAGAAGTTTCGCCCTGGTCAGAGGGCACGCCTTCTGGTTCGGTTGGAACCGAACCGGGCTGGCCATCCAGGTCAGCGGACTTCTTGGCCTCCCTTTCCCTGAGCCAACCAACTCTCTTTTCCAGGGTAGCTGCAGGAAAATTCTTGAAAATCTGGCAGTCTGAATCGAGGTGGTCAAACCCCACACAATAAACACGGGTGGTGTGGGGATCAGCCTTAGCAAAGGCTTCCCCACACACACTACAGTGTTGAAACCCAGTGGGCCCGGTTTTTCTTTTGGGTTTCTCAGACATGGCCAGTCCTAACAAAACTTACCCTTTTTTCAGCAATCCGCCAGGCAAGACACCCTTATCGGTTCCTGACCGTGTTACGGGTCGTGGAAAAAAACGTAATGAAAATCCGTTTTTTTTTAGAACTGATGAGGACCGGTTACCACACTCTAAAATTAGAATAAACTTTTTTTAAACAAACTGATCGGTTCAAACCGAACCAATCCCACGTTTACAAGTTCCACACAGAAGAACAAGAAAATAAACCTATCTAGTACTCACGATACCACAGACAGAGACTGAACCGACAGGTTAACGGATTAAATTCAGTCGAAACCGAGAAAAACGGACCTTTAACCGACAAACTTGAACCGAGCAAAGGAGAAATCTCCGGAGCGACTGTTCAGTGAGGCGGAGTAAAGAATCTGACGGTTTGAGTTCAAACAGCAACAGACAGAGTCTCAACCGAGCTCGAGCTCAGCGTTCCATGCCTGGCATGGAAAGTTAACTCTTTCATCTCCGGGGCAGTTCAAAGGTTGGACATCACTGCAATATGTCAGAATACAGCAAGACTTCATGTTGTTTGAAACACTGGCACTTTGAAGAGTGACTTCAGGGAGCTGCTTCCTCTCAGGTGGAGAAATAAATTTGCCATTGGAGGGCAAGGGTGAGTGTGACCACAGCAGAGTTTTGAATTTCATTCTAAAGTTCTCTAATTAGCATAAGATTCTGGGCTCCGAGGCAGCTCAATCCAGCAGATTAATTGCACTTGTCAAGCAACAGTGAGGGAGTCCATGGTTCTGAAGAAAAAGGTTTGGCACCGAACTAAGAAAAGCAGTACCAGAAGAAACAAAATCTGGTCAGATCCACCACGGCTGCATAATGAAGTTAGTGAAGTGTGGAATTGTTAAGGAGGAATGGAGAAACAACACAATGATTTGTAAGTAGTAAAATTTGTTTTAGTTTTTGTTCTAAGGAAGGCATATACATTATTAGGAAAATATATGGAGGTATACATTTTAATGGAAGGAATAGGAAGCTTACAAAAGAACCCCAGAGCAAATGCCACTGATGTATGTGTTGTCCCGGATGATATCGGCCAAACAGCCAATTTTAAAGAAAACACAATTGCACATATCCCAATAATGCAAAGTATCAAGGGAAACATATGCAAATCCCCATGATGGTACAGAAGTTGGCAGTACATGAAAAAGTAATGACTGGCATATGTTCAGCCTTGGGATTATTTACACTTTTTTTTTAAAGAGAAACAGGGTTTTTGTCCATGAGATGATGTAAGTTCTATTTAAGCAATGTGTTGATGTCAGGAAGTCAGGTGCAATGATGATGGACTGTTAAACAAAATGTGATATTAACTTTCAGAGGGAGTCGCTTTTGATCAGGGCAAGGTAGTTATGCTTGTGATAATGGGAATATTAGGAAAGTATAAGGTATACGCAGAACTGGAGTACAAATATGCGCAGTTTCAAAAGTATGTGCTCAGAGTGCAGGCAAATGTGATATGCAGGTTTGTCTTAGAAATAGGTAAAAATAGCGATACATGCAATTAATAGAAAGATAGATAATTACATAGACATATAGATAGAGAGCGAGAGAGAGAGAGAGAAACAGACAGACAGGCAGACTAGGAATGGCAATGAAGTATTGAAGTGATGCCAACCCCACCCCAACCCCACAGACATGGACAGGCATTAGGGTGTGCCTTTGGGTCATTGCCCATAGTGCTCATGCCATTTCACCTCACCCTACCCTGCAGACACAGACTAGAGTCAAGGTCTGCCTTGGGGTTTTCAAACTTTACGCTCACCCCCATTCCATAAGGAAATATGTTGAAATGGGTACAGTATAAGAGGATGGAGTGAACTTTGGGGCTAAAGAGTCAAAGGCACACCTCGATACATGTAACTGGCTGCAGGGTGGGGATGAGGGTGGAATGGCATGAGCATTACTGTTGACAATCCCAAGCCACACTCCTGATTCCTGTCAGTCCCGACAATGCAGGGTGTTATGGTCAGAAACCCTAATGCCCTGGGTGTTTCTTGATATATTCACTCCAAGTTTTCAGCATGGACTTTTTGTGACCCCACAACATGAACAGTGACACTATCAGTTCATTAGCGGAAAGGAGATTTTGCACAGCGACTGTGCCATGTGGCACCACAGGTGCAAAAACACATTTTGAACAGGATGTAAAAAATGATAGCTATACATTTCTTGCTTCAGTAACTGCTCAGCACATCTGTTGCATGACCTGTTTATTGACATTTTATACCTGCTATGTAATGTACTGCTGCTATGTCTGGGGAAGTACCTTTCCTAGGTTGCAAGAACAGCCTCAGAGGAACACAAACACACACACAGCAGAACACAGCTGCAAAATGATTAGACTGTCTACAAGCACTGTTTTCCATACAAGACACAAGCAATTGAGTCAAAAGCACACACAAACACACACACACACCAGAACACAGCAGCAACGTGATTAGATTTATCTATGAACACTGTCTTCTATGCAAGTTGGAGCATGGGAAGGGGGGTAAGGCTGGAGATCAGTTATGGTCCATGACATAACCACATGGTCATAATATTGAATATTTTAAAAAACACATAATTGAAAAAGTAACCATTTCAAGAAGAAAATGCAAACTGTGACACTTAACAGTTATAGGGTAAGTTAGCACATCTAGACTTATTTGCTGCATATGCATCTCAGTTGCTAGGGGTCTTGACCATGTTCACCCTTCCTCAAGCCAAGCTAGCTGCAGTTGCTCCCACGGTGCACACTCGGTGGGAAAAACAGAACTGAGGAAGGGGGGCCAGCGTCAATTACTGGCCAGCTCACAAGTGTGACATCACTTGGTCAGCTTCCTAGGTGGCATCAACACTGACATCTGTCACCTGCTGAAGCTTTGAAGACTTTTGCTCCTGCTGGGTCCTAGCACTTCTGACCCATCAGCGTAACTGAATGGTGAAGATTCATTCTTGGAAGGTAAGAACTGAGGTGCATGAGGAAGCCAACGACAGTTCTAGGCAAGCACGCATGACACTATGTTAAGTGCACATGTGACATCAGTAGTCAACAATAGCTCCCTTCCTGTAGGAAAAAAGGTCCTAATCCCTTGGCCCTAGATCCATCTGTATGAATCAAGACTTATTCTTGGAAGATCAATCCTTTTGTGTAAGAAACATTATTATATTGTTTTCAAGTAACTATTTGTTATATCAATATACTAACAAGTGGTTTCCAGTGGTTGTATCATTGTATAAATTAACACAATGACAAAGGTGTTTTTTACGAAATATATATTGTCGACATACTTTTTCCTTAACAATAAGAAAAAATTACTCACCATAGTAACCTTGTTTCTTTAAATGGATCACTCATTATGATTAAACTAATGCAGTTAGCCTTGTGTGCTGGACTGCTCAGAGAGATGGAATGCTGTGCAAATGATGACACTCTGATTGGCTCATGCCAATTTCAAACTGCTGCTGTAACAACTGCTGCCCTCTGAGTGGTTCAAATTCTGACGGAGCCTAACTGGATATAATACCCCCTAGCTAATCTTTACATAATAAAGAAAAATCTGCCCCCCAATATCAAAAATCCCCAAAAGACAAACCTAAAAACGAGACCACAAGGAAACCAACTGGTTTAAAGGGTGAGTCTCTAACCAGGCCTATATGTAATATCAGAAAATGAGTCCAGCCTATTCTCATTTCTGATTGGCTGATAGACACAATGTGCTGGCCCAGTATGAGGCAATAGGGACAGGTAAATAATTAGTCCCAGTCTCTGTTGCCTCATACCATTAAAGTATTATTGGGCTAGTAGAATGTTCAGATGACTAGCACTGCCAAGTTTGTTTTCTCAGCTAGCGACCGAGCGAGTGCCTCCTCTCCCCCTTCAACACACATCTGCTTTAATCACGTGACAGTTTAGTGAGTCACAAAAAAATAAACAAGCAACTGTTTTGTGTGAATTGTAAAAGTTTTGTACCATTTACTTTCTATTGATGGCACCAGCCCTAATGTCCCGCTCCATCTGGAAAGTACAGTGCTTCTCAGCTCGACTGCTTGTTGCCCGCTCTCGCTCACAGACCCCACTTCATGGCTCAGTTCAAAAAACATAGCAAAGTAAATAAATAAATGTCACTTCTGTATGTGTTTACCTGTTCTGACACATACAGTCAGCGGTCCTGAAATTCGCGGCTGTCTTTGTTCTTAAAAAAGGTGACTGGCAAGAATAATCTTTTTTTTTTTTTTTGGTGAGTGCCACTGCTTGTTATCCCACTTGCACTCTGGCCCTGCTACATGACCCAGTACCATAAATAACGTAACATTGTTTGGGGAAAAAATGAAATCAATAAATAGAAACGCATTGGTCTGCCACTTGTGTATGTGATCAGTGTTACACTGATTTGACACATACAGTCAGCAGTCTTGTAGTTGGTGGCTGTGTTCATTTCAGTATGATGCATGTATTTTTAGGGACTCGTACTGGGCGGTCCTACCAGTTAAATGTTAAAATTAAAAATGGAGCACCATAGTTAAATAAAAAAATGACAGGCTGTAAGACAAGCCTATTTTAACATTAAAAAAATACATGAGTCTCTACGAGACTGCCATCTCCTTGTGGCAGAAATGTGCATGAGAGCACTGGTATTGTTTTGGATTTCCCTACCTCAGAAATAAATAAATAAACCACTTTTTTTAACATATTCAAATGTACTGCTTTCTTTAGGGTTAGTTTCTGTACTTCTTGGTCTACCTCCAGTATCTGTTCCTCACCCACATTTCCTGAGCAGTCAAATTAAACGTCTAGTGAACCAAATACAGTGAAGGCATCAATTCATTGGAGGGGGGGACTCTCAACAAAACAGTTTCAAATTAGCTCCTATGAGTGTCCGGGAATGGGGTGGGGGGAGCAAGAAACCATGACACCCAGCTCAAAAACTAACAACTATGGATACTCCATTAGGACAAAAATCCTTAGCTTTAAAAAAAATGCACAACATTTAAATAAAGGCAGAGGAACTATTTTATATAAAAAAATTAAAAAAAGTAAGAGTTTTAACACTTAAAACATAGAAAATATTTTTTTACAAACATATAAAATGTAATGGCCCATTTTCTAAGCGCAATAATACCCTTCAGGGTGGGTGGTATGGGCAATACCGGACCTTCTAGGGGCTATACAGCCCTCCGCCTCCGGGGTCGGGCCTCATTACACCTCTGGGCAGTCCGGTATCGCCCAATATCACCCACCCTGTTGGGTATTATTGCTTACTTAAAGCAGTTTGCAGAACAAAGATTCCCTCCACTTTTTTTTTTAAAGGTTCTAGTAGGGGAGGCAGGGTAGGTGCTTTAATCATAATGAGTCATCCCTTTGAAGAAACAAGATTACTATGGTGAGTAATTTTTTTCTTCTAACCCCAGGAATCACTCAATATAATTAAACTAATGCAGACTACCAAGCAGTACCTTTGGAGGTTGGGCAGAGAACCTATTTGGGGAACAGATTCTACAGCACTACTGTGCCAAACCTGGCATCACTTCTGGATTATAGATCCAGGCTGTAGTGCTTTGTGAAAGTGTCCACTGTTTTCTATGTAGCTGCTTTGCAGATTTCCAGTAGTGGGATATTCCTTGAAGCTGCTACTGATGCAGCTGTATCCCTGGTGGAATGTGCCCTTAGGCCCAGGAGTGCCTGTTTACCCACTCTACTGTAACAAGACTGAATACATGCCATTATCCAGCAAGCAACTGTACATTTTTGTGGCAGCTCTACCTTTACCCACTTCACCATAAGTGAGGAAGAGCTGTGTTTGAGCTGGTCTGTATGCATTGGTTCTGTCAATGTAATGGCTCAGTGCCCTCTTGACATCAAGGCAGTGAAGATCTTCCTAGGCATAAAGTCTCCACTACTCATTTACACTTATGGGATCTACGCCAGAGGCACTAGGACCCAGTGAGAGCAAACTTTTTGCAGAGGGTCGGCACCAGAGATGGAGCCGCAAGGAGCGGCGCCACAAGCATCAGCTTGTGCGGTAATGATTATCTCGGCTTCGACCCTCCAACCGCCTCAGTTCCTTTTTTTCCCACCATCAAGTGCACTTCAGTGATGACGTTGCTCACCTGCCGGGAGTCAAACTTCAAACTAACAGCATAGATTTTCAGTTTTATTGTTTTGTAATAATATCTCAAATAAGTACCGCTTAGTTTATTTATTCTTATTAAAGAAAAGAAGTCTCAGCCTACATTGACGGAGTCGACCATGAGCGGGTCAGGTGACGGTAGGGAGACTTCGTATGAATGATGTTCAGTCAGCCGGGCTGGGTCTGGTCCGCTGCCCTCTCTAGAGTGGGGGTCTGACAACGGACAGTCCAATGGCCAAGGGGATAGGCGGTCCCCTCAGAAGCATAAAAGTAAACAGTCGCACTCTCGGCACTGTTCAGCCTCAAACTCTTCTTCGGCCCACAGGTCAAAAAAGAGAAGGCATCACTTGAGGTCACCCCCGGTATGTCTGCGCATAGATGGTCGGTTATTGGGGCTAGTTGCCGGTCTCCTCCTTCTGAGTCACCGGTTTCTGTTTCCGGTTGCCGACCTCTTCGACATCGGAGCCCTACCCCACCCTCCAGTAGGTCTTCAGATGAGCAGTTTCATCAGTGGGCTGCTCTCATGGAGCAATGGGCTCGGAGGTTGGTCCAGCTGTCTGGCCCGGTCACTCCGGGGCCTTTGGGCTTTTTGGGGGACCGGGTAGGGTGGTTGGGCCTCCCTAGTTGCGTGGCACCATCCTCGGTGCTGTTGACTCCGTGCTTAGGTGTTTCCCCCCTCACATGACTGTGGTGCAGGGGGCCACACCGATGCCTCTGTCTCCTGGTATTCATCCTTCTTTCCCCTCAGATCCTGTTTTTCAGAGCCTTGGGATGTTTTCAGTGCCTTCTGCATCAATGACTCATTCGGTGCCATCCTTGGCATCAATACAACTGTCTGCGCCATCCTCTGTGCCATTGCGGTTGTTGGCGCCGTGCGTCTCGTCGGTGCTGTGTTTGGTGCCGTGCGGCTTTTCAGCACCATCTTTGGTATCGTGTGTTTTTTCGGTGCCGTGCCCTTCTTCATGCCGAGGCCTGTTAGGGCGTCATCCAATCTTCAGGGCTCCTCTTCTCTGAATCCTTTTCCTTCCTCATTTCCTTTTGATTTTCACTCCTTTCCTGTCCATGCAGTCCCTCCTGGGCTGTCAGGAGATGACATTGAGCCTGACCCAGACCTTCGCCTGGGTGATGATGTGGAAGGATCTCATTCTGTAGCAGAGCTTCTGGTCGAAGGCCTGTCTTTTAAGTCTCTGCTGAAAAATTTGAATTCCACTCTTTCTCTCCAGACTACAGATATCAATCTTGGGAAGCTGTTAAGACTCCAGTATCTCCATGTTCCAGAGATCCCTATGGATTTGACTCCTCTGGTACAGCCCTCCTTCGAAACGCTTTCTCAAATGGTATGGAATAATCCCGCTCTCATTCCTTCTGTGGCTAAGTCCATAGATAGAAAGTATGCTGCTCCCAAGGATAGACCCATCTTGGCCTCCCAGGCCTTTGCGGACCCTATTGTAGTCCTGGTGGGGAATGATAAGGCCATCCTCCCTCAGGCATCTTCATCCTGGCCTATAAACAAAGAATCTCACAAGATAGACCCTTAGGTAAGAGAGTCTTTGCTGCCTCTACCCTGGGTATGCATATTGCCAGCTACCAGGGCTATTTTTCTCAATATGAGTATGTTCTTTGGCATTCGCTCAAACAAATGGTAAAAGCTCTGCCAGAGTCGGACTCTAATTAGGAGCTACTTCAAACCATAACCAGGGATATCGAGTCCAACAACCAGCAGGTTAAAGCAGCTATGGATGCTTTTGATACTGCTTCTCGGGCGGCAGTGACAGGCATCTGTATTCGCCGCCACTCCTGGCTGCGCACTTCAGGTTTCATGAATGATGCCCAGCAACAGGTTATGGTGTTACCCCTCAATGGTATGTATCTCTTTGGTCCTCAAGTAGAGCAAGCTCTGGAGGCCACTCAAAAGACTAGGTCTGCCATTAAATTGGCTAGACCTGCTCCTACCCCTTCTCGTGGGGGTGTTAATAAGCGTCAATTTCACAACTGTCAGTCCTTTTGAGGCAAAGGCAGGGGATGTTTTAATAAAAACCAAGCCCCCCAGCCTCAGAAGAAAACGCAACAGAAAGCACAAAGACCCAAAGTGCCCAGTGCTACCTTCTGACTCTCTGGCCTACGTCCCTCCTCAGCTTTCCTTTCTGGAGAACTGGAGTTCTCTGTAAAGAAAACTGGTAGAGTCATAGACCAATTCAAATGAAAATCCGATACCACTTTGGGTAGAAACTTCCTATTGGTCCTGAGGACCACCTTATCCCTGTGAAATGAGATGTAGTCCACATCGGTACACAGGGCTTGCAGTTCACTTATCTTCCTGGCAGAAGTGATAGCCACTAGAAATGAAAATTATGTACCTACCATAATTGTTGATCTTTCTGTGTATCTTCACCATTCATCATTAGTAGGTAATAGCGCTGGAGCTGACAGACTTTTTTTTTTTATGGTTGGAGTCAACGCAGGGCCAGCGCCGCCCTCGAGGCCGACATGCCACGTAACGCTCAAGTGTTGGCCATTATCTGCCATCGACTCTGCCCCAGCCCCAGTTCTGCGACGCTGGAGAGTGTAAGGAAGGGAGGGTGGGTTGAGGCAAGAAAGCCTAAGGGATAGACAAAGGAAAGGAATAATAAACTAAAAGGAGAAATAAATGACAGAGGAGACAGAAGGAAGAGATTAAAATAGGAAACTGGGGAGGGAAAGGCCCCAATCTCTGGAAGGAGAAATAGAAGAAGGAGATGGAAGGAGTGATGGGGGGGAGAGTATCACACCCCCAGGAGCGGCTCTGCACATTATGATTTTTAGAAGATGACAGTCCAACCCTGGGCTATTAAGGTTCATCTGCAGAAGGCAAAGCCTGAATTTTAAAGCAGCATAGGTCTAGAGACCAACAAACAAAGGAGTGCAGGCTGAGGGTGTCTCAAACTCTCCTCCCTCCCTCCCAAAAGAGGAGGATTTTTAAACAACCAATATGGCATGGGGGAAAAATCTGAACTCAAAATCTGAGTGCATAAATTAAACTTATACACCTCCATAAAACCCCCAAGGAATTCATCCCTCTGTGTCTCCACAGCCCCTCCCACCTAATCGCGAGGGAGAGGAGAGCGAGGACAGAGAAGACACATAGGGGGAGGAGGGAGTCCAGAGACTGAGGCCCACAGGGAGAAGGAGGGTGAGATTTAGTGATGAATGGACCATTCATCACTAGTGGGTGAGTACCGAGCCCCCCAAAGAGGGCCCTGAACTACCCCAAGGGACTAGGTCCCTTAGCCTCCAGTGGGTGAGACACCGAAGGGGAGAACCCTTACAGGCCTGGGGAGGCCTGCAACTAGTCTGGGTGAGATGGGGATCCCCCAGTTGGGGAAGGAGGGCACCCTGAAAGCCGCCATCTCACTCTTCGGGAGAAAAGATGGGTTCTTCGGTATGCAGTGCAAATCACCCTATGCTGGGCCAGGGGTGATAACTGGGATAGGTGAAGCCATGCTGTCCGCTGAAGGCAGATCACTGTCCCTACCACTCTGGATGCCACCTCACTGGCATCATAAGATGCCTTTGCTTGGTGCCTTGCTAGCTCCAGGCCCTGCACAGAGAGGGCAATGGCTTGCCTGGTTTCCTCCAAATCAGGCACTGAGACTAGGATCTGTCCTAGGCTGGACCACAAGAACCTGTTGTAGGCTGCAAAGTGGGCCTGATGTGCTGCAATTGAAAGAGTGATCTGTGCTGAGTGGAATACTCCTCTCCCCCAGAAATCGAAATCCGTAGAGTCCGAATCCGGGGGGCTGTCATGGTAAGTGGCGCGAGGCCCAGAGAGGGTGTCCAGGGAGGTCAAACCCAAAGAGGGATGAGGCAGAGAACCTGGACACCCGTGGGAGTGCAATACCACTGGTGTAGGTCCCTTGGGGCTGGTACAGTGGAAAAGGGACGTAGCCAGAGCTGATGTGTTGCTTCCTGAAAAGGAATAGGCCAGGCGGGACCCACCAGGTGTGCCACACTGTACTCGCCTAAAAAGGCAGGTGTCACATGCTCAGGATTGCTAAGCAGGACAGGGGTGAGGTACAGCCTGTCCAACATCCTCACAAGGAAGCACTGATAAGAGGACAGATCAGACACTGGGGAGATGTGGACAGAAGGTTCCTCTCTCTCTCCATAAAGGGAAAAGAGGATGAAGATGAGCTCCCAGGTTCAGGGTCTGGCTGCATGGGAGCATGGTGAAACACCTGCTGGTCCAGGGCATGGAGGTAGGTGGTGAAATGTGCAGCTGAACCTCTGAACTGTTCCCAGGTGAGAGGTCCCCGAGGAACGGGAATACCTGGGACAGCCGGGGGTGGAGACAGAGGCTTGGGGGACAGGCTCCTAGCAACAGGAGAACAGTCTCTGTCAGGGCAGGGGGACCAACAGGAAACCCTTCAAAGGGAGAGGGATCTGAAGGCTGCCGCAGCTAACAGCCATTCAACTGGACTGGAATGGTCAGAGCTGTGCCCAAAGGAAGAAATCCCCCCATAAGGTAACCAGGACCATGAGAGTCCAGAAAGATGGCTCCTGACCTCAGAAGTTAAAGTTCCTCTCTGGGACTCGTCCAGGGAAAGGTGAGGGTCTGCGCTGTGACTCCTCCCAGAATCCAGCTGGGCTGTAGGGAGGGTGCGCCGCGTCACACCCCTACCTCTCAACCCTTCGGAATCAGAGAGGGACCTCATCCTCATAGCCACCAGACTCGGCAGCTGGCAACTCCGAGCAGCCTCCGAGGAGTCCACCTAGGGAACAGTACTCTCCCCTTCCTAATGCACCCCGGGCTGCCCCAAACTTGGACTGTCCAAACATCAAGGAAGGGGGTACCCCAACTGGAGGAATGGAAATGCCAGTGACCCCAGGTTGCACAGCTGTGGTCACAGGGACCACTGCTGGCTGGTCAGACCCCCTGACCCTAAGATCTACCAGTGACAACTGACCCCCTGAGGCAGGTTCAGTAGGGGCCGATGTGCTGGAGATGGAGGGGGCCGATGATTCCGAAGAACCTGTGAGCCAGTGTGGATCAGACCCAGAGTCTTCCTCCGAAGAGGCAGACTCCAAGGTCCAATGCCAGACAACTCCCCGAGCCCCTCCAGTTCCTGGACCACATTGAAACATAGAAGTTGATGGCAGATAAGGACCACAAGGCCCATCCAGTCTGCCCATTTCTTTTTCTACCTTATAAATGTTCCATTGGCCTTTGCTCTATCAATGGCCTATCTATTCATACCCATCTTTGTTGCTTCCTTATGCCTATCCCATGCCTGTTTGAAGCCCTGCACTGTATTCATATCCACCACTTCCTGAGGTAGGCTGTTGCATGCATCCACCACCCGTTCTCTGAAAAAGAACTTCCTCACATTACCCCTTAATAGGCCTCTCTCTGATCTCATGCTGTGTTCTCTTGTCCTGCTATTTTTCTTATACTGAAACATGTTAGTCTCTTTCACCTTGTTAATGCCATTAAGGTGTTTAAATGTTTCGATCATATCACCTCTCTCCCTCCTTTGCTCTAGGGTATACATATTGAGCTCCGTTAATCTGTCCTCATATGTTTTCTGATGCAGTCCTTGCACCATTTTGGTTGCCATTCTCTGGACTTCCTCAATTTGATTAATGTCCTTGTGAAGGTGTGGCCTCCAGTACTGCACACAGTACTCCAGATGGGTCATAACCAGTATCTTGTAAAGAGGGATTATTACCTCCCTCTTCCAACTTGTGATACCCCTACTAATACAGCCCAACATTCCCCTAGCCTTACCTACTGCTTTAATGGTCTGCTTAGATGATTTCAGGTCATTGGTGATGATGATGCCCAAGTCTCTTTCTTCCCTTGTGACTGCCAGCAACTCCCTTCCCAGCCTATAGGTGGCTTCAGGGTTTCTCTTCCCTATGTGCATGATCTTGCACTTCTTTACATTAAACCCCAGTTGCCACTCTTCTGACCATTTTCCTAGTTTATCCAGATCTCTTTTCATTCTGCCCACCACATCTGTATCATCTACTCTGTTGCAGATCTTGGTGTCATCTGCAAACAGACAAACCTTACCCTCCAGTCCATCTGCAATGTCACTGATGAAGATATTGAAGAGGACTGGACCCAGGACTGATCCCTGAGGTACCCCACTTGTGACTTGCATCTCTTCTGACTGTATACCATTTACCACCACTCTCTGTTTTCTGCCCATCAACCAGTTTGCCACCAGTTGACCAACTTCTGACCCACGAGCCTACCCAGCTTATTAATCAATCTTCTATGTGGAACAGTATCGAAAGCTTTGCTGAAGTCAAGGTAGGAGACATCAACTGTTCCCACTTGGTCCACCACTCTGGTTACCCAGTCAAAGAATTCTATGAGATTAGTTTGACAGTACCTTCCTTTTGTAAACCCATGCTGTCTTGGATCCTGTGCTCCTATGGATTCCAGGTGTTGTACTATCCTTTCCTTAAGGAGTGCCTCCATAATCTTGCCCACTACTGAGGTAAGACTGACTGGTCTGTAGTTCCCTGCCTCCTCCCTGCTACCACTCTTGTGGAGCGGGATCACATAATAAGCCCTTCTCCAGTCTTCTGGGACCTCTCCTGTGCTCAGAGACTCACTAAACAGTTCTGATAATGGCTCTGCTAGTTCCACCCTCAGCTCCTTTAGTACCCTGGGATGTATGCCATCAGGTCCCATTGCCTTGTCCACCCTGTGCCCTGGGATGTATGCCATCAGGTCCCATTGCCTTGTCCACCCTGAGCTTATTGAGCTCTTGTAGGACCCTTTCTTTTGTGAAGGGACTAGTACACACCTCCCCCACGAATCGGAGCATCCCAAAACTCGGGCTGCAAATGGCGCCAGAGCGAAGCACAGCCCCAAGTCTGGCACCGACACCCACCCCAGTGCCACGAGCAGCTCTGGAGTTGGGCGTGGCCCTGAGAGTGGTGCCACACTCCCCCCGGTGGCACTGACAGCCAAGTCCAGTATGGCACCGCTCCGGACGCCAACACCCACCCCGGCGCTACGAGCGGCACCGAAGTCAGGCATGGCCCCGAATACAGTGCTGCAGAATACCCCAGTGCCACAAACAGCGCCGGAGTCAGGGTCAGCTCCGGCCACAGTGCCTACCCCATCCTCGGTGCCAGGAGCGGCACCGAGGTCAGGGTCGGCACCGGCTCCTGCTCCAGCACCATGCACGGCGCCAGGACCAGAACCAGGCCCAGAAACACCCAAAACACCACCCCCAGTGCTGCCAAGAGCCCCGACACTGCGAACAGCATCAGAGGCAATGGCAGCACTGAGAGAAGGCCCAATGTCGACCACGGCACCACGCTCAAAGCCCACAGCACAGTGAACGGTGCTGGGACCAAGAGCGGCACCACGAGATGGTGCCGAGGACGGTAGTGGTCCAGGCCCAAAGGGCCTGGAACATGACACCAAGGGAGCCTTTGCCACCAAAGAGGTGACTGCCAATGCGATGCCTCCCGACTAACCCCCGAGAGGGCCAGCCTGGGCCTCCTGCACCGTGGAAGAAACCCCCGCATGGCAAGACTAAGAGAGGCGGGGGTTCCCTCCTCCATGGGCCGTATAGGACGAGGAGGGGACCCAGAAGAAGGGTCGAGAATCCTCATGTTGGCCCGCCAACTGCACACTCGTCCTCCGAAAGTTGGCGGCACATGTCTGACTTTCCACGCGCGGTTCTCAATTACTCAGTGGTCCATCGAGAAGCAAATGTTGCAGTTATTCATATCATGATTGGGGCTGAGGCAGGAAAGGCAGTCGTCATGCTGATCCATCATGGAATAGAGGCGGCCACAGGGGCACCGACGCATAGGGGGCCACCCCGCTTTCGACGTTTTCTTGCCCCCCCCGGATGAGACATGACTGTATGGTAAATAAAACAGAAACAGTACTCAACACCACTTTAAAATAAAAAGGAAAGGTCTTACCAGTCAGAAGTAACATTGAGCAGGTGAGAAGAGCTGAGGCAACTAACACTCTATTGACTAGGCCGACGAACTAGTTCGCAATCTAACGGTCTCCACATGAGGTACCACACTCGATGGTGGAACTGGGGCTGTGGCAGAGTCGACAACAGCTAATGGCCAACTCTCAAGCGCCACATAGAACGTCGGCCTCGAGGGTGGTGACAGCCCTGCATCAACTCCACCCATAGGAAAAAGAAAGTCTCCCGCGGGGTCCTGGCTCCGGCACTATACCCACTAGTGATGAAAGGTGAAGATTGACACAGATAAGATACACAGTTTTCCAGGTGACAAACTTCAGGTCTGCCATTGCCATAGGTTCGAATGGTGGCTCCATCAGCTTGGCAATGTAGATATTTAGATTCCAGGCCAGGACCGGCTCCCTCAGAGGAAGGTGAAGGAGGTTGAGGTCCTTCAAGTATTTCCTGAAAACTGGATGAGAGGCCATGGATTTCTCCTTACCAGCTGACAGGTAAGCCGAGACTGAAGTCAGATGGACTTTAAGAGTCGAGGGCCTCAGTCCTAATGAGTGCAAGTGTATCAAGTAATCCAAGAGAACAGTAAGATCAGACCTGGATGGGTCAGTACCCTTACTTGAGCACCAAATGGAGAATCTCTTCCACTTAGAGGAATATGTTTTTCTAGTGGAAGGTTTTCTGGAGCTCCTAAGCACTGTCAGGACTTGCTCTGACAGCTTGAGTTTAACAAGCTCTAAGTCCTCAAGAACCAGGCCTCGAGTCTCAGTGATTTGAGGTCGGGATACAGGATCTTGCCCTGAGAGGAGGTCAGTAGATTGTGCCTCCTGGGTAAGTGAATTGGGGAGGTCACTGACAGAGTCAGTAGAAGCAACTACCAGTGTTGCCTCACCCAGTCTGGTGCCACCAGTATCATTGTTGCTGGTTGGGACCTTAATTTCAGTAGGGTCCTGAATATCATTGGGAAAGGAGGCATACACAAACTTTCCTGACAAATCCAGAGCCATTGCATCCAAGGGAACCATCCCTTTGTGAGGAGGCCTGCAGCAGTACAGGGGCAACTGGTAATTTTCTGCAGAGGCAAAAAGATCCACATCTGGAGTGCCCCACCTTCTGAAGACTGCGTTGAGTATCTGAGGGTTCAGAGACCACTCTTGGTGGTCCTGACTTATTCTGCTGAGAGAATCTGCCAATACGTTGTCCTTCCCTGGAAGGTGTATTGCTGATAGAGATATCTGCATAGAATATACTAGGGACCACAGCTTCATTGCCTCTGTGCAAAGTGGAGCTGACCAGTTCCACCTTGCCGCAGTGACACAAAATTTGTCAACCTTCGGCACAGGGATGACACAACACCACCAACTGGTGTTGTGCTGACGCTGAAGGAACTGGTGTTCTCTGTGGGGGGCTCTGTCCCCTGCACTTAGGATTTCTAACTCCAGTCGGAATTAGTTCGGGAAGGGGAGCAGACACCCCAGAGGCAACAGTGTCGGGAAATGTGGATACCATCACAGTGAACTGCTGAAAATGTTGCTGTGATGGTCTTTGTGGTATTCCCATCGCTGTTGCGAAGTGATACCGAGCTGACCTGGTTCTTCCTTGTTTGTTGATATAGTATATGGTTGTGATGTTGTCTGTCCTGACCTGCACCACCTTGTTTTGCAGATGAGGGCCAAACGCTAATAGAGCCAGGTACACTGCCCTGAGTTCCAGCAGATTTATGTGCAACAGGGACTTTTGAGGAGACCACGTGCCACTTGCTGTGTGATCCGGCATGTGTGCTCCCCAACCGAGAAGAGATGCATCTGTTTTTAGAACTAGGGAGGGCTGTTCCCTTAGAAAGGGTACACATACCCTGAGGTTGTGTTCATCCAGCTACCACTGAAGTGCCTGCAGTAAACTGTGGGTGACTGTAACCAGTTTGGACAGGGGGTTTGTCCTTTGGGACCAGTACTGTCTCAAGTGAAACTGGATGTCTCTCATTTGGAATCTGGAACCTGGCACCACTGTGGTGGCAGCTGCCATATGTCCCAGTAGCCTGAAGAATTTCCTGGCTGGCTTGGGCTTGCCAGCATAAAGGAACTTGCAACCTGTAGGATGCTGTCCACTCTTTCCTGGGGTAGGAAAACTCTGCCCAGGCTGGTGTTCAGCTCTGCTTCAATGAAGTCTAGCACTTGTACTGGTTCTTGCTGTGATTTCTGCTTGTTTATAAGGAAACCTAGGGATTCCAGTGTGAATTTTGTGAGTGCCAGTGACTGCCTTGCATTTTGCAGTGACTGGCCTACAACTAAGCAGTCATCCAGGTAGGGAAGACAGTCACACCTTGCTTTCTCGGTTATTCGACCACCACTGCTAGGCATTTTGTGAATGCCTTTGGTGCAGAAGTCAGACAAAATGGGAGTGTGGCGAATTGGTAATGACCTGAGGCCAGTCTGAATCTTAGGTACTTTCTGTGAGTTGATCTGACAGAAATGTGAAAATAGGCATCCCTTACGTCCAGGGAAGGCTAACCAAGCTCCTTTTTGCAGTGTGGGGATGATTATTGAGAGGGATACTATTTTGAACTTTGGTTTCAAAATGTGCTTGTTCAGAAGCCTTAGGTCCAGGACAGGTCGCCAGTCCCCATTTTTCTTTTTGATAAGCAAGTATCTGGAGTAGAAGCATTTGTCCCTTTGATTTACGGGCACTGGTTCCACTGCTTTGATTGATAGGAGGTGTTTTACCTCTGATTGCAGCAGGATTCTGTCTGCAGAGGTGACTGGGGCAAATGTTCTTGCTCTCAGCTTGGGAAGTGATTTGAAGCTGAGTGACAGCCCCTGGCTAACTACCTCCAGAACCCACTTGTCTGTGGTGATGGCATGCCAAACCTGGAGGCAGTGAGCCAATCTGCCACCCACCGGAGGTGGTGATGGTGGTGGGGGAGCAACCTGTATCAGCCCATCAGGGATTCTGTGTGGGCTAAGCCTGAATTTGTGGAGAGGGAGAAGCCTGTCTCATGGCCCTTCTACCTCTCCCTCTGAAATAGCCTCTTGGCTGCTGGTAGACCTGTGAAGCTTGTGCTTGGAAAACATTTGTGGGATAGGATCCCCACCCCTGCCTCCCCTATTTTGGGACCTATAAGAGGTAGAAGGCTTTTCTTTAGAATTACTTCTATATGTGGCCTTTTACTCCTCCACTCTTTTCATGTAGGCTTCTGTTTTGTCACCAAATAAGGAATTTTTCTCGCATGGAAAATCCTTAGCCTTAGCTTTAGTGTCAAGGGTTAGGTGTGTAGCTCTTAGCCAGGCAAATCTCCTGAGGGAGACAGATATAGCCATCAGTCTGGCTGTGGTATCGTTAGCATCCACTGCCATGTGGAACTGATATTTGGTGGCATCAAGTGCAGTCCTTGCTGTTTCTTGCAAGTCAACTGCCACTTCCCCTGGAACTTTATCCAACAGAGCAAGGACAGACTTCCACAGTGCCCTCTGATATTGGACAGCATAGGCCATATAATTTGCCTGCCTAACAATGAGTGAGGCAGCCATATACTCCTTCTTTCCCATGGTATCCATGTTTCTTGAATCTTTGTCAGGAGGATGGGTTGCTAAGGGGATCCTGGCCTTATCACAGGCAGAAGCCTGGACCACCCCTTCAGGTTGAGGGCGACTAAACAGAAAATCAGCAGTGGTTCTATCCAGCTGATATCTCTTATCTGTTTTATTGTCCACTCCACATATTGAATTTGGAGTGTGTAATGTCTGCAGCACAGCCTTTTTTAAAGATTTGTGCATAGGTAACAGAAGGCATTTTGTGGGAGCTTGTCCCATCATATCCAGGAATTCTGCTTCCTCCACATCTTCCTCCGACTCTTGGAGGGGAAGATTGAGGGTATCCACCATGTTTTTTACAAAGGCATAATGAGAGGTGTAGTCTCCTGGTCCCTTGGGAGGGGAGTCAAAGTCCTATTCTGGGGAGACCTCTGGTTCTATGGGTTCCCCTTCATACTCCTCTTCATCCTCCTCTGGATTACAATACCGATGTTGCGGTTCCTGTGGTGCTGGAACTGGCACAGGAACCGGTGTAACCAGTGAGGGAATTGGGACCACAGCCTATAAGGCTTATAAAATTTGTAAAGCCTTTGTAATGTCTTCAGCTGATGGCATATTTTGCTAGTCTGCTGGGAGCTCCTTAGCCTTCTTGGCCAGAGGCGCAGCGATATGTTTTTCTTTGTATTTCTTAAGTGGGACAGTTTCAGCTACTCTCTCAACAGCCCATTTAGATTTACCTTGCTCAGTCTTATCTGACCCCTTGTCAGTATCCTTGGGCTTAATCCTGTCCTTATTAGGGACAGAGGGAGAGGGGTTTCCTTCTGCAGAACTAGCAGATGCAGAAGCCATTTCCTCACATTTTTTAGATCTTTTCTTCAAAGTCTTGGGACAAAGCGTTTTGCAAATTTCACAGTTTGAAAAAAATATGACTAGTTCCCAAACAAAACACACAAAGAGAATGCCTGTCTGCTTTTGCTATAACCTGAGCACAAGACTCACAATATTCAAACCCCGTAGGTCCTGTGCATTTTTTAGGTTTATTAACAGGAATCTCTGACATTGAGCAAGAACAGAAATTTAGATGTTTGTGAAAATAATCGGTTCCCTGGAACCGAGAAATTTAAATATAAACAACCACTAGCTGGTCCTGGAACCAAGCACTAATCGGTTCCTTGAACAGAAAATAAGCTAAATTTAAATAGAAATACAAATGGTCAATAAAACCAAAAGGGAACTGTCGAAAATACAAAATTAACTCTAAATTTGAGGTAAACACCTCACAGAGAACAGCGAGTTAATTGGTTCCACCGAACTATGAGGGAACTGCGAAAAAAATGACAAAAAATATTAAAACACTAGAAAACGACACTAAACTAACTTATAAGGGCAACAATCTAAAATTAATGACTTAAAACATTACTTATTGACCAATTTAAGGTGTCTGAAGTAAGTTGGAGGAGAGCTCTCCAGGATGTCTTCACTAGGCAGGCGGAGTAAAGAATCTGAAGCACTCAGAGTTCAGCAGTTGCTTGGGCATCAGTTTGAAATTGGCATGAGCCAATCAGAGTTCCATCATTTGCATAGCATTCCATCTCTCCAGGCAGTCCAACACAGGAGGCTGACTGCATTAGTTTAATCATAATGAGTGATTCCTGGGGTTAGAAAGTATGTCTACAGTGTTTTTTATATCAACACAAATCAATTTATGACAGTTAAAAAGATAAAATAAAAACCTATTTCTGCACTTTTCAGAATTTTGGTATTAGTACTCACAATTTAATTAATATTTAAATAAGTCTAACATCCATTCACATTCATGTTATGCCTTAAATTGTGTTGTGAACATTCCAGTCTCCCAACCATGAAACCGTACCAAACCTTCCTTGCTGTCACAGCACTTGCCTGCGAAAGCATTAGAAGACAAGAAATGGCCTCTGACAGTTCATGAGTTTTTAAACTGCAGATGAATGTTCCATTGACAATTATTATTTTTTTATTATTATTAACATTTTGTAGGTATTTTTCCCTGGTTTTACACCCCCGTCTCGGGTGTACACACATCTGGAGGCACACCACACTCTGAGATGCCTTCTCCACCTTCTACTCCATCCTACCTATGCTGCCATTGGACTTCCACCTGGTGGCAGTGGAACTATTGGGGAGGCAAAAATCTCCCCAGGAGAGGACAACTGCCATTAGGCTGCTCAATCCTACTCCCTCTCCCCCACGTGCCAGCTCCCCAACAACCTGAGGTCGTTCATGAACCCGGGAAGCAGGCATGACGTGAGGTAAGGCATAATGCCTCAGCCCTCTGCACCATCGGGCCGGTCTTTCCATTGACAATTATAAAACATATTAACAGCAGCAGAACCTCTAAAACCAACTGATGTCTCACAATGCCTTTGGTGCTGCCTACTATCTTCAACATTGTACACCAAGAAAAAGTTACTTACCATAGTAATCTTGTTTCTCCCAGGGGAAACTCCAATATTCATAACTCTTATGCAGTGTGCCTTTAAGCCAGATCTGCCTGGAGATAGAACACTGTGCTAATGATAGAATCATTGGCTCATGCCACTTTTTCAAATGCTGCCACCTATAAACTGCCTACGTTCTAACCCTCAGATTTTGTGGACACCTGGAAAGACAGGGCCCAAAAGGAATTCACAATATCTATAAAATCAATAACCATAGACCACCCATAAATGGAAATTATGTACCTACGGTAATTCTTGACCTTCCTGGACGAAGTCTCCACCACTCATTCACACTAATGGGAGTACACTGGAGGTGCTAGGACCCAGTGGGAGCCAAACTTTTTCAGGAGGGCTGGCACTGAGATGGAGCTGCGAGGGAGCGGCACCGTGAGCCAGGTTTGCGTGGTACAGACCATCTCGGCATTGACCCTCCAACCGCCTCAGTACCTTTTTTTCCGAGGAGGTGCAGTATAACTAACCTAAAGAGGACTAACCTAAAAATTGGACATAAGATAGTCCAAATGACCCGTGTAAGAAGGGTAAAATAACCAAGTCTTCACAGCCCAATGACTGAAGGGGTGAAGACCATAAACAGAGACGTGAGCTCGGGGGATGGTGAGCGGGCATGTGAATGAGTGGTGGAGACTTCGTACAAGAAGATTAAGAATTATGGAAGGTACGTAATTTCCATATCCTCCTGGACATAAAGTCTCCACCACTCATTCACACTAATGGGAGAATACCGAGCTAAAATAATCGGTCGAGATGGGCAGCGGGAGGGAGGAGCTCACTTTTTAGGACAGAAGTCCATTAAGAATTGTCCTGTCAAAGGACTGATGCTGTCTGGCATGGACGTCCAAGGTGTAGTGGTTAACAAAAGTGTGCATGGAGCTCCAGGTAACCGCATTGCAAATGTTTGCAATGGGGACATTACAAATTTCTGCCAGAGATGCCATGACTGCTCTGGTAGAGTGAGCATTCACTCTGCCTTCCAGCTTGAACCGTGCCATGGAGTAACAGTGGCGAAGGCATGCCACCAACCATGCTGAAATGCACCTAATAACAACAGACTGACCCAGCTGGGTCATGCTGAAGGAGACAAACAGTTGCTGAGCCTTGCAAATTTCTTTCATTCTGTCCAGATAGAACCACAAAGTTCTCTTTACATCCAGAGAATGAAGGGTACACTCTCCCTCATTCTGGAAGTTAGCAAAGTAGGTAGGAAAGACTAAAGGTTGATTCAGATGAAATTCTGAGACAACTTTAGGAAGGAACTTAGGATGAGTCCTAAGAACTGCTTTGTCCTTGTGAAATACAGTGTACGGGGGGGTTCTGTGACCAAGGCGTGTATTTCTGATACCCTACGAGCAGAAGTAATGGCAACCAGGAAGGCTGTCTTCCAAGTAAGGAATTTCAATTTGCATGTAGATAGAAGTTCGAAAGTTTTATGAATGAGCATGTCTAGCACAAGGTTAATGTCTCAGGCTGAAACTGGATGTCTAATATGAGGTCTGGTATGCAAAATGCCTTTAAGGAACCTCTTAACTACAGGTAACTGAACCAGAGACATGGAAAGTACTGGCGCATGATATGCAGAAATTGCACAAAGATGAACTTTGACTGAAAAGTATTGCAGACCTGTGTTTTAGAGGTCTAAGAGATACTCCAAGACTTTATTCTGTGGGCAGGAAACAGGATTCCAAGAGGATTTTGCACACCAGATAGAGAAATGCTTCCATTTAGCTGTGTAGGTTTTTCTGGTAGCTGACTTGCATGCAGCTAAAAGAATATCTGAAACTCTACGAGAAACATTAACCCTGTTCACCTCTATCTCCTCAGGAGCCAAGCATGGAGGTGAAGAGACCTCAGGTTGGGATGAACTAACAGGCCCTGGGTCAGAAGGTTCATCTGAAGGGGAAGTGGTTTTGGGGAGGCTTCCAATAGCCTGTTGATTACAGGAAACCAAATCTGACTAGACCAGAACTGGACAATGAGAATCATTCTGCCCCTCTGTGCCTCCAGTTTGAGCAGTACTCTCTGAACTAGGGAAAGAGGAGGAAATGTGTAAAGAAAGCATTTTTTCCACAGCAGCCTGAATGCATCCTGACAAAAAACACCAGGTCCTGGATTTCTGGAGCAGAAGAGAGGCAGTTTTGCGTTGTGTGGGGACGTAAAAAGGTCCAGGTCCGGAGTTTCCCATTCTTCAAAGAGTGACTGAATGATGGTTAAATCTAGAATCCACTCATGGGGATCTGCCTCCGTTCTGCTGAGACAGTCCACCAGTTCGTTTTGTACTCCTGGCAGATAAACCACCTGAATCAGAACCTTGTGTTCCAGGCACCATTACCACACTCTCTTAGCCTCCCTGCATAATGGGTAAGTGTGTGTACCACCCTGTTTCTTGATGTAATACACCACTGTCTTGTTGTCTGTTTGAAGGAGAATGGTCTTGTGACAGAGTATGTCCTTCAAAGACTGGACTGTATACAGGATGACCCTCATTTCCAGAACATTTATGTGGAGTTGACTCGTCCCAAGTCCACATGCCCTGGGTGTGGAGATCCTGGTAGTGAGCTCCCCAACCCATCAGGGACACATCTGTGGTAATGGAGATATGATGATCCAGAGGGCAGAAGGGATATCCTTCCAGAAGGTTGTCCTCCTGAGACACCAGGTGAGGGACCTCTTCAGAGGTTCTATCACCTTGACGAGAAAGGACTGAGGGTGAGTGGCTGGAGACCACTGAGTACTGAGCATCCACTGAGTGGTTCTCATGTGGAGATGAGCCAAAGGCACAGTGAAGACCGAGGATGCCATGAGATCCAGCATCTACTGTATCGAGAGAGCTTGAACTGAGCTGTGTTCTCTGATAAAGCAGGCCATCTTTAGGATATCGCTTCTTCTGTCTTCTGGAAGAAATGCTTTTGCGCAGGAAGTGTCCAGAAGGGTTCCTATGAAAAGGAGCTTCTGGGAGGGCTGCAACCATGATTTTCTCAGGTTCAGCAGGACTCCCATGGATGTGATGAAGTCTGACGCCATGGCCACGGCCTCCAGATTCTCTTGTCTGAAGGGGCTTGCTAGAAGCCAGTCGTCCAGATATGGGAATACTTGAATTCGAATTTTCCTTAGATGTGCAGAGTCAACAGCACCAAAGAATGTGCCACGCAACCAGGAAGTCCTAACTGCCCCACCTGCCGATCCAAAACTGACAGGCCTGAAGGCCCTGGTGACGGACTGGCCAGTTCGGGCAGTCGCGACAACCTCTGAGCCCACTGCTCCATAAAAGCGTCCCAATGGTGAAACTGCTCATCAGAAGCCCCTCCAATAGGCAGAGAGGGGCTCCGGTGATGAAGAAGCTGGCTGCCAGAGACAAACCAGTGACTCCGAAAGAAGCGTAGACCGGTCTCTGACCCCAACAACCGACCGTCTATGCACAGACGTACCACAGGGTGACCTTGAGTGATGCCGTCTCTTCTTCGACTGGTGGGCAGAAAAAGAACTCGAGGCCAAATGGTGCTCTGAATGGGACTGTTTCTTTTTATTCTTTCGGGAGGACCGCCCATCCCCCCGAGCACTGGACCATCAATTATCAGACCCCCTCCTCCAGAGAGGGCGGAGGACCAGTCTTGGCTGACTGAACAGCTTTCATACGAAGTCTCCCTACTGTCACCTGCCCCACTCATGGTCTACTCCATCAATGGAGGGCTGAAGACTTCTTTGTTGTACAAGTAAGTAATTTTATTAAAATGTAATTAGTACTTTTCATGATAAAATACAAAATAATAAAACTGAGAACTAAGCTGTTAGTTTGAAGTTTGACTCCTGGTGGGTGAGCGATGTCATCACTGAAGCACACTCGACAGCAGGGAAAAAAGATACTGAGGCGGTTGGAGGGTTGACACCGAGATGGTCTATACCGAGCAAGCCTGGCTCATGGTGCCACTCCATCGTGGCACCGGCCCTCCTGAAAATGTTTGGCTCCTAGTGCCTCTGGTGTACTCCCATTAGTGTGAATGAGTGGTGGAGACTTTATGTCTGGGAAGATTTAACCTCCAACTGGAGGAAAAAACACTTAAGTAACATAGTCCCCAATGTCAGAATCACCTGAAGGGGAAGAAAAAAACAGCTGAAACACAGTTTCAAGTGTGAAAAGCCACGATGTGGTATACATGCCTTTGATTTCACAGTATGGAGTGCAGAGGCCACTGGCTCTGGTAGGGAAGGCAGGGTGGGAGAGTTATGAATATTAGAGTATCCCTTGAGAGAAACAAGATTACTATGGTAACTAACTTTTTCTTCTAACCCCAGGAATACTCCAATATTCCTAACTCTTATGCAGACTAGAAAGCAATACCTTGGAAGTGGGCACAGAACCTATGTTGGAAACAGGCTCTGCAGAACAACTGTACCAAACCTGGCATCTACCCTAGCCTGCATATCCAGGCTGTAGTGCTTGGTAAAGGTGTGAACTGTTCTCCAAGTAGCTGCTTTACAGATGTCCACAAAGGGAACATCTCTAGAGGCTGCCAGAGTGGCAGCTGTACCCCTTGTGGAACGGGCTCTGAGCCCCACTGGAGCTTCCTTGCTTGCTTTTGAGTAGCAAAATTGAATACATTGAGCAATCCAGCAAGAAAAAAAATTACTTACCTTAGTAATTGTGTTTCTTCTAATGAAGTCTTGCTGTATTCTGACATATGCAGTTAGCCCCAGCATTTGAACTGCCCTGGAGACGAAAGAGTTAACTCTATGAAGAAGCATAGAATGTTGAACTCGAGCTCGGATTTCAAACCTCTGCCTGTGGTGCTTCAGAGTGTAACCATCAGATTCTTATGAGCAACTAACTATACTTCCAGTGTGGAAATTGTAAACAAATAAACCAACAGGCAAATACTTGGGTCCCAAAAGACTCAAGTCGAGAACCCAAGATAAAAAAAAACAGATAGTGAACAGGATATATAATACATAAATTTTAAACAGAACAACAACAACCCCACCCTAAAGAGGAGGGGTGTAAGGTACAATACTGCACCTGCCAGCCCACACCCCAAAAACTAGGTTCTGAGAGGGGAGGCGGGGAGGGGAGGTCAGAATACAGCAAGACTATTAGAAGAAACACAATTACTAAGGTGAGTCATTTTTTCTTCAAACAACATGAAGTCTTGCTGTATTCTGACATATGCAGACTACCAAGCAGTACCTCCATGGAGGAGGTTACCAAACCTATTTTGGGAATAGGCTCTGCAGTACTGCTGTACCAAACCTAGCATCACTCCTAGTCTGGATATCCAGAGAGTAATGCTTGGTGAATGTATGGACTGTTTTCCAGGTGGCTGCTTTGCATATCTCTAGTAAAGGTATATCTCTGGCAGCAGTCAGAGAAGTGGCTGTACCCCTAGTAGAGTGGGCCCTCAGGCATGAGGGAGGTGTTTTACCTATCATGGTATAACATAACTGTATACAAACTACAATCCACCTTGCAATAGTTCTTTTAGTAGCAGGCCTACTTTTCCCACTTCACAATAAGTGAGAAACAATTGGAGACAGTCATTCCTATGTGCCTTAGTATGCTCTATGTAGTAGCTAAGTGCCCTTTTAACATCTAAACTGTGTAACCTCCTTTCTCCTGAAGAAGAATGATCAGTGAAAAACACAGGAAGAGACATGGACTGATTTAGATGGAAGTCTGAGACCACCTTGGGTAAGAACCTCCTGTTGGTTCTCAGGACCACCTTATCCCTATGGAAGGAGATAAAGTCAGGTTCAACTGACAGGGTCTGTAATTCACTAATCCACCTGGCTGAAGTAATAGCTACAAGGAACACAGCTTTCTAGGTCAAGTACTTAAGCTCAGCCGAAGCCAGAGTTTCAAAGGGTGGCTGCATAAGCTGAACAATGCAGATATTCAGATCCCAAGCTGGAGTAGACTTTCTAAAGGAAGGGTTGCTATGAACCAGACCTTTGAAGAACTTACTTAAAACAGGATGAGATGCCAAGGAAGAGCCCTTCCCTGCTGACAGGAATGCAGAGACAGCCGCAAGATGAACTTTTAAAGTGGCTGGCCTAAGGCCTAAGCCATTAAGGTGAACCAGGTAATCTGAGACTGTGGCAATACCAGCAGCATCTGGCAGAATATCCCTGTGTGAACACCAAATGCTGAATCTTTTCCATTTAGAGTTATAAGTTTTCCTGGTAGAAGGCTTCAGAGAACCCTTGAGGATGTCTAAAACTCCTTGAGAAAGATGCAGGCCTGCGTATTCTAACTCTTCAAGAGCCAGGCCTTGAGATTGAGAGACTGGAGATTGGGGTACTAGATCCTCCCTTGAGAGAAGGTTAAAAGATTGTGTCTCTTGGGAAGAGACAGGGGAAGTGAGACTGCTAAGGACAACAACAGAGGATACCAAGGTTGCCTGGCCCAGTCTGGAGCAACTAGAATCACTGTGCAGGGTTGTGACCTGATCTTTATTAGAACCCTGAACAACATGGGAAAGGGAGGAAAGGCATAAAGGAACTTGCCTTCCCAATTCAATATCAGAGCATCCAGGCATACAGTCCCCAGGACTGGAGGTCTGCAGCAGAATTGGGGAAGTTGATGATTGCCTGGGGCTATGAAGAGATCTATCTCTGGAGTGCCCCACCTGGTGAAGATTACTTTCAGGATGAGAGGATCCAAGGTCCATTCATGATGGCCCTGGGAGATTCTGCTCAGAGCATCTGCTAGAACATTGTCCTTCCCTGGGAGGTGGACTGCTATTAGGGAAGTTTGTAGGGAGTAGGCCAGAGACCATACTGTCATGGTCTACGTGCATAAGGCCGTAGACCGAGTGCCCCCTTGCTTGTTGATGTACCACATAGTGGTGGTGTTGTCTGTCCTAACCTGAACCACCTTGTTCCTTACTGAGTCTGAGAAAAACTGAAGGGCCAAGAATACTGCCCTGAGTTCCAGAAGATTGATATGAAGGAGAGACTCTTCTGGGGACCAGACCCCCTGTGCTGTGAGGGCTCCCAGGTGGGCTCCCCACTGCAGGAGAGAAGCATCTGTGGTGAGGACCACTGAAGGAGTTTGCCTGAGGAATGGGACACCTTGCCTGAGGTTGTCTTGGTCCAGCCACCACTGGAGAGCTTGGACTAGAGTCTGAGTCACTGGAATCAGCTTGGTAAGTGAAATTTTCTTCTGAGACCAAAAGGACCTTAGGTGGAATTGAATGTCCCTCATCTGGAACCTGGTCCCTTGCACCACTGCAGTGGAAGCTGCCATGTGGCCTAAGAGCTGAAGAAAATGTCTTGCTGGACGAAAAACCAGAGGATGAAAAGAGGAAGCGAGATCTGAAAGGGCCTGAACACTTGCAAGTGGGAGGAAAGCCTTTGCTTGAATAGTATCTAACTCTAGCCCTATGAAAGTGGGAAGCTGTACTGGTTCGAGAACTGACTTTAACAGGTTGAGAAGGAACCCCAGGGAACTGAGCAGATCCTGAGTGACCTGTAGAGCTGACTTGACCTGGTCAAAAGACTGCCCTACAATGAGCCAGTCGTCCAGGTATGGAAACAGAGAAATGCCCTGCCTTCTGAGGAAAGCCACTGCTACTGCAAGGCACTTTGTAAACACCCCTGGAGCTGGTGTTAGGCCAAAATGCATAGCTCTGAACTGATAATGGTCTGAAGGCAACTCGAACCTGAGGTACCTTCTGTGGGAGAGCCTGATGGGAATATGGAAATAGGCATCCTTGAGATCCAGGGAAGCTAACCAGTCTCCTGGCCTTAGAGAGGGAAGAATTACTCCCAGAGTCACCTTTTTGAACTTTGGTTTTAAGACGTGCTTGTTCAAATACCTCAAGTCTAGGATGGGTCGCTACTCCCCTGTCTTTTTCGGGGTAAGGAATTATCTGGAGTACAGACCCTTGCCCCTGTGTAGAGCAGGAACTCTCTATATGGCTCTGAGAGCCAGCAAAGAGGAAACCTCTGCTTGTAAAACAACGATTTTTGGAGATGTTTGCAGGTGGAAAAGACCTGACCCTCATTTTTGGAAAGTTTTTGAAACTGAGGGCCAGTCCCTGGCATACTACCTCCAGGACCCACTTGTCTGAGGTAACAGACTTCCAAGCCTGGAAGTAGTAAGCCAGCCTGCCTCCTACTGGAATTGGAGTGTTGACCCGGGCTGACACATCAGGGTGTCTGCTTGGCAGAAGCCTTAGACTGGGAAGAGGATGCAGCCCTGCTCATCCCCCTCCTGCCTCTCCCTCGGAAGAACCCCTTCTGTGGGAAGGAACAGGAGGCCTGGGCATGGTAGAAAGGCCTGTGAAAAGGCCTGCTCCTGCCCCTAGACTGCTGCCTCTGAGGAGTGACTTGCCTTTCCTTGGCCTGAGCACTCCTGTAAGTAATCCTGTATTCATCCATTTTTTTTCATGTAAGCCTCTGTCTGCTCCCCAAACAGAGAGTTACCCACTATAGGGAAATCCATGGCCTTAGCCTGGGTGTCCTGCGAAAGGCTAGTATGTCTGAGCCAAGCAAATCTCCTAAGAGACACAGAGGTAGCCATGACTCGTGATGCCACATCATTTGAGTCCACAGCAGCATGGAATTATACTTTGGATGCCTCAATCCCATCGGCAGCCACCTCTTCCAGCTCTTTGGTCAGCTGGGGGGAAGCCTGTTTGGCAAGTTCCAGAACAGTATCCCACCTGGACTTCTGGTATCTGGCTGCATAGGCTATATAAGTTGCCTGCCGAGTTCCAAGGAGGATGCCAAATACTGTTTTTGGGCCATGGCATCCACCTTTCTGGAACCTTTATCTGGGGTGTGTGAAGCCAAAGGTATGTTAGCCATGTCATAGGCTGCAGCCTGCACTGCCCCAACATGGCTGCAATGATTGTACAAAAACTCCGTACCATAGCCTGACAACATGTACCTCCTGTCCATTCTCTTGTCCACTGGAGGTAAAGAGTTTGGCATCTGAAGAATCTTCTTTGTCTGTTTTCCCAAAGATTTCTGGAGGGGAATAGACAACCTTTTAGACTCTGGGATTTCCATCATCTCAACAAAATCAGGCTCCTCTTCCTCCTCTGCAGTTTCTACCATGGGGAGCTGTAGGGTTTCAGCCACCTTTTTGTAGAACAAATAGTGTGAAGGGGACTCAGAAAACCTGGGAGGGGAAGACATTGGAGGGTCTGTCTGGGGAGATGTCTGGTTCAATGGGCACATCCAGACCTTCTAAATCATTATCATCATCATCATCTTGTTCTGGGAAGTCTTCATCCCCTTCCCACTCCAATTCATAATAGGCATCCGGATCATAATCTGATGGAGTAGGATCTGACCAAACCGACCGCCTAACCGACGGTGCCGGTTTGGACGGAACTGGTCGAAGCGACTGAACAATGCTTATCGCTTTGGCTATCTCATCAGTGGTCGGCATACGCGGTTCTGGATCTGAACCGGCTGACTTCCTTTTTTTTCCCGCTGGAAACTACCCCTCCAGGTCGGATCCCCTTTTGCCTGAGGAGGTATCGCCCAGGTCAGTAGGCACCTCCTCAGGTTCGGCCACAACCGAACTGGGCTGGCCATCGTGGTCAGAGGACTTCTCAGCCTCCCTTTCCTTTAGCCTACTCAATCTCTTATCCATAGTGGCTTTAGGAAAATTCTTACATATTTGGCAGTCTGTTTTGAGGTGGTCAAACCCTAGACAATAAACACAGATGAGGTGAGGATCAGCCTTGGCAAAAGCTTCCCCACACTCACTACAGTGCTGAAACCCAGTGGGCCTGGTTTTCTTCTTGGGTTTCTCAGACATGGCCAGACTAACAAAATTACCCTTAATAGCTTTTACGCCAGGGAATACTCTCCGATTGGTAACCAACTGTGTTATGGGCTGTGGAAAGAAACCGGTAAAAGTCTGTTTTTTTTTTAAACGTATCAGAAACGGCACACCACTTGCAAATTCCCAGAATTTCAATTTAAACAAACAGTCGGTTCCCAACCAGACCGACCACTAAAGAACCGAAGAATTACAATTTCCACAGAAATAAAGACAAAAAAACAGTCCACTACCTATCTAGCAGTTCTACTGCGGGAACTGCACTGGCTGCCAGCTCAGTGGTGGATCACCTTCAAAGTAGGATTACTGACTTTTAAAGCCCTGCACAATCGGGGCCCTGATTACCTGAAAGAATTCCTGATTCCTTATCAACCTGTGAGATCGCTCCACTCAGCCGACGAGGGGTTGCTAGAGATTCCAAGGGTGATGTTAAAATCTGCTGGGGCCCATGCTTTTATATTTGTGGCCCCTTCCCTTTGGAATTCTCTACCCCGTCGGACCAGGGAGTGCACAACTGTGGGGAGTTCTAAACAGGCTTTGAAATCCTTCCTGTGAGAAAAGGCTTATGGTTTTACTGTTCATTGATTTGTTTCTGTCTGTTTTATAATTTTGATTTCTGTATTTCTGTATTTTTATCTTATTTATTTTATTGGAATGCGGCTTGATATTTGAAAGGTGCAAAATAAATACAATTATTATTATTATTACACACTTACTGTACTGTAGACAGACACTTGAAACTGAAAAAATAAGAAATCGGTGAAAACCGACACTTTCTAAGAAACTTTACCGAACCAAGCGAAGGAGCAATCTCCGGAGCGACTTCACAGTTAGGTGAAGTAAAGCATCTGACGGTTACACTCTGAAGCACCACAGACAGAGGTTTGAAATCCGAGCTCGAGCTCAACATTCTATGCTTCTGCACAGAGTTAACTCTTTCATCTCTGGGGCAGTTCAAGTGCTGTGGCTAGCTGCATATGTCAGAACACAGCAAGACTTCATATTGTTTGAAATGGACCTTTTAGATGCTGAGCTACCTTTTCCCACATCCCCATAGGTCAGGAATAGTTGTTTCCTTTCCTGTCTATGGAACTAAGTGGCTGTCATGTAGTAGCTCAAAGCTCTCTTGGCATCAAGAATATGTAACCTACGTTCACCACTGCATGAGTGTTCAGTGAAGAACACCGGCAGAGTGATGGTTTGAGTCAGGTGAAAATCTGAGACTACTTTAGGGAGGAATTTTCTGTTAGTTCAGAGGACCACTTTATTCCTGTGAAAGAAGATGTAGTCCTGCTCAATGCATAAGGCCTGAAGTTCACCGATCCATCTGGTCGAAGTGATGGCCACTAAAAATACTGTTTTCCATGTAACATACTTTAGTGGGGCTGAAGACATGGGTTCAAAGGGGGAACCCATGAGTTTGGCAATACAAATGTTTAGGTCACATGCTGGCACCGGTTCCCTGACCAGTGGGAGCAGGTGGGATAGGCCTTTAAAGAACCTTTTAAAAATGGGGTTCGATGCCATAGAAGTAGTCTTACCTGCTGAGGTATAAGCAAACACTGAAGCTAAATGAAGCTTCATGGTAGAGGTCTGCAGGCCCAAAGAATGTAAGATAGTCTAGCACATGTGGTGCCCCTGCCTGTACTGGTACTATATGCCTGGTGGAACACCAACTAGAAAACCTTTTCCATTTTGCAGCATAGGTTTTCTTTGTAGAAAGTTTCCAATACCCCTTTAAAATGTCTAAGACTGTTTCAGAGAGGTGTACACCAGCATACTCTAGGTCCTCAAGAGCCATGCCTTGAGTCTGAATGACTTGAGGTTCGGGTATAGGAGCCTCCCGATTGGAGGTCAGCAGACTGTGCCTCCTGGGAAGGTGTATTGGTTTGTCCACTGACATGGAGAGCAGTAGGGAGTACCATGGCTGTCTGACCCAGTCTGGGGCTATCAGTAACATTGTGGCCAGCTGAAGCCAGAGCTTGAGCAGTATCCTGTAAACCAGAGGAAATGGAGGGAAGGCATACAGATACTTCCCTGACCAGTCCAAGATGACAGCATTCAGGGGTTCTGTGCCCACTGCTGGAGGCCTGCAACAGTACTGTGGGAGGTGGTGACTTTTGTGGGATGCAAAGAGATCTATCTCTGGAGTACCCCACCTTTTGAAGATCACTTTCACCACCTGCCTGTTTAAGGACCATTCGTGATGGGCTTGGCTGATTCGACTTAAGGCATCTGCTAGGGCATTGTCCTTGCCTGGCAGATGAATGGCCTAAAGAGAAGCTCCTAGGGAGTAGGTCAGAGTCCAGACTTGTATGGCTTCTGCACAGAGAGGATTTGACCTTGTACAATCCTGTTTGTTTATGTAGTACATAGTGGTGGTATTGTCTGTTCTGACTTGTACCACCTTTCCCTGGATCAGTGGTGTGAAAGCTTGCATTGCCAGGAACACTGCCTTGAGCTCTAACAGAATGATATGCTGGAGAGACTCTGCACTTGACCAAGTGCTCTGGGTAGTGTGCTTCCCCAAATGGTTACCCTATCCTAACAGTGACACATCTGTTGTGAGAATTACAGAAGGAATCTCTTTTTGGAAGAGAACCCCTTCTCTGAGGTTGGCTTCCTCCTTCCACCACTGAAGGGTCAAAAGAAAAAATTACTCACCATAGTAATATTGTTTCTTCTAATGGAGTCTTGCTGTATTCAGACATAATACAGTTAGCCCTAGCACTTGAACTGCCCTGGAGAGGAAAGAGTTAACTCTATGCAGAAGCATAGAACGTTGAGCTCAAGCTCAGTTTTCATACCTCTGTCTGTGGTACTTCCCAGTGTAACCGTTAGATTCTTACGAGCACACTAACTAACATGCTATAGTATGGAAATTGTTCAACATATAGCCAAAGGGTAAAAAATTATTTTTGGGCCCAAAAGACTCAAGTCGAGAACCCAAGAAGGAAAGGTAGCGACAATATTTAAGTATAAAACACCAGCAAAATAATAACAACATCACCTTACACAAGAGGGAGGGTGCAAGGTACACCCCTGAGGTGCAACACTGTACCTGCCAGCCCACTTCCCAAAAACCAGGTTCTGAGAGGGGAGGCAGGGGGAGAGGTCTGAATACAGCAAGACTCCATTAGAAGAAACAACATTACTATGGTGAGTAATTTTTTCTTCAAACATGAAGTCTTGCTGTGGTCAGACATAATGCAGACTACCAAGCAGTTCCCTATGGAGGAGGGAATGCAGAACCTACTTTGGGAAGAGGCTCTGCAGTACTGCTGTGCCAAAGCTAGCATCACTCCTAGCCTGGATGTCCAGGGAGTAATGCTTGGTAAAAGTATGTACTGTTTTCCAGGTGGCTGCTTTACAGATCTCTAACAAAGGTATATCTCTGGCTGCAGCTAGCGAAGCAACTGTACCCCTAGTTGAATGAGCCCTCAGGCCTGAAGGGGGCGTTCTACCCAATTTGTCATAACAGAATTGTATACAGAAACAATCTACCTGGCAATAGTTCTTTTAGTGGCAGGCTTACCTTTCCCCACGTCACCATAAGTGACAAACAATTGAAGACACTCATTTCTATGTGCCTTAGTATGCTCAATGTAGTAGCTAAGGGCCCTCTTAACATCCAGACTGCGTAACCTTCTTTCACCTGAAGAAGAATGAACAGTGAAAAACACAGGGAGAGATACAGACTGGTTCAGATGAAAATCCGATACCACTTTGGGCAAGAACAAGGAGATGAAGTCAGGTTCAACTGACAGAGCCTGTAACTCACTAATCCGCTTGGCAGAAGTAATAGCTACCAGGAACACAGTTTTCCAGGTCAAGTACTTCAATTCAGCTGAAACCAGAGGTTCAAAGGGTGGCTGCATAAGTTGAGCTATGCAGACATTAAGATCCCAAGGTGGAGTGGGCTCCCTAAAGGGAAGGTTAATGTGAACCAGACCTCTGAAAAACTTTCTGAAAACAGGATGAGATGCCAGGGAAGAGCCTTCCCCTGCTAAGAGGAATGCAGAGACAGCTGCTAGATGAACCTTTAGAGTGGCAGGCCTATGGTCTAGACCATTCAGATGAATTAGATAGTCTAAGGTTGTGGAAATGTCTTCAGAATCAGGCAGGATGCCTTTCTGAGAGCACCAAATACTGAACCTTTTCCATTTGGAGTTGTAAGTTTTTCTAGTGGAAGGCTTCCTGGAGACCTTCAGAATATCCAAAACTCCCTGAGAAAGATGTAGTGCTTCATATTCTAACTCTTCAAGAGCCAGGCCTTGAGATTGAGAGACTGGAGATTGGGGTACCAGATCCGCCCCTGGGAGGAGGACAGGAGATTGTATGTCCTGGGCAGAGACAGGGGACGTGACGCTGACAAGGACAGCAGTAGAGGATACCACTGCTGTCTGGCCCAATCTGGAGCCACCAGTATCACTGTGCAGGGTTGAGTCCTAATCTTGATCAGAACTCTGAACAGCAGAAGGAAGGAAGGAAGGGAAGGCATAGAGAAACCTGCCCTTCCAGTCCAAAAAGAGAGCATCCTGGGGAACCGTCCCCAGGACTGGAGGTCTGCAACAAAACAGAGGAAGTTGATGATTGTCCGGTGCTGCAAAGAGATCTATTTCTGGAGTGCCTCACCTGGAGAAGATGACCTTCAGGATGTGAGGATCCAGGGACCATCCGTGATGTCCCTGTGAAATTCTGCTCAGAGCATCTGCTACTACGTTGTCCTTCCCTGGAAGGTGAACTGCTACCAGAGAAGTCTGAAGTGAATAGGACAGAGACCACAACTTCATGGCCTCTATGCACAAGGCTGAGGACTGAGTGCCTCCCTGTTTATTGATGTACCACATTGTGGTGGTGTTGCCTGTCCTGACTTGGCCCACCTTGCCCTTGACTGAATCTGAGAAGCTCTGCAGGGCTAGGAAAACTGCCCTGAATTCCAGGACATTCATATGAAGGAGAGGCTCTTGTGGGGACCAGACCCCTTGAGATGCCAGGGCTCCCAGGTGGGCTCCCCACCCTAGGAGAGAAGCATCCGTGGTTAGAACTACTGATGGGACTTCGAGGAGAAATGGAACCCCTTATCTGAGGTTGTCCTGGTCCAGCCACCACTGGAGAGCTTGGACCAGAGTCTGAGTCACTGGGATCAGTTTGGTAAGTGAATCCTTCTTTTGAGACCAAAAAGACCTTAGATGAAACTGAACAGCCCTCATCTGGAACCTTGCTCCCTGCACCACTGCCGTGGAAGCTGCCATGTGGCCCAGGAGCTGGAGGAACTATCTTGCTGGGCGGGAGACCTGAGGTCGAAAGGAGGAAGTGAGATCCACTACAGCCTTCACCCTTGCTAGGGGAAAGAAGGATTTTGCTTGTACAGTGTCCAACTCTATGCCTATAAAGGTGAGAAGTTGAACTAGTTCGAGGACAGACTTTGGAAGATTGAGAAGAAACCCCAAGGAGCTGAGTAGGTCCTGGGTAGTTTGAAGAGCTGATGACCTGTAAAGGTAACTGACCCACTAAGAGCCAGTCATCCAGATACGGGAAGATGGTGATACCCTGTCTTCTGAAGTAAGCCTCCACTACTGCAAGGCACTTTGTGAACACCCTTGGAGCTGATGTTAGGCCGAATGGCATAGCTCTGAATTGGTAACGGCCTAAAGGCAACTCGAACCTGAGGTATTTTTTGTGGGAGCACCTGATAGGAATATGGAAGTAGGCATCCTTGAGGTCCAGAGATGCTAGGCAGTCTCCTGGCCTTAGAGAGGGAAGGATTATTCCCAGAGTTACCATTTTAAATTTGGACTTTGAAATGTGTATGTTCAAATACCTTAGGTCTAGGATGGTTCGCCACTCCCCTGTTTTCTTTGGGGTAAAGAAGTACCTGGAGTACAGTCCTTTTCCCTTGTGCTGAGTAGGAACCTTCTGTATAGCTTTGAGAGCTAGAAGAGAGGAAACCTCTGCCTCTAGGACAATGGTTTCTGAGAGTGATGCAGGTGGAAAAGACTTAGCCCTCTTTTTTGGAAATTTTTGAAGCTGAGGACAGTCCTGAGCCACTACTTCAGGACCCACTTGTCTGAGGTCACAGACTTCCAGGCCTGGAAGTAGTAGCCAGTCTGCCTCCTACTGGAAAGGGGAGTCGACCGGGCTGACACATCAGGGTGTCTGCTTGGCAGGAGCCTTAGACTGAGAGGAGGAGGAGGGAGCAGCTCTGCTCATTCCCCTCCTGCCCCTCCCTCTGAAGAACGCCTTCTGTGGGAAGGGAGATGAGGCCTGGGCTTGGTAAAAAGGCCTTTGAAAGGGCCTGCCCCTGCCTCTAGACTGCTGCTTGTGCGGAGTGGCTTGCTTTTCTTTGGCCTGTGCATTCCTGTATGTGGTCCTGTATTCATCCATTTTCTTCATGTAAGCCTCTGTCTGCTCCCCACACAGAGAGTTACCTACTACAGGAAAATCCATAGTCTTAGTCTGGGTATCCTGTGAAAGGCTAATACATCTGAACCAAGCATGTCTTCTGAGAGACACAGATGTAGCCTTGACTCTAGATGCCACATCATTGGAGTCCACAGCAGCATGAAACTGCATTTTGGATGCCTCAATTCCATCAGCAGCCACCTCCTCCAGCTCCTTGGCTAGCTGGGGAGAGGTCTGTTTAGCCAGTTCCAGAACTATAACCCATCTGGATTTCTGGTACCTGGCTGTGTAGGCCATATAAGTAGCCTGCCTGAGTCCCAAAGAGGATGCCAAATACTGTTTTTTGGCTATGGCATCCACTTTCCTAAAGTCCTTATCCAGGGGTGTGTGAAGCCAAAGGAATGTTAGCCCTGTCACAGGCTGCAGCCTGCACTACCCCAACATGGCTGCAATGACTATAAAGGAACTCCGTAGCTGAGACTGATAACAAATACCTCCTGTCCATTCTCTTATCCACAGGAGGTATTGAATTAGGGGTTTGTAAAAGTTTGTGTGCCTGTTTCCTCCAAGGATTTATGAAAAGGGATAAGCAGTCTTTTGGACTCTGGGTTGTGCATCATTTCCACAAAATCAGGCTCTTCATCCTCCTCTGCAGCTTCAACCAAGGGAAGCTGCAGGGTTTCTGCCACATTTTTGTAGAACAAAAAATGTGAAGAGGACTCAGAGAGCCTGGGAGGAGAGACACCTGAGGGCCTGTCTGGGGAGATGTCCGGTTCAATGGGCACATCCAGACCCCCGTGGTCATCGTCATCATCATCATCCTTGGGATAGTCTTCGTCTCCCTACCACTCCTCATAAAAAGCATCTGGATCATAATCCAGAGGAGACGGATCCGACCGCACCGACCGCCTGACCAGCGGTACTGGTTCGGATGGAACCAGTCTAAGCGATTGAACAATGCTAATCGCTTTGGCTATTTCATCCGTGGTTGGAGAGTGCGATACCAGATCTGAACCAGCAGACTTCACTTCTTTTTTGATGGAACTGACCCCTCGGGGTTGGCTCTCCTTTTGCCCGAGGAGGTATCGCCTAGGTCAGTAGGCACCTCCTCAGGTTCGGGCTGCAACCGAACTGGGCTGGCCATCCGGATCTACGGACTTCTCGGCCTCCCTTTCCTTCAGCCTACTCAGTCTTTTGTCTAGAGTGGATTTAGGAAAGTTTTTACAGATTTGGCAGTCTGATTTGAGGTGGTCAAACCCAAGACAATAAACACAGATGAGGTGGGGGTCAGACTTAGCAAAGGCCTCCCCACACTCAGTACAGTGTTGAAACCCAGTGGGACCATTTTTCTTCTTGGGTTTCTCAGACATGGCCAACCTAACAAATTACCCTATTGCAGCTTTCAAGCCAGGTAATACAATAACCAATTGGTTACAAACCGTGTCACATATTTTTTAAAAGAACCGGCAAAAAACCTTGGTTCTTTTGAAACCGATCGGTACCGGAACACCACTCTAATCCCAGAAATAAATTTTAACAGAGTGGGTCACTTCCAAACTGGACTGACCGGAAAGAAACTGAAGAAAAGAACAATTTCCAACTTTTTCACAGAATAAAACACAGTCACTACCTATCTACACACTACCTGTACCGTAGACAGAGGCTGGAAATCCGAAAATAACAAAAAAATTATACGGTTTCACCGAACGCTTTACTTTTACCGAACCGAGCAGAGGAAATCTCCAGAGTGACTTCACTGTTAGGCGGATTAAAGAATCTGACAGTTACACTGGGAAGTACCACAAACATAGGTTTGAAAACCAAGCTCGAGCTCAACGTTCTATGCTTCTGCATAGAGTTAACTCTTTCCTCTCCGGGGAAGTTCAAGTGCTCGGGCTAACTGCATTATGTCTGAATACAGCAAGACTTCATGTTGTTTGAATTAACATTTTTGTTACAGGGACCATTTTTGATGGAGAGTCTTTCCTCTGAGACCAATGAGCCTTTAGGTGGAACTGAATGTCTCTCATCTGAAACCTGGAACCCAGAACTGTGTCTCTGGCAGCTGACATGTGTCCCAGGAGTTGAAGAAACTGTCTTGTGGTTCTTGGCTTGTTCAGTCTGAAAGAGCCTGCTAGATGCAGAATGCTTTTTACCCTGTCTAGTGGTAAGTAAGTTCTGCCCCCCGGTATTTAGTTCTGCTTCTATGAACTGCAGAACTTGTGTGGGAAGAAGAACTAATTTCTTTAGGTTTACCAGACACCCCAATGACTCCAGAAGTTGTTGGGTGAACTGTAGGTGTTTTTTAGCTGTTGTGGTGACTTTCCCACCACCAGTCAATAGTCCAGATAACGGAACACTGTGACATCTTGCCTTCGCAAGGGTAAAACACTGGTTGGACAACAGGACACAACAGGTAATAGCAAATGGAGTGCACAGTGAAGAAAGGAGGGTTACCAGTGGGGTACCGCAGGGTTCAGTACTGGGGCCGATCCTTTTTAATGTCTTTATAAGTGACATTGCAGAGGGACTGGAAGGGAAAGTATGTCTCTTTGCAGATGACACAAAGATCTGCAACAAGGTTGATACACAAGGTGGGGTGGAAAGGATGAAAAGGGACTTGGCAAGGTTGGAGGAATGGTCAAATGTATGGCAGCTTAGATTCAGTGCAAAGAAGTGCAAAGTAATGCACCTGAGAAACAAAAACCCAGGAGAAGAGTACAAAATGGTGGGTGAGATACGGACGACAACAACAATGGAAAGGAACCTGGGGGTAGTCATATCAGATGACCTAAAGGTGGGCCAGCAATGTGAGAAGGCAGTAAGGAGGGCTGGGGGTACTGGGATGCGTAGGGAGTGGCATCACCAGTAGAAAACAGGAAGTTGTTGGTCCTCTGTACAGACAGTTGGTAAGACCACATCTGGAGTACTGTGTACAGTTCTGGAGACCCCATCTCCACAAAGACATAGACAGGGTGGAGGCTGTCCAGAGGAGGGCAACCAAAATGATGCAGGGTCTGCATCAGAAGACATATGAAGAAAGACTAAAGGAACTAAAGATGTATAGCCTTGAGGAAAGGAGGGAAAGGGGGGACATGATAGAAACTTTCAAATACCTGAAGGGAATCAACAAAGTCCAAGAGGGTAGCATCTTTCAGAAAAAGAGATATGCAAAAACAAGAGGGCACAATTTGAAGATAGAGGGGGGATGGCTCAGAGGTAATGTGAGGAAGTATTTCTTCACAGAGAGGGTTGTGGATACATGGAACAGCCTTCCTGAGGAGGTCATAGAGTCAAAAACAGTGGGGGAATTCAAGAATGCATGGGGCAGACATAAGGCAATTCTAGTAGGGGTAGGAGGAAGTAGGCTGTTGGTTAACTAGGATCTGCAGCTTATCCATTAGGTAGGGAAATGGATAGACTAGGTGGGCCAAGTGGTCCTTATCTGCCATCAAATTCTATGTTTCTATGTGCCACAACCACTGCCAAGCACCTTGTGAACACCCTTAGAGCTGAATTGAGACCGAATGGCAGGGTTGAGAACTGGTAGTGACCTGAATGGAGTCTGAATCTGAGATACTTTGTGTGAGACTCCCTTATGGGGATGCTGAAGTAAGCATCTTTTAGGTCCAGAGATGCCAGCCAGTCCCCTTTTTGGAGTGCTGGCAGGATCAGAGACAATGTCACCATTTTGAATTTTGGTTTCGATAAGTGCCTGTTTAGCACCCTTAGGTCTAAGATAGGCTGCAGCTCTCCATTTTACTTTGTTGTAAGAAAATAGTTTGAGTATAGACCCTTTCCCCTTTGCTGTGGAGGCACTGGTTCCACTGCTTTTAACAGTAACAGATTTTGAACCTCCTTTTCCAGCAGTTTTTTCTCCACGATGGAGGCTGGTTTGAAGACTCTTGTTCTTAGAGAGGGAAGGGACTTGAAGCTTAGGGACAATCCCTGACTCACTATCTCCAGGAACCTCCTCTGTGTTATTGTATTTGCCATCCACCTGGCAGCAGTGTCATTGGAGTCTGCTGCCATTTGAAACTGGTACCTCGCAGCTTCCATGCCTAATCTAGCAGTTTCAGCCAAGTTTGCAGATCGGTTAGCTGGGGCTTTATCAGCCATAGCCAACACAGACTGCCAGAGAGTTTTCTGATATTGGGCCAAATAGGCCTGAAAGTTAGCCTGCCTGATGGCCAAATAGGCTGATAAATAGCCTTTTTTGGCCATGCGTTCAATTTTACATGAGTCTTTCTCTGGGGGATGAGAGGCCAGAGGGACTTTTGCCATATCACAGGCAGCAACTTGCACCACTCCCAGGTGGGCAGGGTGTGAATATAAAAATTCAGCCCCTTCTCTGTCAAGCTGATATTTTTTATCCAGCCTTTTATCTAAAGGTGGGATAGACCCAGGTGTCTGGAGGAGATTGAGTACATCCCTTTTAAAAAATGTGTTAACAGGGAGTAACAGCTTTTTGATTGGTGTCAAGCCCATCATTTCAAGATACTCAGCTTCCTCCTCATCCTCTATCACTTCAGTGGTAGAGATATTCAAGGCATCATCAATTTTCCTAACAAAGGAAAAATGTGCAGAGTAGTCTTCAGAAGACCTGGGAGGAGAGCCAAACTCCTGTTCAGGGGAGACTTCAGGCTCTATAGGCTCTCCCTTCTCCTCCTCCTCATATTCACCATAATCTTCCCTTTCCAGTAGGGAGGATTGGTTGGAACCAATAGGGGTCTGGACTGGGGGCAGCTGATCAGCAGGCAGAAGACCTTGCAAGGCTTGCAAAACTTTAAATGCCTGTGTTATTTCAAGAGGAGAAGGCATGGCAGGCAGCACAATAGAAGTCCCCTGAGGATGACTAGCAATGAGTTCAGTGTGCTTAGTGTTTTTGGTCTTTTTAGCTGGAACCGGAGAGCTAGCCGGTTTAGCTGTTCTTTTTGTACCCATATCAGGGTTGAAGTAATAGGATCTGTGGTTTCGCCCAAAACCCCAGAGGGTATCAGCTGGTCGGAGCCAGAGGGACCCTTATGTGGAGGCACTTTTTTTCTCAGTCTTTCCAGACGTTTTTCGTACATCTTTTCAGGAAAAGTCTTACAGATCTCACAGTCTGTTTTTAAATGATCATAGCCAAGGTAGATAACACAAGAACTGTGTTTATCTGCCTTGTCAAAGACCTTTCCACATTCTGTGCAATTTCTGAACCTGGGTTCACCGAACTTTTTCTTTGGTTTTTCTGACATTTTCAAAAAAACACAAAAACAGCAACCGCAATAAAATTAAAATATTTTAAACTAAATGTATCGGTTGCAGTCGGTTCAGGAACCGATCAGGAAACCGATCGGAACTGGGAACTGATAAAACTGGAACCGGGAATAGCGGTTCAGTAACTGATGAAAGCGGTTACACAAAGATATTTTAAAATAAGTTTTTAAACAAGAAAAAACTAAACTAAGGGGGAAAAAACCCCGCTAAGGCTAAAAAAGGCCTTGGTTTCTCACAGGTTATACCAAACAGTGAGAAACCGAGAAATGAAGTAATTTAACTAAAAAAAGCTAACGGTTAATAAAATAAACATGAGATAAGGGCAGCAGCTGAAAATACAATAAAAGTAGTATACTGTACTTTTGGCTTTATTTTCAAGATAATGAGGAGAAAATCTCTGGGCATCTAGTCTTGACAGGCGGAGAGAGAATTTGAGGATTAGAATGTAGGCAGTTGATAGCTGGCAGCATTTGAAAAAGTGTCACGAGCCAATGATTCTATCATTAGCACAATGTTCCATCTCCAGGCGTAAAGGCACACTGCATAAGAGTTAGGAATATTGGAGTACTCCTGGGGTGAAAAGTTATTTTCTTACATTTTTACATAAGAGTTAGCTGTACCTTATTTAGAGTATTAAGGGCCTCTTGTGCCGCTTTCAGGGCTGGTTCTGCTTTTGCCAGGTCAGTTTCACAAGCGCGCTGTTTTTCTGTAACATTCTGAAAAACAGAACAGATATCTACTGTACTAAATAAATACAAAGGAAAAGGAATTTACTTGCCTGTAACTCTTGATGTTCTAGGGCACTGTAAAACCAGTCACTTTTATTCTAAAATCATTTTAGTTAGTTTCAAAAATGTGACAATTGCAAATAAAAAAGGTGGTAATTGGTCACATATACATATTTTCAGTAGCGGTGAAAAAAATTTATTCACCGTAGCAATGATGTTTCTTCCAGAGAGTGTATTTGTGAGTCTTACAAATAGCAGCACTTCAGCCCTGTGGTGTTGCCACAGAGATAGAACTCTAGAATATTAAAATTCCAACTCTACAGTGTGGTCATGCTTTCCCTGATGTACTAATGGCATAGTAAAGCAGAAGAGAGCTGTAACCATTTAACTTACCTATGATATGCATTAAGAAATGAAAGTGCAACAAGAAATAACAAATCACAATATGAAAAATGAAATTGTACAAGGCTCAAACAAGAAAACTGACTGGACCAGAAGAACCCTTTTTATTTAGGTACTAGAAGGGGATGTAGGGAGGAATTGTATGACTCACAAGTACACCCTCTAAAAGAAACATTACTACTGTATTTTTTATGTTGATTGCAAACATGCGCAAGAAACATATTGCGGCAGCTTGCCAGAAGCAGGTTGTGGAGGCGTGGCACTGTTGTGACCAATGCCCCCACAGCCTTTAAAGGCTTGACCTGCTTTCCCCAATGCCGTGGCATGCTGCTGCTAAAACTAGTTCAGCCAGTGTGCCACCAACTTGAAACATTTTAGTCGCTGCAATCAGGGGCCACCTCATCATTGCAGCATCAGCCATTCCACTGCAATGAGGGAGCGACCCGTCATTGCTGGGCGGAACGTTGCCAAGTATAATATTGTTTGTGAACAAGGTGGCAGTTAGCTGCCGTGTTCACAAACAATGTTAATTAGCCCCCACTGCTGAGGGGGTGCCCAATCCCCCTCAGCAGCATGCGTCCCCCCCAGAAAGTTTTTGTTTGCCAACGGGGGCCCCAATCCCCATTGGCTTCAGTCCTGTCTGAGTTTAAGTTGCCGGGGGGAGCCCACTCCCCAGCGGCTTATGTCCCCTCCCAGTTTGATTTGCCAATGGAGGAGCCCAATTCCCATTGGCATAATGTCCCCCCCCCACAAATAAACACTAGATTTGTGCCGAGGGGTTCCCAATCCCCTCGGCTCTTGCACCCCTTTTGTGCGGACGGGGTGCCCAATCCTGTCGGCTACAGCTGCCCCCAATAAAACACTCAGTTGGCACACTGGGATCCCACCCTAGTGTGCTACATGCCCCTATAAAGAAAAAAAGACACAATTTTTTTTAACCTGTATAAAAAAGAAAATAGTCCCTCACAGTCTCCCTGGCTCCTCCAGCAACCCGCGCCCACCCTATGTGCACCCTGCCTCCCCACCCCCTCACCTCATACTTACCTGTGGAGTCCAGTGCAATGATCTTCAGTGGACTGGGAACACGTCTGCACTCTTCAAAGATGACCGTGAACTGAGGAAATGCCGGTAAGCTGTATAATGGCATAAATAGGTTTTTTTCAACTTTGATGCATATCTCAGGCATTTTTTGGAATTTTGGCACCAAATTTTCAACATGGGGTTTTGGGACCTCCTCATGAATTCAGGCACTGTCATGGTGTTATTTGGTCTCAAAGGTGATTTCATAGTCACTGCAGGAATTACCTTTTGGGACGGTTACCCAACGACAGTGCCACTGTTCATGAGGTAGGCCTCAAAAGTCTATGTTGCAAATTTGGTGGAAAATATCCAAGAAATGACTGTTTTACTTAGCGCAGCATTGAGCAGTTGCTACGACGCCATAACTTCACGAATTTGCAATATTTTCACTCTAGATTTTCAACATTGCCATTGTTCTGCACCTCCTTATGAACAGTACAATTCTCATTTTTCACACCCTGGCCAAAATGTGTTTTTGCACGTCCGGCACAGAATAGCGAGGTCACTGTGGGAAATCCATGTTCGGGCCACATTATGAAAATGACAGTAACACTGTTCATTAGCAGAGGTCCTGAAATGCGTATGTTGAAAATTTGGTGACGAAAGTCCATAAAATGAGTGTGTTACGAGCGTGCATTGTGCAGTTTGTATGCACGCTCATACCTTCACAACTTTGCAATATTTTCACTCCAGATTTTCAACATTGACATTTTTCCACACCTCCTTATAAACAGTGCAGCTGTCATTTTTCACATCCTGGCCAAAATGTGTTTTCGCTTTTCTGGCGCACAATAGCGCAATCGCTGTGGGAAATCATTGTTTGGGACACATTAAGCAAATCACACTGACACTGTTCATGAGCAGAGGTCCTAAAATGCCTATGTTGAAAATTTTGTGATGAAACTCCATAAAATGACTGTGTTACGAGTGTGTGTTGTGCAGTTTCCATGCACCCTTGTAACTTCGCAAATAACTAATATTTTCACACCAGATTTTCAATATTGGCATTTTTTCATGGCTCCTTATGAACAGTACAGCTGTCATTTTTCACATCCTGGCCGAAATGTGTTTTCACGCTTCCGGCGCAGAATACCGCAGTCACTGTCGGAAATCAGTGTTTGGAACAGATTAGGATCGTGCAAGGACAGAGGGGGAGTGACTGAGCTCAACTGAGATCTGTTGGGACTGCTGTGGATTTCTTTGTGGGCAGGAAAAGGAGCCCAGTACAAAAGGGCAGCCTGCAGCACCGGGAGACACAGAACGAGCAAGTGGGGGGGGAGTGAGTGAGCTCAACAGAGCTCTGTTGGGACTGCTGCAGATTTCTTTGTGGGCAGAAAAAGGTGGCAATGCAGGCAGGAGCCCAGTACAAAAGGGCAGCCTGCAGTGCCAGTAGAACAGGAACAAGCATGTGAGAGAGGGAGAGCAAGCTCAGCGGAGCTCTGTCGGGACTGCTGCAGATTTTTTGTGGGCAGAAAAAGGCGCCAACAGAGGCAGGAGCCCAATACAAAAGGTAGCCTGCAGTGCCAGGAGAAACAGAATGAGCAAGTGAGACAGGGGGAGTGAGCGACCTCAACGGAGTTCTGTCAGGACAGCTGTGGATTTCTTTGTGGGCAGAAAAAGGTGCCAATGCAGGCAAGAGCCCAGTACAAAAGGGCAGCCTGCAGCACCGGGAGAAACACAATGAGTGAGTGAGAGGGGGGAGTGAGCGAGCTCAACGGAACTCTATCATGACTGCTGTGGATTTCTTAGTGAGCAGAAAAAGGCGGCAATGCAGGCAGGAGCCCAGTACAAAAGGCCAGCCTGCAGCTCCAGCAGAAACGGAATGAGCGAGTGAGAGAGGGTGAGTGAGCAAGCTCAATGGATCTGTGTCAGGACTGCTGAAGATTTCTTTGTGGGCAGAAAAAGCTGCCAACAGAGGCAGGAGCCCAGTACAAAAGGGCAGCCTGCAGCGCCAGGAGAAACAGAATGAGCGAGTGAGAGAGGGGGAGTGAGCCACCTCAATGGAGCTCTGTCAGGACAGCTGCGGATTTCTTTGTGGGTAGAAAAAGGTGCCAATGCAGGCAGGAGCCCAGTACAAAAGAGCAGCCTGCAGCACTGGGAGAAACAGAATGAGCGAGTGACAGAGGGGCAGTGAGCGAGCTCAACGGACCAACGCAATAAACATTCGGCATTGACAAATGCTTGTTTCTTCTAGCAATGAAGGTGTTTTTGTGAATTCACAGCAAATAGCATACTCCAGGTAGTACCTTAGGAGGCAGGATCTAGAACACATTTAGGAAAAATGTTCTGAAACATAGAAATATAGTACTGTACCAAGGCTGGTATCCTTTCTAGTTATTTGTTTTTTAATTCTTTGATAACCAGATAGCAGTAAGAAGTGAAGGTGTATGCTGTTAACCAAGTGGCTGCCTTACATGCTTATAGCAAGGGTATAATCCTTAATGCTGTCAACATGGCAGATGCAGATCTGGTAGAATGTGCTCTTAACCCTTTGGTGGCTCCTTGCCAGTCTTACATACTAGAATTCAATGCAAGAAACAATCCAGTGTGAAACTGTCTATCTTGTAGCAGATTTACTTTTTTGCCTCGCAATAACTGATAAGGAAAAATTACTCACCATAGTAATCTTCTTTCTTCCAAGGTAATTTTAAATATGATTAACTCTAGTAGTCAGCCTGCTGTGTTGAACTTCCCCAGAGAGAGATGGAACTTACGCAAATGATGAGACATCTATTGGCTCATGCCACCATTCATACTGCTGCCATTACCAACTGCTGCGTTCTATAATGCTCAGATTAATTGAAGCCTGTGGGGTAAGATCCCCTAACTAAGCTATTCTATACATAGCAATAAAAATCATAACAACAAATCCCCTTTTAGCTTGTTCACTGGCAATGACCGATAGGACCACAAGAGGAAAAACAGAAACCATCTGTTTTTTTAAAAACTGAACACAACCCAGACATGATTATCTTAACACTAAGAGACACCAGCTATGATGTACAGACTAACTGGTTCTGGAAGGGGAGGTAGGGTGAGTGAGTTAATTATACTGAAGAATACCTTGGAAGAAACAAGATTATTATGGTGAGTAATTTTTTTCTTCTAACCCCAGGAATTCTTCAATGTGACTAACTGTAGCAGACTACAAGGCAGTACCTTTGGAGGTGGGCACAGAACCTCACTTAGGAAACAGGCTCTGCAGCACTACTGTGCCAAACCTAGCATCATTTCTGGATTGAACACTTGTCCAGACTATACTGCTTTGTAAAGGTATGTACTGTTCTCCATGTAACTGCTTTACAAATCTCCAATAAGGAGATATCCCTGGCAGCTGTATTGTAGTGGCTGTGCCCCTTGTAGAGTGAGCCCTCAGGCCCACTGGGGGCTCCTTACCAGCTTTGCTGTAACCAAATTGGATACATGTCACTATCCAGTGTGCAACTGTCCTTTTGGAAGCTAGCTTTCCCTTTCCCACATCAACATACTGTAGGTCAGAAACAGCTGCTGTCTGTCCTGCCTGTGGGCCTTAGTGTGTGTAATATAGTAGTTCAAAGTTCTTTTGACATCCAGACTATGCAGCCTGCATTCTCCTGAACTAGAATGTTCAGAAAAGAAGACTGGCAAAGTGATTGACTGGTTCAAGTGAAAATCAGAGACTACTTTTGGGAGAAGTGTCCTGTTAGTCCTGAGTATCACCTTGTCCCTGTAGAAGGATATGTAGTTCTGTTTTATACACAGGGTCTGTAACTCACTTATCCTTCTGGCTGAGGTGATAGCCACTAAGAATATGGCTTTCCTAGTGACAAACTTCAAATGTGCTGTAGCCATAGGCTGGAATGGAGGCTCCATGAGCTTAGCAATGCATACATTGAGATCCCAAGAAGGCATCAGTTCCCTGTGGGGAGGGTACAGGTGAGCAAACCCTGTAAAGAACTTCTTGAAAATAGGGTTAGCAGCCAGAGAAATGTCCTTACCTGCTGAAAGATAGGCTGAAACTGATGCCTGGTGGACCTTAAAGGTAGTGGACTGTAGGCCCAGTAAGTGCAGATAGGTGAGATTGTCCAACAGGACTGGTAAACCTGCCTGGGAAGGTAACATCCCACTAGAATTAAACCATATAAAAAACTTTTCCATTTGGAGGCATAGGTTTTCTTGGTAGAGAGTTTCCTACAACCCGTGAGAACCCTGAGTACACCTTCAGAGAGGTCTAAGCCCACGTATTCTGGGTCTTCAAGTGCCATGCCTTGAGTTTGAGAGACCTGAAGTTCAGGTACAAGATCCTCCCCTGAGAGGAGGTCAGAAAGTTGTGTCTCTGAGGAAGCTGTATGGGCTGGGCAACCAATAAGGACAGCAGCAGTGAGTACCATGGCTGCCTAGCCCGGTCTGGAGCTATCAGGATCATTGTAGCTGGTTGAGACTTGAGTTTGATCAGGACCCTGAGCAACAGTGGAAATGGAGGGAATGCATATATTCTCCTCCCTGACCAATCCAACACTACAGCATCCATGAGCACTATGCAGAAGTGACTCTGCAGGGGACCATGTACTGTGCACAGTATAGTCTTCCAGATGTGCCCCCCAACCTAGGAGGGAGGCATTTGTTGTAAGTATCAAGGCAGGGGATTCCTTTTCGAATGAGACCCCTCCCCAGAGGTTGGTTCTGTCTTGCCACCATTGCACGACCTGTAGTACTTGGGCAGGTTGGAAGAAAAAATTACTCACCTTAGTAATGTTGTTTCTTCTAATGGAGTCTTGCTATATTATGACAATTGCAGTTTGTCCCACCATTAGAACTGCCCCAGAGGTGAAATAGTTAACTTCCATGCCAGGCATGGAACTTGGAGTGCGAGCTCGGTTAGAGAAGCTCTGTCTGTGTAATTTCAAACTGAAACTGTCAGATCTTTACGAGCAAAACTCACTAAGGTTCTGTGTGGAAGCTGTAACCTACACTAGCCAACTGGCTACCTAAATATTAACACTATTCCTGGTCCCAACACAAAGACTCAAGTCAGGGGCCAGAAAATAAGATAAGAAAAGGTAAAACAAAACACAACACCCCAAAACCCCCCAAGAAAAAAGGGGGTGGAAAAAACATAAAATGGGCATAAACAAGTGCCCACACTGGACTGCCCACCCCATACCCAAGTAGAAGTTCTGAGAGGGGCAGGCTGGGGGGGAGGTCATAATATAGCAAGACTCCATTAGAAGAAACAACATTACTAAGGTGAGTAATTTTTTCTTCAAACAACATGAAGTCTTGCTATATTATGACAATTGCAGACTACACAGCAGTACCTCCATGGAGGAGGGACAGAACCTACTTAGGGAATAGGCTCTGAAGCACGGCTGTGCCAAGCCGAGCATCCCTCCTGGCCTGGACATCCAGAGAGTAATGCTTGGTGAAAGTGTGTACCATTTTCCAAGTAGCTGCTTGACATATCTCTAAGATAGGGATGTCTCTGGCAGCAGCTAGAGACGCAGCTGCACCTCTGGTAGAGTGAGCCCTCAGGCCTGAAGGGGGAACTTTTCCCAGTTTTGATAACAAAATTGGATACAAGAGACAATCCACCTGGCAATGGATCTCTTAGTGGCAGGTTTCCCTTTCCCAACCTCACCATAAGTGAGAAAAAGTTGGAGGGATTCGAACCTGTGACCCTTGGTACGCTCTATATAGTAACTTAGGGCCCTCTTAACATCTAAACTGTGCAACCTCCTCTCACCAGAGGAGGAATGGTCAGTGAAGAACACTGGAAGGGAGATAGATTGATTAAGATGGAAATCTGAAACCACCTTAGGCAAAAACTTCCTGTTAGTCCTAAGGACTACCTTATCCCTGTGGAAGGAAATAAAGTCAGTCTCTACTGACAAAGCTAAACTCACTTATGCGCCTGGCAAGTGATAGCTACTAGGAAAACAGTTTTCCAAGTCAAGTACTTAAGCTCTGCAGAAGACAGAGGTTCAAAGGGGGGTTGCATCAACTGAGCAATGCAAACATTAAGATCCCAGGCAGGGGCCGGGTCCCTGAAAGGTGGATTAGTATGAAGTAATCCTTTAAAAAACTTGGAAAATACAGGGTGAGCGGAAAGAGAGGAGGGCTTTCCTGCTGAAATAAAGGCAGAGACAGCTGCCAAATGTACTTTCAGGGTAGCTGGTCTCAGACCCAAAGAATTAAGATGGACCACATAGTCCAAAACAATGGGCAAGTCAGCAGATTCCGGGGAAATATGTTTCCCAGAACACCATATGGAAAACCTTTTCCATTTAGAGTTATAAGTAGCCCTAGTGGAAGGCTTCCTAGAAGCCTTCAGGATTTCAAGAACACCTTGAGAAAGGTGAAGGTCAGCAAATTCTAACTCCTCAAGTTCCAGGCCTTGGGGTTGAGGGATTTGAGATTTGGATACCAAACTCTCCCCTGGGCACAGGTTAACAGGTTGTGATTCCTGGGGAGACACAGGGGAAGATGAACTGCTAAAGACAGAAGGAGTGGGTACCAGGGCTGCCTGGCCCAATCTGGAGCAATCAGAATCATCCTGCAAGGCTGGGATCTGATTTTGACTAGCACCTTGAATAAGAGAGGGAAGGGGGGAAAGGCGTATAGAAACTTCCCTTCCCAATCTAGGAGAAAGGCATCCAGGGGGACTGAGCCCATCACTGGGGGCCTGCAACAAAACAGTGGAAGTTGGTGATTGTCTGGGGCTGCGAAAAGATCTATCTGAGGGGTGCCCCATCTGGCAAAAACTATCCCAGTACTTGAGGATCCAGAGACCATTCGTGATGGCCCTGGGAAATCCTGCTGAGAGCATCTGCCAGGACATTGTCCTTTCCTGGGAGGTGAACTGCTATGAGGGAAGTGTTCAGGGAATAAGCCAGAGATCACAACTTCATTGCCTCGATGCACAAGGCTGAAGACCGAGTGCCCCCTTGTTTGTTGATGTACCACATTGTAGTGGTGTTGTCTGTTCTGACTTGTACCACTTTGTTCTGAACAGATGCAGAAAACACTTGAAGTGCTAGAAAAACAGTTCTGAGTTCCAGCAAATTGATGTGGAGCAGAGATTCCTGAGGGGACCACACTCCCTGGGTGGAGAGGTCGCCCATGTGAGCTCCCCAACCCAGAAGGGACGCATCTGTAGTAAGGGTCAAGGAGTGAGATAGGGGGATGAAGGGGACCCCTAGTCTCAAATTGCTCTGATCCTGCCACCACTGAAGGGCCTGGATCAGGGTTCGAGTCACTGGGATCAACTTGGAAAGGGATCTTTCCTTTGGGGACCAGAAGGCTCTCAAATGAAACTGAATGTCCCTCATCTGAAACCTTGCTCCTTGCACTACAGCTGTGGAAGCAGCCATGTGTCCTAGCAGCTGTAAGAAGTGCCTTGCTGGTCGAGAGACCTGCAGAGTGAAGGAGGAGGCTAGGGCCACTAGGTTCCTTACCCTTTCTAGGGGCAGGAAGGCTCTGGCCTGCTTTGTGTCCAATTCTGCACCTATAAAGGTGAGTACCTGGACAGGTTCCAGAACTGACTTTGGAAGGTTGAGAAGAAAACCAGAGAGGTGAGCAGCTGCTGGGTAACTTGCAGGTGTGATTTGACCTGGTCTGGAGACTGACCTACAATGAGCCAGTCATATAGGTAGGGAAAGATGGCAATCTTTTGCCTTCTTAAATGAGCAACTGCTACTGCTAGACATTTTGTGAATACCCTTGGGGCAGAGGTAAGGCCGAAGGGCATTGCTCTGAACTGGTAATGGCCTGAAGGCAGTTCGAATCTGAGGTACTTTGGTGGGAGCTTCTGATGAGAACATGGAAATAGGCATCCTTGAGGTCCAGGGAAGCTAGCCAGTCCCTGGCCTTAGAGAAGGTAAAATCATTGCCAGAGTCACCATTTTGAATTTTGGTTTCAAAAGGTGCTTGTTTAGATATCTTAGGTCCAAGATGGGCGCCATTCTCCTGTCTTTTTGGGGTAAGGAAGTACCTGGAGTACAGACCTTGCCCTGGTGTAGAGGAGAAACCCTTTCTACAGCTCTGAGAGCCAGGAGGTTGAGACTTCTGTTTCTAAGGCAAAGGTCTCTAGAGGGTTTGCAGGTGGAAAAGATCTGATTCTCATCTTTGGAAATTTTTTGAAGCTGAGAACCAGACCCCGGCTTACTACTTCCAGGACCCACTTGTCTGATGTTAGAGACTCCCAGTTCTGAACGAAGTAAGCCAACCTGCCCCCTACAGGTAATGGAGAATCGGCCCTGGGCACCCCATCAGGGTGCCTGTTTGGCAGGGGCTTTAGGCTGAGGGGTGGGAGCAGGCCTGCTTGCACCCTGTCTGCCCCTCCCTCTGAAGAACCCCCTCTGAGCATAAGCAGAGGAGGCCTGGGTTTGGTAAAAAGGCCTGTGAAAAGGCCTACCTCTACCCCTGGGGGTCTGCCTCTGAGGAGTGGCTTGCCGCTCCTTGGCCTGGAGCACTCTTATAGGTTGTCCTATATTCATCCATTTTCTTCATATAATTCTCTGTCTGCTCCCCAAACAGAGAATTTCCTACCACAGGAAAATCCATAGCCTTAGTCTGGGTATCCTGTGACAAGCTAGTACACCTGAGCCAAGCCAACCTACGAAAAGCCACAGATGTAGCCATGACTCTAGAGGATACATCATTAAAATCCACAGCAGCATGGAACTGCACCTTGGATGCCTCAATACCATCAGCAGCCACCTGTTCCAGCTCCTTAGCAAGCTGGCCAGGGGCCTGTTTGGCCAAAGCCATGACAGTGTCCCATCTAGATTTTTGGTATCTTGCCACATAAGCCATGTAATTTGCTTGCCTGAGTCCCAAGAACACTGCCATGTATTGTTTTTTAGCCATGGCATCTATCTTCCTGGAGTCCTTGTCAGGAGGATGTGAAGCCAAGGGAATATTAGCCTTATCACAGGCTGCAGCCTGAACTACTCCAACATGACTGCATTGCTGTGAAAGGAATTCTGTATCAGGACCTGACAAAGTGTACCTCCTGTCCATCTTCTTGTCCACAGGAGGCACAGAATTAGGAGCTTTTAAAATTGTTATTGTTTGTTTCCTAAATGACTTATGTAAGGGATAGACAATCTCCTAGACTCTGGGATATCCATCATTTCTACAAAATCAGGTTCCTCTTGCTCATCCACAGCTTCCTCCAATGGGAGCTGGAGGGTTTCAGCAACCTTTTTATAAAACATAAAGTGAGAAGGGGACTCAGAAAGCGTAGGGGGAGATTCTAAAGGTCTGTCTGGGGAGATGTCCGGTTCAATGGGCACACCCAGACTCTCAAAGTCACATTCATACTGTTCATAATCATCCTCCCCCTCCTCTGGTTCATAAAACTCTTCTAAATCATATTCTTGAACCGGTGGAACCGGTCGAACCGACCTTTTACCAGACAGTGGCGGTTCGGACGGAACCGGAGAAAGTGACTGGACAATTTGTATAGCTCTTGCTATCTCTGCAGCAGTTGGAGAAGGAATTTTAGACTCCACACCTGCTGATTTCCTAGTTTTCTTTGCTGGAACTGGCTCCTCAGAGTCAGCTTTACGTTTGCCCGAGGAAGTCTCTCCCTGGTCAGAGGGCACTCCCTCCAGTTCGGTTGGCACCGAACCGGGCTGGCCATCCGGGTCAGCGGACTTTTTGGCCTCTCGTTCCCTGAGCCTGCCAACTCTCTTATCCAGGGTGGCTGCAGAGAAATTCTTACAAATCTGGCAGTCTGAATTGAGGTGGTCAAACCCCAGACAATATACACATGTGGTGTGTGGGTCAGCCTTGGCAAAGGCTTCCCCACAGACACCACAGTGTTGAAACCCAGTGGGCCCAGTTTTTCTTTTGGGTTTCTCAGACATAATGCCAGCCTAACCAAAAAACTTGCCCTTTAAGACACCTTTATCGGTTCCCAACCGTGTCATTGGTCGTGGAAAACCGTAATGAAACTTGTTTTTTAGAACCGATAAGAACCGGGAACCGCACTCTAAAAGCTTTTAAATGCTTGATTTTTAAAGTTTTAAAACAACCTGATCGGTTCAAACCGAACCGATAAACATTTACAAGTTCCACACAGAAATAAACCTGTCTATTACTTACAATACCACAGACAGAGCTTGAACCGATCGGTTTGCGGACAAAATAATAATACTCGCGGTTGAATTTAACCGAGAAAACACTGTTTAAACCGATAAATGAACCGAGCAGTAGGAGAAATCTCCGGAGCGACTGTTCAGTGAGGCGGAGTAAAGAATCTAACAGTTTCAGTTTGAAATTACACAGACAGAGCTTCTCTAACCGAGCTCGCGCTCCAAGTTCCATGCCTGGCATGGAAGTTAACTATTTTACCTCCGGGGCAGTTCTAATGGTGGAACAAACTGCAATTGTCATAATATAGCAAGACTTCATGTTGTTTGAATACAAATTTTTTGGCATTGATTAAGAACTCTAGGATTCCTGTGTGTGTCCTAGGTGAGCCTGAGAGCCTCCTTCACCTGTTGTGGTGACTTGCCCACGACTAGCCAGTCATCCAAGTAAGGAAATACCTTGATGCCCTGCCTTCTTAAATGTGCAACCACTACTGCCAGACATTTTGTGAAAGCCCTGGGAGCTGAGGTTAGGCCGAATAGCAGAGCTGCGAACTGATAATACCATGAGGGAAGTCTGAGCCTGAGGTACTTTCTGTGGGATTCCCTGATGGGAATGTGGAAGTAGGCATCCTTTAGAGCCAGAGATGTCAGCCAGTCTCCTTGCTAAAGGGTAGGAAGGATCATTGCCAAAGTCACCATCCTGAACTTGGCTTTGCTAGATGCTTGTTCAGAGCTCATAGATCTAGAATGGGTCACCACTCCCAATTTTTCTTTAGGGTAAGGAAGTATCTTAAGTAGAACTCTCTTCCCCCTCTGGAGTGGTGGAACTGGTTCCACTGCTTGTGATAAAAGCAGTTGGGACACTTCTATCTCTAACAGCGCCCTTTCTGTGTGGGAAGATGGCCTGAAAACCCTTCATCTCAGTTTGGGGAAAGATTTGAAGCTGAGGGATAGGCACTGACTCACTACCTCCGAACCTAATTGCCTGAGGTGATGGTTTTCCAAGCCTGGAAGTAGTAAGCCAGCCTGCCCCCTACAGGCAATGGGGAGGTGACCCTGACTGGCACATCAGGGAGTCTGCTTTGCCTGGGCTGTAGCCTGTGGGATATGGTCCCCTTGTCTACAGCCCCTTCTGCCCCTGAAGTAACCCCCTTGTCGTTGTAGGCTGGGATAGCCTGGGCTTGGAAGAAAGGTCTACCATAGCCCCTACCTGTACCTTCCCTGTGGCCTATAGGAGGTTGAGGCCTTCTCTTTTGCAGTGTTGCTCTTATAGGTGGTCTTGTACTCATCCACCTTTTTCATGTAAGCCTCTGTCTTGTCCCTGAAGAGGGAGTTGTTTTCCACTGGGAAATCCATGGCTTTAGTCTGGGTATCGTGGGTCAGGTGTGTCGCTCTAAGCCAGGCAAACCTTCTCAAGGCTACTGTGGGGGCCATCCACCTGGCTGCAGTATCAGTGGCATCTATTGCCATATGAGATAAATATTTTGTGGCTTCCAGACCACATCTGACTGTTTCAGTTAAATCATCAACCAGATCAGGTGGTGCCTTGTCTGCCATGGTCATAACTGAATTCCAGAGCATTTTCTGGTATTGGGCTGCATATGACATGTAATTGGCCTGTCTGGTGGCCAAAGATGCAGCTAGATATCCCTTCTTGGCCACACTATCCATTTTTCTTTAATCCTTTTTCGGTAGGTGAGATGCCAGGGGCACTCTGGCTCTATCACAAGCTGCTGCTTGCACCACCCCCTCATGATCTGGGTGAGAAAAGAGGAACTCTGCCCCGACCAGTCAAGCTGTTATTTTTTGTCAGCTTTTTTGTCAACTGGGTGTACAGAGTTTGGTGTCTCCAGGATTTTTAGCATATGTTTCTTTAGGAACTTGTTGATGGGAAGCAGAAGCCTCTTAGTGGGAGCTAACCCGATTGTGTCAAAAAACTCTGCCTCTTCCTCATCCTCCACTGTATGATGTGTGGTGAGGTCAAGGGTTTCAACCATTTCTTTTACAAATGTATAATGGGACGAGTAGTCCTCTGGAAGCCTAGGAGGTAACACAAACTCCTGGTCAGGAGAGACCTCCGGTTCAGTTGGTTTGTCTTCATCATCTTCCTCCTCATATTCCTCAAGGGAGGGATTCAGCACCATTGGAACCAAGACTGCAGATGAAACTAAAATTGGAACCGATGATGGAACCAATGGAACTGGTGGTACCGGTTACAGTTGAACTAGTAGTAAATTTTGATTTGCTGTAGTCTGCAGGGCTTGTAAGACTTGCAGTGCTTGAGCCACTGCTTCTGCTGATGATACTACTGACTTAGATACTGAAGGTTCCATTGCTTTTCCAGCTGGAGGTTGAGAATGTTTAGTTTTATGTTTTTTTCTTATGTGGAGCCAGTTCTTTCACCAGTTCTGCAGTCCTCTTAGGCTTAGACGTCTCACCTTTTCCAGGGGTGGTTGTTGAAATGACTTTTGCCTTTTCTTTATTTTGATCTGGAACAGGATCACTTGGATCTGAGGGAGAGGCCATTCTATTTTTTTTTCATATGTAATTTCTGAGTTTTTGAGGGGTTTCTCCCGACTCCTACACCCACGCGTCCCCGATGTAGCGCGTGTGTGTGGAGGCACGTGCGCACATGCCGTTCAGGATACCCCTCCCTTCCAGTCACACCGTTGACCACCTGCGCTGGCACTGAACCTCCATTCAGTGACAGCAGAACTAAGGGCAAACGACCTCACCCCTTACCCAGGAGAGGACAGCTAACACCTGATCTTGCACCGACCCTCCCCCTGTGCCAACACCTCAGTGACCCATGGTTGTTCCCTAACCCAGTCGCCAGCACAGAGTGAAGTGTGGTGTCCAGTGTCTCAACCCCCAGTGCCACTGGGCCGGTTAGGCCATTCTATCCTTAAAGCACTGTAAACGCTTTTCAACAGTAATTTAGTGGGGAAAGTTTTACAGATGTCACAGTCAGCCGGGGAAATGTGAAACCCCCAAACAAAATAAACAATTCATGTATATCAGTCTTAGCAAAAACTTCCCCATACTTGGTACAGTTTTTAAACCCAGTAGGCCCTGCCTTTTTCTTAGGCTTATAGGACATAACCACAATAGCTAGTAAAAAGTATAAAGAAATAAAGAACTTAGTTTGGTTCCCACAGAATTACGATAGAAGGCAACAATGGTTCAGATAGGGTAGCAGTTGGTTCCTGAACCAGAAAAGAACCTCTAACCTGTGAAAATTTTACTGAAGTCCCAAATAACTAGTGGGATCCCAACTTAAGCTCCAAGAATGATTTTAAGAAGTAAAATATGAAAAAATAAACAAATATAGCTGGTTCCTTGTCGGCAGCGAGGAACCAAGGAGGAACTGCTAACTGAGGTAAAATAACCCCAAAAACTAGCGCTAACTATAAATATAAAGTAAAGGCAGCAGAATTATAAAGAATTACAAAGAAATAAAAATGGTTTTACTTTTTCGATGTAAATAAATGAAAACTCAGTCACACTGAGGAGCAGCCTCCGAGGTGTCTTACTAGGCAGGTGGACAATGAAATCTGATCATTATAGAATGCAGCAGTTGGTAAAGACAGCCGATTGAATGGTGGCATGAACCAACAGATGTTTCATCATTTGCATAAGTTCCAATTCTCTATGAGGCAGTTCAACACAGGAGGCTAACTGCTAGAGTTAATTATATTGAAGAATCTCTGGAGTTAGAAACAATTGTTTTCTTTTCAGTTCTGGACTTTTCTGTCCCTTGCATGTGGAAACTCATGTGCTCTGCACATCCTGGCTGTGAAGTTCCTCTCTCCTTCACTGGAGTAAGGCTTTGAGAAAAAAAGAGGCAATTTTACAGATCAAATCTAGGAGAAAAAACTGGGCACATACTAGGCACCTCAAAATAAAGATGTAACTTTTATTAAATAACAGACATGACAAACACAGCTGAGTGAACACCCCAATGTTACAGATGAAGTTCTGAAATGAGGAGAACATTTTAGGTAAAAAAGTTCACGTGTTCTAAGCAACACCTTATTCCTATAAAAACATTATATAATGAAGGTCTATATAGAGATCTTGAATCTCACTGATCTGTCTTGCAGAAGTACATTAAAATGATGTACTCACTGTAATTCTTGATATTCTAAAAATATATACACCATTGATTCACACTAGTGGGTCTTAGATGGAGGCACTAGGACCCAGCAGGAGCCAGAACTTTTGAGAGGGCTGGCACTGAAGTAATTAGTGTGCATGCCCAGTACTGTGAATTAGTGCATTCAGCCGCTTGTTTACCCTCAGCACTGGCCCCCAAATGTCTCAGTATCTTTTTTACCAAGGAGGGACAGTATAATCTAACAAATACCTATGCACTTAACCTAACGGCTTAAAGGTGAACTGTCAGCAATAACAGCTCAATTTTCACTTTGTGTACAAAAACATTTTTTTTACTTACAGTTTACTGCAGCATAGTAGATTGTGTTAGGCTAATTTTGCTGGCTTCTAAGATGCCATTTTGTGTAACCAGACATCCCAGAATCTGTTGCGGCTGACATCAGAGGAGGGCTGCAGGGTTGGGAGATTCAATAGCTTTCAGTAGCCTGCAGTATACATGTTAATTTTGTAAGTTTAAAATCAGAGGTTTGCTGTTCCTGCTGTGCTCAAGGGGCTTAGTACAGTGTGTGACTGTACCTAGCCCCAGGAGAACAGCAGACCAGCAAACAGAAGATTACAGCTTATAAAAAAACTATGATATTCACTGCAGGCTATTGAATCTCCCACTGCTGCAGCCCTCCTCTGATGTCAGCTACAGGGGGTCTGGCATTTCTGGTTACAGGAAATGTCAGCTTACAAGTCAGTGAAATTTGCCTGATAGTTTATTACACTGCAGTAAACAATATGTAAAAACAAGCATTTATCAATGCTGAACACTGGTTGCTTGTTAAACATTTTTTTGTTTTGCAATTGTGACTCCAAATTGTGAAGATTTCAACTACTGCCAAAAGGTGATTTTGCACAGTGATTGCGAAATCACCTTTCTGGATGCCCAAAAAACATTTTGGTCAGGATCTGAAAAATGACAGCTGTCAAATTTATAAGGCGCTGTGAAGAAATGCCTATGTTGAAAATTTGGAGTCAGAATATTGAAAATTGGCAAAGTTACAAGCCTGCGTTCACAGATTTCAATGCAGGCTGATAACTTTGTTGTTTGTGAATATTTTTGCCCCAAATTTTCAACAAACCATTTTTATGACCCCACCTCATGAACAAGTGCAGAGAAAAATCTCAACTCCTGCCCAAAAGGTGATTTCATGCAGCAACTGCGAAATCACCTTTTGGGATGCAAATAAACATTTTTGCCAGGATCTGAAAAATGGCAGCTGTCAGATTCATGAGGTGCTATGATGAAATGGCTATGTTGAATATTTGGGGTCAAAATATTGAAAATAGCCAAAGTAATGAGCCAGACTGTCCATGGTTGGCCCCCCTCTGAAAAGGGCAGAGGACTGGACACAGCCCCACTGCCATCACAGCTTTCAAATGAAGTCTCTCTACCATCACCGCTACCGTCAAGGTAGACTCCATTGATGACAGGCTGAGAATAACTACTACTTCTTTTTCTTCTTCATTTTCTTCTTCTTCTTTTTTTTTTATTAAATAAAAGAACACTAAAAATGATAAGTTAAGTGAAACTGAATGGCTATACAGCTGCTGTCGTATAGACGAAAACCAGGCTCCAGGCACGTGAGTGATGTCATCAAAGCGCACTTGACGGTGGGAGAAAAGGAACTGCGGCGGTTTGAGTGTTGATGCCGAGATAGTCTATACGGTGCGAAGCTAGCCTCATAGTGCCATACATGGGCAGTCCTACCCTGGCACCTGCCCTCCTGAAGAATTTTGGCTCTCACAGGGTCCTTGAACCTCCAGCGTAGTCCCATTAGTGTGAAAGAGTGGTGGAGACCTGAGTCCAGGAAGATCTACTGTTACAGGTGAGTAAATGAAAATTATGTACCTACCGTAATTCTTGATCTTCTTGGATGAGTCTCCACCACTCATTCACACTATTGGGATCTGTGCCAGAGGCACCAGGACCCATCAGGAGCAAACCTTTTACTGGAGGGTTGGCACCAGAGATGGCGCCACGAGGAACGGTGCCGCGAGCCCTAGCTCACGCGGTAATGCCTATCTCAGCGTCGACCCTCCAACCACCTCAGTACCTTTTACCAAGGAGGTGCAGCGTAACTAACCTAGAAGGGTAGCCTAACCCAAAGACCGGACATAAGATAGTCCGGCAACCTGCTTAAGAAGGGTTCAACAAAGAAGTCTTCATGGCCTAAAGATTTGAGGGAGTGAAGACCAACAACAGAGGTGAGCTCGGGATGGAGGGTGGGCGTGTGAATGAGTGGTGGAGACTCATCTAAGAAGATCAAGAATTATGGTAGGTACGTAATTTCATATCTTCTGGACATAAGTCTCCACCACTCATTCACACTATTGGGGAGTACCAGATAATACTCCCCGAGAGGGCGGCAGGAGAGACCAAGAGCTCATGTTTCTAGGACAGAAGTCCATTGAGGATGGCTCTGCCAAAGGAAGAATGTTGTCTGGCATGGACATCTAGTGCATAATGTTTAAGGAAAGTATGCACTGAGCTCCAGGTGGCCGCATTGCAGATGTCTGCAATGGGCACGTTGCGGATTTCCACTAGGGATGCCACGACCGCTCTAGTAGAGTGAGCGTAGACTCTACCCTCCAACTTAACCTGTGCCATGGAATAGCAGTGATGAAGGCACACCACTAGCCATGATGAGATACATCTGATAGCGACAGGTTGACTCAGCCGGGTCTCACTGAAGGAAACGAATAGTTGCTGAGCTTTGCGAAAATCCTTGGTTCTATCTAGATAGAAATGCAAGGCCCTCTTAACATCCAAAGAATGAAGAGAACATTCCCCTTCATTTTGGAAGTCCGCAAAATAAGAGGGAAGGACCAAAGGTTGGTTTAGATGAAATTCTGACAAAACCTTAGGAAGAAATTTAGGATGAGCATGAAGGACTACTTTGTCCTTATGAAACACAGTATATGGAGGGTCTTGGACCAGGGCATGTATCTCAGAGACCCTACGGGCTGAGGTAATGGCCACTAGGAAGGCAGTCTTCCAGGTGAGAAATTTTAGCTCACAGGTAGCTAGAGGTTCGAAAGGTTTCCGAGTGAGCATGTCTAGCACAAGATTAATGTCCCAGGCTGCAACTGGATGTCTTGTAGGAGGTCTGGTATGCAGAATCCCCTTAAGAAATCTCTTAACCACAGGTAACTGAGCCAGTGTTAAGGAAAAAATGGGCTCATGATACGCTGAAATAGCACTAAGGTGAACTTTGACTGTAGAGTACTGCAGACCGGAATTTGAGAGGTCCAAAAGGTACTCCAAAACCTTATCTGGTGGACAGGAAAAGGGATTTAAAGAGGACTTTGCACACCAGAGGGAAAAACACTTCCACTTGGTTGTGTAAGTTTTCCGAGTGGCTGGCTTCCGTGCAGCCAGAAGAATATCTGAAACTCTTCGAGAGACATTGAACCGGTTTACTTTGACCTCTTCAGGAGCCAAGCATGAAGGTGAAGTGATCTCAGGTTGGGATGGACCACCGGTCCCTGAGTCAAAAGGTTCATCTGCAGGGGAAGTGGTCTCAGAGGAACTGCCAACATATTGTTGAGTAGTGGAAACCACAGCTGCCGTGGCCAAAAGGGAGCAATGAGAATCATCTTGTCCCCCTGAGATTCGAACTTGAGGAGTACTCTCTGAATTAGAGAAAGAGGAGGAAAGGCATAAAGAAAGCGTTTTGTCCACCGCAGCCTGAATGCATCCTGACAGAAAATGCCAGGCCCTGGATTTCTGGAGCAGAAGAGAGGCAGTTTTGTGTTGAGTGGGGATGCAAAAAGGTCCAGGTCTGGAGTTCCCTACTCTTTGAATAGAGACTGAACTATGGTTGAGTCGAGAGACCACTCGTGAGGATCTGTCTCTGTTCTGCTGAGACGGTCTGCCAAGTCGTTCTGTACACCTGGCAGGTAGACCGCTTGAATTAGAGCGTTATGCTCCAAACACCATTCCCATACCCTCATTGCTTCCCTGCATAAGGGGTAAGAATGAGCACCGCCCTGCTTGTTGATGTAATACATCACTGCTTTGTTGTCCATTTGAAGGAGAATGTTCTTGTGACAGAGAATGTCCTTCAATGCTCGGACCGCATAAAGGACGGCTCTCATTTCTAGGACATTTATATGAAGCTGGGACTCGAGTTGAGTCCACACACCTTGAGTGTGGTGAGCCTGACAGTGAGCTCCCCACCCCATTAGGGATGCGTCCGTGGTAATGGAGATTTGATGGTCCAGAGGAGCAAAGGGATATCCTACCAGGAGATTGCTCTCTTGAGACCACCAGGTGAGTGACCTCTTTAAAGGTTCTGTCACTTTGATGAGATAGGACTGCGGGTGAGTGGTTGGGGACCACTGAGTACTAAGCATCCACTGGGTGGTTCTCATGTGCAGACGTGCTAGGGGTACAGTGAACACTGAGGATGCCATGAGGCCTAGCATCCGTTGGATCGAGAGAGCTGTGACTGAGCTGTTTTCCCCAATGTGACGGGCCATCTGAAGGATATCGTTCCTCCTGTCTTCTGGAAGAAAAACCTTCACACAGGAGGTGTCCAGAAGAGTCCCTATAAAAAGGAACCTCTGGGAGGGCTGCAGTTGCGATTTCTTGAGGTTGAGCAGAACTCCCATGGACGTAAGGAGGCGCGAGGCCGTCTCTACAGCATCCAGAGTCCCCTGCCTGGAAGGGCTTGCTAGAAGCCAATCATCCAGGTAAGGAAACATCTGTATTTTGACCTTTCTGAGGTGCGCTGTGAGAACTGCACAACATTTTGTAAAAACTTGCGGTGCCGAGGATAGCCCAAAGGGCAGAACTCTGAACTGATAATGTTGTCCCAGAGCCACAAACCTCAGGAATGTGTGATGCCTCAGGTGAATAGAAATGTGCTGGTAAGCATCCTGCATGTCTAGGGAGGCTAGCCAGTCGTGTTGATGAAGCAAAGGTAACAGGGTTCAAAGAAGAAATCATTTTGAATTTCTCCTTGGGGAGAAATTTGTTTAGCTTTCTGAGATCTAGAATGGGGCTCATGCCCCCAGACTTCTTTGGAACCAGAAAGTAATGGGAGTAGAAACCCGTGTTCCGTTGATGCAGCGGCACCACTTCTACTGCCCTGTTGTTCAGAAGGCCCTGAATCTCGGCGGCGAGGAAGTCTGACTGAAAGGTTGACAGCCTGGGCTGCCATTTGGGGGGACGATCCGGAGTGGTCTCCACAAGATTGAGTGAATATCCCTCGTGAATTATCCGAAGGACCCATTTGTCTGAGGTTATGGACTTCCACTGGTTGTAGAAGTGCATCAGACACCTCCACGGAGAGGAAAGTCCACCTCGGGCAGCTGAGATGGAACTTGGGCTGGCAATTCATAAGGTGGCGCTGGGCGCTGGGTCACTTAGCGCTTTCTGTTCAGCCTTCTTTTGAGGTTGGGCAGGTTGGTTCTTATGGAAACTTTCTCTGCCTCTGCCTCGAGAGGACTGACGCATTATGAAACTGACGCTTACTGGCATGCCCTCGAGAGGGGCAGGAGGGGCTGAGCCACTTAATGGCTGACCTAGTCTTTTGTGTAGCTTCTAGAGCTTGCTCTACCTGAGGACCAAAAAGATATGCACCGTCAAAGGGCAATGCCATCACCTGCTGCTGCGCGTCATTCGTGAAGCCCGAAGTGCACAGCCAGGAATGACGGCGGGTGCAAATACCAGCAGCCACTGAACAGGAAGCAGTGTCAAAAGCATCCATGGCTGCTTTAACCTGCTGGTTGTTAGATTCAATACCTCTGGTAACGGTCTGAAGAAGCTCTGGCTTTGAATCCGACTCCGGTAGGGCTTCAACCATTTGTTTAATAGAATGCCACAGGATGTACTCATACTGGGAAAAATAGCCTTGGTAACTGGCAATACGCATACTTAGAGTAGAAGCAGCAAAGACTCTCTTACCTAGGATGTCTATCTTAGAAGATTCTTTGTTAATAGGTCACGCTGTAGTAGTTTGAGGAAGAACTACCTTATCATTCTCTGCCAGGACTACAATAGGATCCACAAAGGCTTGAGATGCCAAAATGGGACTATCCTTGGGGGCTGAATATTTCCTATCAATGGATTTAGCCACCGAAGGGGTAAGAGCAGGATTATTCCATACCATTTGAGACAGCATCTCGAAGGAAGGCTGAACCGGAGGAGTCAAATCCGTAGGGATCTCCGAGGCATGATGATATTGGAGTCTTAACAATTTCCCAGGATCGATGTCTGTAGTCTGGAGAGAAAGTGTGGAACTCAGATTTTTCAACAGAGACTTAAAGGACAGGTCCTCGACCACAGGCTCTGTAGCAGTAATAGATCCTGCTTCGTCCACTTCATCACCCAACCGAAGGTCTGGGTCAGGCTCAACGTCATCTTCTGACAGTCCAGGAGGGACTGTATGGACAGGAAAGGAATGAAATTCTGAAGAGGAGGAAGAAGGAAACAAGTGAAAAGAGGAGTCCCCGAGAGCCCCCGGCACCGAGGAGGTGCACGGCACCGAGAACGACGCCGCGAGACCACGTGACATCGAAAATGGCGCCGAGAAGCCGCACAGCGCTGAGGACAGCACTGAGAAGCCGCACGGCGCCGAGGACGGCTCCAAGCGCAGCATTGATGCTGAGGACGGCACCGAAAACACTCCCAGACCCCGAAAAACAGATTTTGAAGGAGGAAGAGCAGGAGATATGGGCATCGGTGTGGCCCCCTGCACCGTAGCCATGTGAGGGGGGGAAACACCTAAGTGCAGAGTCAACGGCACCAAAGAAGGTGCCGCGCAATCAGGAAGGTCCAACTGCCCTACCTGGTAGCCCAAAGAGCCCAAAGGCCCACGAGCGACCAAGCCAGGTAGCTGAACCAACCTCCGAGCCCATTGCTCCATAAGAGTGGACCACTGATGAAACTGCTCATCTGGAGACCTACCTGTGGGCGGGGTAGGGCTCCGATGTCGAAGCCGTCGGCTACCAGAAGCAGAGGTTGGCGACCAAGGAGGAGACTGTAACCAGCCCTGATAACCGAAAGTGTCTATGCGAGACATATCAGAGGGCGACTCTAGAGTGATGCCTCTCTTTTTAAACCTGTGGGTCAAGAAGAGCTCGAGGCCAAACAGTGCCGAGACTCAGCGACCGCTTATTTTATAGCCTGGGACCGCCCATCCTCAGGCATTGACTGACCATTGTCAGACCCCCCCCCGGAGAAGGCGGTGGACCGGACCCAGCCCGACTGTCTGAACAGCTTTCATACGAAGTCTCCCTACCGTCACCGGACCTGCTCATGGTCGACTCTGTCAAAGTAGGCAGAGACTTCTTTATTGTATTTATTTTAAAAATAAGAATACATTTAAGTGATACTGTATCGAGATAAAACTACAAAATAATAAAAACTGAAAACGATGCTGCTAGTTTGAAGTTTGACTCCCGACAGGCGAGCGATGTCATCACTGAAGTGCACTCAACAGCAGGAAATAAGGAACTGAGGCAGTTGGAGGGTCGACACCGAGATAGGCATTACCGCACGAGCTAGGGCTCACAGCACTGTTCCTCACGGTGCCATCTCTGGCGCTGACCCTCCAGCAAAAAGTTTGCTCCCAATGGGTCCTGGTGCCCCCGGCACAGATCCCAATAGTGTGAATGAGTGGTGGAGACTTATGTCCAGGAAGATCCTGTTTTTCTAGGTTCGTGGATATGTTGTTCTATCCACATCATGGATATGTTGTTCTGTCCACACTGATTGGCAGATTCCTAGCAGTTCTCTGGGAGAAAGGAGGCAAGGTGCGCACCCCCTAATTAGGGGACAGAGACTGGAGAAATGAAAATGAAGTACCTACCGTAATTCTTGATCTTCTTGGATGAAGTCTCTGTGACATAGACAGCCAGCTCTGAATGCTGTATCATTTTTTTATTTCTTAAAAATAACAGAAAAGTGGTTTTGAATTTGTCTGTGGAAAATGCCAGTGTACTTGGAGTGACCTCCTTCACTCACACACCCCCCCCCGATCTCAGTATGTGAGATGACCACACACAGGAAGTTAGATAAAAAAAAAATTTAACACCTGCAAGGCCAAGATAATTGCAGGGCTAAAAGGTACCAAAAATCAGGGACATCCTGTTTTGCTAGTTCTATTATCAGTAGTGGAGTTGGCAGGAAAAAACATATCCATTTTACAACGTTTACAGGAAAGGAAAGGAAAGGAAAGGAAAGGAAAGGAAAGGAAAGGAAAGTAGGGCATGACACGTCTATGTGAAATTAAAAAGGCTTTGATATCTGTGAAGATCAGGAAGACCCTTTTTCATTAAAGAGGTGTCATTTGAGAATTGATGTTATGCTGAGAAAAATAGGATCTTACTGCCTTATAAGGATCCTGTTTCCTGTAGTGATATATTTTTAGTAATAATATCCTGGTAGGGAAGAAGTAGAGTGACCTCATCCAGGGAGCTGGAGAAAGCAGCTTTTAAAACCATGATTCTGGTTTCATAGAATGACTTCTTTACCTGACTTTGAAACAGCAACATCAAGCCTTCCGAAGATAAGTATTTTGTGGATAAGAAATATAGTTGCACCTTTTCACCTTTTTATTTAATGACCTGTATGTTTTTTTGTGATAAGAGTTCTGTATATTACTGTTTACTATTTTACCTTTTGTTTAGTAAAGATATATTTTAAAAACAGAAATTGCCTGGTGTGCCTTGAAATATTTCTTTGGTTTTAAGTGAAGTTAGATGGTTTTAAAGCTGACACGGTGCATGAGTTTATGGGTGTACCAAACTGGGAAACAATTTAAGAGTTTTTCTGGGTCTTGTATAGAGTTCAAAAAGGGTTAATTTTGTAATACCTGGTTAGGTGCCCATAGGCAAAGAATCTGGCCCCCCAAAGACAGAATTATCTGAGCCTGACAAGTGGGTATGCTAACAAGAGGGTAGCAAGTTTGAATCCCTCCAAAACTTGGGACTAAGGTGACTCGAATCCACAAAACAGACAAGAGGGCTACCTTGTTCTGTTCACTGTTCACAAGACTATGCTCAGATGTTGGCACTTTGGGAGTAGAGGGCTGACCTGCTGAGTGGATCTGTGACAGATTGGTTGGCAGCGGTGTGGATAAAGTTTGATATAACAAGCTTTGTTGTACAGTGTGTCAGCTTGAGACTGTTAAGCTCACTGGAAAGAAAGAAAGGAAGAAAGAAAGAAAGAAAGGCAGTGATTTAATTATTTTTTTAAAAAAGGGAAACAGAACTTTATCACTTGGCATACAGTCAAGTTTCTACCTATTTTATTTTTTTTCTAAAGTGCAGAGTCAGAGTAGCAGTAGTGAGGGAAGAAGAAAATGGCTTCCGACTACAGCAGGCACACTGTAGATTTCTTAAAGCAGTTGTGCGGGGACAGGGGAGTCCCATTTGGGGTGAAAGCTGGTAAGCAGAACCTCATAGAGGCCCTAACAGTAGCAGATACCCAGAGCAGAGAGTCATAGACTGTGACTGAAGAGGACCAGACCTCGAGTGTGGCAGGACTAGAGGCCAGTGTGGGGTCCCGAGCCAATGAAAAGGACAGCAGGGGCACTGTTAGTTAAGGGCCACAGCAGCGGAGGATGGTCACCAGCATCCTGAATCCAGAGGTACTCAAACTGCAAATTGAGTTGCGCCGGATGGAACTGGAGGTAGAACGACAATACAGAGAGGCGGACTGAGAGGCAGAGCGACAACAGAGGGAGGCAGACCATGAGGAACATGAGCGCCAGCGAGATGCAGAGGAGAAGAGAGAGGAGGACCAGTGGCAACGCGAACTGGAGAAGCTACGACTCCAACCAGCGGCACTCGGGCAGATAAGTGGCTTAGGTTTAACTGGGACTGCAGGACTGGGTTACAAATTGAACTCCAAATTAATATCCGTGTTTAAGGAAGGGGAGGACATGGACGCTTTTTTAAATTATTTTGAAAAAGTTTGTATTCAGGCTAAAATTCCTAGAGAGTCCTGGAGCTTCCGGCTATCCCCACTACTTACTGGGAAAGCTCAGGAGAAGCACTGATATGAGCTATGAGGAGCTAGCCATGAAACAAAGTCAGTTTTTAAAATGCTGGTGGGAAGGAATTGAGGCAAACTCTGTTGATAAAATTGTAAATGTGATTTTATTGGAACAGATTTATTGGGCATGCCCAGCAGAGCTAAAAACCTAGCTAGAGGACCGAGATCCAAAAACAGTGCAAGAGGCTGCCGAACTCTCGGACCACTATGCCAAGAGCAGACCTGCTCTGATAATGAATGGGGCAGGGGTAGCAGCACAGAAAGGTAAAAGCGTGCCTTCAGGGCAGCTAAAACCCTCACTGCCTCCACCAAAACCACTTAGCCCAGGGTTTCAATGAAAAGATTTATCTGAAATAAGAAATGCTTGTTGGTTATGTAAGGAAACTGGGCATATTGCCAGACAGTGCCCCAAAAAGGAGAGCCATAATACACAACAGGGTGCTAGAAAAGAAGTGGGTTCTTTGTGTGTCCCTGGGAGCATGCCAGTGAACATGAGGGAACACATGCACCCAGTCATAGTAAATGGTGTACAGACACAGGGGTTAAGGGACACAGGGGCATCCCTGACATTGGTAAAGGGGATCTGGTACAGCCTGGTCAGCTTATACCCAATAGATACAAGAATCGTACAAGGGTTTACTGGTGAAGAGAAACATTGCCACTCGCTAGTGTTCTCCTGACTGGGGTGAAACAGGGGAACTGTGCAACAGGTGGCTGTAGCCAACACATTAGCAGTGGATGTGATCCTGGAACATAATCTCCAGCAGGGGGTGGTATGTGCAGTTACCCGTAGCCACGCGGCAAGGGAAAACTGTAGTTCCCTGAGCCCCCCAGAAGCCATTGGGGAAGATACTGAGAGGCTGGTTCCCCAGCCTGTGTCTCCAGGGGGGAGACTGATAAAAAGGGGGTAGAAATTTCCACAGGAGCACGTAACCACCCAGCTACAGAGGGTTACTCCGAAAAGGGAGGGTTGGGATGGACAGTGATCCTGAGATCCCTGATGCTAGTGCTAGGGACCCTAGTTTAGCGACTGAAGGGGACTTGTCCCATGCCTTGGGAAGGTGTAAGGGGTTCGCAGTTGCTCAGAGAAGTGACCCTAGTTTAGAGAAGCTGAGGGCTTGGGCAGACTTGAACAGAGCACAGGGAGGTGATGGAAGACATAGGGTTTATTGGGAAAATTGACTTATGTATACACAGACAGTACAGACAGAGGGAGGGAGGGAGGGAGGGATGCTAGGCAGTCAGCTTGTTGTTCCCCAGGGATATTGTGAGCAGTTGCTCAAGGTTGCCCATGATATTCCCTTGTCTGGTCATCTGGGAATTGCATGCACAATGCAGTGGTTGTATTGGCCTAACTTCACCCAGCAGGTGAAGGAGTATTGCAGGTCTTGTCACCGGTGAAAACCTAAGCTGCCCTAATTCCATTGCCAGTAGTGGAGGAGCCATTCCAGAGGTTGGAAATGGATATTGTGGGGCCTTTAAATAGCCCCAGCTTCTCAGGGAAGAGATTCATCCTGACTGTGGTGGATTATGCCACCCGGTACCCAGAGGCAATCACCCTATCCTCACTGAGGATGGACAAAGTGGCAGATGCCTTACTTGGGAATTTCTCCTGTGTTGGGTTTCCGCAGGAGGTAATCAAGAATTGAGGGGGTTCCTTCATGTCGGACCTAATAAAATATCTATGGAAGAAGTGTGGGGTGGTGCAGAGATGCACGAGACCATATCACCCACAAGCCAATGGACTTGTGGAAAGATTCAATGGTACCCTGAAGGCAATGCTCCTGGCATTTGCTGAACAGCATGGGAGGGACTGGGAGAAATACCTTCCCCACCTGTTGTTCGCATACAGGGAGGTGCCCCAAGAGTCAACAGAATTTTCCCCCTTCAAATTCTTGTATGGACACTGGGTATGTGGGCCCCTAGACTTGATCCGGAGGACTGGGAAGGCAAGCACAGCACCCAGGGAACTCCCATTGTGGATTATGTCCTTAGGTTTAGGGAAAGGCTGAAGGAGCTTATGGGGACAGCCCAGAGCAACCTGGCAGCTGCCCAACAGAAACAAAAAGTATGGTACGACCGCAGAGCCAGAGCTCACTCATACATGGTGGGTCAGAAAGCCATGATCCTTATTCCGGTCTGGAAAGACAAGCTGCAGGCTGAGTGGGCAGGACCATACAAAGTGGTTAGGAAGGTAAATGACGTAAACTACAGTACATTGTGGAGTTACCTGACCATAAACAGACAGAAAAGATGTACCATGTCAACATGATGTAGCCATATGCCAATAGGGCTGACATGGTGTTTGCGGTGTGTAGTCATGGGAAGGGGACGGACGTAGGAAAGCCCCTTCTGGACTTGCTGGAAGAGAGTAAACGGGAGTCTTTTGCAGAGGCAGTAAAATTGTCTCCCAGTTAAACCTTGACCAGATCCAGAAAGTGAGGGAGGTTTTAGCAGACTTCGCCCATTTGTTTAGCGCCAAGCCTGGACTAACCCCCTCAGCAACACATTACGTGGAGACAGAGACACAGACGTCCATACGGCAGACAGCATATCGGGTGTCAGAGGCTGTCCAAAAGGACATTAGGAGGGAAGTGGAGGAGATGCTGGATTTAGGGGTAATCCAGAGATCCCACAGCCCCTGCACCTCAACCGTAGTCCTTGTGCCCAAGCCAGATGGCTTGACACGTTTCTGTGTGGACTATCGTGGACTGAATGCAGTCACGAAGTCCGACGCCCACCCGATGCCCCAGACAGACGAGCTACTGGACAAGTTGGGAGGGGTGACCTACCTTACAACTATTGACCTGACGAAGGGGTATTGGCAGGTAGAACTGACAGAGAGGGCTAGGGAGAGGTCGGCCTTCATCACTCTGATAGGCTTATTTGAGTTTAAAGTAATGCCTTTTGGAATGAAAAATGGCCCGGCCACTTTCCAAAGGTTGGTGAATCAGGTGTTGAATGGTGCTGAGGAGTATGCCGTAGCGTACCTGGATGACATTGCCATCTTTAGTACCAGCTGGGAGGAACACCTTTCACACCTTAGGGAAGTGCTGGGAAGGATACAGAGGGCTGGGCTCACTGACAAAGCCGAAAAGTGTCAGGTGGCCATGGGAGAGGTGGCATATTTCGGACATGTGGTAGGCCAGGGACAGCTGCGTCCTAACCAAATAAAGATAGAGGTGATCCAGGTGTGGCCCAGACCAGAAACCCAGAAGCAGGTCAGGAGCTTTCTAGGGACAGCAGGGTACTACAGAAAGTTTGTACCTAATTACAGTGCCCTGGCTGCACCCTTATCTGACCTGACAAAGAAAAGGATGCCCAAGAAATTTACCCGGGACCCAGCCTGTGAGGAAGCCTTTTCCAAACTGAAGGAGGCACTGTGAAGTGCTCCTGTTTTGACAAGTCCTGACTGTCACTATAGCAAAACTTTTATAATCCAGACGGACGCCTCAGACGTGGGTATTGGGGCAGTACTGAGTCAGACTTCCAGCCTGGGGACAGATCACCCAGTTGTGTACCTGAGCAGAAAGCTGCTTCCCAGGGAGCAAGCGTACTCCACCGTGGAAAAGGAGTGTCTTGCCATAGTGTGGGCCCTAAAGAAATTAGAGCCATACTTGTATGGGCAGCATTTTGTGGTGCAGACTGACCACAACCCCCTGGTTTGGTTGACGCAGCTGGAGAAGAACAATGGGAGACTGCTAAGATGGAGCCTTGCTTTACAAGGGTATGATCTAAAAATTGTATATAGGGCTGGAGCAAAGAATCAGAACTCAGATGGGCTGTCTAGGGTCTATGAGGAGTGAACTGATTTGGGAAGCTCATCCCATGTAGGGGATAGATCCCCCAACTTCAGTCTAGGTGGGGAGGATTGTGACATAGACAGCCAGCTCTGAATGCTGTATCATTTTTAATTTCTTAAAAATAACAGAAGCGTGGTTTTGAATTTGTCTGTGGGAAATGCCAGTGTACTTGGAGTGACCTCCTTCACTCACACACACATTCCCCCCCCCCCCCAGATCTCAGTATGTGAGATGACCACACACAGGAACTTAGATAAAAAAAAAATCTGACACCTGCAAGGCCAAGCTAATTTCAGGGCTAAAAGGTACCTAAAATCAGGAACATCCTGTTTAGCTAGTTCTATTATCAGCAGCGGAGTTGGCAGGAAAGAACATATCCATTTTACAATGTTTACAGGAAAGGAAAGCAGGGCATGACACTTCTATATGAAATTAAGAAGGCTTTGATATCTGTGAAGATCAGGATGACCCTTTTTCATTAAAGAGGTGTCATTTGAGAATTAATATTATGCTAAGAAAAACAGGATCTTACTGCCTTATAAGGATCCTGTTTCCTGTAGAGATATATTTTTAGTAATAATATCCTGGTAGGGAGGAAGTACAGTGACCTCATCCAGGGGGCTGGAGAAAGCAGCTTTTAAAACTATGATTCTGGTTTCATAGAATGACTTCTTTACCTGACTTTGAAACAGCAACATCAAGCCTTTAGAAGATAAGTATTTTGTGGATAAGAAATATAGTTGCACTTTTTCACCTTTTTGTTTAATGACCTGTATGTTTTTTTGTGATAAGAGTTCTGTATATTATTGTTTACTATTTTACCTTTTGTTTAGTAAAGATATATTTTAAAAATAGAAACTGCCTGGTGTGCCTTGAAACATTTCTTTGGTTTTAAGTGAAGTTAGATGGTTTTAAAGTTGACACGGTGCATGAGTTTATGGGTGTACCAAACTGGGAAACAGTTTAAGAGTTTTTCTGGGTCTTGTATAGAGTTCAAAAAGGGTTAATTTTGTAATACCTGGTTAGGTGCCCACAGGCAAAGATATCTGGCCCCCCGAAGACAGAATTATCTGAGCCTGACAATTGGGTATGCTAACAAGAGGGTAACAAGTTTGAATCCCTCCAGAACTTGGAACTAAGGTGACTCGAATCCACAAAACAGACAAGAGGGCTAACATGTTCTGTCCACTGTTCACAAGACTACGCTCAGAGGTTGGCACTTTGGGAGTAGAGGGCTGACCTGCTGAGTGGATCTGTGACAGTCTCCACCACTCATTCACACTAATGGGACTATGCCGGAGGCGCTAGAACCCAGCGGGAGCCAAAAATCTTCAGAAGCGCTGGCACCGAGGTAGGACCGTGCATGTAGGGTGCCACGAGACTGGCTTGTGCTGTATAGGCTATCTCGGCGTTGACCCTCCAACTGCCTCAGTATCTTTTTTACTGAGGAGGTGCAGCATAAACTAACCTCTAGAAACTAAACTATGTTGGACATAAGATAGTCTGAATGACCTGTATAAGAAGGGTCAACACAACCGAGTCTCCACAGCCTGGCTATTGAGGGAGTGAAGACCAAAAACAGATAAGTGAGCTCGGGGGATGGAGGGTGGGTGTGTGTGAATGAGTGGTGGAGACTTTGTCCAAGAAGATCAAGAATTACGGTAGGTATGTAATTTTCATATCTTCCTGGACATAAAGTCTCCACCACTCATTCACACTAATGGGAGAGTACTGAGCCAAATAATCCCCCAAGAAGGGTGACAGGAGAGAGGAGCTCACTTAGGACAGCAGTCCAATTAAGGATTGTCCTGCCAAAGGATTGATGCTGCCTGGCATGGACATCCAAAGTGTAGTGCTTCACAAAAGTGTGCACAGAGCTCCAAGTAGCTGCATTGCAGATTTCTGCAATGAGCACGTTTCAAATTTCTGCCAGGGATGCCGCGACTGCCCTGATAGAATGAACATACAGTATATGCTGCCTTCCAGTTTAACCTGTGCCATGGAGTAGCACTGGCGAAGACATGCCACTAGCCACATTGAAATACATCTGATAGCAACAGGCTGACCCAGCCGGGCCATGCTGAAAGAGACAAAAAGTTGTTTAGATTTGCGGATCTCTTTAGTTCTGTCTATGTAGAACCGCAGAACCATTTTAACATCCAGAGAATGTAGGGTACACTGTCCCTCATTCTTGAAGTTCGCGAAGTAGGTCAGAAGAACCAAGGGCTGGTTCAGATGGAATTCCGAGACTACTTTAGGAAGAAATGTAGGGTGAGATCGAAAAACCATCTTGTCTTTGTGAAATACAGTCTACGGGGGGGGGGTCAGTGACTAATGCATGTATTTCAGACACTCTATGAGCAGAGGTAATGGCTACAAGGAAGGCGGTCTTCCAGGTCAGGAACTTCAGCTCACAAGTTGCTAGGGGCTCGAAAGGTTTACTGGTGAGCATGTCTAGCACAAGGTTAATGTCCCAGGTGGCTACCGGTCATCTGACTGGTGGCCTAGTGTGAAGTATAACTTAAAGGACTCTCTTGACCAAAGGTAACTGAGCCAGGGACATGGAGTGTATGGGCTCATGGTACGCTGAGATCGCACAGAGGTGAACCTTCATGGTAGAGTATTGCAGTTCTGTATTTGGCAGGTCCAGAAGATACTCCAGGACTTTGTTAGGTGGGCAACAGAAGGGATCCAGGGAGGACTTTGCGCACCAGATGGAGAACTGTTTCCACTTTGTTGTGTAAGTTTTCCTAGTAGCCAGCTTGCATGCTGCTAGGAGAATGTCTGAGACCCTACATGAAACATCAAACCTACCCACTTCTATCTCTTCAGGAACCAAGCGTGGAGGTGAAGGGATCTCAGGTTGGGATGGACCACTGGGCCCTGGGAAAGCAGGTTTGTTTGAAGTGGAAGCTGTCTCTGTGAAGTTTACGATAATCTGTTGATTAATGGAAACCAGATCTGACAAGGCCAGAATGGGGCAATGAGGATCATTCTGCCCCCCCCCGAGCCTCCAGCTTGAGCAGTACCCTTTGAACTAAGGGAAGAGGAGGAAATGCATACAGAAAGCATTTTGTCCACCACAGTCTGAATGCATCCTGACAGAAAGCACCAGGTTCTGGATTTCTGGAGCAGAAAAGAGGCAGTTTTGCATTGAGTGGGGATGCGAAAAGGTCCAGGTCTGGTGTTCCCCACCCTTTGAAGAGCGACTGTATGATGCTTGCGTTGAGACACCACTCATAAGGATCCGTTTCCATTCTCCTCAGATGATCTACTAGATCATTCTGCACTTCAGGGAGGTAAACTGCTTGGATCGGGGCTTTGTGCTCCAGGTACCACTTCCTCATGCTCATTTGTTCCCTGCACAAGGGGTAAGAGTGTGCTCCACCCTGTTTGTTGATGTAGTACATCACTGCTTTGTTGTCCGTTTGAAGGAGAATGATCTTGTGATAGAGAATGTCCTTCCAAGCTCGGACTACGTACAGGACAGCTCTCATTTCTAAGATATTTATGTGGAGTTGAGACTCATCCTGATTCCATCGACCTTGGGTGTGGAGATCTTGACAGTGAGCTCCCCATCTAAGAAGGGATGCATCTGTGGTGATGGAGAGCTGAAATTCCAGTGGGGCAAAGGGAAACCCTATCAAAAGGTTGTCCTCTTGAGTCCACAGGGTGAGTGACCATTTTAGAGCTTCTGTTACCTTGATTGAAAGGACTGAGGATGTGTGGTCAGGGACCACTGAGTACTGAGCATCCACTGAGTAGTTCTCATGTGAAGATGAGCCAGAGGCAGAGTGAACACTGAGGATGCCATGAGACCCAGGATCTGCTGCATCGAGAGGGCTCAAACTGAGTTGTTCTCTCTGATGAAGTGGGCCATCTGAAGGATGTCATTCCTCCTGTTCTCTGGAAGAAAGGCTTTTGCATTGGAGGTATCCAGATGGGTGCCTATGAAGAGGAGCCATGGGGATGGTTGTAGCTGCGATTTTCCCAAATTCAACAGAATTCCCATGGACGTGAGGAACTTGGAAGCTGTAGCCATGGCTTTCTGAGTCTCTTGTCTGGAGGGGCTTGCTAGTAGCCAGTCACTCAGATATGGGAACACTTGAACGCCGAGTTTCCTGAGATGCGCTATGAGAACTGCAAAGCACTTTGTAAAGATTCAAGGCACCGAGGATAGCCCAAAGGGTAAGGCTCTGAATTGGCAGTGCTGACCCAGCGCCACAAATCAGAGATACTTGTCGTGGTTTGGGTATATGTGAACATGTTGGTAGGTGTCCTGCATGTCCAAGGAGGCCTGCCAATCATTTTGATGAATCAGAGGTAAGAAAAAATTACTCATCTTAGTAATTGTGTTTCTTCTAATGGAGTCTTGCTATATTCTAACAATTTGCAGTTAGCTCCAGCTCTTGAACTGCCTCGAAGAGTGAAGGGTTAAATTCTATGACAGGCATAGAACATTGGGCTTGAGCCCAGTTGAAAACTCTATGTCCTTTTGAAACCAAACCATCAGATTCTTATGAGCTAAAACTCACAGACTAAAAAAATGTGGAAATTGTAAAAACTCCTAGTAGCCAATTGGCAACAAAGACTTTGGATTCCCCAAAAGACTCAAGTCAGGAAACCCAAAGAACCAAAACCAGGTAATAAGAACTAAAAACTCTTAATTAAACAAATACAAAGCACCCAACACAACAGGAGTGGGGTAAAGACACCCCTGTGGTGCAACACTACACTTACCCACCCACATCCCAAAAACAGGTTCTGAGAGGGGAGGCAGGAAGGGGAGGTCAGAATACAGCAAGACTCCATTAGAAGAAACACAATTACTAAGGTGAATAATTTTTTTCTTCAAACAACATGAAGTCTTGCTGTATTCTGACAATTAGCAGACTACCAAGCAGTACCTCCAAGGAGGAGGGACAGAACCTACTTTGGGAATAGGCTCTGAAGTACTGCTGTGCCAAACCTAGCATCACTCCTAGCCTGGATATCCAGAAAGTAATGCTTGGTGAAGGTATGAACTGTTTTCCAGGTGGCTGTTTGACAGATTTCTAACATGGGAATATCCCTAGCTGCAGCCACAGATGCAGCTGTACCTCTAGTGGAATGAGCCCTCAGGCCTGAGGGTGCAGTTTTCCCCAGTTTTTCATAGCAGTACTGAATATAGGACACAATCCACCTGGCAATGGTTCTCTTGGTGGCAGGTTTTCCCTTACCTACTTCCCCATAAATGAGGAACAACTGGAGGGAGTCAAACCTGTGACCCTTTGTATGTTCTATGTAGTAACTAAAGGCCCTTTTAACATCTAAACTGTGTAGCCTCCGTTCCCCTGAGGAGGTGTGATCAGTGAAGAACACAGGAAGAGACATAGATTGCTTTAAGTGGAAATCAGAAACCACTTTAGGCAGGAACCTTCTATTGGTTCTAAGTAAAGAGATGAAGTCAGGCTCCACTGACAGGGCTTGCAATTTACTGATACGTCAGGCAGAAGTAACAGCAACCAAAAACACAGTTTTCTAAGTCAAGTACTTGAGCTCTGCTGAGGACATAGGCTCAAAGGGGGGTTGCATCAGCTGAGCAATACAAATATTCAAATCCCAGGCTGGAGCAGGATCCCTAAAAAGGGTATTGGTATGAAGCAATCCTTTGAAAAATTTACAGAACACAGGGTGAGATGACAGAGAGGAAGATTTCCCCACTGACAGGAAAGCAGAAATAGCTGACAAATGAACTTTGAGAGTAGCTGGTTTAAGGCCTAGGCCATTAAGGTAAACCATGTAATCCAGAACTGTAGACAAGTCAGCAGTGTCTGGGGAAACATGCTTCTTGGAACACCAAATACTGAACCTTTTCCATTTGGCGTTGTAGGTTTTTCTTATGGCAGGCTTTCAAGAAGCCTTGAGGATCTCCAGAACCCCTTGGGACAGATGTAAATCTGCATATTCTAAGTCTTCAAGAGCCATGCCTTGAGATTATGTGACTGGAGATTACATCGATACATAGATACATAGACAGTGTCGGCAGATAAGGGCCTAAGGCCCACCCAGTCTGCCCATTTAAGTTTGTAAGTTCAGTTTATGTTTTCCAGGAAGTCTGCTGCCCCTTACCCCTGACCTCCAGAATTCCTTTATGTCTATCCCATGCATTCTTAAATCCCGTGATTGTTTCAGCCCCCACCACTTCCTCTGGCAGGGTGTTCCACTTGTCCACCACCCATTCTGTGAAGAAATTCTTCCTCACGCTTCCTCTGAATCGTCCTCCTCCAACTTCATCCCATGCCCTCTAGTCCTGGAACATCTTTTCGCTTAAAATAGTGCATTCCTGCACCCTGTTCCTCCCTGTAAGATACTTGTATGTCTCTATCATATCCCTCTCCTCCTCTCCTCCAGGGAGTACATGTTCAGTGCCTTCAACCTGTCCTCATAGGACTTGTGATGCAATCCATGCACCATCTTTGTTGCCCTCCTCTGAACCTTCTCTACCCTGTCTATGTCCTTACGTAGGTAAGGTCTCCAGAACTGTACAGTGTACTCCAGGTGCGGCCTCACTAGTGTCTTGTATAGTGGAATTATGACCTCCTTTTCCTGCTGGTGATGCCCTGCCTATGCATCCCAGCATCCTATTTGCTTTACCTGCTGCTTTGTCACACTGTTTCTGCCTTGAGGTCATCAGAGATGATAACTCCAAGATCCCTTCTTGCTTGGTGCATGCTATATCCTCACCCCCAACTGATATATTGTGCCAGGGTTTTGTGCCCCATATGCATTATCTTGCACTTCCTTGCATTGAATTTCAACTGCCAAACCCTGACCATTCTTCAAGTTTCTTCAGGTCCCTTCTCATTCTGTCTACATCCTCTGGTGTGTCTACTCTGTTACAGAGCTTTGTGTCATCAGCAACAGTGAAATTCTGCCTTCTAGGTCCCAAGCGCAATGTCACTGATGAAGATATTGAATAGTACCGGTCCCAGCACTGATCCCTGTGGTACCCCACTGGTCACTCTTCCCTCTGTGGAGTGACAGCCATTTACCACCACCCTCTGTGTCCTGTTGCCCAGCCAGTTACCTACCCACCACCCTACTGTCTGCCCACACCCATATTCCCCAGTTTGTGCAATAGTCTTCTATGTGGCACAGTGTCAAAGGTATCAAATCCTCCCCTGAGAGGAGGTTAGCAGTTTGTAATTCCTGAGAAGAGACAGGGGAAGATGGACTGCTAAGGACAGCAACAGGGGGTGCCAAGGCTGCCTGGCCCAGTCTGGAGCAAACAGAATCACTTTGCATGGTTGTGACCTTACCTTGACTAGAACCTTGAACAATAGAAGAAAAGGAGGGAAGACATAAAGAAACTTTCCTTCCCTGTTCAAAATCAGAGCATCCAGAGAGACTGAACCCAAGACTGGGGGTCTGCAACAAAACAGAGGAAGTTTTTGATTATCTGGGGGCTCTAAAGAGATCTACCTCCGGAGTGCCCCACCTTGAGAAGATCACCTTCAACACCAAAGGATCCAGAGACCATTCGTGATGGCCCTGGGAAATCCTGCTCAATGCATCCGCTATCACATTGTCCTTTTCTGGGAGGTGGACCACTGCTAGAGAGGTCTGCATGGAATAAGCCAGGGACCATACTTTCATGGCCTCCGTGCACAAGGCCGTGGACTGAGTGCCTCCCTGCTTGTTGATATACCACATGGTGGTAGTGTTGTCCATCCTGACCTGAACCACCTTGTTCTGTATTGACTGAGAGAAAGCTTGTAGGGCAAGAAGTACTGCCCTAAGCTCCAGAAGGCTGATGTGAAGAAGGTATTCCTGAGGGGACCACAGTCCCTGAGCCATGAGAGCCCCCAGATGGGCTCCCCACCCTAAAAGGGAAGCATCTGTGGTAAGACCCACAGAGTGAGTCTGATAGACAAATGGAACACCTTGCCTCAGACTGTCCAGGTCCTGCCACCACTGAGGGGCCTGAATTAAGGTCTGAGTAACAGGAACTAGCTTGGTAAGAGAATCTTTCCTTTGGGACCAAAAGGTTCTCAAATGGAACTGAATGTCCCTCATCTGAAACCAGGCCCCTTGGACCACTGCTGTGGAAGCTGCCATGTGGCCCAAAAGCTGCAGAAAATGCCTTGCTGGTTGAGAAACCAGAGGGAGAAAGGAAAAGGCCAGCTGAGAGATGGCTTTTGCCCTTTCCAAAGGAAGGAAGGCTCTTGCCTTAAGGGTGTCCAGCTCTGCTCCTATAAAAGTGAGAAGCTGTACTGGTTCGAGAACTGACTTGGGAAGATTGAGAAGGAACCCCAGGGAAGTGCAAACTTTCTGGGTAACCTGCATATCTGACTTGACTTGGTCTGAAGACTGGCCCACCAGAAGCCAATCGTCCAGACACAGAAAAATGGAGATCATTTTCCTTCTTAGAACGGCCACCACTACTGCTAGGCACTTTGTAAACACCCTTGGAGCTGAGGTTATACCGAAGGGCATTGCTCTGAACTGATAATGGCCCGAGGGCAATTCGAACCTGAGGTACTTTCTGTGGGAGCACCTGATGGGAATGTGAAAATAGGCATCCTTGAGGTCCAGGGAGACTAGCCAGTCTCCTGGCCTCAGAGAGGGAAGAATTGTTCGCAGAGTCACCATCTTGAATTTTGGCTTTACTAGGTGCTTGTTTAGGTATCTTAGATCTAGGATGGGTCGCCACTTCCCTGTCTTTTTTGGGGTAAGGAAGTACCTGGAGTACAGACCTTTGCCCCTGTATGGAGTAGGAACTCTCTCCCTATGGCCTTTAAAGCCAGTAGAGACAAAACCTCTGCCTCTAGAGCAAGGGTTTCTGAAGTATTTGCAGGTGGAAAGGATCTGGGTCTCAGTTTCGGAAAACTTTTGAAACTGAGAACCAGCCCCTGGCTTACAATCTCCAGGACCCACTTGTCTGAGGTAACAGACATCCAGTTCTGGACAAACTAAGCCAGCCTGCCTCCTCTTGGAATGGGGGAGTCGATCTGGGCTGACACATCAGGGTGTCTGCTAGGCAGAAACCTTAGGCAAGGGGTGGATGCAGCCCTACTCATCCCCCTTCTGCCTCTCCCTCTGAAGAACCCCCTCTGAGAAAAGGAAGAGGAGGCCTGCGCCTGGTAGAAAGGCCTGTAAAAAGGTCTTGCCCTGGCCCCTAGCTTGCTGCCTCTGAGGAGTTGCCTGCCTATCCTTGGCCTGGGCACTCCTATAAGTGGTCCTGTACTCATCCATTTTCTTCATGTAATTCTCTGTCTGCTCCCCAAACAGAGAATTACCCACTACAGGGAAATTCATGGCCTTAGCCTGGGTGTCCTGCGAAAGGCTAGAACATCTGAGCCATGCCATTCTCCGAAGGGTCACAGATGTAGCCATGACTCTTGATGACACATCATTGGAGTCCACAGCAGCATGGAACTGCACATTTGATGCCTCAATCCCATCAGCAGCCACCCCCTCCAGCACCTTGGCTAGCTGGGGGGAGGCCTGTTTAGCCAGTGCCAGTACAGTACCCCACCTGGACTTCTGGTACCTGGCTGTATAGGCCATATAATTAGCCTGCCTGAGTCCCAAAGATCATGCCAAGTACTGTTTCTTTGCTATGGCATCTATCTTCCTGGAATCTTTGTCTGGGGGGTGTGAAGCCAAGGGGATGTTTGCCCTTGTCACAGGCAGCAGCCTGCACTACCCCAACATGGCTGCATTGTTGGTAAAGAAATTCTGTATCTGAGCCTGACAAGGTGTACCTCTTGTCCATTCTCTTGTCAACAGGAGGTACAGAGTTGGAAGACCTAAGAATTATTTGCGTCTGTTTCCCAAATGACCTATGAAGGGGAATAGACAGTCTCTTAGACTCTGGGATGTCCATCATCTCTATGAAGCCAGGCTCCTCTTGATCCTCTACAGCCTCCTCAATAGGAAGCTGGAGGGTTTGAACCACTTTTCTGTAGAACAGAAAGTGGGGAGGGGACTCAGAAAGCCTAGGAGGGGAAACACCAGAAGGTCTGTCTGGGGAGATGTCCGGTTCCACAGGCACATCCAGACTTTCACCGTCGTAAGCATCCTCTTCAAAATCCCCCTCATCATCAAACTCCGGTTCGTAAAAATCTTCAGGGGAATAATCCTGAACCAGGGGAACCGACCGAACCAAACCCCTGCCAGAAGGCGCTGGATCGGTCGGAACCGGACGAAGCAATTCCACAATCCAAATCATTTTGGCTATTTCTTTGGCGGTCAGAACATGCAGCTCTGGATCCAAACTGGCTGATTTATCCTTTCTTTTTCTTTTTGTAGGAACCGATCCGTCATGATCGGCTCTCCTCTTGCCCGAAGAAGTATCGCCCTGGTCAGAGGGCACTCCTTCTGGTTTGGTAGGAACCGAACCGGGCTGTCCTTCTGGGTCAGCAGATTTCTTGGCCTCCTTATCCCTAAGTCTACTTAACCTTTTCTCCAAGGTAGACTTAGGGAAAGTCTTAAAAATTTGGCAGTCTGAATCGAGGTGGTCAAACCCCAGATAGTAAACACAGGTGGTGTGGGGATCGGCCTTAGCAAAGACCTCCCCACACACACTGCAGTGTTGAAACCCAGTGGGCCCAGTTTTTTTCTTGGGTTTCTCAGACATGGCCAACCTAACCAACTTACCCTTTATATGGCAACTGCCAGGCAAGACTCCCCTATCGGTTTCACAATATGTCACAGGCGATGGAAAAAAACACTAAAATTACGTTTTTTTTTTAAAACCGATACAGACCGGTAACCACACACTAACTTTTCCTTTTTCAAGATCTTACTACAAGATCGGTTCAGCCGAACCGATTGGAAAAAATTTCACAATTTCCACACAACAACTACTAATCTAAGTACTTATGGTACCACAGACAGAGTCTCGAACTGAAAAACGGAACAAAAATCAGACTAAAACCGAAACTTTAACCGCGATAGAACCAAGCAGAAGGAAAAATCTCCGGAGCGACTGTTAAGTGAGGTGGCATAAAGAATCTGACAGTTTGATTTCAAAAGGACACAGACATAGTTTTCAACCAAGCTCGAGCCCGACGTTCTATGCCTGGCATAGAATTTAACCCTTCACTCACTTCAGTTCAAGAGCTGGAGCTAACTGCAAATTGTCAGAATACAGTAAGACTTCATGTTGTTTGAACACAGTGCTGAGTGATATCATCTTGAATTTCTCCTTGTAAAGGAATTTGTTTAACTTCCTTAGATCAAGAATAGGGTGCATGCCGCCTGTTTTCTTTGGAACTAGAAAGTAATGGGAGTGGAAACCTGTGTTCCATTGATCCAGCGGAACTACTTCTACTGCCCAGTTCAGAAGGCCTTGAATCTCGGAAGCAAGCAAGAAAGTCTGACTGCGAGACAGACAGCCTGGTCTGTCATTTGGGTGGATGATCTGGAGGTGTTTCTGAAAGATTTAGAGAGTAACCCTTGCAGAGTATTCTAAGCACCCATTTGTTTGAAGTGACTGATTTTCACTGGCTGTAAAATTGAGTCAGATGCCCTCCTACTGCCAAGGAAGAATCCTCCTTGGACAGCTGAGGTGGGACTTGGGCCGGAATCTCAGAGGGTGGCACTAGGCGCTTTTGGTCCCTGTGCCTTCTGCCGCATTTTCTTTTGTGGCTGGGGGGCTTGATTCTTGTTGAAGCCCCCTCTGCCTTTCCCATGAAAGGACTGACGGTTATGAAACTGCTGCCAGTCCCCCACTGTTGAGGGGCAGCAGAGGGTAGCCTGGCCATTTTGATAGCCATTCTAGTTTACTGTGTGGCCTCTAGGTGCCTACTCGACTTGAGGGCCGAACAGATAAGTTCCATCAAATGGTAAACTCATAACTCTCTGTTGGGGATCATTTGTAAATCCCGACGTTCATAACCACGAGTGGCATCAGGTGCAAATACCAGCTGCTGTTGCCCTGGAAGCAGTGTCAAAGGCATCCATAGCAGCTTTCAGTTGCTGATTGTTGGACTCAATGCCTCTAGTAATGGTGTGGAGAAGCTCTGAGCTAACATCAGACTCCAGAAGAGCTTCCACAGTGGCTTTGCCTGAATGCCAGAGGGTATACTCAAATTAAGAGAAGTAACCCTGGTAGCTAGCAATGCACATACCCAGGACAGAGGCAGTGAAAACTCGCTTCCGCAAGGTGTCAGTCTTATGAGAGTCCTTGTTTACTGCTCATGCTGTAGATTCCTGAGGAAGGACAGCTTTGTCATTCTCTGCCATGACAACTATGGCATCAGCAAAGGCTTCAGAGGCCAAGATTGGTCGATCTTTGGGGGGCATACTTCTTGTCTATGGATTTAGCCATGGAAGGAATAAGTGCCAGATTATCCCACACCATTTGTGAGAATGTCTCAAAAGAGGGCTGCACTGGAGGAGTTAATTCCGCAGGAATATTCGGAACATGCAAATACTGCAGACGCAAAAATTTTCCCCAGATCAAACTCCGAAGTCTGGAGAGAGAGAGAGTGGAATTCATATTCTTTAGCAGAGACTTAAAGGAAAGGTCCTCGACCAGAGGCTGCACTGAAGATGAGGCTTTATTTGCCACTCCGAGAGAAGAATCACTGTCAAATTCGTCTCCTAATTGAAGATCAGGATCAGGCTCAATATCGTCTCCTGCTAACCCTGGAGGGATAGTATAGATAGGAAAAGGAGGAAAAAGAGGAGGAGGCACTCCGTGAATCAGAGTCAAAAGCCCCGGCACCCTAGGTGGCACTGAATGTGCAGACAGCGCCGGCACAAGGTGCGGTACTGAAAGAGAAGACGGCGCCAGCCCAAAGAGTGGCACCAGGCGCAGTGCCACTATGACATAAGTCGAAGCCGGCAGCACCCTAGGTGCTGTAGAACCAGAGGGTCCCAACCCCATCCTTGGAGTCAGGGAGGAAGATCTGAGAAAATTAGTAGGAGAAAATGGCACCTGGGCTGGTCCCTACATCACAGCTATATAAGGGGGTAAAGCACCAGAGCATGGCGTCGCAGCACTGGAGAAGTAAAGTAAGTAAAAAAGTAAAGTAAAAATGTATTTATATAAAGCACCCTTCCAAAGCTCAGGGCGCTTTTACAGTATCACACTTTTACAGTATTCCATATAACAACATAAATACAATACAATTTAAAACCAATAAAACCATAACAGCAGTCAATACAATCATTCATCAAATCTCTGAGAATGCCTGGTTAAATAGGAAGGCTTTCAACGACTTTTTGAAGCCTTCTACAGTCAGGCTATCTTGTATCTGGTGAGGTAGAGAATTCCACAGGGTAGGTGCCATAAAAGCAAACAATCTTCCTCCAGATGTTTTTAAGGATACCCTTGGAATCTCTAGCAACCTCTCGTCAGAGGATCGGAGTGAGTGAGAGGGACAGTAAAAGAAGGCGCCACACAACTAAGAAATCCCAACTGCCCTGCCCGCAGAGTTGAAACTGTTAGGCCCAAAGACCACGGAGAAGGACCCACCAGCTCAGGCCGGCGGGACAACCGCCAAACCCATTGCTCCATAAGAGCGGCCCAATGATGAAACTGCTCACTGGAAGGGTGGGGAGGGACTCCAGAGTTGAGGATGTTGGTCACCAGGAACAGAGGCCATAGGGGACCCCAGAGGAATCGCAGTCGAACTCCTGCCCCTCGCTACTGACTATCGATGCGCAGACATACTAGAGGGTGACCTCGAGCAGCACCATTTCTTCTTTGACTAGGAGGTTGAAGAAGAAGTCAAGTTCGAGCGGTGCTGAGTCTTTGACAAAGATCAAGAATGGGACTGCTTCTTTTTGTACTTTCGGTAGGACCACCCATCTCCCCGAGCACTGGACTGCCTGTAGTCAGACCTCCTCTACTCCATAGAGGGCAGCAGACCAGACCCAGCTCTGCTGAAAACACAGCTTTCATGCAAAGTCTCCCTACTGTCACTGGCCCCGTTCATGGTCGACTTCGTTGAAGGCGGGCTGAAGACTTCTTTGTTGACAAAAATGTACCTTTTTTTTTATGAATTTACTAAAATAAATAAAAACGAATAAATACTGAACAACTATAGCTGCTGTCGTATAGACGTGTAGATTTCACTCCCGGAGGGCAAGCGATGTCATCACTGAAGCGCACTCGACGGTGGGGAAAAAAGGAACTGAGGCGGTTGAAGGATTGATGCCGAGATAGCCTATACGGTGCGAGCTAGTCTTACGGCGCCGCGCATGCATGGTCCTACCTCGGCGCCGGCCATCCTGAAGATTTTTGTCTCCTGCTGGGTCCTAGCACTTCTGGCATAGTCCCATTAGTGTGAATGAGTGGTGGAGACATTATGTCCAGGAAGATCTGAGGTTCCAAAACCAGCATCCCGGCGTGACTCAAGGTCGATGTGGTAATGGGAAATTAAGGTGTTTGCTGACTTCCAGGTAGCAGCCCTGCAGATATCCTGGATAGGAACATCCCTAGAAGCAGCCACCAATGCAGTGGTATGATGGGTGGAATGAGCCCTTAGCTCTATGGGAGGCTCCCTACCTGCCAACCTATAGCAGATATCAATGCATGATGTAATCCATCTGCCAATTGTCTGCTTCAGTGCAGGTCTGCCAGGTGCAGCTTCAGCACAGGTGACAAACAGCTGGCGAACCTCTCCCCAAACTTCAGCCATCTACTCCTTCTAATGAGAGAGTGCTCATCTCAGGTCCAAAGTATGGAGGCTGTACTCGGCCTCCGAGGTGTGACTGGGGTAATACACCCGCAGAGTCATCACCTGCTTAAAGTGAAACTCTGGCACCACCTTCGGAAGGAACTTCGGGCTGTGGCACAGGACAACATTGTCCCTGTGGAAGACCAGATAGGGAGACTCAACAGAAAGTGCTGGAGCTCCCCAATCCTTCTGGCTGACATGATAGGCACCAGGAAGGAGGTCTTCCATGACAGGTGTGACATCTCGCATCTGTGCATCAGTTCGAATGGCTTGCCCATGAGCTTTGCCAATACCAGCATCAGATCCCACAGTGGTGGTGGTTCATGCACTAGAGGGGAAATATGGTCGAGCCCTTTAAAGAAATGCCAGACCACCTTCTTCTGTGCCACCATCTGCTGACTGGACTGTGCTCAGTAAGCAGAGGTGGCGGCCAGGTGCACCTTAAGGGTCATAGACCGAAAACCCCCTTTGAAGAGAGAGACCAAAGGTAGTTGAGGATGCTAGCCACTGGACAGGATGAAGGGTTCAGGCCCTTGTCCTGACACCAACTGGAAAATCTTTTCCATTTGAAGGCATTGCACCTCCTGGTAGACTCCTTCCTACATGCCACAAATGAAAATTACGTACCTACCGTAATTCTTGATCTTCTTGGACGAGTCTCCACCACTCATTCACACTATTGGGATCTGCGCCGGAGGCACTAGGACCCATCGGGAGCAAACTTTTTGCTGGGGAGTTGATGCCAGAGATGGCGCCGTGAGGAACGGCGCGCGTGAGCTAGCCATGGGGCAATGACTATCTGACGTCAATTCCCAACCACCTCAGTACCTTTTTACCAAGGAGGTGCAGCGAACTAACCTAGAAGGGTAGCCTAATCCCAAAACCGGACATAAGATAGTCCGGACGACCCGTGTAAGAAGGGTCACAAAGAAGTCTTCACGGCCTAAAGATTTGAGGGAGTGAAGACCAACAAGAGAGGTGAGCTCTGGGGATGGAGGGTGGGTGAATGAGTGATGGAGACTCGTCCAAGAAGATCAAGAATTACGGTAGGTACATAATTTTCATATCTTCCTGGACATAAGTCTCCACCACTCATTCACACTATTGGGAGAGTACCGAGCTAATAATCCCCCCAGAGGGTGGCAGGAGAAACCAAGAGCTCACGTTTCTTAAGACAGAAGTCCATTAAGGATGGCTCTGCCAAAGGAAGAATGTCGTCTGGCATGGACATCGAGTGCATAATGCTTAACGAAAGTATGCAATGAGCTCCAGGTGGCTGCACTGCAGATGTCTGCAATGGGCACGTTGCGGATTTCTGCTACGGATGCCGCTACCGCTCTGGTAGAGTGAGCGTAAACTCTACCCTCCAACTTAACCTGCGCCATGGAATAGCAGTGACAAAGGCACGCCACTAGCCATGTTGAGATACATCTAATAGCGACAGGTTGACCCAACCGGGCCTCACTGAAGGAAATAAACAGTTGCTGGGCTTTACGAAAATCATTGGTTCTATCTAAGTAGAAACGCAAGGCCCTCTTAACATCCAGAGAATGAAGAGAGCGTTCCCCTTCATTTTGGAAGTCCGCAAAATAAGAGGGAAGGACCAAAGGTTGGTTAAGATGAAATTGGACACAACCTTAGGAAGAAATTTAGGATGAGTACAAGGACTACTTTGTCCTTATGGAACAACAGTATACTGGAGGGTCTGTGACCAGGGCATGTATCTCAGAGACCCTACGAGCTGAGGTAATGGCCACTAGGAAGGCAGTCTTCCAGGTGAGGAACTTTAGTTCACAGGTAGCTAGAGGCTCAAAGGGTTTCCGGTGAGCATGTCTCAGCACAAGATTAATCGTCCCAGGCTGCAACCGGACGTCTTGTAGGGGGTCTGTGTGCAGAATGCCCTTAAGAAATCTCTTAACCATAGGTAACTGAGCCAGTGAAAGAGAAAAAAATGGCTCATGATACGCTGAAATGGCACTAAGGTGAACCTTAACTGTAGAGTACTGGAGACATGAATTTGAGAGGTCCAAAAGGTACTCTAAAACTTTATCTGGAGGGCAGGAAAAGGGATTCAAAGAGGACTTTGCACACCAGAAGGAAAAACGCTGCCACTTAGCCGTGTAAGTTTTCCGAGTGGCTGGCTTCCGCGCAGCCAGAAGGATATCCTAAACTCTTCGAGAGACATTGAACTGATTTACTTCTACCTCTTCAGGAGCCAAGCGTGAAGGTGAAGAGATCTCAGATTGGGATGGACCACCGGTCCCTGAGTTAAAAGGTTCATCTGCAGGGGAAGTGGTCTCGGAGGAACTGCCAACATACTGTTGAGAAGTGGAAACTACAGCTGTCGAGGCCAAAAGGGAGCAATGAGAATCATCTTGTCTCCCTGAGACTCGAACTTGAGGAGTACTCTCTGAATTAGAGGAAGAGGCGGAAAGGCGTAAAGAAAGCATTTTGTCCACCGCAGCCTGAACGCATCCTGACAAAAAATGCCAGGCCCTGGATTTCTGGAGCAGAAGAGAGGCAGTTTTGTATTGAGTGGGGATGCAAAAAGGTCCAGGTCCAGAGTTCCCCACTCTTCGAATAGTGACTGAACTATGGTTGAGTCGAGAGACCACTCGTGAGGATCTGTCTCTGTTCTGCTGAGACGGTCTGCCAAGTCATTCTGTACACCTGGCAGGTAGATTGCTTGAATTAGAGCCCTGTGCTCCAAGCACCATTCCCAGACCTCATCGCTTCTCTGCATAAGGGGTAAGAATGAGCACCGCCTGCTTGTTGATGTAATACATCACTGCTTTGTTGTCCGCTTGGAGGAGAATATTCTTGTGACAGAGAATGTCCTTCAAAGCTCGGACCGCATAAAAGGATGGCTCTCATTTCAGGACATTTATGTGAAGCTGAGACTCGAGTTGAGTCCACACACCCTGAGTGTGGAGAGCCTGACAGTGAGCTCCCCACCCCATTAGTGAGGCGTCTGTGGTAATGGAGATCTGATGGTCCAGAGGGGCAAAGGGGTATCCTTGCAAGAGATTGTCCTCTTGAGACCACCAGGTGAGAGACCTCCATAGGGGTTCTGTCACCTTGATGAGATAGGACTGCGGGTGACTGGTTGGAGACCACTGAGTACTGAGCATCCACTGGGTGGTTCTCATGTGCAGACAGGCCAGAGGTACAGTGAACACTGAGGATGCCATGAGCCCCAGCATCCGCTGCATCAAGAGCGCTGTAACTGACCTGTTCTCTCCGATGTAATGGGCCATCAGAAGGATATCGTTCCTTCTGTCCTCTGGGAGAAAAGCCTTCACACAGGATGTGTCCAGAAGGGTCCCTATGAAAAGGAGCCTCTGGGAGGGCTGCAGCTGTGATTTCTTGAGGTTCAGCAGGACTCCCATGGACGTAAGGAGGTGAGAGGCCATCCTCACGGGCGCTCAGAGTCCCTTGCCTGGAAGGACTCTGCCAGAAGCCAATCGTCCAGATATGGGAACACCTGTATTCCGAGTTTTCTGAGGTGCGCTACGAGAACTGCACAACACTTTGTAAAAACTTGTGGCGCCAAGAATAGCCCAAAGGGCAGAACTCTGAACTGATAATGTTGTCCCAGAGCCACAAACCTCAGGAATTTGTGATGCCTCGGGTGAATGGGAATGTGCTGGTAAGCATCCTGCATGTCTAGGGAAGCTAACCAGTCATGCTGATGAAGCAAAGGTAACAGAGTTCCTAGAGAATTATTTTGAATTTCTCCTTGGGGAGAAATTTGTTTAGCTTTCTGAGATCTAGAATGGGGCGATTCCGGCCAGACTTCTTTGAACCAGAAAGAATGAGAGTAGAACACTGTGAGCTCTACTTGATGCAGCGGCACAAGTTCTACTGCCCTGTTGTTTAGAAGGCCCTGAATCTCGGTGGTGAGAAGGTCTGACTGAAGGGCAGACAGCCTGGGCTGTTGCTTGGAGGACAATCCGGAGGAGTTTCCACAAAATTGAGTGAGTACTCATGATTATCCGCGACCCATTTGTCTGAGGTTATGGACTTCCATTGGCTGTAGAAGTGCATCAGCCGACAGCCCACCAGAGAGGAAAAGTCCACCTCGGGCAGTTGAGGTGGGACTTGGGCCAGCAATTCATAAAGTAGCGCTGGGCATTTTGGGCCCTTGCGCTTTCTGCTGCACTTTCTTTTGAGGTTGGGCAGGTTGGTTCTTATGGAAACTACCTCTGCCTCTGCCTCTGCCTCGAAAGGACTGACGGTTATGAAACTGACGTCTACTGGCATGCCCTCTAGAGGGAGCAGGAGGGGGTCTAGCCAACTTAATGGCTGACCTAGTCTTTTGTGTAGCTTCTAGAGCTTGCTCGACCTGAGGACCAAAAAGATATGCACCATCAGAGGGCAATGCCATTACCTGCTGTTGCGCATCATTGGTGAAGCCTGAAGTGCGCAGCCAGGAATGGCGGTGGGTGCAAATACCAGCAGCTGCTGAACGGGAAGCGGAGTCAAAAGCGTCCATGGCTGCTTTAACCTGTTGGTTATTAGATTCAATACCCCTGGTAATGGTTTGGAGAAGCTCTGGTTTTGAATCCGACTCCGGAAGAGCTTCAACCATTTGCTTGAGAGAGTGCCACAGGATATACTCGTACTGAGAAAAATAGCCCTGATAACTGGCAATACGCATACTTAGGGTAGAAGCAGCAAAGACTCTCTTACCTAAGGTGTCTATCTTATGAGATTCCTTGTTAATAGGTTGAGCTGTAGTGGTTTGAGGAAGGACGACCTTATCATTCTCTGCCAGGACTACAATAGGATCCGCAAAAGCTTGGGATGCCAAAATGGGATGATCCTTGGGGGCTGAATATTTTCTATCAATGGATTTAGCCACCATGAAGAGAGAGCAGGATTATTCCATACCATTTGAGACAGCGCTCAAGGAAGGCTGAATCGGAGGAGTCAAACCAGAGGGATCTCCGAGGCGTGAAGGTACTGGAGTCTTGTGCAATTTCCCAGGATCGGTGTCTGTAGTCTGGAGAGAAAGGTGGAAATCATATTCTTCAGCAGAGAGTTAAATGACAGGTCCTCAACCACAGGCTCTGCAGCAGTAAAGATCCTGCTTCGCCCACCTCATCGCCCAGCCAAGGTCTGGGTCAGGTTCAACGCCATCTCCTGACAGTTCAGGAGGGACTGTATGGACAGGAAAGGGATGAAAGCCAGAAGAGGAAGGAGGAAAAGAGACAAAAGGAAAGTCTCCGAGAGCCCCCGGCGCCAAGGAGATGCACGGCGCCGAGAACGACGCCGAGGAACCACGCGGCGCCAAGAAGCCGTGACAGCGCTGAGGATGGCGCCGTGGCACCACATGGTGCCGAACGGCTGCAACGCGCCACAGCAACACTGCGGCGACGACGCTGGGACGCTTAAGGACGAAAGCCGCAGGGCGCTTCTGAGACCGAAAACAGGTTTTGAAGGAAAAGAGAAGGAGATACAGGGCATCGGTGTGGCCCCCTGCGCCGAAGCCATATGGGGGGGCACCTAAGCACGGAGTCGACGGCACTGAAGAAGGTACTGCGCAACCAGGAAAGTCCAACTGCCCTACCTGGTCGCCCAGAGAATGCGACTGTTTGGCTTTATGCTTCCTCGGGGACCGCCCATCCCCCCGGGCATTGGACTGACCATTGTCAGACCCCCCTTCCGGAGAAGGTGGCGGACCGGACCCAGCCCGACTGGCTGAACAGCTTTCATAAGAAGTCTCCCTACCGTCACCTGACCTGCTCATGGTCGACTCCGTCAGTGTAGGCTGAGACTGCTTTATCGTTTTTATTAAAAAAAAATAAGAATAACTGTATCGAGATAATACTACAAAATAATAAAAACTGAAAACTATGCTGCTAGTTTGAAGTTTGACTCCCGACAGGCGAGCGACTTCATCACTGAAGTGCACTCGACGGCGGGAAAAAAGGAACTGAGGCGGTTGGGGAGTCAATGCCGAGATAGTCATTGCCGCTTGAGCTAGGGCTCGCGGCACCGTTCCTCGTGGTGCCATCTCTGGCATCGACTCCCCAGCAAAAAGTTTGCTCCCAATGGGTCCTAGTGCCTCCAGTGCAGATCCCAATAGTGTGAATGAGTGGTGGAGACTTATGTCCAGGAAGATCTACATTGAGTACACCACTGGAGAGACCCAAAGCCTGGAACTCTAACCACTCAGGAACCAGGCTGTCAGGTGCAGGGATTGATGGTGTGGGTGGAATACCTTCCCTTGATTGATGGAAAGCAAGTCCGGGCATGCTGGAAGATGCCTCAGGAGCCTGTTGCTGAGGGTGAGGAGATCTGGGTACCAGAACTGGAGGGGTCAATCTGGGATGACCAGAATCACCTGTGCCTTGCCCTCCTGGCCTTGAGAAGCACCTTGTGGATCAAGGGGAGTAGAAGCAAGGCACAGAAGAGGCCTGGGGTCCACAGCCTCAAGAAGACATCCCCCTGCGGTGAGCCATGCTGGGGGGGTGGGCATGAAAGAAAAAATTACTCACCTTAGTAATTATGTTTCTTCTAATGGAGTCTTGCTGTATTCTGACTATTGCAGTTAGCCCCAGCCTTTAAACTGCCCCGGAGAACAAAGGGTTAACTTTCTATGCAGAGCATAGAATGCTGAGCTCGAGCTCAGTTGAGGTCTCTGTCTGGAGCCCTTGGAAATCCAACCGTCAGATTCTTACAAGCAAAAACTCACTAACTATCCTATGTGGAAATTGTAAATTTTTTACTAGCCAACTGGCAACAAAAAGTTTTGGATTCCCAAAGGAAGACTCAAGTCAGGAAACCCAAAATCAAAAACCAATTAAATAAGAATATTAATAAAACAAACACCCAAACAAAAAGAAGAGGGTGTAAAAGGAGCACCCCTGAGGTGCAACACTGCACCTGCCCACCCACATCCCAAAAACAGGTTCTGAGAGGGGAGGCAGGGAGGGAGGTCAGAATACAGCAAGACTCCATTAGAAGAAACATAATTACTAAGGTGAGCAATTTTTTCTTCAAACAACATGAAGTCTTGCTGAATTCCGACTATTGCAGACTACCAAGCAGTATCTCCATGGAGGAGGGACAGAACCTACTTTGGGAATAGGCTCTGAAGTACTGCTGTGCCAAACCGAGCATCACTCCTAGCCTGGATATCCAGAGAGTAATGCTTGGTGAAAGTATGGACTGTTTTCCAGGTGGCTGCTTGACACATTTCTAAGAGAGGAATATCCCTGGCAGCAGCCAGGGAAGCAGCTGTACCTCTGGTGGAGTGAGACCTCAGGCTTGAGGGTGGAATTTTTCCTAGTTTCTCATAGCAGAATTGTATACAAGACACAATCCACCTGGCAATAGTTCTCTTGGTGGCAGGTTTGCCCTTTCCCACTTCTCCATAAGTGAGGAACAACTGAAGGGAATCAAACATGTGACCCTTTGTATGCTCTATATAGTAGCTAAGGGCCCTTTTAACATCTAAAGTGTGTAGCCTCCTTTCTCCTGGAGAAGAATGATCGGTGAAGAAAACAGGGAGAGACATAGACTGATTCAAGTGGAAATCTGAAACCACTTTGGGCAAGAACCTTCTATTGGTTCTATGGACCACTTTATCCCTATGAAAGGAGATAAAATCAGGTTCCACTGACAGGGCTTGCAATTCATTGATACACCTAGCAGAGGTAATGGCTACTAAAAACACAGTTTTCCAAGTCAAGTACTTAAGCTCTGCTGAGGACATACACTACCGGTCAAAAGTTTTAGAACACCCCAATTTTTCCAGTTTTTATTGAAATTTAAGCAATTCAAGTCCAGTGAATAACCTGAAATGGTACAAAGGCAAGCAGTAAACTGCTAGAGGTTAAAAAAAAAGTTTAGGTTAGCAAAAACTGCTGTAGAGAAATTGCAAAGAAAGCCAAGGAAATAGTGAGTACAGTTTCCACACCATCAAAAGGCACTTGGAAACTGGAGGAAACTCTGACAGGAAGAGGTCTGCAGACCCAAAGCCACAACAGAATCAGAAGACAAGTTTCTGAGAGTCAACAGCTTAGTGGATAGGCGGCTCACAGGACAACAGCACAGAGTGACTGGCACCCTGAACCAAAAGGGCTACCACAGCATTTTGCAGTGCCATGCAATACCCTCTGGTCTATGCCTAGTTGGTCAGGGGTTCATCCTACAGCAAGATAATGACCCAAAACATACTTCCAGGCTATGTCAGAACTACCTTCGAGGAAAAGAACAAGACGGTAGGTTTCAAATCATGGAATGGCCAGCACAGTCTCCAGACTTAAACCCCATCGAGCTGGTTTGGGATGAACTGGACAGAAGGGTGAAAGCAAAGCAACCTACAAGTGCAACACATTTGTGGGAACTTCTACAACAGTGTTGGGAAGAACTTCCCAAACAATATTTGATGTCCATTGTAGGAAGAATGCCACGAGTGTGCTCGGCGGTTACAGTATATCTGCAAAAGGTGGCTACTTTGATGAGTCAAATATTTAGATTAAATTTTGTTAAGTAAAATGATTCTATGATTTCTTTTTTATCTCCAATTGTTTATTTGTCCTATGCTTTAATTTCAGAGTACATTGAGACATTAACTTGCGTAAATTTCAATAAAAACTGGAAAATTGGGGGTGTTCAAAAACTTTTGACCGGTAGTGTAGGTTCAAAGGGAGGTTGCATAAGTTGAGCAATGCAAACATTTAAGTCCCAGGCAGGGGCAGGGTCTCTAAAGGGAGGATTGGTATGAAGCAATCCTTTAAAAAATGTACAGAACACAGCATGAGATGATAGTGAGGAAGACTTCCCTACTGACAGAAAAGCAGAAACAGCTGACATGTGCACCTTGAGAGTAGCTGGTCTGAGGCCTAAGCCATTCAGATGGACCATATAATCCAGAGCTGTAGGCAATTCAGCAGTGTCAGGGGAAACATGTTTCTTGGAACACCAAATGCTGAATCTCTTCCATTTGGAGTTATAGATTTTTCTAGTGGTGGGCTTTCGAGAGGCTTTCAGAATATCCAGAACTCCCTGAGACAGATGCAAATCTGCATACTCTAACTCTTCAAGAGCCATGCCTTGAGATTGAGAGACTGAAGATTGGGGTACCAAATCCTCCCCTGAGAGGAGGTTAACAGGTTGTAATTCCTGGGAAGAGACAGGGGAAGATGGACTGCTAGGGACAGCAACAGGGGATACCAAGGGTCTGGCCTAGTCTGGGGCAATCAGAATCACTTTGCAAGGCTGTGACCTTATCTTTACTAAAACTTTGAACAGTAGAGGAAAGGGAGGGAAGGCATACAGAAATTTCCCTTCCCAGTTCAGGATCAGAGCAGCATCCAGAGGGACTGAGCCCAAGATTGGGGGTCTGCAACAAAAGAGAGGAAGTTGGTGATTGTCTGGGGCTGCAAAGAGATCTACCACTGGAGTGCCCCACCTTGAAAAAATCTCCTTCAAGACCAGAGGGTCCAGGGACCATTCCTGATGGCCCTGTGAGATCCTGCTCAGTGCATCTGCTAGCACATTGTCCTTCCCTGGAAGGTGGACTGCTATCAGAGAGGTTTGCAGGGAATAAGCTAGGGACCACAACTTCATGGCTTCTGTGCACAAGGCTGTAGACCTAGTGCCTCCCTGCTTGTTGTTGTACCACATGGTGGTGGTGTTGTCTGTTCTGACTTGAACCACCTTGTTCTGCACTGACTGAGAGAAAGCTTGCAGGGTCAGAAAAACTGCCCTGAGTTCTAGGAGATTGATATGAAGAAGGGATTCCTGAGGGGAGCACAGTCATTGGGCAGTGAGGGCCCCCAGGTAGGCTCCCCATCCCAGAAGGGAAGCATCCATGGTAAGGACCACTGAATGAGACTGAGTGGCAAATGGGACCCCTTGCCTTAAATTGTCCTGATCCTGCCCCCATTGAAGGGCTTGGATCAAGGTCCGAGTCACTGGAATCAGTTTGGTAAGGGAATCCTTCCTCTGGGACCAAAAGGCCCTCAGACGGAACTGAAAGTCCCTCATTTAGAATCTTGCCCCTTGGACCACTGCTGTAGAAGCTGCCATGTGACCCAAGAGCTGGAGTAAATGCCTTGCTGGTCGAGACACCTGAAGGCTGAAGGAAGAAGCCAGTTCAAAAAGAAGTCTTGCCCTTTCCGGGGGGGGAAGGAAGGCTTTTGCTTTGACAGTATCCAGCTCTGCACCATAAAGGTAAGGAGCTGTACTGGCTCGAGAACTGACTTGGGAAGGTTGAGAAGAAATCCTAGAGAAGTGAGCACTTGCTGGGTCACTTGCAGGTCTGACTTGACTTGATCTGGAGACAGGCCCACTATAAGCCAATCATCCAAATATGGAAAAATGGACATCTTTTGCCTTCTTAGAAAGGCAATGGCTACTACCAGGCACTTTGTGAAAACCATTGGGGCTGATGTTAGACCAAAGGGCATTGCTTTGAACTGATAGTGGCCTGAGGGCAACTCAAACGTGAGGTACTTTCTGTGGGAGAATCTGATGGGAATGTGGAAATAGGCATCTTTGAGGTCCAGGGAGACTAGCCAGTCCCCTGGCCTTAGAGAGGGAAGAATTAATCCCAGAGTTACCATCTTGAACTTTGGTTTTAAAAGATGTTTGTTCAGGTATCTTAGGTCTAGGATGGGTCACCACTCCTCTGTCTTTTTTGGGGTAAGGAAGTACCTGGAGTACAGACCTTTGCCCCAATGTAGGGCAGGAACTCTCTTTATGGCTCTTAAGACTAGAAGAGATGAAACCTCTTCCTCTAGGGCAAGGGTTTCTGAGAGACCTGCAGGTGGAAAAGATCTGTTTCTCATCTTCAGAAATTTTTTGAAGCTGAGAACCAGTCCCTGGCTTACTACTTCCAGGACCCACTTGTCTGAGGTAACAGACATCTAGTCCTGGACAAAGTAAGCCAGCCTGCCCCTACTGGAATAGGAGAGTTGACCCAGGCAGTCCCATCAGGATGTCTGCTTGGCAGGGGCTTTAGGCTGAGGAGTGGATGCAGCCCTGCTCATCCCCCTTCTGCGTCTCCCTCTGAAGAACCCCCTCTGTGAAAAGGGAGAAGAGGCCTGTGCTTGGTAAAAAGACCTAAGAAATGGCCTGCCCCTGCCCCTAGACTGCTGCCTCTGAGGAGTTGCCTGTCTCTCCTTGGCCTAAGCACTCCTCTAAGTGGTCCTGTACTCATCCATTTTCTTCATGTAATTCTCTGTCTGCTCCCCAAACAGAGAATTACCCACTACAGGAAAATCCATGACCTTAGCCTGGGTGTCCTGTGAGAGGCTAGTACATCTGAGCCAAGCCATTCTCCGAAGAGCCACAGATGTAGCCATGACTCTTGATGACACATCATTGGAGTCCACAGCAGCATGAAACTGTACTTTTGATGCCTCAATCCCATCTGCAGTCACCTCCTCCAGCTCCTTGGCTAGCTGGGGGGAGGTCTGTTTAGCCAGTGCCAGTACAGTGTCCCACCTGGACTTCTGGTACCTGGCTGTATAGGCCATGCAATTCGCCTGCCTGAGTCCCAAGGAAGATGCCATGTACTGTTTTTTTGCATGGCATCAATCTTCCTGGAGTCTTTGTCTGGGGGGTGTGAAGCCAAGGGAATGTTTGCCTTGTCACAGGCAGTAGCCTGCACTACCTCAACATGGCTGCATTGCTGCAATAAAAACTCCGTATCTGATCCTGATAGTGTGTACCTCTTGTCCATCCTTCTGTCAACAGGAGGTACAGAATTGGGAGACTTCAGGATTTTTTGTGTCTGCTTCACAAAGGATTTGTGAAGGGGAATAGACAGTCTCCTGGACTCTGGGATGTCCATCATTTCCACATAATCAGGCTCCTCTTGATCCTCCATTGCCTCCACCATAGGGAGCCGGAGGGTTTCAGCCACTTTTCTATAAAACAGAAAATGGGAAGGGAACTCAGAAAGCCTAGGAGGGAAAACACCAGAAGGTCTGTCTGGGGAGATGTCCGGTTCCACAGGCACATCCAGACTTTCACCATCACCACCATCATCTTCAAACTCCCCTCCTCCTCAAACTCCGGTTCATAAAAATCTTCAGGGGTATAGTCTTGAATCGGGGGAACTGAACAAACTGAACCCCTGCCAAAAGGTGCCGGATCGGTCGGAATCGGGTGAAGCGATTCCACAATCCGAATCACTCTGGCTATCTCCTCGGCAGTTGGAACATGAACCTCTGGATCCGAACCGGTCGATTTTTCTTTGCATTTCCTTTTTGTAGGAACCGATCCCTCAGGATCGTCTCTCCTCTTGCCCGAAGAAGTATCGCTCTGGTCAGAGGGCACTCCTTCTGGTTCGGTCGTAACCGAACCGGGCTGGCCAGGTCAGCGGACTTCTCGGCCTCCTTTTCCCTCAGTCTACCTAATCTCTTTTCAAGGGTAGATTTAGGAACATTTTTACAAATTTGGCAGTCTGTATGGATGTGTTCAAACCCCAGACAATAAACACAGATGGTGTGGGGATCGGCCTTAGCAAAGACCTCCCCACACACTACAGTGTTGAAACCCAGTGGGCCCGGTTTTTTTCTTGGGTTTCTCAGACATGGCCAAACCTAACAAACTTCACCCTTTTATGGCAACCAGGCAAGACTCCTTTATCGGTTCCTAACCGTGTCACGGTATTAAAAACGCTCAAAACATTTTTTAGAACCGATAAGGACCGGTAACCACACTCTAAAGCAAAACACAAGGATTCACTACAAGTGATCGGTTCAGCCGAACTGATCTAACACTTTACAATTTCCACACAGCAAATCAGAACAAAACCTATCTATTACTCATAGTACCACAGACAGAGACTGAACCGACTGTGTGGAATAAATTCGGTTTAAAACCGACAATTTAACCGACTTTCGAACCGAGCTGAAGGAGAAATCTCCGGAGCAACTGTTCAGTGAGGCGGAGTAAAGAATCTGATGGTTGGATTTCAAAGGACTCCAGACAGAGACCTCAACCGAGCTCGAGCTCAGCATTCTATGCTCTGCATTGAAAGTTAACCCTTTGTTCTCCGGGGCAGTTTAAAGGCTGGGGCTAACTGCAATAGTCAGAATACAGCAAGACTTCATGTTGTTTGAATAATCCGGATCACATTAGCTATCTCCTCTGCGATCAGAACTGTTGGGTTCGTGGTTGTGGTTCTTTTGACCCATGTTTCTCCTTCCTCTTTTTCTTACCCGCGGTTGCTGATTCAGTGGTACCTTTTTTTTCCCTGCAAACCGGTACCCTGGTCAGAGGGTGTTTTGTCCGGTTTGTCAATAACTTTTGAGGCAGGAGATTTGTCCGTGACCGGGTCAGCGGTTTTTTCGACATCTTTTCCTTCAGTTGGTTTATACGCCTGTCCAGCATCGACTGAGGAAAATTTTTACATATCCCGCAATCTGTCTTTAAGTAGTCAAACCCAAGCAGAACACACACATAAGATGGGGATCAGCCTTAGCAAAAGTTTCCCTGTACTCAGTACAGTGCTGGAAACCTCTTGGACTGGTTCTTTTCTTAGGAGTTTGAGACATAGCCAACAGAAAATTTGTTGAACCCCTTTAGACAAAGCATTTTGTTTTTTTTAGGTTGGTTTAATGACCCAAGAATGAACCGAGGGTTAGCCCAGTAGCGTTCCCACAGAAAAATAGAACATTTTTAAGAATTACCTTAGAAACAGGAAGAAAAGAAAATCTCAGTTCCCAACTGGCGAAACCAGACAGAAACCGAGAACTTACCAAATATCAGATAACTTTTAAACAGTAAAAACTGAGAAAATAAAACAATCTTGAGTAAAGATGCAGAGGATTCTCTGAGACATCTGACTAGTCAAGCAGAGTGAAGAATCTGACTGTTGGAAGGTTGTTTACCAGAGACAGTGGTTTGAAAATCGAGCTGGAGTCTAATATTCTATCATTTGCATAGCTTCTATTAACCATTTCAGCTCTGGGACAGTACTATGGTGGACCATACTGCATCTGTCAGAATACAGTAAGATTTCCTGGGGTTAGAAGAAATAATATTACTATGGTATTTTTTTTCTTCAAACCCAAGGAATCCCTCACTATGCTTACTGTTGCAGACTATAAAACAATACCTTGGGAGGCTGGGTACAGAACATATTTGAGGAAAAGGTTCTGCAAGACAGCAGTGCCAAACCTAGCATACCTTCTGGACTGCACATTCAAACAACAGTGTTTTGTAAAGATGTGTACTGTTTTCCAGGTAGCTGCTTTACAAATTTCTAGCAAGGAGACATCCTTTGCAGCTGCCACAGAGGCAGATGTGCCATGCATGGAATGTGCCCTGATGTCTTCTCGATGTAGTTCATCACCTTTTCTGTAACAGAACTGGATGTAGGAGACTATCCAGCGAGCAATAGTTCTCTTGAAGGCTGGCCTACCCTTGCCCACTTCACCATATGTGAGGAAATGGAAATTACGTACCTACTGTAATTCTTGATCTTCTTGGACGAGTCTCCACCACTCATTCACACTAATGGGAACTGTGCCAGAGGCACTAGGACCCAACGGGAGCAAACTTTTTTGCTAGAGGGTCGGCGCCAGAGATGAAGCCGTGAGGAGCAGCACCGCGCGCCCCAGCTCATGCTGTAATGACTATCTCTGCGTCGACCCTCCAACCGTCTCAGTACCTTTTTTCCAATGAGGTGCAGCGTAACTAACCTAGAAGGATAGCCCAACCAAAAAAATGGACATAAGATAGTCCAGACAACCCATATAAGAAGGGTCAACAAAGAAGTCTTCACAGCCTAAGATTGAGGGAGTGAAGACCAACAACAAATGTGAGCTCGGGGGATGGAGGGTGGGTGTGTGAATGAGTGGTGGAGACTTGTCCAAGAAGATCAAGAATTACGGTAGGTATGTAATTTCCATATCTTCCTGGACATAAAGTCTCCACCACTCATTCACACTAATGGGAGAGTACTGAGCTAATAATCCCCCGAGAGGGCAGCAGAAGAGACCAAGAGCTCACAGTTTTAGGACAGGAGTCCATTAAGGATGGTTCTGCCAAAACAAAGATGTCGTCTGGCATTGACATCCAGGGCATGGTGTTTGACGAAAGTATGCACTGAGCTCCAGGTAGCCGCATTGCAAATATCTGCAATGAGCACGTTATGGATTTCCGCTAGGGATGCTGCGAGCGCTCTAGTAGAGTGAGCGTATACTCTGCCCTCCAGCTTAACCTGCACCAAGGAATAACAGTGGCGAAGGCATGCCATCAGCCATACTGAAATACATCTGATAGCGACAGGTTGACCCAGCTGGGTCTCGCTGAAGGAAACAAACAGTTGAGCTTTGGGAAAGTCTTTTGTTCTATCTAGATAGAAATGCAAAGCTCTTTTGACATCCAAGGAATGAAGAGAATGCTCTCCTTCATTTTGGAAGTTTGCAAAGTAGGAAGGAAGGACCAAGGGTTGGTTTAGATGGAATTCTGAAACAACCTTAGGGAGAAACTTAGGATGGGTTCTAAGAACTACTTTGTCTTTATGAAACACAGTATACAGAGGGTCTGTGACCAAGGCATGTATCTCAGAGACCCTGCGGGCTGAGGTAATGGCCACTAGGAAGGCCGTCTTCCAGGTGCGACATTTCAACTCACAGGTAGCTGGAGGCTCGAAAGGTTTTTGACTGAGCATGTCTAGCACCAGATTAATGTCCCAGGCTGCAACTGGACATCTTTTAGGAGGTCTGGTATGCAGAATTCCCTTAAGAAACCTCGTAACCACAGATGGCTGAGTTAGTGAGAAGGAAAGTACTGGCTCATGAAAAGCTGAAATGGCACAAAGGTGCACTTTAACTGTAGAGTATTGCAGACCTGAATTTGAGAGGTCTAAAAGGTACTCTAGAACTTTATCTGGTGGGCAGGAAAAAGGATTCAGAGTATCTTGCACACCAGAGCGAAAAATGCTTCCATTTAGCTGTGCAAGTTTTCCTAGTGGTTGGCTTTCGTGCAGCCAGAAGAATATCTGAAACCCTACAAGAGACGTTGAACCTGTTCACTTCTATCTGTTCAGGAGCCAAGCATGAAGGTGAAGCGACCTCAGAATAGGGTGGAAAACAGGCCCCTGAGCCAGAAGGTTTGTCTGAAGGGGAAGTGGCTTCGGAGGAGTTTCCGGCATACTGCTGAGTAGTGGAAACCATATCTGTCAAGGCCAGAAGGGAGCAATGAGGATCATTTTGTCCCCCGGGACTCGAATTTGAGAAGTACTCTCTGAATTAGAGGAAGAGGCGGAAAGGCGTATAGAAAGAGTTTTGTCCACCGCAGCCTGAACGCATCCTGACAGAAAATGCCAGGCCCTGGATTTCTGGAGCAGAAGTGAGGCAATTTTGTGTTAAGTGGGGATGCAAAAAGGTCCAGGTCTGGAGTTCCTCACTCTGCGAATAGTGACTTAGCTACAGCTGAGTTGAGGGACCATTTGTGAGGATCTGTCTCTGTTCTGCTGAGACAGTCTGCCAGTTCGTTCTGCACTCCCAATAGGTAGACCACCTGAATTAGAGCCTTGTGCTCCAAGCACCATTCCCACACTCTCATTGCTTCCCTGCATAAGGGGTAAGAATGGGCACCTCCCTGCTTGTTGATGTACTACATCACTGCTTTGTTGTCCGTTTGAAGAAGAATGTTCTTGTGACAGAGAATGTCCTTCGAAGCCCGGACTGCATAAAGGATGGCTCTCATTTCTAAGACATTTATGTGAAGTTGGGACTCGTTCTGAGTCTATGTACCTTGAGTGCGGAGAGTCTGACAGTGAGCTCCCCACCCCATCAGGGATGCATCCATGGTAATGGAAATCTGATGATCCAGAGAAGCAAAGGGGTATCCTTCCAGAAGATTGTCCTCTTGCAATCACCAGGTGAGTGACTTCTTCAGAGGTTCTGTCACTTTGATGAGAAAGGATTGAGGGTGCATGGTCAGGGAGCACTGAGCACTGAGCATCCATTGAGAGGTTCTCATGTGGAAGCTTGCTAGGGGTACAGTGAACACTGAGGATGCCATGAGACCTAGCATCCGTTGCATTGAGAGAGCTGACACCAAGCTGCTCTCTCCAATGTATTGGGCCATCTGAAGGATATTGCTCCTCCTGTCCTCTGGAAGAAATGCTTTCACACAGGAGGTGTCCAGAAGAGTTCCTATGAAAAGGAGCCTCTGGGAGGGCTGCAACTGCGAATTTTTGAGGTTTAGCAGGACTCATGGACGTGAGAAAGTGTGACGCCGTGGCTACGGCGTCCAGAATTCCTTGCATGGAAGGACGTGCTAGAAGCCAATCGTCCAGATATGGGAACACTTGTATTCTGATTTTCCTGAGATGCCCTGTGAGAATTGCACACTTTGTAAAAACTCGCGGTGGCCCAAAGGGCCCAAATGGCCCAAAGGGCAGGACTCTGAACTGATAATGCTGGACTCTGAACTGATAATGCTGGCCCAAAGCTACGAACCTTAGGTATTTGTAATGCTTCGAGTGAATAGGAATGTGTTGGTAAGCATCTTGCATGTCCAGGGAGGCTAACCAGTCGTGTTGATGAAGCAAAGGTAACAGGGTTCCTAGCGATATCATTTTGAATTCCTCTTTGGGTAGGAATTTGTTTAATTTTCTGAGGTCCAAAATGGGGTGCATGCCCCCGGTTTTCTTTGGAACCAGAAAGTAATGGGAATAGAACCCTGCATTCCGTTGATCCAGCGGAACTACTTCCACTGCCCTGTTGTTCAGAAGGCCTTGTATCTCGGCGGCGAGAAGTTTTGACCGAAGAACTGACAGTTTGGGCTGTCGTCTGGGGGAAAATCCGGAGGGGTGTCCAAAAGATTGAGGGAATACCCCTCGCAGATTATCCGGAGGATCCATTTGTCCAAGGTTATGGACTTCCATTGATTGTAGAAGTGAGTCAGACAACCTCCCACCACTGAGGAAGAGTCCCCCTCGGGCAGCTGAGGTGGGACTTGGGCCAACAACTCAGAAGGCGGCACTGGGCGCTTTGGGTCCTTGCGCCTTCTACTGCATTTTCTTTTGAGGCTGAGGGGCTTGGTTTTTACTAAAACCTCTCCTGCCTTGCCTCGAAAGGACTAATGGTTATGGAACTGGCATTTGTTAACACCCCTCGAGAGGGAGCGGAGGAGGTCGAGCCAATTTAATGGCTGATCTAGTCTTTTGTGTGGCCTCTAGAGCTTGTTCTACTTGAGGGCCGCAGAGGTACACACCATCGAAAGGCAACACCATTACCTGCTGCTGTGCATCATTCATGAAACCTGAAGTGCGCAGCCAGGAATGGCGGTGCGTACAAATGCCCACCGCCACCGCCCGGGAGGCAGTATCGAAAGTGTCCATAGCTGCTTTAACCTGCTGTTTGTTGGACTCGATACCCCTGGTTATGGTTTGAAGAAGCTCTGAATTAGTATCCAACTCTGGTAGAGCTTCAACCATTTGTTTAAGCGAATGCCAAAGAATATACTCATATTGAGAGAAATAGCCTTGGTAGCTGGCAATACGCATACCTAAGGTGGAAGCAGCAAAGACTCTCTTACCCAAAGTGTCTATCATATAAGATTCTTTGTTAATAGGTCGAGCTGTAGTAGTCTATTGAAGGATGACCTTATCATTCTCTGCCAAGACTACAATAGGATCCGCAAAGGCTTGGGATGCCAAAATGGGTCGATCCTTGGGAGCAGCATATTTCCTATCTATGGACTTAGCCACCGAAGGAATGAGAGCAGGATTATTCCATACCATTTGAGACAGCATCTCAAAGGAGGGCTGTACCAGAGGAGTCAAATCCATAGAGATCTCCAGAACATGGAGGTACTGGAGTCTTAATAGTTTCCCAGGATCGATATCTGTAGTTTGGAGAGAAAGAGTGGAATTCAAATTTTTCAGCAGAGACTTAAAAGACAGGTCCTCGACCACAGACTCTGCAGCAGGAATAGATCCTGTTCCTTCCACATCATCACCCAGCCTAAGGTCTGGGTCAGGCTCAATGTCATCTCCTGACAGTCCAGGAGGGACTGTATGGATAGGAAAGGAGTGAAATTCAGAAGGAAATGAGGAAGGAAAAGGATTAAAAGAGGAGGATTCCTGAAGGCTGGATGACGTCCTAACAGGTTTCGGCGTCGAAGAAATGCACAGTGCCGAAAATTTGCATGGCGCCGAGAAGCCACACGATGCTGAAGACGATGTTGAGAGGCCGGATGGCGCCGAGAGGCTGCACGGCGCTGAGAAGCCACATGGCACCAAGGATAGTGCCGATGAAGTGCCCGGCACCAAGGATGGCGCCGAGAAAATCAACGGCTCTGAGGATGGCACCAACAGACACGTCGGCGCCAAAGACGGCGCCGAGTGTGCCATCGATGCCAAGGGCTTCAAAAACATCCCAAGACTCGGAAAAACAGGATTTGAAGAGAAAGAAGGATGAAAACCTGGAGCTAGAGGCATCGGTGTGGCCCCCTGTGCCACGGCCCTGTGAGGGAGAAAACACCTAAGCACAGAGTTGACGGCACCAAAAATGGCGCCGTGCGACTAGGGAGGCTCAACCGCCCTACCTGATCTCCCAACAAGGCCGAAGGCCCCTGAGTGACCGGGCCAGGCAGCTGGACCAACCTCCAAGCCCATTGCTCCATAAGAGCAGCCCACTGATGAAACTGCTCATCTGAAGACCTACCAGAGGGCAGGATAGGGCTCCGATGTCGAAGACATCGGCTACCAGAAACAGAAACCGGTGACTCTGAAGGAGGAGGAGACCGGCAACTAGCCCCAATAACTGACCATCTACGTGCAGACATATCAAAGGGCGACCTTGAGTGATGCCTTCTCTTTCTCGACCTGTGGGCCAAAGAAGAGCTCGAGGCCGAACAGTGCCGAGAGTGCGACCGTTTACTTTTATGCTTTCGAGGAGACCGCCCACCCCCTCAGGCATTGGACTGTCCATTGTCAGACCCCCCTCCGGAGAAGGCAGCAGACCGGACCCAGCCTGGCTGACTGAACAGCTTTCATATGAAGTCTCCCTACCGTCACCTGACCCGCTCATGGTCGACTCAGTCAATGTAGGCTGAGACTTCTTCTTTAAACAAGAATAAATAAACTAAGCAATACTTATTCGAAATATTACTACAAAAGAAAAAATTACTCACCTTAGTAATGTTGTTTCTTCTAATGGAGTCTTGCTGTATTCTGACTATTGCAGTGATATCCAACCTTTGAACTGCCCTGGAGAGGAAAGAGTTAACTTTCCATGCAAGGCATGGAATGCTGAGCTCGAGCTCGGTTGAGACTCTGTCTGTTGTTGTTTGAACCCAAACTGCCAGATCTTTACGTGCTATATTCACTGGGTGTTCTGTGTGGAAACTGTAAACTCACACTAGCCAACTGGCAAGTAAATTTAATAAAAGGTTTTTTTGGTTCCAAGGCAAAGACTCAAGTCAGGAAACCCAAAAAACAAAACACAACACACACCCAAAAATAAGAGGGTGAGAAAAAGGGGGCACCTCTAGGGTGCCAACACTGTTCCTGCCCACCCACATCCCAAAACCCAGGTTCAGAGAGGGGAGGCGGGGGGGAGGTCAGAATACAGCAAGACTCCATTAGAAGAAACAACATTACTAAGGTGGGTAATTTTTTCTTCAAACAACATGAAGTCTTGCTGTATTTTGACTATTGCAGACTACCAAGCAGTACCTCCATGGAGGAGGGACAGAACCTACTTTGGGAATAGGCTCTGGAGCACTGCTGTGCTGAACCGAGCATCACTCCTAGCCTGGTTATCCAGAGAGTAATGCTTGCAAAAGGTATGGACTGTTTTCCAGGTGGCTGCTTGACAAATCTCTAAGATAGGAATATCCCTGGAAGCAGCTGTACCTCTGGTAGAGTGAGCCCTCAGGCCTGAGGGTGGGATCCTACCTAATGTTTCATAGCAGAATTGTATACAAGAGACATTCCACCTGGCAATAGATCTCTTAGTGGCAGGTTTTCCCTTACCAACCTCACCATAAGTGAGGAACAGTTGGAGGGAGTCAAACCTGTGACCCTTGGTGCACTCTATGTAGTAACTAAGGGCCCTTTTCACATCCAAGCTGTGCAACCTCCTCTCCCTAGAGGAGGAATGGTCAGTGAAGAAAACAGGAAGAGATATAGACTGGTTAAGGTGGAAATCTGAAACCACCTTAGGCAAAAACTTCCTATTAGTCCTGAGGACCACCTTATCTCTGTGGAAAGAGATAAAATCAGGCTCCACTGACAGGCCTGTATCTCACTTATCGTCTGGCAGAAGTGATGGCTACCAAGAACACAGTTTTCCAAGTCAAGTACTTAAGCTTTGCTGAGGACAAAGGCTCAAAAGGGGGTTGCATAAGCTGAGCAATGCAAACATTAAGGTCCCAAGCAGGGGCAGGGCCCCTGAAGGGAGGATTGGTATACAGCAATCCCTTGAAAAATTTACAGAATACAGGATGAGCTGAAAGGGAAGAGTGCTTGCCTGCTGACAAGAAGGCAGAGACAGCTGCCGGATGCACTCTTAGTGTATCTGGTCTGAGTCCCAAGCTATTGAGATGAACCATATAGTCAAGGACTGTAGGCAAGCCAGCAGACTCTGGAGAGATATGCTTCCCAGAGCACCATATAGTAAATCTTTTCCACTTGGAGTTGTAGGTCTTTCTGGTGGAAGGCTTTCGAGAAGCCTTTAAAATATCCAGAACACCTTGAGAGAGATGCAGATCAGCAAACTCTAACTCTTCAAGAGCCAGGCCTTGAGGTTGAGAGATTTGAGATTCGGATACCAAACCCTCCCCTGAGAACATGTTAACAGGTTGTAATTCCTAGGAAGAGACAGGGGAAGGTGGACTGCTAAGGACAACAAGAGAGGGTACCAGGGCTGTCTGGCCCAGTCTGGAGCAATCAGAACCACTTTGCAGGCTTGAGACCTGATTTTGACTAGTACCTTGAACAGGAGAGGGAAGGGGGGGAAGCATACAGGAACTTCCCTTCCCAATTGAGAGCTAGGGCATCTAGGGGGACTGAGCCCAACACTGGGGGCCTGCAGCAAAAAAGAGGAAGTTGGTGATTGTCTGGGGCTGCAAAAAGATCTATCTGTGGGGTGCCCCATCTGGAGAAGATCACTTTCAAAATCAGGGGATCTAGGGACCATTCGTGATGGCCCTGGGAAATCCTGCTGAGAGCATCTGCCAGGACATTGTCCTTCCCTGGGAGGTGCACTGCTATTAGAGAGGTATTCAGGGAATAGGCCAGAGACCACAACTTCATTGCCTCTGTGCACAAGGCCATAGACCGAGTGCCCCCCTGCTTGTTGATGTACCACATTGTGGTGGTATTGTCTGTCCTGATCTGAACTACTTTGTTCTGAACAGACTTGGAAAAAACTTAAAGTGCTAGAAACACTGCTCTGAGTTCCAAGAGATTGATGTGAAGCAGAGATTCTTGAGGTGACCACAACCCTTGGGTGGTCAGATCCCCCAAGTGGGCTCCCCAGCCCAAGAGGGAGGCATCTGTGGTAAGGATCAAAGAATGAGATTGAGTGATGAAGGGAACTCCTTGTCTTAGGTTGTCCTGATCCTGCCACCACTGCAAGGCCTGGATCAGGGTTCAAGTCACAGGGATTAGCTTGGCCAAAGAATCTTTTCTCTGGGACCAGAAGGCTCTTAAGTGGAACTGAATGTCCCTCATCTGAAATCTTGCTCCCTGGACCACTGCTGTAGAGGCAGCCATGTGGCCCAGGAGCCGCAGAAAATGCCTTGCTGGTCGAGACACCTGGAGGGTGAATGAAGAGGCCAGTGTAACAAGGGTCCTTGTCCTGTCCAGGAGAAGGAAGGCTCTTGCCTTTATTGTATCCAGCTCTGCCCTTATGAAGGTGAGGAGCTGCACTGGCTGTAAAACTGACTTTGAAAGATTCAGAAGGAATCCTAGAGAAATGAGCAGTTGCTGAGTTATCTGTAGGTGTGACTTGACTTGGTCTGGAGACTGACCTACTATGAGTCATTTGTCCAGGTATGGGAAGATGGAGATCTTTCTTCACCTTAGGAAAGCAACCACTACTGCCAGGCATTTTGTGAACACCCTTGGAGCTGAAGTTAGGCCAAGGGAATTGCTCTGAATTCATAATGGCCCGAGGGCAGGTTGAACCTGAGGTACTTTCTGTGGGAGCTTCTGATGAGAATGTGAAAATAGGCATCCTTGAGGTCCAGGGAAACTAGCCAGTCTCCTGGCCTTAGAGAGGGTAGAATTATTCCCAGAGTCACCATTTTGAACTTTGGCTTTAAAAGGTGCTTGTTTAAATATCTGAGATCCAGGATGGGCCGCCATCTCCTGTCTTTTTGGGAGTTAGGAAGTACCTGGAGTACAATCCTTTTCCCTTGTGTAGGGGTGGAACCCTTTCTATGGCTCTCAGAGCCAAGAGGGAGGAGACCTCTGCCTCTAGGGCAAGGGCCTCTGAAGGATTTTCAGGTGGAAAGGATCTGGTTCTCATCTTGGGAAATTTTTTGAAGCTGAGAACCAGTCCCTGGCTTACTACTTCCAGGACCCATTTGTCTGATGTTAAAGACCTTCAGTCCTGGACAAAGTAAGCCAGCCTGCCCCCTACTGGTGGTGGAGAATCGGCCCAGGCAAACTCATCAGGGTGCCTGTTTGGCAGGGGCTTTAGGCTGAGGGGTGGTAGCAGGCCTGCTTGTACCCCTTCTGCCTCTCCCTCTGAAGAACCCCCTCTGGGCAAAGGCAGAAGAGGAGGCCTGGGCTTGGTAGAAAGGCCTATGAAAAGGCCTGCCCCTGGAATGCTGCCTCTGGGGAGTGGCTTGCTTTCCTTGGCCTGAACACTCCTATAGGTGGTCCTGTATTCATCCATTTTCTTCATGTAGTTCTCTGTTTACTCCCCAAACAGAAAATTACCAACAACAAGAAAATCCATGGCTTAGTCTGGGTATCCTGAGACAGGCTAGTACATCTGAGCCAAGCCATCCTACGAAGGGCCACAGATGTAGCCATGACTCTAGATGAAATATCACTGGAGTCCACTGCAGCATGAAATTGCACCTTGGATGCCTCAATACCATCTGCAGCCACCTGCTCCAGCTCCTTGGCAAGCTGGCCAGGGACCTGTTTAGCTAGAGCCATTACAGTGTCCCATCTAGACTTCTGGTATCTAGCTGTATAGGCCATATAATTAGCCTGCCTGAGTCCCAAAGATGCTGCCATGTATTGTTTCTTTGCCATGGCATCAATCCTCCTGGAGTCCTTATCTGGGGGGTGTGAAGCCAAGGGTATATTTGCCTTATCACAGGCATCAGCCTGCACTACCCCAACATGGCTGCATTGCTGGGAAAGGAACTCCGTATCTGAGCCTGAAAGAGTATACCTCTTGTCCATTCTCTTGTCCACAGGAGGTATAGCACTAGGAGTCTTTAAAATTGTTGTTGTCTGTTTCCCAAAATACTTATGAAGGGGGAATAGACAGCCTCCTGGACTCTGGGATATCCATCATCTCAACATAATCAGGCTCTTCCTGATCCTCCACAGCTTCTTCCATAGGAAGCTGAAGAGTTTCAGCCACTTTTTTGTAAAACAAAAATTGGGAAGGGGACTCAGAAAGCCTAGGAGGAGAAACCCCTGAAGGTCTGTCTGGGGAGATGTCCGGGTCAATGGGCACATCCAGACTTTCATAATCAGCATCACTATCCTCATACTCTCCTTCCTCCTCCTCCGGTTCATAAAAATCCTCTAAATTATAATCCGGAACCGGGGGAACCGACCGAACCGAGCCCCTAACCGATGGTGCCGGTTCGGTCAGAATCGGGGTTAGCGGTTGAACAATCCTTATCGCTTTGTCTATTTCATCAGCGGTCAGAGAAAGAACTTGTGGATCTGAACCGGCTGACTTATCCCTTCTTTTTCTTTTTGTCGGAACCAACTCCTCAGAGTCGGTTCACCTTTGGCCCGAAGAAGTTTCGCCCTGGTCAGAGGGCACTCCTTCTGGTTCGGTTGGAACCGAACCAGGCTGGCCATCCGGGTCAGCGGACTTTTTGGCCTCCCTTTCTCTCAGCCTACCTACTCTCTTTTCCAGGGTAGCTGAGGGAAAATTTTTGCAAATCTGGCAGTCTGAAGCGACGTGGTCAAACCCCAGACAATAAACACGGGTGGTGTGGGGGTCAGCCTTAGCAAAGGCTTCCCCACACACACTACAGTGTTGAAACCCAGTGGGCCCGGTTTTTTTCTTGGGTTTCTCAGACATGGCCAGTCCTAACCAAACTTATCCTTTTTTCGGCAATCAGCCAGGCAAGACACCCTTATCGGTTCCTGACCGTGTTACCGGTCGTGGAAAAAACTGTAATGAAATCCGTTTTTTTTAGAACCGATAAGGACCGGTAACCACACTCTAAAAGTAGGAAAAACCTTTTTTAAACAAACCTGATCGGTTCAAACCGAACTGATTCGACGTTTACAAGTTCCACACAGAAGCAAACAATAACAAACCTATCTAGTACTCACGGTACCACAGACAGAGACTGAACCGACAGGTTAGATGGAATAGATTCGGTTGAAATCGAGAAAAAACAACACTTTAACCGATTAAATTGAACTGAGCAAAGGAGAAATCTCTGGAGCGACTGTTCAGTGAGGCAGAGTAAAGAATCTGGCGGTTTGGGTTCAAACAACAACAAACAGTCTCAACTGAGCTCGAGCTCAGCGTTCCATGACTTGCATGGAAAGTTAACTCTTTCCTCTCCGGGGCAGTTCAAAGGTTGGATATCACTGCAATAGTCAGAATACAGCAAGACTTCATGTTGTTTGAACAATAAAACTGAAAAACTAAGCTGCTAGTTTGAAGTTTGACTCCCGGCGGGCGAGCGACATCATCACAGAAATGCACTCGACGGTGAGAAAAAAGGAACTGAGGCAGCTGGAGGGTCGATGTCAAGATAGTCATTACCATATGAGCTTAGGCTCGCGGTGCCACTCCTCACGGCTCCATCTCTGGCGCCAACCCTCTAGCAAAAATGTTTGCTCCCGCTGGGTCCTAGTGCCTCCGGCGCAGTTCCCATTAGTGTGAATGAGTGGTGTAGACTTTATGTCCAGGAAGATCAGCTGTGAATGAGAAGACTTGAGATCCTTTGTGTGGTCCAGGTAGTAACTAAGCACCCTCTTAACAACCAGGCTGTGAGTCTCTGCTCTGCATAGTGGAATTTTGCTGTGAAGAACACTGGAAGGGTGATGGACTGGTTTAGGTGAAACTCAGACACCATCTTGGGGAGACATTTTCTGTTAGTCCTTAGGGTTACCTTGTCTTTGTGAAAGATTATATAATTCGGATCTGTACAGAGGGCCTGCAACTTGCACACCCTTCTGGCAGAAGTTCCGGCAACCCGGAAATGAAAATTGCATACTCACCGTAATTTGTGATCCTCCCACCCAAAGTAGTTTCAGATTTCCACCTCAACCAGCCCTTGGTTCTTCCCACTTATTTCTCTAACTTCTAAAATGAAGGGGGAATGCACACTTCATTCCCTGGACGTTAAAAGGGCTCTACAATTCTACATTGATAGAACTGGGGATATTTGTCAGGCAAGCAGCTCTTTTTGTCTTTCAACATGGCCCGGCTGGTTCAGCAAGTAGCCATCAAATGCATCTCTGCTTGGATAGTGGTATGCCTTCGCCATTGTTACTCTATGGCACAGGTCAAGTTGGAAGGCCACGTGCACGCTCATTCTACCAGGGCAGTTGCTGCACATCCCTGGCAGAGATATGAAAATTACGTACCTACAGTAATTCTTGCTCTTTCTGTGTATCTTTACCATTCATAACATGTGGGTAAGTGGCCGGAGGTCACGACCCCGTGGAGTTCTTTTTTTTTTTTGGATGGGCGGAGCCAACGCAGCAACGGTGCCGCCCTTGAGGCCGACGCATTGTGTGGCGCTCACAGGTTGGCTGTTAGGTGTCATCAGCCCCACCCTCCCACCAGTTCTGAGTCACCGTAGAGTAAGAAACAGGGTTGAGAGGGTGGGACAAGGAAGTCCAAGGGACAGACAAAGGAAAAGAGATAAGAAACAAAAGGAAGAAAAAAAACAGCTGAGAGGACAGATAAGGAAGAGAGGAAAAACTAAGGGGATTGGGAGGGGCCCCAATCTCTGGAAGAGGAAAAGGGGAACAGAAGGAAGGGAAGGAAATATTAAGTGGGAGGGGAGAGGACAAGCCCAGGGCTCGCGGTCTGATCCTCGGCCTTTAGATGGACTTACTGTCCAGGAGTAGCAAAACCTCAAAAGGCTGAAAAAAATCCAAGGCACTGAATTTTGACCAAGAGGCACTCCAGCAGAACAACTTTCTTGGGTCGTGGATCAAAGGAGGGGGACCAGGAACCAGATGATATCCTCTCCCCTAACCAACAAAAATAAGAGGAGGGGGAGAAAATCCCCACCTCTTAAAAGAAGTAAAAAGGGATTAGTCTTGAAGGACAACGGTTAAGGGGAGGAGAGGGAGTGAGGGGGCAGTCACCAGCATCCCACGCCTAAGGGGGTGGAAGCCAAAGACGATGAGGAAAACTCCCCTCCCCCTGCCAGACAAGGCAGAAAGAAAACCCTCCTGTGTGCCCAAGGTCACCCCACTCCTGACCAATGGAAAGGGGGGGTGGAAGAGGGCACAAAGAGGAAGGGGGACCCAGAGACTGAGGCCCCAGGGGGATGGGGTTGGGAATTGTGATGAATGGTGAAGATACACAGAAAGATCAAGAATTACAGTAGGTACATAATTTTCATATCTTATCTGTGTCAATCTTCACCATTCATCACATGTGGGTGAGTACTGAGCCTCGCCGGGGCCTGAAACCCTAAGGGACTAAGCCCTTAGCCCCCAGTGGGGGAGACACTGGGAGGGAGAACCTCTATGGGCCTGGCAAGGCCCAAGACTGGGGAGAGTGAGACGGGAACCCCCCGGAGGGTGAAGGAAGTTGCCCTGACAAGTGCCGTCTCACTCTGCGGGAGAAAAGGTGGGTTCTCTGGTAGGTGGAGGAAATCATCCTATGCCGGGCCAAGGGTGATAACCGAGAAAGATGAAGCCACGCTGTCTGCCTGATGCAGATCGCTGTCCCTATGACTCTGGAAGCTACCTCTCTGGCATCGTAGGATGCCCTCGCTTGGTGCCTTGCTAGCTCCAGACCCTGAGCAGAGAGTGCGATGGCTTGTCTTGCTACCTACGTATCAGGCAAAGAGGCTAGGAGCTGACCTAGCCTGGACCACAAGAACCTGTCATTGGATGCATAGTGGGCCTGATGTGCGGCAATGGACAACAAGATCTGCATCGAGTAGAAGGTCTTCCTACCCCAAAAGTCAAAATCCAAAGAGTCTTGATCCAGGGGCCAGACGCGGTGGAGGGTGCGGAGCCCTTCAGGAGTATCCAAATGTGTCAACCCAGACTGAGGGTGAGGCATACAACCTGGAGATTCTGGGGGAGCACAATACCTCTAGTTCAGATCCCTAGGGACTGGAACTCTAGAGAAGGGACATCGCCAGGAGTGCAGCGATGCCTCCCAAAAGGGAGCAGGCCAGGCAGGGACCACCAGGTTCATCGCACTGAAATCACTCAGAAAGGCGCACACCATGTGCTCAGGACTGTCTTGAGATCCAGGGGAAATGCAGAGATCTTTCATCATGCTCTTGAGGAAGCGTTGATATGCAGCCAGATCAGCGGCAGGGGGGAGAGATGGATGGAAGGTTCCTCTCCCTCAGATGAGGGGGACGAGGAGGTGAAAGATCTCAGAGATTCGGGGGGCAGCTGCTCAGGGGGAGGGTGGAACACCTGCTTGTCCATAGCCCTGACATAAGTTGGGAAGTGAGCGGCCACACCCCTGAACTGCTCCTAGGTCAGTGGTCCCCTGGGACCAGAGATAGCAGGAAGAGCAGGCGAAGGAGACAGAGGAATGGGGGCCAGATCCTTGGAAGATGGACATCCTCTGTCTGGGCAAGAGTGCCTTCCGGAAGCTCCCAAGGAAGGCGGAGCCCCAGAAAACCCAACAGCCGACAGCTGGTCAACCACACTGGAACTGCCGAGACCGTGCCCTAAAGAGTCCCCCCTGTGAGGCGACTGGGACCGTGAGAGCCCAAATGAACGGTCCCTGACCTTGAAAGAAGAAGGCTCCCTCAAGGAGACAGAAGAGTAAGGATGAGGATCTACACTGCAGTTCCTCCCGTAACCGGGGTGGGTCCATGGGAGGGGCCACTGCCTTGAACCCAGTTCCCCTGATCCCTCAGACTGTGACAGGACCCTTCACCTTGAAAATGCCAGCCTATGCAGCTGGCAGCACCTAGTAGCCTCTGAGGAGGCCACCCAGGGTGCAGCACCTTCCCCTTCTGCGGGTGCTCTGGTCTGCCCTAAAGTTGGGCAGTCCAGACACACCACAGGAAGGGGTACACCAGCTGAGGGTACAGAAGACCCTTGACTCTGTGCTGCACAGCAATGGTCATGTGAACTACTGCCTGCTGGTCAGTGCCACTGACCCCAGAATCGGGGACCACCACCTGCTCCTCAGAGGGAGGCTGGGTCCAGGCCATCAAAGAAACTACAGAGGTGCCAGCAGACTGTGAGGAGTCCGGTAGCCAGTCTGAATCAGACACGGAATCCTCCTCCAAAGAGATGGAGACCGAGGTCCAATGCCAGACCACCTGCTGATGTCTGCCCCTTCCTGGACCGACAGATGTGCCAACTTGAGGCCTGGCACCACAGTCGGCGCTGACTCCCTCCCTCCCCAGCACTGCGAATGGTGCCAGAGGAAGAAACAGCTCCAACTATGGCGCCGATGCCGGAATCAGTGCCAGACACGGCGCTGTACCCTTCCACAGTGCCTTGAATGACACTGGAGTTGGTGATGGTGCCGATGCCAGCACTGAGGCCAGAATCAGCGCTGGACACTGCACAGTCCCTTCCCATGGTGCCACGAACAGTGCCAGAGTCAGAGACTGCACCGATGACAGCGCCGAGACCCCCCCTTGGTGCTGCGAATGGCAACGAAAGCAAGAATAGTGCAATTCATGGTGCCACCACCTGCTATGGCACCAGAGCTGGAAACAGTGCCACAGAAATGGCACTGAGTGGTGGACCGGCACCGATGACTGTGCCGCCAGGGCCCCTGGCACCGCAAGCAACGTCGAGAGCCAAAGCGGTACCGGCAAATGGTGTCATTGCTGGTGCCAGCCCAGGCCCACTGGCCGCAGAACACGACACTGAGGTGCTCTTCACCCCAAAGTGGTGATGCCTGCCAGCTGCCTCCCCGCCCCGCCCCCAAAAGGAATGGACTGAGCCTCCTGCACCATGGAAGGGCCCCTACCACAGCAAGGCTCAAAGAGGCAGAAGCCTCCTCCGCAATCTATAGAACTGGGAGGGGACCCGGAGGAAGGGCCGAGAGACCATGTCTTGGCCTTACGAGTGCGAACCCACCCTCCAAAAGTCAGTGGCGCTTGTCCGACCTTTCATGCACAAAGCCCAACAACTCGACGGTCCATGGAAAAGCAGGCATCACACAAATCCATGTCATGAAGCAGGCCAAGACAAGTCAGGCAACGATCATGCTGGTCGGTAATGGAATATTGACGGTCTCACGGGCACCGACTCATGGGAGGCCGCCCCGTTTTCGATGGCTTCTGGCCCCCCATACCAGCCATGATCAATGGTAAAAACCATTAAAAAAACAGACTCAACGTCACTGGAAATAATAAAAGGAATGGTCTTACCAGTCAGCGGCATTGAGTAGGTGGCGAAACAGAGCCGATGGTACTTCTTTCGATGGACAGGCTGAACGTGAAACTAGGCCGCAGTTCTGATGCAGTCTTCTTCTCAGGAACTCCACACGAGGTACGACCTCTATGATGGGAGACGAAGAACTTGTGGGAGGGTGGGGCCGACGACACCTAACGGCCAACCGGCGAGCGCCACGCAATGCATCAGCCTCGAGGGCAGCACCATTGCTGCGTTGGCTCCACCCATCAAAAAAAAAAGAGCTCCCGCGGGGTAGTGACCTCCAGCCACTTACCCACATGTGATGAATGGTGAAGACTGACACAGATAAGATCTGCTCTGTACCCACTGATGATGTTTGCAAAGCAGCTACTTGGAGTTCAGTGTACACTTTTGTAAAGCACTACATTCTGTCTGGATGTCCGTGCCAGACAGCATGCTTCCTTTGGCAGGACAATCCTTAATGGATTTCTGTCCTGGGTGAGCTCCTACTGCCCTGCTGGGGGGGGGGATCTGGTTTTAGCTTGGTACTCCAACCCAGCAATATGAATAAATGGTGAAGACTTTTAATCCAGGAAGATATGAAAATTATATACTTACCATTATTCTTGATCTTCTTGTTAGAGGGTAGAAATCCCTGTGTCTGACTGTATATCATGATTTATGCTCTTATTGTGTTCATGTGAAACAGCCCATTTACCTTCACATTGTATTCTGTAAGACCCATACCCCATTCCTTTGTTCCCCTCTGCTAGCAGACCTAGCTGGCGCCTTGCTCACTGTCTGAACCGCCCCATGATTTAGATTTCATTCTTTTGGGTGAAGCAGCTCATTATGTGCTTTGTTTAGTAACATCCCTCCCTCTATTCCTCTAGAATAATTAATCCTTCTCTGCCCTTCTCCTCCAGGTGCTCCTTCAGCCCATTTGGGCTTTCTCCGCCAGCTTCGTTCAGCGGAACAGCTGCTCCCCCATGGAGCTGGAAGCTTGCCGGCACACTGGCACTGTACAGTAATATCAGGTACAGTTTGGAACTCTGCCTGGCTTCACCTTGTTGAACTGGACTCTGCTCTGAGAAATTCGGCCAGCCCCCTCCACCCCCTCCCTAGGCTGCCTTAAATGCTCTGAGACCATGCCCTCTAGGGTAAACACTGGTAGTTTACTCACCTGGTAAATGTGATTATGGGGGTATAGATCTCTGAGGCATTCCACATTCATGACATCATGGGTTGTGTACACCTGATAGGTTGCTTGATGCACATGTAGATTTGAAGCAAGTCCATCCCCTTTCTCCCACAGGTCAGCTTACCTCAGGTCAGTTCGATGTATTCCAAAGCTGTGTCTGTAACTAGAAGTTGTTATTGTATATATCTCTGTTAATTTTTTTATATAAATGGATGTCTGCTAGTGTGAATTCAACCATAGATTGATTTATTTATCTGTAATGACTTGATTATATAGAAAAAAAGGATATACGATGGGGGTGTTGCCTTACGGGCGCGACCCTCTAACAATAACAGATATACCCATGTTGGGTAGTAAGAGATGATTATAATACTATGTTGACTATTACCCAAAAAGTTTAACAACAGGTCATCTTTAGATTTTGTCACGTCTGTTTGGGAGGGCTGTGGAGTGCCTCAGAGATCTATACCCCCACAATCACATTTACCAGATGAGTAAACTATCATTGTGGGGGGTAGTCTCTGAGGCACTCCACATTTATGACATTATGGGTCATTAATAAGCAGTGTGTCCCTGTTTGGGTGGGTGAGATGTGATTTCTAGTAAGAATTGTTTAATAGCCATGTTTCAGTTTTTGGCTGCAGTCAGTACTGCTTTTGCGAAGTTTGTTTTATAGTCTTGTGACACGTCCATTCTGTAGTGTCTGGTGAAGGTATGGATTGAGGACCATGTGGCAGCTGCGCATATTTCCTCTGCTGTTGCCATGTTCTTTCCTGCCCAGGATGTGGCTATGGCTCGTGTTGAATGGGCTTTTATATCTGTAGGTGCGGTTGTGTTGCTTGCTTTGTAAGCTTCTTTGATTGGCATCTTAAGATAGGAGGCTATGGACGCCTTTGATGCTGGTTGTCCTTTTCTCTTTCCTTGAAGGGTGACAAATAACCTGTCCGTGAGTCAGAGGTCCCTCGTCCGATCAAGGTATGTGTGAAGGATGCATTTCATGCCGAGCAGCTGCAATTGAGGGTCGTCCCGTATGTCCTCCGGAGGCAGTTCTGCTGGAATTTCTATTGACTGATTGATTGATGTGGAAATTTGAGGCAATTTTGGGTCTGAACATGGGAATTGTCCTGAGTGAATCCTGTCATTGTAGAATGTTAGGAATGGTGATTTGGAGGATAGCATCTGTAATTCTCCTACCCTGATGCTATGGCCATCAGGAATACCGTCTTGAGTTCCATCCATTTTAGAGGTACTGTTTCCATTGGTTCGAAGGGTGGTTTCGTCATTGCCCACAATACCAGGATAAGGTCCCAGGGGGCAGTTATGTTCTTGGTTACTGGTTTAATGTTGGTTGCTGCTTTAAGAAAGCGAACTATGTCTTGATGAGTACCTGGTGATGAGCCTTGAATTAGTCCTCTAGCTGCCCCAATTGCTGCCACCTGCACCTTTAAAGAAGCTGGTGATAGGCCTAGGTGAATACCCTCCTGTAGGAATAGTAGTATTTGATGTGTGGTGCATTTGGTAGCCTCGATGTTGTGGTGTTTACACCTTTTTGAGAAAATGTTCTATTGTCTCTGATAAGTTGCATTAGTGGACAGTTGCCATGACATGGTCATTGTCTTGATGACTGTTGGATGGTAACCTGATTTTAGCAGTCTCTCCCTTTCAGGAGCCAAGCAGCTAGTTGTAGCTGTTGTGGATTGGGGTGTATGATCGGTCCTTGGGATAGAAGGTCCGGTCTTTGTGGTAATGACCATGGACCATCTAGAGTCATGGAGACTATAGTCGCAAACCATGCTCTGCGTGGCCAGTGTGGGGCTATCAGTATTACTCTGGCTCTGGCTGTACGTATCTTCTGTAGTACTTGAGAGATAAGAGGTATCGGTGGGAAGATGTAAGCTACTTGAAAGTTCCAGTGTGCTGTTAGAGCATCTACCCACAGTGCTTAGCTGTCCTTGAACCGTGACCAGAATTTCTGGCATTGGTTGTTGTGTCGTGATGGCATAAGGTCTTGTTCTGCTGGTCCCTATTTGTTGTTGATTATTTGGAACACCTGTGGATGTAATTTCCATTCCCCTGGGTGTATGCGTTGATGGCTCAGCCAATCTGCTGTGGTGTTGAGGGCACCTGCCAGATGCATGGCCATGATTGATTTTAAGTTTCTTTGCGCCCATGGTATGAGTTTTGTTGTTTCTGTCATCATTGCTCTGCTCCTTGTTCCGCTCTGTTTGTTTATGTAGGCTACTGTGACTTGGTTGTCTGATTTTATTCTAATGTGTTTGTTTCTTATGTGTTTTGCAAAATGGAGTAGCGTTAGGAATACTGCTCTCATCTCCAGTACATTTATTGACATCTTCTTCTCTTTTAGTGACCATGAGCCCTGTGCTGTAAGGGTCCCCATGGCAGCTTCCCATCCTAGTAGGCTGGCGTCTGTCTCTAGAATTGCCTCTGGCTGTTTGTCTAGAGGTATGCCTGCTGTCAGTTTGAATTTGTTTGTCTACCAGGATAGGCTTGACCTTATCCTGTTTGGTAATGAGACCTTTCTTGATAGATTGATATCGTATGTAGGTCCTTGTTCTATGAGGAATGCCATGAGTGGTCTCATGTGCCATCTTGCCCATGGTATCACATCTATAGTGGACGACATGAGCCCCAATACTTGCGATATGAGATGTAGCGTAGGTTCCCTTGATCTTTGTAACTGTGTTGTGAGTCTTATGATAGTTTGTACCCTGTTCTGTGAGGGAAATACTAGACCTGTTCCGGTATCTATGATTGTGCCTAGATGCTCTATAGACTGAGTGGGTACCAGACAGCTTTTGGCATGGTTTATTACCCATCCATGATCTTGTAGGCACTGTACAACTGTATTTGTCTCTTTTATGGCTTGTTGGTGTGATCTTGTTTGAATCAACCAGTCGTCTAGGTAGGGTATAACATGTATGTCTAGTTCCTTCATTTCTGTGGCCAGTACTATAGAGACTTTTGTGAATACCCTGGGTGCTGAGGCCAGTCCAAATAGTAGTACTTGATACTGGTATTGATGTCCCTGTATGTGAAAATGAAGTAATTTGAAGTGACTTGGTCTGATCAGTGTGTGCTGGTATGCGTCTTTTAGATCTACAGAGGTGAGAAAATCTCCTGGCCTGACTACTCTGAGTGTTGATCTGATTGTCTCCATTTTGAATGGAGTGTGTCATATTGATTTGTTCAGGTATTTTAGGTCTAGTACCAGTTTTAGATTTTCGTTTTTTTGGGGGACCATGAAGAAAATAGAGTAAATTCTCTGACCCTGTTTGTGTGTTGGTACCGGTGTTATCGCATTGTTCTGTATGAGGCTTTGTAGTGTATTTGCCACCTGAAGGGGTGGGATCTTGTGTCGTGACAGAGGTGATTTCACCATGCGGTTGTGTCTGGGTATACTGTCAAATTCGATTGCTTACCCTTGCCTTACTATTTCTAGAACCCACTTGTCTGTGGCTGATTTCTCCCATGCCTGTGCAAAAAGTCATAATCTTGCGCCTACTGGGGGAGTGTTGTATATCTTGTAGTAGTGATAGTCATGGTCTGGACTGATGTCTTCGTGTGTATTAGCTGCCTCTGCCTCTAAGTGTCGTTCCTCTTCCTCTAACTCTGGTGTATTGGTAAGAGGGTGTATATTGTGGTCTGTAGTTTGAACCTCTTAAGGATATGTTGCCTCTCCTTCTGTCACGAAAAGAAGGTTGCAATCGAAATCTGTGTCTGGACGGTAGATAGATGTTTCGTGCATTATCTCTGGATAGGGCTTTTCCCTCTTCTTTTCCCTTTAGGTATTTTTCTAGGCCTTCACCGAACAGTAAGTTTTCTTTGAAAGGAATATTTGGAGAGTCGCCTTGGACTCCCCATCTGCATTCCAGAGTTCCATCCATAGCGCTCTCCGTGCTCTGTTGGTTAGTACCGCTGATCTGGAATTGATTTTGAGGGAGTCCACAGCCATGTCTGCCAAGTATTTAGTTGAAAGAATTGCGGTATCTAGTAGGGCTGTTTCTGTGGAATTAGGTGGTAGGGTCTTTATGACCTCCTGTAGCCATGTTAGTTGTGCCTTGTGGCATAGATGGCTGTCGAGGCTGCCCTAGTTCCTAGTCCTGCCAGTTCCGCATTTTTCTTAAGTATGTCTTCTAGTCTTCTATCGATAGTATCTTTGAGCCCTGAGGTGGATTCTGTGGGTAGCACAGTTTTCTTGTTAAGAGATGCTATTTGAGGGCCTATTGATGGTGGGGTGCACCACAGTGCCAGCTTATCTGCTTGTAGTGGGGACATATTGTTCCATGCTGGTTCTGTGGAACCCCATTCCTTTAATACTACCTCTTCAATGGCTTCACAGACTGGGATGTTGTCTGCTAGTTTTGATTGTGGTTGCAGTGAGGGTATAAGCTTAGATGTAGGTGCTGGGGTTGGCATTTCGAACCCCACTGTAGTCATGATGTTTCTGACTAGGGCTGGTATTTGGTCTGGAAAACACCATTTGGCTGTGAGGGTCTGGGGCTCTGGTTCCAGCTCTCCCTCTTCCTCTGAGACCTGTTCAGTGTTGTTTGGGTCTCTGTGAACCTCCATTGGTATTGATCCAGTGGGTCTATTGAGGTTACTGGTTGCCCTCTTTTTTGCTGGTGGAGGGTTTGAGTATTGTCGTGCAGACAGCTCATTGAGCCTGTCTAGCATGGCAGCCAATACTTCTTGCTGCGCTAGCATCAGTTGATTGTTTTGCATCATTATGAAATTGCTGTCTGTGTCATGCTCTGTACTATTGTTTCCCTTGGTGTTGTTATTTTGTAGTCCACTGGGTCCTTCTCCAGGGTCCTCTGTGTTGGGAGGTTGTGGAGAATCTTCCACACAGGTGGCGCAGAGGTGGCCTAGTTGGTGTGGTGGTATTGGTACATTGCAATGTCTGCAGGATTTATTCTTGGCCATAATGATTTGTGGAGAATAGGCACAGATCAGAATATGTACTTTGTAGTAGTGATAAAAACACTGTTTAAGGCATTGCTGTAATATGTACTAGATCTGTCTGTACAGTTTATTTTTTAAAACAAGTCTTGTTGTTATATTGACTTGCACCATAATTTGGGAAAAAGTGACATGTCCCTTTAACTGTGAGGGACTGAGCGGTGTCTCTTTAAAGCATGAGCCATGCCCCTGTAATGGTATGATGTGAAAGGGTTTCCCTTAACTGAAATTGTTTCACGTAGTACCCTGTGTCTAAGGGCTGCTTATGCTGCGGTCGCTGAGCACTCTTTATATACATTGTAGGGCAGTGTATTGTTATCTTAGAGCAATCACAGGGCAAGTGCTCCTATGCTGTAATGTTTTTGTCACAGCAATCCTAGCGACTGTGTGGAGGCGTGAAGGATTCCTTGAGATCTCTGGAGTGGTGAGATCTCATAATTTCCTAATAGAGATGGCAGCCGTGGTCTCGCGATGCCGCTTAGCCAATCAGCATGTGTCTCACTTGTAGCGCGAGATTTTGGCCCGAGGAGAAGGCATGGGGGCGATCGTGCTGAATGTGAACCTCTACGGACCTGGGAGCCATAAAAAAACATTTTGGTGGGCTCCATTTTGGTCCATAGAGGATTAGACTGCTAGCTGATATAAAATGTGTTGCTGGAGTCACATAACCGCAAGGATGCTGCGATTAGATGCAACTTCACTGTGGGATCCATATTCTGGATTAGATCCTTAAGTTAACTTTTTGTAACACCAATATTGGAGTCACTGTATGTGTTTGAGTTTTGTACCTTACCAATGATAGGAGTGTAGCACTCAGGCACCGCTGGTAGGGGTGGCAGGTAGTGCTGGATTACTGCTTGTGGCACAAGTTTAAATTGTGTGGATAAGGGCTCGTTTGTAAGTGGTCTCACTTATATGATGCTATGAGCTGGTTTTGATATGGTGATGGCTCCTGGGACCTCTAGCAGGGGTTTCCAGGTAGCCCACCTAAACATTGTTGTCCTAGTATGCTTTTGGAATTTGTATGAAGCAGTCCTGGGACCGCTAGCAGGGGTTGCCAGGTGCTCTAGTTCTCCTAATTTTCAGAGAATTTCTTTTTTACTTAGGACCGCTAGCAGAGGCTGCCAAGTATGTACAAACAATTTCTGTAGACTGGCTACTCTTACAAATAATCTGATAAACCAACGATAATAAGACGCATTATTCACAAATATGCAATCTCTTTGTCTGGCTGTCTTGTTCTGATATAAGGTTAATATAGAGAATTTATATAATTGTAGTAGTATTCTGAGGCTTACCTTAGCCTGTAGATTCGTGCTTGCAACCTCGTCGGATGCACATCTAGAACTGACCTGAGGTAAGCTGACCCCTGGGAGAAAGGGGACGGACTTGCTTCAAATCTGCATGTGCATCAAGCAACCTATCAGGTGTACACAACCCATGATGTCATGAATGTGGAGTGCCTCAGAGACTATCCCTCATAATGATCCTTATTGACTGGCTCTGGTTCCTAATTTCTCTTTAGTATTCTTCCATGCTATTCCTTATTGGCTGTTTACTGTTGCTGGCTTGTATCCTACCTCTCTAGTTTACTCATTTAAACTAATCCTTGTGGATGACCATGTTGTCACTTCTATTTAGCCCCTGCTTCTACAGGGACTGCTTCTAATTTTTGTGTTTAACAATAGACAAATTGCCTCTTGTCTACCTACCTTTTGTATTTTAGCCAGGAGTGGGGGATTTTATCTTGGGCATTACTACATAGCCCTTATGTGGATGCTGTCACGAAGTTCGGGAACTTTTTTTGGGCATCTGACTGAAAATGAAAATTACGTACCTACCATAATTCTGATCTTTCTGTGTATCTTCATCATTCGTCACCTTTGGGTACTGGTCTGAGGTCATGACCCCACAGGAGCTCTTTTTTTTTTGGATGGGCGGAGTCGACGCACCATCAGAACCGCCCTGAGGACGATGCACTGTGTAGCGCTCGCGGGTTGGCCATTAGGTGTTGTTGACTCCGTCCCCCTGCCAGTTCTGAGTTGCCGTAGAGTAAGAAAGGGTTGGGAGGGAGGGACAAGGAAGTCCAAGGGACAGACAAAGGAAAATATATATAAACTAAAAGGAGAAATAAATGACTGAGAGGACAGAATAAGTTTGAAAAACTAAGGGGATTGGGTAGGGGCCCCAATCTCTAGAGTAGAAAAGAAGGAGGGAGGGAGGGAGGGTTAAGAAATTTAGAGATAAGGATGTGAGGGGGGGAGAAAGGGAACACACCCTGGAACCTTGACCTGTCTCCAGAATGTATAGAGACTGCGAAGGAGTAGCCAAAAAACTAACTGCCAGAATTCAAGGCACAGAATCACTGGCAATAACTCCAAGAAGCAGAATCGGCTATTCTGGAAGAAAAGACAGGATACAGGGATTACCCCCCCCCCAAAAAAAGAAATTTTTGGTGTAAGAAACCTAGTTTCTTAAATTAAATTGAGGTTGTGTCCAAAGGACAAGGAAATTAAAGCAAGGTGATGGCAAGAAGGGAAGAGGGGACAGAAAGAGGGCAACTACGACCCCACCCACAGAGGTGGGCAGAACACTGAAGAAGGATCCCCATCCTGACCACTCTACCCCAGAGAGAATTATCCCCCTATGTGCCCCCAAGTCACCCCACTCCTAGTTAACAGAAAGGAGGGAGATGAGGGAGAGGGCACAGAGAGGAAGGGGGACCCAGAGACTGAGGCCCCAGGGGGATGGAGGGTGGGATTGTGATTAATGGTGAAGATACACAGAAAGATCAGAATTATGATAGGTATGTACTTTTCATATCTTATCTGTGTCAATCTTCATCATTCATCACCTTTGGGTGAGTGCTGAGCCCCCCCAGAGGGGGATTTAACCCTAAGGGACTGAGTCCCTTAGCTCTCAGTGGGTGACACACTAAGAGGAAGAACCTTCATGGGTCTGGAGAGGCCTGAGAGTGGGGAAAGTGAGACGGGAACCCCCCGGAGGGGGTAGGAAGTTGCCCCAACAGAAGCCGTCTCACCCTATGGGAGAAAAGATAGGTTCTCTGGTGAGTGGAGTTAATCACCCTACGCCGGGCCAAGGGTGACAACCGGGAGAGACACAGACATGCCCTCCGCCTAGTGCAGATCGCTTTCCCTGATACCCTGGTAGCTACCTTATTGGTGTCATACGATGCCCTTGCTTGGTACCTTGCTAGCTCCAGACCACGTGCCGAGAGTGCAATGGTTTGTCTGGTTTCCTCCGTATCAGGCATCAAGGCTAGGAGTTGACCTAGCCTGGACCACAGGAACCTATCATAGATAGCATAGTGGGCCTGATGAGCAGATATTGAAAGAAGCAACCATGCCGAGTAAAAGGTCCTCCTACCCCAGAAGTCAAAATCCAAGGAATTTCGATCTGGGGTCCGGTCACGGTGCAGGGCGCGAAGCCCGTCGGGAGTATCCAATTGCTCCAATCCTGAGCTAGGATGAGGCAGGTTACCTGGAGACTCTGGGGGGGCACAATACCTGTGGTGGAGATCCCTGGGGCTGGGACTCTGGAAAAGGGTCTCTGCCAGAAGCGCATCGATGCCTCCCTAAAGGGAGCAAGCCAGGGGGGTACTACAAGAGTGTCCGCACTGAAATCACCCAAAAAGGCCTCCACCGAATGCTCCGGGGTGACATGCAGGTCCTCCAACATCCTCAAGAGAAAACGCTGATACTCAGTGAGATCAGCAGCTGGGGAGATGTGGACAGACGGTTCCTCACCTCCTCATGAGGAGGATGAGGAGTCAGAGGACCTCAGAGGTTCAGAGGTTGGCTGCTCAGGGGGAGGTTGAAAAACCTATCTGTCCATGGCCCTAACATAAGAGGGAAATTGAGCAGCCACAGCTCTGAACTGCTCCCAAGAGAGAGGACCGCTAGGACCAAGGATACCTGGGAGAGCAGGAGAATGTAGCAGAGGAGAGAGGGCAGAGCCGACAACAGAAATCGGCTGTCCTCTGCTTGGGCTAGACAGCACACCTGGAGCCACAAGAGAAGAGGTAGCTCTGGAAAACTCCACAGCCAACAGCTGGTCAGTCATACTGGAACTGCCTAGGCTGCGCCCTGAAGAATCCCCCCTATGAGCTGACAGGGGCCGTGAAAGTCCAGAAGGACAGTCCCCTACCTCAAAAGAATGGGGCCCTCTTGAATGAAACCGAAAGGGAAGGGTGAGGGTTCGCGTTACGACTTCTCCCAGAGCCCGGGTGGGCTGCAGAAAAAGGTCGCCGCATGAAGCCCATACCTCTTGACCCCTCAGAATCCGAAAGTGCCCTCCTCCTCGAGAGAGCCAGGCTAGGCAGCTGGCAATCCTGGTCAGTCCCCGAAGGGGCTATCCAGGGAGTAGCACCCTCCCTCCTGTGGGTGCTCTGATCGGCCCCAAAGTTGGGCGATCCAGGCACACCACTTGAGGGGGTACCACCACTGAGGGATCAGAAAACCCTCTGAGTCCAGACTGCAGAGCAAAGGTGGCCTGCACCACTGCCTACTGGTCAGCACCCCTGACCCTGGTCCTGGGAGCTACGGTCCGCTCTTCAGAGGGGGGCTGGTTCCGGCCTGTCGAGGACACTACCAGGGTGTCCACATGAGCAGCCAACTCCAAAGAGTCAGACTGCCTATTTGACTCAGAGTCCAATTCCTCCTCCAAATAGGTGGAGATCGAAGTTCTGTGCCAAACAGTGCATGGACACCGGCTGCCATCCCGACTGAAAAGGGCACCAGATCCAGAGACTGCTCCAGAGTCAGTGTCGATGTCCCCAGCTGCACCATGAATGGTGTGGGAAGAAGACATGGCTCCAATGACAGAAGTAGCCTCAGAACTGGAGCCTGTTACGACGCAGTCCCGACCCACGGCGCCACAAGCGGTGCCAAGGCCAGAGACAGCGCTGATGATGTCTCCGACCATGCTCTCGGTGCTGCAAATGGTGCCAAGGTTGGAAACCCCCATGGTGCCATCCCAACCCACGGCACTGTGAGCAGCACCAAGGCCAGAGACAGCGCCAATGTTGGCCCTGACCATGCTCTTGGCACTGAGATCCGAAACCCCCATGGTGCCGTGTCCTTGCTCGGAGCCTCAAGTGGCTCCAGATCTGGACACAGCACTGTGCTCAACCACGGCACCGCGGACAGCGCCAGGGTGAGAGACAGTCAAGGATGGCACCATAGAGCTTCCCACAGCACCGTGACCACCCTAGGTGCCACAAACGGAACCAATGACAGCAATGGCGCTGAGCTATGGACCAGCACTGATGACGGTGCCATCAGGGCCCACGGCACCACGAACAGCGCTGAGGCCCAAGACAGCGCCGACAGATGGCGTCGAGGATGGCGCCAACCCGGGCCTTCCGAACCGAGGGTACAACACTGGGGGAGCCTCCACCCCCGAAGGGGCGATTGCCAAGGCATTGCCTCCTGCCCATCCCCCGGGGGGACAGACTGCACCACGGAAGGGGCTTCAGCTACGGCTAAGCTACAAGAAGCAGTAGCCCCCTCCTCCTCCTCCTCAATCTGTATAGAACCGGGAGAGGACCCAGAGGAAAGGCCGAGAGAACATGGCTTAGGCCGAGTGCGTGCCCATCCCTTAAAAGTAGGCGGAGCTTGTCCAACTTTCCACACGCATCGTTCGATGACACAACGGTCCATGGAGAAGCAGGCATCGCACGAATCCATGTCGTGTTTACGGGCCAAGACACACGAGGTAATGGTCATGTTGGTTGGTGACGGAACACTTACAGCCACATGGGCATCGACGCATTGGGGGGGCCATCCCGTTTTCATTGATTTCTTGCCCCCTGACTGAGACATGACCTACGGAGAAAACAACATCAAACAAGACCCGACGTCACAAAATAAAAAAGGGAACAGTCTTACTTTAACCTCAGGCGACGTTGAGTGGAGTGAAACTGAACCGGCAGGAAGAATTAGAGAATGGAGTCAACGGACTCGTCACGGGGCTGAAGGCTTCACGAAATACAACATGCCTGTCACACAGCAGAGCTTCCACGAGGTGACCTCAATGGCGGGAGACGAAGAAATGGTGGGAGAGCGGAGTCGACAACACCTAACGGCCAACCCGCGAGTGCCACGCAGTGCATCGGCCTCGAGGGCAGCGCGGATGGTGCGTCGACTCCGCCCATCAAAAAAAAAAAGAGTTCCCGCAGGGTCATGACCTCTGGCCAGTACCCAAAGGTGATGAATGGTGAAGAGTGACACAGATAAGATCCCTTATTACCCAGAAGCAGGGGATGTAGTTGGAACATTTTTCTCTGGTTCTTCATATTCCCTCCCTAATCAGTCATAGGCATCAGTGCTAACCAAGTATCTTCATTCATTTTAAGTAAAGGCTTCACCATGCAGGGAAGTTATTGGCTCTCCTACCTGATCCTTCTCTCACTTGTTCCTTGTGGACTATATCAGTTTCCTCAGTCATCGCCGTGCGGGAAATATGACACATCTCTGGACTGTCATGAGCGCAGTAACTCCTCCAACAAATATCTATGTGCCTTCAAGCTCCCCCACCTGTAGCTTTATACACAGCTTATTCTTGGTGATGGGACTTGCGCCATATTGCCCATACAGGGCACGCCTCCCACTTCCTTCAGCATTCAGTCTTCCTTACACTTTGCAATTAGGCTTTTAGTTTTTGCAGTTCTAGGCCAGCACAGTTCTAGATGTGGGGCCTTGCCTACCCTATTAGACAATCCCTGTAGACGTGCAAGGGCAAGAGAATACAAATTATCTGTTGGTACTTTAAGAAAGCTTCTGCTTCTCCTATTGCTGTGCTCAGGTAATGTTTAGCTCAACCCTGGTCCCCTAGAAGCTCTCACATCTCCATCCAACCTACCAAGTCTCAAAGGAATGAGCTTTATGCATGTTAATGTATGTAGCCTATTAAAAAAGATTGCCTTGATCCAGGCCTGTATTAACCATGCTACACCGGATGTTCTGGTGGTCTCTGAATCTTGGCTTAGACCAGGCATCCCTGATAGGGAAGTTAACATCCTCAACTACTTACTGTTTAGAGCGGACAAGCAGGCCAGAAATGGAGGGGTGACCATTTATGTCAAGGACAAATTCACTGTATCAATTCTTGACTCGACCTCTGTCCCAAATAAATCTGAATGTCCGTCTTTCAAGACTGAGATCTTTTCCTCTGTTGCACTTCGTGTGGTAGGATGCTATAGGCCCCCATCTGCTGGTCTACAGCTTCTGATGCATTTAAGTACTATTCTGGGGCCCGGTTCCCTTGAATCAATCATTTTAGGGGACCTTAATTTTGATTGGCTTTCCAAGGCCTCATCACCACTTAGATCACTCTGTGACTCCCTTGGGTTGTTACAACTTGTTGTCGAACCGACGTGCCTTAACAAAAAGAACCCCAGTAATGGTACTCTGATGGATATTATCTTAGTAAGTAAACCCCACTTATTGTCTTATGCTGGTACTTTTTTCTCTGATGTCAGCGATCACTGTTTCATCACCTGTGTAAGATCAGTTCTTAAGCCATTACCTGCATCTAAATTTTCCATTGAGGTCCAGACGCAATTTTGATCCACTTGCCTACACTGCTGAGTTAAGAAACTCCCTGCGTTGGCAGGATTTCTACCTAGCAAACACTGTGAATATAGCATATGACATCTTCTATGAAATAGTGTCAGGGGCACTAAATAAGCATGCACCTTTCGTAAAAGTCCATGTGAGGAATAAAACCTATTGATGGTTTTCTTCGGAACTTAAGGCCGCAATGATGGAGAGGGACATGTTTTGGAAAAAAGCGTGCAAAACTAAGACCCCAGCAGATTGGTGCCTGTTTAGGAAGGCAAGGTACATATGCACTAAGTTAGTTAGAGAGGCAAAGGTCTTATTCTATCGTTCTGAATTTGACTCTGCCTCCAAGAAGTCCTCTAAATTTTGGAAAACAATCAAGGACTGGAAACTCCCTTCCGCCTAAGTTTAATTCTGGTAGTGCCACTATCTCTGACAGAACTGAGATCCTGGATTCCTTTAACAACCACTTTGCCACTGCAGGTTTAGCGTTTGACAGCTCCCCTGTGTGTTCTGTACGCTCCCAGCTTGGCATACAAAATCATGAAACACTTGTCTCTAACTCGGCTTTCTCACTCCAGCCTGCATCCCTGAAAGAGGTCAAAGACCTTCTGTTATAGCTTGATGTCAAGAAAAGTGCTGGAGCTGACTTCCTAGACCCCTATTTCCTAAAGACTGGTTACCATGTTTTAGCTGTGCCAATTACACATCTATTCAACCTATCTCTGTCTCAGGGGGTCCTCCCACCTATATGGAAAACAGCCCATGTTATCCCCCTGTTTAAATCTGGGGATTCCTGTGACCTTAACAATTACAGGCCGATTCCCTTCTCCCTATATTGTCTAAATTACTGGTTAAACTTGTGAGCACCCAACTTAGGACTTACCTAGAAACTATGAATCTACTAAATCCATTGCAATCTAATTTCAGAGCCCAACATAGCACCATCTCGGCTCTCGCTAAAGTGACCAATGACTGGCAGTGCGACTTGGATAATAGAAACCTTTTCTGTGCTGTTTTTGGACCTAAGCAAGGCCTTTGATACTGTCGACCACAGCCTGCTTCTCTCCTCCCTGCGGAGTATAGGCTTGGACCTACTATCCTTGAGATGGTTTGCTGACTACTTTACAGGCCGGCTACAGCAGGTTAAGGCAGACGGTGAACTTTCACCACTTAAACCTCTCCGACGAGGTGTGCCTCAGGGATCCATCCTAGGTCCCCTGCTGTTTTCAATTTACATTGATAACATTGATGACAGCATAAAAAAAGGCTAATATTCATCTGTTTGCAGACGACACGGTACTCTACCTAAGCCGCCTGACGCCTGAAGCTACCTGTGGTGACCTTCAAGCTGAATTTAATCTGTTGCAGCTTCAGCTTCTAAACAAAAAGCTACTACTAAATGCCAAAAAAATGAAAGCAATGCTTTTTCCTCCCTTTATTCATGCTGTGTACTCGGCTAGTGCTGGATCAATCCCACAGATTACCGCAATCTTAGGTGAAAATTTGGAATTTGTTACAAAATTCAAGTTCTTAGGAATGTGGATTGACCATAGACTTTCCTTTACAGATCACATCGAGGATCTGTCAAAAAAACTTAGGCAGAGGCTTGGTCTTTTCTTTAGGATTAATCATCTTCTTACTAAAGATGCTAAATTGTGATTGGTCCAAACAATCTTTCTTTCCCTAGTAGATTATGCAGACTTCCTATACAGTCGGGGCCCTGCCACTTCTCTTGCAAAACTGGATATGCTCTATCATAGAGCTCTAAGGTTTATAACTGGTCTTCCTCTTTCCACACATCACTGTTCCCTGTATGCAGCCATGGAGTGGTCTTCCATCCAGTACCGGCGGCACAGAAATGCTGTATTCTGCACCTTCAGAGCAGTCACCAAAAAACTGCCCCAATATATTTCTGACTGTCTTCCATTAAGCGTGTTAGGAAATTACACATTGAGAAGTTTCTCCTTTATTTCCCTGAAACTACCCAAGGTTAAATCACACTTTGGTAGAGTATCCATAAGCTTTGTGCTGCCATCTTTGTGGAATAAACCACAAAAAACGTTGAAACTGAGCATTCCTGTCAACCTGGCTGTCTTCAAGACACTATATGTTCGTTCCTTTAAGGAATTTTATAATTGCTTCCCCCATCCCTAGTCAGCCTCTACTGTTGCAGTGCTCACACTGATCCTGCCTGGCTCTTCACATCCTTACATGGTCGCTTGGTTCCCATCCCCCCTTCTTTTCACCTATACCTGTTATGCTTCCATTACTTGACTACTGTCCTAGACTCCTTCATTATCAACTCTTATCACCACATTGTAATTCTTCTTTCTCCTGTTATGTGGAAGGAGTTCTTCTTCTCCGTTGGTTGAGACTTGTCTCCCTTGCCTCGATGCCTTCTTTATTCCCCTTACTCATCTTGTTGTTCTTCATTCTTACCCCCAAACCATTCATTCCCCCTCCCCCTACCTTCTCTGTAGTCCCTCTAGTATCCTCCACCCTGTCCTGAATCTCCCGTGACTTGCTGGTTTGCCCTGTCCGATGTGTGTGTATATATTGTCTGCTATCCACTGAAATTAATTAACCTTGTACTTATGTTAATTCTACTCAAGTATTGTTGTGTATATACTGCCTGCATCATATGAAAGCTCTGAACTGCTTGTATGTTTAACTGTGCCATTGTTTCTGCTAGTTACCTTGGATCCTGTAATTATTGTAAAATTGCAGTTACGTAAGAACTTACCGTAACAGTAGATCTTTGAGAAAGGTTCCTGCAGTAGGTCTTCACATATAGGACTGCGCCCCCTGGCGTCAGATCTGAATGGCAAACTTGTAGATAGCAATCATCAGTGGGTTCCGCCCCCGACGTCAGGCATCATGACGTCAGCCCAGCTATAAAAGAGGCAGTCCTGCGCCCGCTCTCCAGTTCTTTTCCACCGGAGACCTAAAGAAAGGTAAATAAAAGCTAGGAGTAAAGAAACTCCTAGGACCCCGCTTCCTCTCTAGATCCAAGGGCTAGGTAAGATAGAAAATAAAGGAAAAAACATCCAGGAACTGGGGGATGGTGGGTGGGAAACTAGACCTACTGCAGGAACCTCTCTCGAAGATCTACTGTTACGGTAAGTTCTTACATAACTGCAATAGCTTACTTTGAGAGGGTTCCTGCAGTAGGTCTTCACATATAAGACTGAATACCAAGTAGTTCCCAAAATGACTCATGCAGAGGTGCATCCGGGAGGAGGAGAAGTCACCATAGGAAATCATGACATGAGGCCTTGTAGAACTGCAAGACCAAACCCTGTTCTGCGCCTAGAGGCAATGTCCAGACTGTAATGTTTGGTGAAAGTGTGAACAGACACTGCGCAAATCTCTGCAGTGGACACATTCCTAAAGAAGGCAGTAGAGGTAGCCACGCTGTGGGTGGATTGGCCTTTGACTGCCCCCGGAAGGGACTTCCCATATTTTGTGTAAGAAAAATGGATGCAGTTGGCTAACCATGTAGAGATGGTTTGTTTGGAAATAGCCTTGCCCTGGCACTGGGGAGCAAAGGCTACAAAGAGTTGGTTAGATTTATGAACCTCTGTATTTCAGTTTGTGTAGTACCTTGGAATCCGGTGCACATCCAGGGTGTGCAGAAGATATTCCCCCCTGTTGGAATGCTCGTGATAGTATACTGGTAATTCCACACTCTGATTCAGAGTGGTTTCTGATACCACTTTGGGGAGAAAGGAACGGTTAGTCTGAAGGACTACTCTGTCTCTATGAAAAATTAAATAGGGTTCTTTACAAACAAAAGCCTGAAGCTCAGAGACCCTTCTGGAGGAAGTGACTGCGACTAAAAATAAAGTCTTCCAGGAAAGGAAGCGTAAGTCGCAAGTAGAAGCTGGTTCAAATGGGGGTAAAGTCAGCTTCTCGAGCATGAAATTCAGGTCCTGGGGGGACAGGGATTCCAGATAGGAGGTTTCAAGTGAAGGATGCCTTTCTGAAAGATATTGGCAACCTCCAACTGAGCCAAGGTTTTGCCCACCCCTGGAGGTGGTAGGCTGACACTGCAGAGAGATGGACCTTAATGGAGGAGTAGCTAAGGCCCGTCTCAGATAAATGTGCGAGGTACTCTAACACCTGGGCCGTCAAACATGAAAAGGGATCCCAGCTCCTTGCTAGGGCCCAGATCGAAAATATTTTCTACTTCATGGTGTAAGTGGATCTAGTAGAGGGTTTTCTGGCCTCTTCTAAGATATGCGCAACCTACGAGGAGACACCATAGCAGGAAACCACTATGTTCACAGGTGCCACGCATGAAGCTGGAGAGAATGAAGGCTCGGGTGCACCAGGGTGCCCTGCTCGTGTGTCAGAAGGTCGTGGGAAAATGGCAGAGGGACCAGAGGTTCCAGTGCCAGTTGCTACAAAAGAGGATACCAAATCTGGCGTGGCCAGAGAGGAGCGATAAGAATCATATGAGCGCCCTCCTGCTGAAGTTTCACCAGAACCTCTGAATGAGAGGAAAGGGAGGAAATGCATAGAGACGGCTCCATGTCCAAGAGAGAGAGACAGTGCATCTCGCCAAAAAGCACCATACCCGGGAATGAGTGAGCAAAAATTGGGCAGTTTTGCGTTGAATGGGGAGGCGAACAAATCTAAGTCTGGACAACCCCATCAAAGAAAGTGTTCTTCGACCACCCCTGACTTTAGCTCCCACTCATGGGCCCTGGCCATTGATCGACTGAGACTGTCCGCCAGGATGTTGCTTATGCCTGGTACGTGGACTGCTGTCAAGTAAAGGCTGTGCTGGATCGCCCAGTACCAGACCCTCATAGCTTCTCTGCAGAGAGGGTATGACCAGGTTCCTCTCTGTTTGTTGTTGTACCAGAATGTGGACATGTTGTCCATCTGGACCAGAAGTGATCCTGGTACCAGGAAGGACTGGAATGCCTGGAGAGCATAAAGAATCGCCCTGGTCTCCAAAAAATTTAAGTGGAGCAAAGCTCCTGATCGGACCAAGACCCCTGCATCTTGTGTACCCCCAAGATGGGCTCCCCAGCCCAAGTCTGAGGTGTCTGTGGTAAGGATTTGGGTTGAGACAGGGGAATGAAAAAGAGTTCCCCTCGACAGGTTGGAGAGATCCTGCCACCAGCGAAGATCTCTCTGAAGGCTGCTGGAGATCATGACTTTTTGGTTCATGTCATCCGTCCTCTGATCCAATTGGACTAGGAAAGACCATTGGGTGACCCTCATGTGAAGTCTGGCCAGGGTACTGTGGAAATGGCCGCTGCCATCAGTCCCAAAAGACGGACCACAGCATGTGCTGGGATCCATCGAGCCCGGGCCACAAGAGTAACCTGAGCAGCCAAAGTCTTGGCTCGATCCGATGGCAGAAAAGCCTTGCTCTGAACTGTATCTAGTATGGCTTCAATAAATTGGAGTCATTGAGATGGTACTAGCTGGGACTTGGGGAAGTTGACCGTGATCCCCAGAAGGGAGAACAAGTTCAGAGTGAAAGAGAGGGACTCTTTCAGGCTGGTAGTAGAGGGTGCTGCGAGGAGCCAGTCATCCAGGTACGGGAAGACATAAATGCCCTGGAGGAGTAAGAATGCCGCCACCACCGCTAGACACTTCATGAACACCCGGGGGGCCAAGAAAAGACAAAAAGGGAGCGCCCGAAACTGGAAGTGATCCTCCATAAATGCAAAATGGAGGAAGCGGCAGTGGGCCAGGAGGATAGGGATGTGCAAGTAGGCATCCTGCATACCCAGGAAGCACAGCCAGGAGTTGGGATGGAGCAGGGGTAGAAGCCCCTGAAGAGTCAACATATGAAACGTCTTGTACTCGTCGAAGATGTTTAGTGTGCTGAGGTCCAGGATCGGTCTCAGGTCACTCGTTTTCTTTGGGACTAGGAAGAAGTGGGAGTAAAATCCCCTTCCTATCTGGTTTTGGGGGACGGGTTCTATGGCCTCCTTTAGAAGAAGTGCCTGAATCTCTTGCAAGACGAGGGGAACCTGATCCCGTGGATAGAAAGACCGTCCCGGAGGTATAGGGGCTAGAATCTCGAGGAACTCGATTGAGTGACCCCACTGGATGAGCCAAAGCACCCAAGACTCTGCGGTGACAAGTCTCCAACCTTCCAGGTGGAGGCCGAACCTCCCTCCGGCCGGTTCTTCCTGAAGTAAGGAAGGGAGTGGAAAGAGGGGAAAGGAGTCAGGACGCCAAGGGGAGGGGAGCTTTAGCCCCCGAGGCTAGTTTGGAGAACTTAGCCTGTGGGGTTTGGGTGTCTGAGCCAGTGACACGTCTTTTTCTCTGACGCTTTGCTTGGTTCTTGTTCCACCTTCTTTGGCGGCGAAAGGGCTGCTTTTTATGACCCGTCTTGTACATACAGCGTACATCTCTTAAAGAGCGTCCACTCTTTTACAGTCCTGTTATGATATCTTTGGCATCACCTCCAAAGAGGATGGAACCCCTAAAAGGGGTGTCCAAGACAGAAGACAGTACATCCTGTTCCAAACTGGCTATCCGAAGCCAGGAGAGCCTGCAGAGACAGATCCCCATGGCTACCGCTCTAGCCACTGAATCCACCCAGTCGTACGTCGCTCAGAGCACATGACAACATGAGGACTTTCCCATCCTGACCTTGTCCAGGAGCCTCTTCCTCAGGTTTTCATCCTGACCCTCAAGTAGATCCCTTTCCAGCTTTGACAGAGTAGCTTTTTGGAAAGCAACCATGTGCGAGACATAGTTGAGAGATCTAATGCCATAGGAGGAAAAAGAATAGATTTTTCACCAGAACTGGTCTAACTGATGAGAGTCCTTGTCTGGCGGTGAGGAACTCAGGTGTTTTGGCTGGGCTGACCAGTCATGAGCAGCAGTAATTACCATGGAGTCAGCCTTAGGATGGGAGTTAAGGTGCTGAATCCCTTCCGGGGGATAATAGGTCCGGTCTGCCTTCCTGAAGACCGCTGGTATGGAGGATGGTTGTTGCCATATTGTGGTCACCAAGTCCTCATGGGGTCCCATCCATGGGGGGATGGGGATTGGATCAGATGTGGCAAGATCCAGGTGCTCCACTAGCCTTTTTCATTGCGGATCCACCTCTTTTGTGGGCCAGCTTCCGACTGCCTGTATGGAGCGCAAGAGGTCTCCAAAGGATGGGTCCTCTGGAGGAGATTTGGGTGACTCCTTGGGAGGAACCTCAACTGGAGATCTGGGGTCCGAACCTTTGGAGTCAGATTCCGTATCAGAGGGCTCGGAGCCTCTGGAAAAGGAGGGTTCTATACCAGCGGTACCCACAGCAAGAGAACCCGAGGCTCTGCCCAAAGGAGGCAGTGGAGGGGGGGCCCTAGGCTGGGGAGGTTCCCCCACAGGCTGCCTAAGCTCCAACAGCAGCTGGGATTTGGCCTCCTGCTACCATTGGAGGGCCGTCTCCGGCAGTGGCAGAGGAGGAGGAGGCTGGAAGGTAGGATAGCCTGGGTATTGAGGTCAAGAAGGGTAGTGATAACCTGTTTGTGGATAGTAAGAGTACCCAGGGTATTCTGGCATCGGGTATCCCGGTGTTGGGTATCCCAGCATTGGAGGCACATGGCCTGGTGTCGGATACTGTGGAGTTGACGGCGGGCCACCCAGAGGTGGGACAATGGGGTCTAAGCCCGGAAACCCACCCAGAAGATCTGGTCCTGCTGGGGGAAGTGCCATGGTGCCTCAGGGAGGAGCAGGATCCAGGAGGGCCCGCGAAGGTCCCGAGGGAGGAAGCTCCATGAGAAGATCCCTAGCCGATGGCGGACTAACGGCTGGGGACGGCGGTAGGCCTGGTGAGGGGGAGAGGTCCGGAAGGTCCAAAGGCGATCTCGCTGGCAGGAAAATCAGCAGATCAGGTGGTGAGTCCCTGGGATGTAAGACCCTAGAGGACGAAGGGTCACTCTGCCCCTCACTCTGTCTGGTGTCGGGGGCCAAACGGGAGCCCGATGGGAGAGGGGAAAGATCTGGGCGGGCAACAGAGGAGCCGATGTCCGACTGATCGGACTGTGCCAGGCTAGTAGAAGTTCAGAGACAGCCACTAGTCTGATCGGCAGGAGCCATGTGCCCTTCAACGGGGTCGAGGGGTGTCTTAGCGGCTAGGCAGGGCGACTTGACATATACCTCCAGAGAGGCTACCCCTGGCTGCCCGCTCACCTTGGTAGGAGGGGGGGAAAAGGTGCCCGGCCTAAAGTAGTAGACAGGGCACTGGCTGAAGTACTCACAGTTTTGCAGGGCCTTCCCAGTGGCGAAAGACTCCATACCCGGCGCTTCTCCTTGCTTTTCTTCTTTTTTGGGCCCAGCGATGACAACCTATCCCGCAGTTCCTGGAGCTCCTTTTCCATCGATGCCAGTTGTCAGGTCAGGAGATAGGCCTCAAGGATCCGCTTATGCCTGGTTCGGGTCACCTGGTTGAAAGCCTGGCAGATGAAGCACTCCTGGGTGATGTGCTTGGAACCAAGGCAGAGGAGGCAGTTGGAATGGTCGTCCCCATGCGGGATTTGAGTGCCACACTTCGAGCACTTCTTCTTCTGTGTAGAAGACATCGAATATGAGCAAAACAATTTGAGAAAAAAATAGTTAAGAGGTGAAGAAAACTTAGACAAAATGGCAGACGTTGATCGCTGTTCTATCGCGTGCTGAACATACTGAGGCGACGGCGGGAAAGAACTGGAGAGCGGAAGCGGGACCGTCTCTTTTATAGCCAGGCTGACATCATGACGCCCGACGTTGGGGGTGGTCCCCGCTGATGACTGCTATCTACAAGTTTACCGTTCTAACCTGATGTCAGGGGGCGCAGTCCTATATGTGAAGACCTACTGCAGGAACCCTCTTGAAGTAAGAGCTCTTGTTTCATTTTATATAAATGTATTGTACTCTGACCTTGTTCTACACAGGTCCATCTTGAAAATGAGCTTTGCTCAATGGTGTTCACCTGGATAAATAAAGATTTTGATTGCTTGATTGATTGAACTCTGCTTGTATGAACTCCAGTATTTGAACTGGTTCTGTCTGGAGCTTTTGGGTGTTTATGAGAAACCCCAGGTCCTCCAGGGTACTCTGGGCAAGGAGAATAGAGGCTTTGGCCTGCTGGTATGATTTTCCTGTGACCAGACAGTTGTATAGGTAAGGGAAAAACCAGTACTCCTTGTCTCCTGAGGTGTGCTGCCACCACAGCTAAGCATTTTATAAACACCCTAGGAGCTGAGGACAGTCCAAAGGGGAGGTTTGCAGACTGGTAGTGACCAGTTCCTAACCTGAATCTTAAATACTTCCTGTGGCTTGGCCTGATCGGAATATGGAAATTGGCATCTTTCAGGTCCAGAGACCCTAGCCAGTACCCTTGCTGAAGGGATGGGATCACTGCAACCAGGGATACCATCTTGAACTTTTCCTTTTTCTAGTGATTGTTCAGCTATCTGAGATCCAAAATGGGTCACCACTCCCTATTTTACTTGTGGGTGAGGAAGTATCTTGAGTAAAGGCCGTTTCCCCACTGGGATGGGGGGGGGCGAGATGTTTTCTGCTGCTTTTGCCTGCAGCAATGTTTTTACTTCTAACTCCAGCAGGATATTTTCTGTTGGAGTGGAACGTGCACAGCTTTTGCAAACCTGCAGCCCAGAAAACCTTTTGAACTGCAGGGTGAGCCCCTGGCTCACTACTTTCAGGACCCATTTCTTTGTGGTGATGTTCTTCCATTCCTGAAAAGAGTGAGCCAACCTTCACCCCACTGTCAATGGATGGGTGACCTGGACTGACTCATCAGGAGTTCTGCCTAGGCTGACCCTTGGGTGCTGAAGTTGGGTCAGCACATCTGGAGCCTCTCCTGCCCCTGTCTCTGAAGAAACCTCTCAGCTGAGAGAAGTTGTAAAGCAAGAAACCACAGAAAAATTAACCAATACCCCTACCTCCCCTTCCATGAGGCCTATAGGAAGTGGAGGCCTTTTCCTTCCCAGTGCTGCTTTTATAGGTGGCTTTATACTCCTCCGCCTTTTACATGTATGCCTCTGTCTTATCACTAAATAGGGAGTTTTCTTCACAGGGAAAATCCATGGCTTTTGCTTGGGCGTCCTGAGACAGGTTTGTAGTGCTGAGCCAGGCAAACCTTCTTAAGTATATTGCATGGGCCATGACCCTGAAGACAGTGGCACTGGTATCCACTGACATATGAAACCGGTACTTAGTAGCATCCAGTGCTGATATTGCAGTACTGGCTAAATCCTGTGCCAAATCCCCAGAAGCCTTTTCACTCATGGCCAGAATGGAACTCCAAAGAGCTTTCTGGTACTGGGCAGTATAAGCTATATAGGCCACCTGCCTTAGCATCAGGGAAGCAGAAGTATAAACTTTCTTCCCCATACCATCCAGCTTTCTGGAATCTTTGCCTAGGGGCTGGGTATAGAGGGGAACCTTTGCCTTATTACAGGCTGCAGCCTGTATTACCCCTTCATGGTCAGGATGGGAACAGAGGTACTCAGCATCTTGTTTATTGAGCTGGTACTTCTTTTCAATCCTTTTGTCAATGCCAGTGGAGGAGGTGGAAGTCTGTAACAACCTACAGGTAAAATTCGTAAGGGATTTATGCACCAGAAGAAAAAATTACTTACCCTAGTAATATTATTTCTTTCAAGGGATCCCTCACCATGCTTAACAAATGCAGTTAGCCTGACTGGATTAGCTGCCCCAGAGAGAGTAGAATGTATGCAAATGATGGAACTTGGAACGGTTTTCAAACCTCCTTCTCGTGCTGGCACTGTGTTCCAATGGTTAACATCAGATTTATTTTGAAGGCCTGTTGGGCAATAGCTATGAACCTAATAGCCTATCCGTTACTATACCTAGAAAGATATTTACCAAATAAAACACAAAAAGATTGACCTCCCAGGCCAGACTTTGTCATAGTAAAGCAAAAACTATAGCAAAAAACTGATTGTGGATGAACAACAAGTAATGCTCAAGCAAGTGAGAACCAAACAAACTCTGATTCTTGTAGAACCTTTTCTAGGTTCTGGAAGGGGAGGCAGGTTGGGAGATTTAAGCATAGCGAGGGATCTCTTGGAAGAAACAATATTACTTTCGTAAGTAGTATTTTTCTTCAAACCCCAGGAATCCCTCACTATGCTTAACTCCTTCCGTCCCGTAGCCGCCATATGGCGTCAGAACCATCCACTGCTGAACCTGACACAAAATGACCACCAGGAGAGAATGAGTTAACTAATTCAGACTACAAAGCAGTACCTTGGGAGGCTGGGTACAGTACCTACTTAAGGAAAATCCTGGACCCCATGCAAGGGCAGTTCCTCAGGCAATTAGTGTTGGAACTCACTCATGAGGGGGCATTTCTGGACTTAGTACAGTCAAAACGGGGACAGTGTGACTGATGTCAGAGTTGGGGATCACCTGGGAAACAGTGACCGCCATACAGTGTGGTTTGAGGTAAGAACTGGGTCAAAATCGAATCACACAAGGGCGAGGGTCCTGGACTTCAGGAGAGCAGATTTTAAGAAAATGGGAGAATGCCTGAGGGAAGTCCTGGCGGGGATAGGAAAACTGAGGGGAGTCGAGGAAAGATGAGCAAAAATAAAAGAAGGAATTAGGCAAGCTACAAACCTCTGTGTAAGGCAGGTGAGCAAGGTCGAGAGGAAAAAGAGACCACTATAGTTCTCTAAGGAAGTAGCAGAAAAGGTAAGAGCAAAAGAAAAGGGCATTTAGAACATAAAAAAAACACAGACGGAGGGTATAGGGACACTTATCAAGAGAAACAAAGGGAGGCAGGGAAGGACTTAGAAGTGCAGAGTCACAGGCACAGGCAGAGAAAAGGATTGCCAAGTTAGTGACAAAGGGAGATAACACATTTTTTAGATACATAAGTAAAAAAAGAAGGATGGGGGTAGTAAGACAGAAAGGTGAAGGAGGGTGCAGTGCAGAAGAGGAAGACAAAAAAGCACATTTATTAAACAACTATTTCTGTTCAGTATTTACAGAGGAGGGGGAAGGAAATGGGCCAAGGGTAAAGGGCAAGGGTATAAAGGGATGAGAAGCAGACACATAACCATTTACAGAAGAAAGCGTGCCTAGGGAACTATCAAAGCTAAAAATAGACAAAGCAATGGGGCCAGATGGGGTGCACCCCAGGACACTGAGGGAACTGAAAGAGGAGCTAGTTGCACCTCTGACAGCCCTTTTCAACATGTCATTAAAAACAGGGGAGGTGGGGGGCATGGCCAGCTACCAGCGTGACTAAGATGTGCTTTTTCGGACCTCCGTAGAGCAAATTATTTAACTACAGATTTAATAGTTAAACTGAACTTTTTTTCCTGGCAGAAAGATCATAAAGTATGCAGAGCTACTTATGGGATTTGTGGTTTAAATCCTGAAAAGTAAAAGTATGGGCAACCTGGAACAACAGACTGCTGAGGGAGGTGGTAAAAAATGACAACAGACTGCAGCTGCGGGGAGCAGCAGGAAAGGAAGCCCAGTACCAGACCTGACCATAACAGATCCAACCCTGCATGATGTCCTTCAGGCGATCAGGGCCATGGATGGTAAAATAACAGCTCTCGATCAAAAGGTGGTGGACATACAAGCAAAGCTGCTTACATGTGGGCAGCAAGCAACGCAAGTGGTTTCAGAAGCTAAAGCAGTGGGTGTAACTGGAAAGTCACTGGCGGCAGCCACAGAGTTAATTAAAGAAAATCGGGTCCTGCGGTACTGGCTGGAGAACATCGAAAATCAGATCCGATTGAACAACGTTAGGGTTGTGGCGCTACCTGAGTCCCTTGAAAGAGCCGATTTTCAGTCCTTCATGCAGAAATGACTAACTTGACCAGTGCAATGTCTCCCCTCCAGTAGAGATTTCAAAGGCCCACCAGATTACACCAAGAAGAGCAGTATCAAGGTTGGAGGGTCCCAGGACTCTCCTGGTCCAATTCCTACACCCTGCGAATCGCAACCGGATCCTTGAAGCTGCTCGGCGGAGGGGCCCTGTGATGCTTGAAGAAGGAGTAAAGGTTTCCTTGCTCTCTGATTTAAGCTTTGCCACAGGAGCCAGGTGCAAAGCATTCAACAAGACCTGATTGATCCTTAGGGAGTTGGGAGTATCCCACTCTCTACAATTTCTTGCAAAGTTCAAGCTAACCGATTCCAAGAAAGTTTACATTTTTAGTGACCTGGCCGAAGCGGGAACTTTGCTGACAAAAATGAGGAAGAACTTTGCTCCACAATCGGATGGGTCAGACGCTGAAGAAGACTGAACATATTTAAAATAATAGATGGTGAATCAAGTAATGGGTAGGGAGGAAGGGAGGAGATGGCCAGAGGTGCAGGGCTAAATAGTTTATAAGATTAACATTTTTATATGTGGGTTCCTAGGTCATTGCCATGGAAGTTATTTGTTAAGAAGTTTATTGTTTTCTACTACACCCCTGCCAGCCATCTGTGCGTAGGCGGCTGTGCGCCCGTCATTGGGGCGTCAACTTCGGGAGCTCACTGCCCCTTCCCTGAGACCCACCCCCCCAGAGTTAGTATATATAGAAAGGGGGAGGGGTGCAGCCCCCCAAAAAGAGGTACCGGTGACCTCAAAACGTGGCGCCCTATTGACCAGGCGCACTGCCGCCGGCACCCTAAATGGGGGGAACCCTACTAAATGAAGGGTAGGAACCTTGATAGAATTTGATAGTTGCCAACCTCGTGGCTGGGTTAGATCCCACTCCCCCTACCTTTGGCCGTAGCTCACTAGAAGACACTACGCAGTGAGGAATATCTTTCTTTCCTCTATTTCAAGTTTACTCTTGCAACGTTCTAAGTGTTTTTCTGTTGTGTGTCGTTTGCTAGATGAACACAGTCTGAAGTAAAAGAATATGATACAGAAAATATAAGGTGATACCTGACAACCAGTAAATCTATAAAAGTTTTGTTTTGGTTTGAAATATACAAAGGATGCTGTTTGACAAGGCATAGGCCTATTAAGCCAAGTTTGTATTGCATGTAGAGTTAGGACCCTTATAAGCTGTAATGTTTTTTCATTAATAACCTGAACAATAAGATTTTGCTAAATGGGTCCTCGCCTGATGGTTGTATGCTGGCTATATTGGTAACTATCTGAGCCTTGGTCTGACAATCTATAGCTTGTTGCTCTCCAAGATGTAACAACCTGGACACATTTAGTTTAGAATCCTGTTGTGATGTATTATGTAAATAAATATAAGTATACTCCTGTACTGTGGATAATTTTTTGTAAGTTTTATTTATAAAAACCAATAAATAAAAGTTAAAAAAAAAAAAAACAGGGAAGGTACCGGGGAACTGAAGGCGGGCAGATGTAGTCCCACTCCAGAAAAGTGGAAATAGGGAAGAGGCAGGAAATTACAGGCCAGTCAGCCTGATGTCAGTGGTAGGCAAGGTAATGGAAACACTAGTAAAGGAAACAGTTGGGGAATACCTAGTTACCAATAACCCACAAGATCAGAGGCAGCATGGATTCACAGTAGGGAGGTCCTGCCAGATAAACCTGATCAAGTTCTTTGATTGGATGACCAGGTAAGTGGATCAAGGGGGAGTGGTGGACAAGGCCAACCTGAATTTCAGCAAAGCCTTCAACACCATTCCACATAGAAGGCTTTTAAACAAGCTGGGAAGCCTAGGAGTAAGTCCTAAGGTAGTAAAATGGGTGGAAAATTGGCTGGGCAATAGGAGTCAGAGGGTGGAGGTAAACAGCAGTCACTCCGGAGTAGACAAACTGACCAGCGGAAACATAGAAACAAAGAAGTTGTTGGCAGATGGGGACTGTACGATCCATCAAGTCTGCCCTTGGTTTCCTAACCCCTTACTTGGCTGCCTGCTTGTGTATCCCATAGTGTCTGTCCTGTGCCCGCTTGAACTCCCCCACTGTCTTGGCTCCCACCACCCCCTCCGGCAGGCTAATCCATGGTTCCACAACATGCTCTGTGAAGAAGAATTTCCTTGTATTGCTTCTGAACTTTCCTCCCTTAAGTCAAAGGTTGTACCCTCTAGTCCTGCTGTAGTCCTGTACCTGAAAGAGGTTCTCCACGTGCACCCTGTTGTTCCATTTAAGGTATTTGAGTGTTTCTATCATGTCCCCATGATTCCTGCATTGTTCCAGGGAGTATAATTTGAGGTCATCCAGTCTTGCCTTGTACAGTTTCTGATGCAAGCCCTGCACCATCTCTGTTGCTCTTCTCTGTACCATCTCCAGCCTATCTATGTCCTTCCTGAGGTGTGGCCTCTAGAATTAGACACAGTACTCCAGGTGAGGCCTGACCAGGGACCGACACAGGGGCATGATTACTTCATGCCTTCTGCTCGTGATGCCTCTCCCCATGCATCCCAGGATACCACTAGCCTTTAGTGCTGCCTTTTCACATTGTCTACTGACCTTGAGGTCATCTGATATGATCACCCCTAGGTCTCGCTCCTCCCTGCTAGCCACCAGCTGCTCCCCTCCCATTGAGTTGTTTCCCTGGGTTACGTTTTCCCAGTTGCATGACCTTGCATTTTTTGGCATTGAATTTCAGTTGCCAGGTCTTGGACCATTCCTCCAGTTTTCGGAGATCAGCTTCCATGCTTTGCTGTCCCTCTGTTGTGTCTACCCTGTTGCCTATTTTGGTGTCATCTGCAAACAGGCACACCTTTCCCTCCAGTTCATCTGCAATGTCACTGATGAATATGTCGAAGAGGATCAGCCCCAGAACTGAGCCCTGCAGGACCGCACTAGTCACCCTCCCCTCCACAGAGTGCCATTTATAAATACTCTCTGAGTTCTCACATGTAACCAGTTTCTGACCCAGTTTGTAACCTCAGGCCCAATTCCCATGTTCTCCAGTTTTTTGACTAGTCTCCTGTGTGGAACGGAGTCAAAAGCTTTGCTGAAGTCCAGGTAAACCACATCCACTCCCCCACCCTGTTCCACTGTTTTGGTGACCCAATTGAAAAAATCAACCAGGTTTGTCTGGCAGGACCTCCCTGCCGTGAAACTGTGTTGATTTCTGTCGAGCTGACCAGTTTGCTCCAAAAAAGCTATGATTCTTTCCTTCAGCAGGTACTCCATCAGTTTTCCCACAACTGACATTGGACTAACTGGATGGTAGTTACCTGATTGTTCCTTGCTTCCACTCTTGTGGAGTGGTACTACTGTTGCACTTTTCCAATCCTCCGGCATCTCCCTGCTCCTTAATGATTTGTTGAAGAGCACTGTGAAGGGAGCTGCCAGTTTCTTCCCTAGTTCTTTCAGTATTCTTGGGTGTATCCCATCTGGCCCCATAGCTTTATCTACCTTTACCTTGTCTATTTCCTCCAGGACCCTTTCCTCTGTGAAGGGACCTGTGTCTATTCCTTCAATTGGACACTTCTTTATGCCTATTGTTGGTCCATTACCATCTGCTTCCTGAGTGAAGACTGAGCAGAAGTACTCACTGAGTGCCTCTGCCTTCTCCTCGTCTTGCTCTGTGGTTTGTCCATCTTTTTTTGTGATTCTAACAATGCCCCCTTTGGTCTTCTTTTTTTCACATATGTACCTGTAGAAGATTTTGTTATCCTTTTTTACTTCCTGAGCTATCCTAACCTCTGTTTGAGCCTTTGCATTTCTTATCACTTTCCCTGTCTCTTTTAGTTTCTGTTTATATTCTATTTTGCCTGCCTCGTTCCCCGACTCCTTGTACTTTCTGAAGGCTATGCACTTTTCTATCACCATGGTTGGCACCTCCTTGGAAAACAATAGTGGGTTCTTCCTCCCTTTGTTCTTACTAACCTGAAAGGCACACTGTGATGTAACCATGGATATTGCATCCTTCAACCTTGTCCAATATTCCTCAACACTTCCTTCTGTCAAGTTACTAAGGTTGTCTCTTAGGCAAGCCTTCATGTTTGTGAAGTCTGCCCTCCTGAAGTCAAGGACCTTCAGTTTGGAGTGTGTAGAGTCTACAGTCCTTTTTAACCTGAACCATACCATGTTATGATCACTGTTGCCCAGGTGGTTCCCTACTTCGACACCCGTAACCCTATCGCTATTTGTGAATATCAGATCTAGAACTGTGTTACTCCTTGTGGGTGATGTCACTAGTTGACTTAGGCCCGCTTTCTGTAGTGTGACTAGGAATTCCCTGCTCGTCTGTGATGCTGCTGTGTGGGTATTCCAAACTATGTCCGGCAGATTGAAATCCCCCACCAGCACCATGTCCCCTTTATCTGGCATCTGGAGGATGGTTTCCAGGGTTTCCTTATCCCTGACTTCCTCTTGATTTGGGGGTCTGTAGATTATTCCTACCCAAATGGGTTTCCGGCTTCCGGCCCCTATTGTGATCCATCTGTTTCCCCTAGTGCCTGCTGCATTTCTGTAGTATTGATGGTATCCTTAACATAAATAGCTACCCCTCTCCCTTTTTCCCAGTCCTATCTCTAATAAACAAGTTGTACCCTGGGACAGTCACCTCCCAACCATGATTATTTGTGAACCATGTTTCGGTCATGGCCACCCAGTCTACTCCTGCCTCAGCTATTGTAGCAGTGAGGTCAGTCATCTTGTTAGTCAGACTGCGTGCATTGAGGCACAGTGCTGACCACTCTTGCTGTGTCGCTTTGTTTGTCATGCGTCCCTTGATCTTACCGTTCATCTCTTTGTAGTTTTCCCTTTTTATGATTCCTCCCTATCCATTGTGATGGTCAGCGCCAGAGCCAGAAAGGGTTTTATTTTCCTGGCTATCTGCTTTTGCTATCCTGGAGTGTGTAGATTTGGTGCTAGCTGGAGGGTGAGAGACAGCAGGCTCTATGTGTGCTTCTCCTAGAGCTACCATCATCTCCCCTCCCACTAGTTTAAATGTCCTATGTGGATGTCAAATTTCTGGCCCAGTGCTCTGACTCCCTCCTTAGTCAAGTGAAGGCTGTTGAATTTGAAGAATTCCCTTTCCCAGAAGTTGCCCCAGTTTCAAATGAAGTGGTGCCCCTTTGTGTGGCACCAGTCCTTGAGCCATGCGTTGAGCTCACTTCTCTCTTTTTCTCTGATTTTCTGCCTGTTTTTCCCCTTTTCCCAAACAGGCAGAATCTTAGAGAATGCAATGCTAGAAGAAAATGAAACCAATTTCTCACCAAGCGGCACAATGTGCTCTTTAACCTCCTTGACCGACCAGCTAGCAAGGTCAATGGTCCCTGGGTGGACCAGAATGTATTAGCCCTCTTCTTCCTTTTTAACTATGTTGACTATTCGGTCAGTGTCCCTCCAATCGGATGCTCCTGGGAAACATCTGACCTGCACATTTGCATTTTTGTTTTGCCTCAGGTGGGGGTCCACACTGCGAAGCATGGAGTCTCCTATGATTATGATTTTTTCCTATTGAGGTTTTGTTTACGATGTTGTTTTGCTATCCTGTTGCATTTGGCATTCCTTTGACCCGAGACATCCTCTATTGTTACAGACGGTGTGGATGCAAAAAGTGTGTACCTGTTTGCTGTGTTTAGAGTGCTTTGTTGGTTTGGGAGAGCTGCCCAAGCTCTGCCCCCTTTTCCTGCAACCAGTTGCCATCCCCCAGGCCTGGTCATTCTCCGGGAGAGAGGTGTGCTGATTTGGTGTCGGCGATATGGAAGTGCACTCCTGAAAGAAATGTTTCCCTGTAGGTGGTTAGGCAGGATGTTGATCTCACCCCATGCCTCCTGCAGCTGAGCCCTGAGGCAACATATCTTCAAGCATATGGGACAGCGGCCCTGCCTTCGGGTGACGTGACCACTGAAGAGAGTCCCACAGTGTTGGCAGCCAATGATATCCATGTGCATGCCAGTGGATGGAAAGAAAGAGTACATAATTATTCAAATTTAGAGGAAGACTATCTGTTCCAGGCGGACGAAAGAGAAACAGTCTTTTTTTTTGTCTTCTAGTTAGGTCAGGCAGGAAGTGGGCGGTGACACGCAGAACCTATATAGGAAGGGGACCCGGTGGTGGGTGGGAAGGCAGAACCTTTGTTACTCCTTGCTGCTGGAAAAAAAATCAGTTTCTTAAGGTCTGCCACTTAGTAGCACAACTAGAGACTGGAGAAGAAAAGGTCTCTTTCCCAGTTGGTGAAGATCAGTGAAGCTCAGCAGACAGTAAGTCTAGGGGCTGGACCGCACTTGGCATATGCCTCCTACGGTTGCCCTTTGTGTCTGAGCTGTTTCTTCTGGTTGTTTCTGTCTGAGAGCTTTATATTAGCCGATCACTATTTCAGTGGTGGGTACAGGAGACAGTAAGGCTAGGGGCTGGACCGCTGTTGGGGTATGGCTCCAAGGGGGGCCTTTTGTGTCTGAGCTGTTGCTTCCGGCTGAGAACTTTCTATTAGTTGACCAGTATTCAGTAGTACAAATGCTGATTTATATGCAGCAGCTAGAAATTCTGGGTAAGTGTTCCAACTGCTTCTTATGCTGAGACAGCAGCCGCTGGCAGGGTCTGACCAGAGCAATCAAGGAGAGAAGTCACCTCGGTGGAGATAGGAGCCTGGACTGTGCACCCCAAGGGGGATTCAGCTAGGTAGAACTGCTGCCAAGGAATCCCTGCTTCTACACCTGTCGGAGTCTGCCTTCCCTCTGTGACTGGTCTCTCTCACAGTTGGTGAAGATCAATGAAGCCCAACAGAAGAGAGCAGCTGTTGGCTGGGTCTGAGCAGAGCAATCAAGGAGAGAAATCGCCTCATTGGAGAGAGGAGCCTGGACTGTGCACTCCAAGGAGGATTCAGCTACTGTAGGTACAGCTTCTGTCAAGAAATCCCTGCTTCTGCACCTGTCAGAGTCTGCCTTCCCTCCGTGACTGATCTCGCTCCCAGTCAGTGAAGATCAGTGAAGCTCAGCAGACAGTAAGGCTAGGGGCTGGACTGCACTTGGCGTATGCCTCCTAGGGTCACCCTTTGTGTCTGAGGAGTACCACAGTGATCCGCACTAGGGCCAGTCCTCTTCAATGTCTTCATCAGTGACATTGCAGAAGGTCTGGAAGGGAATGTATGCCTGTTCGCAGATGACACAAAACTCTGCAACAGAGTTGACACACCGGAAGGATGGTAAAAATGAGAAGTGATCTAGAAAAGTTGGAAGAATGGTCAAGGACTTGGCAGCTGGGTTTTAATGCAAAGAAGTGTAAAATAATGCACTTTGGGCATAAGAACTTGGGGACAACATACCAATTGGGAGGAGAGGCATTAACAGTTACAAACCAGGAAAGGAACCTGGAGTGATAATTTCTGATGACCTGAAGGTAGCGAAGCAGTGTAACAAAGCAGTGGGAAAGGCTGGAAGTATGCTGGATTGCATAGGAAGGGGAATCACATGCAGAAGGAGGGAGGTAATAATGCCACTATACAGATCACAGGTTAGGCCGCATCTCGAGTACTGTGTACAGTTCTGGAGGACCCACCTCCATAAAGACACAGAGGGGGTGAAGGCAGTACAAAGGAGGGCAATCAAAAATAGTGCATGCTCTGCATCAAAAGCCCCATGGGGTAAGGCTCAAGGAATTTAACATGTACTCCCTGGAGGAAAGGAGGGAAAGGGGGGATATGATAGAGACATTCAAAAACCTCACAGGCAAAAACAAGATACAGAAAGGAAGCATTTTCCACAGAAAAAGATGCTCAAGGACAAGGGGCCATGTTATGAAGTTAGAAGGGGGAGGAAATGTAAGGAAGTACTTCTTCACAGAGAGAGTGGTGAATGCATGGAACAGCTTACCAGCAGAGGTGATGGGGCAGAAATGTGACAGGGTTCAAGAACACATGGGATAGATACAGAAAAATTGTAGCAGTGGGGGTGGGAAAGACTGGAGACCTGACATCTCTCCTGGATGGTACATCCAGCAATAGTGCTTTGTAAAGATGTTAGTGCTTTGTAAAGGTGTGTACAGTTTTCCAGGTAGCTGATTTACAGATTTATATCAAAGGAATATCCCTTGTAGCTGCCAAAGAGGCAGAAGTGCCATGAGTGGAGTGTGTCCTGAGGCCTTGAGGTGGCAACTTGCCAGCTTTAGAATAGCAGAACTGGATGCAGAAGACTATGCAGCGAGCTATGATCTGCTTAGAAGCTGGCTTACCCTTTCCCACTTCACCATATGTGAGGAACAGCTGTGAGTGGGAAGATCTGAGGTCCTTAGTACATTCCAGATAGTGGCTAAGTGACCTCTTAACATCCAGACTGTGCCATCTCTGCTCACCAGAACTGGACTTTGCTGTAAAGAACACTGGAAGAGTGATGGACTGGTTTAAATGAAACTGACTTCAACTTAGGAAGAAATTTCCTGTTAGTCCTAAGGACTACCTTGTCTCTGTGGAATATAATGTAGTTGGGATCAGTGCAGAGAGCTTGCAGCTCACAGACCTGCCTGGTGGAAGTTATGGCCACTAAGAAAACTTACTTCCAGGTGACATACTTCAAGTCTGCTCCTTTAAGCCAGCACTGCCCCGGAGCCAAATGGAATGCTATGCTAATGATGGAATCTTTAGCTTGTGCGTTCAGTTCAAAAACCGCCCAGTGTAACTGTCTACATTCTAACCTCAGATTTCTTAGAAGCCTGCAAAGAGGCCATAGTAACATCTAATTAGAATAGAAGTAGACAAGCATTTGTCAATGCCGAATGTTTGCTTGCTGGCATTGGCAGTGGTAGTGTAGAAGTTACAGAGCTGCATAATAGGAATGGCAGTGAAGTATTGAACTGAAGCCAACCCCACCACCACCCTGCAGAGAGTGACAGGCATTGCGGTGTGCGTTTGGGTTGTCAGGCATAACGGCCATGCCATTTCACCACACCCCACCCTGCAGACACTGACAAGTGTCACGGTGTTCCTTGGGGTCTTTGGCCTTGTCGCACCCATTTCATTAGGAAATATGGTGAGATGGGTGCGATATAGGAGAATGGGTGAAGTTTGGAGGAAGAGTCCAAGGCATACCTGATGCCTCTCACTGACTGCAGGGTGTGGAATGGTATGAGCATCACAGGCAAGAATCCCAAGTCACACCCCTGATGCCTGTCATTCTCTACAGGGTTGGGCGTTATGGTTGGAAACCCTAATACCTCAGGCATTCTTTGGTATTTTCATTCTAAATGTTCAAAAGGTTTTTTTTGTGACCCCACCTCATGAACAGGGGAATATCAGTTTGTTAGCCGAAAGCTGCTTATGCACAGTGACTATGGCATTTAGCACCACAGGTGCAAAAAAATTCTGAACAGGATGTAAAAATTGACAGCTGTACTGTTCATGGGAGGTGTAAAAAATGGCAATGTTGCAAATCTGTAGTAAAAATATTTAAAAAATGGTGAAGTCACGAGCGTACATAGAAATTGTGCAACGCACACCCGTAATATAATTAGGTTGGGATTTTTACAGCAGATTGTCAACTCAGGCATTTTGGTGCCTCCGATCATGAACAGTGTCACTGTGATTTTCTTTATCTGTGCCGAACAATGATTTCCCACAGCGACCACGTATCTCTGCGCTGAAAAGTGTGAAAACACACTTCAGCCATGTTGTGAAAAATGACAGCTGTACTGTTCATAAGGAAGTGTGGAAAAATGCCACTGGTGAAAATCTGGACTGAAAATATGACAAAGCCATGAACTAACGAGGGTGCGTGAAAACTGCGCAATGCTCACTCGTAACGCAGTCATTTTAGGGACTTTTGTCACCAAATTTTCAACATACCCATTTTAAGACCTCTGCTCATGAACAATGTAACTGTGATTTTCTTAATCTGTCCTAAACATTGCTTTCGCACACCAACAGCACCATTGTGCGCTACATGTGCGAAAACACATTTTGGGCGACATATGAAAAATTACAGCTGTACTGTTCATAAGGAAGTGTAATAAAATGGCAATGTTGAAAATCTGGAGTGAAAATATTAAATTTGCAAACTTACGAGCATGCATAGGAACTGTGCAACGCACGCTCGTAACACAGTCATTTTTAGGAATTTTTTCACCAAATTTTCAACATAGCCATTTTAAGACCTCTGCTCATGAACAGTGTCACTGTGATTTTCTTAATTTGTCCCGTACATTGATTTCGCACACCGACTGCGCCATTGTGCGCTACATGGGCGGAAACACGTTTTGGGTGAGATGTGAAAAATGACAGCTGTACTGCTCATAAGAAGGTGTGGCAAAATGGCAATGTTGGAAATCTGGAGTGAAAATATTGAAAATTCGCGAACTTACAAGCGTGCATAGGATAATGCTCACTCGTAACACAGTCATTTTATGGACTTTTGTCACCAAATTTTTAACATACCCATTTTAAGACCTCTGCTCATGAACAGTGTAACTGTGATTTTCTTAATCTGTCCTAAACATTGCTTTCGCACACCAACAGCACCATTGTGCGCTACATGTGCGAAAACACATTTTGGGTGACATATGAAAAATTGCAGCTGTACTGTTCGTAAGGAAGTGTAATAAAATGGCAATGTTGAAAATCTGGAGTGAAAATATTAAGTTTGCAAACTTACGAGCATGCATAGGAACTGTGCAACGCACGCTCGTAACACAGTCATTTTTAGAATTTTTTTCACCAAATGTTCAACATAGCCATTTTAAGACCTCTGCTCATGAACAGTGTCACTGTGATTTTCTTAATTTGTCCCGTACATTGATTTCGCACACCGACTGCGCCATTGTGCTCTAAATGGGCGGAAACACGTTTTGGGTGAGATGTGAAAAATGGCAGCTGTACTGCTCATAAGAAGGTGTGATAAAATGGCAATGTTGAAAATCTGGAGTGAAAATATTGAAAATTCGCGACCTTATGAGCGTGCGTAGGAACTGCGCAACGCACACTCATAAAACAGTCATTTTTTTGGAATTTTTTCACCAAATTTTCAACATAGCCATTTTAAGACCTCTGTTCATGAATGGTGTCACTGTGATTTTCTTAATTTGTCCCGTACATTGATTTCGCACACCGACTGCGCCATTGTGCACTACATGGGTGGAAACACATTTTGGATGAGATGTGAAAAGTGACAGCTATACTAGTCATAAGAAGGTGTGGTAAAATGGCAATGTTGAAAATCTGGAGTGAAAATATTGAAAATTCGCAAACTTACGAAGCTCGCGTGGAGCTGCGCAATGCAATGCAGAGTCTTTACTTTGTCACCAAATGTTTTGGGACCCTTCCTCGATAACATTGTCATGGCATTATTCAGGCCCAAAGGGTGATTTCGCGAGTGACTGCGCGCAGTGACTGCGAAATCACCCTTTGGGCCCGAATAACGCCATGACAGTGACAGAATTCATGAGAAGGGGTCCCAAAAACCCCATGTTGAAAATTTGGTGCAAAAATTCCCAAAAATGCCTGAGATATGCAACAAAGTTGAAACCCCCCTATCTAGCCCATTATACAGCTTACCGGCATTTCCTCAGTTCGCGGTCGGCTTTGAAGAGTGCAGACGTGTTCCCGGTCCACCGAAGATCGTCGCACCGAGGTCCGGAGGTAAGTATGGGCTGCGGGGGTGTGGGGAGGCAGGGTGCGCAGTGGGTGGGTGCGGGTTGTGGGAGGGGGGCCAGGGAGACTACGTGGGACCGTTTTTTCTTTACAGGTAAAAAAAAAAAAAAGAACGACGCGGGACGTTTGCCACTCTGGGGTGGGCTCCCAGCGTGGCACAAGGATGGTTGGGGGGGTCGCTCAGCCGACGGGGATTGGGCACCCCGTCGCCAAAGTATGGATTGTCACGCTGGGTGGGCTCCAGCGTGGCACGAGTACTGGGGGTTAAGGACAGTGGAGCTGATCGGGATTGGGCACCCCTGGCCAGCTATATTACCACGCTGGGGTGGGCGCCCAGTGTGGAATTTTCAAGGCTTTGGGGAGGCGGGGACACTAGCATGGCTGGCGGGGATTGGGCACCCCGTCGGCTATTCAGTGTGCGTGTGTGGGGGCGGGCGCGCGCGCCTGTGGCGCGTCTGTGTGTGTGGGGGGGCTGGCTTGAGCAAACGATATCTTATCGCTGCTCACTCAAGCGTAGCTCCCCCTTTGAACTGTATGCCACTGCATTTTGGAACTTGTCATAGACAGCTCCAGAATGCATTGGCTTACAGGGGCCGCGCCTGCCAACACACTGACTGAATTGGAGGAGGAGGTGACACACCTCCGAAATCTCTGATGATGGCACTATGTTTCTTGCACATACGTGCAAGCAAACATAAAAAAAGGGCAACTAGTAAACGTTTAATCACATGAAAAAAAGAGAAAAATTCCCCTTTTCTGATGTCAGATTCATCTAAGGAAAAAAGACCCATTATGCTATAAAGCATTACTAAGAAGTGTCAACAGATGGTATACCACTCCAAGTATTCATACAATCAGCACTGGAGAGGTTTTTTTACTGATTCTGCCAGGAGAGGTTTCATGAACTTGGCTATGCACAGATTCAAGTCCAATGGAGGTACTGGTTCCTGAACAGAAGGATACAGAAGCAGCAGGCCCTTAAAGAATTTCTTAAAAATGGGGTGTGAAAACACAGGTTACTCACCTGTAACAGTAATTCTAGGATTTGTATATGTTGTTCATTCACACTTCTTGGCATGTCCCTTTCCCCTTTAAATCTCGCTGGAAGGTCTCAAAGCTGGCTCCTCCAACCCACCTGGGTGGTATAACCCTCAGCTCCACCCCATGACTCCAGATCTTTGCCCGCTGGAAGCTAGGTTGTGCATCAAAGCCGGGGAGGTCGGGTGGGTCAGCGTGGATGAACAACATAAACCACTCCTAGAACTACTGTTATAGGTGAGTAATTGTGTTTCTAGGGACGTGGATATGTTGTTCTATCCACACTTCTTGGCAGACTCCTAGCAGCTCTCTGGGAGGAGGGAGGAGGGAGGAGGGAGGAGGGAGGCAAGGCACACACCCCCTACTTAGGGAACAGAGACTGGAGAACTGAGGCCCCAAAACCAGCATTCCGGCATGACTCAAGGTGGATGTGGTAATGAGTAATGAAGGTGTTTGCTGTCTTCCAGGTAGCAGTCCAACAGATTTCCTGGATAGGGATGTCCCTGAAAGCAGCCACCAACGCAGTGGTATGGCGGGTGGAATGAGCTCTTGTCTCTCTGGGAGGCTCCTTGCCCTCCAACCTGTAGCAGAGATCAATGCATGATGTAATCCATCTGCCAATCGTCCACTTTGCTGCAGGTCTGCCAGAAGCGGCTTCAGTGTAGGTGACAAACAGCTGGCGAACCTCTCCGAATTTCCACCATTCTGTCCTTGTAATAGAAGAGAGCTCATCTCAGGTCCAGAGTATGGAGCCTGTACTCAGCATCCGAGGTGTAGTTCGGGTAGAACACAGGCAGAGTCATCACCTGGTTGAGATGGAACTCTGACACCACCTTCGGGAGGAATTTCGGGTGGCAGTGCAGGACAACCTTGTCCCTGCGAAAGACCAGGTAATGAGACGCCACCAAAAATGTTTGGCACTCACCAGTCCTTCTAGCTGATGTGATGGCTACCAGGAAGGCGGTCTTCCACGACAAGTGTGACATCTCACACGTGCATCGATTCGAATGGCTTGCCCATGAGTTTTGCCAAAACCAGCAGTAAATCCCATGGAGGTGGAGGTTCATGCACCGGAAGGGATATGTGATCGAGACCTTTGAGAAAGTGCCAGACCACTTTCTCCTGTGCCACCGTCTGCTGACTGGCCCATGCCCGGTAAGCAGAGATGGCTGCGAGATGCACCTTAAGGGTCGTAGACCGAAGACCCCCTTTGGACAGAGACCAATGGTAGTTTAAGATGCTAGCCACTGGACAGAACAGAGGGTCCAGGCTCTTGCCCTGACACCAAATGGAAAACCTTTTCCATTTGAAGGCATAGCGCCTTCTGTCAACTCCTTCCTGGATGCTTCCATTACTGTGAGTACATCCTCAGAGAGACCCAAAGCCTGGAATTCTAGCCGCTTAGGTACCAGGCCATCAGGTGCAGGGATTGAAGGTCCAGATGGAATACCTTCCCCTGATTGACTGATATCAGATCCGGGCATGCTGGAAAATGCCTCAGGAGCCTGTTGCTGAGGCTAAGGAGATCTGGATACCAGAACTGGCAGGGCCAGTCTGGGGCTACCAGGATCACCCGAGCCTTGTCCCTCCTCACCTTTAGAAGCACCCTGTGGATCAAGGGAAATGAAGGGAAGGCATAGAAGAGGCCTGGGGTCTACGGCCTCGAGAAGACATCCCCCTGCAGCAAGCCCTGCTGAGGGGGGCAGGCATGAAACAGCCTCAGCTTGGTGTTTTCCTGGGAGGCAAACAGGTCCACCAACGGTTTGCTCCAGTGGGAGAACAGGCTGTGAGCTACCTCTGGATGGAGAGACCACTCATGGGATGTCTCGCCTACATGGCTGAGAGCATCCGCCAGTTGATTTGAGGCTCCTCCGACATAGATGGCTAGGAGATCTGCCTCCAGTCGGCTCACGAGGGTCCAGATGCAAAGTGCTTCCTTGCACAGCAGTTGGGAGTGCATGCCATCCTGTCTGTTGAGGTAGTACATGGTCATGGTATTGTCCATCTGGACTTGAACCACTTGACCCTGAAGCTGCTGAGCGAATGCTGACAGTGCCAGTCTGACCGCTCTGAGCTCCAGCAGGTTGATATGGTATCGGGATTCCTTGGGGGCCAGAACCCGTGGGCCTTGTTGTTCCCTATGTGGGCTCCCCAGCCCATGAGAGAGGCATCGGTCGTGAGGATGACCGTCAGCTCGGGGTGGATGAATGGGATCCCTTCCTGCAGATGATCCAGGACGGTCCATCATTGGACAGCGTTCCACATCTTCTGGGTCACAGTGATCAGCTGGTCAAAATGACCTTGGCGCTGAGTCCTCTAGGCGGCCAGCTCCCATTGAAGGGGCGCATATGCCACTGAGCCCATTGGACCACGGTAGTGCAGGCCGCCATGTACCCTAGAAGGCACAGAAAGTCCCAGGCAGGGTTGCAAGTGCCCAACCAGAAATGATTAGGCAAAGGAGAAGAGAACCTCTGCCCTGTCTGCTGGGAGCCAGGCTCTGGCTTGGCAGGAGTCGAGCTCTGCCCCAATGAAGCATATCACCTGCAAAGGCACAAGCTCCAACTTGGCCTCATTGATCAGGCCAAGCTGAGTACAGGTTTGGAGGGCCAGATCCCTGGACCTTTCCACCTCTTACTGTGTGGAACCCGCTAAAAGCCAATCATCGGGGTAGGGAGTAAACTCTAACTGCTCGATGCCTGAGGTGGGCTGCCACCACTGCAATGCATTGGGTGAAGACCCATGGGGCCAATGACAGGCCGAATGGCATGGCTTGGAATTTGTAAAGGGTTCCCTGTGCTCAGAAGCAGAGGAACCACTGGTGAGACGGACAGATCTGGATGTGGAAAAACGCATCCTGGAGCTTCGTGAGCAGACCCACATGTTCTGCTCCAGGGATGGTATGATCTGAGACAGAATTACCATCCTGAAGGTGCATGGCCTGAGAAACTGGTTCAGGTCATGCAGATCTAGAATGGGGTGCCAGCCCCCCCATCTGCTTTGGGACCAGGAAGTACCTGGAAACAAACCCTGGGTTGACTGGGGAATCTGTCACTCGGGCCACTACCTTCTTGAGGAGGAGTTGGGCTATGTCTTCTCTCAGAGCTGACCAAGTGCGGACTGATACTCTTTCCTCCCATGGGGTGCAGGCTCGGCACTTTTAAGACCCACCTGTCCATGGTAACAGCAGACCAGGTGGAAAGAAAGTGGCAGAGTCGGACCCCCACGGGAGGACCCAGAGCTGGCGTGGCGGGAAGAGCAGTGGCAGCCCCTGTCCCATCACTGAGCAGGCTTGGAGGAAGAGGGTCCAGATTGGAAGTTGCCTGAACCCCAACCTCCTCTGTGGGCTACTGGAGGCCCGGACTTGGGCCGAGGGCACCAAGCCTGTGCCTGCTGTTGCTGCCCACCCTGGAAGGAGGGCTGCTTGGCTGCAGAAGCAGGGTGCTGAAATGGCTTTTTCTTCTGCTGCTTTTTGGTGCCTGGGGCATCTTTCTGAGCAGAAGTAGCTAAGTCTAAGGTGGCATTGGACTGCTTGATCCACTGAAGGTGACTGTCCACACCTGGGCTGAAGAGATCGGTGCCCAGGAAAGAAACATTGGTGAGTTTGTGCTGGGTATCCGCTGTGAAGGTGGAGGGCTTCAGCCAAGCCCTGTGGCACATGGCAACTGCAGCTGCCACCGAATGGGCACATGAGTCCCCAAGGTCCAGGGATGTCTGGAGTTGCTGCCTGGCAACGGCCCAACCCTGGCCCCAGACCGGCTTGACCGTAGTCTGAAGGTTTGAGGGGAGGTGTGGGAGAACCTTATCCAAGGAGCCCAGAAGGGTGGGGGAGAAGTGCACCATGATGATGGCTGAGCTAGCCTGACGGAGGCCTAGCAAAGAGATCTTCCTGGCAGAGTGGTCCAACTTTTTGGATTCTTTGTCCAGAGGTCTATCTATATCCACAGAGCTACTTGTGTGTTTGAACACAGAAGCGGTCACCAACCCCTCCACAGAGGGGTGTTCTGTAAACCCCGAGAGGGACCCAATGGGCACCACGTACTTGTGGGCCATCCAGGCAGATGGCACTGAGCAGGAGGCTGGGTGATGCCAAAGCTCCAAAGCTGGACAAACAATGGCCTTGGCCACTGGGAAAGCTTCCGTTGGAGTGTCCCCTCTCTTTAGGATGTCCATAAGAGGGTACTCTGCCCGTTTCTGGACAGGCTCCAGGAGCATCCCCGTGGATTCGGAGATCAGGCGGAGAATCCCCAAGAAGGACAAAGGATCTTCCTCCATCGACAGACTGTCCACTGACTCATTGTCTAGTGGACAAGAGTGTAGGTCGCAGCCATCAGAATCTTAAGTATCCAGATAAATCGGTCAGCCACCAAGGTCCCCCTCTACACACCTGGGATGGTCAGGCATGAGGGTAACTGATAACCTGCGAGGAAGACCCGGAACAGTCTGAACTTCCTTCAAAGGAGCCCCTCCCATGGGCTGTTTAGGCAGCGGCTCCACCACTATCGGTGGAGAGGTCGATTTTGGTCAAACCGGGGCAGGTTCTGCCAGCTCCACGGCCAGTGGAATCAAGATAATTGGTTTCAATGGAGCCAGCTTCAGCCTAGAAGGCAATAGCCAAGTAATGGCTAGTGTAGAAACCAAGGCCAGTTTCTGACCGGACAGGATCAGCTGTTGCCACACAAGGTCTTTGTAGCATCAACGAAGTTTCCACCGAAGCCTCTCCTCATCCGAGGAGGACAAAGACGAATGTTGGCATCACCTTTTCTTAGAGCGCTTATGCACTTTCCTCGGCCTATCGGTTGAGGGGGTCCGAGACCTTGACCTCAATCGCCGGGGTGGCTGACTGGGTCACTCAGGAGACACCAGGGAAACCAGTGATTTTCCCGGACCTGGGACCAGCTCCTTGATGGGATTGCCAGCAAGCTGGGTCTCCTAATCAGGGAGAGGCAAGAGAGTTGTAGGCCTCGTTGGGTGACAACAGATTGACAGGGTTGAGAGTGATCTCAACCGCATCGTCGATCGAGACTTCGACTGGCTGACCAGTCAGCAGGGCCAAGAAGCCGGTGGCTGAAGTAGCTGTCTCAACTGAGGTCAAGACAGGAGATCCCTGGGACTCAGACTGCTCTCGATCCCAAGAACGTCTTCATTGAGATGAAGAATCTCTTGGTTCCTTATCCTTTTTACGGGACCAGGAGACATGCGAGCCTGAAGGTTCCTTTCCTTTGGTGGGGAGGGACTGGCACATCTCCCAAAAGGAGCCTGAGAAGGTGGAGCCCAGATTAAGTGGATCAAAAATCAGCTGAGAGGAGAGCTCCATGGCCCAGGCCGTCTCTTCCTCAAAAGACTGCAATTGCTCCAACTGCTCAGTGGACCCTGCAGCCACAGAGACCACCCCCCAGGCCTCCTTCAATTTGACTGGCAGATTCTGTTTTTACGGCCTACCCAGCTTAAGATGTGCAAGACGATCGTCGAGGACGTTAGGGTGAAAAGCAAGACAAGTATGTAGGCCGACACTCAAACAATAGACACACGTGGTATGCAGGCCTGTGCGCAACATCTGGCCGCATGGGCACCAGTGGAATCCAGGGGAAGATTTATCTTCCATTGTGGTCGAAACAAAGAACTTGCAATCGCTAGCTGTAGCGAGCTTTTATCTTCAGAGAATCTGAAGTAAATGAAGCCAGGGCCTACAGAACGCAGGAGCGGTGAGGAGGCAACCTAAATATTCTAGCAGAAAGGAACATCTGACATCATGGGTCGGAGCCGAAGGATATACCATTCGGGTGGGAGGGAGGAGTCACCTTTGAGATCTTCCAGCAAGATTTAAAGGGGAAAGGGACACACCAAGAAGTGTGGATAGAACATATCCACGTCCCTAGAACCACTGTTTTCTGATTACCTGCTGAGACATAGGCAGAAATAGCAGCCAGGTGCACTTTAAGGGTTGAAGGCCTGAGGCTCAAAGTCTGAGGGTGGACCAGGTAATCCAGAAGTATGGGCAGGTCTGCCTGTAAAGGGTTGAGCTGACTAGGGGTACACCACAGAGAAAATAGTTTACATTTTTAAGTATAGGTTTTCCTGGTAGCTGGCTTCCTGGAGACCCTGAGGACCTTGAGGACCTTCTCTGAAAACTGAAAATCAGAGTATTCTAGCTCTTCAAGAACCAAGCCATGAGGCACAGTGACTTGAGATTCTGAAGGGTTACTCTGTCTTGAGACATGGTCAGTAGATTTTGTCTCAGTGGGAGACAGGCAGAAACATAGAATATGATGGCAGAAAGAGACCAAGGGTCCATCTAGTCTGCCCATGGGTTTCTGAGACCTTATGCGGGTTCCGGGGCCTAGCCCCCCCTTCTGATTTTTCCCCTTTCCGGTTTCCTTTCCAGCCCTAGCGCTGTCCCACTCCAGCATGAATGCTGTCATGGTCCTTGCTCCCACCACTTTGGCAGGCAGCCTGTTCCATGGTTCCACGACTCTTTCCATAAAGTAGTGCTTTACTAGTTCCCTCCTGAAGTTCCCTCCCCTCAGCTTCCACTCATGCCCTCTAGTAGTTGAGCTGGAGACCCTACTGGAAAGTTCTGAGTAGAGCACCTTGTTTATGCCTCGCAGGAACTTGAATATCTCAATCATGTCCCCTCTCTACCTCCTAGTCTCCAGCAAGTACATATTCAGTGCCTTTAGGCACTCATCATACAAGAGCCCTTGGTGGCCCTGTATCATTATGGTTGCCCATCTCTGCATAGCCTCAAGCCTAACCTTGTCCTTCTTAAGGTGAGGACTCCAGAAATGGACACAGTACTCCAGGTGAGGCCTCACCATGGACCTATAGAAAGGGAGGATCACCTTCCTGTTCCTGCTGTCAAATCCTGTCCCTATACACCCCAATATTTTGTTGGCCTTGCTCAAGAGTATCACAAATGGTGACCCCTAGGTTCCTTTCCTCCTGGGAGGTGCTGAGTTTGACCCCACTGAGCCAATATTCTGTCCTCAAATTCCTTTGCCCAGGTGAATCACCTTGCACTTTTTCACGTTGAACCTCAGTTGCCAGACTACAGACCATCTTTCCTGCCTCTGCAGATCTTTTTGTAGGCCCCTGACCACCTCTGCATTGTCAACCCTACCACCTAGCTTAGCATCATCCCCAAAAAGGGTCCATCTTGCCCTGAATGCCTTTGCTGATATTGCTAATGACTATATTAAACAAGATCGGGCCTAAGACTGAGCTCTAGCACATGCCACTAGTGTCCTCTCCTTCACCAGACCTCTCCCTGTTGACTTCTACTCTCTGTCTTCTGTCCTTCAGCCAATTTCCTACCCACCTAACTATGTTCTTGGCAGTGCCTAGGTCCTCCAATTTTTTTAGCAGGTGATTGTGTGGCACTGAGTCAAAGGTCTTGCTGAAGTCAAAGTAGAGGAGGCCCACTAGATGGCCCCTATCCAATTCCTTAGTCACCCAGTCAAAAAACAATCAAGTTTGTCTAGCATGACCTGTCTGCTATGAATCCATGCTGTTGGACATCTTGAAGACCGTTCCTTTCCAGGTACTCTACTAGGTCCTGTTTAATTAAGGTTTCCATCTGTTAAAATAAGCAAATAGAGGTCGTCCACCTGCTGTGGTTGCATCAGGTTAAGTCAAATACAAATCTAGCAGAAAAACCTCAGAACCCTCCCCCAGGCTAGCAAATAAGGGGACATATACTATACATAGAAGTGTAAAGCCCAATATTCTGTTTTATTCATCCATATTATAGGCACATTTCTAAAGAATAGATACAGAGTTAACAGATACACCTCATAAAAACTGCCCCACGGCATTTCGCCCCATCACAGAGGCTTTGTCAAGAGCTTTTTTTTTCTGCTGGATTTCCATTTGTTTTCCTACTGCAGATGTGAGTGAGGCTAACCGGTCTGTAGTTGCCAGCCTCCTCCCTACTTCCTCCCTTGTGGAGAGGTACCACATTCAATATCTTCATCAGTGACATTGCGCAGGACCTAGAAGGCAGAATTTCACTGTTCGCTGATGACACAAAGCTCTGTAACAGAGTAGACACACCAGAGGGTGTAGACAGAATGAGAAGGACCTGCAGAAACTTGAAGAATGGTCAGGGGTTTGGCAGTTGAAATTCAATGCAAGGAAGTGCAAGATAATGCATATGGGGCACAAAACCCTGGCACAATATATCAGTTGGGGGTGAGGATATAGCATGCACCAAGCAGGAAAAGGATCTTGAGTTATCATCTCTGATGACCTAAAGGCAGGAAACAGTGTGACAAGGCAGCAGGTAAAGCAAATAGGATGCTGGGATGCATAGGCAGAGGGCATCACCAGCAGGAAAAGGAGGTCATAATTCCACTATACAAGACACTAGTGAGGCCGCACCTGGAGTACACTGTGCAGTTCTGGAGACCTTACCTCGTAAGGACATAGACAGGAGTAGAGAAGGTTCAGAGGAGGGCAACAAAGATGGTGCATGGATTGCATCACAAGTCCTATGAGGACAGGTTGAAGGCACTGAACATGTACTCCCTGGAGGAGAAGAGGGAGAGAGGAGATATGATAGAGACATACAAGTATCTTACAGGGAGGAGCAGGGTGCAGGAATGCACTATTTGTAAGCGAAAAAGATGTTCCAGAACTAGAGGGCATGGGATGAAGTTGGAGGGAGGACGATTCAGAGGAAACGTGAGGAAGAATTTCTTCACAGAACGGGTAGTGGACAAGTGGAACACCCTGCCAGAGGAAGTGGTGGGGGCTGAAACAATCACGGGATTTAAGAATGCATGGGATAGACATAAAGGAATTCTGGAGGTCAGGGGTAAGGGACAACAGACTTCCTGGAAAACATAAACTGAACTTACAAACTTAAATGGGCAGACTGGGTGGGCCATAGGCCCTTATCTGCTGACACTGTCTATGTATCTATGTATCTATGTATCTGCTCTTCTCCAGTCAGTTGGCACAACTTCTGTCTGCAGCAAATGGCTAAACAAATATGCCAAGGGGTCTTCCAATTCCTCTGCAAGCTCCTTAAGCACCCTCGGGTGCAGCCCATTAGGTCCTGGTGCCTTGTCCACCCTTAGTTGCTCTAGAGCCTCTCTGACCCTGGTGGCGGTAGCTGTAGGTGTTTCCATTTGTGGGGTCCCCTTGTTGGCTGCTTTAATGCAGGGCAGGTTGGTGGAGAGAGCCAGCAGCAGGGACTACCAGGGCCATCTGGTCCAGTCTGGGGCCACTAGTATGATGGTTGCAGGCTGGCTCCTCAATTTCAGGAAGATTCATTGCAGTAGAGGAAAAGGAGGGAAGGCATACAGGAACCTCCCTGACCAGTCCAGGACCAGGACATCCATGGGGACTGTGTCCACTGCTGAAGGCCTTTAACAAAAGAGAGGGAGCTGATAATTCTCCTTGGAAGTGAACAGATCTATTTCTGCTGTGCCCCATCTCCTGCAGATTGTCTGTCCTGATTTGGACTGACCAGCCCTTTATGTGGGGAGGAAACGATTGGAGGGCAAGAAAGATTGCCCTTAATTCCAGGAGGCTTATATGCTCCCTGGATTCCTGAGAGGACCACACTCCTATTACTGTTAGGTCAGCCAAGTAAGCTCCCCAACCCAGAAGGAAGACATCTGTTGTCAGGACAACTGTGGGATTCTGTTGCTAAAAGGGCATCCCCACCCTGAGGTTGTCCCTTTCTTTCTACCACTCCAGGGCTTGTAACAGGGTTTTTGTTATGGGTACCAGTCTTGAAAGAGGGTGCTGCTTTTGAGACAAATGGATCCTTAAGTGACACTGGATGTCCCTCATTTGAAATCTGGCCCCTGGTACCACGGTTGTGGTGGAGGCCATATGACCCAAGAGCTGAAGGAAATGCCTTGCTGGCCTAGGCTGGCCCAGGATGAAGGGGCTTGCCAGACACACAAGGCTTCCCAATCTTTCTTGAGGTAGGAATGCCCTGCACTGTAGGGTGTTCAGCTCTGCTCCTATGAACTCTGGTATCTGTACTGGTTCTGTTGAGGACTTTTGCACATTTATTAGAAATCCCAGCATCTCCAAAGTGCTCTGAGGTACCTGGAGAGAATCCTTGACTTGTTGATGTGATTTTCATGTGACTAGCCAGTCATCCAGATAAGGAAAAATTGAAAATGACATACCTATTGTAATTCTTGATCTTCCTATGTATCTTCTCCATTCATCATTGAATAGGTGATCATGGAGATGCAGCACCCTGCGGGAGCTTGTTTTTTTCTCAGGGGAAGGAGTCGATGCTGGAGGTGGCACCATCCACGAGGCCAATGCATTGCATGGCGCTCGCAGGCTGGCCAGTAACGGCAATCGACTCCTCCTCTGCCCCACTTCTGCTCACCGGAGATAAAGAAATTAGTAGTATAGAGACAAGACAAGGCCGGGGCAAGAGGGAACTTAATATCCAGAATTGTAGTTGGTGCCCCACTAGGATCAAGTGATCATAATACTATTTCCCTTTCATTGTTATTTCGCCAATATACCACCAACTTCACGGAATTTAAGAATTACAACAAAGCTAATTTTAATGCTATTAATCAACAATTAAATTCAATTTCATGGCAAACTATATTATCTCCCCTTTCCATGGAAGAATCCTGGGACTATTTTAAATCATCCATTTATTATTTGGAAAACCTGTATGTTCCAACCTCAAAAAAATATAATAAAAAGGGGAAAATACCTTTATGGTATAATAAAACAATTAAAAAATTAATCAAGGATAAACAGAGATTCTTTGCACATGTAAAAAACAGTAAGAGGGAAACCAAGGAATTATTCCTTATTCAATACAGGCAAATTCTTAAATCATTAAAACAAGCCATCTTGCAATCAAAAAAGAAATTAGAGTTTCGTCTGGCTCATACCAAAGATAGTTATAAAGCATTATTTTCCTATCTCAACAATAAAAAAATAAATAATAGATACATGGGGCCCCTATGTGTAAATGAAATAATTGTATCTACAGATAGGGATATAGCAGATACATTTAATGAGTAATTTTGCTCAGTTTTTGCCACAAAAGAAGTCCCTAAAATCTTTAAGCATTTAAATAATATTACTCCTTCTTATATTATTACTGAAGAGGACACATTAAAAGCTATATTGTCCCTAAAACCCAATTCTAGTCCGGGACCAGATAATATCAATCCCAGATTCTTAATTGAATCTGCTGCAGCTATTATTAAACCCCTTACTATTATCTTTAATAAATCCCTATATGAAGGACTCATTCCCCGGGACTGGACATTGGCTACAGTAATCCCAATTTTTAAGAAGGGAAATCGCTCCAGACCTGAAAACTATCGTCCAATAAGCCTAACTTCTGTTGTAAGTAAAATCATGGAGAAAGTTATTAAGAAGTTATTAGATTGTGAAACTATTGAGGGTAACATGATAGATACTACACAACATGGCTTTAGACAGGGATATTCCTGTACCACTAATTTGGTCTCCTTTTATAATCATGTTAGTATGGGTATGGACAAAGGTATACCTATGGATGTAATACTTCTTGATTATAGTAGAGCCTTCGATAAAGTTCCTCACGACATACTACTTGATAAAATGAAACAGATAGGTTTCTCACATTACATAATTAACTGGGTGTCAGGTTGGTTAAATAATAGATATCAGCAAGTCAGAATCAATGGCACACTTTCCCAGTCATTGAGTGTGACCAGTGGGGTCCCACAGGGATCTGTGTTGGGGCCAACCCTGTTTAACATTTTTATCAGTGACTTGCAGGTTGGCCCTGAAACTGTTCTTTCAAAATTTGCTGATGACACAAAGCTGTGTGGTCCTGTTCTAACAGTGTCAGACAGAGAATTTATGAGGAACAATTTAAAATCTATTGAAGAATGGGCAGCTCTAAACAAAATGACACTCAACTCAGATAAGTTGTCATGTTATGCATTTTGGTAAGAATAATCCAAGGCAGACCTACTTATTGAACATTGTGGCCCTTCATGTGTCACCACTGGAATGAGATCTTGGAGTAAACATTAACAACAAGTTATCTCCCAATGATCACTGTACAATGATAGCCAGGAAAGCCAATGCCTTGCTCACCCGAATCCAGCATTCATTTGTGTCTAGGACTCAGGAATGTGTGATCCCACTATATAGAGTTTTCATTAGGTCTCATTTGGACTATGGATCTCCATGCTGGAATCCTTACTTAAGGCAGGATGTGGATAGAGTTGAAAGGGTTCAGAGAAGAGCCACCAAAATGGTGCCATATCTATCCAAACTAGACTATGAGGAAAGGTTAAAGGTCACAGGTTACATTCTTTACATACAAGGCGTACAAGAGTGATCTTCTCCTCCTGTATAAAATTCAGAATTCTCAGGAGTTACTGCATCACTGTAGTTTACATTTTTCAACCAGTTGGAATTCCCCACGGTATCATAACAAACAGATATTTGTTTCTAAAACTAGAACAACAAAAAGGTTAAATTACTTCACATTAAAACCCCCTAGACTATGGAATATTCTTCCACAACATTTAGTTGACAGCAGCTCCATTCTTGCCTTTAAGAAAGGGTTAGATCATTGGTTGGAGTGGAATAGCCCTGGGGTATAATTGTCCCACCAATGTGGTAGGGGACAATCTCGATGGGCAGTAGCCTTCTTTTGTCCCTTGAAACCAAGTAAACCAAGTAAGAGAGCCCAAAGGACAGTAAACGGAAAGGATATAAAATGAACAAGGATATATGCCTGCCAGAGGACAGAGGAGGAGGACCTAAGGGTGTGGGCTCTGGCCCCAGCCCCTGGACAGCCAAGAAAGAGAAAGGAAGTTGTTACCCCTCTGTACAGACAGTTTGTGAGATCCTATCTGGAGTACTGCATGCAGTTCTGGAGACCCCATCTCCACAAGGTCATAGACAGCATGAAGACAGTCCACAGGAGGGCAACTAAAATGGTGCAGGGTCTGCACCAGAAGCCATACAAAGAGAAACTAAAGGAGCTTAATATGTATACCGTCAACAAAAGGAGGTAGAGGGGGGACATGATAGGAACTTTCAAGTATCTCAAGGGAATCAACGAAGTTCAAGAGGGTAGCATCTTTCAGAAAAAGAGATGTGCAAGAACAAGGGGATACAATTTGAAGATAGAGGGGGGACGGCTCAGGGGCAATATGAGGAAGTATGTTTTCATGGCGAGGGTGGGGGACACATGGAATGGCCTTCCTGAGGAGGTCATGGGGTCAAAAACAGTGAGGGAATTCAAGAATGCATGGGACAGACATAAGGCAATTCTGGTGGGGGTTAGGAAGAAGTAGGATGTTGGTTAACTAGGATCTGCAGCTTATCCAATAGGTAGGGAAATGGGCAGACTGGGTGGGCCAAGTGGTCCTTATCTGCCATCAGTCTATTTTTCTTAATAGTAAAAGGGAGGAAAAATAGAGGGGAGGAGAGAAGAGAGAGAGAGAGAGGGACCTACTCCACTCCACTCCACAAGAAAGCTCCGAGGAGAGAAGAAAAAAATACTTACCATAGTAATCTTGTTTCTTCCAAGGGAATCTTACTGTATTCTGACATATGCAGTATTATCCTTCTATTGTACTGCCCCATAGCCAAAATGGTTAATAGAACCTATGCTAATGATGGAACGTTAGGCTCGAGCTCGGTTTTCAAACCACTGTCCCTGGTCAACATTCTGCAACTGTCAGATTCTTACGGAGCAAACTAATGACAAACTATCTAAACTATGTTTAAAATAAGCTAACAAGTTAGTAACCATAAAAACAACTATTCCCCCTTTTCTTTCTCTAGTTAAGAATGTGGGCTGATTACGACTCAAGTCACTCAGCCCAAAAAACAGAAACTGCCCATAGGGTTGAACAACATAACAGCTTTGTTGCAATGCTTATAGGTTCCAGCAGGGAAAGAAGGTGGGAGCTCAGAATACAGTAAGATTCCCTTGGAAGAAACAAGATTACTGTGGTAATTCTTTCTTCAAGCCACAGGAAATCTTATTTATTCTAACATATGCTGGCTACCCAAGCAATACCTTTGAAGGAGGGTAGAGAACCTATTTAGGAAACAGGCTCTGCAGTACTGCTGTGCCAAACCTGGTATCACTTCTGGCCTGAGTATCCAGGCTGTAGTGTTTGATGAAGGTGTGAACTGTTTTCCAGGTAGCTGCTTTTCAGATTTCCAACAAAGGAATATTCCTCGCAGCTGCTATAGAAGCAGCTGTACCCCTTGTAGAGTGGGCCCTGAGGCCTACAGGAGGCTCTTTGCCCACTTTGCTGTAGCAAAACTGAATACAGGCAATGATCAAGTGAGCAATAGTCCTTTTTGAGGTGGGTTTGCCTTTGCCCACCTCTCCATAGGTCAGGAAGAAAAAATTACTCACCGCAGTAATCTTCTTTCATCCAAGGGGTTCTTTAGCATCAGTAACTTTTTTGCACTTAGCTGGCTAGGTGAAACTGCCCCAGAGGTGTGCCTTTAAGAGATATTTAAATGAGCATAGGGCCAAGCCAATCAAAAGACAGGAGGGGGTGTGAGCTGAGTGAGAGCTGTTGAATGCTTCAGGATTTTTTCAAGGAAAAATGAGGGCAAATGCCCCAAAAAAGAATCAACAGGATTCAAAAACCATGCAAATGTCCACAAAAGTGGAAACAGAAACAACAGCAACACAAGCTAAAAACTTATCAATAAGAAACCTCTAAATTTGGTGAAAGGTGACATAAGAGCCCTTCTCCGACAGGTGAACCAGGGAGGAAGGGTGAGAGCTTACTGATGCTAAAGGATCCCTTGGAAGAAAGAAGATTACTGTGGTGAGTCATTTTTTCTTCTTACCCCAGGAGTCTTTTAGCATCAGAAACTTTTTTGCAGACTACGCAGCAGTACCAAGTGGGAGGCGGGCAGAGAACCTACTTAGGAAAGAGGCTCTGTAGAGCCGCCACACCAAATTTGGCATCAGATCTGGTCTGCACATCCAAACTGTAGTGTTTCACAAAGGTGTGCACAGATTTCCAGGTAGCTGCTTTGCAGACATCCAGGAGGGGAATGTCCCTTGCTGCTGCAAGTGAAGCTGCAGTGCCCTTGGTGGAATGGGCCCTGAGTCCCACTGGAGGTTGTTGACTGCTTTCTCATAGCAGAATCTGATACAAGAGACCAACCAATGAGAAATAGTTCTCTTGGTAGCTGGTCTTCCTCTGCCTACATCCCCATAGGTGAGGAACAACTGAATGGAAGAGCCTCTGGACTGTCTAGTATGCCCTAGGTAGTGAAAGATGGCTCTTTTGACATCCCAGCTGTGGAGCTTTTGTTCCCTAGGAAGTGGATGGCTCAGTAATGAAGACAGGCAGAGTAATGGACTGGTTCAAGTGAAACTCTGAAACCACCTTTGGCAGAAATTTCCTATTTGTCCTGAGCTCAACTTTATCATTGTGAGGGATGATGTAATTCAACTCAGTGCACAGGGCCTGTAGCTCTGAAATCCTCCTGGAAGACATAATGGCGACCAGGAAGACAATCTTACAAGTTACAAACCTGATGTGGGCCGTGGACATAGGCTCGAAGAAAAAATTACTCACCTTAGTAATGTTGTTTCTTCTAACGGAGTCTTGCTATATTATAGACATTAGCAGTTTGATCCAGCTCTAGAACTGCCCCGGAGTGCAATGGTTAAAACCATTCCAAAATAGAATTTTGGCACGAGAGCAGCTCTATCTGTGTCATTTCAAACTTGAACTGTCAGATCTTTATGAGCCAAACTCACTAAGGTCTGTGTGGAAGCTGTAACCTACACTAGCCAAATGGCTACCTAAATAATAACAACCATTGATGGTCCCAACACCCAAGACTCAAGTCAGGGGACCAGAAATACTAACACCATTCTAATAATATGAAAATGGAACATAAGTATAATAAAACACACACGTACACACACACACCCCAAAGTCCCAAAGGGACAAAATGCTAACAGGACATAAGTAGTGCCCACACTAAGTTGCCCGCACCCCACCAAATAGAGGTTCTGAGAGGGGCAGGTTGGGGGTGAGGTCTATAATATAGCAAGACTCCGTTAGAAGAAACAACATTACTAAGGTGAGTAATTTTTTCTTCAAACAACATGAAGTCTTGCTATATTATAACATTAACAGAATACACAGCAGTACCTCCATGGAGGAGGGCAGAACCTAGTTAGGAATAGGCTCTGAAGAACAGCTGTGCCAAACCGAGCATCTCTCCTGGCCTGGACATCCAGGAGTAATGCTTGGTAAAAGTGTGTACCGTTTTCCAAGTAGCAGCCTGGCAAATCTCTAATAAAGGGATATCTCTGGCAGCAGCTAGAGGCAGCTGTACCCTGGTAGAATGAGCCCTCAAAACGGGGGCTCTGCCCACTTTCTGATAACAAAATTGGATACAAGAGACAATCCACCTGGCTATTGATTCTTAGTGGCAGGTTTGCCTTTCCCAACTTCACCATAGGTAAGGAAAAGTTGGAGGGATTCGAACCTGTGACCTTTGATCGCTCTATATAATAACTAAGAGCTCTCTTAACATCCAGGCTGTGCAACCTCCTCTCACCAGAAGAGGGTGATCAGTGAAAAATACTGGAAGGAGATAGATTGATTAAGATGGAAATCTGAAACCACCTTAGGCAAAACTTCCTATTAGTCCTAAGGACTACCTTATCCCTGCGGAAGAAATAAAGTCAGTCTCCACTGACAAGGCTTGCAATTCACTTATGCATCTGGCAGAAGTGATAGCCACTAGAAAAACAGTTTTCCAAGTTAGGTACTTAAGCTCTGCAGAAGACAGAGGTTCAAGGGGTTGCATTAACTGGGCAATGCAAACATTAAGGTCCCAAGCAGGGCGGTACCCGAAAAGGAGGATTAGTATGGAGTAATCCCTTGAAAAACTTGGAAAACACAGAATGAGAGGAAAGAGGATGACTTTCCTGCTGACACAAAAGCAGACACAGCTGCCAAATGAACTCTCAGGGTAGCTGGTCTGAGACCCAAGGAATTAAGATGTACCATGTAATCTAACAAAATGGGCAATTCAGCAGATTCTGGGAAAATATTTTCCCAGCACACCAAATGAAAACTTTTCCATTTAGAACTATAAGTAGCCCTAGTGGAAGGCTTTCTGGAAGCCTTTAGGATCTCAAGAACACCCTGAGAGAGGTGTAAATCAGCAAACTCTAACTCCTCAAGAGCCAGGCCTTGAGGTTGAGGATTGAGGTCCGAATACCAAACCCTTCCTGGGCACAAGTCAACAGATTGTGATTCCTGGGGAGGCACAGGGAAGATGGACTGTCAGAGACAGAAGAGTGGGTACCAGGGCTGCCTGGCCCAATCCAGGGCAATCAGAATCACCCTGCAAGGCTGAGATCTGATTTTGACTAGTACTTTGAATCGGAGAGGAAAGGGAAGCATGAAGACTTCCTCCCAATCCAGAAGAAGGGCATCCAGGGAACTGAGCCCAGCACTGGAGGTCTGCAACAGAACAGAGGAAGTTTGTGATTGTCTGGGGCTGCAAAAGATCTATCTGAGGATGCCCCACCTGGCAAAAACTATCCCCAGCACTTGAGGATCCAGGGACCATTCGTGATGGCCCTGGGAAATCTTACTGAGGGCATCCGCTAGACATTGTCCTTCCCTGGAAGATGAACTGCTATGAGGAAGTGTTCAGGGAATAGGCCAGAGACCACAACTTCATTGCCTCGGTGCACAAGGCCGAAGACCAGTGCCCCTGTTTGTTGATGTACCACATTGTTGTGGTGTTGTCTGTTCTGACTTGTATCACCTTGTCGTGGACAGATGCAGAAAAGCTTGAAGAGCTGAAAAGACAGCTCTGAGTTCCAGCAAATTGATGTGGAGCAGAGATTCCTGGGGACCAAACTCCCTGAGTGGAAAGGTCGCCCATGTGGGCTCCCAACCCAGAAGGGAAGCATCTGTAGTGAGAGTCAAGTCGTGAAAGGGAAATGAGGGGACCCCATCTTAAATTGCTCTGATCCTGCCACCACTGGAGCTAGGATCAAGGTTCAGTCACTGGGACCAACTTGGAAGGGGTCTCTTCTCTGAGACCAAAGGTTCTCAAGTGAAACTGAATGTCTCTCATCTGAAATCTGGCTCCCTGCACAACAGCTGTGGATGCAGCCATGTGCCCCAGGAGCTGCAGAAAGTGTCTTGCTGGTCGAGAGACCTGCAGAGTGAAGGAAGAGGCCAGAGCCACTAAATTCCTTACCCTTTCTGGGGAAGAAAGGCCTGGCTAGCTTTGTGTCAATTCTGCCCCTATAAAGGTGAGTACCTGGACTGGTTCCAGAACTGACTTTGGTAGGTTTAGCAGAAAACCCAGGGAGGTGAGAAGCTGCTGGGTGACCTGCAGGTGAGATTTTACCTGTTCTGAGGACTGGCCTACAATGAGCCAGTCATCTAGATAGGGAAAAACAGCAATCCTCTGCCTCCTTAAGTGGGCCACTGCCACTGCTAGACACTTTGTGAATACCCTTGGAGCAGAGGTAAGGCCGAAGGGCATTGCTCTGAACTGGTAATGACCTGAGGGCAGATTGAATCTGAGGTACTTTCGATGGGATCTTCTGATTAGGACATGGAAATAGGCATCCTTGAGGTCCAGGGAGGCTAGCCAGTCCCCTGGCCTTAGGGAAGGTAAAATCATTGCCAGAGTTACCATTTTGAACTTTGGTTTCAAAAGATGCTTGTTCAGATATCTGAGATCTAAAATGGGCGCCATTCTCCTGTCTTTTGGGGTAAGAAGTATCTGGAATACAGACCCTGTCCTGATGTAGGGGAGGACCCTTCTACTGCTCTGAGAGCTAACAGGGATGAGACCTCTGTTTCCAGAGCGAGGGTCTCTGAAGCACTTGCAGGTAGAAAAAGTCTGCTTCTCAACTTGGGAAACTTTTGAAGCTGAGAACCAGACCCTGGCTTACTACTTCCAGAACCCACTTGTCTGAGGTTAAAGAAGCCCAATTCTGACTGAAGTAAGCCAGCCTGCCCCCCACTGGTACAGGAGAATCGGCCCTGGGCACCCCATCAGGGTGCCTGTTTCGCAGGAGCTTTAGGCTGGGGGGTGGGAGCAGGTATGCCCACCCTCGTCTGCCCTGCCTCTGGAAGAAGCCCCTCTGAGCATAGGCAGAGGAGGCCTGAGTCTGGTAGAAAGGCCTGTGAAAAGCCTACCCCTACCCTGGGGCATGCCTTTGAGGAGTGGCTTGCGCTCCTTAGGCTGGCACTCTTGTAAGTAGTCCTATATTCATCCATCTTCTTCATGTAATTCTCTGTCTGCTCTCCAAACAGAGAATTTCCCACAAGAAAAATCCATAGCCTTAGTCTGGGTATCCTGTGACAAACTAGTACACCTGAGCCAGGCCAACCTACTGAACTACAGATGTGGCCATGACCCTAGAGGAAACATCATTAACATCCACAGCAGCATGAAACTGAACCTTAGAGGCTTCAATGCCATCAGCAGCCACCTGTTCTAGTTCACTAGCCAGCTGGCCATGGGCCTGCTTGGCCAATGCATAACAGTATCCCATCTAGATTTCTGATACCTAGCTACATAAGCCATATAATTTGCTTGCCTGAGTCCCAGAGAGGTTGCCATATACTGTTTTTGCCATGGCATCAATCTTCCTGGAATCCTTGTCAGGAGGATGTGAAGCCAAGGAATATTAAGCTTTATCACAGGCAGCAGCCTGAACTACTAACATGACTGCATTGCTGAGAAAGAAATTCTGTATCAGGGCCTGACAATGTATACCTTCTGTCCATCTTTTTATCTACAGGAGGCACAGAATTAGGAGCTTTTAAAATTTTAATTGTTTGTTTCCTAAAAGACTTATGTAAAGGAATAGATAATTCCTAGATTCTGGAATATCCATCATTTCTACAAAATCAGGCTCCTCTTGCTCATCCACAGCCTCTTCTAAAGGAAGCTGGAGGGTTTCAGCAACTTTTATAAAACATAAAATGAGATGGGGACTCAGACAGCATAGGGGGAGATTCTAAAGGTCTGTCTGGGGAGATGTCCGGTTCAATGGGCACACCCAGACCTTCCCAGCCACATTCATACTGTTCATAATCTCCTCCCCCTCCTCTGGTTCATAAAATTCCTCAATATCATAATCCTGAACCACTGGGACTGGACGAACCGACCTTTACCAGATAGTGGTGGTTCGGACGGACCCTGAGACAGTGACTGGACAATTTGTATGGCTTTTGCTATCTCTGCAGCAGTTGGAGAAGGAATTTTGGACTCCAGACCTGCTGATTTTCTTGTTTTCTTTACTGGAATTGGTTCCTCAGAACCAGCTTTTCTTTGCCCGAGGAAGTCTGGCCCTGGTGAGAAGAGCACTCCTCTAGTTCGGTTGGCACCGAACGGGCTGTCATCGGGTCAGCGGACTTTGGCCTCTCGCTCCCTGAGCCTGCCCAATCTTTTTCCAGGGTGGCTGCAGGGAAATTCTTACATACCTGGCAGTCTGACTGGAGGTGGTCAAACCCCAGACAATAAACACATGTGGTGTGTGGGTCAGCCTTGGCAAAGACTTCCCCACAAACATCACAGTGTTGAAACCAATGGGCCCGGTTTTCTTTGGGTTTCTCAGACATAATGCCAGCCTAACCAAAACTTGCCCTTTAACGGCAGTGCCAGGCAAGACAACTTTATCAGTTCCTAACCGTAATACGGGTATTGGAAAACCGTAATAAACTGCTTTTTTAGAACCGTAAGAACCGGAACCACACTCTAAAATAGTAACTTTTAGTTTTAAATGAGTTTTAAACCCACTGATCGGTTCAAAACCGAACCGATAACACAAGTTCCACAGACAAAACCTTTATTTACTTACGGTTACCACAGATAGAGCTTGAACCGAATGGTTTTATGTTGAAATAAAACTATTCTCGTTAAATCCAACCGAGAAAACACTTTTAAACCGAGAAATGAACCGAGCAGAAGGAGGAATCTCGAGCGACTGTTCACTGAGGTGGAGTAAAGAATCTGACAGTTCAAGTTTGAAATGACACAGATAGAGCTGCTCGTGCCAAAATTCTATTTTGGAATGGTTTTAACCATTGCACTCCGGGGCAGTTCTAGAGCTGGATCAAACTGCTAATGTCTATAATATAGCAAGACTTCATGTTGTTTGAAAGGTAGATTCATGAGCCCATCTATGCAAAGGTTCAGGCTCCAAGGAGGAAAAGGCTCCCTGGTTGAGGCTGGAGGTGTAAGAGGCCTTTGAAAAACTATTTAAAAATGTTGTGGGAAAAAAATGATTTCTTCTTTCCCATCGAAAGGCAGGCCAAAATTGCTGCCAGGTGTAGCTTGAGTGAAGATGGTTTCAAGCCTGACGCCTGTAGGTTTACCAGATAGTCTAGCAGTTGAGGGTCTGAAGCTGATAGGGGTTCGACCTTTTCATTCTTGCGTCAGAGGGAAAACCTTTTCAATTTGGCTGCATAAGTCTTTTTAGTGTTCATTTTTTTAGCCATCCTCAGTATCTTAAGGACCTGTTCAGAGTACTGTGAGGATGGAAACTCTAAAACTCCTCAAGAACCAGGCCTTGAGGTGAAGAGAGTGTATGTCTGGGTACTGCACTCCTGTCTGAGGAAGGGTCAGTAGGGAGCGAGTTGGAGGCAGGCGAATGGGCCTGCTGCAGGACATTGAGAGAAGGAGAGGGTACCAGGCTTGCCTGGGACAGTCTGGAGCCACTAGAATCATCGATGTAGGCTGCTGTCTGAGTTTCAGCAAAATGCTGAATATCGGGGGAAAGGGAGGAAATGTGTATAGGAACCTCCCTGGCAAGTCCAGGATCAGGGCATCTAGAGGAAGTGTTCCTGGAACTGGTGGCCTGCAACAGTGCTGAGGAAGCTGAAAATTAAGAGGAGAGGCAAACAGATCCATGTCTGGTGTTCCCCACTGCCTGAACACTGTGGCTAGTACTTGCTTGTTCAGTGTCCATTCACTCTGACCTTGACTGATGCGGCTTAGAGCATCCACCAGAGTACTGAGTTTGCCTGGGAGGTGAATAGCTGAGAGGCTGACTCCCAGGGGGAATGCTAGATACCAGAGCTTCAGAACTTCCAAACAGAGTATTCCTGATCTGGTACCACCCTGCTTGTTTATGTAGAACACTGCAGTGGCGTTGTCCATTTGAATTTGAACTGCCTGCCCTTCTATGCTTGGAGAAAAAGCTTTGAGAGCTAGTAAGACTGCTTTGAGTTCCAAAAGATTTATGTGCAACTGTGACTCTTCGGAAGTCCATTTGCCGCTTACTGAGGCACTGTCTAAATGAGCTCCCCAGCTCAAAAGGGAAGCATCTGTGGTGATCACCTTTGTGGGAAGAGGAACTTAAAAGGAAACCCCTGCCTGCAAATTTGCAGGGCTCTTCCACCACAGCAAGTTTTGGAGGAACTGCTCCAACACAGGTATCAACTTTGAAAATGTGTTGTTTCTCTGAGACCAGCGAGCTCTGAGGTAGGCTTGCAGGAGTCTCATCCTGTACCTGACCCCTGAGACTACTGCAGCCATAGAGACCATATGCCCCAGGAGTTTGAGGAAATGTCTGGCTGGTCTTGGCTGTCCCTGGGTGAAAGAATCTGCCACCGAAAGGAAATTCTGAATTCTTCCCACGAGAGGAAAGCATATCCCTTCTGAGTGTCCAGCTGGGCCCCTATGAAGGTGAACAGCTGGGGGGGGTTCCGGGTGAGTTTTCTTTAGATTACCAGAAAACCCAGAGACTCCAGTGTGCATTCTGTGAGGGAAAGGGATTCCTTGACCTGGCAAGAAGACTTTGCTACTATGAGCCAGTCATCCAGATAGGGTTAGAGAGCGACACCCAGTCTCCTGAGATGTGCTGCTACCACTGTAAGACACTTGGTAAAGACTCTTGGGACTGAGGACAGACCAAAGGGCACTGCAGTGAACGAATAGTGACCCGAAGGAAGTTTGAATCTGAGAAACATCCTTTGAGATCTCCTTATGGGTACGTGGAAGTAGGCATCCTTTAAGTCGAAGGAGGCTAGCCAGTCTCCCTGCTGTAAGGACTGTATGACCAGTGACAGAGTGACCATTTTGAATTTGTTTTTTTTCAGATGTTTGTTTAAATATCTGAGATCTAAGATAGGTCGCCCCTACCCAGTTTTCTTTTGTGTCAGAAAATACCTGGAATAGAGGCCCTTGCTCTTCTCGTGGGGGGAGACCCTTTCCACTGCTCTTAAAGCCAGAAGGTTTTGTACCTCCATTTCCAACAGCAGTATCTGTGTTGGGGACAGAGGTCTTGACACCTGGGTACGCTTGAGGTCTGGCAGCTGCTTGGACTGTAATGACAGACCCTTCTCCACTATCTCCAGCACCCACTTGTCCAACATGATGAGGGACCAGTACTGAAGATAGCGAGAGAGTCTGCCTCCAACCAGAAATGGGGAGGTGACCTGGACACTCAGATCAGGACTTAGACTGAGAGGCAGATGGCTGGGTAGAGGTGGCTCTTCTTTGGGCCCTTCTGCCCCTGCCTCTGAAAGACCCCATGCACTGGCTAAAGTCAGATTAGTGATAGGGATTGTAAGGCCTGGGAACAAAACGTCTGCCCTCACCACCCCGGGACGGGATCTCTGAGGGGTGGCAGGTTTAGGCTTGGATGAGTGGCTCTGCCAGGAGGCCTTGTACTCATCGACTTTTTTCATGTAGTCAGTGGTTCTGTAATCAAACAACTTATTTTGATAACAGGGAAAATCCATGACCCTGTTCTGAGTGTCTGTGTTCAGACTGGTTGTTCTAAGCCAGGCAAAGCATCTCAGAGAGATGGCATGGGCCATCACCTTAGAGGCTGCATCACTGTTGTCATCTGCCATGTGGAATTGGTACATAGTAGCTTCCAGGGCAGTTTTTGATGTATCCACCAGCTCCTACACCATAGAATCTGATCCGTTGTGGGTGATAGCCTGAACAGATTTCCAAAGGGCTTTCTGATACTTGGCTGTGAATGCCATGTAAGAAGAAAGCCTGAGAAGCAGGGAAGCTGTGGCATACATTTTCTTTGCTATAAAGTCAATTTTCTTGGAATCCTTGTCAGGGGAGAGGGCGACAAGGAGACTCCAGCTTTCTCACAAGCTGCCTGCTGCACTATACTTTCATGGCTAGGGTGTGCAGACAGGAACTCTGTACCATTTTTAGACAATTTATATTTTCTTTGAAGCCGTTAATCAACCCCAGATACTGAAGTGGGGTATTGAAGCACCTTCATGGTATTTTTTCTAAATGCATTTTAGATAGGGACGATCAGGGTCTTTGAGGATGAAAGACCCTTCATCTCCCTATAATCTTCATCTTCGACATCCTGGTTGGGCTCCTACATAGGGAGGTCCAGAGTATCCAGCATATTTTGTATAAATGTAAACATAGAGGAAGGATCCTCATGGTCACCTGGGAGATCCCCAAGGAGAGGGTCCGGGGACTCCTGGGGCTCAAGGCCCTCCAAATCCATGTCTGGCATCATAAAATTGATCATTATCTGCGTCACCCTCACAGTCTACAGAAGAGAGAACTGTGGAAGACTGCTTGCCAACCCCAGTAAATTAAGAACCCATCTTTTGAAGGGTCTGAAACAGTTACCATGCTTTTTCCATATCTTGCACTGATGGAAGAACCTGTGCCATTTGCCAGTGTTTTGTTTTTTCTGTATGCTTTAAGCTGCCTGTTGTCTCGCTATTGGCTTTCCCAGGAGCAACGGGAGCATATCTGTCTTGACAGGGTTTCTTTTTAGCCACTTCATCAGAGGCTTGATCAAGCTTCCTTTTTTGTCACTCTTATTATTTTTCAATTTGTGAGAAACTTCATCTTTGGAAGCTTTATTTTTTGGCTGGAATCTGGAGGGTTCCTCAGCACCTCTGCTTTTGGTATTAGTACTTTTGAATGGCCTCTCACCGGAAGCCTTTGATTTATCTTCAGCCATAATAATCAAAGGTTTGTCTGCTATGTTTGCCAATTTAAGCAAAGCAAACCAGTTCTGGACCTACGAACTGAGTGCAGGTTTCTGTGAAAATGCCACCAGCCAGTCCTGCCCCAGTTAACAACCTCTGTCTATTACTAGTGTCTTTTTTTTTTTTTGGTTGTAAAACTGGGATCTATACCAGTGCCAATCTTAATAGAAACCCAGTAATACTCAACTGCGCTCAGGTAGCTGCTGGACCCTTACGGACAGTCCTGACATAGATGATACCAAGGTCCAGTAATATAACAAAAAAGGTTCCTCATAATTGCCAATCTAGAGAGAAAACCCCCAAGCACTGTTTAAATTTGAAATCTACTGCAGGTGCCTCAGGACAAACTCCATAAGGTCTGAGGTATAAAACAAGGCAACTGTCCCTAATTCGACAGTTCCCACAAGAATTTGCCCCACAAATGAAAGAAACTGTTGAAAATAAGCACCCGCGATAAAATTAGGCTTTAAACTAAATAGTTGCAGTAAAAATAAAGCCAAAATAGCACCGTCATGCTAAAAATAAAAAATGTGCGCAGCACTAATGAAAAAGTAAAACTTTCACTCAGCACACTAAGGGAAATAATTTATGAGGAAAACTTTACCAGATAAGCACTAGGAGGCTGTCAACAAGAAAATTTGGGAGACACCTCAGAGACAATATATCACTGTAATATAGTCTACTCTGTATCTGTCTTCATTCTATGTATGATGTGGAGCCTTTACAGATGAGTCCCTGACTCAAAGGGTTGTAATTCCCAAGACTTGATATAAATAAAAAATATATATAAATAAATATTACTCAATCCAGCGGAGAAAAAATTCTGAAGCATTCAAAAGCTCTCACTCAGCTCACACCCCCTCCTGTCTTTTGATTGGCTTGGTCCTACACCCATTTAAATATCTTTTAAAGGCACACCTCCAGGGCAGTTGCACCTAGCCAGCTAAGTACAAAAAAGTTACTGATGCTTAAGGACTCCTGGGGTAAGAAGAGCTGTGTTCTATCCTGACAATACCCTTTTGTGTGATCCAAGTAGTAGCTAATAGCTCTCTTGACATCAAGACTATGCAACCTTCTTTCCCCCCAAGGTGGAATGGTCAGTAAAGAAGACAGGCAAGGTCATGGATTGGTTAAGGTGGAAGTCTGATACCACCGTAGGGAGGAATTTCCTATGGGTCCTCAAAACTACCTTGTGCCTGTGGACCACTATGTAGTCTGGCTCTGTGAACAAGGCCTGTAGCTCACTGATCCTTCTGGCTGAAATAATGGCTACTAGAAATACCATTTTCCATGTCACATACTTAAGCTCAGCTGATGACAGGCATTCAAAGAGTGGCTGCATCAACTAGCCAATATATATGTTAAGGTCCCATGAAGGAGTGGGTTCCCTATGAGAGGGATGCAAGTGCATTAGCCCTTTGAAGAACTTTCTGAATACCTGGTTAGCAGCCAGGGATGCTCCTTTTCCAGCAGAGAGGTAAGAAGAAACAGCTGCCACACAATTACTTCAGATATTATGACATGCCAGATAGATCAAACTAGATCAAATTATCTTTTCTTACCTGATAAACCTTTAAAACTTCTGGCATGGCAAACTAGGAAGAACCAACAAAAGAATTATATTTTAGCCATCAATGACCCACAGGGGGTAAGGATGGAGGACCCAACCATAAGTACTAATAACTTTCTAAATTATTACCAAAAAATATATCAAACCAAAACTGATCTAATTCAACATTAATCAAATTAGAGAATATTTACTTCAGAACCCTCCCATTACAGTCCCAGTTTGGTTCAGAACTTTATTAGATAAGGACATAACGACAGGAAATTGATCTAGCCATAGAGGCCCTTCCAAGCAATAAGTCCCCTGGCCCAGATGGGATTGTAATAGAATTTTAATAAACAATTTAAGGAAATGCTAATACCCCATCTACAAAAACTCTTTAATTCATTTAATATTTCTAAATCCTTCCCTAAATCATTTCAGGAGGCCATTTTTCATGTGTTTCTTAAAAAGAATAAAGATCCATTGAGCTGTGCATCATATTGCCCCATCTCCCTATGAAATGTAGACTATAAAATCTTCACTAAAATTATAGCTGAGACTAGAAATCATATTGCCACATATAATTAATAAAGATCAAAATGGCTTCATAAAAGGTAGAACACTCAATGAAAATATTAGATTAGCATTGAACGTGGTCTCTTTGCATAAAACAGATGATGCAGTTCTTTTGGCCATTGACACTGAAAAGGCATTCAACAGGATCAAATGGAAGTTGACGCTGGAGATAATAAGGGAGATGGGGTTTGGTACACAGCTCAATAGATGGATGCAATTAATATACAGTCAACCTACAGCAAGGCTTAAAACTAATCACAATATATCTCAACCATTTAGGCTGTATAGAGGAACGAGGCACGGCTGCCCCTTGTCACCCTTATATTTACTTTAGTAATAGAAGTATTAGCTTTGGCAATCTGAAACAATACACAAATATGAGGTATTAATATTAACAATACGATATGCAAGATGAATCTATACACAGATGATACATTACTCTATCTTACGAACCCAGAAATAGCTATTAAAGAACTTATAAGGGTGACAAATGGCTTCAGAAAATTATCAGGATATAAAATTAATTGGGATAAAACTAATCTGATGAAATTAAATGATCATATAAATATAAATTTGCCGGTTGGGCTAATGTGTCAATTTTGCACTCAAAAACCATATTTGGGGGTTTTAATATCTTCTGATCTTTGGAATTTGATCACTTTGAACTATGATCCACTCTTCAAGGAAATTCAGGCAGATTTAGATCAATGGAAATATTTACCACTGGCATTAATTGGCAGAATTAACATTATTAAGATGAAAATACTCCTAAAAATTCATAGTTCTGTTTCAAACACTCCCGATTAATATTCCACAGAAATATTTTTCCAACTTAAGAAAATAATGACTACATTTATTTGGAACAATAAATCCCTGAAATGCATATATCACCATTACCAAATCCAAGAATCTGGCCAGCTTGACTTTACCTGATATGCATAAATATGTTTTGGCTGTACAAATTATAACAATATGGGACTGGATACATGATACACAAAATTCATTACAATCAACTCAATTAGAGAATAATACCCATCCATACTCATGCATGACTCAGCTATTATTTTCTGCATATAACAAAAATGTTAAAGATAAAAATCTACCCATTACTACGGTATCAACAATTTCGGCCTGGGGCAAGGCACACTTTATGCTTAAAGAAGAGGTTATGCTTATTGAGTTCTCTCTGGTATTCTTGAATTATAACTTTCTGCCTTCTTTTATAAACCAATCCTTCCAGCTATGGGAGCAGCATAGTATTAAAACTATAAGGGAAGTTCTAGTTGAAGGCAGATGAAAAATGTTTTCAACTCTTCGACAAAAATTTAATTTACCAGCTTCACATTACTTTGAGTATCTTCAGTTAAAGGCTTTTGTATAACAATACACTAAGAGACAAAATCAAAGCATGATCTCTTCTTTATTACAAGCATTAACCAATAGGAAAGATAAAAACAAATTAATTTTGGTTATATATCAGATACTAGTAAATTCTCCACAACACGATCAACAAAAACGTATAAAAAAAAATGAGAAGCTGATTTAGGAGTAACAACCTCACCAGAAGCGGCGCCTTCTAACTGAGAGGTGGTTCTTTTGCCACCTCCGGCTGCTGCTGCCTGACTCCAGAAGAGATTCTCGGCCACCCTCACAGTCCTCCGACCTGGATCCCTATACCAGGGACCTGCACCAGAAGCAGCACTTTCTAACTGAGAGGCGGTTCTCTTGCCGCCTCCGGCCTCCACTGCCCAACTCCAGCAGAGATTCTCGGCCGCCCTTACAGTACTCCGGCCTGGATCCCTATACCAGGGACCTGCGCCCGAAGTGGCACCTTCTAACTGAGAGGCGGTTCTCTTGCCACCTCTGGCCACCGCTGCCCTACTCCAGCAGAGATTCTCGGCCACCCTCACGGTCCTCTGACCCGGATCCCTATACCAGGGACCTGCCCGAGAAGTGGCACCTTCTAACTGAGAGGCAGTTCTCTTGCCACCTGCGTCTGCCGCCACCTGACTCCAGCAGAGATTCTCAGCCTCCCTCACGGTCCTCCAACCTGCATCCCTATACCAGGTACTGCTGCAAACTGAAATTTCATCACTGAGGCCTGCGATTGGTACAGTTTCTTGCTAGCGAACCCTGATTGGTCCATTTCTGCCTTCCAACTGCTACCGATCGGTGCGCCTTTTTGCATTGAGTTTTCGTTGTATTTCTGGACTGATTTTCTCCTTGCTAATCTTGACCTGTGCTAATACTTCAAGTTAAAGTTTTGTATTGCTACCTAGACCTGTTCTGTGCCAAATATTACTGTTTCCCCTAGTGCTTAAAACTGTGTGCCTAGACAAACTGTTTATGTAATTTGCCTGCTGTGCACTAGAGCTTGATTTAAAAGTTTCAGCCTGCTTGGCTACTCTCAACCTGCTCCTTGCCTTTTCACTGTACCCCTGGCTAATCTTATTTCCCTACTGCTCTTCCCTGCCAACTTTTACAGTACTGTGCATCTTTTCCTGCCTCAACCAATCTCCACCCCAACCTAACCTCACCTCCCAAGAAATTTCTTTTGCCTTGCTTCTTCAGCTCTCCTCCGACCCAGATCCATACACCATGTACTGCCGCAAACTGTAATTTTGGCGCAGAGGCCTCCGATTAGTGCGGCTTCATGCTAGCGACCCCTGATTGGTCCATTTCCGCCTTCCAACCTCTGCCAATTGGTGTATCTTTCTGCATTGACTTTTCGTTGTATTTTTGGACTGATTTTCCCCTTGCTAATCTTGACCTGTGCTAATACTTCAAGTTAAAGTTTCTCCTGCCCCTTCACCCCCTGCCCAGTCCTCCTTTAAATACTCAATTGCTCCACCCACCCTGTTATCTCCACTCTCCCATTGCTCACTGCGTCTGTTGCTCCTCCTTTCTTCCCCTGACAGGCTCACCTTGATCTCTCATTACCAATCTCACCCAAACTTTCAATCCAAACTCTCTTTTCTTCTACACCTCTATCATTTCTGATCTCACACCTCATTTGTTCCTCCTGGCTGGTCCTAACATTCATCTTCTTCACAAGCCAGTACCTAGATCTGTTTATAGAATGAAACTACTCATTTTGCTGCCTCTTCTTATTCCCTCTCTTGCTCTGCTCCACCTATCCTTGCCTACTGCTCCTTCAGCCCCCCTGGCTATCCCAATTTTTCAGCCCCATGACTACATATACTCTAACCTTCTCCTGTTGCCCTCTCTCTGTTATGATCCTACTTCACTTCTACCAAATAGGCCCTGGCTCCTGATGGTAGCCCATGTACTAAAACACTGTCCCCTGAATATATGGACTCTATGTCCCTTCCTGCGACATAAACTCTGGTATCTCCTTTTACTGGCCCTGCTGCTCTCTGGTGATATACATTCTAACCCTGGACCGAGCAACAATATACAGAATCCCCTTTCAAATGCTAAGGGTCTTACTGTAGTGCACCTTAACGTCAGGAGCATACTGCACAATTTTGCTGAATTAGAATCCTGAGTCACCCTCTACAAGCCAGATATCATCTGTCTTACTGAAACCTGGCTTAAATCCTCCATCCAGGACTCTCAGTGCTTGCTTCTGTCCTACAGACTCTTGAGATTTGATAGACCTGCTCCAAAGAGAGGGGGTGGCACAGCCGTCTATTTTAAAGATCACCTACAGCTCTCCACAATCTCCTCATCTTCCCTAATCCATTGCAAAGTGCTTCATGTCCTCCTCACTCTTGGCTCCAAAAGACTACATATTGTCTGTGCCTATAACCCCCCCATCTAGTGGTTTAAAAGGACTTGATGAGCTGCTTGATCAGACCTCACTTCTTTCCAGACGAAATGAGGTTCTTATACTTAGTGATCTCAATCTAAATTGGCTCAGAAACTCTCTACATGCACTACAGTCCAAGATTCTAAGTTCCAACTTTCACCAGGTGATCAGTGACCCTACTAGAACTGCCCTGCACTCCAACTCTAGTACTCTGTTGGACTGGATAATGACCAACCACCAGGAAAATATTATCTCCTCTGGCATACTAGCAGATACCATCACAGACCACTCCTCCACCTTTTGTATATGGGGTAAAACTAGGCCCTCCCCTTCTAAGCCACGCTTTATTACTTTTCATAACTATGCATATTTTGACCCTCAATCCTTCCTACTGGACATTGCCTCTATTGACTGGGCCTCCCTTTTTAACTCTGGTGACCCTCAGACTACTCTAAATATATTCCTGACCAACTTCCTGGAGGTCCAGGACAAACACTGCCCTCTTGTTACCCATCGTGTAAAAAATAAACATACTTGGTGGCTAAAGTCCGACCTTCTCTCCAAACTGTGACAGCGGGACAAATCTTGGCTCCACTACAAAAGCATGGGGCTCCCAGCTGACTTAAATTCCTACAGAGCTCTCAGAAATTCCTGCAAGAAGGAAATCAAAAGGGCCAAAAGTGCCTATTGTAAGGATCTATTAAATAAATCATATGGTGACTCCAAAAAATTCTGGTCCCATATAAAGTGCTTCCTAGGTTCAAATACGGCTCCCACTCTAACTGATATGTCTCTCAATGGGGTCCACTGCAATAATCCCTCCACTATTGCAAACTTTTTCAATGCCCAGTTCTCTGACTTCACCAACTATACCTCATCTTTCCCAGCTAAACCGTACTCTAATGTCCAACCCGATGTCGCTAGGCCCAAATTTCTTTTCAAGTTTGTCACTCGACTGGAAGTTCTAAGGCTGCTCAACAACATCTCCAATTTCACCGCAGCTGGGTCTGACAACCTTGAACCCAAACTACTAAAGCTTGCAGCCCCTTACATAGCTGCACCTCTGGCAAAAATGTTTTCCCTCTCCCCTTGCCAAAGCTGTGTCCCAGATATCTGGAAGACTGCCAGGACTATCCCTGTTTTCAAAAAGGGAGACCACAAAAATCCCTCCAACTATAGGCCCATTGCCATATTGCCTGTTCCTAGCAAAATCCTTGAGAAGCTCGTAGCCACTCAAACCATTGACTTTCTGCAGAAGCAAAACCTTCTCACGTCTGCACAGTATGGTTTCCTCAAGGGTCATAGCACCACCACTGTTTTACACAAATTTACGTCCGATACCCTAGCAGCAATGGACTCAGGTCTCCTAACAGGGGCAATCTTTATAGACATGACTAAAGCATTTGACCTTGTAAATCATCCTATCCTCCTCACTGCTCTAAGATCACTAGGTTTCTCAACAGGTGTGACTGCATGGTTTGACAGCTACCTGACAGATCACACTCAACTAGTTAAATTTATCTCCACTTTGTCAGATTATGCTACCTTAAATATCGGTGTGCCTCAAGGATCTATTCTCGGTCCCCTGTTTTCACCATCTTTATAAATGATATTACCTCAAACATTCCCCAGACTGTCTCCCTGCTATATACCAATGACATTGTCCTATACACCAGTGCAAAAAACATCACTGAAATCAACCAACTTTCCTAAGACTTCCAACAAATTGAACAGTGGTTGTCTAGCAATAAGCGTGTCCTAAATGTATCTAAGACTCAAGCCATGCTGTTTGGTTCCAATGCCAAATGTAAATGCGCCCAACCCACTTTTAATGTCTCTACTATAAATGGCTCGTCTGTTATGGGGGTACCCTCCTTTAAATATCTGGGTATCACGCTTGATACAGCTCTTACTTTTGATCTCCATATCCAGCAGACTTGCAAGCTGGCCAACATGAAACTTGGCATGGCCTACCGCTCCAGCTACATACTCACTCCCTCAGCTAGATTTGCCATAGCTTGTGGCCTACTCCTTCCGTCACTCACTTATGGGGTGGCAGCATATGCCTTATCAGGAAAGACTAGTTTTCAGAAGTGGGATATCGCTTACAACAATATCTGTAGATATGTGTCCTCCTCACATTGATGGAAACACCACTGCCTCCTCTACGCTGAACTGGGATGGCTTTCTCCAGCAGCCTCCCAAGATTATGTGCTCTGTTCAATCATAGATAATATCATTCACAATCAAATGCCTAAGACACTTGTGGAACTATTTCCAAACCAGACATCCAGCTATGAGCTACGCTCAACTGCAAATGCCTATGTTATCATCCCTAGGCATCACTCCTCCAAAGGTTCTAGCCGCTTTCTCCTGCCATGCCCCAAAAAATGGAACTCCCTCCCTTTAACTATTCATCTGACATCATCCCATGCCTCTTTCAAAATATTGTTACATGACCACCTTGCTGTCTCATTCTCCTGCTCCTGCTTCAAACCCCTTTAGCCCACTACATCTATTTTTTTCTACCCCAACAGCCTTTCTGTGCTCTTTTCCTCTACAAAATATTTCTGCACTGACCTCGTCTCCTATGTTGCCGTAGTTTAATTTTAATTATATCTAGCCATCATCCCTTACCTCACCCCAACTTTTCCTATCCTATCCTATCCTATCCTATCCTATCCTATCCCTCCTCCTTATACTACCTCCCTACCCCCCTAAATACTCCTGTTTCTATTGTATTCCATCTTCCTTGACTATTAAGATGGCACTTTGCTTTGTTTAAGCTCACTAGACTACTACCTAAATGTTGCCTAAGGATTTCTACTGTTGGTCTCTCATATTTCTATGTTATATATTTCTACAGAACCAGCTGTATCTATTTGCTTCTACTGCCTGCATTGTATTACTATTTTCTAAGCACCTATTGTTTATATGATTGTACTGTCATTGTTCAACATGTTTTGTTTCTGTAAACTCCTGGGTCGTGCCTGAAAATAGTCATTGCTATGGCTAGTGCACCTTACTCGGTCAACAAAAACTAAATAAATAACTAAAAAAGCAATAAATGATGCTGTATGGGGGGAAATAGTAGCAACTTGCACTATCAATGTAAAGGCAAGTAAACTCCAGCAGATTCAAATAAATACTTTCTGCAGAACATATTATACCCCATCTGAGCTCTATCATTTCAATATAGATATATCTGATAAATGTCAAAGATGTACGCATACATCAGGGAAACTTATACATATGCTTCATTCGTGTCCTTGTTTATCAAATTTCTGGCCAAAAATTATCTCAGTTATTCAGAAGATAGTCAAGATAAGTTTACCAAATACACCACAATTCACATTACTATTGATTCCGTCTTATCAATTAAATACAGAACAAAAGAAATGTATTACTATGGCTCTTGTTGTTGCTAGGAAATGCATTTTACTGAAATGGAAGGATCCTTCCCCACTGGTTGTGCAAACAGTATTATTCAAAGTAAAATAAGACTCAAGTTATATGGGCCCAGATCCAAAATTTGATTCACTCCAATAGTCTACAAGATATAATTAATGATTGGAATTAGGTAATCAAAACAAAGTATAGCTAGTTGCCTGGGCCCCCTTCTGGCAATGATGAGAATAGAAACCCAATAAACTGAGTCTTCTGCCAGTTGAATATTGGGCTGCATACAATTTGAGTTGAAAAAAAAAGAAATAAAAAAAAGAAGAGACAGCTGCCAAGTGCACTTTCAGGGTGGAGGGCTGAAGGCCCAGATAGTGTAAATGTGCCAGATAGTCAAGGACTACTGGCAGGTCAGCCTGGAGGTAGTCTATCTGTCTCTGCTTACACCAAATAGAAAACCTCTTCCATTTGGACGAGTACATTTTTCTGGTGGAAGATTTTCTGGACACACTCAAGACCGCAAACACCCTTGTGAGAGGTGTAGGTCAGCATAATCTAGGTCCTCAAGAGCCAAGCTTTGAATCTGAGGGACTGCAGATTGGGGTACAGGACCCTGCCCTGGGAGGATGTCAGCAGGTTGTGCCTCCTGGGCAGGGAGATTGGTGTGGAGATTAACAGGGTCAGTAAATGGAAATTATGTACCTACCATAATTTTTGATCTTCTTGCACGAAGTCTCCACCACTCATTCACACTAATTGGAGTACGCCGGAGGCACTAGGACCCAGCAGGAGCCAAACTTTTTCAGGAGGGCCGGCGTTGAGATGGAGCCATGAGGAAGCGGCACCGTGAGCAAGGCTTGTGCTGTATAGACTATCTTGGCGTTGACCCTCCAACCACCTCAGTATCTTTTTTCTGAGGAGGTGCAGTGTAACTAACCTAAAGAGAACTAACCTAAAAATTGGATATAAGATAGTCCAAATGACCCATGTAAGAAGGGTCAAAAACAAAGTCTTCACAGTTCAGCTATTAAGGGAATGAAGACCAGAAACAGAGAAGTGAGCTCGGGGGATGGTGGGAGGGTGTGTGAATGAGTGGTGGAGACTTCGTCCAAGAAGATCAAGAATTACGGTAGGTACATAATCATAGCCAGTTTTAGGCACCAGCGAACCCTGCAGTTGCTGGGAGCCCCTGTTCATGGGGGCTCCCCAATCAGAGAAGTTTACCTTATTCATTTTTAAACATTTTTTTATCTTATTATCTTAAAACATCAGTAAAGAACTGTGCAGATCCTTATGGTTCTGTCTTGAAATACCTCAACAAGCTATGATCCAGTCAATATTAGGTGGATAGGCAGCAATGGATGGGAAGAACAGCCACAAGAACTGACACTGCTGTGTCCTCCTAAAAAATGTTTTTAAAATACTACTGCTCATACTAAAGCTACATGTAGAAACAAAGAAATATAAAATGTGCTGGCAGATAACTACTGCTTGGCCCACCTAGTCTGCCAATTTTCCCTGCCTATAATATCACCACAAATAAAATCTTGCACTTATGGGCTACAGTAAAACACATGTGCTAAAGGTGGGCCAAGTAGAGAGGCCCCGTGACTTCACTAATTCTGCTGGGGGCCCCCCAAACCCTAAAGCCAGCCCTGTACATAATTTCCATATCTTCCTGGACATAAAGTCTCCACCACTCATTCACACTAATGGGAGAGTACCTTGCTAAATAATCCCATGATACGAGCGGCAGGAGAAAAAGAGGAGCTCACATTTTTCTTTTTTTTTTTTTAGGACAGAAGTCCATTAAGAAATGTCCTGCCAAATGACTGATCTTGTCTGGTATGGACATCCAAGGCATAGTGCTTAACAAAAGTATGCATGGAGCTCCCAGGTAGCCACATTGCAAATGTCTGCAATGGGGATATTATGAATTTCCACCAGAGATGCCGTGACTGCTCTGGTAGAGTGAGTGTACACTATGCCTTCCAGCTTGACCTGTGCCATGGAATAGCAATGGTGAAGGCATGCCACCAGCCACGCTGAAATGCACCTGATAGCAACAGGCTGACCTAGCCGGGTCTCGCTAAAGGAAACAAACAGTTGTTGAGCCTTGCTAATTTCTTTTGTTCTATTCAGATAGAACCAAAAAGCTATTTTTACATCTAGGGAATGAAGGGGTATGCTGTCCTTCATTCTGGAAGGTTGCAAAGTAGGTAGGAAGGACAAAAGGTTGAGTCAGGTAAATTCTGAAACAACTTTAGGAAGGAACTTAGGATGAGTCCTAAGAACTACTTTGTCTTTGTGAAATATGGTATACGGAGGGTCTGTGACTAGAGCATGTATTTCTGATACCCTACAAGCAGAAGTAATGGCCACCAGGAAGGTTGCCTTCTAAGTAAGGAATTTCAACTCACAAGTGGCTAGAGGCTCGAAAAGTTTATGAGTGAGCATACCTAACACAAGGTTAATGTCCCAGGCTGCAACTGGATGCCTAACAGGAGGTCTGGTATGCAGAATACCCTTAAGAAATCTCTTAACCACAGGTAATTGAGCCAAGGACATGGAATTCACTGGCTCGTGATATGCGGAAATTGCACAAAGATGAACTTTGACTGTAGAGTATTGCAGACCTGTGTTTGAGAGGTCTAAGAGATACTCCAGGACTTTATTTGGTAGGCAGAAAAAAAAGGGTTCCAAGAGGATTTTGCACACCACATCGAGAAATGCTTCCACTTGGGTGTGTAGGTCTTCCTGGTAGCTGGCTTGCGAGCAGCTAAAAGAATATCTGAAACCCTACAAGAAGCATTAAACCTATTCAGCTCTGTCTCCTCAGGAGCCAAGGGTGGAGGTGAGGAGACCGCAGGTTGGGATGGACTACAGGGCCCTGGGTCAGAAGGCATGTCTGAAGGGGAAGCGGTTTCAGAGAGGTTTCTGATAGTCTGTTGATTAGGGGGAACCAGATCTAACAAGTCCAGAATGGAGCAATGAGAATCATTCTACCCCTCCTTTCCCTCCAGTTTGAGCAGTACCCTCTGAAGTAGGGGAAGAGGAAGAAATGTATACAGAAAGCGTTTTGTCCATTGCAGCCTGAATGCATCCTGACAAAAAATGCCAGGTCCTGGATTTCTGGAGCAGAAGAGAGGCAGTTTTGTGTTGAGTGGGGACACAAAAAGGTCCAGGTCCAGAGTTCCCCACTCTTCGAAGAGTGACTGAACGACGGTTAAGTTGAGAGATCACTTGTGAGGATCTGTCTCCATCCTGCTGAGACGGTCTGCCAGCTCATTTTGTACTCCTGGCAGGTAAACTGCCTGAATCAGAACCTTGTGCACCAGGCACCATTCCCATACTCTCATTGCTTCCCTGCATAATGGGTAAGAGTGTGCACCGCCCTGTTTGTTGATGTAATACATCACTGCCTTGTTGTCTGTTTGAAGGAGAATGTTCTTGTGACAGAGTATATCCTTCAAAGCTCGGACTGCATAGAGGACAGCTCTCATTTCCAGGACGTTAATATGAAGTTGAGACTCATCCTGAGTCCATGTACCCTGGGTGTGGAGATCCTGGTAATGAGCTCTCCAACCCTTCAGGGATGCATCCATGGAAATGGAGATCTGATGATCCAGAGGGGTGAAGGGATATCCTTCCAGAAGGTTGTCCTCCTTAGACCACCAGGAGTAACTTCTTCAGAGGTTTTGTCACCTTGATGAGAAAGGACTGAATGCAAGTGGTTGGGGACCACTGAGTACTGAGCATCCACTGAGAGGTTCTCATGTAGAGATGAGCCAAACGTACAGTGAACACCGAGGATGCCATGGGGCTCAGCATCCATTGCATCGAAAGAGCTTGAACCGAGCTGTGTTCTCTGATGAACTGGGCCATCTGTAGGATATCGCTCCTTCTGTCCTCTGGAAGAAAAGCTTTCATGCAGGAAGTGTTCAGAAGGATTCCTATGAAGAGGAGCTTCTGGGAGGGCTGCAACTGTGACTTTTTGAGGTTCAGCATGACCCCCATGGACGTGAGGAAGTCTGAGGCTGTGGCCATGGCCTCCAGAGTCTCTTGCCTGGAGGGGCTTGCTAGAAGCCAGTCGTCCAGATATGGGAATACTTGTATTCTGATTTTCCTTAGATGTGCTGCAAGAACTGCACAGCACTTGTAAAAACTTGAGGTGCCGAAGACAGCCCAAAGGGCAGGACTCTGAATTGATAGTGCTGACCCAACGCCATGAACCTTAGGTATTTGTGGTGGTTTGGGTGTATAAGAAAGTGCTGGTAGGCATCCTGCATGTCCAGGGAGGCTAGTCAATCGTGTTGATGAATCAAAGGTAGCAGGGTACCGAGTGATATCATTTTGAACTTTTCCTTGTGACGGAATTTGTTTAACTTTCTGAGATCCAGAATAGGGTGCATGCCGTTAGTTTTCTTTGGAACCAGAAAGTAATGGGAGTAGAAACCTGTGTTTCATTGATCCAGTGGAACTACTTCTACTGCCCTGTTCTTTAGAAGGCCTTGTACCTCGGAAGCAAGAAGATCTGACTGTGCCACAGACAGCCTGGGCTGCAGCTTGGGAGGATGATCCGGAGGGGTTTCTGACAGACTGAGAAAGTACCCATTGCGGATTATACTGAGGATCCATTTGTCTGATGTTATAGATTTCCACTGGTCGTAGAACTGAGTCAGATGTCCTCCCACTGTTGAGGAAGATTCCCCCTCAGGCAGCTAATGTGGGACTTGGGCTAGAAACTCAGAAGGTGGCACTGGGTGCTTTTGGGCTCTGTGCTTTCTGCTGCATTTTCTTTTGTGGCTGAGGGGTATGGTTTCTGTTAAAACCTCCTCTGCCTTTGCCACGAAAGGACTGACGGTTGTGAAACTGACGCTTGTTCCCATCTCCTCGAGAGGGAGCGGGCGAAGGCCTAACTGTCTTAATGGCAGACCTAGTCTTTTGTGTGGCCTCTAGTGCTTGTTCCACCTGAGGCTTAAACAGATACATACCATTGAAAGGAAAAGCCATGACTTTTTGTTGGGCATCATTCGGAAAGCCTGATGTATGCAGCCAGGAATGGCAAAGGGTGCAAATGCCAGCCGCCGCCCTGGAAGCAGTACTGAAAGTGTCCATTGCAGCTTTAATTTGTTGATTACTGGACTCGATACCTCTAGTTATGGTCTGTAGTAGCTATGAGTTAACCTCCGACTCGGGCAGAGCTTCTACCGTCACTTTGAGTGAATGCCAAAGAACGTACTCGTATTGAGAAAAATAACCCTGGTAGCTAGCAATACGCATGCCCAGGGTTGAGGCAGCAAAGACTCTCTTACCCAAGGTGTCTATCTTGCGGGATTGTTTATTTATAGTACAGGTTGTGGATTCATGAGGGAGGACAGCCTTATCATTCTCTGCAGGACCACTATGGCATCAGCAAAGCCTTGTGAGGCCAAGATGAGGCAATCCTTGGGAGGGGCATATTTCCTATCTATGGATGCACTTGATGGTGGGAAAAAAGGAACTGAGGCGGTTGGAGGGTCGACATCGAGATAGTCTATACCGCATGAGCCTAGCTCACGGTGCCGCTTCCTCGTGGCTCCATCTCAATGCCGGCCCTCCTGAAAAAGTTTGGCTCCTGCTGGGTGCTAGTGCCTCCAGCGTACTCCCATTAGTGTGAATGAGTAGTGGAGAATTTATGTCCAGGAAGATCATTGAGTATCAAGGCTGCCTGGCCCAGTCTGGAGCAATAAGGATCATAGTTGCTGGCTGAACCCTGAGCTTGTTCAGCACTCTGAGCAGCAAGGGAAATGGTGGGAACACATGCAGGAACTTCCCTGTCCAGTCCACTAGAAGTACATCTAGTGGCACTGTGCCCACTTCTGGAGGCTTGCAACAGAACAGCGGAAGCTGATGATTGTCTGGAGCTGCAAAGAGGTCCATCTCTGGAGTGCCCCACCTCCTGAACACCACTTGCAGGACCTGTCTGTTTAGTGACCATTCATGGGGGTTCTGGATGATTCTGCTGAGGGTATCCGCTAGGACATTGTCTTTTCCTGGGAGGTGGACTGCAGAGAGGGAGATCCCCAGGGAATAAGCCAGGTTCCATACCTTCATGGCTTCTGTGCACAGAGATGAGGACCTTGTGCTGCCTTGCTTGTTGATGTAATACATTGATGTTGTATTGTCTGTCCTGACTTGAACCACCTTGTCCTGCAGCATGGAAGCAAAAAACTGAACGCCCAGATAAACTACCTTGAGTTCCAGTAGGTGTATGTGAAGCAGAGATTGCTGCTGGGACCAAGTACCATGAGCAGTATACTCCCCTAGGCGGGCACCCCATCCTAGGAGGGATGCATCTGTTGTCAGAACTGCTGCTGCTGGTGGCATCTGGATGAAAGGCACCCCTTTCTCTGATTTTCCTGCCACCACTGCAGAGCTTGAAGTAGGGTTCCTGTGACTGGTACCATCTTTAACAGGGAGTCTCTTCTCTGAGACCAGTGAGGCCTGAGATGGAACTGGATGTCTCTCATCTGGAATCTTGATCCTAACACTGTTGCTGCTGAAGCTGCCATGTAGCCCAGCAACTGAAGGAAATGCCTTGCTGATCTGGGGGTATGTAGCCGAAAGGAATTTGCTAGTTGCACCAAGCTGTCTACCCTGCCCTGTGGGAGGAATGCCCTTCTGTTCAGGGTGTCCAGTTCTGCCCCTATAAACTCCAGGAACTGAACTGGTGAGAGGACTGACTTTTTCTGGTTTACCAGGAAACCTAGCATACCCGCTGTATCCTGAGTGATGGTCGATGCCCTTTCCACCTGCTGTGGGGAATGACCTACCACCAACCAGTCATCCAGGTATGGGAAGACTGCAACCCACTGTTTTGTAGCTGTGCCACCACCACTGCTAGGCACTTGGGTGAACACTCTTGGGGCTGATGAGAGGCCAAAGGGCATGGCCTTGAACTGGTAATGCCCTGATGGCAACCTGAACCTGAGGTACTTCCTGTGTGACAGCCTGATAGGGATATGGAAGTATGCATCCTTTAGGTCTAGGGATGCCAGCCAGTCTCCTTTCCTTAGAGAAGGGAAAATAATAGCCAGAGTGACTATCTTGAACTTTGGCTTTGTCAAATATTTGTTCAAGTGTCTTAGATCCAGAATAGGTCGACACTCCCCTGTTTTCTTTTGAGTGATGAAGTATCGTGAGTAAAGACCCTTTCCCCTTTGAGACAAGGGAACAGGCTCTACTGCCTGATCCTGCATGAGCTTGGCTACTTCCTTTTACAGCACAGAGACTTCTGATGGATTGGCAGGTCTGAATAGTCTAGCTCACATCTTGGGCAAGAATTTGACGCTGAAAGCAAGACCCCAGCTCACTACCTCCAGGACCCACTTGTCTGTGGTGATGGAATTCTAGGCCTGGATGTAGTTAACCAGCCTGCACCCTACTGTAGGTAGAGAGGTGACCCTGACAGGATTCTCAGGGAGTCTGTTTTGTTTGGGCAGCAGTCTGGGTACTGGGCCCTGCCCTTTTGCTGCCCCTTCTGCCTCTGCCTCTAAAGTACCCCTTTGGGGTTGATAAGGGGGCAAAGTCTGTGTCTGGAAGAAGGCCTGTAATACGTTCTAACCCTACCTCTTCCTTGGAACTTCTGAGGAGTTGCTGCCTTCTCCTTGGCTGCAGCACTCTTGTAGGCAACTTTGTAGTTATCCATTTTTTTCATGTACGCTTCAGTCTGTTCCCCAAACAGAGAAGTGGACTCACAAGGGAAGTCAAGAGCTTTTGTCTGGGTATCCTGAGACTAATTTGTTGTTCTCAACCAAGCAAATCTCCTTAGGGACACTGAGGTAGCCATCTGCCTAGCAGCAATGTCATTGGCATCCACTGCCACACGAAACTGAGACTTAGAAGCTTCAATGCCCCTTTTAGCTGCCTCTGAAAGATCAGATGCCATGGGGCAGGGCATGCTTTTGCTATTTCTAGCATTGTATTTCACAGACTCCTCTGATACCTAGATTTGTAAGCCATGTAAGTGACTTGTCTGATAGCTAGGGAGGCACCCAGGTATGACTTTTTTGCTATGGAGCCCATCCTCCTGGAGTCCTTTTCAAGTGGGTGTGATGCCAGGGGAATGCCTGCCTTATCACAGGCAGCAGCCTGCACTACCCCTTCATGGCTGGGATGTCCAAACAGAAATTCAGCCCCTGATTTGGCCACCCAGTACTTTCTATCCATCCTCTTGTCCACCGGAGGGATGGATGTAGGTGTCTTTAAAATTTTTGTGGCTTGTCTCAACAACAGCAACAGAAACCTTTTTGTTACTGGGACATCCATCATTCCATATAATATTGTTCTTCTTCCTCCTCTGTGGACTCCTGAGTGGAGAAGTCCAAAGTCTGTGCCACCTGTTTTAAAAAGGCAAAGTGGGTAGAAAAATCCTATTTTGCCTTTTCTGCGGAATCAGTCCCATGAGGATCTGGAGAAACCTTGGGTTCTATGGGTTATTCAAATTCATCCTCATCTTTGTCATCAAAATCATCTTCCTCCTCTGGGAAGACATCAGTTGATTGTTCCAAGGAACCAGGAACTGAAAGGGAACCCAAGTCTGGAAATGATAACTGTGAACTGGGGCGCTGAACTGATACCGCAGTACCGGTTTGCAACGCCTGCAAAAGGCTAATGCCACTCACTATAGCTGCTACAGAATGAACCACTGGAACTGTCAGTTGCGGTTCCGAGGCTGAGTGCTTCTCTTTCCTCTTCTTTTTAGCAGAACTTGCTGGTTCAGCAGTTGTTTCTGCAGATCTTTTTCTAGTTGAGGAACCATCACCCTGGTCAGAGGGCTGCTCACTCGAATCAAAAGACTTCTCCTTCTGAGAAGTGGAGGCCTTGTCCAAAGCTGAGTCAGCAGCTTTTTCAGACATTTTTTCCTTCAGCTGATTTAAGCGCCTATCCATCGTCGAATGAGGAACATTCTTACAGATATCACAGTCGGCCTTTAGATGATCAAAACCCAGACACAGAACACAAATTAAATGGGGATCCGCTTTGGCAAACAGCTTCCGGCACTCTGTGCAATGTTGAAAACCCATTGGGCCAGTTCTCTTTTTAAGCAGTGACATAACCACTAAAAGTGAACTAAAACAAGCCTGAATCACCACAGTAATAACTCTACTGTGAATTTTTTTTTTTTGTTTTGGACGGCCGGTTTAGCGACCAAAGAAAACCCAGAATTATCCCAGTTTTTTCAAGAAAATAAACCAACCGGACTCTAACGGGTTTTAATAAACCAATAAAAAAAACTAAATTAAAGATAAAGAAACACAGTTCCTTCCCGGTTAAAAGAACCGAGAAGAAACTGAGAAAACTTTCTGGAATACAACTAAATTTAGACTGATCTACCTGTAAACCCAAAAAAGTGATTTTCAAAACAAACAGAAATAAATTTTACTTCAGAAAACTGAAAAATTAAAATCTTCAAGAAAGATGAAAGAGGGCTCTCTGAGGCATCTGTACTAGTCAAGCGGAGTAAAGAGTCTGACGGTTGCAGAAATGTTGACCAGGGACAGTGGTTTGAAAACCGAGCTTGAGTCTAATATTCCATCATTAGCATAGCTTCTATTAACCATTTCGGCTCCAGGGCAGTACAATGGAAGGACAATACTGCATATGTCTGAATACAATAAGATTTAATGGGGTTTGAAATGAATACATGCAGAGGCCATAAGGCTTGTAAAGGCCAGGTTCATGTCCCTGGACTCTCAGGTGGACAACCAAACAGTCTAAGCCACCCTGACTATTCAGCTTCTGAGGCAGGCAAGCTCGGGTTCACCCAGGTAGCCCAAGTGGACTCTGGGTCAAGGTTAACAGTCCAGATGGAGGCTCCGTAGCCAAAACCTTTCAGACTAGGAGTGGAAGTCCCCTTCCCCTCCCCTCTCCCCCTCACTCTGTGCAGGGTGGGGAACCACCCTGGGACAGGACTCCACCCCCCCGGTTACCGCTGACCCCGAGGAATTCCAAAGATTTGGGAGGGAGGAAGAAGGACCCATCCAGGAAAAAATCTCCCCCTACTAGATGGGGGGGGAGAAAGGGAAGAAGAAATTATACTAGAGGAGAAAGCGAGTCCCCGTGGGCCCTCTGTTCCCCTCCCATCAAGGGAAGACCCCTAAAGGGGAAGTCAGCTGTGCCTACAGGGCCATACTGGGTCCCAAGAGGAATTCCCCCAGATGAGAAGGAGAGGAACCCATGGGGAATCTATTTGTACTGGGTGAGAAGCCCTACCTGCCCTCCCGGTTAGGGTGGACCCCCTGCTGCTTAAGGGGACAACAGAGGGCACAGTGAAACCAGAGGAGATGCCAAAAACAATCTCAAGGAGGGAGGGCAGGCAAGGAGGAGACATCCCCAGAGGCTGAGGCCAAGAGGGGAAGGTGAGTGGGTTTCAGTGATGAATGGTGAAGATACACAGGAAGATCAAGAATTACGGTAGGTACATAATTTTCATATCTTCCCTGTGTCAGTCTTCACCATTCATCACTGATTCAGTGAGTACCGAGCCCCCCAAAGGGGGTCCAACACTGCCCTGAGAGATGTGAGTTTCTCAGCCTCCCGTAGGGGAGAACTCCGGGAGGAGGAGACCCATACAGGTCAACTAGGCCTGCAACTGGTCAGGGTGAGGTGGGGTCTCCCGTGGTTCCACTATGCCATGGTGACAGGGATATCGGCGACCTCCCCTACAGCAACACATGGTCACCAACATCTTCAACACCGCCATCCAGACCACCAACCAGAAACCACACCGACACCTGTTCGGTGTATGTCTGCGGTATGCCCCAGACTTAATCATTAAGTCCGGGGGGGGGGGTGGATGTTGGGAAGAGTGGCCAAACTCTGTAGTCAGTGACTCGGTCATTGCTCTGGCAACCCGGTGGACACTGCAGGTGTTGATGTCATTGTAACAGCATCGCTGTTACAATGGTATATGGTCTCCTGTGACCTGAGAGACAGAAGGCACCCCTGCAGCCCCAACCTCACCCTGCAGGAGACTAGATGAGTCCCCTAGAAAACAAAGGCAAGCACCCTATGCTGGGCCAAGGGTGACAACCATGAGAGCCGAAGCCACGCCATCCACCTAATGCAGATCGCTGTCCCCGCCAGCCTGGAAGCTACCTCACTGGCATCGTAAGACGCCCTTGTCTGGTGCTTTAATAGTTCCAGGCCCTGTGTGGAGAGGGCAATGGCTTGTCTTGTTGTCTCCGAATCAGGCAGCATGCCAGCACCTGGCCAAGTACTGACCACAGATACCTACTGTAGACAGTGTGACCACTTGATGAGATGGAATACTCAGCATCATACACACTGAAGAGAACACTCTCCATCCATTAATTGTTTTTAAATGTACTGCACCTTGACATCTGAAAGGCGCATTAAAAATAAAGCATATTATTTTTATTATTATTATCCCCAACGGTTGAACTCTGCAGAGTTTGCATCTGGGGGTTGGTCGCATATTGGGTGCCTATGCCTGGATGGGGTGTCCAGCAACCCCATTACCAAAGGGGGATGAGGCAAGTCACCTGGAGACCCCTGGGGTGCGTAATACCTGTGCTGACAGTCCATCAAGGTCTGGGCTGGTGCTGGGGTGGAAGGGCACTGCCAAGTATGGAACAATGCCTCCCGGAAATATGTGGGCCAGGAAGGGACCACTAGGTAGTTGTTGCTGAATTCACTGAGGAATACTCGCGTCGTCCATTCAGGATTGCGTCTTGCTACAGGGGAAAGATGGAGTTCATCGAACAACCTCACTAGGAAGTGCTGATACTCTGTCTGATCAGTGTCTGAGGACATTTGTACAGAGGTATCCTCTTCCTTAAAGAAGGAAGATGAGGATGGCGACGAGTCTGAAGAATCCGATTCCGGCTGCTGCGGGGGAGACAGGTGAAAGACCTGTTCGTCAATGGCCCTGACATATTTGGGGAAGGTGGCAGCAGTGGCTCTGAACTGCTCCCAGGTCAAAGGCTCTGTGGGATCCACATGGCCTGGGAAATGAGGAAGGGTCTGCAGAGGCAAAGGGGAAATGCACTTCACCTTGTATGGACAACCTCTGCCATGGCTAGGGGGCCTCACTGGTGATGAAAAACCTCCCGAAGAGCCATGGATCTGCACAGTGACTGGCCACTCAACCAGTTCAAAGTGGTCGGGACTGAGCCCTTAGGCGAAACTCCTCTGTGAGGAGACCGGGGCTGTGTGGATCCAGAAGGGTGGACCCCAACCCCACCCAAAGAGGTCTTCCCTGAAGGAGATGAGGGAGAGAAGGTGGGCCTGGTGCTCTGACTCCTCCCGGAACCCTGAAGGGTCCCCGGGGAGGGTTGCAGCACCTCGCCTCATCCCCTCAACTCCGTTGACTCCAAGGCTGACCCCTTCCTCACTCCCTGAACCAGGGACTGCTCCAATCCCGTGGTCCCCCTGAGGGAGGATGCAGAAGAGGGAGTCCCCATCCCAGCCCCGGCTGCACAAACGGCACCAGCACCAGGACCAGCAGCCATATGAACCACTGGGGCCAGAACTACTGTCTCCCCAGACCAATGGTCACTATCGACCAACCCACTCCTGGCGCCACCAACAGCATGGGAGCTGGTGCCGACCGCAACCGCTGGAGCCAAGGGAAGGGGGACATGGGAAGGTACAGAGGTACTGGGCACTGGAAAGCCCTCTGACTCTGAGGAGTCGGCTGCCAGTCCACATCAGCCTCTTGATCACCTCTGGAGAGGAGGACATCCAAAAGACCTCCAGATGAGCATCCCCAGAGGGTCTCCTACCCTCGGCACTGCTCACAGCACCATGGGCAGGCATAGTACCGCTCACGGTGCTGGGATCTGGGATGGCATCAGTGGGTGGTACCGAGGTGCTACCAATACTGGGCTCAGCAGGCATAGGCCGTGACACTGGGAGAGCCTGCACCTTAACGGAGGTGACTGCCTGAGCAGTGCTCCCAGCCCGACCCCCTAGAGGGTCAGACCGGTTCTTCAGCACAGCAGTAGAGGCCTCCTCCCTGGTGAGGCTAGAAGGGAAGGAAGCCCCCTCCTCACCATTCCATATAGAACTGGGAGGGTACCCTGAGGTAGGGGAGAGACCTGCGCTTAGAGTCACTTGTTTGACGTCACCCTCCAAAAGTTGGCAGAGCACAGCCAACTTTAAACATGCAGATTTCAAGAACACGGTGGTCCATGGAAAAGCAGGCATCCCAGTTGTCCATATCATAATCTGGACCCAGGCAGGTAAGGCAACGGTCATGCCAGTCTGTGATGAAAATCTGTCAGCCGCAAGAACACCGACGTATAGGAGGCCAGCCTGCCTTGGGAGAGCATTCCTTTTTGTCCCCGGACGAACCCGACATAACCCACAGTAACAAAAATCAAATCAGTAACAGACTCGGTGCCGTTAATAAAGGAAAAGATCTTACCGGAATGTAGAGAAAACGGCGCTGAGTAGTTATCACTGGAATAGAACTGGGACAGAGAGAACCTTGGTATTGAATACGATGTAGAACAGTGTCAACTGACGAACTAGGCCGCAAGCTGCCTCTGAGAGAAACACAAGGCCACTGTGTCGCAGCTGAAGATTGCTGCATGAGGCAAGGTGCTGTTGTCTCGATGGTGGGAGAAGCAGAACTGGGGAGGAGGAGGAGTTGACAGCCGTTACTGGCCAACCAGTGAGCGCCACACAATGCATCGGCCTCATGGCTGGTGCCGCTTCTGGCATCGACTCCTCCCCCTAAGAAAAAAAAAAAGCTCCCGTGGGGTGCTGCATCTCTGGCGATCACTCATTCAGTGATGAATGGTGAAGACTGACACAGGGAAGATCCATCACTCCTTGCCTTCTGAGAAGTGCTGCCACCATGGCCAAGCACTGTGTGAAAACCCTAGGTGCGGATGAGCGACTGAAAGGAAGGGATGCCAACTGATAATGACCAGAATGCAGCCTGCACCTTAAGTATTTTCTGTGATTGGGTCTGACTGGAATGTGAAAATATGTATCTTTCAGGTCAGAGATCCCAGCCAGTCTCCATGCTGCAGGGATGGTAGGGCTGTGAACAGGGTGATCATCTTGAACTTGTCCTTCAGGGGTTTGTTCAAGAAACTGAGGTCCAAAATGGGTCGCCACTCCTTATTTTTCTTGCGAGTGAGAAAATACCTTGACTAAAGGCCTTTTCCCCACTGGGAGGGGGTGTACTCTTTCTGCTGCATTTGCCTGCAGCAACATTTCGACCTCCAGCTCCAGCAGAATCCTTTCTGCTGGGGAAGGAGGCTAAAAATCTCTGTGAACCTGCAGTCTGGGGAATCTTCTGAACTGTAGGGTGAGACCCTGGCTCACTACTTCCAGGACCCACCTGCCTGTGGTAATCTTTTCCCATTCCTGGAAAAAGTAAGCCAATCTTCCTTCCACTGGCAATGGACGGGTGACCTGGACTGATATGTCAGGTGTTCTGTTTGGGATGAGCCTTAGGAGTGTAACCCCTAGGTGGCACTACCCCAAGGGCTACCACCCCTGCCTGCTGGGCAACCAGTAGGTTAAGGGGCCTGAGTTCTGAAACGGGTGCCTCCACCCAGAGGTCATGGTTATTAGTGGTCATACTAACTTGGGCACAGCCCTCTGGGACACTGTAACCCCCCTCAGTTCCTGCTAGTGGCCCACACAGAATACAACAATAACCTTCACAATACCCCTGATATGCTTTACTCATATCCACACTTTTAGCACTTAGATTCGTTTCTCCAACTCGACCCTGGGAACCCCCTGTAAAATAAGATTAAACAGAGCAAATGGCATGCAACACAATACTTCAGGCATAAACAGGATCCACAAACTGTTTAAAATGCAGAAAAAGTAGATCTGATTTATTCAGGTGGGTTTGAACAAGAATAGGGGCAATCAGGTTAATTAGCTTACTCTCTCTAATAATCATATAGTTGTGCAAGCAATCAGACTCCCTAGCACTGTCACACTTCTGGGTACCCAGGTGAATGGGGGGTGGGCTAGCCAGGACTGTTGCCCGGGGTAGGCCAGCGTTGCAGCTGGTAGGGGCCTGTGATGGAAAAACACTTGCACAACACAAATTTGTAATCTGGAGCCAGGTGGTTCAGCTTGTGAAGTAAAGAAATAATAAGTAATTAGATGACACACTTAGATTTAAAGATAGTTGCAGGGAGCTACCCTGATGGTTACTCATGATACCCTAAAATGGACACAGGAGGGACGAGGACTGAGACAGCAGATGAATTATCTGGGTGGGCAGAAGTAGCAGCAGGCTGACCCCTGGGATGGTCTCTCATCGATGGCGCTTCTCTGTGCAGTAGGGTAATCTGGCAAGGCCCTCGTGGCAAGGCCCAACCACATGGACTGGCAATGGATTTAGTTCGTTGGGTGCTGGGTTCAGCTTCCAGCAATCAACATACAGTTCACACAACAGGGGAAACTAAATCACAACCCCCATTCAGTACACAGCACATTTATATACCAGAAAATATTACTGTACCAGGCAAAATGCTCCTCAGTCACGATCGCAAAGTCCCTGCTCAGACTGAGAGCTTGAAAGTAGCTTGAGTTCCTGACAGGCTGATCACGTTTAGCAAAATCTTTGGTTTTCTACAGGTTAAGCCTGGTTCCACTTGAGCAGCTTGCTCAGAAGTACACAGTTCGGATTTAGTACGAAACAATTCTATCTCTCTCTTCTCCTCAGGGTAACAGCAGACTTGCAGGCCTCAACTCAGGCCTCCCTACAACTCTCCCACTCGAACTGCACAGTTTTACTGCTCGGCTACCATGAGGCGCTTCTCTCTGAACTGCCAAAATAGATCTGGCTTGCCAGCAGACAGCTCAGGGGACTTCCCTTAGATCCACAAGGTCCGATTGGTCGGTTCTGCTGTCAGTCACAACATGCTCCCCCTGTTGGTGCAAAAAGGCACCAACAGTCCAAAACTACAATTCCCAGAGGCTTTCTCCACATATCCCCTTAGTAGCAGGCTCCATTTTAGAGTCGCCAAGTAGTGATTGGTCCAATTGAGCAGTTCAGGACCAAAATGGTGGAGCTAACTGAACAGTCCTTACTGCAAAGAAGGCAGGTTAGAACAAACTACATTATCATTATTACTCTAAGCAATTTCCAGCCATTAGTTACATGTTTCAACAGGGCTCCTTCTTCACAATTAGAGATGGAAGAAATGGAGCGATTACTCAGCAGACCAGGCGGGGCTCGAGCAGGGAAACACTCAGACCCCCCATTCAGATTAATTATATCTGCAGTCAGGCAGCACTTAAAGAGACAATACATGGAGGTTTTAAAGGCGCTCACTGGCAACAACATTTAAATGGCAATAGCGCCGAACACCAACCGGGCAGCGAGCATTTAGGCAAGCTCTAGGAAGACTTTACGGGAATCCCCATTTGTAGGGGGGGTTACACCCTTCCCTGCCTGGAGAAAACTTGACGTCCACATCAAGTTAATACCATCACAATAATTGCAATTGCCAATTATACAATACATCTATACCATTAGCAGATTAGGCCTATAACTTCTAAAGCATCAGTCAACATATTCAACCTTTACTGTACACATTCTCTGCATTTTCACAGTGCAATATCCATTCTGAATTACATTATGCATATGTCGTCACACAAGTAATTTACACATTACTATACTGAATTCAGGTAATAACTTCCTGTACATTGAACAATGTGAGAGAGGGCCCTGGCCTATCAGCTACCTTGGGGCTAGACTGAGCGGGGTACCATACCTAGAGGGCAGAACAATCAACCTGGAATTGGCACTTAGGCTGAGTTTAGGCAGGGAACTCTCTAGGACACATAAACTCCCTTGTGGACCACGTTGAGGGGCAAATCTACTGTCCTCCCAAGGGAATCATAGCTGAGGCATACTATGGGTTTGACAGTTTGGCCAGTCTTCCTGGGGGAACAGCCACAGTCTCTGTACCTTTCACCTCAATCTCTGCACTTTCATTACTTGCAAGAGGGACCTCTGCCTGGGTGGAAAAGTTTGGACTTGGAGCACTGTCAGCCCCTAGCTCTGTGGGTTCAGGTTCTACAACACTCTGCTCACTTCAAAGGCAGTCCGGCACTGGAAGGGAATTATCATTACACTCAAAGTATTCTTCAGGTTCTGGCATGTCACCAGTTTGACTCAGATCATCTGCCTCTTCCTCAGGTAATTTGCACAGTTCCACCATACAAAGGGACTCAGTATCATCAGACTTGACACTTCGCATTTCACTCTCAGGGAGCATTGGCTTCAAGGACAAAGCTGGGGGTTTAGGCAGTCCAGAAGGCCCAGCTTCATCCCCACAACTGACCATGGGGCTACCTTGAAACAGCTGACTCAGTTCATAAGAGGGATAATAAGCATAGTTGCACTCACTCTCGTCAGAAGTGGACTGACAGTCATTATCATTTTGGCCTTGCGGTGGAGAAAACCTTAAGTCTGTGACCACTGGGGTAGGTTGACTCTGTCTTGGTTTTGCAGCAACACAAGTCATCGGTCCAGAGGGAACAATCTCCGGGGGTCCAGCCTCAATCATGACTTGGCTAATAGGCAGCAAATGGTTATGGTGCATGGTCTTGACAGCTTTTGAGTTGTTTTCTGGCCACACTTTGTACACAGGTAAATCGTCCAATTTTCCTACTAGTACTATGTGGGGAAGATGGTGCCATTGGTCAGCAATTTTATGTTTACCATGCAATCCTAGATTTTGCAACAACACATGGTCTCCAGCTCGAAGCTCTTGGGCCTTCACTTTTTTATCTTATCTTTCTTTATTGGCTAGGTTTCTCTTTGTGGCCATTGTTTGGGCTTGTTAGTATGCATGGTTCAATTGGGCTCTCAGTTTTTGCATGTACTGTAGATAATTTTCATCTCGGACCCCATCCGGAGAGACCCTGAAACAAACATCTACTGGCAACTGAGCCTCTCTCCCAAACATGAGGCAATAGGGAGAGAACCCTGTAGCATCATTTCTTGTACAATTATAGGCATGTACCTAGGTACTAATCTGCTGGCTCCATTTGGGCTTGTCCTTTGGGTGGAGAGTGCCTAGCATGTCAAGCAGGGTGCGATTAAAGCATTCTGGCTGTGAGTCCCCCTGCGGGTGATAAGGGGTGGTTCTTGACGTCCGCACTCCCCATAGGGAGAGCATTTCTTTAATTTAGTGATTCTCAAAGTCTCTACCTTGATCAGAATGAATTCTCTGGGGGGCCCCATAGTGGACAAATAAATTCTCTATTAGCACCTTGGCCACAGTGGAGGCTTTTTGATCTTTGGTTGGGAAACTTGAGCGTACCTTGTAAAATGATCAGTGACTACCAACACATTACTGATGTTCCACTGGTCAGGCTCCAAACTCAAAAAGTCTATGCAAACTAACTCCATTGGTGTGCTGGTGGTTATGTTGACAAGGGGGGCAGCCCTCTGGGGTGGGGCCTTCCTCTGCAGGCAGCGACTACAAGTCCTTACATGATGCTCAAAATTGGCCTCCATCTTAGGCCAGTAGAATTAAGATTGCACTAGGTCAAGGGTTCGATCGATACCGAGGTGGCCCATGTGGTTGTGCAGGGACCTCAGCACCAAGTCTCTGAAAGCTGTGGGCAAGACCAATTGCTGCTTATCTACTCCCCCCCATCCACTGTCTCTCTGTACAGCAACTGATTAATTAGCTTCAACTTAGGACCTTCCTTGTACAATAATGCAGTTAGCAAGTCAGAGGTGCGCAGCTTGGACACATCTTTCCCTGCGTAGAGGGCTTCAAGTGCTGACCAGATCATAGGATCTTGGGATTGAGCCTGCTGAATGCTGTCATTGTTGAACTGAGGTAGTGCACTAATGTCTAGTGCTGAAAAGTGATAGTACACAGCTGGTATGCAGGTATCAGAGGGGCCTAAGCAGTCTACTAAGCAGTCCACTGTGTCCGTAGACATCTGTTCATCTTTATCAAACTTTTGACACAGTGCTCGAATGTCAGGTTTGGACAGCCTGACCCAATCACCTTTGGAAGTGGGCCTCCGGGATAGGGCATCAGCATCTATGTGATTCAGGCCTGATCTGTATTCAACAGCGTAATCATAGGTAGACAACGCAGAAAGCCACCAATGCCTAGTGGTGTCTAACTTAGCTGAAGTCTGCACATAGGTCAATGGATTATTGTCAGTCTTTACCAGTATCTTTGCCCCATACAAGTATTCATGGAACTGGTCAATGATGGCCCACTTTAACACCAGGAACTCCAGTTTATGCACAGGGTGGTTTTTCTCTGATGGAGTCAGATTTCTACTAGCAAAAGCCACTGGTCTCAAACCGTTGTCATGTTCTTGATAAAGCACAGCTCCCAAACCTTGTAGGCTAGCAGCGGTATGCAGAACATAGGGTCTAGCAGGGTCAGTATAGGCGAGGATGGGAGCATGGGTGAGATGATATATTATTTCATGGAACGCAGCTTCACAGTCGGGTGTCCAGCAGGACCCAAAAAGTTCACCCGGGTGGAAGTATACTCTTTCTGTTTCAGAGAAGACCCCTTTCTTGTATTTACAGTTTGTGGGAGGGAACCCTGGGTAAGGTTCAGGAGTGGGTGAATCACCCTGGAGTAGTCCTTTATGAACCACCAGTAGTAGCCACAGAATCCTAGGAAGCACTTAATTCTTTCAAATTGTGGGGCTGAGGCCAGGTGGTCAAGGCCTCAACTTTACTAGGATCAGTCTCTATCCCCTCGGTGGATACTATATGGCCCACATACTTCACAGATGTCTGAAAGAACCAGCATTTGTCGATGGACAGCTTAAGGCCGAAATCCTCCAGTCGGTGTAATACTTTAAATAGTCTGCTCTCATGCTCCTCCAAAGTGCTCCCAAACACAATAACATCATCCAAGTACACCAGGCCTTCCAGTAGATTCATATCCCCCACTGCATGTTCCATCAATCACTGAAAAGTGGCCGGAGCACCTGATATCCCTTGAGGCATTCTCATAAACTCATAGAACCCTAGTGGACATATGAAGGCTGTTTTCTCATGGTCTTTCAGTGCCATGGGGATCTGGTAGTACCCACTGCGAAGATCCAACACCGAGAACCACTTGCTCCCATTCAGACAGTCTAAAGCATCTTGTATACGGGGCATGGTATACTGATCTGGGATGGTCCGCCGGTTAAGGGTTCGATAATCTACACACATTCTTACTGTCCCATTCTTTTTCCACACCACCACAATAGGAGAAGCATAAGGGCTTCTGGATTCTTGTACCACACCAGCCACAACTATCTCCTGTAGGTGTCTTCTCACATCATCTAAATCAGTGGGCGCTAAGCGCCGAGACCTCTCACGAAATGGCCGCTCATCGTGCAGGTGTTTGTGATGATCCGCTCCCTGAACACATCCCACGTCCCACTCCTTCAATGAAAACGCTTGGTCTTTCTGGGCAAGTTTCTTGCTGACTCTAGCCTTCCATTCAGCTGGCAACAGGGAGTCACCAAAGTTGAACAAGTCAGGGGTCACTCTATCAGTTACTTCAGAGTGCTTGTTACTGGATAACACTGCAGTGTCTGCACAGTGTATGGTAGCTAGGGTGCAGCCTCTGTTCACCCTGATCTCCCAATCTGACACATTGTGGACCTGAACCATCACTTGTCATGCATAGGCATGAGCACGAGCAGGCAAGCTGCTGGGCCTGACCAGCAATCCTTCTGGCAATTTTTCATCGCCTGGCGCACCCAGCATCAGTATCCTATTCTTGACATCTTTCCATAAGTGGACCTTCCCTTGTAGAGTACACTGGGCGTTGGGGGCTAGCATTAGCGACTCAGGATCCTTCTTCCATACAACTCTGACTGGCTCATCCTGGTCCACCTCCTTGGCATTCTGCCACAACTCATAGGCCTTCTTAATCAACGAGGGAATTCTCAAGGCCCTACCAGTTTTGTGCCCCCTGTTTCTCATAGCATAATTGTGCCAGTCTCCCGAACATATGGGCGTTGGTCCCAATTAGTAGGGAAACCCCATCATAGAGTCCAGTAGGGGGACACACCAAGGCCAAGGTCTCTACTTGTTTTGCCACTCCAGCCACCGAAGTAGGAAAAGACAACCAGATCCAGATATACCCAGAATAGGGATACAACTTTTCACTCAACCCCCAGACATGCAAACCTTCCAAGGGTTGTAAAGGCACATCAGACAAGTGCTTCCCGGTACCAATCTTGAAACATTATAATCACTTGAGAGCCACTATCAAGCACAGCCCTGGTGGACACGCCATTCACCTTTACTGTTATCTCCATGGAGGAACCCACCACCTCGGACCATTCTAGAGGGACAGCAGCAGAGGTCTGGACAGACGATTTAGCTGCAAAGAAATTTGAGTTAGGGTTTCTTGGCCCCTCACTGTGGTCATTTCAAGCACCACTTGACCACTGATTTGTTTTCCGAAGCTCTCCTTGAAGCTGGCTCACCACTTTCTCTAAGTCCTTCTGAGACCAGCATTCCATCTTCATATGGCCATCTTTTCCACAGTTGTGACACATGATAGACTCCTGGGTCATCCTTGGAGAGAACATTGCCTGAGGAACTGAAGTATTAGCAAGGGGTCGGGGTCCCATATATGCTGGCACCGGTGAGAGGGGCGCAGCGTGTCTCAATAGTTTCTTTAGGGTGGCAGTCAATTCTTTGATTTCAGCCTGAGCGCTATCTTGTTATAGTATGTCTGAGGGTGCACCCCAACCCCCATAGCAGTTACGGCCATAGCAGAGTCAGAATCTGGTTCCACGGGGGAAATTCTTGCAGGGACGACTACCTTCAACTCTCGGACCTCCTTTAGTAGGTCATCTTTCCAAAACTGGGTCCAGGGTGGGAAGTCCTTTTCCTTGTCAGAGCACTCACTAAGTTCCAACCTTTGCCCCTGAACCTCACTTGGTGGATCACCCTCGGTTACTCGTGCAGTAGCAGCAGCTATTGGTGCAATTTCCCCACGGGGTCACCTTTGCTCAACCCCCTGAATTTCTCTCATTAGCTCATCATAGGAGGGTGGTGATTCCAGTTGGTTGGCCAGGCGCAACTGAAGCAACAACAATTCTGAAAATGGGGCAGATTTAAGGATCCTGTCCAGCCTGGTTCGGTCTAATTCAGTTGCTGGCAAACTACCCTTTCTGAGGCACTCTTGCAAAAACTTTTCAAGCTGAGGTACATACACAGACAACAACTCCCCTGGGTACTGCTGGGCGTTTCTTACCCTCCACCACAGGTCCTCATCTGAATCCGGGCTCCCATACACATTCTCCAATGCCTCAAGATAGTCCTATGCAGTTGCTTCAGGGTTATTGGCCCATTTGGCATGGATGGTAGCCAGGGTAGGAACTTGGAGGCTCTCACTCAACCTCTTTTGCTTCTCTGCTTCCGAGCATTGCCATTCCAGTACTAGAGTGGCAACATAGTCTATCCAGGTCTCCCAGTCATCCTCCCCCTGGGGGGAGGGGTGGGTGCCCAAGAAGATTCTCAACCTTCTGTAAGACTCATGACTAATGGCAGGTACAGACATAGGGGCCAGCATTGGTACGAGCACAGAAGGAGGGGCAATAACGGGTGCTGGAGCGGGAGGGGGTGTTAAGGGAGGAACACCTCCAGGTGGCAGGAATAGTTTCTTAAAGTCCTCCACGGTTTTCCCTTCCTCCAGCAACAACTTAGCAAATTTCTCCTCAAAAGTCTCAGATAGTGGGGGGGGGTCATCCTCCCTGGGGTCTTTACTGTCTCTAGTTATTACTCTCCAGGCAGTGAGGGCTCCTTCTGGGGTAAAAGTCCATAGCACTTTGGAACTGTCTACTAAGTCACTACAATCTACTAAGGCCATGAAAATTTCGGCGAGCAGATTAGCCTGCCGACCCACCAACACAGGGTTTTGTAAACATTCAATTTTGAAAAAGTACTCCCTCTACAGTGTCCTTATTGGTACCCAGGGAAATATCCAGTATAAGCATAGCATTTTGGGGGTCGATCTCCTGCCCAGTACACCACCCCATTAACTGGTGTACAGACACTTCAGTTGAGGTAGCCATTTATTTTTTCACAACAATTCATAAGTTTGGCCACTAGAGGACGTTAATCCCAGTGGTGCCTCCAAGATGTAACCCCTAGGTGGCACTACCCCAAGGGCTACTACCCCTGCCTGCTGGGCAACCAGTAGGTTAAGGGGCCTGAGTTCTGAAATGGGTGCCTCCACCCAGAGGTCAGAGTTATTAGTGGTCATACTAACTTGGGCACAGCCCTCTGGAACACTGTAACCCCCCTCAGTTTCTTCTAGTGGCCCACACAGAATACAACAATGACCTTCACAATACCCCTGATATGCTTTACTCGTATCCACACTTTTAGCACTTAACACCAAGATTGGTTTCTCCAACTCGACCCTGGGGACCTCCTGTAAAATAAGATTAAACAGAGCAAATGGCATGCAACACAATACTTCAGGCATAAACAGGATCCACAGACTGTTTAAAATGCAGAAAAAGTAGATCTGATTTATTCAGGGGGTTTGAACAAGGATAGGGGCAATCAGGTTAATTAGCTTACTCTCTCTAATAATCATACAGTTGTGCAAGCAATCAGACTCCCTAGCACTGTCACACTTCTGGGTACCCAGGTGAATGGGGGGTGGGCTAGCAAGGACTGTTGCCTGGGGTAGGCCGGCGTTGCAGCTGACAGGGGCTCTGTGATGGAAAAACACTTGCACAACACAGATTTGTAATCCGGAGCCAGATGACTCAGTTCGTGAAGAAAAGAAACAAGTAATTAGATGACACACCAAGATTTAAAGATAGTTGCAGGGAGCTACCCTGATGGTTACTCATGATACCCTAAAATGGACACAGGAGGGACGAGGATTGAGACAGCAGATAAATTATCTGAGTGGCCAGAAGTAGCAGAGGGCTGACCCCTGGGACGGTCTCTCATTGATGGCGCTTCTCTGTGCAGCAGGGTAATCTGGCAAGGCCCTCGTGGCAAGGCCCAACCACATGGACTGGCAATGGATTTAGTTCATTGGGTGCTGGGTTCAGCTTCCAGCAATCAGCATACAGTTCACACTACAGGGAAACTAAATCACGACCCCCATTCAGTACACAGCACATTTATATACCAGAAAATATTACTGTACCAGGCAAAATGCTCCTCAGCCACGATCGCAAAGTCCCTACTCAGACCGAGAGCTTGAAAGTAGCTTGAGTTCCTGACAGGCCGACTGCATTCAGCAAAATCTTCGGTCTTCTACAGGTTAAGCCTGGTCCCAATTCAGCAGCTTGCTCAAAAGTACATAGTTCGGAATTAGTCTGAAACAATTATATCTCTCTCTTCTCCTCAGGGTAACAGCAGACTTGCAGGCCTCAACTCAGGCCAATCCACAACTCTCTCACTCGAACTACGCGGTTTTACTACTCGGCTACCACAAGCTGCTTCTTTCTCAACTGCCAACATAGATCTGGCTTGCCAGCAGACAGCTCAGGGGACTTCCCTTAGATCCACAAGGTCCGATTGATTGGTTCTGCTGTCAGTCACAACATGCTCCCCCTGTTGGTGCAAAAAGGTGCCAACAGTCCAAAACTACAATTCCCAGAGGCTTGCTCCACATATCCCCTTAGTTGCAGGCTCCATTTTAGAGTCCCCAAGTACTGATTGGTCCAATTCGGCAGTTCGGGACCAAAATGATGTGGCTAAATGAACAGTCTTTACTGCAAAGAAGGCAGGTTAGAACAAACTACATTATCATTATTACTCTAAGCGATTTCCAGCAACTAGTTACATCTTTCAACAGGGTTCCTTCTGCACAATTAGCGATGGCAGAAATGGAGCGATTACTCAGCAGACTGGGTGGGACTTGAGCAGGGAAACACTCAGACCCCCCATTCAGATTAATTATATCTTCAATCGGGCAGCACTTAAAGAGACAGTACATGGAGGCTTTAAAGGTGCTCACTGGTAACAACATTTAAACGTCAATAGCGCCGAACACCAACCGGGCAGCGAGCATTTAGGAAATCTCTAGGAAGACTTTTTGGGAAACCCCATTTGTAGGGGGGGTTACAGGAGCTTGAGCTGGTTCAGTCTGGATGCTCTTCTTCCCCTGCCCCTTAAGTAACCTCTCATCGGATAGTAGTCATAGGGCTTGGGTATAGGAAAGAACACACAAGGGTAATAACCCCTACACCTACCTCCCCTTCCATGAGGACTGTAAGAAGTAGAGGCCTTTCCTTCTCAGCATTGCTTTTGTAGGTGGTTTTATATTCTTCTTCCTTTTCATAGAAGCCTTTGTCTTGTCACCAAACAGAATTATTCTTGCATAGAAAATCCATGGCTTTTGCCTGAGTGTCCTGGGACAAATTAGTGGTCCTTAGCCAGGTGAACCTTCTTAGTGTAGCCCAGGCACTGTGTGCCAGTGGGCCACTACCCCTGCCTGTTGGCTACCACACAGGTTAAGGGGCCTGGGTCCTATTATGGTGGTGATCAGGGGTTCTATCCCAAAGTAATAGCAAAATAATGAGGTGCCTCTACACAGAGTAGGTTGACAGTAGGCCAGGTGTTTGGTTGGTAAACCCCCCTGGGATGCTGTACCTACCCACCTCCCCTTCAAACCACCCCACACACTGGATACAAAGTTGTTCTCCAATACCATACACCACATTTACTTGACAGTAAACTTTTATAAAATATCCTCCACACAGCAATTTCAACAAACAAAACAAAGCTTTTTTTGGGGGGAGGGCTAGGAAAGGAGGTGTCTGGAGCAGGGATAGCTGTGAAAGAAAGATAAATGTTAGAGCCATTAGAAACAACAGGGCACATAGGCCAAAACACCCCAGCACCAACCCCCACTGGTACCAGTGTAACCTTAGTTTGGTCTGTAAGCGTACCCTGTGATGGTGCAGGCCTGGTCAGTGCCACGGGTTGGCCTGTGTTAGGCCCTTGAAAAGTAATTAAAGGATGAAGCTTTAAAGTTAGTTTTTAACCCCTTGTTTTCAAACAAACTTTCCCCAGTTCCCTTGATCGGGGCAAGCTGAGTTACTCTCTGGAACAAGGGGGGGTTCCAGCAGTTCAAATTCAGGGCAGAAACAGATGGGCAGTAGTAAATAATGTGTAAACTCGATCTTGCTTGAAGGTCTGGCCACTTGACAGCTCGACTGGAGATCTCGCAACTTATCCCCTTCAGCCTATTCAGGCCTGTTGCAGAGCTCCCACACAAGGCCCACAAAGCCAGATGACCCAGACCTAGGAGTGGTACCACAGGCCAACTCCCTCACAGGTCAGAGTGCCCTAGCACTCCAGCGCACACCAGTGACCCCCTGCAGCCAGTAGACCCCACCTGGTGGGGGTTAGCAGATTTCTCACCTGGCTCTGAATAGTAGCTGGTAATTCCCTGGTTCCACCTTTCTCAGACAGGAAAAACAACTCTGGTGTGCAACCAGTTTATTAAAATGTTCCTCTTTCCAGTGCCGTTTGGCAACAGATTCCAAAGTCCAGATTAACAGTTCCTTCCCACAACAGGATTTTTTAGCAGCAGCAACAGGTACCTGAGGCATAGAACACCTGCACACCTTGTTCCTCTTGCAGTTTCTCTGAATCAAAACAGCATCCACGTTTTCTCTGGCTCACACACAGTTTCAAGGGAGTCTCTTCCTCAGCTCAGGGTTTTCTCCCACTACCACTGATGCAAGATCACTGCAGCAAAGCGAGTCTCCTTAAAACCAGCAAGTTCCACCAGATGCCTGGAACACTCAGAAAAGATGCATAGTTCCTTGAAACAGTAAGAATCCTTCACCTTCAGTCCTCAACAAAATTCCATTTAAACCCCGAGAAAGGCTTTTGAACTTTTCTCAACACATCATTGAGCCCTTCTTTACTCAATCAGAGCTCAAACCAGACTGCCCAAAGTCCCTGAGATAGCTCCCAAAAATCCTGGTCTCTGATTTGTTGGTGTCAGTTATCAATCACAAATATCAGCCCTCTCTGATTATTGATTGGAAAGGTCTCTTGGTGCCTGAATTTAGTTCACACCTTCTCCCATAAGTCCTCTCAAACAGTTTTTGGCACCTAAATAGCTGATTGGCCATCCATTAAGGGTCAATGGATCATAACATGGCTGCTATCATTCAGTCCCACAGCAGTCCACACCAACAGTCCCAACTTTAGGACTTATTGCAGTCAGATGAATCAGTTTATGCAGGTATTTTCCCCCTCATCTTATAGCTTACACTGTCCTCTATTAAGGGACTCCACACTCATAAGTGTCCAATCCCCCTGCAGCTGGTCGCTAGCTCAAAAACTCAGTTCCCCTAGAAGCAACGACCCAGCTCATGTTTATTCACAAACCCCTCATTAATATGCAAATTTTCTCTCATTTCGGCAACGTTCTCCCACGCTGTTTAACTTATCTGGGGTGCTCCTCACCCACCTCCTCCAGGTACCTGACCCCCATTTTGCTGAGTAAGGGGGTCGAGAGCACCAGAGAAACAAACAAGAGGCCACAGCATCGGCAGCACTCGTAATGCACCACTGCACATGCTCGGGGGAATAAAATGCACAGGAGTACAAATAGCTTCGATGGCTCCCCGCTTCAGCTCCTCAAACCCATTTTTAATAAAAATACAGTTCTTGGGCCGGACAGTGGCTTCGGACATCACGGGACCTTGACCCAGGAGCAAGGATGCTTTGGGGGAAATGGTGGACAAACAGCCCAAAAGGGCTAAACAAGGTAAGGCCCCCCCGCAAAGGAGTTACATTAGGAAGATAGCATGGGCCATAACCCTAGAGGCAGTGTCATTAGCAGTCACTGCCATATTGAACTGATATTTGGCAGCCTTGGCCATGTCAGCTAAATCTTGTGCCAGGTCCCCAAATGCCATCTTGCTCATGATGAGTTCCAGAGAGCTTTCTGGTACTGGGCAGTGTAAGCCATGTATACAGTCCGTCTCAACAGCAAAGAGCCAGAGGTGTACACTTTCGTCCCCCTACTGTCCAGCTTCCTGGAATCTTTATCCGGGGGCTGGGTAGAGAGGGGAACCTTAGCCTTGTCACAGCCATTGCCTTGACCACTCCTTCATTATCTGGATGCGAGAAGAGGTACTCAGCATCACAGTTGTCCAGCTAGTACTTATTCTCAATTTTCTTGTCAATCCTGAGGGTAGAAGTTGGAGTGTGTAACAACTTACAAGTTGCTTACTTCAGGGACTTGTAGCTAGATAAAGCAACCTCCTAGATGGTATCAACCCCATCATGTCCAAAATTCAGTCTCATCCTCATCCTCTACAGATTCTTAGGTGGGGAGGTCGAGGGTGTTTACCATTTACCTCACAAAGGCATAGTGGGAGGAGAAATCCTATGGATCCTGGGAAGGGGAACTAAACTCCTGGTCAGGGGAATCATCGGGTTCAATAGGTTCCCCTTCCTCTTCCTCATCACAGAAAAACTCAGCCTCCTGGTCCCTATCAAATGGGAGGGGGTAGAGGCTCAAGGGGGAACCAGCATGCCCATAAGGGAATCTATAGCCTGAAAGGCCTGGAAAAACTACCAAGCTTTATTCATGTCTTCTGCAGAGGGCATTTTTACCCTTCCCACTGACGGCTCCTTTGCTTCTGCAGCAGAAGGGGCAGCGACATGTTTTTCTTTTTGTTTCTCTGGAACCTACTCAGATGGTCTTTTGTGCCTGGTCAGGTCAGAGTTCCCTTTTTCAGGAGGCCTAGAATCAGGTGTTTCCTTAAAGGGTCTTTCCTTGTGCTTGTTATGAAAGGAAGGACCCTCCTAAGAATGCTTTGGTGACACAGAGGCAGACTAAGAAGCCATAATAACTTCCAATTTTTTGGCCTCTTTTAAATTATCATTAAATTTAAATTAAAGTGGTTTAAAATAGGAAAACCATGAAGAAAAAATGATTTTCTCCAGTTCCTGGGAACCGCTGGGGAACCAGAGAAAACCACTACAAAAAACAACTAGAAATACCAAAAATGAAAATTACGTACCTACCGTAATTATGATCTTTCTGTGTATCTTCACCATTCATCATTCATCACTGTTGGGTATCTGCCAGAGGTCAGGACCCCGCGAGAGACTTTTTAATTTTTTAAAAGGTAGGGGCGGTCGACGTACCATCGCTTCTCGAGGTCAAGTGCCACGCGTGGCACTTGGCGTGGTTGGCCGTTAGACTGTAAGTCAACTCCGCCTGCCTGCCAGTTCTGAGTCGCCAGAGAGGTAAGAGGAATGGAGTGGAAGGTGGGACAAGGAAGTCCAAGGGACAGAAAAAGGAAAAGATATATGAACCAAAAGGACTGAGAGGACAGAGAAAGAGAGAGAGTTGGAAACTAAAAGGATTGGGAGGGGCCCCAATCTCTGGAAAAGAAGAGGGAAGTAGGGTGGGTAAAGAATTTAGGAAGAGAGGGGAGAAGGTTAGTATATCCCAGACCCTGGTCCGTCTCCAGATTGTATGAATGCCTCACAAAGGCATAGTGGGAGGAGAAATCCTCTGGACCCTGGGAAGGGGAACTAAACTCCTGGTCAGGGGAATCATCGGGTTCAATAGGTTCCCCTTCCTCTTCCTCATCACAGAAAAAACTCAGCCTCCTGGTCCCTATCAAATGGGAGGAGGCAGAGGCTCAAGGGGGAACCAGCAGGCCCATAAGGGAATCTATAGCCTGTTCTGAGTAAAAAATGATTATACTGAATGAATACTTTTGCTCAGTATTCACAAAAGAGGAAGAGGAGGAGTTACCTAAACCAAACAGTAGAAGCACTCTGGATAGTGGGGTTGACACCAGTCCATTTACAGAAGAAAGAGTACTGAAAGAACTCCTAAAACTCAAGGTGGACAAAGCAATGGGGCCTGATGGGATTCACCCTAGAATCCTAAAAGAGCTAAGGGAGGACCTAGTGACACCACTAACCACACTTTTTAACAAATCATGGGAAGATGGGGTGGTACCTGAGGACTGGAGGAGGGCAGATGTGATTCCTTCACAAAAGTGGGAGCAAGGCAGAAGCAGGAAACTACAGACCTGTTAGTTTAACCTCAGTGGTGGGGAAAATGATGGAATCACTTCTGAAAGAAAGAATTGTTGAGTACCTAGAGGCCAGGGGGGCACAGGACCCAAAGCAGCATGGATTCACAGCAGGAAGGTCATGTCAGATGAATCTAATCAATTTCTTTGACTGGGTGACTAAAGTAATAGACCAGGGAGGGACTGTGGATATGGTCTACCTAGACTTTAGCAAGGCATTTGACACAGTCCCGCACAAAAGATTACTAATCAAGTTAGCCAGCCTGGGAGTGGGTCCCAGGGTGGCAGCCTGGGTAGCAAACTGGCTGCACAACAGGACACAGAAGAAAATAGTGAATGGAATACATTCTGAAGAAAGGGGGATGACTAGTGGAGTACCTCAGGGCTCAGTACTGGGTCCAGTCCTCTTTAACGTCTTTATAGGTGACATTGCAGAGGGTCTGGAAGGAAAGGTATGCCTCTTTGTGGATGACACAAAGATCTGTAACAGAGTTGATACACAAGGGGGGGTACAAAGGATGAGAAGGGACTTGGCAAGGTTGGAGGAATGGTCAGACATATGGCAACTTAGATTCAATGCAAAGAAGTGCAAAGTAATGCACCTGGGAAATAAAAACCCAGGAGAAGAGTACACAATAGCAGGGGAGGTACTAACGACAACAATAATGGAAAGGGATCTGGGTGTAGTCATATCAGATGACCCAAAGGTGGGTAAGCAATGTGAGACGTCAGTAAGGAGAGCCAGGGGGATACTGGGATGCATAAGGAGGGGCATCACAAGTAGAAAAAGGGAAGTGGTTATCTCTTATACAGACAGTTGGTGAGACCCCATCTGGAGTACTGCATGCAGTTTTGGAGACCTCATCTACGCAAGGACATAGACAGGATGGAAGCAGTCCAGAGGAGGGCAACTAAAATGTTGCAGGGTCTACATCAGAAACCATATGAAGAGAGACTGAGAGAGCTTAATATGTATACCCTTGATGAAAGGAGGGACAGGGGGGACATGATAGAAACTTTTAAGTGCCTCAAGGGAATCAACAAAGTCCAGGAGGGTAGCATCTTTCAGAAAAAGAGATATGTAAGAACAAGGCGGCACAATTTAAAGTTAGAGGGGGGATGGCTGAGGGGTAATGTGAGGAAATTATTTTTCACGGAGAGAGTGGTGGACGCATGGAACCACCTTCCTGGAGAGGTTGTGGGGTCTAAAACTGTGAGGGAATTCAAACATGCATGGGACAGACATAAGGCAATTATAGTGGGGGGCTGCAGGAAGTAGGCTGTTGGTTAACTAGAATCTGCAGCTTATCCAATAGGTAGGGAAATGGGCAGACTGGGTGGGCCAAGTGGTCCTTATCTGCCGTCAAAGTCTATGTTTCTATGTATAGGAACTGCAAGGAGTGGCCAAAGGCTTTCTGCCAGAATTCAAGGCACAGAATAACTGGCAAACACTCCAGACAAGCAGAGCCGGCTATTCTGGAAGAAGGACAGGGCACAGAGAATAAACACCCTCTCAGGAGAAATTATTGGTGAAAAAAAAAGGAAAACCTTTTTTTTTTAAAACAAGGAGAAATAGGTTGGACGGGAGCATGGGGGAGGAGAGAAAGGAGGGCAACTGACAACTCGCACCCCACAGGGGTGGAGACAAAGCACTGGAAGAATACCCCCCTTGCTGTCCACTCTCCCCGGAACATTATCCCCCTGTGTGTCCTGTTTTACCCCACTCCTAAGGAAGGAGGGGGGAGATGGGCACAGAGAGGAAGGGGGAACCAGAAACTGAGGGCCCCAGGAGGATGGAGGGCAGGATCGTGATGAATGGTGAAGATACACAGAAAGATCATAATTACGGTAGGTACATAATTTTCATATCTTATCTGTGTCAATCTTCACCATTCATCACTGTTGGGTGAGTACCGAGCCCCCCCGAAGGGGGCTCTCTTTTACACCGTAAGGGATAAAATCCCTTAGCCCTCAGTGGGTGACACACTAAGGGGGGGAACCTTCAGGGTCTGGAGAGGCCCAAGAGTGGGGAGAGTGAGACGGAGTCCCCCTGGAGGAGGAAGGAAGTTGCCCCGACAAGTGTCGTCTCACCCTACGGGAGAAGAGAAAGGTTCCCTGGTGGGTGGAGTTAATCACCCTACACCAGGCCAAGGGTGACAACCAGGAAAGACGCAGCCATGCCATCCACCTAGTGCAGATCACTGTCCCTACGACCCTGGAAGCTACCTCATTGGCATCATAGGATGCCCTCGCTTGGTGCCTTGCTAGCTCCAGGCCACGCAAAGAGAGTGTGCAATGGCTTGTCTGGTTTGCTCCATATCAGGCAATGAGGCTAGGAGCTGACCCAGCCTGGACCACAAGAACCTGTCATAGGCTGCACAGTGGGCCTGATGTGCAGAAATAGAAAGAGGTAACCATGCCAAGTAGAAAGTCCTACTACCCCAGAAGTCAAAATCCGAGGAGTCTTGATCTGGGGACCGGTCATGGTGAAGGGCGCGAAGTCCATCAGGAGTGTCCAACTGCATCAATCCAGACTGTGGATGAGGCATGGAACCTGGAGGCTCCGGAGGTGCGCAATACCTCTGAGTGAGATCCCTTGGGGCAAGAACTCTGGAGAAGGGCCTCTGCCAGGAACGCAACGACACCTCCCGAAAGGGAGCAGGCCAGGGTGGCACCACAAGGGTGGCCTCGCCAAAATCGCCTAGAAAGGCATGCGACGAGTGCTCAGGATCGCTGGTAGTGAAAGGAGTAAGATGCAAGTCCTCCAACATCCTCATGAGGAATCGCTGATACTCAGTGAGATCAGCAGCTGGAAAGATGTGGACAGAAGTGGGTGGCTGCACGGGGGGAGGTTGAAAAACCTGGCTGTCCATCGCCCTAATGTAAGCAGGGAACTGAGCAGCCACCGCTCTGAACTGCTCCCAGGAGAGAGGCCTACTAGGACCAAGGATGCCTGGGAGCACAGGAGAGTGTGGCAGAGGGATGGGGACAGAGCCGAGAAGAGATGTTGGCTGACCTCTGCCTGGGCTAAGAAGTGGACCGTGGGCACCCATGGAAGAAGATGCCCTGGAGGACCCCACAGCCAACAGCTGAACAACCATTTTGGTACTGCCATGGCTGCACCCGGAAGAATCCCCCCTGTGAGGTGACGGGGCCATATAGGTCCAGAAGGACGGTCCCCTACCTCAAAAGAACGGGACTCTCTCAAAGAGACTGAGGAGGAAGAAAGGAGATCTGCACTATGGCTTCTCCCAGAGCCCGGGTGGACCCCGGAAAAAGGCCGATGCACTGACCCCACACCCCTCGACCCCTCAGAGTCCGAAAGAGCCCTCTTTCTCCTCGAGAGGGCCAGCCTAGGTAGCTGGCATCTCTGAACAGCTCCCGAAGGGGCTACCCAGGGCACAGTACTCTCCCCTCCTGTAGGTGCCCTGATCGGCCCCAAAGTTGGGCGATCTAGGCACACCACCGGTGGGGGTACCACTACTGAGGGGTCAGTGAAACCACCAAGACCAGGTTGCAGAGCTATGGTGGCCTGCACCACTGCCTGCTGGTCAGCACCCCTGACCCTAGTCTCGGTAGCCACCGATCTCACCTCAGAAGGGGTCTGACTCCAGCTTGTCGAGGAGACTACTGGGCTACCCTCCACAACCGCAACCCCAAAGGGTCAGGCTGTGCGTCTGAATCAGAGCTCAACTCCGCCTCCGAGGAGGTAGAGTCCGAGGCCCTGTGCCAAACCGTAGGAGGGCGGCCACTGCCATCCTTGCCAACAGACCCAGAAACCAAAGCTGTGCCCGAGCTGATGCCAGCACCCCCCCACAGCTCCGCGAGCAGAATCTGGAGGGGGGCATGGCTCCAGCCCAAACAAGAGCTCCAGAACCGGGACCAGTCGTGGCACCATCCGGCCCATGGCACCACGGGCAGTGCCGAGGGCAGAGACGGCACCAATGTTGACCTGGACGGCACCATCGGTGCAGACGATGGCACCGCCAGGCTCCATGGGCGCCGAGGGCAGCGGTGGCTCCGACGACAGTGCAGCGCCGCCCAGCCGGCGGCGGTGACGACTAGCACCAAAGGCAGAGGCAGCACCGACAACAGCGCCAACGGAGGAGTCAGAAGGCCCTACGGTGCCGAGCCCCGAGGACATGGCGCCATGCTCAACCTCAGCGCCGAGGACAGCGCCAATGTGAGACATGGAAAAGGACGGCACTGTAGCATCTCCCACAGCACCTCTGGCACTGCCGGTGCCATGAATGGTTCCAACAGAGGCCACAGCGCAGCGTGATAAGTCGGCGCCGATGACAACTCCGTGAGGGCCCACGGTGCCGCGAACGACGTCGAGGCCCACAATGGTGCCGACCAATGGCGTCGGGGACGGTGCCGACTCGGGCCTTGTGAACCACGGGTCCGACACCAGTGGAGCCTAAACCCCGGAAAGGGCGATTGCCATGGTGGAGCCTCCCGCCCGCCCCCCGGAAGGAGCAGGACAGGCCTCCTGCACCGCGGAAGAAGCCTTGGCAACAGCTAGGCTACTAGTAGCCGAGGCTCCCTTCCCCTCGGTCCGTATAGAACCGGGAGGGGACCCAGAGGAAAGGCTAAGAGAGCCTGGCTTGGCCCGACGAGTACGTACCCGACCCCCAAAGTCGGCGGAGCTCACCCTACTTTCCACGCGCACTGCTTGATCACCCGGCGGTCCATGGAGAAACAGGCATTGCATGAATCCATGTCGTGAAGCAGGCCAAGACACGAGAGACACCGGTCGTGCTGGTCGGAAACGGAATATTTTTGGCCACAAGGGCACCGTCGCATGGGGGGTTGACCCGTCTTAGATTTCTTGCCCTCCAACCGAGACATGACCTACGCGGAAAAAAAACACCAAAAATAGACTCAACGTCGCGAAATATGACAATAAGGAAAGATCTTACCGGGCGAAGTCGAATGATGGCAGAGACAGAACAGGCAGGAAAACCATCGGACTTCGACCGAAGGAAAATTAGTTAATGTGAGAAATGCGTAGCAGGCCTAGGCTCTTCACGGCTTCCACAAGGTAACCTCAATGGCAGGAGATGAAGAACTGGCAGGCAGGCAGAGTCGACACAGCCTAATGGACAACCCGCGAGCACCACGAAGTGCGTCGGCCTCGAAGGCAGTGCCGATGGTACGTTGACTCCGCCTACCTTTAAAAAAAAAAAAAAGGCTCCCACAGGGTCCTGACTTCTGGCAGATACCCAACAGTGATGAATGGTAAAGACTGACACAGATAAAATATGGAAATTACGTACCTACCATAATTCTTGATCTTCTTAGACGAAGTCTCCGCCACTCATTCACACTCATGGGATCTACGCCGGAGGTGCTAGGACCCAGCAGGAGCAAACCTTTTTGCAAGATGGACGGCGCCAGAGATGGAGCCATGAGAAATGGCGTCATGAGCCTCGGCTCGTGCGGAAAAGACTACCTCGGCATCGACCCTCTAACCGTCTCAGTACCTTTTTTCTGAGGAGGTGCAGCGTAACTAACCTAGAAGGATAGCCTAACAAAAACTGGACATAAGATAGTCCGGACAACCTGTATAAGAAGGGTCAACAAAGAAGTCTTCACAGCCTAAAGATTGAGGGAGTGAAGACCAACAACAGAGGTGAGCTCAGGGAATGGTGGGTGGGCGTGTGAATGAGTGGTGGAGACTTCATCCAAGAAGATCAAAATTACGGTAGGTACGTCATTTCCATATCTTCCTCGACATAAAGTCTCCACCACTCATTCACACAGATGGGAGAGTACCGAGCTAATAATCCCCTGAGAGGGTGGCAGGAGAGACCAAGAGCTCACAAATTTAAGACAGAAGTCCATTAAGGATGGTCCTGCCAAACGAAAGATGTCGCCTGGCATGGACATCCAGGGCATAGTGCTTGACGAAAGTATGCACTGAGCTCCAGGTAGCCACACTGCAAATGTCTGCATTGGGCACACTGCAGATTTCCACCATGGAAGCCGCAACTGCTCTAGCAGAGTGAGCGTACACTCTGTCCTCCAGCTTAACCTGCACCATGGAAAAACAGTGACGAAGGCATGCCACCAGCCATGCTGAAATGCATCTGATAGCGAGAGGTTGACCCAACTGGGTCTCACTGGAGGAAACAAACAGTTGTTGAGCTTTGCAAATTTGTTTTGTTCTATCTAAATAGAAACGCAGAGCTCTTTTGACATCTAAAGAATGAAGAGTACGCTCTCCTTCATTTTGGAAGTTCGCAAAGTAAGTAGGTAGGACTAAAGGTTGGTTTAGTTGGAATTCTGCAACAACCTTAGGGAGAAAATTAGGATGGGTCCTAAGAACTACTTTGTCCTCTGAAACCCTGTCTACTGAGGGTCTGTGACCAAGGCATGTATTTCAGAGACCCTGCGGGCTGAGGTAAAGGCCACCAGGAAGGCTGTTTTCCAAGTGAGAAATTTCAGCTCACAGGCAGCTAGAGGCTCGAAAGGATTTCGAATGAGCATGTCTAGCACAGGATTAATGTCCTAGGCTGCGACTGGACATCTGATAGGAGGTCTGGTATGCAGAATAACATTAAGAAACCTCTTAACTACATGTAACTGAGCCAGTGACAAGGAAGGTACTGGCTCATGATAGGCTGAAATGGCACAAAGGTGAACTTTGACTGTAGAGTATTGCAGACCTGAATTTGAGAGGTCTAAGAGGTACTCTAGAACTTTATTAGGTGGGCAGGAAAAAGGATTCAAAGAGGATTTTGCACATCAGAGAGAAAAATGCTTCCATTTGGCTGTGTAAGTTTTTCTAGTGGCTGGCTTGCGCGCAGCTAAAAGAATATCTGAAACTCTGCAAGAGACGTTGAACCTGTTCACCTCTATCTCTTCAGGAGCCAAGCGTTAAGGTGAAGTGACCTCAGATTGGGATGGACCACAGGTCCCTAAGTCAGAAGGTTCGTCTGAAGGGGAAGCACTTTCGGAGGTGTTTCCGACATACTGTTGAGTAACGGAAACCATATCTGTTGAGGCCAGAAGGGAGCAATGAGGTTCATTTTGTCCCCCTGGGACCTGAACTTGAGAAGTACCCTCTGAATTAGAGGAAGAGGAGAAGAGGCATATAGAAAGCTTTTCGTCCACTGCAGCCTGAACGCATCCTGACAGAAAATGACAGACCTGGATTTCTGGAGCAGAAGAGAGGCAGTTTTGTGTTGAGTGGGGATGCAAAAAGGTCCAGGTCTGGAGTTCCCCACTCTGCGAATAGTGACTGAACTACGGTTGAGTTGATAGACCATTCGTGGGGATCTGTCTCTGTTCTGCCGAGACGGTCTGCCAGTTTGTTCTGCACTCCAGGCAGGTAAACTGCCTGGATTAGAGCCTTGTGCTCTAAACACTATTTCCACACTCTCATCACTTCCCTGCATAAAGGGTAAAAGTGTGTACCGCCCTGCTTGTTGATGTAATACATAACTGCTTTGTTGTCCGTTTGAAGGAGAATGTTCTTGTGACAGAGAATGTCCTTCAAAGCATGGACTGCATAAAGGACGGCTCACATTTTTAGGACATTTATGTGAAGCTGGGACTCGTCTTGAGTCCACATACCTTGTGTGTGGAGATTCTGACAGTGAGCTCCCCACCCCATCAGGGACACGTCCATGGTAATGGAAATCTGATAATCCAGGGGAGCAAAGGGATACTCTTCCAGAAGGTTGTCCTCTTGCGACCACCAGGTGAGTGACCTCTTCAGAGGTTCTGTCACCTTGACGGGAAAGGACTGAGGTTGAGTGGTTGGGGACCACTGAGTAATGAGCATCCTTTGAGAGGTTCTCATGTGGAGGCGTGCTAGGGGTACAGTGAACACCGAGAATGCCATGAGAACTAGCAACCGTTGCATCGAGATAGCTCGAACTGAGCTGTTCTCTCTGATGTATCGAGCCATCTGAAGGATATCGCTCCATCTGTCCTCTGGAAGAAAGACTTTCTCACAGGAGGTCTCCAGAAGAGTTCCTATAAAAAGGAGCTTCTGGGAGGGCTGCAAGAAAAAAATTACTCACCTTAGTAATGTTGTTTCTTCTAATGGAGTCTTGCTGTATTCTGACATATGCAGTTAGGTCCTGCCTTTCAACTGCCCCGGAGAACAAAGAGTTAAACTTTCCATGGCCAGCATGGAATGTTCACCACGAGCTTGGTTGAAACCCCTGTCTGCTGTTGTTTAAACTGCAACCATCAGATCTTTACTAGCAAAGACTCACTAGGTATTCTGTGTGGAAACTGTAAAATTCATACTAGCCAACTGGCAAATATATCTACTGTATATAAAAGGTTTTTTGGTTTCAACAGGAAGACTAAAGTCAGGAAACCCAAAAAACAAAACACGTCCAAAACACAACCCCTCACCCAAACCAAAAGAGGGTGAAAAAAGGACACCCCCTAGGGTGCCAACACTGCTTCTGCCCACCCACATCCCAAAATGTAGGTTCTGAGAGGGGAGGCAGGAGGGGAGGTCAGAATATAGCAAGACTCCATTAGAAGAAACATTACTAAGGTGAGTAATTTTTTCTTCAAACAACATGAAGTCTTGCTGTATTCTGACATATGCAGACTACCAAGCAGTACCTCCATGGAGGGGGGACAGGACCTACTTTGGAAACAGGCTCTGAAGTACTGCTGTGCCAAACCGAGCATCACTCCTAGCCTGGATATCCAGAGAGTAATGCTTGGTGAAAGTATGGACTGTTTTCCAGGTGGCTGCTTGACACATTTCTAAGAGAGGAATATCCTGGCAGCAGCCAGGAAGCAGCTGTACCTCTAGTTGAATGAGCCTCAGGCCTGAGGGTGGAGTTCTACCAGTTTTTCATAGCAGAACTGTATACAAGAAACAATCCACCTGGCAATAGATCTCTTAGTGGCAGGCTTGCCCTTACCAACCTCTCCATATGTAAGGAACAACTGGAGGGATTCAAACCTGTGACCCTTGGTATGCTCTATGTAGTAGCTAAGGGCTCTTTTAACATCCAAGTTGTGTAGCCTCCTCTCTCCCGAGGAGGAATGGCCAGTGAAGAAAACAGGGAGAGATACAGAGTGGTTGAGGTGGAAATCTGAAACCACTTTAGTTAAGAACTTTCTGTTAGTTCTAAGGACCGCTTTATCTCTATGGAAAGAAATGAAATCAGATTCCACTGACAGGGCTTGCAATTCACTGATACGCCTGGCAGAAGTAATGGCTGTCAAAAACACAGTTTTCCAAGTCAAGTACTTAAGCTCTGCTGAGGACAAAGGCTCAAAGGGAGGTTGCATAAGCTCAGCAATGCAAACATTAAGGTCCCAAGCAGGAGCAGGATCCCTAAAGGGGGGATTGATGCGAAGCAATCCCTTGAAAAATTTACAAAAATACAGGATGGGATGATAGAGAGGAAGGCTTGCCTACTGACAAGAAAGCAGAAACAACTGCCAAGTGTACTTTAAGAGTAGCTGGTCTGAGGCCTAGACCATTAAGATGGACCATATGGTCCAGAACCATAGGCAATCCAGCAGAGTCTGGAGAAATATTCTTCTTAGAACACCAAATGCTAAATCTTTTCCATTTGGAGCTGTAAGTCTTCCTGGTGGAAGGCTTTCGAGAAGCCTTAAGGATATCCAGAACCCCTTGGGAAAGATGCAGATCTGCAAACTCTAACTCTTCAAGAGCCATGCCTTGAGATTGAGAGACTGAAGATTTGGGTACCAAATCCTCCCCTGAGAGGATGTCAACAGGTTGTAATTCCTGGGAAGAGACAGGGGAAGGTGGACTGCTAGGGACAGCAACAGGGGGTACCAGGGCTGTCTGGCCCAGTCTGGAGCAATCAGAATCACTTTGCATGGTTGTGACCTTATCTTGACTAATACTTTGAACAGGAGAGGGAAGGGAGGAAAAGCATACAGAAATGTCCCTTCCCAGTTCAGAATCAGAGCATCCAGGGGGACTGAGCCCAAGACTGGGGGTCTGCAACAAAAGTGAGGAAGTTGGTAATTGTCTGGGGCTGCAAAAAGATCAATCTCTGGTGTGCCCCATCTCGAGAAAATCACTTTCAAAACTAGAGGATCTAGGGCCCATTCGTGATGGCCCTGGGATATTCTGCTCAGTGCATCTGCTAGGACATTGTCCTTCCCTGGGAGGTGAACTGCTATCAGAGAGGTTTGCAGGGAATAGGCCAGGGACCACAATTTCATTGCTTCTGTGCACAAGGCCATAGACTGAGTGCCTCCTTGCTTGTTGATGTACCACATGGTGGTTGTGTTGTCTGTTCTGACCTGAACTACCTTGTTCTGTACAGATTTGGAAAAAGATTGCAGTGCCAGAAACACTGCTCTGAGTTCCAAAAGATTGATGTGAAGCAGAGATTCCTGAGGTGACCACAGTCCTTGGGTGGTAAGATCCCCCAAACGGGCTCCCCAGCCCAGCAGGGAAGCATCTGCGGTGAGCATCACTGAGTGAGACTGAGTGACAAATGGAACCCCTTGTCTCAAATTGTCCTGATCCTGCCACCATTGCAAGGCTTGGATTAGGGTTCAAGTCAATGGGACTAGTTTGGCAAGGGAATCCTTTCTTTGGGACCAGAAGGCTCCCAAGTGGAAATGAATGTTCCTCATCTGGAATCTTGCCCCTTGGACCACTGCTGTGGAAGCTGCCATGTGGCCCAGAAGCTGAAGGAAATGCCTTGCTGGTAGAGACACCTAAAGGGTGAATGAAGAGGCCAGTTCCATAAGGTTCCTTGCCCTTTCCAGGAGAAGGAAGGCTCTTGCTTTTACTGTATCCAGTTCTGCACTTATGAAGGTGAAGAGCTGTACTGGTTCGAGAACTGACTTCAGAAGGTTGAGAAGGAATCCTAAGGAAGTGAGAACTTGCTGGGTCACTTGCAGATGTGACTTGACTTGGTCTGGAGACTGATCTACTATGACCCAGTCATCCAAGTATGGGGAGATGGAGATCTTTTTTCTTCTTAGAAAAGCAACAACTACTGCCAGGCACTTTGTGAAAACCCTTGGGGCTGATGTTAGACCAAAGGGCATTGCTCTGAACTGATAGTGACCTGAGGGCAACTCAAACCTGAGGTACTTTCTGTGGGAGCACCCGATGAGAATGTGAAAGTAGGCATCTTTGAGGTCCAGGGAGGCTAGCCAGTCACCTGGCCTTAGAGAGGGAAGAATAATTCCCAGAGTTACCATTTTGAACTTTGGTTTCAAAAGGTGTTCATTCACATATCTTAGGTCCAGGATGGGCTGCCATTCTCCTGTCTTTTGGGGGGTTAGGAAGTACTTGGAGTACAATCCTTTGCCCTTGTGTAGGGTGGGAACCCTCTCTATAGCTCTGAGAGCTAGGAGACAAGAAACCTCTGCCTCTATGGCAAGGGTCTCTGAGAGATTTGCAGGTGGAAAGGATCTGGTTCTCATCTTGGGAAATTTTTTGAAGCTGAGAACCAGTCCCTGGCTTACTACTTCCAGGACCCACTTGTCTGATGTCAGAGACTTCCAGTCCTGGACAAAGTAAGCCAGCCTGCCCCCTACTGGTATGGGAGAATCGGCCCGGGCAGACCCATCAGGGTGTCTGCTCGGCAGAGGCTTTAGGCTGAAGGGTGGATGCAGGCCTGCTCATCCCTCTTCTGCCTCTCCCTCTAAAGAACCCACTCTGTGAAAAGGAAGAAGAGGAGGCCTGAGCTTGGTAAAAAGGCCTTTGGAAAGGCCTGACCCTGCTCCTGGACTGCTGCCTTTGAGGAGTTGCTTGCCTTTCTTTGGCCTGAGCACTCCTGTAAGTGGTCCTGTATTCATCCATTTTCTTCATGTAATTCTCTGTCTGCTCCCCAAACAGAGAAGTACCAACTACAGGAAAATCCATGGCCTTAGCCTGGGTATCCTGTGAGAGGCTAGTACATCTGAGCCAAGCCATTCTCCGAACAGCCACAGATGTAGCCATGATTCTTGATGATACATCATTGGAGTCCACAGCAGCATGAAACTGTACTTTTGATGCCTCAATCCCATCTGCAGCCACCTGCTCCAGCTCCTTGGCAAGCTGGGCAGGAGCTTGTTTAGCCAGTGCCAGTACAGTGTCCCACCTGGACTTCTGGTACCTGGCTGCATAGGCCATATAATTAGCCTGCCTGAGTCCCAAAGATGCTGCCATATATTGTTTCTTTGCCATGGCATCAGTCTTCCTGGAGTCCTTGTCTGGGGGGTGTGATGCCAAGGGAATGTTTGCCTTATCACAAGCAGTAGCCTGTACAACCCCAACATGGCTGCATTGCTGAAAAAGGAACTCTGTGTCTGAGCCTGAGAGAGTATACCTCTTGTCCATTCTTCTGTCCACAGGAGGTATAGAATTAGGAGACTTAAGAATTTTTTGTGTCTGTTTCCCAAAAGATTTATGGAGGGAATAGACAGTCTCCTGAACTCTGGGATGTCCATCATCTCAACATAATCAGGCTCTTCCTGATCCTCTACTGCCTCCTCCACAGGAAGCTGGAGGGTATCAGCCACCTTTCTGTAGAACATGTAGCGAGAAGGGAACTCAGAAAGCCTAGGAGGAGAAACACCTGAAGGTGTGTCTGGGGAGATGTCCAGGTCAATAGGCACATCCAGACTTTCACCATCACCATAATCATCCTCATACTCTCCCTCCTCCTCAACCTCCGGTTCATAAAATTCTTCCAAAGTATAATCCGTAACCGGGGGAATCGACCAAACCGAGCCCCTGCCAGATGGTGCAGTTCGGTCAGAACCGATTCCATAATCCTAATAAAGCATTAGCTCGCCGGCAGTCAGTATGAGATTCTGGGTCCGAACCGGTCGATTTGTCTTTTCTTTTCCTTTTTGTCAGAACCGATTCCTCAGAATCGGCTCTCCTTTTGCCCGAAGAAGTATCGCTCTGGTCAGAGGGCACTCCTTCTGGTTCGGTCGAAACCAAACTGGGATGGCCATCCGGGTCAGCGGACTTCTCTGCCTCCCTTTCCCTCAGTCTACCTAATCTCTTTTCCAGGGTAGATTTGGGAAAATTCTTGCATATTTGGCAGTCTGAATCAAGGTGGTCAAACCCCAGACAATAGACATAGGTGGTGTGGGGATCAGCCTTAGCAAAGACCTCCCCACACACACTGCAGTGTTGAAACCCAGTGGGCCGGTTTTTTTTCTAGGGTTTCTCAGACATGGCCAACCTAACTAAAACTTACCCTTTTTTTTGGCACTCTGCCAGGCAAGACTCCCCTATCGGTTCCTGACCGTGTCACGGGTCTTGGAAAAGAACATACTTAAAACCAGTTTTTTTTTAGAACCGATACAGACCGGTAACCACACACTAAAGTAAAGCACAAGTTTTTACCTCAAAATGATTGGCTCAGCCAAACCGATCTACAGTTTACAAGTTCCACACAGAAAACAGAACAAAAACCTATCTAGTACTCACGGTACCACAGACAGAGACTTGAACCGACTATGCGGAAACAACAATTTGGTAGAAACCAACCGAAAACCGACACTTCAACCGACTTTTGAACTGAGCAGCAGGAGAAATCTCCGGAGCGACTGTTCAGTGAGGTGGAGTAAAGAATCTGACAGTTGCAGTTTGAACAACAACAGACAGGGGCTTCAACCGAGCTCATGATGAACGTTCTATGCAAGGCATAGAAAAGTTAACCCTCTGTTCTCCGGGGCAGTTGAAAGGCAGGCCCTAACTGCAATAGTCAGAATACAGCAAGACTTCATGTTGTTTGAACCAGGTAATAAGAACTAAAACTCTTAATTAAACAAATACAAAGCACCCAACATAACAGGAGTGGGGTAAAGATACCCTTGGGGTGCAACACTGCACCTGCCCAAACAGGTTCTGAGAGGGGAGGCAGGGAGGGAGGTCAGAGTACAGCAAGACTCCATTAGAAGAAACATAATTACTAAGGTGAGTATTCTTTTCTTCAAACAACATAAAGTCTTGCTGTATTCTGACAATTTGCAGACTACCAAGCAGTACCACCAAGGAGGAGGGATAGAACCTACTTTGGGAATAGGCTCTGAAGTACTGCTGTGCCAAACCTAGCATCACTCCTAGCCTGGATATCCAGAGAGTAATGCTTGGTGAAGGTATGAACTGTTTTCAGGTGGCTGCTTGACAGATGTCTAACAAGTGGATATCCCTAGCTGCAGCCAGAGATGCAGCTGTACGTCTAGTGGAATGAGCCCTCAGGCCTGAGGGTGCAGTTTTTCCCAGTTTTTCATAGCAGAACTGAATACAGGACACAATCCACCTGGCAATGGTTCTCTTGGTGGCATGTTTTCCCTTACCTACTTCCCCATAAGTGAGGAATAAATGGAGGGAGTCAAACCTGTGACCCTTTGTACGTTCTATGTAGTAACTAAGGGCTCTTTTAACATCTAAACTGTGTAGCCTCCGGTCCTCTGCGGAGGCGTGATCAGCGAAGAACACAGGAAGAGACATAGATTGGTTTAAGTGGAAATCAGAAACCACTTTAGGTAGGAACCTTCTATTGGTTCTAAGGACCACCTTATCTCTATGGAAAGAGATGAGTCAGGCTCCACTGACAGGGCTTGCAATTCACTGATACGTCTGTCAGAAGTAACAGCAACCAAAAACACAGTTTTCCAAGTCAAGTACTTGAGCTCTGCTGAGGACATAGGCTCGAAGTGGAGTTGCATCAGCTGAGCAATACAAATATTTAAATCCCAGGCAGGAGCAGGATCCCTAAAAGGGGGACTGGTATGAAGCAATCCTTTGAAAAATTTACAGAATACAGGATGAGATGACAGAGAGGAAGATTTCCCCACTGACAAGAAAGCAGAAATAGCTGACAAATGAACTTTGAGAGTAGCTGGTTTGAGGCCTAGACCATTAAGGTAAACCATGTAACCCAAAACTGTAGATAAGTCAACAGTGTCTGGGGAAACGTGCTTCTGGGAACACCAAAAACTGAACCTTTTCCATTTGGAGTTGTAGGTTTTTCTTGTGGCAGGCTTTCAAGAAGCCTTGAGGACCTCCAGAACCCCTTGGGACAGATGTAAATCTGCATGCTCTAAGTCTTCAAGAGCCATGCCTTGAGATTGAGTGACTGGAGATTGGGGTAACAAATCCTCCCCTGAGAGGAGGTTAGCAGATTGTAATTCCTGGGAAGAGACAGGGGAAGATGGACTGCTAAGGACATCAACAGGGGGTACCAAGGCTGCCTGGCCCAGTCTGGAGCAATCAGAAGAAAAAATTACTCACCTTAGTAATGTTGTTTCTTCTAATGGAGTCTAGCAGTATTCTGACAATAGCAGTGAGTCCCAACCTTCGAACTGCCCCGGAGGTGAAACAGTTAACTTTCCATGCCAGGCATGGAACGCTGAGCTCGAGCTCGGTTGAGACTCTGTCTGTTGCTGTTTGAACTCAAACCGTCAGATCTTTTCGAGCTAAACTCACTGAGGTCCTGTGTGGAAGCTGTAAACCTACACTAGCCAACTGGCTACTAACATAAAAACAGATTTTTTTGTCCCAAAACAAAGACTCAAGTCAGGAGACCCAAAAAATGAATAAACACACACCCACTCACCCAAGAAAAGGGGTGATAACAAAAAAAAGGTGGGGTACCTCCTGAGTGCCAACACTGCCACTGCCCACTCACATCCCAAAAACAAAGGTTCTGAGAGGGGAGGCAGGGGGGGAGATCAGAATACAGCAAGACTCCATTAGAAAAAACAACATTACTAAGGTGAGTAATTTTTTCTTCAAACAACATGAAGTCTTGCTGTATTCTGACAATAGCAGACTACCAAGCAGTACCTCCATGGAGGAGGGACAGAACCTACTTAGGAAATAGGCTCTGAAGCACAGCTGTGCCAAACCGAGCATCACTCCTAGCCTGGATATCCAGGGAGTAATGCTTGGTAAAAGTGTGAACTGTTTTCCAGGTAGCTGCTTGACATATCTCTAGAATAGGAATATCCCTGGCAGCAGCCAGGGAAGCAGCTGTACCTCTGGTAGAGTGAGCCCTCAGGCCTGAGGGTGGAACCTTACCCAGTTTTTCATAACAAAATTGAATACAAGAGACAATCCACCTGGCAATGGATCTTTTAGTGGCAGGTTTCCCTTTACCAACCTCACCATAAGTGAGGAACAGTTGGAGGGAGTCAAACCTGTGACCCTTGGTACGTTCTATGTAGTAGCTAAGGGCTCTTTTCACATCTAAACTGTGCAGCCTCACCAGAGAAGGAATGGTCGGTGAAGTACACAGGAAGAGACATAGATTGGTTAAGGTGGAAATTTGAAACCACCTTAGGCAAAAACTTCCTGTTAGTCCTGAGGACCACCTTATCTCTATGGAAGGAGATAAAATCCGACTCCACTGACAGGGCTTGTAACTCACTTATGCGTCTGGCAGAAGTGATGGCTACCAGGAACACAGTTTTCCAAGTCAAGTACTTAAGCTCTGCTGAAGACAAAGGCTCAAAAGGGGGTTGCATAAGCTGAGCAATGCAAACGTTAAGGTCCCAAGCAGGGGCAGGGTCCCTGAATGGAGGGTTGGTATGAAGCAATCCCTTGAAAAACTTGGAGAATACACGGTGAGCTGAAAGAGAAGAGGGCTTACCTGCTGAAATGAAAGCAGAAACAGCTGCCAGATGCACCATTAGTGTAGCTGGTCTAAGCTCCAAGCTATTCAAATGGACCATCTAATCAAGGACTGTGGGCAGATCAGCAGACTCTGGGGAAATATGCCTCCCAGAGCACCACATAGAAAATCTTTTCCACTTGGAATTATAAGTAGTCCTGGTGGAAGGTTTCCTAGAAGCCTTCAGAATATCCATTACACCTTGGGAGAGGTGTAAATCAGCAAACTCTAACTCTTCAAGAGCCAGGCCTTGAGATTGAGAGATTTAAGATTCGGGTACCAAACCCTCCCCTGAGCACAGGTTAACAGGTTGTAATTCCTGGGAAGAGACAGGGGAAGATGGACTGCTAAGGACAACAGGAGAGGATACCAGGGCTGTCTGGCCCAGTCTGGAGCAATCAGGATCACCTTGCAGGGTTGAGATCTGATTTTGACTAGCACTTTGAACAGGAGAGGAAGGGGAAAGCATACAGGAACTTCCCTTTCCAACTGAGAACTAAGGCATCCAGGGGGACTGAGCCCAACACTGGGGGCCTGCAGCAAAAAAGGGGAAGTTGGTGATTGTCTGGGGCTGCAAAAAGATCTATCTGTGGGGTGCCCCATCTGGAGAATATCACCTCCAAGACCAGGGGATCCAGTGACCATTCATGATGGCCCTGGGATATCCTGCTGAGAGCATCTGCCAGGACATTGTCCTTGCCTGGGAGGTGTAATGCTGTGAGGGAGGTGTTCAGGGAATAAGACAGAGACCACAACTTCATTGCTTCTGTGCACAAGGCCGTAGACCGAGTGCCTCCTTGCTTGTTGATGTACCACAATGTGGTGGTATTGTCTGTTCTGACCTGAATAACCTTGTTCTGAACAGATATGGAAAAAGCTTGAAGTGCTAGAAATACTGCTCTGAGTTCCAACAGATTGATGTGAAGCAGAGATTCCTGAGGGGACCACAACCCCTGGGTGGTCAGGTCGCCCAAGTGAGCCCCCCACCCCAAGAGGGAGGCATCTGTAGTAAGGATTAAAGAGTGGGACTGAGTGACAAAGGGAACTCCCTGTCTTAGATTGTTCTGATCCTGCCACCACTGTAAGGCCTGGATCAGGGTTCGAGTCACTGGGATCAATTTGGTCAGAGGGTCCTTCTTTTGAGACCAAAAGGCTCTCAAATGGAACTGAATGTCCCTCATCTGAAATCTTGCTCCCTGCACCACTGCTGTGGAAGCAGCCATGTGCCCCAGGAGCTGCAAAACATGCTTTGCAGGTCAAGACACCTGCAGGGTGAATGAGGAGACCAGTGTGATAAGAGTCCTTGCCCTGTCAAGGGGAAGGAAAGCTCTGGCCTTTTCTGTATCTAGCTCTGCACCTATGAAGGTGAGGAGCTGAACAGGCTCTAGCAATGACTTTGAAAGATTCAGAAGGAAACCCAAAGAGGTGAGCAGTTGCTGAGTTATCTGTAGGTGTAACTTGACTTGGTCTGGGGACTGGCCTACTATGAGCCAGTCGTCCAGGTATGGGAAGATGGCAATCCTTTGCCTTCTTAGAGAAGCAACTACTACTGCCAGGCATTTTGTGAACACCCTTGGAGCAGAGGTTAGACCGAAGGGCATTGCTCTGAACTGGTAATGGCTTGAGGGCAGCTTGAACCTGAGGTACTTTCGATGGGAGCTTCTGATGAGAATATGGAAGTAGGCATCCTTGAGATCCAGGGAAACTAGCCAGTCCCCTGGCCTTAGAGAGGGTAGAATAATTCCCAGAGTCACCATTTTGAATTTTGGTTTTAAAAGGTGCTTGTTTAAGTATCTGAAATCCAGGCTGGGCAGCCATTCTCCTGTCTTTTATGGGGTAAGGAAGTACCTGGAGTACAATCCTTTGCCCTGGTGTAGGGATGGAACCCTTTCCACAGCTCTGAGAGCAAGGAGGGAAGAGACCTCTGCCTCTAGGGCAAGCGCCTCTGAAGGATTTGCAGGTGGAAAGGATCTGGTTCTCAGCTTTGGAAATTTTTTGAAGCTGAGAACCAGTCCCTACTTACTACTTCCAGGACCCACTTGTCTGATGTTAGAGACTCCCAGTCCTGGACAAAGTAAGCCAGCCTGCCCCATACAGGTAGTGGAGAATCGGCCCTGGCAAACCCATCAGGGTGCCTGTTTGGCAGGGGGTTTTGGCTGAGGGGTGGAAGCAGGTCTGCTTGTACCCCTTCTGCCTCTCCCTCTAAAGGACCCCCTCTGAGCATAGGCAGAAGAGGAGGCCTGGGCTTGGTAGAAAGGCCTATGAAAAGGCCTGCCCCTGCCCCTGGGATGCTGCCTCTGAGGAGTGGCCTGCCTTTCTTTGGCTTGTGCACTCCTATATGTGGTCCTATATTCGTCCATTTTCTTCACGTAATTCTCTGTTTGCTCCCCAAACAGAGAATTACCCACAACAGGAAAATCCATGGCCTTAGTCTGGGTATCCTGTGACAGGCTAGTACATCTGAGCCAAGCCATTCTGCGAAGTGCCACAGATGTAGCCATGTCTCTAGATGACACATCATTGGAGTCCACTGCAGCATGGAATTGCACCTTGGATGCCTCAATACCATCAGTAGCCACCTGCTCCAGTTCCTTGGCAAGCTGGCCAGGGACCTGTTTTGCTAAAGCCATGACAGTGTCCCATCTGGATTTTTGATACCTAACATTATAGGCCATATAGTTGGCCTGTCTGAGTCCCAAGGATGCTGCCATGTACTGTTTCTTTGCCATGGCATCAATCCTCCTGGAGTCCTTGTCTGGGGGGTGTGAAGCCAAGGGAATATTTGCCTTATCACAGGCTGCAGCCTGCACTACCCCAACATGGCTGCATTGCTGTGTAAGGAACTCCGTATCTGAGCCTGACAATGCATACCTCTTGTCCATTCTTTTATCCACAGGAGGTATAGTATTAGGAGTCTTTAAAATCTTAAATGTCTGTTTCCCAATAGATTTGCGTAAGGGAATAGACAGCCTCCTACACTCTGGGATATCCATCATTTACACATAGTCAGGCTCCTCCTGGTCATCCACAGCTTCTTCCATAGGAAGCTGGAGGGTTTCAGCCACTTTTTTATAAAACGTGAAATGGGAGGGGGACTCAGAAAGCCTAGGAGGAGACACTCCTGAAGGTCTGTCTGGGGAGATGTCCAGGTCAATGGGCACATCCAGACTTTCAAAACCACATTCACTTTCCTCATACTCCTCTTCCTCCTCCTCCGGTTCATAATATTCCTCTAAATCATAATCTTGAACCGGTGGAACCAGCCGAACCGAGCGCCTCCCTGATGGTGCCGGTTCGGTCGGAACCGGGGAAAGAGACTGCACAATTTTTATCACTTTGGCTATTTCTTCAGCGGTTGGAGAAGAAAGTTTTGGATTCACACCAGCTGATTTTTCCTTTCTTGTTCTCTTAGCCGGAATTGACTCCTCAGAATCGGCTCTCCTTTTGCCGGAAAAAGTCTCGCCCTGGTCGGAGGGCACTCCTTCTGGTTCGGTTTGAACTGAACCGGGCTGGCCATCCGGTTCAGCTGACTTTTTGGCTTCCCTTTCCCTGAGCCTACCAACTCTCTTTTCTAGGGTAGCTGCAGGAAAATTTTTACAAATCTGGCAGTCTGCATTGAGGTGGTCAAACCCCAGACAATAAACACAGGTGGTGTGGGGTCAGTCTTAAAAAGACTTCCCACACACACTGCAGTGTTGAAACCAGTGGCCCGGTTTTTCTTTGGGTTTCTCAGACACTGTGCCAGTCCTAACCAAACTTACCCTTTTAATGGCAATCCAGTCAAGACCTCTCATCGGTTCCTGACCGTGATACGGGTCGGGAAAACGAATAAAATCTGTTTTTTTTAGAACCGATAAGAACCGGTAACCACACACTAAAAGTTCAAATAAAGATTTTTTAACAACTTGATCGGTTCAAACCGAACCAATGAACCGTTTACAAGTTCCACACAGAAAATAAAATAAAATAACCTATCTAGTACTCACAAATACCACAGACAGAGACTGAACCAACAGGTTACGGTTTAAATTCGGCCGAAAACCAAGAAAAGCGGTACTTTAACCGACAAATTGAACCGAGCAGAAGGAGAAATCTCCGGAGCGACTGTTCAGTGAGGCGGAGTAAAGAATCTGACGGTTTGAGTTTAAACAGCAACAGACAGAGCCTCAACAGAGCTCAAGCTCAGCGTTCCATGCCTGGCATGGAAAGTTAACTCTTTCACCTCCGGGGCAGTTCAAAGGTTGGGACTCATTGCTATTGTCAGAATACAGCAAGACTTCATGTTGTTTGAATCACTTTACATGGTTGTGACTTTACCTTGACTAGAACCTTGAACAATAGGGGAAAAGGAGGGAAGGCATAAAGAAACTTCCCTTCCCAGTTCAAAATCAGAGCATCCAGAGGGACTGAACCCAAGACTGGGGGTCTGCAACAAATCAGAGGAAGTTGGTGATTGTCTGGGGCTGCAAAGAGATCTATCTCCAGAGTGCCCCACCTTGAGAAGATCACCTTCAACACCAAAGGATCCAGAGACCATTCGTGATGGCCTTGGGAAATCCTGCTCAATGCATCCGCTATCACATTGTCCTTTCCTGGGAGGTGGACCACTACTAGAGAGGTCTGCAGGGAATAAGCCAGGGACCATACTTTCATGGCCTCCATGCACAAGGCTGAGGACTGATTGCCTCCCTGCTTGTAGATATACCACATGGTGGTAGTGTTGTCCGTCCTGACCTGAACCACCTTGTTCTGTATTGACTGAGAGAAAGCTTGTAGGGCAAGAAGTACTGCCCTGAGTTCCAGAAGGTTGATGTGAAGAAGGGATTCCTGAGGGGACCACAGTCCTTGGGCCGTGAGAGCCCCCAGATGGACTCCCCACCCCAAAAGGGAAACATCTGTGGTAAGAACCACAAAGTGAGTCTGAGAGACAAATGGAACACCTTGCCTCAGATTGTCCAGGTCCTGCCACCACTGAAGGGCCTGAATTAAGGTCTGAATAACAGGAACTAGCTTGGTAAGAGAATCTTTCCTTTGGGACCAAAAGGTTCTCAGATGGAACTGAATGTCCCTCATCTGAAACCTGGCCCCTTGGACCACTGCTGTGGAAGCTGCTATGTGGCCCAGAAGCTGCAGAAAATGCCTTGCTGGTCGAGAAACCAGAGGGAGAAAAGAAGATGCCAGCTGAGAGATGGCTTTTGCCCTTTCCAAAGGAAGGAAAGCTCTTGCCTTGAGGGTGTCCAGCTCTGCTCCTATAAAAGTGAGGAGCTGTACTGGTTCAAGAACTGACTTGGAAGGATTGAGAAGGAACCCCAGGGAAGTCAGAACTTTCTGGGTAACCTGCAGATCTGACTTGACATGGTCTGAAGACCGGTCCACCAGAAGCCAATCATCCAGATATGGAAAACTAGAGATCCTTTTCCTTCTTAAAAAGGCCACCACTACTGCTAGACACTTTGTAAACACCCTTGGAGCTGAGGTTAGACCGAAGGGCATTGGTCTGAACTGATAATGGCCTGATGGCAATTCGAAGCTGAGCTATTTTCTGTGGGAGCACCTGATGGGAATATGAAAACAGGCATCCTTGAGGTCCAGGGAGGCTAGCCAGTCTCCTAGCCTCAGAGAGAGAAGAATTATTCCCAGAGTCACCATCTTGAATTTTGGCTATACTAGGTGCTTGTTTAGGTATTTTAGATCTAGGATGGGTCACCACTCCCCTGTCTTTTCCGGGGTAAGAAAGTACCTGGAGTACAGACCTTTGCCCCTGTATGGAGTAGGAACTCTCTCTATGGCCTTTAAAACCAGTAGAGACAAAACCTCTGCCTCTTGAGCAAGGGTTTCTGAAGTATTTGCAGGTGGAAAGGATCTGGGTCTCAGTTTTGGAAAACTTTTGAAACTGAGAACCAGCCCCTGGCTTACAACCTCCAGGACCCACTTATCTGAGGTAACAGACATCCAATCCTGGACAAAGTAAGCCAGCCTGCCTCCTACTGGAATGGGGGAGTCAACCCGGGCTGACACATCAGGGTGTCTGCTTGGCAGGAGCCTTAAGGTGAGGGGTGGATGCAGCCCTGCTCATCCCCCTTCTGCCTCTCCCCTCTGAAGAACCCCCTCTGAGAAAAGGAAGAGGAGGCCTGCGCCTGGTAGAAAGGCCTGTGAAAAGGCCTGCCCCTGCCCCTAGCTTGCTGCCTCTGAGGAGCTGCCTGCCTCTCCTTGGCCTGGGCACTCCTATAAGTGGTCCTGTACTCACCCATTTTCTTCATGTAATTCTCTGTCTGCTCCCCAAACAGAGAATTACCCACTACAGGGGAAATCCATGTCCTTAGCCTGGGTGTCCTGCAAAAGGCTAATACATCTAAGCCAGGCCATTCTCCGAAGAGCCACAAATGTAGCAATGACTCTTGATGACACATCATTGGAGTCCACAGCAGCATGAAATTGTACCTTTGATGCCTCAATCCCATCAGCAACCACCCCCTCCAGCTCCTTGGCCAGTTGGGGGGAGGCCTGTTTAGCCAGTGCCAGTACAGTGTCCCACCTGGACTTCTGGTACCTGGCTGTATAGGCCATATAATCAGCCTGCCTGAGTCCCAAAGATGATGCCATTTACTGTTTCTTTGCCATGGCATCTATCTTCCTGGAATCTTTGTCTGGGGGGTGTGAAGCCAAGGGGATGTTTGCCCTGTCACAGGCAACAGCCTGCACAACCCAGCATGGCTGCATTGTTGGTAAAGAAATTCCGTATCCGAGCCTGACAAGGTGTACCTCTTGTCCATTCTCTTGTCAACAGGGGGTACAGAGTTGGGAGACCTAAGAATTTTTTGTGTCTGTTTCTCAAATGACCTATGAAGGGGAATAGACAGTCTCTTAGACTCTGGGATGTCCATCATCTCTATGAAGTCAGGCTCCTCTTGATCCTCTTCAACCTCCTCAATAGGAAGCTGGAGGGTTTGAGCCACTTTTCTGTAGAACAGAAAATGGGGAGGGGACTCAGAAAGCCTTGTAGGGGGAAACACCAGAAGGTCTGTCTGGGGAGATGTCCGGTTCCACAGGCACATCCAGAGTTTCACCGTTGTAATCATCCTCTTCAAATTCCCCCTCCTCATCAAACTCCGGTTCGTAAAAATCTTCAGGGGAATAATCCTGAACCGGGGGAACTGATCAAACCGAACCTCTGCCAGAAGGCGCCGGATCATTCGGAACCGGACGAAGCGATTCCACAATCTGAATCGCTTTGGCTATTTCTTCGGTGGTCGAAACAGAACCGGCCGATTTATCCTTTCATTTTCTTTTTGTAGGAACCGATCCCTCAGGATTGGCTCTCTTCTTGCCCAAAGAAGTATCGCCCTGGTCAGAGGGCACTCCTTCTGGTTTGGTAGGAACTGAACCGAGATGGCCTTCCGGGTCAGCGGATTTCTCGGCCTCCTTATCCCTAAGTCTACCTATCCTTTTTTCCAGGGTAGACTTGGGGAAATTCTTACAAATTTGGCAGTCTGAATCAAGGTGGTCAAACCCCAGACAATAAACACAGGTGGTGTGGGGATCGGCCTTAGCAAAGACCTCCCCACACACACTGCAGTGTTGAAACCCAGTGGGCCCGTTTTTTTCTTGGGTTTCTCAGACATGGCCAACCTAACCAACTTACCCTTTATATGGCAACCGCCAGGCAAGACTCCCCTATTGGTTTCACAGCGTGTCATGGGTGATGGAAAAAAAACGCTAAAAATACATTTTTTTTTAAACTGATACGGACCAGTAACCACACACTAACTGTTTCTTTTTCAAGATCTTACTACAAGATCAGTTCAGGTGAACCGATCGGAAAAATTTCACAATTTCCATACAACAGCTACTAATCTAAGTACTTACAGTACCACAGAAAGAGTCTCGAACCGAAAAACAGAACGAAAATTGGACTAAAACTGAAATTTTAACTGTGACAGAACCGAGCAAAAGAAGAAATCTCCGGAGCGACTGTTCGGTGAGGTGGAGTAAAGAATCTGACGGTTTGGTTTCAAAAGGACACAGACAGAGTTTTCAACCGAGCTCGAACCCAAAGTTCTATGCCTGGCATAGAATTTAACCCTTCACTCTCCGGGGCAGTTCAAGAGCTGGAGCTAACTGCAAATTGTCAGAATACAGCAAGACTTCATGTTGTTTGAAACATTTTGTGGTAGAACGACATTTCGAAGGTGTGTCAGGGATGAGTCCAATGCACAGCCCTATACAGTGGGCTAATCCCTGACAAACCAATGAGCATACAGCCAGACTGTGACACTAGTCACAGTTTCACAGCAGGAAGCTGTTCTCTAGTTGAAAGAAATGAAGCGCTCCAATGACAGCGCTTCATTCCTTTCACTTGCATAATGCCGGCTGGTAAACAGATAGCTCTGTCCCTTGTTCTTCGCCACCATTTGCATTAAGCCCCCTCCATTTCCTTATCACCAGCAGCATTCCCTTTTGCTCCTTCCCTCTGTGTGCTGTCCTCCTCGCACCCTTTGTTCCCTGTCCTGGTATCAGCTGCATTCCCTCCCACTCCCTCCCTCTGCATGCTGTCCTCCCTGCACCCTTTGTTCCCCATCCCAGTATCAGCTGCATTCCCTCCTGCTCTCTCGCTCCCTCAGTGTGCTGTCCTCCCCGCACCCTTTGTTCCCCTCCCAGCATCAAAATTAAGCCCTCCCACTCCCTCTCTCCCTCCCTCTGCATGCTGTTTTCCTTGCACCTCTTGTTCCCCGTCCCAGTATGTGAATGAAGCCCTCCTGCTCCCTCCCTCTGCGTGCTGTCCACCCCGCACCCTCTGTTCCCCAGCCCCGTACTGACATCGGGGTGCCCAATACCCCTGTCTGCATTATGAATCCCCCCGGGACACTGGGGAGCCCACTCCCAGTGTCCCAAAATAAACATTTTTTTATACCCTATTAAACAAGCATTTGTCAATGCCGAACGTTCACTTGTAGGTATTTGCAGTGGTGTTTGGCATGTATGGTGCTTTACCCTAATGCCCTGTGCGATTGCTGGTATTTGGACAATAAATTGTCAGCATGACCTTTTTGTTACCCCCATTGTGCGCTACATAGGCGGAAACACGTTTTGGGCAGGATGTGAAAAATGCCAGCTGTACTGCTTATAAGGAAGTGTGGTAAAATGGCAATGTTGAAAATCTGGAGTGGAAATATTGAAAATTTGCAAACCTAGGAGCGTGCGTGGGAACTGTGCAATGCACGCTCATAAAACAGTCATTGTTAGGGATATTTTCACCAAATTGTCAACATTGGCATTTTAAAATCTCTGTTAATGAACAGTGTCACTGTGATTGTCTTACTGTGTGCCATACATTGATTTTGCACACCAACTGCACCATTGTGCACTACATGGGTGGAAACACATTTTGGGCAGGATGTGAAAAATGACAGCTGTACTGCTCATAAGGAGGTGTGGTAAAATGGCAATGTTGAAAATCTGGAGTGAAAATATTGAAAATTCGCAAACTTACAAGCGTGCGTAGGAACTGCACAATGCACGCTCATAAAACAGTTATTTTTAGGAATTTATTCACCAAATTTTCAACATAGCCATTTTAAGATCTCTGCTCATGAACAGTGACACTGTGATTTCTTAATGTGTCCCATACACTGAGTTCAACAGCGACTGCGCCATTGTGCGCTACATGGGCGGAAACATGTTTTGGGCAGGATGTGAAAAATGACAGCTGTACTGCTCATGAGGAGGTGTGGTAAAATAGCAATGTTGAAAATCTGGAGTGAAAATATTGAAAATTCGCAAACTTACGAGCGTGCGTAGGAACTGCTGCAGCAGCACACTCGTAAAACAGTCATTTTTAGGAATTTTTTCACCAAATTTTCAACACAGCCATTTCAAGACCTCTGCTCATGATCAGTGTCACTGTTATTTTCTTAATGTGTCCCATACATTGAGTTCGCACACCGACTGCGCCATTGTGCGCTACATGGGCAGAAACACATTTTGGGCAGGATGTGAAAAATGACAGCTGTACAACTCATGAAGGTGTGAAAAATGGCAATGTTGAAAATCTGGAGTGAAAATATTGAAAATTAGCGAACTTACGAGGCCTGCGTAGGAACTGCTAATGCTGCCGCTCAATAAAACAGTCATTTTGGAATTTTCACCAGATTTTCAACATGGAATTTAGGACGCTCTCATGAATGATGTCACTGTCATGGTGTTATTTGAGCCTGAAGGGTGATTTCGCACAGTGACTGTGCAGTGCCTGCGAAATCACCCTTCGGGCCCGAATAACGCCATGACAGTGACATCATTCATGGGAAGGGGTCCCAAAAACCCCATGTTGAAAATTTGGTGACAAAATTCCAAAAAATGACTGTGATAGGCAATAAAGTTGAAACCCCCCTATCTAGCCCATTATACAGCTTACCGGCATTTCCTCAGTTCGCGGTCGCCTTTGAAGAGTGCGGACGTGTTCCCCGATCACCGGTGTCGCGCCCGGTCCGGATGGTATGGGGTGAGGGGCTGTGGGGAGGCTGGGTGCGCAGTGGGTGGGTGCGGGTTTATTTTACAGGTTAAAAAAAAAAAGACGACAACGTGGGACGTTTGCCACGCTGGGGTGGGCTCCCAGCATGGCAGAAGATAGCTGGGGGACAGAGGGCCGGCGGGGGATTGGGCACCCCGTCCAGCAAACTTCTGGCAGGGGCGAGGGCCGACGAGTTGGGCACCCGTCTGCAACAAAACGCGAGCGTTGCCACGCCTGGGGTGGGCTCCCAAGCGTGGCAGCAAGAATGGTTTGGGGGCCGTGGAGCAGACTGGGGATTAGGCACCCCATACGGCAAACAACGTTTGCCACGCTGGGTGGGCTCCCAAGCGTGGCACCAAAGCTTGGGGGCAGTGTGACGTGCACGGGGGGAGCACGTGACGCGAGGGGGGATGGCGGCAGTGCTCAGTATGGCAGCGGTGTTTTGCTTTGAAGCAGAGGAACACCGCTGTCATACAGAGCTCCTGCACCCATTGGTGCAGGACCACCACACCTGCTCAAGGGAGCAGTGCATTGGATGGGAGAGGCACACCTCCAAAGTGTGCTACTCTCCCAAAACGTTCCTTGCGCATGCGTGCAAGAGAATGTAAAAAAGGAAAACTGTCCCCCGGTGTCTTTTTTTTTAAGCCTGTAAAAAAGAAAATGGTTCCTCGTTGTTTCCCCCCTCCCCATCCAGACCCTCCTCTGTGCACCCAACTCCCGCACTTTACCCCATATCACCTTCAGAGGTCAGCGGCTGTGATCTTCTGTGGACCGGGACACATCCGCACTTGAAAGCTAAACCACAAACTGAGGAATCAAGGTAAGCGCTGTATAATGGCTGTCATTGGGGTTTTCAACTTATGTTGATATCTCAGTCAATTTTAGGAATTTTGACCCAAAATTTTCAACATGGGGTTATTGGGGCCTGACCTGATGAACACTGGCACTGTCATTTCATTAATCAGTCCCAAAAAGTGATTCTGCAGTCGCTGCTTGGTATAACCTTTCGGGACTGAGCAACAAAATGGCAGTGCCAGTGTTCACGAGAAGAGGTCCCAAAAAGCCCATGTTGAAAATTTGATGCAAACAGTTCCAAAAATGACTGTTACAAGCGCACGTTGTGCAGTTTCTACGCACGCTTGTAACTTTGTCAGTTTTTCACATTTTCACTCTAAATTTTCAACATTGCCATTTTTTCACACCTTCTCATGAACAGTATAGCTGTAATTTTTCACGTCCTACCCAAAACATGTTTTCGCACCGGTGGCATGGTTGCTGTGCGAAATTACCTTTCAGGACAAATGGACAAAATGACAGTGGCACTCTTCATGAAGTGGGGTCCCAAAAAGGTCATGCTGAAAATTTGGAGAAAAAATAAAAAAAAATGGCCGAGTTACACGCAGACATTCAAAACTTTCTTTGCACTTGTGTAACTTTGGTCATTTTCAATATTTTCACTCCAAATTTTCAATATAACCATTTTATCACACCAACACATGAACAGTATAGCTGTCATTTTTGACATCCTGCCCAAAATGTGTTTTTGCACCTGTGGCATGGAATGCCATTTTCCCTCAGATTTGAAAATTTCATCTATGGGGGGGGGCATGAGGTGGGGTGATAACAAAACTATGTTCAATATTTGGGATCAAAATTTTTAAATTTGACAAAGTTACGTCCATTCATTGCAATTTCAGTATGCATGCTCGTAACTGCAGGAATCTTAAATATTTGCACCCCACATTTTCAACATAGCCTTCTTATTACCCGAGCTTCTGTATTCAAATGCTGTCCAAAATATGACAGCTTGTCAAAACATAGTTCAGGCAGGCTTTTCCTCCCACCAGAAGTTCAACTAACACAATACAGCCCTGCCACATAAACCATGCAAGGAAACATTCGGCATTGACAAATGCTTGTTTATACTCCAATGCCTTCGAAAGCAACAGTGTCAGGCACAAGTGAACCAAGCATCTGCTTGGAGGCACCAGCACAGAAGGGCACAGTTTTTTTATGGTTTACCTAATTGGCATGCTGAACATAATGAACTGGTCATCTCTGGGGGAGGGGGTTCATATGGGGTTTGTTATACTGTTTGTAATGGTTGTTCAGCATTGGCCATTGTTCTATTATACGAAAACTGCAATAAAGTACATTACATTTTTTAAAAAGTAGAACGCACGTAAAAGCACAGATCAGCTTGAAATGCAACATGTGTTAATATAACCCTTGTGTTCAGAAACATTTTACCACTTTTTGAAGGTGGGGTAAGGCAGAAGGGAGAAGCAGGGGCAATGACAGTGATGAAAGGGGCACCACAAGTATTTCTGCATGGAACACCATCAGGTCTAAAACTGGTCCTAGCACCCCTCCTTTACAATCTAGCTATGCTACTGTGGTCAAAGTCATGTGGCCCAGTAGTCTCAAGAAGTCCTGTACAGTCCTTGTTTGATCTGCCTGCAATGCTGTTGCACACTGAATCAGAGTGTTTGCCATTTGCACAGGGAGGAAAACTTTATCTAGCTTTGTGTTCAGCTCTGAGCCTACTGTCCAACAGTGTGCCCAACTCTGAGCCCACTGTCTAGCTATGTATTTAACTCAGTGATTACTGTTCACTCATGGGAGGTTGATCAGTAAACTGAGGGCCCTCAGAGCTGGGGAGAAGTTCGTAGGATGGGTTAGGAGCTGGCTGCAGGACAGGCAATAGAGGATAAGTGTTAGGGAAAGAGCTCTCATCTCCCTGAGCTGTCATCAATGGAGTCCTACAAGGCTGAGTACTCAGGCTAGTGTCATTTAACGTCTTCAATGGAGACATAGTAGAAGGGATCAAGCATGAAATTAGCCTGTTTGCTGATGACACTAAGATTTGTGGGGTGGTGGACAATAAGGAGGGGAGGCAGCATCTGCAAGATGATCTGGCAAAAGCTTGAGCACTGGTCTGACAGTTGGCAGATGAGATTTAATGTTAAGAAGTGCAAGGTCATGCACTTGGGAGTCAGAAACCCTAGGTATGGCTATTGGCTGGGGGGAGTGCAGTCATCTACCTCAGTGGAGGAGAAAGATCTAGTGGGACTAATTACAGGGGACAAGAATCATTCTGCACAGTGCAGGAAGGTGGCAGCTAAAGCTAATAAAATGCTGGGGTGCATTGCCAGAGGGGTCACTTCTCGATGGAAGGAAGTCATCCTGCCATTGCACAGTTCATTGGTGAGACTGCACTTAGAGTACAGTGTGCTGTTCCTGCGCCAATACTTAAAGACATCAATCTACTGAAGGGGGTACAGCGTAAAAATGATCCTAGGCCTGGGGAACATGCCATATAAGGAAAGACTGTGGGAACTCAACATGTATTCCCTGGAGGATCGGGGGAGAGAAGTGATATGACTGAGACCTATAAATATTTAAAGGGGATAAATACGGAAAGTTCTGAGGACATGTTCAGATTGGGGGGGAGGAATATGAGAGGGCATAGTCTGAAATTGGAGGGGAGTAGATTCAAGAGGGCAATGAGGAGGCACTATTTTATAGAAAGGGTGCTGGTAAAGTGGAACCAACTGCCAGAGTAGGTGATTTCGCTGATAACTGTGGGCAATTTTAAGAGAGGGTGAGATAGGGTCAGGAGTAAGGTCATAACTGAGGGGAAACGGGAGGGGGAGGAGGTGGTCTGGGGGGATAACACAGGTGTTTTCAGGGGCAGCTGCAGTAGAGTAGACTGCAAGAAAAAATTACTCACCTTAGTAATGTTGTTTCTTCTAATGGAGTCTTGCTATATTCTGACATATGCAGTGAGTCCCAACCTTCGAACTGCTCCGGAGGTGAAAGAGTTAACTTTCCATGCCAGGCATGGAACGCTGAGCTCGAGCTCGGTTGAAACTCTGTCTGTTGTTCTTCAAACTCAAACAATCAGATCTTTAAGCGCTAAACTTACTGAGGGCCTGTGTGGAAGCTGTAAACCTACACTAGCCAACTGGCTACTAAACATAAGAACACATTTTTTGGTCCCAAAACAAAGACTCAAGTCAGGAGACCCAAAATGAAAAACACAACACCAAGTCACCCCAAGAAAGGAGGGTGAAAAACAACAAGGTGGGCACCTACTAAGTGCCAACACTGCACTGCCCACCCACATCCCAAAAACAGAGGTTCTGAGAGGGGCAGGCTGGGGGGAGGTCAGAATATAGCAAGACTCCATTAGAAGAAACGACATTACTAAGGTGAGTAATTTTTTCTTCAAACAACATGAAGTCTTGCTATATTCTGACATATGCAGACTACAAAGCAGTACCTCCATGGAGGAGGGACAGAACCTACTTAGGAAATAGGTTCTGAAGTACAGCTGTGCCAAACCAAGCATCACTCCTAGCCTGGATGTCCAGGGAGTAATGCTTAGTAAAAGTGTGAACTGTTTTCCAGTTAGCTGCTTGACATATCTCTAGAATAGGGATGTCCCTGGCAGCAGCCAGGGAAGCAGCTGTACCTCTGGTAGAGTGAGCCCTCAGGCCTGAGGGAGGAACCTTACCCAGTTTTTCATAGCAAAATTGGATACAAGAGATCATCCACCTGGCAATGGATCTTTTAGTGGCAGGTTTCCCTTTACCAACTTCACCATAAGTGAGGAACAGTTGGAGGGAGTCAAACCTGTGACCCTTGGTACGCTCTATGTAGTAACTAAGTGCTCTCTTTACATCTAATCTGTGCAGCCTCCTCTCGCCAGAGGAGGAATGGTCAGTGAAGTACACTGGAAGAGACATAGATTGATTAAGGTGGAAATCTGAAACCACCTTAGGCAAGAAATTCCTGTTAGTCCTGAGGACCACCTTATCTCTATGAAAGGAGATAAAATCAGGCTCCACTGACAAAGCTTGTAATTCACTTATGCGTCTGGCAGAAGTGATGGCTACCAGAAACACAGTCTTCCAAGTCAAGTACTTAAGCTCTGCTGAAGACAAAGGCTCAAAGGGGTTGCATAAGCTGAGCAATGCAAACATTAAGATCCCAATGCGGGGCAGGGTCCCTGAATGGAGGGTTGGTGTGAAGCAGTCCCTTGAAAACTTGGAGAATACAGGGTGAGCTGAAAGAGAAGAGGGCTTACCTGCTGAAATAAAAGCAGACACAGCTGCCAGATGCACTTTTAGGGTAGCTGGCCTCAGCTCCAAGGTATTTAAGTGGACCATATAATCCAGGACTGTGGGTAAATCAGCAGATTCTGGGGAAATATGCTTTCCAGAGCACCATATGGAAAACCTCTTCCATTTGGAATTATAAGTAGCCCTGGTGGAAGGTTTCCTAGAAGCCTTCAGGATATCCATTACACCTTGGGAGAGGTGTAAATCAGCAAACTCTAACTCTTCAAGAGCCAGGCCTTGAGATTGAGAGATTTGAGGTTCGGGTACCAAACCCTCCCCTGAGCACAGGTTAACAGGTTGTGATTCCTGGGAAGACACAGGGGAAGATGGACTGCTAAGGACAGTAGGAGTGGATACCAGGGTTGTCTGGCCCAATCTGGAGCAATCAGGATCATCTTGCAGGGTTGATATCTGATTTTGACTAGCACTTTGAACAGGAGAGAAAAGGGGGAAAAAGCATAGAGAAACTTCCCTTCCCAATTGAGAACTAAGGCATCCAGAGGGACTGAGCCCAACACTGGGGGCCTGCAGCAAAAAAGGGGAAGTTGGTGATTGTCTGGGGCTGCAAAAAGATCTATTGGCGGGGTGCCCCATCTGGCAAATATCACCTCCAAGACCAGGGGTTCCAGTGACCATTAATGATGGCCCTGGGAAATCCTGCTCAGAGCATCTGCCAGGACATTGTCCTTGCCTGGGAGGTGAACTGCCGTAAGGGAGGTGTTCAGGGAGTAAGCCAGAGACCACAACTTCATTGCTTTGGTGCACAAGCCGTGGGCCGAGTGCCTTTGCTTGTTGATGTACCACATTGTGGTGGTGTTGTCTGTTCTGACCTGTACAACTTTGTTCTGAACAGATTTGGAAAAAGCTGAAGTGCTAGAAAAACTGCTCTGAGTTCCAACAGATTGATGTGGAGCAGAGATTCCTGAGGGGACCACAACCCCTGGGTGGTGAGGTCGCCCATGTGAGCTGTCCACCCCAGGAGGGATGCATCTGTAGTAAGGATTAAGGAGTGAGACTGAGTGACAAAAGGAACCCCTTGTCTCAGATTGCTCTGATCCTGCCACCACTGTAGGGCCTGGATCAGGGTTCGAGTCACTGGGATCAATTTGGTTAGAGGGTCTTTCCTTTGAGACCAAAAGGCTCTCAAATGGAACTGAATGTCCCTCATCTGAAATCTTGCTCCCTGCACTACTGCTGTAGAAGCAGCCATGTGCCCTAGGAGCCATAGAAAATGCCTTGCTGGTCAAGACACCTGCAGGGTGAATGAGGAGGCCAGAGAGACCAGGGTCCTTGCCCTGTCCAAAGGAAGGAAGGCTCTGGCTTTCTCTGTGTTCAGCTCTGCACCTATGAAGGTGAGAAGCTGGACAGGCTCTAGAACTGACTTTGAAAGATTCAGAATGAAACCTAGAGAGGTGAGCAGTTGCTGAGTTATCTGTAGGTGTAACTTGACTTGGTCTGGGGACTGGCCTACTATGAGCCAGTCATCCAGGTAAGGGAAGATGGCAATTTTTTGCCTTCTTAGAGAAGCAACTGCTACTGCCAGGCATTTTGAGAATACCCTTGGAGCAGAGGTGAGGTCAAAGGGCATTGCTCTGAACTGGTAATGGCCTGAGGGCAGCTCAAACCTGAGGTACTTTCAGTGGGAGCTTCTGATGAGAATATGGAAGTAGGCATCCTTGAGGTCCAGGGACACTAGCCAGTCCCCTGGCCTTAGAGAGGGTAGAATAATTCCCAGAGTCACCGTTTTGAATTTTGGTTTTAAAAGGTGCTTGTTTAAGTATCTGAGATCCAGGATGGGCCGCCATCCTCCTGTCTTTTTTCGGGTAAGGAAGTACCTGGAATACAATCCTTTGCCCTGGTGTAGGGGTGGAACCCTTTCCACAGCTCTGAGAGCAAGGAGGGAAGAGACCTCTGCCTCTAAGGCAAGTGCCTCTGATGGATTTGCAGGTGGAAAGGATCTGGTTCTCATCTTTGGAAACTTTTTGAAGCTGAGAACCAGTCCCTGGATTACTACCTCCAGGACCCATTTGTCTGATGTCAGAGACTCCCAGTCCTGGACAAAGTAAGCCAGCCTGCCCCCTACAGGTAGCTGAGAATCAGCCCTGGCAACCCCATCAGGGTGCCTGCTTGGCAGGGGCTTTGGGCTGAGGGGTGGAAGTCGGCCTGCTTGTACCCCATCTTCCTCTCCCTCTAAAGAACCCCCTCTGGGCAAAAGCAGAAGAGGAGGCCTGGGCTTGGTAAAAAGGCCTATGAAAAGGCCTGCCCCTGCCACTGGGAAGCTGCCCTTGAGGAGTGGCCTGCCTTTCCTTGGCCTGTGCACTCCTATAGGTGGTCCTATACTCATCCATTTTCTTCATGTAATTCTCTGTCTGCTCCCCAAACAGGGAATTACCCACAACAGGAAAATCCATGGCCTTAGTCTGGGTATCCTGTAACAGGCTAGTACATCTGAGCCGAGCCATTCTGCAAAGTGCCACAGATGTAGCCATGACTCTTGATGACACATCATTTGAGTCCACTGCAGCATGGAATTGCATCTTGGATGCCTCAATACCATCAGCAGCCACCTGCTCCAGCTCCTTGGCAAGCTGGCCAGGGACCTGTTTTGCTAGAGCCATGACAGTGTCCCATCTGGATTTCTGATATCTAGCAACATAAGCCATATAATTTGCCTGTCTGAGTCCCAAGGATGCTGCCATGTACTGTTTCTTTGCCATGGCATCAGTCCTCCTGGAGTCCTTGTCCGGGGTGTGTGAAGCCAAGGGAATATTTGCCTTGTCGCAGGCTGCAGCCTGCACAACTCCAACATGGCTGCATTGTTGTGTAAGGAACTCCATATCAGAGCCTGACAATGTGTACCTCTTGTCCATTCTCTTATCCACAGGAGGTATAGTGTGAGGAGTTTTTAGAATTTTAAATGTCTGTTTCCCAAAAGAGTTATGCAAGGGAATAGACAGTCTCCTAGACTCTGGGATGTCCATCATTTCCACATAGTCAGGCTCCTCTTGATCATCCACAGCTTCCTCCATAGGGAGCTGGAGGGTTTCAGCCACTTTTTTATAAAACATAAAATGAGAAGGGGACTCAGAAAGCCTAGGAGGAGACACTTCTGAAGGTCTGTCTAGGGAGATGTCCGGGTCAATGGGCACATCCAGACTTTCAAATCCACATTCACTCTCCTCATACTCCTCTTCTTCCTCCTCCGGTTCATAATATTCCTCTAAATCATACTCTTGAACCGGAGGAACCGGCCGAACCGGGAGCTTACCTGAAGTTGCCGGTTCGGTCAGAACCAGGGAAAGCGACTGGACAATTTTGATTGCTTTGGCTATTTCTTCAGCGGTTGGAGAGGAAAGTTTTGACTCCACACCAGCTGATTTCCTAGTCCTTTTTGCTGGAACCGACTCCTCAGAGTCGGATCTCCTTTTGCCCGAAGAAGTCTTGCCCTGCTCAGAGGGCACTCCTTCTGGTTCGGTTGGAACTGAACCGGGCTGGCCATCCGGTTCAGCTGACTTTTTGGCCTCCCTTTCCCTGAGCCTACCAACTCTCTTTTCCAGGGTAGCTGCAGGAAAATTTTCACAAATCTGGCAGTCTGCATTGAGGTGGTCAAACCCCAGACAATAAACACAGGTGGTGTGGGGGTCAGCCTTGGCAAAGACTTCCACACACACTGCAGTGTTGAAACCAGTGGGCCGGTTTTCTTTTGGGTTTCTCAGACATAGTGCCAGTCCGATCCAAACTTACCCATTTATGGCAATCCGCCAGGTAAGACCCTCTTATCGGTTCCCAACCGTGTCACGGGTCGTGGAAAAAAACATAATAAAATCCGTTTTTTTTAGAACCGATAAGAACCGGTAACCACACTCTAAATCACAGATTAAGATATTTCAAACAACCTGATCGGTTCAAACCGAACTGATACACCATTTATAAGTTCCACACAGAATAGAATTAATGTAAAACCTATCTAGTACTCACAAATACCACAGACAGAGTCTGAACCGACCAGTTGTGGTTTAAATTCGGTCGAAAACCGAGAAAAACAATACTTTAACTGACAAAATGAACTGAGCAGAAGGAGAAATCTCCGGAGCGACTGTTCAGTGAGGCGGAGTAAAGAATCTGACGGTTTGAGTTTGAAGAACAACAGACAGAGTTTCAACCGAGCTCGAGCTCAGCGTTCCATGCCTGGCATGGAAAGTTAACTCTTTCACCTCCGGAGCAGTTCGAAGGTTGGGACTCACTGCATATGTCAGAATATAGCAAGACTTCATGTTGTTTGAAGCTACATATTCGAGCTGACTCGATAGACCACTATGGCCTATATCTACTGGCATTTTCGTATGTTTGTATGTGTTCAACTCTGAGCCTACTGTCCAGCTGTGTGTTTAACTCTGAGCCTATTGTCCCAGTCTATTGTCTAGTTATGTGTTCAGTTCTGAACCTATTGTTCAATTACGTGAACCTATGAACACTAGAAGCTCTGTTGGTTCGAAGTGCCGTTTTCCAAAGTTTACAGTAGGAGAGAAAGCTTAATCTCTGTAGAATGCTCCTCACTGTTTGATCTTAACATACTGCTTCCTCTTTTGTTTTTAGGGCTGCAGGTAGGTGGAGCCTACAGCCCTCTTGCATCAGCTCTAAAAATGAGCTACCGGATTCAGACCATGGAACACTTCCTTTGGAGTTTTCGAATGATCCTTCAATTTAACCCTTGCAGTGCTGCAGACTGAACATCTTTCCAGAGCTCAATCAAATAGATTCATTTTAGTTCTTTCAGCAGCCTAGAGATTAAGAAACAAATGCTCTGGACAATCTCCTCTCCTCCCCAACCTTGTAGTGCTTCAGTGAGTACAAGAAACACATGTTTTCTTTCAAATCCAACTTGGTAAACCAGTTCCAACACTGTTTTTTCTGCTTTTTTTTTAATTGCAATGTGACTTGCTATCTTTGGAGACTAATAATTTACTGACATGACATTCAACAGATAACAGCATCTACCTGCAGAGTAGTGTCAAATTACAGTCTTAGTCAACTCTCCCAGTGTGTGCATATGTGTGTGTGTGTGTGTGTGTGTGTGTGTGTCAATGAATTACTTACCACTTTTCCTCTGAATAGCTGATTTATGTGAACCCTTTCTGGACCTAATTAGTGGCATTGGATGTAGGAAGGGTTTTAAATGCTAGGCAGCTACTGTTTTAGGAAGGGAATTACAAAGATTGATAGCAGTGTCAACTGCAGTGTTCCCAGATTGAACAAAGCATTTCTCTGTAGGGCACCCTCCTTTTTCCTGTATTTTCCATGTAAAAATGGGACAAAACTCCTGTACATTTTTCTGTATGCTCAAATCAATACATGTGCACAACTGACTTCATTATGCCTGTCTGTAAAATTACAACAAATGTTAAGGCTGTTTTTATTTATTTGAAATGGTAAAACTCATCTGCAACATATCACGGAACTTTGATGAGATGCAGGATCTCATTTTCAGAGGGGGTCCTAATTTTACCCACTTCTACAATGTACTGATACACGTTAGCCTGGCTAAGATGCAGTATCTTATTTTCAGTGGGGTCTTACTTTTACCGGTGCTTACTTAAACTATGCATATGTGAGTGTGGTGCATATGTAGTCATGTCAGTGCTGCCATGATATGGCTGACTATGGGGCAATTGGAACTCTCATGGTTTTATACTTGTAAGAAGGGTAAATAAATGCTAGACAGCTAATCTTTTAGGGTTTTCAGAAGTTGCAAGGGGCATCCTAGGAATTACAAAGAATGATAGCGGTGTCAACTGCAGTGTTCCCAGATTGAACAAAGCATTTCCCTGTAGGGCACCCTCTTTTCCCCCTGTATTTTTTATGTAAAACTGGGACAAAACTCCTGTACATTTTCCTGTATGCTCGAATCAATACATGTACACATCTGACTTCATTATGCCTGTCAGTAAAATCACTATAACAAACGTTAAGGCTCTTTTTATTTATTTTAAGTGGTAAAACTCACCTGCAACATATCGCAGAGGCTCTGGAAAAATGTTGAAATTTCTCAAACTTTGCTCTCAATGTTCACATGTCTCCAGAACTTCTTGATGGTATTATAGCATTGTTACAATGTACTGACACAGCTGGATAGCCTGACTGAGATGCAGTATGTCATATTCAGTGGGTCATACTTTTATCCATTTTGGCAATATACTGACACAATATAGCTTTGACGAGATGCAGGAACTCATTTTCAGAGGGGTCCTAATTTAACCCACTTCTTCAATGTATAGCAATGCATTCCCTGACTTTGAATACATTTCATGTGGGGTGGTATTATACTTTGAACATTCTTATGTTATATGATTCTAGTATGTTCATCTATTAAAACAGCAGTGCAATAATCTGGTTAAAATTTTGAGCAATGCTTTTTTATGCTATTTTAGATTGCCACTTACCTTGTGACTTGTTTGGTACCCTTCCTTCCACAGTCTGAGTCTGCTTTAGTACTTCTTTCATGTCTGAAATAATAGCAGGAGCACTCCTTTTAATCCTTGCTATGCCAAGGACTGATATATCAGTCCAAAATTCCTATATGCTCTAATTCTTTCGGCAGCCTAAGGGTTAATACGGTGTGGCCCAGGTCGTCATCAGTATTTTCAGCTGTTTTTGACCACCGTTTGGTTGTGACTAAAATGAACTATTATGCAGCAGACAGTGCTCTCTGACCTTACAGAACAATAGTTGTCCAAAAACAGCTACACATACTGATGAAAAACTGGTCCCAGCAGCATTAAAAGGCGTGCTCCTTTTATTATTTCAGACATGGAAAAAGGAACTCGAGCAGACTCAAATTGTGGAAAGAAGGGTATCATACAAGTCAGGATGTAAGTGGCAATCTAAAATAGCATAGAAAAGTACACATCAAAATTTTCATCAGTTGTTGCACTGCTGCTTTAAGTTATGAGGCTATGCTGAATTTTGCAAATGCAGGTTAATAACTTTGGTAATATTCAGTATTTTTACCACAACATTTCAAAATAGCCATTTTGGTACAGCGACTCATTAATGTGACAGCTGTCATTTTTCAGCTCCTGCTCAAAATGTGTGTTTGCAGCCCAGAAGTTGATTTTGCAGTCCTGCATGACATCACCTTTAGGCCAGGAGCTGAACATTTTCTCTGCCCTTCTTTATGAGGCAGGTTCATCATAAGGCTGTGTTGAAAAGTAGGTGTAAAAATATAAAAAGAAATATCATTTTCAATATTTGTAACCCAGATTCCTCTCCTGCAGCCCTATTGGCTCTGGCCAGAGTTGTTCCATACTAGCCAGCAAAGTAAGGAAATACCATATATCCTACCTGCACAGGTAAACTGCCACCACACACAAACACTTTGTGAACACTCTGGATGCTATAAAAAGAACAAAATGCTTTGCTTTTAACTATAACTGAGCATGCCCTACTCTGAACTTCAAATACCTTTTGTGGCAGAGTCTTTTAAGAATGTGAAAAATATACACCCCTTAAACAGCAACTTTCTACTATTATAAAAAGATTAAAAACACAAGATTTACACCAATTATGTTTTAAATTTAATGTTTTCTAGTTGTTTTTTTTATTTTTCCTTGTTGTTATTCTACAATATATTGCAAAAAATGCAGCACTTATTTCACTGAGTCTTTCAAAATGTACCTGACTCTCCCCTGCTGACCTCACAGTCTGTTGTCACAGTGGGCACTGTTGTGTCATAAACAATGTGATGTTAACTGGGAAGAGGCAAATACTTTTGATACACTGGATAGACTAAGATGTGCAGTAAACGTAGGAAAGAAACACTGAAAATAAACAAGCATTTGCCAATGCTGAATGTTGGCTGCTTGTTAAACAATTTGTTTTTGCAATTCTGAGCCCAAATTTTGAATATACTTGTTTTAGGATTCGCCTTATTATTTATTTATTTATTTATTGGAAACAATCGGAATTACAAACCTTTGAGTCACAGACTCTTTTGCAAAGGCTCCACGTCGGTTACAAAGGGTGGAGGGTAGACAGATACAGTAGAGAACATACTTGAAACAGACAGAATATACATAACAAAATCAAAGGAGCAGTCCAGGCAAAACTTAATGACTGGTAAGGAAGTTAGGCCGCAATCTTGGGTTACCCAGGCAGGGATTTTGGTGAGATACGTGGGGCCTTGTGAGACCCTGAGTCAAGAGTAGGGGAGGAGGGCAATCATCTGGGTGAGCAGAGTTAGCACGTAGTCACATATGGCTCTTTCAAGGAGGTGAGCTTTGAGGCCTGTTTTAAATTGAGAGATGCTGTGGGTCTGTGAAAGTGAGTGTGGTAACACATTGAGCCAGAGAGGGGCTCGGTATCGGAAGGATCTTTGCCCTAGAGAGGTTCTACATTGAGGTACAAGGAAAGGGGAGCTTGCGGAGAGTCTTGTATTGCATCTGTGAGGTGCAGAACTGATTAAGGGGAAAAGTCCGACGGGGGCTAGGTGAAGGTGTATTTTTTTTGCGAGGATGCAGGTGTGGAACTGTAATCGATGTTGGAAGTTTAACCAACCAGATAACGCATAGAGATCACAGGTGTGGGTTAGCCTATCACAACCAGTGACTAGGCGGCAGGCTTTGTTCAGGACAATGTTTATCCTATTCAGGGAGGTGGGTTCAGCAGAGCCATATATGGTGATCCCGTAGTCTACCAGGGAGAGGATGGAGGAGGTGACTGCGAGCTGCATAGCCTTGGGGGGTAAGCAGTGCTTGAGCCGGTACAGGATGCCTACCCTAGAGCTGATAGAGGAGGAGAGAATTTGGGTATGCCTCTGGTAGGAGAGGGAGGTGTCTAAAGTGACACCTAAGTATTTGAAATTGGAAACTTGTTCCAGAGGGGCACCTAAGCGTTCTTGATGAGGAGAGCAGACTGACTATAAGGACTTTGGCGGTGGGCAAAAATCATGGACTTAGTTTTATTATAGTTGATAATTAGGCGGTGTTCAGAGAACCAGGTCTCTAGTTCCGGAATTGCCTTTGAAGGTCTGCTGGAGGGCGGTAGGGTGGGCGTGTTTCCAGAACAGAACCGCATCATCGGCATAGAGGAGCAACTGACGCTGCAGGCCTTAGGGAGGGAGTTTAGGAAGAGGGTGAACAGCAGTGGGCCAAGGATAGACCCCTGAGGGACCCCAGAGGAAACTGTTTTAGGGGTGGAGCATATCCTGACTTGTTGCGAACGGCCTGAGAGGTAATCCTTGAACCAGGTCAATGTCTCGGGGACCACATTTAGTTTAGGGAGGACCTGAAGCAGAAGCTCGTGACTGACCGTGTCGAAGGCCTTGGTTAGGTCCACGTATATGGCCCCGGCAATAGAGCCATGGTCGAGGGCTTCGTGTAGAAATGAGGTGAGCTCTGTGAGAGCGTGATGGTACTATGACCTGAGCGAAACCATGCTGCTCCTGGCTGAGGAGCATATGCTTAGTTAGGTGTTAGGTTAACTGGTCAGAGACTATTCTTTCTGGGGCTTTGGAGAGAGATGGAAGTATAGAGATGGGTCTGTAGTTGCTGGTGTTAGTGGGGTCACCGCCCTTCAGGATGGGAGTGATTATGGCTCTCTTCCAGGTAGAGGGGAACTGGCCAAGGCAGAGCGAGAGGTTAAGAATTTTAGTGAGGTGTGGTAGCGTGGCATCAAGGGAGAGCCTCAGGAGTTTAAGATCAAGGGAGTCATTGCTGTAGCGGGAATTAGAGATAGCCCTGGTAATATAGCATTTTGCCTCGTGGTAGGTGATGACTCGAAGCCGGAAGGGGGGTATTGGTAGAACTCGAGTTGGGGGAGTGAGGAGGGAGGATGTGGGAGAGATCAGAGAAGGCCGAGTTAAGGGCTTCAGCGATAGTGGGATGATCATGAGTGACCTCACCATTAATAGTGAGTTGCGTGGGGGTGGGGGAGCGAGATTTGCCACTGAGCTCCTTTATGTTGTCCCAAAATTTTTTCCCATCACCCCAGGTAGAGGTTAGGGTGTGTTGGTAGTAGAGGGCTTTCGCCTGCCGCAAAGCCCATGTACATTTATTGCGAGCCTCCCTGTAGAGTTGTCTATCCAGGGTGCTTTGGGAGTCTATGGCTTTGTGCCAGAGGTTATCTCTTTGCTGAAGCAGGCTTAGTAGTGGGGGTGTGATCCAAGGGGTGGATCTGGATTTCACAACTAGCTTAGAAAAGGGGGCGTATAAGTCACAGGCTTTGTTGAAGGTGGTTATGAAGTGAGCCAGGGCGAAGTCAACTGACTGGGCAGTGTAAATGGGTAGCCAGTTGCTGTTGGTTAGGTGGGCTTTAAGGTTCTTTAAACCACCCTTTTTGAGTCTACATTGCCAGGAGATTTTAGGGAGTGCTGGGGGCAACTTGCACGACCACCAGCAAGTTACTGGTGAGTGGTCGCTGATAGCATCAGGGAGTACTGTAGCATCGGAGAGGTTTCCCGGCTGGTTGGTGAAGATGAGGTCCAGGAGGGTGGAGGTCCCGGATCTGAGGTCCCTTCTGGTGGGGGAGGTGACTAGTTGGGTGAGATCAAAGGCCTGGGTGGCATCTTTGTAGCTGGAAGAGGCCAGGGATAACCATAGACATGACATAGACATAGACATAGACATGACATGTGCCATTTATAGTTGTTGGACAAAATGTCATTTTGCACCAGAGGTGCGAAAACACATCGGCCCGATTCTCAAAGCCCTGTTAAGGACACAAGGTGCCTGAGCCAAGGATATATGGCACAAGTGGCACCTTGCATCGGAAACTGCCCCCTGAGCTATTCTCAAAGGCAGCCTTCAGGGGCTTGCACCTCCCGTGTGCCCAAAAATGGGCTGAGACCTGGTGCTAGGGGGCATGTGGCAGACACAAGCTGCCACATCTCTGAAAATGGTATTCACAGAACTCTCCAAGAGGGAGAAATTATAAGTACCCTTAGACCAGCCAGAGCTGGTCTAAAGGTACTTAGAAAATACTCCCCTGGAAGAGTCTACCTTTGTGCGGCAATGCACCGCGATCCCCCTCCCCCAATGTGACCATTATTAATAGTAAATTAATCACCCACTACCCTGGTGGTCTAGAGTCCCCCCTCCCTGATCCCTGATGACTGCCGTTTTGTCATTAAGTATTCCCCCATCCCCTTCCCCAATGCCTGCCATTGTGTTATTAATTAATACCTCTCTCTGATCCCTGATCTCTCCTGTTCTGTAATGAAATGATAATTACCCCTCCTTGATCCCTAATTGCTGCCCTTGGTAATACTGGATATTGACCCCTTCCCAATGTCTGCTACTCTATAATGTAATGAATATCATCCCTCCCTGATCCCCAATTACTGCCCTTTGGTAAAATTTGAATATTGCCCCCTCTGTAATCCTCAATGTCAGCCCTTTTGAACTTACTTACATACTCCACCTCCACAATTCCTGATGTCCCCTGATAAGTCAGGAAATAATAATGCCCACTCCCCTGGTGGTCTAGTGGACCCCCATTCTCCCACCCCAGCAGGATGTGCCCACCACCCCACTCCCCCATCACCTAACAGAGCTGGAACCAGCACAGCCCTCCTCTCACCTCTGTGGTTGGCACTGACTGAACTGTCATTGAGTGCTGTCAATCAAAATGGTGGACATATGGGATGGGGGAAGGGTCCCACTAGACCACCAGAGAAGGATAATGTTTATATGACCAAGGGATCGGGGTGGGACTGCTTGTGTTTGCTCCAGGAGCCTGTGGAAAACCCCTCCCATGTGTTTATCGCATGGGAGAGGTTGCCCCAAGTGTGGGGACTTTGGCACAAGGACCCCTCTTGTACTAGAATCTGATGCAGGGTCCCTGGTGCACCAGGCTTTGGCGCAAGCTGCTGTTTGCTGAAGCTTGCATGGATCAAAGCCCCCCTTTGAGAATCGAGCCCATCGTCTGCAGGATTTTAAAAATGACACATGTCACATTTATGAGGTGGTGTGGAAAAATTGCTATGTTGAAAGGTTGGAGAAAAAATATTGAAAATGAGTGAAGTTATGAGTGAACATTGAAATGGTGTAATGTTCAATCATAACCTGAGCATTTTACCGTATTTGTACTCTAGGGGCCCTATATTCAGAATTGTGCCAGGCAATGGTGCAAGTGGTTGCTCAGTGCAACTGAGTTGAGATGGAACAACAAAGGGATATATTCAGAAAAGATGTGCAATGGCACATCTCTTCTGAATATATAAAAAAATGTGGGTGGTGCAAATACAATGTGCTGGCACATCCCGCCAGACAGGTCTGAATACCTGGAATGGGAATGCGCCAGTGCATCTGGAGATGCGCTGGGTGTGATTTCCAGATATTCAGACCTGAACATGCAAATGGGGCCATTATGCATGCAAGGTGCAATGGGGCCACTTGTATGTCATTAAGGACCCATTTGCATGAGTTGTGCAGGGCCAGTAGGCAAAATGCAGCTGGCACCCTGCACGGCATGCAGTGCTGTCAGTGGCATTCTGGTAGTATCCCCTCCCAGCTCGGTACTCTGATCTCCGTAAAACTGTATAATAAAATAACCCTGACAGTCTAGTGTCCCCCCCTTCCACCCCCATGTCCGATCCCTGTAGTATGCATGAAAGAAATATCCCTGGTTGTCCAGTGGTTACCCCCTCCCCATCCCACACCCCAATCCCCAGAATATTGCAAAATTAATATCCTCGGTGGTCCAGTGGTTACCCCCCCCAGGACCACATCCCACCCCGCTCCCCCGCCGGTCATTGGCGGCAGCACAACTTGCCCACACACCTCCGTGGCTACCTGCCGAACAACAGGTACAGAAACACTAGCAACCTCAGTGGTTGACAGTGTCCCATTCAATCACAACTTTATGAAAGAATGCTGGCCAAGTTATGCAACTAAGCTGAAAACCCCATTGAAATACATTAAACCACATACCTGATTTTCCTCAGTTCGCGGTCTGACTTTGAAGAGTGAAGACATCTCTGCAGTCCGGAGAAGATCACAGTGTCGGACCCCCAATGGGTAAGTAAGGGCTTGGGGGGTGGGTGCTGAGTGGGAGGATTGGATGGGGGGAAGTAATGGCACAAAAGACAACGATGGACAGTTTTCTGTTTGCAGGGATAAAAAAAAACTGCAAACAATGAGGGATGGTTTTCTATGATTCAGCTGATGACACTGGGGGATTGGGCACCCCCAGTGTCTGTGTTACATTTATGGGGGGTTGAGGTGGTGGCTGCTGTGAGGGAGGGTCAGGTGGGGGGAAGTAATGGGGCACCTGCAGCAGATATTGAGGGATGGTTTTATTTGTTACAAGCAAGCAATATAAATAAAATTAAAAAGGAAAAAACTATGAGGGATGACACTGAGGATTGGACACCCCCAGTATCAGTGTTAGGTTTGTTGGGGGGTGATCAGAGGGAGGGTTAGGTGAGGGGAAGCAGTTACAGGGGCGCCAGCTGCAGACATCGAGGGATGGTTTTCTTTGTTACAGGAAATATATAAATAAAATAAAATTAACCTAACCAAAAACCATGATTTGGCAACACTGGGGGAATTGGGCACCCCCAGTGTCAGTGTTATATTTGGGGGGGTGTGGAGCGGTGGGTGCTGAGAGAGAGGTTCCGGTGGGGGGACAGAAAATGGAAATTATGTACCTACAATAATTCTTGATCTTCTTGGATGAAGTCTCAACCACTCATTCACACTAATGGGACCTACTCCACAGGCGCTAGGACCCAGCAGGAGCAAACTTTTTGAAAGGGCCGGCACCAGAGATGGCGCTGTGAGGAGCGGCAGCACAAGCTCCAGCTCGTGTGGTAAAGACTGTCTTGGCGTCGACCCTCCAACTGCCTCAGTACCGTTTTTTCTGAGGAGGTGCAGCGTAACTAACCTAGAAAGACTAACCTAAAAATCGAACATTAGATAGTCTGAATGACCCGTGTAAGAAGGGTCAACAATGAAGTCTTCACAGCACAGCAATTGAGGGAGTGAAGACCAAAAACAGAGAAGTGAGCTCGGGGGATCATGGGTGGGCATGTGAATGAGTGGTGGAGACTTCGCCCAAGAAGATCAAGAATTACGGTAGGTACGTAATTTCCATATCTTCCTGGACATAAAGTCTCCACCACTCATTCACTCTAATGAGAGAGTACCGAGCTAATAATCCCCTGAAATGTAGGCAGGAAATAAAGAGCTCACATATTTAGGACGGAAGTCTGTTAAGAATAGACCTGCCAAACGACAGATGTCGTCTAGCATGGACATCCGAGGCATAGTGCTTAATGAAAGTATGCACTGAGCTCCAGGATGCCACATTGCAGATATCTGCAATGAGCACGTTGTGGATTTCTGCCAGAGATGCCACGACTGCTCTGGTAGAGTGAGCGTACACTCTGCCTTCCAGCTTAACCTGTGCCATAGAATAGTAGTGGAAAAAGCATGCCACCAGCCACGCTGAAATGCATCTAATAGCGACAGGCTGACCCAGCCAGGTCTCGCTAAAGGAAACTAACATTTGTTGAGCCTTGCAAATTTCTTTTGTTCTATCTAAATAGAATCGCAGCACTCTCTTAACATCCAGATAATGAAGGGTATGCTCCCCTTCATTCTGGAAGTTTGCAAAGTAGGTAGGCAGGACTAAAGGTTGGTTTAGATGGAATTCTGAGACAAACTTAGGGAGAAACGTAGGATGAGTCCTAAGAACTACTTTGTCCTTGTGAAATACATTGTACGGGGGCTCTGTGACTAGTGCATGTATTTCAGAAACTCTACAGGCCGAAGTGATAGCCACCAGGAAGGCCGTTTTCCAAGTGAGGAATTTCAGGTCGTAAGTAGCTAGAGGTTTGAAAGGTTTACGAGTGAGCATGTCTAGCACAAGGTTAATGTCCCAGGCTACGACTGGACATCTGATGGGGGTCTAGTATGCAGAATACCCCTAAGAAACCTCTTAACTACAGGTAACTGAGCCAGTGACATGGAAAGTATCGGCTCATGGTATGCCAAAATGGCACAAAGGTGAACTTTGACTGTGGAGTAATGTAGACCTGAATTTGAGACGTCTAAAAGGTACTCCAAGACAGACAGAGAAACGCTTCCCTTTGGCTGTATAAGTTTTTCTAGTGGCCAGCTTACACGCAGCCAAAAGAATATCTGAAACCCTACAAGAAACATTGAACCTATTCACCTCTATCTCTAGCCAAGCGTTAAGGTGAAGCGACCACAAATTGAGATGGACGACGGGACCCTGAGTCAGAAGGTTCATCTGAAGGGGAAGCGTCTTTGGGAGGGTTTCCAACAGACTGTTGAGCAGCAGAAACCATATCTGCTGAGGCCAGAAGGGAGCAATGAGAATCATTCTGCCCCCCAAGACTCGAGTTTGAGAAGTACCCTCAGAATTAAGGGAAGAGGAGGAAAGGCGTACAAAAAGCATGTTGTCCACCGCAGCCTGAACGCATCCTGAAAGAAAATGCCAGGTCCTGGATTTCTGGAGCAAAAGAAAGGCAGTTTTGCATTGAGTGCAAAAAGGACCAAGTCTGGAGTTCCCCATTCTTTGAAGAGTGACTGAATGACAGTTAAGTCGAGAGACCACTCATGAGGATCTGTCTCCGTTCTGCTGAGACGGTCTGCCAGCTGGTTTTGTACTCCTGGCAGGTAAACCATGTGGATTAGAGTCTTGTGCTCCAGGCACCATTCCCACACTCTCATAGCTTCTCTGCATGATGGGTAAGAGTGTGCACTGCCCTGCATGTTGATGTAATACATCACTGCTTTGTTGTCCATTTGACGTAGAATGTTCTTGTGACAGAGTACATCCTTCAAGGCTCGGACTGCATAGAGGGTGGCTCTCATTTCCAGGACATTTATGTGAAGCTGGGACTCATTCTGAGTCTATGTACCTTGGGTGTGGAGATTCTGGCAATGAGCTCCCCACCCCATCTGGAATGCGTCCATGGTAATGGAAATCTGATGATCCAGAGGAGCAAAGGGATATCCTTCCAGAAGGTTGACCACCTGCAACCACCAGATGAGTGACCTCTTCAGAAGTTCCGTCACCTTGATGGGAAAGGACTGAGGGTGAGTGGTTGGGGACCACCGAGTACTGAGCATCCACTGAGAGGCTTTCATGTGGAGATGTGCTGAGGGTATAGTGAACACCGAGGATGCCATGAGACCCAGCATCCGTTGCATCGAGATAGCTTGAACTGAGCTGTTTTCTCTGACGTATCAGGCTGCCTATAAGATATTGCACCTTCCGTCCTCCGGGAGAAAATTCTTCGCACAGGAGGTATCCAGAAGAGTTCCTATAAAGAGGAACTTCTGGGAGGGCTGCAACTGAGACTTGTTGAGATTTAGCAGGACTCCCATGGATGTGAGGAAGTCTGAAGCCGTGGCTATGGCGTCCAGAGTTCATTGTCTGGAGGGACTTGCTAGGAGCCTGTCGTTCAGATATGGGAACACTTGTATTCCAATTTTCCTGAGATGCACCGTGAGAATCCATCTTTCGGATGAGACATTAAACCAAGGTCCCATCTGCCTGGATTGGTGGTAGATCAGGTGGATGTTAAAGATCCCATGGCACTTATCGAAAAGAGTAGGGGAATTTTTTATTAGAATAACAAAATCAAATCAATACAAAACAGTGTTGCCTCACACAAAGGAAAGTACAAATCATAACAAAAGCAAATAAGTATTACAGTCTTACATATCCAAACAGGCTATCTAATACAGAAGTAGAACTCAATTCTAATCCCAAGAGAAAAAGGAACCACCCCTCCCCCAAAAGAGTAGGGGAATTTTTTATTATTATATTCAAAACATTACATGTGGAATATAAGATAATTCTTAAACATCCATATATGTTTTTAACAACTTTCAAAATAATGTTGCACTTATTTCCTTATCCATGTTACCTTTACCATCCCTTTTTTTTTTTCCAAAGTAAATATCTTCCCCCCAGTCTAATCTAGTAGAAAATCAAAGTCTTTCCAATAAGATTTCCATTTCCTTATAGGAATTGTACTCTTCTCTATAAACATTAGTTTCTTAATATCCGATTCTATTATCATAATCAAAGTAAAAGGGGCCAGGAACTGCTGCTGTAGTAATAATCTACAGCGGCTAATCCATAGCCAGTATAGAAGGGATACATGTATTACTTGTAAGGTACTATATCTATCGTTACGTTGTTCATTAGAAAAAACCACAATACAGACACTCTTTTACTGGTGGAGTTTAAGTTATCCTTCCATCTTTCTTTTAGGACATCCCAAAATTTTTCGCATACCAACAATCATAATATAGATGGTCCATTGTCTCTAATTGAGTAATACATTTATCTCTTGGACAATATCTCTCTTGTAAAGATTTGTGTTTTTGATTACTTCGAACATTAATTTTACCATGTACTCCCAACCATAAAATATCCCACATCTGTTCTGGTATGCGAACGTTTGTTAAATAATTACCTAGACCAGAAATTACTAGCTCAGAAAGATGACTGAAAGGGGAATCTGAAAAAAAGGAACTCATAATAAAATTATACATTCCTTTTCTATTAAGCTTTTTAGCTAATGTCCAACTCACATCCCATTTTTTGACATAATCAAATACCGACCTCCAAGTATCTTGCAACGGAGGCCTCCTTTTGTTAAAATGCACAAAACATCCTTCTTTCCATTCTTTCAATATACCCTTTAGATGGAGGTTTATTAAGAAAACCCATGTTTGAGAATTATTTTGAACAACGGGAATCAAGTTATTGTATAGAAAAATAGTAAAAAAGAAAACAATTGGATTTAACAACCCCAACCCACCCTCTTTTATCCCCAAATACAGTGTATTCCTTTTAATAGGATTTAAACGGCTACCCCATATACAGCTAAAAAAGCATCTCATCAAAGATGTTTCAAGCCTTTTAGGGATAAAAAAAATGTTACTTATAAACAAAAAGATTGGAATAAGATAAGTTTTCACCAAATAAATGCGTTTCTTTTTTGCCAATCTGTGTTTATTCCATTGGGACACTTTTAGGTTTGCTTCATTTAGTGCCTCTTGCCAATTATCCCAATCACTATTTTGGCCCCCGAAATAAATACCCAGAATTTTGCATGGTGCTTGCTCTACTTTAAATCTTCTGCCCTAGCAGGATTTTCAGGAAATCCTGATAGCTACACATTTAGTTTTTCTTCATTAATTTTAGCCCTATGGTTTCCCTACGGTCTTAAGTAATTCATAAGCTAATTCTATAGCCTCACTATTGGGCAACACTAAACAAATATCATCTGCGTAAAATATTAATTTAGGAAGATTAATATCATGCATTACAATGGATCTGATTAAAGGAGACCTACATATAATTCTCAACACAGGATCTAAAGCAAACACGTATAAAATAGGGCTAAGTGGGCATCCCTGTCTGACTCCTTTTACCACACTGTGAGGTCTACCTCTCCACCCATTTTCCAGTGGAATAACCGTAGCTAATGCATAGCATAGTTGTACCCAATTCACAAATTGGGTAGATATCCCATAAGCTTTCAGGCATTCCCATAGGTAATTGTGAGACACTACGTCAAAGGCTTTCGATTGGTCTATACTAACCAAATATCCTTCTAACCTATTAACTGTGTCTTTACCTGCTGACATGATTTCTTTGATTAAAATTAAAGCATCTGTTAAATGTCTCCCAGGTACTGCACAGAACTGCTGTACATGTATCAAGTTCTGTGTTAACAAAGATAGTCTATTCCCCAAAAGCTTAGCAAATATCTTGAAATCTACATTTAGGAGGGTTAAAGGTCTCCAATTTTTAATATCCATTCTATCGCCTTTCTTGAAAAGGAAAATAAGTAATCCTCATACATTTGAATAGGTAGCAGCATATCCTCCAAAAAGAATTATATACCTAATAATTCCTTTGGCATTAACTCCACAAATTTTATATACTTCTCCCGGTAACCTTTTTCAGCATCAGAACCGGGTGAGGTATTTTTCTTTAATGTAGATATCACATTACTCATTTCTGTCTCAGTAAAGGCCACTACCATTTTAATTTTGGAATCAGGATCTATTTTTGGTAAATTTGCAGCTTCTAATAAATGGGTTATAAAATTAGAAGGAGGTCCCGACGTCCCAAAAGTGCTTTCCACATGTTCATCTAAAAGATCTATTATTCCCTTATGGTCAAAAACCGCAACCCCTTCTTTTTTCCACAACCCCGAAAACTGCCGCTTGTTCGATCTAACTTGACACGCTAAAAAAGGATTCACCTGAGCATTTTTCCCTTGAGTCCCAAATTGTTGCTTTTGATTTAAAGATTTCATGCGGTCATACTGGTAAGATGACATCTGTATCTTTATATGTTAATTTCTTTAGATAAATCCTTGCCACTTTCATGCTGAGAGGACAATAGAGTTATGAAATACCTTAACTTCAAATAATTCCTGTTCCTCAGACTATCATTGCTCTTCCTTTATATTGGAAGTAACCAGTCAGGCATCTTTTAAGGCTCCCACCAACTTCCTAAATCTTCATGTAAACCCATCATTGAAATTTGATCTTTTATTATCATACTTATATCTGATATGACTGAAATTTCTTTTAAACACGAAACATTAAGCTTCCAAAACCCTGGTCCTTGTTCTCTATTCTGTCAGGCTAACACCTTAATTCCAATTAATATGTGGTCCGAAGTTTCACAGGAATATAAACTAGTCCGTCTATCTGTAACTTCTCTGGCACAAATATGAAGTCTATCCAAGATGTTAATTTCCTTTAAAGAAAGTAGGTTTACTTAATCTTTCCCATTATTATGTGCATCTTTTAGCCCTGCCTGAGCCAGAATAGAAGATAAACAGGATTATCACAATATTGCTTCCCTATTTCCTTTTTCCGTTCAAAATTAATTTAAAATCTCCTCCCAAAATTAACAACCCTTTTGTACAAATATGGTGATATTTTAAATAATAAATCAATTCTTGCAGACTTCACCTACGGTCCATACACTGTAATTATCGACAAGAATGTCTTTTATCCTCACATCAATCATTAAAGCTCTACCTGGCTCAATTTCAACAGTCTGGAGTAAACTTACTTCAAAGGTGTTAAAGCATACCCCACACCACTACACAAATCCTCACCTAAAGACCAAAGCAGCGCACCCACAGCCATTGATTTCTAGCTTCAGCTATCTCTGCACAGTATACAATCGAGTATCCTGTAAAGATACACATCATATTTTAATGCCGAAAGTATGCCAAAGGTTGTCAAACGTTTTACATACGATCTAATACTATTAACATTTAGAGAGGTTATAGTTAAAGGAAAAGAAGCTTTAAGGAGGGAGTTTAAAAGGTTTATTACTAGACCTGGTCACCCGCTTAACCACCTCTAGTGCCTTTTGCTTACCAGGGCACCCAGTGCTGGATTTAGAGGATTCTGCACTAAATTCATTTAGATTCTGGTTTGATACAGGGGAACTTTCTTCCATTTGTTCTCCCCAACTTGCTAAAATAGAATATCTGTTTGATAGAGGCAGAGGAGATTTCGAGGAGTCCCTGATAAAAACATTTTCTACCAATACTTCTCTTCCTTGCTGACCCTCTTTCTCCTTTATATTTAAAGGAGCATCCTGATCATTACTCAACTGCCTCATAAACCGAACAGGGGATCCATGGGGGGTAACAAAGGGGGTGGACATATCTTCACTGCCTAGACCCACACTTGAGGTTAAATGTGATTCTTGTGGCATAGAATACCTGATTCCTCAGATCTTGATCTTACACTGGGTCTTCTTCCATTCTGGGACTCCCCTCTTCCCCTTCCCCTTCGTTTCTCTCCTATCCTTGTTCCTAATTCATTGTTCTCAGTTTCTGTTTGGGAGCTACGAGCTTGTGCTAACAAATGTTCTTGATCTGAGGTCCCATTAGACTCTACATGTTTCCATGCACAGTCTGCAAATACATGATCAATTTCATTGCACAAACTGCATACTGGAGGACTTGTACATTCTGAAATTAGATGTCCCAACATCCCACAGTGAAAACAACGGACCTGCTCACAGGCTGTATTTAGATGGGATAGTGAACCACATTTGAAACAACTTTTAGGTTGACCTGCATAAAATATAATACCCCTATCCCTTCCCAAATAAAAAGAGCTGGGCAAATGTTGTAGGCCCTCAGCATCATGAATTAGTCTAACGGAAAAGTCCATCCTCCAGTCCAAAACCATTAACATCCAAAATTGGGCGAGGTTTATCCTGCACATAGCATTTTCTCTAACCAAAACATAATATCCGATATATTCACCCCTTCATTTCGAATAAAATTGTCACTGTTTAACTGTAGGTTTGGTTATTGGAATCGCTTGAAGTCTTTCCATTTTCATTATTTTGCAAATTATAATAAAGCCTCCAAACTTATCTAAAGACATTTCAGTGCAAAACTGACATCATAATACGATCTCAGGTGGATGAATTAGTGCATACACTTCGCTTAGTGAAAATGACATAGAGTCTATTAATAAACTTTTGCCCACCCAAACACGGTCAGGGCTGTGATAACTGCCAATGTACCTCAGTCTTACTAGGAATCTGCGTTAGCTGACTCCACAGGTTTCTAAAAAGGCCAGCAAAGGTTTTCACCGGTTCCTCTCCCGCATTTACACCACTTACTGACTCGTTGTTTTCTTCCTCCCTCGTTGATTGTGAAAATCCTTCTATAAGTACAGGCTCTGTTATGTGCTGAGGTGTGGAAGGAACCTCCATTTCTGTGTGCAGAGGACTGTTTGTCAAACATGTCTCCTGTCCATCCGTGGCGTCTTGCGTTTCTGAAAAAACAATGGCCTCAGTTTGGGAGCGCGCATCCTCACTTTTGTCTTGTTGGCACTCTGAAATTTGACAAATTTCCCCAGTTTGTTCTTTATTTTTTTGTCCAATAGGTAATGAATTGCTAGTTCCAGGAATCGGAATTAAAGGGTCCGGGACCCACTTGTTTCCATCCCATATCCAGCCCGCTTTGACTAATGCTTCTCCAGGGGACCAAGGTTCTAGTGGGCTCAAGTGTTTAGATTTCTGTACCAACCCTGACATTTTCCTTATAGCGGGATTCGAACTCTCTTCGTTTTCCATTTGATGTTCAAAACGCTTACCTCCGTCGTAGTTCGAGCTTACAGGGGCGCGTTTCCTCTTATTCCTTTCCACTTCAAGTTTATGTTGACAAGTCTGATAATCTTTCTCAGCCATTGAAATTAAATCCAACAGATATTGTTTTTTCTTTTTTAACTCCTCGGTTAAAACCATTTCATCTTTTCCTTCAGTATCCATATTATTTCCATCTGATACTATCGTTTCCTTACATATCTGGCTTATCTCAGTCTCCTGGCTTTGAAACTCTTTATTCGCTGCAGATGCATCTTCCAGACGGTTGGAGTCAGCGTACTCACAACCTTCCTCTTGAGCTCCTCCGATGACTGGGCTCCTCCATCTCCTCGGACGGACAGCACCACCTCGAAAAGTAGGGGAGTTCCCGGTGTCCTGGCCAAATTTCCCTCATTCACTTAAAATACCACCAACAGCTTAATGTGGTTCAAGGTCAGTTGGCATCCGTCTGTATCCCCCTCCCCCGGGTCGTGCCTGAAAATAGGCAAGATTTGTCTAGTGCACTTACCCGGTCAACAAAAGCTAAATAAAATTAAAATTGCACAACACTTTGAAAAAACGTGCGGTGCCGAGGATAGCCCAAAGGGCAGGACTCTGAATTGATAGTGTTGACCCAACACCACAAACCTTAGGTATTTGTGGTGCTTTGGGTGTATAAGGATGTGTTGGGAGGCATCCTGCATGTCCAGGGAGGCTAGCTAATCATGTTGATGAAGCAAAGGTAGAAGGGCACCTAGTGATATCACCTTGAACATTTCCTTGTGAAGGAACTTGTTTAACTTTCTGAGATCCAGAATGGGACGCATGCCACCAGTTTTCTTCGGGACCAGGAAGTAATGGGAGTAGAAACCTGTGTTTCGTTAATCAAGCAGAACTACTTCTACTGCCCTGTTGTTCAGAAGGCCTTGTACATCGGAAGCAAGAAGGTCTGACTGTAGTGTCCACACCCTGGGCTGTTGTTTGGGAGCATGATCCGGAGGGGTTTCTGAAAGATTGAGTGAGTACCCTTCGCGGATTATCCGGAGGACCCATTTGTCTGATGTTATGGATTTCCACAGGTTGCAGAACTGAGTCAGATGTCCTCCCACCATCGAGGAGGAGTCCCCCTTGGACAGTTGAGGTGGGACCTGGGCCAGAAACTCAGAAGGTGGCACTGGGCGCTTTAGGCGCTTGTGCCTTCTGATGCATTTTCTTTTGTGGTTGAGGGTTGTGGTTTTTGTTAAAACCTCCTCTCCTCTCCTCTGCCGTGAAAGGACTGACGGTTGTGAAACTGACGCTTGTTGGCACCCCCTAGAGGGGGTGGGTGCAGGTCTAGCCATCTTAATAGCAGACCTAGTCTTCTCTGTGGCCTCCAGAGCTTGCTTCACCTGGGGCCCGAACAGATACATACCGTCAAAAGGTAAAGTCATGATCTGCTGTTGGGCATCATTCGTGAAGCCCAAAGTACATAGCCAAGAGTGGCGATGGGTGCAGATGCTGGCTGCTGCCGCTCGGGAAGCGGTATCGAAAGCATCCATTGCAGCTTTAACCTGCTGGTTTTTGGCCTCGATACCCCCTGGTTATGGTCTGAAGTAGCTCTGAATTAGCTTCCGATTCAGGCAGAGCTTCTACCATTTGTTTGCGCGAATTCCAAAGAACATACTCATATTGAGAAAAATAGCCATGGTAGCTGGCAATACGCATACTCAGGGTGGAGGCAGCAAAGACTCTCTTACCTAAGGTGTCTATCTTGCGAGATTCTTTATTTATAGGCCGGGCTGAAGATGACTGAGGAAGTACAGCCTTATCATTCTCTGCCAAGACTACAATGGGATCAGCAAAGGCTTGTGAGGCCAAAATGGGGCGATCCTTGGGAAGGGCATATTTCCTATCTATGGACTTAGCCACGGAAGGAATGAGAGCTGGATTATTCCATACCATCTGAGAGTCTCAAAAGAGGGTTGTACTGGAGGAGTTAAATCCATAGGGATCTCCAGGACATGGAGGTATTGGAATCTTAAAAACTTCCCAGGATCGATTTCTGTAGTCTAGAGAGAAAGAGTAGAAATGGAAATTACGTACCTACCACAATTCTTGATCTTCTTGGATGAGTCTCCACCACTCATTCACACTAATGGGATCTGCGCTGGATGAACTAGGACCCAGCGGGAGCAAACTTTTTGCTAGAGGGTCGGCACCAGAGATGGAGCCACAAGGAGCGGCACCAAGAGCCTCAGCTCATGCGGTAATGACTGTCTCGGCATCGACCCTCCAACCACCTCAGTACCTTTTTTTCTGAGAAGGTGCAGCCTAACTAACCTAGAAGGATAGCCTAACTAAAAACCAGACACAAGATAGTCCAGAAGACCCGTATAAGAATGGTCAAAAAAGAAGTCTTCACAGCCTAAAATTGAGGGAGTGAAGACCAACAACAGAGGTCAGCTCGGGGGATGGTGGGTGGGCATGTAAATGAGTGGTGGAGACTCGTCCAAGAAGATCAAGAATTACGGTAGGTACATAATTTCCATATCTTCCTGGACATAAAGTCTCCACCACTCATTCACACTAATGGGTGAGTACCGAGCTAACAATCCCTCAAGAGGGCAGCAGGAGAGACCAAGAGCTCACAATTTTAGGACAGAAGTCCATTAAGGATGGTCCTGCCAAAAGAAAGATGTCGTCTGGCATGGACATCCAGGGCACAGTGTTTGACGAAAGTATGCACTGAGCTCCAGGTGGCCGCATTGCAAATATCTGCAATGGGCATGTTGCGGATTTCCACTAGGGATGCATCAACTGCTCTAGTAAAGCGAGTGTACACTCTGCCCTCCAGCTTAACCTGCACCATGGAATAACAGTGGCGAAGGCATGCCACCAGCCATGCTGAAATACATCTGATAGCGACAGGCTGACCCAGCCAGGTCTCGCTGAAGGAAACAAACAGTTGTTGAGCTTTGCGAACATCTTTTGTTCTATCTAAATAGAACCGCTAAGCTCTTTTGACGTCCAAGGAATGAAGAGAACGCTCTCCTTCATTTTGGAAGTTCGCAAAGTAAGTAGGAAGGACCAAAGGTTGGTTTAGAAGGAATTCTGAAACAACCTTAGGGAGAAACTTAGGATGGGTCCTAAGAACTACTTTGTCTTTATGAAACACAGTATACGGAGGGTCTGTGACCAAGGCATGCATCTCAGAGACCCTGCGGGCTGAGGTAATGGCCGCTAGGAAGACCGTCTTCCAAGTGAAAAATTTTAACTCACAGGTAGCTAGAGGCTCGAAAGGTTTTCGAGTGAACATGTCTAGCACAAGATTAATGTCCCAGGCTGCGACTGGAAGTCTGATAGGAGGTCTGGTATGCAGAATTCCCTTAAGAAACCTCTTAACTACAGGTAACTGAGCCAGTGACAAGGAAAGTACTGGCTCATGATAAGCTGAAATGGCAGAAAGGTGAACTTTGACAGTAGAGTATTGCAGACCTGAATTTGAGAGGTCCAAAAGGTACTCTAGAACTTTATCTGGTGGGCTGGAAAAAGGATTCAAAGAGGATTTTGCACACCAGAGCGAAAAACGCTTCCATTTGGCTGTGTAAGTTTTCCTAGAGGCTGGCTTGCACGCACCCAGAAGAATATCTGAAACTCTGTGAGAGACATTGAACCTGTTCACTTCTATCTCTTCAGGAGCCAAGCATGAAGGTGAAGTGATCTCAGATTGGGATGGACCACAGGACCCGGAGTCAGAAGGTTTGTCTGAAGGGGAAGCGGTTTCGGAGGGGTTTCCAACATACTGTTGAGTAATGGAAACCATATCCGTCGAGGCCAGAAGGGAGCAATGAGGATCATTTTGTCCCCCTGGGACTCAAACTTGAGAAGTACGCTCTGAATTAGAGGAAGAGGCGGAAAGGCGTATAGAAAGCGTTTTGTCCACTGCAGCCTGAACGCATCCTGACAAAAAATGCCAGGCCCTGGATTTCTGGAGCAGAAGAAAGTTTTGTGTTGAGTGGGGATGCCAAAAGGTCCAGGTCTGGAGTTCTCCACTCTGCGAATAGTGACTGAACTATGGCTGAGTCGAGAGACTATTCGTGAAGATCTGTCTCTGTTCTGCTGAGACGGTCTGCCAGTTCGTTCTGCACCCCCGGCAGGTAGACCGCTTGAATTAGACCCTTGTGCTCCAAGCACCATTCCCACACCCTCATCGCTTCCCTGCATAAGGGGTAAGAGTGAGCACCGCCCTGCTTGTTGATGTAATACATCACTGCTATGTTGTCCTTTTGAAGGAGAATGTTCTTGTGACAGAGAATGTCCTTCAAAGCCCGGACTGCATAAAGGATGGCTCTCATTTCTAAGACATTTATGTGAAGCTGGGACTCGAGCTGAGTCCACGTACCTTGAGTGTGGAGAGTCTGACAGTGAGCTCCCACCCCATCAGGGACGTGTCCATGGTAATGGAAATCTGATAATCCAGAGGAGCAAAGGGATACCCTTCCAGAAGATTGTCCTCTTGCGACCACCAAATGATTGATCTCTTCAAAGGTTCTGTCACCTTGATGAGAAAGGACTGAGGGTTAGTGGTCGGGGACCATTAAGTACTGAGCATCCATTGAGAGGGTCTCATGTGAAGGCATGCTAGGAGTACAGTGAACACCGAGGAGGCTGTGAGACCTAGCAACCGTTTCATCGAGATAGATGGAACTGAGCTGTTCTCTCAGATGTATCGGGCCATCTGTAGCATATCGCTCCTCCTGTCCTCTGAAAGAAATGCTTTCACACAGGAGGTGTCCAGAAGAGTTCCTATGAAAAGGAGCCTCTGGGAGGGCTGCAGCTGTGATTTTTTTGAGGTTTAGCAGGACTTCCATGGACATGAGAAAGTGTGAGGCCGTGGCTACGGCGTCTAGAGTTCCCTGCCTGGAAGGACTTGCTAGAAGCCAATCATCCAGATATGGGAGCACTTGTATTCTGATTTTTCTGAGATGCGCTGCGAGAATTGTACAACACTTTGTAAAAACTTGCGGCATCGAGGACAGCCCAAAGGGCAGGACTCTGAACTGATAATGCTGACCCAAAGCCACGAACTTTAGGTATTTGTGATGCTTTGCATGAATAGGAATATGCTGGTAAGCATCCTGCAGGTCCAGGGAGGCTAACCAGTTGTGTTGATGAAGCAAAGGTAACAGGGTTCCTAGCGATATCATTTTGAATTTCTCTTTGGGAAGAAATTTGTTTAATTTTCTGAGGTCCAAAATGGGGCGCATGCCCCCGGTTTTCTTTGGAACTACAAAGTAATGGGAGTAGAACCCTGTGTTCTGCGGATCCAGCGGAACTACTTCCACTGCCCTGTTTTTCAGAAGGCCTTGTATCTCGGAGGCGAGAAGTTCTGAGTGAGGAATTGACAGCTTTGGCTGCCGCTTGGGGAGACGATTCAGAAGGTTCTCTGAAAAAATGAGGGAATATTCCTCGCATATTATCCGGAGGACCCGTTTGTCTGAGGTTATGAACTTCCACTGGTTGCAGAATTGAGTCAGACGACCAACCACCGCTAAAGGTCCCCCTCGAGCAGCTGAGGTGGGACTTGGGCCAAAAACTCAGAAGGCGGCGCTGGGCGCTTTGGGTCCTTGCACCTTCTGCTGGGTTTTCTTTTGAGGCTGAGGGGTTTGATTTTCATTAATACCTCCCCTGCCTTTGCCCCAAAAGGAGTGACAGTTATGAAACTGGTGTTTGTTAATATCCCCTCGAGAGGGAGCGGGAGGAGGTCGAGCTAGTTTAATGGCTGACCTAGTCTTTTGTGAGGCCTCTAGAGGTTGTTCTACTTGAGAACCGAAGAGATACATACCGTCAAAGGGTAACACCATGATCTGTTGCTGGGCATCATTCATGAAACCTGAAGTGCGCAGCCAGGAATGACGGCAGGTACAAATGCCCGCCACCGCCGCTTGGGAGGCAGTATCGAAGACGTCTATAGCTGCTTTAACCTGCTGGTTGTTGGACTCGATACCCCTGGTTATGGTTTGAAGAAGCTCTGAATTGGTGTCCAACTCCAGTAGAGCTTCAACCATTTGTTTGAGCGAATGCCAAAGAATATACTCATATTGAGAGAAATAGCCCTGGTAGCTGGCAATACGCATACCTAGGGTGGAAGCAGCAAAGACTCTCTTAACTAAAGTATCTATCTTATGAGATTCTTTGTTTATAGGTCGAGCTGTAGTAGTCTGAGGAAGGATGACCTTATCATTCTCTGCCAAGACTACAATAGGATCCGCAAAAGGCTTGGGAGGCCAAAATGGGTCGATCCTTGGGAGCAGCATATTTCCTATCTATGGACTTAGCCGCAGAAGGAATGAGAGCAGGATTATTCCATACCATTTGAGAAAGTATCTCAAAGGAGGGTTGTACCGGGTGAGTTAAATCCATAGGTATGTCCGGAAAACAAGAAAGTACTGGAGTCTCAAAAGCTTCCCAGGATCGATGTCCATAGTCTGGAGAGAAAGAGTGGAATTCAAATTTTTCAGCAGAGACTTAAATGACAGGTCTTCGACCACAGGCTCTGCAGCAGGATCAGAACCTGCTCCTTCCACATCATCACCCAATCTAAGATCTGAGTCAGGCTCAATATCATCTCCTGACAGTCCAGGAGAGACTGTATGGACAGGAAAAGAATGAAAATCAGCAGGAAAAGAGGAAGGAAAAGAATTCAGTGAGGAGAGGTCCTGAGGACTGGCAGGCAATGAGCCAGGCCTCGGCGCCGGGGAACATGGCGCCAAAAAGCCGCAGGGCGCAGACAAAGCAGACAGCACCGAAGAAGAGCACGGCGCCTATAAGCCGCACGGCATCAAAGATGGCGCCAAAAGGTTACATGGCACCGAGAAAGCCAAAGGCACCGAAAACCCACACGGCGCCAAGGATGGCGCTGACAGGCCGCACAGCACCGGAGTTGGCGTCGAGTGACCTATCAGCGTCGACGGTGCCAAAACCAACCCAGTACCCTGAAAACTAGGATTTGAGGGAAAAAGAGGAAGAATACCAGGAGACTGAAGTATCGGTGTGGCCCCCTGCGCCGCAGCCATGTGGGGGGGGAACACCTAAGTGCGGAGTTGACGGCACTGAAGAGGGTGCTGTGTGACTAAGGAGGACCAATCGCCCTGCTCGATCACCCAAAGAGCCAGAGAGCCCCGGGGCAAACGGGCCAGGCAACTGGACCAACCGCCGAGCCCATTGCTCCATAAGAGCGGCCCACTGATGAAACTGCTCATCGGAAGCCCTACCAGAAGGCGGGGAAGGGCTCCGACGTCGAAGAGGTCAGCGACCAGAACCAGAATCCAGCGACTCTGAAAGAGGAGACTGGCAACTGGCCCCAATGACCGACCATCGACACGCAGACATATCAGAGGGCGACCTCGAGTGATGCCTTCTCTTTCTCGACCTATGGGGTGAAGAAGAGCTCAAGGCTGAACGGTGCCAAGAATGTGACCGTTTTTGTTTATGCTTCCGGGGGGACCGTCCCTCCCCTCAGGCATTGGACCATCCATTGTCAGACCCCCCTTCTGGAGAAGGCGGCAGACCGGACCCAGCCCGGCTGACTGAACAGCTTTCATACGAAGCCTCCCTACCATCACCTGACCCGTCCATGGTCACCTCCGTCAATGTAGGCTGAGACTTCTTTTTTAAGAATAAATTACTATAGTGGTACTTTATTCGAAAAAATGCTATAAAAACAATAAACTGAAAACTATGCTGCTAGTTTGAAGTTTGACTCCCAGCGGGCGAGCGACGTTGTTACTGAAGCGCACTTGACAGTGGGAAAAAAGGAACTGAGGTGGTTGGAGAGTCGACGCTGAGACAGTCATTACTGCATGAGCTGAGGCTCATGGTGCCGCTCCTCATGGCTCCATCTCTGGCGCCGACCCTCTAGCAAAAAGTTTGCTCCCTCTGGGTCCTAGTGCCTCCAGCGCAGATCCCATTAGTGTGAATGAGTGGTGGAGACTTTATGTCCAGGAAGATTTTAAATTTTTAAGCAGAGACTTAAAGGAAAGGTCTTTGACCACAGGCTCTGCAGAAGGATTGATCCCTGATCCCCAAGGCAGTGTCATCAACATCATCACCCAGTCAAAGATCTGGGTCAGGCTCAAAATCATCTCCTGACAGTCCAGGGGGGACTGTATGGACAGGAAAGGAGTGAAAATCTGGAGGAAAAACAGAAGAGGAAAGAATCGGAGTCAAGAACCCCTGGAGGCCAGATGACGCCACACCAAGCCTCAGCGCTGACAAAGAACACAGCACCGAACGCAAGGGAGTCAGTGCTATTGGAAACAGCCCAGCACACAGCACTAACAGAGCCTGTGGTGCCACAGACGGTGCTGACAGAGCCCCCGACTTAGCAGACAGATCCCTCGGTGCCGTGGACAGTGCCGAGAGTGTCCTCGGCGCCGTGGATGGCACTGAGAGAGTCCCAAGGGTCCAAAAACTGTGATTTCAGGAAAAAGAAGGAAAATTGGCAGGTGATAGAGGCATCAGTGTGGACCCCTGTGCCACAGCCATGTGGGGGGGAGGACCTGGGCACAAAGTCGATGGCACCAAGGAAGGTGCCACATGACTAGGAAGACCCAACCGCCCTACCTGTCCCTCCGAATCTGAATGGCCCGAAGGCCTTGGTCTCGGGGTGACTGAATCAAGCAGCTGGACCAACCCCTGAGCCCAATGTTCCATAACAGCAGCCCACTGGTGAAACTGCTCATTGGAAGCCCCTCCAATAGGCAGAGAAGAGCTCCAGTGTCGAGGAGTTCGGCCACCGGAAACAGAAACCAGTGACTCTGACAGTGGTGGAGATTGGCCCCAATAACCGACCGTCTACTCGCAGACATACTAGGGGGTGATCTCGAGTGATGCCTTCTCTTTTTCGACTTGTGTGCCGAAGAAGAACTCGAGGCTGAATGGTGCCAAGAATGGGACCGTTTCCTTTAATGCTTTCAGGGGGACTGCCCATCTCCCCGAGCATCGGACCGCCCATAGTCAGACCCTCCCTCTGGAGAGGGTGGTGGACCGAACCCGGCCCGGCTGACTGCACAGCTTTCATACGAAGTCTCCCTACAGTCACCTGACCTGCTCATGGTCAACTCCATCAATGGAGGGCTAAGGAGTTCTTGTTATAATACGTAAAATTTAAATAATCGATACTTATCACAAATAAATTACAAAACAATAACATTGAAAACTAAGCTGCTAGTTTGAAGTTTGACTCCTGGCGGGTGAGCAACGTCTCACTGAAGTGCACTCAACGGCGGGAAAAAATGAACTGAGGTGGTTGGAGGGTCGATGCCAAGATAGTCTTTACCGCACGAGCCAGGGCACGCGCTGCCGCTCCTTGCGGCACCATCTCTGGCACTGTCCCTCTTGAAAAGTTTGCTCTGCTGGGTCCTAGCGCCTCTGGCATAGATCCCATTAGTGTGAATGAGTGGTGGAGACTTTATGTCCAAGAAGATCAGACATCAGCGGATGTGTTTTTTGGTTTTTTGTTAGGAGACTAAAGACAAGACAAAGGAAATGGAAATTACGTACCTACTGTAATTCTTGATATTCTCTTGTATCTTCACCTTTCATTACTGCTGGGTGTAAGCCGAAAGCATGCACCCACTACGGGAGGTGTGTTTTTTTGGGAGGGAGGAGTCGGCGCCAATGGCACTGCCTATGAGAGCAACACACTGCGTGGTGTATGAGGGGCGGCCGTTAAGCGCCGCAGACGCCTCCTCCATCCCCTGTTCTCTAAGCTGGAGAGGCAAAATAAAGGAATTAGGAGAAAGAGAGCAAGGCAAGAGAGCCACGAGATAGAGAAAGGAAAGGAAATAAACTGAAAAAGGAATACGCCGATAGAGGACAGGAAAGAGGAGAACCCTACCCTATGGGACTGCAGGACCTCACTCCTAGGGCAGCTCTAAGGGAGGACAGATAAGGAAGAGGAAGGAAGAAAGAAGGAAGAGGAAGAGGAAAAGGAGATATTGGGAGGAGGGAAAAATTCAGCCACGAGTTGAGTTAAATTGGCTTACCAGCCTGGAACTTAAAAGCAAGGGAGCAAGGACCCCTTCAAACAAAACTGGTCTAAAAGGTTCAATCAAACCTTCTGCACAGCTTGGTACAAACAAGGCAGATTTCCCTACACATTCCGCTAGCCCATTACCATCACTCAAGCTGAGAGCTCACAGATTGGCAAGGCAAATAATCTGTTCTGGAAGGAAGAGCCCCAAGCTAGGTAAAGGGAAAGATACCCCACTAGTACACCGACATGTGTTAGCAGGGGGAGGGAGAAGCCCTAAAGAGGGCAACCTCTTGGACAGAGACAGAGACGGGAACTCATTCTGACTCCTTGGGGGAGGCAGGGGCCAAGGGATACCCGACCACAAGTTCAAGAGGCAATTGTCAAATTGGGCTAAGATAGACGTTAACTAGCCCCAAATTGGCATACAGAAGATTCAGGGACACCAGCGAGATCTGAGAACTGAAGGAAGAGGACCATCTAGAAACTAGTCCTGTTGACTGGTGATTGAACCTGCTTGGCCTGAAGGAAAGGTGTCTGAAGGGACACCTTCAAGGAAAATCAGAAAGAGTTCCCTCAGAAGGAAAAGATGAAGCTCCACCCGCTCTCCTCCCTCTCCAAACCTTTTGCTGCTCTCTTGAGAGAAGAACGTAAGCTCCCGAAGACCAGGGGATTAGGCCCCAATGGCCACGAGAGGGGAAGGGGAGGAGGGCGAGCAGGGTGGGGGAAGACGCCCAAGAAATGAGGCCCATGAGGGGAAGGTGGGCAGGATTCAGTAATGAATGGAGAAGATACAATAGAAGATCAAGAATTAGATACATACATAGATACATAGACAGTGTCGGCAGATAAGGGCCTATGGCCCACCCAGTCTGCCCATTTCAGCTTGCAAGTTCAGTTTGTTTTCCTAGAAGTCTGTTTCCCCTTACCCCTGCCCTCTAAAATTCCTTTATGTCTATCCCATGCATTCTTAAATCCCGTGATTGTTTCAGCCCCCACCACTTCCTCTGGCAGGGTGTTCCACTTGTCCACCACCCGTTCTGTGAAGAAATTCTTTCTCATGTTTCCTCTGAATCGTCCTCCCTCCAACTTCATCCCATGCCCTCTAGTCCTGAAACATCTTTTTCGCTTAAAAATAGTGTTTTCCTGCACCCTGTTCCTCCCTGTAAGATACTTGTATGTCTCTATCATATCCCCTCTCTCCCTCCTCTCCTCCAGGGAGTACATGTTCAGTTCCTTCAACCTGTCTTCATAGGACTTGTGATGCAACCCATGCACCATCTTTGTTGCCCTCCTCTGAACCTTCTCTACCCTGTCTATGTCCTTACGTATGTATGGTCTCCAGAACTGTACACTGTACTCCAGGTGGGGCCTCACTAGTGTCTTGTATAGCGGAATTATGACCTCCCTTTTTCTGCTGGTGATGCCCCTGCCTATACATCCCAGCATCCTATTTGTTTTACCTGATGCCTTGTCACACTGTTTCCCTACCTTGAGGTCATCAGAGATGACAACTCCAAGATCCCTTTCCTGCTTGGTGCATGCTATATCCTCACCCCCCAACTGATATATTGTGCCCGGGTTTTTGTGCCCCATATGCATTATCTTGCACTTCTTTGCATTGAATTTCAACTGCCAAACCCTTGACCATTCTTCAAGTTTCTGCAGGTCCTTCTCATTCTGTCTACACCCTCTGGTGTGTCTACTCTGTTACAGAGCTTTGTGTCATCAGCGAACAGTGAAATTCTGCCTTCTAGATCCTGTGCAATGTCACTGATGAAGATGTTGAATAGGACCGGTCCCAGCACTGATCCCTGTGGTACCCCACTGGTTACTCTTCCCTCTGTGGAGTGACAGCCATTTACCACCACCCTCTGTGTCCTGCCACCCAGCCAGTTACCTACCCACCACTTACTGTCCTGCCCACACCCATATTCCCCAGTTTGTGTAATAGTCTTCTATGTGGCACAGTGTCAAAGGCCTTGCTGAAGTCCAGATAGGCCATGTCCACTGCCCTCCCTGATCCACCTCCCTAGTCACCCAGTCAAAAAATTCAATGAGGTTGGTCTGACATGACCTCCCCCTGGTGAAACCATGCTGCCTTGAGTCCTGTAGTCCATTGACAACCAGATGTTCCACCAATCTCTCCTTCAGTAGTGCTTCCATGATCTTTCCCACTACCGAGGTGAGGCTGACTGGTCTGTAGTTCCCTGCTTCCTCTTTGTTCCCACTTTTGTATAAGGGGACTACATCTGCTGTCCTCCAGTCTTTGGGTACCTCCCCTGTTTCCAGTGATTGGCTGAACAGGTTAGCCAGAGGTTCAGCCACCACCTCTCTTAGTTCTTTAAGGACCTAGGTGCACCCATCTGGCCCATTAGCTTTATCAGCTCTTATTACTTCCAGTTCCTTCAGGACCCTTTCTCGTGTAAAGGGACTTGTGTCCATTCTGCACCATTCTCACCCCTTGTACTCCTTCAGACCCATTACCCCCTCTTCCTTAGTAAAGACTGAGCAGAAATACCTGTTCAATATGTCAGCTTTATTGTTGTCATCCTCCACCGTGCTCCCATCCTCCCCTTCAGTCTCACTATCCCTCCCTTTGTCTTTCTTTTTTCACTTATGTACCTGTAAAAGGTTTTGTCCCTTTACCCACTGATTTTGCAATGTGTTCTTCTGTCTGAGCTTTGGCTTCCCTTACTGACTTCCCTGCCTCCTTTGTTTCTCCTGGTACTTCTCCCTATCCCCTTCTGCCTGTGTCTTTTGTATTGCCTGAATGCAATCTTTTTGGCTTTCACTTTCTTTGCTACCTCTTTGGAAAACCATAATGGTCTCCTCTTCCTTTTCCTCTTGCTAACCTGCTTAATGCATAATTCTGTTGTTCTTATAATCCCCATTTAAATACTGCCCACTGTTCCTCAAACCCTGATTCCTGTCCCATTCCCTTAATGCCTCTTTCAAGTATCTCTCCATTTTCCCAAAGTCTGCCCCCTAAAATCCAGGATCGTGTTTTGTGTGGTTTGGTTCTGCTCTTTCTGTGATTTCAAACCACAATGACTGGTGGTCACTGTTATCCAGGTGCTCCCCACTGTTACCCCATCACACTGTCCCTGTTTGTGAGCACAAGGTCCAGTATTGCCTTCTGCCGAGTTGGTTCCATGACCAGTTGCTTGAGGAAGGCACCCTGAAGAGTCAGGATAAATCTGCTCCTAGTTGATGCTGCTGCTGGGATGCTCCAGTCCACGTCTGGTATATGAAGTCTCCAACCAGTACTACCTCACCCTTGTCTGCCATCCTTTGGATGGCTAGCATCAGCTCCCTATCTGTTTCTTCCTCCTGGGTTGGTGGTCTATAGACCACACCTGTGCGGATGGCTGGCCCCATTTTCCTTTCCAGCTTAACCCACAGTATCTCTCCCCCATTTTGTTCCTCCTGTATCTGTGTGGCCCTTATGTCATTTTTCACATAGAGTGCCACTCCTCCTCCCTTCCTGCCTGCTCTGTCTCTTCTGAATATGTTGTAGCCAGGTATGGCCATCTCCCAGTCATGGTTATCATTACACCAGGTTTCAGTGATGGCCACAATGTCCAGGTCTGACTGTACCATGACAGCCTCCAGATCTTCCATCTTGTTGCTAAGGCTCCTGGCATTTGCACATGGCTTTCCATGATTTGACCTCCCTAGACTGCTTCACTGTTCTACTCCAGCCCCTTCCTTGGTTGTCATTTATCCTGGTTCACCTTGCTGTTTGCCCTTCTGCTGAATTTTGCCCCTTTTCTGCTTATCCACCTTTTGGACACTAATCTCCATCTTTTGCACATTGCTTTGCAGAGATAGCCACTCCTCTGGTTCACTGGTTCCACTACTAGCTGTGGGGGGTGAGCAAGTAGGTACCGTCCTTGCTGGCCTGCACCCCCTTTGCTAGTTTAAATGCTTGTCAATGTAGCATTTAAACTTATCATTGAGTGATTGGATTCCCCTCCAGGATGGATGCAGGCCGTCAGGCTTGAACAAACCTCCATCCTCCAGGTGGGTCCCCAGTCACCAATGAATCCAAACCCTTCCTCACAGCACCAGTTCTTCAACCATGAGTTAAAGTTCCTGGTGCATGCACTCCTATGCTCTCCTTGCCTCTCACAGGTAGTACTTCTGAGAAGTGACAGAAGTAGCTACTTGCTTGAGACCCTCCCAGTTTCCTAAACTCTTCCTGAACTTCCTTTGGCTCCCCATTTGCCAAGTCATTAGTACCTAGGTGGATAATGACATCCAGCTCACCCTCCGTCTTGCATTCCCAGTGATCCCCAGTATCTTCCTGCCATCCCTCCATGCCGTGGCACCTGGTAGCACCACACCTCCCTGTCCTCCCCTCCTGTGTTCCTAGCTGGATCCCTCTTCGATGGAGTCCCCACCAGGATTGCTTCCTCTTCCTCTGGGGTCCACTGCTTTCCCCACTGAGGTCACCTCCTTGCCTAACCTCCACATCCTTTCCTTCCACTTCCCTGGGTACCTCTATTTGGTTGTCCTCATTTGCCAGTGTGGCAAATGAGTTCTTGAAGGAATAGGATCTGGGATGTGCCTCTGCCTGACTGCTCTAACCCTCCCTGAGCCCACTGTCATCCAAGTGCTCCTCGTTCTCGGCATCCTTTGAGGCAGCTGCATTGGACTGGGTGGTCCCTGGATAGGGGTGATGGTACTCCTGACCCAGTTTACTTCCGCTCTGAGTCTGACTACCTCATCCCGCAGTCCAGAGAGATGCATGCGGATAGGGCAGCACCTCAGTGTCCAGAAGATCTGCCTGAATATGGCTGCCCCACAGCCACTGCATTGCACCACTCCCCACATTATACTGCAATTCCACTACTTCTCTGCTACTGAAGCTCTCTTAGTTCTCTTTTTATTTATTTACAGTACTAAAAATCCTGTAACTGATCGTCAGATATATATTTTTTAAGGAAAAAGAAACCAATAAATAAATAAATGAGTCAAAACACTTGTGCTGAGAGTGGTCTTCTTCCCCCTTATGCCCCTCCTACTTCACACCTCTTACTATACCCTGTGTTTAGCTCCTGTCAATCAGATTTATCAGGGCATATAATTAAGAGTTGGGGGAAGGGGTGGGAGGGGAGAAAATTTGCAGCAATTAAAGACAGCACAGAATTACACCACCACTATGTTTTAAATTTTCAACAGCCCAAATACAATTATAAGTAAAGACAACACAGAAAGAAAGTATAGTGTCACTACAAGCCTACAATCTAAGTTTAAAAGAAAAACACCAATTACCAGTTACTCTAAAGCACTGAATTGAATATGTTTCCTTCCTTCACCTTCTGGCTTCTTCTGTACGGTAGGTATGTAATTTCCATATCTTCCCTTGTCAATCTTCACCATTCATTACTGCTGGGTGAAAACCAAGCCCCCCCAAGGGGGTCTAGCACAACCCTAAGGGAACAAGACCCTCATCTTCCTGCTGGTGGGAAACAGGAAGAAGAGACCCTGGCCGTACTAGGCTGGAGCCTAAGGCCAAGGAGAGCTGGGAGGTATCTCCTGAAGATGAGGGGATGGAGGAAGCCCCTGTAGAAGCCTCCTAGCCTTGGTGGAAAAAAGGCGGTCCCTCGGAAGGCAGAGCGAATCACCCTGCGCTGAGCCAGGGGTGACAACCCTGACAGACGAAGCCACGCCATTCGCCTAATGCAGATCGCTGTCCCCGCAAGCCTGGAAACCACCTCACTAGCATCATAAGATGCCCTTGCTTGGTGCCTTGCCAGTTCCAGGTCTATGGCGGAGAAGGCAATAGATTGTCAAGATTGCTCTGAATCAGGCATTGATGATAGCACCTGAGCCAGCATCGACCACAAGTGCCTGTTATAGGCAGCATGATGTGCCTGCAATGCACAACATCACACGAGAAAAAGAGAAAACTCTTTGCCCCCACTGGTCAAACTGTAGGGAATCCGAGTTTGGTGGTTGGTCGTGCGCTAGGCGCCGATGCCCGGAAGGGGTCTCTAGGCATACCAAGCCCGAGGGAGGGTTAGGGAGAGAACCTAGAGACTCCAATGGAGCACAATACCTCCTCCTGCAGTCTACTGGGGCTGGGAAAGGGGCGGCTAGAGACTGCCAGGCACGGATTGACGCTTCCTGGAAGGGAATAGGCCAGGATGGCTCCACCAGATGCTGGGCACTGAATTTACTGAGGAATTTGCGTGTCTCTCGTTTGGTATTGTCCCATCTGACAAAAGAAATATGGAGGTCCCAAACCATCCTCGATAAGGCGCTAATATTCAGAGGAGGGAGTCGAGAAGGATGGGGAACTCGAATGTCCAGAAGACTCCTGCGGCAGTGGGAACAGGCGAAAGACCCATTCATGCATGTACCTAACATATGATGGGAAGGCCGCCGCAGTGCCTCTGAACGTCTCCCAGGATAAAGGCCCTATAGGACCCACATAGCACAGGAGAGAGGAGGTGGCTGCAGAGGAATGGGAGAAGGGCACCTGCATGGAGGTGGCTGTCCTCTGTCAGTGCTCTGGAATCCAGGGAATGGTGCCTGAGCTGGAGGGATCCCTGAGATCAAACCGGGTCGCATGGCTGAACCCTGGGAATGCGAACTCCGGAAGAGCCCAGATGGGGAATCTCCTCTGTGATGCACCTGGGGTTGCATGAGTCCAGAAGGGCAACCCTCAGAGGTGCCACTGGAAGGGACCCTGGAGCCTGAGAAGGTGAGGTAGGGCTCTGCACTACGGCTCCTCCCTGCAACCCGTGGGGTGGCAGAGGAGTGCCACCGCCCCACACCCTGGCCCCTCAGCCCCTCAGTCTCTGAGGATGCCCTCCTCCTCAACCACAGTGAAGGAATCCCCTGATCCAGACGCCCCCTGAGGGAGGCCACAAAAGCCAGGGCTTCCAACCCCCCTCCCGAGAGGGCGCAGCAGCACCAAGGCTAGCAGCTGCCATGGCCCCCCCCAGAGGAGACAATCCCCTCCCCAAGTTCCAAGCTGTCCTCCCCAGTGGACCCCAGGCCACCCCCTGCCTGGGAATCCTCAGAGGCAGACTGCTGTGGAGACTCAGGGATGGGGGCACTGGGCCACCTGATGCCATGTCTCACAGAAGTCTATGACTCTGAAGAATCGGGCAGCCAATCCGGGTCCACATATGAGTCAACACCCTCTGAAGAGGAGTCGACCAGCAGGACCTCAATACTGGCCACCCTGAGACCACTCTGAGGGACAGCACTACCGTGACCACGGGAAGGGCCATGTCGCTCCTCCAATGCCACAAAAGAGGCCTCCTCCTCGACAAGGCTTGAAGATGAGGAGGCCTCCTCCTCACCAGACTGTTTAGCGGGGACCCAAAGGAAGGGTCTAAAGACCTGGCCTGGGAAGCCCGAGAGCAACGCCATCCTCCGAAAGTCGGCGGGGCCCTGCCGACTTTGAACTCGCAGATTTCAAAAACACAGTGATCCATGGAAAAATAGGCATCGCATCTATCCATATCATGGTTTGGTCCCAGGCACCTGAGGCAGACATCATGCCAGTCCATCACGGAAAAATGCTGGTCACAGGAGCACCGACGCATGGGAGCGTGTCTGGCTTTCAATTTACGCTTGGTTTCTGAACCAGACATGATGCAATATAAAATAAAACACAGCAAAAGCTCCCGATGCCTTTAAACAAATAATCAGAATGAACTTACCGGCATCGGGATGAGAACCGGGATTGAGGAGTCATCATCGAATAGACGGAGTAGACAGAAGGCCTAATGGCACACTACGAAAACACTCTGTACTCACACAGCAGGTGCAGCCTCGATGGCAGGAGAAACAGAACTGGGAAGGAGGAGTCATCTGTGGTGCCTAACAGCCACCCCTCCCACACCACGCAGTGCGTTGCTCTCATGGGCGGCGCCAATGGCACCGACTGCTCCCTCCAAAGAAAAAACTCCAGTAGTGGGTGCGCACTTCCGGCCTAAACCCAGCAGTAATGAATGGTGAAGATTGACAAGGGAAGATCAGGGCTCCTTTGAAAGCCGCTCTCAGCTGTTTGGTGACGGCTTTATTCAGATCAAAGGACTGAAGCCCTCTCTGATTGGAGCAGCTTCGGTCATTTGAAATACACAAAGTTTCAGCCCACCAAATTGAGACTGCCAAGCCCTTGCTTTTGTGAACTGCAATGGGCTTGGCAGTGACACCCCCCCCCCAAAAAATCTCCTATCATTGCCACAAAACGGGCACGCAAACGCAGGCAACATAAAAAGTATCCTTTAGTACCTTGTCATAGCTGAAACGTATTTATGAAAGTACATGCTGAAGTGCAGGGTTGCTCATTAAGTACACAAACCCTAGTAACATCTCACTGTTTATGTCATTACTTTTTTAAACATCTCCTTATTCAGGTGCCTGTTCAGGAGATTCAGACCCAGAATTGGTTGCCACTCCTCATTGTTATTCAGAGTGATTAAGCACCAGAAGAAGGAACCCTTTTTCCAGCTGGGAAACAGAGATTCTCTACATAGAGTTTATCCAACAACTTTCCCATTCCAGTTTTAGTAGAAATATTACTCTGGCAAATTAATTGAAAACACCCTACATTTATTTAGCCATGGAAATTTTACAAACTAAATGGTTAATCCCTTTCTTATTTCCTCCAAAACTCCGCTTGTGTGTGGTAATTCCTTTTTCCTCTTTGAGGTAATAAGAAATGTGCCCTCCTCCTGGCAATGGCTCTACTGTCACACAGACAAATTTGTCAGATGTTGGCCTTTCCCTGGGCTGGGGGAGCTGATGTAAATTTATGTCTGGCTTCCCTTATGCCTCTGCCACTCCCTGTGCCCCACTGTACCATGTATATACATGATGCACAAATAATCTGCAGTAATGAGCCAACATTTTTAAAGGATGATTTCAGCCTTTTTTGCATACCTCTATTTTGTCACCAAATGAGTTATCTCAGAGGGGAAATGGTCTGCCTTATCCTGCATGTTCTGTGACAACTCAGTTGTACTAGCCAGGCAAATCTCAAAGTAGACACTGAATTTTCTCTAACTCTATATGCCATATCACTGACACCACCAGCCATTTAGGGTGGTGTTTAGCAGCTCCAAACCAGCTTTCATTGTATATGCTGATTAAGCTTTTGCTAAGAGGGAAAAAATTTTACCAGTGGAAAGATTATATTCTACTGGGCCTGAAGAATAACTTATATAGAATGTCTGCCTCAACAACAGCTTGAAGGTAGCATTTTCAGCCATTAGATTTATGGAATCTTTTTCAGGAGGCTCTAATGAAAATTTGTTTTTTTTCCTTCTCAGCAGCAGTTGCCTGAATAACCCCCTAAGGGGCACGGTGAGTATAGATGAACTCAGAGCCTTCCTTGAGTACCCCATATATTTTCTCAGTTTTCTTGTCTGTGGCCAAAGAGACTGAAGGCATAGCAAGAATCTTTTTTCTCTTTCTCTTTATTTTTTCCACCTCTACTTGCCTCCATCCTCCACTCAATCGGGCCTCTAAGGTACTTTGCATCCCGACCCACCGCCTCACAGGGTCTGCCACTAGAGTGCCTCACCCAAGCCCCCGGGACTCTTGATGGCACGTATAACCCCACGGGCGGGGTGAGGAGAGATCCCCCTCACCTCCCTCCATTCTCGAGGAGTGAGCTGCACAGTGTGGTCTGCCCTGCTTTTCTGTTGGTGGGTGACGATCTGACAGCAGAGGTTGTCACCTAGGAGGCGTGGAGGGGCATATTTCCTCCATGTATGGCTCCCCGACACTGGTGTGCAATGAGGAGCAAGGCTTCTGGTGTGTGCAGAATCGCACGTCAATTCCAGTCCTCTGCCAGCGTCAACCCCTATGCAGTGATGTCCCCCAGCTGCACCAACATCCCCCGAGTTCCCCCAGCGGGCGGTGGTATAGCAGCGGAGAGCGCATCTCCTCCCACCCCAGAGAACGAGAGCAAGCCATTGGGTGTTTGATCCTTCTCCCTCCCTCCCTGCCTCCCCCCGCACCCAAGTCCGTTCCCAAACCTGGGTCGCCGGCGTGGTTCAAGGTGTGGCATCCAGCGCCTCAGCTCTCTGTGCCACCGGGCTGCCTAGCAAGAATCTTTTTAGTGGCACTCTGAAAAGCCTTATGGATTAGTTTGGACACTGTTATTGGTCACAGTCAGACCCAGCATACTTATGCATTCTGCCTTTTCTAATGATGGCAGGGCCTGCCTCCTCCCAAGTCTGCTGGGGACTCCGAAAGAGCAGCCCTCCTGATGACCACTGCTCAGTGATCCTGCAGTTCACTGTGGAGTATGCTGAAAGGAACATCTGGAACAGGGACTCTGCATTGGAGGGTAAATAAGTGGGCATGACACTGTGCACAAGGAAGATGACTGCAACAACTAGGACGAGACCTTGTATGGGAGCTGGAGCATGGTACAAGCAAGAAATACAAGCACAATGATACTAAAGAAAGCAAATAAAAAATATCTGACCAGTTGCAAGATAAAACTTGCAGCTAAACTACACTGAAAATCCAGACAATGCTTGTTAGGGATTTAGATAGCAAGTAAATAGGCCATGTTACTAAACTTTATTAATGATCTGGACTTTTTTCTCTTCCTCATCTGCAATGGCTTTCTCCCTGGTAACCTTTTCAGTTTCAGTTCCAACTATATGTATAAGCTTATCTGCATCGTCATTCTTTGCTTTCAGTTCCAATTCTTGGACAGCCAGTTTGGCTTTGAGGTCATCCACCTGCATGAAAATTGAAAAGAAATAAATACTGACAACCTGAGCCTGGCATATTTACAGTACAGTATACGTATGCAATAACATATGTCAGGGTGTGGGTTACTATTCCTGAACTGCATGCCTAGGGTGCTGTGAGGCATGAGGCGCTTGCACTGAGCGCCTTCAACCACCTGGAAATGAAGTTCAAGAAAAATTATCCCCACCCCAAAGTGTCTTACTATGGTTTTAAAATGATTCTACTGTAAAAAAACAATTAAGATATGTTTAGCAGTGCGGCTACTATTCCCGAACTGTACTACTTTGGAAACCTCCTCCACAAATCAGGAAACAGGACTTTTCCTACCCATGTTATAATGTGCTTTGAAACACATTTTTAAAAAGAAAGCTACTTACTGTAACTCTAGATCCTTAAGAACATCTTCTCCAGTACAGACCCCCTATTTGGTCTTAGGGTGATAGTCTGTAAGACCCTATGGGAGTTAAAATGTGTAGTGTCAGCACACACCATGTGCATAGCATTGATTTTGGTGCCACAAGAAAAAATTACTTACCATAGTAATATTGTTTCTTCAAGGGGATAACTCACTACGCTTAATTATTGCAGTTAGCCTGACAGGCTGAACTGCCCTGAAGAGTGGAATGTATGTAAATTGTGGAACTTAGAACGCAAGTTCAAATCTCTGCCTCGCAGCAGTGTTGTGTTCCACAGCCTAACAGATTTATTTAGAAGCCAATTGGCCAATAACACCAAATTCTACTAACTTGTCCTAAACTACACAAAAATGAAGAAATTCTGAAAAGGCAATAAGAAAAAATTACTCACCTTAGTAATTATATTTCTTCTAATGGAGTCTTGCTATATTCTGACAATTGCAGTGATTCTCAAACTTTGAACTGCCCCGGAGAACTAAGGGTTAACTTTCCATGCAGGGCATGGAATGCTGAGCTCGAGCTCGGTTGAAGTCTCTGTCTGAAGTGTTTTGAACCTAAGCTGTCAGATTCTTACGAGCCCAACTAAACTAAAATTCTATGTGGAAATTGTAAAAATTCTACTAGCCAACTGGCTGAAAAGTTTCGGATTCCCAAGGAAGACTCAAGTCAGGAAATCCAAAAACTAAACCCAATGTACTTAAAAACTAACAATAATAAATAAGCACCCAAACAAAAGGGAGGAGGGTGCCTGCAAATACACCCCTGGGGTGCAACACAGCACCTACCCACCCACTTCCCAAAAACAGGTTCTGAGAGGGGAGGCAGGGAGGGAGGCCAGAATACAGCAAGACTTCATTAGAAGAAATATAATTACTAAGGTGAGTAATTTTTTCTTCAAACAACTTGAAGTCTTGCTGTATTCTGACAATTGCAGACTACCAAGCAGTACCTCCAAGGAGGAGGGACAGAACCTACTTCGGGAATAAGATCTGAAGTACTGCTGTGCCAAACCGAGCATCACTCCTAGCCTGGATATCTAGAGAGTAATGCTTGGTAAGACTATGGACTGTTTTCCAGGCGGCTGCTTGACAAATTTCTAGGAGAGAAATATCCCTAGCCGCAGCCAGGGAAGCAGCTGTACCTCTTGTGGAATGAGCCCTCAGGCCTGAGGGTGGAGTTTTTCCCAGTTTTTCATAGCAGAATTGTATACAAGACACAATCCACCTATCAATAGATCTTTTGGTGGCAGGTTTGTCCTTTCCCACTTCTCCATAAGTAAGGAACAACTGGAGGGAGTCAAACCTGTGACCCTTGGTACACTCTATGTAGTAACTAAGGGCTCTTTTGACATCTAAACTGGGTAGCCTCCTCTCTCCTGAGGAAGAATGCTCGGTGAAGAAAACAGGGAGAGACATAGACTGGTTTAAATGGAAGTCTGAAACCATTTCGGGCAAGAACCTTCTATTTGTTCTAAGGATCACTTTATCCCTATGAAATGAGATAAAATCAGGTTCCACTGACAGGGCTTGCAATTCACTGATACGCCTGGCAGAGGTAATGGCTACCAAGAACACAGTTTTCCAAGTCAAGTACTTAAGCTCTGCTGAAGACATAGGCTCAAAGGGGGGGGTTGCATAAGCTGAGCAATGCAAACATTCAAATCCCAAGCAGGGGCAGGGTCTCTAAAGGGGGGATTGGTGTGAAACAATCCTTTAAACAATTTTACAGAACACAGGATGGGAAGATAGTGAGGAAGGCTTCGCCAAAGACAAAAATGCAGAAACAGCTGACAAATGAACCTTGAGAGTAGCTGTTCTGAGGCCTAGGCCATTAAGATGGACCATATAATCCAGAACCGTAGGCAATTCAGCAGTGTCTGGAGAAATATTCTTCTTAGAACACCAAATGCTGAATCTTTTCCATTTGGAGTTGTAAGTCTTTCTGGTGGAGGGCTTTTGAGAAGCCTTGAGGATGTCCAGAACCCCTTGGGAAAGATGCAGATCTGCAAACTCTAACTCTTCAAGAGCCGTGCCTTGAGATTGACAGACTGAAGATTGGGGTACCAAATCTTCCCCTGAGAGGATGTTAACAGGTTGTTATTCCTGGGAAGAGACAGGGGAAGATAGACTGCTAGGGACAGCAACAGGAGTACCAGGGCTGTCTGGCCCAATCTGGAGCAACCAGAATCACCTTGCAAGGTTGAGACCTTATTTTGACTAAAACTTTGAACAGGAGTGGGAAGGGGGAAAGGCATACAGAAGCTTCCCTTCCCAATTCAGAATCAGGGCATCCAGGGGGACTGAGCCCAAGACTGGAGGTCTGCAACAAAAGAGAGGAAGTTGGTGATTGTCTGGAGCTGCAAAGAGATCTATCTCTGGAGTGACCCACCTTGAAAAAATCACTTTCAACACCTGAGGGTCCAGGGACCATTCGTGATGGCCCTGAGAAATCCTGCTCAGTGCATCTGCTAGCACATTGTCCTTGCCTGGAAGGTGAACTGCTATAAGAGAGGCTTGCAGGGAATAAGCCAGGGACTACAACTTCATGGCTTCTGTGCACAAGGCCGTGGACTGAGTGCCTCCCTGCTTGTTGATGTACCACATGGTGGTGGTGTTGTCTGTTCTGACTTGAACCACCTTGTTCTATACTGACTGTGACAACACTTTTAGAGCTAGAAAAACTGCCCTGAGGTCTAGAAGATTGATGTGTAGAAGGGATTCTTGGGGGGGGACCACAGGCCCTGGGCCGTGAGGGACCCAGGTGGGCTCCCCAGCCCAGAAGAGAAGCATCCGTGGTAAGGACCACTGAACAAGACTGAGCAACAAAAGGAACACCTTGCCTTAAACTGTCCTGATCCTGCCACCACTGGAGGGCCTGGATCAAGGTCGGAGTCACTGGAATCAGTTTGGTAAGGGAATTATTTCTCTGAGACCAGTAACCTCTCAGGTGGAACTGAATATCCCTCATCTGGAATCTTGCCCCTTGGACCACTGCTGTTGGAGCTGCCATGTGGCCCAAGAGCTGGAGGAAATGCCTTGCTGGTCGAGATACCTGAAGACTGAAGGAAGAAGCTAGTTCCATAAGAGCCCTTGCCCTTTCTAGAGGAAGAAAGGCTCTTGCTCTGAGTGTGTCCAGTTCTGCCCCCTATAAAGGTAAGGAGCTGGACTGGTTCGAGAACTGACTTGGGAAGGTTGAGAAGAAATCCTAGGGAAGTGAGCACTTGCTGGGTCACTTGCAGGTGAGACTTGACTTGGTCTGGAGACTGACCCACTAATAACCAATTGTCAAAGATAAGGAAATATGGAATTCTTTTGCCTTCTTAGAAAGGCAACTACTACTGCCAGGCACTTTGTGAAAACCCTTGGAGCTGAGGTTAGGCCAAATGGCATTGCTCTGAACTGATAGTGGCCTGAGGGCAACTCGAACCTGAGGTACTTTCTGTGGGAGCACCTGATGGGAATGTGAAAATAGGTATCTTTGAGGTCCAGGGAGGCTAGCCAGTCCCCTGGCCTTAGAGAGGGAAGGATTATACCCAGAGTTATCATCTTGAACTTTGTTTTTAAAAGATGTTTGTTCAGATATCTGAGGTCTAGGATGGGTCGCCACTCCCCTGTCTTTTTGGGGGTCAGGAAGTACCTGGAGTACAGTCCTTTGCCCCAGTGTAGGGTAGGTACTCTCTCTCTATAGCTCTTAAAGCTAGGAGAGAAGAAACCTCTGCCTCTAGGGCAAGGGTTTCCAAAAGATTTGCAGGTGGAAAAGATCTGGCTCTCATCTTTGGAAATTTTTTGAAGCTGAGAACCAGTCCCTGGCTTACTATGTCCAGGACCCACTTGTCTGATGTAATAGACATCCAGTCCTGGACAAAGTAAGCCAGCCTGCCCCCTACTGGAATAGGAGAGTCGACCCGGCAGACCCATCAGGGTGTCTGCTTGGCAGGGCTTTAGGCTGAGGGGTGGATGCAGGCCTGCTCATCCCCTTCTGCCTCTCCTCTCTGAAGACCCCCTCTGCGAAAGGAAGAAGAAGAGGCATGTGCTTGGTAAAAAGGCCTTTGAAAAGGCCTGCCCCTACCCCTAGACTGCTGCTTTTGAGGAGTTGCCTGCCTTTCCTTGGCCTGAGCACTCCTGTAAGTGGTCCTGTACTCGTCCATTTTCTTCATGTAATTCTCTGTCTGCTCCCCAGACAGAGAATTACCCACTAAAGGAAAATCCATAGCCTTAGTCTGGGTGTCCTGTGAGAGGCTAGTACATCTGAGCCAAGCCATCCACAGATGTAGCCATGACTCTTGATGAGACATCATTAGAGTCTACAGCAGCATGAAATTGCACTTTAGATGCCTCAATCCCATCTGCAGCCACTGCCTCCAGCTCCTTGGCTAGCTGGGGGGAGGCCTGTTTAGCCAGAGCCAGTACAGTGTCCTACCTGGACTTCTGGTACCTGGCTGTATAGGCCATGTAATTCGTCTGCCTGAGTCCCAAAGAAGATGCCATGTACTGCTTCTTTGCCATGGCATCAATCTTCCTGGAGTCCTTGTCAGGGGGGTGTGAAGCCAAGGGAATATTTGCCTTGTCACAGGCAGCAGCAACATGGCTGCATTGCTGATATAAGAACTCCGTGTCTGGGCCTGAGAGTGTATACCTCTTGTCCATCCTTTTATCCACAGGAGGTATAGTGTTAGGAGACTTCTAAGATTTTTTGTGTCTGTTTCCCAAAAGATTTATGGAGGGGAATAGACAGTCTCCTGGACTCTGGGATATCCATCATCTCTACATAATCAGGCTCTTCTTGATCTTCCACAGCCTCCTCCATAGGAAGCTGGAGGGTTTCAGCCACTTTCCTGTAAAACATAAAATGGGAAGGGGACTCAGAAAGCCTAGGAGGGGAAACACCTGATGGTCTGTCTGGGGAGATGTCCGGTTCCACAGGCACATCCAGACCTTCACTTACATCATAATCCTCAAATTCCCCTTCCTCTTCAAACTCCAGTTCATAAAATTCTTCAAGGGTATACTTTTGAACCGGAAACCAACCGAACCGAACCCCTGCCAGAAGTAGCCGGATCAGTCGGAACCGGACGGAGCAATTCCACAATTTGAATTGCCCTGGCTATCTCTTCAGCGGTCAAAACATGAACCTCTGGATCCGAACCGGTCGATTTATCTTTGTGCTTTTTTTTTGTTGGAACCGATCCCTTGGAATCAGCTCTCCTTTTGCCCGAAGAAGTATTGCCCTGGTTAGACGGCACTCCTTCTGGTTCGGTTGAAACCAAACCAGGCTGGCCATCCAGGTCAGTGGACTTCTCAGCCTCATTTTCCCTCAGTCTACCTAATCTCTTCTCGAGGGTAGATCTGGGAAAATTTTTACATATTTGGCAGTCTGAATCGAGATGGTCAAACCCCGGACAATAAACACAGGTGGCGTGGGGATCGGCCTTGGCAAAGACCTCCCCACACTCACTGCAGTGTTGAAACCCAGTGGGCCCATTTTTTTTCTTGGGTTTCTCAGACATGGTCAACCTAACCAAACGTACCCTTTTTTCGGCAACCACCAGGCAAGACTCCCTTATCGGTTCCTAACCGTGTCACGGGTATTGGAAAAAACTGTTAAAACATGTTTTTTTTAGAACCGATAAGAACCGGTAACCACACGCTAAATATAGCAAAAATCACAATCAAATGGTTGGTTCAGCCAAACCGACTGCACTTTTACAAGTTCCACACAGAAAAGTATAACAATTCCTATCTAGTACTCACGGCACCACAGACAGAGACTGAACCAACTATGCGGATACTTTTTTTTCGGTTTAAACCGACAAAAAACTGAAAACTTTAACCGACTTCGAACCTAGCTGAAAGAGAAATCTCCGTAGCGACCGTTCAGTGAGGTGGAGTAAAGAATCTGATGGTTTAGGTTCAAAATACTCCAGACAGAGACTTCAACTGAGCTCGAGCTCAGCGTTCCATGCCCTGCATGGAAAGTTAACTCTTAGTTCTCCGGGGCAGTTCAAAGGTTGGGAATCACTGCAATTGTCAGAATACAGCAAGACTTCATGTTGTTTGAAAGATTTGCCACTCAGGCCAAGCTATGGCAGATTAAAACAAAGCCACCGAAAAACATCTTGTGAATGAACAACAAGCAATGCTCAAGCAAGAAAACAGACAAGTACAGTACTGATACTTGTAGAACATTTTCCAGGTTAAGGAAGGGGAGGCAGGGTGGGAGATTTAAGCATAGTGAGGGATCCCCTGGAAGAAACAAAATTACTATGGTAAGTATTTTTTTCTTCAAACCCCAGGAATCCCTCACTAGGTCCTCATCCCTGATGAACCCAAGCCTGGGACATTCTACATGCTAACTAAAATACATAAACCAGGGAACCCGGGAAGACCCATAGTCTCTGGTAATGGAACCCTGACAGAGGGGAACTTGGGTTTTGTAGAAGCTATTTTAAAACCGCTGGTTGTATAAAGGGACAGTTACATTCAGGACACTACTCACTTCCTGCATAAACTTTCTGGTTTTAAGGACTTACCACCTGATGCCCTTTTAGCCACGATGGATGTAACATCCCTCTACACTAATATACCACATACAAATGGCATTTCATCCTGCCTTAAATACATGTATGAAAAAGGATTGGACCACGACATCAACCCTGACATTGTGGGGGAACTTGATAAATACATTCTGATGCATAACTTCAGCTTTAATGGGAACTATTACTTGGCAACCTTGCACAGGGCCCTCTCCCTGCCCTCCTGCCCCATTAGAACACCTGGCCCTCTAGTATCTTCCCTCTTGTGTTTGCCTTCCTCCTGAGTACCTGCCTAGTGCACCTTCCCCCCGCTGGCACTTATTTTTTTTAGTCCTGTTTGCACTGATTGAACCTGTTATGTATTATGCTGTTCGCTACCTAATTCATCCAGTATGTACCATTCTGTATTTATTTAGACATGTTCAGTTATGTGCCTAATTGTCTCTAATGCTGTTAGCTACCTATCAATACCTGTTTTGCATGTTATTTTCTGTATGTTTAATTTGACGCCTCCTACTGTTCTTGTATGTATCTACCTTGTAACCCTCCCAGGTCGCACCTGAAAATAGGCACTTGGCTGTCTAGTGTGCTTACCCGGTAAACAAAAGCAAATAAATAAATTGTGTTCAAACTATGGGAACAGCAATGGGCACCAGGATGGCTCCACAGTATGCTAATCTCTTTATGGCCAATTTGGAGGAGGACTTTTTAAGGCACTGTACACACAAACCATTTGCTTACTTCCATTACATTGATGACTTGTTTATAGTTTGTACAGAAGGCACTGACACACTTAAGGATTTTCATCAGGAACCTAATAATCCCAACCATTAAGCTTTCCCTGGAATATTCTGCCACCATTGTTAATTTTCTGGATACCACTGTCACCACCAAGGAGGGAACCCTACATATATGCATTTACAGGAAACCAACAGACAGACAGAGATACTTACACAAGAAAAGTAATCACCCGAGTCACACAAAAAAATCTGTCATGTATAGTCAAGCACTTTGGTACCACCATCTCTGTTCAAATGAGAAAGACAGAGATAGACATTTAGCTATGTCGAAAAATATCTTTACTGAGCAGGGACACCCTTCCAAAGAAATTGACAGAGCAGTGGAATGTGCTACACAAGTATCAAGAGAACACCTACTGCAATATAATGAAAAAGTCACTACTAACAGAGTACCCTTAGTAGTCACGTATCATCCTGACCCTGAACTTCTACGTAATATTATTAAGGACCTACACCCAATAATCAGTGAGGATGAAACCCATAGTTGTATTTTTCGAGAACTGCCACAACTATCTTTTAAACAACCACCCAATTTATCCAACCAGATTATTAGGAATAAACTTGACATGAACAGAGTGCCATGACATCATATGGCACACAACCCTATAATAAAGGCAGATGTAAAACTTGTGAGCACATTTCCACTTCAGACTGTGTGGTTATCTCATAGAACAGACAATTTAGGATATTGGGTAATTATACATTTATATCAAGCAATGTTTTATCTTATTCAATGCAGGAAATGTCCTCGCATGAGGTACGTGGGGGAGACGACATGACAACTCTGCACTAGAATGAATTCACACTGGTATGATATTAATTGGAAGATGACTGACAAACCAGTGGCACAAAACTTCTCTCAGGATGACCACTCAATCTCTGATATGTATGTGATGGTCTTGAAAGAACATTTCAACAGTACACAACAGAGACGAGCTTGTGAGATCAGACTTATGTTACTTCTTAATATGGTGGAAGATGGCTTGAACATTGACGTTGGATATATGACACATTACACGTAAATTTACGTGGACCTTTACTTTAAAGGATGGATATATAGTTTAGGTTTTCAGTGAGCCTTGCACTTTGACCCTTATACAATCCCTCTTAACTGGTTATCTACAAGTTGGCCTCTCACATTAGTATTGTGTGAATGTGTGTGTGGGTATGTGTGTATGTCTATGTGTGTGGGTTTGTGAATATGTTTATGTGTGTGTTGCAGGGATAGAAGTGTGGCACATTGAATTTTTAATATGGGAATTTGAGATGGGTGGTTATGTGGATATAGTGGATGTGAATATTGTGGTGATATTGAGGTAAACTTATGTTCCGGTACATGACATGATGGTGGCATAGTGGCTAGGATTCTGGACTCATATTATAGTGGATATTTACTTCATTCTGCTAGTTCTGTAGTTTGAATATATACTGTTATGTTTTTACATTCTGTACTTATTAGGATGCATTGTCTCATTTACTTGGGTGTTCATGACAGGTGTAATTCCTTTTTGGGTAACTACTGTAGTGGTGGGTGCAACTGATCGTGTATTAGGATTCATGTACATATGTTTCATTTTAAGTAGTTACTTTCCTTGGGGGGTGTGATTCCTAAGAATTTTTGTTTAGATTCTCTGTACTGTTTTCATATATGTATTATTTCGATTATACACTGACAATTTATTGAAATCTGTACATATCAGGCAGCATAGTCTCAATTTTTGGGGGTTCCTTGACTAGCACTTGTTTGTCGCTGGCACTTACACTGGCAATTGATATTATCATGTATAAAATCTTGTTACAACAAAGGCTTAAGGTTTCTGGAACATAATAGCTTGTTGAGGGTATGTTGGGAATGTATCTCCAGCCAGTTGTACTTTCATCAGTGTAATACACTTACTCACTTTGGGTAAACATCACTTTCATCATTCTATATGCCATGTAAAGATAATTTCTGAAGTTATATTTTGGGGCTTATTTATTTATTTTTTTTCATTTGCTAATACGTTACATTTTGGCATGCAGTTGTTTTCTCCAGGGTCATCTTATTGTCATAGGCCATATTCACAAACAGAGTTCTGAGCAGAGTTGAAGCTGGCTTTTATTGGTGTACTGTTACCTCACTTTTGAAGTATGTGTCTTCAGGAGGTTTCTTCACTTGACATATAATTTAGTGAGCAGAGAATCTTAGTGTTTTGTTATCCATTAGACTGATACATAGTATAATATTTATTTATTTATTTAAGAGATTTACCAGATAAGCATACTGAGCAGGGACCGCTCGTTTCCAGATGCGACCTGGGGGTTACATAGGTCAAGAATAGGTATAGAATGCACAGTACAACAGTGAAATAGACAGCAGGTTCAGTAGACAACTCAATAGCAGTGGTATATAAATCAGTTGAAAGTGGATACAAACAGGGAGAGAAAATTGCCAGTGGTATTGCAACAGATGAGAGTGGATTTATACAGGGCAAGATTTGTAGGTACAGCAGGTGCAGCTAGGTTGACAGTAAAGTGTACAATTACGAGGTTTGGTGCACAGGACAGAATGCATAGTTTGTTGTGGCATGGTTAGGTATACACTACCGGGTGGTAGCAGTAGAGCAGTAAGATATATTGGCACCGTGGGAAACTAGGCTTGTTGCTTTAGTTATTATTTATGAGCCATTCGGATGCCCCTGGTGATAGGACTAGTTTGTAGGTAGCTATTACATACATCTGAGAAGTGGGTAAGTAGATGAGGTTTGAGAAGCCAGTGGGAGGTGGAGAGCCTGATATCTGCAGGTAACTCATTCCATAGTTTGGGCAACCGATGTTTGAAGGCCATTTGGCCCTTTGAGGTGCGCATGAAAGGGACTTGGAGTTGTTTTGAATCTGAACCTCTGAGGGGTCTGCTGGGGGTTGGGTTGCTAGTGCACAGCTGAGATGGGGAGGGCATTTGACAAGTATTTGGCAATGAGATTAGTGCAATGCAGTTTACGCCGAGACTCCAGCAATAGGAAGGCAAGGGCGCTGTACAAGTCGCAGTGATGGGTGGAAGGTAGGCAGTCAAGGACGTACCAGCAGAAAGAATGAAAGTGGGGGTCCAGGCTGGCCAAGGTGGATGGGGGGGGGCTGCACTGTAGACCATGTCACCATAGTCAAAAATGGGGAGGATCATTTTGAGGACTAGTTTTCTCCTGACTGAGGTTGGAAGGTTGCCTTTATTACGGTAAAGTGCGCCTAATTTAGGGTGTAGTTTTTTCTGTAGTGAGTCAATGTGGGCATAGAAATCAAGGTGTCGATCGAGCCAAACCCCCAGGTACCTGAAGGAGGTGTAGGATTCCAGGATGGATCTGTCCAGAGTATGGAAGATGGGGGGGTGCTTCTAGACGGGATAGTTTAGGATGGGAGCCGAAAGTTATGGAGACGGTTTTCTTTGCATTTAGGACAAGTTGGTTGGACCTAAGCCAAGTTTGAATGGCATCAAAATCCCGTTGAAGAGAAGAGTTTGTGTCACAGATGGAGGGGCCGGAGGTGTACAGTATGGTACCATCTGCGTACATTTGTATGGCTGAGTTGGAACAGACTTGAGGTAGATCATTTAAAAATATGGAGAAAAGCAGGGGGCCCAGGACCGAACCCTGGGGGACCCCCATGTTAACTGGGAGTGAGGTAGAGACATGAGGGCCAATTTTTACTGTTTCCTGCCTGTCAGGTAGGCTTGGAACCAGCTGGTGGCGGGATAAGAGAGGCCTGTGTGTTGCAATTTTATGAGAAGTTTTGAGTGGGATACAGTATCAAAGGCTTTGGCCAAGTCAATGAAAATAGCGGAGGTGATGTGGCCCTTGTCCATTCCCAAGGAAATATCGTTTGTGAGCCTTAGCAGTGCTGTGATGGTGGAGTGTGTTTTTCGAAAGCCTGACTGAAATGGGGTAAAGAAAGAGGTGGAGTCGAGGAACTGTGTGAGTTGGGAGAGGGCTAGGTGTTCTTGAAGCTTGGCCAGAACCGGTAGGAGAGAGATCGGGCGGTAGTTGCCAGGCTCAGATGGATCACCTTCTTTTGGTAGTGGGATGATTACTGCTTCCTTCCAGGCTGCTGGAATTTTTGCCGTGGAAAAAAATACGTGGGTTGAACTCTCTTCCTGCTGTTATCTCTGGACAACCTTTGACCTTTAAGTTTGGTTCCTCTGAAATCACACTTAAGATAGTCAAGCTCTCCAATGTCACTTTAATTATGTTCTGAAGGCCTGTTTTAAACCAATGAGAGTTATTTCTGTTTTTTTCTGCATGTTCTACGAGTTAAAAATATGGGATTTTCTAAATAACTCTCATTAAGCTTCCGAAGAACGACCTGTTGGTCCGAAAGCTAAAGCTCTTTGTTCTTTTTGTAATGTCCTTGTTGGTCCAAAAAAATGTATCAAACCAATTGTTCTGGATTTCTTTTTACTAGGACCAATACAGTATTAAAAAGTTTGTCACTCTGCTTAACTATTGCAGACTACAAAGTAGGAACTTGGGAGGCTGGGTACAGAACCTACTTAGTGAAAAGATTCTGCAAGACAGCAGTGCCAAACTTGGTATCTCTTCTGGATTGCACATCCAGGCAATAGTGCTTTGTAAAGGTGTGCACAGATTTCCAGGTAACTGCTTTACAGATTTCTAGCAAGGGGATATCCCTTGCTGCTGTCTCAGAGGGAGCAGTGCCATGAGTGGAGTGTGCCCTGAGGCTGTGAGGTGGCAACTTGCCAGCTTTGGAGTAGTAGGACTGGATGCAGGAGACTATCCAGCAAGCAATGGTCCTCTTAGAAGCTGGCCTGCCCCTTCCTACTTCACCATATGTAAGGAAGAGCTGAGAGTGGGAAGATCTAAGGTCCTTAGTATGTTCCAAATAGTAGTGAGATGGCCTCTTAATGTCCAGAGTGTGCAGTCTAAGATCACCAGAAATGAAAATTACGTGCCTACTGTAATTCTTGATCTTCCTGTATATCTTCACTATTTATCACTGTTGGGTACATGCCGGAGGCACTAGGACCCCACAGGAGCTTAACAGCTTAGAGATGTTGTTCTAGGGGGAGGAGCTGGCACTGGTACAGCACTGCCCTTGAGGCCGACACATTGCGTGGGACACGAGAGTTAGCTAGTAACAGACAACGACTCCTCCCTTTGCCTCAATTCTGCACACCAGAGAGAGTGGAAAATAAGAGACAGAGGAAAGAAAGGAGGGTGGGGCAAGGGAGACCGAGTGACAGTAAAGGGAAAGGATATAAACAGAAAGAAAAATAAAACCGGACACAAAAGGAGGGGAAGTTACCTAGGGGTGTGGAACAGGAGGCCCCAACCACCGGGCAGACCAAGGGAGGGGAGAGGAATGAAGAATAGGAAAGAAGAAAAAGAGAGGGGAAGAGAAAATGAGAGATGAAATGGCATCCCCCCCGAGAGATACCAAAAAATTCCATAAGGACCAGAAGGGAATCTACTACTCGACACCACTCCTGCAATAACCACTACAGGAGAGGGAGAGAGATAGAGTGTGCATAAGAGCCTCCCGGCTGGACAGAGTTTGAAGGCAAGATAAGGAGTTGTGCAGGCTGGGACAACCAGGCAGAGTAGTTTGAAGGCAGGGCATTAACCTTGAAGGCGCACACTTCCTGGTCCATAAGAGATGGAGGGGTCATAGGTCTCCCATTTCTCTCCCCAAAAAGACTCAGGGGTGGGGATAGGACCAACTCTGGGGCAGAATCCCCTCTTAACTTAAGACTCTTCACAGAAGACCTTGCCTACACAGAGCCAGGGACAGCAGGAGGAGCCATGGTGGTCTGAGAGGAGTTCCTCAAGGAATAAAAGGGGGACCCTCCCTAAGTTAACCTAGCCAGGTCAACTAGAGTACAGGAGTCAAGGCTCCAGGAAGAGAGGGGGGGCTGGAGGTCCCTGGAGCCCCTCTACTGTTCAACGATCCAGATGAGGATCTCAAGGTCCACACGAGACCAGGGTTGCATCTGGACTCCCTCAGAAGAAGGGGCCAAGAAGAAAAAGTTACTTACCATAGTAACATTGTTTCTCCCAGGGGATACTCCAGTATTCATAACTCTTCTGCAGTGTGCCTTTAAGTCAGATCTGCCTGGAGATAGAACGTTATGCTAATGATGGAACCATTGGCATGAGCCACTTTTCAAATGCTGCCACCAATCAACTGCCTACATTCTAACCTTTAGATTTCGTGGACGCCTGGAAAAGCATCGCTCAATATTTAAGAATATAAAGAATTTGTTTTAAAATTCCCACACCCAACCTCCAACTGGAGGAACACTATAAATATATATATATATGTATTAAACAAACCACACAAACGCCTATGTCAGAATCACCTGAAAAGGAGAAAAACCAAAGAATAAGTTCCAATAAAAACTAGAATGTGGCATACGTACTCTCTGTTACAGTATGGAATGCAGAGGCCACTGGTTCTTAAGAGGGAAAGCAGGGTGGGAGAGTTATGACTTATGGAGTATCCCCTGGGAGAAACAAGGTTACTATGGTAAGTAACTTTTTCTTCTCACCCCAGGAATTCTCCAATATTCCTAACTCTTCTGCAGACTAAAAAGCAGTACCTTTGGTGACGGGAAGAAACTATTTTGGAAACAGGTTCGGTAGGACAGCTGTACCAAACCTGGCATCAGCCCTAGCCTGCATAGCCAGGCTGTAATGCTTGACAAATGTATGCACTGTTCACTAGGTCGCTGCTTTGCAAATATCCACCAAGGGAACATCACTTACAGCTGCTAGTGTGGCAGCTGTACCCCTCGTGGAGCAGGCTCTGAGCCCAGCTGGGGCTTCCTTGCCCACTTTTGAATAACAAAACTGGATACACTGAACAGTCCAATGAGAAATGGACCTTTTAGATGCTGGAGTTCCCTTTCCCACATCCCCATAAGTGAGGAAAAGCTGTGTCCTGTCCTGCCTATGGGGCTTAGTAGCTGTCATGTAGTAGCTCAAAGCTCTCTTGACATCCAGGCTATGAAGCCTGCATTCACCAGAAGAAGCATGCTCAGTGAAAAACACTGGCAAAGCGATAGACTGGTTCAGATGAAAGTCTGAAACCACCTTGGGAAGGAATTTCCTATTGGTCTGGAGGACCATCTTATCTCTGTGAAAGGCAATGTAGTCCTTTTCAGTGCATAAGGCCTGAAGTTCACAGATTCTTCTAGCTGAAGTGATGGCCACTAGGAATACTGTTTTCCATGTGACATACTTCAAGGATGCTGAAAACATGGGCTCAAAAGGAGAAGCCATAAGTTGAGCAGTACAAATATTCAGGTCCCAGGTTGGCACTGGTTCCCTAACCAGTGGATACATATGGGACAGGCCTTTGAAGAACCTTTTAAAAATAGGGTTCAACACCAAAGAAACAGTCTTGCCTGCTGAAGTATAAGCAGAGACTGAAGCCAAATTAATCTTTAGTGTAGAAGGCTGCAAACCTAAAAAATGCAGGTAGACTAAATAGTCCAGCACCAGTGCCACCCCTGCCTGTGCTGGCACTATATCTCTACTAGAACACCACACAGAAAACCTTTTCCACTTTGCAGAATATGTTTTCTTGGTAGAAGGTTTCCTATACCCCCTTAAAACATCTATTACTCCTTCAGAGAGATGTAAACCAGCATATTCTAGGTCCTCAAGAGCCAAGTTTTGAGTCTGAGTGACTTGAGGTTTGGGTATAGGATCCTCCCCTGATTGGCGGTCAGAAGATTGTGCCTCCTGGGAAGGTGTATTGGTTTTTCCACTGACATGGATAGCAATAGAGGGTACCATGGCTGTCTGACCCAGTCTGGGGCTATCAAATCATTGTGGCTGGTTGAAGCCTGATTTTCAACAGTACTCTGTACACCAGAGGGAATGGGGGAAATGCATACAGGAATCTCCCTGACCAATCCAGAATGACAGCATCCAGAGGGACTGATCCCACTGCTGGAGGCCTGCAACAGTACTGTGGCAAGTGTTGGCTCTGATGTGAGGCAAGAAGATCTATCTCTGGAGTGCACCACCTCCTGAATAAGGTCTGCACCGCTTGTTTGTTCAGTGACCATTTGTGATGGGCTTGACTGATTAAGCTTGGCGCATCTGCCAGAACATTGTCCTTGCCTGGCAGGTGAATGGCTTGCAGCGAGGATCCCAGCGAGTAAGCCAAGGTCCAAATTCACATTGCCTCTGTGCAAAGAAGGCTTGACCTTGTTCCTCCCTGCTTGTTTATGTAGTACATGGTGGTCTGTTCTGACTTGCACTACCTTCCGTTGTATCAGTGGTGTGAAAGCTTGCATTACCAGAAACACTGCCCTGAGCTCTAACAGACTGATATGTAGAAGAGCCTCTGCACTTGACCAAGTGCCCTGGGTAGTGTGCTCTGCCAGAAGAGCCCCCCATCCTAACAGGGATGCATCTGTTATGAGAACCACTGGTGGAAGCTCCCTTTAGAAGGGGACCCCTTCCCTGAGCTTGGCTTCCTCCTTCCACCATTGGAGGGCCTGAATGAATGTTTTTGTTACAGGGACAAGTTCTGAGAAGGAATCCTTTCTCTGGCACCATTGAGCTCTTAAGTGAAATTAGATGTCACTCATCTGAAACCTGGAGCCCAGGACTGTTCCTGTGGCAGCTGCCATGTGCCCCAGGAGCTGAAGAAATTTCCTTGCAGGTATTGGAATAGTTTGAAAGACCCTGCCAATTGCAGGATGATTTTTACCCTGTCTCTGGGTAAAAAAAGCTCTGCCCACTTTGGCATTTAATTCTGCTCCTATGAACTGCAGAATTTGTGAAGGGATGCGAACTGATTTCTCTAGGTTTAAAAGAAACCCCAGAGATTCCAGGAGTTGCTGAGTGAGTTGAAGATGCTCTGTTAACTGCTGTGGGGATTTTCCCACCACTAGCCAGTCATCCAGATAAGGAAATACTGTGACACCTTGTCTTCGCAAGTGTGCCACCACCACAGCCAGACACTTAGTGAACACTCTTGGAGCTGAAGTGAGACCGAATGGTAAAGCTGAAAACTGATAATGACCTGAAGGAAGTCTGAATCTGAGGTACTTTCTGTGAGACTCCCTTATGGGGATTTAGAAATAGGCATCTTTTAGGTCCAATGATGCTAGCCAATCTCCTTTTTGGAGTGCTGGCAGAATCAAAGACAGTGCTACCATTTTGAATTTTGATTTTGTCAGGAATCTGTTGAGGACCCTGGGGACCAAGATAGGCTGCAACGCTCCATTTTTTTTTTTTTTGATGTAAGGGAATATCTTGAATATAGCCCTTTTCCCCTTTCCTGTGGAGGCACTGGTTCCACCACCTTTTGTGACAGTAGGTGCTTTACCTCCTTTTCCAACAGTTTTCTCTCCAAAAGAGAGGCTGGTTTGAAAACCCTGGTTTTTAGGGAGGGGAATGACTTGAAACTTAAGGACAGTCCTTGACCCACTATTTCCAGAACCCACTTGTCTGTGGTGATGGTTTTCCACATCTGGAAATAATGGGTCAGTCTTCCCCCTACTGGTAGAGGAGAGGCAGCCTGATCGAGGAAGTCAGGAATACTGCTTTGATTGGGGCTGAGATTGGACACCATGCCTGGCACCTCTCCTGCCCCTACCCCTAAAGTAACCTTGCTGAGGATACCGGGGTGCTTGAGGGACCACCATGGCCTGATAAAAAGGCCTGGAATGGAATTGCCTGACCCTGACCCCCATTATTGGATCTAGTGGAGGTGAAGGGTTTCTCTTTTGCAGAGTTACTGTGGAAGGTGGCTTCATATTCGTCCACCTTCTTCATGTAGGCCTCTGTATGGCTGACAAATAAGGAGGTGCCCTCCATAGGAAAATCAGAGCATTTTTCTGGGTATCCTGTGTAAGGTTTGTGGCTCAACCGGGCAAACTTTCTTTGGGCGATGGTATTTGCCATCCACCTAGCAGCAGTGTCATTACTGTCTGCTGCCATTTGAAATTGATATTTGGCAGCCTCCATGCCAAACCTAGCAATTTCAGCTAGGTCTGAAGAAAGAGAGGAAGGAACTTTCTCAGCCATAGCCAGAACAGACTGCCAGAGAGTCTTCTGGTATTGGGCTGCATAGGCTTGATAGTTAGCCTGCCTAATGGACAGAGAAGCTGACAAGTAACCTTTCTTGGCCTTACTGTCAAGTTTTCGAGAGTCCTTCTCTGGAGGGTGGGAAGCCAGAGGGACCTTTGCCTTGTCACATGCAGCAGCTTGCACCACCCCCTGGTGGTCAGGGTGTGAAAATAAAAATTCAGCCCATGTCCTGTCAAGTTGATATTTTTTATCCAACCTTTTGTCTAAAGGAAGGACAGACCCAGGAGTCTGGAGGAGTTTCACAGCATCTCTTTTAAAGAACTTGTTTATGGGTAGTAACAACTTTTTAGTGGTAATTAAACCCATCATTTTGTGATACTCAGCCTCCTCCTCATCCTCTACCACTTCAAAAGCAGAGATGTCCAAGGCATCTACAATTTTCCTGACAAAGGAAAAATGAGAAGAATAATCTTCTATAGTGTATGGTGGAACATCGTTCTCCACCGAAATCCATCATTGTCGAAACCTTGTAGTCACACACTAGTGACGTTCGCAGTGCAGCAGAATGATTTTTTCTACTGCACTGTGAACGTTACACACTGTGTCCTCGAGCAGCATTTGACAGTTAGGGCTCACTCTATAGACAGGACACATAGCAAAAGTAGCAATGTCGGCGGCAGTACTAATGTTTAGCATGAAAACGTTCAAAATGTAAAGTTCTTTTTTCCTTCTAGTAACTCAGTAAAAATGTTTTGAAGCAGAAACATGCTGTAGTGATTTTTTTCCCCCCAAAAAATGACGTTCCACCATACACTATAAAGAAAAGTGCATGGGGAACAGTTGACAACAGGGCTAATCTTTCACCTCGTTGGCACTATGACGACGGATTACCTCTCGAGCTGCGCTCTCGAGGTAATTCATCGTCATAGTGCGAACTCGATGAAAGAATAGCCCTGTTGTCAACTGTTCCCCATGCACTATCCTATATGTAGACCTGGGAGGAGAGCCAAACTCCTGTTCAGGGGAGACCTCAGGCTCTATAGGCTCACCTTCTTCTTTTTCTTCTTCCTCTTCTTCCCCTTCCCTATGCTCCTCTGGAAAGGAGGGTAAATTGGGAGTTACAATGGTCTGAACTGGAGACCGTGGAGCCACAGGCAGCAGACCCTGTAAAGTTTGCATTATTTTAATAGCCTGTGCAATCTCAAGATGAAAAGGCACAGCTGCAGGCACCACAGAAGTCCCCTTATCAGTAGGGGGTTCACTGTGCTCAGTCTTTTTCTGTTTCTTGACAGGAACCAGACAGCTAGCCAGTTCAGCAGGTCTCTTTTTACCCATAGCAGGGGTGGTAACAGGTGGGGTTGTGGTTTCACCCACAGACCCTGAGGGTTTCGGCTGGTCAGAGCCAGAGGGACCCTTAAATCTTTTATTCAATCTTTCCAAGCTTTTTTCAAGCGTCTTCTCAGGGAAAGTTTGACAAATTTCGCAGTTGGTTTTAAGATGGTCAAAACCGAGGCACAAAACACAAATATGATGTTTATCTGCCTTGGCAAAAACTTCACCACATTCGGTACAGTTTTTGAAACCGGGTTCTCCAGTTATCTTTTTCCGTTTTTCTGACATATTGTTTGAAAAACCGCAACTGCAGTTTAAATAATCAAAATAAAGTATTTTTTAAAGTAAAAAATAATCAATTTTAACAGTTGCGGTTGGTTCAGAAACTGATCGGAAGAACCAGTCGGAACTGGGAACCGAGGAAAAGGGAACCTAGACTATCGGTTCAGTAACCGAGGTTATCAGTTACACAAATATACAACTTTAAATTTTTAAAAAATGAAAATAACAGTAGGGGAAAAATCACCGATAACTAACTAAAAGGGTCTCAGTTCCTCAGTTGTTATACCGAACCGTGAGAAACCGAGGTAAACAACGAAATTAACTAAACTAAGCTAACGGTTAGTAAAATTACACAGCTAAGAGGCAGCAAATGAAAATAAATAAAATATACTTAGTGTTTTTATTTATTTAAGGCCTTTCTGATGAGATGATGATGAGGAAATCTCCGAGCGTATGGTCTTGACAGGCGGAGAGAGAAATCTGAGGGTTAGAGTGTAGGCAGTTGATAGGTGGCAGCATTTGAAAAGTGACTCATGCCAATGATTTCATCATTAGCATAACGTTCTATCTCCGGGCAGATCTGACTTAAAGGCACACTGCAGAAGAGTTAGGAATATTGGAGTATTCCGGGGTGAGAAACCAAAAGGGGTTCCCCATCAGGAGGGCGAAGAAGGGGTCCTGAGGAGCCTCTATCAGAAAAGGGAAAGTGCCCCTGCTTGCCCTCACCCCCAAGGTGGGTCCCTGTCAGTTGAAGAAGGACCAGTGGACTCGAAGGTGCTAGCAGGACTCTGCCCACAATTGGCCTCAACTGGGGGGAAGGCAAGCAAGGAGGAGTCACTGCCCAGAGGCTGAGGCCCAAGTGTGGAAGGTGGGCAGAATGCGGTGATGAATGGTGAAGACACACAGGAAGATCAAGAATTATGGTAGGTACGTAATTTTCATATCTTCCCTGTATGTATCTTCACCATTCATCACTGTTGGGTGAGTACCAAGCACCTTAGGCACTGGCACCTCCCTGAGGGATGTAACTTCCCTCAGCTCCCTGTGGGGGAAAACACAGGAGGAAGAAGCCCCTTACAGGCCTGGTGAGGCCTGCGACTGGTCAGGGCGAGACTGGGACTCCCGATGCCTGGGAGAGGGAAGGCACCCCGCTAACTCCCATCTTACCCTGTGGGAGAAAAAGTGGGCTGCTTGGAAAGGGAAGGCAATCGCCCTATGCCAGGCCAAGGGTGACAATTGGGAGAGGTGAAGCCACACCATCCACCTAATCCAGACCGCAATTCCTACCAGCCTAGAAGCTACCTCATTGGCATCATAAGATGCCCTTATTTGGTGCCTCGCTAACTCTAGGCCCCTTGCAGAAAGACAAATGACTTGCCTGGTTGTCTCCATGTCAGGCAAGGTTGCTAGAAGTTGTCCTAGCACTGTCCATAGCTGCCTAGCATAAGCAGTCATATGTGCCTGACGAGCTGAGACACAAAGCAGAAGACGTGCAGCTGAGAAAACTCACCTCCCCCAGCGGTCAAACCCAGGAGGGGTGATCATATCTCGGGTGACGATGCCCATACTGGGTATCCAGGAGCTCAATCCCAGAGGAGGGATGAGGCATGGAACCTGGAGAACCCCGGGGTGCCCAATACCTGCACTGGCAGTCCCTTGGGGCTGGAGAAGGGGCAGAGGGGTTCTGCCAGACCCGATGTGACACTTCCAAGAAAGGAACAGGCCACAGGGGAATAACAACATTCTCTGAGCTGAACTCCCCAAAGTGACTACGCATTGCATGGGCAGGATCGCAACTAGCAAAATGTGAGATATGGAGCTCCTCCAACAGCCTCGACAGGAACCGCTGATAGCTAGTGATATCAGCATCTGAGGACAGGAGGACTGAAGTAAAGTGCAATCTCAATCTAATGAACCCCCATTATCCGGACATCCTTATCTAATGGACTGGTAGCATATCTCCCAAGTGAATACTCTCTGAACATTTTAATCCCAGTTTTTCATACTCCCTATTATCCAAACTAATTTCATGTCTTCCAAGCAGTCCAGATAATCGAGATTGTACTGTATCCTTTTCCTCTATGGAGGCAGACGAGGAGGCAGAGGAGCTTGACTCAGGCTTGGGCACTGCAGGGGGTTCTGTTCAGAAGATGACCTGGTCCAGGGCTCTTAAATAGCATGGGAAAGCAGCCGCTGAAGACCTGAACTGTTCCCAGATCAGAGGCCCCAAAGGACCAAAGATACTGAGGAAAGCGAAGGAGGGAGGCAGGGGATCCGAAAAAAGAGGGTTGGTCCGGTGAGCCAGAGCAGGATCCCTGTTAGGGATTCAGGAGCACACAGGGGACTCCTCCCAAGGGGGGGTGCACAAAGTGCCCACTGTGGATCACCCCACCATACAGGAGTGGCCAAAGCAGTGCTCTAAAGAAAGGACCCCCACGGTGAGGCGATCAGAGCCCATCTGACCCTTGTTGGCGGCCCCTAGCCTCACCTGTTGCAGATCTTTCCTGGTGAGGAAAAATGTAAATTACATACCTACCGTAATTCTTGATCTTCTTGGACGAAGTCTCCACCACTCATTCACACTGATGGGATCTCGCCGGAGGCAGTAGGACCGTGAGAACAAACTTTGCAAGGGCGGCGCCAGAGATGGAGCCGCGAGGAGTGGCACCATGAGCCTTGGCTCGTGCAGCAATGACTATCTCGGCATCGACCCTCCAACCTCCTCAGGACCTTTTTTTCCAAGGAGGTGCAGCGTAACTAACCTAGAAGGATAGCCTAACAAAAACCGGGCGTAAGATAGTCAGAATGAACTGTATAAGAAGGGTCAACAAAGAAGTCTTCACAGCCTAAACATTGAGGGGGTGAAGATCAACACAGAGGTGAGCTCGGGGAATGGTGGGTGGGCGTGTGAATGAGTGGTGGAGACTTCGTCCAAGAAGATCAAGAATTACGGTAGGTACATAATTTCCATATCTTCCTGGACATAAAGTCTCCACCACTCATTCACACTGATGGGACAGTACCAAGCTAATAATCCCCCTGAGAGGGTGGCAGAAGAAACCAAGAGGTCACAAATTTAAGACAGAAGTCCATTAAGGATAGTCCTGCCAAACGAAAGATGTCATCTGGCATGGACATCCAGGGCATAGTGCTTGACAAAAGTATGCACTGAGCTCCAGGTAGCTGCATTGCAAATATCTGCAATGGGCACATTGTGGATTTCTGCCACGGATGCCGCGATTGCTTTAGTACAGTGAGCGTACACTCTGCCCTCCAGCTTAACCTGAGCCATGGAATAACAGTGGTGAAGGCATGCCACCAGCCATGCCAAAATGCATCTGATAGCGACAGGTTGACCCAGTCGGGTCTCGCTGAAGGAAACAAACAGTTGCTGAGCATTGCGAATTTCTTTTATTCTATCCAAATAGAAACGCAGAGCTCTTTTGACATCCAAAGAATGAAGAGTACGCTCTCCTTCATTTTGGAAGTTCGCAAAGTAAGCAAGTAGGACCAAAGGTTGGCTTAGATGCAATTCTGAAACAACCTTAGGAAGAAACTTAGGATGGGTCCTAAGAACTACTTCGTCCTTATGAAAAACAGTATACGGAGGGTTTGTGACCAAAGCATGTATTTCAGAGACTCTGCGGGCCGAGGTGATGGCCACCAGGAAGGCCGTTTTCCAAGAGAGGAATTTCAGCTCACAGGTAGCTAGAGGCTCAAAAGGTTTTCGAGTGAGCATGTCTAGCACAAGGTCAATGTCTCAGGCTGTGACTGGATGTCTGATAGGAGGTCTGGTATGCAGAATACCCTTAAGAAACCTCTTAACTACTGGTAACTGAGCCAGTGATAAGGAAAGTACTGGCTTATGATAAGCTGAAATGGCACAAAGGTGAACTTTGACTGTAGAGTATTGTAGACCTGAATTTGAGAGGTCTAAAAGGTACTCTAAGACTTTATTTGGTGGGCAGGAAAAAGATTCAAGAGATTTTGCACAGAGAGCAACTTCCATTTGGCTGTGTAGGTTTTTCTAGTGGCTGGCTTGCGTGCAGCCAAAAGAATATCTGAAACTCTTCAAGAGACATTGAACCTGTTCACTTCTATCTCTTCATAAGCCAAGTGTGAAGGTGAAGTGACCTCAGATTGGGATGGACCACAGGCCCCTGGGTCAGAAGGTTCGTTTGAAGGGGAAGCACTTTCGGAGGGGTTTCCAACATACTGTTGAGTATCGGAAACCATATCTGTTGAGGCCAGAAGGGAGCAATGAGGATCATGTTGTCCCCCTGGGACTCAAACTTGAGAAGTACCCTCTGAATTAGTGGAAGAGGAGGAAAGGCGTATAGAAAGCATTTTGTCCACTGCAGCCTGAAAGCACCCTGACAGAAAATGCCAGGCCCTGGATTTCTGGAGCAGAAGAGAGGCAGTTTTGTGATGAGTAGGGATGCAAAAAAGTCCAGGTCTGGAGTTCCCCACTCTGCGAATAGTGACTGAACTATGGTTGAGTTGAGAGACCACTCGTGAGGGTCTGTCTCTGTTCTGCTTAGACGGTCTGCCAGTTCATTCTGCACTCCCGGCAGGTAGACCACCTGAATTAGAGCCTTGTGCTCCAGGCACCATTCCCACACTCTCATCGCTTCCCTACATAAAGGGTAAGAGTGTGCACCGCCCTGCTTGTTGATGTAATACATCACTGCTTTGTTGTCCGTTTGAAGGAGAATGGTCTTGTGACAGAGAATGTCCTTCAAAGCTCGGACTGCATAAAGAACGGCTCTCCTTTCTAGGGCATTTATGTGAAGCTGGGACTCGTCCTGAGTCCACGTACCTTGGGTGTGGAGATTCTGACAGTGAGCTCCCCATCCCATCAGGGACACATCCATGGTAATGGAAATCTGGTGATCCAGAGAAGCAAAGGGATACCCTTCCAGAAGACTGTCTTCTTGTGACCACCAGGTGAGTGACCTCTTCAGAGGTTCTGTCACCTTGATGAGAAAGGACTGAGGGTGAGTGGCTGGGGACCACTGAGTACTGAGCATCCATTGAGTGGTTCTCATGTGGAGGCATGCTAGGGGTACAGTGAACACCGAGGATGCCATGAGGCCCAGCATCCATTGCATCAAGATAGCTTGAACTGAACTGTTCTCTCTCTCATGCATCGGGCCATCTGTAGGATACTGCTCCTTCTGTCCTCTGGTAGAAAAGCTTTCACACAGGAGGTGTCCAGAAGAGTTCCTATGAAAATGAGCTTCTGGGAGGGTTGCAACTGTGATTTCTTGAGATTTAGCAGGACTCCCATGGACGTGAGAAAGTCCGAGGCCATGGCTATGGCGTTGAGAGTTCATTGCCTGGAAGGACTTGCTAGAAGCCAGTTGTCCAGATATGAGAACACTTGTATTCCGATCTTTCTGAGATGCGCTGCGAGAATTGCACAACACTTTGTAAAAACTTGTGGCGCTGAGGATAGCCCAAAGGGCAGGACTCTGAACTGATAATGCTGGCCCAGAGCTACAAACCATAGGTATTTGTGATGCTTTGGGTGTACAGGAATATGTTGGTAAGTGTCCTGCATGTCCAGGGAAGCTAGCCAATCGTGCTGATGACGCAAGGGTAACAGGGTCCCGAGCGAAATCATCTTGAACTTTTCCTTGAAAAGAAACTTGTTTAACTTTCTGAGGTCCCAGAATGGGGCGCATGCCACTGGTATTTTTCGGGACCAGGAATTAATGGGAGTAGAAACCTGTGTTTCGTTGATCCAGCAAAACTATTTCTACTGCCCTGTTGTTCAGAAGGCCTTGTATCTCGGAGGCAAGAAGGTCTGACTGTGTTGTTCACAGCCTGGGCTGTCGTTTGGGAGGATGATCCGGAGGGGTTTCTGAAAGGTTGAGGGAGAACCCTTCGTGGATTATCCGGAGGACCCATTTGACTGATGTTATGGACTTCCACTGGTTGTAGAACTGAGTCAGACGTCCTCCCACCACTGAGGAGGAGTCCCCCCTTGGGCAGCTGAGGTGGGACCCAGGCCAGAAACTCAGAAGGTGGTACTGGGCACTTTAGGCCCTTGTGCCTTCTGTTGCATTTTCTTTTGAGGCTGAGGGGCTTGGTTTTTGTTTTGAATCTCCCTATCCTTGCCCGAAAGGACTGACGGTTGTGAAACTGACGCTTGTTAATGCCCCCCGAGAAGGGGTGGGAGTGGGTCGAGCCGTTTTAATGGCCGACCTAGCCTTCTGTGTGGCCTCCAGAGCTTGCTTTACCTGATGTCCAAACAGATACATACCATCAAAGGGTAATGCCATGACCTGCTATTGGGCATCATTCGTGAAGCCCGAAGTGCATAGCCAGGAGTGACAATGGGTACAAATGCCCGCCACTGCCGCCCAAGAATCAGTATTGAAAGCATCCATAGCTGCTTTAACCTGCTGGTTGTTGGACTCGATACCCCTGGTTATGGTCTGAAGTAGCTCTGAACTAGTGTCTGACTCAGGCAGAACTTCTACCATTTGTTTGAGCGAATGCCAAAGAACATACTCATATTGAGAAAAGTAGCCCTGGTAGCTGGCAATACGCATACCCAGGGTGGAGGCAGCAAAGACGCTGTTACCTAAGGGGTCTATCTTATGAGATTTTTTGTTTATAGGCCGGGCTGTAGATGCCTGAAGAAGAACGGCCTTATCATTCTCTGCCAGGACTACAATAGGGTCTGCAAAGGCCTGGGAGGCCAAAATGGGTTGATCCTTGGGAGCAGCATACTTACTGTATATGGACTTAGCCACAGAAGGAATGAGAGCGGGATTATTCCATACTATCTGAGAGAGTCTCAAGGGATGGTTGTACTGGGGGAGTTAAATCCATAGGGATCTCTGGGACATGTAAGTACTGGAGTCTCAAAGCTTCCCAGGATCGACATCTGTAGTCTGGAGAGAAAGAGCAGAATTTAAATTTTTCAGCAGAGACTTAAATGGCAGGTCTTCAACCACAGGCTCTGCAGCAGGATTAATCCCTGCTCCTTCAACAGCATCACCCAGTCGAAGATCAAGGTCCGGTTCAATATCATCTCCTGACAGTCCAAGGGGGACTGTATGGACAGGAAAGGAGTGAAAATCAGAAGGAAATGAGGAAGGAAAAGGGTTTGGAGTCGAGAAGCCCTGAAGGTTGGAAGACGTCATACTCAGCTTCGGGGCCGAAGAAGAGCATAGCGCTGCTTGACATAGTGCAGCATGCAGCACCTACAGGGCCCCCAGTGCCAGAAAGCAGCACGGCATTGAGGATGGCCCCGAAAAGTCGCACGGCGCTGAGGACGGCACCAACAATCCCACTGGCGCCTAGGAAGGCACCGACAGATGCATCGGTGCCAAGGTTGGTGCCAAGCGACCCATCAACGCCAACAGTGCCAAAACTAACCCAGGGCTCTGAAAAATAGGATTTGAGGAGAAAGAAGGAAGGAAACCAGGAGATAGAGGCATCGATGTGGCCCCCTGCGCCACAGTCATGTGAAGGGGGAAAACACCTGAACACGGAGTCAGCGGCACCAAAGAAGGCACCACGTGACTAGGGAGGCCCGACTGCCCTACCCAATCCCCTGCAAGACCCGAAGATCCCAGAGTGATAGGGCCAGGCAGCTGGACCAACCTCCAAGCCCATTGCTCCATAAGAGCAGCCTACTGAAGAAATTGCTCATCTGAAGCCCTACCAGAAGGCGGGGAAGGGCTCTGATGTTGATGAGGTCAGAGACCAGAAACAGAAGCTGGTGACTCCCGAAGGAGGAGACCAGAAACTGATCCCAATGACTGACCGTCGACATGCAGACATATCAGAGGGTGACCTCGAGTGATGCCTTCTCTTTCTTGACCTGTGGGCTGAAGAAGAGCTCGAGGCCGAGCGGTGCCGAGAATGTGACCTTTTTTTTTATGCTCCCGGGGGGACCACCCATCCCCTCGGGCATTGGACCGTCCGTTGTCAGACCCTCCCTCCAGAGAGGGCAGTGGACCGAACCCAGCCCGGCTGACTGAACAGCTTTCATACGAAGTCTCCCTACCATCACCTGACCCGCTCATGGTCGACTCCGTCAATGTAGGCTGAGACTTGTAGGCTGAGACTTTTTCTTGAATAAGAAAAAATGTTATATTAATCGGTATTTATTAAATATATTCTACAAAACAATAAACTGAAAACTATTGCTACTAGCTGGAAGTTTAACTCCCGGTGGGCGAGCGACGTCATCACTGAAGTGGACTTGATGGCGGGAAAAAAGGAACTGAGGTGGTTGGAGGGTTGACGCCAAGATAGTCTTTGCCGCATAAGCTGAGGCTCACGGCACCGCTCCTCACAGCTCCATCTATGGCGCCTGCCCTCTTGCAAAAAGTTTGCTCCCGCTGGGTCCTAGCACCTCCGGCGTAGATCCCATCAGTGTGAATGAGTGGTGGAGACTTTATGTCCAGGAAGATCAATGGAGTGAAGGGTCAGCACTACGACTCCTTCCCAAGCCACCGGTAGCTCTAGAAGAGGGCCTACATGCCGCCCCAGACACCCTCAAACTCTCCTCTTCAGAATGGAGCCTGCTCCTCAGCTGTTCCCGAGGACCTGAAAAGGTGGGCTCTGAGACAGTCCCAGCACCCGAAGAGTTGGTGGAGACCATCCCAGACCCCAAACCTACACCAGAGTGTAATCCAGTGCTGCCCATGGTGCCGGCACTAGAGTCCAACCTGGCCCTGAGCTTGCCGCCATCCCCAGACCTGGCACCACCCCATGCCATCCTTCTCCTTGGAACCAGAATCAGCGCCATGAGAGTCCCTGGCACCGTGAACAGTGCCATGCAACTCAGAAGAATCGACTCCAAGAGCAGGGCCACTCGGGGCAATGGCAGAAGATGTTACCATGGGAACAATGCGACTAGGCCCAGATGGGCGACATTACTCCGCAGTGTTGGGCAGCCACTCCGCATCATCCCGATCACCCTCCTCTGAAGAGGAAGAGCTCAGGGTGACTGGCAAAGTGGCCACCCCCGAAATCCTGCCACGCTTGGTGCCGCTAGTGGCACCAGAGGCAGGCCTAGTGCAAACCATGACACCACTCCGCTCACTGATTGGGTGGTGGAATCAGGAGCCAAGGTGGTACCCACAGGTGGCCCCGAGGACCCCACCAGTTTGGGCCTAGTGTATAGCTGTGACCGCAACACTGGGGGTGGTTGTGCTTCTGAAGATGTGACAGACCAAGAGGGGTGCTCAATCGACCCCCCGGAGGAGGCTGACCGTCCACCTGACCCCTCTGGCAGGTCTGTGGTCTCAGCAAGACAAGAACCAGCTGAGGCCTGCTCCTTCCTGGTACATGTAGTACTGGAGAGTGACCCAGGGGAAGAGTCCAACGTCTGTGCCTTGGAATCCCTGGACTGACGCTGTCCTCCAAAGGTGGGAGGATTCTGACCCACCTTCAGCACGCGCATTTCGAGAACCTGGTGGTCTATAGAGAAACAAGTGTCGTAATTGTCCACGTCATGCTGGGGGCCCAGGCAAGTAAGAAAATGGTCATGCCGATCTGTTACAGTCATGGACTTGCTGCAGGGGCACCGACGCATGGGAGCACATCCTGTCTTTGATTTAGGCCCCGAATCGGACATGATCGTCATGACACAAAATAAAGCAAAACTAAAGAAAAAGTCTCAGCACCATAGAATTAAATACAATAATAAAAGAAAAGAACAATCTCACCCATCTGCATGATCTACAGTGTCGAGTAACAGCGATACTCTCAACTGCGTAGCAGTAACAGCTTTTCAGCTTCCACGAGGTGCACTCTCAATGGCAGGAAACACAGAACTGATGTGAGGGAGGAGTTGGTGTCGGTTACTGTCCAACCCTCGAGCGCCATACAATGTGTTGGCCTCAAGGGTGGCGCTGTCCCAGCACCGGCTCCTCCCCCTAGAAAAAATCTCTAAGCTAGTAAGCTCCCACAGGTCCTAGCACCTCCAGCGTATACCCAACAGTGATAAATTGTGAAGATACATACAGGGAAGATCTGGACTTTCTTGTGAAGTACGCTGGGAGAGTGATGGACTGGTTTAAATGAAACTCAGATACCACCTTGGGAAGGAGTTTCCTGTTGGTCCTAAGGACTACCTTGTCTCTGTGAAATATAATGTAGTTAAGGTCAGTGCAGAGAGCTTATAGCTTGTACACTCTCCTGGCAGAAGTTATAGCCACTAGGTAGACTGACTTGCAGGTGATATATTTCAGGTCTGTAGTGGCCATAGGCTCAAATGGAGGTTCCATGAGTTTGCCTATGCATAGGTTTAAATCCCAGGGAAGGACTAGCTCCCTAACAGGGGCTACAGATGCAGCAGGCCCTTAAAACATTTCTTGAAGATAGGGTGTAAAGCTACTGCTTTCAAGTTCCCGGTTGAAGCATAGGCAGAATTAGCTGCTACAGTAAGTGAACAGTCTGGTGCTATTAATATCATTGTTGCAGGCTGGCTCCTCAATTTCAGGACAGCACTGCTCTTCACCGTGTCAAGACTGCCCTGAACAAAGGCTGCCGACTGGTAGCTCGGTGTGACAGGTGGACCCATACTTGTGATCTCTACCGGCTTACAAACTGGCTTAATTTCCGATGGCAGGCTTAAATACCACTCATGCCTGCTTGACAGAAAAATTTCCAACAAACTCTCCCCACCAGGGCTTCATAACCTAACTCTGCCCGCTCCCCAACCCAAGGCTACCAGAAGCTCCTCAAAGGCCTCCCTACTAGTTCCCCACTGTAGGATGTTCCTTGGGCAATGAGCCTTCTTCTACAGGCACCCCATTGGTAGAATGACCTGCCTACTCCTGTTTCTTCAGAACTGAAATTAGGCCCCTTCAAATCTAACCTAAGAGAGTTTCTCCTCCCCTCCTGTGCCTGTGACTATGCCTAACTCTCTGGCAGTGCCCTCCATTCCATTGTTCAAGGTCAATGCCAGCTGGACAAGCTAATAACAATTCCTGGTTTTACCAATATTGTTTCACTCTCAGTACTACACTGTATGTTATTGCCATTACTGTTTTATTCTCAGTACTACATCGTATATTATTACTCTGTATATCTGTGTTTTCCATGGTAGACCTGGGGTACTTCCACTACCCTCAAACTTTGTTGTATCCAATAGTGTTCACCCTGTTGTACATGATTTTCTACTCATTTTAATTTTATATTGACATGGACCCTTTGCAAAGGAGTCTCTGACTCAAAGGTTTGTAATTCTGATTCTTCTATAAATAAATAAATAAAAAATGTTGAGGGTTGAAGGCCTGAGGCCCAAAGCCTGTAACTGAACCAATTAGTCCAGAAGAATTGGCAGATCTGCCTGAAGGGAATTGCCTAAAAGCAAACCACAGGGAAAACCTTTTCCATTTGGAAACACGTCTTTCTGGTGTTAGACTTCCTGAAACCCTGAGGACTCTGAGGATCTCTTCTGAAAACTGAAAATCAGAGTAGTCTAGCTCTTCAACAACCAAGCCCTGAGGTGAAGTGACTTAGAAACATAGAAACTTATACTTTGATGGCAGATAAGGACCGCTTGGCCCACCTAGTCTGCCCATTTCCCTACCTATTGGATAAGCTGCAGATCCTAGTTAACCAACAGCCTACGTCTTCCTACCCCCACCAGAATTGCCTTAAGTCTGTCCCATGCATTCTTGAATTCCTCCACTGTTTTATACCCCACAACCTTCTCAGGAAGGCCATTCTATGCGTCCATCACCCTCTCTGTGAAAAAAAATACTTCCTCACATTGCCCCTGAGCCCCCCCTCTTCAGATTGTATCCCCTTGTTCTTGCACATCTCTTTTTCTGAAAGATGCTACCCTCTTGGACTTGGTTGATTCCCTTGAGGTACTTGAAAGTTTCTATCATGTCCCCCCTCTCCCTCCTTTCCTTAAGGGTATACATATTAAGTTCCTTTAGTCTCTCTTTGTATGGCTTCTATTGCAGACACTGCCCCATTTTAGTTGCCCGCCTCTGGACTGTGTCCATCCTGTGTATGTCCTTAGGGCTTACAGAGATGGGGTCTCCAGAAATGGAAATTACGTACCTACCGTAATTCTTGATCTTCTTGGACGAAGTCTCCACCACTCATTCACACTGATGGGATCTCGGAAGCGCTAGGACCCAGCGGAGCAAACTTTTTCCAAGAGGGCCTGTGCCAGAGATGAAGCCTCGAGGAGCCGCGCCATGATCTTTGGCTTGTGCGCCAATGACTGTCTCGGCGTTGACCCTCCAACCACCTCAGTACCTTTTTTTCTGAGGAGGTGCAGCATAACTAACCTAGAAGGACTAGTCTAACAAACATCAGACATAAGATAGTCTGAACGACCCATATAAGAAGGGTCAACAAAGAAGTCTTCACAGCCTAGCCATTGAGGGAGAGAAGACCAACAACAGGCAGGTGAGCTCGGGGGATGATGGGTGGGCGTGTGAATGAGTGGTGGAGACTTCATCCAAGAAGATCAAGAATTACGGCAGGTACGTAATTTCCATATCTTCCTGGACATAAAGTCTCCACCACTCATTCACACTGATGGGAGAGTACCGAGCTAATAATCCCCCAAGAGGGTGGCAGGAGAAACCGAGAGCTCACATATTCAGGACAGAAGTCTGTTAAGGATAGTACTGCCAAAACGAAAGATGTCACCTGGCATGGACATCCAAGGCATAGTGCTTGACAAAAGTATGCACTGAGCTCCACGTAGCCGCATTGCAAATGTCTGCAATGGGCACATTGTTGATTTCCGCCAGAGATGCCACGACTGCTCTAGTAGAGTGAGCGTACATTCTGCCTTCCAGATTAACCTGTGCCATAGAATAGCAGTGGCGAAGGCATGCCACCAGCCATGCCGAAATGCACCTGATAGCGACAGGTTGACTCAGCCGGGTCTTGCTGAAGGAAACAAACAGTTGTTGAGCCTTGGCAGTCTCTTTTGTTCTATCTAAATAGAAATACAGTGCTCTTTTAACATCCAAAGAATGAACGTTACACTCTCCTTCATTTTGGAAGTTTGCAAAGTAAGTGGGTAGGACCAAAGGTTGGTTTAGATGGAATTCTGAAACAACCTTTGAGAGAAACTTAGGATGGGTCCTAAGAACTACTTTGCCCTTATGAAATACAGTGTATGGGGGGACTGTGACCAAAGCATGTATTTCAGAGACTCTGCGGGCCGAGGTGATGGCCACCAGGAAGGCCGTTTTCCAAGAGAGGAAGTTCAGCTCACAGGTAGCTAGAGGCTCAAAGGGCTTTCGAGTGAGCATGTCTAGGATGAGATTAATGTCCCAGGCTCCAACTGGACATCTGATAGGAGGTCTGGTATGCAGAATACCTTTAAGAAACCTCTTAACTACAGGTAATTGAGACAGTGACAGAGAAAGTAGCGGCTCATGATAGGTTGAAATAGCACAAAGGTGAACTTTGACTGTAGAGTATTGTAGACCTGAATTTGAGATGTCTAAAAGGTACTCTAAGACTTTATTTGGTGGGCAGGAAAAGGGGTTCATAGAGGATTTTGCACACCAGAGAGAAAAAATGCTTCCATTTGGCTGTGTAGGTTTTTCTGGTGGCTGGCTTGCGTGCAGCCAAAGGAATATCTGAAACTCTTTGAGAGACATCGAACCTATTCACCTCTATCTCCTAAGCAGCCAAGCGTGAAGGTGAAGTGACCTCAGATTGGGATGGACCACGGGACCCTGGGTCAGAAGGTTAGTCTGAAGGGGAAGTGCCTTCGGAGGGGTTTCTGACATACTGTTGAGTAACGGAAACCATATCTGTAGAGGCCAGAAGGGAGCAATGAGGATCATTTTGTCCCCCTGAGACTCGAATTTGAGAAATAACCTCTGAATTAGTGGAAGAGGAGGAAAGGCGTATAGAAAGCATTTTGTCCACTGCAGCCTGAATGTATCATGACAGAAAATGCCAGGCCCTAGATTTCTGGAGCAGAAGAGAGGCAATTTTGTGTTGAGTGGGGCTGCAAAAGAGTCCAGGTCTGGAGTTCCCCACTCTGTGAATAGTGACTGACCTATGGTTGAGTCGAGAGACCATTCGTGAGGTTCTGTCTCCATCCTGCTGAGACGGTCTGCCAGTTCGTTCTGTACTCCTGGAAAGTAAACCGCATAAATTAGAGCCTTGTGCTCTAGGCACCATTCCCACACTCTCATTGCTTCCCTGCATAAAGAGTAAGAGTGTGCACCACCCTGCTTATTGATGTAATACATCTCTGCTTTGTTGTCCGTTTGAAGGAGAATGTTCTTGTGACAGAGAATGTCCTTCAAAGCCTGGACTGCATAGAGGACGGCTCTCATTTCCAGGACGTTTATGTGAAGTTGGGACTCGACCTGAGTCCACGTGCCTTGAGTGTTGAGATTCTGACAGTGAGCTCCCCACCCCATCAGGGACGCATCCGTGGTAATGGATATCTGAAGATCTAGAGGAGCAAAGGGATACCCTTCCAGAAGGTTGTTCTCTTGTGACCACCAGGTGAGAGACTTCCTTAGAGGTTCTGTCATCTTGATGAGAAATGACTGAGGATGAGTAGTTGGAGACCACTGAGTGATGAGCATCCACTGGGAGGTTCTCAGATGGAGACGTGCTAGGGGTACAGTGAACACTGAGGATGCCATGAAACCCAGCATCCGTTGCATTGAGATAGCTCAAACTGAGTTATTCTCTCTGATGTACCAGGCCATCTGTAAGATATTGCTCCTTCTGTCCTCTGGAAGAAAGGCTTTCACACAGGAAGCGTCCAGAAGAGTTCCTATAAACAGGAGCTTCTGGGAGGGCTGCAACTGCAATTTTTTGAGATTTAGCAGGACTCCCATGGACGTGAGGAAGTCTGAAGTTGTGGCCATGGTGTCCAGAGTTTCTTGTTTGGAGGGACTTGCTAGGAGCCAGTCATCCAGATATGGGAACACTTGTATTCCGATTTTACTGAGTTGCACTGCGAGAATTGCACAACACTTTGTGAAAACTTGTGGCATTGAGGATAGCTCAAAGGGCAGGACTCTGAACTGATAATGCTGACGCAGCGCCACAAACCTTAGGTATTTGTGGTGCTTGGGGTGTATAGGAATATGTTGGTAGGTATTCTGCATGTCCTGGGAAGCTAACCAATCGTGTTGATGAAGCAAGGGTAACAGGGTCCCTAGCGAAATCATCTTGAACTTTTCTTTGGGAAGAAATTTGTTTGACTTTCTGAGGTCCAGAAAGAGGCGCATGCCACCGGTTTTCTTCGGGACCAGGAAGTAATGGGAGTAGAAACCTGTGTTTCGTTGATCCAGCGGAAATATTTCCACTGGCCTGTTGTTCAGAAGGCCTTGCACCTCGGAGGCAAGAAGGTCTGACTGAATTGCCGACAGCCTGGGCTGTCGTTTGGAGGGATGATTCAGCGGGGTTTCTTGAAGACTGAGCGAGTATCCCTCATGGATTATCCAGAGGACCCAATTGTCTGATGTTATAGACTTCCACTGGTTGTAGAACTTAGTCAGATGTCCGCCCACCGTTGAGGAAGACTCCCCCTCGGGCAGTTGAGGTAGGACCTGGACCGAGAACTCAGAAGGTGGCGCTGAGCTCTTTGGGGGCTTGTGCCTTCTGCTGCATTTTCTTTTGTGGCTGTGGGATGTGGATTTTGTTAAAGCACCCCCTGCCTTTGCCTCGAAAGGACTGACGGTTATGAAATTGACATTTATTGGCACCCCCCCGAGAGGGGGCGGGTGCGGGTCGAGCTATCTTAATGGCTGACCTAGTCTTCTGTGTGGCTTCTAGAGCTTGTTCCACCTGGGGTCTGAACAGATACATACTGTCGAAGGGTAAGGCCATGACCTGCTGCTGGGTATCATTCGTGAAGCCCGAAGTACATAGCCAGGAGTGGCAACGGGTACAAATGCTCGCTGCCACTGCTCGAGAAGCTGTATCGAAAGCGTCCATTGCAGCTTTAACCTGTTGGTTATTGGACTCAATGCCCCTGGTTATGGTGTGAAGTAGCTCTGAATTAATTTCCGACTCAGGCAGAGCTTCTACCATTTGCTTGAGTGAATGCCGAAGGATATATTCATATTGAGAAAAATAGCCCTGGTAACTGGCAATACGCATACCCAGTGTGGAGGCAGCAAAGATTCTCTTACCTAAGGTGTCTATCTTACAAGATTCTTTATTGATAGGCTGAGCAGAGGAAGACTGAGGGAAGATGGCCTTGTCATTCTCTGCTATGACTACAATGGGATCAGCAAAAGCTTGTGAGACCAATATGGGTCGATCCTTGGGAGCAGCAAACTTCCTGTCTATGGATTTCGCCACAGAAGGGATGAGAGCAGAACTGTTCCCTACCATCTGAGAAAGGGTCTCAAAAGGTGGTTGTACTGGAGGAGTTAAATCTATAGGGATCTCCCGGACATGTAGGTATTGGAGTCTTAAAAGCTTCCCAGGGTCGATTTCTGTAGTCTGTAGCGAAAGAGTGGAATTTAAATTTTTCAGCAGAGACTTAAAGGAAAAGTCTTCAACCACAGGCTCTGCAGCAGGATTAACTCCTGCTCCTTCAACATCATCACCCAGATAAAGATCTGAGTCAGGCTCAAAATCATCTCCTGACAGTCCGGGGGGGACTGTATGGACAGGAAAGGAGTGAAAATCAGACCGGAAATTAGAAGAGGAAAGAATCTGCATTGAAAAGCCCTGGAGGCTGGACGGCGCTGCACCAAGCATCAGTGCCGATGAAGAACACAGCGCCGAACCCAAGGAAGTCAGCGCCATCAGAAACAGTCCAGCACATGGTGCTGACAAAAGCCACAGCACCGACAGAGCCCTTGACAGTGCCAACAGAGCCTCCGGCACTGCCGACAGCGCCCCCGGTGCTGCAGACACCACTGACAGAGCTCTCAGTGCCACGGATGGCTCCGAGAGAGTCCCAGGGTTCTGAAAACTGCAATTTGAAGGAAATGGAGGAAAATAAGCAGGAGACAGAGGCATCGGTGTGGGCCCCTGTGCAGCAGCCATTTGAGGGGGGAAACACCTGAGCAAGGAGTCGATGGCACCGAAGGAGCTGCTACGCAACTAGGAAGGTCAAAGCAAAAATAAATAATAGACATATGGAGCCCCTATGCATACATGACACAATTATATCTACAGACAGAGATATGGCAGACACATTTAACAAGCAATTCTGCTCAGTATTTACCAATAAAGAGGTTCCTGAATGATTCAAACCTGCGAACAATGTTACCCCCTCTTACATCATCACCGAGGATGATACACTAAAAGCAATTTTATCCCTAAAACCTAATTCCAGTCAAGGTTCTGATAACATCAGCCCCCAATTTCTAATAGAGACAGCTGCTGCTATTACTAAACCACTCTCAATTATATTCAACAAATCCTTATATGAGAATTATCCTCAGGACTGGACAAAAGCTACTGTAGTCCCAATCTTTAAGAAGGGTAACCATTCTAGACCAGAAAATTACCGTCCCGATAAGTCTGACTTCTGTTATAAGCAAGATCATGGAGAAAGTTATAGAATCTACTAGAGCACAAATCTATTGGGGCAACTTGACTGACACTACACAACATGGCTTTAGACAGGATACTCCTGTACTACTAACTTGGTTTCCTTTTATAATCATGTCAATGCGGCATTGGATAATGGCATCCCTACGGATGTGATACTTCTCGACTACAGTAGAGCATTCGACAAAGTCCCTCATGACATCCTACTTGACAAAATGAATGATATGGGATTCTCTTACTACATAATCAACTGGGTGTCAGGTTGGTTGAATGGAAGATATTAGCAAGTCAGAATTAATGGCTCACTTTCCCACCCACTGAGTGTGACCAGCGGGGTCCCACAGGGGTCTGTGTTGGGATCCACCCTGTTTAACATCTTTATTAGTGATCTGCAGGCTAGCCCTGAAAATTTTCTCTCAAAATTTGCTGATGACACACAAGCTGTGTGACTCTGTTCTTACATCGACAAACAGAGAAACCATGAGGAATAACTTAAAATCCATCGAAGAATGGGCAGTTTTAAACAAAATGACACTCAACTCAGACAAGTGTCATGTTGTACACTTTAGTAAGAACAACCTAGGCAGACTTATTTTCTGAACAGTGTGGCCCTTCATGTGTCACCATTAGAGCGTGATCTCGGGGTAATCATTAATAATAAACTATCCTCTAGTGATCATTGCAGGATGATAGCTAGGAAATCTAACGCCTTGCTCGCTCGAATCCAACGTTCGTTTGTGTCTAGGACACAGGATGCATAATCCCCCTGTACAGTTTATGTCAGGCCCCATCTGGACTATGGATCCCCCTGCTGGAGTCCCTACCTGGGGCAGGACGTTGACAGGGTTGAGAGGGTGCAGAGGAGAGCCACAAGAATGGTCCCTTATTTATCCGAACTTGACTACGAGGAAAGATTAAGAGTTACAGGGTTACACTCACTACGCACAAGACGTACTAGGGTGACCTTCTCCTATTGTACAAAATCAAAATTCTCAGGAGTTAATGCACCACTGTGGCTTACATTTCTCTTCCAGCTGGACTCCCACGGTATCATAACAACCAGATATTTGTATCTAAAGCTAAAACAACAAAAAGGTTAAACTACTTTACAGTAAGAACCCCCAAACTGTGGAATCTCCTTCCACAATCCTTAGTGAACAGTAGCTCTAATACAGTCTTCAAAAAGGGGCTGGATTGTTGGCTAGAGTCTAACAACTTCAAGGTATAATTATCCCACCAATGTGGTAGTGGACAATCTCGATGGGCAGTAGCCTTCTTTTGTCCTTTGAAACCAAGTAAACCACCCTACCAGGTCTCTCAAGTGGCCCAAAGGTCCTGGAGTGACTGAGTTAGGCAACTGGACCAACCTCCGAGCCCATTGTTCCATAAGAGCAGCTCACTGGTGAAACTGCTCATCGGAGGCCCATCCAATAGGCGGGGATCGGCACTGATGTCGAAGAGGTTGGGCACCGGAGCCAGAAACCGGTGACTCCGAGAGGGGAGGAGACCTGTGCCTAGCCCCAATGACTGACTGTCGAAGCGCAGACATATCAGAAGGCGACCTCGAGTGATGCCTTCTCTTTCTCGACTTGTGCGCTGAAAAAGAACTCGAGGCCGAATGGTGCCACAATTGTGACCATTTCCTTTTATGCTTTCAGGGGGACCATCCATCTCCCTGAGCATTGGACCGTCCATTGTCAGACCCACCCTCTGGGGAGGGTGGCGGACCGGACCCAGTCCAGCTGACTGAACAGCTTTCATATGAAGTCTCCCTACCATCACCTGACCCGCTCATGGTCGACTCCGTCTATGGAGGGCTGAAGACTTCTTTATTGATCAATAATTTTTATTAAAATCTACTCAGTACTTTTGAAGATAAATTACAAAACAATAAACTGAAAACTATGCTGCTAGTTTGAAGTTTGACTCCTGGCAGGCAAGCGACTTCGTCACTGAAGCGCACTCGACGGCAGGGAAAAAAGGAACCGCGGCGTTGGAGAGTCGACGCCGAGATAGTCATTGCCACACACACCGAGGCTCGCGGCGCTGCTCCTCTTGCCTCCATCTCTGGCGCTGGCCCTCCTGCGAAAATTTTTTTCCCGCTGGGTCCTAGTGAATCCGGCGTAGATCTCATCAGTGTGAATGAGTGGTGAGGACTTTATGTCCAGGAAGATCTGCATGCAGTACTCCAGATGGGGTCTCACCAACTGTCTGTACAGAGGGATAACAACTTCCTGTTTTCTACTGGTGATGCCTCTCCCTATACATCCCAGTATCCCCCCAGCCATCCTTACTGCCTTCTCACATTGCTTGCTTACCTTTAGGTCATCTGATACGACTACCCCCAAGGTCCCTTTTCATTTGTGTTGTTGTTAATACCCCTCCCCCCACTGTGTACTCTTCCCCTGGGTTTTTGTTTCTCAGGTGCATTACTTTGCACTTCTTTGCACTGAATCTAAGCTGCCATACTTTTGACCATTCCTCCAGCCTTGCCAAATCCCTTCTCAACCTTTCCACCTCTCTTGTGTATCAACCCTGTTGCAGATCTTTGTGTCGTCTGCAAAGAGGCATACTTTTCCTTCCAGTCCCTCTGCAATGTCACTTATAAAGACATTAAAGAGGACCAGACCCAGTACTGAACCCTACGGTACCCCATTAGTAACCCCCCTTTCTTCGAAGTGGACTCCATTTACTATTACTCTCTGTGTCCTGTTCAGCCAATTTTTTACCCAGGCTACCACCCTGGGATCCACTCCCAGGCTGGCTAATTTGTTTATTAATCTTTTGTGTGGGACTGTGTCAAATGCCTTGCTGAAGTCTAGGTAGGCCATATCCACAGCCCCTCCCTGGTCTATTACTTTGTCACCCAGTCACAGAAATCTATTAAATTTCTCTGACATGACCTTCCTGCTGTGAATCCATGCTGCCTTAGGTCATGTGCCCCATTGGCCTCTAGGTACTCAACAATTCTTTCTTTCAGAAGCGATTCCATCATTTTCCCTACCACTGAGGTCAAGCTAACAGGTCTGTAGTTTCTTGCCTCTGCTTTGCTCACACTTTTGTGAAGAGGAATCACATCCACCCTCCTCCAGTCTTTAAGTACCACACCATCCTCCCATGATTTGTTAAAAAGGGTAGTCAATGGTGTCACTAGTTCTCACCTTAGTTCTTTTAGAATTCTGGGGTGAATCCCATCAGGCCCCATTGCTTTGTCCACCTTCAGTTTTAGGAGTTCTTTCAGAACCCTTTCTTCTGTAAAAGGACTGGTATCAACCCCCTATCCAGAGTGCTTCTATTGATTGGATTAGGTACCTTTCCCTCCTCTTTTTTGTGAAGTATTTGTTCAGTATCCCTGCATTTTTAATTTCCCTCTCTTCCCACTTACCTTCCCCTTTATTAAGCCTCACTATCCCTCCTCTGGCCTTTCTTCGGTCCCTAATGTACCTATAAAAGGTTTATCCCCCTTCTTAATTGAGTTGGCTATCTTTTCCTCAGTTTGGGCCTTTTCTTAATATGAATAAGGATGAACTCCACTAAACACTGGAATTCTTCAGCAAAAAAAAATGCTCTTATTTGCCAGTAACAACCACACTGAATATGAGGGCGACAGATTTGTGGCTGTCGCCACTTCTTCAGGCCCATGCAGTGTTGTACATTCAATAATGAAATATTTGTCCTGTGTTATTCTCTTTTACTCATGTTCCAATCTCTCTGTTATATATAGGCTCCTTATTGTATTTTTCTTCTCCTCAACCTCTGTCCTTATCTCTTCCTGGAGTGACAAACACCAATATCATGCCAGGGTTTTGGCAGAGCAGAGTTCACGGTGTCTTCTGGATGCTGGTTTCGGCCTTTGCTATTCTGACTGCCTTCCCTGCTTCCTTCTGCTTTAACTGGTACAGTTCTCTGTCCTGCTCCTTCTGTGTTTCTTTATACTTCCTAAATGCTATCTTTTTCTCCCTAACCTTCCCTGCCACCTCTTTTGAGAACCACAGTGTTTTTTTCTTTCATTTTGATTTGTTTATTTGCTTCACACAAAGGCTTGTTGCCTCTGTGATGGCAGTTTTGATGTTTCCCCATTGTTCCTCCACTCCTCCTTCTTGTCTGTTTGCTAGTGCTTTTCTGAGGCATGATCCCATTTTGACAAAGTCAGCCCTCCTAAAGTCCTGTACCCTCACTTTTGTATGGCTTGACTCTGCAGCTGTGTTTATCATGAACCACACTGTTTGGTGGTCACTTGTTCCCAGATGGCACTCACTTCTAGATCTGAGATCCACTCTCAGTGAAGTCCCCCACCAGGAGTTGTTTCCTTCCCCTGTGGGGTCACATGCCACCCTCCTGTGGGTCTCCTTTGTGGAGGTTCCCAGCATCCTCCTTGGTCTCCACTGTGGGTGCCTCCATGGAGGAACCACACTCTGCCAGAACAGCGTATGAATTGTGGAGAGGTACAACTGGAGAGATGTGCCTCCATTCCACCACCCTCGCCCTCCCTGAGCCTAATGTGGTCCAGCCGCTCCTCTTTCTTGGCAATCTCTGAGGCAGCAGTGGTGGCCCTGGTGGTCCCTGGGTGGAAGAGGAGGTCCCCTGAATCCTGGCCAACTCAGCCTGGAGATGAGCAAACTCCTCCCTCAGCCCAGAGAGGTGCATGCAGAAGGAACAACACCACATCCTCCAGAATGTCTCCTGGAAGACTGCCACTCCACAGCCACTGCACCACTCCCATCACGTCTTATTTGTGGCCCCTCAGCTGTTGTTTTGTATGCTTACTCTTTCCTCTCTCTGTTTATTTATTAATTTTATTTATTTTTTTCTACCTACTTTCCTACTGCCTCTGTACCCTTAAAGCTCCTGCTTTTCCTGTTCTGGGACAGGAAGTTCCTGTATTCCTCAGTAGTCTCCTTCTTACTTGCTCAGAGTCAGACCTCCAGCAGCTGGGGGGATGGAGAGCTACTCTTTTCCTTCTAGGATGGTGAGTCTTTTGTGCCTCTGTGATCACTCCCTTTCTTCTCCCAAACAGGAAGTTCCTGTTGTCAGTCAAATCCTGTGCCTATAAAAGTAGAACTAACTAAATGTGGGGGAGTGGTGGGAGGAGAGCTATATAGTCCTAGTCAAATAGTAAAGTTCTAATAGCACCTCCTTCCTTCCTCTTTGCTGTTGCCAAAAAAGCTATCTAGGGCAGTTTGAAATCTAAACACCTGGCTTCCTACTGCCTAATCCACTTCCCCCCTAATTCACAGTTCCCTTCTTCACCTAGCTAATTGCACAGATAACGGTTCCTTTCACCCAGCTCAGACAAACACACTAACTCTTGTTTTTGTTTGTTTGTTCTTACCCTAAATTGAAGGTCCCAATAGTTGAGTTCTAGTTCTTAAGTCCCAGTAGAGTAGTAAAGTTCTAACAGCACCTCCTTCCTCTTGTTGTTCTCTGCCAAAAGCTATCTAGGGCAGTTTTAAATCCAAACACCTGGCTTCCTGCTGCATAAGCCACTCCCCCTAATTCACAGTTCCCTTCTGCATCTATTTAACTGCACAGATAACAGTTCCCGTCACCCAACTCAGACAAACATACTATCTCTTGTTTTTGTGGTTTGTTTGTTTTTACCCTAAATTGAAGGTCCCAGTAGTAGAGTTCTAGTTCTTCAGTCCTAGTAGAGGAGTAAATGTTCTAACAGCACCTCCTTCCTCTTGTCCAGGTTACCTTGCCCTGAGGCATGGTCAGTAGACTGTGTCTCAGAGGGAGACGAATGGGTGCTTTGTGGAGAGGGCCAGAAGTAGGGAAGACCAGGATTGTCTGGCCCAGTCTGGTGCTATTAATATACAGGTTACTCACCTGTAACAGGAGTTCTAGGAATGGTATATGTTGTTCATCCACACTTTCTGGCAGGTATCCTTGCCACTTTAAATCTTGCCGGAAGGTCTTCAAGCTGGCTCCTCCCACCCACCCGGGTGGTAAAACTCTCGGCTCCACCCCATGACACCAGATCTGGCCCGCTGGACGCTCAGGTTGTGTGTCGAAGCTGGGGAGGTCAGGTGGGTCATGTGGATGAACAACATATACCATTCCTAGAACTCCTGTTGGGTGGGTAACCTGTATTTTCTAGGACATGGATATGTTGTTCATCCACACTTTCTGGCAGACTCCTAGCAGTTCTTCAGGAGGAGGGAGGCAGGCGCACACCCTACTTAGGAAATAGAGACTGGAGAACCGAGGCCCCAAAACCAGCATCCCGGCGTGACTCAAGGTCGAAGTGGTAGTGGGTTATAAAGGTATGTGCCGACTTCCAGGTAGCAGCCCTGCAGATATCCTGGATAGGGACGTCCCTGGAAGCAGCTACCGATGCAGCGGTATGGCGGGTAGAATGAGCTCGTATCCCTCTGGGAGGCTCCATGCCCGCCAACCTATAGCAGAGATCTATGCAGGAGGTGACCCACCTGCTTATCGTCTGCTTGGCTGCAGGTCTGCCAGGTGCGGCTTCAGCGTAGGTGACAAACAGCTGGCGAACCTCTCCCCGAACTTCAGCCGTGTGCTCCTTATAGTAAGCGAGCGTCCTTCTAGGGTCCAGAGTATGGAGCCTATATTTGGCCTCCTAGGTGTGATTGGGGTAGAACACCAGCAGAGTCAACACCTGGTTAAGGTGAAACTCCGACACCACCTTCGGAAGGAATTTCGGGTAGGGGCGCAGGACAACCTTGTCCCTGTGGAAGACCAGGTAAGGAGACTCGATGGAAAGCACCTGGAGCTCTCCCATCCTTCTGGCTGATGTGATAGCCACCAAGAAGGCAGTCTTCCATGACAGGTGAGAGATGTCACACCTGTACATTGGTTCGAATGGCTTGCCCATGAGCTTTGCCAATACCAGCAGTAGATCCCACAGAGGTGAAGGTTCTCGCACCGGAGGGGAAATGTGATCAAGGCCTTTGAAAAAGTGCCAGACCACCTTCTCCTGCACCACCGACTGCTTCCCGGCCCACGCCCGGTAAGCAGAGATGGCTGCCAGGTGCACCTTTAGGGTCGTCTACCTAAGCCCTTGCTGAGAAAGGGACCATAGGTAGTCCAAGATGCTTGCCAAGGAACAGGAGGAAGGGTCCAGACCCTTGCCCTGACACCAAATGGAGAATCTCTTCCATTTGAAGGCATAGCATTTTCTGGTCGACTCCTTACAGGACGCCTCAACTACATTGAGGACCTCGTCGGAAAGACCCAAGGCCTGGAACTCTAGCCGCTCAGGAACCAGGCCGTCAGGTGCAGGGATTGAAGGTCCGGATGGAACACCTTCCCTGATTGACTGATAACAGGTACGGGCGAGCTGGAAGCTGCCTCGGGAGCCTGGAGCTGAGGCTGAGGAGATCTGGATACCAGCATTGGCGGGGCCAGTCTGGAGCTACCAGAATCACCTGCACCTTGTCCCTCCTCGCCTTGAGAAGCACCTTGTGGATCAAGGGAAATGGGGGAAAGGCATAGAAGAGGCCTGGGGTCCACGGCCTCGAGAAGGCATCCCCCTGCAGTGAACCCTGCTGAGGGGGGCGGGCATGAAACAGCCTCAGCTTCGCATTCTCCTTGGAGGCAAACAGGTCCACCTGAGGTGTGCCCCAGTGGGAGAACAGATCTTGTACTACCTCCAGCAGGAGAGACCACTCGTGGGACACAGCCCCTATCCGGCTTAGGGCATCGGCCAGGGTGTTGGAGGCTCCTGCCACATGGATGGCTAGAAGATCCACCTCCAGGCTGCGCACGAGTGACCAAACGCGGAGAGCTTCCTTGCACAGAGGCATGGAGCGCGTCCCGCCCTGGCGGTTTAGGTAGTACATGGTCGTGGTATTGTCCATCTGGACCTGAACCACTCGACCCCGTAGAAATGGAGCAAAGGCGGTGAGGGCTAGATGAACCACCCAAAGCTCCAGCAGGTTGATATGGCATTGGGACTCTCAAGGGGACCAGAGGCCGTGCGCTCTGTGCTCCCCCAGATGGGCACCCCAACCCATCAGAGAGGCATCGGTTGATAAAGAGACCGTCGGCTCGGGGCGGACAAACGGGATGCCCTCCTGCAAATGGGCTGGAATGGTCCACCACTGGAGAGCGTTCCACATCCCCTGGGTCACCGTCACTAGCTGGTCCAATGGATCACAGCATTGTGACCACTGGCTGGCCAGTCCCCACTGAAGGGGACACATGTGCCAGCAGGCCCAACGGACCATGCTGGTGCAGGCCGCCATGAGATCCAGGAGGCACAGGAAGTCCTGGGCAGGGTGCGATTGCCCAACCAGAAATGATTGGGCAAAGGAGGAAAGAACCTCGGCCCTGTCCGCTGGGAGCCGTGCTCTGGCTCGAAGAGAGTCGAGCTCTGCCCCGATGAAGAGAATCACCTGCTTTGGTCCGAGTTCTGACTTGGCCTCGTTGATGAGAAGGCCGATCTGAGAGCAAACCTGGAGGGCCAGATCTCTGGACTGCTCCACCTCCTGTCTGGAGGGGGCTGCTATCAGTCAATCGTCCAGGTAAGGGTACACCCGGACCCCTCGGCACCGCAGGAATGCTGTCATCACTGCCATGCATTTGGTGAAGACCCTGGGAGCAAGAGAAAGGCTGAAGGGTATGGTTCGGAACTCGTAAAGGGATCCCTCCGCTCAAAGAGAGAAAATCTCTGGTGAGACGGGACGGATAGGGAATGAAACGGCGTCCTGTAGGTCCAGAACAGAACCACATGCCTCGTTCCAGGGATGGTATTATCTGAGCCAGAGTGACCATCCTGAAGGTCCGAGACCTTAGGAACTTGTTCAGGTCATGCAGGTCGAGAATGGGGCGCCAGCCCCCGTCCGTTTTGGGACCAGGAAGTACCTAGACACAAACCCCGGGTATGAGGGAGGGTCCGCCACCTCTCTGATCACCTCTTTCTCGAGGAGCAGAGCGATGTCGGCTCGGTGAGCCGACAGCGAGGCTGCGGACCCAGAGGCCCCCCGGGGGCGACGGCTCAGAAGGGCGAGGCCTGCTCAAACTCCAGAGGCAGGCCCTTTCCTACCACTTCCAGCACCCACCGGTCTGTGGTGATAGCGGACCAGGTGGAAAGGAAGTGGTGGAGCTGTCCCCCCATGGGGGGAACCCGGGGTGGAGCAACGAGGTTGGGGGTGACACTTCTCAACCCGTCACTGGGCAGGCTTGGAGGAGGGACCGGCTGAGGGACCTCCTGGGCCTTTGCCTCCCTGCTTCCTGGAAGAGGAAGCTGCAGGCTTGTCTTTGGGATGCCAAGTGCAAGCCTGCTAGCCCTGATGCTGCTGGGCCGGGTGTGCCATGGGTGCAGATGGACGAAAGGGCTAGGGTTGTGGTCTGCAGCCCTTGTCCCTCTGGGCGGAGGAGACCAAGTCCAGAGTGGCATTGGACTTTTCAATCCTCTGGAGGTGACCTCCACTCCAGGGCCGAAGAGGTCGGTCCCCAGGAAGGGGACATCCGCCAACTTGTGCTGGGTATCCGCTGTGAAGGTGGAAATCCTCAGCCATGCCCGACAGCGCATAGCCACTGCAGCCGCGACTGACCTGGCACATGAGTCGCCGATGTCCAAAGCAGTCTGAAGTTGCTGCTTGGCCACGGCCCTGCCCTGGTCCCGCACTTACTTGACCGTGGTCTGCAGGTCAGCCAGGAGATGAGGGACTACCTCGTCCAGGGAGCCCAACAGGGCATGAGAAATGAGTGCCATCAGCACAGCCAAGCTGGCCTGATGAAGGCCAAGGGAGGACGCAGCGTAGACTTTGCGCCCGGCATAGTCCAACTTCTTGTACTCCTTGTCAGGAGGCTTGTCCATGTCCCTGGTGCTTCCGGCATGCCGGAAGACGCTGTCGGTAACCAACCCTTCAGCTGAGGGGTGTTCCAAAAACCCGGACAGGGAACCGGTGGGGACCACATACTTCCTCGCCATCCTGGCTGAAGGTGCAGGGCAGGAAGCAGGACGCTGCCAGAGCTCCAAGGCCGGGCCGACAATGGCCTCGGCCACTGGAAAGGCCTCCATGGGAGAATCCCCTCGGTCCAATATCTCCATTAGGGGATACTTGGCCCGCTTGGATACGGGCTCAAGCTGCATCCCGGTGGACTCCGAGATGAACCTAAGCAAACCCATAAAGGACGATGGGCTATCCTCCAGCGACTGACCTCCGGAGGACTCCAGGTCGACCTGCCTGGAAAACAGGGAGGAATCATCATCGGACTCGTCTGCAGAGAGCTGCCTTGAGCCTGAGCCACCCTCCACCTGCCGAGGGCGGTCGGGAGTGAGGGTGACAGGCAGCCTATGGGGCAGGCCCTGGCCCGACTGAGAATTCTTGGTTGGGGCCCCAAATTTCGGCTGTGGAGGCAGAAGTTCCACTAGAATCGGTGGGGCAGCCGGTTTCGGTCGAGCAACAGGCCCGGGGGCAGGCGCCTCGGCTAGGGCGAGGGGTTGCTTCGGCCGCTCCGGTGACAGCCACTTGATGGCCGGGAAAGGCGACGACATCGGCTTGCTCCCAGACAGAAGGAGCTGTTGCCACATGAGGTCCTCGTAGCGCTGACGCAACTTGCATCGAAGCCTCTCCTCATCCGAGGAGGAAGACGAGGACGAGCCGCGACGCCGCTTACTACGGTACCGAGACCGCCTATGTTGACGGGATCAGCTGGACCGAGAAGATGTCCGTGACCGAGACCGAGAACCTCGGCATTTCCGAGGAGGGTTCTGGGGCAGGGCAGGGGAAACCCGCTCTCCCCTCAGCTCGGAAGTTTCAACCTTGGACTCGGGAACCGGAGGCACAGACAAACCCACGGTAACCTCGATCTCCGCCGGGGGAACCAGGGAGTGAGGGTTCTCGGCTTCACCGGTCGACAACCCGTCCGACGGGTCGAGGAAAATCTCGACTGCGTCGACAGGTGTCTCGGTCAACTGACCTGACGGGGACGCCGTGAGGCCAGTGGCTGAAGCCGAAGGATCGACCGAAGTCGAGGGTCGACTACTCGGGGAAAGGGACCTCTCCTGCTCCCAAGAGCGTCGATGGAGGGACTTACCTTTAGAGTCCTTCTTCTCGGACCGAGAGGAAGGTCCTGATGGTCCCTCTCCCTTGTTGGAAAGGGACTGACAGAGCTCCTTAAAAGAAGCTGAATAGGAGGATCCCAAGGAGAGTGGGATAAAGGCCACAGCTGAGGAAGACGAAGATGCGGCCTGTGCCGCCTCCTCCTCGAGGGCGATCATCTGCTCGAGCTGTTCCGCTGAGCCAGCCGCCGCGGACACCGCCAAATGGTCCTCCTTTGACTTTACCAGCGGGTAACGTTTCTCGGGGCGCTCAAGTTGTAAACGGGTGGCGCGGTCCTCCAGGACGTAGACCGAGAAGGAAGAGCACAGGTTGCAGGCCTGCGGGTCGTGCTCAAGGCCTAAGCAGTAGACACACGTGGAGTGCGGATCCGTCCGAGACATCTTCTGTCCGCATGGGCACCTCCGAAAACCAGGAGTCGATTTGTCCATCGCAGCCGCGAGGGAAATAAATGACCGAAGTCTTGAAAACCTTAAACTATTTCGGGTAAACCGAAGAATTAGGAACCAGTCTTATACACAGAGTGTTAAGGAGGGAACCTGAGCTTCCAGGCGGTAAGGAAGATCTGGCGTCATGGGGCGGAGCCAAGAGTTTTACCACCCGGGTGGGTGGGAGGAGCCAGCTTGAAGACATTCCGGCAAGATTTAAAGCGGCAAGGATACCTGCCAGAAAATGTGGATGAACAACATATCCATGTCCCCAGAAATCATGGTTGCAGGCTGGCTCCTCAATTTCAGGGGTACTTGTAGAAGTACAGAAAATGGGGCAAAAGCAAATTGGAACCTCCTGACCAGTCCAGGACCAGAGCATCCATGGGGCTGTGCTCTCTGCTGGAGGCCTGCAATAAAAGAGAGGGAGCTGGACATTTTCCTCAGAGGTGAACAGATCCAGTTCTGGTGCGCCCCGTCTCCTGAAGACTGTGGCTAAAAAATGTCAACATATAACTGAGTGTATCTTAAAACATATAAAGAGTCGGGAGCCAGAGGTCATAGTTCCACTATACACTAGCTTAGTTAGGCCACATTTGGACTACTGTTCTCCCTTCTGTGCCCCAACAACAATAAATGGAACAAAACTAATAGAAGGAGTGCAAGAAAAAATGTTCACCTGTAATAATCTTGTTTCTTCCAAAGGGATCCACTAATATTATTACTCTTGCAGTGCTCCTTTAAATCAGCACTGCCCTGGAGCCAAATAGAATGCTGTGCTAATGATGGAATCTTTAGCTCATGCATTCAGTTTCAAACTGCCCATTGTAACTGCCTACATTCTAACCTCAGATTTTTTAGAAGCCTGCAAAGAGGCCATAAAAGAAAAAAAATTACTCACCTTAGTAATTGTGTTTCTTCTAATGGAGTATTGCTGTATTCTGACAATATACAGTTAGCCCCAGCACTTAAACTGCTCCGGAGAGGAAAGAGTTAACTCTATGCCAGAGCATAGAACGTTGAGCTCAAGCTCGGGTCAAACCTCTATCTGCTGCACTTTGAAGTGTAACCGTCAGATTCTTATGAGCTAATACCAACTAACTACACCTGCAAGGTAGAAATTGCAAACTTACTAGCCAAAAAGGCAACCAAATGTTTTGGGTCCCAAAAGACTCAAGTTGAGAACTCCAAAACAAAAACTAGGTAGTGAACAACATAACTATCAAAACAACATAAACATAACCCACTCCTCCTCTCTATACAGAGGGGAGTGCTAGATGCACCCCTGAGGTGCAGCACTGTACCTGCCAACCCACTTCCCAAAAAACAGGTTCTGAGAGGGGAGGGAGGAGAGAATACAACAAGACTCCATTAGAGGAAACACTGTTACTAAGGTAAGTAATTTTTTCTTCAAACAACATGAAGTCTTGCTGTATTCTGACAATATGCAGACTACCAAGCAGTACCTCCATGGAGGAGGGACCGAACCTATTTTGGGAATAGGCTCTGCAGTACTACTGTACCAAACCTAGCATCACTCCTAGCCTGGATATCCAGGGAGTAATGCTTGGTGAATGTATGGACTGTTTTCCAGGTGGCTGCTTTGCGTATTTCTAATAATGGTATATCTCTGGCAACAGCCAGAGAAGCAGCTGTACCTCTAGTCGAATGAGCCCTCAGGCCTGAAGAAAAAATTACTCACCTTAGTAATTATGTTTCTTCTACTGCAGTCCTGCTGTATTCTGACAAGTGCAGTAAGCCCCAGCCTTTAAACTGCCCCGAAGAACAAAGGGTTAACATTTCTATGCAGAGCATAGAATGCTGAGCTCGAGCTCGGTTGATGTCTCTGTCTGTTCCCCTTTTAAAGCTAACCGTCAGATTCTTACGAGCAACACTCTAATAGTATTCTATGTGAAAATTGTAAAAAAAATGTTAATAGCCAACTGGCAACAAAAAGTTTTGGACTACCAAAAGAAGACTCAAGTCAGGAAACCCAAAACTCAAAACCCAAACCAAAGAGGAATATAATAAAATAAACACCCACACAAAGAAGAGAGTGTAAAAAGAGCACCCCTGAGGTGCAACACTGCACCTGCCCACCCACTTCCAAAAAACAGGTTCTGAGCAGGGAAGGTAGGAGGTCAGAATACAGTAAGACTTCAATAGAAGAAATACAATTACTAAGGTGAGTAATTTTTTCTTCAGACAACTTGAAGTTTGCTGTGTTCTGACAAGTGCAGACTACTGAAGCAGTACCTCCATGGAGGAGGGACAGAACCTACTTTGGGAATAGGCTCTGAAGTACTGCTGTGCCAGACCGAGCATCACTCCTAGCCTGGATGTCCAAAGAGAAATGTTTGGTAAAAGTGTGGACTGTTTTCCAGGTGGCTGCTTGACAAATTTCTAAGAGAGGGATATCCCTGGCAGCAGCCAGGGATGCAGTTGCACCTCTTGTGGAATGAGCCCACATGCCTGAGGGTGGAATCTTTCCCAGTTTTTCATAGCAGAATTGTATACAAGACACAATCCACCTGGCAATAGGTCTCTTGGTGGCAGGTTTGCCCTTTCCCACTTCTCCATAAGTGAGGAATAACTGGATGGAGTCAAACCTGTGACCCTTGGTACGCTCTATGTAGTAACTAAGGGCTCTTCTAACATCTAAACTGTAGCTTCTCTCTCCTGAGGAAGAATGATCAGTGAAGAAAACAGGAAGAGACAGACTGATTTAAATGAAGTCTGAAACCACTTTGGGCAAGAACCTTCTATTGGTTCTAAGGACCACTTATCCCTGTGAAAGGAGATAAAGTCAGGTTCCACTGATAGGGCTTGCAATTCACTGATACACCTGGCAAAGGTAATGGCTACCAAGAACACAGTTTTCCAAGTCAAGTACTTAAGCTCTGCTGAGAGATAGGTTCTGAAGGAGGTTGCATAAGTTGAGCAATGCAAACATTCAAATCTCAGGCAGGGCAGGGTTCTCAAAAGGAGGATGGTGTGAAGCAATCCTTTAAAAATTTACAGAACACAGGATGAAATGATAGTGAAGAAGACTTCCCACACAGGAAACACGAAGCGGTTGACAAGTGTACCTTGAGAGTAGCTGGTCTGAGGCCTAAGCCAATTAAGATGGACCATATAATCCAGAATCTTAGGCAATCCTGCAGTATCTGGAGAAATATGCTTCTTAGAGCACCAAATGCTGAATCTCTTCCATTTGGAGTTATAAGCCTTTCTGGTGGAGGGCTTCCGAAAAGCTTTGAGAATATCCAGAACCCCCTGAGACAGATGCAAATCTGCAAACTCTAACTCTTCAAGAGCCATGCCTTGAGATTGAGAGACTGAAGACTGGGGTACCAAATCCTCCCCTGAGAGGATGTTAACAGGTTGTAATTCCTGGGAAGAGACGGGGGAAGATGGACTGCTAGGGACAACAACAGGGGGTACCAGGGCTGTCTGGCCCAATCTGGAGCAATCAGAATCACTTTGCAAGGTTGAGACCTTATCTTGACTAAAACTTTGAACAGGAGTGGGAAGGGAGGAAAGGCATACAGAAATTTCCCTTTCCAATTCAGAATCAGGGCATCCAAGGGGACTGAGCCCAAGACTGAGGGTCTGCAATAAAAAAGAGGAAGTTGGTGATTGTCTGGGGCTGCAAGCAGATCTATCTCTGGGGTGCCCCACCTTGAAAAAAATCACTTTCAGCACCTGAGGGTTCAGGGACCATTCGTGATGGCCCTGAGAAATCCTCTGCTTCAGTGCATCTAGCTAGCACATTGTCCTTCCCTGGAAGGTGGACTGCTACCAGAGAGGTTTACAGGGAATAAGCCAGGGACCACAATTTCATGGCTTCCGTGCACAAGGCCGTGGACCGAGTGCCTCCCTGCTTGTTGATGTACCACATGGTGGTGGTGGTGTTGTCCATTCTGACCTGAACCAGGAGGCAGCCCCCGGGTCCGCGAGGGCTTAGGATGCCCTCCCCAACCCCCAAAACCGCTCAGATCCAAAGGGAAAGCCATATCAGCAGGGAGGCCAAGCCCCGGGGTCGCGAGGAGGGCTTAGGGCGCCCTCCACCCCCCGGAAACCGCCCAGATCCAAAAAGGAAGCCGTGTCAGCAGGAGGCAGCCCTGGTCCGAGGCTTAGGACTTTCCACCACCCCTTCAAACCGCTCAGGTACGACGGATCGCGATATAATTGAGTTCTGCCTACCTGCTCAGTGCCTGAAAGGACTTAATTTTGGCGCCTTTTTCAGAAAGACTGCCTTTAAAATACAATTACTGTCCCCACACGAATGCAGATAGTTTTTAAGCTGTGTTATGCCTGTTTTAAGCTATGTTTTGCCTGTTTTGTGTACTTGTTAAGTAAAATCAAGTAATATTGGAGGAACATTTCTAAGCCTTGCTAGCTAACCCAGTACACTGTATCACAGCTCAATTTACCGAAAATTAGTCCTGCCTTTTACAAGTGAGTTAGTCTTGAAACAAATCTGAGCCCTGTACTACAGCTCTTGTGCAAATCTTGACTTGCGATTTACAAAAAAAACAAAAATAAAACAAAGTACTGCAGGTTTCTCCCCCCATCCCCCCACCCCCCCCAGAAGCCCCTGTACCTGTATTTAACCTCGTGACTGTTTATGCTTCCTTCCCCGATCCAAAAGGAAGTCATATCGGCAGGAGGCAGACCCCGAGTCCATGAGATCTTAGGATGCCCTCTCCACCCCGAAACCACTCAGGTCATGACGGATCATGCGATCACTGAAGCTCTGCCTACCTGCTCAGTGCTCTGAAGGGACTCGGACCGCTGTCTCACGCTCCGGCTCCCCACCGCCCACCACCCCTTGGTCGCTACTCAGTTTTATAGGTAGTGGCATATGACCTCTCGATGTAACCAATCAGCTCACTTCCCATTAGCTCTTATAACTTTCCCACTAGTGGCCACTCGCAGACAGATTCAATTACTACAGAAATAAAAAATAAAAAAATGCAGTTCTCACAGTAACCATTATTATACTTTCCCTAACCATATCTTACCTTCCACCCTCATCCCATCCTATTCTACCTGGCCTCCTTCCTCTCTTTAGTTACTAGCCACCCTCCACTCGACCTCGGCACCAGTGGAACACAGCGGACCATTGGCACAATTGGTCCCTGGGGGCCTCTATCCTCCCTCCCTCTTTCACGCTGAGCAACCTGCCCTATATATCCCACTCCTCAGACCCCAAGACAAACTTGCTAACTCCCAACCACCCCATCTCGACGGGGTCATCAGTAAAGACCATGCTGTTAAGGCACACCCTGGCTCTCCTTCTGCTTGTAGCTAGACATTGAACGAACTGGGACCACTGGCCCACAGCTGCCAACCCCGCATCAACTACGCACTCCTAAGGGTTTTAAAATTGTCCACCAAACATATGCAGCATCCTAAACAAAATAGCAGCCCTACAAACCACAGTCCTTGCCCTCCCATATTTTAATCATCACTGAATCTTGGCTGAAGCCCCATAACCGGGATGTAGAATTCTCTACCTGGTTACTCCTTAATTCACCAGACAGACAGAGGCAAAAAGAAGGTGGTATGCACTGCCATGTATATCTCCTCATATCTTCAGTTTTCCATAATCACACCGTGACGCACCTATACAAACCATAGACCTGCTAATTAAAACTCACTGCCACTCTGCTCCCATCATACACTTAGCAGGGTCATACTGTCCACCAGACACACCTCTGGGTAGCATTCTTTGACCACCTTGGTAACCTGAGGTCCCTTACGGAAGGTGGTGAACTATACATCCTTAGAGATTTCAATCAGAACTGGCTAGGCAGCTTAGCCTCTAAATCGCTGATGCCAAATAAATGCCCAAACTTGCACCAGCAATAAAGGAACCACTCTAGCTAAACCACAAATCCAATAAACACACACTACTGGATTGGGCACTTACTACCACCCTGATCGATAGCAAGCTGGCCTATTACCAGACTCCTTAGCGACCACCATATGACTTATATGGTGCATAAAATCTTCCGTCCAATGGCCCTCCACCCATGCGCTTTTACATCAAGTTTTATAAATCCCTTGACCTGACAGCTCTCCTAAACGACCTCACCAGCATTGACTGGTCCTTCATCCCCAGGGCCACCTCCATGGACAGGAAACTCTGAAATGTTCTCCTAATAACTTCCTAGCCATCTGGGACCTCCATGGTCCCGCTCAGGAGATCCAGTAAGAGGATTCCACTTACATGGGTAACAACTAACCTCATGGCACACCTAGAGCCAGAGACCGTGCCTGAAATCCTTCAAGGCCACAGGCAAGAAGCGCTGAGCAACACTACAGGTCGCTGGAGAAACGCCTGTACAGACTCGCTACGTCCAGGCCAAATCAAATTACTTCTAAAACATAAGCTCAACAATAACTTGTCCCACCGGCTCAATTCTGGAAGCAAATAAAATCCCTTCTTTCCCACGGCCTTGCTCTACTCCTACGACCTCGAAGGAAGAATCATCCTTGGATCCTTGCTGGGTTGCAACTGAGCTTAATTCATATTTCTCCACCAATGCTTCTCTACTCTCCTCCCATCCCCATCCCCGTCCTTTGTGCCCCTAAAATATCCTCCTTGGCTCTTCTGCTCCGCCCAGTTTCACCTGGCCAGGTGCTAAAAATACTGCAGTCACTCAACCCATCTAAAGGTAAATGTCCCCGGGCCTGATTTCAGAGATGCTCCTACTCTCACCACCGGCCATAGCCCACCCTCTAACCCTGCTCTATAACCTGTCTTTCAAACTGGGCTGTCCCCAGTATATGGAAACAAGCCACAGTCATTCCCCTACCCAAAGGAGAGGACTTCTCCTCCCCATCCAACTACCAGCCCATATCTCTGCTCCCCATCCTAGCCAAAATTCAAGAGCATCTAGTTCTGTCCCAGCTCCACCACTATATAGATACCATATCATTTTTCACCCCCTACCAAGCTGGCTTCAGAAAAAATCACTCCACCATCACCTCCTCCTTCACCTCACTAACTCCATCCTTACGGGGATGGACAAAGGGGAATTAACATGCATGTCATATTTACTCGACCTGGAAATATCGACATGGTATCTCATCCCTGTTATTGGCCAAACTTGCCCAAGCTGGACTGTCTAGTGAATGCAAATAATTGGTTCCATTCTGTACCTGTCAGGCAGGTCCCAATCAGTCTGTATTAGTTCTGTGAGATCCACCTCACTTCCTGTCACCTGTGGAGTCCCCCAAGGGTCTGTACTTGGCCCGCTGCTGTTCTCTATCTTTCTTAAGGATCTGCCTGCTGCCTGCCCACAAATGGCTATCCATATGTATGCAGATGATACGGTGCTGTTTGCCTCTGGCCCATCCACAAGCGCTGTGACAGCCTATCTACAGAAGGACTTCGACTCCAGCGTTGGTTCCTCTCTAACCAACTATTCTTAAACACAATAAAAACTGTCTCCCTCACCTTCAGCTCTCGGGCCAAACTAACCCGGCTTAGCACACCACCCACATTCTACACTCTGGACAGATCCCCACTTGAGGCCTGCACCTCATATCGTTATCTCGGTGTCTGGCTTGATCAGTACCTTGACTTCTCAGCGCATATAGACACTCTACACAAAAAATTACATCCCATGCTGGGAGCCCTCTACCGGAACAAGAATTACATTCCTCTACCAACCAGACTAGCTATAGTCCAAAAAATGATCCTCCCGATTATGGATTACGGGGATGTTGTCTACTGTGCCGCCCCCCAAATGTCCTTAGGTAGGCTTGATCCCCTCTACAACTCCTTCTGCTGGTTCTCCTTGGACCATCCTCCCAATATCCATCACTGCAACCTCTACCAGTCTGTGGACCTCCCCTCACTTCATAACCGACGACTGCTCCACTGTGCTAGAACCGCTGCCAAGTTCTGGTCGCAGACGCTCCCCCCTACCTGTCTTCCTCCCTAACTGCCCTCTCCCCACCTGCCTACGCTCTCAGAAACATAGACTCTAGGCTCCTGCACATTCCACACAGATCCACCCAGTCTCGCCAGGCTGCTTTCAGCTTCAGGTTCCCCAAATTATGGAACTCCCTGGCAGCTGATATCAGACACCCCACAAGTACTCCTCAACGGAATGCCCTTCTGAAAATGCACTTCTCTACCACCTGCTCCTGTTTCCCCCCATTGAACCCCATCTCCTACATACCAGCTGTTATCACCAGTCTGGTTTTCTATTTTTCAGTCTGCACCTAATGTTTTAAAATGCAAACGAATATGTACCTGCTCTAATTGTATTATGACTGCCTCATCCATTGTTGTACCAAACACTTGTATGCACGTTTTTTGTTTCTTCTGTACTACTATACCATTGTAACTCCCTACCCCAGGGCACATCTGGAATCGAGCAGTACGCTGCTCAGCATGCCTTCCTGGTAAATCTCTTAAATAAATAAATAAATAAACCACCTTGTTCTGCACTGATTGAAAGAAAGCTTCCAGGGCCAGAAAAAACTGCCCTGAGTTCTAGGAGGTTGATATGGAGAAAGGATTCTTGGGGGGGCCACAGTCCCTGGGCAGTGAGGGCCCCCAGATGGGCTCCCCAGCCCAGAAGAGAAGCATCCGTGGTAAGAACCACTGAACAAGGCTGAGTGGCAAAAGGAACCCCTTGTCTTAAATTGTCCTGATCCTGCCACAATTGGAGGGCTTGGATCAAGGTCAGAGTCCTTGGGATCAGTTTGGTAAGGGAATCCTTCCTCTGAGACCAAAAAGATCTCAGATGGAACTGAATATCCCTCATCTGAAATCTTGCCTCTTGGACCACTGCTGTTGAGGCTGCCATGTGGCCCAAGAGCTGGAGGAAATGCCTTGCTGGTCGAGATACCCGAAGGCTGAAGGAAGAGGCTAGTTCTATAAGAACCCTTGCCCTTTCCAGGGGAAGAAAGGCTCTTGCTCTGACTGTGTCCAGTTCTGCCCCTATAAAGATAAGAAGCTGGACTGGTTCGAGAACTGACTTGGGAAGGCTGAGAAGAAATCCTAGAGAAGTGAGCACTTGCTGGGTCACTTGCAGGTGAGACTTGACTTGGTCTGGAGACTGGCCCACTATTAGCCAATCGTCTGGATATGGAAAAATGGAAATCTTTTGCCTTCTTAGAAAGGCAACTACTACTGCCAGGCACTTTGTGAAAACCCTTGGGGCTGAGGTTAGGCCAAAGGGCATTGCTCTGAACTGATAGTGGCCTGAGGGCAACTCGAACCTGAGGTACTTTCTGTGGGAGCACCTGATGGGAACGTGAAAGTAGGCATCTTTGAGGTCCAGGGAGGCTAGCCAGTCCCCAGGCCTTAGAGAGGGAAGGATTATTCCCAGAGTTACCATCTTGAACTTTGGTTTTAAAAGATGTTTCTTTAGATATCTTAGGTCTAGGATGGGTTGCCACTCCCCTGTCTTTTTTGGGGTCAGGAAGTACCTGGAGTGCAGCCCTTTGCCCTAGTGTAGGGTAGGTACTCTCTCTATTGCTCTTAAGGCCAGAAGAGATGAAACCTCTGCCTCTAGAACAAGGGTTTCCGAGAGATTTGCAGGTGGAAGAGATCTGGCTCTCATCTTTGGAAATTTTCTGAAGCTGAGAACCAGTCCCTGGCTTACTACTTCCAGGACCCACTTGTCTGATGTAACAGACTTCCAGTCCTGGACAAAGTAAGCCAGCCTGCCCCCTACTGGAACAGGAGAGTCGACCTGGGCAGGCCCATCAGGGTGTCTGCTTGGCACGGGCCTTAGGCTGAGGAGTGGATGCAGCCCTGCTCATCCCTCTTCTGCCTCTCCCTCTCAAGAATCCCATCTGTGAAAAGGAAGAAGCAGCTTGTGCTTGGTAAACGGGCCTCTGAAAAGGCCTGCCCTTGCCCCTAGACTGCTGTCTTTGAAGAGTTGCCTGCCTCTCTTTGGCCTGAGCACTCCTGTAGCTGGTCCTGTACTCATCCATTTTCTTCATGTAATTCTCTATCTGCTCCCCAAACAGAGAATTACCCACTACAGGAAAATCCATGGCCGTAGCCTGGGTATCCTGCGAGAGGCTAGTACATCTGAGCCAAGCCATCCTCCGAAGAGCCACAAATGTAGCCATGACTCTTGATGACACATCATTAGAGTCCACAGCAGCATGAAACTGAACTTTAGGTGCCTCAGTCCCATCTGCAGCCACCGCCTCCAGCTCCTTGGCTAGCTGGGGGGAGGCCTGTTTAGCCAGTGCCAGTACAGTGTCCCACCTGGACTTCTGGTACCTAGCTGTATAGGCCATATAATTTGCCTGTCTGAGTCCCAAGGGAAAATGCCATGTACAGCTTTTTTGCCATGGCATCAACCTTCCTAGAGTCTTTGTCTGAGGGGTGTGAAGCCAAGGGAATGCTTGCCTTATCACAGGCAGCAGCCTGCACAACCCCAACATGGCTGCATTGGTGATATAAGAAAAAATTACTCACCTTAGTAATGTTGTTTCTTCTAATGGAGTCTTGCTATATTATGACAATTGCAGTATGACCGCAGGTTAGAACTGCTCCGGAGGTGAAATAGTTAACTTTCCATGCAGGCATGGAATCTTGAGCACGAGCTCGGTTAAGAAGGCTCTGTCTGCTTTCTTTCAAACCCAAACCGTCATATCTTTACGAGCAAACTCACTAAGGCTCTGTGTGGAAGCTGTAAACCTACACTAGCCAACTGGCTACTAAACATAAGAACCCATTTTTTGGTCCCAAAACAAAGACTCAAGTCAGGAGACCCAAAATGAAAACACAACACCAGTCACCTTCAAAAAGGAGGGTGAAAACAACAAGGTGGGCATCTACTAAGTGCTACTGGACTGCCTACCCACAGCCCAAAACAAGGTTCTGAGAGGAGTAGGAGGAGGAGGTCATAATATGGCAAGACTCCATTAGAAGAAACAACATTACTAAAGGTGAGCAATTTTCTTCAAACAACATGAAGTCTTGCTATGTTATGACAATTGCGAACTTTCTGAGCAGTACCTCCATGGAGGAGGGACAGAACCTACTTAGGGAATAGGCTCTGAAGGACAGTTAGTGCAAACCAAGCATCACCTGAGCCTGGATGTCCAAGGAATAATGCTTGGTAAAAGTGTGAACTGTTTTCCAGGTAGCTGCTTGACATATCTCCAAAATAGGGATGTTCTGGTGGCAGCCAGAGAAGCAGCTGTACCTCTGGTAGAGTGAGTCTTCAGGCCTGAGGGGAACCTACCCAGCTTTCAACAGAATTGGATACAAGAGACAATCCACCTGGCAATGGATCTTTTAGTGGCAGGTTTCCTTTCCAACCTCACCATAGTGAGGAACAGTTGGAGGGAGTCAAACCTGTGACCCTTGGTGCGCTCAATGTAGTAACTAAGGGCCCTTTTCACATCTAAGCTGTGCAGCCTCCTCTCACCAGAGGAGGAGGAATGATCAGTGAAGTAAACTGGGAGAGAAACAGATTGGTTAAGGTGAAAATCTGAAACCACCTTAGGCAGGAACTTTCTATTAGTCCGAAGGACTACCTTATCTCTATGAAAGGAGATAAAGTCTGGCTCCACTGACAATGCTTGTAATTCACTTATGCGTCTGGCAGAGGTGATAGCTACCAGAAACACAGTTTTCCAAGTCAAGAACTTAAGCTCAGCTGAAGACAAAGGCTCAAAGTGAGGTTGCATGAGCTGAGCAATGCAAACATTGAGATCCCAGGCAGGGGCAGGGTCCCTGAATGGAGGGTTGGTGTGAAGCAAACCCTTAAAAAACTTGGAAAACACAGGGTGAGATGAAAGAGGAGAGGGTTTACCTGCTGAAACAAAGGCAGAGACAGCTGCCAAATGTACCTTCAGGATAGCTGGTCTCAGCCCCAAAGTGTTTAGATGGACCATATAATCTAGAACTATGGGTAGATCAGCAGAGTCTGGGGAAATACTCTTTTCAGTGCACCATATGGAAAATCTTTCCATTTGGAGTTGTAAGTAGCCTTGTAGAAGGCTTTCCTAGAGCCTTGAGTATATCCATTACACCTTGAGAGGTGTAGGCCAGCAAACTCTAACTCTTCAAGAACCAGGCCTTGAGATTGAGAGACTTGAGGTTTGGTGTACCAACCCTTCCCTGGGCACAGGTTAAGAGATTGTGATTCTTGGGAAGGCACAGGGGAGGATGGACTGCTAAGGACAGAAGGAGAAGATACCAGGTTGCCTGGCCCAATCTGGGCAATCAGAATGACCATGCAGGTTTGGGATCTGATTTTGACTAGCACTTTGAACAGGAGAGGGAAGGGGAAGGCATAGAAACTTCCTTCCCAACTGAGGGGCTAAGGTCAGAGGACTGAGCCCAAGACTGGGGGGCCTACAGCAAAAGAGAGTAGTTGATGATTGTCTGGAGCTGCAAAGAATCTATTTGTGGGTGCCCCATTTGTCAAATACACTCCCAGAACCAGGGATCCAGGGACCACTCGTGATGGCCCTGAGAGATCCTGCTTGAGCATCTGCCAGGACATTGTCTTTGCCTGGGAGGTGAACTGCCATAAGGGAAGTGTTCAGGAGTAGGCCAGAGACCACAACTTCATGGCTTCGGTGCACAAGGCCGTAGACCGAGTGCCCCTCTGTTTGTTGATGTACCACATTGTAGTGGTGTTGTCTGTTCTGACCTGTACAATTTTGTTCTGGACAGATTTGGATAAAGCTTGAAGTGCTAGAAAAACTGCTCTGAGCTCCAACAGGTTGATGTGGAGCAGAGATTCCTGTGGGGACCACAGTCCCTGGGTAGTGAGGTCGCCCATGTGGGCCCCCCACCACAAGAGGGATGCATCTGTAGTAAGGATTAACGAGTGAGGCTGAGTGACGAAGGGAACTCCTTGTCTCAGGTTGCTCTGATCCTGCCACCACTGTAGGGCTTGGATCAGGGTTCGAGTTACTGGGATCAACTTGGTAAGAGGATCCTTTCTTTGGGACCAAAAGGCCCTCAAATTGAACTGAATGTCCCTCATCTGAAATCTTGCTCCTTGCACTACTGCTGTGGAAGCATCCACGTGTCCCAGGAGCTGCAGAAAATGCTTTGCTGGTCGAGAGACCTGCAGTGTGAATGAGGAGGCCAGGGAGACTAGGGTGTTTGCCTTGTCTAAGGGGAGGAAGGCCCTGGCTTCCTAGGTGTTCAGTTCTGCGCCTATGAAGGTTAAGAGCTGGACAGGCTCCAGCACTGACTTTGGGAGATTCAGAAGGAAACCTAGGGAAGTAAGCAGTTGCTGAGTTATCTGAAGATGTAGGTTGACCTGATCTGGGGATTGGTCTACTAAGAGCCAATCATCCAGGTAAGAAAAGATGGCAATCTTTTGCCTTCTTAGGCAAGCTACTGCTACTGCCAGGCATTTGGTGGATACCCTTGGAGCCGAGATGAGACCAAAGGGCATTGATCTGAACTGGTAATGGCCTGAGGGCAGCTCGAACTTAAGGTGCTTTCGATGGGAGCTTCTGATGAGAATATGGAAGTAGGCATCCTTGAGGTCCAGGGATGCTAGCCAGTCCCCTGGCCTTAGGAAGGGTAAAATGATCCCTAGAGTCACCATTTTGAACTTTGGTTTTAAAAGGTGGTTGTTCAGGTATCTGAGATCCAGGATGGGCCGCCATTCTCCTGTCTTTTTTGGGGTAAGAAAGTACCTGGAGTACAAACCTTTGCCCTGGTGCAGGGGTGGAACCCTTTCCACGGCTCTGAGAGCGAGGAGGGTAGAGACCTCTGACTCTAAAGTGAGTGCCTCTGATGGAGATGCAGGAGGAAAGATCTGCCTCATCTTCAGAAATTTTTTGAAGCTGAGAACCAGTCCCTGGCTTACTACTTCCAGGACCCACTCGTCTGATGTGAGAGACTTCCAGTCCTGGACAAAGTAAGCCAGCCTGCCCCCTACGGGTAGAGGAGAAGCGACCCTGGCTACCCCATCAGGGTGCCTGCTTGGCAGGAGCTTTGGGCTGGGGGTAGAAGCAGGCCTGCTTGAACCCCGTCTGCCCCTCCATCTAAAGAATCCCCTTTGGGCATAGGAGGAAGAGGAGGCCTGAGACTGGTAAAGGCCTATGAAAAGGCCTGCCCTGCCCCTGGGAAGTTGCTTCGAGGAGTGGCCTGCCTTCCTTGGCCCGCGCACTCCTATAGGTGGTCCTATATTCATCCATTTTCTTCATGTAATTCTCTGTTTGCTCCCCAAACAGAGAATTGCCAACCACAGGAAAATCCATAGCTTTAGACTATGTATCTATCCTGTGACAAGGTGGTGCATCTGAGCCAAGCCATTCTGCGAAGTGCCACAGATGTAGCCATGACCCTTGAAGATACATCATTAGAGTCCACCACAGCATGAAATTGCACCTTTGATGCTTCAATACCATCCATAGCCACCTATTCCAACTCCCTGGCAAGCTGGTCAGGGACTTGTTTGGCTAGAGCCAGCACAGTGTCCCATCTGGATTTCTGGTATCTGGCAGCATAAGCCTATATAATTTGCTTGTCTGAGTCCCAAGGATGCTGCCATGTATTGTTTCTTTGCCATAGCATCAATCTTCCTGGAGTCCTTTTCAGGAGGGTGTGAAGCTAGGGAATATTTGCCTTGTTACAGGCTGAGCCTGCACTACCCCACATGGCTGCATTGCTGTAAGGAATTCCATGTCAGAACTTGATAAAGTATACCTTCTGGTCCATTCTTTTATCTACAGGAGGTATAGAATGAGGGAGTTTTTAAACTTTCCTGTCTGCTTCCTAAAGATTTGTGAAGAGGAATAGATAGTCTCTTAGATTCTGAATATCCATCATTTCTACATAGTCAGGCTCTTCCTGGTCATCAACAGCTTCCTCAACAGGAGCTGAAGGAGTTTCAAGCCTTTTATAAAACATAAAATGAGAAGGGACTCAGAAAGCCTTGGAGGAGAAACCCTAAAGGCCTGTCTGGAGAGGTATCCGGTTCAATAGGAGCATCCAGATCCTCCAGACCATATTCACTGTCCTCATACTCCTCTTCCCCCTCCCACGGTTCATAAAATTCCTCAAAATCATAATCTTGAACCGGTGGGACCAGTTGAACCGAACGTCTCCCAGATGGTGCCAGTTCAGGAACCGGGGAAAGAGACTGGACAATTTGGATTGCTTTAGCTATCTTTTGAGCTGTTGGGGAATGAACTTTTTCCACAGCAGCAGACTTTCTAGTCTTTTTTGCAGGAACTGGCTCCTCGGAGCCAGCTCTTCGTTTGCCCGAGGAAGTATCGCCCTGGTCAGAGGGCACTCCCTCCGCTTTGGTTGGCACTGAACCGGGCCGGGCATCCGGGTCAGCGGACTTTTTGGCCTCCCTTTCCCTGAGCCTACCAACTCTCTTTTCCATGGTGGCAGCAGGGAAATTCTTGCAAATCTGTCAGTCTGCATCTAGGTGGTCAAACCCCAGGCAATGAACACATGTGGTGTGAGGGTCAGCCTTGGCAAAGGCTTCCCCACAGACACTACAGTGTTGAAACCCAGTGGGCCCGGTTTTTCTTTTGGGTTTCTCAGACATTATGCCAGCCTAACCAAACTTGCCCGTTTAGGGCAATCCGCCAAGCAAGACTCTCCTATCGGTTCCCAACCGTGTCATGGGTCGTGGAAAAAAACGTAATGAAATCCATTTTTTTTAGAACCGATAAGAACCGGGAACCACACACTAAAAAGGACTAGAGATTTAAAACACAACCTGATCGCTTCAAACTGAACCGATAAATATTTTACAAGTTCCACACAGAGTTTTGTATGTAAAACTATCTATTACTTACATTACCACAGACAGAGCTTGAACCGAACGGTTGTGGTTAATTTCAGATGAAACTGAGTATTTTTACACTTTAAAACCACGAAAATGAACCGAGCAAAAGGAGAAATCTCCGGAGCGACTGTTCAGTGAGGCGGAATAAAGAATCTGACGGTTTGGGTTTGAAAGAAAGCAGACAGAGCTTCCTTAACCGAGCTCGCGCTCAAGATTCCATGCCTGCATGGAAAGTTAACTATTTCACCTCCGGAGCAGTTCTAACCTGCGGTCATACTGCAATTGTCATAATATAGCAAGACTTCATGTTGTTTGAAAAACTCAGTTTCTGAGCTTGAGAGTGTATACCTCTTGTCCATTCTTCTGTGCACAGGAGGTATAGAATTGGGAGGCTTCAGAATTTTTTGTGTTTGTTTCCCAAAAGATTTGTGGAGGGGAATAGGCAGTCTCCTGGACTCTGGGATGTCCATCATTTCTACAAAATCAGGCTCCTCCTGATCTTCCATTGCCTCTTCCATAGGAAGCTGGAGGATCTCAGCCACCTTTCTGTAGAACATAAAGTGGGAAGGGGACTCAGAAAGCCTAGGAGGGGATACACCTGAAGGTCTGTCTGGGGAGATGTCCAGTTCCACAGGCACATCTAGACTTCCATCATCACCATCATCATCTCCAAACTCCCCTTCTTCCTCAAACTCCGGTTCATAAAATTCTTCCAAAGTATAATCGTGAACCGGGGGAACTGACCGAACCGAGCCCCTGCCAAAAGGTGCCAGATCGGCCGGAACCGGGAGAAGCGATTCCACAATCCGAATCGCTCTGGCTATTTCTTCAAGGACGACGCATCGCCACATGCGCGAGGGGCGCTAGGTGTCAGAGACTCCTCCTCCATCTCAGTTCTGGTAGCTGGAGAGGCAAATAAAGTGTAAGAAAAAGAAGTGAGGCAAGAGGCCGAGGGATAGAAAAGGAAAGAAAATAAACTGAAAAGGAATAAGCCATGGAGAATAGACAGAGAGAGAGAATTCTACCCTAAGGGACCGTAGGGCCTCCTGTCTGGGGTGGATCTAGGGAGGAACAGAGAGGACGGGAGTGAAGAAGAAGAAGAAGAAGAAAGAGAGAGAGGCATGTTGAGAGGAGAACAGTACCCATCAGGCATTGTTGGTTGAGAGGCTTAAAGGCTCGAAACTAATAAGGGAGCAAGAATCCCAGTTGCTAGGACTGAGAGAAGGTTCCACGAACCTCCTGAACAGATCCAAGTGAGGGCAGACCTCTGAACTCTCAAATGCCAAGTCCCTTCCTCCTAGGTGAGGGCTCCTAGACTGTCCGAGCAGAACCTGTTCCGGTAGAGCGCCCATCCAGAAAGAGGACTAAGTCCCTTAGCACCTTGTTAAGTGCTAACACAGAGTGTATGGGATAGACTATGCCTTCTCGAAGGCAGTTTGTATGAAAAGTAGAGAGGAACTCAATCAGACTTGCTAGGGCAAGGCAGACAGAAGCTTGAAGCTGACAAGTTTAGTCAGCAACTGGAAAGCTTGAAAAATACCTGCCAGGGGGATTCCAAACTTTGAGGAGGCCAAGACAGGGCATGGCCACCAGGCTGTGAGACTACATGACCTGAAGAAGGTAAGAATCGCACCATAGGGCAGTCAGAAGAGTTCCTCAGAATTAAAGAAATTTGCAACCGTGCTTCCCTCTACCTTGAGGAAAAAGTGAATCCATTCACAAGAATGGGGAAAAACAGAAAAGTTTTTTTTTTTTGGAGGCATAAAGGCCAAGGGGGAGAGAGGAATGAGAGGAGGGAGATGCCACAGAAGGAGGCCACTGAGGAAGGTGGGTGGGTATCAGTAATGAATGGTGAAGATACAAGAGAAGATCAAGAATACGTAGGTACGTGCAATTTTCATATCTTCCCTTGTCAATCTTCACCATTCATTACTGCTTGGGTGAGTACCAGCCCCTCCCCTTGAAAAAAGGGGGGGTAGAACCCTGAGGGAACAAGACCCCCAGCCTCCTGTTGGTGAAAACAGAAGGGGAAGACCCTGGCTAATACGGAGAGAAGCCTAAGTGGGAGAAGAGCTAGGAGGTGCCCCCCGAGGACGGGGAGACGGAGGAAGCCCCTGCAGAAGTCTCCTAGCTCTGGAGGAAAAAAGACGGGTCCCCCAGAAAGCGGAGCACATCACCCTACGCCGGGCCAGGGGTGACAACCTTGGTAGACGAAGCCATGCCGTCCGCCTAATGCAGATCGCTGTCCCCGCAAGCCTGGAAGCCACCTCATTGGCGTCATAAGATGCCCTTGCTTGGTGCCTTGCCAGCTCCAGGCCTATAGCGGAGAGGGCAATAGCCTGTCTGGTTTGCTCCGTATCAGGCATTGATGCTAGGAGCTGGGAGACCATCGACCACAGATGCCGATTGTAGGCAGCGTGGTGAGCCTGATGTAATGCAATGCAAGCCACCGCACGAGAAGAAGAGAACACTCTTCGCCCCCACCGCTCGAATTGTAGGGAATCCGAATCCGGTGGGCAGTCGTGCGCCAGGCGGCGGCACCCGGAAGGAGTCTCTAGGTACACCAAACCCAGGGACGGGTTGGAAGGGTACCCAGGGATTCCAGGGGCACAATACCTTCGGCGACAGTCTGCTGGGGCTGGAGAAAGGGCAGCTGGCGATTGCCAGGAACGGATAGATGCCTCCTGGAAGGGATAGGCCTAGGAAGGTACCACCAGGTGCTGGGCACTGAATTCTCCAAGGAATTCACGCGTCTCCCATTCAGTATTGTCTCGCCTAACGTAAGAGATTCGAAGATCCCTCACCATCCTCGAAAGGAATCGCTGATATTCCGTGAAATCAGCGTCGGAAGAAAGATAAGCAGGGGGTCCCTCTCCCTCAGAGGAGGAAGACGAGGATGATGGAGCGCTCGAATGTCCATAAGATTCCTGCGGCGGTGGGGAGAGTCGAAAGACCGCTCATGCATGTATCTAATGTATGAGGGGAAGGCCGCCGCAGAACCTCTGCACTGCTCCTAGGATAACGGACCCATAGGACCGACATGGCCTGGAAGAGCAGGGGGTGGATGCAGAGGTACTGGAGAAGGGCACCTATGAAGAGGCAACTGACCTCTGCCAGGGCTCTGAAATCCAGGGAACGGAGCCCGAGCTGGCGGGATCCCGGACAACAAACCAGGCCGCAAGACAGGACCCTGAGGATGCGATGCCTGGAAGAGCCTGGGGGGGAACCTCCCCTGTGACGAACCCGGGACTGCATGGATCCAGAAGGGCAGTCCACAGCAACGCCACCAGAGGGAACCCCGGGGCCCAAGAGGGAAAGACGGGTTCAAGCGCTCTGACTCCTAGCCACCCCATGAGGGTGGCGAGGCGAACTGATGACCCGTCCCCACCCTCGACCCCTCAGACTCTGGAGAGGCCCTCCTCCTCGACTGCAGCATTTCTCAGCCTGAGAGGTGGCAACAGCAACCGGGAGGGTAGCTGTCACAGGCCACCTAGAAGGGGGAGCCTCCCCCTCTGTCCCCACCACATCACTCCCCCGGGACCAAGGGCCACCCCTTGGCCTGAGGGCTCTCAGGAGAGGACGGGAGTGGGGACAGAGGGAGGGGCCCGCTGCGCCGCCTAGCACCCTGTGCCACTGGGGACCCTGAGCCCGAAGAGTCAGGGTGCCAGGATGGGTCCATATCTGAGTCATCGACCTCCGAAGAGGATGAGACCAGCAGGACCTCAATGCTGCTAACCCAGGGGTCCCGGAGTATGAGTTACTTAACGGCGCGTGCTGTGGACGGCGCCGGACGACACCCAGCCCCACTGCGACAGCCAGGCCCGGTCCTGGCCCCTGCCGCACCTGGTAGGCCCACGGCACTGCTCCTGGCTGGACCCCAACCCGCACCGCCAAGAGACAAACTCGGCCTGCCGCCTACAGCTGTTTCGATCACCGCGCTGGATCCGAAACGGCACCGGAGGGCGGCGTCGAGGGTGCATCAGTGCCAGGCCCAGCAATCGTGGGCCTCGACTGGGGAGCCTGCACTCTGAGGAGGTGACTGCTGAGGCGGTGTCCCGTCACAGCCCGGGAGGGACCACGACGTTCCCCGACACCGCAGAGAAGCTTCCGCTTGACGAGAGAGGAGGAAACTCCTCCTCCATGAACTGTAGGCCGGGAGGGGACCGGGGGAAGGGCTCAGGGACTTACCTGAGAGTCCTGGAGCGACGCCATCTCAAGGTCGGCGGGCCTTGCCGAGCCTTCACACGTGGACTTCGAGGACACGACAGTCCATGGAGAAACAAGCGTCGCACGCGTCCATGTTGTGGTTGGGTCCCAGGCAACGGAGACTGACATCATGCCGGTCCGAGACGGAAAAATGCCGGCCACAGGAGCTCCGACGCATAGGGGCACGGCCCACCTTCAACTTACGCCTTTCTCCCGAACCGGGCATGATGCGAACTAAACAAGGAAAAAAAGACAATAAAGCACTCGGAGCCGCAGTATAGAAAGAAAAGAATGGTCTTACCGGATATGGCGTCGAGTGGGACGTGGAAACTTCTGAGAAGCGAGGAGGTTGTTGAGGAAACCGAGAATACTAGCGCTACCATGTAGCAGGTGCAGCCTCGACGGCGGGAGAAACAGAACTGAGATGGAGGAGGAGTCTGCGGCACCTAACGGCTGCCCCTCGCGCATGACGTGATGCGTCGTCCTCGAGGGCGGCGCCGTTTGAGCCGACTCCAAAAAAAAAAAAAAAAACTCCCGTAGCGGGTGTGCGCCTCCGGCTAAACCCAAGCAGTAATGAATGGTGAAGATTGACAAGGGAAGATCATGGACTTCTGGATCCGAACCAGACAACTTTTCTTTGCGTTTTCTTTTAGTCAAAACTGACCCCTTGGGATCGGCTCTCCTTTTGCCCGAAGAAGTATCTCCCTGGTCAGAGGGCACTCCTTCTGGTTTGGTCGAAACCGAACCGGGCTGGCCATCCGGGTCAGTGGACTTCTCGGCCTCCTTTTCCCTCAGTCTACCTAATCTTTTCTCAAGGGTAGATCTGGGAAAGTTCTTATATATTTGGCAGTCTGAATTGAGGTGGTCAAACCCCAGACAATAAACACAGGTGGTGTGAGGATCGGCCTTGGTAAAGACCTCCCCACACACTGCAGTGTTGAAATCCAGTGGGCCCGGTTTTTTTCTTGGGTTTCTCAGACATGGCTAACCTAACCAAACTTACCCTTTTTCGACAACCGCCAGGCAAGAGCTCTTTATCGGTTCCTAACTGTGTCATTGGTATTGGAAAAACGCTAAAACATGCTTTTTTAGAACCGATAAGAACCGGTAACCACACACTAAATATAGCAAAATTCACAATCAAATGGTCGGTTCAGCCGAACTGACTGCACTTTTACAAGTTCCACACAGAAAATTAGAACAATTCCTATCTAGTACTCACGGCACCACAGACAGAGACTGAACCGACTATGCGGATAGTTTTTTTCGGTTTAAACCGACGAAAAACTGAAAACTTTAACTGACTTCAAACTGAGCTGAAGGAGAAATCTCCAGAGTGACCGTTCAGTGAGGCGGAGTAAAGAATCTGACGGTTTGAGTTCAAAACACTCCAGACAGAGACTTCAATCGAGATCGAGCTCAGCGTTCCATGCCCTGCATGGAAAGTTAACCCTTAGTTCTCTGGGGCAGTTCAAAGGTTGGGAATCACTGCAGTTGTCAGAATACAGCAAGACTTCACGTTGTTTGAATGGGATTGCCTTCAAGATTTAACGTAGTCAGAGAAACCTTCTGAACTTTGCCCGTGACGTCTTTTATGTCCGCCCAGAATTTCCTGCTGTCACCCCAGGAGTTTGACAGAAGTCCTTTATGGTGGTTTTGTTTTGCATGATGAATCACCCTTGTACAGGCATTTCTGGCCGCTTTGTATGCCCAAGAGTCATGCTGCCTTCCTGTTGACTTGGCAATGAGCCAGAGATGGTCACGTTGTTTCATTTTGGTAATGAGTTCTAGTGAGATCCAGGAGTTAATAGTTCCACAGACCTTCATCTTTCTAAATGGAGCATGAATATCGCTGGCCATACTGAAAACCTTGATGAAGTGATCAAGAGCAACATTGATGTCACTGACAGAGTCCAGGAGGGACCAGTCATGGGACTGGAGTTGGCGCTTAAGTAGATCTAGATGCCCACACTTTAACATTCGGTTGTAGATGGTTAGGGGTGGGGGGGAGTGGAATTTATTTGACCAGCTACACGTGATAGGGGAGTGGTCACTGATGGAGTCAGGGTGAACTCTCACATTAGAGATACGATCAGGGTGACTTGAATTGATCCAGTCAATGGTGGTGCTAGTACCTGTTTTATAGTTTATCCTGGTGGGTGAGCCAACAAGTTGAGTGAGGTGTAGAGATGCTAAGGAGTCCTTTATAGCTCCATTTGCTGATGACAGCCAGTTTATATTAAAGTCCCCCATTATTACTGTCTCAGCAAAGTGCTTTTCCTCCCAAAAATGGTCCAGAATACTGTGTAGGCTGGGGGTTGTGTCCTTAGGTAGTATATTGACAGAGAATACAGTGAGGGTTTTATTGTGTGCACCCAGGAGCAGTTGTACAGCTAGTGCCTCTGCAGGGCATCCAAGGTCCACCTGAAGTAACGCCAGCCCTCTAATACTATTTTTTAAGTATATTGTTCAGCCCCCACCATGCTTAGAGGATCTATCCAGTCGATAGATCGTATGTCCTGGCAATGCAACTGCTGCATCTGGCACTTTGGGTGACAGACAGGTTTCAATGATGGAGAGTATGTCTGGGTTGTTCATGGTCACCCAGACTTTGAGGGTGTCAATTTTGTTGAGGAGACTACAGATGTTGATAGTGGCCAGCGTAATGGAACTCTGTTTGGGGGACCCATTTATAGGGTTACCTCCTTAGGTCCAGTGTTTGAGTGAATGTTTCCCGATAGTATCATTAGCAAGATGGCTAGGCTATAAGGTACAGTCTTTGAAGTTTGGTTGAATATTTAGTGCGCCTTCTGTAGCAGAGGTATTTTTTCTTTTTTTTTATTTGACTCAAAGATGAGGTAGAGATCCAGGCAAATGTGGTGGCAGGTATGCTTGTTATTGCTCTGCCACCTACAGTGTTGAGGTTGTGAAAAGAAGGGAGACCAAGGTCCGCAGTTTAGAGTGAAGAAATTTCCTTTTGTGCAGCCAATAGAGTAGTAAGGGCTGCTAGCCATATATTTGTTTGTCAATTGAGTGATACCTTGTGGTTAAGTGAAAAGCCAAAAGAAATGATCAACAGGTGAGGTCCAGAGTCACAGAATGTGTTAGAATTCCTGAAGGTGATTAACTGTACCTGCACATATGCAGGATGTGAAATCCTTTTGTCTGTATGCTTTTTTGTCATACAAAGAGGTTGCTGAAAAACCCATACACAGTGTTTTCTTCTTGAACTGCAGGGTGAGACCGTGGCTCACTACTTCCAGGACCCACTTGTCTGTGGTGATGTTCTCCCACTCCTGGGAGAAGCGATCCACCCTTCGTCTCACTGGTGATGGGTGAGTGACCTGGACCATGTCAGGGGTTCTCTCTAGGCTGAGCTTTAGGAGCTGGAGCTTGGTCAACCTATTTGGAAGCTCTTCTGTCCCTGCCCCTAAAGTAACCTCTCATCTGAGAGTAATCATAGGGCGTGGGAAAGAAAGCACAAGGGTGGTGACCCCTACCCCTACCTCTCATTCCATGAGGCCTGTAGGAAGTAGAGACCTTTTCCTTCTCAGAATTGCTTTTGTAGGTGGTTTTGTAGTCTACCTTTTTCATATATGCCTCTGTTTTGTCATCAAATAGGGAATTGTTTTCATGAGGGAAATCTATGGCTTTTGTCTGAGTGTCCTGGGACAAATTAGTTGTCCTTAGCAAGGTAAATCTTCTTAGGGAGATAGCATGGCCATCACCCTAGAAGCAGTGTCATTCTTGTCATTGTTTTCCACTGCGATATGGAACTTGTATTTGGTAGCATCAAGGGCAGTCTTAGCCATGTCTACCAAATATTGCACCAGGACCCCATGTACCTTGTTACTCATGGCCAGCACAGAGCTTCAGAGGGCTTTCTGGTACTTAGCAGTGTAGGCCATATACACAGCCTGCCTCAAGAGCAAGGAGGCAGAGGTGTACACCTTCTTCCACATATCATCCAGTTTCCTGGAATCTTTATCCGGGGGCTGGGTGGAGAGGGGAACCTTGGCCTTGTCCCAGGCAGCTGTCTGGACCACACCTTCATGATCTGGATGCGAGTAAAGGTACTCAGCATCATGTTTGACCAGCTGGTACTTCTCAATTTTCTTGGCAATTACCAGGGTAGAAGTAGGGGCTTGAAGTAGTTTACAGGTTGCTTTTTTAAGAGATGTGTGGACAGGTAAAAGCAACCTCTTAGTTGGGGTTAAACACATCATGTCCAAAAATTCAGTCTCCTCCTCCAGAGATTCATGGATAGAGAGATTGAGGGTATTTATCATTTGCCTTACAAAGGCATAGTGGGAGGAAAAATCCTCCGGACCCTGGGGGGGGGCAGCCAAACTCCTGGTCTGGGGAACCATCAGGTTCAATCGGTTCCCCTTCATCCTCCTCTTCCTCATAATAAAGCTCAGCCCCCTGTTCCCCATGAACTGCAAGGGAGGCAGAAGTTTGAGGAGGAATCGGCATACGCATTAGGATACTCATAAAAAGCCTGAAAAAACTGCCAAGCCTTATACATGTCCTCCATAGAGGACATCTTTGATTTGTCCACTGACAGTTCCTTTCCTTCTTCAACCGGTGGGGCAGCGACATGTGGGTTTTTTTTTCATTTTTTAGCAGGAACTGGTTCCAGAACCTAAACCACAAGTAAAAGCACTCCCACGCTGGAAACAAATGGATTTAAGCAGGCAAAGATTTAAAAAAAAACTTTTCATTTCATTTTTATTTCACATAAAACCGTTTAGGCAGAGCCTATTTTCAAACGATTTAGTGTCAAGAAACACAATAACAAATAGTATCAGAACATTGTACATGACAGTTGTAACAGAGATTTAGGTAGTATGAATTCCAGGATGGCAACAACAGTAATCTGAGCACGCCTTAGTCTGATATTGGCCAGGTGCTGCGTCAATACATATAATCATATAACTACACAATTTACAATAAGATGCTGAAACAAATGACAGGCTAGAGGTGAGGGGGAAACATATCATTTAAAGCAATTACAAGACTCAGCAGGGGAGAGTATAGAGAGCAGTTTAGTCCTATAGAGATCAGTCGAGGAACAGGTTTTTAGGGTGATAGGTAGGTCATTCCACTGTTCAGGGAAACAAAAGGAGAAACAGGATTGGCTTTTAATAAAGATTTACAAGTCCATACATCTAATTTCACTTCCCCTTTACAGGCTTTGTCAGGAGGTGGAGTCTTACAGGTGTGCAATTCATGTAAGTATTATGTCATAATAATGAGTGTACAGTGATCTGAGCAAGTATTATTGAGCGGCTCAGTTTGAGTGACTGAATAATACAGCTCATACTGAGAGCGACTACAAAACAAATGGAAATTACGTACCTACCGTAATTCTTTTTTTTAACTTTATATTTATTCTCCTTACTGCACCGTCCTTCCACTCAATCAGACACCCTCAATCCACCTTCCGCACAACCCATGGCACCCCCAGGAGTCTGCTCTTAGAGAGTTCGCTCGCTCAATGCTTCCTCAGGTATCCCGGTATATCCCCCGGCGGGCCGGAAGAAGAGACCACCCGACCTTTCCCCTAGTAACGGTGGAGCGAGCGGTACACAGTGGAGTCTGCCCTGGTGAGTGCCGGTGAAGTGGACTGGCATCAGAGGAGTCATCACCTAGGACTGACGGGCTCCATTTTCTCCTGTTCTGCCCTACTATCCTCTGCAGTTTCCGGCACATTAGGAGAGCCAATGAGGAGGAATGCGTAGAAATGCTGCTCCTCCCTGGGCTTTTGGCTAGCACTGCCCCTCCTGTTGTGCATCCCGACCTGCATCGCCATTCCCGAGTTCACCCAGCAGGTGGCAATATCGCAGCAGGACAGACCTGTAACCCTCCCCAGAGAGGGAGAGCCGCGGTTGGGTGCTCAATCCCTCTCTTCCCCTGCTGACCCCCGATGGCCCTGGCTTGTTCCCGAACCTGGGTCACTGGCATGGAGTGAGGTGTGGAATCAAGCACCTCAACCCTCAGCTCCACCGGGCCGGCCCCTACCGTAATTCTTGATCTTCTTGGATGAAGTCTCCACCACTCATTCACACTAATGGGAGTGTGTCGGAGGCTCAAGGACCCATTGGGAGCAAACGTTTTTCAAGAGGGCTGGCGCCAGAGATGGAGCCGCAAGGAAGTGGCACCGTGAGCCTTGGTTCATGTGGTAAAGAACATCTCGGCGTTGACTCTCCAACCACCTCAGCACTTTTTTTTCCCGAGGAGGTGCAGCATAACTAACCTAGAAGGACTAACCAAAAATGGACATAAGATAGTTCGAATGACCCGTGTAAGAAGGGTCAACAATAAAGTCTTCACAGCCCAACTACTGAGGGAGTGAAGACCAAAAACTGAGAGGTGAGCTTGGGGGATGGTGAGTGGGCGTATGAATGAGTGGTGGAGACTTCGTCCAAGAAGATCAAGAATTACGGTGGGTATGTAATTTCCATATCTTCCTGGATATAAAGTCTCCACCACTCATTCACAATAATGGGAGAGTACCGAGCTAAATAATCCCCCAAGATGGGTGGCAGGAGATAAGGAGCTCACGTGCTTAGGACAGAAGTCCATTAAGAATGGTCCTGCCAAATGACAGATGCCATCTGGCATGGACATCCAAGGCATACTGTAGTGCTTAACGAAAGTATGCACAGTGCTCCAAGTGGCCACATTGCAAATATCTGTGATGGGCACATTGTGGATTTCTGCCAGAGATGCCACGACTGCTCTGGTAGAGTGAGCATACACTCTGCCTTCAAGCTTGACCTGTGCCATAGAATAGCAGTGGTGAAGGCAAGCCACCAGCCATGCTGAAATACATCTGATAGCGACAGGTTGACCCAGCCGGGTCTCGCTGAAGGAAACAAATAGTTGCTGAGCTTTGCAAATTTCTTTTGTTCTATCTATAGAACTGCAATGCTCTCTTAACATCCAGTGAATGAAAGGTACGCTCCCCTTCATTCTGGAAATCTGCAAAGTAGGTAGGAAGGACTAAATGTTGGTTTAGATGAAACTCTGAGAGAACTTTAGGGAGAAACTTAGGATGAGTCCTAAGAACCACTTTATCCCTGTGAAATACAGTGTACGGAATGTCAGTGACCTATGCATGTATTTCAGAAACTGTACGGGCCGAGGTGATGGCCATCAGGAAGGCCGTTTTCCAAGTGAGGAACTTCAATTCGCAAGTAGCTAGAGGCTCGAAAGGTTTATGAGTGAGCATGTCTAGCACAAGATTAATGTCCCAGGCTGTGACTGGGCATCTGATAGGAGGTCTGGTATGCAGAATACCCCTAAGAAACCTTTTAACTACAGGCAACTGAGTCAGTGACATGGAAAGTACCAGGCTCATGATACGCCGAAATGGCACAAAAATTAACTTTGACTGTACAGTACTGCAGACCTGTATTTGAGAGGTCTAACAGGTACTCCAAGACTTTATTCAGTGGGCAGGAAAAGGGATTCCAAGAGGATTTTGCACACCAGATAAAGAAATGCTTCCATTTGGCTGTGTAGGTCTTTCTAGCGGCTGGCTTGAGTGCAGCCAAAAGGATATCTGAAACTCTACGAGAAACATTGAACTTATTTACCTCTATCTCTTCAGGAGCCAAGCATGAAGGTGAAGCAACCTCAGGTTGGGATGGACCACAGAACCCTGGATCAGAAGGTTTGTCTGGAGGGGAAGTGTCTTTGGGGGAGTTTCCGATAGACTGTTGAGTAGCGGAAACCATATTTGCCGAGGCAAGAACGGGGCAATGAGAATCATTCTGCCCCCCCCAAGACTCCAATTTAAGACTCCGAATTCCTCTGAATTAGAGGAATGGGTGGAAAGGTGTACAGAAAGCGTCTTGTCCACCACAGCCTGAATGCATCCTGACAAAAAATGCCAGGTTCTGGACTTCTGAAGCAGAAGAGAGGCAATTTTGTGTTAAGTGGGGATGCAAAAAGGTCCAGGTCTGGAGTCCCCATTCTTTGAAGAGTGACTGAACGACAGTTGAGTCGAGAGACCACCCGTGAGGACCCGTCTCTGTTCTGCTGAGACGGTCTGCCAGCTCATTTTTGTACTCCTGGCAGGTAAACTGCCTGAATCAAGACCTTGTGTTCCAGGCACCACCCCCACACTCTCATCACTTCCCTGCATAAAGGGTAAGAGTGTGCGCCGCCCTGTTTGTTGATGTAGTACATCACTGCTTTATTGTCTGTTTGAAGGAGAATGTTCTTGTGACAGAGTATGTCCTTCAAAGCTTGGACTGCATAAAGGACGGCTCTCATTTCCAGGATGTTTATGTGGAGTTGGGACTCGTCCTGAGTCCACATACCCTGAGTGTGGAGATCCTGGCAATGGACTCCCCAACCCATCAGGGATGCGTCTGTGGTAATTGAGATCTGATGATCCAGAGGGGCAAAGGGATATCATTCCAGAAGATTGTCCTCCTGGGACCACCAGGTGAGTGACCTCTTCAGAGGTTCCATCACCTTGATGAGAAAGGATTGAGGGTGAGTGGTTGGGGACCACTGAGTACTGAGCATCCACTGGGAGGTTCTCATGTGGAGATGAGCTAAGGGTACAGTGAACACCGAGGATGCCATGAGGCCCAGCATCCGTTGCATTGAGATGGCTCGAACTGAGCTGCATTCTCTGATGTATCGGGCCATCTGTAGGATATTGCTACTTCTGTCCTCTGGAAGAAAAGCTTTCACACAGGAGGTGTCCAGAAGAGTTCCTATAAAGAGGAGCTTCTGGGAGGGGCTACAACTGCAACTTGCTGAGATTCAGCAGGACTCCCATGGATGTGAGGAAGTCTGAGACCATGGCCATGGCCTCTAGAGTCTGTCCAGATATGGAAACACTTGTATTCTGATTTTCCTGAGGTGCGCCGTGAGAATTGCACAACACTTTGCAAAAATGTGTGGTGCCGAGGATAGTCCAAAGGGCTGGACTCTGAACTGATAGTGTTGACACAATGCCACGAACCTTAGGTAGTTGTGGTGGTTTGAGTGTATGAGAATATGTTGTTAGGCGTCCTGCATGTCCAGGGAGGCTAGCCAATCGTGTTGATGAAGCAAAGGTAGCAGGGTACCAAGTGAAATCATCTTGAACTTTTCTTTATGAAGGAACTTGTTTAGTTTTCTGAGATCCAGAATTGGCCGCATGCCGCCAGTTTTCTTTGGAACCAGAAAGTAATGGGAGTAGAAACCTGTGTTTCGTTGATCCAGCGGAACTACTTCTACTGCCCTGTTTTTCAGAAGGCCTTGTACCTCAGAAGCAAGAAGGTCTGACTGAACTGCCGACAGCCTGGGATGTCATTTGGGAGGATGATCCGGAGGGGTTTCTGAAAGATTGAGAGTTCCCCTCATGGATTATCTGGATGACCCATTTGTCTGATGTTATAGATTTCCACTTATTGTAGAACTGAGTCAGACGTCCTCTCGCTGCTGAGGAGGAGTCTCCCTCAGACAGCTGAGGTGAGACTTGGGCCAGAAACTCAGAAGGTGGCACTGGGCGCTTTGGGGCCTTGTGCCTTCTGTTGCGCTTTCTTCTGCAGTTGAGTGTTGTGGTTTTTATTAAAACCTCCCCTGCCTTTGCCGGGAAAGGACTGACGGTTGTGAAACCGATGCTTGTTCACATCTCCTCTGGAGGGAATGGGTGTAGGTCTGGCTATCTTAATGGACAACCTAGTCTTCTGCATGGCTTCCAGCGCTTGCTCCACCTGAGGCCCAAACAGATACATGCCATCAAAGGGTAAAGCCATAAGTCGCTGCTGGGTGTCATTCGTGAAGCCCGAATTATGTAGCCAAGAGTGGCGGTGGGTGCAGATGCCAGACGCTGCCACCTGGGAGGTGGTATCGAAGGCATCCATTGCAGTTTTAACCTGTTGGTTATTGGATTTGATACCCCTAGGTATGGTGTGAAGCAACTCTGAGCTAGCTTCCGATTCAGGTAAAGCTTCCACCATCTCTTTGAGGGAATGCCAAAGTACATACTCATATTGAGAAAAATAGCCCTGGTAGCTGCAATGCACATGCCCAGGGTTGAGGCAACAAAGACTCTCTTACCTAAGGTAGCTATCTTGCAAGATTCTTTGTTTATTGGTCGGCTGTAGATCCTTGAGGAAGGATGGCCTTATCATTCTCTGCTGAGATCACAATGCATCAGCAAAGACCTGTGAGGCCAAAATAGGATGATCCTTGTGAGGGGCATACTTCCTATCGATGGACTTAGCCACAGAAGGAATGAGAGCCAGATTCTGCCACATCATCTGCGAGAGAGTCTTGAAAGTGGGCTGTACCGAAGGGGTTAAATCCATAGGGATCTCCAGGACATGAAGATACCGGAGTCGTAAAAGCTTCCCAGGATCAATCTCTGAAGCTTGGAGAGAAAGGGTAGAGTTTACATTTTTGAGCAGAGACTTAAAGGATAGGTCTTCCACCACAGGCTCTGCAGAAGGATTGATTCTTGCTCTGAGGGCAGTATCATCAACATCATCACCCAGACGAAGATCTAGGTCAAGCTCAAAATCATCTCCTGACAGTCCGGGGGGGACTGCATAGACAGGAAAGGAATGAAAATTAGGAGGAAGAACAGAAGAGAAAAGAATCAGAGTCGACGACCCCCAAAGGCCGGTCGGCACCACGCTAGCCCCCAGCGCCAAGAAAAAGGAGGGTGGCACCTGCCAAAGTGGTGCCCCACATGTTGTCGTCAGCCCACATGGTGCCGACAGCCCACACAGCGCCAAGGACAGTGCCGACAGCGCGCACAGTCAGACAGAGCCCCTGGCACCACACTTGGTGCCGACAGAGCCCACGGCACTGTGCACAGTGCCAACAGAGCCTCCAACACCATGCGCAGTGCTGACAGAGCCTGCAGCGCAGTGCGTGGCGCTGAATGAGCACGCGGGACTGCCGACAGTGCCGAGAGTGTCCCAGAGGTCAAAAAACTGCGATTTGATGAAAAAGAGGGGGAAAATGGCAGTAGATAAAGGCATCAGTGTGGACTCCTGTGCTGCAGTCATGTGAGGGGGATAAACACAGGAACATGGAGTCAACGGCACCGAAGAAGGTGCCACATGACTAGGAAGGCCCAACCGCCCTACCCATCCCCTTGGAGCCAAATGGGCCGAAGGCCCCGGCATCGGAGTGACCGGCTCAGGCAACTGAACCAACCTCCGAGCCCACTGCTCCATAAGAGCAGCCCACTGGTGAAACTGCTCATCAGAAACTCCCCAGAAAGGCAGAGAGGGGCTCCGATGTCAAAGAGGTCGGCCATCGGAGACAGATACCGGCAGCTCCAACAGAGGTGGAGACCAGTGCCTGGCTCAAACAACCAACTGTCTATGCGCAGACATACCAGAGGGTGACCTCGAGTGATGCCTTTTTCTCTTTGACCTATCCATCAAAGAGGAACTCGAGGCCAAATGGCACCGAGAATGGGACCATTTCCTTTTATGCTTTCGGGGGGACCGCCCATACCCCTGAGCATTGGACCATCCATTGTCGGACCCCTCTTCCGGGGAGGGCGGTGGACCGGACCTAGCCCGGCTGACTGAACAGCTTTCATACGAAGTCTTCCTACCGTCACCTGACCCGCTCATGGTCAACTCCATCAATGGAGGGCTGAAGACTTCTTGATGTATAATTTAAATATATAGAATATAATCAGTACTTCAAAATAAAATTACAAAATAACAACCTGAACTATTGCTGCTAGTGAAATTTAACTCCTGGCAGGCAAGTGACATCATCACTGGTAGCGCACTTGTCGGCGGGAAAAAAAGAACTGAGGCAGTTGGAGGGTCAACACCGAGATGGTCTTTACCGCATGAGCCGAGGCTCATGGTGCCGCTTCCTCGCGGTTCCATCTCTGGCGCCAGCCCTCTTGAAAAAAGTTTGCTCTCAATGGGTCCTAGCACCTCCGGCGAACTCCCATTAGTGTAAATGAGTGGTGGAGACTTTATGTCCAGGAAGATCAGCAATTGGGAGGTTACAACAAGTGTAGCAATAAGCAGCACTCGGTGGAATAGAATATGAGCATTTTGTCTGGCCAAGCCCTGCCAAGCTGGCCATTTGACCTGAGTTCGGAACCCGGGTCCGGCTGCAGGAGAAATTTTTTGTCTTTTCCTTTTTTCATCATTCTCCTAAGTCAGCTCCCCTTGGAGTTGATCATCTTTATTTTGGGGTGTGTTGGGGGCAAGCCCCCCCCATGAAAAGCATTTTTTTGTTGCCGTGTGAGGAAAGTACATGACCGTCGCTATTTGCGTCAGTCAGTGATATGCTGCTCGCCCTTTTGACGGTGGGAGCTCTTTGTTTCACGGTTTGTGGTCAGCGATATTCAAGAATCACCCTTATCACATGAAACTTAATAACGTCATCACTTTATATTTCTATCAGTACAATCTACTGTTAAATTATTTTTAGTCTGTTCATCCAAAGGTAAACCCAGCCTCTTTGTATGTTGTTGGACATATTGTTGTTGACGTACTCCATGCACTGTAAAGAAAAACCTTTGAATAAAAATTTTAATTGCATAAAAAAAAAAATAATAACGTCATCACTCGATACACCCAGCACCAAACAGATACGATTTTTTCAAAAGGATCAAACGTTATTGCTGAATAACAAAACTGTGATTACTAAATAAAAAAGTGAACTGAACAACTAGTCATTGCAAAGAAACCCATTACCCAAACTATGACAAGCCGTTAGGGACATAATTCATAATCTCTGGCTGTATAGTAAAACACATGTACTATATGGTGAAATACATACATCATATAATGAAATATATACATTATATAGTGAAATACATACACAATGTAGTGAACCACATACAGTATCTACTGAAATATATACATCGTATAGTGAAATACATATACTGTATACTGAAATACATATATTATATAGTGAAACACATGCACTATATAGTGAAATGCTATATTGTATAGTGAAATACATACACTATCTACTGAAATCCACATACTGAGTACTGAAAATCCACATACACTATATACTGAAACAAATGTACTATGTACTGAAACATATACACTACCTATTGAGATACATACACCACAGACTGAAACATCCACATAAACTATCTACTGAAACAAATACTCATAGATTGTAACACATACACTATATATTGAGAAAAACTGCATACACTATGTACTGAAACAAATACACTATATATTGAAATGCATACACTACACACTGAAAAGCATATACACTATATACTGAAACAAATACACTATATATTGAAACATCTACACTTTATATTGAAATACATACACTATCTATTGAAATAAATACACTATGCACTGAAAAATCTGCATACACTATATATTGAAACAAATACACTGTATATTGAAATACATACACTATCTATTGAAATGCATATACTACACACTGAAAAAGCACATACACTATATACTGAAACAAATACACTATATATTGAAACATCTACACTTTATATTGAAATACATACACTATCTGTTGAAATAAATACACTATGCACTGAAAAATCTGCATATACTATATACTGAAACAAATACACTACATGGTGAAACACATACACTATGTACTGAAACACATACACTGTAGACTGAAAAATTCACATACACTATATACTGAAACAAATAAACTATATACTGAAATGGACTATGTTCTGAAACTACCCATCCCCCCCCGCCCCTCCCCCATGAATGTCCTACAGCTGAACTCTTTGCCTGTTGCATTCAGTTAGCTGCTAGCTTGATGAGAGGACGTCTAAAACTGCAGAGCTGAGGTAAACAAAACAGGGCTACCTCTTCTTCTACTTCTTTATGGGGGATTTTCCTTTTGTTTTGCTTGCACACCTTTAGTCAAATTTCAGACCATTGTGATGTGACAAGAAACTTTTAAAACTAATTTAAATGCTGTAGTTTATTCTTTTAAATAAGTGCTGCCTTCATTGCCTTTCAGACAACACATTTGTATAGGAAGCTAATACAGGATATTCCTAACATACCTGTATACATAGGGAGCTGCATGCATTTTTCCAAGTTAAATTATTGATTTGTTTTGTGTGTAATTAATTACTGTGTAAGTCCAGCAACTTATCTGAGTTGAATGCTTGGGAAGCACTTCAGGAGCTGTGGAAGTGTAAGCCAAAATCATTGCTAGTTTGTACTCTATGGACTATGTTTTGATTAAGTTTTTATTTTAATGTTTTGTTTAATAAATGTTTCTTGGTTAAGAAACAAAATATATATTTTGCTGCAATCCTCAGTATTCAATTCTCATCAGAGTTTAGCTGGCATATGCATATAATTTGCATTGTTTTACTAAATAACTTTACTGTGAATCCTCACTGGAGGCATGCATAGTCTGTTTCTGGGTTTGAGCTCTCAAACTGTGTTTTATTTCTTTTTTTTCCCATAGAGATTTTATCTCCTTAGTCACCCTGCTACCTTTGCCCACTGACATCTCCAGCCCAATCATTTACCATCCACAGGACATACGTGCTCTGAGATCCCCCCCACACTCACATCCCCGTGTTGGGGCCAGGAGGGGGAGGGCCATTGACAAGGAGACACATATTCCGATATGAGCAGAGCCTGGTTAGCAGTCCAAAATCTGCAGCAGGTTGTTGGATCATTTTGCCATTAGGGGGTTTCTACCTTTGATTTCATCCCCTGGGCAGCCAAGCATGCAATGATGCAATTGCATATAAAGACACATGCTTGCTTTGTGCCTGACTGAGCCCTCCCCCTTATGCAACTCCACTGCCCTGCCAGCCCTCCTCAGCTAGGTGGATGTTGAAGAGTGGGGTGGTCAGACTACCCCTCACTGAGAGGAGAGCATTCCCCAAGATGCTCAATCATATCTCCCCCCCCCAGCTAACCCCTGTGCAACCCAGGTCTACCCCCAAAACTGGGCCACTGGCATGGGAGGCAGTGCAATCACCACCAAATTGCTAGGCCAGCCCACCAGACTGTGTTTTTATAAGTAAATAAAGACAGCATATAGCATATAGGTAAAAGAAGAAAACAAACTGTATTTTAACTAGTCTGTTATAAACATTTTAAGTCACATCACAATGTTTTGAAATCGGATAAAGGTTTTGCAAGCAAAATACGATAAAACAATACATAAAGAGATAGAAAAGATAAACCTTTTATGTTTACCTTCTGCATCTTAAGAGGCATCGGCCAGGATTTTTAGTCAATTAGGGCCCCATTTTCAGAAAGTTAGCCTGCAGAGCTAAACATTACACTGTGGGAACAGCATGGTTGGATCGGTGTCATATTCAGCATCACCTGATGCTACCCTGATCATGTGCATGTGCATATATACTACTACGGCCATGCAAATGAGTAATCCTCTCCTGTATACAGAGCATAGTGCTGTATAAAAGGTTTCCTTAGTGACCATAAGTACCTCCCTCTACATTTTATACTCAGCCTCTAGGCTTCTAGTACCTAGATGCTTGATTTTGCACTTTTTGGCTTTGAACCCGAATTGCCATGTCCCATAGCACTCTTTAAGTTTTCTAAGGTCCCCACTCATTCTCTCCATCTGCACCTATCAACGCTATTACAGATTGTGGTGTCATCTGCAAAAAGGCATATCTCCCCTTCCAGTTCTTCTGCTTTGCCACTTATAAAGACACTGAAGAGGACGTGTCCCATTACTGAGCCCTCCGGCACCCTACTGGTCACTCTCTCCTTACTGGAGTGAGTGCCGTTTACCACCACCTTCTGTGGCTGTGCGCTATCTCAGGTGCAGCACTTAGGAGTGCACAACACTAATCTGAAAATGGGGCCCACATACCACTGTAACAGAACTAGTACTGCATTGTGATAAGCATGGTTGGTACTATTTTAAAGTTATTCTTCTGTGCAGTGCTAACCTGTTAATGTGGTAATATTTTTTTTTTTTGCACAGGATTACTAATTGCAACCAGGTGCTCATACAACTGGGGGTTACTCTAATGCATATAAGGTGTACAGGTATATTAAATGCTTTCTTGACGTGTTAACACACTGTGTGGTTAGTGCTAGTTAATGATTCTGGAATCGTGTTTTAACTGCACACATGCAGCCTGCCAGCAACCCCCCACACACATACACACACAGTCAGTTCTGGACACAATAAAAAAACAAGCATTTGTCAATGCTGAATGTTGATTGCGTTGGTCCATTGAACTTGCTCACTGGCCCTCTGTCACTCACTCATTCTGTTTCTCCCGGTGCTGCAGGCTGCTGTTTTGTACTGAGCTCCTTCCTGCGTTGGCACCTTTTTCTGTCCACAAAGAAATCCACAGATGGCCTGACAGAGCTCCGTTGAGGTGGGTCACTCCCCCTCTGACTCCCTCATTCTGTTTCTCCTTGCGCTGCATGCTAGCCTTTTGTACTGGGCTCCTGCCTCTGTTGGTGACTTTTTCTGCCAACAAAGAAATCTGCAGTAGTCCCAATACAGGTCCGTCGAGGTTGCTCACTCCCCCTCTGTCACTCACTCGTTCCGTGTCTGCCGGCGCTGCAGGCTGGCCTCTTGTATTGGGCTCCTGCCTGGATTGCCGCCTTTTTCTGCCCACAAAGAAATCCGCAGCAGCCCCAACAGAGCTCTGTTGAGCTCACTCACTCCACTTCCCCCACTCTCTCACTGGTTCTGTGTCTTCTGCGGGTGCAGGCTGTCCTTTTGTACAGGGTTCCTGCCTGCGTTGGTGGCTTATTCTGCCCACAAAGAAATCTGCAGTAGTTCTGATGCAGGTCCGTTGAGCTTGCTCACTCCCCCTCTCTCACTCACTCCGTTTCGCCGGTGCTGCAAGCTGGCCTTTGTACTGGGCTCCTGCCATGCTACCGCACTTTCTGCCCACAAAGAAATCTGCAGCAGTCACAATACAGCTCTGTTGAGCTCACTCACTACCGCTCTGTCACTCACTCATTCTGTTTCTCTTGGTGCTGCAGGCTGCACTTGTGTACAGGGCTCCTGGCTGCATTGGCACCTTTGTCTGTCCACAAAGAAATCCGCAGCTGTCCCGACAGAGCTCCGTTGAGGTCGCTCAGTCTCCCTCTGTCACGTGCTCATTCTGTCTGTCCTGGTGCTGCAAGTGGCCCTTTTGTACGGGGCTCCTGCCTGCATTGGCGCCTTTTTCTGCCCACAAAGAAATCCACAGCAGTCCTGCTAGAGCTCTGTTGAGTTCACTCAGTCCCCTGTCTCACTCACTCATACTGTTTCTCCCACCGCTGCAGGCTGGCCTTTTCTACTGGGCCCCTGCCTGCTTTGACGCCTTTTTCTGCCCACAAAGAAATCCGCAGCAGTCCTGACAGCGCGCCGGTGAGTTCACTCACTCACCCTCCCTTACTCGCTCTCTTGTTCTGTTTCTCCCAGTGCTGCAGGCTGCGCTTTTGTACTGGGTTCTTGCGCTGGGGCCTTTTTCTGCCCACAAACAAATCTGCAGCAGTCCCGATAGAGTTCAGTTGAGCTTGGTCACTCCCCCCTCTCACTTGTTCGATCTTAATCTGTCCTAAACACTGATTTCCCACAGTGACCATGTTATTCTCTGGCAGGAGTGCAAAAACATATTTAGCCCGGATGTGAAAAATGACAGCTGTACTGTTTATAAGGAGGTGTGAAAAAAGTGCCACTGTTGAAAATGTGGTGTGAAAATATTACAAATGTGCGAAGTTACAAGGGTGCGTGGAAACAGTTCAACGCACACTTGTAACACAGTCATGTTATGGAGTTTCATCACCAAATTTTCAACATAGGGCTTTTAGGACCTCTGCTCATGAACAGTGCCACTGTCATTTTCTTAATCTGTCCCGAACACTGATTTCCCACAGCGACCGCATTATTGTGTGCCGCAACTGTGAAACCACATTTCAGTCAGGATGTGAAAAATGACAGCTGTACTGCTCATAAGGAGGTGTGAAAAAATGCCACTGTTGAAAATCTGGCATGACAATATTACAAATTCGTGGTTACAGGTGGAAAGTGTGCAATGCACACTTGTAATACAGTCATTTGATGGTTCATCATCAAATTTTCAACATAGGCATTTTAGGACCTCTGCTCATGAACAGTATCTCTGTCATTTTCTTAATCTGTCCCGGACAGTGATTTCTCACAGCGACTGCTCTATGCTGTGCCGGAAGTGTGAAAACACATTTCGGCCAGGATGGCAAAATGACGGATGCACTGTTCATAATTAGGTGTGGGAAAATGGCAATGTTGAAAATCTGGAGTTAAAATATTATAATTAACGGTCTCCGTTTTTTGCCATAGACAAAACCGTGTGTTAAATACCGTAACACCTGAGTAGGTGTTACGGCATTCACGCGCTCCCTTTCTATACCAACGTGCTTGAGACAGCAATAAACAGAGCGGGAGCTTCCAATCATCTGCTTGCAAAACAGTACTGACGAAAAACACTTATTATCTGCATTACCTCCATCCCAAACACACTCTTGTGCTTCTAGGCTCACTGGTAAACTGAGGTAATGCAGAGAAGTTAGTGTTTTTCTCGTCAGTACTTTTATGAAACAGTTGGAAGCTCGCGCCTGTTTATTTAAAAATCTAGAGCTTCAATTATAAATAGTATGGGGGAGAAAATAACTAATTTAACATACACTGCTAAGTTGATGGCATTATAAACCCAGGGCGGCCCTCGGGGCTTATGTGCCATTCAACAACTCGGGTGTGTGTGTAAATTCTCGTAACACACTTCTCCCCATACTTTATCCTATATATAAATTCACGAAGTTACGAGTGTGCGTGCAAACTGCGCAACACACGCTCGTAACACAGTCATTTTATGGAGTATAATTAGCAGATTTTCAACACAGCCATTTCAGGACCTCTACTCATGAACAGTGTCACTGTCATTTTCTTAATCTGTCCCGAACACTGATTTCCCACAGCGACTGCGCTATTGCGCCAGAAGTGCGAAAACACATTTCTGCTAGTATGTGAACAATGACAGCTGTACTGTTCACAAGGAGGTTTGAAAAAATGCCAGTGTTGAAAATCTGGCTTTGAAAATATTGCAACTCATGAACTTACGGCGTAAGTAGCAACCGCGCAGCGCATGTCAGAAATGTCATTTTTTTTTCATCAAATTTGTAACATTGGCTTTTTGAGAGCCCACCTCATGAACACTGGCACTGTCGCTTAATCGCTCCAAAGGTGATTCCGCAGTGACCGCGAAATCATCTTTGGGGCCGATTAACGCGAATGACAGTTCAAGAATTCATGAGGAGGGTCCAAAACCCTATGTTGAAAATTTGGTGAAAAGTCCCAAAATGCCCGAGATATGTACTAAAGTTGAAAACCCCTATTTATTACTGCTATACAGCTTACCGCATTTCAGTTCACGGTCGGCTTTGAAGAGTGCAGACGTGTTCCCGGTCCATCAAGATCATCGCGCCAAGCCTGGAGGTAAGTATGGGGTGACGGGAGGGTGTGGGAAGGCAGGGCGCAGAGTGGGTTGGTGCGGGTTGCAGGTGGGGCCAGGGACACTACGAGAAACTGTTTTTGCAGGTAAAAAAAAAAGACTTCGGGGAACCATTTTCCTTTACAGGCATGTGGATGCTGGATGGCACCCAGCCGTACCACCCAATGGCTTTCTTTTTGGGGCAGTAGCTGACGGGATTGGGCACCTGTCGGCAGGAATAAAAGCAGGTTGTTACAGAATGCCAACGGGGAGGGCCCCCGCCGGCACCAGAAACAATGGTATCGAGGCCGACGGGGTTTGGGGACCCCGCCGGCACATAAACACGGGAGAGATTGTTTAGGAACACGGCGCAACCGCCGCCATGTTCACAAACAATATCAGGGTTTTTACATCCCACCCTGCAATGACGAGTCGCTCCCTCATTGCAGCGGATGGCTGACGCTGCAATGACGAGGCAGCCCCTGATTGCAGCGGTGAAACTGTCAGTAGTTGGTGCAAATGTTCCAAACTACTGTCACCAGCAGCCTGCAATGGCACTGGGGGAAGTGGGACAAGCCTTTGCAGGCTGTGGGGACATTGGCCACAACAGTGCCATGCCTCCACAGCTTGCTACTGAGAAAGCTGCCGCAATATGTTATTTGCGCTGTGTGCAATCAGCATAAAAATGGTACATCCTGTCTGCCCCTATTTCCCATATTAAACCTCAGAACCTACTGTCCATGCAGGATAATAGCCTTCACTATCCACTCTCTTGTTCCCCTCCCTACTACTATCAGCCTGAGTAACCATTATACCCTTCACTTTGTCACAGCCATGCTTGAAACCATTTATGGTTTTGGTGCCTGCCATCTCAGTTGGCAAACTATTCCACATTTCCATCACCATTTCTGGAAAATAAAACTTTCCAATATCCCTCTTGAACCTCCCTCCCATCAGTCTCTACTTGTGCCCCCATAACCTTGAACTGTTACTCATGCTAAGTAGTTCTCCATTCACCTTGTTTATTCCTTACAGGAACTTTAAGGTCTCTATCACATCATTCCTCTCTTGTCTGGTCTCCAGTGAAGACATGTTCAGTGCCTTGAGCAGATCCTCATACGATCTGTTCTGTCAGCTCTGAATCATCCTGATCACCCTTTGTCCTTATCTTTCCTGAGGTGAGGTCTTCAGAAGTTCAGAACTCTGAACAGTATACCCAGTGCAGCCTTACCAACGATCAATAAAGAGGCAGTAAACCTATTTTCTTCTACTATCAGAACCCCTTCTGGCACATCCTAGTATTCTATTTGCCTTACTAGATGCCTCACTGTACTAGCTTGATTGTTTAAGGGAGTCACTAATGACGAATACTAGGTCCCTTTCCTCAGCTGTAGTGCTCAGCTCTACCCCTCCTATCCAGTACTCTGTCCTGGGGTTCTTGTCACCTAAGTGAATCACCTTGCACTTTTTGGCATTGAATTTCAACTGCCAATCTTTAGGCCACCTCTCTAATCTTTACATGTCAGTCTGCAGTTTCCTACTTCCCCATCACTATCTACCCTCCCATGAGCTTGGTGTCATCTTCAAAGAGACACAGCCCCAGATTCATTCTCAAATGTTGTTAATGAGCATATTGAAGAGAACAAGAGTCAGGATGGATCCCTGTGGCATTCCACTCTTGACTTCCCTCTTTTCTGATTTGACACTGTAATCACAACCCTCTGATGCCTCTCATTCAACTAAAGCCCCCTCACCCCCACCAAAACACTGCTTATATTTTCCTTCAAATCCCTGGACCTCACCCCCTTGCGCCGTGATCTAAGTCATTCTGATTGGTCCCCTATCTTATTGGTCTGCTCCACTGATTCCATGCTAACATATTTCAAAACAAAATTCCTCTAAATACTTTTTTTTTTTTTTTAGTTGTTTAACCAGGAGTAGCACACTAAGCTGAAGGCTTTTTTACAAGAGTGACCTAGGAGCACAGGAAAGTTAAGTGACTTGCTCAGAGTCACACAGTATGCAAGTGGAAGCTGTGGGATTCAAACCCAGGTCTGGTCTGCTGGATGTCATCAGATTTGCAGCTCAGAGCCTTAAACCACTGCGCTATACTGCCTCCCCTTTATGGGACTGCCATGCCCCCCCAGAGCAGGACATGAGAGAAGGTACACCACCTCCCCTAGATCATGGATGACCTCATAGCTTACTTGCAAGTGCATGATTTGGCCTGGTCAAAAAATAAACGTAACCCATCACCCATGGCTTCCAGAGGCATCATCATCTCCGCAGCACCTGTACCATGGCAATAAGCTTGCCAAAGGTGAGAATTTTACATCTAACTTCAGTACCAACATTGACTACCTGTCTAAATTTTGAAAAGCTGTCACAATCTCTTCTCCCCTCCCACTCCTTTGCCTGTCCTCAGAGTCAGTGACACCCCGTCTCTAACCTCTCCTTCATCACCATAGATATGTAATTCCTTTTCATCACCTGTACCTCCTCTCTCCTCTCCTCTCCTCCCTATCCCTTTCCTCACCTCCCTCTCACCCCTGCCAGCCTGCATGATTGTCATCTGCTTCCTTCCCCTATTGTTTTTTTCTCCAGTAACTCCATCCTTTATCACCTGCACACACTTCCCGCCTTAATCCTTCCAAGGGTAGGAGCCCAGATGGCTGATAGCAAGCCTCCATCTTACTGCTTCTGCAATCTTCTCCCCATTGGATGACCTCTAACTCTCTTTTCTGGTGTTCCTCCATCCCTGCTGACTGGAAGGCTGCCACTGTTACCCTCCTCCTCCTCCTCCAAAAGATGGTGACCACAGGTATGAACAGCTACCGACTCATTTCCCTCCTCCAAAATACAGGAACAAATTATCTTGTCACAACTCTCTCCCTTTCTGGACTCCTCTTCCTTTTTCATCCAATACAAGTCTGGCTTCCGCAAAAATCACTCCACCACCTGCTCAGGCTCACCAAATCCATCCATAATGGAATGGATCACAGCCTATTCACTTCTGCTATCTTCATCAGTCTAGCCAAAGCATTCAACCCTGTCTACCACCCAATTATTAGCCAAACTCCAGGCTGCAGGCCTCTCTGACTTAGCCATCAGCTGTTCCACTCCTACCACAGGGGTAGGTCCCAAGCAGTCAAAAGTGGTGACCCCCTCTCTCCTCCCTGCCTGTATCCACTTGGGTCCCACAAGGATTTGTGTTAAGCCCACTACTTTTCTCCATTTTCCTTAATGATCTCCCCCTCCATATGCTTGTCTGTATCCATTCACATGTACATGGATGACACGGTCCTCTTCACAGCAGGCCCACAGACTCCAGCTGGACTTTGATCAAGTTCAGCCCTGACCACACACAAATCAGCTTTTCCTCAATGCCAAGAAGGCTGTCTCTATGTCCTTTGGCACAAGGCACCAGACTCTCTAGGCTCCCTCCCCTTCCTACTTTCCATACCCTGGATGGCTCCCCTGTGGAGGATGTTACTACCTTGGTATCTGGCTAGACCAGCACCTAAACGTTTCTGAACAAGTGGATGCTATAGTCAAAAAGCTGCACCCCAATTTGGTGTACTTTACAGGAACTGTGACTGTATCCCACCTCCAGCATACCGTGCTATTATCCAGGGAATGATCCTCCAAATCTCTGACTATGGTGATGTGGTCTACAGCGTAGCTCCAATCACTACCCTTGCCAGACTGGACACAGTCTTCAACTATTTTGCCATTACACTCTCGACTATCCTTCTTGGACTCACCATTGTTCTATATATAAATCTCTCTCCTTTTCTTTTCTTGTGGACAGACACCATGCCCACTGTGCCACCTTTGTGGGAAAATCTGGTTTGTTTCCCTACCCTCCTATCTCTCCGATGGACCCCTTACAGCCATATCATCAGAAGCTGAAATATTCGAACCCTAGCAGTCCCTTTAGTTTCCACAACCATTGGCAAAGTCACGTTCAGCCACCGTTGCCCTAAAATCTGGAACTCCCTCGCCCCAGCTATTCACCAATCTCCCTCCCATGGATTCTTTCAAACCAGTTCAGCAGTCTCACCTCTCCCTCCTGCACTTGCTCTAGTTTTCCCTCTTGCTCTCCTATTACTTGTTTCCAGTTTAGGTACAGTTAAAATTTGGCACCTATGCTTCCACTCTAGGCATTCTGCACAAATGTTTATAGCTAACACTGAAGTAAAAGCCTCTCCAGCCCCTTTGCATATCAATTGTGTGGATGGAGCTCCCCTCCTAACTGTGAACTCCATCAAATACCTTGGGGTGACACTTGACCCCCAATTGGACCTAGGGAGTCATATCCTAAATGTCTGTAGAACCGTGAACTGTAAATTGGGTCTGGCCTATAGGGCCAAAAATAACCTGACACCTGCTGCTCATCTGGCACTTGCTAGAGGTGTACTACTTCCTCCCTTAGCTATGGTCTCCACCAATTTGCCCATACTCCAAAGCTCTTCTACTCAGTGGCACACGACATACAATAACATCTGTCGCTTTGCACTGGCCCTCCGCCTCCACCCACCATTGTGAGCTTCATGATAAACTAGGTTGGCTTTCCCCGACCAATCACCTGAACTTTGGGCTGGGATGCCTCATGGGCAAAGTGATCAGAACCGCATCTCCTGGCTGGCACAGCTTCTCTCACCTCCTGATCCTCCTCTACCCACTCAGGTCCCAGGGTCTTGGGATGCCAGGCACCTTCACCTGAACCCTTATGAGGGACAGGGACTTTACTGCATGTGCTCCTAGGCTCTGGAACCTCTTTCCTGACCATGTTTGTTCCGCCTCCTCCCATCAGTGCTTCCGAAGTCCCTGTGGGGGTATCTGAAAGCTGGCCTCAGTAGTGAGTGTCCCAAGCCTCCCTAGCCTAATTGTACTTGGAGCCCAACTGTTCTGAGGACCTGCCAATGATCTTTTGGTCGTTTCTCCTGATCCAATTGCTCTCCTAGGCATCTGACTCGCTATGTATGCTCTAGACTATATATTGTTGATTATATGTACTTTATCAATTTCTGTCATAGCAGTTCACTGTATGCCTTATTGTTTTGTGACTCAATGCATTTTGCTACTCTATGTACTTGCTTTACCTGCTGTTATGTTCTGATGTATCTGTATTACCTGTTGTACTCTCCCGGGTTGTTCCTGAAAATAGGCATATAACTTGTCTAGTGTACCTACCCGGTTAACAAAAGCTAAATAAATAAATAAATATAACTGCTCTGTATTTGATCGTCAGCATAGGTGTAACTCCCTTACAAATGAGGGGGTTCTTAAAAGCTTTCCCGGAGCTTGCCTAAATGCTCCCTGCCCAACTGGTGTTCGGCGTAAGGCCGGTAATTTCAGGCATTGTGAGTGCTGTTAAAGCCTCCAGTACTGCCTCTTTAACAGTTGCCTGCTTGCAGGCTTTAATGGTACAAACAGGGGGGCTAGGTTTCCTGCTCGAATCCCGCCTTTGGATCAGGTCTGATCGCTTCCATTTCTGGCGGTCGCTAGGAGCTTGAGGAGTCGAGTATTTAAAAGATGTCAAAGTAGTTTTCTGAAGAACATGTATAGTGTTAGTGAAACTACAGTTTGTCTAATCCTTGGAGGCACCCGCAGTGGAGACCAAGGAGGATGCTGGGAACCTCCACAAAGGAGACCCACAGGAGGGTGGCAGAGGACCCCGAAGGGGAAGGAAACAACTCCTGGTGGGGGACTCCATTGTTAGGAAGGTAGAACTGGGGGAGGAAGGGGAGGTAAGGTGCCTGCCTGGAGCCATGGCTTGGAGAGACAGGGAGCGAATCCTCAGGATTGCCAGAGCAGCTACACAGGGGATGGAGCTGGATGTCATTGTCCACCTAGGGACAAATGACCTGGCTAAGAAAGGGATTAGAGAAGTGCAGGAAGAGTTTGTGGAATTGGGGAGGGGCCTTAGACAAGTAGCATACACGGCAACCTTCTCGGAGGTGCTGCCCATCTATGGCATAGGAGAGGCTAGGGTGTTCCACACCATGGGATTCAATCAGTGGTTGAAAAACTGGTGTGGAGCTCAGGGCTTTGGCTCATTGGGGACTGGGGGTCCACCTGAGTGATGTAAGCCTATACTGGCACGATGGGCTGCATCTGTCCAGGAGGAACCGGATCCTAGGTGATAGGTTTAAATGCCCATTGGCAAGCATTTAAACTAGCCAAGGGAGGAGGCACTGAAAGGAGCATGGAAATCCTAGCCCCCAAAACCACGGTAGTAAATGCGTTAAACACCAACATAGAGGTGTCGATAGGGAGAAGGGCAGGGGTAAATGGAGAAAGTGACAAAGGCAAGAAGGACAGGAATGGGGCAAAAAGGAGTAAGGCCATCAGGAAATTGAAGGTAATGAGTACCAATGCCCATAGTCTGGGCAACAAGCTCCCTGAGCTGGTGGCCTTGATGGAAGAGGGATGTCTGGATATCGTAGTAGTCACAGAAACATGGTACACAGAGAACCATGACTGGGATGTTAACATACCAGGGTAAATAACCTACAGGAGAGACAGGCAGGCAGTGGAGAAGAGTGGGAGGAGTAGCTCTCTATGTAAAGGAAGGGATAAAAGCAACTGAACAAAAGAGTAAACAGGGAGGAGAGGAGGCACTGTGGGTCACCTTGAGACTGGAAAGGCACCACAATCCACACAGGGGTTGTGCAGACCCCATATCAGGGGAGGGAATGGACAAGTATGATAGAAGGCATTCTTAGAATGGCAGAGAAAGGGGAGATACTGTTGATGGGAGACCTGAATATGCCAGATGTTAACTGGAGCACATTTACTGCAGCCACATCCAAGAGCAGGGCCATTCTTGATGCCCTACAGGTGGCAGACCTCAGACAGCTAGTTTCAGAACCCACTCGTGACAGAGCAATCTTAGACCTCGTACTCTCAAACGGGGGCAGTGAGAGGATCTCAGATCTAGAAGTGGGCTGTCATCTGGGAACAAGTGACCATCAAACAGTGTGGTTCACGTTAAACTCAGCTACAGAGTCAAGCCATACAAAAGTGAGGGTACTGGACTTCAGGAGGGCTGACTTTGGCAAGATGGGAGAATGCCTCAGAAAAGCACTAGCAAACAGGCTAGAAGGAGGCGTGGAGCAACAATGGGGAATCATCAAAACTGCCATCACAGAGGCAACAAGCCTTTGTGTGAAGCAAATAAACAAATCAAATGAAAGAAAAGCCACTGTGGTTCTCAAAAGAGGTGGCTGTGAAAGTCAGGAAGAAAAGCTAGCATTCCGAAGTATAAGAAACACAGAAGGAGCAGGACAGAGAGCGGTACCAGTTAAAGCAGAAGGAAGCAGGGAGGGGAAGTCAGAATAGCAAAGGCTCAAACTGAGGAAAAGATAGCCAACTCGGTTAAGAAGGGGGATAAAATCTTTTATAGGTACATCAGCGAGCATAGAAAGACAAAGGGAGGGATAGTGAGGCTGAATAGAATGAATGGTGGGTGGGCAGAGGGGGACAGTGAAAAAGCAGGGATACTGAACGAATATTTCTGCTCAGTATTCACAAAAGAGGAGGGGGAAGTGCCTAATCCAATCTGCAAGAACTCCTAAAACTGAAGGTGGACAAAGCAATGGGGCCTGATGGAATTCACCCCAGAATTATAAAAGAATTAAGGTGGGAACTAGTGAAACCACTGGCTACTCTTTTTAATAAATCATGGGAGGATGGTGTGGTACCCGAGGACTGGAGGAAGATGGATGTGATTCCCCTTCACAAAAGTGGGACCAAGACAGAGGCAGGAAACTATAGCCCTGTCAGTCTGACCTCTGTGGTAGGGAAAGTGATGGAGTCACTTCTGAAGGAAAGAATAGTTGAGTACCTAGAGGCCAGTGGGGCACAGGACTCAAGGCAGCATGGGTTCACAGCAGGAAGGTCATGTCAGACGAATCTAATAGATTTCTTTGACTGGGTGACCAAAAGTAGTAGACCAGGGAGGGCTGTGGACATGGCCTACCTAGACTTTTAGCAAGGCATTTGACACAGGCCCACACAAAGATTAATAGTCAAATTAACCAGCCTGGGAGTGGGTCCCAGGGTGGTAGCCTGGGAAAACATTGGCTAGACAACAGGACACAGAAGGTAATTGTAAATGGAGTCCACTCTGAAGAAAGAGGGGTTACTAGTGGGTACCGCAGGGTTCAGATTGGGTCCAGTCCTTTTAATGTCTTCATAAGTGACATTGCAGAGGGACTGAAGGAAAATATGCCTCTTGCAGATGACACAAAGATCTGCAACAGGGTTGATACAAAGAGGCGTGGAAAGGATGAGAAGGGACTTGGCAAGGTTGGAGGAATGTCAGAAGTATGGCAGCTAGGATTCAATGCAAAGAAGTTTAAAATAATGTACCTGGGAAACAAGAACCCAGGGAAGAATACACAATGGGGGTAAGTAACAACAACAAAAAGGAAAGGGACCTGGGGTTAATCATATCAGATGACCTTAAGGTTAGTAAGCAATGTGAGAAGGCAGTAAGGAGGGCTGGGGTATACTGGGATGCATAGGAGAGGCATCAGCAGCAGAAAACAGAAGTTGTTATCCCCTGTACAGACAGTTGGTGAGACCCCATCTGGAGTACTGTGTCCAGTTCTGGAGACCCCATCTGCAAGGACATAGACAGGATAGAGGCAGTCCAGAGGAGGGCAACTAAAATGGTGCAGGGTCTGCAAGAGAAGCCGTATGAGGAGAGACTAAAGGAGCTTAATATGTATACCCTTGAGGAAAGAAGGGAGAAGGGGGGACATGATACAAACTTTTAAGTACCTCAGTGGAATCAACAAAGTCCAAGAGGATAGCATCTTCCAGAAAAAGAGACGTGCAAGAACAAGGGGACACAATTTAAAGATGGGGGGTGGTTCAGGGGCAATGTGAGGAAGTATTATTTCACAGAGAGGGTAGTGGATGCATGGAACAGCCTTCCTGAGGAGGTTGCAGGGTTTAAAACTGAGGGAGAATTCAAGAATGCATGGGACAGACATAAGGCAATTCTTGTGGGGGGGGTAGGAAGAAATAGGCTGTTGATTAACTAGGATCTGCAGCCTATCTTGTAGGTAGGGAAATGGGCAGACTAGATGGACCAAGCGGTCCTTATCTGCCATCAAAGTCTATGTTTCTATGTTTCTTTTATTTACAGCTGGGACTTAGTGCTGTGACCCTCCATTTTGGACCCAGACTGTGCTGAAGGGGTCCAATAGTAGCTAAGGGGCACTTGAAATGGTGTGGAGACAACCAACCAGGAATCAGGACTCTGGATAGAGCCGGTTGATAAATGGGGATGCAGCTTATAATTCTAGGAAGTGGCATTCTGGGCCATGGCACTTTTTCGCACCAATAAAGGCAATAATGAGTGACTGGCATCTGCAGCCCACCTATAGAGTCGTGTCGCGCCCGAATAGAGAGACTGGCCTTAGCTGTCCAGGGTCAGAAAACATTGTGGCTGTGAGTGAGGAAGGAGCTCTGTGCTCCTGCGCCATTGAGTGTTCGCGCGGGAAGCACGTGAAAGGCCTGAGTCGGCTGGTTTGAATAGCCAGCGAGCTTCGGACTGCATCCGTGAAACAGCGATTGGAGGAGGCTGTGTAAAAGCGCAGCTACCTACCAGGCTCACCCTGTAGAGGACTGGAGAATCTGCTAAATAGCGTTCGGTCTGTCAGGACAGCGAGCTGCAGTGAGACGCCCGTATAGCTGTGAGTTTGGTCGGGTCCTAGAAGCAGCTGCTGAGTATGGTACCTCTGTTGTTTTCCATATAAATGTGAGGAGGCCTTGAAGCTCAGGCTCAGCCCAAGTAGTAGTGAAGGAGTGGTTCTCTGCGGAGTTGTGAGTACTGAATCAGGGCAGCTCCCTGTGAAAGGTTACAATTAAAGGCAAAATCGTCTGGTTGTATTGCTGACTGTATTAATTGAGCTTTCTGGCTCCATCTGTTCTGCTCAGGAATTAAATGCTCATTTGTGTCAGGGCCCCAACCAGCTGCATCAAGGAACTAGCCATTAGGGCTTGGATACCCATAGACAGTAATCAATAGGTTAGGCCTGTGCACAGAGCCCTAGGTGGTCAAACATATTATAGTGGTAAGCCAATCACCCTGATTTCCCCCGGTCCTTGTTGTCTCCTCTTGAATAAATCAGATTGCTCATTCTGCAAAAGTACACTGGCTAGTCTGTGTATTAAGGGGGAAATATTGCACAGTAAATGTGATGTAACTGTACCTTGCTTTTCAGGGTATCCCCGGAGTGAGCTGATTGGTTCGAGCCGGGGGGTAAGTGTACATGGTAAGGACACTGAAAGTGAACTGTGTGGGCCACTAGTGGGAAGAAAGGGGGGTTGCAGCAACCCAGAGGGCTGTGATCAAGTCAATCTCGACTGTTCTGACCCCGACCTCTGGGTGGAGGCACCCGCCAACGGATCTGGGCCCCTCAACCTGTCACAGTTAGGGCAGGCAGGGGTAGTAGCCTTTAGGATAGCGCCCCTAGGGGTTACAAATTGGAGGTACCACTGGGATTAGCGTCCCCTAGTGGCCGAGTGGGCGAAGTGCATAACGATGGATAATTTAAAGGAAAAACTGGAAGGGGATATCATGGCTAAGATTAAGCTGGACCCTATTAAAATGATGGTACACAAATTGATGGGGTGAGGTGAAGCCGAAGAGCTGGACTCTCAGAGAATTGTGTTACTACTAGATGTACCCCTGGGGACAACAACCGCTGACATTATTTCTGCTGTGGAGCGTGTCAAATGTTTGGGCAAGGTAGAGGTGAAGGGGCATATGGCTGACCTACTCGATCAGACTTTGCAGGTGCTACTCTTGTGTAGCATAGCCATCAACCTTGAGAGGGTGCCCCCAGTGATTTACCCGGAGGGTGCCCAACCAGGGTGGAGGGTCATTCACATACAGAGTGGGACAGTCACCCCCCGGGGGTCTCCCCAGACTAATAGTTTCAAAGATAAGCTACTTAAATTGTTGGCTGTAGAAGGGAGAACTACCCAAGAGTTAATGCAGGCTTTGGACCTTTCCGGTGAACCCACCCCTCAGGCCTCCCCTGGTGCCTCTCCGGAGCCCCACAAGAGTTCTCTATTGGCTCCACCACCTCTGGTGGTTCCGTCTATACAGCTGGATTCTTACCGTAGGCTAAAACTTTTTTCTGGCACAGTGCCAGTGCCTTCAGGGGAGGATGATTTGGAGGCATGGATGGACTATGCCACACCCCTAGTTCAGGAGTGGCAATGCTCTGAGGTGGAGAAGCGAAAGCGACTGATGGAGAGTCTGCGGGGTCAGGCTTTGGAAGCCATTCGTTTTTTGCGGGCCACTAGCCTGGAAGCTACCACCACAGAGTATCTTTCCGCTCTTGAGGGAGTGTTTGGGAGCACAGAAACTGGGGAAGACTTATTATGGAAATTCAAGTCTGCTAAGCAGTGGAGGAATGAGACGCTTTCCGCCTTTGTCACCAAGGTGGAAAGGGCTTTACAGAAGGCCTACCGAAAAGGAGGGGTCACCGCCTCAGCCTTGAACCAGGTCAGGTTGGAACATGTTTTAAAGTCTGCTAGATTTTCAAGTGTAATACTGTTAAAACTTAAGTTACATGATCGTCGAGCTGCCCCACCTGAATATTGTCAACTGATGAGGGAGAGTAGAGAAGTAGAGACTGATGAAGAGGGGTGGGAACCCTATGTGGGGGCTGTGAATTTGAGCCCAACCCCTGAGTCTAGTGAACCTGATGAGAGCCACCCTTCAGGAGGGCCTGATGTATCCCCAGAGTTACAGGGAGGGGTAGGGGTGCATGCCATTTCCTCTGATCCCCAAGTAGAAAGTGACTTGAAGGCCAAGGTCAGGAATTTACGAGAACTGCTGAGAGACTTGAAACGATCCACTACCAACCCTGTTAGGCCTGGGGAACCTGAGTTATCTAGAAACCCATGCCCTGGCCCAGGGAATCCTAGTCCCCGAGGGCCCCAGCAAATAGTATTTCCCTCCCCATAGGGACCCCAGGAACCCCAAGTTCTGTTACCATTGTGGGGAGGATGGACACTTTCAGACTGAGTGCCAGTTGCTGGAGAATGTAAGGAAGGTCAACAGCAGACTAATCACTTGGCATCGTAGGGCCCACGTCCAACCCCCCAGAAAGAGTTTTGTGACCCGGGCCAATGCCCAAGCAACTGTTAATGCTGTGCCCCACAAGTGGTCTGATGTGGTCGGGCCCTCAATGGAGGCCCCGATGCAGGTAAATGGGATTCCCACCCGAGCAGTATTAGATAGTGGCTGTCAGGTGACCATTACATTTCAGGACTGGTATCAGACACATATACCTGAGGTGCCACTACAACCCTTGGATGGCCTACATGTATGGGGGCTGAGTGACAAGGCTTACCCGTATTTGGGGTATATCCAGATCTGGTTGTCATTTCCCACTTCTGTGGCTGGAGTGGATGAACAGGTGGCACTTTGGCTTTAGTCTGCCCCCCCACTGGACTGTATGATGGGGTGCCCTTGTTGATTGGGACCAATGCTCACATGTTTGGCCGATTAGCCCAGTTGTGTTCTGAAAAGCAGGTGTCCAGGACTGGGCACGCCCTCAGGATACCCGTCTTGATCCAGAAGGCCTATGAGACTTAGAGAAAAGCTAGTCAGGAGGAACCTGAAGGCCCGGTGGATGTGGTCTGGAGGAAGGATCCACAGCCATTGCTATTAGCTCCAAATGCCCAGTGCGTCTTGCAAGGGGAGGTTCGGCTTAAAAAGGATGTCAAAAATAAACTATTGATGCTGGATGCGCCTGGAGAAGGGAAGTTGCCTGGAGGACTGCTGGTTAAACCCAGTATCTTGCCTGCTAGGGCCCATGCTTATGCCAGGAGAGTAAAGGTTCAAGTTTATAATGTGTCTGACAAAGAGATTCGAGTAAATAGGGGCTGCACCTTGGCTAGTCTACATTGTGCAGATACTGCAGTGCTCCCTCACTGCAAGGGTTTGGGGAAGGATGACAGAGTCACGCCAGACTTGTTTGATTTCGGTGACTCCCCGTTGCCTGCTGAATGGAAGGTAAAAGTCAGTGAGAAGCTTGCCCAAAGAGAACAGGTTTTTTCCCTGAAGGAGTGGGATGTGGGTTGTGTCCAGGGGGGACGAGCACCGTGATTCGCCTTCTGCATGATGAGGCCTCTCCCGAGAGAGGTCTCGAGCTTAGCCTCTGCCAATATAGACGATGTGAGACGGCATCTGCAAGAGATGCTTGCTGCTGGTGTGATACAAGAATCCAGGAGCCCTTATGCTTCCTCCATTGTCGTAGTGAAGAAAAAGAACGGGGCTGTTCGGATGTGTGTGGACTACCGTACTCTGAACCGGCGGACCATCCCTGACCAGTATACCATGCCACGCATACAGGATGCCTTGGACTGTCTGAATGGTACTAAGTGGTTCTCTGTGTTAGATCTCCGTAGTGGGTACTATCAGATCCCAATGGCTCCTGAGGACCGAGAGAAGACTGCATTCATTTGCCCCCTAGGTTTCTATGAGTTTATCCGGATGCCTCAAGGGATCTCAGGTGCCCCGGCTACTTTTCAGCGCCTGATGGAACATGCTGTGGGGGATATGAACTTGCTTGAGTGTCTGGTTTACTTGGACGATGTCATAGTGTTTGGCAGCTCGTTGGAAGAACATGAACGTCGATTGTTCAAGGTCCTGGATCGGTTGGAGGATTTTGGCCTTAAGTTATCTATTGACAAATGCCAATTCTTTCAAACCTCTGTGAAGTATGTGGGCCACATAGTATCCACTGAAGGCATAGAGACTGACCCCAGCAAGGTGGAGGCACTGACTACTTGGCTTCAGCCAAAGAATTTGAAAGAACTGCAATGGTTCCTGGGGATTTGTGGATATTATAGGTGGTTTATTAAAGACTATTCTCGAGTGATCCGCCCTCTCCTCAACCTCACTCAGGGGTACCCTCCCACCCACAAAAAGTATAAAAAAGTTGTGCTCTCTGGAACGGAAAGAAAGTTTTTTCATCCGAATGATGTGTTCGGGAACCGCTGGACTACTGAGTGTGAGGAAGCTTTCTATGACATTATATATTAACTTACCCATGCCCCAGTGCTGGCCTACGCTGATCCGGCCAAGCTGTACATCCTCCATACTGATGCCAGTCTACAGGGACTGGGGGCTGTATTATATCAGGAGCACCCCAATGGGCTAAGACCTGTAGCTTTCACCAGCAGAAGCCTGACTTCCTCAGAAAAAAACTATCCAGTGCATAAACTAGAGTTCCTGGCCCTGAAGTGGGTCATTGTTGATCAATTTCACGACTACTTGTACGGTGCCAAGATATTGGTAAAGACTGATAACAATCCTCTGACATATGTGCAGACCTCAGCCAAGCTGGATGCCACTGGCCATAGGTGGCTCTCTCCCTTGGTCACCTACAACTATGCTGTTGAGTACCGAGCAGGCCTAAACCATATAGATGCGGATGCTCTCTCTAGGAGGCCTGTGCCCCAGCACGACTGAGTTGGGTGTCAGAACCTGACATAAGAGCCCTTGCCAAAATTTGACAAAGAAGAGCCGGTGTCTTCTGATACTGTGGACTGCATGGTGAATTGCTTGGGGCCATCAGAGAACTGCCTACCTGCTGCTTACTGTCATTTTTCTGCATTGGACACTAGTGCACTGCTCCAATTCGACAATGATAGTCTCCGATGGGCAATCCCAAGACCCCATGATAAAAACTGCTTTGGAGGCTCTGCAAGCCGGGAGGGACGTGTCTCAACTGCGGTCCGCTGAATTAAGAACTGCCCTGTTCTATAAAGAAGGCCCAAAATTGAAATTGAACAATAGACTGTTATACAGGGAAACTGTGGACAAAGAGGGGCGGATAGACAAACAACAGTTGGTGTTGCCCACCGTTTTTAGAGAACTGGTGTTGCAGTCCCTGCATGACCACATGGGGCATCTTGGCATAGACCGAACTCTTGACCGGTATGGACCTGATTCTACTGGCCAAAAATGAGTACAGATGTGGAGCAGTATGTCAAGACCTGCGGGCGCTGTTTGCAAAGAAAAGCCCTACCTCAGAGAGCTACTCCCATGGTCAATATCACTACTAGTGCCCCTATGGAACTGGTCTGCATTGATTTCCTGAGTCTAGAGCCAGATCTGAAAAACATCAGCAACATATTGGTAGTCACTGATCATTTTACCCGGTATGCACAGGCTTTTCCTACTAAAGATCAAAAAGCAACCACAGAGGCTAAAGTACTTGTGGAAAATTTCTTTGTCCACTATGGGGCACCTCAACGGATTCATTCTAACCAGGGAAGAGATTTTGAGAGCCGTCTGATCAAATAAATGCTGTCCTTATGGGGGGTGTAAAAGTCAAGAACCACCCCGTACCACCCCAAGGGGGATCCTCAGCCTGAAAAATTTAACCGCACATTGCTTGATATGTTGGGCACCCTGCAACCTAAGGACAAGCCTAGATGGAGCCAGCAGATTAGCACCCTGGTACATGCTTATAACTGCACCAAAAGTGATGCCACTGGATTTTCTCCGTACAGACTGATGTTTGGGAGAGAGGCTAGGCTGCCGGTAGATATATGCTTCGGGGTTTCTCCTGATGGGGTTCAAGCAGACAATCATCTACAGTATGTACAAAAGTTGCAGGCCCAACTCAACCATGCTTACCAACTAGCCCAGACCATGGCTGCTAAGCGAAACCTGGCCAATAAGGAACGGTATGATAAGAAAGTGAAAGCAATGGAACTGAGAGAAGGGGATAGAGTGCTATTGAGGAATTTGGGACTGCATGGCAAACATAAGATTGCTGACAGATGGCATCACCTTCCTCATATTGTTGTGGGGAAACTGGCAGATTTACCTGTATATAAAGTGCGGCCTGAAAACAATTCAAAAGATGTGAAAACTATACACAGAAATCACCTGCTGCCAATCGGGCAAATTTTGATAGAAGCTGAACCTCCTAATGCCCCCCCCTCCATGCCTGTGACTAGAGCGGCTGCCAAGAAAGAACCCAGACCACTTGATTCTTCAGCAAGCAAACTAAAAAAACCTTCTCCAATCCCCTCTGATGAAGATGATCGCCAGTCTGTGACTGAGGACAGTGAGAACAATATTGAATACTATCCCTCTTATGAACTGAGCCAACTGTTTCGGGGCAATCCCCTAATCAAATCTGGAGACGAAGTTGGGCTGTCTGGACTGTCTGAGCCCCCAGCTTTGTCGCTGGAGCCAATGCTCCCAGAAGACGAAGTGAGTGGCATTCAAGCTGAAGGGGTGGGATCCTTGAGCCTGGCTGAACTGTCTGGCCTGGCTGAACTATCTGACTTTTCTGAAGAAGGAAGTGATGTGGGGGAGCAAACCAGTGATTTGCCAGAACCTGAGGAATATTTTGAGTGCCCTGATGGTTCCTTGCTAGTACCTGAACTGTCCCCAGCTGAGCCAAGTAGTGTGGGTCCTGATATAGAGGGTCATGTCCCCAAAAGTACTATGAGCATGGGGTCCCCTTCTCCTGTGGAGGTTCCCCATACTAATCTCAATGAGGCTGAAATGGAATCAGGGCCTGTAGCAGGTTTTTCCGAGACCCCTAGGCACTCCAGCAGAGAAGTACGGCCTGTAGTAAAGTTGAGTTATGAGTCTCTAGGTCAGCCTGTGGACCTGCCCTTAAATGTGGTCCATAAAGGGGTGTATGTGTCCCTGAGCTCCTTGTCTAAGTTAGCCTTAGGGGATAACTCCAGCCTGTTAGTATTGCCCTTTGAGTATGGAACCCCTGCTTCAGGTAGCCCACAAGTAGCTGACAGGGAAGGGTTCCCCCTTTCCAGGTGTCATGGGCAGGAAGTAATGACCTGAGTTAACAAGAAAAAGGTTATCTGTGTGTAAGGTTGCATAAACAGTAGCAAATTAAGAATACAGTAACAATGCATGTAATATAAAGTGTGACATAATGTTATCTAACCTGTTTGCCTTAAAGTGATTTAAGGGTAACTACTTGACGTGGACGCCAAGTTCTTTCCAGGCCAGGAAGGGTGTAACCCCCCCTGCAAATGAGGGGGGTTCTTAAAAGCTTTCCCGAAGCTTGCCTAAATGCTCCCTGCCCGACTGGTGTTTGGTGTAAGGCCGGTAATTTCAGGCGTTGTGAGTGCTGTTAAAGCCTCCAGTACTGCCTCTTTAAGAGTTGCCTGCTTGCAGGCTTTAATGGTACAAATAGGGGGGGGCTAGGGTTTCCCTGCTCGAATCCCGCCATGGACTGCAGTCTGATCGCTCCGTTTCTGCGGTCGCTAGGAGCGCTGAGGGAGCCCATTTAAAAGATGTAGTTGTTCTCTGAAGAACATGTATAGTGTTGGTGAAATTACAGTTTGTCTAACTCTTTTATTTACAGCTGGGACTTAGTGCTGTGACCCTCCATTTTGGACCCAGACGATGCTGAAGGGGTCCAATAGTAGCTAAGTGGCACTTGAAATGGTGTGGAGACAACCAACCAGGAATCAGGACTCTGGATAGAGCCGGTTGACAAATGGGGATGCAGCTTGTAATTCTAGGAAGTGGCATTCTGGGCCATGGCACTTTTTCGCACCAATGAGGGCAATAATAAGTGACTGGCATCTGCAGCCCACCTATAGAGTCGGGTCACGCCCGAATAGAGACTGGCCTTAGCTGTCCAGGGTCAGAAAACGTTGTGGCTGTGAGTGAGGAAGGAGCTCTGTGCTCCTGCGCCGTTGAGTGTTCACGTGGGAAGCGCGTGAAAGGCCTGAGTCAGCTGGTTTGAATAGCCAACGAGCTTCGGACTGCATCCGTGAAACGGCGATCGGAGGAGGCTGTGTAAAAGCGCAGCTATCTACCAGGCTCACCCTGTAGAGGACTGGAGAATCTGCTAAATCATGCTCGGTCTGTCAGGACAGTGAAGCTGCAGTGAGACGCCCGTATAACTGTGAGTTCGGTCAGGTCCTAGAAGCAGCTGCCTGGTATGGTACCCCTCTGTTGTTTTCCATATAAATGTGTGAGGAGGCCTTTGAAGCTCAAGCTCAGCCCTGCAAGTGGTGAAGGAGTGGTTCTGTGCGGGAGTTGTGAGTATTGAATCAGGGTAGCTCCCTGTGAAAGGTTACAATTAAAGGCAAAATCGTCTGGTTGTATTGCTGACTGTATTAATTGAGCTTTCTGGCTCCATCTGTTCTGCTCAGGAATTAAATGCTCATTTGTGTCAGGGTCCCAACCAGCTGCATCGAGGAACTAGACATTAGGGCTTGGGTACCCATAGACAGTAATCAATAGGTTAGGCCTGTGCACAGAGCCCTAGGTGGCCAAACATATATTATAGTGGTAAGCCAATCACCCTGATTTCCCCCGATCCTTGTTGTCTCCCCTTGAATAAATCAGATTGCTCATTCTGCAAAAGTACACTGGCTAGTCTGTGTATTAAGGGGGAAATATTGCACAGTAAATGTGATGTAACTGTACCTTGCTTTTCAGGGGATCTCCGGAGTGAGCTGATTGGTTCAAGCCGGGGGGTAAGTGTACATGGTAAGGACACTGAAAGTGAACTGTGTGGGCCACTAGTGGGAAGAAAGGGGGGTTGCAGCAACCCAGAGGGCTGTGACCGAGTCAATCTCGACTGTTCTGACCCCGACCTCTGGGTGGAGGCACCCGCCAACGGATCTGGGCCCCTCAACCTGTCACAGTTAGGGCAGGCAGGGGTAGTAGCCCTTAGGATAGCGCCCCCTAGGGGTTACATAGGTTTGTGGCTCCTGACTGTGCTGTATACGCATTGTCAATTGTTTGCTTGTCACTCAAGTTCTCACATCTTGCATGTATTATTTCCAATGTAATTTGTGGTTGTGTACCACTCTGCTCCATGTATGTTATGTATTTTGAACTATTGTGCTACCTAAGACCCACTTGTACAAGTTCCTCTTCCCCAGGATGCATCTAGAAATTAGCTCCCAGCTTAGTATTCCTGGGTGGGGAGCACTAGACACCAAGGATCATTTTACTATAATAACTGGAGCCATTTAAACTGTGATTAGGGGTGTAGAACCTTTACATGCCAAGGATCATTTTGGTATACTACTTGGGAGCATCATAATGGTGACCAGAGGTAGGGTCACACTATGCACCACTGTGTGCTCAAATTTATTTATTTATTGAAAAGTTTCACCAGGGAAGGTACACTGAACAACAAGTTGCTTGTCTCCCGGTACGACCTGGGGAGGAGGGTGGTGGGAGTTACATAGTAACAATGAGTACACACAAAATACACAATATCATACAAAAACATAGGTTACAACTGAATTACACATTAGCATGAAAAGCAAATAATTACAAGGGTAGAGAAGTAAAAACCAGTCACAGTGAGCTTGTGGTGAGATAGAGAGAGAGAGAGAGAGAGAGAGAGAGTAATGTAACAGCAAGTGTGAACTATTGGCCTGCACTATGCAGACTAAGAATAGCACAGGGCGGCAAGTGAAGTGAGTCAGCAGGGCATCAAACAGGATGTAGAACAAGAAAGGGGGGAGCTAGGGGCAGGTGCAATTTACAGAGAGGAAATTATGAAGAGTTTGATTTAATGAGCCAGGCGAGGAAGAGGATCGGATATGTGTAGGAAGAGCATTCCACATTTGGGGAGACGATAGGAGTAGGAGGCCTGTCCACTAGCGGTGCTCCAGGAAAAGACAGAGTTCTATGGTCATGGGATCTTAGAAGTCGAGAGGGAGTGGGTGGGGGATTAGGAATTTAGGTAGGAGGAGGCAAGGCCAGTACTTAGAGATGAGATTTGCGCAATGATGCAGTCACCTATTTGTTAGGGATGGAAGGCTAAAGCTCGGTACAAGTGGCAGCGGTGGGTAAGGTGAGGTGCATCCAGAGCAAACCGACAGAATGAGTTGAAAAGAGTATCCAGGACTTCCGGTGACGTCACCAATTGGAATGGCTGCATAAGGGAGAAGCTCCAGGATCCCCACCGGTTATTTCTCCCTAATCTGATAAAGCAAAACTTGAAAACTTATATCTGAAATAAATAAGATGACAGGGAGTAAAAATATGGTGAAATCGCGCTCTGGAAGACATCAACAAAAGGTAGATGCACTTGGATCCGAGAGGAGGCCTACTCATAGTCGCAGCGTCTCTCCAGCAAGTAGCGTGGCCGGAGAACAAGACCCCGACACCGACAGAGAGAGTGAAAGATTATCCCGATCCCGCTATGAAACGCTCCTGGCTGAGATAAGAGTGTTCCGGGCTGAAAATAAAAGAGAATTTACTGCGCTGCAAAACAGGCTTACAGAGGTAGAAGAGAGACTAGATCGCTCTGAAGAGGCAATGGGGGAGGTCACGGAGGAAACCCAACGTCTTCATAATGCTGTCGATTTCCTAGTGGATCAGCACGAAATCATGCAAGATAAAATTACTGATCTAGAAGCCCGGTCCCGGAGGGACAACCTCTGTATATACAGCTTACCCGAGGATTCTGAAACTGGCAGAATGGAAGATTTCCTGACTGACATGCTTAAGGACATTTTAGACCTCCCCCCAACATTTCTATTCAAAATCAAAAGAGTGCACAGAGCCCTGTCCCGAAAACCCACAGATCCAGCGGCAAGACCCCGCTCAGTTGTCTTAAAGCTTTCTAGCTTCAGAGATAAAGAATTGATACTGAAGACAGCGTGGTCTAAAAAGAATGTTACTTACAATTCTGCCAGGCTGATCTTTGACAACGATTACCCCACAGACATCATGAAGAAAAGAATGGCATATGCACCAATCTTGAGATTACTGAAAGAGAAAGAAATTAGATTCCAAACGCCTTACCCTGCTAAACTTCGGGTTTTCTGGGACTTTGGAAATGAAGTTTACTCTAGTCCTGAAGAAATCTCCCCGGAACTAAAAAAGAGAGGATGGAGTTTCCAGCCGGCAGGTCCAGTGCAACAGGAAAAGCGTCCCCTCGCTCTCCCGTTGGCAAAGCTCCACGAACATTCGAAGAGGCTTAGGAAAATGAGGAGGATTTCACTCACTTCAGGAAGTCAAAGATTTTATCGGGAAGAAGCATCCTCCCCCTAAAGAATTAGAAACGGACACCCGTGACTTAAATACTTGAGCCTTCTGCAGGAATTGATTACCCTATGGGAGGTTGAAGGTTTTCCTCGCTATCCTGATGGGACTAAGGCATCAACAGGGTTAGATGGAAGATAATGTGTTATTTCTCTGCATGCAAATTATTTTCTTAACTCCATCCTCCCTGTTCAAAGGCTTCAGTCATTTATTAATCATTTATTTGGTTATCCTGGGAGCCTCTTTACCGCCAATTAGTTGGGAATTCAACTAATGAGGAAGGGACATATATATATTTTTTTACCGTTTTAGAATTTGTAGAGCACTCTCAAGTTGTTACTCAGAGGTGGGTTATGCTGGTAAATGCTCAACATCTAAAATTCCATGTAGCGTTATCAATCATGTCCTCTCTGGGCATATCCTAGGGACATCCGTCAGGCGGCTGCCCTGATGGCCTCCCTTTCCTGGCTGACACTCCTAATATTCGACCCCGAGTTTTTGAGGGGTCGGGGAGGCCTGACCAAGTTGGAGGTCACAATTCCTACCACGGGGCCCCTGCCTGATTCTAGGTCTGGGCCCTCTTTCTCTAGAGGGGTAGTTTCTACGCCCTCCTGTTTTGGAAGTGCTATTGTAAATAGGTTAATGAAGGTTTATTATGCTAGAGTTAGTTATTATATTATTTTTTTTAATATGCACATGTTGTCTTTTACTTTCCCGGGCAGTTGCCTACGAATGATAATCCTACTACTTGGAATAGCTTTTCATCATATAGCCACACAGAATCTGGACAAAATGAATGGGGACTCACTTCTGGCATTTATAGACAGAGTTCAGAGTTTCTCTACAACCCTTTCAATTGTATCTATTCGCTCAGCTCAGGGTTTCATAACACTGTCTAATGGATAAAATCCCTACAGTTAAGGTTTGTTCACACAATGTCAACGGGTTAAACAACCCCATAAAGAGGTACAGGGTGATCTCCTCTCTTAAAAAGCTGAAGTCATCCTTTCTCCTGTTACAGGAGATGCATTTAGATAAACAGGAGCATCAAAACCTTGCTAAATTTGGTTTTTCTACAATAGTAGCTTTGGTATACGGTAGAGGGAAAAGAAGGGGAGTTGCTGTCTTGATCCCAAATATGTTCCCTTCCGTCTAACGAATTCGTACTCAGACCCAGAGGGTCGTCTCGCTATTGCAGTGGGTCAGCTGGAGGAGCAGGAGCTCACCCTGGTCTCCCTGTATGTCCCTCCAGGGAAGGGGCCAGAAGTGAGAAAAATGTTGTTTCAGAAGGTTATGGAAAGATGCAGAGGGGTATTGGTAATGGGGGTACCATAATCTGACTACCTCCTACTTAGATACTTCCAGCAGGAAATCGTTAAGAAATCCCCTGCACATCGGGCAATGCAAGCTTATCTCTGAAGCACACTGTAGATCTATGCGAAATCTGCACCCCAGCAAAGAGAATACACACATTACTCTGCCCCCCACAAGGTGTATACCAGCATAGATTATCTGCATGTATCTAAAGAGCACTTGTATAGAATGCAAAGCTGCACGCAGACCCCGACTGTATTGTCAGACCATTCGATCCTTACTTTAAACATGTCCTGGGAGAGAGAAAAAATTAATACTCTATGGAGGTTTAACAATTTCCTTGCTGAATCTTAAGGATTTTAGAGAGCTGATGCACCAGAAAATAAAGCAGATTCTAGATGATAATAAAAGACAGGGAACTAAGATGGGAGTACTGTGGGATACCCTCAAAGTAGTCCTTGGGGGAGAGATAATTAAATATGCGGCACATTATAAAAAGAAACAACAACAGTGTCTAGATAATCTGCAGCAGCAACTCCATAGTCTACAGACTTTACATGCTGCTGGAGATGAAGGGGTATACCCTCTTCTGCAAGCCACCAAACAACAGATTCAGGCAATCTTAGATATTTGTACAGAGCAAGCGCTGCAGCTTCTCAAACAAAAATATTACGAAGGGGGTCCAAGAGCCACCCATCTGTTAGCTCATCGACTCAGACAACATAAATCTAGATCCAACATTACTCAAATTAGAGGAGGGTAGTCACTCTCCCTTGGGAAATTGAACAGGCTTTCCAGAAGTACTACAGCAGCCTGTACAGTACAGAATGTGTGGAGGGACCTCAGGGAATGGAGGCCTTTATGAAGGAGCTCAACCTTACGAAGATTTCTCAAAAACAAAAACAACTGCTGGAAAGGCCAATTTCCCCGGTAGAACTAGAACAGGTCATGGCAGCTCTTAAAACAAATAAAAGCCCCAGACTGGATGGATATACCAGTGATTTTTATAAGGTTTTTAGAGGGGATTTGTCCCCTACCCTGTTAGAGGCTTGCAGGAGTATACAACTAGGTGAGTCCATCCCTGACTCATGGCGTTATGCGTATGTATCCAGTATATTAAAACCAGGTAAAGACACAACATCCTGTCCCTCATACAGACCTATTTCTGTTCTCAATATTGATTATAAAATATTCGCATCTATAATTTCCAAAAGATTTGAAATTTTCTTGCCAGAAATAATAGACCTAGACCAAACCGGGTTTGTCCCTGGACGCCAAACACAGAACAACATAAAGAGAACTTTGCACTTGTTGCAAAGGGTGAAAAATACTGGGTCCCCGTTCCACCTCCTCTCTTTGGACGCAGAGAAAGCATTCGACCGGGTCGAGTGGCCTTTTCTGTGGGAGGTACTGGGGAGAGTTGGAATTCCACAGTCAGTTATCGAGCTAATAAAATCAATGTACACAGACCCCAAAGCTTACATTCGGATAAACGGCTCTTTCTCCAGCCCCATTTCTCTCTCCCGTGGCACCAGACAGGGATGCCCCCTTTCTCCTTTGTTGTTTGCAATGTATTTAGAGCCCCTGGCTCAGGCCCAAGACAAGAGGAAGGGGTGGCAGGGATAGAAGTTGACTCAATAACTCATAAATTGGCATTATATGCAGACAACCTCCTAATATACATGACCGACCCTGAGACCTCCCTTCCCCCCCTCTGGGACAAACTGAAAAGATTTGGGGCAATATGAGGATACAAAATTAATGAAACCAAGACTGAAGTTCTGGCCTGGAACTTTACCCCACATGCCGAACTGAGGCAAACTTACAGTTTCCGATGGAACCTGAAAAGCATTAAATATCTAGGAGTCCATATTGGTCCTTCATACGATGACCTGTTCTCACTGAATTATACCCCCTTTATGTCTAAGACTTCAGCGGATCTCGAGAGATGGAGAGCCTTCCCCCTGTCCCTCCACCAATGAATAGAATCTATCAGGATGGTGATTTTGCCCCGTTTTCTTTACCTGGCACAGACCCTTCCAACACAGATTCCAGACGTATTTTTCAGAACTCTGCAGAAGAAAATTTCTTCTTTCATCTGGGCAAACCAGAAGCCTAGAATTAATCTTACAGTGTTACAGCTTCCTAGACACCTTGGGGGCTTGTCCCTGCCAAATTTTAGATTATATCACCAAGCGTCCCAAATAAGAATACCTTTATACTGGCTTGACAAGAGCTATGTATCCAGAAGGAAATCTGTGGCGGGACAGGAGAAGGAGTTTGCAGATATTTATTGTACTCTACTCTCCGTTCCCCAGGTATTCAAAGCAGAAAGTATAGTTAACCCATATACCCAGTCTACGCTTAAATGCTGGCAAAGGGTTTTGACATCACGGGAATTTAAATCTTGGAGGACTGCTATGTTCTCCCTGCCTTATCTGGACACTTTCCCCCGGGCAAAATGTACAAAGGGTATGTTAAGTGGTTAAGGAAAGGGTTACATTTGGTATACCATTTCATGCCCAAGGGCACAATTCCGTCATTGACAGAGCTGACCCAAAAGTACGATATTTCATACTTAGATTCAGGTATTTCCAGACTAGGAATTGCCTCAGCTCATTGGGAAGGATGCAGTGGGGAGGATCTCCTCTTCCTGACCTTTTGTTGATCTTAATAGCAGCCATAGAAGGGAGACCAACCCCACCCCATTTGATTTCTACCTTATATAAAAGCTTTCATATGTTACCGAGTAAGCCCCTAGATAAAATCAGATTGACTTGGGAAAGGGACTTAGAGACAGAGATAACCTTATCAGGCTGGGAAAGCCACTTGAAGAAAATGTATAAAGGTACCAGTTCTGGTAACTGGAAGGAATTTTCCTGGAAACTTACTGTAAGGTATTTTAGGGCCCTGGTAGTGATCCAGAAATATACTACCCATGCCGGAGCAGATTGCTGGAGGCAATGTGGATTTTCCCCAGCCACTCTAGGTCATATTTTTTGGTCATGTGAGGCCCTTCAGCTGTTCCTCTCACATCTCAGGGAGGCTCTCCAACAGTTAATATCCCCAAACCTAGTTCTGGATTCCCGGCTTTTCTTATTCGATGATAGTCCCTTGGAACTTACTGATGTGCCATCCAGGAAATTTCTTAATCTGGCTCTTCTTGCTGCCAAAAAAGCTATTACAAAGAAATGGAATTCCCACTTGCTGCCCACTCTAGACTTGTGGCAACAAGTAATGATAGATATTTACAAGATGGAGAGACTCACCACCATACTTAACAAATCTCAAAATGCCTTTGAAATTGAGTAGAGAAAATGGGTTTTATACATTGTTCCTATCCGGACAGATTTTGTGCCTTAAGCTAACCTGAGTCTTCTGGTATAAATTTGTTAAAAAGAATCAACTGGGAAGTATCCTATGTTTAATTCCTATTACTGTTGGCAACAAATGAAATTTGAAGGATTGCTAGACTAAAAGTGCACGCTAATGTTTTCTTTTTGTCTTTTCTTTCCAATTTATGTATTTAAGATTCCTTTAAACTTTCTATGTGTCCTCCTTGTGTTCGTTAAAAGTATTGCAAACGTTTATGTCTATGTATCTCTATAAAATAAAGAATGAAAGTGAAAAAAAAAAAAGAAAAGAGTATCCAGGTTGGCTAAAGAAGTGGCAGAAGCAGAGCAATAAACGACATCTCAATAGTCGAAAACCGGGAGGATCATTTTTTGGATCAGTTTGCGTCTTGCCTGTGGCGGAAGGCAGGAGCGGTTTCTATATAAAGCGCCGAGTTTGGGATGAAGCTTTTTTATTACGGCATCTATATGGGCTGAGAAGGTGAGATGTTTATCCAGCCAAACGCCCAGATACCTGAAAGACTCGGTAGCAATTATAGTTGCTCCGTCGAAGGTAGTGAAGGTAGGGGTAGAAGGGAGCCTTGACAGCTTCTGACGTGTGCCAAAAGTTATGGACACAGTTTTCTTGGCATTTAGGAAGAGTTGGTGAGATTGAAACCAGCTCTGGACATTATTGAAATCACGTTGGAGCCTGGAGGCGACATCCAAGGGTGAGAGCCTAGAGGAGAATAGAACCGTATCATCAGCATACATATGTATAGAAGATGAGGTACAGATGGATGGAAGGTCATTCAGAAAGATGGAGAAGAGAATCGGGCCTAGTATGGACCCTTGGGGGACTCCAGAGTATATGGGTAGAGGAGGGGAGATGTAGTCGGATATTTTTACAGACTGTGAGTAGTCATATAGGTATGTGCTGAACCATTTAATGGCATGTTCAGACAGCCCAGCTGATGAGAGGGACTGCAGCAGGAGAGAGTGGGAAACCGTGTCAAAAGCTTTAGCAAGATCAATAAAAATGGCAGTGGTTATGTGACCGCAGTCCATGCCTGTCAGGATCACATCAGTGATTCAAAGCAGCGAGGTAGTAGTAGAGTGATGTTTACGGAACCCAGATTGATATTAGGTGAAGAAATTTCTGTCTGAGAGGTGCGAGGATAGTTGGTCAAGGACTAGATATGTTCTTAGTTTGGCTAACGTCAGGAGGAGAGATATAGGACGGTAGTTCTCAGGGGAGGAGGAGTTGCCACACTTAGGGAGAGGGAGGACAATAGCATGTTTCCACTCACGGGGAATTTCGACCAAGTGAAACGAGAGATTGAAAAAAGCAGTGAGTGGGGGAGCAATGGCAGAGGCAGACAAGTTTAGTAACTTTGGGTCCAGTCCATCAGGGGAGCTACCTTTGCTCAGGCTTAGGGCTTCCAAGGCCGCCAGCATGTCAGTTCTCAGAATTTTAGAGACGGAAAAGCTATGGGGTGGGGCTGGAGGACTTCTAATGGGTGCGGAGATTAACTGGTTAATGATTGGGAGGGAGCCTAGCAGAGTAGAAGCACATGAGGTAAAGTGCGAGTTGAAAGCAGCAGCAATGCTAGGGAGGTCGGCAATGACAGTATTGTTTATTTGGAGGAGGGGGAAGGGAGGGGGAGCCTGTGGGGAGAAAAGTGAGTGGATTACTTTCCAGAATTCAGATGGGATATTTATATTAGAGTTAAAAGTAGAGCTGAAGTAATCAGCCTTGGCCAAACGAGTGGCTTTTGTTTCTGAGGACCCGGTAGGCCTCATAGTCTTTAAGGAGCTTTGTGCTTTTATGGAGCTTCCAGGCTGTATCACGTGCCCTTAGACAAGCCATGAGTTCTGGGGAGATCCAGGTGAGGTGGTTTCCACGGACACGTACCCGGCGTAGTGGTGCATGTTGATTCCAGACTTCAAGGAATCGATCTCTGACGTAGTTAGCTGCGACATCTAGGTTACTGGCAACAGATGTAGGGGCCCAATTAGTGTTGGTCAAATCATAAAGAAGTGGGTCAATGTTCAAGGATTTGTATGATCGGATTTGAAGAGTTTTATAGGGGACTTTGACTTTCTGAATTTTGCGCACCAGGAAAGTCATGCAATGGTCACTGAAGGCATCTGCTAGAGTACCGGAATTAATGACTCTATGAGTGTGAGTTGTAAGGGCCCAGTCGATGAGGGAATGGTTTCCTGTCTTGTGATTTAGCCTAGTCGGATCTTGGATAATTTGGGTTAGGTTGAGCGCATGTATAGCATTTAGCACTTTGCTGGGTATGGTAGTCCAATTTATGTTGAACTCTCCCATAATATATAATTCACCAGCAAAAGAGTGGCTAACTAAGGTGGTTATGAGTTCAGTAGCAATATTGGTTGTGAACCAGGATGGCAGAGACGCCTACTACAAAGATAGGTTTGGAGAAGGGGAGAGATTTGCAACAAGCAGAGCCTTGCAAGCTTTGGTAGAGCACTAGAAAAGACGGAAGTGAAATTGGATGGAAGAGGAGACATAGATGGCTACCCACCTCCTCTCCCAAGTCGGTCCTGTCTCGATATTGTGAAGCCAGGGAGAGTAAGGGATGAGTTGCTGATTTTTTTATTTAGCCAGGATTCGGAAATTATTATTATATCAGGGTTGAGCGTAGCCGCCAGTGGCTGTAGCAAGTCCACTTTAGGGAGGAGACTACGTATGTTGATATGTAGTATTTTAAGGCCATTTGGAAGAGCTGAGAGATGTGGCTCACTGCTGGCTGCAGGAGGAGGTTGAGCTGGGCCAGGGTTGGGGTTTATGTCACCAGCTGATAAGAGTAGGAGGGCAATAATAATATAAAGCAGCTTTGCGCTCTTGAACCAGAAGTGGTTGTGTAGCAGTCGGGAGCGAGGGCTTTGGGTATTAGCAAAGGGTGGCCAGGAGCAAAGCAGCCATATAAGAGTAATGTACATAGGCAGCTGGACCAGAGAGGCACAGGGGAGAGTGGGTGAGTGAGACCAGGATATGGTAATGGGAGAGGGGGAGTTACCCTGATTGTAGATAGGGGGAGGGAGATCATCTAATTTCAGAGGAGGGGATGTGGGATTAGGTGGTGGGGGGGAGAATAAGTGGTGTGAAGTGTAGGGCAGCATCTTGGTTAAACTTGGGAGTATTGGTCACGGAGGACGAGGCTGAGGCAGAAGAAAAGCTGTACTGGCTCAGTAGGTCAGTGGAGCATCAGGGTTCTGGGAGAGCCAATGAGAGCAGGGACAGTAGGAGGAAGGCGGAGCATACGTGTATTTAAAGGAGGCCTGGGAGGGGTGGGGGAGGGAGAAAAATCACAGCAGAAGAATATGAGCAGGCTGAACTGGAAACCCGAATGCAAAAAGACACCAATCGGTGAGCCAGTGCTAGCCGGCTGACCAATCAGATGCCTGTAGCAAAAGGAGCTGCAGCCAATCGTACTTTGCAGTTACCTTGAAACAGTGGTGAATATCTATGGAGTTGATCTGGGGGCGAGTTCAGGAGCGGCAGGACCTGTAGGGTCCCTGTTGGGTGGTGCCAAGGAGGGGGCGCCGCGCTTTTCGGATTTGGAAGCGCCGCTTGGGGCGCATGGCAGATCTGGGGAGTTGATCCGGGGGCTAGTTCCAGGAGGGCGGCAGGAGCTGTAGGGTCCCATCTGTAGTGGCGGCTGAGGAGGCACTGCCTTTTCGGATTTGGAAGCACCACTCGGGGCGCACGGCAGATCTGGGGAGTTGATCTGGGGGCGAGTTCCAGGAGGGCGGCAGGAGCTGTAGGGTCCCGTCAGCAGCAGCGGCAGAGGCGGCGCTGCCTTTTCAGATTTGGAAGTGCTGCTTGGGGTGCACGGCAGATCTGGGGAGTTGATCCGGGGGCGAGTTCCAGGAGGGCGACAGGAGCTACAGGGTCCCATCGGCAGCGGCAGCCGAAGATGCACTGCCTTTTCGGATTTGGAAGCACTGCTCGGGGCACATGGCACATCAAATGAGGGCAGGATTTTTGGAAGCAGTAGACAGTATTGCAATTTCAGTTGTTAAGCACTTTCAAAACCTTTTATATAGCACTGTGCTCTGTATGCAGGACGGGATCCCTCATTTGCAAGGTTTTAGTAGTACATATGCACATGCACATGATCAGATTAGTATCTGGGGCTGCTAAAATATATGGTACCTGTTCAACCATGCTGTTCTCCCACATGGCACAGTGCTTAGATGTTTAGCATTCAGCTAACCTTCTGAAAACAGGGCCTTAATTAACTAAAATTCCCCTGCCGATGCCTCTTAAGATGCAGAAAGTAAACAAAAATGGACTATCTTATTCTACATCTTTATGTATTATTTTATGTTATTTTCCTTGGAAAACCTTTATTCAATTTCAAAACATTGTGATGTGTCTTAAATATTTATAATGACTGTAGCTAAAATACAATTTCTTTTTTCATCCGAGTGCTGTTTTTATTTACTTATAAAAATACAGTCTGGTTTAGTGGTTTAGTTTAGGCTTGGTGGTAACTGTATTGCCTCCCATGCCAGTGGCCTGGTTTCGGGGGAGGACCTCGGTCAAACAGGGGTTAGCTTACAGGAGAGATGACTGAGCATCTGTGGGACTGCTCCTCCCTCAGGAAGGGGGAGTCTAACCACCCCGCTCTTCAACAGCCACCTAGGTGAGGAATGCTGGCAGGGCTCAGGCAGCCACGAAGCAGTACTTGCCTTTAATTGTATTAGCGTCGTTGCATGCTTGACAGCTCAGGGAATAAGTCAAAGGCAGAAAACCTCCAATGGCAAAATAATCCACCAACCTGCCACAGGCTTTGCACTACTAACCAGGCTCTGCTCCTGTCTGAAAATGTGGCTCCTTGTGAATGGCCCTCTCCCTCCTGGCTCCACCACGGTGGGGGGGAGGCCATGGCAGATCCCAGAGCAGGTAAGTCCTGGTGATTTTGGGTGATGTGGATGGACAGGCCAGTGCACAAGGGGGTCAGTATGTGACCTAGAAGATAAACATCTCAATGGAAAAAGAAATAAAACACAGTTTGGGAATCTCAAACTCAATAACACAGTCATACCATATAAACAGCATAACTATGCACTATGCGGCTAGACCAGGGCAGGTTTATTAGTGGAGACCAAGTGCCTGGCAAAGCTCTGTTCACCTTGCAATGCTCTGCAGATATGTAATGGGGAGGTTAGGAGCTGTGAGAGCCACCAGTGAGGAATCACAGTGAAGTTATTCAGAACATAAAGTGCAAATTATGCATATGCCAGCTGAGCTCATGATGAGAATTGGACCCTGAGCGATTGCTGCAATATATATATATTTTTCTTAACCAAGAACCTTTATTAAAAAAAATCATTCAAATAAAAACAAAAACTAAATTAAAACTATCTCAGTAGAGTACAAGCTACGAAAGCATTTGACTTACACTTTCACAGCTCCTGCAGTACACTTCCCAAACATTCAACTCAGATAAGTTGCTTGATCAACACAGTAATTAATTACACATAAATCTAATCACAACTTTAACTTAGAAAAATGCATGCAGTTCCCTGTGTTTATATGGTATGAGGGTGGTATGTTAGGAATATTCTAAGTATTAGCTTCCTATACAAAAGTGTCTAACAGTAAATGAAGGCAGCACTTATTTAAAAGAAGAAACTAGAGCATTTTAAATTAGTTCTAAACATTTATTCACATCACAACGTTCTGAAATTTGATTAAAGATGTGCAAGCAAAACAAGATGTAAAACCCCATAAAGAAGTAGAATAAGAGATAGCCCTGTTTTGTTTACCTCATGCTCTGCAGTTTTAGAGTCCTCTCCTCAAGCCAGCAGCTAACTGAATGCAACAGGCAAGGAGCTAGTTCAGCTGCAGGCCATTCAAGGGGGAAGGGCAGGAGGATGGGTAGTTTCAGAACATAGTCCATTTCAGTATATAGTTTATTTGTTTCAGTATATAGTGTATGTGAATTTTTCAGTCTACAGTGTATGTGTTTCAATATATAGTGTATTTGTTTCAGTATATAGTGTATGCAGATTTTTCAGTGCATAGTGTATTTATTTCAACAGATAGTGTATGTATTTCAATATAAAGTGTAGATGTTTCAATATATAGAGTATTTGTTTCAGTATATAGTGTTTGTGCTTTCTTCAGTGTGTAGTGTACACATTTCAATAGTGTATGTATTTCAATATATAGTGTATTTGTTTCAGTATATAGTGTATGTGTTACAATCTATAGAGTATTTGTTTCAGTAGATAGTTTATGTGGATGTTTCAGTCTGTAGTGTATATATCTCAACAGGTAGTGTATATGTTTCAGTACATAGTACATTTGTTTCAGTATATAGTGTATGTGGATTTTCAGTACTCAGTATGTGGATTTCAGTAGATCGTGTATGTATTTCACTATACAATGTAAGCATTTCACTATATTGCGTATGTGTTTCACTATATAATATATGTATTTCAGTATACAGTATATGTATTTCACTATACGATGTATATATTTCAGTAGATACTGTACGTGGTTCACTACATTGTGTACGTATTTCACTATATAATGTATATATTTCACTATATGATGTATGTATTTCACCATATAGTACATGTGTTTTACTATACAGCCAGAGATTATGAATTATGTCCCTAACGGCTTGCCATACCAAACAAGCCATGCTTCTAATTACTATTAAATTTGTGTATAATCATGTTTCTTTATTTAGTTCCAGTGATCACCCATCACTTATTTTTTTGAAAGTAATCTTCTGGGGATCCACATGGCTAAACCAGAATAATCAGGTACTTAATTGGAACCCAGAGAGACATTGCCTATCGAGAAATGGGATGATCAAGACATAAATCAATAAATAGAGCAACCTCAGAAAAAGTCAGTAACGAAGGATCTTTATCAAAGAAAGTAACATTTGTGGCCAATAACACTGGGGAAAGTCAATCATCAACAAGTGTGAGTAGTCAGGAACCTTTTTTACACAAAGGCAATCTGGTGACAAGAGAAAAAAAGCGCAAGACAGGAAGAGGGAGAAGGGGACGAAGAGATTATTGAAGGGAGCAGTTCAGGGAAAAAGACCTTCAGAACCAAGAAATCAATCAATTACAATAATCAGTCTAACAGAACTCTAACTGAGCAAGAAACAACACTATTGAAAGAGGGTTTAAACTTTGTTCCTAAGTAGAAACCAAATGAATTCAAAATACCGATCGACTGATTTATTTAGAAAGATTAAATGGGGACATTTTTTTCAGAGATTGTGAAGAGGAAATTGTAGAAGACATCAGTATGGACCATGGAATTAATGAAGACCTGCCAAGAATTGAGGACATGGATTTGTTAATCCGAGCACCAAGGGAGTTAACCTCAAGTGGGGACAACCTAGATTTGGACAGTGAGACTCTGAATCTACAGGACAGGCTGAACTCCTCAGCCTTACTTGAACTATGTGGGGAGAAAGTTATGATGTTAAAAAACATTTTTTCAGAACAGAGAGAAACTGTTTAGGCCAAAATCAGATTTCTGCCCATTGGTAGTTAACGAAACAATTGCTACTTTTTAAAAAAAGTTGTTACAAAACAGGTAAAGGATTTATTGAAGAAGGAATAGTACTCATATGACAACCTTGCTCCATTGGAAAGAACGACTTTAAAAGATCTGTCAAATTATTGTAACATAAAATGGCAAGAAAAAAATCTAGAAATCTCAATGGCCAAGAGAGATCAGCTGACCGTATATTAAATCTCTATATACGCACAGTCATCCTGGTCCTAAACCATATCACACAATGAGCAAATCAGTCCTCCTACAACCAGAACTATCTTCCACCAATCTCCCTACAACCAGAACTGATCTTCCACCACAAACATGGCTGCTACCTTTACACTGTACTGTAGAAACCTTCAACTGGGCCCTAAAAATAAAACTACCTTAAATATAAAATACAACAAATTAATTAGATGTTGTTTACCAGATAATCACACTCTCCTTACACACATAAGTAAATCAGAAACATTAAGTATTGTTTATAGTTTTCATTACAACTGTTTCTTTGCTAACAGTGAAAAATCCTCCATCTTTACCTGCTTATTAGGGAAATCTCTTCTGCTTGCTCAGACAGTTTGAAAATTGAGTCACTGGCTCTAAAAATGGAAATCACGTACCTAGCGTAATTCTTGATCTTCTTGGATGAGTCTCCACCACTGATTCACACTAATGGGATCTGCGCCGGAGGCACTAGGACACAGGGGGAGCAAACTTTTTGCTAGAGGGTCGGAGCCAGAGATGGAGTCGCGAGGAGCGGCACTGCGAGCCCCAGCTCGTGCAGTAATGACTATCTCGCCATCGACTCTCCAACTGCCTCAGTACCTTTTTTCCGAGGAGGTGCAGCTTAACTAACCTAGAAGGATAGCCTAACCAAAAACCAGACATAAGATAGTCCGGACGACCCGTATAAGAAGGGTCAAGAAAGAAGTCTTTACAGCCTAAAGACTGAGGGAGTGAAGACCAACTACAGAGGTAAGCTCGGGGGATGGTGGGTGGGAGTGTGAATGAGTGGTGGAGACTCATCCAAAAAGATCAAGAATTACGGTAGGTACGTAATTTCCATATCTTCCTGGACACAAAGTCTCCACCACTCATTCACACTAATGGGAGAGTACCGAGCTAATAATCCCCCGAGAGGGCGGCAGGAGAGACCAAGAGCTCACAGTTTTAGGACAGGAGTCCATTAAGGATGGTTCTGCCAAAAGAAAGATATCATCTGGCATGGACATCTAGAGCACAGTGTTTGACGAAAGTATGCACTGAGCTCCAAGTGGCCGCATTGCAAATATCCGCAATGGGTACATTGCAGATTTATGCTAGGGATGCCACGACCGCTCTAGTAGAGTGAGTGTACACTCTGCCCTCCAGCTTAACCTGTGCCATGGAATAACAATGGCGAAGGCATGCCACCAGCCATGCTGAAATACATCTGATAGCGACAGGTTGACCCAGCCGGATCTCGCTGAAGGAAACAAACAGTTGTTGAGCTTTGTGAATTTCTTTTGTTCTATCTAGATAGAAACGCAAAGCTCTTTTGACATCCAAAGAATGAAGAGAACACTCTTCTTCATTTTGGAAGTTCGCAAAGTAAGAGGGAAGGACCAAAGGTTGGTTTAGATGGAATTCTGAAACAACCTTAGGGAGAAATTTAGGATGGGTCCTACAAACTACTTTGTCTTTATGAAACACAGTATATGGAGGGTCTGTGACCAAGGCATGTATCTCAGAGACCCTGAGGGCTGAGGTAATGGCCACTAGGAAGGCCGTCTTCCAAGTGAGAAATTTAAACTCACAGGTAGCTAGAGGCTCGAAAGGTTTTCGAGTGAGCATGTCTAGCACCAGATTAATGTCCCAGGCTGCGACTGGACATCTTATAGGGGGTCTGGTATGCAGAATTCCCTTAAGAAACCTCTTAACCACAGGTAACTGAGCCAGTGACAAGGAAAGTACTGGCTCATGATAAGCTGAAATGGCACAAAGGCGAACCTTAACTGTAGAGTACTGCAGACCTGAATTTGAGAGGTCTAAAAGGTACTCTAGGACTTTATCTGGTGGGCAGGAAAAAGGATTCAAAGAGGATTTTGCACACCAGAGTGAAAAATGCTTCCATTTGGCTGTATAAGTTTTCCTAGTTGCTGGATTGCGCGCTACCAGAAGTATATCTGAAACCCTGTGAGAGATATTGAACCTGTTCACTTCTGTCTCTTTAGGAGCCAAGTGTGAAGGTGAAGCGACCTCAGATTGGGATGGACCACAGGCCCCTGGGTCAGAAGGTTTGTCTGAAGGGGAAGCGGTTTCGGAGGAGTTTCTGACATACTGTTGAGTAGTGGAAACCATATCTGTCGAGGCCAGAAGGGAGCAATGAGGATTATTTTGTCCCCCTGGGACTCGAATTTGAGAAGTACTCTCTGAATTAGAGGAAGAGGCGGAAAGGCGTATAGAAAGAGTTTTGTCCACCGCAGCCTGAACGCATCCTGACAAAAAATGCCAGGCCCTGGATTTCTGAAGCAGAAGAGAGGCAGTTTTGTGTTGAGTGGGGATGCAAAAAGGTCCAGGTCTGGAGTTCCCCACTCTGCAAATAGTGACTGAGCTATGGCTGAGTCGAGAGACTATTCATGAGGATCTGTCTCTGTTCTGCTGAGACGGTCTGCCAGTTCGTTCTGCACCCCTGGCAGGTAGACCGCATAAATTAGAGCCTTGTGCTCTAAGCACCATTCCCACACTCTCATTGCTTCCCTGCATAAGGGGTAAGAATGAGCACCACCCTGCTTGTTGATGTAATACATCACTGATTTCTTGTCCGTTTGAAGGAGAATGTTCTTGTGACAGAGAATGTCCTTCAAAGACTGGACTGCGTAAAGAACGGCTCTCATTTCTAAGACATTTATGTGAAGCTGGGACTCATCCTGAGTCCACGTACCTTGAGTGGGGAGAGTCTGATAGTGAGCTCCCCACCCCATCAGGGACGCGTCCATGGTAATGGAAATCTGATGATCCAGAGGGCTATCCTTCCAGAAGATTGTCCTCTTGCGACCACCAGGTGAGTGATCTCTTCAGAGGTTCTGTCACCTTGATGAGAAAGGAAAGAGGGTGAGTGGTCAGGAACCACTGAATACTGAGCATCCATTGAGAGGTTCTCATGTGGAGGCGCTCTAGGGGTACAGTGAACACCAAGGATGCCATGAGACCCAGCTTCCGTTGCATCGAGATAGCTCAAACCGAGCTGTTCTCTCTGGTGTATCGGGCCATCTGTAGAATATCGCTCCTTCTGTCCTCTGGTAGAAAAGCTTTCGCTCAGGAGGTGTCCAGAAGAGTTCCTATGAAAAGGAGCTTCTGAGAGGGCTGCAACTGTGATTTTTTGAGGTTTAGCAGGACTCCCATGGACGTGAGAAAGTGTGAAGCCGTGGCTATGGCGTCTAGAGTTCCCTGCCTGGAACGACTTGCTAGAAGCTAATCGTCCAGATATGGGAACACTTGTACTTCGATTTTTCTGAGATGCGCTGCGAGAACCGCACAACACTTTGTAAAAACTCACGGCGCCAAGGATAGCCCAAAGGGCAGGACTCTGAACTGATAATGCTGTCCCAGAGCCACGAACCTTAGGTATTTGTGATGCTTTGGATGAATAGGAATGTGCTGGTAAGCATCCTGCATGTCCAGGGAGGCTAACCAGTCATGTTGATGAAGCAAAGGTAACAGGGTTCCTAGCAATATCATTCTGAATTTCTCTTTGGGAAGGAATTTGTTTAATTTTCTGAGGTCCAAAATGGGGCACATGCCCCCGGATTTCTTTGGAACCAGAAAGTAATGGGAGTAGAACCCTGTGTTCCGTTGATCCAGTGGAACTACTTCCACTGCCCTGTTGTTCAGAAGGCCTTGCATCTCAGAGGTGAGAAGTTCTGACTAAAGAACTGACAGTCTGGGCTGTCATCTGGGGGGATGATCCGGAGGGGTCTCCAAAAGATTGAGGGAATACCCCTCGCAAATTATCTAGAGGACCCATTTGTCCGAGGTTATGGATTTCCACTGATTGTAGAATTGAGTCAGATGACCTCCCACTGCTAAGGAAGAGTCCCCCACGGGCAGCTGAGGTGGGACTTGGGCCAACAACTCAGAAGGTGACACTGGGCACTTTTGGTCCTTGTGCCTTCTGCCGCATTTTCTTTTGAGGCTGGGGAGCTTGGTTTTTATTAAAACCTCCCCTGCCTTTGCCTCAAAAGGACTGACGGTTATGAAACTGGCATTTGTTAACACCCCCTCAAGAGGGATTGGGAGGAGGTTGAGCCAATTTAATGGCTGACCTAGTCTTTTGTGTGATCTCTAGAGCTTGTTCTACCTGAGGGCTGAAGAGATACACACCATCGAAAGGCAACACCATTACCTGTTGCTGGGCATCATTCGTGAAACCTGAAGTGCGCAGCCAGGAATGATGGCAGGTACAAATGTCCGCTGCCGCCGCCTGGGAGGCAGTATCAAAGGCGTCCATAGCTGCTTTAACCTGCTGGTTGTTGGACTCGATTCCCCTGGTTATGGTCTGAAGAAGCTCTGAATTAGTGTCCGACTCCGGGAGAGCTTCAACCATTTGTTTGAGCGAATGCCAAAGAATATACTCATATTGAGAGAAATAGCCTAGGTAGCTGTCAATACGTATACCTAAGGTGGAAGCAGCAAAGACTCTCTTACCAAGAGTGTCTATCTTATGAGATTCTTTGTGAATAGGTTGAGCTGTAGTAGTTTGGGGAAGGACGACCTTATCATTCTCTGCCAAGACTACAATAGGATCCGCAAAGGCTTGGGATGCCAAAATGGCTTGATCCTTGGGAGCAGCATATTTCCTATCAATGGACTTAGCCACAGAAGGAATGAGAGCAGGATTATTCCATGCCATTTGAGAAAGCGTCTCAAAGGAGGGCTGTACTGGAGGAGTCAAATCCATAGGGATCTCCGGAACACGGAGGTATTGGAGTCTTAACAGTTTCCCAGGATCGATATCTGTAGTCTGGAGAGAAAGAGTGTAATTCAAGTTTTTCATCAGAGACTTAAATGACAGGTCCTCAACAACAGGCTCTGCAGCAGGAATAGATCATGTTCCTTCCACATCATCACCCAGCCTAAGGTCTGGATCAGGCTCAATGTCATCTCCTGACAGCCCAGGAGGGACTGTATGGACAGGAAAGGAGTGAAAATCAGAAGGAAAAGAGGAAGGGAAAGGATTCAAAGAAGAGGAGCCCTGAAGCCTGGATGATGCCCTAACAGGTCTCAGCGTCAAAGAAGAACATGGCATCGAAAAAATGCATGGCACTGGAGATGGCGCAGACAAGGTGCACAGCACCGAGGATGGCGCCGACAAGGTGCACGGCACCGAGAAACCCTACAACACTGAGGATGGTGCCAACAGATGCATCGGCGCCGAAGATGGCGCAGAGCGTGCCATTGATGCCAAGGGCATCGAAAACATCCCAAGACTCTGAAAAACAGGATTTGAGGAGAAAGAAGAATGAATACCAGGAGATAGAGACATTGGTGTAGCCCCCTGCGCCACAGCCATGTGGGGGGGAACCACCTAAGTGCAGAGTCAATGGCACCGAAGATGGTGCCGTGTGACTAGGGAGGCTCAACCACCCTACCTGATCCCCCAAAAAGCCCAAAGGCCCCCGAGTGACCAGGCCAGGCAGCTGGACCAACCTCCGAGCCCATTGCTCCATAAGAGCAGCCCACTGATGAAACTGTTCATCTGGAGACCTACCAGAGGGTGGGGTAGGGCTCCGATGTCAAAGACGTCGGCGACCAGAAACAGAAACCGGCGACTCTGAAGGAGGAGACCGGCAACTAGCCCCAATAACCGATCGTCTACGCACAGACATAGAGGGTGACCTCGAGTGATGACTTCTCTTTTTTGACTTGTGGGCCGAAGAAGAGCTCGAGGCCAAACGGTGCAGAGAGTGTGATTGTTTACTTTTATGCTTTCGAGGGGACCATTCACCCCTCGGGCATTGGACTGTCCATTGTCAGACTCCCCCTCCGGAGAAGGCAGCGGACCGGACCCAGCCCGGCTGACTGAACAGCTTTCATACGAAGTCTCCCTACCGTCACCTGACCCGCTCATGGTCGACTCCGTCATTGTAGGCTGAGACTTTTTTCTTTAATAAGAATAAATAAACTAAGCAGTACTTTATTCGAGATATTACTACAAAACAATAAAACTGAAAAACTATGCTGCTAGTTTGAAGTTTGACTCCTGGCAGTCGAGCGACGTCGTCACTGAAGTACATTCGACGGCAGGAAAAAAGGAACTGAGGCAGTTGGAGGGTCGACACTGAGAAAGTTATTACCGCACGAGCTGGGGCTCGTGGTGCCACTCCTCATGGCTCCATCTCTGGCGCCGACCCTCTAGCAAAACGTTTGCTCCCGCTGGGTCCTAGTGCCTCCGGTGCAGATCCCATTAGTGTGAATGAGTGGTGGAGACTTTATGTCCAGGAAGATCAGGCCTTTGTTGTGTGTGTGTACAGTATGTTAATAGAGGAACATTCAGCTAGTAGAACTGAGCAGATTTTTGAATCCCTGTACTGCATGATAAACATTCCATGATAAACATTCCATTTCTTGAATGTGGGAAAACACAGAGAGAAAAAAAAAAACAGAATGAAGAAAGTGAGCAATAATACTATATAAACAAACAGAAAAGGTGGTAAATTACTCACCCTGCTGTGTATCTTTTAGGACAGAGCGAGCAGTTCATGATGCTGTCAGTGAGTGTGGCAGTTTTGAACCACGCTCATGCTTGCAGCATCAGAGAAATGTGAAGCCTCTGTTATGGCTTCTTTTTAGTTTTGCCAGCAGAGTGAGAAGAATGGAATAAAGTAAGGGGGGGGCTATGTGTCATACTTAGAATGAGGAAAATAGCATTTGTGAATTGCTGTGGCTGGAAGGGGAATATGAAACTTAAGTGGGCAGGGAGGCACACACTGCATAACACTCCTTTAATCTAGCACCAATAAGCGGAAGGACTATTTTATGTTAAAAACACAGATTTACTCACATTTTTAATTATTTAAAAATGTGTTTCAAAATAAAAAAACTGCTTCTAAAAATAAAGGGCCATTTTGTAAGCACAATAAGACGCTCCGGGGTTGTGCATTACGGTGTGATAACTGCACTCCTAGGGATGACCGGCACTCAGCCTTTGGCCTTGGGCCTAACTAAGACCCTAGCAGTGTGGTTATCACACTGTAATGCACACCCCATCATGTTTTATTGCTCACGTAATTGTGAAACCGGCCAACAAAGCGGCAACATTGTCATAATGGATAGGAGGAAATACAGACGTACTGTGATAGAACTTTTAAAGAGACACTGTCAACCTTTTTTGCATCATATTATTTCTAGGTAAAACCCCACATTTTATGATTGCTAACCATCTCTAAAATTCATTGATACTGACGGTTCTTTCATCTGCATCCTTGCTTATTAGAACTAAAATGCATGGGAATGTATAGTTATACATAGCTTTGTTTTGCTCCAAATTGCTTACCTCAGTTTACTGCAAACTTCCAAAAATGGAAATTATGTACCTACCATAATTCTTGATCTTCTTGGATGAGTCTCCACCACTCATTCACACTAATGGGATCAGCGCCAGAGGCACTAGGACCCATCAGGAGCAAACTTTTTGTTGGAAGGTCGGCGCCTGAGACAGCGCTGCGAGGAGCGGCATCGCGATCCTCAGCTCGTGCAGTAATGAATATCTCAGCATCGACCTTCCAACCGTCTCAGTACCTTTTTTTCTGAGGAGGTGCAACTAACTAACCTAGAAGGATAGCCTAACCAAAAACCAGACATAAGATAGTCCGGAAGACCCGTATAAGAAGGGTCATCAAAGAAGTCTTCACAGCCTAAAGATTTGAGGGAGTGAAGACCAACAACAGAGGTGAGCTCGGGGGATGGAGGGTGGGTGTGTGAATGAGTGGTGGAGACTCATCCAAGAAGATCAAGAATTATGGTAGGTACGTAATTTCCATATCTTCCTGGACATAAGTCTCCACCACTCATTCACACTAATGGGAGAGTACCGAGCTAATAATCCCCTGAGAGGGCGGCAGGAGAGACCAAGAGCTCACAGTTTTAGGACAGAAGTCCATTAAGGATGGTTCTGCCAAAGAACAGGTGTCGTCTGGCATGGACATCTAGGGCATAGTGTTTAACGAAAGTATGCACTGAGCTCCAGATAGCCGCATTGCAAATATCTGCAATGGGAACGTTGCAGATTTCTGCCAGAGATGCCGCTACCGCCCTAGTAGAGTGAGCGTACACTCTGCCCTCCAGCTTAACCTGCACCATGGAATAACAGTGGCGCAGGCATGCCACTAGCCATGCTGAGATACACCTGATAGAGACAGGTTGACACAGCCGGGTCTCGCTGAAAGAAGCAAACAGTTGTTGAGCTTTACGAAAGTCCTTTGTTCTATTTAGATAGAAACGTAAAGCTCTCTTGACGTCAAGGGAATGAAGAGAACGTAAGAACATAAGAAGTAAGAGGGAAGGACTAAAGGTTGGTTTAGATGGAACTCCGAAACAACCTTAGGAAGAAATTTAGGATGGGTTCTAAGGACTGCTTTGTCTTTATGGAACACAGTATACGGAGGGTCTGTGACCAAGGCATGTATCTCAGAAACCCTGCGGGCTGAGGTAATGGCCACCAGGAAGGCCGTTTCCAGGTGAGAATTTTAACTCACAGGTAGCCAGAGGTTCAAAAGGCTTTCAGTGAGCATGTCTAGTACAACATTAATGTCCCTAGCTGCGACTGGACATGTTACAGAGGTCTAATGCATGAAATTCCCTTAAGAAACCTCTTAACCACAGGAAACTGAGCTAGTGACAAGGAAAGTACCGGCTCATGATAAGCTGAAATGGCACAAAGGTGAACTTTGACTGTAGAGTACTGCAGACCTGAATTTGAGAGGTCTAAGAGGTACTCCAAAATTTTATCTGGTGGACAGGAATAGGGATTTAAAGAGGATTTTGCACACCAGAGTGAAAAACGCTTCCATTTGGCTGTGTAAGTTTTTCTAGTGGCTGGTTTCCGCGCAGCCAAAAGAATATCCGAAACCCTGCGAGAGACATTGAACCTGTTTATTTCTCTCTATTCAGGAGCCAAGTGTGAAGGTGAAGCGACCTCAAGTTGGGATGAACAACAGGCCCTTGAGTCAAGAGGTTCGTCTCAAGTGGAAGCGGTTTCGTCGGAGCTGCCGACATACTGTTGAGCAGTGGAAACCACATTTGTCAATGCCAGAAGGGAGCAATGAGGATCATTTTGTCCCCTTGGGATTCGAACTTGAGAAGTACCCTCTGAATTACAGGAAGAGGCGGAAAGGCGTATAGAAAGCATTTTGTCCACTGCAGCCTGAACGCATCCTGACAGAAAATGCCAGGCCCTGGATTTCTGGAGCAGAAGAATGGCAGTTTTATGTTGAGTGGGGATGCAAAAAGGTCCAGGTCTGGAGTTCCCCACTCTGCGAATATTGACTGAACTATGGCTGAGTCGAGAGACCATTCGTGAGGATCTGTCTCTGTTCTGCTGAGGCGGTCCACCAGTTCGTTCTGTACTCTTGGCAGGTAGACCGCTTGAATTAGAGACTTGTACTGCAAGCACCATTCCCACACTCTCATCGCTTCTCTGCATAAGGGGTAAGAGTGAGTGCTGCCTTGTTTGTTGATGTAATACATCACTGCTTTGTTGTCCGTTTGAAGGAGAATGCTCTTGTGACAGAGAATGTCCTTCAACGCCCGGACCGCATAAAGGACGGCTCTCATTTCCAAGACATTTATGTGAAGCTGGGACTCGACCTGAGTCCACGTACCTTGAGTGTGGAGAGCCTGACAGTGAGCCCCCAACCCCATCAGGGACGCATCTGTGGTAATGGAAATCTGATGATCCAGAGGAGCAAAGGGATACCCTTCTAGGAGATTGTTCTCTTGCAACCACCAGGTGAGTGACCTCCTTAGAGGTTCTGTAACCTTGATGAGAAAGGACTGTGGGTGAGTGGTTGGGGACCACTGAGTATTGAGCATCCACTGAGAAGTTCTAATGTGAAGGTGTGCTGGGGTACAGTGAACACCGAGGATGCCTTGAGACCTAGCATCCATTGCATTGAGAGAGCTTGAACCGAGTTGCTCTCCCCCGATGTGATGGGCCATCTGAAGGATATCGCTCCTTCTGTCCTCTGGAAGAAAAGCCTTCGCACAGGAGGTGTCCAGAAGAGTTCCTATAAAAAGGAGTCTCTAGGAGGGCTGCAGCTGCGATTTTTTGAGGTTTAGCAGGACTCCCATGGACGTGAGAAAGCTTGAAGCCATGGCTACGGCGTCCAGAGTTCCCTGCCTGGAAGGACTTGCCATAAGCCAGTCGTCCAGATAAGGGAACACTTGAATTCCAATCTTTCTGAGATGCACTGCGAGAACTGCACAACACTTTGTAAAAACTCGTGGCGCCAAGGATAGCCCCAAAGGGCAGGACTCTGAACTGATAATGTTGTCCCAGAGCCACAAACCTTAGGAATTTGTGATGCTTCGGGTGAACAGAGATGTGCTGTTAAGCATCCTGCATGTCTAGGGAGGCTAGCCAGTCGTGCTGATGAAGCAAAGGTAACAAGGTTCCTAGTGAAATCATCCTGAATTTCTCCTTGGGCAGAAATGTGTTTAGCTTTCTGAGATCCAAAATGGGGTGCATGCCCCCAGTTTTCTTTGGAACCAGAAAGTAATGGGAGTAGAACCCTGTGTTCTGATGATGCAGCAGAACTACTTCTACTGCCCTGTTGTTCAGAAGGCCCTGAATCTCGGAGGCGAGAAGGTCTGACTGAAGTGTTGACAGCCTGGACTGTCATTTGGGAGGATGATCCGGAGGGTTCTCCACAAGATTGAGTGAATATCCTTCACGGATTATCCAGAGGACCCATTTGCCTGAGGTTATGGACTTCCATTGATTGTAGAAGTGCATCAGACGACCTCCCACCACTGAGGAAGAGTCCACCTCGGGCAGCTGAGGTGGGACTTGGGCCAACAACTCAGAAGGTGGCACTGGGCGCTTTGGGTCCTTGCACCTTCTGTTGCGTTTTCTTTTGAGGCTGGGGGGCTTGGTTTTTATGAAAACTTCCTCTGCCTTTGCCTCAAAAGGACTGACGGTTATGGAACTGGCATTTATTAACACTCCCTCGAGAGGGGACAGGAGGAGGTCGAGCCAACTTAATGGCTGACCTAGTTTTTAGTGTAGCTTCTAGAGCCTGTTCTACTTGAGGGCCGAAGAGATACACACACCATCAAAAGGCAATGCCATTACCTGCTGCTGTGCGTCATTCATGAAACCTGAAGTGCGCAGCCAGGAATGACGGTGGGTACAAATGCCGGCCACCGCCGCTCTGGAAGCAGTATTGAAAGCATCCATAGCCACTTTAACCTGCTGGTTGTTGGATTCGATACCCCTGGTAATGGTTTGAAGAAGCTTCGACTTTGTATCCGATTCCAGTAGAGCTTCAACCATCTGTTTGAGTGAATGCCAAAAGATATACTCATATGGAGAGAAATAGACCTGATAGCTGGCAATGCGCATACCCAGGGTGGAAGCAGCAAAGACTCTCCTACCTAAAGTGTCTATCTTATGAGATTCTTTGTTAATAGGTCGAGCTCTAGTAGTTTGTGGGAGGACAACCTTATCATTCTCTGCCAAAACTACAATAGGGACACCAAAATGGGTTGATCCTTGAGGGCTGAGTATTTCCTATCTATGGATTTAGCCACCGAAGGAATGAGAGCAGGATTACTCCATACCATTTGAGACAGCATCTCAAAGGATGGCTGTACCGGAGGAGTCAAATCCGTAGGGATCTCCGGAACATGGAGATATTGGAGTCTTAGCAATTTCCCAGGATCGATGTCTGTAGTTTGGAGAGAAAGGGTGGAAATTATGTTTTTCAGCAGAGACTTAAAAGACAGGTCCTCAACCACAGGCTCTGCAGCAGGAATAGATCCTGTTTCTTCCACTTCATCACCCAGCCTAAAGTCTAGGTCAGGCTCAATGTCATCTCCTGACAGTCCAGGAGGGACTGCATGGACAGGAAAGGAGTGGAAATCAGATGGAAGTGAGGAAGGAAAAGTGTTAAAGGAGGAGTCCTGAGATGTGGACGATGCCCTAAGGACCCGCGCCGCAAGCGCCGCGGCACCGATGAAGCATCTTGGCACGAGAACAGCACTGAGAGCTGCGGCGCCAGCAAGGCCACGGCACCAAGACGCGCCGCCGGCACGGTGCCGGAAAAGCACGGCGCCAGGTAACTCAACGGTGCCAAGGACGGCACTGACAGGCGCATCAGCGCCGAGTGCATTGAAAAAACCCCAAGACTCCGAAAAACAGGATTTGAAGAGAAGGAAGGAAGAGGAGCAGGAGATAGAGGCGTCGGTGTGGCCCCCTGCGCCGCAGCCATATGGGGGGGACACCTAAGTGCGGAGTCAACGGCACCGAAGATGGTGCCGCGTGACCAGGAAGGCTCAACCGCCCTACCTGGTCTCCCAAGAAGCCCGAAGGCCCCTGAGTGACCGGACCAGGCAGCTGGACCAACCTCCAAGCCCATTGCTCCATAAGAGCAGCCCACTGATGAAACTGCTCATCTGAAGACCCACCAGAGGCGGGGTGAGGCTCCGATGTCCAGGCGTCGGCTACCAGAAACAAGAAGCTGGCTCCAAAGGAGAGACCAGCAACTAGCTCAATAACTGACCATCTACGCACAGACATATCAGAGGCGACCTCAGTGATGCCTTCTCTTTTTTACCCTATGGGCGAAGAAGAGCTTGAGGCCGAGCAGTTCAGAAAATCGGCGTTTATTTTTATGCTTTTGAGGGACCGCCTGCCCCCTCGGGCATTGGACTGACCGTTGTCAGATCCCCCTTCCGGAGAAGGCGGCGGACCGGACCCAGCCCGGCTGACTGAACAGCTTTCATACGAAGTCTCCCTACCGTCACCTGACCCGCTCATGATCGACTCCGTCAAAGTAGGCTCAGACTTCTTTGTAAATGAGAATAAACTTAAGCGATAATTATTCGAGATTTTACTACAAAACAATAAAACTGAAAACTATGCTGCTAGTTTGAAGTTTGACTCCCGGCAGGCGAGTGATGTCGTCACTGAAGTGCACTCGACGGCGGGAAAAAAGGAACTGAGGTGGGTGGAAGGTCGATGCCGAGATATTCATTACTGCACGAGCTGAGGCTCGCGGTGCCGCTCCTCATGGCGCCGTTTCAGGCACCGACCTTCCAATAAAAAAGTTTGCTCCCAATGGGTCCTAGTGCCTCTGGCGCTGATCCCATTAGTGTGAATGAGTGGTGGAGACTTATGTCCAGGAAGATCATTAAAAACACCCTCAAACTGTGCAGTCACTTATGATTCAATAGTCTTATCTATTCCCACTGCATAATGAGCAGCGATAGTGTTGGGGGTGTTCTTGAGTCCAGGAAAGATGCAATTGTAGTTTGTCAAGAAACGTAAACAAACATGTTTTGGTGTGGTAACACCAATATGACTGACACTCAGCTTTTACTTTTTAAAAGGAAAAAGGAGTCTGAATAAAACAACCAGCTACATCAGCAGTATCTACAGAATGAGAACAATCATAAAATGTGTTTTTATGTTTGCTTGCACGCATGTGCAAGAAGAAACAAGCATTTGTTAATGCCAAATGTTTGCTTGCTGGCATTGGCATTGGTAGTGTAGGAGTTATAGAGCTGCATAATAGGAATGGGAGTGAAGTATGGAACTAAAGCCAACCCCACCACCACCCTACAGAGACTGACAGGCATTGGGGTGTGCCTTTGGGTCATCAGGCATAAAGGGCACGCCATTTCAACACACCGTACCCTACAGACACCAAGTGTCATGGTGTGCCTTACATAGATACATAGATACATAGATACATAGACAGTGTCGGCAGATAAGGGCCTATGGCCCACCTAGTCTGCCCATTTGAGCTTGTAAGTTCAGTTTGTTTTCCTAGAAGTCTGTTTCCCCTTACCCCTGCCCTCTAGAATTCCTTTATGTCTATCCCATGCATTCTAAATCCGTGATTGTTTCAGCCCCACCACTTCCTCTGGCAGGGTGTTCCCTTGTCCACCACCTGTTCTGTGAAGAAATTCTTTCTCATGTTTCCTCTGAATCGTCCTCCCTCCAACTTCATCCCATGCCTCTAGTCCTGAAACATCTTTTTCACTTAAAAGTGTTTTCCTGCACCCTGTTCCTCCCTGTAAGATACTTGTATGTCTCTATCATATCCCTCTCTCCTCCTCTCCTCCAGGAGTACATGTTCAGTTCCTTCAACCTGTCTTCATGGGACTTGTGATGCAACCCATGCACCATCTTTGTTGCCCTCCTCTGAACCTTCTCTACCCTGTCTATGTCCTTACGTAGGTATGGTCTCCAGAACTGTACACTGTACTCCAGGTGGGGCCTCACTAGTGTCTTGTATAGCGGAATTATGACCTCCTTTTCCTGCTGGTGATGCCCCTGCCTATACATCCCAGCATCCTATTTGCTTTACCTGATGCCTTGTCACACTGTTTCTCCTTGAGGTCATCAGAGATGACAACCCCAAGATCCCTTTCCTGCTTGGTGCATGCTATCCTCACCCCCAACTACTATATTGTGCCAGGGTTTTGTGCCCCATATGCATTATCTTGCACTTTTTTGCATTGAATTTCAACTGCCAAACCCTTGACCATTCTTCAAGTTTCTGCAGGTCCCTTCTCATTCTGTCTACACCCTCTGGTGTGTCTACTCTGTTACAGAGCTTTGTGTCATCAGCGAACAGTGAAATTCTGCCTTCTAGATCCTGTGCAATGTCACTGATGATGTTGAATAGGACTGGTCCCAGCACTGATCCCTGTGGTACCCCACTGGTTACTCTTCCCTCTGTGGAGTGACAGCCATTTACCACCACCCTCTGTGTCCTGCCACCCAGCCAGTTACCTGCCCACCACACTACTGTCCTGCCCACACCCATATTCCCCAGTTTGTGTAATAGTCTTCTATGTGGCACAGTGTCAAAGGCCTTGCTGAAGTCCAGATAGGCCATGTCCACTGCCCTCCCTGATCCACCTCCCTAGTCACCCAGTCAAAAATTCAATGAGGTTGGTCTGACATGACCTCCCTGGAAACCATGCTGCCTTGGGTCCTGTAGTCCATTGACAACCAGATGTTCCACCAATCTCTCCTTCAGTAGTGCTTCCATGATCTTTCCCACTACCGAGGTGAGGCTGACTGGTCTGTAGTTCCCTGCTTCCTCTTTGTTCCCACTTTTGTATAAGGGGACTACATCTGCTGTCCTCCAGTCTTTGGGTACCTCCCTGTTTCAGTGATTGGCTGAACAGGATAGCCAGAGGTTCAGCCACCACCTCTCTTAGTTCTTTAAGGACCCTGGGGTGCACCCCATCTGGCCCCATTGCTTTATCAGCTCTTATTACTTCCAGTTCCTTCAGGACCCTTTCTCGTGTAAAGGGACTTGTGTCCATTTCTGCACCATTCTCACCCCTTGTACTCCCTTCAGACCCATTACCCCCCTCTTCCTTAGTAAAGACTGAGCAGAAATACCTGTTCAATATGTCAGCTTTATTGTTGTCATCCTCCACGCAGCTCCCATCCTCCCCCTTCAGTCTCACTATCCCTCCCTTTGCCTTGGGGTCTTTGGCCCTTATGGTCACTCCATTCCATCAGGAAATACGGTGAGATGGGTGCTGTATAGGAGAATGGGGTGAACTTTGGGGCCGAAGAGTACAAGGCACACCTCGATGCCTCTCACTGGCTGCAGGGTGTGGAATGGTATGAGCGTTACAGACGAGAATCCCAAGTCACACCCCTGATGCCTGTTAATCTCTACAGGGTGGGGCGTTATGGTCAGAAATCCTAATGCCTCAGGCATTCGTTGGCACTGTCAGTTCAAATTTTCAACATGTTTTTTTTGTGACCCCCACCTCATGAACAGTGGCAATATCAGTTTGTAAGCCGAAAGCTGATTTTGCACAGCGACTACACCATTTGGCACCACAGGTGCGAAAACACATTTCAAACAGGATGTGAAAAGTGACAGCTGTACTGTTCATGGGGAGGTGCAAAAAATGGCAATGTTGAAAATCTGCAGTAAAAATATTAAAAAAAACTGGTGAAGTCACGAGCGTGCGTAGAAACTGCGCAATGCATACCCGTACTGCAATTATTTTATTTAATTTTTTTACAGCACATTGTCAACACAGGCATTTTGGAACCTCCACTCATGAACAGTGTCACTGGGATTTTCTTAATCTGCCCCGAACAGTGATTTTCCACAGCGACCACGCATTTCTGCGCTGGAAGTGCGAAAACACATTTCGGCCATGGTGTGAAAAATGACATCTTTATTGTTCATAAGGAAGTGTGGAAAAATGCCAGTGGTGAAAATCTGGACTGAAAATATTACAAATCCATGAACTTACAAGGGTGCGTGGAAACTGCACAATGGTCGCTCGTAACACAGTCATTTTATGGAATTTTTTCACTAAATTTTTAACATAGCCATTTTAACACCTCTGCTCATGAACAGTGTCAGTGTGATTTTCTTAATCTGTCCCGAATACTGATTTTGCACACCGACTGCGCCATTGTGCGCTACATGATCAGAAACATGTTTTGGGCGAGATGTGAAAAATGACAGCTGTACTGCTCATAAGGAGGTGTGGTAAAATAGCAATGTAGAAAATCTGAAGTGAAAATATTGAAAATTCGCTAACTTACGAGCATGCGTAGGAACAGCGCAACGCATGCATGTAAAACAGTCAGTTTTGGGAATTTTTTCACCAAATGTTCAACATAGGGTTTTGGGGCCTGCCTCATGAACTGTAACACTGTTAGTTTCAGAATCGTCCCGAAGGTGGTTCCATTAGCATGACCGCGAAATCACCTTCGGGCGATTAACAAAATGACAATGACAGAATTCATGAGGTGGGTCCCAAAACCTCATGTTGAAAATTGGTGAAAAAATTCCCAAAATGCCTGAGATCGATCAAAGTTGAAAACCCTATTTATTCCATTATACAGCTTACGGCATTTCCTTAGTTCATGGTCAGCTTTGAAGAGTGCAGGCGTGTTCCCGGTCCACCAATGATCATCGCCTGGACTCCGCGGGCAAGTGCGGGGTGAGGAGGGTGTGGGGAGTAGGGTGCACAGAGGGTGGGCGGGGTGGGGGAGGTGGGTCAGGACAGTCAACGAGGGAGGTTTTCTTGCAGGTTTTTTAGGCGGCGTGGGACTTGTGCCACGCTGGGTGGGCTCCCAGCGTGGCAGCTGGAAAACTGTTTGGGGGGCAGTGGAGCCGACGGGGGATTGTGCACTCCCGTCAGCCATACGGACTGTTGCCATGCTGGGTGGGCTCCCAGGTGGCACCTGAAATTCTGTTGGAGGCGCAGTAGAACCCGGGGATTGGGCACCCCCATCGGCCAGACAGTGTGTGCGTGGGGGAGAGCGCATGAGCATGCAATATGCGTGCGTGTGTGGGGGGGACGCATGCGCACGCACTATCTTATTGCTGCTCACTGAAGCAGAACTGTACCTTTCAACTGTACGCCACTGCATTTTCAACTGCTGTCATAGACAGCTGCAGCATTCATTGGCGATCTGTGGCAGTGCCTGCAAACACAGTAACTGCATTGGAAGACGGGGTGCCACAGCTCCAGAAACTCGGATGATGGCACTATGTTTCTGGCACATGCGTGCAAGCAAACATAATAATGAGGTACGGCATCCTCTGCAAATGAAACAGAATAAGCTTCTACTTCGCTGCTTTCTTTAATCATAGTCAGAAAATGCTATTCAACACCTAATTAAGAACAGAATATCTCAGAAAGTGGGGACAAAGAACTCATTACTGTATTTAAACAATGTTATGATTTCAGAAAGAAACAAAAATGTTTTGTTCATGTTCTCCTAGGATAAGCCCTATTTGCATGCCTCAGTTTTCCTTCATGCCTGTCCTTTTCAACACAAATCTTTTGCAGACTGTAACACTTCTTGTTCCACAAAGGAAAAACAAGTAATGGAAAGTCAAAAGGACAAATTGCCGCTAATGCGCTAAACTTCACTTTCCAAGGACTTCTTTCTCTTAAGCTGCATTACAAAAAGGTCACTACTACTGTTTAATGAAGTCCTGTGGCTGGAACCATATGCAATCAAGTACACCTGCTCAAGGTCCCACATCATTACTGTTCATGTTTGTGGAAAACAAAACAAACAAAAAAATCTGTACCATTGCACATACCTGTATTCCATTAAAGCTAACAGGCGCAACTTGCTAATTCACAGCATGACAGACTATATGTTAAAAAAATCCAAGCAATTTGACATACATTTCATTATTGCTAGTGTTACAACAAATCAGTGCTGTTATGACAGGTTGTTTTAAATGTACCAGTGTTTTAAAACATGCCCTGATTATTTACTTATTTATTTGAACATTACATCAAACATATGTCAAGATAGACCCTCTGAGATAATAGAGTATCTGGTTTTCATAGAAGGGTCATCTTAGAACAGCAAGGTGCAGAAAGTGCTTACTTTATAGTGCCGAACACTAATATACACAAGTGCTAGTTCCAGAAGAATACACTAATGCAGTGGAGTCAAACAGGATGCAATGCCCTTTTCACAGTTTTTGCCAGTGATATGGTACAGAATACTGCAGGAAAACAACTCGACCAATGACAGTTACTCCAATTTGTCACAAAGAGCACTGCATCATGGCTGACTCCACTGTACAAGACCAGGTACAGACTGCTAGGGTGCCTGTCAGTCTGCACCTGGTCTCTGTTTATCACGTGGAAACACATTGGTTCCAAACTGGAGCTCTCTGAAAGTAATGCTAGTACTGTAATGCCATGGAAGCACCCTAGCTGACCCCTGCAAGACATATCATACTGGGGACAGCCGTGGGTGGTTGTGGGCGTGCCGGGAGGGATGCTGAGACTGAAAATGCCGGTGGGGAGGGCACAGGATGAATCCCTCTGCCCCCCCTTCCTTGCATGCCCCCTGGCCCTGGTGCTGTTGCTCATTTGAGACTCCCCTCCTGCACATGGTTCACTCATGTAAAATACCTGTAGGTCTCTGGCAAGTCATGTCTGACATTGACAAGGCTTTTCTAATTTACCAGTAATAGTCTATTTTCCAATTCCATAATCACTTAAACACCTAAAAAAAAACTCCTGTTCTAACCATCACTGAAAAAACGAATAAAATAATAAGACAGACTGGAAACACTGCTGGCATTTCAACAAACCAGTGACCTAGAATGAAGAAAGACGTTTATACATCTATGTAATTGTCAGCTCACCCAAAGTTGCTCAGGGCTTGTTCAAGCAGTTCGTTCTGTACTAGGTTCAGAGTGGGAGTGAAAACCTCGTTCAAGTGGGAGATCACAGAGTTGCAGAACTGGCGAAATGTGTCAAACTGCATTTTGCTTCCTGCCGTGTTCTCCTCTTCCTCTTTTCCTGCCGTTTCCCTCCTTCCCTCCCCTCTCCCCTCTCACTAGCCACCTGTCTTTAACGCCATTTATCGGGCAGCTGAACGTGAAAGGACAGCCCTGCTGCCACTGTCACAACTGGCCCCCAACCTACAGCGCCGGTCGATAAGAGGTAGTTGTTCGTTCATTATTCTCCCACTTCAGCCAGGAGAGAGGAAGGGGGCAGTGGTTTACTACCCCACACTGCTGCTCGTATGTATTGTGTCCGTTTCTCTTCACAGTGGCACTGAAGAATTGGAGCAGCGAACGAGCCAGCAGCGAGTCTTGGGTCCCCCCTGCACAGCTCTAGCGGTGCGTTTCTTGCAATTGCTCAGGAGCCGATGAGTAAGCGAGCTTCCTCTGCTCACGGCGCCGCCGCCTCCCTGCCCGTGCTTCCCATCACCCCTCCCCCCATGCAGGGCAGCGCCGCTCCTCGACGGTTCCTCCGATCCCACCATGGACTGCGGCGGTGACGGGGGGATGCTGAGGCAGATGGAGTATTGCTGTCCTGCCATCAGGGGTTTTGGCAGCTGCAGATCTGACCGCTGGCATCTGGTCAACTCTCAGAGGTACTAAAAAATTCCAAGGAGGGGACACACATGGCAACGGCATCCCTCATCCAGTGCACACACACCGTTAGTATTAGCCCCTCATGCAAGCCGGCAGGGATGACCAAATGCATTCAGCTCTCTCTTCACAGAGCCGCAGCAGGGTAGAACAGCAAGACCTTCTCCTTATACAAGCAACTGCATGATGTTGAGAGTGTGTGTTTTGGGGGGGACGGCAGATCTTTTCTGTTTTCATGATGGTTATGTACTTTTTTTAAAGGACAGGACAATGCTGGATTCTACCACATAATTTCCCCATGCTTTCTCCTCTAAATTGTCTCCATGGAGTATTATAAAACCAGCCAAGGTCCCATTATATTCTCTTGTGTCCCAAAATGACATTCTGTAAAGGAGGAGGGGAAGGGATGTGGTCCAACAACTACTATAGAACTGAAGCACTGCCGCCCACAGTCTCACCACTGCATTCTCCTCAACCTGCCCATGGATGGCCTTCCCGTATTATGGTATATACTGGTACACTGACTTCAAAGACACAAGAGAGCTGAGAAAGCCGCAGCACCAATAGAAGGTCATTATCTGGTATAGCTTTCAGCATGCCATGAAAACTTAACTTGACTTGCGTGCGTGTGTCTGTGTAGGGGAAGGGGATACCAATAGAAGGTCGCTATCTGCACTGCTAAAAATAATAAATTACTGGTATAGCTTTCAGCATGCCATGAAAACCTAACTCAACTTTCATGCGCGCGTGTGTGTGTGTGTGTGTGTGTGTGTGTGTGTGGAGAGGGGGGACGCATGCGCACGCACGATCTTGCTGCTCACTGAAGCGCAGCTCTGCCTTTCAACTGTATGCCACTGCATTTTCAACTGCTGTCATAGACAGCTGCAGCATTCATTGGTGATCTGTGGCCGCGTCTGCAAACACAGTAGCTGCATTGGAAGAGGGGGTGACACACCTCCAGAAACTCAGATGATGGCACTATGTTTCTTGTACATGCGTGCAAACAAACATAACAAATGTTAGTTGCCGAATCTGCAGGATCTGTATTTCAAAGTGTCTAGAAAGGAGCTCTTCTACTATGTGTTGTTTTCAAAGACTCCGCAGACTGCTAATTATTCACAATAAAAATACTTTCACATACAGCAATGACAAATTTCAGCTCAAGACTGCAGACACTACTAACTTACCCAGGAATCTGGAACTGAGATGTACTTCTCAGCAGAAATCGTACCCTCCTCCATTCCTCCACTAGAACTCAGAGAAATCGGGTTCTACAGTTTCATCTGTGACATATGACCAGGTCGACAAAAACAATCTATCTATCTACAGTATATCGGCAGATCTAGGAGCGTTCTAAAGACGGGGTTCCATTCCCTCACTGTAAGTAGTGGGACATACTCCCCCTGTAAACAGGGGTGATTTAAACGGGGGTGTCTAACGTGTGTGTGTGTGTGTGTGTGTGTGTGTGTGTGTATTTAAACGGGGGTCTCTAACGTGTGTGTGAGTGTGTATATTTTACAAACATCTCACTGGTGCTAGTTATTACATCAATAAATAATTACTTGACAGGTTTGTTTCCTAAGAACTCAAATGAGATGTAACTTAGCCATAAAGAACCTCAACGTATTAAATGACAGCACTATCGTTTCACAGGCTAAGACTAAGTAAAAAAATCTGTGAAGCCTTATTGCTGTGGCATTCTGCTTGCTGAAATGTAATGTAACTAACCCGACGGCTGAGCAGAGTTCCACAGTTCTAAAGGCTACCTTTCCCCTCCCGGCCCTTTCACAGCATTCATCGGCTGCTGTTGGGAGGCCCTTGTGTGCAGAAACCACAAGTGGTGCAAGAATATCCCCCGTTTAATGTCTACAGTTTACGTGCTGTTGATAAGTGCCTATAGTGCCCTGGTGGTGATCAGGTCCAAGCAAGCGAGGAGGAAGCAGAAAGTCCAGTCCCTAGTCAGTGATGCTGTATTAGTGATGATCGATAAATGGTCTTATTTGTCTCTTTGTTTACTTGAAAACTAAAGATTAGCAAGCCACCACTAAAGTGCTAATGCTGGGTTAGCACCCACCCCCACCCCCCCCCCAAACAACGGGGTACGGTTGTGCACTGCATCCTCACTGGGTAAGCACTGGAGGGAAACTGTTGCTTGTGCTGCTCTCCTCAGACACTCCCACTGGCAGCCCCCTCTATGTCTGGGAAGAAACTTGAAGGTTTTTTTTCTCCTACAGAAGCATGAAGTTTACTCAGAGAACAGAGGGAGGTGAGGTGGCAAACGTGTTTCATTGGTGTGCTGTGCTGCACAGGGAAGCCGCAAGGATCCATTCATTTGGCTACTGAAAAAGAAGTCTGGAACAGAAGGAAGTCCAATTTATCAACCCCATTCAAAAATCAATTGGAATCAGTGAACTAAAGGGGGGAGATCACTAAAGGGTTCTTTCACCCAATGAATGGTTACAGGTATGAAATAGCAGATTACTAATAATGTGCCAGCATTTGTTATGAGGATTTAGAGACCATACCAGTGTATGCATATATGTTTTGCTGCTGGGTTTACATATTAACAGAAGGAATTGACTGATTGCAGAGTTTTAGAAAATTCATATTGTAACCATGCTTGTCCTAACAAGCCTTTAAAATAATTAGTGATTTTTTTGCTGGAAAATTAGACTGACAGAACAAGTAATTTCAACACTGCATTCTGTTTTTCCCCTACATAATAGGGGTACCTTATGTAAGATGGGACAGACTAAATTAAAAAAAAAAAAATTCATGAAGGGCAAGTAAATGAAATATTTTTAAATAGTACACCCCTAAAACTAAATGCAAACTATATAAACGGGAAAACGTTGAAATGTTTCCCCATCAAAAAAAAATTTGGCTTTTGTGTAACAAGCAGTTTTAGGCACTGGCCAAAGTGAAAATAGAGAAATAAGGGCTCTACTAAAGCAAACTGGTGTTTGAATTCCTGCCTTTGTTACCAGGGTGACTGTCCTCAGGCCTCTGGACAGCACTGGCAGCAGCATTCTACAGAATGTTTAACTCTCTCTCTCTCTCTCCCCCGATATAACAATAGACAGGCAGAGAATCTTGTCGCTGCTGCAGAGCCCAACATACACACAGTACAGTGTAGCCACCAAGTGAGAGATCCTTTTACACAGCTGTACCTGCAGGGTTGAGTTCTCATTTGCCTGCAGCAGTAGCTGTACTAGCTAGTGGCACAGCTACAATACACTGTAGCAGTATTTAGCTAGTCTTTATAGCATTCAGCATGCCGTGAAAACTTAACTCGACTTACGTGCATGTGTCTGTGTGGAGGGGGGACGCCAATACAAGGTCATTATCTGCACTGCTAAAAATAATAAATTACTGGTATAGCTTTCAGCATGCCGTGAAAACCTAACTCGACTTTCGTGCGTGTGCACGTGTGTGTGTGTGTGTGTGTGTGGAGAGGGGAGGACGCATGCGCCCGCACGATCTTAGCTGCTCACTGAAGCGCAGCTCTGCCTTTCAACTGTATGCCACTGCATTTTCAACTGCTGTCATAGACAGCTGCAGCATTCATTGGTGATCTGTGGCCGCACCTGCAAACACAGTAGCTGCATTGGAAGAGGGGGTGACACACCTCCAGAAACTCGGATGATGTCACGATGTTTCTTGCACATGCGTGCAAGCAAACATATAAATTACTCACCTTAGTAATTATGTTTCTTCTATTGGAGTCTTGCTGTATTCTGACTATTGCAGTTAGGCCCAGCCTTTAAACTGCCCCGGAGAACAAAGGGTTAACTTTCTATGCAGAGCATAGAATGCTGAGCTCGAGCTCAGTTGAGGTCTCTGTCTGGAGCCCTTTGAAATCCAACTGTCAGATTCTTACAAGCAAAAACTCACTAACTATTCTATGTGGAAATTGAAAAATTTTTACTAGCCAACTGGCAGCAAAAAGGTTTGGATCCCCAAAGGAAGACTCCAGTCAGAAAACCCCAAACCAAAAACCAATCCAAATAAGAATAAAGATAAAACAAACACCCAAACAAAAAGAAGAGGGTGTAAAAGGAGCACCCCTGAGATGCAACACTGCACCTGCCCACCCACTTCCCAAAAACAGGTTCTGAGAGGGGAGGCAGGGAGGGAGGTCAGAATACAGCAAGACTCCATTAGAAGAAACATAATTACTAAGGTGAGTACTTTTCTTCAGACAACATGAAGTCTTGCTGTATTCCTGACTATTGCAGACTACCAAGCAGTACCTCCATGGAGGAGGACAGAACCTACTTTGGGAATAGGCTCTGAAGTACTGCTGTGCCAAACCGAGCATCACTCCTAGCCTAGATATCCAGAGAGTAATGCTTGGTAAAGGTATGGACCGTTTTCCAGGTGGCTGCTTGACAAATTTCTAAGAGAGGAATATCCCTGGCAGCAGCCAGGGAAGCAGCTGTACCTCCGGTGGAGTGAGCCCTCAGGCCTGAGGGTGGAATTATTCCTAGCTTCTCATAGCAGAATTGTATACAAGATACAATCCACCTGGCAATAGTTCTCTTGGTGGCAGGTTTGCCCTTCCCCATTTCTCCATAAGTGAGAAACAGCTGGAGGGAATCAAACCTGTGACCCTTGGTACACTCTATGTGGTAGCTAAGGGCCCTTTTAACATCTAAACAGGTGTAGCCTCCTCTCTCCTGAAGAGGAATGATCAGTGAAGAAAACAGGAAGAGACAGACTGGTTCAGGTGAAAATCTGAAACCACTTTGGGCAAGAACCTTCTATTGGTTCTAAGGACCACTTTACCCCTATGAAAGGAGATAAAATCAGGTTCCCCTGACAGGGCTTGCAGTTCACTGATACGTCTGGCAGAGGTAATGGCTACTAAAAACACAGTTTTCCAAGTCAAGTACTTAAGCTGTACTGAGGACATAGGCTTAAAGGGAGGTTGTATCAATTTAACAATACACAAATTTAAATCCCAGGCAGGGGCAGGGTCTCTGAATGGAGGATTGGTATGAAGCAATCCTTTGAAAAATTTACAGAATACAAGATGAGATGATAGTGAGAAAGACTTCCCCACTGACAGAAAAGCAGAGACAGCTGACAAGTGTACTTTGAGAGTAGCTGGTCTGAGGCCTAGGCCATTAAGATGGACCATATAATCCAGAACTGTAGGCAATTCAGCAGTGTCTGGGATAATATGCTGCTTAGAACACCAAATGCTGAATCTCTTCCCTTTTGGAGTTATAGGTCTTTCTAGTGGCGGACTTTCGAGAGGCTTTGAGGATGTCCAGAACCCCCTGAGACAGATGCAAATCTGCATACTCTTCAAGAGCCATGCCTTGAGATTGAGAGACTGAAGATTGGAGTACCAAATCCTCCCCTGAGAGGAGGTTATCAGGTTGTAATTCCTGGGAAGAGACAGGGGAAGATGCACTGCTAGGGACAGTAACAGGGGGTACCAAGGCTGTCTGGCCCAATCTGGAGCAATCAGAATCACTTTGCAAGGTTGTGACTTTATCTTGACTAAAACTTTGAACAGTAGAGGAAAGGGAGGGAAAGCATACAGAAATGTTCCTTCTCAGTTCAGAATCAGAGCATCCAGAGGAACTGTGCCCAAGACTGGGGGTCTGCAACAAAAGAGAGGAAGTTGGTGATTGTCTGGGGCTGCAAAGAGATCAATTTCTGGAGTGCCCCACCTTGAAAAAATCACCTTCAAGACCAGAGGGTCCAGGGACCATTCCTGATGGCCCTGTGAAATCCTGCTCAGTGCATCTGCTAGCACATTGTCCTTCCCTGGAAGGTGGACTGCTATCAGAGAGGTTTGCAGGGAATAAGCCAGGGACCACAACTTCATGGCTTCAGTGCACAAGGCCATAGACCGCGTGCCTCCCCTGCTTGTTGATGTACCACATGGTGGTCGTGTTGTCTGTTCTAACTTGAACCACCTTGTTCTGCACTGACTGAGAGAAAGCTTACAGGGCCAGAAAAACTGCCCTGAGTTCCAGGAGATTGATATGGAGAAGAGATTCCTGAGGGGACCACAGTCCCTGGGCAGTGAGGGCCCCCAGATGGGCTCCCCAGCCCAGGAGGGAAGCATCCATGGTAAGGACCACTGAATGAGACTGAGTGGCAAATGGGACCCCTTGCCTTAGATTGTCCTGATCCTGCCACCACTAAAGGGCTTGGATCAGGGTCCGGGTCACTGGTATCAGTTTGGTAAGGGAATCCTTCTTTTGGGACCAAAAGACCCTCAGATGGAACTGAATGTCCCTCATCTGGAATCTTGCCCCTTGGACCACTGCTGTAGAGGCTGCCATGTGGCCCAAGAGCTGGAGGAAATGCCTTGCTGGTTGAGACACCTGAAGGCTGAAGGAAGAAGCTAGTTCTATAAGAACTCTTGTACTTTCCAGGGCAAGACAGGCTCTTGCCTTGACAGTATCCAGCTCTGCCCCTATAAAGGTAAGGAGCTGCACTGGCTCGAGAACTGACTTGGGAAGGTTGAGAAGAAATCCTAGAGAAGTAACCACTTGCTGGGTCACTTGCAGATCTGCCTTGACTTGGTCTGGAGACTGGCCCACTATGAGCTAGTTGTCCAGATATGGAAAAATGGAAATCTTTTGCCTCCTTAGAAAGGCAACTACTACTGCCAGGCACTTTGTGAAGACCCTTGGGGCTGAAGTTAGGCCAAAGGGCATTGCTCTGAACTAGTAGTGGCTTGAGGGCAACTCGAACCTGAGGTACTTTCTGTGGGAGCACCTGATGGGAATGTGAAAATAGGCATCTATGAGGTCCAGGGAGGCTAGCCAGTCCCCTGGCCTTAGAGAGGGAAGGATTATTTCCAGAGTTACCATCTTGAACTTTGGTTTTAAAAGATGTTTGTTTAGGTATCTTAGGTCTAGGATGGGTCGCCACTCCCCTGTCTTTTTTAGGGTAAGGAAGTACCTGGAGTATAGACCTTTGCCCCAGTGTAGGGTAGGTACTCTCTCTATGGATCTTACAGCTAGCAGAGATGAAACCTCTGCCTCTAGGGCAAGGGTTTCTGAGAGACCTGCAGGTGGAAAATATCTGGCTCTCATCTTCGGAAATTTTTTGAAGCTGAGAACCAGTCCCTGGCCTACTAGTTCCAGGACCCACTTGTCCGATGTAATAGACATCCAGTCCTGGACGAAGTAAGTCAGCCTGCCCCCTACTGGAATAGGAGAGTCGACCCGGGCAGGCCCATCAGGGTGTCTGCTTGGCAGGGGCCTTAGGCTGAGGAGTGGATGCAGCCCTGCTCATCCCCCTTCTGCTTCTCCCTCTGAAGAACCCCTCTGTGAAATGGAAGAAGAGGCCTGTGGCTGGTAGAAAGGCCTATGAAAAGGCCTGCCCCTGCCCCTAGACTGCTGCCTTTGAGGAGTTGCCTGCCTCTCTTTGGCCTGAGCACTCCTGTAAGTGGTCCTGTACTCATCCATTTTCTTCAGGTAATTCTCTGTCTGCTCCCCAAACAGAGAATTACCCACTACAGGAAAATCCATTGCCTTAGCCTGGGTATCCTGCGAAAGGCTAGTACATCTGAGCCAAGCCATTCTCTGAAGAGCCACAGATGTGGCCATGACTCTTGATGATACATCATTGGAGTCCACAGCAGCATGAAAGTGAACTTCTGATGCCTCAATCCCATCTGCAGCCACCGCCTCCAGCTCCTTGGCTAGCTGGGGGGAGGCCTGTTTAGCCAGTGCCAGTACAGTGTCCCACCTGGACTTCTGGTACCTGGCTGTATAGGCCATATAAATCACCTGCCTGAGTCCCAAGGAAGATGTCATGTACTGTTTTTTTGCCATGGCATCAATCTTCCTGGAGTCTTTATCTGTGGGGTGTGAAGCCAAGGGAATGTTTGCCTTGTCACAGGCAGCAGCCTGCACTACCCCAACATGGCTGCATTGCTGGTATAAAAACTCCATATCTGAGCCTAATAGTGTGTATCTCTTGTCCATCCTTCTGTCAACAGGGGGTACAGAATTGGGAGACTTCAGGATTTTTTGTGTCTGTTTCCCAAAGGATTTGTGAAGGGGAATAGACAGTCTCCTGGACTCTGGGATGTCCATCATTTCCACATAATCAGACTCCTCCTGATCCTCCATTGCCTCCTCAATAGGAAGCTGGAGGGTTTCAGCCACTTTCCTGTAAAACAAAAAATGGGAAGGGGACTCAGAAAGCCTAGGAGGGGATACACCAGAAGTTCTGTCTGGGGAGATGTCCGGTTCCGCAGGCACATCCAGACTTTCATCATCATCACCATGATCTTCAAACTCCCCCTCCTCCACAAACTCCAGTTCATAAAAATCTTCAGGGGTATAATCTTGAACCGGGGGAACTAACCGAACTGAACCCCTGTGAAAAGCTACTGGATCGGTCGGAACCGGGCGAAGCGATTCCACAATTTGAATTGCTCTGGCTATTTCCTCAGCGGTCACAACATGAACCTCTGGATCCGAACCAGTCGATTTTTCTTTGTGTTTCCTTTTTGTAGGAACCGACCCCTCAGAATCGGCTCTCCTCTTGCCCGAAGAAGTATCGCCCTGGTCTGAGGGTACTCCTTCTGGTTCGGTCGGAACCGAACCGGGCTGGCCATCCGGGTCAGCGGACCTCTCGGTCTCCTTTTCCCTCAGTCTACCTAGTCTCTTTTCATGGGTAGATGTAGGAACATTTCTACTAATTTGGCAGTCTGAATCGAGGTGGTCAAACCCCAGACAATAAACACAGATGGTGTGGGGGTCGGCCTTAGCAAAAACCTCCCCACACTCACTGCAGTGTTGAAACCCAGTGGGCCCATTTTTTTTCTTGGGTTTCTCAGACAAGGCCAACCTAACCAAACTTACCCTTTTTATGGCAACCGCAAGGCAAGACTCCCTTATCGGTTCCTAACCGTGTCACGGGTGTTGGAAAAAAACGTTCAAAACACGTTTTTTTTAAGAACCGATAAGAACCGGTAACCACACTCTAAAGTAAAACACAAGTATTCAATACAAATGATCGATTCAGCCGAACCGATCTAACGCTTTACAATTTCCACACAGAAAAACAGAACAAAACCTATCTAGTACTCATGGTACCACAGACAGAGACTGAACCGACTATGCGGAAATAAATTCGGTAAAAACCGACAGCTTGACCAAGACTTTAACCGACTTTCGAACCGAGCTGAAGGAGAAATCTCCAGAGTGACTGTTCAGTGAGGCAGAGTAAAGAATCTGACGGTTGGATTTCAAAGGGCTCCAGAGAGAGAGAGACCTCAACCGGGCTCGAGCTCAGCATTCTATGCTCTGCATAGAAAGTTAACCCTTTGTTCTTCAGGGCAGCTTAAAGGCTGGGGCTAACTAAAATAGTCAGAATACAGCAAGACTTCATGTTATTTGAAACATAGTGCCATCATCCGAGTTTTCGGAGGTGTGGCACCCTGTCTTCTAATTCAGTCAGTGTGTTTGCAGGTGCGGCCACAGTTCTCCAATGAATGCTGCAGCTGTCTATGACAGCAGTTGAAAATGCAGTGCCATACAGTTCAAAGGGAAAGCTACGCTTCAGTAAGCAGCGATAAGATATTGCATGCTCATGCGCTCCTCACACACATACACACACACACACACATATTGCGTGCTCATGCATCCCCTCTCACGCACATACTGTATGGCCGACGGGGGTGCCCAATCTCCCGTCGGCTCTGCTGCGCTCCCCCCAACAGAGTTCCAGGTGCCATGCTGGGAGCCCACCCCAGCGTGGCAACAGTCCGTATGGCCAACGGGGTGCCCAATCCCCTGTCAGATCCAGTGCCCTCCAAACAGCCTTCCAGCTGCCACGCTGGGAGCCCACCCCAGCATGGCACAAGTCCTGCATCGTCTAAGGCAAAAAAAAAAAAACTGAAAGAAAAAACTTTCCCTCGCTGACTGTCCTGACCCCCTTCCCCCCACCCGCACCCATCTTCTGCGCACCCTGCCTCCCCACACCCCACCTCACCCCATACTTACCTCCAGAGTCCAGCTGACGATCTTCGTGGACCGAACACGTCTGCACTCTTCAAAGCCGACTGCGAACTGAAGAAATGCTGGTAACCTGTATAATGGAATAAATAGGGTTTTTTCAACTTTGATGTATATCTCAGGCATTTTGGGGAATTTTTTTACCCAGTTTTCAACATGGGGTTTTTGGGACCCCACCACATGAATTCTGTCACTGTCATTTTGTTAATCGGGCCTGAAAGGTGATTTCACGGTCACTGCACGGAACCACCTTTTGGGACAAATTTACAAAATGACAGTGTCACAGTTCATGAGGTAGGCCCCCAAAAACCCAATGTTGAAAATTTGCTGAAACAATTCTCAAAAATGACTGTTTTACGAGCATGCGTTGCATTGTTCCTACGCATGCTCGTAAGTTTGCGAATTTTCAATATTTTCACTCCAGATTTTCAACATTGCTATTTTACCACACCTCCTTATGAGCAGTACAGCTCTCATTTTTCACATCTCGCCCAAAATGTGTTTCCACCCATGTAGTGTACAATGGCGCAGTCGGTGTGCAAAATCACTGTTCGGGACAGATTAGGAAAATCACAGTGACACTGTTCATGAGCAGAGGTGTTAAAATGGCTATGTTAAAAATCTGGTGAAAAAAGTCCCTAAAACGACTGTGTTATGAGCGACCATTGCGCAGTTTTCACGCACCCTAGTAAGTTCATGGATTTCTAATATTTTCAGTCCAGATTTTCACCACTGGCATTTTTCCACACTTCCTTATGAACAGTATAGCTGTCATTTTCATACCATGGCCGAAATGTGTTTTCGCACTTCCAGCGCAGAAATGCATGGTCGCTGTGGGAAATCACTGTTTGGGACAGGTTAAGAAAATCACAATGACACTGTTCATGAGCAGGGGTTCCAAAATCCCTATGTTGACAATGTGCTATAAAAATTCCCTAAACTAATTGCATTATGGGTGTGCATTGCACATTTTCTATGCACGCTCATGACTTCACCAGTTTTTTTAATATTTTCACTACAGATTTTCAACATTGCCATTTTTCCACCTCCCCATGAACAGTACAGCTGTCATTTTTCACATCCTGTTCGGAATGTGTTTTCGCACCTGTGGTGCCAAATGGCATAGTCGCTGTGCGAAATCATCTTCCGGCTAACGAACTGATATTGCCACTGTTCATAAGGTGGGGTCACAAAAAACCCATGTTGAAAATTTGGGGTGAAAATGCTAAGGAACGCCTGAGGCGTTAGGGTTTCCAACCATAATGCCCCACCCTGTAGAGACTGACAGGCGTCAGGGGTGTGACTTGGGATTCTCGCCTGTAATGGTCATACCATTCCACACCCTGTAGTCAGTGAGAGGCATCGAGGTGTGTCTTGGACTCTTCAACCCCAAAGTTCACACCATTCTCCTATACAGGACCCATCTCACCATATTTCCTGATGGAATGGGGTGTGCATAAGGGCCAAAGACCCCAAAGCACACCGTGACACTTGTCAGTGTCTGCAGGGTAGGGTGTGGTGAAATGGCATGGCCGTTATGCCTGACGACCCAAAGGCACACCCCAATGCCTGTCAGTCTCTGCAGGGTGGTGGTGGGGCTGGCTTCAGTTCAATACTTCACTGCCATTCCTATTAAGCAGCTCTCTAACTCCTACACTACCAATGTCAATGCCAGCAAGCAAACCTTCGGCATTGACAAATGTTTGTTTAAACTAGGGACACTTTAAGGCCAAATGGGGTTGACAGTGTCCCTTTAAACAATACAGAGAACTATATGAAATTGTCCTCAAATCCTATAAGTTCTAACAAGCACAAGTTACAACAACTACTGCAGGAAGGCAGGGATTCAGGGTTGAGGTGAGGGCTGAGGTGCTGGACGCCTTATCTCTCGTCATACCGGTGACCCAGGTTCGGATATGAACTCGGATCGTCGGGGAGCCGGCATGGGGGGAGCAGGATTGAGCAGCCATGAGGCAGCTCTCCCCTCTCAGTGTGGTCACCACTCCCCGGTAGTTCCATTGCCACCGGGTGGAAGTCTGATGGCTAGCATAGGTGGGAGAAAGCGCCAAGTCATAAGAGGGTGTCTCTGGAGCCGCGGTGTGTGTATGCCTCCACATGCATGCGTGTAGCCGAGAATAGGGACGGGGGAAAAACAGGGAAAAATATGGGGTATAAAATATATATGAAAAAAGAAAGAATGTACAGAACCCTCCAGGTCGACCCATAGTATCAGGCACTGGGTCCCTAACTGATAATCTTGGTAAATGTATTGATTACTTTTTGCAGGATAGTGTTCTTTCTTTACCATCCTACATGCAGGATATGGGTGTCACAATAAGGGAATTTAAAAAAATGGAATAGAAAAACCCATATTTGTGGATATACAGTACACTGATGTTGAATCATTATATATATTGAGAAAACATGAGGATGGTATAAGGGCATGCAGGCACTTCCTACAAAAGAATCCCCTGGCTGAAAATATATTAATTGACTGTCTCATAAAACATCTAGATTTCTTGCTTAGACATAATGGGCCCAATTCTCAAAGCTCCCTGGGTGGCACAAGGTGCTTGCATCCCACTGATTGGTGCAAGGTGCCCCCTGCACCAAATGATGCCCTGCAAGTGAGTCACAAGGCAGCCTGCATCCACCGCAGGCTGCCTGCACCAAGCAGGGCTTGCACTGCCTGTGCACCACAAAATGGGCTGTGGCAAGGCTCTAGGGACTTGTGGCAGACACAAGCTTTAAAAGCACTTTAAACTATATTCTCAAAACCCACCCAGAAGGTGAATTTCTGAGTACCCTTGAATGACTAGGGGCTGGTCTAAGGGTATAGAATACCTCCATGTGAGTTATGCACATTGCGCAATGTGCCAAGTCACCCTCCCTGATCCTGATGTGCCCCTATATTTAAAATATAAATGAACCTCTCGTTGGTAGTATAGTGGCCCCCTGGCCCCAATCTTGGGTATGCCCCATATGTAAAACAGAAAAGGACCCCTCGTTTGTAGTATAGTGGCCTCCCCCACCCTGATCCCCAATGTGCCAGGGACTAGGTAGGCCAAGCGGTCATTATCTGCTGTCAAAGTCTATGTTTCTATGTGCCCCTATATGTAAAATAGAAAAGAACTGCTCATTGGTAGTATAGTGGCCCCCCTCCCCGATCCCCAATGTCCCCGTTATTATAACATTAGAAACAACCCCTCACATTGGCAGTCCAGTGGCCCCCAGCAGATAATGCCCACCACCCGCCCCCAATCCTGAGACAGAGCTGGTGACTAGCACAGCCCTCCTCACACCTCTGCAGCCAGTCCATGACTGAACTGTCATGGAGCTGACTGTATAGCGTACGTGCTCATTAGAGAATCGAGTCTAATGTCTCTCAATTTGATAATGAATTCTATCTGTAGGTGTATGGGACAGCCATGGGGGTGCAGATAGCTCCAGCATATGCAAATTTGCTTTTGGGGTTGTGGGAGGAGGAGGAAGTTATTTATAATTCTGTGACCAATCTGTTTTAGGCAATGTAAATAACTGGTATAAATTTGTAGATGACTGCGTGTGTGCATGGGATGGAGAGTATGAAAGAGAATCAGAATTTGTCAACTGGCTCAATATAAATAGCTTTAACTTGAAATTCATGGCCACTATTGACAGTATACAAGTCAATTTTTTAATCTTATATTGATGGGGATATTGAGCGAAAGTGAGTAATCACTGAAAACCATAGAAAAAGAAGTTCAGCAAATTCACTTTTAAGATTTGACAGTTCCCACCCCGTTATTTATTTATTTATTCTGATCTTGGCTAGAACCTTTGAGCTAGAAGCTCGTTACATAGGTTCCACGTCAGTTAGGATAACATTCAAGTACATCAGGTAGGGATAACAACATATAGTAACACATTGGTAATCGTGAGGAGTGATAGAATAAGAACTAGAGCTGAAACAGGAGAGATAGGGGGCAGAGAAAAGCATTATCTAGTTACTAACTGCTAGAGGAGGACAGAGTCCAGAGCATAGGGTGTTGTTGCGACCCAGAGTGGGGAGCAGCCAAGATGGCCTTGTCGAATGGGGGTGAGGATAGACTACCCCGTTGCCCTACAGAGGTCCATACCCTATAGTCAGTTCCTGTGCATAAGGAGGAATTGTACTGAAATGTGTGAGTTTAAGAAACAGGTTGCTGAACTGAAAAAAAGATTCCTCCAGAGGGGTTACAGTTCTGACCTGTTGGACAAAGCGATAGGGGAAGTGAAAGTTAGAAATAGGGAAGAAATATTGAAATCAAGTGCACACAGAGAGAATGATGAAAATCAACCGATCACTTTTTCAACTAAGTACAACAGTTTAGCTGGACAATTGGGAAATACTGTATGGAAAAATTGGCCCATCTTACTATCGGACAGTAGATTGTCAGACATGGTAGGGATCACCACTAGGGTGACTTTCAAAAAGGGTCTGAGCCTACAAGATCTATTTGTCAAAAACAAGTTTCACAAAAGTCATATGTGGAAACTTGTTGGATAAGTAAAAAATCTAATGGCTTTTTTAAATGCCATAATTGTAAAGCATGCCAGTTTACAGTTCAAACAAAAACATTAAAATGTTCAAACAGTGAGAGAGAATTTCACATTAGGGACTTTATAACATGCACCATGAAGTTTGTAGTGTACATACTGTGGTGCCCATGTAATCTCTGCTACATGGGGAGAACCGTGAGGATGGCAAAGGAAAGATGACAAGGGCATATCAGAAGCATTGTGAATAAAAGACTGGACACCCCAGTGGGGAGACATTTCTTTGAGATCCATAATAGTGATCCGAAATGTCTAAAATTCATGGGTTTGGAAACAGTTAAACTACCCACAAGGGGTGGCAACAGAATTAATCCATTGCTCAGAAGAGTGAGCTTCTGGATATACAAAATGCAGACAATGGGTCCCAATGGACTAAATGAATACTGGGATCTTGAGCGATTCATATAACATGGGGATGAAAAATGCTCCCCTCTGATTTGTCAAGATGCATCACCTAACCATGGATTAATTCTCAATTAATCCATGGTTGCTCCCTGAAGACATCTGATGCAGCGAGAATGCTGTGTGTTGGAAGTGAATTTGGGTTATGTGTGCTGCAAGCAAAACATGCAGTGCGCTGTCGCTGTTCACATAACCCAGCAGTGAGGGTCCCCAACCCTAACTCAGTGTTAGATGTGAGTGAAAACGGAACACATTAGAAACAAGAATGCCCACATTTGTACAGTGTTTTTCATACGAAGAAGCACATAAAACTGCTGCCACCGCATGCCGATCCAGTGCTATGCAATCTATGCAGAGGTCTCGATGTTCTACAAAAGTAACACTTACAACAGTGTCAGTCCCAGCCTGAACGACACCTGCTAGTATCCTATCCTGTAACAAACTCATTTGTTCTCCTGCTGTCAAGGTTTAAGAATACAAGCACATTACACTTCTCATCTGTGGTTTCTGTTCACTTACGTGCCTGCCTCCAGTTTGTGATGTTTATCACTCCTTTACCGACATCATTTGGAAATGTAAAATAGCCCAATTTATTGAAAAATAGATGTTTAATGTTTGATGTATTTCCACTTTCTGGTTACATGTATCTATCAGATATGTTTACCAACACGAAAATATTGCGGGCGGACAGACAGTAGCACTGCACAGTATGTGAATGGAGCCTTATTGATAACTCAGTGACAGTGAAATCAATTAACTTATATGATAGGGATGAGAAATGCTCCCCAGGGAGTGAGCAATCATCAAATGGGAGTGAGCGAGATTGCAGGTGGACATCACAACTGGGGCACCTGTAATGCATTTTTCATCCCCATGTTATACTGTAAGTGCATTATCCTACTCCAGAGTGTAGATTACATGTGGAATTAATCATCCACACCTGGGTGGTTGTCGGCACCCCCCCAGACGTGGACGAATTCCCCAGTAACCCATGCTCTGTTATGGGTTAATCCTTACTTAGTGTATATATAACTGAATATGCTGAGAAACATAACAGAATCACAAATGCTAGGTACAGAGTTTATGTAAAAATAATTAATAGATAAGATATTGTTAAAAAAAGAGTGCATCAAGCTGCTTCAATGGAAATGGTGAATAATGATTGTTTCTGGTTCACTCGTGTGGATCCTCAGAAGATTACTTTCAAAAAATGAAGTGACGGGTGATCACTGGAATTAAATAAACATGATTATACACAAATTTAATTGTAATTAGAAGCACGACTTGTTTGGGTAATAAGTTTCTTAGCAACGACTTGTTGTTGAACTCACTTTTTGACTTAGTAATCACAGTTTTGTTATTTGGCATTAATATTTGATCCCTTTGAAAAAATCAAATCTGTTTGGTGATTGGTGTATGGAGTAATGACGTTATTATGACATGGAACTTAAATGAATTGCACACTTGTAAGACTCCACCTCCTGATGAAGCTTGCAAAGGTGAAGCACTGAGGTGTACTACTTTCTGGTGAAATTGAATGTATGAACTTGTAAATCTTTATTAAAAACTTTATTTTGGAATCTTTCCCTGCTCAAGTCCATTTGTTTCCAGTGTGGGGGTGCTTCTACTTGTGCTTTGGATTCTTGAGTATGGGGTAGCCGGACAGACAGAGTTACAATAAGGTACACACAAAATTGAGCCGCTTAGGCAGTATAACAGTTTGCCAGTGTCTGAAGTTAGGACACCCTACTGAGTTGCACACACATAGAGGAAAGTAGAAGAAGCAGGCTTAGGGGAATGACAGGGGGGAAGTTGGAGTGGGAGGGGGTGTCATGTATGGGAGGAGTAGAGGAGGCACCGGGTGTGAAGTAGGATAATGACCTGAAATGCTGAATTTGGGATACATCAATGTATAGTGTTGACATGAGGCAAAGTGCAAGTAGGTGGTTGTAGTCAAAAGAGGGAGCTAATGGTGGTTTTTCAGGATATTTGTACTTTCAGCATAGAGATACATGGTATAAATGGGTGATGTGAGATCATGTTCTCATATGATAATGCAGCTCTCATGGACAAGAAGATTTCAACAGTTATAAAATGTAGATCCCAAGGATAGTTACAGGGGACTAGCATGAACAATAAGAAAAAATTACTCAGCTTAGTAATCTTGTTTCTTCCAAGGTATTCTTCTATATTCATAACTCTCTGTAGTCGGCCTCCTAAGAAGAGCTTCCCAGAGAAAATGTAACTATATGTAATGATAGAACTATCATTGGCTTGTGACACATATTCAAACTGCTGCCCTTATCTGCTGCAATGTTCCATCAATGTATCAGATTTCTAAGAAGCCTACAAGGCAACCTATACTAGCACTTATCTAAATATACATATCTAATGTAACACAACTTAAGCTGTCCATGACAGCATGAAACATCCTTAATAGTATTATAATCCTAAACCCCCCGAATGCCAGAATCACCTGGAAAAAGAAGGGAATTAAATATTTCCCACTAGGGTTACAAAACCATATATGCCAGTGTTTGGGACTTTCCACTAGAAAACTCAATCAGGAAGGCTGAGGCTCTGGTTCTGGAAGAGGAGACAGGGTGGGAGAGTTATGAATCTAGAAGAATACCTTGGAAAAAACAAAATTATTAAGGTGAGTAATTATTTCTTCTAACCCCAGGTATTTTTCTATATTCTTAAGTCTTTGCAGACTTCAAAGCAGTACCTTTGGAGGTAGGCAGATAACCTACTTAGGAAAGAGGCTCTGCAGGACTGCTGTGCCAAACCTGGCATCACTTCTGGACTGTGTCTCCAAACTGTAGTGTTTAATAAGTGTGTGTACTGTTCTGCAGGTAGCTGCTTTACAGATTTCCACTAATGGAATATCTCTGGGCACTGCTATAGTAGCAGCTATGCCCCTAGCTGAATGAGCCCTTAGGCCTGCTGGGGGTTCCTTGCCAACTTCTTAGTAGAAAAACTGAATGCATTGGACTACCCGATGAAAGACTGACCTCTTAGAAGCTGGGGTGCCTTTACATACATCCCCATAAGTAAGAAACAGCTGTTGCTTGTCATGTCTATGATCCCTGGTGTGAGTCATACAGTAACTTAATGCCCTTTTGACATCTAGATTATGGAGTCTGTACTCACCTGAACTAATGTTCAGAGAAGAAAACTGGCAGTGTAATGGACTGGTTTAAGTGAAAATCAAGAAACATCTTGGGAAGAAATCTCCTGTTTGTTCTCAGCACCACCTTGTCATTATGGAAGGAAAGATAGTCCTTCTCAACGCATAAGGCTTGTAGTTCACTGATTCTTCTAGCTGAAGTAACTGCAACCAGAAACAGTTTTCCAGGTAACATATTTTAAATGTGCAGAGGACATAGGCTCAAAAGGAGGTTTCATGAGCTGAGCAATGCATATGTGCAGGTCCCATACTGGAACTGGTTCCCTAATAGGTAGGTGCAAGTGGCACAAACCTTTAAAGAACTTTTGGAAAATGGGATTGGATGCCATGGAGGTTTCTCTCCCAGCAGAAATGTAGGCAGAGACTGATGCCTGATGAACTTTCAGAGATGTATATTTCAGCCTCTTTGAGTGGAGGTATGTGAGGTATTCCAGGACAGTTGGGATCTCCACTAAAGTAGGGGAAATCTCCTTGGAATTGCACCAAATAGAGAACCTTTTCCATTTTGACGAATAGGTTTTCTTAGTCGAAGGTTTTCTATATCCTTTCAGGATATCCAGAACAGCTTGGGAAAGATTTAAATTTGCATATTCTAGGTCCTCAAGAGCCATGCCTTGAGTCTGCGAGACCTGAGGTTTGGATACAAGATTGTCCCCTGATGGGAGGTCAACAGGTTGTGCCTCCTGGGTAAATGTATTGGTTTGGCTACCGACATGGAAAGCAATAGAGAGTACCATGGCTGCCTGGCCCAGTCTGGTGCTATTAGAATCATTGATGCAGGTTGTGACCTGAGTTTGATCAGGACTCTGAAGATGAGAGAGAAGGGAGGAAAAGCATACAGACCTTTTCCTGACCAGTCCAGAGCCAGAGCATCCAATGGGATTGTTCTTTTGGTTGGTGGTCTGCAACAAAAGAGGAGCAGAAGGTGGTTTTCTTGGGATGCAAAGAGATCCACCTCTGGTGTGCCCCATCTCCTGAACACTGGGTCCAGCACATGCTTGTTGATGGACCACTCATGATGTGCCTGGTTGATTCTGCTCAGGGCATCTGCCATGGTATTGTCCTTTCATGGTAAGTGAATGGCCTGTAATGAGGCCTTTAATGAGTAAACCAGACTCCAGACTTTCATAGCCTCTGTGCATAGGGGGTCTGACCTTGTTCCCCCTTGCTTGTTTATATAGTACATTGTTGTGGTGTTGTCTGTCCTGACTTGCACCACTTTCCCTTGTACCAGATGGGTGAATGTTTTTAAGGCCAGAAACACTGCCCTTAGGTCCTGCAAATTTATATGTAGGAGTGACTCTGTGATGGACCAGGTTCTATGAGTGGTGTGATCCCCTAAGTGAGCACCCCACCCTAAAAGAGAAGTGGCGGTTGTAAGGATGGTTGATGGGGTTTCCCTTTAGAAGGCTACCCATTCCCTGAGGTTGTCTGCTTCCTTCAGCCACTGGAGGGCTTGAAGCAGGATTCTTGTTACTGGAACCTGTTTTGTCAGTTTGTCTTTTCTCTGGCACCAGTGTACTCTGAAATGAAACTGTATATCTCTCATTTGGAACCTGGCTCCCAGGACTGTGCCTGTCGCTGCAGCCATATGTCCCAGAATTTACAGAAACTGTCTCACTGGTCGTGGCTCAGTCAGCTTGAATGAGGCTGCTAACTGCAGAATGCTTTGCACCCTGTCCTGAGGGAGGAAAGTTCTTCTCTGCATTGTGTTCAGTTCAGTTCCTATGAAATGCAGGATTTGTACTGGAGTGAGAATAGATTTTTCCTGATTTACCAGGAATCCTAGAGACTGTAACAGGTTTAGTGTTACCTTTAGATGATCTTGTATCTGCTGTGGTGAACTTCCCACCACTAGTCAGTCATCAAGATAAGGGAAGACTGATAAACCTAACCTTCTTAGGTATGCCACTACCACTGCCAGACACTTTGTAAACACACTGGGTGCTGAAGTGAGACCGAAAGGTAGAGCTGAGACTTGGTAATGTCTTAATGGAAGTCTGAATCTGAGGTACTTCCTGTGAGATTCTCTTATTGGGATGTGAAAGTAGGCATCTTTTAGATCCAGAAATGCCAGCCAATCTTCCTACTGGATTATTGGAAAAAAATCATTGCCAGTGTGACCATTCTGAACTTTGGTTTTATTAGATGCCTGTTCAAAAGTCTGAGGTCTAGAATAGGCCGCCACTCCCCATTTTTCTTTTTGGTGAGGAAGTATCTTGAATAGAAACCTCTTCCTTTCCAAAGACTTGGGACACACTCCACTGCCTTTAGCTGGAGTAAGTTTTGAACCTCCTCCAGGAGTTTTTTCTCTATGAGAGAACCTGGTTTGAACACCCTTGTTCTCAAGGTGGGGGGGAGACTTGAAACTCAGGGACTACCCCTGACTCACTACCTCCAGGACCCACTTGTCTGTGGTGATGGAATGCCAAGCCTGGAAATAGTGAGCCAGTTTGCCCCCTACTGGTAAAGGGGAGGTGGCCTTGATCATTAAGTCAGGAGTTATGTTTTGCCTGGGGCAGAGCTAGGGTAGTCTGGGAACCTCTCCTAGAGCCCCTTCTACCTCTGGCCCTGAAATATCCAGTCTGCTGTGGGCATTGTTGATACTGTGGGATAGCTTGTGCCTGATAAAAAGGCCTACTATAAGCTGTCCTTCCTCTGCCTCCCCTTCTGTATGGCCTATAGGAGGAAGAAGGCCTCTCTTTTGAGGAATTACTCTTATAGGTGGCTTTATATTCATCCACCTTCTTCATGTATGATTCAATCTGTTGACTAAATAATGAGTGATCCTCTACAGGGAAATCCATGGCTTTAGCCTGGGTATCCTGTGTTAAATTAGTAGCCCTGAGCCATGCCAGCCTTCTAAGGGCTATGGTAAGAGTCATCCATCTGGAAGCATTGTCGTTGGCATCTGCTGCCATTTGAAATTGGTACTTGGCTGCTTCCAGTCCGAACCTGGCTGTTTCTGCCAAATCATCAGAGAGAGGAGAAGGGGCCTTCTCTACCATGGCCAACACAGACTGCCACAGTGATTTTTCGTACTGTGCTGAGTAAGCTTGGTAGTTAACCTGTCTCACTCCTAGTGAAGCAGCTAAATAACCTTTCTTTGACATGCTGTCGATTTTGTGAGAGTCCTTCTCAAGTGGGTGAGAAGCTAAAGGAACCTTCGCCTTCTCACAGGCTGCTTGCTGGACTATCCCCTGATAATCAGGGTGAGAGAAGAGGAATTCAGCCCCTTGTTTGTCCAGTTGGTACTTTTTATCCGCCTTCTTGTCCAGAGGTGGAATAGAATTTTGAGTCTGCAGGATTTTAAACAAGCCTTTTTTAAAGAACTTGTTTATAGGGAGTAGAATTTTCTTTGTGGGTGTTAACCGCATTATCTCTACATATTCGGCTTCTTCTTTATCTTCTGTGACCTCTGTGGTAGCCAGGTCAAGGGCATCCACTATTTTCCTTACAAAGGAAAAATTAGAAGAACAATCCTCTGGTCTGGGGAGAACCGAACTCCTGCTCTGGTGAAATCTCTGGTTCAATATGCTCACCTTCATCCATTTCAGGTAAATCATATTCTTCAAACTCCATCATTTCTTGAGATGGGTTTGGTTCAGAGGGAGAAGCAACTGGGATTTGAACCAGTGATGGAAGGGTTGGAGTAGGTATGAAACCCTGCAAAGCCTGTATGACCTTCATGGCCTGGGCAATCTCCTCTGATGACGGCAGGCTGTGAGACACAGATGAAACCCCTTTTGGTTTATCAGCCAGGGGATCAACATGCTTTGTTTTCTTTTCTTTTTTTTTTTGTGGGAACTGGAGAGTCAGCCAGATCATCCATCCTTTTTACAGTAGCTGTTTCACCCTTGTCAGGGGTGCTTAAAGAAGAGACAGCAGTTTCACCCACAAACTTGGAGGGTGTGCGCTGGTCAGAACCAGTAATACCCTTCTCTAATCTTTTTTGTAGCCTTTCAAGTCTCTTTTCTACTGTTTTCTGTGGGAATGATTTGCAGATATCACAATTTGCTGAAAAATGATCATTCCTTAGACAGACTACACATAAACCGTGCTTGTCTGCTTTTGCAAAAATGTCCCCACACTTAAGGCAGTTTTTAAACTCTGGGGGTCCAGTCTTTTTCTTAGGTTTTTCTGCCACCGTCAACCGATGAAGAAAAACAAGAACTGCAATAAAGATTTCACTCTTTTTTTTTGGTGGTCGGTTCAGGAACCGATGAAAGTTCCAATAATGAACTGAGAACTTAAGAATCAGAACTGGTTTAGCAGTTCACAGAAACTGGGTTGGTGATTTCAAATACAAAAATTATTTCAATTTAAATAAGAAAAATAGTTAAACTTTATAGCGGAATTAGTAAATAAAGCTTCTGCAAAGGGTACTAAAACCCGGTTCCCCAACGGTTATACCGAACCATGAGGAGCCGAGAAAATAAACTAAAACAACACTAAATAATAACTACACTAACGTTAAGGTAATAAAGAGAAAATAAAAGCAGCAGTAAGAATAATAATATAAGAAACTACTTATATTCAGTGAAGAACCACAAAGAACGACTGACATGGGAAGTCTCCTGGGCATCTTGACTTGTCAGGAGGAGAAAGAAATCTGATACATTGATGGAACATTGCAGCAGATAAGGGCAGCAGTTTGAATATGTGTCATGAGCCAATGATAGTTCTATCATTTGCTTATAGTTCCATTTTCTCTGGGCAGCTCTACTTAGGAGGCTGACTGCAGAGAGTTAGGAATATGGAATGCCTGGGGTTAGAAACACAAACTGAAGCAAACAGGTATATCCCTAATGGCTACAGGAAAAGAATTGTCTGCTGACATGGAAACAAATAAAATTTACAAGATATATGGTGTAATTTTCCTTTAAGGACACTCCTAACATCCAGAGAGTGGCGAGCTCTTTCCCCTCATTCTGGAAGCTGGTAAAGTGGGTAGGCAGCACTAGTAATTGGTTAAGATGGAATTCCAACACTGGTTTCAGTAGAAACTTGGGATGTGTGTCGAGAACTACCTTGTCCTTCTGGAAAACAATGTATGGAGGATCTGTGACCAGGGCATGGATTTTAGACTCTCTGCGAGCAGAGGTACTGGCCACTAAAATGCTGCTTTCCAAGTTAAAAACTTCAAGTCACATGTTGCAAGGGGTTGATATTCCAGGTGGCCACCTGGGAGGCCTTGTGAGTAAAATGTTCTAGAGGAACCTCTTGAAAAGTGGCAGCTGTGCCAGGTCGAGTGTAAAGTTGGGTTTGTGGTATGCTGAAACAGTCCACAGACTGACCTTTACTGTAGAATACCATAAGCCAGTATCAGAAAGGTCCAGTGGGCACACCAGAATCTTGTCAGCAGGGCATCCAAAGGGGTCCATGCAGGTTTTGGAGCACCATATGGAAAATCTTTTCCATTTGGTTGTGTATGTCTTCCTAGTGGAAGGTTTTACGTGCAGCCAAAAGTATTTCAGAGATCCTCTGAGACACCTTGTACCTGTTCAGTTCTATTTCTTCAGTGGCCAGGCCTGAAGGTGAAGGGAGTGTAGGTTAGGATGGACCAGGTGACCCTGAATCAATAAGTCTGTCCTGAGAAGAAGAATAATCAGCATTTATATAAGCGCTTTTCATACGCAGTGTATCCCAAAGTGCTTTACAAGCAATGCTAGACTGGTAGTGAAGTGACTGAATGTGTGGTGGTGACCATATTGCACATCAGCACCCACACACAGCCTGGACAATTGCATGAACTGGTTTATGGGTAGGGGAATGTTGGCCAAGACACCGGGAATGTCCCCTACTCTTTGCGAAGAGTGCCCTGGGTTCTTTTACTTCCACCTGCACACCCACCAGAACAACACCAGGATGGGTAGAAGGGACCTCAGTTTAACATCTCATCTGAAGGATGGCAAACCCCAGGAGTACAGCACCCCATACTACTGCACTCAGATGCCAGCGTTTTAGGTGCAAGTTCAATCCTGGTGTGGGATGAGAACCCACGACCTTCTGGTCCAGAGGCGGATGTGCTACCAACTGAGCCATACTGATATGCTGAGTGGTAGAGTCCTCGGCTTGCTAACTGAAAATACGTTCAACAGAGGAAACCAAATCTGTCATGGCCAGCAGGGGGCCACCAGTATCATCTTGTCCCCTTGTGTGTCCATCTTGAGCTATACCCTCTGCATGACAGGGAGTGGAGGGAATGCACACAGAAACAGTTTACCATTACAGTCTGAATGCATCCTGACAGAAAGCGCCATGTCCTGGATTTCTAAAGCCGAACTCAAACAGTCTGGTGTTGAGTTGGGATACAAAAAGGTCCAGTTCTGGGGTACCTCACTTGTCAAATATTGATCTCACAATGTCTGAAACTAGTGACCACTTGTGAGGATTGGCCTCTGTTTGACTCAGCTCATCTGCCAGAGGGTTTTGGACTCCCAGAAAGTAGATAGCATGGAACAGGATCCCCCTGCTCTATAAACCACTCCTACACTGTCATTCCCTCCCTGCAGAGAGGGTAATGTGCACTCCCTGGTGTTTGTTGATGTAGTACAGGACAGACTTGTTGTCCATCTGGAGGAGGAGGACTGTTTTGTGGCTGACTAGGTCTACTAAGGCTCTCAGACTATACAAAACAGCTTGTATCTCCAACAAGCTGATGTGGGATGAGTCTCTGATGGGTCTCAGACTCCTTGTGTTTGGAGGACCTGACAGTGCCCCCCACCCTAACAGGGAGGCATCCATGGAGAGAGTCACCTGAGGCTCTGAATTGGAGAAGGGAAAGCCCCGGAGGAGGTTGTCCTCCACTGACCACCATGTAAGTGACCAAACCAGAGGCATGATTACTTGAATGGGGTAAGTCTGAAGGTGTGATGCCTGTTACCACTGTAAACTAAGCATCCACTGAGCTGTCATCATGTGTAAATGGGCTAGAGGGACTGTGAACACCAAAGAGACCATCATACACAACATGTGTTGCAGGGAGTGGGCTTGCACAGTCTTGCACTGCATGGTGCAGCATGCCATCTGCAGAACTGCCTGTAGTCTGCTCTCTGGAAGGAACGCCTGAGCCCAGGTTGTGTTCCGAAGAGCTCCTATGAACAGCAGTCATTTTGAGGGTTGCAGATGAGACTTCCTGAGGTTCAGCAGGACCCCCAGTGAAGTTAGGAGCTTAGAGGCAGTGGAAACTGCCTGTCCTGTTTCTTGTCTGGATGGGTTTGAGATCAGCCAGTCACCCAAGTACAGAAAGACTTGAAGCTCTTTAACCACTCACTATGGTTTGCCCAGTTCCCAAGTATCTGGAAGACAGCCCTGGTCACTCCCATGTGCACAAAGGGGGGGACAAAACCATTGTATGTAACTATCAACCCATCTCTATTCGATCCCCACTTTCCAAAGTACTGGAGAAGACATTTGCTGAACAACTGGTAACCCACCTAAGTCAACATGGCATACAATGCCAGCAATAGCATGGCTTTAGAAAACAGCACAGCACCATAACAGCGCTTCTAGAATACACCAACTTTGCACACAGTGCCCTTGACAACAGCCACTTGGTAGGCTCCGTGTTCATTGATTTAGCAAAGGTATTCAACCTTGTCAATCACACCCTTCTGCTTCATAAGCTCACCACCTTAGGGCTTTCCCAGAACTCAGTATCCTTGTTCAAAGATTATCTAACAGGTCATACCCAGAAAGTTAAACTCAATGAGACAGTCTCCGACATGGAACATGTCTCAGTGGGGGTACCATAAGGCTCAATCCTGGGACCCCTTCTCTTCAGCTTATTTATCAATGATCTTCTGCTGGCCTGCACGAACTCACAAGTACTTCTCTATGCGGGTGACGCTGTCATCTCCTACAGTAGCAAAAGCCAGCAGGAACTCACATTTAACCTACAGCAAGGCTTCATGGCATTGGAAAGTACAGTTACACAAGAACTTACCGTAACAGTAGATCTCGAGAGAGGCTCTTGCAGTAGGTAATTACATATTACATATAGGACTGATACCAGCGGGCGTCAGGACCCAATGGAAACATTTCTAGCCAGCAGTCTCTGTCGGGGGACCGCCCCCACGTCAGGTGACCAATGTCATGCAACATCAGTATAAAGGGATGGTCCCCCACGCCCGCCTTCCAGTTCTTTCCCGCCAAAGGCCAAAAGGTGAGATGAGAGAGAAGCGGATATTTCCATCCTGGAAAAGGAGCTGAAAAAGCTTAGGGGGCTGGAGGGTGGGAAGGTATTACCTACTGCAAGATCCTGTCTTGAAGATCTACTGTTCCAGTAAGTTCTTACGTAACTGTATTATCTTGCTTTGAGAGGGCTCTTGCAGTAGGTAATTACATATAGGACTGAGTCCCAAGCAGTCTGGAACAAGGAGAAGCAAATGGGAGGAGAAAAGCTACTCAGGAGTGGACCCTCTGGCTGTGAAGGTCCTAGGAAAGGAGACCTTGCAGAACAGCCAACCCCAAGCCTGCTCTACGGCGAGAGGCAATGTCCAAACTGTAATGCTTTGTAAAGGTATGGACAGAAGTCCAGGTGGCGGCTGCACAGATGTCGGCCGTGGACACATTCTTGAAACAAGCCGCAGAGGCGCGACCCCTCTAGTGGAGTGGCCTCTGACCTGACCCAGCAGGGTCTTGTTGTACTTGTCATAACAGAAAGTGATACAGTGAGCCAACCATTTAGATTGTCATTGCTTGGAAATGGCATTGCCTTCTCTTTTAGGAGCAAAAGAGACAAACAGTTGATCAGTCTTTCTGAGACCCTTCGTCCTGTTGGTGTAGTATCTCAGAACTCAGTGGACATCCAAAGTATGTAGGAGGTACTTTCCATGATTAGAGTGCTGCATAAAAAAGGCAGACAACTCTATGGATTGATTCAGTGTAGATTCCACTACCACCTTAGGGAGAAACTTAGGGTTGGTACGCAGAGCCACACGTTCCTTGTGAAAAATCAGATACGGGATTTTACACATCAGGGCCTGAGCTCGGAAACCCTTCGGGCGGAAGTAATGGCCACTAGGAAGAGAGTCTTCCAAGAGAGGAACTTTAGGTCTGCTGAGGCTACCAGCTCAAAAGGGGGCAGAGTAAGCTTCTCCAGAATAAAATTCAGATCCCAAGGAGGGGCAGGAACCCGGCTAGGGGGTCGCAAGTGGAGGACCCCTCTAAGAAAGGTCTTGGAGACCTCCAGCTGAGCAAACATCCTGTCTGCAAAAGGTACATGGTAGGCCGAAATGGCCACCATGTGCACCTTTAAGGATGAATGACTGAGACCCAGATCAAAGAGGTGTCAAAGGTAATTCAGAAGCCGTCCAACAGAGCATGAGAAAGGCTCGAAATCTTTGGAGGTGGCCCAAATAGTGAACCGTTTCCATTTAATAGCATAAGTCGATCTGGTGGAGGGTTTCCTGGCCTCCACCAGGATCTCAGCTACTCGGGTTGGGGGAAACCCCGAATCGGGCATGAGCTACGTCTGCAGGAGCCATGCGTGCAACTGAAGGGGCTTGAGGCCTGGATGGACCAGGGTCCCCTGATCCTGGGTCAGCAAAAGTTGTGACAGAGGAAGAGGAAGAGGAGGTTCCTCTAAGTACTGTTGCAGAAGAGAGAACTAAACTTGCCTGGGCCAGAAAGGAACGATCAGAATTATTTGAGCTCCTTCAGAAATGAGTTTCTGTAAGATCCTAGGAATCAAAGGGATCAGGGGAAGGCATAGTCGAATCTGCCCTTCCAATCGAGAGACAGAGCGTCTCTCCAAAAAATACCAAGCCCTGGAGCGAGCGAGTAGAAGTCGGGAAGTTTTGCGTTTTGAGGGGATGTGAACAGATCTACCTGTGGTGTTCTCCAACATAGGAAGATATCGTCTGCAACTCCCTGATCCAGTTCCCACTCATGAGCTTGAGCAGATGACCAAGTGAGTCTGTCTGCCAAGGTGTTCTCGACCCCTGAGACGTGAATCGCCATGAGGTGACGGTTGTGCTGCACTCTCCAATCCCAAACTCGCATCGCCTCCCTGAAAAGAGGGCAGGAACAAGTTCCTCCCTGCTTGTTGATGTACCAGACTACACACATATTGTCCGTCTGTACAGCCAAGTGACCGGGAAGCAGATGCAGATCCTGAAGAGTGTACAGCACTGCCCGAAGCTTGAGCACATTGATGTGAAGAGATTTCTCAAGCTTGGACCAGGAGCCCTGGGTCCTGTGAGGCCCGAGATGGGTTCCCCAACCCTCGCCCGAGGTGTCCGTAGTCAGCGTCTGGGAGGGGAGAGAAAGACAGAAGGAAACTCTCCTGCAAAGTTTCTTCTGAACCATTCACCACTGCAAGTCCCAAGCCATAGGAGTGGAGACCAGAACGAGCTGATCTAGAGAGATCCTCATGTGGAGCCAAGCGCGAGGGACTGTCGGGATCGCAGCCGCCATGAGCCCAAGGAGGCGAAGAACCGACCTGGTGCTGGTCCACCTGCAGCTGGACAACAGGCTGACCTGTGCCTGGAGTGTGGCTGCCTGTCCAGTGGCAGGAAGACCCCACCAGAGGTCGTGTCCAGGATTGCCCTGATGAACTGGAGCCTCTGGGATGGGATCAAGTGGGACTTGGAGTGGTTGATGGTAAGACCCAGGCAGGTAAAAAAACCCTGGGTAAGGGAAAGGAAGCACAGGAGTTCCTCCCTGGATGGTGCTGCCAGAAGCCAATCGTCCAGGTATGGGAAAACCTGCACCCCCTGGGTACGCAGGTAGGCCGCTACCACTGAAAGGCATTTGGTGAACACTCGGGGCGCTGAGGAAAGACCAAATGGGAGGGCCTTGAACTGGTAGTGGTCCCCCTGAAATGCAAAATGCTAGTATTTGTGGTGGGAAGGGCAGATAGAGATGTGCAGGTAAGCATCCTGCATATCCAGAGTGCACAGCCACTGTCCCAGCTGAAGAAGGGGCAGGAAGCCCTGAAGGGAGAGCATCATGAACCTCTTGTACTCCATGAACAAGTTCAAGGAACTGAGGTCGAGAATCGGCCTTACATCCCCTGACTTCTTCGGGACCAGGAAGAAGTGTGAATAGTAACCCATTCCCTGAAGAGGAAGGTGAACAGGCTCTATCGTCTCCTTCAGCAGAAGTGCCGAAATTTCTCCCTGAACCAGAAGAAGATGCTCCTGAGAGTACGACGACCTTGGGGGGGGTTTTGAGGGTGTTTCCGAAGAAACTCTATTGAGTGTCCTTCTGCAATCAGCTGGAGCACCCAGGAATCTGAAGTTATCCTCTCCCAACCCGGGAGGTGGAGGGAAAACCTCCCTCCTACCTGGTCCTCTGAAGACCCCAGAGGCTGTGGGAGAGGAAAGGAGTTGGGTGGTGTGGGCCAGCGCCGCGGCTGAAGTCCCCGCTGCTTTTTTGGGCTGTAGGGGCTTGGCAGCTGGAGAGGCCTGGCGTTTATTGGCCTGCTTTCCCTGAGGTTTCGCTTTTTGCCGATTCCACCTGCGAAAGGGACAATGCTGTGTTTGAGGGGGATTGTACATGGAGTCCACAGACTTTAGTGCAGTCCCCTTCTCCTGCAGATCGGTGATAATGTCCTTGACATCACCACCGAACAGCACCGAACCCCGGAAGGGCGCTTCCTGAATAGTGGACTGCACTTCAGGGACCAACCCTGACACACGGAGCCAGGCATGATGCCGAAAACCTACAGCAAAAGCCAAGTTCCTACCAGCAGTGTCCACTGCATTGTATTTGCGGCACGAAGCATGTGCCGACTGGCTAAACGTGCAGAGCGGACGAGGTCAGACACTTCCTGTTTCACCTGAGAGTCAGGAAGGGAGTCCAGTTTGGATTCCATCTCACTAAGAATCACCTTCTGGTAATCCCCCAAGTGATCAACATAGTTCAGGGCCCTAATACCCAGAGAGGAAGAAGCAGAGCTCTTCTTGTCATACTGGTCCAGAAGACGGGATTCTTTGTCAGGTGGAGACGAGCACAAATGCTTCTGGTTAGCTGACCGGCTGTGCGCGGTGCTAATCACGACCGAGTCAGCTCGAGGGTGAGAATCAAGAAAGTCAACACCCTCAGGAGCCTGATATAGCCTGTTTGACTTCCGAGGAAGAGGGGCTAAAGCCGACAGCTGTTTCCAAATAGTGGAAACAAGGTTGGCATGAGGCTCAATCTAGGGTGGCACCAAGGTCGGAGCGGTCTCAGGCAGATCCAGGTGCTCAGTGAGCTTTTTATGCTGTGGATCCAGCTCCAAGGAACACCACTTATGAACCTCCTGGATTTTGGGCAGCAACTCCGTGAAGAAAGGATCCTCCAGAGGAGTCCTAGGCCTGGGCTTAGTCAGATAGCGTGGCTTGTTATCCAGGTCGGAACAACCCTTGGAGTCGTCCGAGGTGTCCGAGAAGGAAGAAGAGGAGAAGGAAGAAAAAGACTCCCTCTCCCAGCATGGGGGAGGAATGGATCCCTTGGGAAGCCCTCGGGGAAGTGTGTCCTGCCCCGCCCTGGAACCAGAGGGCTCGCCCCTGGTATCCAGAGGTGGGAAGGGAGTCTATCATCTCAGATGTATGGGAACTGGAACCAGCATCATCGTCGGGAGACAACTCTCCACCTCCCTGGAGGCCAGAGTGTCCTTCAAATTCACCGGCAGCTGAGGGGGTGGTGGAGGAGGAGGAGGGGGATATAGATACTGGGTGTACCCATAAGGCACGTATCCATAACCCGACGGTGGGTAACCCAGCATCGGGTAGTGAGGCACTGTGTACTGTGGCGTTGGATAGGCTGGCATTAGGTACAGGGGCGTTGGATACTGCGAACCCGGGTAAGACGGCGTCAGATATGACAGGGTCAGATACTTGGAAACCAGGGGGTCTGACGGAACAGATGGCCTGGCCGGAGGCCTAACGGGCGGGCCTGGAGCAGAAGGCCCGCTGGGCAGAGGGCCCAGCGTTGGGGCAGCATCCGGGAGAGGGATGTCGCCCGGCATCGGCATGACTGGCGTCAAGGCCGGCGTCTGAGGAACCAACGTCAGGCTGTCCGGCCCAGCGGGAGGAAGGCATGACGGGGCGCAGCAGGAACCTCAGCATCACCCGGGGACGGAGGGAAAAAATCCCCGGGGTCAGGCTGAGGAGACCCAGGGTCCCTGGAGGGCAGCAAAGGCTGCGGGGAGCCGGGACGGCGGACATAAGAGGGTCCGGCATCGGCTCAGCCGCCATGTGGGCATCGGGCAATCCGACGTCTGACTCATCAGCGGAGTCTGGGCAGATGTCGAAGGAGCCGACATCCGACTTAGCAGACCCCTCGCCCGAGGCAGATCGCAAAGGGGGAGTGGCCTGGTCAGACAGGAGAGTGGCCATGTGCCGCCCCAAAGGGTCGAGTGACTTATCGACCGTCTCCGTGCGGGCATCAGAGGAGCCGACGTCCAGCTTACCAGAGCCGCTCAAACCAGTAGGCCGCATGGTGACGGCCTAACCGGTAGCGGAGGCCTCCAATATCCCGGAGGTGCCTGGGAGGCCGGAACGTGAGCCAGACGGGCGGTCCGCCGCCGCCTTGGAAGCCTCCAAGATGGCTGTCACGGAGCAGTCCCCCAGAGGGGACGTTATCTGGAGGATAGTGACTCCAGCTGAAGTCGCGGCGGATGAGGAGCCCCAGTCCCAGTGCTTCTCCTTGTCCTTCTTCTTACAATGGCCTTCGGGGAAAGTGGATGCCTGCCGGAGCTTTTTCAACTCCTTCTACATAGAGGACATTTTCTTCTTGAGGATGTGGGCCTCCAGGGACTGCTGCCTCCGTCTGCAGGTGGTGGTGTTGAATTTAAGGCAGTGCTGACACTTCTCCACCTGATGGTCCGGATCCAGACAGAAGAGGCACTGGGAATGGCCATCCTTGTGCGGGAGTTGGGCACCACACGAGTTGCACTTATTTTTGTGCTCGGTCGGTGTAGCGGACAGCATACATCAACGAAAACCTGACAATTTGGTCGAATAAATCGAAAAAACGACGGTAGAAACTACCAACAACAGAGCTGACAAGCGTTGAACTTTACCGCGAGGCGCTGACACGAGCTAATGGCGGGAAAGAACTGGAAGGCGGGCATGGGGGACCACCCCTTTATACTGACATCGCATGATGTTGGTCACCTGACGTGGGGGCGGTCCCCCACCAGAGACTACTGGCTAGAAATGTTTCCGTAGGGTTCTGACACCCGTTGGCGTCAGTCCTATATGTAATATGTAATTACCTACTGCAAGAGCCCTCTTGAAGTAAGATCACTTGTTCTTCCAAAACAAACGAATCAAACTGCAAGAAAACTAAATCAATGTTGCTCTCCTGTCCTCAAACAAAGAGGGAGCTCCAACCCCTAAATATTCTCAATCAGGCTGGTGATGTCCCACTGGTGATGTCCTGGAACAGGTCAAGATCTTCAAATATCTAGTAGTACACCTAGATGATAACCTCTCCTTCACACATCATGTAAACCAAACAGTGAAATCAGTAAAGAAAATACTGGGGGCCCTATGCCATCATAAATCCAATATGACAGAGGAGGCTAGGCATCTGGCGGTTGCGTCATCAATTCTCCCGATAATTGACTACGGGCTGGTGGTCTATGCAGAGAGATTTGTTTCTTTATTTGCATACTGGAAGGTATGTGAGCAAAAATGCCCATTTTCACAAACGTCCAGTATAAGAGATACCAAGAAGGCATGACAATACAAAACAGAGTCTAAAAGAAACAAGATCTATACAGGGGAAACAATCCAAACAAGTGGTTTAGATATATAGAACAATGTCAAAGACTAACAGTTGTCTGACAGTTACAGCAATTTTTATAAATTGAAAAACAGGAGACAATCAATTACAATATAGTAAAAAGAGAGAAACACATAGAGCAGACCGAACATTTGCGTGTGTGTAACATATGGAGAGCAGTAAAGAAAAGGGACGAGATATAGAGAGGTCAGTAACCTAAGTGCTAGAGGTGGGAAAAGTGCAAGTCTTTTGTGGTTGGCTGTATTTGGGTCCATGATTGAAATATGAAGAAACTTAGGCTAGGAGTAGGTGGTGGGAGTGAAAACTAAGTTGGGGGAGCAAAGGGTAGGGGGATGGGTGTGGGGAAGGAGAGGAGAGGGAGTAACAGGGACTAGAGTAAAGCAAGGGGGACTAGAAATAAGCAAGGTGGAGAGTGGCTGGGTTTAGCTGGAGGGCCGGCTGGGGCAGCTGCAGATGGAAGAACTGAGTATGTGAACTTTGAGATAGGAGTTGAAGGTGTGGATAGACCTACAGGCTTGCATATTGGGGGGCAGTTGGTTGTACAGCTTAGTGCCCTTATAGGTGATTGAGCTCTGAGCTTGCTTAGTGTGGTAGAAAGGGGTGTCAAAAACCATACTTGAGGTCCCTCTGGTTGCCCGCACGGTGGTAGCGAAGGGGAAGAGGGAAATCACACTGGGCGGCAGCAAATTCAGGTGTATCTTATGGAGGAAGGAGAGCATTTTTTGTTGGAACCGCCCTTCAAGGGTGGACCAGCTAAGGGAGGAGTAGAGGGTACAGTGGTGAGTTTTCCATGGTAAACCAGTGACAAAACGGGCAATGTTGTTGTAGGCTGATTTTAGTTTGGAGTAGAGTAGAGATGTGGTGGGGGAAGAAGATGATGGATCCATAGTCGATGAGTGGCAGGAGAAGAGTGTTAGCTAAGCGAAGCCTGGTTGCAGGGATAAGGAACTTTCTTATCCTATAGAGAAGACCAAGCCTGTTGTGGGTCTTCTGTATGAGGTTGTTAACATGGAGATTAAAGGAGAGGTGAGGGTCCAGGAGGAGCCCATGGTATTTAAATTTAGACACCTGTTCAATTGGGTAGCCAGAATTATCAACTAATGTAAGGCCAGTGATGGTGGATTTTCTAGGGCCTGAGAAGACCATAAACTTGGTCTTCTTAGAATTTAGGACCATACTGTTTCCGGAGAACCAGGAGTGCAACTTCGTGAAATCAGACTGTAGATTGCTGAACATGGTGGTGGGGTTGATGTCACTACTGTATAGTACTACATCGTCGGCATAGAGGACAAGTTGTGTGTTAAGGCAGATAGAGGGGAGATTATTAATGAAAAGTGAGAACAGGAGGGGACCCAAGATCGAACCCTGGAGGACCACATATTTGATCGGGCATTTGACGGAGAGATGACCTTCAATGGAGGTTTTATGGGATTGCCCGGAAAGGTAGTTTCTGACCCAATCTATAACATTGATGGAGAGGTGCAGCTCTTTGACAGTGTCGAGTAGAAGTGCGTGGTCCACAAGGTCAAATGCCTTGGTCAGGTCAACAAATACCGACCCCGTGTATTGGCCTTTGTCATTGGCCTTAAGGATGTCACCAGTGAACCTGACCAGGGCAGTTTCTGTGCTGTGACCAGATCTGAAGCCATGTTGAGGACAGGAGAGTAGGTTGTTGGCTACCAGGTAAGCAGCAAGTTGAGAGTGAATAACTTTCTCAATGATCTTTGATGAGGGGTAAGAAGGGAAATAGGACAGTAATTACTGACCTCGCTTCTGGACCCAGATTTGAATAATGGTTTGATGGTGGCGGATCTCCAGGTGTTGGGGAAGTTACGAGAGTGGAGGGAGCTGTTTAGAAGATTGGTGATGGGGATTGCAAGGACATTGATGGACCATTTAAGGATTTTGTAGTTGATACCATCGGCCCCTTTGTTGGGTTTTGGGTTGTTCCCTCGAATAAGTCTGATAGTGTCTCTGGGTTTTAGAGCCTTAAAGAAGAATTTGGAGGGAGGCCCAAAATTGGGGTCAGGGAGGTTGGGGGGGATGGGTGAGGGAGAAGGAGTGGCTGGTTTGTACTTTTCAAAGTCACTGAAAAAAGAGTTAAAGATGTTTGCCACTTTCGTGGGGTCGTGGGTTAGTCTACCATCATGAGACAGGGTGATGGGGTCAGAGTTTCTGGATTTGCCGAGAAGAGAGATGAGGGTACCACAAAGCTGACAGGTGTTTGAGGATTCCCCGAGTTGCTTGTTTTGTAGGAAGTCTATTTTTGCCTTTCTTATAGCCAATTTGCATTTGTTTCTAAGGGACTTGTAAAGGGGCGAGCTGAGCGGGGTCTCTGTGTTTGTAGTAACGGGCCCAGGCTTTGTCCCATGTTCTCATTAATGAAATAATATCTGTGGAGACCCATTCATTAATTTTTCCTCTTGTCCTAATTTTTTTGAGGAGAGCGTGTTTATCCCAGATGTTAATTAGGATGTTGGAGAGTTTCTCCAGGATGGCACTGCAGTCGCTCAGCTCATACGTGAAGGACCAGTCAACTAGGCTGAGAGTGTGGTTAATTAATTGGATTTTCTGATTGGTTATTTTCTTGGTGAAGATAAATTTAGGGGAGTGCTTAGGAAGACAAGCAGACCATAGACAATATATGGCACAATGATCGCTGATACAGTCAGGCAAGACTCCAGCGCCAGTGATGCGGAAGGGGTGTGTGATGATGACCCAGTCGATTAGCATTTGTGTTCCTGTTTTATAATTAGGACTGGTCAATGAGGCGATAAGCTGGTGAAGCCCGAGATTTGCAATACAAGATTTAGCTATATCGGCTTGGCAGGAATCCCAGTTGATGTTGAAATGAAATGAAATGAAACTTTATTTATATGGTGCCTTTCTCAAATCAAGGCGCCTTACAATATTTAAAACAATAAACAATAAATGAATAAAAACCCATAAATAATTTATAAAACACTACATATGTACAACACCAAATCTGAGCTCCAATTCACAATCAATTAATTAAAATTAATCTTAGACTTAAATAGGTCTTGAGGGCTTTTTTAAACTCCTCCACGGTCGCACACTGACGAAGTGGACGGGATCGAGAATTCTAGAGGGTCGGAGCGACGAACATAAAAGCACGAGCACCTGATGACTTTAAAGAAACCCTCAGAATCTCTAGCAACCCCTCATCCGCCTAGCGGAGAGATCGCCCAGGGCGGTAGGGAATCAAAAGCTCTTTCAAGTAGTCTGGACCCTGTCCGTGTAGGGCTTTGTAGGTCAAAAGACCTACTTTGAAGGATATCCACTACTGAATCAGCAGCCAGTGCAGATTGCATAATATCGGCGAGATATGACAGGTACAACATGTACCCATCAATAATCGGGCCGCAGCATTCTGCACTAGCTGCAAGTGGCTGATATCAACCCCAGGAAGCCCTAGATAAATGGAGTTGCAATAATCCAGGTGTGAGGTCACAAAAGCGTGAACCAGTGTAGGAAGGTCAGCTGGTGGAACAAGGTGCTTAATCCTGGCGATGTTCATAAGATGATAAAAGGAAAGCTTGACAACTGCCGACACCTGCGAACGCAGTGTCAGTTCATTGTCAAAAATCACCCCCAGGTTCCACACCCATTCAGAGGTAGGGAGCTGGATACCACCCAGAAATAAACCTGAGGATAAACCAGCTCCCATCTCCTCTACCCTGTGACCTGGGTCCACAACTAATACCTCCGTCTTCTCCGAGTTCAACTTTAGCCAGCTCAAATTCATCCAGTCTTGGATTTTGGTGAGGCAGCTGTTAATGACAGAGAGAGCTCTATCCTGGTCGGGTGCAAAAGACAGGTAGAGCTGAGTATCATCTGCATAGCAGTGAAACTTCAGCCCATACCTTCTTACAATGTCTCCGAGGGGCAGCATATACACTGCGAACAACATTGGGGACAACACCAAGCCCTGGGGTACCCCACATGACAGTGAGAGTGGGCAGGAAGAATTTAATCCAGACACCACTCTCTGAGTCCTGTCAGTGAGGAAAGATCTAAACCAACTGAGGACTGTCCCTGACAGACCACAGAATAACTCCAGGTGCGCGAGAAGTACCCCATGGTCCACAGTGTCAAAAGCTGATGAGAGATCAAGAAGAACGAGAATGGAACACTTCTTCTGCTCTCCAGCCATCAGGAGATCATTGAGCACCCGAACCAGCGCTGTCTCGGTACTATGCCTCTTTCGAAAACCAGACTAGAGGGGTTCATAGATGTCATGGATGGTTAAATGGTTCTCCAATTGTGCAGCCACCACCTTCTCAATAATCTTCCCAACAAAGGGAAGATTAGAGATCAGCCTATAGTTAGCATGGCAGTCGGGGTACAAGGTAGCTTTCTTCAGGAGAGGTGTCACCACCGCCTCCTTCAGGGAGCTAGGAAACTCACCCATATCCAGGAAGCACCAGACTATCTGTGCTAGAACTGGGCCGATAGTCTCAAGACAACCCTTTATCAGGGAAGTCGGGCCCGGGTCTAAACTACAGCACATGGGGTGCATACTTTGGACAATCCTCATGACATCAGTGAACTCAGACCGGTCAAAGGAACTCCAGGAGAGACTGGAGGGAGCAACCAAATGCCGATCAGAAACAACTCCAATAGAGGGAGCAGGTTGGAGTGCTGCCCTAATGTCGGCCACCTTATCTGCAATGAAGCGAGCAAGCTCGTCACACTCTAATTGTGAAAAGGCTTTCCGAACCTGGAGACAGGCTGGGTTGCACAGTCTGTCAACAGCTCAAAAAAGCTGAGCTGGTCGGTTCTGAGCAGCGGCAATCTCTCTGGACAGGAACTCTGCCTTCTTATGAGAGATAGTGGAATGACAGAATTGAAAATGTTCCATCAATCTAAGATGGTCAACATCAAGGGCAGTTCTCCGCCAACAACGCTCTAATCTTCATCCTTGTTGCCGCATCTCTCTCAAGGCCTCATCAAACCATAGAGACCGAGGTCAAAGGGGGAGAGGACGAACATGGACAGTAGCAATTTGATCCAGAGCTGAGGAGATGGCCCTATTATAGGCCAGCACCAAGGCACCAGGATCATTGCTCAATTCAGAAAACTCCGATAGGTTAAGTGCTGCTACCAGGCCTGCAGAGCTAATATCTCGTAAAGAGCGGCACTTAACCATCTCCACAGGGGTAGGCCTACAAGGGGCGGGGTGCAAAAACTGAAGCCTACAGTGTAATGATCGGACCAACTAATGGGTTCCACCCCCACATCAGTGGCCTCAGTCCCCAGGAGGAAGACTAAGTCCAAGGAGTGACCGCTTTTATGCGTGGCAGAAGTAACCACTTGTGTGAGACCCAAAGATGTCATTAATTGGAGGGAATGTTGTCCAAACTGTGAATATTCATCATCGATCCAGGCATTGAAGTCACCCAGGACCATCAGCCTGGTAGACTCAAATGCCATGTCGATGATGAAGTCAGCTATTTCCTGAAGAAAACATTTCTCATCCCCTGGTGGATGGTAGATGAGAACAATTCTACATCCCACACCTGCCGCAGCAGTACACTCAAAGGACTAAGCCTCCTCAACTGGTACACTTGTGAGTTCCAGTTCAGTCTTGAAACACACCGCAACCCCCGTGGTCCAACCTCGTGTGGTGTAACACCGAGTACCCAGCTGGAATTGCTGCCTCCAAAACTGGACCGGCATTACCATCCAGGCAGGTCTCGGTAATGCAAGCTGGATTCACCAACTCCACAAGATCTGCAATAACTGCAGTCTTGTTCCTAATGGATCTGGCATTGCACAACACCACTCGGGTTGGACGGGTCACTGAAGTGAAACAGACTACTTGCCCAATACCATTAATAGTACAGGTGCCCTTGGGTATGGAAACCAGACAAGGAGAACCTCGCTCTAGATTCCATTTTGTCCCAGGGCATCTTCTGGTCTCCACAACCCTGATCCAATGTTGCCACTCATTCGGCCTCCACTGTCCGCATCCCCCCAAAACCCCTCCTCACCCTCCGTACAATCCCAAGCGCTCTACAGCACTGGTAAGCTGACAATTGTAATTGCATAGGGGCGAAAGGGAGGAGGGCACGGACAGCACAGGATGAATAGCGTACGACGGTGGTGGAAGACCCTCTACACATAATAAAACTAAACCCAAACAATACCCCAAAATAAAACAAAATAAATAAATAAATAATAATAAATAAACACAACAAAAAAAATTAAATCAAATTAATCAAATAAAATCCAAATAACCGAAATTCACAAACCACAAATCAAGAGGCTCTTAACCTCCCTTAAATTCTAAAACAAATCATAAATACAAATCACACAATAGTCTCTAAAAGTCAGTGTCAAAGGGCAAAATAGTAGCTTTCCACAGTGAGATGTAGAATCCAGATGACAACAAGAGGGACTCTCACCCCCTCTTAGTCCAAACATCAAAAGTTCCTCCAGATGAAATTGGACAAACAGCAAGAGGGACTTTCATCCCCTCTTAATCCAATCACTGAAAAAGTTCATCTGGAAAACCAGCTCTTCTCCAATAGTAAGACCCAGGCCTAGACACCTAAGCTAAGATCGGGCCGAAGGGCTGAAATCTGAAATAGGGTCCTAGAGCGGAAGCAATAGCTCCCACTACAGAGACACCATAGGAACACAGGGAAAATTCACACCACCAATAAACCCCGGAGTTCCCTCAGAACAACCCAACACAGGCACGATCCCACACCCAGGAGCCAAGGCCCAAAGGAGAATGCAAAACCCCAACCCCCACAGGAGTAAAATCCACGGAAAAGCAGGCCGCTCTAGGAGGGGAACCTGTGATCCCAGCCACCCACCAGCCACTGAGACCCACTCAACCAAACAACCACAAAGGAAAGCAACCCTACGGCCAAAATCCTCCATAATTCCTCCCAAAACGGCCCAAAAATCCCTAGGAATCACCCACACCAGGGGAGGGGGAGCATCCACCAAAACAATTAAAGAGGACTGTTTTCATATGACACAGTACTCCATGAAAAGGTTCCCGGACTCCAGAACAGGGAGAAGATTTAATCAAAATGCCCTCAAGCCCCGGGTGCTTGCACCACCCAGAACAATATTAGGGACAGTTAATAATCTGCAGAATCCATCATTGACAGTAACATCCCAAATAAGATTAAAAATACAAAAGAAGGTCTCCGCTCACGAACTCACAGCCCAGTCTCAATTCCAGAAAGATATCATCCAAATTCATGTAGTTCTGGCAAATAAACCTCCTCTTCAGACTTTTGAAAAAATGAATCCATAAGACTCATGGGAAGAATAGAAAATGCCCAAAGACACACCAGCGACAATCCGAGAGCCAGTCCAATAAACGCAGAAGTCCAGGACCCCACACTCTTCAAGGATTCCCAAGTTCCAGTCTCCAGCAGTTCCCAAACGTAACAGGCTGGCCAAAATAAAACCACAAGGTTCTGTATTCTATATTCAGATCAACCAGAAACCTAGGCTGCCCACGATGTCACTTCATCACAGTGGGCTCCAAGGAGGATCCACTCTCTGTTAATAGGAAGAGAGTGCTTCAAGGCCTTGAGCAACTCAAGGTCAGTGTGCGGAGTTCCCGGGGGAAGGTAGGCGGTCATGAGGGTAAGGGTTTTATTTGGTCCTAGGTGGAGGTGGAGGTGGATGGAGAGGGTTTCAAGGAGGGAAGATTCATAACTGGGGTTGTGCTCTATGAAAGAAGAATTTGTTGGACACATAGAACATGTAACCACCTCTTTTTTTTCTTAGTCTGTCCTTTCTGATAGAGGAGAAGCCACTAAGCTCAATCATCCCGTCAGCAATCTCGTGGGAAATCCATGTTTCAGACAGAGCTAACACATCAAAGCTGTGCATGGCTACCCAAGCTTGGAAAGGGTTAAATTTAGCTGGGAGACTCTGGATGTTGAGGTGGACTATGGTTGTGTTTTTATCTTTGTTGGGGCAAGGTTGCGAGCTGGGAGTACCGGAAAATTCTGGACCGTGGTTGGGATGGTTGGTCCCGAGGACAAGTAAGAGCAGGATGAGGGTCCTGGAGACATATGAAATGAGGGGACATGACTTAAGATTTTTAGATCTGAGGCGTTTTATTATAGTGACTGGTGTGTGCTTGGCGAAGCACTTGGGGCAGTAGAGGGATAGGGCAAGGGAGAGTTGGGGCATGGGATCATCCAGGAATGGATTTTGAGGGGGCCGTGGGTGGGAGGATGGGTCAGGAGGAATTGTAAAGGTGAAAAGGCTGGAGTGGGGAGGGTTCAAGGGGGTGGAGGTGGGACTAGAAAGCCCGAAGGGGTTAGAGCAAGAGGATGAGAGGATGGGGGGGGGGGCTGACAGCAATAACAGGAGAAAGGGAAGGAAAAATATGGCAGGTAAAAAAACAAACAAAAAAAACCCCAGTAAGGACAGAAATAGGCAGGGTCAAGGTAGGGCACCTAATTAACGCAGTGGAATAGGTACTGACTATGGTGTACAAGGTACAGGGTTCGAGACCATATTGGGGCCTAATTAAACTGGGCTGGCAGTATAGCCTAGAGGTTAGAGTAATGAGCTGTGAATGAGCTTGGTACATCCAGTATACCAGATCTGGGTTTGATTCTCACAATCTCCACTTGCATACTGTATGACTCTGAGCAAGTCACTTAGCCACCCAGTGCTCCCAGGTCACCCCTGAAAACAGGCTTGACATTCATACCTACACCAGCTGTTAATGAGTTTGAATTAATCTTGATCTGTTTAAGTTCTTTAGGAAAATAAAGTTGAGAGACTATTTTGGATTAGAAAATAATGTCGTGGAAAATCAAAAAGATGGACAAGATTCGGAAAAGTCTTGTCAAATGGATGAAAAGAAAAAATTACTCACCTTAGTAATTATGTTTCTTCTAGTGGAGTCTTGCTGTATTCTGACAATTGCAGTTAGGTCCTGCCTTTCAACTGCACTGGAGAACAAAGGGTTAACTTTTCTATGCCTTGCATAGAATGTTCATCACGAGCTCGGTTGAAGCCTCTCTCTGCCTGTTATTCAACCTGCAACCGTCAGATCTTTACGAGCAAAAACTCACTAGGTGTTCTGTGTGGAAACTGTAAAATTTTTACTAGCCAACTGGCGAATATATAATGTTTTTGGTTCTCAAAGGAAGACTCAAGGTCAGGAAACTCAAAAACAAAAACACATCCATAAAACAACATTCCACCCAAACAAAAAAAGAGGGTGTAAAAAGGACACCCCTAGGGTGCCAACACTGCTTCTGCCCACCCACATCCCAAAAACTAGGTTCTGAGAGGGGAGGGGGAGGTCAGAATACAGCAAGACTTCATTAGAAGAAACATAATTACTAAGGTGAGTAATTTTTTCTTCAAACAACATGAAGCCTTGCTGTATTCTGACAATTGCAGACTACCAAGCAGTACCTCCATGGAGGAGGGACAGAACCTACTTTGGAAACAGGCTCGGAAGTACTGCTGTGCCAAACCGAACATCACTCCTAGCCTGGATATCCAGAGAGTAATGTTTGGTGAAACTATGGACTGTTTTCCAGGTGGCTGCTTGACAAATTTCTAAGAGAGGAATATCCCTGGCAGTAGCCAGGGAAGCAGCTGTACCTCTTGTGGAATGAGTCCTCAGGCCTGAGGGTGGAGTTCTACCCAGTTTTTCATAGCAGAATTGTATACAAGAAACAATCCACCTGGCAACAGATCTCTTATTAGCAGGTTTGCCCTTACCAACTTCTCCATAACTGAGGAACAACTGGAGGGATTCAAACCTGTGACCCTTGGTACACTCTATGTAGTAGCTAAGGGCTTATTTAACATCCAAACTGTGTAACCTCCTCTCTTCCGAGGAAAAATGATCAGTGAAGAAAACGGAGAGGTATAGACTGGTTGAGGTGGAAATCTGAAACCACTTTAGGCAAGAACCTTCTGTTAGTTCTAAGGACCACTTTATCTCTGTGAAAAGAGATGAAATCAGATTCCACTGACAGGGCTTGCAATTCACTGATACATCTGGCAGAAGTAATGGCTACCAAAAACACAGTTTTCCAAGTCAGGTACTTAAGCTCTGCTGAGGACAAAGGCTCAAAAGGGGGTTGGATAAGCTGAGCAATGCAAATGTTAAGGTCCCAAGCAGGAGCAGGATCCCTAAAGGGGGGATTGGTGTGAAGCAATCCCTTGAAAAACTTACAGAATACAGGATGGGATGACAGAGAGGAAGACTTGCCTACAGACAGGAAAGCATAAACAGCAGCCAAGTGTACCTTAAGGGTAGCTGGTCTGAGACCTAGGCCATTAAGATGGACCATATAATCCAGAACCGTAGACAAATCAGCAGAGTCTGGAGAAATATTCTTCTTAGAACACCAAATGCTGAATCCTTTCCATTTGGAGTTGTAAGTCTTTCTGGTGGAAGGCTTTTCGAGAAGCTTTAAGGACATCCAGAACCCCTTGGGAAAGATGTAGATCTGCAAACTCTAACTCTTCAAGAGCCAAGCCTTGAGACTGAGAGACTGAAGATTCAGGTACCAAATCCTCCCCTGGGAGGATGTTAACAGGTTGTAATTCCTGGGAAGAGACAGGGGAAGATGGACTGCTAGGGACAGCAACAAGGGATACCATGGCTGCCTGGCCCAGTATGGAGCAATCAGAATCACTTTGCATGGTTGTGACCTTATCTTGACTAACACTCTGAACAGGAGAGGGAAGGGGGGAAAAGCATACAGAAATTTCCCTTCCCAGTTCAGAATCAGAGCATCCAGGGGGACTGAGCCCAAGACTGGGGGTCTGCAACAAAAGAGAGGAAGTTGGTGATTGTCTGGGGCTGCAAAAAGAGATCTATCTCTGGAGTGCCCCATCTTGAGAAAATCACTTCCAACACCAGGGGATCTAGGGCCCATTCGTGATGGCCCTGGGATATTCTGCTCAGTGCATCTGCTAGAACATTGTCCTTCCCTGGGAGGTGAACTGCTATCAGAGAGGTTTGCAGGAAATAGGCCAGGGACCACAACTTCATTGCTTCTGTGCACAAGGCTGTAGACAGAGTGTTTCCTTGCTTGTTGATGTACTACATGGTGGTGGTGTTGTCTGTTCTGACCTGAACCACCTTGTTCTGTACAGATTTGGAAAAAGCTTGCAGTGCCAGAAACACTGCTCTGAGTTCCAAGAGTTTGATGTGAAGCAGAGATTCCTGAGGCGACCACAGTCCCCGGGTGGTAAGATCCCCCAAATGGGCTCCCCAGCCCAGCAGGGAAGCATCTGTGGTGAGGACCACTGAATGAGACTGAATGAGACTGAATGACAAATGGAACGCCTTGCCTCAAATTGTCCTGATCCTGCCACCATTGCAAGGCTTGGATCAGGGTTCGAGTCACTGGAATTAGTTTGGTAAGGGAATCCTTTCTTTGGGACCAAAAAGCTTTTAAGTGGAACTGAATGTCCCTCATTTGGAATCTTGCCCCTTGGATCACTGCTGTGGAAGCTGCCATGTGGCCCAGTAGCTGAAGGAAATGCCTTGCTGGTCGAGACACCTGAAGGCTGAATGAAGAGGCCAGTTCCATGAGGGTCCTCGCCCTTTCCGGGGAAGGAAGGCTCTTGCTTTTATTGTATCCAGCTCTGCAACTATGAAGGTGAGGAGCAGCACTGGTTCGAGAACTGACTTTGGTAGGTTGAGAAGGAATCCTAAAGAAGTGAGCACTTGCTGGGTCACTTGCAGGTGTGACTTGTCTTGGTCTGGAGACTGATCTACTATGAGCCAGTCATCCAAGTATTGGAAAATGGAAATCTTTTCTCTTCATAGGAAGGCAACAACTACTGCCAGGCACTTTGTGAAGACCCTTGGGGCTGATGTTAGGCCAAAGGGCATTGCTCTGAACTGATAGTGACCTGAGGACAACTTGAACCTGAGGTATTTTCTGTGGGAGCACCTGATGGGAATGTGAAAGTAGGCATCTTTGAGGTCCAGGGAGGCTAGCCAGTCCCCTGGCCTTAGAGAGGGAAGGATAATTCCCAGAGTTACCATTTTGAACTTTGGCTTTAAAAGATGTTTGTTCAGATATCTTAGGTCCAGGATGGGTCGTCACTCTCCTGTCTTTTTGGGGGTTAGGAAGTACCTGGAGTACAATCCTTTGCCCCAGTGTAAGGTAGGAACTCTCTCTATAGCTCTGAGAGCTAGGAGAGAAGAAACCTCTGCCTCTAGGGCAAGGGTCTCTGATAGATTCGCAGGTGGAAAAGATCTGGCTCTCATCTTGGGAAATTTTTTGAAGCTGAGAACCAGTCCCTGGCTTACTACTTCCAGGACCCACTAGTCTGATGTAATAGACATCCAGTCCTGGACAAAGTAAGCCAGCCTGCCCCCTACTGGTATAGGAGAATCGACCCGGGCAGACCCATCAGGGTGTCTGCTTGCCAGGGGCTTTAGGTTGAGGGGTGGATGCAGGCCTGCTCATCACCCTTCTGCCTCTCCCTCTAAAGAACCCCCTCTGCGAAAAAGAAGAAGATGCCTGTGCTTGGTAAAAAGGCCTTTGGAAAGGCCTGCCCTTGCCCCTAGACTGCTGCCTTTGAAGAGCTTCTTGCCTTTCTTTGGCCTGAGCACTACTGTAAGTGGTCCTGTATTCGTCCATTTTCTTCATGTAATTCTCTGTCTGCTCCCCAAACAGAGAATTACCCACTACAAGAAAATCCATGGCCTTAACCTGGGTATCCTGTGAGAGGCTAGTACATCTGAGCCAAGTCATTCTCCGAAAAGCTACAGATGTAGCCGTGACTCTTGATGATACATCATTGGAGTCTACAGCAGCATGAAACTGAACTTGCGATGCCTCAGTCCCATCTGCAGCCACCTGCTCCAGCTCCTTGGCAAGCTGGGTAGGAGCCTGTTTAGCCAGTGCCAGTACAGTGTCCCACCTGGACTTCTGGTACCTGGCTGCATAGGCCATATAATTAGCCTGCCTGAGTCCCAAAGATGCTGCCATGTACTGCTTCTTTGCCATGGCATCAATCTTCCTGGAGTCCATGTCTGGGGTTGTGAAGCCAAGGGAATATTTGCCTTGTCACAGGCAGCACTACCCCAACATGGCTGCATTGCTGATATAAGAGCTCCGTGTCTGAGCCTGAAAGTGTATACCTCTTGTCCATTCTTCTATCCACTGGAGGTATAGTGTTAGGAGACTTTAAGATTTTTTGCGTCTGTTTCCCAAAAGATTTATGGAGGGGAATAGACAGTCTCCTGGACTCTGGGATGTCCATCATCTCTACATAATCAGGCTCCTCTTGATCTTCCACAGCCTCCTCCATAGGAAGCTGGAGGGTTTCAGCCACCTTTCTGTAAAACATAAAGTGTGAAGGGGACTCAGAAAGCCTAGGAGGGGAAACCCCAGAAGGTCTGTGTGGGGAGATGTCCAGTTCCACAGGCACATCCAGACCTTCACTTACTGCATCATCCTCAAATTCCCCTTCCTCTTCAAATTCCGGTTCATAAAAATCTTCAAGGGTATACTCTGGAACCGGGGGGAACCAACCAAATGGAACCTCTTCCAGAAGGAGCCGGATCGGTCGGAACCGGACGGAGCAATTCCACAATCTGAATCACTCTGGCTATCTCTTTGGCGGTCGGAACATGAACCTCTGGATCCGAACCGGTCGATTTATCTTTGCGTTTTCTTTTTGTCAGAACTGATCCCTCGGAATCGGCTCTCCTTTTGCCCAAAGAAGTATTGCCCTGGTCAGAGGGCACTCCTTCTGGTTCGGTCGGAACCGAATCTGGCTGGCCATCCGGTCAGCGGACTTCTCGGCCTCCCTTTCCCTCAGTCTACCTAATCTCTTTTTCCAGGGCAGATTTGGGAAAATGTTTACATATTTGGCAGTCTGAATTGAGGTGGTCAAACCCCAGACAATAAACACAGGTGGTGTGGGAATCGGCCTTAGCAAAGACCTCCCCACACTCACTGTAGTGTTGAAACCCAGTGGGCCCGGTTTTTTTCTTGGGTTTCTCAGACATGGCCAACCTAACCAAACTTACCCTTTTTTCGGCAACCGCCAGGCAAGACTCCCTTATCGGTTCCTAACCATGTCACGGGTATTGGAAAAAAACATTTCAAAACACGTTTTTTTTAGAACCGATAAGAACCGGTAACCACACACTAAGTAGACTAACAAATTTCACTATCAAATGGCCGGTTCAGCCCAACCGAGCCACACTTTTACAAGTTCCGCACAGAAAAACAGAACAATTCCTATCTAGTACTCACGGCACCACAGACAGAGACTGAACCGACTATGCGGATACTTTTTCCGGTTTAAAAACCGACGAAAACTGAAACTTTAACCGACTTTCGAACCAAGCTGAAGAACAAATCTCCGGAGTGACCATTCAGTGAGGCGGAGTAAAGAATCTGATGGTTTAGGTTTGAATCACTCCAGACAGAGACTTCAACCGAGCTTGAGCTCAGCATTCTATGCCCTGCATAGAAAGTTAACTATTTGTCCTCCAGGGCAGTTCAAAGATTGGGAATCACTGCAATTGTCAGAATACAGCAAGACTCCATGTTGTTTGAAACAGTCAGGGACGGTGCCTTAGAGCCTCCCACGGCACTGACAGCACCATCGGCGCCATACAGCAGCAACGGCACTGAGCGATGGACCAGCACCGACAGACGGCGTCGAGGACGGTGCCAACCCAGGCCTTCTGAGCCACGGGTATGACACTGGGAGAGTGGCCAAGGCAGTGCCTCCTGCCTGTCTTGCGGGGGGGGGGACAGATCGGGCCTCCTGCACCGCGGAAGGGGCCTTCACCATGGCTAGGCTACAAGAGGCAGAGGCCCCCTCCTCCTCGATCCATATAGAACTGGGAGGGGACCCAGAGGAAAGGCTGAGAGAATGCGGATTGGCCCGACAGGTGCGCACCCGACCCCTGAAAGTCAGCGGAGCTCTCCCTACTTTCCACGCGCATTGCTCAATGACCCGGTGGTCCACGGAGAAACAGGCATCGCATGAATCCATGTCATAAAGTGGGCCAAGACACATGAGGCAACGGTTGTGCTGGTCGGTGATGGAGTACTTACGGCCGGAAGGACACCGTCGCATGGGAGGCTGTCCGGTCTTGGAAGTCTTCTTGCCCTCCGACCTAGACATGACCTACGAGGAAAAAAACACCAAACGAGACTCGATGTCACAAAATAAAATAAAATAATGGAACAATCTTACCAGGTGATGTCGAGTAGGCTAACAGAACCGGCAGGAGACAGGAGGCCGATGGACTTCGGCACGGAGTCGACACGGAGTCAAGAAAGGTGAAAAACCTGAACTGCATAGAAGAGGTAGGCCTCAAAATATTCTTCTGAAAAGCGTCCCACGAGGTGACCTCGACAGCGGGAGACGAAGAACTGGCAGGAGGGCGGAGTCGACAACACCTAACGGCCAATCTGCAAGTGCCACGCAGTGCGTCGGCCTTGAGGGTGGCGCTGATAGTGCATCGACTCTGCCTATCCAAAAAAAAAAGATCCCGCAGAGTCAAGACCTCTGGCCAAGTACCCAAAGGTGATGAATGGTGAAGACTGACACAGAAAAGATCTTTGAGTTTTTACTAGAAATAAAACGGAAGGTAGCCTTTAGGGATCGAAAGAGCCTCTTTGATAAAACTATAATAAGCAAAAAGAAGGAGCCAGTAACATTTTGTACAGAGTTTAATTCGACTGCAGGTAAAATAGGCAATATTATTTTTCAGTACTGGCCTGTTTTAACAAATGATGTTAAACTGTTAGAATCTGTTGCTGATAAACTTAAAATTTCATTTAGACTAAAAATATTAAAGACAAAATTGTACATAGTCGATTGGAGTTACAGGAGATGATGGTTGCACCTTGGATGCCCCCAGCCCCAAAAGGTTTTAAGAAATGCAGCAACTGTAATATTTGTCAATTCACTTCGGAGGGAGTGGAATTTATACATCCAGTCACAACACAACACAACATCAGGAATGACAGTGGAAAGGGCGGGACAGTCTGTTCTGAAATACGCTAGAAGGGGTAGGGACAAGCCTCATTTAATTATACATCTTGGGACAAACGACCTGGCTGACAAGACAGTAGATACAGTCCAGAGGAGGTTTGAGGAACTAGCACAATTATGTGAGGGAGCAGGAAGATCAGTAACTTTTTCAGAGATACTTCCGGTGCCAAAGGCAAGCACAACAAGGAAGCTGAGAATAGAGGAATTTAACGGATGGCTAAGAACCTGGTGTTATGCTAAAGGGTATGGGCTGTTGGGGGGGGGAGGGACCTGGGAGGACAGTAGTCTTTATGCCAAGGACAGACTACACTTGAGTGAGGAGGGAAAGAAAGTGTTGAAACAGAGGATGGAGTAGTACATAGAGGAAGTTGGGAATTTAAACTAGGAGTGGGGGTGCCAGTTGGGGAAGAGATATGCAGAGACCACAGGTTGGGAAATCATATGAGCTTACCCCCATAACAGTGACAAAGGACAAATGGCAAGTACTGTTGGTGATGCTAGGAAAGGAGGGCAGGATGGGAGGGGGAAAAGGGTGGAAGGTGGTTACCCTTAATGCTAGGAGCCTTGGGAGGAAAACTGCAGAGTTACAGGTTCTCATGGCAGAGGGAGAGGTGGACATTGCAGCCATCACGGAAACAAGGGCCACCCAATACAATGACTGGGACCTATCTGTACCAGGGTACAGGTTATTTCGTAGGGACAGGGTGATTGGGAAAGGAGGGGTGGCACTATATGTGAAGGAAGGACTGAAGTGTGTAAGGGAGGAAGGGGAGGAGGGTAGTATGGAGTCACTTTGGATGCAAATCCAGGATTTCAAGAATAGGATTCTTAGAATGGGAGTGGTGTACAGGCCACCATCTCAGATGGAGGAGTTAGACAGGGAACTAGAGGGACAGATCAGGAGGACCTCCATGAAAGGGTAGTGTGGTGATTGTGGGGACTTCAACATGCCAGGAGTGGACTGGAGCACCCCAACAACCAGGAACAGAAGGGAGCAGGTACTGCTGGATGCCTGCCAGGACAGCTTCCTGCTGCAAATGGTCAGTGAACCAACCAGGTTAGGGAATACCCTTGACCTTGTGCTGGCAAATGGGGACTTTGTGAGAGAACTTACAGTGGAGGAACCGCTGTCAGGGAGTGACCACCACTCAGTATGGCTCACATTGGATATGGGCAAGGAAGGAGTGGAATCTGACACAATAGTGCTGGACTTCAGGAGGGCCGACTTTGGGAGGATGGGGGAAGTGGTAAAAGGGTACCTGGCCAGAATTCAATCTAGTATGGACACTAACCAGAGGTGGGAGCTCATAAAGCTGGGGATAGTGCAGGCAACCAAAACCTGCTGCAAAGCCCAGAGCAAGAAGGCTAGGGCTAAGAAACCAATCTGGTTGAGCAAGGAGGTCATGGAAAAGGTAAGGAGGAAAAGAGCTGCCTTTAGGAAGTACAGGAAAACAGGGACGGGGGAGGACAGGGAGGAGTACTTGACATAATCGAAGGAGGTGACAAGGGCAGTAAGGGGAGCCAAAGCATCTATGGAACTCAGGCTGGCACAAGGCATTAAGAAGGGGGAGAAGGACTTCTTTAAGTACATCAGGGAGAAAAGAAGCTGTAAGGACCACATAGTAAGGATTAGGAAGGAGGGGGGTTGGGTGGAAGCAGGGTGCAATAAGGCGGAAGCACTAAATGAGTACTTCTGCTCAGTATTTACTAAAGAGAAGAGGGGGGGTGACATCCAAGGTGGGAGAAATGGCAGAAGCAGGGTGGGAAGTGGTGACAGATGGGGAAATCATGGAGAGCAGAGTTCGAGAGGGTTTGAAGGCACTGAGGGTGGACAAGGCGCCAGACTCAGATGGCATCCACCCCAGGGTACTGAAGGAGCTGGCAGAGGTCCTTGCAAGACCTTTGGCAGACCTATTTAATGCCTCACTACATTCGGGGTGTGTACCTCAGGACTGGAGGATGGCTCATGTGGTGCCCCTCCACAAGAGTGACCCCAAGGATGAACCGGAAAACTACAGACCAATGAGCCTCACATCCATCGTGGGTAAGCTAATGGAGACTATCCTGAAGGAGAGGCTGGTGGCCCTCCTAGAAGCCAGAGGACTACAGGACAGCAGACAGCATGGCTTCATATGTGGCAGATCCTGCCAAACCAACCTGGTCGAGTTCTATGACTGGGTAACTAGGCAACTGGACAGGGGTCATGCAGTATCTGGACTTCAGTAAGGCATTCGACTCAGTGCCACATGGAAGGCTGGGAAGGAAGTTAGTAGGCACAGGGGCGGGTACAAAGCTGGTGAGATGGGTAGGAAACTGGCTGCAGGGAAGGCAACAGAGGGTGATGGTGGGTGGGGAGCTCTCACACCCAAGGGCAGTGATGAGTGGTGTTCCACAGGGCTCGGTGTTGGGACCAGTGTTGTTTGGGATATTCACTGCAGACATATCATGGGACATCAAGAGCAAGATCAGTCTGTTTGCTGATGATACCAAGGTAGGCGTGGTGGTGGATGACCTGGGGGATGGCAGGGTTGCAGGATGATCTGGCAAAGCTTGAAACCTGGTCAGACACCTGGCAACTGGGCTTTAATGCCAAAAGTGCAAGGTGCTGCATTTTGGGATGAAGAACCCAAGGAGGAGTTACCAGCTAGGGGAGTGCAGCTAGCCCAGACAGAGGAGGAGAAGGATCTGGGTGTGCTCATTACAGGGTCAATGAACAACTCGGCACAATGTAGGAAGGCAGCTGCAAGGCCAGCAAAATGCTGGGTTGTATGCAAGGTATATCCTCGAGGAGGAGGAGGTGATTCTGCCATTGTATAGGTCATTAGTTAGACCACACCTGGAGTACTGCGTGCAGTACTGGCGTCCGTATCTGAAGAGGGACATTAAGTTACTGGAGGTGCAGGCGAGCGCACAAAGATGATCAAGGGGCTGGGGGACTTATCATACGAGAGGAGGTTGAAGGAGTTGAACATGTACTCACTGGAGGAGAGGAGAGACAGGGGTGACATGACTGAAACCTTTAAATATATGAAAGGAATAAGACAAGTACAGAGGGGCTATTCAAAGTAAGGGAGGGGAGGGACACCAGGGGCCATGATATGAGACTGGAGCGAGGAAGGTTCAGGAGGGAGAAGAGGAGACACTTTTTTACAGAGAGGGTGGTGGCTGGGTGGAATGCGTTACCTCCTGAAGTGGCATGCAGTAGAACAGTGGACTGCTTCAAACGAGGATGGGACAGGACAAGGGGGAGGGTTAATGAAGGGGAAGGGTGGAAGGAAGGGGCAGCTGCAGAATAAGGGGTGCTAGCTGCACATTCGAGCAGACTTGATAGACCTCTAGGCCTTTATCTGCTGGCAAATTTCGTATGTTCATAACACAGAAATTTAAAATAAATGAATGTATTACATGTAACACTACTCATGTGGTATATGTTTTAATATGTCCTTGCGATATGCTATATGTGGGAATGACAGAGAGGAAATTAGAAGTATGAATACAGGAGCATATTGTTAACATTAGAAATCAGAGCCCTAATAGCCAAGTAGCAGTGCATTTTGACTTAGAACATAATGCTAACCCAAAGAATGTTAAAATTATGGGGTTAGAATGTGTTAAAGGGAAACAAAAGAATATTAAAACTGTTGAAAGTAAAGCTTCAACAGCGAGAGAGTTTTTGAATTTGGAAATTGAACAGTTTAAAACCGCAAGGTTTAAATAACATTCTAGATCTCAAGCCATGTTTATAATTTATTTTGGGATTTTCATTCCATGGTTTGATCGTAAGTGCTGACTGTTTGTTTGTTTGTTTGTTTGTTTATTCGTTTAACGGATAGGCACACTGGAAAACTAGTTCCTTTTACAGGTGCGACCCACATAGAAAACATACATACAAAAATGTACAATAATAAAATATCAGACTAAAGAGTCTTCGTTACAAAAACTAAACTAAACATCATATAAAACAATTACAATCATATTGTAATTCAAAGAACTTTCTTAATTCATTTACAAATAATATACCAGAATGCATTTGTCGTATGACACAAGGTATTTCATTCCAAATCGATGGAGCAGTATAAGCAAAGGCCCTCTGTCCACATTTCGTTCTTATAAGAGGTATGTTAAAGACCAAACCATCTGTCCTATGCCGAAAGAAGTAGCCTTCATCATGAGGTCTCAGTAAATTACTAAGTTTTTGTGGGACCCCAGAGTTAACAATTTGGACCTGGGTATTCAAACTGCAGCAGGCTGTGGCGCAAGCTTGGGCGCAGCTCAACTTGGCTACGCAGGGGTGTGGCCTGGACGATATTGAAAGGAGCTGTGCCATGGCTCAGCAGCTTTGAATATTGCAACCTGTCCACCCCCAGTGTGCATGGCGCAGTAGTACTGCGCCAGCGCAAGTGGCCAGAGTGGAACATGGAGATGTGCTAGCGCAAGTGCCATTGCACCATTCACAGCACCCGCGATATTCAAAAGGTGACATGCAAATGGGGCCATAAGTTATGCAAGGCGCACATGGGGCCATTTGCATGTCATTATTGCCCCATTTGCATGCAGGGTGCGCCGATCCTCGACGACTTGTGCCTGGCGCCCTGCCAGGCAGCAGCCCGTCGGGACCGACGCCCCCGCAGCCCGATTGCGGGCATCTGTAAATAAAAAAAAAACCTGTCCACTGTCCCTGGTGGTCCAGTGGACCGCACTCTGCCCAGTCGTGGGCATCTGTTTAAATAAAGCCCCCCCCCGTCCAATATCCCTGGTGGTCCAGTGGACCGCACTCTGCCCAATCGCGGGCATCTGTTATAATTAAAAAAAACCTCGTCCAATATCCCTGGTGGTCCAGTGGACCGATTGCTGCCCCATCGCAGGCATCTGTTTAAATAACCCCCCGGCTAATATCACTGGTGGTCCAGTGGACCGATTGCTGCCCGATCGTGGGCATCGGTTTAAATAACCCCCCCGGCCAATATCCCTGGTGGTCCAGTGGACGATTGCTCGTCCGACGCGGCATCTGTAAAACAGAAAACGTCCTATTCCCCTGGTGGTCTTAGGGTACCTCCACCCGCCCACTGAGCTCCACCGCCCCGCCTCTCGTCAGCCGGCGGAGCGGCAGAACCCCACCCGCTTCCGCCGCCCGCTGCCTCCGACCGACGACTCGACGGCGCTTCATTGGTTGTTCAGCGTGAGCCAATGGGCGGTATCCCATATCAGAGCCATATTCTCAGATATGTGAATGAAATCATTCACATATCTGGAATGTATGTAGAGTGCTGCACGCCCATTGGCTCATGCTGTGAACCAATGGGCGTGCAGCCCTACCGAGGTGTCAGGCGGCGGGCGGGTGGGGTGCTGCCGCCCGCCACTGACTGGGGGAGCAGGGCGGTGGGGCTCAGTGGTGGGTGGGGAGGGGGGGTACCCTAGACCACCAGGGTAATAGGACGTTTTCTGTTTTACAGATGCCCGTGATTGGGCAGCAATCGGTCCACTGGACCACCAGGGATATTGGCCGGGGGGGTTTATTTATTTAAACAGATGCCCGCGATCGGGCAGCAATCAGTCCACTGGACCACCAGGGATATTGGACGGAAGGGGGTTATTTTTTTTTTTTTTGAACTTCAATTTATTATTTTTCTGCACAGATCATTCTGCTAGGCAATGACGAATACAATTTAATTGACTGACCAATACAGCATAAAATCTTTCAGCAAAAGAATCAGTCTGCGATTTTAGACACCCCACACTGTTTCTTTCCTTTCTTTTCTTTCCTTCAAGAGTTCATGCTTTCAGAGACGATAAGTCTTTCATGTGCAATGTCCATTTCTTGGTCTTGCCATTTATGATTTTTTTTTTCCCCTCTCTTTTTAAATGGTATGCTCTGTGCTTTGCTAATATACAAAATTTATCAAAGTAGCACATTATTCTAATGTCAAACAAAGACATTATAACATACACAACCACACAACAATCTAATCAGTTAGGGCTTGAGCAAATGTATTTTATCTTTCTCACCTATTACTTTTAATATCTTATGTTACATATAGGCCTGTTGGGATAGCACTGAGATACCTTCATTACTTTCAAGCAATTGCATAAAGGGTAACCATACCCCATTAAACATGTCCTTTTGCAAGCGCAGGCATGCTGTAACTCTTTTCATTTTTTCTATTCCTTTCACTACATCTATCCACTCTTTTAGTGTTGGTGGAGTGGGGGATAACCATATCTTTGTAATGGCCTTACTAGCTGCTGCCACTAGTATCCCTGAAAAACTTTTTGTTTTATTAGGCATTTTTTTCCTGATGGGCAACCCCAGGACCAGATGTTCGAAGTCCAAATAACCCAAGTAGCCCATCATTTTCCCATAATGTTCCTTTACTTCCAACCAGAAGGTAAGCAATCTAGGGCACCCCCAGAATATATGATATGGACTGCCTCTCTCTCCACACTCCCTCCAGCAAAGATCTGAGCCAGTAGTTCCATAATGCTTAGTTCTGGTTGGAGTAAGGAAGTATCTATTAATTATTTTCCACCTGAATTCCCTCCATATATTGGAAGCTGAAGTTTTAAAAACACCTTCCCAAATCAATTGCCATTGTTTCTGGTCTAGTTGCAATGCAGCTTCCTGTTGCCATTTCATTTGGCATTTCAGGCTTTCTATAACTGTGAGGTCTTGATAGGTTTCTACCAACCGTGAGGTTATATGTTTGTCTTCTGGATTATTTGCTGCGTTCAGGATGATCTGCACAATTGGATGAGGGTCCGACTGTGCTTTTACGAGGTTGGCACCCTGGGTTAAAAAAGAGACCACCTGGAGATACCTTAAAAAAATGTTAATTCGGGATATGGTACTCTTGTTGTATTTCCTGAAATGTCCTCACCTTCCCTTGTGCTATAAACTGTCTAAAATAAACCAAACCCGTGTATGTCCACCTCCGGAATGTGTCATCTAGTCTTGGTGGGTTAAATAGCACACATGAAGCTATCTTCGATTCTTTAGAAAAGGAATGCTCCAGTTTAAGCCAATTTTTTACTCTACCCCAAATTCTGTACGTCTGTGTCTGCCATGGATTATTTGATTTATAGAGAGTTAACTTATTTGGAGGGTTGTCAAAATCCAACAAAGGATTAGCTGATGGGACAGAGTAGAATTCCATTTCTTTCCAAGCACTATTATCTTCTTTTGACCAATACACTACCCATGCTGTCAGCTGGGCCATTGAGTAGTAGGTTTTTAAATTAGGTAATCCCAAACCCCCTTGTATTTTCGGTCTCATTAGGTCTGTCCAGGTTATTCTCGCTCTACTTTTTCCCCATATAAACTGTCTAATCGCCATGTTAATTTTTTCCATTCCAGTACTGGAATGTGTAGAGGCAAGGAACTAAACAAAAACAGAAACCTTGGGAGGACGTTCATTCTCACCGTCTCTATTCTACCTAATAGCGTCAGGGGCAGTATTTCCCACCTTTTTAAATCCATAAAGACTTCTTGTAAAAGTTTCCCATAGTTACAGCTATATAACTTGTTTAATTGAGTAGGGATATATATGCCCAGGTATCTAATGCTTGTTGTTGCCCATTTAAAGAGTATAATTTGAGTTAGAGAGGGGACTATGTGACCACTCACCTGCAAGACCTCAGTCTTATCTGTGTTTATTTTAAAGCCAGAAATGTGGCCATATGTGTCTAAAACTTGCATTAATACTGTAAAGGACTGTTGAGGGTCACCTAGATAGATCATTGTATCATCTGCGTACAGAGATATTTTATTTTCTACTCCTGCTATTCTTATTCCCTCTATTTGCGGGTTTGAGCAGATATGTTCTGCTAGGGGCTCAATGCTCAATGCAAAAAGTAAGGGGGAGAGGGGACACCCCTGCTGTGTGCCTCTTTGAATCTCTAAAGATCTTGAGACTGTGCCATTAACCTTCACTCTCGCCTGAGAACACTGATACAACGCCTCTATCCAAACCAGAAATTGGGAGCCAAATCCAGATTTAACCAATGTGGCCTTTAAGAAATCCCACTGCAGGCGGTTGAACGCCTTCTCAGCATCGATTGATATAGCGATTTGTTGTTTTTTGCATGTTCTACCTAGTTGCAAAATGTTCAAGCAACGCCGTACATTGTCTTGAATATGCCTGTTCAGGACAAACCCAGTCTGATCGGGATGTATCAGTTCCGGCAAAAAGCTGTTCAATCTGGAGGCCAAAATCTTTGGAAATATCTTGGAGTCCACATTCAACAGGGATATAGGGCGATAAGAGAAACAGGTCTCTGGTGGTTTACCCTCCTTTGGTATCACTGCAATTATAGCACTACACCAGGAATTTGGCAGGTCATCCCTCTCTTTGCAAGCTGAATATACATTTCCTAAAATGGGACTTAAGAAATTGCTAAAAGCCAGATAAAATTCTGAGTTAAACCCATCTGGACCCGGTGTTTTTTTTTTTTTCAAATTTTTTATGGTCTGTTTTATCTCCTGCTCAGTAATAGGGGCTTCCAACAAGGTCTTATTAGTTGTACTCAACTGTGGAAGCTGTATCTGGGAGAGGAATTTGTCGATTTTCTCTTGAGGGTCAAAGCCTAATTTCTCTGGTGTGTACAAGTTGGCATAATATTTTTGAAATGCATCAGCTATTTTTTTAGGGGTATAACTATTAGTTAGTTGACCATTCTTTTGGGAGTGGATATATTTAACATATCTGTCCGTTTGTGTTTTCCGTAGTCTGAAAGCGAGTAATCTGCCCGCCTTGTTCATAATAAGATTGGTTTAAATATCTAAGTTTCACCTCCAATTGGACGTCTAAAAGGTTTTGTAATTCTTTTCTGGTTTTCTCCATCTGTTGCCAAACTAGATGCGAGCCTTCTTTTTTGTGTTCTACTTCCAATCGTTTTAATTGTTGCTCCAATTTTAATTGTCTCGCCCTTCGGTTTTTTTTAAGTTAAGAAGAGTATGCTATAATTGGGCCCCTTAAAACAGCCTTCAAGCTGTCCCAGTACTATTTAATTCCTGTATCCTGTATCCTATTAGTTTCTTTAAATTCTAGTATTGCAGATTCTATCATTTCGACAAAGTCCTTTTTACCCAGGAGTGAGGTGTTCATTCTCCATACAGTTTCCCTCTGCCAGACCCCCAGCTGCAATTCTAAAACCACTGCTGCATGATCTGATATTAACTTAGGCATTATATCACAGTTTCTGACCTTAAATCATATCTGCTCGACTGCATAAGAAGTAGTCAATCCTCAAGTAAGATTTGTTAGAATGAGAATAAAATGTATAGTCCCTACTTGTTGGATTATGCTCCCTCAAAATATCAGTTAGCGCTAATTCCTGCATGTTCATTCTAACCATTCTACTCATGTTTTTATTGGTACATGCGATCTGAGAAGACCTATCTCTTGATGGGGAAATCACACAATTGAAATCCCCATCCATCACTATCATTCCCTCCCCCAACCCTGAGAGTTTCTGAAAAATCTTTCTGTAAAAGGATTGATCATCCTTATTTGGGCCATATACATTGATCAGATGTATTTTTTGAGAGAACATTTGTTCTGAAATGGATACAAATCTACCGTCTTGGGTATGATCCTCCCCAGTGATGGTCAGGGGTATATTTTTTTTAAGGAGAATCACAGTACCTGCCTTCTTATGCTGTGGGTGAGATGACCCCACTACTGTCCCTACCCAGGATCTAACTAATTTCTGATGTTCCAGCTGAGACGGTCTAGTCTCCTGCAAAAAGCAAATGTCTGCGTTGAAGCTCTTAAGGTAATGAAGGATCTTAGTTCGTTTTGCAGGCGAGTTTACACCTTGCACATTCAGTGAAACTATTTTAATATGACTCATATCATAAATCAGAGGTGCTCTGCCTGCGTTCTATCTCCGTTACACCTGTTACTGTCAAAACCAGTATTAGATTAGTGCATACCAAGGTAACATCTATCCCCTTTTTTCTTATTGGCCTCAAGTGGTAACTCATTACAAAGCTCTGCCTTTAATTAAAAACAACCTGCACAACAGGTGCCAACATCCTTAATGTTAATTTTCGAACTGATTTCCCCATTAGTTTCAACACACCAATGCGGTTATTTTTTCAAAGTCTGTAATCTGAAGGAAAAAGGAAAAAAAGGAAGGGGGGAAAAAGGGAAATATTAGGGAGTAAAATAATTTATTAATGGGCCGGGGATTGGGAATGACATGGATAGAAAAAAAGTGGGAAAACAAAGATATCTAGGAGTTAGTGAGGTGAGAAATCACCCACCAACGCAAGTGACCACTCTCCTCGCTCTATTAATATCCCCCTCTAATTATTTCAAAGTATCCAGAAAGAGGAAGAAAAGACAAAAACCAAAAAAGAAAGGGGGGGGGTTGCGACTTTCCAAGGAAAAAATTCCGTTAAAAGAAAACGGATTTAATAGCATACGCTATTATACCTGCTGGTCTTAACAGGTCTCACTTTAAAAAGTCAGGGTAGTGTTTACGTCACTCTGCCACTACTATTCGTGTAGCAGAAGTTAGCCCTTAAGATGATAGTGAGCCCTGCGGCTGCAGTCTAAGGACTCAAGAACCCTGCTCTTTTATTTGGCCATTACATTTCATCTGAACTTTTAAGCATTTCAGAGGGATCGCTTAAAAGTTCTATGTCATTACCAACCATTACTTCATTTTCCTCAATCCCCCATTTTCATGGGTCATATGACATCGTGGGGGGGGACGGAAGAAAAGTAGACATCCATTAAGTTAATCTGTCCCCACTGTATTCAACCCCATCTCCGACCCCTCACCCCAGCCATCCCCATCCCTTCTGAATCCCATTACTTTCTATTGAAATGCATCTTGTCCTTTAAATTGTCCTCACAGAAGGTTCCTCATGGCGACTGAGTCTGCTGTATATTTTTTTTTTAAAGATACTAGGCCACCTGTCATTTTATTTTTTCAGGGTCCGGTAAATGAAGTGGTTGTTGATGGTCTTAATGCCCCCTCTGAAGTCTTCGTTTCTCTCTCCAGTATTTCTCTCAAGTCAGTTCCAAGATGTGAGGGCCATGAAATCGCTGTCTGCACATTACGTCTTGGTCTTCCCACTCTGCGCCAAGCCACCTTTGTAATGTCTCTCTCCAGTGCTTCCACCTGCATATCTGGAATCGGGATCCCCAGGCCTCGCAGAGTTGAGGAGGCCTCGAACAGAGATTCAAAAAGACGTGGACCTTCTTCAGTAAAGAGTTTAAGTCGGGCTGGATACTGCAACTGTATTTTTACATTTTTCTCCTTTGCCAATCGTATCACTTCCTTGACCTGCTTCCTTTTATTATTCAGGTAGTCGGAAAAATCTTGATCAAAAAAGATTTTCTTGCCGTCTATCTGGATCTCTTTATTTTTCCAAGCTGTCTGGAGAATAAGCTGATGATCATTGTAATTAAGCATTTTAATAATTATAGAGCAAGGTTTAGCATTTTGCTCCTTGGGTCTTGAAAGAAGTGATCTATGTGCTCTCTCCACGATCAGGGACTTAGGTGATTCCATCTTTAACACTGACTCGAAGATTTGCTGTATAAAGTCTTCCATTGTAGAAAATGAAGCTTCCATACCCTCCGGCACACCATAAATTCTAAAGTTATTGCACCTTGTTCTATTCTCTTGATCGTCTAACTTTGCTTGCAATTCACGTTCCCATATTAGCAGGTAGAGGATGGCACGGTCTTGCTGGCCTGATGAATCTGCCAGGGAGCCTATTATCTGCTCAGAGGCTGTGGTCCTTTTATCAATTTTACGGAGATCCGCGTGAACATCAGCCACTGACGACTCTACTCAATGTAAGGTTTTAATTATGCCATCGAGCTTAGCCATAACTGTGTGTGGGTCCAATCATTCTAGGCTTTCTTCTGAATCCGCAATGCTCGCCACTGGACAGGCTGGTCGGGAGTTCGGTAGCGGGCCTTGCCCTTTGTCCGTGTTCATCATAGCTTTTATTTTCGCCGCCTGAGAGCTCTTCCTTTTATATTTTGAGTTCGCCATCGTTCTGATTTTAGGATTTAGTTATTTAAAGTGATCAAAGGCCGCTCTTTCTAGTTTTTAATATACTTTTAAGAGCGAGTGTTCTCCAAGCTCCTCAGCTATGCAGCCATGCGGTAGGTGACGTCACCGGAAGTCCCGGGGGGGGGGTTATTTATTTAAACAGATGCCCACGTTCGGGCAGCAATCGGTCCACTGGACCACCACCAGGATATTGGATGTTTTTTTTTTATTATTATAACAGATGCCCACGATCGGGCAGCAATCGGTCTACTGGACCACCAGGGATATTGGATTTTTTTTTTTATTATAACAGATGCCCTCGATCAGAGTGTGGTCCACTGGACCACCAGGGTTATTGGACGATGTCTTATTTTACAAATGCCTGCAATCGGGCATGGGGGGTGCCGGCAGGTGCAGCCAGAACTCGGGTGGCCACCCACAGGTGGCAGCTGCCATGTTGCGCCCTGCAATGCGGCAGCTCACCTGTGGGTGGCCATCAGTTGTTCCTTTTTTTTTGGCTTAACTTTGTGCTGGTGCAGGTAGGGGTTGCGCATGCATGGCTCTGCACATCCCGGGCTGAATATCGGGCTGTGCAGGTTATGCATGGGCACGCCCCCTCCCACCTGTGCCTGCATACATTATTGATGCACTCCGGCGCATCGGGATTTGTGCAGCACACTTTTCCCTTTTGAATATCGCACTGGGGCGCATCAGTGGGTTGCGCATGGTGCAATACTGTTGCGCCATGCGCAACCCTTTTGAATATCTGGGCCACTGTGTGTAAATTTAGCCACACAAAAATGAAAGTTTAACAGAACCAGAAACCAACCTATTTTTCAAAATTTCACAATGATGAGACAGTTTTGGATAATTTAAAGCAAATTTAGCAATCAGTTGCAGTAAAGTAGATTTTTTTGATATTACTGTAGAAGAAGCATTATCAGTTATGATAGCGGCATAGTTTACAATTAGGGCCAAACAATGATTTGAAATAGTTAACCTGGATTCCCTGATAAGAAATGAACATATTCTATATAAAAAGGCCATTCCTACAATGTATTCTAGTAGTTACCTTTGCAAAATGAGGTTCATAACTCAAACTAAAGTCTAATGTGACCCCAAGATACTGAAATGTATCCACTTGCTCAAACCTAGACCCCTCTAAAGCTATAACCTGCAGGCAATGGTCCATAATGCTTAATCTTGCCACAGTACCAAAAAGCATCGCTTTTGTCTTTGCTTTATTTAGTTAATTAAACATATACAATATCACGGATTGATGCTTAATTTTGATGTTTATTTTCTGCTTTTTAGAATGAAATTAATCAAATTTGAAATGTGAACTTTCATAAAAGAAAAAAGAGAAAAAAGAACATCATAAATCTGAAGCAGAAGATAGAATTTACATATGGACTTTCTATTTGGGCATGTTTCTTTATGTGAATGGATATGTTGATTTTTTTGGCATTCGTTATACATAAGTGATGTTATCATGGGATTTTCATATTCACTAGTCATATTCAATTGTTTATATGAAATCTGTGGGGAGGCAGTATAGTGCAGTGGCTTCAGGCTCTGAGATGCAAATCTGGTGACATCCAGCAGACCAGACCTGGGTTTGAATCCCACAACTTCCACTTGCATACTGTGTGATCCTGAGCAAGTCACTTAACTTCCCTGTGCTCCCAGGTCACTCCTGTAAAAATGCTATCAGCTTAGTGTGCTACTCCTGGTTAAATAAAATAAAAAGAAAGATTAAGCAAATGAAATTTATACATGTCAAAACAATTTATGTTGACCTGTAGTTGCTCTTTCTCTATGAAGAAATTTGCAAGCTTTTATATACTATTTGTATACTAAAGTGAACAACAATTATGACTGACATAAATGGCTAGTATTTATCTGTATGATATGCAACATATTGATTTTTACTAGTCGGACTTGGATGTCCACTAGATAGTTATATTTTTTTTTAGAAAAAAATGTTTGAGCCAGATAATTTATTTATATATATTTGGTATTAGGGATTAATATTAAAACTAAGTGTTTCTGTATGTGGTGACACCGAAGCTCGACTTTATGAGTATATTATATATTGAAACAGTAGGTTTGAAAAACGTTCTTATTAAATGTCCAAAAGACTGCTTCAGGTTATATAACTGTTATATGTAAAAAGTAGATTATTAACAACATACATGTAACATGGGATGCTATTTGTTAGAAGATGGAATTTATATAACAAATGACTAATTTAGAGTATTACTGATTAGAGAAGGCTGTTGGTAGAGTTAATTGATTATAAATTGAAAAGCATGTACACTTTGGGTATTTACAGATGTAAGGGACTTTGAGACTGCACCCCCTAAGGAAGCCATTCTGGTGAAGCGCAGGGGTATAGTGGTGGTTGGCGAGTTAGGACTAGGGTAGGTTTATTAACATTTTTCAGATGTAATCCACTTTATTTGCCTTATTGTCTTGAATGAAAGAGACAACAAATATATTTGTAAAGAGAGCACTTTATTGCAAATATTTAAATTGTGAAAACTATAAATAGAAATATATTTTTGCATATATTAATAAGTGCTTTTGTGGATTTTTCTGCATTACCACCCACTATTTGCTCACCGTATCTTTGTGGAATTCTGTACTTGTGCCTAGTGGGCCTTGCTTGGCTACCAAAGACTAAAAAAAAAAAGAACTGGTGGATCAGCAGATGGGATAGACAGAACTTGTGGGTTTAACAGGCAATGATCTCACAGTAAACAAGCATTTGTCAATGCCGAATGTTTGCTTGCTGGCATTGGCATTGGTAGTGTAGGAGTTACAGAGCTGCATAATAGGAATGGCAGTGAAGTACTGAACTGAAGCCACTGGCAATGTTGAAAATCTGCAGTGAAAATATTAAAAAAACTGGTGAAGTAACAAGCGTGCGTAGAAACTGTGCAACACACACCTGTAATGTAATTAGTTTGGGGATTTCTTACAGCAGATTGTCAACACAGGCATTTTGGAACCTCCAATCATGAACAGTGTCACTGTGATTTTGTTTAACTGTCCCAAACAATGATTTCCCACAGCGACCACGCATTTCTGTGCTGAAAGTGTGAAAACACATTTCGGCCATGTTGTGAAAAATGACAGCTGTACTGTTCATAAGGAAGTGTGGAACAATGCCACTGGTGAAAATCTGGACTGAAAATATTACAAATTCATGAACTTAGGAGGGTGCGTGGAAACTGCGCAATGCTCACTTGTAACACAGTCATTTTATGGACTTTCGTCACCAAATTTTCAACATAGCCATTTTAAGACCTCTGCTCATGACCAGTGTCACTGTAATTTTCTTAATCTGTCCCAAACATTGCTTTCGCACACCAACTGCACCACTGTGTGCTACATGTGCGGAAACACATTTTGGGCGAGATATGAAAAATGGCAGTTGTAGTGCTTATAAGGAAGTGTAGTAAAATGGTAATGTTGAAAATCTGGCATGCAAATATTAAAAATTCGCAAACTTGGGAGCGTGCGTAGGAACTGCGCAATGTGAGCTCCTAAAAATGGAAATTACGTACCTACCGTAATTCTTGATCTTCTTGGACGAGTCTCCACCACCCATTCACACTAATGGGAACTGTGCTGGAGGCACTAGGACCCAGTGGGAGCAAACTTTTTTGCTGGAGGGTCGGTGCCAGAGATGGAGCCACGAGGAACGGTACCACGAGCCTCAGCTCGTGCGGTAATGACTATCTCAGCGTCGACCCTCCAACCGCCTCAGTACCTTTTTTTCAGAGGAGGTGCAGTGTAAGTAACCTAGAAGGATAGCCTAACCAAAACCCGGACATAAGATAGTCCGGACGACCCCTATAAGAAGGGTCAACAAAGAAGTCTTCACAGCCTAAGATTGAGGGAGTGAAGACCAACAACAGAGGTGAGCTCGGGGGATGGAGGGTGGGCGTGTGAATGAGTGGTGCAGACTCGTCCAAGAAGATCAAGAATTACGGTAGGTACATAATTTCCATATCTTCCTGGACATAAAGTCTCCACCACTCATTCACACTAATGGGAGACTACTGAGCTAATAATCCCCTGAGAGGGCAGCAGGAGAGACCAAGAGCTCACAGTTTTAGGACACAAGTCCATTAAGGATGGTTCTGCCAAAAGAAAGATGTTGTCTGGCATGGACATCCAGGGCATAGTGTTTGCCGAAAGTGTGCACTCAGCTCCAGGTAGCCACATTGCAAATATCTGCAATGGGCACGTTGCGGATTTCCGCTAGGGATGCCGCGACTGCTCTAGTAGAGTGAGCGTACACTCTGCCTTCCAGCTTAACCTGTGCCATGGAATAACAGTGACGAAGGCATGCCACTAGACATGCTGAAATACATCTGATAGTGACAGGTTGGTCCAGCCAGATCTTGCTGAAGGAAACAAACAGTTGTTGAGCTTTGCAAAAGTCTTTTGTTCTATCTAGATAAAAATGCAAAGCTCTTTTGATGTCCAAGGAGGGAAGAGAATGCTCTCCTTCATTTTGGAAGTTCGCGAAATAAGTAGGAAGGACCAAGGGTTGGTTTAGATGGAATTCTGAAACAACCTTAGGGAGAAACTTGGGATGGGTCCTAAGAACTACTTTGTCTTTATGAAACACAGTATACAGAGGGTCTGTGACCAAGGCATGTATCTCAGAGACCTTGCAGGCTGAGGTAATGGCCACTAGGAAGGCAGTTTTCCAAGTGAGAAATTTTAACTCACAGGTAGCTAGAGGCTCGAAAGGTTATCGAGTGAGCATGTCTAGCACAAGATTAATGTCCCAGGCTGCGACTGGACATCTTACAGGAGGTCTGGTATGCAGAATTCCCTTAAGAAACCTCTTAACCACAGGTAACTGAGCCAGTGACAAGGAAAGTACTGGCTCATGATAAGCTGAAATGGCACAAAGGTGAACCTTAACTGTAGAGTACTGCAGACCTGAATTTGAGAGGTATAAGAGGTACTCTAAAACTTTATCTGGTGGGCAGGAAAAGGGATTCAAAGAGGACTTTGCACACCAAAGTGAAAAACGCTTCCATTTGGCTGTGTAAGTTTTCCTAGTGGCTGGCTGGTTTGCATGCAGCCAGAAGAATATCTGAAACCCTGTGAGAGACATTGAACCTGTTTACTTCTATCTCTTCAGAAGCCAAGTGTGAAGGTGAAGCGACCTCAGGTTGAGATGGACCACAGGCCCCTGAGTCAGAAGGTTCGTCTGAAGGGGAAGCGGTTTCGGAGGAGCTTCCGACATACAGTTGAGTAGTGGAAACCATATCTGTCAAGGCCAGAAGGGAGCAATGAGGATCATTTTGTCCCCCTGGGACTCGAACTTAAGAAAGTACTCTCTGAATTAGAGGAAGAGGCGGAAAGGCGTATAGAAAGCGTTTTGTCCACTGCAGCCTTAATCCATCCTGACAGAAAATGACAGGCCCTGGATTTCTGGAGCAGAAGAGAGGCAGTTATGTGTTGAGTGGGGATGCAAAAAGGTCCAGGTCTGGAGTTCCCCACTTTGCAAATAGTGAGTGAACTATGGTTGAGTCGAGAGGCCATTCATGAGGATCTGTCTCTGTTCTGCTGACACGGTCTGCCAGTTCGTTCTGCACTCCCAGCAGGTAGACCGCTTGAATTAGAGCCTTGTGCTCCAAGCCACCATTCCCACACTCTCATTGCTTTTGTGCATAAGGGGTAAGAGTGAGCACCGCCCCTGCTTGTTGATGTAATACATCACTGCTTTGTTGTCCATTTGTAGGAGAATGTTCTTGTGATAGAGAATGTCCTTCAAAGCCCAGACTGCATAGACGGCTCTCATCTCGAAGACATTTATGTGAAGCTGGGACTCGTCCCAAGTCCACATACCTTGAGTGTGGAGAGTCTGACAGTGAGCTCCCCACCCCATCAGGGACGCGTCTGTGGTAATGGAAATCTGATGATCCAGAGGAGCAAAGGGATACCCTTCCAGAAGATTGTCCTCTTGTGAACACCAGGTGAGTGATCTCTTCAGAGGTTCTGTCACCTTGATGAGAAAGGACTGAGGGTGAGTGGTCGGGGACCACTGAGTACTGAGCATCCATTGGGAGGTTCCATATGGAGGCATGCTAGGGGTACGGTGACACCACGGATGCCATGAGACCTAGCATCCATTGCATTGAGAGAGCTGAAACCGAGCTGTTCTCTCATATGTATTGGGCCATCTGAAGGATATCGCTCCTCCTGTCCTCTGGAAGAAATGCTTTTGCATAGGAGGTGTCCAGAAGGGTTCCTATGAAAAGGAGCCTTTGGGAGGGCTGCAGCTGCGATTTTTTTAAGTTTAGCAGGACTCTCATGGATATGAGAAAGTGTGAAGCCGTGGCTACGGCATCGAGAGTTCCCTGTCTGGAAGGGCTTGCTAGATGCCAATCGTCTAGATATGGGAACACCTGTATTCTGATTTTTCTGAGAAGCACTGCGAGAATTGCACAACACTTTGTAAAAACTCATGGCACTGAGGATAGCCCAAAGGCCAGGACTCTGAACTGATAATGCTGTCCCAAAGCCATGAACCTTAGATATTTGTGGTGCTTTGGGTGAATATGAATGTGCTCGTAAGCATCCTGCTTGTCCAGGGAGGCTAACCAGTCGTCTTGATGGAGCAAAGGTAACAGCGTTCCTAGTGATATCATTTTGAATTTCTCTCTGGGAAGAAATTTGTTTAGCTTTCTGAGGTCCAAAATGGGGCACATGCCCCCGATTTTCTTTGGAACCAGAAAGTAATGGGAGTAGAACCCTGTGTTCTGTTGATCCAGTGGAACTACTTCCACTGCCCTGTTGTTCAGAAGGCCCTGTATCTCGGAGGTGAGAAGATCTGACTGAAGCGCTGACAGCCTGGGCTGTCATCTGGAAGGACGATCTGGAGGGGTGCCCAAAAGATTGAGGGAATACCGCTCGCGGATTATCCGGAGGACTCATTTGTCTGAGGTTATGGACTTCCATTGATTGCAGAAGTGAGTCAGATGACCTCCCACCGCTGAGGAAGAGTCCCCCTCGGGCAGCTGAGGTGGAACTTGGGCCAATAACTCAGAAGGTGGCACTGGGCACTTTGGGTCCTTGCGCCTTCTGCTGCATTTTCTTTTGAGGCTGGTGGGCTTGGTTTTTATTAAAACTTCCCCTGCCTTTGCTCGAATGGACTGACAGTTATGAAATTGGCATTTATTAACACTCCCTCGAGAGGGGACAGGAGGAGGTTGAGCCAATTTAATGGCTGACCTAGTCTTTTGTGTAGCCTCTAGAGCCTGTTCTACTTGAGGGCCGAAGAGATACACACCATCGAAAGGCAACACCCTTACCTGTTGCTGTGCATCATTTGTGAAACCTGAAGTGCGCAGCCAGGAGTGACGGTGGGTACAAATGCCCGCCGCAGCTGTTCGGGAAGCAGTATCAAAAGCGTCCATAGCTGCTTTAACCTGTTGGTTGTTGGACTCGATACCTCTGGTTATGGTTTGAAGAAGTTCTAAATTTGTGTCTGACTCCGGAGGAGCTTCAACCATTTGTTTGAGTGAATGCCAAAGGATGTACTCATATTGATAGAAATAGCCTTGGTAGCTGGCAATATGCATACCTAGGGTGGAAGCAGCAAAGACTCTCTTACCTAAAGTGTCTATCTTACGAGATTCCTTGTTAATAGGTTGAGCTGTAGTAGTCTGGGGAAGGATGACCTTATCATTCTCTGCCAAGACTACAATAGGATCCGCAAAGGCTTGGGATGCCAAAATGGGTCGATCTTTGGGAGCAGCATATTTCCTATCTATGGACTTAGCCACCGAAGGAATGAGAGCAGGATTATTCCATACCATTTGAGACAGTGTCTCAAAGGAGGGCTGTACCGGAGGAGTCAAATCCATCGGGATCTCCGGAACATGAAGGTATTGGAGTCTTAACAGTTCCCCAGGATTGATATCTGTAGTTTGGAGAGAAAGAGTGGAAATCAAGTTTTTCAGCAGAGACTTAAAAGACAGGTCCTCGACCACAGGATCTGTAGCAGGAATAGATCCTGTTCCTTCCACATCATCACCCAGCCTAAGGTCTGGGTCAGGCTCAATGTCATCTCCTGACAGTCCAGGAGGGACTGTATGGACAGGAAAGGAGTGAAAATCAGAAGGAAATGAGGAAGGAAAAGGGTTGAAGGAGGAGTCTTGAAGGCTGGTTGATGTCCTAACAGGCCTCGGTGCTGAAGAAATGCATGGTGCAGAAAATACGCACGGCGCCGAGGAGCCACATGGCGCTGAAGACAGTGCCAAGAAGCCGGACAGTGCCAAATACGGTGCAGAGAGGCCGCACAGTGCCAAGGAAGGCGCTGACAAAGCACACGGCACCAAGGACGGTGCTGACGGAGCGCATGGCACTGAAAAAGTCAACTACACCGAGGACGGTGCCGACAGATGCATCAGCGCCAAGGACAGCGCCGAGCGAGCCATCGATGCCAAGAGCATCAAAAACATCCCAAGACTCCGAAAAACAGGATTTGAGGAGAAAGAAGGATGAAAACCAGGAGATAAAGGCATCAGTGTGGCTCCCTGCGCCACAGCCGTGTGAGGGGGGAAACACCTGAGCGCGGAGTCGATGGCACCGAAGACGGCGCCACGCGACTAGGGAAGCTCAACCACCCTACCTGATCTCCCAAGAAGCCCGAAGGCTCCTGAGTGACCAGGTCAGGCAGCTGGACCAACCTCCGAGCCCATTGCTCCATAAGAGCGGTCCACTGATGAAACTGCTTATCTGAAGATCTACCAGAAGGCGGGGCAGGGCTCCGATGTCAAAGACGTCGGCTACCAGAAATTGAAACCGGCATCTCCGAAGGAGGAGACCGGCAACTAGCCCCAATAACTGACCGTCTACACGCAGGCATATCAGAGGGTGACCTCGAGTGATGCCTTCTCTTTCTCAACCTGTGGGTCGAAGAAGAGCGCGAGGCCAAATGGTGCCGAGAGTGCGACTGTTTACTTTTATGCTTTCGAGGGGACTGCCCACCCCCTCGGGCATCGGACTGTCCATTGTCAGACTCCTCCTCCAGAGAAGGCAGCAGACGGGACCCAGCCCGGCTGACTGAACAGCTTTCATACAAAGTCTCCCTACCGTCACCTGACCTGCTCATGGTCGACTCTGTCAATGTAGGCTGAGACTTCTTCTTTAATTAAGAATAAATTAACTAAGCGAAACGTATTCGAAATATTACTACAAAACAATAAAACTGAAAAACTAAGCTGCTAGTATGAAGTTTGACTCCCGGCGGGCGGGCGAGCAACGTCGTCACTGAAGTGCACACGACGGCGGGAAAAAATGGAACTGAGGCGGTTGGAGGGTCAACGCCGAGACAGTCATTACCACACGAAGCTGAGGCTTATGCAAAGGCTTCCCCGTGGCTCCATCTCTGGCCGACCTCTAGCAAAAAAATTTGCTCCTGCTGGGTCCTAGTGCCTCCGGCGCAGATCCCATTAGTGTGAATGAGTGATGGAGACTTTATGTCCAGGAAGATAACACACTATATTATTGTTATTGCTTTATTTTGCTTCTACAAGCTTTGACTAACACATCCATCCTTAAACATACTTTTTATAGCTTATGTGTCTGTGACCTAGGCAGAACTACACTTAAAATCTTACACATAAATAAATAAATCATCAGAATAGCATTTATTTCAGTTGTATCTCCTTCCTTTTCAGGTGCCCATGACACTGTGTGTACATATATACACACACGTTTATATATAGTTATATATTTTAATTTCAAAGCACTAAACCTATTCAAATGCACAAAACACAAGACTTTATTCTCCTCACACATTACTGTTAAACTTCACGTCCCAGAATGGCCAAGAAACAATTGTTAGACTTCACTCTTGCATGTCACTGTCATGCCCACATCTCATGCAAACAACAATCAATTAGGTAAACCCTTTCATTTCTGTGTTATGTATTCTTACATCAGAGAGACATAAATCTTACAGAACTGCTAAAAAAAATCTATCAAGACTGGATTTCTGAATTAAAACCTGTTGTTTACAGTACCTACATAAATACTAGTTTACTGACTGCAAATGATGCTACAGACATGACAATAACAACATTTCTGTTTTACATGGAACACATCCATATAATGAACTTGTCATACAGGATTTGTAACCTTCTGTCTGACTGTATCTGACAAAGGAAAAGGCACCTGCTTGATCCTTTTTTCTATTCTATTTTTATGCCCAACTTGCCCATACTGTTAGAGCCAAATATTGACATGCTTAGAGTTAAAAAAAAAAAAATCATGATGTCTATGTGTGTGTGTGGTGGTGGTGGGGGGGATATGCCTAGGTGCAGTTTCAGGCATGCCTTAATTACCTCCCCAGGCAGCTCTGATAGTCAGTTGTTCCAACATGATAGATCCCCCTCATGCCTCTCCCACATGAACCAAAAAAAAAGGTAGGGGTGGATCTTTGGGAGCTTCTCGGGTGGAGGTGAGGGTGGATCTTACTCCCCCCAAAAAGACTAATGCTGCCTCCCACTGCTCAGGTTCCAGTTCTTGTACATCCCATTTAAGAAAGAAAATAGTGCCCTGCAACCATTGACTAACATGAAAGCATATTTATTTCAGGGCGGAAAACATTTCTTGGAGGAGGGTAAGGCGGAGGAGACTATTCACACCTTCAGTCAGTTCCATGGAAAGAAAACATGACATCAGCCCTTTTGTACATGCAAAACGTCTGCAGGCTCTGCCCACTGCAGCCATAATAAAGGAGGGAGGTAAATCAAATCACACAGAGAAAGAGCTGCAGTGATCCCAGCCCTTCACCCTGCACAGAGAAAGAGCTGCAGTGATTCCAGCTCTTCATCCTGCTTAAGAACTTCACCCAAGGTAATGAAATAAAAATAGGGACAGTCTGACAGCATTGCTCAGTTGGAGAGTTAGTATGTTAAGCTGCCACCAGGTCCAGTAAAGCAACTTCAGTTTCAAATTGCACCGTACCTTAGGCAGTGGGGGAGCAGGCAGGCGGCTGATGCCTGGAGGGATGTGGAGGAGCTGACCCGTTCAGGGTGCAAGGATCCCCTTAGGCAGTGGGGAGCAGGCAGGTGGTTGATGCCTGGAGGGATGTGGAGCAGCTGACTCTTTCAGGGTGCAAGGATCCCTGAAGAGCCTATGCAGCCACTGCTGACTCAACCCTAAACAGAGTAAGAGTAGCACTGAATAATGCATGTCGCCTTGTTCAAGGTGCACACAGAATGTCATACACCTGCAACCTCTATATCAATTCAGACTGGCTTCTCTTTGTAACAGGGAATAATCTCCCCGTTTTGTTCCTGGAGCTGGCAAATATTGTTTTTAATTTTTGTTCCCCCCCCCAAGTCTGTAGCGCAGCAGCACTTTTGTGTTACTTATTTTTATTGCCTCCCATCGGAATTACCCCCCCTTTGCGTGTATGTAGACTGGCCACCTACATAACATGCTTCCCGAGGGTAACTTCCACATTATATGCTTTTTTATGCTGCCTAGTTCCCGAGGCAAAATGCCCTCGCTGCGCCCCCCCCCCGTAATTCAAATTACTCGAATCCTCCTTTTTCCCCTTCTAATATCTTCGTTGAATATATTTCTTTCCTATGAGCGGATGCCCCACTCCATGTTCGAGTTGACTGTTTGCTACGGAACTCGCGAACATGCGAGAGGCAATTTAAAATGGATAAATCCTTACTTTTTGTCCGGTAAAAGATTGTCGCTTTAGTTCTCTCGCTGTGGAGCCCTGTCTCCGCTCTGCGAATGTTGCAGCCTTTACCTCTCGATCGTGCGAGAGGGAGAAGGGTAAGCAATTTCTAAGCATTCTCAGGACGCGACCGGGGCTCCTATCTCAGTATAAAAATAAAAACACTTTAAATGAGCTCCTCGGTCTGTGTCCTTCAGTTATTCCACTTTGACTGTAGAACTAAGCTTTAGAATCTGTTTGCTAACAGTCCAGCCTGTTGGTGCAAATGCTGGCGTGTCGCAATGCGGCAGTGCATGTTCAAACATTGTTTCTGTAGTCTAGGATGTAGCGTGGTGTAGCTTACACCTTAAATGGAATTACTTCATAGCTTTTTTTGTGGAAATAAAAGGTTTGGCATTCCACTTTTATCAGTGAGTCTTTTAAAAACAAAAGGAGCATTTTATTTACAGCACTCGATGCATTAATAAGATAATTAGACCCCCTTTAATAAATACAGAAGTTGAATGAAAAGAAGGGTTTGTTTAAACTTCCAGTTTTTGTTTTGTTTAAAACCACTTACTTGGCTTGCATGAACTGATGAGCTTCAACACCTTCTTCTCCTCCTCACCATGCATACTATCCTAAGAGCCGGCCGGCCTCTTTCTGATCATATTTATAGCATGCCCTGATGTGGGAGGGGATTGAATGTGCTGAACTAAAGAATTATAATATAAAACCAACATTCAGAGCAATGTTTATGTTCTTTTAAGTTGTATGAATATGTATAATCTATGAGAGAGAAAAAGGAAATTTTATTTAAAGAAAAGTTATCTCTCATCTAAGGTTAGGGGAGGGGTTACAGATCAGGTGACCGACCCTCCAGATAAAAACAGCTCAGATATTGATCAAAGCCAGTCTTGAGTTGGTCTGTTATCAGGTCAGCATCTCTCTAGTCCTTTCTAGAGCTATATTTGGATACTTATGTTGCCTTTGGAGTTTTGTTTTGTTGTTTTAAGTCCGCTTATGCTTTAATTTGTTTTCTGTTATATGAATAAATATTTGGACGAGTGAGGTCTTCCTTCTACAACTGGAAGTGGTGTCCTGTCTTCAATCCCAACACCTTCACAGTTGGTGTCAGACGTGGGATTGAGGTCCTATTGGCGTTATTCCAAGTTGCTGACAGACCGGCCCTGGGATGGAGGAAGACAGAAGAGAAGCGGACCCTGTTACCAGACCCAAAGGCGAATTAACCAGGACTATGGTGGATAAGTTGGGGGAACCACTAATGTTTGGACTACCCGATCAGAGAAAAGAAAGAATTAAAACTGAACAGGTGTTACAGGAAGAGGCTGAAGACCTCCAGGGGGCAACAGCTGGTGCCCCAACTGCTGGTGCTCCAATAGAGGAGAAGCCACCAGAACGGTTACATGAACTACTGAGATGGCTCTGCCTTATTTTATTTATTAGAACATCAGTTTAACAACCTTTGAGCCAGAGGCTCATTTACAAAGGTACCTCGTCACAGTGAGGACAAAACAGTGCAAGAAGCAAACATCAAGGCAGACAAAAAATCTGAGTACATTTAGGAATCATCCAAAAAATACAGGGATTTGTCAAACACAGTATACAACAGGCTTACATGTGCGCTTCACAGAGTAGACAATATACAGTAGTTACATGGAGATTGATTCAGTGGGCAGAATAAAGGTAAGGCTGGGTGAGACATCAGAAGAGGAGGTGGGGAAGATAGAGAAGTAGTTGCAGAGCTGGACAGAAGGTCAGAGAGCAGCTCAGTGAGCCTTGTCTGGGAGGACAGGAGGAGGCTTAGAGGCAGGTACAGCTGCGATTGAGAGCAGGTGATTTCTAAGACTAGTTTTAAAATAAGGTAACGAGGCGGCATCAGTGACTCGGGGAGAGCGTTATACCAACAGGGGGCTCTGTGGGTGTCCTTGACCTTGCGAGTTCTCCCGGTATAACCAGTGCAGTTTTATGGATATACGGGTATGCACTGTAGGGTTTGCATGGTGGATAGTGGTTGACAGACCCAGTGGGGATAGCCCAAGGAGTGATTTTTTTTGTTAGGAGGCAGGTTTGGTATTTGAGGCGCTCATCTAGGTTGAGTAGATTAGCTATGGTGTAAAGACGGCAAGTGTGGGTTAGACTAGGAGCACCAGTTTTGAGCCTGCAGGCCTTGTTTAAGGTGAGGCGGATCTTGTGCAGGGCAGTCTGGTCTGCTGCACCATACACAGGTAGGCCATAGTCTACCAGAGATAGAACAGAGGATGTGACTGCAAGTCGGAGGGCATCCGTGGGGAGGCAGTTTTTATGATGATAGAGGATACCTAGCCGAGTGTTAGAGGCTGAGGCAAGGGCAGAGATGTGGGCATGAAAAGAGAGGGCAGGGTCAAAGGTTATACCTAGGTATTTATAAGAGTGAACTAGCTCAATAGGGAGTTTAGAGGTGGAGTGGATCAAGTAGAGGATAGTTACTGGATTTATTTTGGGGTGGGCAAAGAGCATGGTTTTGGTTTTCTTTAGATTAATTACGAGCCTGTGCTCAGTAAACCAGGCTTCTGTGTCATTGTAGGATTCCTGCAGAGAATCCTGAAGTGAGATGGGATTACGGTCGGAGGCAAAGAGTAAAGCATCATCCGCGTAAAGAAAGATTTTACCAGTACATACACTGGGCAGGGAGTTGAGAAAAAGGGAAAAGAGCAAGGGCCCAAGAATGGAGCCCTGAGGGACTCCGGAGCAGATAGGGCAAGTGCTGGAAAGTTTCCCGTTGATTTTCACACGTGAGCGGGCCGACAAGTAGCTGGAGCACCAGGAAACAGGCCCAGTGGCAAAGCCTAAGTGACTAAGGGTAGTTAGCAGGAGGGGGTGGGAGACAGTATCAAAGGCTTTTGATAAGTCAATGAACACTGCACCTGCTAGGGAGCCAGAGTCCAGTGAGGTGTGAAGAAAGTTAGAGAACTCCAGGAGGGCAGTATTTTTGCTGTGGCCTGCTCTGAAACCATGTTGTTCTGGGCAGAGGATGCTATATTTATCGAGGTATTCAGAGATTTGGGTGGCCACAATTTTTTCTAAGGCCTTAGAGAGAGGAGAGAGGATTGAGATAGGTTGATAATTGCTAGGGAGGGTCCTATCACCACCTTTATGTATTGGGGTGACAGTAGCTATCTTCCAGGCAGAGGGGAATTGCCCTAGGCAGAGGGATTTGTTAAAGAGGCTGGTGATTGGTGAGATAACCAGATCCAGAACCTGATGGAGAAGACTGGGATCAAGGGAGTCATTGCCAATTGTGTTACTCTTTAAGGCCTTGAGTAGGTAAGGTCTGACTTCCTGGGCAGTGACTCGGCGCAGGTAGAGCAAGGGGCGTGGGAGAATAGGGACAGACCTGGAGGGAGGGAGCGAAGAAATTATCAGGGAGCACCGGGCTAAGGTCTGTGAAAGATTTGTTGAGGTGGTTGGCAATAAGGACAGGGTCTGAGGAGACCGAACCATTAATGTTGATAAGCGAAGGTGGGGTGGAATGCGTGCAACCATTCAGCTGCTTAATGTTGTCCCAGAAGGTCCTAGCATTCCCCCATGAGGAAGTGAGGGAGGCTTGATAGTGCTCAGCCTTTGCTTTGCGGATGGCCCATGTACATTTGTTCCGGGCAGCAGCATAGGCCATCCTGTCAGCTGGGCGGCCTGTTTCCGTGGCAATGTGCCATAGATTGTCCCTGTGCTTAAGAAGTTGGCGCAGGGTGGGGGTAATCCAGGGGGCATGCCTTACTTTGGACCGTGTGCAGTTATGGGTACAAAAATGTTGCAAGCAGAGTTGAAGGTGTGGATAAAGAAGGTAAGGGCCGTGTCAATATCCGGGGCGTTTAGTATAGGGGACCAGTCTATGAGGGCTAGGAGTTGCTTAAGGCCTTTCAGCCCACCAGGTCTATGATGTCGCCGAAGGGTAGTTTGTGCTGTGGGTTTGGGCAAGGAGGTTGACCAATAGAAGAGAACTGGGGAGTGGTCGCTAAGGCAGTCTGGGAGGATTTGGATATTGCGGATGCGGTTAGGACGGTTTGTGAGGACCACATCCAGGAGTGTGCTAGTGCCCACTCTAGGATTCACTCTAGTGGGTTGGGAGACTAGTTGGGTTAGGTTGATGGCTGTGAAGGCATCACGGGAGGAAGTGGATGAAGGGCTGAGCCAATTGATGTTCAAGTCCCCCACAAGGATTTGGTCGGAGGAGTGGAGTAGGGAGGTAAGATAATCGATTAGTGGGCCTAGTGCTTGTGCTTGATTTTTTTGGGGTATGTACGCTGTAGTCAGGTAGATGGGACCCCTAGAGGGATCAGGAGATAGTTTTAGGGTTAGGGCCTGAGCCCCGAAGTCAAGGACCGGGGCTGGGAGGGCTAGTCCAACGAGAGGATCTTTGACATAAATGGCACAGCCCCCACCTCGCCTACCAACACGGTCCTCCCGATAGAGGGAGTAGCCAGGGAGTGAGACCAGGGAGTCAGGGGTAGAGTCTGACAGCCAAGTTTCAACTATTGAGATAACATCAGGTTTATGAACCGCAACCCAGCAATTGAGAGAGTCTAATTTTTTAAGGAGGCTACATATGTTCATGGAAGCAATATGAAGCCGGTGGATTCCTTTGAGGAGCCTTTGCAAGCTGGACCGGGATTGGGATGTATGTTACCAGTCAGGAGCAGAAGGAGGAGAGCTGCTCTGGACAGAGGGTGGCAGAAGGAGAGTTTACGCTGGGAGCGAGAGGAAGAGAAGGGGGGTTTCCTAACACAGGGGGTGGGTAGGGCAGCACAGGCTGAGAAGGCTTGAGTGATAAGATGCCTGAGGGAGCAAGGGGGGAGGAAAGGTAGTGTCTAGATGGGAGTGAGGTGGAGAGCAGCATATGGGGTGAGTGGAGGAGGAGGAAGGGGGAGGGGCAGTGGCATAGGAGGAGGGGAGGGCAGGTAGCAGCACTAGAGTAGTGAGGCTGAGGGTTAACAGGGACATTAGGGTTAGCGGAAGGCAAAAGGAGGAGGAGGAGGAGAGAGAGGCAGGTAGGCAGGAGGTGTGCATGCATGATTGGTAAGGGTGTGAGAGCTGAAGTGAAGAAAGATGGGGGAACTTGGATGACAGAGGGGAAGATGGTAGTGAAAGGTCTACCTCTAAGTGTAGTCAAACAATTAGCATCGGATAAGGAGAGGGAGAAGGAAGAGGAATGGAATGAGAGAAGATGGCAGGAGACCTTAAGGGCCATTCAAACCATCAGTACCCCTCGAAGTCCTCCAGTGCCTACGGAAGCCCCAAAAGACATCAAACTCACAAAATTAGGTGAGCAAGATGATATTGAAACCTATCTAACGACCTTCGAGTGGATTGCTGGGGCCTGTGGATGGCCAAGGGAACAGTGGGATCTTCGTCTGGCCCCCTACCTCACTGGAAGAGCGCAGTTGGCCTATGGGAACATGGACAGCCAACAGGTGGGGAACTATGATGCCGTAAAGAGAGAAATTTTGAGAAGATACGACATTAGTGCTGAGACATATCGACAGTGATTTCGTACCCTTCGGTTCCAACCTACAGATCACCCCAGAGAAATAAATGTACGCCTGAATGACTTATGTCATAAATGGTTACAGCCTGGAGCAAAGACTATAAACCAAATCATGGAAGCCATTGTAGTGGAACAATATATTCGGGTTTTGCCCCAAGACGTCCAATTATGGGTGAAGGAGCATCGCCCAGAAACCTCAGAGAAAGCCATTTCACTAGCTGAGGACTATCTCATAGCCCATCCTTACAGAAAGAAGACGCCACCTACTGGGACTACCACGGTGAGACCTTCTTCTTCTTCTTCTTTCCCCTCTCCTGCTGCCCCAGTCAGTAACATTGGACCATCAGCCAGACAAATGACAGAACGGGGTGGAGTTAGACCAACTAGACCGTCCCTTTCTGATGTTGTATGCAGAGACTGTCATGAACGAGGCCATATTGCTCGATTCTGCCCAAAGAAACAAACTGGAAATGTACACCTGGCCTTGGCAAATCTGGGGCAGTATGTTATTCCCATACAGATTGGATCACAGACAGTTATGGGACTTATTGACTCAGGAAGCAAACAAACATTGGTTCAACCAGAACTGGTGGAAGGTAAACCCAGGAACCCTGTTCAGAGAGGGGTGATCTGTATACACGGAGATGTACACTACTACCCAACAACATCCATGGAATTACAAACCTCCCATTCTAAAAGAGAGCTAGACATAGGGATAGTACCCCTTTTACCCGTTCCAGTATTGCTAGGACAAGACCATCCTGATTTTAAAGTTCATCTTGCTGCAGTTCCCACAAGGGCGCAACATAAAGAAAGTGAAAAGTTCCCCTTGCCTCCTTTTGACGAAGATGTATTTGGTGTTCCTGGTAGGACCAGGAAACCTAGAAGGGAGCAGCAACAGGATAAACTACAATGGACTAAGACACATGTCTCTGACTTGGACATTAAAGAGACTGATATAAATGTTCTGAATAAGAAATGTGATTTTGAAGTAAAACAAAAGAAGGACGAGTCATTAACGCCATTGTTTTCACAGGTGTCCCAGGAAGAAGTAGAGGGAAAACCCTGTTACAGGGTGAAACACAACCTATTATACCGAATCTGTACTCACCCTAGAACAGGAGAACAGGTAGACCAATTACTGGTACCCAAGGAGTATAGGACGCAAATACTATGGCTAGCTCATGATAGTCCTCTTGCTGGGCACCTGGGAAGGGATCGTACTCTGGCCAGAATCCTATATCAGTTCTTCTGGCCTGGCATACATAAAGAAGTAGAACAATATTGTCTGACCTGTCCTGAATGCCAGTTAGTGGCTAAAATAGGGAAAAAGGATACTGTCCCATTGCAACCCTTGCCTATTATAAACCACCCATTTGAACATGTGGCGATGGATATAGTAGGTCCCTTACAGAAAACCAGGAAGGGGAATCGCTTCATTTTAGTAGTCTGTGACTATCATATGAAATATCCTGAAGCTATTCCCTTGCGAACTATAACCGCAAACAAAATAGTGGAAGAACTTATTAAAATATTCAGTCGATAGGGTATACCCAAAGAAATTTTGACAGATAGAGGCAGTAACTTTTGCTCACAGGTATTAAAACGTTTATACCAGGCCCTTAATGTTCATGCTATCCGCACTACACCCTATCACCCTTAGACAGATGGTCTTGTGGAACAGTTTAATCAAACTTTAAAGCAAATGTTAAAGAAGTATACCCAGGAGGAAGGAAGGGATTGGGATCAGTATTTACCCATCTTAATGTCTGCGTATAGGGAGGTTCCACAAGCATCAATGGGATATTCACCTTTTAAATTATTATATGGCAGGAATCCTAGGGGCCCCCTTGATACAGTGAAAGAGCAATGGGAAGAAGGGCAGGAGGTGGGCCCCACGACAACACTCGAATTTGTCAATAAACTCAGACAAAAGCTAGTAAGATATGTAGAGTTAGCACATAAAAAGGAGCTTCAGCAACAATCGAAACAGAAGCTTCTATATGACAGAGGGGTAGGACAAAAATCATTCCAGATGGGAGATCGCGTACTATTGCTCTTACCCTCTTCAGATAATAAACTGAACATGAAATGGCAGGGACTCTACACAGTTAACAAACAGTGTGGACCAGTAACGTATGAAATAGAACTACCCGATAAGAAGGCAAAAAGGAAGGTATATCATGTCAATTTACTGAAACAATGGCAAGAAAGGACCGACTCGGTCTGTTACGTATGCCCTGAACCAACAGAAAGTGAACTCGAGATGGCATATAGAAGGTTAGACGGAAGACGCCCTTTACTGGATATTCATAGAAATCCAGCCTTCACTGAAACACAATGTCAGGAACTCGAACACATTTTACAGATTAATCAGGAAATTTTCACCAATACACCGGGAAAGACCAACCTGATATACCATCATATTAAGGTCATCCACCCAATCCCCATACAGGTAAAACCCTATAGGCTCCCTGAAAGATTGAGAAAGGAAGTAATTACAGAGCTAGATAAAATGATAAGACTAAAAGTTATAGAACCCTCTAACAGTGATTGGTCTTTTCCTATGGTCATAGTAAACAAAAAGGAGGGAGAAATCCGCCTTCGTTTAGACTTTCGAAAACTTAATGCCATCTCAAAATTTGATAGTTACCCCATGCCACGTATCGACGATACAGTTGATCATTTAGGGAAAGTCCATTACTTGACCACACTCGATTTATCCAAGGGATACTGGCAAATACCATTAGATGAGGTTTTGAAAGAGAAAACAGCATTCAGTACCCCAAAAGGTCTTTATCACTTTACCATGATGCCTTTCGGGCTACATGGCGCCCCTGCCACCTTTCAGAGACTAATGGATAAAATTCTACAACCCCATATGGACTATAGTGCTGCATACCTAGACGATGTTATCATTTATAGTCCCACATGAGAGGATCATAAACAACATATAAAAGCAGTACTCCAAGCCCTGAAAAACACAGGACTTACTGTCAACCCAGAAAAATGCACCTTTGCCATGCAAGAAACTAAATACTTAGGGTTTGTAATAGGCCATGGATATATTAAACCAGAAACAGGTAAAATCGATGCAGTAGCTAATAGTCCAAGACCAAGGACAAAGAAGCAAGTGCGATCCTTCCTTGGATTGGCTGGATATTATAGGCGATTTATACCCAACTTCACCTCCCTAGCCAGCCCTCTGACGGATCTTACGAAGAAACGGAACCCTACCAAAGTAAAATGGACCCCTGAATGTGATACGGTTTTCTGTACTATCAAAGCTTTACTCTGTGCTGCTCCAGTACTAGTAAGTCCGGATTTTTCCCAGCCTTTCATAGTACAGACCGATGCCTCTGACACAGGTATAGGGGCAGTATTATCACAAATAATAGACGGACAGGAACACCCTGTCCTATATATAAGCAGGAAACTACATACTCGAGAAACAAAATATGCCACCATTGAAAAGGAATGTCTGGCTGTACGCTGGGCTGTAGAAACATTAACATTTTATTGATGAGGAGCACAATTCGAATTAATTACAGACCATAACCCCCTTTGTTGGTTAATGGCTATGAAGGACAAGAATCCATGCATTATGAGGTGGTACCTCGCCTTATAGCCTTATAATTTTACAATAAAACATAAGGCCAGATCAGCTCATAAAAATGCGGATTACTTGTCCAGATTCGGTGCAGGAATATCCAGACCAGAAGGATAGAGTAATCAGACCTCGGGGTAAGAGTATATTGATGTCAAGATAAACAACCTATGTTGATTTTACGTAATTAAAAAATAAATAAATAAATAATAGGGACCCTGAGGTGGAGCTTTGTGAGTGGGTGGGCTAAAGCTCCATCTCTCAGTGCAGTGAGAGATCTGAGACATCTTCCTTAGAATAAATAAGGTACAAAACATTCAAAGGAATGATTTTGTACAAAGAAGGGGAGGTATGTAACAGTGTTTTGTTCCTGGAGCTGGCAAATATTGTTTTTAATTTTTGTTTCCTCCCTCCCCAGCAAGTCTGTTACGCAACAGCACTTTTGTGTTACTTATTTTTATTGCCTCCCATCGGAATTACCCCCTCTTTGTGTGTATGTAGACTGGCCACCTACATAACACGCTTCCCGAGGGTAACTTCCACATTATATGCTTTTTTATGCTGCCTAGCTCCCGAGGCAAAATGCCCTCTCTGCGTCCCCCCCCCCCATAATTCAAATTACTCGAATCCTCCTTTTTCCCTTCTAATATTTTCATTGAATATATTTCTTTCCTATGAGCGGATGCCCCACCCATGTTCGAGTTGACTGTTTGCTACGGACCTCGTGAACGTCACGAGGGCAATTAAAATGGATAAATCCTTACTTTTGTCCGGTAACAGATTGTCGCTTTATTTCTCTCGCTGTGGAGTGCTGTCTCGCTCTGCGAATGTTGCAGCCTTTACCTCGACGGCGAGAGGGAGAAGGTAAGCAATTTCTAAGCATTCTCAGGACACGACCGGGGCTCGTATCTCAGTGTAAAAGTAAAAACTCTTTAAATGAGCTCCTCAGTCTGTGTCCTTCAGTTATTCCCCTTCAACTGTAGAACTAAGCTTTAGAATCTGTTTGCTAACAGTCCAGCCTGTTAGTGCAAATGCTGGCGTGTCGCAATGTGGCAGTGCATGTTCAAACATTGTTTCTGTAGTCTAGGATGTAGCGTGGTGTAGCTTACACCTTAAATGGAATTACTTCATAGTTTTTTTTGTTGAAATAAAAGGTTTGGCATTCCACTTTTATCAGTGAGTCTTTTAAAAACAAAAGGAGCATTTTATTTACAGCACTCGATGCATTAATAAGATAATTAGACCCCCTTTAATAAATACAGAAGTTGAATGAAAAGAAGGGTTTGTTTAAACTTCCAGTTTTTGTTTTGTTTAAAACCACTTACTTGGCTTGCATGAACTGATGAGCTTCAACACCTTCTTCTCCTCCTCCTCACCATGCATACTATCCTAAGAGCCGGCCGGCCTCTTTCTGATCATATTTATAGCATGCCCTGATGTGGAAGGGGATTGAATGTGCTGAACTAAAAAATTATAATATAAAACCAACATTCAGAGCAATGTTTATGTTCTTTTAAATTGTATGAATATGTATAATCTATGAGAGAGTAAAAGAAAATTTTATTTAAAGAAAAGTTATCTCTTATCTAAGGTTAGGGGAGGGGTTACAGATCAGGTGACTGACCCTCCAGATAAAAACAGCTCAGATAATGATCAAAGCCAGTCTTGAGTTGGTCTGTTATCAGGTCAACATCTCTCTAGTCCTTTCTAGAGCTATATTTGGATACTTATGTTGCCTTTGGAGTTTTGTTTTGTCGTTTTAAGTCCACTTATGCTTTAATTTGTTTTCTGTTATATGAATAAATATTTGGACGAGTGAGGTCCTCCTTCTACAGTCGGAAGTGGTGTCCTGTCTTCAATCCCAACACCTTCACACTCTTCACTTACGCGTAAACTACCAAACCTGCCTGCTGGTGATCAAAGCTCTAAAGGGCTACTCCTCCCCCATCCTACAGTCCTCCTTCCTCCCTGCAGAAAACAAGCACTCCACACCCTTAGGAACCCCCTACATGTTCCCTTCTGAAGAACTAACCTGGCTACTTGAACATTCCCCACAAGATCCCTGGCATGGTTAAATGAGCTCCTTCCCTCCATCATGGGGCTAATCAGCTCCACCCCAAAAAAATTGGCCCTAAAAAGATATTTCTCCAATAAAATCACCTGCACTTGCACTTAACTACTTCTAATGCCTCTGTATGGGCATCTTTTTCTTTTCTTTTTTTTCTCTTACCCTCTCAACCACCTACTCATTCCTTAAACCACTTCCTTTCCCTACTTACCTTCTATCAAGATTCCCTCCTCTCTCTTCCTACTCACTATATTATTCCATACCTCCCTTCCTCTCCTCCCTCCCTCCCTCCCAGACAACGCTTCCATGAAGTGGCTACCCTGACAAACAGGAATTGTCATGTTATTCTATACCATATGAACTGTATGTTATGTGCTATTGCTACTGTTGTAACATTATAGATGTGATGTGGAACCTTTGTAAATGAGTTCCGCTCAAAGGTGTTTCCTAAATATCAATCAAAAAATGAATTCCTGTGTGCTGTGAGTACTGCAAAGCACTTTGTAAAGACTTGTGGTGCCAAGGAAAACCCTAAGGGTAGGACTCTGAACTGGCAGTGCTGTACAAGCACCACAAAACAAAGGTATCTGTGGTGGCTGGGGTGTACCAGTATGCGCTAGTATGCATCCCACATATCCAGGGATGTTAGTCAATCCTGATGCTTCAGGAAGGGTAGCAGACAGCCCATTGAAGTAATTTTGAATTTTTCTTGATTCATGAATTTGTTTGGATTTCTGAAGTCGCAAATGGAGAGCATGCAACTTGATTTCTTTGGGACTAGGAGGTAGTGGGAGTAGAACTCAGTGTTTTTTTATGTGTCTGGCACTACTTCCACTGCCCTGTTGCTCATAAGGCCCTCAATCTCCTGTGCCAGAAGCTCTGATGTATGAGCTGATAAAAAGGGCTGCCTTCTGGGTTGATAGTCCGGAGGAATTTCTTCAAAATCCAGAGAGTATTCCTCTTGCATGATCCTGAGGACCCACTTGCCCATCAAATGGACTCCCACTGATGGTAAAACTAGGTCAGACACCCCTCAACTGGGGAGGAGAAGTCTGCCTTGCAGCTGAGGCAAGACTGGGGCAAAGCTTCAGATAGTGGCATTAGGTGCTTTCAACACCTATGACTTCAGCTGTGCCTTCTTCTGAGGCTGGGGAGACTGACTTTTGTTTTAGTCTCCCCAGCCTTTTCCATGATAGGACTGCTTGCTATGATAAGATCCCTGTCCCTTGCCCTCCTGAGGGTTAAAGAGAGCAGGGCTGTAAGTCTTAAGGGTTGTTCTAGTTTCGTTTGACACCTTAAGAAATTGCTCCACTTACTGTCATAAGAGGTAAGTTCCATTAAAGGGAACATTCATAACCTGTTGTTGGATGTCTTGGGTGAAGTCTGCCGCCAGGAATTCCATCTGATCCAAATGGCTGCAGCAGCAGCAGAAGGGGATGCAGTGTCAAAAGTATTCATAGAAGCCTTAAACTTGTGACTGTTGGACTCAGTACCCTGCTTGATAGTCCCTACTTGATAGTCTGCATAATATCTTGTTTGACGTCTGATTCTGGTAGAGACACTGCCAGAGACTTAAGCTGGTGCCAAAGGTTATACTTATACTTAGAAAAATGCTCTTGGTAGCTGGCAATTCCCATGCATAGTGTAGTTGAAGTATAGGCCCGCTTGCCCATAGTGTCAATCTTGCATTACTCACAGTTAATGGGTTGTGCAGTGACTTCTTTGGCAGTAATTGCCTTGTCATTCTCATTGAGAATGACAACAGCATCAGCTATGAGTTGAGTGACATACACTAGTTTATCTTTAGAAACAGTATTCTCACCCCAGGAATTCTTCGATATGCTTGACAGGTGCAGTATGCCAGCTGGGTTCAGCTGCCCCGGGGAAGGAGTTTATGCTAATGATGTTTTGGCATAAGCCAATCAGAGAGAAGTAAGAGAGAGTGCTGCCTGAGCTAGAGTGGGGGTCAGTCGGATTCATTTCTCCGCTGACTGGACAACACTGCCCCAAAGCTCTCTCTCTCTCTCTCTCACTTCGTTTGAAGAGGTTCTTTTCTTTCCTGAAGCTGGTAAAAATGCTTTCTTTGTGCTGCCTTAGTGAATTTAAAAATTATTTTACTAGTGCTCTGTTTTTTACGACTGTGGGTGGAGCCTACAGGAGTATTGCATGTGCAAAAGGAGTGATGTCATGTTTTCTGTCCGAGGGACTGACTGAAGGTGTAAATAGTCTCCTCTGCCTTACCCTCCTCCAAGCAATGTTTTCCACCCTCAAATAAATATGCTTTCATGTTAGTCAATGGTTGCAGGGTACTATTTTCTTTCTTAAATGGGTGGTACAAGAACTGGAACCTGAGTAGTGGGAGGCAGCATTATTTTTTTTTTTTGGAGTAAGATCCACCTCAGCCTCACCCCAAACTTTTTTCTGATTCATGTGGGAGGTGCATGAGATAGCTCTAGCATGCTGTAACCAGATACACTAGTTTGGGACCTTATCAACCAACAGACATGCCTGTGCAGTGGAGAACAGAACAGAAGCTATTTAATGCCTTCAAATTGCCTTAAAAATCCTTTGGAACAAATGATTATCAGAGCTACCTGGGGCCTCAGAAGGAGACATAGACACACATCTAGCTCTGTAAGAAAATTTTCATTTTTTTTTTTGGGGCTGTGGGATTCAAACCCAGATCTAACTGCCCAGATCATCACTGCTATAAAATGCTATAATTAACAGACCCTAGCTGTTTTCTTACAGAAACCCCACTCAGTTAGATTTCAAGTATTTGCTAAATTGTAAATGTAGGTATCAGCATTCTGTTAGCAGTTAGTGTTGATTGTGGCCTGTGACAAGATCATTTTTTTTTTTTTACAAATGAAGTGTATGGCAGGAAGCTGAAAACAGACTTTGATGATAAACTGTGTTTTTTCTTTTAAGTTTGAGATGTATTAGAAAACACTGAACGAGAAAACAATTGGTGATTTTAAAAGCTATTCTGATCAGAGCTGACATAAAAAAAATCTTAATTATTTCTTATTTTATCATGAACACTAGAAATAGGATGTCAGCATTCACTCCATTAAACCTGTTTTTCAGGTTTTTTATAGCATATTGCTAAGATAATCTTCCCAGAATGCAATCTGTCATGGGGAAGGGGTTGAAATTGTTTTAAGGAGTAGTCCACCCAGAATGTGCAAAAAATAAAAATTACATACCTACCGTAATTATGATCTTTCTGTGTATCTTCACTATTCATCACAGATGGGTACTGGCCAGAGATCAGGACCCCGCGGGAGCCTTTTTTTTTTTAAAAGGATAGGCGGAGTCAACGCAGCATCGGCGCCACCCTCGGGCCGACGTACTACGTGGCGCTCAAGGATTAGCCGTTAGGCTGCGTCGACTCCACCTGCCTATCAGTTCTGAGTCGCCGGAGAGGTAAGAGGAAGGGATGGAGGGTGGGACAAGAGAGTCCAAGGGACAGAAAAAGGAAGAGAAAAACTGAACTAAAAGGAGAAATAACGACTGAGAGGACAGCATAGAAGAAGTAAGACTAAGGAGATTGGGTAGGGGCCCCAATCTCTGGAAATGGAGGAAGGGAGGGAAGGGGGGGAAGATTTAGGAGAGAGTGAGAGGTAACAAGGATCCAAGACCCTTGTCCGTCACCAGATTGTATTGGAACTGCAAGGAGTAGCAAAGCTTTCTTGCCAGAATTCAAGGCACAGAATAACTGGCAATACCCCAAAAGCAGAGTCGGCTATTCTGGAGAAGGACAGGTACAGGGACTTAGTACTCTCTCAGAAGATATTTGGTGAAAAAAAGGAAATTTTTTTTAAACAGTTAGATGGATAACAGAAGGAGGCAACCACCAGCCTCACCCGTAGGGGTGGGAGATATGTAGTAGAGAAGGAGTGCCACCAAGCTGTAACCTTTAGGAAGAAACTACCCCCTGTGTGTCCCAACTTTACCCCACTCAAGAAGAGGGGTAGGCACAGAGGAGGAGGACCCAGAGACTGAGGCCCCAGGGGATGGCGGGATTAGATGAATGGTGAAGATACACAGAAAGATCATAATTACGGTAGGTATGTAATTTTTATATCTTATCTGTGTAAGTCTTCACCATTCATCACAGATGGTGAGTACTGCCTCCAAGGGGCTGATTCATTGCACCCTAAGGGACAGAGGTCCCTTAGCCTCAGTGGGTGACACACTAAGGGGGAACCTTCTGGGCCTGATGAGGCCAGAGAGTGGGGAGAGCGAGAGGGTCCCCGGAGGGGAAGAAGTGCCCGACAAATGTCGCCCCGCCCTACGGAAAAGAGATAGGTTCCCTGGTGAGCGAGCAAATCACTCCTGCCAACTAAGGTGACAACTGGGAAAGGCGAAGCCACACCGATCTCCTGGTGCAGATTGCTGTCCCTATGACCCTGGTAGCTACCTCATTGGCATCTAAGATGCCCTTGCTTGCTTTCCTAAGGCCCCAGGCCATGTGCAGAGAGCGATGGCTTGCCTGGTTTGCTCGAGTCAGGCAAAGCAGCTAGGATCTGACCTAACGCGGACCACAAGAACCTGTTGTAGGCTGCATAGTGGGCCTGATGAGCAGAGATGGAGAGAAGCAATTGTGCCGAGTAGAAGGTCCTCCTCCCCAGAAGTCAAAATCCAAGGAGTCTTGATCTGGGGGCCGGTCACAGTGGAGGGCGCGAAGCCCATCAGGGGTGTCCAGGTGCGTCAATCCGGACTGTGGATGAGGCATAGCACCTGGAGACTCCGGGGGAGCGCAATACCTCTGGCTGAGGTCCCTAGAGGCAGGAACTCCAGAGAAGGGCCTCTGCCAGAAACGCATGGACGCCTCCTGAAAGGGAGCAGGCCAGGGCGGCACCACAAGGGTGGCCGCTCTGAAATCACCTAGAAAGGCGTGCGCCACATGCTCAGGATTGCTCACAGACAGGGGAGAAAGGTGAAGGTCCTCCATCATCCTCACGAGGAAATGCTGATACTCAGAGAGATCAGCAGCAGGAGAGATATGGACAGATGGTTCCTCTCCCCCAGAAGAGGGGGATGAGGAGCTGGAGGTCACCATGCATTCCGAGGGTGGCTGCATGGGGGGAGGTTGAAAAACCTGGCTGTCCATGGCCCTAACATAGGCAGGGAACCGAGCAGCCACCGTTCTGAACTGCTCCCAGGTGAGAGGGCCACTAGGACCAAGAATGCCTGGGAGCACTGGAGAATATGGCAGAGGGATAAGGGCAGAGCCAAGAGAAGAAGTCGGCTGACCTCTGCCAGGGCTAGGGAGCGGACCATGGACACCCGAGGAGGGTGTTCCGGAAGACTCCACAGCCGACAGCTGTACAACCACGTTGGTACTACCGAGGCTGCTCCCAGAAGAATCCCCCCAGTGAGGCGACTGGGGCCGTATAGCTCCAGAAGGACGGTCCCCTGCCTCCAAAGAATGGGACCCCCTCAAGGAACCGGAAGGGGAAGGGCGGAAGTCCGCACTTCGGCTTTGTCCAGGGCCGGGGTGGACCCCAGAGAAAGGCCGACGCGCCGATCCCACACCCTTGACCCCTCAGAGTCCGAGAGGGTCCTGGTCCTCGAGAGGGCCAGCCTAGGTAGCTGGCAGCTCTGGGCTGCCCCCGAAGGGGAGACCCAGGGAGCAGCACCTTCCCCTCCTGTAGGCTTCCCGATGGGCCCCAAAGTTGGGGCAATCGAGACACACTATTGGAGGGGACCACCCCAAGGGTCGAGGAACCCCCCCAAGGCCAGGTTGCATGGCAATGGTGGCACGCACCATAGCCTGCTGGTCAGTACCACTGACCCTAACCTCGGGAAGAACCTGATGCTCCTCAGAAGGGGGCTGGCTGTGACTCATCGTCGAGACCACAGGCTCGCCCTCCTCTGCAGACAACCCCGAAGGGTGTGACTGCCCATCCGACTCTGAGCCCGACTCCGATTCGGAAGAGGTAGAGTCTGAGGCCCTAAGCCAAACAGTAGGAGGGCGAGGGAAGGCGACCTTACCAAAGGGCCCGGCAGTCAGAGCAGTGGCCGAGGTGGCACCCATGCCCTCCACAGCCCCACAAGTGGGGCTGACAGAAGACACCAGGGCAGCTCGGGCCAAAGGTCCAGAGCCAGGGCCAGCCATGGTGCTGTCAAGTCCACTGGCACCGGGGGCAGTACCAGGGACAGAGACGGCACCAACGGCAACCCCAGCAACAGCCTCGGTGCCGACGACACCGCCAGGCCCCTCAGCGCCGCGAGTGGCACCGAGGACCGAAACGGCACCGACGGCTCTGAAGGCGGACTCGGCACCGAACAGGACATGCTAGGCTCCTCGGCACCACGAGCGGCACCGAGAGCACCAACGGTGCTGAGGACGGCACCGACTGACGATGACGAAGGCCCCACGGCGCTGTGCTCAACCTCGGTGCCGAGGATGGCGCCGAGGCGAGACATGGCGAAAGGCGACACTGAATCCAGGGTCACGGTGCCGCGAACGGCGCCGAGAGATGAGTCGGCGTCAACAGGGCCCATGGCACCATGAACGGTGCTGAAGGCCCCGACGGCACCGACCAACAGCATCGAGGACGGCGTCGACCCGGCCTTCCGGACCGTGGGGCGACACTGGGGAGCCTTCACCCCGGCGGGGCGACATGTAGCGGGCGCCCCGCCCACTCCCGGAGGAAGCGGGATGGGCCTCTGCGCTGCAGGAGGAGCTCGGCCAAGGCTAGGCTACAGTAGCCGAGGCTCCTCCTCCTTGGTCCGTATAGAACCGGGAGGGGACCCAGAGGAAAGGCAGAGAGAGCACGGCTTGGCCCGACGAGTGCGAACCCTTCCCCCGAAAGTCGGCGGAGCTCGCCCCACTTTAAACGCGCGCTGTTCTAGGACGCGGTGGTCCATGGAGAAGCAGGCGTCACACGAATCCATGTTGTGAAGCGGGCCAAGACAGGCGAGACACCGGTCATGCTGGTCGGTAACGGAATACTTGCGGCCGCACGGGCACCGACGCATAGGGGGCCGACCCGCCTTGGAAAACTTCTTGCCCTCTGACCGAGACATGACCTACGGAAAAAAACACCAAAAACAGACTCGACATCGCAAACTTTAAATAAAAGGAAAGATCTTACCGGTGACGTCGAGTGGAGGCAGAACCCAGAACTAGCAGGTAACCGACAGACTGTCGAACGAACGAAAGGCGAAGGCCTAAAAATTTCTTCACAAGTTTTTCTTCAGTTGGCTTCCCACGAGGTGACCTCGACGGCGGGAGACGAAGAACTGGTAGGCAGGCGGAGTCGACGCAGCCTAACGGCTAATCCTCGAGTGCCACGTAGTACGTCGGCCTCGAGGGCGGCGCCGATGCTGCGTCAGCTCCGCCTATCCTTTTTAAAAAAAAAAAAAAAGACTCCCACAGGGTCCTGATCTCCGGCCAGTACCCATCTGTGATGAATGGTGAAGACTGACACAGATAAGATACATATCTTATGTAGCATATTTTGATATGTATGTTAAGTCCTAGTGTGTCCTTCCCTCTGTCTGCTATTTGGAGTTTTTCCTAAATTGCCTGCTAGCTGTATGGTCATTTTATAACTCATGGGGATCTCCATAACAAATAGTTTTATTGGCTTTCTTTCTGCTATGATGCCCCGTCTCATGTGACAGTGATGTAGCCATGCCCTTAGATTTAGCATGTGTACTGCTTTAAAATTAGTTTAGCAACAGCCGAGCCTTGTAACTGTTCTTATCCATGGAGCACAAATGCCAACAGTTAGTTTAGCAGATACCTGAAAGCTATCTAACTGGGGTTTCTGTAAGAAAACAGCTGCTAAATAGCTCTAATTCATTATTTGTGTTTTTGATGTTAAAACACTCCTGCTAGCTAGACCTGATGCACAGAGAAAACAAAAATAGTGAATTAGAGCTATTTAGTAGCTGTTTTCACAGAAACCCCAGTTAGCTTGCTCTCAGGTATCTGCTAAACTAACTGTTGACATCTGTGCTCCCTGGATAAGAACAGTTACAAGGCTCTGCTGTTGCTAAACTAATTTTAAAGCAGTACACATGCTAAATCTAAGGGCATGGCTACATCACTGTCACATACGACAGGGGGCATCGTAGGAGAAAGAAAGCCAGTAAAACTATTTGTTATGGAGATCTCCATGAGTTGTAAAACTACTATACAGCTAGCAAGCTAATTTAGGAAAAACTCCTAATAGCAGACAGAGGGAAGGACATACTAGGATTTAACATACATGTCAAAACACTCTATATAACATGTTTTTTGCACAGTCTGGGTGGACTGCTCCTTTAATCATGAAGCATTGGTGTTAGTAATGCATTTAGAAATACAGTACACTCTCGTTTATCCGACCACCTTCGGAGACATCTGAAATGGTCGGATAATTGAGAGGTCGGATAAACGAGAATTTACTTGCAGGGCCGGGGAGCAATGCCTCTGTAGTGGACAATGAGCATGTTGATGCTGGAGCAGCAGCTACGCACGATGCTCCGAATGGTATGATGCCTTGAAATTCAAATACTGTAGAAGCCTTTGTAGTGATTTCTAGGCGGTGTTCACTGATTCGGACTACTGTATATTAAACACTGTACTGCATGATAAATGCTGGTTATTATTTTTTCTTCAGATTCAGTGGCATGTTTAGGGATGCCTTTAAATTCAAATAAAAGCCTTCATAGAGATTTCAGGGTGGCGCTTCGCTGATTCGGACATTTGTTTTTCTTCAGATTCAGTGACATGTTTGGGGAATGCAGGTAGCTCTGTTTTGCACCGCACCGCTCATCTTTCAGCACCTACAGTTAAAGGGGGGGGACATGGCACAGTCACGCTTTCAGCTCCCTAAGGGGTCGGATGTTATTCCTGACATAAGCACGCCCTTCTCCAGGTGGGATAGACGAGTAGGATTCAGAGCTGAGATAAAATGAGACACGAGGGCATCCCCTCCAAATGTGGGCCACTTGACAATTATGGCAGAGGGGCTCTATGGGAGTTAATGTTTCCAGTTGTGCTGTATCATTGCAGAATTCTGAAAGGTACTGGTCTGCAAAAATTCAAAGTGTGTGGGGGACAATCCGACCGTCCCTTAGGGAGTTCGGATGAACGGAGGTCAGATAATCAAGAGTGTATTGTACAATTTTTAATTGTCTTTACAGTTAAACATGCAGTTTCATGTCAGGGCACATTTTTGCGGGGGTTCAAATTATTTTAAACATGTGCACAGTACTTGGTAAATACAAACTTTGATGATAAGGTGTATTTTTTCTTTCAGGTTTGAGAAGTATGTATTATATATGAGTGTAACTGTGTTGTAAATGCTTAAGTAGGCAGTGGTTTAAGGCTCTGAGCTACAAACCTGGAGACCTGGGTTTGACTCCTGCAGCCCCCACTTGCATACTGTGTGACCCTATGCAAATCACTTAACTTCCTTGTGCTCCCAGGTCACACCTGTAAACAAGCTTTCAGTTAGTGTGTCTCTCCTGGTTAAAAAAAAAAGTGCCTAGAATTATTTTTTTAACATAGTTGAGTTTATATGTGGTAAGTAGGTAGAGTATGATGTTTTGAATGTGGCAGTAGGATTTAGCATGTGCACTGCTTTGAAATCATTTCACAGTATTTTACACTTTCTTAAAAATATACTCCACAGTTGTGTGGGGGCTGTGGGGATTCAAACCTAGATCTCCAGATTTGCAGAGAAGAGCCTTAAACCACTGTGTTATACTGCCTCCCTAGTTATGGCAGTCATCTGTTTTATTGAATCCTGGCTGTGACTATAGGTGTTTACAACTGAATGATAATAACCACATTTGCTTCACTTGCAAATAGGTAGGCATTTGTGTCTAATTTCTGTTTGACTTACTGTAGGTTACACATAGAATCTGAAAAATTCATAACATGCTGTATTGTGATTCAATGAACTGATATATGGGGATTTTGGTTTCTTTTACAAATTCATTTTTCCTGATCATGGATATACTAAAACAAAAAATTCTCAACAAAATGTTTTTAAATAAAGAGTTTAACTCACAGCAGCAGAAGAAGCATGTTGGCATTAAAAGCTTAGTGGCATGGATGTAGTGGCACCAGTATTTAAGCATGACTTTGGTAGAGGATTAATTGTGACTGGGTGGTGAGGGAGGGAGTGAGTCTTGATATTTGTAGCATAATGGTTTTCTGAAACTTCAACCTTCAATGGGTTAGACTCTGCAGCCATCTGTATAGTAAATCACTAAGCCATATGCAGTGTGGTACGGGTAAAACCCAGATCACCAGACCAGGACCAGTGCTGTAAAATCTGCACTGGGCACAGCTTGTGCAAATATTGCTGATCCAGTGGATCAAATAAATATGTGCAATTAAATAAATACTCGGCTTCGCATCGTGCGTCAACCCACCCCAGGAGTGATGTTATTACATGATAACACACACCCTGTTGTGCCTTATTGCTTAAATATGCCCTTTCTCAATGTACTATACTTTGATTCAGTTAGTGTATGCAACAGCCTTCATGTGAACACTATGGGTTTCTCTTTGACTCCTGATGGCTATTTGCTTTAGCTATTGTATATTGTTTGAACTGCTTTGGTCTTCTTGATGTGGTGCCTGTGTGCCTAAACTATGTAATCTGTTTATCTACTGCTACCCATGTATCTCCAGTGAATGATTGTTATAACTGTCTGCTCTCCAAGCCATTGTTTTTGGACTTGTTAACTGTGCTGTCTTTGTATTAGTTTCGATGAGGTGCCTTTGTAAATGAGTCTCTGACTCAAAGGTTTGTAAATCTGATATTTTTTAAATAAATAAATAAATGTTTATTTTTAAGCCCATTAAACACCCTTATCTAGTTAATGCATTCACAGTTGTAGTGGCTCTGCCAGAGCTTGTTTATTTTGTGGTTCCTTCGGTTCCCAGGAACCGTGGATTGCTTTCCTCAGCGTCTATTCCGTGGTTCCCACTCGTTCTTTGAGGTATATTTTTGCCGCTTCTCACTAAACTTTACTGCGGCTCCCATTTCATTTTTCAGTTCCCTAATTTTATCAGAACTGCAACTTTTTGGCTTTTCATTTGAAATTTAGTGCTTTACGGAACCATACTTTGCGGTTCAACAGCATTTGCGAACCATCTGCTTTCGCTTATTTGGGGGTATTTCCTGACGTCTCCTGATGAATTTTCATGTCAGATAAACCTATTTAGGCAACTGGTTTAGCTGTTAAAAAAACTGTGTAAAGTGTGTCTGTGTACTAGCTCTAATCTGGTCAGAAACAATATATAAGCAGCCACAGTATTGGATATTATGGCTTCTCAGTCTGTTTCCCCCTCAAACAAAAATTCTGAAGGGGATATTCCTCACACAGAACTAAGGGAAAGTCTGATAAAGACTCTATCCAGAATAAAACAGATAAAAATAATTCTGACAAAAAGAGACATTAACAGGTCACTAATGAAGTGCCTGCTAAAAAGAAACAAAAAGAGAAACATATCACTGCCCCTCCTGCTAAGAAGCAAACAGAGACACCAGTGACACAGACAATTATGCCCTCTGATGAAGAGTTGGCTAAGGCTTGGCATTTATACCAAATGATGCCCTTCCTGACCCCTCTATCCCTCATACATCAAACTTTGGTCATACCCAGTGTTTTTATTATATGGGTTACGATGATGATGCACTGGGTGATGAACCTTTAGGCCCAGAGGCTCCCCCGACCCAGAGTTTGGTGGTCCTGCTAATGGGCAGGATGACTTTTCATCTCACTTTACTTTTATTCAACATATGCTGGACACCCTGGATCTCACTATACAAGAAACTATGGATCAAGAGGTGGAGGAAGACTTTTTAGAGATGATGGGTCTACCTACTTCCAAGAAGTTGATTTTGCCCATACATAAATCACTATGCAGGGCAACTTTTAACACCCCACTTCCAGTCCGGCAGTGGACAAATAAACTGAGAAAAAGTATCAAGGGGAGATCACATGATGCAGGGTTCCTGATAGCAGCACTAGAGTGGAGCTCCGCCACCTCGCCTCTCGATTGACTAATATTTTAGCCTAACAGCCCAAAAGGTTTTGAACCAGATCTCCTACAGTTAATTTGGAAGACACAGCCTCAGGCTAGCACAGAAATAGATCCAGCGATCGGTCTATTTACCGCGATGGAGGCCGAAATGAAGCAGACCCTCCCCAAGCATACTCCTCCAGCCTCGCCTGAGAAGCTGTCTAAGAAACAGAGAGCCTAAGAAGCTACGGCCGGTAAGGCGGCATCCCTAACCCCAGCAGCGACACCGTTAACGGAGGACCGATTCTTGCAAGAAATCTTGCCGTTCAAAGAAACCTTGGCTGACATTGCCTCAGAGCTGGTCTCTCCACAATGATTTTAATGGCCTTACAAAGAGGGTGGGCGATGTAGAGGCCCGTATGGTTTCGACAGAGACGTGAAGGGAGAAGACAGATACTGAAATTGTGCAGCTGCGCCAACAGATACAGAAGCTGCAGCTTAAAACCAAAGACTTGGAGGGCAGGAGCAGACGGAAAAATATACTGATCCTAGGGCTACCGGAGGATGAGGAGGGTGCTAACACCGTGGCCTTCATGCAGAAGTTTCTCCAGAAAGTCATGGGGCCTTTCCCACTCAGCGCCAACTACCAAATCGAGTGGGCGCACCGCTCTCTTAGACCACGACCCCCTCCAGGAGCTCCCCCAAGACCAGTCATCGTGAGGTTCCTGAGTTTTGTGGAGAAGCAACACATCATTAATAAAGTTAAAGAGCTCCAGAAAATAATGTGGGAAAATGCCACCCTAAGAATAGCACAAGATCTACCCTTGGAGACCCGGCAGAAGCGAGCCGCTTTCCATGCTACCGTCAAGAAATTAATAACGGCAGGCATCCCATTCCAAATGCTGTACTCAGCCAAGCTCTGTGTCTCAATTCAAGGCTCCTGGCTCACATTTGACACACCTGAACAGGCAGCTGCAGACCTTTCCCTGAAGTTACCTAGTCTGTTTAAAGAAGGATGAGCCTCCTTACAACTGACTGTAGTGCTTCTATAACTATGGATAAAGGATTTATTCTATTTGTTTACCTGTGGGCTGGATGGTTCTGAGAAGGGCCGGGTCTATCTGGGGGTACTTTGCCGGCATCTGTGCTGGCGGGGGGGGTCGGGGTAACGTTACGCCCAGGGGGAACTCTGGTATCACTCTGGTTCACATGGGAACCTTTTTGAGGGAGACAGTTTCTCAGGGAGACAACATGCATAGTGCGAGTGGGAGCACCCCCTAATCTTTCCCCTACTCACCAAGCAGACATGCAACCCGGGGATTCAGGTCAGATCTTTTTCATTATTTTACTTTGCTGGCCTGGGATGGGCTCCAATGGTTTGTCTGGGCGATGGTGGGATGTTAGATTCTCGCGATGGCCCTTGCTGAGCCCTCACATTTTAGAGGAGGTAGTCCAGGGTAAGGACTCAGCTAGATGGTATCCATGGTTTGGAGCCTCAACTAGGCCTATAAGGGGGGGCCCAGTTATGTTTACGTCTCCTGGGGGTATAAAAGGGGTTTTTAGAAGGGATACATTTTTGGAATTGCAGTTTGAGGTTGTTTACAACCTAGCACTTCACAGTCTGACTCTCCCGCTCCGAAATAAGGCTCTTAGCCTTGGAAGGGATACAATATAATGGGGGGGCTCCAATTGAGGTGACTTGGGAGCGCTGCACAGTGTACTAATTTGGGGGGTAAATGGCATTTGGTTCAGCTTTAAATTTAACGCCTTTCAGTTTAACAGCCCCTTAATTCAGAGTCCAGCTATAGCTTTTTGTGTACTACGAAGGGGAACAATCTAGTATTTGTTTGTTATTACAGGGGTAGTAGAGGTAAACGCCATGGGGTTCTGGCCTATCACACCGAAATTTCTTTGGAATGCAGTTAATCAGGTTGGGGGTGAAAGGCCTGTTGTACATAGTTTTGGGGGTTTATTAAGGGTAAGGGGGAGGGGGTACCTTGGGTACTAGGAAACTGGTTATGTTTTCTGAATTTTCCATTTACTAGCAAGGCCAAAAGTTTTAGGGCACACCTGCTACAGGTTACAATAAATGTCTTTGTAAAATTGAGTTTGGTTATCTCGATTAAAGTTATGGGGTGGAGTAGGGGTGGGGAGGTCTGGAGTGTGCCTTATAGGGTTGATATGGGTCATCGGGATCTTTTCGAGGCTGTTACCTGTAGTGTGGTGTGAAAATGGCTAATAATTTCACTAAAATAAATACTTGGAATGTCAGAGGAGTAAGGGACATCCTGAAAAGGTTACAGGTACTTAAGCACTGTTCACTTTTAAATACAGACATTATTCTGCTCCAAGAAACCCACCTGGCAGCTTTGGAATCACTATGCTTACGTATACAAGGTATTTCCCAGGTTTTTGCAGCAGGAAACTCATCTGCAAGCCGTGGGGTGGCCATTCTTATCAAAAGACACATTCCATTTCAGGCAGAAAAACATATTCACTGACCCTCTAGGGAGATATGTGCTACTCAAAGGCGCTTTAAATAATAACACAGTGGTCCTGGGTTCGATATATTGCACCGGTAGGAGGGGGATCCTTACTTCCTGATGGACCTGGCTAATAAAATTGCCATGCTCCTTCCCACCCCTTTGATTTTGGGTGGAGATTGGAATATTCCCCCGTCCCAAGACTTGGACAGGACTTATAGACCACTGAAGCCTCTCTCACCTTCCCAGAATGCTTTAAAGGATTTAATAACCTTGTTAGGGCTGGGTGACCCGTGGCATATTTTAAACCCCACGTGTCAGTCTTACACATTTTATTCAAGTGTCCATCAGATCTGGTCAAGATTAGACTACTTCCTAATTAGTTGTTCCCTTATGCCCGGTCTTTACCAGACGGGTATGGAACCCATAGTGATATCTGAACACACAGTTGTCTGGATTGCCATTTCATTGGACTCTTGTGCCCGGAGGGATACCATCTGGAGACTGAACTCCCAGCTGCTGAAGGATGAGTCGTTGGTCTCTCATATTAGGGAACTCATTGCTACCTTTATGGTTAACAATGAGGGTTCGGTCTCGAGATGGGACCTCCTCCGGTGCTCCTTAAAGTGTTATCTTCGGGCAGAACTTATTAAAATGGCTTCCAGAAGGAAAAAGTTACGAGAATCTAAAGCTTTGTCCTTACTAACCCAGATCAAAGAGAAAGAAAACTCCCTATCCTCTATTACCTCCCCAGGCACCCTAGAAGAGCTATTAGCAATGCATAACGAATACGCAGATTTAATAAGGGAAAAAGCAGAATATGCTCTGGTCAAAACCAAAGCTAGATATGCAGACCAAGGTGAAAAAGCTGGTAAGCTGCTCGCCCTCCGACTTCACCAGCTGGAGAGTTCACATCTAATTCCCTCGATTAGGGCCTCTGACGGCTCTATTAAAACGGAACCTCGGGAGATTGTATAAATTTTTGAACAATTTTATAGGTTATTATATGGGAAGTGCCTTCCCAACACAAATCCTCAAGATATAGAAACCTACCTAGAGTCCCTTAACCTTCCAACGTTGCATGACTCCAGTCAAGCCCTCTTAGCTTCTCTGATATCCACTACCGAAATAGAAGAAGCCATCAAAGGCCTTACATTGGATAAAACACCGGGTCTGGATGGTTTCCCATCAAATTTTTACAAAACATTTGCAAAGGAATTAGCCCTCCTTCTGCTTAAATTATATAATTACATGTTTAAATTAGACAAGTTAGACCCAACCCTCATGGATGCCATAATTATTCTTTTACTCAAACCAGATAAGACCCACTTAGACCCAGCTGGCTATAGGCCAATCTCTCTCCTAAATTATGATATTAAAATTTTGGCAAAGGCCCTCTTGCTCCGAGTAAAAGCACACTGAACCAGACTTCTAAGTCCAGAACAGGTGGGGTTTGTAGTGGGCCACTCTCCTGCTGACCACCTTAGGACACACACACACATATTTTTCATGCAGCCCAGTCATCCCAGTCCCCTATGGCGCTAAACTCTCTAGATGCCGAAAAGGCTTTTGATAGGGTGCACTGGGAATTCTTATGGTTGACTTTGCAGAAAATGGGTTTTTCCTCTCAGTTTATTGTAATGATACAGTCCCTTTATGCATCCCCATCGGCCAAGATTTACTGCAATGGGATTTTTTCTGCCAGGTTTCCCTTATATACGGGCACCAGACAGGGTTGCCCCCTTCCACCCTTTTTGTTTAACCTTTATTTAGAACCTTTACTCCGACATATCAAACAAACCCCCCTAATCAGGGGCATCCCTACCCACAAGCAGGTTCTCAAAATCTCGGTCTATGCAGACGATATTCTTCTCCACGTGACCCACCCAGTTTCCTTGCTGGAACAAGTCCTAGGGGTGGTAAACCAGTATGGTAAGCTATCCAATTACAAACTTAATATTTCTAAAACCAAAATTTTCCCCCTGAATGGTTTTACCTTGAAATCTGATTTTGCACACTTAGGTATTAAATGGTCTGCCCAATCACTTAAGTATTTGGGTATTTACTTATCTAGAGACCCTACTCTAGTTCAGAAGCTCAATCTGGAGGACATGATTGGGGTCATCCAACAGGATCTCTCAAGATGGCAGAATCTACCCCTCTCTTTATGGGCCAGAATAAATATAATTAAGATGAATATTCTCCCCAGGCTTTTCTACCCCTTAAATTTATTGAACCTATGGCTTCCAATTTCCTTTTTCAAATGTGTACACTCCATCATATCAAAATTTATCTGGTTAGGCAAACATCCCCGCCGAGCCTTTTACAAACTTAGTGTCCCCTAAACCCAGGGTGGACTTCGTCTCCCCAATTTCCTTTTATACTATTGGGCAAGTCATTTAACTAAATTAGGGAAATGGCTAGCCCAGGAAGATATGGAATACACCCCTATCTGGCTTCAAATTAAAAACGATATCTTAAGATCTGACAACATCAACCTCACTACGGTCTTTTACCTAACAAAACCATAACTGTCAGAAAGGCTACAGGACTCGGTAATTGGTATTTCCTTAAGAGTACTGTCACAATGCTGTTCACATCTTAAGATACCCCTTAAAGCAGATATGGGTCAGCCAATCATGCTAAACCCTAACATTAAAATTGGGGGGTCATGCTTATTGCCTCAATGGCTCCCACAGTTACAAGGGGCATGTGTCGAAGACCTATTTTCTCAGGATGACCTCCTTTCCTCAACCGAAATCCTTGATAAGTTTGACGTCCCGAGACGGCTGATTTTCAAGGTGTACCAAATAAGGCACACTATAAGTACCCTGTTTGGGGTAAAACCTCAACCATCCTTGTTCAGATCCTTAATGGCTCAAGTCAGTGAAAGTGCCTTAAGGCCACACTCAGTTTCTACAGTATACACTCTCCTTATGTCGTCCATATGTTTCAGTCCTCTTCCTGGTTCTCTGATCTGGTCGACCTTACTTCCAGATGTGAACCTTGACTGGGCCCGGATCTGGAAAGATCTATATATCTATCACTCTCAGGATCGACTCAGACTCACACAATACCATATACTCAATAATATGTATTACACCCCCATGAGATTGGCTAAACTGGGTAGGGCACAGATACTACTTGTACCAGGTGTGGCAGGGAGGAAGGGAATATGGTGCACATATTTTGGTATTGCGAGAAGGTATCTTCCCTCTGGCAGGAAATCAGATCTAAACTTGACCCCTGGCTAGGGTTAGAGGACCTTTTCACAACTGAGGTCTGTATTTTGGGTTGGTATGAGGGTATTACCGTTAAGGAGCATAGATATCAGATGGCCTTAATCGCCATAATTGTTAAAAAGCTGGTCCTGAAGCACTGGATAGACCAGCTTACTATTTTCTATAGTGAATGGTTAAAAGATATCTAATTTTTTTAGATCCAAACGACTGATAGCAGGTTTTAGAAATAGTATGGCAAGCTTCGACAAGAAATGGGGAAGCTATATGCATTATACCTGTAATGTATGTCTGACAATCCAGCTGGAAGAACACTTGTCAATATAAGAATGGTCTCTTCTCCTCCATCAGGGAGCATAGTCAGGCACACCCAGAGGGTGGGAAGATGGGGGGGGGAGTGGAGGGCTAGGGAGGAGGGCCGGGGGTGGGGTACTTAGATATTTTATGTATAGTTAGAAGGCTTAAAGTACCGCTGTACCTGACATGTGCTACTTACCTGATTGATGTGTAACTGCCTTCTTGGTAAAATGAATAAACTTTGAATTTAAAAAAAAAAAAAAAAGAAAAAGTATCAACTGGAAAGACTTTATGCAGAGTTCTTGTATACTCACCCCGATCATGAAGGAGTTGTACAGGCTGCTACTTGTGACAGGGCTAAATTACCCCATTCTTCATAGCCTCCTGAAAAAGAATCTAAAAGGCTTGCTTTTGAGGGGAAAAATCTTATACCACAGCCTCTCTGCTGCTTCGCCTATCTACTTACATGGCTTATGCAGTCCATTACCAAAATGTTGTCTGGAACTCAGTGTTAGCTGTAAGCCAACAGGCCCCAGACACAGTAGCCCAGGACCTGTCAGAAACTGTCAAAATGGCCTTGGAAGCCACTAAATACCAGTTTCACATGGCAGTAGCTACTAATGACACTGCCTCCAGAGCCATGGCTCAGGCAATCTCCCTTAGGCTCCATGCCTGGCTAAGGGCAACCAATCTTTCACAGAACACTCAGAATAAATCTATGGATTTTCCCTGCGAGAATAACTCATTATTTGGGGACAAGACTGAGGTTTATATGAAAAAGGTGGAAGAATACAAATACACCTACCAAAGTAATACAACTAAAGAGAAAGCTACCACTTCCCCGAGACCTCAGACTAGGAGAAGCAGAGGTAGAGGCTACTACCCCAGGGCCTTTTACACTATACCAATGTCCATGCCTCTGGACTACTCTTAGGCAAGTGGTTACTTCAGTGGAAGAGGTAGGAGAGGTCAGAGATGGTCTGGTTCCTTTCCTCCCTCTAACACTCAGTCCAAACAAATCTCCTGACTACAAAAGCCAGGTCACCTCCCCTCTCCCAGTAGGAGGAAGGCTGTCCTACTACCTCCCCCACTGGCATCTCATTACCATAGACAAGTTGGTGCTAGAGGTAGTGAGTCAGGGTCTTACCCTGCAGTTCAAAAACTTTCCCCCTCAACAGGGCCACAGATCTCTAAAACCCCTAACTCCTACACAAAAGCTACTGCTGGAGCTAGAGGTAAAGTCCCTTCTGTCTGCAAAAGCAGTGGGGAGAGAGTTCCCCTTCCCAATGGGGAAAGGGTCTTTACTCCAGATACTTCCTAACTCAAAGGAAAAATGGGGATTAGTGACCCATTTTGGATCTCAGGTACCTAAACAAACATATCATCAATCCCAGATTCAAGATGGTCACCCTAGCTGTGGTGATTCCATCCCTGCAAAAGGGAAACTGGCTAGCCTCCCTAGATCTGAAAGACACCTATTTCAACATTCCAGTCAGGCAGTCCCACAGAAAATTTCTCAGGTTCAGATTGCCTTCAGGCCATTACCAGTTGATAGCAATGCCCTTCAGCCTTTCTTCTACACCCAGGGTGTTCACAAAGTGCCTGGCAGTAGTAGTAGCTTACCTCAGAATACAGCAGGTGTCTGTCTTCCCTTACCCGGATGGCTGGTTATTTTTTTTTGTATTCTTTGTTAACCAAGTAAGGCACACTAAGCACAACTGCCTGTTTTCAAGGGCAACCTGAGAGCTGTAGGCTGGTTAACAGCCTTGCTCAGAGTCACACAGTATGCATGTGGAGGTTGGGGGAATCAAACCCAGGTCTGCTGGATGTACCAAGCTCATTCACAGCTCATTACTCTAACCTCTAAGCTATACTTTCAGCCAGTAGTGGGCAAATCTTTAGAGGAGGTCAGAGATTCTCTCTGACTAACTCAGAATACCATGGAATCCCTAGGCTTCCTAATCAATACTCAGAAGTCCCACTTTCAACCAGTTCAGCTTCTGGAGTTCACTGGGGCAGAACTGGATACAAAAGAAGAAGAAATTGCTCCCTCTCAACAGGGCATGCAACCTTCACAACCTAGCAAACTCTTTCATCCTAGGCCAGCCAAGATCAGCCAGACACTTCCTGAGGCTTCTAGGCCACATGGCTCCTACCCCACAGCTGTGGTACCAGATGCCAGATTGTTTAGTACGTTCTAACACTTTTCTGGGGCCTTTTCATTACACAAGCTTCTCATGCTAATAATATAAGATTAATGCTTTACTCTTTGTTGCTGCATCACAGTGTGTTTGCAAAGTTTTAACATAACACTATCTCAAGGTGTGTGTGTGTCTGTCTGCTACTCTCTGGTCTGGTCCCAGAAAAGTGATCAAACTTACTAAACAAGGGGGCACACAAGCTTTGAAATAGCAACCAGGTTCTCGCACCCAGTGTTTCTAACTGAACAAAGTTAAGAAGGAAACATGGGTCCTGCAGTATGAACAAGTTACAAACTCCAAAAGGAATGCTTACTAGATAAAACAAGATCCTCCCCTGAAGACGCCTGATGTACAGATGAAATGTTGGGAATAAGGATCTTATGGATATTTGAAAAAAAAAATATATATATATATATATATATATATATATATATATATATATATAGTCTGCACCTACCCTGTGGAACTCCCTGCCTGGTGATCTTAGGGAGGCCCCTTCGGTGGAACCTTTAAGAAGGGCCTCGAGACATATCTATTTAATCAAGCCTTTAATTGAAGGTGTTTTAAAATAATAGTATTTTTATAAAGGTTATTTAAGCAGCTGCCTTCAGTTGTAATATGTAAGTTGTTGTTTTAAAATTTTTTGTATTTTAAAATGTTTTTGTATGATATGTGTGCTTATATTGTACAGCACCCAGAGTCTTCGGAAATGGGTGCTATATAAATAAAATATCTATCTATCTATAAGGAATTTTTGAAAAATTACTTGAGTGACTGGAACTTTGACCTTTTATATATTCTCTGGATATCCAGCTTGCGACCATTCACCAGCCAGGCAAGGACAATGTGCTGGCAGATGCTCTGAGCCACATCAGTCAAGGCCACCACAAGTGAACCCTGAACAAACAGGTACTAGCCACAGTTTTCAGAAGGTGGAGCACTCCAGAGATAGATGTCTTCGCCTCCAGCCTTAATCATCAGTTACCCCTGTACTGTTGCAGACCTCCAGCTCCAGGTACAGTACCAGTTTATGGCCTAAGCTTGGATTTGGACAGGGAAATTTCTGTACACCTTCCCTACTTTCCCACTGATCCTCAGAGTCCTTCTGAAGCTCAGCACCCAGCCTGCCACTATGATTCTAGTGGCACCAGACTGGACGAGACAACCTTGGTATTCTCTACTCCTGGCTCTGTCGGCCAAGCAACCAATCTGACTGCCTTTGAGCCACAGTCTCCTGACTCTACCTCAGATGGGGATAACATACCCCAATATAGAGCCTCTTTGCCCCAAAGTTTGGTACTTGAATAGCTAGAATATCCAGACTCTCAGTACTCACACCAGGTCCTAAGAATTCTTCGCCTGGCTATGAAACCTAGTACTAAAAAACATGTGCTTCAAAATGGGAAAGATTTTCCCTTGTGCTGTAAGGAGAGGTGTATTCATCCACTACAAGCTTCCCTTCCCTTTCTTCAGTGCTTGACTACCTGGTACATCTTCAGGCCTCAGGCCTATATGCCTCATCCTTGAAAGTCCATCTAGCAGCTATGGCTGCTTATATTTCAGCTGGAAAGGAGAAATCCTTAATCTCCCATCCCATCTTTAAGAAATTTTTCAAGGGCCTGTTACACCATCAACCCCCTCTTAGGGAACCTATTCCTCCCTGGGATTTGAACCTCTGCATAGCCCAGCTCATGGAGCCTCCCATTGAGCACATGGCCACAGCACAGCACAGCTAAAGTAAATCACTTGGAAAACTGTCTTTTTGGTGGCAATCACCTCAGCCAGAAGGATTTCAGAGCTGCAGGACCTCTGCACTGAACCTAACTTCATTATGTCCCACAAGGATAAGGTAGTTCTTAGAACAAATAGGAAATTCCTTCCTAAGGTGGTATCAGAATTCCATCTGAACCAGTCCATAACACTTCTCTTTCACAGACAATTTCACTCCTGGTGACCGAAAGCTCCATACAGTAGTTTGGATGTGAGAAGGGCACTGACCTGCCACCAGAAGTACACCAAGCAGCTCAAGGCTTTGCATACCCAGCTTTTCTTTACCTATGGTGAGGTACAGAAAGGCAGGCCTGCCTCTAAAAGAACTATCTCTCATTGGATAGCCTCTTACATTCAGTTCTGTTACAGTAAGGCTGGCAAACAGTCTCCTCAAGGCCTCAGGGGCCCATTCCACTAGGGACACTGCAGCCTCTGTGGCAGCTGCAAGGGACATACCCTTGCTGGACATCAGTGAAGCAGCTACCTGGAAGACTGTACACTTTTTCACAAAACACTACTGTTTGGATGTACAGTGTAGATCAGATGCCAAATTTGGCACAGCACTCCTGCAGAACCTCTTTCCAAAGTATTTTATTTTATTTATTTAGTTTTTGTTTACTGGGTCGGTGCACTAGCCAAGAAATGACTATTTTCAGGGATGATCCAGGAGAGTACAACAGTCATGAACAAATACATACATAAGTTACAGGAAATTACACATAGGGCAGGTCAAACAGTAAGGAAAACTGAATACATACATCCAAAAAACATAACATGATATCCAAAGATCCACATAGAATCAGGGTAGCTAACTTGCACAGTAAAAGAGAAATAAGACAGCAAGGTAACTTGAACAATTGGTAATATTGGTCACAGAAATGAACATTCCCAAGGCAGCACAGCAAGGCCAGGACAAATTCCTGACTGTACAGGATATACCATCATGGTTTAAGGGCGAGACACAGTATTTAGAGGGAAGGCTAGAGAAGCCCGCTAAGGAGTATGGAAAGTTGAGAGAGGCTAGAGGAGCAAGGCAGTGGAAAGTGTGGCAGGAAGCAGCTGGAGGTTGAAGTAGGTTCTGTACCCGCCTCCCAGCTGCACTGTTTTGTAGTCTGCACCTGTCAAGCATACTGAAGAATTCCTGGGGTAAGAAGAAAAAATTACTCACCGTAGTAATATTGTTTCTTCCAAGATATTCTTCAGTATGCTTGACCTACCACCCATCCTCCCAAACATAACCTGACTGAGTAGTTCTGCAGTCCATTCTTGGGCAAAATTTCACTGTTTGAAATTTATGATTAGAGCTTTTTTTTTCTACTCACTGTTTATACTCCCCCCCTACCCCGCAGCACCCCCACTCTTCGGGAGACACCTAGGGCCTTGTAGTCTCCACCCTCTTACCTGGAGCCTGGTGCAGTCCATCCCCCATGTAGCCGTGGCTACATCCACCAAGCGGGCACCGGGTGTGGGTGTCCCCCGAAGTCCTTCTTAGTCTCATCAGGATGCTGGTGCCAGGTCAGGTAGGGGCACTGGAGATCGGGGCCTGGTGCTCCGTCTACCGGGAGCACTGCAGGGTCTTTTTCCGATGTTCCTAGGGAAGTGGCCTATGCCCCGACGTCAAGGCATCTCTGCCAACGTCCGCCACTCCTAACCCTCTCTGTACGCTCAGGTGCCTGCTATGCCTCCAGCTTCTGCCAGAGGCCAGTCAGGCACTGAGCGGGTGCCCCCCTCCCTCTTAGGAGAGGAGAGCTGTCCTCAGATGCTCTATCCTCTCCCTCCCCTGCCAACTCCCGACACCCCGGGCTCATTCCCAAACCCAGGTCACCGGCGTGGAGCGAGGTGTGGTGTCCAGTGCCTCAACCCTCAGCACCACTGGGCCGGCGGATGATTAGAGCTTTATAGTTATGGGTGGTTTTATAATTGTTCTGGTATTTTGATGGTTCAAATAGAAGAAATTAACTTCATACTTACCGTAATTTCCTTTTCTGTTAGCTCCAACACTGTCAATGGGTAATCATAACAACAGGGTATGGTGCACCCCTACCAGAGGAATGGCACAGCCCAAGCTTTAGAATGTTGGGCATCTGAGGATCCCATGCTGCAGCAACTCCCCAGTTACCACTTACCTCATAGTGCCATGAGAGGTACACATTTTATACCTTATAATCTACCATTAACATAAACACATTGCCACATGTAAATAAAAACTGTCTTACCTTCCAGGCAGACGTCGAAGAAGGAGAAAACTCTCCATTGGACTCAAGGTTTGGACAGTTCGATGCTCCTTGCCTGATGAACTATTCTGTACAAATGGCAGGTTCTCATCTTTTGCACATCTGGAAACTGAGGCTGATTGCTGCTTAACATAGAATTTCCAGGCAACAGCTGGAGCTGGATGCAGTGAGGCCACCTGTAACAAGGAAAAAATGCCCCAAGAGTTACCAGTAAAACTGTTAACCTGTGGTCACGGATTGATCGAAAACAATCTCTTTTTTATATTATATAAAAGTACAGTACAGCAAGGAGAGGGATGATTGGAAAAAATAGTAGGAGGGTGTTACCACAGGACATCCCTCTTAGCATACAGGATAAGATTCTCCTGCAGGAGTAGGCTCCTGGGAGGGCCCCATTGACAATGTTGGAGCTAACAGAAAAGGAAATTACAGAAAGTATGAAGTTAATTTCTTCTTTCTGTAGTGCTCCACACTGTCATTGGGTAATCATAACAACTGGGTTCTAAGAAGCTGTACCCAGAAAAAACGGGAGGGGGAGAAGATTATCCCATACGCCAGAGGCAGGCACTGAGAATTATTTGCAAACTGCTGTCTGAAGCACTCTACGACCAAACTGCATTAGCCGAACTCTAAACATCCAGAAGGATGTTTGTGCATGTGTGGATGTGAGACCATGCAATTTCCCATAACTTTAAAACTAGTGCTTCACCAGCATGTCATGGCCAACATCTTAGCCCTGGAGTGGTGAGTCTTGAGAGGTGGTAACCTCCTCTTACTACAACGTTGGCCTGAAACAACGCAGGCCCGCACCCTTTTAGTGAGGGTGGCCTGAAAAAGGAAAGCCTGTTGCCCGTGTGCTTGTTTGTTCCACAAGAAAGTCAAGACTCTCAGACTCATGGAACACAGCCATCCATTTAGATTAGTTCTCAATGGAGCAAGACAAATTCAACTTGTGCAATTCCTTCTCTTAAACAGAGAAGGTTGTGGACAAATGGACAGAGACCTATGTTCTGGACTCCTGGAAGGCAGATATTACCTGAGGGACAAACACCTTCTGAGTACCACCTGTCCTTATGCCTAATAAATTACGGCTTCTGAAAGGAAGCCTGTGAAACAACACATCCAGCGATGTGTATGGGAGTGGCCTGGAAAGACTCCTTGCCAAGAACATGTAGAACCCAAGAGATCCCACAGCAAACCAGATCAGGACAGTAGACAAGTCCTACAAACACGCACCAATGAGTTCCTAAGCCAAAAAACCCAGGGCTGAGATAGCAGAACCCGGTCTCTCATTGAACTTAATGTCAACCTCTCCACCTTCTCATACAACAACAAAAAACTGCGGAAAAAGAGGCCATTGAAGGAGAAAAACCTTCCCTGCTTTCCCAAGGTAAAAGAGAGGGAGGAGGCCCCAACCGGCGCATAGGCTGCAGACATAGAGGATTTCTGGAAATCATAAAGGAGTCAAGTAGTAGTATGGGCAGACAATATTGACCCCTTCTTCTTGAAGCTGGGTTATCATTACCTAACAGCACTCATTACCCATCTATTCAACCACTCCCTAACGGAGGGCATGGTACCCCAGGAGTGGAAAGTTGCCCACATTCTGTCTCTATTTTAGTCTGGAGACCCTAGCGACATTAGTAATTACAGGCCCATTACGATCCTGCCGGTCCTCTCAAAACTTCTTGAAAAATTATTCAATATACAGGACAGGGAATACCTTGATGCACTCCATCTGGTCAACCCTCTACAATCTGGATTCAGGCATCATCATAGCACCATATTGGCCTTATCTAAGGTAATAAATGACTGGTTGGAGGCCTTAGTCAACAAACAGATTACAGGGGCTGTATTTTGAGATCTCAGTGAGGCCTTCAATACAGTCGATCAGGGCCTGCTCTTGGATATGCTGACCCAACATGGTATTGGTAATTCAGCATTAAACTGGTTCTCCGGCTACCTGTCAGATAGGCAACAGTGAATCAAAGCTAATGGGTCCCTCTCTTTCTCACTTCCCTTAGTTAGAGGAGTTCCTCAGGGCTCCATCCTGGACCCTCTACTCTTCCTTTTGAATGTCAACAATCTAAACAAGAACATCACTCACTCCAAAATCCATCTATTCGCTGACAATACTGTGCTCTATACCTCCAAACCGTTCTACGAACAAGTCTGCTCCGAGCTTCAGGACGATTTCAATCATCTTCGATGTAACTTAATCCATTCCAAACTTCTACTGAATGTGAGGAAAACCAAGGTAATATTTTTCCATAACTCCAACTTACTCAACTCTAGCCCCAGCCCTTGCACTTCCCCACCCACCCATTACCACTTTGCTGGCTGATAAGATAGAAGTAGTTGACAGATTTAAGCACTTTGGCATTCTGCTAGACTCTGAACTTTCCTTCTCCTTCTATCTTGAGGCCTTAGCCAAAAAAATGAAACAAAGACTAGGCTTTCCTTTTAGAAAGAAACCCTCTTTTCCCGCAACTCTAGACTGAGACTAGTTCAGGCCACCTTCTTGCCCCTCCTTGATTAAACGGATATTATTTACAAGAACTGTGCAGCTTCCTCCCTGCACAGTCTGAATATCCTTTACCACAGTGCTGTCCCCTTCATTGCCAACATAACAGCCAGAACACATCACTGCACCCTTTTTAAAGAGGTTGATTGGACCTCCCTGGCCATGACAAGATTAAGGCACACATAATTATGGATATATAAGGCCCTATTAAATAAACTTCCTAATTACATCACCACATTTCTACACCCTTCTGAAAGCCCATACGACCCAAGGAAGAAGGACTATATAACCCTGCAAGTATCCAGAGTCCACACAAGTTACAGCAAAGCAGCCAGCAGCTACCTTCTCCCCATGTCATGGAATAAACTCCAAGCTACCCTTGAGCTCAATTCATTAATTCCATTAAAAGCCTTTAAATTCCTAATTGCCAAACAAACTGTTGAGTCCTGTCACTGCCATTATTAATCTACTGGCATCCCTCACCATCTCTCATTCCTACCTTGTCATCAACAGTCTACTGGCATCCCCTTGTTATCCCCAATCCCTACCTTTTCTTCCCTAATCTAGAAAAAAAGATTGTCCTCTTGCCTTATGATGCTGTTTCCATCCATGTAAGCAAATGTACATAATTGTATATATTTGTAAATATGCTGTACACATGTTACTTGTGTTCATATTATTGTTGTTTTCACTGATGTTTAACTATGTATTACATAGTGTAGCTATGTATAGTAGATTAAGTGACTGCCTTGCAAATGAGTCCACTCAATTGAATTTTTTCCCTTCAATAAACCTGAACTTGAACTAGCTGTCTTTTTTTTATTATGAGGGCCTCCTCCTCCTCTCAGAAGCCAGGGCACAAACTTTTTTATACCTGGATTTTTTTTGGGTGGAGAGAGAGAGAGAGAGAGAGACCCTGAGCAGGTCTCTGCCCACCAGAAGGTGTAAGGGTGCTTGCTGAACAAGATTGCTAAGTCCGAGAACTACAGTCTACTTGGCCTCTCAGCAGGTAATAAGGGGCAGCGCTCTCCGGAGCGTCTTTATTTCTATTTATTATTCTCACTGTACACTTTGGAAAATAGGTGTCAGTACAGGAAAAATAGGCTCTGCTGAATGTCCACTCTTGAGGCAGAGCGACCACTGCCCCCATCTGTGGTCACCTAAATGACTGAAGAAGCTTCTCAGATTTGAGCCTGTGGCTGGATGCAAACAGCCTGATCTGAGGTCGACCAAATGGTTGTACAGGAGTTCAGAAAACCTCCGGTTGAACCTCCACTCCACAGGATGAACATACTGAGACTTAAGCCGTCTGCCCGAAGGTTCAACACCCCTGTCGGGGAACTGTCGACAAGGTGAAGACCTCTTGAAACAGCTCACGTGCCTTAAAGGAGATAGGAAATAATTTTTACGTAGTTAACTGCCCTTCCATCTTCCTCTCCATGCCAGTTATGGATTCTGATATGCTGTGATGATTTTTTGATAAATAATCTAGCTTTGTGGTGCCTTCTGATCTACACTGAGTTCCACTCTCCTCACCAGCTATTGCTCTTGATTTTCATATGTCTAAGACATTCTATGACATCGCAAACTCCCATTCCATGCTATTCATCTGAATGGCCTGGAATGGGTGTTTCTGATGTCATAGAATGTTCAGGCAGTATGAAAATAGAGAGCAGCAACTGCTGAGCACAGAGGGATTCAGGATAGTTACAAAGGCAACAAACTAAGATAATTAATTTAACAAGAAAGTCAAAAACATATCAGAATAGTGGGTAGCCAATAAAAGAACAACTAGAGGGCATCCAGAGGTCTAAAAATTGTTTCCTATCACCTTTAATGGTTATGTACGAATGCTTGCCATGTGTAGCATCATGAATGCAAACTAAGGGGAGCTAGGTGAACCTTCTCCATCTCCTGAACACTGATGTGGAGATGCAGTTCGTAGGCTGACCAAGTTCCCTGAGTGGGAAAATGGCTCCGACCTGTTCCCCCATCCATCTAGGCTAACATTTGTTGTGAGAATTAACTGTGGAAGATCTAGTGGAACTTGCTCAGATCTTACATACCCACTCACTAACTCGGAGTGAGGAGGCTAAGGGATGAAAGGAAAACTGGCTGATAAACCTCCGATGAGGGATCCCACGCCTACAGTAAACCCACTGAATCCGGAAGTGGGCCCATGGGATTAAAGTGTTGTTGCCTATCCTGAGGCCCAAAAGCAGTGATCCAGCGGGCCTCTGACAAAGTTACTGTCCAAGACAAACAGCTGCAAAACCTTTCCTGATCTTGTGCTGAAACATTACCACCAGGCATCCAAGGTCCAAGATGGTTCGGGAGAGCTCTTCTCCCAGTTCACCCTTGGCCATGTGACTCTGGCCTAACTAGTGCTGAATACTGGCCTCTTGCATGAATAAATAGGTCATTCAATCAGGATAGACATTAAGCCACCAGGACTACCAACACCCTCAAGGAACTCAGAGAGGCTGATGTTCGGGAGAAGACACGTCCAATGCTGGTAGTTGATCCAGTATCAAAACCTGAAAAACTCCAAGCCAGACTGACATAGGGAGTGTGGTGGCAGGTGTCCATTAAATGTACTGGGGCTTAAGAAAAAACTCCCCTTGCCTGAGCAGCACAGTGACTGATCACCGGGGCTCCATCCAGAAGACTGTGGAGCACAAAAGTTACAGGCTCTTGAATCAAGAAAACCTGACAGCTCTGACATTCAGGGGCCCATAGAATAAAACAAATGGGACCCCTGAGCTCATTGATTGGCGGGACCTGTAGTCGGACACAAAGAGAGCCAAGAGCTCTGACGACATCTGGCCTTTCTGCCACCCTTGAGAACTGGGGCAGAGAAGTGCCCCTTAAGAAGCCTGTGAGATTGTTCTGGCCCAGCTTGATAGAAACTCTGGGCCTGCTGCATGGTGCCTGGCCAGTGCTCCTCTAATGCTGCAACCTGGTTACCTGAGTAGGCTCCTCCATTTCCAGGAGCCAGTCTCCAAGGGAATGGATGTCCCCTTGGAACTGTTTTCGCGAGCTGTTACCATAAGCCCACTGGGTTATGGTATTCTGCGCTTTTAAATAGTATCCAGGTCAGAATCAAATCATAGGCCTTCCTTAATGGAATGATAAACAGGTTAGCTTATGAAGCTTAACCAGACCCATGACAAGCCACATGGCCCATGGTCGAAAACAAAGGAGTAGGCCGAGCGGTCTGGTCCAAAATTCTCCAGTAAATAACCACCTGGAAGGTGGAACCATGGCCATGAATTGCAAAAAAGGCTCGCCTCTTTGGAAAAGGCAGAACAAAAAATGGAAACTATATACCTACCGTAATTCTTTATCTTCTTGGACAAAGTCTCCACCACTCATTCACACTAATAGGAGTTCACTGGAGGTGCTAGGACCCAGTGGGAGTAAACTTTCTCTGTAGGGCCGGCACCTGAGATGGAGCCGCAAGGAAGCGGCAGTGTGAGCCCGGCGCATGCGAAAATGACTATCTCAGCGTCGACCCTCCAACCGCCTCAGTACCTTTTTTTCTGAGGAGGTGCAGCGTAACTAACCTAGAAAGGACTAACCTAAAAATCAGACATAAGATAGTTCAAATGATCCGTTTAAGAAGGGTTAACAATAAAGTCTTCACAGCTCAGCCATTGAGGGAGTGAAGACCATAAACAGAGAAGTGAGTTCGGGGAATGGTGGGTGGGCGTGTGAATGTGTGGTGGAGATTTCGTCCAAGAAGATCAAGAATTATGGTAGGTATGTAATTTCCACATCTTCCTGGACATAAAGTCTCCACCAGTCATTCATTCTAATGGGAGAGCACCGAGCTAAATAACCCCCCCGAGACAGGCGGCAGGAGACAAACAGCTCACATGCTTAGGACAGAAGTCCGTTAAGAATGGTCCTGCCAAATGACAGATGCCGTCTGACATGGACATCCAAGGCATAGTGCTTAATAAATGTATGCAGGAGCTCCAGGTAGCCACATTGCAAATATCTGCAATGGGCATGTTACAGATTTCAGCCAGAGATGCTGCGACTGCTCTGGTAGCGAGAGCGTACACTCTGCCTTCCAGCTTGACTTGTGCCATAGAATAGCAGTGGCGAAGGCATGCCACCAGCCATGCTGAAATGCACCTGATAGCAACAGGTTGACCCAGCCAGGTCTCGCTAAAGGAAACAAACAGTTGTTGAGCCTTGCGAATTTCCTTCATTCTATCTAGATAGAAATGCAATGCTCTTTTAATATCCAGCGAATAAAGGGTACACCCCCCTTCATTCTTGAAGTTCACAAAGTAGGTAGGAAGGACAAAAGGTTGGTTTTGATGGCATTCTGAGACAACCTTGGGGAGAAACTTAAGATGAGTCCTAAGAACTACTTTGTCCTTGTGAAAATACAGTGTATGGGGGGCTCTGTGACCAGTGTGTGTATTTCAGAAACTCTACCGGCGGAAGTAATGGCCACCAGGAGGGCCGTTTTCCAAGTGAGGAACTTCAACTCGCAAGTAGCTAGAGGCTGGAAAGGTTTAGCGAGCATGTCTAGCATAATGTAATGTCCCAGGCTGCAACCGGACATCTAATAGGAGGTCTAGTATGCAGAATTGCCCTAAGAAACCTCTTAACTACAGGCAACTGAGCCAGTGACATGGAAAGTACCAGCTCATGATATGCTGAAATGACACAAAGATGAACTTTGACTGTGGAGTATTGCAGCACTGTGTTTGAGAGGTTTAATAGATACTCCAAGACTTTATTCGGTGGGCAGGATAAAGGGTTCCAAGAGGATTTAGCACACCAGAGATAGAAACGCTTCCATTTAGCTGTGTAGGTATTTCTAGTGGCCAGCTTATGCACAGCCAAAAGAATATCTGAAACTCTACAAGAAACATTGAACCTATTCACCTCTATCTCTTCAGGGGCCAAGAGTGAAGGTAAAGTGACCTCAGGTTGGGAGGGACCACAGGACCCTGGGTCAGAAGGTTCGTCTGAAGGGGAAGCATTTTAGGGGGGGTTTCTGATAGTCTGTTGAGTAGCGGGAACCATATCTGCTGAGGCCAGAAAGGGGCAATGAGAATCATTCTGCCCCCCTGAGATTCCAATTTGAGTAGTACCCTCTGAATTAGGGGAAGAGGAGGAAAAGTGTATAGAAAGCGTTTTGTCCACCGCAGCCTGAACGCATCCTGACAAAAAATGCCAGGTCCTGGATTTCTGGAGCAGAAGAGAGGCAGTTTTGTGTTGAGAGGAAGAGTGACTGAACGATGGTTAAGTCAAGAGATCACTCGTGAGGATCAGCCTCTGTTCTGCTGAGATGGTCTGCCACCTCGTTTTGTACTTCTGGCAGGTAAACCACCTGAACCAGAGCCTTGTGCTACAGGCACCATTCCCACACTGTCATTGCTTCCCTTCATAATGGATAAGAGTGTGCACCTCCCTGTTTGTTGATGTAGTACATCACTGCCTTGTCCATTTGAAGGAGAGTGTTCTTGTGACAGAGTATGTCCTCCAAAGCTTGGACTGCATAGAGGACGGCTTTCATTTCCAGGACATTCATGTGAAGGTGAGACTCGTTTTGAGTCCACGTACCCTGGGTGTGGAGATCCCGGCAGTGGGCTCCCCAACCCATCAAGGACACATCCGTGGTAATGGAGATCTGATGATCGAGAGGGGCGAAGGAACATCCTTCCAGAAGGTTGTCCTCCTGAGACCACCAGGTGAGCAACCTCTTCAGAGGTTCCATCACCTTTATCAGAAAGGACTGAGAATGAGTGGCTGGGGACCACTGAGTACTGAGCATCCACTGAGAGGTTCTCATGTGGAGATGAGACAAAGGTACAGTGAACACCGAAGATGCCATGAGACCCAGCATTCATTGCATCAAGAAAGCTCGCACTGAGCTGCGTTCTCTGCTGTATCGGGTCATCTGCAAGATATCGCTCCTTCTGTCCTCTGGAAGAAAATCCTTCGCACAGGAGGTGTCCAGAAACATTCCTATGAAGAGGAGCTTCTGGGAGGGCTGCACCTGTGACTTGTTGAGGTTCAGTAGGATTCCCATGGACGTGAGGAAGTCTGAGGCCGTGGCTGTGGCCTCCAGAGTCTCTTGCCTGGAGGGACTTGCTAGGAGCCAGTCGTCCAGATATGGGAACACTTGTGTTCCAATTTTCCTGAGGTGTGCCACGAGAACTGCACAACACTTTGTAAAAACTTGTGGTGCTGAGGATAGCCCAAAGGGCAGGATTCTGAGCTGACAGTGTTGACCCAGTGCCACGAAACTTAGGTATTTGTTGTGCTTTGGGTGTATGAGGATGTGTTGGTAGGCATCCTGCATATCAAGGGAGGCCAACCAATTGTGTTGATGAATCAAAGGTAGTAGGGTACCGAGTGATATCATCTTGAACTTTTCCTGGTGAAGGAACCTGTTTAACTTTCTGAGATCCAGAATGGGGCACATGCCGCCAGTTTTCTTTGGGACCAGAAAGTAATGGGAGTAGAAACCTGTGTTTCACTGATTCAGCGGAACTACTTCGATTGCCCTGTTGTTCAGAAGGCCTTGTACCTCGGAAGCAAGAAGGTCTGACTGAACCGCTGACAGCCTGGGCTGTCGTTTGGGAGGATGATCCAGAGGGGTTTGAGAAAGATATAGAGAATACCCCTCACGGATTATTCTGAGGACCCATTTGTCTGATGTTATGGATTTCCACTGGTTGTGGAAGTGAGTCAGATGTCCTCCCACTGTTGAGGAGGAGTCCCCCTCGCACCTGAGGCCCAAACAGATACATACCATTGAAAGTTAAGGCCATGACTTGCTGCTGGGCATCATTCGTGAAGCCCGAAGTATGCAGCCAAAAGTGGCAACAGGTGCAGATGCCAGCTACTGCCGCCCCGGAAGCGGTATCGAAGGTGTTCATTGCAGCTTTAACCTGTTGGTTATTGGACTCGATATCCCTAGTTATGGTTTGAAGCAGCTCTGAGTTAATCTCCAATTCAGGCAGAGCTTCTACCATTGCTTTGAGCGAATGCCAAAGAACAGACTCATATTGAGAAAAATAGCCCTGGTAGTTGGCAATGTGCATGCCCAGGGTTGAGGCAGCAAAGACACTCTTACCTAAGGTGTCTATCTTGTGAGATTCTTTTTTTATAGGCCGGGCTGTAGATTCCTGAGGTATGACAGCCTTATCATTCTCTGCCAGGACCACTATGGCATCAACAAAGGCTTGTGAAGCCAAAATGAGGCGATCCTTGGGAGGGGCATATATCCTATCTATGGACTTGGACTTGGCCACGGAAGGAATAAGAGCCGGATTCTTCCACACCATCTGTGAAAGGGTCTTGAAAGAGGGCTGTACTGGAGGGGTTGAATCCATAGGAATTTCCAGGACATGAAGATATTGGTGACGCAAAAGCTTCCCAGGATCGATTTCTGTAGTCTGGAGAGAAAGAGTAGAATTTAAAATTCTTGAGCAGAGACTTAAAGGAAAGGTCCTCAACAATAGGCTCTGCAGGAGAATTGATCCCTTCCCCCAGGGCAGTGTCAGCATCAACATCATCACCACCCAGGCGAAGATCTGGATCAGGCTCAGAATCATCTCCTGACAGTCCAGGAGGGACTGTATAGACAGGAAAGGAGTGAAAATCAGGAGGAAGAGGAAAAAAGAAGAAGAAAGAATCGGAGTCGAAAACCCCTGAAAACCAGACGGCGCTGCACTCATCCTGGGCGCCGTCGAGGAAAACGGCGCCAAGAACAGAGAAGAAGCCATCATCAGAACCAGCATTGCACACAGCACCGACAAACAGCATGGCACCGACAGGTCCCCCAGCGCCGCAGACAGTTCCGACAGAGCCTGCGGTGCCGCAGATGGTGCTGACAGAGCCCGGGATGCCGCAGAAGGGGCCGACCAAGCCCCACGGTGCCAGAGAAGTCAGCACCGCAGACGACGGCAACATCACAGGAGTCAGAAAACTGTGATTGGAAGAAAAAGAAGGAAAATGTCAGGAGATAGAGGCATCAGTGTAGACCCCTGTGCTGCAGCTGTGCGAGGGGGATAGACACCCGAGCATGGAGTCGACGGCACCGAAGAAGGTGCGGCTCAACTAGAAAGGCCCAACTGCCCCACCCTCCCATCCAAAGCCAAATGGCCGAAGGCCCCGGTGTCGGACTGGCCAGCTTGGGCAGTCAGAACAACCTCCGAGCCCACTGCTCCATAAGAGCAGCCCACTGGTGAAATTGGTCATTGGAAACTCCTCCAATAGGCGGACAGGAGCTCCGGTGTCGAGGAGGTCGTCCACCAGAGACAGAAACAGGCAACTCTGACAGAAGTGAATACTGGCACCTGGCCCTAATAACTGACCGTTTATGCACAGACGTACCAGAGGGCGAACTCGAGTGATGCCATTTCTTCTTCAACCTATGAATCGAAGAAGAACTCGAGGCCGAACGGGGCTGAGAATGGGACCGTTTATGTTTATGCTTCCGGGGGGATCTCCCATCTCCCTGAGCATTGGGCCGTCCGTTGTCAGACCCCCCTCTGGGGAGGGTGGTGGACCGGACCTGGCCCAGCTGACTGAACAGCTTTCATACAAAGTCTCCCTACCATCACCTCACCCGCTCATGGTCAACTCCGTAAATGGAGGGCTGAAGACTTCTCTTGTACAAGTTAGAATTAATTAAATATAATCGGTACTGATTCGAGATAATATACAAAACAATAAACTGAACTAAGCTGCTAGTGAAGTTTAACTCCTGGTGGCCAAGCAACGTCGTTACTGAAGTGCATCTGACAATGGGAAAAAAGGAACTGAGGCGGTTGGAGGGTCGACGCCGAGATAGTCATTACCGCATGCGCCGGGCTCACGCTGCCACTTCCTCGTGGCTCCATCTCAGGCGCCAGCCCTCCTGAAAAAGTTTACTCCCGCTGCGTCCTAGCACCTCTGGTGAACTCCCATTAGTGTGAATGAGTGGTGGAGACTTTATGTCCAGGAAGATCTGGCCAGGGTAGTGACCCATATGCTGAAGGCTCTGACCAATAACATACGCACAAGACCATACCATTGTGTCCTAACAGAAATGAAACCCTCTGCACGGGGTGTTCACCCATTTAACATGAACTGATAGGGCCAGAGCCACCTATAGGCAGGGTGGTATGCTTTCAGAAATACAAAGGGCCTTGTCTTCCAGTGGAAGAACTTCCCACTCATGAGACATTTTCCTTCAAAGGAAAGACACTTTTCTGATCCACACCTGTCCAGTATTTATCAATAATTTTGGTCACATAGTAGCCTGAGATGATGCAGACAGAGATGGACTGACATTCGCCATCTCTGCAGACTGAGCCTCATGAGCTGATAAAGGGGCTACGTGCCTCAGCTATCCAAAAAGACGAGGGCTTACTAGAAATCAGGGGAGAAAAAACATTCCTGATTCGTATTTTTTTTTTGTACGATAAAGTCAGGAACTTCTCCAAGATCCCCGTAATAATCATCCTGGCCTTCAAAAAGGTCAGGTTAGGGTCTGCCTGCACATCAGCTATGATTGCCTAAGCTCGCTGCGTCACACCTGGACGTGCCTGGATGGCCCCCCCCACCTGAGGAGCCCTACTGGGGTTGGGTGTATCTGCAAGGATGTCCTGTGCGAGACATCGAGGCTCATAGAAACATAGACTTTGATGGCAGATAAGGACTGCTTGGCCCACCCAGTCTGCCCATTTCTCTACCTATGGATAAGCTGCAGATCCTAGTTAACCAACAGCCTACTTCCTCCTACCCTCCCTCTAGAATTGCCTTATGTTTGTCCCATGCATTCTTGAATCTCCCCACTGTTTTTGACCCCACAACCTCCTCAAGAAAGTCGTTTTGTGCGTCCACCACCCTCTCCATGAAAAAATACTTCCTCACGTTGCCCCTGAGCTGCCCCCCAATCTTCAGATTGTGCCCTCTTATTCTTGCACATCTCGTTTTCTGAATGATGCTACTCTCTTGGACTTTGTTGATTCCCTTGAGGTATTTGAAAGTTTCTATCATGTGCCCCTCCCTCCTTTCCTCGAGGGTATACATATTAAGCTCCTTCAGTCTCTCTTCGTATGGCTTCTGTTGCAGACCCTGCACCATTCTGGTTGCCCTCCTCTGGACTGCCTCCAGCTGGTAGGTGCTTTGGGGCCTTGTGCCTTCTGCTGCATTTTCTTTTGTGGCTGAGGGGCTTGGTTTCTGTTGAAACCCCCGCTGCCTTTACCATGAAAGGACTGACGATTATAAAACTGACGCCGGTTACCACCCCTTTGAGGGGCTGCGGATGGTGGTCTGGCCATTTTGATAGCTGTTCTAGTTTTCTGTGTGGCCTCTAGCACCTGCTCGACCTAAGGACCAAATAGGTACAGTATGTACCATCAAAAGGCAAAGCCATAACTCTCTGCTGGGCATCATTTGTGAATCCCAACGTGCGCAACCAAGAGTTCCTTCGGGTGCATATACCGGCCGTTGCTGCTCTGGAGGCAGTGTCAAAGGCATCCATGGCAGTTTTAAGCTGTTGGTTATTGGATTTAATGCCTCTAGTAATGGTTTGAAGATGCTCTGTGTTGACTTTTGAATCTGGGAGAGCTTCTATCGTGGTCCTGAGCGAATGCCAGAATGTATACTCATACTGAGAGAAATAACCCTGGCAGCTATCAATCCGCATGCCCAGGGTGGAGGCAGCAAAGACTCACTTTCCCAAAGTGTCAATTTTGTGATATTCCTTATTAACGGACGTGCAGTGGATTCTTGCAGAAGAATGGCCTTGTCATTCTCTGCCAGGACAACTATGACATCAGCAAAGGCTTGCGGGGCTAGAATGAGCCGATCCTTGGGAGGGACATATTTCCTATTTATGGACTTAGCCACAGAGGGACTAAGCGCTGGATTATTACACCATTTATGAGAGAGTCTCAAAAGAGGGTTGCATGGGGGTAGTCAATTCCACAGGAACGTGCAGGTACTGCAGATGCAGCAGCTTCCAAGGATCGATCTCTGAAGTCTGGAGAGAGAGAGAGAGAGAGAGAGTGTGGTATTCACACTTCTAAGCAGAGGCTTAAAGGAAAGGTCCTCGACCAGAGGCTCTGCTGTAAGAGAAGTTTTATTCACCACCACTAGGGAGGTTGGAGTGTCGATGCCGAGACAGTCAATACCGCATGTGCCGGGCTCACACTGCCGCTTCCTCGTGACTCCATCTCAGGCGCCGGCCCTCCTGAAAAGTTTACTCCCACTGCGTCCTAGCACCTCCGGCGAACTCCCATTAGTGTGAATGAGTGGTGAAGACTTTATGTCCAGGAAGATCTGGCCAGGGTAGTGACCCATATGCTGAAGGCTCTGACCAATAATATACGCACAAGTCTATACCATTGTGTCCTAACAGAAATGAAACCCTCTGCACGGGCTGTTCACCCATTTAACATGAACTGATAGGGCCTACCCCACTCAAGGTCGACTCCGTCGAAGACGGGCTAAAGACTTCTCTGAAGAAAATTTACTATTTACTTATTTTTAACTGAAAACAAAAATAATAAAAACTAATCAATACTGAAACTCTATAGCTGCTGTCATATAGACATGACATTTTGACTCCCAGCGGGCGAGCAATGTAGTCACTGAAGCGCACTCGACGGTGGGAAAAAAGGAACTGAGGTGGTTAGAGGGTCGACACCAAGGTAGCCTATACGACATGAGCTGAGCTTGCGGTGCCGCTTCCTCACAGCCCTACCTAGGCGCCTGCCCTCCTGAAGATTTTTGGCTCTTGCTGGGTCCTAGCGCCTCCAATGTAGTCCCATTAGTGTGAATCAGTGGTGGAGACTTTATGTCCAGGAAGATAAACAGGTTTTTACTTAATTATGCTTGTTTTCTTTTAATAGTGCCAGTAACAGAAAATTGTGACAGGAAAACCCACAAATTTTAACTGTGTTATTGATAATTTTTCTCCCCATAACAGTCAATCAAGTGTAAAAATACTCCAGGAGCTTTAAAAAGCTCTAACTGCGTGTGTGCGCATGCCCTCTGGCTCATGGAGGTGCTAGCACGCATGCACGCACCTGTTGGATGTGTGCATACAGTTTCGCAATAGAAGTCAAGAGTGCTTAATGCTGTGCAATGCTGTTATCGCTGGACACACGCGCACGCACTTGTGACACTGGCGAGAAGCTGAGAGGATGAAGAAGTGCATGACCAGCCCTAATGGTGGCCATGCAAATGCTAAAGACAGAGGCTGAGGTGAAAAATCACCCAAAAACCTCCCATGCGGCCCAAAATCTCAAGTCTGTCCTGTAACAGTAAAAAAAACAAACAAAACCTCAAGCTGAAGGGGGGGGTAAGGAACCGATGCCAAAGATGAGTGACCTCCAGAGACCCTAAGATCTCAATAATTTAAATCTGTACCTACCTGTGGCACCTTTTTCTTTCCTTTTAAAAAGTTTTAAACAGGAGAATATTAAAGACACCCTAGCAAGGCATAAGTGGCTCCCAGTCCACACAAGGAATGAGAAAAAAGGCAGGCTATTCAATTTGAAAACCGCAGCTTAACAGGCACAATTTAAATTTAGGAGTGCTCCCTGAAACAGGTAGCCCCAACCTGCAGAGCAGAAGTGCAGCCCCAAACTGAAGTCTTGAATCTAGAAACTTTAAATCTTCAGAGAAGAGAAAAATAGATCTGTCCCCTCTGAATGGCACAGCTTAACTGGGGAGTTGCTGCAGCATGGAATCCTCATATGCCCAACATTCTAAAGCATGGGCTGTGCCATTCCCCTGGTAGGGGTGCACTATACCCAGTTGTTATGATTACCCATTGACAATATGGAGCACTACAGAAAAGTATTTTTGGGGCCTCTTGCACTTTAGCTTTGAAAAGAATCTGACTGACCCCCACTCTAGCTCAGGCAGCACTCTCTCTCTTACTGCTCTCTGATTGGCTGATGCCAAAAGATCATTAGCATAAACTACTCCTCTGGGGCAGCTGAACCCAGCTGGCAAAACAGCAAGGTTATATACCAGCACTCAAACTTCTTTAAAGCACAAATGCAGATCCAGACAAGGTAAATAAATCCAAAAGTTTTAATGTGTCCACAACCAGACCAGAGGTCCCCAAAAAGAAGGAGCTTCCTAGCCCCAGCGCTTCGACTCAACACGAGTCATCATCAGGGGTGATGAGACTTGTGTTGAGTCAGCATGAGCTAGAAAATCACTTCTTTGACCTCTAGTCTGTGTCACTTTAGATCTTACTTGCCTGGACCTGCATTGTGCTATAAATTTGAGTGCTGTCTGCTGCTATTTGATACATCAGGGCTTGCTGCTCTTTCATACCAGCACCCCCTACTACATCGCCGATCGCAGTACTACCTTGCTTGCTTTGTTGGAACCCAGCTGGAATACTGCACCTGTCAAAAATATTGAAGAATATCTTGGATGAAACAATATTACTATGGTGAGTAATTTTCATGTTTGCTTGCACACATGTGCAAGAAACATAGTGCGATGATCCAAAATACAGTGCCGTACAGTTGAAAGGGAGAGCTCTGCTTCAGTGAGCAGCATACCCCCCCAACACAGACATGCAAGCACGCATATTGTGTGCTCATGTACTTCCCCACGCACACACTGTATGGCGACGGGTACCCAATCCCCATCGGCTTCATGCCCCCAAAAAGCTTTGCAGGTGCCATGCTGGAGCCCACCCCAGCATGGCAGAAATATTCTGACCAGCGGGGTGCCCAATCCTCCGTCAGCTCCAGGCCCCCAAACAGCCTTCCAGCTACCAGCTGAGAGCCCACTAGCGTGGCAAGCGTCCTACGTTGTCTTCTAAAATAAAAACAAAACCTGTAAACAAAAACGTTCCCTCGGTGGTCTCCTGCCCACCTGCACCCACCCTCTATGTACTCTGCTTCCCCCACCCCACCTCACCCCATACTTACCTCCAGACTCCAAGCTGCTTGATCTTGAAGTGGACCGGGGACACGTCTGGACACTTCAAAGCCGACCGCGAAATAAGAAAATGCCGGTAAGCTGTATAATGTAATAAATAGGGTTTTTTCAACTTTGCTGCATATTTATTTATTTTATTTATTTAGAGTTTGGTAACCGGGTAAGCCCACTAAGACCAGAGGTCCCTTTTTCAGGGATGACCCGGAATTAGTTACAGTAGATTACATACATTGTTATCAATATACAGTATTTACAGCTGATGCATACAAGGAATTGGTATCAAGCACTTAATACGGGGACAGCAGGCTCACAAAGCTCACAAAGTGTTAGACAGGTGCACAGTACATTTAACAATTTTGCATAAGAGTTTCATGGGAGAAATAGAAATGGCAAAATTAGTGACAGCATGACAACACGCCCAGGCAGGGGTCTAGCGATTACAACCACAGAGACTGAGTTCCAGAAGGTACACTTTGAGGCCTGACTTAAACCCTTGGAGAGTAGGCTTGTCAACCAGACTTGCTGGGAGGGCATTCCATAAGTATGGAGCAGCATACTGAAAGGAGCGCTTACCTTGGGTGGTGCGAACACGAGGGATGTCGAGGGGATGACTTGCTGAGGATCGCATGGTATGGCACTGTACTTTTGGAGTGAGAAGCCCACTCAGATGGGAAGGAGGGCTGAAGGAGGTGAATTTAAAGGCCAAACAAACAGAGGAATAGGCCAACTTGTGCCATAAGGTGGGTCAATTTAGGTCTGCGAGGACCTCGCAGGGATGCCTCCTGGGGGAGGAGTTAGTTGCAAAGCATGCCACCCTGTGGTAGAGCACAGAAAGTTTGTTAAGCGCCTTCTCCTGGAGGAACTGTAGCAGGGGGGCCCCATATAGGATAGAAGGAGGAAGGGTGCAGTTGGCTATGGCATGTCACGTCTTGCCAGAAAGAGAGTTACCCAGCCGGTAGAGGAGTCCAAGCCTCCAGTGGATGGATCTAGTTAAGGAGTCGATGTGGGGTTTGTAGGACAGCTCCTGGTCAAGGAGGATCCCAAGGTACTTGATCCTGTCTATGACCTCAACTCTCTTCCCTTGGGCTGTGTTGAGCTGGAGTAGTTCGCATCTGTCAGTGTCCAGGTATCTTGTCCCAAACAGAACAGCCTTGGTTTTTTCTTCATTCAGCATAATAAAATTGAAGGTGAACCAGGCCTCAAGAGCAGACAGACTGGCCTGCAGTTTGGCAGAGATGACACTGGGTAGCGGGTCACTGCAGTAGACAACAGTGACATCCGCATAAAGGATGAGGTTGCTCAGCCCACAAACCCCCTCAATGTCATTGAGAAAAAGGGTGAATACCAGGGGACCTAGGATCAAGCCCTGGGGTACCCCAGAGACCACAGGTCTGGTGCTAGATTGTGTTCCTCTCCAACGGACTTTTTGGATTCTATTGATCAGATAGCTCTCGAACCAGGAGAGTGAGTACAGATCCAGTCCTAGTTGGTGGAGTTTGGAAAGAAGAAGTTTGTGGCTGACCAAGTCAAAGGCCTTGGACAGGTCAATGAATAAAGCCCCCGTCGGGGAGCCCTGGTCCATGGCCTTGAAGATGTCGGATGTGAGCCAGATAAGGGCAGTGTCGGTGCCATGACCTTTCCTGAAGCCATGTTGTACATCAGCTAGGAGTAGGTGCTACTCGAGATAATCCTGCAGTTGATTATATACCAGTCTCTCCTGCACTTTCCTGAGAGGGCAGAGTAAGGAGATAGGCCTATAGTTCCCCACTTTGTTCCTAGGTCCTTTTTTATGGACAGGGACAATAGTCGATACCTTCCATTTACTTGGGATTGTTCTGTCGAGGAGGGACCTGTTGATGAGCAAGGTGACAGAGTAGGCGATTGCAGGGTCAGCGGCCCCCAGCAGGCGAGGTTCAAGCAGACCATGTCGCGGAGAGGAGTTAGGGTTAATTTTGAGTAAAAGGGGAAGTACATCTGGCAGTTTGACCAGTTTCAGGTGGCACTGAGGCCGAGGGAGTGCTCAGTCTGCATTGCTGTTGTAGGGAATCCCAGAGAGGACGGGGGGGGGAGAGTCGACCTGGATTGGAGAAGGAAGCACAGAAGGCCTCTGCTACTGCAGAGGGGTCGTTGGTCAAGGTATTCCCAACCAGGACTGCACCTTCTTGTGCATTAGTGGCACCCTTAAGAAGAGTGTTAATGTGACCCCAGAATTTCTTAGGGTCCACGTGGGTGACTAAGTTGGAGATCTCGTGGTACTTGGACTTAGCATGTTTGGAAGCTTTTTTGCATTGGTTCCTCAGCTCCCTGTACTTCTCCCAGTCAGAACTACTGTCTGAGGATTTGTAGAGTCCCCAGGCCCTGTCACAGAGTAGCATACTTCACTTAAGGCCTGGGTTGAGCCATTTGTGGCACTTGCCCTGTACCTTTAGCTTCTTACCCGGGGCATGCAGATTGGCCACAGACAGAAACGAATTGGTGAAGTAGTCAAGCACCTCATCCAGTGTGGGGAAGGAGACTATAGGATCCCAGTCCACGGCTCGCAAGTCTGAGCAGAGGTTTGCTGGTACGAGCCTGCTAAAGTTCCTGGCTTCTATTACCCTAGCAGCAAGTTTAGGGGGGCTTATTAGACCAGGTACAGAAAATTGGTGAGTGATCACTCAGAGAGTTTGCCATGATCCCAGCTGTCAATATCTGGTCTGCTCAGGAGACTAGTGCCCAGTCAAGTAGGGAATGATTGCCAGACTTAGCGTTATGCCTAGTAGGCAGATTGATGACTTGGGTTAGGGAGGAGTCCAGCATAGGATTCTTGTTGATGGAAGCACCCGAGGCAAGCCAGTTCAGATTGAAATCCCCAAGGAAAATCATCTCCCTCAGGGGGTGCTCTACCAGGGCATGGGTTAGAGATTCAAGGGAGGAGGCAGCCGATTGGGGCGGGAGGTAGGCACACCCTATGTACAAGGGTTTGGTGTCTCCGAGGAGCACTTTAACAAATAGGATCTCACTTACCGAGCCACAAAGGGGAGGGTGATCAAGCTGCGAAGCATGTAAGATTGTGCTGATGTAGATGAGAACCCCACCACCTTTTTTCCCAACTCTATCCTTTCTAAAAACATGATAGCCAACTAAGTCCACTTCATGAGGGAGGATCTGTGGCTTGAGCCAGGTTTCAGTCACTGCTAGTACGTCAGGTTTGTACAGTGCTGTCCATGCCTCAGGGTCTTGGACTTTGTGCGTTAGGCTGCCGATGTTCATGTGCACCAGCTTGAGACCCCTGGTATTGTCCCAGAGAGGGTTGGTAGGGTCACTGAGAGTGAGATTAGGGGAGTGGGGACCAGGGTTTAATTCAATATCCCCCCCTAGTGCCAGCTTAAGCCTGGCAAGGTAGCCAATAATTTTGATGGGGATGTAGAGGAGCCTCCATTGGTCGTGCATGCTAAGGTAGAAAAATAGGTTATAACAGCTACCCTTTCGAGATAATCCATACACGAATAGGCATAGCGTGTTAGACCCCTCCTCCCGAGGTTCGAGGGGTTGAGGGGGGTGACCAATATTCAGCCCAGTTCTGGTGAGAGACGACCCCAGAGGTAGAGTTGGTCGATCCCCAGTACAGGAGCTGCCATGAGTATCAGGCTCCGCATATTTGCTGATCTGGGAGAGGACACCGGACTCAGGGAAGGACCTGGTCAGTTTGGTAGCCCTCAGTAGGGGTTCAGTTCTAAGGAGAGTAGGGTAGGCCAAGTCCCCTCCTACTTGAAGGCTTAGAGGAAGGAGGGGGGTTACAGTGGGTCCCGTCTTAAATAGTAGGAAAGTGTCCCGCTCCACTCAGGTGGCCAGAGGCAAGCTGGGAAAAGAAACTTCAACAGGTACAGTACAGCAGATAACTTGTAATAGCTCAATTACAGCAATAGGAGTAGAAGGGTTGTGGGGTAATTTAACACAGTATCAGAGTAATGCTAATAGGTAGTTACTAAAATCCATAAGTTGGAAGAGTCAGCTGTAGGGCGGGAGAATAGAAGCAGCCAAGACTGTCCATGTAGTGCTAAAGGCTATAGTGGTTTAGAGTTGAGCTATAAAGTGGAATCTTTCAAAACAGTGAGCACCAGCATAACAATACAGATTAAGACCAGTCAACAAAATGACGAGAGGCTATCAGCAGTACCTCTACCACCAGAGGGATAAATAGATCTGGTGGATAGCAAGTTAGATTACACTGTAGCAAGTATTCCAGGCATTTTTTTGAATTTTGGCACCAAATTTTCAACATGGGGTTTTTGGGACCCTTCCTCATGAATTCTGTCACTGTCATGGTGTTAATCAGGCCTGAAGGGTGATTTCACGGTCACTGCGCAAAATCACCTTTCGGGACTGATTAACAAAACGGCAGTGCCAGTGATCATAAGGTGGGCTCTCAAAAAGCCTATGTTGCAAATTTGGTGAAAAAATTCCTAACAAGCGTTTGTCAATGCCAAATGTTACTTGCTTGTATGTGCTGTTTAGGTATTTGGAAGTGATAGTTCCATGCCTTCCTCCCAAGACACGCACTGTGTCTTTCCATTCAGTATTCACAGAAGAGTGGGAGGGACAAGGGCCACAGCAGTACAGCAGGTGCCAAGGGGGTGAAGAGGTGGACAATAGTCCATTCAAAGGCAAAAGAGTCCTGCAGGAGCTCACTAAATTGAAGGTGGACAAAGCGATGGAACCAGATGGCATACACCCAAGGATATTAAGAGAACTGCGAAGGGAGATAGCAGTACCTCTGGCAGCCATGTTCACTGAGTCATTCAACATGAGTGAAATGGAGGAGGCTACATGTGGTCCCTGTACACAAGTCCGGCAGCAGGGAGGAGGCGGGGAACAATAGGCCATTCAGCCTCACCTCAGTAGTGGGGAAGATCATGGAGACATTGCTTAAAGAAAGGATAGTGGGGCATCTAGAAGTCATCAGACACCAGGACCATAGACAACATGGATTCACAGTGGGGATATCATGTCAGACAAATCTGGTTGATTTCTTTGACTAGGTGACAAAGGAAGTAAATCAGGGTGGGGCAGTGGACAATGCTTACCTTGATTTCAGCAAAGCCTTTTACACCATCCCACATAGGAGGCTGATAAACTAGCTGGGTAGGCTGGGCATGGGGAAGGGTGATAAACTGGGTTATAAACTGGCTAACAGACAGGAGGCAGAGAGTGGTGGTAAATGGGGTGCAGTCTAGGGAGAGGAAGTGACCAGTGGGGTGCTGCAGGGATCGGTCCTGGGGCCAGTCCTGTTCAATGTCTTCATTAGTAACATTGCAGAACAGCTGAAGGGAATTTTTTCACCAAATTTTCAACATAGCCATTTTAAGACCTCTGCTCATGAACAGTGTCACTGTGATTTTCTTTATCTGTCCCAAACATTGATTGTGCACACCGACTGCGACATTGTGCGCAACATGCATGGAAACACATTTTGGGGGACATGTGAAAAATGACAGCTGTACTGCTCATAAGGAGGTGTGGTAAAATGGCAATGTGGAAAATCTGGAGTGCAAATATTAAAAATTCGCGAAATTACGAGCGTGTGTAGGAACTGCTCAACGCATGCTCGTAAAACAGTCATTTTAAGGAATTTTTTTCACCAAATTTTCAACATTGCCATTTTAAGACCTCTGCTCATGAACAGTGTCACTGTGATTTTCTTAATGAGTCCCATACATTGAGTTCGCACACCGACTGTGCCATTGTGTGCTACATGCGTGGAAACACATTTTGGGCAAGAAGTGAGCAGTGACAGCTGTACTGCTCATAAGGAGGTGTGGTAAAATGGCAATGTTGAAAATCTGGAGTGAAAATATTGAAAATTTGCAAACTTACAAGCATGCGTAGGAACAGCGCAACGCATACTTGTAAAACAGTCATTTTTGGGAATTGTTTCACCAAATTTTCAACATAGGGTCTTTGGGGGCTTACTTCATGAACTGTGACACTATTGTTCTGTAAATCAGTCCTGAAAGGTGGTTCTGCGCAGTGACCGCGAAATCACCTTTTGGGGCCTATTAACGCCATGACAGTGACAGAATTCATGAGGTGGGGTCCCAAAAACCCCATGTTGAAAATTTGGTGAAAAAATTCCCCAAAATGCCCAAGATATGCAGTAAAGTTGAAAAAACCCTATTTATTCCATTATACAGCTTACCAGCATTTCCTCAGTTCGCAGTCGGCTTTGAAGAGTGCAGACGTGTTCCCGGTCCACCGAAGATCATCGTGCCAGACTCCGGAGATAAGTATGGGGTGAGGTGGGGGTGTGGGGAGGTAGATGCACAGAGGGTGGGTGCGGTGGGGAGGATCAGGACAGTCTGCGAGGAAGGTTTTTCTTTTAGGTTTTTTTTTCACTTGGATGACGCTGGACTTGTGCCACGCTGGGGTGGGCTCCCAGTATGGCAGCTGGAAGGCTGTTTGGAGTTGGGGGAAGTAGAGCCGACGGGGGATTTGGCATCCCCTTTGGCCATAGGACCTGTTGCCACACTGGGGTGGGCTCCTAGCATGGCACCCGATAGTCTCGGGAAGGGGAAACAGTAAAGCCAACGGGGGATTGGGCACCCCATTGGCCATACACACTGCTGCCACACTGGTGTGGGCTCAGCGTGGCACCAGGAACTCTGTTGGGGAGCACAGCACAGCCGACGGGGGATTGGGCACCCCCGTTGGCTATACAGTGTGTGCATGGGGGGAAGCACGAGCATGCAGTATGTGTGCGTGTGTTTGGGGGGGGGAGCGCACATGAGTATGCGATCTTATCACTGCTCACTGAAGCATAGCTGTCTCTTTCAACTGTATGGCACTGCATTTTCAACTGCTGTCATAGACAGCTGCATCATTGATTGGAGAACTGCGGCCACGCCTGCAAACACACTGATTGAATTGGAAGAGAGCTGCCACACCTCCGAAAACTCGGATGATGGCACTATGTTTCTTGCACTTGCAAGCAACATAAAAATCACAAGCCTTGAATTAAAGTTGCACTTAAAAAAACTTTCACAGCGCATAACCCGATCTATTCATAATATAAAGCCGGACAAGTAAATTAAACGCCTTTAGCTTTTAATGTAATATAACACGTAAATGATTTCAAGGACTTGTCCACGCACTGAAAAATGTAGTTTTTTTTATGGCAACTGAAAATACCCATAATATCAAAGGAAGTAGTGTTACTTACAGAACTGTGCACACATTTCCCGAGTACAGGCCCCCCTTAGCGAGGCATGGCAATGGAGCTGCGCGTGCGGCACCAACACAAAACAGCTGGGACAGGGCAATCCAGGCTGCTCGTGCTCGCAGGTGGTTGGGAACACTGATGTCACAGCATTCCATGTGCTCTCCATAAGGGCTCTGCGGCTACTGATACCCAGGAAATGGGACTCGACTCACTAACAATTCATCTGAGTTCCTGACAGTAATTCACACAAATAGTTCCTTCCAGACACTTTCAACTCGTCTAGCGTGTTACTGATTAAAATCACTGGCCGTGTGACAGTTTTATGCAAAAGTAACAAATTAAAGAAAATAAGGCCAACCATACTTAGTTAAATCATTTTATGTTTTGTGTTAAATATTGTGACATATGTTTTTCCTACTTGTCTCTGCCAACACCAAGGTCCACCGAAAGATTTTAAAAAAATGATGTGTTACTGACTGTGACTGCGGGCACAAGAGCAACTCTTTTTTTTTTTTTATTAAACACATCTCTCTCAAAAGGCCCCCTCCCCATCTACATTTAAATTAATTAAAACAATATTTAATTAGTGACTGCTGCGTGTCTCTGTGGTTAAACACAACAAACTTTGTATGAGGACTGTGCGAAATACAGACATTTGACAACTTGCATGCCCTTTCCCAAGTCAGCCCCCAACCCCCAGCAATTCTAGTGTGTTTTTAGCAGGGCAGTAAAGCGCCGTACAGGACTTACTTCATACAAAATAAAGTGCAGCTACTGTCTGTCTTCCAGTGAGGAAAGGGCAAGTGGTTAGAAGATAGAGATTGCAGATCCCTTTCATATGTCCCAAGTTTCAGCAACTGGAATGCTAGTCACTGCAGCCGAATGGGGGCGAGCAGGGGGTTGAGGTGCCAACGGGGGGGGGTGCACATGTCAGGACTGGCTAGAGAGATGTGGACTCCTTGCATGAAGTCTACAATGAAAACAGACACCTCATGCAGACAATGTTTCTGCAGGTCTCCGACTGTAGCCAGGGCATCAGATCATGTCCACATAGGGTTATCACCTTTTAAGAAGCCCAAAGTGGGACATTTCCTACTGAAATGTGATTTTTCACAGGACAATATGTAATCTTGACCAATGCAACAGACTTGTTTTCTCTAAATAATCAGAATTAAGACTAAGGGTTATGGTTTTTCAGTTGTTTCTAGTGTTTACTATTATTTTAAGGTATTTTAGTTAAGGAATTATACCTTTTTTGCAACATTTAGAGAAAAATCAAGAAAACATTTGTCTGCTATAATGTCAGGCCATGCATTATTTTTCAAGTTTTTCAGCAGGACACAGCTGCCTGAATCAGGACTGTCCTGTGAAAATAGAGACAGGTGGTAACCCTATGTCCACATATTACTTAGGCCTACAGCAGAGCAACCACTTTGAAGGAGAACCATGAACATTACGGACATGTGATTGCTTAGTGACAGACAAGACACCTGGGACTGGTCAGGAGCAGCAGCTAACACAGGATTGTAGACTTAGTGCCATGCAGGAGCCCCTGGACCCTGTCATGGTGGGACAGACACTGAACCACCTTTCAGGGGTCAGACAGGTAGTAGACACTGAGTGGGGATTTGAGAGGCTGACAGGAGCAAGGCATGTACCCAGCTGGGGGCAACATGGGCACATTCACTGCACACTGCCACACAGAGCAGCTGTGACTACCAACTGGACTCAGTAGGCTGGCTGGCTTCAAGTCTGTAAAAGTTGGACTGCTGTGGTATAAAGTGGTTTTCTTTGGTTGCTCATGCTGCACACCACTTCCCAAAGCTAAAACCCTTTCCCTAAGTCATGTCCTATAAGTACTTTTTTATAACCGCTTGCAGTCCAGACGACCCCACAAGTACGACTGTTTTACAAGCATGCGTTGCACAGTTCCTACACACGCTCGTAAGTTTGCAAATTTTTAATATCTGCACTCTGGATTTTCAACATTGCCATTTTACCACACCTCCTTATGAGCAGTACAGCTGTCATTTTTCACGTCGCCCAAAATGTGTTTCTGCACATGTAGCGCACAATGGTGCAGTCGGTGTGCGAAAGCAATGTTTGGGACAGATTAAGAAAATCACAGTGACACTGGTCATGAGCAGAGGTCTTAAAATGGCTATGTTGAAAATTTGGTGACAAAAGTCCATAAAATGACTGTGTTATGAGTGAGCATTGCACAGTTTCCATGTACCCTCATAAGTTCGTGAATTTGTAATATTTTCAGTCCAGATTTTCACCACTGGCATTTTTCCACACTTCCTTATGAACAGTACAGCTGTCATTTTTCACAACATAGCCGAAATATGTTTTACACTTTCAGCGCAGAAATGCGTGGTCGCTGTGGAAATCATTGTTCAGGACAGATAAAGAAAATCACAGTGACACTGTTCATGATTGGAAGTTCCAAAATGCCTGTGTTGACAATCTGCTGTAAGAAATCCCCAAACTAATTATATTACAAGTGTCGTTACTGGCAGTTTCTATACGCTCGTGACTTCACCAGTTTTTTTAATATTTTCACTGCAGATTTTCAACATTGCCATTTTACACCTCCCCATGAACAGTACAGCTGTCATTTTTTACATCCTGTTCGGAATGTGTTTTTGCACCTGTGGTGACAAATGCCATAGTCGCTGTGCAAAAGCAGCTTTTGGCTAACAAACTGATATTGCCACTGTTCATGAGGTGGGGGGTCATAAAAACATGTTGAAGATTTGGAGTGAAAATACCAACGAATGCCTGAGGCATTAGGGTTTCTGACCATAACACCCCACCCTGTAGAGAATGACAAGCATCAGGGCTGTAACTTGGGATTGTCACCTGCAATGCTCATACCATTCCACCCCCACCCACACCCTGCAGCCACTGAGAGGCATCAAGGTGTGCCTTGGACTCTTCGGCCCCAAAGTTCGCCCCATTCTCCTATACCGCACCCATCTCACCGTATTTCCTGATGGAATGGGGTGTGCATAAGCGCCAAAGACCCCAAGGCACACTGTGACACTTGTCAGTGTATGCAGAGTAGGGTGTGGTGAAATGGCGTGGCCGTTATGCCTGATGACCCAAAGGCACACCCCAATGCCTGTCAGTCTCTGTAGGGTGCTGGTGGGGTTGGCTTCAGTTCAATACTTCACTGCCATTCCTATTATGCAGCTCTGTAACTCCTACACTACCAATGCCAGTGCCAGCAAGCAAACATTTAAGCATTGACAAATGCTTGTTTTCTTATCTGTCAGCCTGCTTGCAGACAGCTGCCACTGAATCAGGTCTACTCCAGAGCACATCAGACAAGGTCTTGAATGTGGCAGGAATAGGAGAAACTAGACTGACTGGGATACTGGAAACTTTAAGAAACTCCAGCCAGAGACGTTTACACTTGTCAATGGCTGTAGACTCAAAATTGCGTGATAAGTGCATATTTATTTCTGAGCAAAGCCAGGAAAGTTAGAGCATCCTGAGGCACAGACACATAGAACTGGTCCAAGATGTCTAGGCTAAAAAAGGCATTGTCACTGCCTTCAGAAATGATGAGGTTGGGGTCAGATTTGCCCACCACCATCACTATACACCCGAGGTAGGGGAGCAATATACAGGCTGGGGTCACAGGCCCATTGATCCAGAATATGGCTGCTGCAGCATTGGAAACATGGGCCCCAAAGGATGAGGAGTCAGTGCCAAGGGATCTGCCAGAACTAGAACCTAATCCAGCACTGGGGCGATCCCCTGCGCTAAGGGTGGTGGCAGGCCAGGCCCTGAAGGGCCTAATTCCAGGGCCAGATCTGGTGTTGATGATCCAGCTGACACCAAAGTGACTGACCATGGCACAGTGGCTGGCCAAATCCCTATGAGGGATGGGGGACAGCCAGTGGGACAGCCATGGGCAGCGCAGTCAATGGCAAGGACCCTGAGGCTGTTGCTAAACACGCTACCTGGCCTGATGGCGCTGCCTGAAGCACCAGTTCCACTGACCCCAAAGGGCCAGGAACCAGCTCCACTGGCAGAGGCATATGGGCCCAATGCTGCATGCATTGCTTCATAATAGCTGCCAGTGGTGGAAATGAGCACTGGGGACCCAAGATTCTGCCTTCCTGGAACTAGAAGCCCTTGGTGACACCAAAGGTGATGGTGAGGGCCAGCTCCGAAAGACCACAGATGATGCAGCAGACCTTGTAAAGGATGACCTTGATGGTGCCATTTCTTCCCCTTCCACTGGGAAGAGGAAGAATTCAAGGCTGGGTGGCGCTGGGACCCCGAAGCTGAGTATGCATGGGATCGGGACCGCTTCTTTTTGTACTTGTGGGAGGACTGTGTTTCCTTCTGAAAACTGGACCATGCATGGTCAGAACCCTCCCTCAACAGGAAAAGTGGACTGGACATGACCCCACTGGTGGAGCAAACTGCCCCTTCAGGCTCCCTACCATATTCCATAGCCTTCGACCATTGATGCTCGACAAAGCTGAGAAGAAAACTAACAAAAAGTACAGTTACGTAAGAACTTACTGTAACAATAGATCTTTGAGAGGAACTCTTGCAGCAGGTAATACCATTAGGACTGAAGCCGGCAGGCATCAGGACCCCATGGAAAACTTGTACCTAGCAGTCTGAGGCAGGGGACTGCCCCCGACATCGCCTACGCCCGACGTCAGACATGGTATAAAGGGGGTGGTCCCCTGGTGTTATCTCAGTTCTCCCACCAGAGACCTGGCTAGAAACAAAACTAGAGAACCGAGCAGGAAGTCCCCACCATATTCTGGTAATATAATAACCAAAATACTATCCTAGGGGATGGAGGGTGGGAAAGCCACCTGCTGCAAGAGTTCCTCTCGAAGATCTACTGTTATGGTAAGTTCTTACTTAACTGTGCTATCTGTCTTCAAGGGTAGAGCTCTTGCAGCAGGTAATACCATTAGGACTGAGTCCCAAGCAGTACCCAAAGATAGGCCCAGGTCTGAGGGCGGCAGGGAGAGATGCTGAAAAGCTGAAAAACAGCTGAAAATGTTAGAAAAGCATCTAAGCGAGTAGGCCTCGCAGGACTGCTAGTCCAAAACCTTCTCTCCTTCTGGATGCAATGTCCAGGCTGTAATGTCTAATGAAAGCGTGGACTGAATTCCAAATAGCTGCAGCGCAAATATCTGCCGAGGAGACATTTTTTGGGCTGCGAAGGAGGAGGCCACTGCTATGGTAGAGTGGCCCCTGACTGTTCCCAGAAGTGGTTTGTTATGATGCTGGTAGCAAAAAGTAATGTATTGCACCAGCCAACGGGCCCATGACTATTTGGAAACAGGAGTCCCTAATATTTGCTTGGCGAATGAGATGAACAACTGGTTCAACTGTCTGGAGGAGCAAGTCCTGTGGAGGTAATACCTCAAAATTTTGTGAGCATCCAAGGTGTGCAACAGTGCTTCACCTTGGTTAACAAATTCCAGATAATAAATTGGAAGATTGATGTCCTGGTTAGGAGTCAGCATGGACACCACCAGCGGCATGAACTTAGGGTTCGTGTGTAGGGTGACCCTGTCCCTGTGGAAAACTATGTAAGGTTCCTTACACATCAGGGCCTGGAGCTCGGAAACCCTTCGAGCAGAGATAATGGCTACCAAAAGGAGGGTCTTCCAAGAGAGGAAGCTCAGCTCGCAGGAGGCTGCTGGCTCGAAGGGAGGAGCAGTGAGTTTAATGCGTGGTAAACAATTTTATTTTTTTAACTGTGACCACAAGTTTTGAAGATACAGTACTTGTTTTAGGATTCACCTGATAGACATGACATGTACTATTTATAGTACATTGGCCAAAATTAAAATGTCATCTCACACCAGAGGTGCAAAAACACATCTTGTCCTGGGTTTTGAAAATGACATATGTCACATTTATGAGGTGGTGTGGAAAAAAGGCTACATTGAAAGTTTGGAGTCATAATATTGAAAGGTAGTGAAATTATGAGTGAACGCTGAAATAGTGTAATGTTCAGTCATAATCTGGGTATTGTACCATATTCGTACACCAAGTTTTCAGCATAGCCTTCTTACTACCCCCACATAATGAACCTGGTAGGTAACAATTTTCAAATCCCCGCCAAAATGTCATTCTGCACCACTGAAACATCATTCCACAGCACAGGCACGAAAGCACATTTTGGCCAGGATTTGAAAAATGACAGATGTCACATTTATGAGGTGCTATGAAGAAATGGCTATGTTGAAAATTTGGGTTCAAAATATTTAAAATTACCAAAGTTACAAGCTTGCATTCACAAATTTCAACGTAGGCTCATAAGTTTGTTTTTTAATATTTTAATGGCAGTTTCAGAATAGCCCCCTTATGATCACACCTCATAAACAAGGGTGGAGAAAATTTTGAGCTCCTGCCTGAAAGGTGATTTTGTGCAGTGACTGCAAATTCAACTTTCGGGATGCACAAAAACATTTTGTCCAGGCTTTTAAAAAAAAGACAGCTGTCACATTCATGAGGTGATGTAAAGAAATGGCTATGTTGAAAATATGAGGTCAAAATATTGAAAATTACCAGAGTTACAAGCCTGCATGTACAAATGTCAAGTTAGGCTCATAACTTAGTTGTTTTTTTAATATTTTTACACCAGATTTTCAACATAGCCTTCTTATGACACCACCTCATCAACATGGGCAGAGAAAATGTTCAACTCCTGCACGAAAGGTGATTTTGTGCAGCGACTGTGAAATCACCTTTCAGGACAGATTTACCTAATTTGACTCTAATTGTTCATGAGGTGGGGTCCCAAAAAAGGTATGTTGAAAATCTGGAGCAAAAATATCCAAAAATGGTCAAATTATGCCACTAAGTTCATACCCCCACTGAAATACATTGAACTGCATACTTGATTTCCTCAATTCGTGGTCTGACATTGAATAGCGAAGACGTGTCTGCGGTCCAGAGAAGATGACGGTGTAGGACCCCCAGTGGGTAAATAAGGGCGGGGGTGTGTGGGGATGTGGGCACTGAGTGGGATGGTCAGGTGGGGTGGCAACTAATGGTGCAACAGATGTCGACGGATAGTTTTCTTTTTTACAGGATTAAAAAGACAAAGAGGACTGCATTCCTAAGCTGGGACTGGGCACTCCAGAGTCAGGTTTGCTTGAAAACGGTGGTAAGCGACTTGGAGGGGAGGTGGGGTGTCAAGAGAAGTGGTTTTGGGGTGGGCACCCCGATCTGCTTAAATTAAAAAATATACATGACCTGGAGGGAAGGGGGTGTCAAGATAAGCGGTTGCAGGGTGGGCACCCCACTCTTCTTAAATTAAAAAATATACATGACCTCTAGGGACAAGGGTGTCAAGAGAAGCAGTTGTGGTGTAGGGCACCCCTCTGTCTAAATTAATATATATAGAGAGAGCGATGGGAAGGGAGGGTGGGTGGGTGTAACAGACATTTGGAGGGGACGGGGACATTAAAAAAATACATAGGCCTGGATATTCAAACTGCGCTGAAAACTGGCGCAACAGTAGGAACAAGCGCCAAACCAGTTCGCAAATGCATAACATATGCGATATTCAAACATGGAGCAGAGCAGGTGCGCCAAGCAACCAAGCGTCTCAATATTGCACATACTAGCCATCGCGCAACAGGAAGAGAAAGCTGAGCAAAATGCTGCGTATAGGCGCAACCATACCGGAAGCTTCAGCTGAGCATTGCAGAGCTGCCTAGCGCAAGCAGCCCCCCAGAGCAATGGAACTGCACATTCAGGAGGCAGGCTGGGGCCCACCGGGCCAGCCATGCCACATGGGCACAGGAACTCACTGCAGAACCACACCACACTGGCACACCCAAGCACAGCATCACTGGGGTGGGACGGATGATCACGTGCCCATGGGGACAAGCCAACTAAAGCATAGCAGAGCCATGACACCCCAGCACAACCACTGGCAGGCAGAGAGTGCACACACAGGGGTTAACAACCACAGTGCACATCAGTCCCCCATCGCACAGCACAGCGTGCACCGTACCCCAAGACACCGCTCCATGTGCAGTGACAGGCACTGCAGGAAACACCATGCACCCCGTGCCACCACGTCAACACATGCTGCAGAGAAGACAACAACCAGACCCACCCTGTGCACCCAGCAGTGGTGGCAGCAGATGGAAAGAGCAACAGAAAGGCAATGCTATGCTGGTGATACCTCCCCATGGACACACACACACACACACACACACACATATATACCAGGACCATTAGCAGCCCCAGATGGCATGTACACTACTTCGCAACGTGGAGCACCCATAGCCAGTTGCAAAGCAGACACCAACACAGCAGTTGTATCAAAATAGAAATGTATATTTCAAAACAACAGATAAACAATAACAGCTGAAACTATGTACAAGGTGGGGGACGGGTAAAGGCGGGGTGTTCAAGGGAGGAATAAAAACTTGGAGAGGAAGGCAGGGTGAAGGGATGGAGAAGTGGGAATGGAATGTGGGCTACAGCCCAGCTGGCTCCTAGTCTTCCCCCTGCTGGCGTCCCCTACTGTGCCACCTCCTCCGACGTTCACCCTGGCGCAGCATGGCCTGCAGGAGCTCCCGGTTGTCAAGTCCGACCTGGGTCAGGCGCCGCAGATCCTGCTGCATGTGTCTCAAGCACCCGAGGCCTAGGAAAATGGGAACACAGTCAATGGCTGAGACGACCACAACCCTGAACACCACCCAACCTGCAACCCATATAACCCAATGTCCTGCACCTGTGATGGCATGCCCACCCACAGTGAACATGCATGGCCATCACAAACAGGCGGCACCAGCTATCGCACCACCACCACACACACTGCCCACGTCAATCACCAGTACAAACTAGGCTGCCAAGTGATGTGCAGCGTGGTCGCGATACGATTACACAGCTATGTGCCCAGTGCATGCCTGGACCACCTGTGATGCATACACAGGCAGTGTCGTGATGCTGCACTGTGATGCAGTCACCTGTGTCATGCCTACATACATGGATACATAGACAGTGTCGGCTGATAAGGGACTATAGGACACCCAGTCTGGCCATTTGGCCTTGTACGTTCACTCTGTTGTCCTATAAGTCCGTTCCCCCTCACCCCTGACCTCCAGAATTCCTTCATGGCTAACCCACGCATACATAAATCCCGTAACCAAGTCAGCCCCCACCACAACCTCTGGCAGGGTGTTCCACTTGACCACCACCCATTCTGTGAAGAAATACCTTCCCATGTTACCTCTTAAACGAGCCCCCTCCAACTGCATCCCATGCCCTCTAGACCTGGAACATCCTTTACGCTTACAAATATTGTTTTCCTGCACTCTGGTCCCCCCTTACAATACTTGTATGTCCCCATCATATCCCCACACCCTCCTCCCCTCCAGGAGTACATGTTCAGTTCCGTCAACCTGTCTGCATAGGACTTGTGATGCAATCCATGCACCATCCATGTCAGCCCTCCTGTGAACCCTCTCCACCCAGTCCATGTCCATACATGGTATGGTCTCGGAACTGTACACTGTACCCCAGTGTGGGGACTCACTAGTGTTTCGTATAGTGGAACTATGACCTCCCGTTCGTTGTGTCCAGCATGGTTGGTGGTCTTGCCCCCCCAGCATGCAATAGCATCCATGACGTAATGATACTCACACTCCTCCAGCAGCTCGGTCTGCCGCTGCTGCTGCTGCTGCTGTGGCACGACATCCTGTGGCACCGGGGCCCTGGCATGGCCCACATCACGGCGGTCGGGTGTCCTCACAATCCGGCCTGTGGGAGACATATGGTGAGACAAACATCAGTGTGACTCAAAAGCAGAGTGCCTCCCCCCAGTGAGTGCCTGCCCACACAGCCATAACCATCCATCGCACAGCTGCACACAGTGACACACCTATGCACAGCCACCCAAGCACACACACCTCTACAGAATATAGGTGCATAGATGGTACACTTCGTGGCCTGGGCACCAGGCCCGCCTATTGCGTGAAGCAACCCGCGTCTGGCAGGTCTGGCTCCTCCGGCGGAGGTCACTGTACCGGTGCCGGCACCTCATCAGCAGACCGGCCCGACAGTGACCCCACCAGGTCAGTGGCCACTTGCTGCCACACATGGGTCCTAGGCATGGTGAGGGGCCTCACCATGCAGTCTCACAGTGGGGCTCCACTAGAGCCACCAGGTTGGCCACTTCAGCGGGCTCAGGACACCGCCCTCCTCCTAGCCATGGCACCAACTTTACAGCAGGCAATATGGCGCCGCTGCGCTGTAACCCCCGTGGGTTGTTGCGCAATAGACCAGCACAGGCTCCAATCGCGCTGTTCGAACAGCACCGTCACTTTACATGGCGCTGTCACCAGACAGCGCAGCAAGAGACAATACACATGGCATGTCAACAGCGCCAGGAGTCAGAGGGCATACACAAGGTCACGGCAATGGCGCAAGGCTACGCGCGGCGCCATGGGATGTAGGCATCTGGCGACTGCTAAGCAGAGCACCAGTGCCACAGTGGACCAGCGCAGAAGTGCCACAGCGCCATATAGTGCCCAGTGCTGTGGCGCCACTGGCACAATGGTGGCCATGGCGGAATAAGCCTATCGCGCTCCAGCAGGTCTGCAGCGCGATGGGCGCTATCGCTATGTCTGGGCATGCGCAATGCGGTGTAACACACAGCCACAAACATGCCATCGGCTCAGCTGGACCTTCCGTGTGCGCTAGCGCCGTCGCGATATTCAATGACATATGCAAATCAGACGATCAGCCATTCAAAGGCGCGGTGGCGCGATTAGCATGTCATTAAAGTTGCGCCACACTCATTTGCATGTGTTGCGCTATAAATATGTGACACTGGGTTGTGGCGGCCAGATTTGGTTGTTGCAGGTGAGAGGTGAGTTACATGCTGTGTGATGCTCAGGACAATGCTCATGGGCAGGGGTGCTGGGATGATATAGGTTGAGGGCTGAGCATGATGAGGGGCATTAGAAAGGGCAGAGGCACCCTTTCCATCCAGTATCTGCCATGCGGAGGAGAGGAGGGGGCTTCTGCCCCCCAGGCGGCAGCTATGCTCATGGAAATGCTGTGGACTGCACAGTGACAGGTGTCCCTTCCACCCATACAGATCACCATGACTGGCGGGAACCAGGCTGAGGCTGTGGGCCGGGCGTGGAGGAGGCGAACTTCACCACAGCAGAGACTGAGGGCCTCTTCAGGCCTACCTGGAGGATGAGCCACTTTTGAGTGGGCGGAGGGGCACCCCTCAGCAGCGTGCAGCTGAATGGGAGGGGTAGCTCTGGCCGTCAACCTGCCCAGAGCCACCAGCGCTCCATGCTGGAATGCCGGAAAAAGATGGGGACTGACCGCAGGAGGCTGAAGGAGAAGGTGGCAGCCTTCAGGGTGGCATGTGCTGCCACTGGTGGGGGACCACCAGTGGTGTTGCAGCTGACCCCGACTGAGGAGACACTGGTTGCGGCCATGCAGCGAGTGCCATTGCTGGTGTTCAGGCGGAGGATTCCAGACAGGTGAAGCCCATCACTGCAGGTATGACATGGTGATGTTGGGGGGCTGTTGTTCACATGCACTCACTACTCTCTTTCTGTTTCAGATCCTGTTCGTCTGCAGGAGAGCGGTGGTGGTGGTGGGTGCTGACAGTGGGGCAGACCTGCTGGACCTGGAGGAGGGACCATCCACCTCCGCCAGCAGCCTGCAGGCACTGCAGCGGCATGCAGGCTGGCCCAACAACTCCGGCGGCAGTGATACGGGTGCAGGGGGTGCACAGCCTGTGTCACAGCAGTCTGGCATGCAGGTATGCCAGCATGCTGTGCCTATGGCAGTGGCACGCACCGGCACTATTGATGATAGCAGGCCTGCAATGGCCAGTGTTGAGTGTGTGTCCACGGCGGACACATGGCAGGCCAACACATGCCCTGGGCCATCCTGCTCCACACCTGTGTACCAGCATGCTGGCACAGTCACAGGCTGTGCCTGTCAGCACCAGTGGGGCAGCATCGGTGGCTGAGCAGGTGTCTGGCACTGTTGACAGCACAGGGTTGAACAGGTGGACCTGGGGGCTCAGCAGTTGGAGGCGGCAGCAGCAGTTGCACACCAGGCCTGGGGGACAGCGTCAAGCAGTGGCACTTGTCCACCGCCCTTAGATCCGCCCATACCTGGTCCTGGTGAACAGCGCCCACCCTCAAGGTGCTGTGCACCAGGACACGTCCACCTAGGGGTCACGATGCCATTGGGGCACAGTACCCATTGGACGTGCACACCCGCCTGCAGGAGTCGGTCCAGCTGCAGGGGCGGGTTGCAAAGTCGTGGAGGCACTGTCTGTGTCCGTGGAGCGGCATGGCAGGAGTGTGCTCGGGACTGAGCCGAGCTGTCCTTTTGGGACGGATGTGACCGCTGCCATTGACAGGCTGACCCAGGCAGTGGTCTCTGTCGCGGACGCGTGGCCACACTGTCAGGTGCCCTGTACCACACCCCACACAGTGCGCTCTCCACTCCCCATTCCCGGTGTCGTGTGACACCAGGCCTGTCGGCGCCGGGTTCTGCTGTGGGCATCCAGGCACCCCTGGTGCAAGTTTGTTTGATGGGATGCAGACCCTGTGCGAGGGCAAGGTTGCGGTCGTGCACTGGGACCCTGGTGGTGCACTAAGCGCCACCCGATGTAACCCTGCTCAGCCTGCCAGTGCTGCTAGGCCGCGGCGGAGCCCTACGCATCCGTGGTGGCTGTGGGACAGTGCTCCTGACTGAGCTGTCTCCCAATGCAGGCCCTGTCTGGTGCTGCCCTGTGTGCAATGTGTTCATGGTGGGCAGTGCACTGCTGGGTGCTCTGCTCACCAAGCTGACACACGGACCACCTGCACACTCTCCCAACTGCTGTCCACAGGTGCGTGTGGATGATGATGCCTACATTGCACTGTACACCAAGGTGCAAGGTTGCCCAGGTCCTGACACTGCGTGCGTGGACAGTCCAGGTGGTGGGGTGGTTGGTGGTGCTGTGTGTTGGCGATGTCATTTCCGCAGTGCTGTGCTGCTGCCCTGATGCTGCCTGGTGTGTGTGTGTGTGTCCATATGAGTGCTCACCCCTCTCTGATGGTGTGTTGGTATGCCTGGAACCTTCAACTCCCTGACCTTCATGCCGGTGTGTTCCCCTGTGTGCCTGTGGTTTGCGCATGGACAGTGTTGCCTGCACATGTCCCCTTGACTTACCTGTGCTGTGCGTAGTGCTCTTCTGCAATGGTGTCCCGGTGCAGCTGGGCCTGCCGTGTCAGTCGGGGGTCCCTCCGTCCTAGGGGGAGCAGCTCATCACGGGGGCAGCTCATCACCCACATCACCGGCGCCACTGGCGTCCCCATCGCTGTCCCCCTCTTGGACCTGTACGGCTATCCCATGGTCTTTGGCCATGTTGTGCAGGATGCAACAGGCCAGGAATATCCCACAGGCCTTTTGGGGGCTGTACTGTAGAGGCTCCGCCGAGGTGTCCAGGCATCGGGCGTGCCTTGATCATCCCAAACACCGCTCTATGATGTTCCGTGTTGCGGCATGTGCCTCATGAAACCGTGCTGCGCTGGGGTCATGGGGTGCCCGGTAGGTGTGAGCAGCCAGGGATGGGTGGGTATCCACAGTCACCTGTGTGGAGATAGTGGAGATCAGTGTCAGGTCAGGTCCATATTGCCCATATCCTTGTGTGCCACTACCGTGGCACCTGTCATTCCACCTTGCACAGAGTTTGCATTCCATACATGTGTACTCACCCACTAGATGACCCTGGGGATGTTCCCCTCTCGAATCAATGGCACAGTGCAGATTGGTGCCATATGAAGGCATCATGTGCTCCGCCAGGTGTGGCACAGACATTTGTAATGCGCCCAGTGGCATCACACACCACCTGGCAGTTGACAGTAGAAAAGCCCTTTCGGTTCCGATGAAGCTGGCCATCGGGGCCAGGTGGCGTCGCGAATGGCCACATGGGTGCAGTCTATGGCCCCTAGCACATGAACATATGTGCTACCCTGTGGAACTCCTGCATGTTTGCTATACGCTCTGCCGCGGTGCTGGGAAATGGATGTACTCCGCGGCATGAGGCAGCAGTGCGCTGAGGAATTGGGTGAGGATGCGTGGCGTGGCCGACTGTGTAATGCCTGTGGTGTCCTGTCGGCCTCTGGAAGGTGCCCGTGGTGAGCAGGCACATGCAGGCTGTCACCTTGGTCTCCACGGACAGAGCATGACTCCGTTGTGAGGGTGCCTGCATCACATCACTGCACAGCTCACTGAGCCGTCTCAGTATTGCCCTGTTCAGGGGTGCCCGGCCCACAATCTCGACGTCTGTGTACAGCTCGGAAGCTGATGCAGACACGATACCGCCTGTCGAGGCTCTGCCGGCCAGCTCCTCTGCGACCACGTCCCCCTGCAGCATGCTGTCTCACCCCCTCATTACAGCTTCCATGTGGAAGCTGACACTGTCCATCTCCCTGGCTTCTGCCCCCCAGCTGCTGTTCCTGTGTTACCCCACTGCCCCCACTGCTGCTTCCACGGGCACCCCCCCACTGTCTCTCTGTCCTCAGGACCCACTGTCCCTCTCTGCCCTTCCTGCTCCTGTCTCTCTCTCTCTCTCTCTCTCTCTGTCTCTCTCCCCAGTTTGCGGCCTGCTAGGGTTCTTGCGCTGCTCCCTTGAGCTTTTTATTTTGGCTCACATCCGGTACTGCATCCTCAGCCGAGCCACTCTTGCGCGTGCGTGTTCAAATATCACATTACTTTTATGCATGGACCCGCCCTTGGATTGCGCATCCTTCATTTCCATTGCGCTGTTGCTCGCGCCATTGGCAGGCGCAACTGGCCCTTCTGAATATCGCAGAATGCGCCTAGGGGTTGCGACGCCATGCAACCCCTGTTGCGCATGGCTAAACCCTTTGAATATCCAGGCCATAATTTTTAATTTCCTAGTTCAGCTAAATATGTTTTTAGCTACAAGAAAGAAAGCCGAACTCAGGGAAACTAGTTCATGTTTGAAACAAGGGTAAAAAGTACTGCAATCACGCTATAAAAGTGGAGCTGTGACACTAGGCATGCACGTATGCATAGTCATACACACATGCATACACACATACCCAGTATCATGGCTCCACTTTCGGAGCATGATTACAGTTATTTTTACCCTCTTTTCAAAACATTAACTTGTTCCCCAAGTTCAACTTTTCTTTCTTGTAACTAGCTATAGTTAGCGAACTAAATACACTAACAGACTCTGTGCCACTTACAAAAACAGGCTACTGGTGTTCATTTCCGATCAGCTGCTTGTTGACCAGCTGGCTATCTGCAAATCAAAGGACCGAAGCCCTCTGATTGGAGTGGCTCGGTCCTTTGAAATACACAAAGTTTACACCCCACAAGCAGCGAGTGATGTCAAGCAGAGAGTGCGTGGTCATTGGCATAGATCCTGCTATTCTTAATTGCAATGGGCTTGGCAGTAACACGCCCCACTAATCCACAATCTACTTTCACTGTAGCAAAACATTTGGTGTGCATCAAATGTAAAAAGGAATTGAAGCAATTGAGGGCTGCTGCTGGATTAAGTATGTGCCCACAGGTTATGTCTTGTGGTGCTGTGCATGCGCACTGCTTACCTTAGCGCCAGCCCTCTGAAAAGCTTTGGCTCCCACTGGGTCCTAGTGCCTCTACCTCAGACCCACTAATACCTTCTTCCATGGCCATTGATTATTGACACAAGGTAGGGCTGAAAGAAACTGTATAATTTTTGTGTGCTAAACTAACTAAACTGAAATAAAAATAACAAACTCTAGTGTATTTTTAAAATTAAAGCCACAGAATTGAATGCTATCATCATGAAGAGGGTGAAGTTTTGGCTCTAACAAGGAGTGCAGCAAAACTATTGCTGCATGCTTGACGGTGGGAAAAAAGGAACTGAAGCGGCAGGGGGCTGCTGCTACTGTATATCAGTGGGCATGTGTGGTGACGCATGCATAGGGCCTACTTGTGTCACCAGCTCACACCAGAAAAGTTCTGACTCCTGGGGGTCCCAGTGCTTCCAGCACAGACCCACTAGTGGGAATCAATGGTGAAGATTGATTCTCAGAAAATCAAGACCTACGCCATTGCTTTTTTTTCCTTATATGAGAATGAGGCTGATCTCTCCTGAGAGCACAATGTAGAACATGAGTGGGACTCAAGCAGTTTCTTTTTAAGTGCGTGACAGAACTGCCTAATTTCCCAGGCCTGTCCAGAGAGGACATCATATTTGGGACCAGGAACTCTCTGCAATAGGAATGGGGGTCCCGAGCAGAAATTGTGTTGCCACTACAAGAGGCCCTGACAGGCTCTCTATATTACCTGACATTGTGTTCATTGATCATAATGAATGGAGGACATAAGCAAAAAAACAAAAAATGTAATACTTTTTGGAAAAACAAATTTAAAACCAACTGGGAATCCTACTTAAAAATTAAAACAAAATGCAAAAATAACATTAAAAAGTCTAAACAAAGATGGGAATTAAATTTGGCTAAGTCAGCCAATAAATGTAACAGCAAACTTTTTTTTTTCTCCTATATCAATTCCTTAAAAAAAAAACAGCATCTCAAGTTAGTCCCCTGTTAGTAAATGATCAATTAATGATCCAAAGGGTATGGCAGATGTTTTCAACCAGAGGTTCTGTAACATCTTTAACTCTGATTTGGATAACACTAACAAACTTTTTGAAAATCTGCCTTCTGGTCCCACTGGTACAGACATTAGTTTCTCAGAAGAACTTATAACTAGTAAATTATGCCTTCAAAAAGGCAAATTCAGTCTGGGACTCCATAATATTGCAGGACATCTGCTATTTCTTTTATCAGAGTGCTTAGTCGTCCCTCTTAAACTTCTCTTTGAAGGATGCATTAATAACAATTTTGAGCCTGATGACTGGAAAAAGGCTAATATCATCCCAATACACAAACAAGCATTTGTCAATGCCGAATGTTTGCTTGCTGGTATTGTCATTGGTAGTGCAGGAGTGACAGATGCATAATAGGACTGGTAGTGAGGTATTGTAGTAATGCCAACTGCCACCCCCACCTTGCAGAGAGTGAGAGGTGTTGGGGTGTGTGCCTTTGTGTCATGGGCTGTAACAGTCATGGCAGAGAGTTTCAGGTGTTCATAGGTGCTGGGAAATAGTAACAACTGAGGGGGTGGGTGGTGGGAAGGGCACTTATGAGGGGACAAAGGGAAGGGAAGGGTGTGCAGAGTAGGGCTTGCCATAGAAAGCATAAGGATGCAGAGGTATGACAAAGATAGTAATGTTAAGAATGTTGTTATATCATATAGACATATTTATTGCAGTATATGGAGAACATACAAACCTAAGAAAGTGTCAGCAGAAACAGATCACCTGGCCTATCTAAGTCTGCTTCAGTGTGCAGGTATAGTAAGAAATCAGCTGTGAATCCATTCCCTCCAATACCCGCATGTGAAGCGTGAATAACAGAGTCAAACTGCAGTCATTATTGACGGTATTTACTTGGTAAAACCATGTTAAACTTTTATATTGTAAATTAAGTTAAACATTGCTCCAAGTTGTAAAAGAATAGACTGTTTACATTAAATGTTTTCACAGCATATGCAGTTCAAGAACCTATGCTATGCTAAATGTATGATTACATTGTTATACACTTTAGGTTCTCAATGTGTATATAAAATATATATCTGTTAGAAGATGTCCCATGTAATATAGCAGTCTTAGCAGAAATGCAGTATCATGCCATATCAATTGATTTAAATAAGCTGTTATGTTAATTGTATTGTTTCTATTTCTAAAAGAAATACTAAACTCCAAGTGCAAAGTGTAGTAGTATAAGTGCCGCTCAATTCAGTTTACTAATGTGCGTCAGTGAATGGGCTCGCCCATGACACAGTCAGACTGCACTCGTTATTGACAGTATTTATTCACTGAAATGAATCACATGCAAATTTTATCCAAGTAATTTTCAGCCCATAATTAAGGCTTCAAATTTATATTTATCGATCTGTCATCAAAGAGCAAAGTTGCTAGGGTGTAGTGTGGCTCTATTACTATTCAATGCATAGTGTTCGATTATGCTAAAATTGCTGGACAAATAACTAAATTGCCAAATATACAAATAAATAGTTTACATTGGAGGCAGTATAGCACAGTGGATTAAGGCTCTGAGCTGCAAATCTGGAGACCTGGGTTTGAATCCCACAGCCCCCACTTGCATACTGTGTGACCCTGAGCAATTCACTTAATTTCCCTGTGCTGCCAGGTAGCATCTGTAAACAAGCTTTCAGCTTACTGTGTCTCTCCTGGTTAAACAATTGGGGAAAAAATCATTTTGGTTTTTTCTTTTCAATAAATCACATACAATTTAATGTAGAACTGAAAAATAGCATTTAAAATGCAAGACATGCTGAACATTGGATCAAATCACTTTATTCTCATCCTGTATTACTTCTGGCTGTCCTTGTTCTGAGTTTTTTTTTTCTTTTGCTGTCAAGATCGATAAATATTAATTTGAAGCCTTAATTATGGGCTGCAAATGAATTGGATAAGATTTGCATGTGACTCGTTTTAGTGAGTAAATAGCATGAATAATGAGCGCAGTCTGAATCTGTTATGGGCAAACCCATTCAGTGGTGAACATTAGTAAATTGAATTGAGTGGCAGGTATACTATGGTACTGTGAATTTTGAGTGTAGTATTTGTTTTAGAATTAGGAACAACAGAATTAACATAGCTGCCTATTTATATGGATTGATATGGCATGGCACTGCATTTTTGTAAGAGGCTATATTGAATGGGACGTCTTGTCACACATATATATTTTTATATACACATTGTGAACCTAAAGTGTATAACAATGCAGTCATACATATAGCAGAGCATAGGTTCTTGAATTGCATATGCTGTGAATACATTTAATGCGAGCAGTATATTATTTTAGAACTTCAAGCAATGTTTAAATTTATTTGCAGTATAAATGTTTTACATATAAATGGAACATAAGCTTTAATGGCAACTTTGTTGATAAATTTAGTTGCATTTAAGTAGTTAAGGTAGTTGTTAAATTTTAGGATTTTCTAATTATATTGCACATGCCCTTTGAGTATTGAAGAATGAAGGGGATATGGAATCGTAGCCCCTCAGGAAGCTGCAGTGGCAAGAAATAATTTTAGCATTATTTAAAGTGCTATGGAAAGTTTTTTTTCTGGGTTTCCCTCCTACAATTTGACCACCCATGAATTTGCTCACCATTAACACAGTTGGCAGTAGTATTTATTAATAAAAAGCACTGAAGCTGAAACTCTTTTTTGTGGCTGAGCAGCCCTGCGATTTAGGGTAGCGGATTTCCTTTTCTCTTTTTGGATTTCTAAGTTTGTAAACATGGTTTGAGACCAGTGGTGTACTTTGATGTGTCTTATCTGTAGAATTGTTATTGCCATAGAGCACTTTGTAGCACTGAAAAGCAGCAGAGTGATACTTTGTATGTTTTATGACATGCTATCAGACTGGCAGACTATGGCCACACTGTTTTTATCTCCTGTTGGATCTCTTGAGGTCTGCATTTGACACACAGCAGGGGGTCTCTGTCTTAGCCTAGTGCAAAACATGAATAGCATTAGTAAGTCAGAAAGACATAATCACAGAAGAGTTGTCATGTACTGTAATGGTTTTGATGTATTTTATATCTATTGAACAATGTATTGAAGGAGGTGTACAACGACAGTGTGGAGTGGTGCAACGTTAGTATGACAGACATGTCTTCGCACAGGACATAGTGACAGTAGAGGTAAGTAAGACAATTAGCAACATGTCATATTATCAGCCTATATTGTGGCTTATATGTTTCTCAGACTCATTACTGTGAATACACAATGTATGTATGCATGAACATACAAAGAGTTGCTAAAGCTAACGGGCTGTTTCTGCCACTGGAAAACTGCAGGTATCCTACTGCATTTTAAAGTAATGCAAAAAATGACATCATTGCTGTTTTCATGTCTTGACTCTTTTTTGTCTACTTAAATTAGAAAACCATGGCATGGTAGTACAAAGAAAATGAAACAATATAAAGCATGCCTGGTGTCATGTCATTGTAAAAAAAAATACACAGGGGAAAAAAAACATTTACTACCATAAAATGTGAAATCCTCAACTGCTATTTATTTGTTAAGGGTGCATCACTGACCTAGCAGGGAAGGGAACACTAAGATAATCTCTATTGTAAACTTCAGGTCCATTCAGAAAGGAATGCATTGAACTTCTCTCTGTTTCTCTCTCTCAGCCTTGCAACATGATGGGGGGGAAGAAGAGAGAAGAGAGGGGGAGAGAGAGAGAGAGAGAGAGATTTCCATAGTAGTAAAGAAAAGCATTTGTCAATGCCGAATGTTTGCTTGCTGGCATTGACAGTGGTAGTGTAGAAGTTGCAGAGCTGTGTAATAGGAATGGCAGTGAAGTATTGAACTGAAGCCAACCCCACCACCACCCTGCAGAGAGTGACAGGCATTGGGGTGTGCCTTTGGGTCATCAGGCATAACAGGCATGCCATTTCACCACACCCCACCCTGCAGACACTGACAAGTGTCACAGTGTGCCTTGGGGTATTTGGCCCTTATGCGCACCCCATTCCATCAGGAAATACAGTGAGATGGGTGCGGTATAGGAGAATAGGGTGAACTTTGGGGTTGAAGAGTCCAAGGCATACCTCGATGCCTCTCACTGGCTGCAGGGTGTGGAATGGTATGAGCATTACAGGCAAGAATCCCAAGTCACACCCCTGATGCCTGTCATTCTCTACAGGGTTGAGCGTTATGGTTGGAAACCCTAATACCTCAGGCATTCATTGGTATTTTCACTCCAAATTTTCAACATGGTTTTGTGACCCCACCTCATGAACAGTGGCAATATCAGTTTGGCCGGCAGCTGCTTTATGCTGATCTCGACATTTAGCACCACAGGTGCAAAAACATTCGAACAGCATGTAAACAAGGAGAGTGCTTATGAGGCTATCTGTATTATTGACAGGCATGTTTGCACATGGAAACAATTAAGTCTCTGAAGCATATATATATATATATATATATATAAATATATATATAGGAAAAACAGTTCAGTGATTTGATGATATAAGGTATCAAATTACAGTGGTCATCACACAAAAGTTTCTCAGTAGCATGGTACACCACTACTGCACAAATGCTTGGTACAATTGAATAGCATGTATACCGCTACCTCGTAATGATGCGTGCTGTGTGGTAACAGGATACTTTTGCATGACTACCACTGTAATTATGTTATAAAGTTTTAAAAACATAATATTAGAGGTGTATGTAAATGAAATATTTATGTTGTGTTATCTTTATGTTTTAAACAGTCTCAAAGACCCTATGAATAAGCTCATTGAACTGAGCAAAATGTTGAGGCAATTAATAAAAGTTAAAAAAATTCAGTGCAATGTAAATCCATTTTGTGATAAGAGGTCAAAGCTTTCCTGTATGAAAATATTGTGGGAAAAGTAACCGAGGCTCTTTGGGGAAGCACACAAGCCAAACGAAAAGCACCATTACCCACAAAGGATTTATTAAGGACTCATTTAGGGGCTTGCTCTGAGGGCGGGCAAGCATTTGTGGATGTTGGAAGACAATGTAATGTAATTATTGTTGTAAAAGTGGCAAAATGATTGTTTGCAGGTACTAATGGGAAGGTGTTAATTGATTTGATATTGTTCATCTGTCACTTGTTTTAACATCATGGAGGGACCAGAGCTACAGGTATTTAGTGACATGGGAGAAAGTGTTCAGAACACACTGCATTATACCATGTTCTCTGAGGATGAGAGGAAATTGCTGTTTAAAACTATGAGAGGGGAGATGAGGGACAATGCCAAGCAAATGACTTACAAAACAGAGACTCAAGTTTAACAAGCAAATTAAACGTAGACTGTTTACCAGCTCTTGATAGTTAGTAGTGCAGTTGTAGTATTTAAGATGTTGAGGTAATAACAATCAAAGGGCAAAAATTCAGCCAGGATTAAGTGAGGGAATTAGGATTTCACAGCCATAACTGCCAGCAGTAGAGGGATATAACTGATATTTATTGTGGTGTCGTATATCACTCTCTCTAGTGACATAGTTTATATACTTCCTACTCTGTCGCTATGATTTATTTTGATGGGCATGGTACCAAACATTTTGGGGCTTGAGTAAAAGCATATTATTTCCTATTATCAGCACCACAGGATCAGCACAGTGTGATATGCAATCATCCTGTCCTCTCTTTGCCTTAAAGTGAGCTAACTTTTATTAGAGCAATGCAAATTATTTTCAAAAGCCCACAACCACAGACATAAATAGTTAAAGTTTGCATTTAGAACAAGTATTCTTCTCTTTAATACATTACACCTCCAGCCCCCTGAGCTTAATTTTCTTCTTTTTTTAACAGGATTGGTATTGTTTTATATCTACTCATTTATGTTAAACATTTGTTGATCGTAAGTAAAGTCAATGTCATAACATCTGCAACCATTTCCCATAGTTCTGTGAACTTGTTGTTTGTCTGTGTTATGACTTACACATTTGAATCTAGACTCTAGTCAATATCAATATCAATACCGATATTAATATCAATATCAATATAAATATACATGTAATGAAAAACTAACAGCTTGGGGAACAATATTGTGCCCCTGACATACATATATTACAGAGGGATGGACATTTCATAATCCTTGGAAAAGATCTTTTAAAATTTCGAAACCCATTCAGTCTAGTAAATGAAAATAAGCCAAGAAAAAATGGCATTTTAGCACTAAATTTCTAATGGTAGGTAATTTCAGAAGAATGGCTTCTTGTTAGCAGCCCCTGTGATACATCATTTTCAAGCTTTCTGATTGCTTGAGCTCTCACTATCTCAGCAGTGTAAGAAAAGGGTAAAGGGTTATGTATTGCAGGTCTGTCAAAGTTTCTGATACCATGGGTAAATAGTATGTGTGTGTGTGTGTCTGTCTGTCTGTCTGTCTGTCTGTGTGTGTGCCAACTGATGTCATCAACACTACATAACAGCATAGGCATGTTTATTTATTGCTATTTTAACATCATGTATACCCATATACGCTTCCTTCTAGCAAAACCAACACATTTGTAGTTTATCAAATCGAACAGTACATTTGTTGCAAAAAGAAACACCGATAATTGCATCGGGCAATCATGTACAGCGGTGCTCACTTATACAGACTTTAAACAGTATTAATTATACTCTCATTCAGATAAGAAGAGTACTCGGTTTTCTCTTTGAATTTCAATTCGGGAAACACAGTGCCAGACGGGACTATCCTGAGGAGTTTCAAAAGTTTGTTTCTCAGGCTAAAAAAGTGGTTGAAGGGTAACTGGCCAAATATATGGTGGCATATCAAGGCAAGACATTCTCGGGTATCTACAAAGTGCTTACGCTGTGCAAAAAAGCTGTGCAAATTACCGCACTTGTGAATTAGTAGAGTTGGAGAAGTACCGTCTCATAATTCAAGCAAAACACGCTTTTCATGCTTAAATTGTTATGTTTTTATAAGTAAGAGGCCCAAGGTACAACGAACCTTAGCTGACTGGGAGGTTTAGCAGATTAACTACAAAGAAGGACCCGGAAGTGCTGTAATGCCTGTTACTGTTCTCACATGCTTGGCAACTGATGCAATCTTTCCATATCATACAGATTTGTTTATTAGGCGGATGGGGGATGTATGATTTAGAAAGCCTGAATCAGTTAGCGACCCATCTGCCCAATGGCAAAAATCAACGGTCTTTGAATTAGCTGTATTGACACGACTGCCTCGCGACTCCTCTCATCAGCAGGAAAGGCACACAGGACAGTTCAATGTACACTGCAAAGGCGTATCAATTTTCTTGTATAAAGCCGAAACTAAAGTATCTGAAGAATGAAATGTTGGGTTATAAAGTACATTTTGTTTAGGAGTAGAAGGACAGCCGTGCAATGCCCATATTGTATTGCATCCCAAAATGGATATTACAGGAATGTGTCAGGCTGCCCCCTGCATGTCCTGATGTTTTGTCAGGTTTCTATGACTCTTATAAATATTTAAAGAAGATTCAATAAACTGTTTACTTGTAAGTTTTCCCTGACATTTGCCTAGGTCATGACCCCAAGTCTGGACAGGAGAACAATGATATTTTCAGTGTGGAAGAGGAGACCTAGTGTAGAGGATGCAATGTTCTCAGTTTGTCTAACATAACCTCAAGGTAACTCTTTTACTCCCCAGTGTTATTTTGCTGCTGAATTATCAATTACTTCAGTCCTTAGATTTAATGTTCTTCTTGCGTCCGTTTATAAGGAAGTTTTTTAAAAGGCATTCCATGATGTAAGTCTCACATACTAGTCTGTGAAACATAATCTGGGACCAAGATAAATAGTCAGGGTAAGGAATCGTATTTATTTATGTATGCATTTCAGTTTGGGATTAAATTAGGAATATATATTCCTATTCTGCTAATTTGTTGTCTATTTATGAAAAATATTGTTAGCTTTTATCAGGATTTTTCTTCTGTGCATTAGTTCTATGGCTTAAAAGCAATGTTGATTACATTGGCACCCATCGAGATTTAATCTGATAAAGCACTAACACTTTTGATAGGAAGTGCTCACATCTAAAAAGTACCTGATTACATTTTAGGCCTTTCACAGTATCTTTCTAACATGGCTGCAGATCTCATACAAACTTGAGGACTGTTTCATTCTAAGATGCACCCATATTTGCTTCCCTGCCATGGTAGTTCTTTTTAAGTGTAAAAGAAGGTTACGGAGGGAAGGCTTAGGTCGGCCGGTCCATTGTGTTAAGACATTCCTTGAAAAGGCATTGGATTGGTGCCTGGCAGAAGAAAGCTGTAAATCCAACTGTTTTATAACCCTATGAGCAGATGTTTTAAGTCCAGCCATCTCTCTACATTGCTGTCTTATCACATGAAGCTCACGGCCTGCATTCTATCGCCTTTTTCTCCTTTGTTCTTTTTGTCATGTGAATGGGAAATTTTACCAAAATGCCTCCCAGGCCCTACCATAAAATGGCGTCATACTCCCCAGCTGCATCAAATGTTTTAATGTATTTGTGCTCCATTGCTCAAACAGGGGAAAGGTATACCTTCAAGAGAAATCTTTTTTTGTGAAGCAAATACTCTGCATGACCACTGCAAGTGCAATATGTGTGGTGTAAAAATACTCAGCCTCTAAAAATATATTCAAATAGTTCTGATATGAGTTTTGTACACTGTTTTAAATGAAATCTTAAGCAACCAGGCGGTTTTCCTCTATTTAAAGATGGAGTTGCATATTCAAATATCTTTATGGGGTCTTCCTATATAGTTTAATATAGTGGACTGCTTGTGTATGTGGAAGACAAGGTTCAAGGTCCAACTGTCACCCATTCAAGTAAATAGGCCATTATCATCCAACTAAGGGGACGCAAAATTGGATAAGTCCCCATACAGACACACACACACACACACACACACACACACACACCTGCAGTCTGCATGTCAGGGCCAGAACAGGACTAGTAGAGCTTAATAAACATGTATTTCTTTAATTCATGCTTGCCAGCCTTTACCATAATGAAAAACCATATACTGTGCATTTCTCTTGCACAATGACCCCGACTGCTATACGAGCAAGATTTCTGCTTAAAACTCCGTCAAGATTTCGTAGATAAAGTGGACTGCAGTATATTACAGGGTTCCCTGTACTATAACACAGGAGTTTGTATCTGTGTGGTGTGTGACTGAAAATGTACAGTATAACTGTCCTGAATAACCGTTACATAACTTAAAAGCTGACTACATTCATAGATTCATAGACATGTGTTGGCAGAAAAGGACCTTCCTGGCCCATCGAGTCTGCCCATCATAAAAATCAGTACCTACTTGTTCTAGAGCACAGTACATTCATAGCCACTCATTCAACAAATGCAGGACTAAAGAGGAATCCTATTGGATACTGCAGATCAGCAAAACGTTTTCTTGAAAGTTTCAAAAGTAAACATACCCCCAACCCCCGCAATAATATCAGTTTCTGCTACTTTGAAAGCAAAACTGATGCACACTTATTTTAAGTTGGTGCAGCGCTGGAATGAGCATTTGGGAGATTTATGTGCTTTGGGTTCTACAGGGGTCCTGTCTTTAAAAGAGCATCTAGTCCCCAAATAGCAATAGTGTGTTAGGTACAGAGGCTCACTTTATTTTTATTTAAAATTTGTTAACCGGGAAAGGCACACTAAGCTGAGGCCCATTATCAGGCACGTCCCGGAGGAAGGGTACAGTGAGGAGGTAAAAAAATTACAGACATAGCAAACATTACATCAGCTAGATAGCATATAACAAAATTCTGCCCTATGAGGGTCAAACCTTGTGCCTCTCCATAATTCTAACCCTGGGATTACAAAGAACGATTATACAGTTAGTAAGGGACAATTTGTGGCGGTGTTTTAAAATGAAAATTTTGTAGCTCCACAGGCATATGCTGAAGTGCTACACTAGGATTTGAGCATGTCAGTTTTCTGTTTACTGAATATTTGTATGTGTGATGAATTTTTGTTCTTATGTCCTTAAGTACATTATCAGACTATGCTCTTTGACCTCTTTATGTTAGGACACCAGTCACCACAGACACATATTTCCTAAACAGGTCCCCGAGTTATAAATGCTGACTGTAGCATAACATTTTGAAAACCATATCCAAACCTAATATAAAAAACTGAGATGGGGTAAGTTTACCACCATCATGGAGTATAGCTTTTGAATTTATACTCCGTTAGAAGAAACTCCTTGTTAGGATTGCCCAGTTACCAAGCAAAAAACATCAAACAGAAAAAAAACAACAACCAATAAGCAAATAAATAAATAAAAATAAAATAAATCTATAACTGTATTGCCTGTGTCATGGATAAAATAAGACCAATATCATGCTTACATTACAAAGATTCCCAAATAAATCTTGTGATGTATTTATTGGCTCTTAAATGGGTCTATACATTTTCTGTTTAATACAAAGATACTAAAACCAGATATCCATAGTTTAAGTGCCCACATTTATCCCCTATAGTAATTATAAGACCTTTATTTGTTGGACAACTGCACTACTAGGAAAATGCTGCTTCTAGAAATTAATAATCAGGAAAATTAGAAACTGTGATTAATAAATCATAATTATGTTCCCAGTAAGACTTCCAGGTAAGTTGTTAAAGTTTAACAACATTACAGACTTATACCTTCTGCTATAATTGCAATTAAAATAATTAGCTTTATGTCCAGTACTAATGGCAATGTAATGTGTTATGTTTGACTTACCTGATGATTTCTGATCAAACTGAGATGTGTACAGATTGCACCTTTGTAAAACACTTTTCAATAGGCTAAGGTGTAAGAACACACCGGTTTGTGTGTGTGTGTGTGTGTGTGTGTGTGTGTGTGTGTGTGTGTTGGGGGGGTCATTTCAGAGCAGTCAACAAAGGGTGGAATTCAGATACATAAAATAATAATACTTGTAATAATCATAATAGTATTGTAGAATTTGGTTTCATATAGCACTGTTCAGATACACATATCTCTAAAGTCTTTTAAAGACAGTGATCTATGATATAGTATGGGGGTTAATGATATGGGAACTGCCAGACCAGTGTTCTCAGTGATTTCTTTTTAACTTTGTGTTTTATTCATTTTATAAAAGTTGCACAAAATACAAGCATACCGGCTAAGGAACATCGACAGGCTGACACACCAAGTAGAATAGAATTCTGTACATATACAGATTAGCAGTGTTTCTTACTTATTTCACAATGGTAGAGGCCACCTAAAGTTTCAAATTCCACAATGTAGCAGCAAATATTGCTGTGGAACTGGCGCCCAAGAGCACATGGCAAATGTTCGAAATTCGGTAGTCCAGAAATGTAATCCATATAGTCCAGCACTCAAACGGGCAATTAATGTCAAGTAGAAGAAGACCACATGTAAAACACAGTCAAAATATGGAGAAACAGTCAAGCAACAGCGAAAACTTTGGCTTCAAAAAAGAGAGGAAAAACACTGTTTAAATGTAAACAGGCACAGTTACACCTAGATTAGCACCATATACTTCTAACAACATGAGTACTGTTGTTCCCTGTACTAACTAGAAAAAAAACAAACAAGAAATGAGAGTCCCAAACATACAGTAACTAACGAAAAATTAATACTCACCCATTAAGTGCTAATGCTAGGTAATATTAAACATGCTAAACTTGCTTCATCAGGTTTTACAGTTGAAGGGATTGGAGCACAAAAAAATCAAACGACTTGCTCAGTATCATGGAGGCAGCGTAGCCTAGATGACTAGAGCACTGAACTGTGATACCCAGCAGACTCACACCTTGAAGCTTTAAGCCCACAACTACTATTTGGATATCCTGTGACCCTGAGCAAGTCTCCCAACCTCCCTGTGTTCCAAGAGCCTTCCAGGAAACAAGCTCAGTGTGCCTTTCCCAGGCCAACGATCGTAAAATAATGTAGGACAATAAGGAAGGCAGTGAGGATTTGAACGTTTGACCCCTCTGAAAGATATGTTCTGTAGTCATTTTTCTGTAGTCATTTTTCTAGCGATGCTTATTGTTATATTAAAGAGTGATTCACACCTAAATAGTATTTATTCAGAACTAGCTAGCTGTTAATTTGCATATCGTAACTTGTTATTTTACTTCTGCAGAAGGTTCTGTACTGGCAGGTGTAATGTGTGGAACAGTATTCTACCCAATGGTTAACATATCTAGGGCTAGTTTCCATCATACAGCATCAACATTGTGATTTCATTGATAGAAACCTAAGAATTGACCAAAAAGAGACACTCAGGTTCTTTCATGTTGGTTATTTGGAATGTCATGTTTACATACAACTCTCCCGAGATATGACAAGGAGGAATAGCTCTAGAAAGTCAGATTTCAGATAGAGCGCTGTCCTACAAAATTATACCTACTATTAGGTAGAATGTGCTCCAAATAAAATCTCAGCTGACCACTTTAAAATATGAATTTATTTGATGGCCGCTACTGTGGCAGTAGTAGTCATTAAAGAGCAAAGGGGGCGTCAACACAAGAAAAATAAGACGGCATACGGGATCCACGAAAACAGAAGGTGCACTTTAGAACTAACCAGACTGCAGCAGCTCTTTCCTTTCAAGTGAAAGCCACTGCAGACAAGATGCTGTCATCCACAGCTCACCCATCCATTGGTGCAACTGAGACATGCCCGCTCAAGCAAGCACGACATTGGCCAGCTCACGCACACACCTCCCAGAGTCGCACTGTCGCAAGATGTTTCTTGCGCGTGCGCGCAAGCAAACATAAAAAGGGCCCCAAAACATCTGGGAAAACTATAGACCAATCAGTCTTACATCATCTATTTGTAAAATTCTTGAGAGCCTACTAAAAGATATCATCACTCCTATTCTAGACAACCAGGATCCTGAAAAACACAGGTTTAAGAAAGGACGGAGTTGCTTAACAAATCTAATGTGTTTTTATGAACATATTAGCTATCACCTTGACAACTTGTCTGCATGCGATATTATTGATATCGATTTTAGTAAGGCTTTTGATGCTCTCCCCTATGGGGCACTAACACTTGAATTACAACAGTCTGGAATAAATACCCTACTTATTGACTAGATATATAGTTGGATCCATAATAGATCATAACGGGTTTTAATAAATGGCACCTTGTCTGACATTAGCTATGTTACAAGTAGTGTTCCACAGGGCTCGGTCTTGGGCCCTTTTTTATTTCAGTTATTTATTTCAGATATAACGTTAAAGTGCATCACCCCCTCTGTCAAATATGCAGACGATATTAAGATTGGAGGCCCATGTTCAAACACTAACCAAGCTTCATGTATTCAACAACATTTGGACATCATTTCAAACTGTGTAAATTTATTTATTTGTTTATTTATTGAAATCTAGGATTACAAATACCTTTGAGCAAGAAATGAAAATTACATACCTACCGTAATTCTTGATCTTCTCTTGTATCTTCACCATTCATTACTGCTTGGGTAGTGCCGGACTTTCCCTCTGGAATTTTTTTGAGTCAGCTCAATAGGTGCCACCCTCAAGAGTGGCCACTGCGTCATGCATGAGGGGTGGCCATTAGGTGCCACAGACTCCCCCTCCATCTCAGTTCTGGTAGCCGGAGAGGCGAAAACAAAGGTTAAGGAAAAAAGGAGAGCGAGGCAAGAGAGCCGAGGGACAGAAAAAGGAAAAGATATAAACTGAAAAAGGAATAAGCCTTGTAGAGAACAGACAGAGGAGAGAGAATTCCTACCCTAAGGGACCGGAGGGCCTCCTTTCCGGGGCGGCTCTAGGGGAGGAACAGATAGAGAAAGAGAAAAGAAGAAGAAGAAGAAGAATAGAGAAGAAAAGAAGGCATGCTGAGAGGGGAGAACAGTGCCCATAGACGCATTGGTTGAGAGGCTTATAAGCTCGAGACCAAGACAAGGGAGCAAGAATCCCTGTTGATGGGACTGAGAGAAGGTTCACTGAACCGCCTGCACAGAACGGACCTAAAGGGCAGATTCTCTAATCTCTCAACATGCCAAGTCCCTACATCCTAGCTGAGAGCTCACAGACTGCCCAGGCAGAAAATCTGTTCCGGAAAGAGAGCACCCACCCAGGAAGGGGACTATGCCCCTTAGCACCCTGTTAAGTGCTAACACAGAAGCGTATGGGGAAGGATTATGCCCTACGGAAGGCAGCTTTGTATGAAAAGATAGAGTGGGAACTCAATCAGACTCCCTAAGGCGAGGCAAGAGCCCCACTAGCAGTGCACTTACCCACTTACCCATCTGCTAGTTCACACTGTGCCCTGGCACCCCTCCCTCCCCTTGCTCCTGAACCTCCTCTCCTGCCCCTTGGGACCTCAGTGTGTCCCGTCCCCCCTGCCCTCCCCCTAGCTTTCTCTTCACCTCAGGCACATCTGGGTGTCTTCTTATTCTTGCTTTCCCCTCCTGTACCTCCCTGCCCACCCCCTGCTCCCTTAGCCTCCCCTCCCCTCCCTCTCATGTCAATCGTAGGAAAACCTCTCACCATCTCCCAGCCAGGGTGTTAGTCATGCTACTACTCCTGTCAGGGAACATTCATCCAAACCCTGGCCCGGTTCCCAGGAGCTCCCCAACTCACACCACAGGCCTATGCATGGTCTCCATGAATATCTGTAGCCTCCTAAAAAAGTTTGACTCACTACAATGCCTGGTCACATCAATTAACCCTGATGTCATCACCCTGGTTGAGACTTGGCTGTCAAAATCCTCTCCTGACTCCCTAGTCTCCCTTCCTGGTTTCACCCTTTTCCGGTCCGACCGTGTTGGGAGACGGGGCTCGGCTGCGCTATTTATGTCAAAGAATCTCTCCTCGTACTAGCCCTGCCCTCCCATCCTGACTCCAGGGCCCAGGCGCTTCGCTGAAACTAACCCTGACCCTTTAAAGGGACCCCTTTATCTGACTACTGCATACGTGCCCCCAGGGACAAGCATGAGCCATTGCCTCTCTTACAGAATACCTTACCTCTCTACCTCCTTCCGCTGATCAAATTCTGGTGGGTGACTTAAATGTCAACTGGCTCAGCCCCTCCTCCTCCTCTACCGAGACTCCTTTTCTGCAATAGACTTAGCAACTAGTTACCCACCCTACCAGGACTAACCCCAAGAGAGGCTCCAGTACCCTGCTTGATGTGGTACTCACCAACCGCCCTAATCGGATCCCCAATGTACAAGTCCTCCCAGACTCTCTCAGCGATCACTCCCCCATTCTATTTCACTGGTCAACCTCAGTCCCCAAACCCATAGCACAGTCCACATGCCGGCGGCGTCTAATACCTGGTGGACTGATAAAACTTAAGGAACTTCTGTCCCAAATTGACTGGTCTCCTATACAGGCAACTCCTGACATCGACACAGCTCTCTCCTTCTTTACCCAAACTTTTAATAATGCCTGTGATATCTTTGCCCCAGTGTTGACCTGGTTCTAAAGGAAGAATGCCCCAGGGTTACCCCAGCTTTGATCCACAGCTCAAACATAGGGACAACCTATGGCACCGTGCCATTGAGACTGGCGGCCCAATGACGAGCAGTTATATGCTGCCGCCGAAACAAGTGCACTCGGCCATCAGAAAGGCCAAGTCTGAGCACTATCGGTCCTCACTCACTGCCTCATGGAGGAATCCCAGAACCTTCTGGGATAACATTAAACAGTTAAATAGGAGTGCACACTCCCCCACCCACCAGATCAATTTTAATGGTGTGATCTCCTCAGACCCAGCCCTCATAGCCAACCACCTCAACACCTCATTCACTGACCTTAGCCCTATCCTCCTACAAATTTTTGACCCTCCTCCCCAGCACCTGCGTCAATCTTTCTTGCCTTATTTTCTCCTCCACCGTGTTTCTGCCCAGAACTTACGCCGCTTTGTCACTGCCCTCAAGAGTAATAGTACAGGCAGTGACACCCTGAATCCGATGTATCCCTCGGCTGGTCTTAGACACAGTCCTTACCCGATCACATGCCTCATCAACCACTCTCTTTGCCTGGGAAGGTTCCAACTGCCTGGAGAAGTCGCCACTGTCACCCCTATCTTTAAAGGTGGTAATAGGACTGTGGCTGGAAACTATCGACCAATCTCCATTCTCTCTCCTCTCTCCAAGGCCTTGGAAAAAGTGGTGGCCTCTCAAATCTCTGACTACCTCTCCACCTACAATGTCCTTTGTCCTGAGCAGCATGGCTTCGAAGCGGGGCCACAGTACCAACACAGCCCTCCTAGAGTTCTCCAACTTTCTCCTCCTCCTTAGACACTGGTTCCCTGGCTGGTGCTGTCTTCATTGACCTCTCGAAAGCTTTCAACACTGTCTCCCACCCCTCCTTCTTGATGCCCTTAGTCTCTCTGGTTTTGCTGCTGGGCCTATCTCCTGGTGCACCAGTTATCTGTCTGACTGCTCACAGCGTGTAAAATTAATGGGACCTACTCAGACATCTGTCCCATCTTTCTGGGTTCCCAGGGCTCCATTCTGGGCCCCTTACTATTCTCCCTTTACCTTAACACCCTTCACGCTCTTGCTCAGGAACATTCTATTATGCGCTGATGATGCAGTCATCTTTGCCTCAAGTCGTAACCCTACTGCCCTCCAGGACTCGCTGCAGAAGTCCTTCACTGAAGCCGAGGGCTGGTTTTAAGGAGAACATAGATTGGTGATAAATCTTAAAAAACAAAACCATGTTCTTCACTCATCCCCAAAACAAGTCCTGCAACTTCAAACTCCTCATTCACTCTGGGTCCTCATTCCCACTCGAACAAGTTTGCTCCTATAAATACCTAGGGATCCATTTGACCCCTCCCTCTCCTTCCATGGACACATCGCTGCTGTAGCCACTGCCACTAATATCCGATTGGGCATCTTACGCCGGTATAAACACTGCCTCCCGAGCTCTTGACTTCACTCACCTCCTCTATCCTGTCCCTAGTGGACTCGGACTGCCGGTGTATGGTGCTGCTGCTGATCAGACCGCACTCCATAAAATTCGCACTACTCTGAATAAGGCCTGCGGGTTAATTACTGGAGCACCTAGGATGACACACACCTGTCTACTGTATGCTAAAGCGCTGGTACTTGATCTCGGCCAGGCGCCTCAAATATCTTACCTGTACCCTTACAAAAAAGACCCTCCTTGGGCTTTCCCCACCAGGATTGACCACCACCATACGCCGCTCTGTCCCACTAGTTCATACTCGGACCTCTGGGAAAACCTCTCTTGTTATCCCAAGAGCTAGGACCTCTCACGGCCAAAGAGCCTTCAGCTTTAGGGCCCCCTCCTGGTTCAACACACTGCCCCCCTCCATCTCCGAAGCTCCAACTATATCGTGCTTCAAAACATCCTTATGTAACCACCTTATTAACACCCGATGCTGTAACTGCCACTAGTCAAAGCCGTACTCAATACTTATGACAAAGCTTATTACTAAGCTGCTAAGGATGACATAACTCTGGTATTGTTTGCATCCATCCTACCTGTACCAGCTTGTTTGTCTCTATGTCTTAATTTTACTGTTATACTTATGTGTTGTACTGCTATACTGTGTATTTTGGTTTGTCTTACTGTGACAAGGTACCTTTGTAAATGAGCCTATGGCTCAAAGGTTTTCCAAACTGCTGTTTAAATAAAATAAAATAAAATAAAAGAGCAACATCTCAAGGCTAAGAAGTGCAAAATGCACCAGCCAGAATGAGCTGAATAATAACACCTGCCAGGGGGATCTAAAATTTTTTTAAGGCCGAGCCAGGGCACGGTCTCTTAAGCTGTGAAGTGCGTAACGTGATCAAGGTGCCCAGAGGTCGCACCCTAGGGGCAATCAGAAAGAGTTCCCTCAGAATAGGTGAAACACAGACCGTGCTCGTTCCTCTTTACCTTGAGGAAAAAAGATCCATTCAATAAGAACAGAATCAGAAAGTTTTTTTTTGGCATAAAGGCCAAGGGAGGAGAGGAGCAGACGGGAGGAGCCACAGTAGGAGGCCACTGGGGAAGGTGGGCGGGTATCAGAATGAATGGTGAAGATAAAGAGAAGATCAAGAATTACGGTGGAGTACGTAATTTTTCATATCTTCCTTGTCAATCTTCACCATTCATTACTACTGGTGATATCAAGCTCCCTCCCAAAAGGGGGGGTAGAAACCTTGAGGGAGCAAGACCCCCAGCCTCCTGTTGGTGAGAATCAGAAGGGGAAGACCCTGGGCTAATCAGGAGAGAAGCCTATGGGGGAGAAGAGCCAGGAGGTGCCCCCCGAGGATGGGGAGATGGAGGAAGCCCCTGCAGAAGTCTCCTAGCTCTGGAGGAAAAGAGACGGGTCCCCCGGAAAGCGGAGTGAATCACCCTACGCCGGGCCAGGGGTGACAACCTTGATAGATGAAGCCATGCTGTCCGTCTAATACAGATCGCTGTCCCTGCAAGCCTGGAAGCCACCTCACTGGTGTCATAAGATGCCCTTGCTTGGTGTCTTGCCAGCTCCAGGCCTATAGCAGAGAGAGCAATAGCTTGTCTGGTTTGCTCCGTATCAGGCATTGATGCTAAGATTTGGGAAAGCATCGACCACAAATGCCTACTGTAGGCAGCGTGATGGGCCTGATGAGATGCAATACAAGACATTGCATGAGAGGAAGAGAACACTCTTCGCCCCCACCGGTCGAACTGTAGAGAATCCGAGTCCGGTGGACGGTCGTGAGCCAGGCGGCGGTGCCCGGATGGAGTCTCTAGGTATGCCAATCCCGAGGGTGGGTTGGGGAGAGTACCTAGGGATTCTGAACGGGCACAATACCTACGTTGGCAGTCTGCCGGGGCTGGAGAAAGGGCGGCTGGTGACTGCCAGGAACGGATAGACACCTCCTGGAAGGGAATAGGCCAGGATAGTACCACCAAGTGCTGGGCACTGAATTCGCCAAGGAATTCACGCGTCTCCCATTCAGTATTGTCTCACCTAACGTGGAAATTCAAAGATCCCTCACCATCCTCAAAAGGAATCGCTGATATTCAGTGAAATCAGCATCGGAGGAGAGATGAGCAGTAGGTTCCTCTCCCTCAGAGGAGGAAGACGAGGATGATGGAGAGCTTGAGTGTCCAGAGGACTCCTGCGACAGTGGGGAAAGGCGAAAAACCCGCTCATTCATGTACCTAACATATGAGGGGAAGGCCGCCGCAGAACCTCTGAACGTGTCCCAGGATAACGGGCCCGTGGGACCTACATGGCCTGGGAGAGCGGGGGGTGGCTGCAGAGGAATGGGAGAAGGGCACCTACAGAGAGGCAACTGTCCTCTGCTAGGGCTCTGGAATCCAGGGAACGGACAACAGACCAGGTCGTAAGACGGAACCCTGGGGATGCGTAGCCTGGACGAGCCCAGAAGGGGATCCTCCTCTATGATGAACCTGGGACTGCATGGATCCAGAAGGGCAGCCCACAGCAATGCCACCAGAGGGGTCCCTGGGGTCCAAAAGGGAAAGATGGGGCCCAGCGCCACGGCTCCGAGCCACACCTCGAGGGGTAGCAGGAAGACAACGAGACACCTGAACCCTGGCCCTCGACCCCTCGGACTCCGAGAACATCCTCCTCCTTGACCCCAGCGACCTCCCACCCTGAGGGGGTGCAGCAGCACCAGGGTCGGTAGCTGCCACGACCCCCCTAGGAGGGAGGGCCCCTCCCTCTACCCCCACTCCATCGCCCCCCCAGAGACCCCAGACCACCCCAGCCTGGGGGGCCTCAGGAGGAGACAGCAGTGGGGACAGAGAATGACGCACTGGGCGCCCTGGCACCCATGCCACTGGAGACCCTGACTCGAAGAGTCAGGGTGCCAGGATGGGTCCATGTCTGAATCATCAGCCTCCGAGGAGGAAGAGACCAGCTGGACCACAATACTGGCAACTCAGGGTCTCCGGTGAAATGGGCGCTCTTGAGCAGCAGGTGCGGGCGCTTGATGACCCCGGACCCCCGACACAAGGCCCTGGCCCTGGCTCCCAATGGTGCCAGCCAGACCCGCAGCACCACCATCAGCACCGGGATCACACTCGGCACCGCCAGAAGAGCGAACCAGGCCCGCAGCGCCGTGGGTGGCGCCGAAGGCCAACATATGCCGCCAACTGTGCCGTCTCGATCACCGGCACCGTGAACAGCACTGGGATCTGAAATGGCACTGGAAAGCGGTGTCGAGGGTCCACCAATGCCGGGCCCAGCAGGCGAGGGCCTCGACACTGGAGGAGCCTGCACCTCCGAGGAGGTGACTGCCAAGCGGTGTCCCCACCGCCACCGAGGACCTCGGCGTTCCTCGACACCGCAAAGAAGCCTCCTCTTCGGCAAGAAGATGAGGAAGCCTCCTCCTCTACAGACCGTATAGGCCTGAGAGGGGACCCAGAGGAAGGGCCTAGAGACCTTACCTGGGAATCCCTGGAGCGGCGCCGTCCCCCGAAAGTCGGCGGGGCCTTGCCGATCTTGAACGCGCAGACTTCTAGGATGCGATGGTCCATGGAGAAACAGGCATCGCACGCATCCATATCGTGGTTGGGTCCCAGGCAACGAAGACAAACATCACGTCGATCCATGACAGAAAAATGCCGGCCGCAGGAGCACCGACGCATAGGGGCGCGGCCCGCCTTCGACTTACGTTTTGCCCCTGAACCTGACATGATGCAAAAAAAATATGAATAAAACAGCAAAAGCACTCGACGCCATCGAAGAAATTATAAAAGAACGGTCTTACCGGGTTTTGATGGCATCGAGAGAAGATCGAGAGAAGTTCGAGAAGGAGTCTAGATTGAATCCGGCCTGTCACTAACCGCGTAGCAGGTGCAGCCTCAATGGCGGGAGAAACAGAACTGAGATGGAGGAGGAGTCTGCGGCACCTAACGGCCACCCCTCACACATGACGCAGTGCGTCGCTCTCGAGGGCGGCGCCATTGGAGCCGACTCCCAAAAAAAAAAAAAAACTCCCGTAGCGGGTGCGCGCCTCCGGCACTACCCAAGCAGTAATGAATGGTAAAGATTGACAAGGGAAGATCTGCTCATTTACAAAGGTTCCACGTTGAGGAAATGGTAGGTAAACATATATACAGAGGTCGACAGGATTATACATAATTACATAGTAAAAAGGAAGATAAAAAGAACAAGAGGCTGAGGCATAGTTAATTACAGTACCTCAAAATGTGCAAGGGAAAACTTAGAGATAAACTTAGAAATAAACTTAGTAATAGGTGCTGTTTGCATATAGCTCAGCAGGACGGGGTATGCAGGCAGGAAGGCCATTGTTGTAGGGTAAGGAGCGAGTGGTAGAAGTACTCAAGGGGAAAGAAAGAGGTGGGATAATTGTCTGTAAGTGCCAGGGAGGTGGGTGAGGAAGGGGAGTTGGGGGGAGGAGGTGTGCAGGGGGAGGCAGAGGAGGGAGAGAATTTATGGGGACTCAAACTAAATAGCTTAAAATGTAAAGTCATGCATCTTGGACAACATAACCCAAACTTTTCTTATAAATTATGTGGCCAATTACTGAATACAACAACTGATGAGAAAGATCTCGGAGTTATTATATCAAATGACTTTACTAATTCTAAACATATACATGAAACCATCAATAAAACCAATTGAGTCATATGGTCTATCAAGAGAAACATTAATTCCAGAAGTCCACACATTATGATGCCTCTGTTCAGAACATATGCCAGACCACACCTGGATTATGCATTTCAGCTCTGGTGTCCATTTAAAAAAATCATTGTGATAAACTAGAAAAGATGCAGCAAAAATTTACCAAAACATTAAGGGCTTACAAAATGAAACATATAATTCCAGACTATCATCTCTAAATCTCATGGGCCAGATATTCAAACTGCGCTATTTTGTGGAGCAAGCCCTTGCGCTGCACAAAATAGTTGCGCAGGGGTGTGGCCAGAGTGATATTCAAAGGAGTTGTGCCCTTGAGCAACTCCTTTGAATATCACCCCTGGCCACAGCCACTGTGCATGGCGCAGTGGAACTTGCGCCACCGCAAGTGGTCAGAGTGGTGCAGTCAACTTGCAGTGGCGCAAGTACCATTGCGCCATGCGCAAATTTCCGATATTCAAAAGGTGACATGCAAATGGGGCCATAATTCATGCAAGGCGGGGGGGCCATTTGCATCTGATTATAGCCCCATTTGCATGCCATTAGCATGCAGGTACGCCGACCTCGAGACTTGCGCCTGGCGCCTGCTGGGCAGCAGCTGTCAGGGACCGACGCCCCTGCAGCCTGATCACGGCAAAGAGTAAACATCCCCCACCCCCCACCCCCACTGGCCCGATCGCCGCAGAAAGTGCCCCGAACATATCCCTGGTGGTCCAGTGGACCGCAAGCCCGAATGCGGGCTGGAGTAGTAAAACACAACCCCTCCACTCCCGAATATATCCCTGGTGGTCCAGTGGACCGATAATCCTGATCGCGGGCTGCATCAGTTTAAACACAACGCCCTTCCTCCTCCCGAATATATCCCTGGTGGTCCAGTGGACCGATAAGCCCGATCGCGGGCTGGAGTAGTAAAACACACACCCCCACCCGAACATATCCCTGGTGACCTAGTGTCCCCCCACCCCACCCACCAACGAAGCCCTACCACCGCTCTCCGTGCCGGCGGGCGGCGGCATCCCACCCCCTGCTACCCTGCTACCCGCCGATTGACTGTCGGTAGGGTTGCACGCCCATTGGTGCAGAGCAAGAGCCAATGGTTGTGCAGCCCATACCGTACAAGACAGTCCAGTTTTGTGAATGAATAATGTAAGGAGGCCATGTATAGCAAGCTTTTTAAACACTAGAGGTTTCAGATTTTCTCATAAACAAATAGAGAAAAGCTCAGTTAACCAAACCAGTTACCGATAGAGAGACCATACATTATATTTTATAGTGTATGGTCCCCATAACAAGTTTTAAAATGAAGCAGACTCCTTAGTGTCTACTTCAGTCACCGCTGCAGCTGTTCTGGGTCATGCTCTGTCACTGCTGTGGCTGTCGGCAAAACGCTAATAAAGGTGTGCGCATGTGCAGATCACCTCGGTTTATAATCTCATTGCTATGACGTATTCAAGAGGGGTTAAGAAACCCCTTACGTCATAGTGATGGGATTATAGAGAAATAATCTTCCCACTTTTTAGCAGTAATAAGGGCTCTCCACACATTATAAGCTTTTTTTAAACACTACAGTTTTAAGATTTTCTCATAAACAACTAGAGAAAAGCTCAGTTAGTTTGTAGGGTCAGCATTAATCGAAGGTGTGTAAAACAAATGAGTTAATACTGCTCTCCATATTAAAATCTGAGGATCCTACAATCCTCCCCCCATTGTTTTCTCCCCTCCCCAAAAATCAACATTTACAATTCCCAGAGCACACACCCTTTCCAGCTGCAGCCCAAGACTCATTAAACTGAAAAAAAACAAGCATTTGTCAATGCTGAATGTTGTCTCGTTGGCAATGGAATTGGTAGTGCAGGAGTCAGAGATGCATAATATGAATAGCAGTGAAGTACTGAACTGATGCCAACCCCACCCCCACCCTGCAGAGACTGACAGGTGTTGGGGTGTGCCTTTGGGTCGTCAGCTATAATGCTCATGCCATTTTACCTCACCCTACCCTGTAGACACTGACAAGTGTCATGGTGTGCTTTGGGGTCTTTGGGCCTTATACTTACCCCATTCCATAAGGAAATACATTGAGATGGGTGCAGTATAGGAAAATGGGGTGAACTTTAGGGCTGAACACTCCAAGGCACACCTCGATGTTTGTCACTGGCTGCAGGGTGGGGGTGGGGTGGAATGGCATGAGAATTACAGCCAATGATCACACGTCACACCCCTGATGCCTGTCAGTCTCTACAGGGTGGGGTGTTACAGTTGGAAACCCTAACATCGTAGGTGTTTGTTGGTATTTTCACTCCAAATTTTCAACATAGGCTTTTTGTGACCTCACCTCATGAAGAGCAGCACAATCAGTTTGTTGGCTGAAAGGTGGTTTTGCACAGCGGCTATGCCATTTGGTGACACAGGGACAAAAACACATTTTGGACAGGATGTGAAAAATGACAACTGTATTGTTCATGAGGAGGTGTAAAAAAATGGCAACATTGAAAATCTGGAGTGAAAATATGAAAAATTGGTGGTCATGAGCATGCATAGAACTGCGCAACACACCTCTGTAACCCAATTATTTTTGGGATTTTTTTAGCCACATTTTCAACATAGATATTTTGGGACCTCCCCTCATGAACAGTGGTGCTGTGATTTTGTTAATCTGTCCCAAAAGTTGATTTCCCACAGCGACCACACCATTGTGCGCCACAGGTGCAGAAACACATTTTGGGCAGGCTGTGAAAAATGACAGCTGTACTGTTCAAAGGGAGGTGTGAAAAAAATGCCAGTGTTGAAAATCTGACATGAAAATATTGCAAATTTGCTAAGTTACAAGGGAGAGTGGAAACTGCACAATGCACACTTGTAACACAGTCATTTTATGAACTTTCGTCACCAAATTTTCAACATAGGCATTTTAGGACCTCTGCTCATGAACAGTGTCACCATCATTTTCTCAAACTGCCCCAAAAACTGATTTCACACAGTGACCACGCTATTCTGCGCCGGACATGTAAAAACAATTTGGGCCAGGATATGTAAAATGACAGCTGAAGTGTTCATAAGGAGGTGTGGAAAAATGCTAATTTTGAAAATCTGGAGTGAAAATATTACAAATTCATGAATTTGCAACATAAACTTTTGAGAGCCCCTCATGAACAGTGGCACTGTTGTTTTATTAATCGGTTCCAAAAGGTGATTCCGGCGCGTGACCACGAAATCTTGAAATCACTTTCTGGGACCGAATAACGCCATGACAGTGACTGAATTCATGATGAGGGGTCCCAATAACCCCATGCTGAAAATTTGGTGCCAAAATTCCCAAAAAGGCCTGAGATATGCACCAGAGTTGAAAAAAACATATTTATGCCATTATACAGCTTACCGGCATTTCTTCAGTTCGTGGTTGGCTTTAAAGAGTGCAGACATGTTCCGTCCACTGAAAGCATGCGCAGTGCTCCGGAGGTAAGTATGGGGTGAGGGCAGTGTGGGAGGCAGGTGCACAGAGGGTGGGCGTGGGTTGGGGCAGGGCCACCAGACTCGAAGAGGGACCGTTTTCTGGTTTGCAGGTTGTTAAAAAAAAAAAAACATTGTGGGACCTTTTAGTTTTACAGGGGCATTTGGCATGCTGGGGTGGGCTCCCAGCGTGCCGCCTGAAGTGTTTTTTGGGGGTCTGTAGCTGATGGGGATTGGCCACCCATGTCAGCACACAACCTTTTGAGCGGCATAATGCTGACGGGGAGTGGGCTCCCCCATTGGCAAATTAAACTGGGAAGGGGGACAAAATGCAGAGGGTGATTGGACACCCCCTTGGTACACATTTTAAATGGGGGTGATGCATTATGCCGATGGGGAGTGGTCTCCCCCTTCGGCAAATGAAGTGGGTTGGGGCATGCGGACAGGGGGATTGGGCACCCCTGAAGTCGGCTCTCCATGCGGCGGCAGTCAGTGCCACCATGTTTATTGAAGGGCTTTACCAGGAAAAGCACATAGGGAGGGCGTGTTTTGGTGCCACTGCTTGACGAACTTGGCTCTCATTGCAGCGGACCTTTTCTTAGATACGCTCGCCACATTATGTATTCCTGGTGTGGTGCCTGCATGCTGGCTTACTGGGGAATGAGGGACGCACCTACTGATGCATGTCCTGCATTTTTCCAACAGTGACTGCGCCTCCAAATCTGCTATTAATGTAATATGTTGGGTGGCATGCAAGTGCAAGCCAACATAAAAACTGATCTGGAGATCCTGGTAGCCCCTCCCCCCACATCCTCACTCTTCAGCAGCTCAATGCAGTCAGCCACTTCGCTTTCTGCTCCTGTTGAATGAAAAACTGTAATTCGATGTTCACTTTGTGAAGTGCACTGGGTGCACTAAGCAACTGAGGAATCTGAAAGGGGGATGGGCAGGATCACCAGATAAGTTATAGTTCCATTAATTTTTTTAAACAGTGGGTCTTGGGGACAATGCTGGGAGGGGGAATTTGCTGTGGAAAGGGAAATGTAATTGCTGACTTTCCAGAGGGGTTTGAGGTATGGGAGAAAACAGTAGCGGACAAAATATTTTTTAAACATTCCAAAGATCACATGATAGATGTGTGTGCGATATCATACCAGTGTAGAAAGTACAGTTACGTAAGAACTTACCGTAACAGTAGATCTTCGAGAACAGCTCTTGCAGCAGGTTACACCATTAGGACTGAAGCCGTCAGGCACCAGGACCCCACGGAAATATTCTTGCTAACTATCTTCCAGGGACCGCCAGCGTCAGTCCCGCCTCTAGCGTCAGGCGTGGTACATAAGGGGCGGTCCACAGAATCCCTAGTTCTCCGCCGGAGACTCCTACCGCACGATGACATCAGAAGGGAGACCGAGGATCCACCGTCAGAAGGCAATAAGGGAACAAATTCCCGACTGGATCAAAATAAATTCGCTCATTTCCCAAATGACCCCCAGACTTCTTTTTTGTTTTTTTATTTTTAAAACGAGCCATGTCTCTTCCAAGGGGGATATGGTGGGCGGGAAGGTACCTGCTGCAAGAGCTGTTCTCGAAGATCTACTGTTACGGTAAGTTCTTACGTAACTGTACTATCTTACTTCGAGATACAGCTCTTATTTTATTTATTTATTATTTATTTATTGAATTTTGATGACCGGGTAGGCCCACTGGGCCCATAGAGGTCCCTTTTTCAGGGGCAACCCGGGTGCAACAACAACAAACATGTAACAGGTAACAGCTTGCAGCAGGTTACACCATTAGGACTGATTCCCAAGCAGTAACGCTTGCCCAAAAGAAACTTTGGGAGGAGGAAGAGGAAGAAACAGAGAAAAACCAAACCAAATCCTAACTCAGGACAAGAGACCTTGCAACACCGCTAGGCCGAAACCGGCCCTTCGCCTAGAGGCTATATCCAGACTGTAATGCCTGATAAAGGTATGCACAGAGCTCCAAGTAGCCGCAGCACAGATGGAAGAGATTGAGACATTTTGAGCGCTGCAAAGGAAGTGGCCACCCCAGGTAGAATGACCCGGATGGAACCTGGGAGGGCTTTTGCCTGAACTGATAACAGTGTGAGAGACACTGCACAAGCCAGCGGGATAAGGATTGCTTAGAAACGTTGCCTCCATTCTCTCAGCAAAAGAGACGAAGAGCTGGTCAGAAGCCTGGAAGGGTTTGTCTGTTGAGGTAATACCTCAGGCTGCAGTGAACTATCCAGAGTGTGGAGCAAAGCCTCCCTCTATTTGAATAACTCGAAATAGACCGAAGGTCGATGTCCTGATTTAAAGTGAGTGTCGAAACCACCTTAGGCAAAAACTTCGGTTCCGTCCTCAGAGATACTCTGTCCCTGTGAAAACCAAATAAGGCTCTTTACATGAGAGCATGAAGCTCAGAAATCCTTCTGGCTGAAGTATCGGCACTAAAAACAACGTTTCCACCGACAGAAAACGCATTCGCAATCTGCGGCTGGTTCAAAGGGAGGAAGCGTGAGCTGTTCCAGGACAAAAAGGAGATCCCATGGAGGAACCGGGTCCTTGATAGGAGGCCTAAGGTGTAACACTCCCCTCAGAAACTCCCGAGAAGCGTCCAGCTGAGCAATAGTGCACTGCCCCACCGGCAGGTGGTAGGCCGAAATAGCGCACAGGTGCACTTTAATAGAGGAGTAGGCCAGCCCTGACTGGAATAGGGAAAGGAGGTAGTCCAAGACTGCCCCGATGGGACAACCTAGGGGGAGAGGTCACGAGCCCGTGACCATAAACAAAACAACGCCATTTCATGGCGGATGTAGCATGTGTTGCCGGCTTTCTGGCTGCAGAGAGGACCTCGGCAACCTCTTGCGAGACCCCATGTCGCAAAATGGCTATGTCTCTAGGAGCCATGCATGCAGGTTCAAAGAGCGAAGATCCGGATGCAGCAATGAACCTCTCTCCTGAGACAGAAGGTGGGAGCTGAGCGGCAACGGGAGCGGTGGTTCCCGGGATAGCTGAGCCAGCAATGGGAACCAAATCTGTCTGGGCCAAAATGGAGCTACCAGAATCATCCGTGCATGCTCCCTGCGCAGTTTGAGAAGAACTCTCTGGATCAACGGGAAGGGAGGAAAAGCGTAAAGGAATCTGTTCACCCAGGAGAGGGACAACGCGTCTCGCCAGAAAACACCAGGCCCTGGATCTAGCGAGCAAAAATTGGGCAGTTTTATGCTGGATGGGGACGCAACAAATCCAGTTCTGGAGTTCCCCATCAAGGAACAGATCCTCTGCCACCTCCTGAAGAAGTTCCCACTGTGGACTCTGGCCTGGGAGCGACTCAGACCGTCTGCGATTGTGTTGTCCACACCAGGAGCGTGTACAGCGATCAAGCTTGCGCCCGTCCGATTACCCAATCCACACTCTCATGGCCTCTCCTGCAAAGGAGTAAGAGTGGCGCCTACTTGTTTGTTGAGGTAATACATCACCGCCGTGTTGTCCGCCTGAAGCAGGATAGTGCACGGGCGGAATCATGGACTGAAAGCCTGGAGTGCGGAGGACCGCCTCATCTCTAGGACATTGATGTGGAGATGAGCTCCAGCAGGCTCCATACACCCTGAGACTTCACCCCATCCAGGTGTGCTCCCCACCCGAGACCTGAGGCGTCCTGTGAGGGTTATCTCCGGGGACGGCGCTGCAAACGGGACGCCCTTGGAAAGCGACCCGGGGGCTAACCACCATTGCCAATCCCGAATCACCTGTTTCGTGATCCTGACTGGATGCTGCAAATGGTCTTGCCTTTGGTCCCACTGCGCCTTGAGCATCCACTGCGTTATTCGCATGTGGAGTCGCGAGAGAGGGACCGTAGGAATGGCCGCAGCCATGTGTCCGAGCAGACGAAGGACCGATCTGGCCGGAGCGGTCTGATTCATTGATAGGTCCTCTATAAGCGACCTGATGTGTTCCGCCCTGTCGGCTGGAAGGAAAGCCCTTCCCTGGACCGTGTCCAGCACTGCACCTATAAACTGCAGGTTCTGCGACGGTACCAAGATAGACTTCTCCTGGTTTATGAGAATCCCTAGTGATCCGAACAGATCCTGAGTGTCCTGGATCGCCTGCAGAAGCGCCTCTCTGGAGACGGCCATGAGAAGCCAATCATCGAGGTACGGGAACACATAGTGGCCCTTTCTCCTCAGAGCAGCTGCCACGACTGCCATGCATTTGGTAAAGACCCTTGGAGCGGATGACAGTCCGAAAGGGAGAGCCTGGAACTGAAAGTGGTGGCCTAGAAACTCGAAGCGCAGGAACCTCTGATGCGCCTGAGCTATGGGGATGTGCAGGTAGGCATCCTGCATGTCTAAGGACGCTAAACAGGCGCCTTGTTTTAGCATGGGGATCAGACCCAGAAGGGTCACCATGTGAAATCTTTTGTATGCGACTGATAAGTTGAGGTCGCTTAGGTCCAGAATAGGAGGGAGGTCCCCTGTTTTCTTGGGAACCAGGAAGAAGTGAGAATAGTACCCTAGTCCTCTCTGGTTTCCCAGGACATGCTGTATCGCCTCCTTGCTTAGGAGCGCGATCACTTCTCGCCAAATTAAGGCGCCGTGCTGACCTGAATACCGGGAGAGCAGAGGAGGCCTCGAGGGTGGCTGTTCTGCGAACTCTAAAAAGTGGCCGATGCTGACCAACTGAAGCACCCACCTGTTGGTGGTAATTGCCTGCCATCCCGACAGGAAGTTCGCAATGCGACCCCCGACCATAATATCCCATTGATCCTGAGGGTTGGGGGCCGGAAAGGAATCATGCTGTGGCAGCGGAAGGGCCCGCCGGCTGGGAGGCCTTCGGAGTACGCTGACCCCTGCTGACGGGCTGCTTTCCCTGGGTTCTTCGAAACCAGAGCCCTCTGCTGTGTGGCGGAACGGGCTGCTGCCTCTGAGTCCACCCACGAAATGGCCTTTGGTGCTCGCGAAGGAACCAAGCCTCGGCCGAGTACATTGCTCGACCGACCAACCGCCTTTCCGGCCTCTTGGAGTTTGGTAATGATCCTTTCGGATGGGTTGCCAAACAAAACCTCTCCCTCAAAGGTGGCGTCCATAATATTTTTCTGGACGTCCGGGGTGAAACCGGAGACATGGAGCCATGAGTGCCTCCAGAGGCAAACGCCTGACGCTGCCGCTCTGGCCGAAGAGTCCACAGAGTTGTATGCGGCTCTAAGAACTTGGGTCCCCACGTCTGAACCCGTGCGGAGGAGCTGAAGCATCTCCTCCTTCTGCTCACCATCAGGCAGCTTCTCAGCCACCTCTAGGCCCTGTTCCCACAGGGCGTTCTGGAACTGCACCATGTGGGTGAGATAATTCAGGGACCCAATGGCACAAGTAGCAGATGCTGCATGGCGCTCACCCAAAGAGTCCAACTGCTTGGACTCAGGGTCCATGGCAGGGTGCTCCAGATGCTGCGGCCTCTGAGACTGGTCATGTGAGGCTGTAATGACCAGAGAATTGGCCAGAGGATGCTGTGACAGGTACTGAGTCCTCCTGGGACCCTGTACAAATGGTCAGCCTCTGCACCGCCGGCAGCGCAGTGGACACTTCCACGCAGCTCAGACGCCCGCATAAAGGTGTCCACCAGCGTGGCACCACCACAGGCTTAGGGTCCTTCTGCCGAAGGTACTGGCCAGGCGTGAACCTCTCGGGTCCAACTCCTCAGCTTCCCACCCCATGTTCTTCTGGATATGACGTAAAATATCCATGAACGAGGGGTCATCCGGAGGAGACCGTGGAGTCTCACGTGGGTCCGGTGAAGGAAGAGAGACTGGAGACGGGGATCTTGAAGTGGAATAAGCTGATCCCGTGTCCTCCGTCGACGGCGAACGATGACGTCTTCTGGATCTCTTGGGGCTGGGCGATCCAGAAGAGGAAGATCTCGGCGGAGGTCTCCTCTTGGAATGGCGAGCCCTGGGAGGGGATTCAGGCTCCCTAGGGACAGACCGGGCGACCGACCTCACTGGCGAAGGTGGGGCCGGGGCCAGAGTTTGAGTAGGTACAGGAGGAGGAGGAGCAGGGGGAGGAGGAGGAGGAAGGACTGCGGGTGCCACATCCTTCCTAATGGTGTCCCACCAATACGTGAAGAGGTCCTTCACTTCCGCAAGCGACAGTCCCGACGTCGGCTCCGAGGACGAGGGCCGAACGTCGGGTCCTGGCGACGGCTCCTCGGGGGCCTCGGGCAGCGGCGAGGGACCTCTAGGAGACTGCTCGAGGCCGAGAATGCCCATCTGGTCTTCGGGCTGTGTTGATTCCTCCTCCATGAGGGACTCCTGCCCGACAGCTGTCGGAGGCGCAGGAGCCCTCTGCTCAGGCAGAGCGGACGTCGGACCCCCCACCAACGTCCGATGCGAAGACGAGGCCGACAACGGCTGGCCGGCCGACGACGACTCCGAGGAACGATGGCGTATGGCAGATGGCGGTCTGGCCAAAGTCGGGTCCACCGGTCTCTTCAAGGGCGTCAGATCCAGAGTCTTCCGGGGGTGCACCAAGGAGGACCGGGCAGCGGGTGCCGAGGAGCGGGAGCCCGACTTATGATGATGGTGGTGGCGTTCCCCGGACTTCACCACGGCCTTCGGGGTGGAAGAAGATGGCGGCCTGGCGGTAGGAGCCTGAGCAGACTTGGGAGCTGGAGCCGCAGCCGGGGGAAGGGAAGAAGCCCTGGACGGGGACCGGTCCGACCGCGAACCGGAGCTGAGGGACTCGGAGGCCCGAGCCGGTGACCTGGGAAGATCCTTCTCTCTCCTCTTCTTCTCCGCGTGTTTGTGGGAAGATTCCCCCTTCGAGGACATGGCCCGAAGTTTTTCTTCTAACAAGAACGCTTGAAGGGCCTTCTGCCGGCGGATTCTGGTGCGGCTGTTGAACCCTTGGCACAGGGAGCAGGCCTTGGTATCGTGGTCTGGGCCCAGGCACTGAACGCATGCGGAATGCGGGTCCTTGAAGGGGATCTGTTTTCCACATGTGCACTTGGAAGGATGACCGGAGGTCAGAGAGGACATCAGCGATGATCAAGTCTTAAAATTCTTCAATTTTCCCGAAGGAAGTTCTGAAAACCACGCGTCGCGCACTAGACAGTGACCGGAGGGTTGAGGCATGCAGTTCAACGGCGGGAAAGAACTGGGGATTCTGGCGGGACCACCCCCTTATGTACCACGCCTGATGTCGGAGGCGGGACCGACGTCGGGGGCGGTCCCCGCTAAAGATAGCTAGCTAGAAAATTTCCTTGGGGTCCTGGCGCCTGACGGCTTCAGTCCTAATGGTGTAACCTGCTGCAAGAGCTGTATCTCGAAGTAAGATCAGAGAATGACAGCTTTGGGTTTCCTTGCACAAACGAAAAATATGTACTTACCACTGTTGTTGATCTTCCAGAATATCTTCACTATTCATTCCCACTTGTTGGTCTAAGTCAGAGGTGCCAGAACCTCGCATGAGCAAAGTCTTTTCAGCCAGGAGAAAACTGACATCGACTCATGGTACTACCCACACAGCTGATGTACTGAAGTTGTGCACGTGGGTTAGCCGGTAACCAATGCTAGCCCCTTCCCTGCCTCAGTTCTGTTTGCCAGTAGAAGAAGTGGGAAGAAAAGAATGGGCTAAAGACTTCCTAGCCTAACATGTCAGAATGACCACCAGACACTTCTGCTCTGTGCAGCATAGCCTCTGCTTGGTATGTTTAAATCCTGGATGGAAATGGTTAGAGCACTGGAACAGTATTGTTAGGGGTCTGGGTTCATTTCCCAGTGGGTCACACTTTTCGTTTCTCATTTCCATCCATAAATTAAAAATGGCAAGCAGAAGCTAAGTTGCACAGAGGAGGAGTGTCTGGTGGTCATTCTGACATATTCCTAAGTTGCAGGTTGCGTGACACTAGAGAAAGGAATGTGTTTTCAAAGAGACAGCCTGTAAAGCTTGCTAACCATGTGAGTCCATAACTTAATGGTTAGAGCACTGGAGTGGTATTGCCAAGGGTCTGGGTTCAATTCCCAGTGGGTCACACATTTCCTTTCTCATTTTCAGCCAAGATTTAAAAATGCCAAGCAAAGGCTACGCTGCACTGAGGAGGAGGTGTGTCTCGTGGTCATTCTGACATGTTCCTAAGTTGCAGGTTGTGCAACACTAGAGAAAGGAATGTGTGTTCAGAGGGAAGGCCTGTAACTTAATGGTTAAAGCACTGGAACAGTATTGCAGGGGTATGGGCTCAATTCCCATGGGTCATACTTTTCCTTTTTCATTTCCATCCATGATCCAAAATAAGAGAGTCGAAGGGGACTCTTAAAAATGTCAGTATTAATTTAACTGAGTATCAGTTGCAAGGCAGTGTAACAAGTAATGCTTAAGTAAACTGAAAATAAATGAAAATTACGTAGCTACCATAATTCTGATCTTTCTGTGTATCTTCACCACTCATCACCTTTGGACACTGGCCGGAGGTCATGACCCTGCGGTAGCTCATTTTTTTGTTTTTGTTGGATGGGCGGAGTCGACGCACCATCAGCACCGCCCTCGAGGCCGACGCACTGTGTGGCACTTGCAGGTTGGCCGTTAGGTGTTGTCAACTCCGCCCTCCCACCAGTTCTGAGTCACCGTGGCATGAGAAAAGAGTTGGGAGGGTGAGACAAGGAAGTCCAAGGGACAGACAAAGGAAAAGATATATAAACTAAAAGGAGAAATAAATGACTGAGAGGACAGAACAAGTTTGAAAGACTAAGGGGATTGGGTAGGGGCTCCAATCTCTGAAAGTAGAAAAGGAGGCGAGAGGGTGGGTTAAGGATTTTGAGAAATAAGGATGAGAGTGAGGGGGGAAGGAAACATACCCTGAAACCTTGACCTGTCTCCAGATTGTATAGGAACCGTGAAGGAGTAGCCAAGAGGCTAACTGCCAGAATTCAAGGCACAGAATCACTGGCAATAACTCCAACAAAAGCAGAATCGGCTATTCTGGAAGAAAAGACAGGATACAGGGATGTCTCCCCCACTCCCCAAAAGAAACATTTTGATGTAAGAAACCTAGTTTCTTAAATTAATTGAGGTTATGTCCAAAGGACAAGGAAATCAAAGGATTGACAGGGAGAAGGGGAGAAGGAAAGAAAGAGGGCAACTGCCAACCCCCACCCCACAGGGGGTGGAGCCAAAGCGCTGAAGAAGGAGTGCCCCCCTTCTGACCACTCTTCCCCCAGAGAGAATTATCCCCCTATGTGCCAAAAGTTATCCCACTTCTGACTGACAGAAAGGAAGGGGACAAGGGAGAGGGCACAGAGAGGAAGGGGGACCCAGAGACTGAGGCCACAGGGGGATGGAGGGTGGGATTGTGATGAATGGTGAAGAATACAGAAAGATCAAATTACGGTAGGTACGTAATTTTCATATCTTATCTGTGTCAATCTTCACCATTCATCACCTTTGGGTGAGTGCCGAGCCCCCCCGAAGGGGGCTTTAACCCTAAGGGACTGAGTCCCTTAGCTCTCAGTGGGTGACACACTAATAGGGAGAACCTTCATGGGTCTGGAGAGACCCGAGAGTGGGGAGAGTGAGACAGAGACTCCCCGGAGGGGGTAGGAAGTTGTCCCGACAGACGTTGTCTCACGCTATGGGAGAAAAGATAGGTTCTCTGGTGGGCAGAGTTAATCACCCTATGCCAGGCCAAGGGTGACAACCAGGAGAGACGCAGCCATACCATCCCCCTAGTGCAGATCGCTGTCTCTACGACCCTGGTAGCTACCTCACTGGCGTCATATGATGCTCTTGCTTGATGTCTTGCTAGCTCCTGGCCACATGCAGAGAGTGCAATGGCTTGTCTGGTTTTCTCCATGTCAGGCATCGAGGCTAGGAGTTGACCTAGCCTAGACCACAGGAACCTATCATAGGTAGCATAATGTGCCTGATGAGCAGATATTGAGAGAAGCAACCGTGCGGGGTAAAAGGTCCTCTTTACCCCAGAAGTCAAAATCCAAGGAATCTTAATCTGGGGGCCGGTCATTGTGCAGGGCGCGAAGCCCGTCGGGAGTATCCATTTGCGTCAATCCTGAGCTAGGATGAGGCATGGAACCTGGAGACTCCGGGGGGGAGGGCACAATACCGCTGGCAAAGATCCCTAGGGGCTGGGACCCTGGGACAAGGTCTCTGCCAGGAATGCCTCCCGAAAGGGAGCAGGCCAGGGGTGCACCACAAGGGTGTCCTCACTGAAATCGCCTAGGAAGGCGCGCGTCGAGTACTCTGGATTGTGTTGAGTGGGTGGGGTGATGTGCAGATCCTCCAACATCCTCACGAGGAATTGCTAATACTCTGCAAGATCAGCAGCTGGAGAGATGTGGACAGATGGCTCCTCTCCCCCAGAAGAGGAAGATGAGGAGTTAGAGGACCTCAAAAGTTCAGAAGCTGGCTGCTCAGGGGGAGGTTGAAAAACCTATCTGTCCATAGCCCTAACATAAGAGGGAAATTGAGCAGCCACTACTCTGAACTGCTCCCAGAAGAGAGGACTGCTAAGACCAAGAATACCGGGGAGCACAGGAGAATGTGGCAGAGGAGAAGGAGCAGAGCTGACAACAAGAATCGGCTGTCCTCCGCCTTGGCTAGGGAGCGCACCAGGAGCCCTAAGAAAAGAAGGAGCTCCGGAGAACTCCACAGCCGACAGCTGGTCAACCAAACTGGAACTGCCTAGGCTGTGCCCTGAATAATCCCCCCATGAGGTGACCGGGGCAGTGAAAGTCCAGAAAGACAGTCCTCTACCTCCAAAGAATGGGGCCCTCTCGAGGAAACCAAAAGGGAAGGGCGGAGATCCACGCTACGACTTCTCCCAGAACCCGGGTGGGCTCCAGAAAAAGGCCACCGCATGGACCCCATACCCCTCAACCCCTTAAAATCCGAGAGTGCCCTCCTCCTCTAGAGAGAGAGCCAGCCTAGGCAGCTGGCAACCTTGGTCGGCCCTCGAGGGGGCTATCCAGGGAGCGGCACCCTCCCCTCCTGCGAGTGCTTTGATCGGCCCCAAAGATGGGAGATCCAGGTACATCATCTGAGGGGGTACCACTACTGAGGGGTCAGAAAACCCCACGAGACCAGGCTGCAGGGCAATGGTGGCCTGCACCACTGCCTGCTGGTCAGCACCCCGACCCTGGTCCCAGGAGCAACTGTCCTCTCCTCAGAAGGGGGCTGGTTCCGGCCTGTCAAGGACACTACCAAGGTGTCCATGTGAACAGCCAACTCCAAAGAGTCAGACCGCCTATCTGACTCAGAGTCCGATTCCCCCTCCAAAGAGGTGGAGATCGAAGTTCTGTGCCAAACAGTGCGTGGACATCCACTGCCATCCTGACTGAAAAGGGCACCAGATCCAGACACTGCACCAGAGTCGGTGCCGACGTCCCCAACTGCACCGCGAATGGTGCAGGAAGAAGACACGGCTCCAACTATGGCAGCAGCCTCAGAGCCGGAGCCTGTCACGGCGCCGTCCTGACCCACAGCGCCGCAAGTGGCGCCGAGGGTAGAGATGGCACCAATGACGGCTCCAACTGCTCTCTCGGCGCCAAGGTTGAAAACCCCTATGGTGCTGCGAGCAGCACTGCGAACAGAGATGGCACCAATGACGGCCACAACCGTGCTCTCGGCGCCGAGATCCGAAACCCCCACAGTGCCGTGTGCTTGCTCGGAGCCGTGAGCAGCTCAATCACGCTGCTGCTGATGGCACCAGGGCGAGAGACAGTCAAGGATGGTACTGTAGAGCCTCCAATGGTGGCGTGAGCACCATCGGTGCCACTAACGGAGCCAATGGCAGCAACAGCACTGAGTGACGGACCGGCGCCGACGACTGCACCATCAGGGCCCACAGTGCCACAAATGGCGCCGAGGCCTAAGTTGCTAAGGCGGTGCCTCCCGCCCATCCCCGGGGTGGACAGACTGGGCCTCCTGCACCACAGAAGGGGCTTCTGCCATGGCTAGGCTACAAGACGCAGAAGCCCCCTCCTCCTCGGTCCATATAGAACCAGGAGGGGACTCGGAGGAAAAGCCGAGAGAACATGGCTTGGCCCAATGAGTGCGTGCCTGTCCTCCGAAAGTCAGCGGAGCTCATCCAACTTTTCACACACGTTGTTCGATGATACGATGGTCCATAGAGAAGCAGGTGTCGCACTAATCCATGTCATGTAATGGGCCAAGACACATGAGACGAAGAACTGGCAGGAGGGTGGAGTCGACAACACCTAACGCCAACCCACGAGTGCCACGCAGTGCATCGGCCTTGAGGGCGTCGCCGATAGTGCATCGACTCTGCCCATCCAAAACAAAAAAAAAAAGAGCTCCTGCGGGGTCATGACCTCCGGCCAGTACCCAAAGGTGATGAATGGTGAAGACTGACACAGATAAGATCTAGTTCTAGTTCTTGTGAGAACCTTTTCCAGGTTCTGGAAGGCGAGGTAGGGATGGGATTGTTTAGTATAGTGAAGGATCTCTTGGAAGAAACAACATTATTATGGTGAGTACTTTTTACTTCAAGCCCAAGGAATCCCTCACTATGCTTAACAACTGCATACTACAAAGCAATACCTTGGTAAGCTGGAACACTGGCAATGGTTGGGTGAGCTGTACCAACTTGTCATGGGTGCTGTTTTGCCTGGCCTCTGGGTACTGGAGCAGTGTCTGTATGCCTAGGACCTGGCCGGAACCCCTTCTCCCTCTACCTCTGAAAAATCCCCTCTTCTGGGAATAGTCATAAGTAAAGAAGACATGGGGAAAGTATCCCCTACATCTACTGCTTCTACCTGCCCTTCCAGAAGGATAACTGGAGGTGGAGGTCTTTTCCTTCTCAGTGTTGCTCTTGTCAGTGGCTTTGTATTCATCCACCTTCTTCATGTAAGCCTCTATCTTACCATCAAACAAGGAATTTCTCTCACAAGGGAAATCCATAGCCTTTGTTTTGGTGTCCTGTGAGAGTTTTGTGGTTCTGAGCCATGCAAACCACCTCAGGGACACTGCATGTGCTATAACCCTTGAAGCAGTGTCATTACTATCCACTTACACTGCCATGTGGAACTGGTACTTGGTAGTATCCATGGCAGTTTTTTCTGTGTCTGCCAGATCCCGTGCCAAGTCACCAGTGGCCTTTTCGCTTATAGCCAAAATAGAGCCCCAAAGGGCCTTTTGGTACTGAGCTGTGTAAACCATGTATGCTGCCTGCCTTGAAAGCAGGGAAGCTGATGTATAGACTTTTTTGCCCATACTATCCTGTTTCTTGGTGTCCTTTTCCAGAGGCTGGGAAGAAAGGGGCACTTTGGCCTTGTCATAGGCGTCAGTCTGGACCACTCCCTCATAATGAGGGCAGGAATACAGGTACTCTGCACCCTGCTCGTCCACCTGATATTACTTTTCTGTTTTCTTGTCAATGCCAGCAGCTGAATTAGGTGCTGCCAGCACTTTATAGGTGGCTCTTTTTGAGGGGTTTATGGATGGGCAACAACAATCTCTTAGCAGGAGCTAAGCCCATCATATCTAAAAATGAAAATTATGTACCTACCGTAATTCTTGATCTTCTCTTGTATCATCAGCATTCATTACTACTGGGTGTAAGTGGAGGAGTGCACTCCACAGGAGCTTTTTTTTTTTTTTGGAGGGAGGAGCTGGCGGTGATGGTGCCGCCCACATGGCTGATGCACTGTGCAGAGCATGCGGGTTGGTCGTTAGGCACTGTAGACTTCTCCTCCATCCCAGTTCTGTTGTGCCAGAGAGGAAGAAACAGGTTCTAGAGAAAGAGAGTGAGGCAAGAGAGCCAAGGGATAGACCAAAGAAAGGATATAAACTGAAAAAGGAATAAGCGGATTAGAGGACAGGAAAGAGAGAACCCTACCCTAAGTGGCCATAGGGCCTCAATCCTTGGGCAGTCTCGAGAGAAGGAGAAGGAGAAGGCAAAGGACAGAAGGAAGAAATATAGAAGATATGGAAGTAAGGGATAAAGGGGGAAGGAGAAGGGCTGTCTGCCATGACAAATTGGAAGACCACTGACTTGAGAGTTTCAAAACCCCAGCGGGACTGAAGATAAGGCAGCAAGGATCCTGTCAGTTAAGAGGTTATCGAATCAAGGTCTGAAAGGGATTAATGGTCTTGTCAGACTTGGGGAAGGCAAACCTTTCCTCACACCCTTTATCCATAAACGTTAAGAAAATCCTAAATCCTAGTTCTCACAGACTGTCCCTTGGAGGGCAATCAGTCCTGCTCAGAAGAAGGAGTGAGGCCTGACTTAGGTGTAGGGAAAGAAATCTGGTAGAAGTTTTCCCATGGGAGTACTGACGTAGTCCCCACTTCCGGAGAAGAGAATCACGTGACATCCGTGCCATAAGAAAAAGAGAGAAAGAAAATTCCTACAGACTCTCTTCGGACTGGACTAAAGATATGACAGCTAGAGGGTGACATAAGCCAGAGGATTACACAAGCCCCAAGCAGGGGACACCCTAGAGAATGGTGAAGAGAAACCGAGGGGGTTCCCTCAGAGGCTAGGGTGAAGACCCCACTCGCCATTCTCCAAGGTGAATGCTCTGTGACCTTTAGAGAAGGAACAGAGTGCCTTGAGATGCCAGGGAGACTCAGCCCCCAACTGGCCTCTAGGAGGGGGAAGGCGAGCAGGGTGGAGGTGACGCCCAAGAATTGAGGGCCATGAGGGGATGGAGGGTGGGAATCAATAATGAATGGTGAAGATACAAATGAAGATAAAGAATTATGGTAGGCATATAATTTTCATATCTTTCCTTTTCAGTCTTCACCATTCATTACTGCTGGGTGAGTACCAAGCCCCCCCGGAGGGGACCTGGCACTGCCCTGAGGGAACAGATCCCTCAGGCTCCTGCAGGGGATGCGTAGCAGGGAAAGACCCTAGAGCCATACTAGACCATTTAGGTCTAGGGCTGGACAGGATGAGGAGGTGTCACCCGTGGCCAGGGGGTTGGGAGGCACCCCTGAAGAACTCTCCTTGCCCCGCAGGAAAAAAGTCGGGTCCCCTGGAAAGTGGAGGAGATCACCTTACGCCGGGCAATGGGTGACAACCTGGACAGACGAAGCCACGCCATCCGCCTAATGCAGATCGCTGTCCCTGCTAGTCTGGACGCCACTTCACTGGCATTGTAAGATGCCCTTGCCTGGTGCTTTGCAAGCTCCAGACCTTGAGCAGAGAGGGCAATGGCCTGTCTAGATTGTTCCGTGTCAGACAAAGATGCTACAACTTGCACTAGCATCGACCACAGGTGCCCGTTATAGGCAGCGTGGTGAGCCTGATGAGAACTTAGGCATATCAACGCACGAGCTGAAGAGAAAACTCTGCGTCCCCACTGGTTGAATTCTGCAGAATCCAGATCCAGGGGTCAGTCATCTGCCAGGCGCTGAAGCCAAGAAGGAGTGTCTAGGGACATCATCCCCCAAGGCGGCTGAGGTAGGGAACCTAGAAACTCCCAGGGAGTGCAATACCATCTCCTGCAGTCTGCTGGGGCTGGGGAAGGGGTGGCTGGAGACTGCCAGGTGCGGACAGATTCCTGGAAAGGAATAGGCCAGGAAGGTACCACCAGGTGGTGGGTGCTGAATTCACTGAGGGATGAGCACATCTCCCATTCGGTATTGCTTCTCAGTACATGAGAAATGCAAAGCTCCTGAACCAGCCTTGAAAGGAACCGCTGATATTCAGTGAAATCAGCATTGGAGGACAGGTGGATGGAGCATTCCTCTCACTCAGAAGAGGGAGATGAGGAGGAAGAGGAGTTTGAATGTTCAGAGGACTCCTATGGTGAGGGAGACAGGCAAAAGACCCATTCGTCCATGGCCCTGACGTAAGTGGGATTGGCCACCGCACTGGCTCTGAACGTCTCCCAGGTTAAAGACCCCGTGGGACCCACATGGCCTGGGAGAGGAGGAGGAGGTGTCTGCAGAGGGATGGGTGTTGGGCACTGAACTGATAGTGCCAGGCCTCTGCTTGGGCTCTGAGACCCAGAGACTGGTCCCGCCGAATGGTGGGGGGATGCTGGGGCCACACCGGGTTGCGAAGGCTGTGTCTGAGATGGCAAACTCTGGAAGAGCCCTAAGGGAGAATCTCCCCTGTGATGCAACTGGGGTTGCATGTGTCCAGAAGGGCAACCCTCCATGCTGCCAACCAAGGAAGCCTCTGAGACCTTGAGGGAAAGGCAGGGTTCAGCACTGCAACTCCTCCCCACTCCCCCACAGGGCATTGGAAGGGTATAGCCATGCCTTGCCCCAGCCCCTCAACCCCTCAGACTCAGAGGCTGCCCTCTACCTCGACCCCAGCGAAGCTGGGTCCCCCAATCCCGCAGGCCCCCCCCAAGGGAGACCACAGAAGAGGAGGCCCCAGTCCTCCCCCTGCAAGGCCCAAGCAGCACCAGGAATGGCAGCTGCCCCAGCCTCTCCAGGAATGGATACCCCACTCTCAGCTCCTGGTCTGTTGTCCTCAATGATGGATCCATGGCCACCCTCAGCCAAAGGATCCACCAGAACAACAGGCTCCAGAGACTCTGGGATAGGGCCACTGGGCCACCTGATACCACATCCCAAGGGACTCTCTGACTCCAAAGAGTCAGGGTGCCAGTCTGGGTTGGCCTGTGAGTCATCCCCCTCCAAAGAGGAAGTGACTAGGCAGACCTCCAATCTAGCGACCCCGGGAGGGCCCCTGACAGTGGTGGCAATGCCCATGGCACTGTCCTGATCCCCTGCACCACAAACAACACCAGGATCCTGGACGGTGCCAGGAGGTAGCGCAGAGGGTCTGCCACTGCCAGGCCCAGCAGCTGCTCCACAGCGACTCCACAAGGAACCACATTGCTCCTCCAGCACCATAAAAGAGGCCTCCTCCTTGGCAAGGCTGGAACTGTAGGAGGCCTCCACCTCACCGGGCTATATAGACCCTGGAGGGGACCCGGAGGAAGGGTCAAGAGTCCTGGCCTTGGCTACCCGTGAGCGATGCTACCCTCTGAAAGTCAGTGGGGCTCTGCTGACCTTAAATGCATGAATCTCGAGAACACAACGGTCCATAGAGAAGCAGGCATCGCAATGATCCATATCATGATTGGGTCCCAGGTATCGCAAACAAACATCATGCCTGTCCGAAATGGAAAAATGCTGCCCACAGGGGCACAGATGCATGGGGGCATGGCCCACTTTGGATTTTCTCTTGGCCCTCGAACCAGACACAATGAGAAATAAATTCAATAAACTTGAACAAAAGAGCCCAGTGCCAGTGGTATAATAAAAGGAACAGGCTTACCGGTTTTCCAATGGCGTCGGTATAGTTCAGAACCGGGATGTAGAGGTGGGAAGGCAGTGTTGAACGGCTAAGGCCTAGTGACGCACTCAAACGTTTTTGGCAACTCACGCAGCAGGTGCGTCCTCGATGGTGGGAGAAACAGAACTGGGATGGAGGTGGTGTCTACGGTGCCTAATGGCCAACCCGCGTGCTCTGCGCAGTGCATCAGCCACGTGGGCAGCGCTGTCAGTGCAGACTCCTCCCTCCCAAAAAAAAAAGCTTCTGTGGTGGGTGCAGACCTCTGGTTTATACCCAGCAGTAATGAATGGTGAAGATTGAGAAGGGAAGATATTGTACCTCATCCTTATCCTCAGTAGTCTCCTGCATTGTGAAGTTAAGGGTACTGACCATCTGCCTCACAAATGAGCAGTTTGAGGTAAAATCGTCAGGTGCACAATGACAGGAACTAAACTCCTGCTCAGGGGAACTATCAGGTTCTGTAGGTTCTCCTTCTTCCTTCTCTTCATAGAAAAATTCAGTCTTCTCTTCCACAGGCACTGCAATGGGTATTGGAGCGGGGGACATGCCCATGAAGGTCCCCATAGCCTGTAAAGCCTGGAGGAACTGCCATGCCTTAGTCATGTCCTCTACTGAGGGCATCTTATTTTTGTCCACTGATGTCTCCTTTCCTCCTTCAGGAGGAGGGGCAGTAACATGGTTTTCTTTCTGTTTTTTCTTACCAGGCACCACCTCCAGTGTCTGCATAGAGTCTCTCTTATTTTTACTGAACTCATGGTTCCCTTGTTCAGACACCCTGACCTCTGAACCATCTTTAGTAGCTTTGTCCTTCTACTTATTTTGAAGGTCTGGACCCTCTTCTGAGCCTTTAGGTGACATAAAGGCAGACTGAGAAGCCATAATGTCTTCCAATTTCTTAGCCCTTTTCTTGACTGTCTTAGGGCAAAACTTTATTGGACCCATGCACCTCAAACACAATTCATGGCAGTTTGCCTTATCCAGGAGCTGGAAACAAATTTTAAAATTTTTGAAGCATGTAGGTCCTGTTCTCTTTTTGGGTCTGTCAATCATGCAAATTTCTGACGACCTAAAAATTCTTCAGTTCCAAAACAAAATCTATAAGATTGTAGTTCAATTCCTTATAAAAAGGAAAAAAAACATTACAAATGTTAATATGTTTGAGAAAATAAACCAACTAGCACCTTGGTTCCATTAAAGAGAGGAACAAGGACAAAAAAGTGAAGTGGTTACAGAAATGTATTATGTTTCCTTTTTTCCCCAAAATTAACGCAGTTCCCTGAGAGTGGGAACTGCGAGAGCAGGACCTGATGAGGAACCAGGGAAAAAGGATGAAAATGCTAACAGACAATAAAATAACACCCTAACACAAAGTATTGAAAAATCAAATAAATTACACTTGACTTTACTTTATTAAAATAATAAACCATCAAAACGTACAGGAGATGCAGAGATGACTTCAGGGTGACTTCTTCCTTGGTCAGAGAAATAAATCCCGATGTTAGTGGGCAGGTGTGTGACCACACAGCAGAGTTTATAATTTCATTATAAGATTCCATAATTAGCATAAAATTCTAGCTCCGAGGCAGCTCATTCTAGGAGAATGACTGCAGTTGTTAAGCATAGTGAGTGATTCTTGGGGCTTGAACAGAACTGTGGTAGGTGAGGGAGCCAGCACTGGTTATTGACAGGCCCACATTACCACATGGTGTCACGCAGGCACTCTTACCCACATGATCAGCGTGCTTCCAACTTTGGGCCCAAGAGTGGAACTCTATGGATAAGACTGATTCAAGGAAGACTGAGGTTTTTCCAGAGTTTCTCTTGTGAAATCAGGACCTCTCTAAGAGTGTAAAGAATCTCAAGAACTAATCTATTATACTTAAAATTGATCTAAATCAAGAAACAAAATTATAGCAATCACAGCAGACTAAAGAGCAGAGATTATAATCTTAATTCATTGCTGCTCCTCCTTAACTTGTTTCAACACTGCGTGTGTCTTTTTCAAGTTACCCATGGAAAAGACTCGAACAGCATTGAAACATGCTGAGTAAGAGCAGGGATAAATTAATCTGTCTTTTATTCTGCTGTAATAAATGGGTGTCAGTTTGTCACATAGGGAATCAGTGACACCAAAAACTCATAATAACATCACTCTGAAATAGTTTACCTGGCTTAAAATCTCTTTAAATAAACTTTAAATATAAAAATATTCCATCAGTCTGACATCAGAAGGTCATAATACTATCATTCTTATATAGATCAATGGTATTATGAGATGGAACATTACATGTAGTACAAAAAATAACAGATAGGAAACCAGCAGTAACTAGACTTGTAATTCCTTCTTGAGATTCTGGTGACATCATAAACTACTCGAGCTTTGCTCTAATGGTTTATGATGTCACCAGAATCCTTCGATCAATTACAGCATTGTTACTGATGATTTCCTATTATTCTATTTGTTATTGCTAGACATGACTCGTATAGAATTGATTAAAAGGAAACTTGCTTCTTGAGGGTTTTTTTTTTGCACCTTAAATGCTGGGTGTCACCATGAGACTTGTTTGGTCACATTGTATAATGGATTGCTTGGGAACTAGCAGATTGTCACAAACCAGTTTATTCTTTGAATTCCGTTTGTTTTTGTAACCCATATAAAAGTTCTTATATTGCTTTGCTATCCACACTAACCTGACTAGAGGTATTCTGAAGTTTGGTTAACCCATTCTCCAGTCTGTCCATCTTAGAAATGAGTTCTTTTCTTTTACGGGAAAGCAGGTTCTGGTATAGTTTAATTTGCTCTAAGAAAGTTTTTGGTGTTGTGTAATTATAACGTCTCTCAGAGGAGAGGTAGACTTTACACATATCGTTGACTGTTCTGTGGACATATGCCATAAAATGACTGATGGAGTCCTTTACACCAGGCTGAAATGTAAAAAATGACATTTTATTATACTTGGTTATTTAATTAAGGCTATGAAACTACTTACTATGAAATATAGCTGAATTAAAAATTATAAGTCAATATCATAACACGGTAGTATAGTAATTTAAAGTCAGAAGGAACTCTAGTCTATCAAGTTCAACCCCTTCCTCCCAATTCATAAACAGGGGCTAAGTATTTTGCTCAATAAAAATATATAAAGTATCAATTTATAGGGCTTTTCCACCCACCTTATTATCCTTCAGACCCTGAAGTTCCCTTTGTAAGAAGGCATTTTCCAGATTTGTCTTGAATGCTAATACTGTCTTGATGAGCAATGTCTCTGCTGGGAGGCTGTTCCACAGGGGAAGGAAGTGCATGCATAAGTTACACGTGACCTGACCACCCTTGAGCTTCAGAGTGTATTGTCTCATCCAGCTGAAGCACATCAGATCAAACATATCCAGCTGCTCGACCCTGTTGATACCCTTCAGTATGCAGAAGGCTGAAATCATGTGCCCCCAGACTCTGTTTCTCCTGGAGGAACGTGTTAAATGCCTTTAGTCTCTCTTTTCATTGCTTTTATCCTCCATATTGTTGACCATGTTGATGGCCCTGATCTGCACCCTCTATACTGCCTCAATATCCTTTTTAAGGCTGCATAGCATCAGAGCTATGCTGATGTACTGCAGTCAGAAGAAAGGGTCTGACCGGAATTCCTAACACAGCACAGCTGTGTTCTTTTGGTGGAGTGGAGTTGAAGCTTAGCTTCCTCAAAATCTCTGTGTCCTCCTCATTCAGTAAAATGTGTTTTCTATTTCTCCCTCTCCCACTGTGTACTATTTTCTTGCTCCTGACTCTTCCTGTAATTGAAAATGACTTCAGGAAAAGAAAGGTATTTGAAAATACTACACCTCTGCACAGAGTAAACTACCGCTACATACTATGCAGTTATGTTTTATGTTCTCATCATAGCTGGCAAACAGATGAATATTTTCTTAATGTGCATATATGAAAAGTTTTCAGTCAGTACTGTGGGACATAAGAAGTTCAATGGCACCGAAACACTGCAGATACTCACTGGTGTGAAGTTGTCTATTGCAAAACACGCCTGCAAGCAGAGTTAGTGGTTCCATCCCTCTTTGCTGGTTCTGTTTATCCATTTGAGTTTTGTGACATTTACAAACAAGTCCCATTTTATTTAGTCTGCCAAAGGAAACAATATGGCTACTCTGTCTCAATAGTTGGCAACTCAAGCTGCTGGAAAACCAAGATGCTTCAGGATGCCTCAGGTCATTTCTGTTTCTGTGTAACAATTTTTATTATTTTAAAGCCAGCTTGCCTTGGCAGGAAACAGGGCACAAGTACAGCCTTCAATATCTGCACAACATCTGAGGACAAGAGAGGACTCTCATCTTGGGGATCTCAAACGGAAATGCTTTTCAGTGGGTAGGGAGAGGGGGGAAGTTAACTTAAGTCTGACATTTCTACTGACGTGTCATATTGTATAATAAACAAATGTATGCCAACACAATGTCTGGTTTGTGTCATTCATTTAATTTTTTTAAGTTCCGTTGTGACTGCAAGTTCCCAGTCTTAGGCTTCAGCAAGCATACATCTGAGGTTCTCATTTGACATTGATAATTCCGAAACCTGTCAGTGTTTCGTACTAAAGCATGAATGGCAAAAATATCCACAGAGGGAAATTCAGAGAACACTGTAGATGGAGTAGCAGTGATGAGGAGGAGTCAGAAAGTGATAGAAATGGAGGGTTGCACATGTTTCAGCCTATGACCATGATTGTCTAGCCATAGAGTACATGTTTAAACCACCTGAACAAAAAATGAAAATTACGTACCAACCGTAATTCTTGATCTTCTTGGACGAGTCTCCACCACTCATTCACACTATTGGGATCTGCACCAGAGGCACTAGGACCCATCGGGAGCAAACTTTTTGATGGAGGGTCGGCACCAGAGATGGCACCACGAGGAATGGAGCCGGGAGCCCTAGCTCGTGTGGTAACGACTATCTCGGCGTCGATCCTCCAACCACCTCAGTGCCTTTTTTACCAAGGAGGTGCAGTGTAACTAACCTAGAAGGGTAGCCTAACCTAAAAACCGGACATAAGATAGTCTGGGCGACCCGTGTAAGAAGGGTCAACAAAGAAGTCTTCACAGCCTAAAGATTTGAGGGAGTGAAGACCAACAAGAAAGGAGAGCTCGGGGGATGGAGGGTGGGCGTGTGAATGAGTGGTGGAGACTCGTCCAAGAAGATCAAGAATTATGGTAGGTACGTAATTTTCATATCTTCATGGACATAAGTCTCCACCACTCATTCACACTATTGGGAGAGTACCGAGCTAATAATCCCCCGAGAGGGTGGCAGGAGAGACCAAGAGCTCACGTTTCTAGGACAGAAGTCCATTGAGGATGGCTCTACCAAAGGAAGAATGCCATCTGGCATGGACATCTAGTGCATAATGTTTAACGAAAGTATGCACTGAGCTCCAGGTGGCCGCATTGCAGATGTCTGCAATGGGCACGTTGCGGATTTCCGCTAGGGATGCGCGACTGCTCTGGTAGAGTGGCGTAAACTATACCTCCAACAACACCGCCATGGAATAGCAGTGGCGAGTCACGCCATAGCCATGATGAGATACATCTGATAGCGACAGGTTGACCCAGCCGGTCTCACCGAAGGAAACGAACAGTTGCTGAGCTTTAGAAAATCCTTGGTTCTATCTAGATAGAAACACAAGGCCCTCTTAACATCCAAAGAATGAAGAGAACATTCCCCTTCATTTTGGAAGTCCGCAAAATAAGAGGGAAGGACCAAAGGTTGGTTTAGATGAAATTCTGACACAACCTTAGGAAGAAATTTAGGATGAGTACAAAGAACTACTTTGTCCTTATGGAACACAGTATACGGAGGGTCTGTGACCAGGGCATGTATTTCAGAGACCCTGTGGGCTGAGGTAATGGCCACTAGGAAGGCAGTCTTCCAGATGAGAAATTTTAGCTCACAGGTAGCCAGAGGTTCAAAAGGTTTCCGAGTGAGCATGTCTAGCACAAGATTAATGGCCCAGGCTGTGACTGGATGTCTTGTAGGAGGTCTGGTATGCAGAATCCCCTTAAGAAATCTCTTAACTATAGGTAACTGAGCCAGAGTTAAGGAAATAACAGGCTCATGATACGCTGAAATGGCACTAAGATGAACTTTGACTGTAGAGTACTGCAGACCCGAATTTGAGAGGTCCAAAAGGTACTCCAAAACCTTATCTGGTGGACAGGAAAAGGGATTCAAAGAGGACTTTGCACTCAGAGCAAAACGCTTCCACTTGGCTGTGTAAGTTTTCCGAGTGGCTGGCTTCCGTGCAGCCAGAAGAATATCTGAAACTCTTCAAGAGACATTGAACCGGTTTACTTGACCTTTTCAGGAGCCAAGCATGAAGGTGAAGTGATCTCTGGTTGGGATGGACCACCGGTCCCTGAGTCAAAAGGTTCATCTGCAGGGGAAGTGGTCTCGGAGGAACTGCCAACATATTGTTGAGTAGTGGAAACCACAGCTGCCGAGGCCAAAAGGGAGCAATGAGAATCATTTTGTCCCCCTGGGATTCGAACTTGAGGAGTACCCTCTGAATTAGAGGAAGAGATGGAAAGGCGTAAAGAAAGCGTTTTGTCCACCGCAGCCTGAACGCATCCTGACAGAAAATGCCAGGCCCTGGATTTCTGGAGCAGAAGAGAGGCAGCTTTGCGTTGAGTGGGGATGCAAAAAGGTCCAGGTCTGGAGTTCCCCACTCTTCAAATAGTGACTGAACTATGGTTGAGTCGAGAGACCACTCGTGAGGGTCTGTCTCTGTTCTGCTGAGACGGTCTGCAATTCGTTCTGAACACCTGGCAGGTAGACCGCTTGAATTAGAGCCTCATGCTCCAAGCACCATTCCCATACCCTCATTGCTTCTCTGCATAAGGGGTAAGAGTGAGCACCGCCCTGCTTGTTGATGTAATACATCACTGCTTTGTTGTCCGTTTGAAGGAGAATGTTCTTGTGACACAGAATGTCCTTCAAAGCTCGGACCGCATAAAGGACGGCTCTCATTTCTAGGACGTTTATGTGGAGCTGGGACTCGACTTGAGTCCACGCACCTTGAGTGTGGAGAGCCTGACAGTGAGCTCCCCACCCCATTAGGGATGCGTCCGTGGTAATGGAGATCTGATGGTCCAGAGCAGCAAAGGGATACCCCTCCAGCAGATTGCTCTCAAGACCACCAGGTGAGTGACCTCCTTAAGGGTTCTGTCACCTTGATGAGATAGGACTGCGGGTGAGTGGTTGGGGACCACTGAGTACTGAGCATCCACTGGGTGGTTCTCATGTGCAGATGTGCTAGGGGTACAGTGAACACTGAGGATGCCATGAGGCCTAGCATCCGTTGCATCGAGAGAGCTGTGACTGAGCTTGATGTGACGGGCCATCTGAAGGATATCATTCCTCCTGTCTTCTGGAAGAAAAGCCTTCACACAGGAGGTGTCCAGAAGAGTCCCTATAAAAAGGAGCTTCTGGGAAGGCTGCAGTTGCGATTTCTTGAGGTTGAGCAGAACTCCCATGGATGTAAGGAAGTGCGAGGCCGTCTCCACGGCGTCCCAGAGTCCCTTGCCTGGAAGGGCTTGCTAGAAGCCAATCATCCAGATAAGGAAACACCTGAATTCCACCCTTTCTGAGGTGCGCTGTGAGAACTGCACAACATTTTGTAAAAACTCGCGGCACCGAGGATAGCCCAAAGGTCAGGACTCTGAACTGATAGTGCTGTCCCAGAGCCACAAACCTCAGGAATTTGTGATGCCTCGGGTGAACAGGAATGTGCTGGTAAGCGTCCTGCATATCTAGGGAGGCTAACCAGTCGTGTTGGTGGAGCAGGGGTAACAGGGTTCCCAGAGAAATCATTTTGAGTTTCTCCTTGGGGAGAAATTTGTTTAGCTTTCTGAGATCTAGAATGGGGCGCATACCGCCGGACTTCTTTGGAACCAGAAAGTAATGGGAGTAGAACCCCGTGTTTAGTTGGTGCAGTGGCACCACTTTTACTGCCCTGTTGTTCAAAAGGCCCTGAATCTCGGCGGCGAGAAGGTCTGACTGAAGGGTTGACAGCCTGGGCTTCCATTTGGGGTGACGATCCGGAGGGGTCTCCACAAGATTGAGTGAATACCCCTCACTAATTATCCGAAGGACCCATTTGTCTGAGGTTATGGTCTTCCACTGGTTGTAGAAGTGCATCAGACGACCTCCCACCGGAGAGGAAAAGTCCACCTCGGGCAGCTGAGATGGAACTTGGGCCGGCAATTCATAAGGTAGCGCTGGGCGCTTTGGGCCCTTACGCTTTCTGTTGCGCCTTCTTTTGAGGTTGGGCAGGTTGATTCTTATGGAAACTTCCTCTACCTCTGCCTCGAAAGGACTGGCGATTATGAAACTGTCGTTTACTGGCATGCCCTCGAGAGGGGGCAGGAGGGGGCCGAGCCAACTTAATGGCTGACCTAGTCTTTTGTGTAGCTTCTAGAGCTTGCTCTACCTGAGGACCAAAAAGATATGCACCGTCAAAGGGCAATGCCATCACCTGCTGCTGCGCATCATTCGTAAAGCCCGAAGTGCGCAGCCAGGAATGACGGCGAGTGCAAATACCAGCAGCCGCTGAATGGGAAGCAGTGTCAAAAGCATCCATGGCTGCTTTAACCTGCTGGTTATTAGATTCAATACCTCTGGCAATGGTTTGAAGAAGCTCTGGCTTTGAATCCAACTCCGGTAGGGCTTCAACCATCTGTTTAATAGAATGCCACAGGATATACTCATACTGAGAAAAATAGCCTTGGTAACTGGCAATACGCATACTTAGAGTAGAAGCAGCAAAGACTCTCTTACCTAAGGTGTCTATCTTATGAGATTCTTTGTTAATAAGTCGAACTGTAGTAGCTTGAGGAAGAACGACCTTATCATTCTCTGCCAGGACTACAATAGGATCCGCAAAGGCTTGAGATGCCAAAATGGGACGATCCTTGGGGGCTGAATATTTCCTATCAATGGATTTAGCCACTGAAGGGGTAAGAGCAGAATTATTCCATACCATTTGAGACAGCGTCTCGAAGGAAGGCTGAATCAGAGGAGTCAAATCCGTAGGGATCTCCAAGGCATGAAGATATTGGAGTCTCAACAATTTCCCAGGATCGATGTCTGTAGTCTGGAGAGAAAGTGTGGAACTCAGATTTTTCAATGAGACTTAAAGGATAGGTCCTCGACCACAGGCTCTGCAGCAGTAATAGATCCTGCTTCGTCCACTTCATCACCCAACCAAAGGTTTGGGTCAGGCTCAACATCATCTCCTGACAGTCCAGGAGGGACAGTATGGACAGGAAAGGAATGAAATTCAGAAGAGGAGGAAAAAGGAAGCAAGTGAAAAGAGGAGTCCCCAAGAGCCACCAGCGCCGAGGAGACGCACGGCACCGAGAACGATGCCGCGAGGCCACGCGGTGCTGAAAATGGCACCGAGAAGCCGCACGGTGCCGAGGACGGCGCCGAGAAGCCGCACAGCGCCGAGGATGGCGCCGAGCGCAGTATCGATGCCGAGGACGGTGCAGAGAGGCCACACAACACCAAGGGTGCCGAAAACACTCCCAGACTCCGAAAAACAGGTTTTGAAGGAAGAAGAGCAGGAGATAAGGGCATTGGTGTGGTCCCCTGTGCCGCAGCCATGTGAGGGGGGAAACACCTAAGCGCGGAGTCGACGGCACTGAAGAAGGTGCCGCGTGACCAGGAAGGTCCAACTGCCCTACCTGGTCGCCCAGACAGCCCGAAGCCCACGAGCGGCTAAGCCAGGTAGCCAAACCAACCTACGAGCCCACTGCTCCATAAGAGCGGCCCACTGATGAAACTGCTCATCTGAAGACCTACCTGTGGGCGGGGTAGGGCTCCGATGTCGAAGCCGTCAGCTACCAGAAGCAGAGGTTGGTGACTCCAAAGGAGGAGACTGGCAACTAGCCCCGATAACCGAGCGTCTGCGCGCAGACATATCAGAGGGCGACCTCAAGTGATGCCTTCTCTTTTTAGACCTGTGGGCCGAAGAAGAGCTCGAGGTCGAACAGTGCCGAGAGTGCGACCGTTTATTTTTATGCTTCTGGGGGGACCACCCATCCCCCCGGGCATTGGACTGACCGTTGACAGACCCTCCCTCCAGAGAAGGCGGCGGACCGGACCCAGCCCGACTGACTGAACAGCTTCATACATGAGTTCCTTACCGTCACCTGACCTGCTCATGGTCGACTCCGTCAAGGTAGGCTGAGACTTCTTTATTGTATTTATTTCAAAAAATAAGAATAAATTTAAGCGATACTGTATCGAGATAATACTACAAAATAATAAAAACTGAAAACTATGCTGCTAGTTTGAAGTTTGACTCCCGACAGGCGAGCGACGTTGTCACTGAAGTGCACTCGACGGCGGGAAAAAAGGAACTGAGGCGGTTGGAGGGTCGACACTGGAGATAGTCGTTACCGCACGAAGCAGCTCAGCGCTGCCTCATGGCGCCATCTCTCTGGTGCCGCACCCTCCAGCAAAAAGTTTGCTCCCAATGGGTCCTAGTGCCTCCGGCGCAGATCCCAATAGTGTGAATGATTGGTGGAGACTTATGTCCAGGAAGATGTGCCAGGCACACCGATCTCTTAACCTATTCAAGGACACCATATATGGTCTGGTTTCAATCATTTATTAGACACTTAAAAATAAAAAATCACAGACTATACCTTGCGTGATGCGTTTGGGATGTGTACCATCCTTTATCAAAGGATGGGACATCAAACATGTTTAAATCACTTTCACTGAAATGAAAATGGCAGTCTTCTGTTGAAGAGATGATGAATCATCAGAGGAAAGTGAATCTGTAAATGGACATCAAGATTCCCAAAACATGTTGTCCAGTTACATGAACTGTTGATATATGTTTGAATATAAATATATATATATTTTCTTCTTTTTATTTTCACTTTCATCCTCAGGTCACTGTGAAATTTTTTTAGTCCCCTCCCCCCGCAACTATAACTATAGCTGCAAAATATTCTGCTGTGATTCAGCCTGCCTAGATTATTTTTCTACAATGATGATATCCTACTATAACTTTTATTTCTGTTATGGATTTCTTGATATTGGCACATTTTCAATTTTGGACAATCAATGATGTCAGTTACAGGAGCTGAACTCAATGGTTTGCTAATGACTTGAATAACCCAACGTGTCTTAAAAACTAAACAATCTTACCACTAGTGCTTTGTGATCAATGAATATCAGCAGATTAATGGCCATAGACAGCTAGTGCAGCATAAGTGGTTGTTACCTTTAAGTTTAAGTTCTTCAGCATCACTACATAAATGTGGTTGTTTTCTGCTAATATGTGTGTGGTATTACTAGCTTTGTATGAATGATGGATTGCAGGTACGTGCTGCTGATCTCTGGGATCACTCACAAATGGAATGTTTAAATCTCAAGGGAAAGGGAAAGTGAAAATGCCACTCCACTAAATGGAGAACATGTCCAATCCTATTCAGATGGTAGAAAGAAGGAACTCAATTGATCAATGGTCTTCATCCCTTCCCAAACATATGCGTCTGTGATATATAGCATTTAAAAAGATACCATACAAATCTATAATTCAATTATGTTTGCATTAACATACATTGTCATAATTTTGAATTTGTTTTATAATTTCATTGAATAAAGAGAACCATACACATATTAATTATCTTTTTGTAGCCAGTTTTTATCTTTCAAGATATGCAGCTTTTAAAATGTGCTTAGAGCTGGCCCGTCGGCTCAACGGTAGTGTCACCGCACGCGACGTCAGCAACCCGGGTTTGGGAACAAGCCTGGGGTGTCAGAGGGCTGGCCAGGAGAGAAGGCTTCAGCGTCTGAAGGACCGTTCACCTTCTCCATGGAGGGAGGGGGGAGTAGCTCGGTGCTCAACTGACCTCAGGCAGAGGCCTAAGGTATAGCGAGCACCCGGCCAAAGTATGGGAGGGCATAAAGGATGTCGGCGGAGCTCCGCCTTGACATTGGGGCACATTTCACACCCATGAAGAAACTGGAAAAATGGCTTCCTGCATTCTGGGTAGATGGAGCACCAGCATGGATTCCCAAAGTCCCCTGGCTGTCCTGATTGGCGGCCCCAGACACAGTACATATGTTTGGGGTGTACGAGCCCCTACCTCGTCCGCACCTGGGGGGATTAACCAAGGCTACATGGGGGACCACTGCGAGCTCCAGACAGGAAGGAACGGGAACAAGTTGCCAGGCGTCTCCCGAAGAAGTGGAGCGCAGGAGGTGGGGGGGGAGAGCAAAAATAGTCAGTAAAAATAAATAAATAAATAAACTGTGCTTAGACTGAGGGAAAATTGAGAATCTCCTAACTAATTCGGTTATTATTAGGTTATTGTTAGTTGAAGCTTGGAATGAAGCCCAAGGTGTTACTATCTGTCAGATAAACTCTGTATTGTTCCTTGTATACTTATTCTTATTTTTAGGGATTTTTATGTATGCAACCTGTCATTTTTTTTTTTTATTGCATTACTGAAACATTTTTTGTTGTTGATGATTTCTCCCCTTGGCCCACCAGTTGGCTCCTCTTAACTGGCATCCTCCTGGAATCTCTGGCTTGTGTCCATCCCACAACATCCTCCACCTTCAGGCCATCACCGAGCTACCCCCATGGCTTACCCCCCATGGTGGGGAGGCAGGGAGTCCCAAAAGTCCCCACCAGGAATGGATCCAGTATTTGGTGATGCCTTCTGGAGGTGGCACATTCCAAATGGACAGCCATCATGCTGCACAACCAGGCTGCCAATTTCCATTTCTGTAGGCAGGTAGAGCGTGCGGTGCCGACAGGGGGCATGCCACATGCATGTCCATACGCACTATGCCCTGCCAGCTGCCCCACCTCCGTACCCCATTGTACAGGGCCAGGCGTGCCAACACCAAGCCTCTACTAGGTGTCAGGAAATTGTTGACCTCCTTCCCCCTCCTCAGGAGAGGAGAGCTGTCCTCCTGATGCTGGATTCTTTCCCACCCCGACCGGCCCCTGATGACTCACAGCACGAACATGGGTCGCCGGCGTGGCAGGAGGTAAGTCATCACTGCCTCAGCCCTCCACACCACTGGTCCAGCTGCTGAAACATTTTTAATCAGAGGGATACAAAGAAAGGAGTCTCTTCCAGTACATATCAAAATACAATACCATACTGAGGACAAGGAATATGGACATACATAGTTCACCAGAATAGTAAAGTACAGTTACGTAAGAACTTACCGTAACAGTAGATCTTTGACAGAGGCTCTTGCAATAGGTAATTACATATAGAACTGATGCCAGCCGGCGTCAGAACCCAATGGAAACATTTCTAGCTAGCAGTCTCTGGCAGGGGACCGCCCCCACGTCAGGTGACTGACGTCATGTGGCGTCAGTATAAAGGGTTGGTCCCCCATGCCCGCCTTCCAGTTCTTTCCTGCCAAAGGCCAAAAGGCAAGATGAGAGAGAAGTGGATATTTTCCCTCCTGGAAAAGGAGCCAAAAAAGCTTAGGGGGATGGAGGGCGGGAAGGTATTACCTACTGCAAGAGCCTCTCTCGAAGATCTACTGTTACGGTAAGTTCTTGCGTAACTGTACTAACTTACTTTGAGAGAGCTCTTGCAGTAGGTAATTACATATAGGACTGAGTCCCAAGCAGTGTGGAACAAGGAGAAGCAAATGGGAGGAGGAAAGCTACTCAGAAGTAGACCCTCTGGTTGTGAAGGCCTTAGAAAATGAGGCCTTGCAAAACAGCCAGCCCGAAGTCTGCTCTTCGACAAGAGGCAATGTCCAAACTGTAATGTTTCGTAAAGGTATGGATGGAAGTCCAAGCGGTGGCTGCACAAATGTCAGTCGCTGACACATTCTTGAAACAAGCCACAGAGGTAATGACCCCTCTGGTGGAGTGGCCTCTAACTTGACTCGGGAGGGTCTTGTTGTACTTGTCATAACAGAAAGTGATACAATGAGCCAACCATTTTGATAGGCATTGCTTAGAAACAGCATTGCCTTCTCTTTTATGAGCAAAAGAGATGAGCAGTTGATCAGTCTGTCTGAGATCCTTCGTCCTGTTGGTGTAGTATCTCAGACTTCGGTGAACATCCAAAGTATGCTGGAGGTACTCTCCCTGATTAGAGCGCTGCGTAAAAAAGGCAGGCAACTCTATGGATTGATTCAGCGTCGATTCCGCTACCACCTTAGGGAGAAACTTAGGGTTGGTATGCACAGCCATACTTTCCTTGTGAAAAATCAAATACGGGACTTTATACATCAGGGCCTGGAGCTCAGAAATCCGTCAAGCAGAAGTAATGGCCACTAGGAAGAGAGTCTTCCAAGAAACGAACTTTAGGTCCGCTGAGGCTGCCGGCTCGAAAGGAGGCAGAGTAAGCTTCTCTAAAATGAAATTCAGATCCCAAGGAGGGGCAGGAACCCGGATAGGGGATCTTAAGTGAAGGACCCCTCTCAAAAAGGTCTTAGAGACCTCCAGCTGAGCAAACGTTCTGTCTGCAAAGGGGACATGACAGGCCGAAATGGCTGCCATGTGAACCTTTAAGGATGAATGGCTGAGACCCAGATCGAAGAGGTGTCACAGGTAATCCAGAAGTCGCCAACAGAGCATGAGAGAGGCTCGACATCATTGGAGGCGGCCCAAATAGAGAACCGCTTCCATTTCATGGCATAAGTAGATCTGGTTGAGGGTTTCCTGGCCTCCACCAGAATCTCAGCTACTTTGGGGGAGGACCCCGAATCGGGCTTAAGCTACGTCTGCAGGAGCCACTCGTGGAACTGAAGGGATTTGAGGCCTGGATGGACCAGGGTCCCCTGATCCTGGGTCAGCAAAAATAGCGACAGAGGAAGAGGAAGAGGAGGTTCCTCTGAGTACTGTTGCAGAAGAGAGAACCAAACTTGCCTGGGCCAGAAAGGAGTGATCAGAATCATTCAACCTCCTTCCGAACCGAGTTTCTGCAAGACCCTCATAATCAGTGGAATCAGAGGGGAAGGCATAGACAAATCTGCCCTTCCAGTCTAGCGACAGAGTGTCTCTCCAAAAAATGTCACGCCCTGGAGTGAGCGAGCAGAAGACGGGAAGTTTTGTGTTTTGACGGTATGCAAACAGGTCTACCTGTGGAGTTCCCCAGCGCAGGAAGATGTTGTCTATGACCCCCTTATCCAGTTCTCATTCATGAGCTAGAACAGATGACCGGCTGAGCATGTCTGCCAGCATGTTCGAGACCCCCGGGATGTGAGATGCCGTGAGGTGAAGGTTGTGCTGCACTGCCCAATCCCAGACTCGCATCACCTCTCTGCAAAGCGGGTAGGAACGAGTTCCTCCCTGTTTGTTGATGTACCAGACCATACACATATTGTCCATCTGTACAGCTAGATGACCGGGAGATGGATACAGATGCAGAGCCTGAAGAGCATACAGTACTGCCCTTAGTTCCAGCACATTGATGTGAAGGGATTTCGAGCTTGGACCAGGAGCCCTGGATCCTGTGAGGACCGAGATGGGCTCCCCAACCTTCACCGGAGGCATCCGTAGTCAACATCTGTGAGGGGGGAGGGAGACCGAAGGGAACTCCCCAGCAGAGATTCTCCTGAACCATCCACCACTGCAAGTCCCGAGCCATGGGAGTGGAGACCAGGACAAGTTGATCTAGGTCATCCACTAGCTGGTCCCATTGAGACCAAAGTGTCCACTGAGAGATTCTCATGTGGAGCTGAGCGCGAGGAACTGTTGGAATCACAGCCGCCATTAGCCTGAGGAGGTGAAGGACTGACCGGGCACTGAACCGCCTTCGGCCGGACAACAGGCTGACCTGGGCCTGGAGAGTGGCCGCCTTGTCCGGTGGCAGGAAGGCCATGCCAGAGGTCGTGTCCAGGATCGCCCCAATAAACTGGAGCCTCTGGGACAGGATCAGATGGGACTTGGCCTGGTTGATGGTAATACCCAGGCAGGCAAAGACCTGCTGGGTAAGGGAGAGGAAGCGCAGGAGTTCCTCCCTGGACGGGGCCGCCAGAAGCCAATCATACGGGTATGGGAAAACCTGCACCCTCTGGGTACGCAGATAGGCCGCTACCACTGAAAGGCATTTGGTGAACACCCAGGGTGCCAAGGAAAGACCAAATGGGAGGGCCTTGAACTGGTAGTGGTCCCCCTGGAATGCAAAACGCAGGTATTTGCAGTGGGAAGGGCGGATAGGGATATGCAGGCAGGCATCCTGCATATCCAAAGCGCACAGCCACTGTCCCTGCTGGAGAAAGGGTAGGAGGCTCTGCAGCGAGATCATCCTGAACCTCTTGTACTCCACGAACAAGTTCAGGGAGCTGAGGTCGAGAATCGGTCTCACATCCCCTGTTTTCTTTGGGACCAGGAAGAAATGGGAATAGTTCCCCGTTCTCTGAAGAGGAATGGGGACAGGTTCTATCGCCTCCTTCAAGAGAAGAGAGGAAATTTCTTCCTGGACCAGAAGAAGATGCTCCTACGAGTACGACGACCTTGGGGGAGGGTGTCGAGGGGGTTTCTGTAGAAACTCTATTGAGTGTCCCTCTGCGATGAGTTGGAGCACCCAGGAATCTGACGTTATCCTCTCCCAACCCAGGAGGTGGAGGGAAAACCTCCCTCCTACTGGTTCCTCTGGAAATGCCAGAGGCTGTGGGAGAGGAAAGGAGTCAGGTGGTGTGGGGCAGCATCACAGCTGAAGCTCCCACTGCTTTTTTGGGTGGTGGGGGCTTGGCAGCTGGAGGAGCCCGATGTTTATTGGCCTGATTTCCCTGTGGTTTCACCCTTTGCCAATTCCGCCTGTGAAAGGGATGATGCTGCGCTGGAGGAGGATTGTACATGGAGTCCACAAACTTCAGTGCAGTCCCCTTCTCCTGCAGATCAGTGATAATGTCCTTGACATCACCACCGAACAGCACCGAACCCCGGAAGGGCGCTTCCTGAATAGCAGACTGCACTTCCAGGACCAAACCTGACACACGGAGCCAGGCATGAAGCCGGAAGCCTACGGCGAAAGCCGAGCTCCTACCCGCAGTGTCCACTGTATCGTACGTGGCACGAAGCATGTGCCAACTGGCCGGACGAGCAGAATGGACAAGGTCAGCCACTTCCTGTTTAACCTGAGTGTCAGGAAGGGAGTCCAACTTGGATTCCACCTCACTGAGAATCGCCTTCTGGTAATCTCCCATGTGACCGACATAGTTCAGGGCCCTAATACCCAGAGTGGAAGAAGCATAAATCTTCTTGCCGTACTGGTCCAGAAGACAGGATTCTTTGTCAGGTGGAGACAAGCTCAAATGCTTCAGATTAGCTGACCGGCCGTGAGCGGCGCTAATCACCATCGAGTCAGCTCGAGGGTGAGAATCAATTAAGTGAACACCCTCGGGGGCCTGGTATAGCCTATTAGACTTCCGAGGAAGAGGGGCTAATGCCGACGGTTGCTTCCAAATGGTGGAAACAAGGTCGGCATGAGGCTCAATCCAGGGTGGCACCAAGGTCGGAGTGGTCTTGAGCAGATCCAGGTGCTCAGTGAGTTTCTTACACTGTGGGTCTGGCTCCACAGAGCGCCACTGATGAACTTCCTGGATTTTGCGCAGCAACTCAGAGAAAGAAGGACCCTCTGGAGGAGACTTCGGAGGAGTCCTAGGCCTGGGTTTGGTCAGAGAGCATGGCTCGTTGTCCGGGTCAGAACAACCATTGGAGTCATCCAAGGTGTCTGAGGAGGAAGAGGAGGAAGAAGAAGAAGAAGACTCCCTCTTCTGGTGAGGGGGAGGAACGGACCACTTAGGAAGCCCTTGGGGTAGCATGTCCTGCCCCACCCTGGAACCAGAAGGCTTGCCCCCGGTATCCGGAGGTGGGGAGGAAGTCTGTTGTCTGGGACGTACGGGAACTGGAACTGCCACCGGGAGATGACTCTCCACCTCTCTGGTGAGCTGAGCCTTGGCCTCAGCCCACCAGGAGGTCAGAGTCTCCTTCAAGTCCACTGGCGGCTGAGGGGGCGGTGGAGGCGGAGGAGGAGGGGGATATGGATACTGAGTATACCTGTAGGGTGAATATCCGTAACTCGAAGGCGGGTAACCCGGTGTCAGGTAGTGAGGCAACGAGTACTGCGGTGTCGGGTAGGCCAGTGTCGGGTACTGGGACGTCGGATACTGTGGAGCTGGGTATGACGGCGCTGGAAAAGACCGAGTCAGATACCTGGGGGCTGGGAGGGGGGTCTGACGCAGCAGACGGCCCGTCCAGAAGCCCAGCGGGCGGGCCTGGACCAGAAGACCCGGTGGGCGGAGGGCCAGGCATTGGAGTGGCATTTAGGAGAGGGATGTCGCCCGGCATCGGTATGACCGGGGTCGGAGCCGGCATCCAGGGAACTGACGTCAGGTCGTCTGGCCCAGTGGGAGGGAGGCCTGACGGAGGCTCAGCAGGAACCTCGGCATTGCCCGGGGATGGTGGGGAAAAATCCCTGGGGTCAGGCTGAGAAGACCCAGGTTCCCCGGAGGGTAGCGAAGGCTGTGGAGAGCTGGGAACAGCGGATGTAAGAAGGTCCGATGTTAGCTCAGCCACCGCGTGGACGTCGGGTTGGCCGACGTCTGACTTACCAGCGGAGTCCGGGCGGACGTCAGAGGAGTCGGCGTCTGACTTAGCGGACCCATCGCCCGAGGCAAGTCGCAAAGAAGGGGTGGCCTGGTCGGGCGGGAAAGTGGCCATGCACGGCCCTGAAGGGTCGAGCGACTTATCGACCGTCTCCATGTGGGCGTCAGAGGGGCTGATGTCCAGCTTACCAGAGCCGCTCGAACCAGTAGGCCACACCATGATGGCTTTACCAGGAGCGGTGGCCTCCAACAGCCCAGAGGCACCCGAAGGGCCAGAGCGCGAGCCAGACGGGAGGGCCGACGCCACCTTGGAAACTTCCAAGATGGCCCTCTCAGAGCGGTCCCCCAGAGGGTACGTTACCTGGAGCATGGCGACTCCAGCCGGAGTCACGGTGGAAGAGGAGCCGTTGTCCCGATGCTTCTCCTTGCCCTTCTTCTTACGATGGCCTCTGGGGGAAGCGGACACCTGCCGGAGCTTTTTCAACTCCTTCTCCATGGAGGACATCTTCTTCTTGAGGATATGGGCCTCCAGGGACTGCTGCCTCCATCTGTGGGTGGCGGCATTAAATTTAAGGCAGTACTGGCACTTCTCCACCTGATGGTCCGAGCCCAGACAGAAGAGGCAATGGGAATGGCCGTCCTTGTGCGGGAGTTGGGCGCCACACGAGTCGTACTTATTTTTGTGCTCAGAGGGTGTAGGGGACGACATACACCAATGAAAGGCTGACGATTAAGTCGAATAACTCGAAAAAACAACAGTAAATACTACCGGCGACAAAGCTGACGAGCGTTGAATTTTACCACGAGGCGCTGACACGAGCTAACGGCAGGAAAGAAATGAAAATTATGTACCTACCATAATTATGATCTTTCTGTGTATCTTCACCACTCATCACTGTTGGGGTACTTGGCCGGAGGTCAGGAGGACCCCGTGGGAACTTTTTTTTTTTTAGGTAGGTGGAGCCGACACACCATCGGCGCCACCCTCGCGGCTGACACACTGCGTGGCGCTCACGGGTTGGCCGTTAGGCTGCGTCGACTCTGCCTGCCTGCCAGTTCTGAGTCACCAGAGAAGTAACAGGAAGGGAGTGGAGGGTGGGACAAGGAAGTCCAAGGGACAGAAAAAGGAAAAGATATATGAACCAAAAGGAGAAATAACGACTGAGAGGCCAGAAAGGGAGAAGAGTCGGAAACTAAAGGGATTGGGAGGGACCCCAATCTCTGGAAAAGGAAGAGGGAGGTAGGGTGGGTAAAGAAGTTAGGAAGAGAGGGGAGAAGGTTAACACATCCCAGACCCTGGTCCGTCTCCAGATTGTATAGGAACTGCAAGGAGTAGCCAAAGGCTTTCTGCCAGAATTCACGGCACAGAATAGCTGGCAACACTCCAGATAAGCAGAGTCAGCTATTCTGGAAGAAGGACAGGGTACAGGGAATTAACACCCTCTCAAGGAAAGATTATTGGTGAAAAAAAGTAAAACTTTTTTTTTTAATATAAACAAGGAGAAATAGGTTGGACGGGAACAGGGAGGAGGAGAGAAAGGAGGGCAACTGCCAACTCCCACCGCACAGGGGTGGGGCCAAAGCACTGGAGAAGGAGTGCCCCCCCGCTGTCCACTCTCCCTGGAACATTATCCCCCTGTGTACCTCTGTTTTACCCCACTCCTAAGAAAGGAGAGGGGAAAGGATGGGCACAGAGAGGGAGGAGGACCCACAGACTGAGGTCTCAGGGGGATGGAGGGTGGGATCGTGATGAATGGTGAAGATACACAGAAAGATCATAATTACGGTAGGTACATAATTTTAATTTCTTATCTGTGTCAATCTTCACCATTCATCACTGTTGGGTGAGTATCGAGCCCCCCCCGAAGGGGATTTCTTTTACACCCTAAAGGACAAAGTCCCTTAACTCTCAGTGGGTGACACACTAAGAGGGAGAACCTTCAGGGCCTGAAGAGGCCCAAGAGTGGGGAGAGTGAGACGGGGTCCCCATGGAGGGGGAAGGAAGTTGCCCCAACAAGCGCCGTCTCGCTCTACGGGAGAAGTGATAGGTTCTATAGTGAACGGAGTTAATCACCCTACACCGGGCCAAGGGTGACAACTGGGAAAGGCACAGCCATGCCGTCCGCCTAGTGCAGATCGCTGTCCCTAAGACCCTGATAGCTACCTCATTGGCATCATAGGATGCCCTCGCTTGGTGCCTTGCTAGCTCCAGGCCACACGCAGAGAGTGCAATGGCTTGTCTGGTTTGCTCTGTATCAGGCAATGAGGCTAGGAGCTGACCTAGCCTGGACCACAAGAACCTGTCGAAGGCTGCACAGTGGGCCTAATGTGCAGAAATGGAAAGCAATAACCATGCCGAGTAGAAAGTCCTCCTACCCCAGAAGTCAAAATCCGAGGAGTCTTGATCTGGGGGCCGGTCACGGTGAAGGACGCGGAAATCCATCAGGAGTATCCAACTGCGTCAATCTGGACTGCGGATGAGGCATGGAACCTGGAGACTCCGGGGGTGCGCAATACCTCTGGCTGAGATCCCTTGGGGCAGGAACTCCGAAGAAGGGCCTCTGCCAGGAACACAACGACGCCTCCCGAAAGGGAGCAAGCCAGGGTGGCACCACAAGGGTGGCCTCGTTAAAATTACCTAGAAAGGTGTGCGCCGAGTGCTCAGGATTGCTAACAGTGGCAGGTGTGAGGTGCAAGTCCTCCAACATCCTCACGAGGAAGCACTGATACACAGCGAGATCAGCAGCTGGAGAGATATGGACAAAAGATTCCTCTCCCCCAGAAGAGGGGGATGAGGATCTGTAGGGCACCGGCTGTTCAGGGGGTGGCTGCCTGGGAGGAGGTTGAAAAACCTGATTGTCCATCACCCTAACGTAAGCTGGGAACTGAGCAGCCACTGCTCTGAACTGCTCCCAGGACAGAGAGAGGCCCGCTAGGACCAAGGATGCTTGGGAGCGCAGGAGAATGTGGCAGAGTAATGGGCACAGAGCCAAGAAGAGATGTCGGCTGACCTCCGCCTGGGTTAAGGAGCGGACCAGGAGCACCCGAGGAGGAAGGTGTCCCAGAAGACCCCACAGCCGACAGCTGAACAACCATTTCGGTACTGCCTTGGATGCGCCCGGAAGAATCCCCTCTTTGAGGTGACCGGGGCTGTATAGGTCCAGAAGGACGGTCCCCTACCTCAAAAGAATGGGGCTCTCTCAAAGAGACCGAGGAGGAAGAGCGGAGATCTGCACTACGGCTTCTCCCAGAGACTGGGTGGAACCCTGAAAAAGGCCGCCATGATGACCCTAAGCCCCTCGACCCCTCGAAGTCCAAAAGAGCCCTCCTCCTCAACATGGCCAGCCTAGGTAGCTGACAGCTCTGGGCAGCACCCGAAGGAGCTATCCAGGGCACAGCACCCTCCCCTCCCATAGGTGCTCTGATCGGCCCCAAAGTTGGGCGATCTAGGCACATCATAGTTGGGGGTACCACTACTGAGGGGTCAGTGAACCCACCAAGACCAGACTGCAGAGCAATGGTGGCCTGCACCACTGCCCGCTGGTCAACACCCCTGACCTCAGTCTCGGTAGCCACTGACCCCACCTCAGAAGTGGGCTGACTCCGGCTTGTCGAAGAGACTACTAGGCTGCCCACCTCAACAGCCAACCCCAAAGGGTCAGACTGTCCGTCTGACTAAGAGCTCGACTCTGCCTCCGAGGAGGTAGGGGCCGAGGCTCTGTGCCAAACCATAGGAGGACGCCCACTGTCATCTTTGCCAAAGGGGCCAGAAACCAAAGCCGTGCCTGAGCCAGAACCAGTGCCCCCTACAGCACCGTGAGCAAAATCCGTAGGGGACACGGCTCCAGCCCAAACAGGAGCTCCAGAGTCAAGACCAGCAATGGCGCCATCCGGCCCCACGGCACCGCAAGCAGCACTGAGGACAAAGACAGTGCCGACGATGGCCCCGATGGCTCCATTGGCACCAAGGATGGCACTGCCCAGCTCCACAGCGCCGTGAATGGCGCTGAGGGCAGAGGCGGTGCTGATGACGGTGAAGACAGCGGAATCCGACGGCGCCAAGCCCTGAGAACATGGCGCCGTGCTCAACCGAGGTGCTGAGGCGAGACATGGACAAAGACGGCACCGTAGCAGCTCCCACGGTGCCACTAGCAGTGTTGGCACCGTGAACGGCTCCGACAGAAGAAAAAATTACTCACCTTAGTAATTATGATTCTTCTATTGGAGTCTTGCTGTATTCTGACAAGTGCAGTTAGCCCCAGCCTTTAAACTGCGTCGGAGAACAAAGGGTTAACATTTCTATGCAGAGAATAGTATGCTGAGCTCAAGCTCGGTTGATGTCTCTCTCTGTTTCCCTTTGAACGCTAACCGTCAGATTCTTACGAGCAACACTCTAATAGCATTCTATGTGGAAATTGTAATACAAAATTTTTAATAGCCAACTGGCAACAAAAAGTTTTGGACTACCAAAAGAAGACTCAAGTCAGGAAACCCAAAACTCAAAACCCAAACCAAACAGGAATATAACAAAATAAACACCCATACAAGAAGAGGGTGTAAAAAGGCACCCTGAAGTGCAACACACTGCACCTGCCCACCCACCAAAAACAGGTTCTGAGAGGAGGCAGGGGAGGAGGACAGAATACAGCAAGACTCCAATAGAAGAAACATAATTACTAAGGTCAGTAATTTTTTCTTCAAACAACATGAAGTCTTGCTGTATTCTTACAAGTGCAGACTACCAAGCAGTACCTCCATGGAGGAGGGACAGAACCTACTTTGGGAATAGGCTCTGAAGTACTGCTGTGCCAAACCGAGCATCACTCCTAGCCTGGATATCCAGAAAGTAATGCTTGGTAAGGGTATGGACTGTTTTCCAGGTGGCTGCTTGACAAATTTCTAAGAGATAGATATCCCTGGCAGAAGCCAGGGAAGCAGCTGTACCTCTTGTGGAATGAGCCCTCAGGCCTGAGGGTGAAGTTTTTCCCACTTTTTCATAGCAGAATTGTATACAAGACACAATCCACCTGGCAATAGATCTCTTGGCAGGTTTGCCCTTTCCCACTTCTCCATAAGTGAGGAACAACTGGAGGGAGTCAAACCTGTGACCCTTGGTACACTCTATGTAGTAACTAAGGGCTCTTTTAACATCTAAACTGTGTAGCCTCCTCTCTCCTGAGGAAGAATGATCAGTGAAGAAGACAGGAAGAGACATAGACTGGTTTAAATGGAGGTCTGAAACCACTTTGGGCAAGAACCTTCTATGGGTTCTAAGGACCACTTTATCCCTGTGAAAGGAGATAAAATCACATTCCACTGACAGGGCTTGCAATTCACTGATACGCCTGGCAGAGGTAATGGCTACCAAAAACACAGTTTTCCAAGTCAAGTACTTAAGCCCTGCTGAAGATATAGGCTCAAAAGGGGGTTGCATAAATTGAGCAATGCAAACATTCAAATCCCAGGCAGGGGCAGGGTCTCTAAAAGGAGGATTGGTATGAAGCAATCCTTTAAAAAATGTACAGAACACAGGATGAGAAGATAGTGAGGAAGACTTCCCCACAGACAAAAATGCAGAAACAGCTGACAAGTGTACCTTGAGAGTAGCTGGTCTGAGGCCTAGGACATTAAGATGGACCATATAATCCAGAACCGTAGGCAATCCCACAGTATCTGGAGAAATATGTTTCTTAGAACACCAAATGCTGAATCTCTTCCATTTGGAGTTATAAGTCTTTCTGGTGGAGGGCTTTCGAGAAGCTTTGAGAATTTCCAGAACTCATTGGGAAAGATGCAGATCTGCAAACTCTAACTCTTCAAGAGCCATGCCTTGAGAGTGAGAGACTGAAGACTGGGGTACCAAATCCTCCCTTGAGAGGATGTTAACAGGTTGTATTCCTGGGAAGAGACAGGGGAAGATGGACTGCTAGGGACAGCAAATGAAAATTATGTACCTACCATAATTCTTGATCTTCTTGGACGAGTCTCCACCACTCATTCACACTATTGGGATCTGCGCCGGAGGCACTAGGACCATCGAGAACAAACTTTTGCTGGAGGGGTCAGCGCCAGAGATGGCGCCGCGAGGAACGGCGCCGCAAGCCCTAGCTCGCGGAGGTAACGACTATCTCGGCGTCGACCCTCCAACCGCCTCAGTACCTTTTTTACCAAGGAGGTGCAGCATAACTAACCTAGAAGGGTAGCCTAACCTAAAATCCGGACATAAGATAGTCCGGGCGACCCGTGTAAGAAGGGTCAACAAAGAAGTCTTCACGGCCTAAAGATTTGAGGGAGTGAAGACCAACAAGAAAGGTGAGCTCGGGGGATGGAAGGTGGGCGTGTGAATGAGTGGAGGAGACTCGTCCAAGAAGATCGAGAATTACGGTAGGTACGTAATTTTCATATCTTCCTGGACATAAGTCTCCACCACTTATTCACACTATTGGGAGAGTACCGAGCTAATAATCCCCTGAGAGGGCGGCAGAAGAAACCAAGAGCTAACGTTTCTAGGACAGAAGTCCATTGAGGATGGCTCTGCCAAAGGAAGAATGTCGTCTGGCATGGACATCTAGTGCATAATGTTTAACGAAAGTATGCACTGAGCTCCAGGTGGCCGCATTGCAGATGTCTGCAATGGGCAAGTTGCGGATTTCCGCTAGGGATGCCCCGCGACCGCTCTAGTAGAGTGAGCGTATACTCTACCCTCCAACTTAACCTGCGCCATGGAAAAGCAGTAGCGAAGGCACGCCACTAGCCATGATGAGATACATCTGATAGCGACAGGTTGACCCAGCCGGGTCTCACTGAAGGAAACGAATAGTTGCTGAGCTTTGCGAAAATCCTTGGTTCTATCTAGATAGAAACGTATGGACCTCTTAACATCCAAAGAATGAAGAGAACGTTCCCCTTCATTTTGGAAGTCCGCAAAATAAGAGGGAAGGATCAAAGGTTGGTTTAGATGAAAATCTGACACAACCTTAGGAAGAAATTTAGGATGAGTACGAAGGACTACTTTGTCCTTATGGAACACAGTATACGGAGGGTCTGTGACCAGGGCATGTATCTCAGAGACCGTACGGGCTGAGGTAATGGCCACTAGAAAGGCAGTCTTCCAGGTGAGAAATTTTAGCTCACAGGTAGCCAGAGGTTCGAAAGGTTTCCGAGTGAACATGTCTAGCACAAGATTAATGTCCCAGGCTGCAACTGGACATCTTGTAGGAGGTCTGGTATACAGATTCCCCTTAAGAAATCTCTTAACCATGGGTAACTGAGCCAGAGTTAAGGAAGAAACAGGCTCATGATACGCTGAAATGGCACTAAGGTGAACTTTGACTGTAGAGTACTGCAGACCTGAATTTGAGAGGTCCAAAAGGTACCCAAAACCTTATCTGTGGACAGGAAAAGGATCCAAAGAGGACTTAGGACACCAGAGCTAAAACGCCCACTTGGCTGTGTTTTCCGAGTGGCTGGCTTCCATACAGCCAGAAGAATATCTAAAACTCTAGAGACATTAAACCGGTTTACCTGACTCTTCAGGAGCCAAGCATGAAGGTGAAGTGATCTCAGGTGGGATGGACCACGGTCCCTGAGTCAAAAGGTTCATCTGCAGGGGAAGTGGTCTCAGAGGAACTGCCAACATATTGTTGAGTAGTGGAAACCACAGCTGCTGAGGCCAAAAGGGAGCAATGAGAATCATTTTGTCCCCTTGGGATTCGAACTTGGGGAGTACCCTCTGAATTAGAGGAAGAGGCAGAAAGGCGTAAAGAAAGAGTTTTGTCCACCGCAGCCTGAACGCATCCTGACAGAAAATGCCAGGCCCTGGATTTCTGGAGCAGAAGAGAGGCAGTTTTGTGTTGAGTGGGGATGCAAAAAGGTCCAGGTCTGGAGTTCCCCACTCTTCAAATAGTGACTGAACTATGGTTGAGTCAAGAGACCACTCGTGAGGGTCTGTCTCTGTTCTGCTGAGACAGTCTGCCAGTTCGTTCTGAATGCCTGGCAGGTAGACCGCTTGAATTAGAGCCTCGTGCTCCAAGCACCATTCCCATACCCTCATTGCTTCCCTGCATCAGGGGTAAGAATGAGCACCACCCTGCTTGTTGATGTAATACATCACTGCTTTGTTGTCCGTTTGAAGGAGAATGTTCTTGTGACACAGAATGTCCTTCAAAGCTCGGACCGCATAAAGGACGGCTCTCATTTCTAGGACATTTATGTGGAGCTGGGACTCGATTTGAGTCCACGCACCTTAAGTGTGGAGAGCCTGACAGTGAGCTCCCCACCCCATTAGGGATGCGTCCATGGTAATGGAGTTCTGATGGTCCAGAGGAGCAAAGGGATACCCCTCCAGGAGATTGCTCTCTTGAGACCACCAGGTGAGTGACCTCCTTAAAGGTTCTGTCACCTTGATGAGATAGGACAGCGGGTGAGTGGTTGGGGACCACTGAGTACTGAGCATCCACTGGGTGGTTCTCATGTGCAGTCATGCTAGGGGTACAGTGAACACTGAGGATGCCATGAGGCCTAGCATCCGTTGCATCGAGAGAGCTGTGACTGAGCTGTTTTCCCCGATGTGACGGGCCATCTGAAGGATATCGTTCCTGCTGTCTTCTGGAAGAAAAGCCTTCGCACAGGAGGTGTCCAGAAGAGTCCCTATAAAAAGGAGCCTCTGGGAGGGCTGCAGTTGCGATTTCTTGAGGTTGAGCAGAACTCCCATGGATGTAAGGAGGTGCGAGGCCGTCTCCATGGCGTCCGGAGTCCCTTGCCTGGAAGGGCTTGCTAGAAGCCAATCACCCAGATAAGGAAACACCTGAATTCCGACCTTTCTGAGGTGCGCTGTGAGAACTGCACAACATTTTGTAAAAACTCGCGGCACCGAAGATGGCCCAAAGGGCAGGACTCTGAACTGATAATGCTGTCCCAGAGCCACAAACCTCAGGAATTTGTGATGGAGCAGAGGTAACAGGGTTCCCAGAGAAATCATTTTGATTTTTTCCTTGGGGAGAAATTTGTTTAGCTTTCTGAGATCTAGAGTGGGGCGCATCCCCCCGGACTTCTTTGGAACCAGAAAGTAATGGGAGTAGAACCCCGTGTTTCGTTAGTGCAGTGGCACCACTTCTACTGCCCTGTTGTTCAGAAGGCCCTGAATCTCGGCGGCGAGAAGGTCTGACTGAAGGGTTGACAGCCTGGGCTGTCGTTTGGGGGGACGATCCGGAGGGGTCTCCACAAGATTGAGTGAATACCCTATGCGAATTATCCAAAGGACCCATTTGTCCGAGGTTATGGACTTCCACTGGTTGTAGAAGTGCATCAGATGACCTCCCACCGGAGAGGAAAAGTCCACCTCGGGCACCTGAGATGTGAATTCAGGCGGCAATTCATAAGGTAGCGCTGGGCGCTTTGGGCCCTTGTGCTTTCTGTTGCGCCTTCTTTTGAGGTTGGGCAGGTTGGTTCTTATGGAAACTTTCTCTGCCTCTGCCTCGAAAAGACTGGCAATTACGAAACTGTCGTTTACTGGCATGCCCTCGAGAGGGGGCAGGAGGGGGCCGAGCCAACTTAATGGCTGACCTAGTCTTTTGTGTAGCTTCTAGAGTTTGCTCTACCTGAGAACCAAAAAGATATGCACCGTCAAAGGGCAATGCCATCACCTGCTGCTGCGCGTCATTCGTGCGCAGCCAGGAATGACGGCGGGTGCAAATACCAGCAGCTGCTGAATGGGAAGCAGTGTCAAAAGCATCCATGGCTGCTTTAACCTGCTGGTTGTTAGATTCAATACCTCTGGTAATGGTTTGAAGAAGCTCTGGCTTTGAATCCGACTCTGGTAGGGCTTCAACCATTTGTTTAATAGAATGCCACAGGATATACTCATACTGAGAAAAATAGCCTTGGTAACTGGCAATACGCATACTTAGAGTAGAAGCAGCAAAGACTCTCTTACCTAAGGTGTCTATCTTACGAGATTCTTTATTAATAGGTCGAACTGTAGTAGTTTGAGGAAGAACGACCTTATCATTCTCTGCCAGGACTACAATAGGATCCGTAAAGGCTTGAGATGCCAAAATTGGATGATCGTTGGGGGCTGAATATTTCCTATCAATGGATTTAGCCACCGAAGGGGTAAGAGCAGGATTATTCCATACCATTTGAGACAGCGTCTCAAAGGAAGGCTGAATCGGAGGAGTCAAATCCGTAGGGATCTCCGAGGCATGAAGATATTGGAGTCTCAACAATTTCCCAGGATCGATGTCTGTAGTCTGGAGAGAAAGTGTGGAACTCAGATTTTTCAACAGAGACTTAAAGGATAGGTCCTCAACCACAGGCTCTGTAGCAGTAATAGATCCTGCTTCGTCCACTTGATCACCCAACCGATGGTCTGGGTCAGGCTCAACGTCATCTCCTGACAGTCCAGGAGGGACTGCATGGACAGGAAAGGAATGAAATTCAGAAGAGGAGGAAGAAGGAAACAAGTGAAAAGAGGAGTCCCCGAGAACTGCCGGCACCGAGGAGGCGCACGGCACTGAGAACAGCGCCGCAAGGCCACACGGCACCAAAAATGATGCCGAGTATGGCGCCGAGAAGCCACACGGTGCTGAGGATGGCGCCGAGAGGCCACACAATGCCGAGGGCGCTGAAAACACTCCCAGACTCCGAAAAACAGGTTTAGAAGGAGGAAGAGCAGGAGATAAGGGCACCGGTGTGGCCCCCTGCGCCGTAGCCATGTGAGGGGGGGAAACACCTAAGCGCGGAGTCGACGGCACCGAAGAAGGTGGCGCGTGACCAGGAAGGTCCAACCACCCTACCTGGTCGCCCAGAGAGCCCGAAGGCCCATGGGCGACCGAGTCAGGAAGCCAAACCAACCTCCGAGCCCATTACTCCATAAGAGCGGCCAACTGATGAAACTGCTCATCTGAAGACCAACCTGCGGGCGGGGTAGGGCTCCGATGTAGAAGCCGTCGGCCACCAGAGGCAGAGGTTGGCGACTCCGAAGGAGGAGACCGGCAACTAGCCCCGATAACAGAGCGTCTACGCGCAGACATATCAGAGGGCGACCTCGAGTGATGCCTTCTCTTTTTAGACCTGTAGGCCGAAGAAGAGCTCGAGGCCGAACGGTGCCGAGAGTGCGGCCATTTATTTTTATGCTTCCGGGGGGACCACCCATCCCCCGGGCATTGGACTGACTGTTGTCAGACCCCCCTCCAGAGAAGGCAGCGGACCGGACCCAGCCCGACTGACTGAACAGCTTTCATACGAAGTCTCCCTACCGTCACCTGACCTGCTCATGGTGGACTCCGTCAAGTAGGCTGAGACTTCTTTATTGTATTTATTTTAAAAATAAGAATAAATTTAAGCGATACTGTATCGAGATAATACTACAAAATAATAAAAACTGAAAACTATGCTGCTAGTTTGAAGTTTGACTCCCGACAGGCGAGCGACGTCGTCACTGAAGTGCACTCGACAGCGGGAAAAAAGGAACTGAGGCGGTTGGAGGGTCGACGCCGAGATAGTCGTTGCAGCGTGAGCTGGGCTCATTACCCATTCCTCAAGCGGCCATCTCTGGCGCCGACCCTCCAGCAAAAGTTTGCTCGATGGGTCCTAGTACCTCCGGCGCAGATCCCAATAGTGTGAATGAGTGGTGGAGACTTATGTCCAGGAAGATCAGGGGTACCAAGGCTGTCTGGCCCAATCTGGAGCAATCAGAATCACTTTGCAAGGCTGAGACCTTATTTTGACTAAAACTTTGAACAGGAGGGAAGGAGGAAGGCATACAGAAACTTCCTTCCCAACTCAGAATCAGGCGTCCAGGGAACTGAGCCCAAGACTGGAGGTCTGCAACAAAGAGAGGGAGTTGGTGATTGTCTGGGGCTGCAAAGAGATCTATCTCTGGAGTGCCCCACCTTGAAAAAATCACCTTCAACACCTGAGGGTCCAGGGACCATTCGTGATGGCCCTGAGAGATCCTGCTCAGTGCATCTGCTAGCACATTGTCCTTCCCTGGAAGGTGAACTGCTACCAGAGAGGTTTGCAGGGAATAAGTCAGGGACCACAACTTCATGGCTTCCGTGCACAAGGCCGTGGAATTAGTGCCTCCTTGCTTGTTGATGTACCACATGGTGGTGGTGTTGTCCATTCTGACCTGAACCACCTTGTTCTGTACAGATTTGGAAAAAGCTTACAGTGCCAGAAACACTGCTCTGAGTTCCAAGAGATTGATGTGAAGCAGAGATTCCTGAGGCGACCACAGTCACTGGGTGGTAAGTTCCCACAAATGGGCTCCCCAGCCCAGCAGGGAAGCATCTGTGGTCAGGACCACTGAATGAGACTGAGTGACAAATGGAACCCCTTGCCTCAAATTGTCCTGATCCTGCCACCATTGCAGGGCTTGGATCAGAGTTCGTGTCACTGGAATTAGTTTGGTAAAGGAATCCTTTCTTTAAGACCAAAAAGCTCTTAAGTGGAACTGAATGTCCCTCATTTGGAATCTTGCGCCCTGGACCACTGCTGTAGAAGCTGCCATGTGGCCCAGTAGCTGAAGGAAATGCCTTGCTGGTCGAGACACCCGAAGGCTGAATGAAGAGGCCAGTTCCATGAGGGTCCTTGCCCTTTCCAGGGGAAGGAAGGCTCTTGCTTTTACCATATCCAGCTCTGCCCCTATGAAGGTGAGGAGCTGCACTGGTTCGAGAACTGACTTTGGTAGGTTGAGAAGAAATCCTAAAGAATTGAGCACTTGCTGGGTCACTTGCAGGTGTGACTTGACTTGGTCTGGAGACTGGCCTACTATGAGCCAGTCATCCAAGTACGGGAAAATGGAAATCTTTTGTCTTCTTAGGAAGGCAACAACTACTGCAGGCACTTTGTGAAGACCCTTGGAGCTGATGTTAGGCCAAAGGGCATTGCTCTGAACTGATAGTGGCCTGAGGGCAACTTGAACCTGAGGTACTTTCTGTGGGAGCACCTGAAGGGAATGTGAAAGTTGGCATCTTTGAGGTCCAGGAAGGCTAGCCAGTCCCCTGGCCTGAGAGAGGGCAGGATAATTCCGAGTTATCATTTTGAACTTTGGCTTTAAAAGATGTTTGTTCAGGTATCTTAGGTCCAGGATGGGTTGCCACTCTCCTGTCTTTTTGGGGGTTAGGAAGTACCTGGAGTACAAACCTTTGCCCCAGTGTGGGGTAGGTACTCTCTCTATAGCTCTGAGAGCTAAGGAGAGAAGAAACCTCTGCCTCTAGGGCAAGGGTCTCTGATAGATTTGCAGGTGGAAAAGATCTGGCTCTCAGCTTGGGAAATTTTTTGAAGCTGAGAACCAGACCCTGGCTTTCTACTTCTAGGACCCACTTGTCTGATGTAAGAGACATCCAGTTCTGGACAAAGTAAGCCAGCCTGCCACCTACTGGGATAGGAGAATCGACCCAGGCAGACCAATCAGGGTCTCTGCTTGGCAGGGGCTTTAGGCTGAGGGGTGGATGCAGGCCTGCTCATCCCCCTTCTGCCTCTCCCTCTGAAGAACCCCCTCTGTGAAAAAGAAGAAGAGGCCTGTGCTTGGTAAAAAAGGCCTTTGGAAAGGCCTGCCCCTGCCGCTGGACTGCTGCCTTTGAGGAGTTGCTTGCCTTTCCTTGGCCTGAGCACTACTGTAAGTAGTCCTGTATTCATCCATTTTCTTCATGTAATTCTCTGTCTGCTCCCCAAACAGAGAATTACCCACTACAGGAAAATCCATGGCCTTAGCCTAGGTATCCTGTGAGAGGCTAGTACATCTGAGCCAAGCCATTCTCCGAAGAGCCACAGATGTAGCCATGACTCTTGATGATACATCACTGGAGTCTACAGCAGCATGAAACTGAACTTTTGATGCCTCAGTCCCATCTGCAGCCATCTGCTCCAGCTCCTTGGCAAGCTGGGAAGGAGCCTGTTTAGCCAGTGCCAGTACAGTGTCCGACCTGGACTTCTGGTACCTGGCTGCATAGGCCATATAATTAGCCTGCCTGAGTCCTAAGGATGATGCCATGTACTGCTTCTTTGCCATGGCATCTATCTTCCTGGAGTCCTTGTCTGGAGGGTGTGATGCCAAGGGAATGCTTGTCTTATCACAGGCAGCAGCCTGTACAACCCCAACATGGATGCATTGCTGATAAAAGAACTCTGTATCCGAGCCTGATAGAGTATACCTCTTGTCCATTCTTCTGTCCACAGGAGGTATGGAATTGGGAGACTTAAGAATTTTTTGTGTCTGTTTCCCAAAAGATTTGTGGAGGGGAATAGACAGTCTCCTGGACTCTGGGATGTCCATAATTTCTACATAGTCAGGCTCTTCCTGATCCTCCACTGCCTAGTCCACAGGAAGCTGGAGGGTATCAGCCACCTTTCTTAAAACATGTAGTGTGAAGGGGACTCAGAAAGCCTAGGATGAGAAACACCTGAAGGTCTGTCTGGGGAGATGTCCGGGTCAATAGGCACATCCAGACTTTCACCATCACCATAATCATCTTCCAACTCTCCTTCCTCCTCAAACTCCGGTTCATAAAATTCTTCCAGGGTATAATCCGGAACCGGTGGAACTGACCGAACCGAGCCCCTGCCAAAAGGTGCCGGTTTAGTCGGAACCGATCGAAGCAATTCCACAATCCAAATCGCTTTGGCTATTTCATCGGTGGTCGGAGTATGAGATTCTGGATCCAAACTGGTCGACTTGTTGTTTTCTTTTCCTTTTTGTCAGAACCAATTCCTTGGAATCGGCTCTCCTTTTGCCCGAAAAAGTATCGCCCTGGCCAGAGGGCACTCCTTCTGGTTCGGTCGGAACCGAATCGGGCTGGCCATCCGGATCAGCGGACTTTTCGGCCTCCCTTTCCCTCAGTCTACCTCATTTCTTTTCCAGGGTAGATTTGGGAAATTTTTGCGAATTTGGCAGTCTGAATTGAGGTGGTCAAATCCCAGACAATAAACACAGGTGGTGTGGGGATCAGCCTTAGCAAAGACCTCCCCACACACACTGCAGTGTTGAAACCCAGTGGGCCCGTTTTTTTTCTTGGGTTTCTCAGACATGGCCAACCTTAACAAACTTACCCGTTTTTCGGCAATCCGCCAGGCAAGACTCCCCTATCGGTTCCTGACCGTGTCACGGGTCTTGGAAAAAAACGATTCAAAACACGTTTTTTTTTAGAACCGATAAGAACCGGTAACCACACACTAAAGTTACACAAGAATTAAACAAATGACACTTTTTACACGTTCCACACAGAAACACAGTACAAAACCTATCTAGTACTCATGGTACCACAGACAGAGACTGAACCGACTATGCGGGAAACTTTTTCAGTTAGAAACCGATGAAAAAACGACACTTAAACCGACTTTCGAACTGAGCTGCAGGAGAAATCTCCAGAGCGACTGGTCAGTGAGGCGGAGTAAAGAATCTGACGGTTAGCGTTCAAAGGGAAACAGACAGAGACATCAACCGAGCTCGAGCTCAGCATTCTATGCTCTGCATAAAATTGTTAACCCTTTGTTCTCCGGGGCAGTTTAAAGGCTGGGGCTAACTGCACTTGTCAGAATACAGCAAGACTTCAAATTGTTTGAAGCCAAGGCCCGCAACGGCGCCGACCGATGGCGTCAAGGATGGCGCCGACCTGGGCCTTGCGAACCGCGGGTCCAACACCGGGGGGGCCTTCACCCCCGAAGTGGCGATTGCCATGGCCGTGCCTCCCATCTGCCCCCGGAAAGGAGCGGGACGGGCCTCCAGTGCCGTGGAAGGAGCCTCGGCAATGGCTAGGCTACTAGTAGCCGAGGCTCCCTCCTCCTCCTCCTCCTCGGTCCATGTGGAACTGGGAGGAGACCCTGAGGAAAGGCTGAGAGAGCACGGCTTGGTCCGATGAGTGCTCACCCGACCCCTGAAACTTGGTGGAGCTCGCCCCACTTTCCACACACATTGTTCGATGACCCGGCGGTCCATGGAGAAACAGGCGTTGCACGAATCCATGTTGTGAAGTGGGCCAAGACATGAAAGATACCGGTCATGCTGGTCGGGGACGGAATACTTTTGGCCACATGGGCACCGTCGCATGGGGGACCGACCCGTCCTAGAAGTTTTCTTGCCCACCGACCGAGACATGACCAACAGAGAAAAAAAAACACCAAAAACAGGCTAGACATCGCAGAAATATAAAGAAATGGAAAGATCTTACTGGGCGACGTCGAGTATTGCAAAGCAGAACCGTCAGGAACAGCCGGACTTTGGCACCGAAGTAAATAAAGAGATGGCGTGAAGAAGGTTTTTCGGCGTCCAAAGTAGACCTCTAGCAGCTCACACAGGTCGACCTCTGGCGGGAGGCAGAAGAACTGGCAGGCAAGTGGGTCGATGCAGCCTAATGGCCAACCAGCGAGTGCCACGCATGGTCACGTCGGTCTCGAGGGCGGCGCTAATGGTGTGTCTGCCCACCTACCTAAAAAAAAAAAAATCCTACGGGTTCTGAGCTCCGCCAAGTACCCTTACAGTGATGAATGGTGAAGATTGACACAGATAAGATCTGGAAGGTGAGAATGGGGGACCGCCCCTTTATACTGACGCCACATGATGTTGGTCACCTGACGTGGAGGCGGTCTCCTGCCAGAGACTGTTAGCTAGAAATTTTTCCATTGAGTCCTGACGCCGGCCGGCATCAGTCCTATATGTAATTACCTACTGCAAGAGCCCTCTCGAAGTAAGATCATTGTTTACTTGTCCCCACCCTCTATTTTTAGAAATGAATAATACAACAGTGTCTGTTGTAGCTTTTGTGTTCTTGGTCAGAACCTGGGATATTATAAATGTACACCATTGTTTCACAATATGCCCTTATGTCCTCTGACTCTGTGTTCTTCTTATACATTTCAGAGTATTTGCTGGCAGTCACCCCTCCCCAATTGAGATTTGTGCCTTTATGGGACACAGTCAATAGCTTACCATCTGTGTGTAACAGTCATGCTGTCTATCTGTTGTTAAATGTCACTAGCTGCATTCTGAGAAACCAGTTTTTCGTGATGCACTTTGTAGCTGCCAATAACATTGAAGATAGTCAATATTTTTGTCGTCATAGTTATTTCACCTGGTTAGAGCAGTAATAATGCTAGCAGGTGAGTGTGTTAGTTTACTTCTGGCAGGAGCTTTTAAATTTCAATCTGTATGTTTTGCCAGAATGAATGGATCACCTTACATTCCAAGAATACATGGATGTATATCATCTGTCCCCAGGTACGGCAGATCTAGTGGTGACACATTTAGATGTTATGAGCAGTGTTCTAAAAAATCTCATGGTCGCCTTCCAGGCAAATTCGTACCAGAGATGTAAGGCAGTAATTTTGTGTTGGACCGGGCAATCCTAGATACATACATACACTGTGAAAATGGGTAAAAGCAAGATCCCATTGAAAACGAGATATCGCATCTCAGTTGGGATATCCTGGGTAAATTAACTGGGCATGGGGTCATACTGCCACAAACAAAAACAGTGTGGCAATAAATGCTGCAAGCAAAATGCTGTCCTCCGAAATAAGGTTGGGTAAAACACTGACCGTAGAAAAACAGCACTCACCACAGGGAACAATGGGACTTTCTGTCTTTTGTGGGGGGCTCCGCTCCCCACATCCTCCCATGTGGGAGGCTTTGCCCCCTACAACCCCGGACTTAAAATAACTTCGAAGGGGGTAAATTCTTTTTTTGAACAAAACAAAAAGTTGCAACACCAGGAGAGCTGGGGACCCGTGGTCCAAGGTCTCCAACCTACCATGTGCTGGTGGTGTCTTAGCCACCTTACCACAGGAGTGGCTCAACCATGTACAGCAGCAGCAACAGCAACTCGATCTCTACATAGCTTCAGCTCACAGTGACAGGGTAGTGTCAATTCACTACCGCTATTATACCCCTGTTGCTCGAAATGCTTTCACGCTTTACACCACGTGGTTCTTGCCGTGCTATTCTTGAAGCAGCATATTGACCTGGTACCAATTAACTATTGCTGACTCAGGGAGTGTGAAAGTCAGGAGTGGGGATATACTATTGCCGACTTGGGGGAAGCAAGTCGGCAGTGTGCAGATTAAGTATTGTAACTCCACAAGGGACGCAACTCGGGGGGAGTGGAGAGAAAGTCAGGGGAGGATTTACTATTCTAACACGGGGGGATAAAATCAGGGGGGGATTTACTATTATAACTCCAGGAGGAGGCAAGGGGGGGGTGCAATGGCAACCCCCCCAAAAAAATACCATATCAGACTCAAACCCAGGTCAGCTAGATGTAGCAAGCCCCTTTACAGCTTGTGACTCTAACCGATATGCTGCCAGCACGGTTAGGCAGCACACACTCGTGGACTTAGTGCTCAGCATCAGTGAAAACAGCTACATGTATGGCACTATAATGTCCATGCTATTACTTCCAGGTAGCTGTTTTCACGCATGCTATTTTCTCAGCATGCATTTCACCGTGCTGTTATTCCCATGCAATCTTGACTGATACCAAGCAGGACCCCACTAAAAAGAGATGTTGCATCTCCCCCTGTGCTAGCCTGGGAACATACATTGTAAAAATGGGTAAAAACAGGATCCTACTGAAAACGAGATATTGCAGCTCAGCTGGGCTATCCTGGGTAAATACACTGTAAAAATAGGTAAAAGCAGACCTTAGTGAAAATGGGATATAGCATCTCTGCTCTACCTTACTGAAAACGAAGTACTGTATTTCATCTTGTCTGGCCTATCCTGTGTAAGTACAGTGTAAATATAACAAATAAATTAAAATCCCACCAACACTTTAATTCTATATCTTATCAGGTTAATGCATTAGCAGCCATTTTGGCTATGACCAGAGTTTGTTGTACTGGGGACCAGAAATTTCTCCGGTTTGCCTTCCAGTGAGAGCATTACCAATTCAAAGCACTGCCCTTTGGCCTTTCTTCAGCTCCGTGAGTCTTCATAAAATGTCTCACGGTAGTGTCTGCAGACTTGTGGTGCCAGAGCCACTTCATCTACCCCTACCTAGACAATTGGTTCCTGACCACTCCTTCCAAAGCACAACTCTTGACCACTGTGACAAACATTTTTATGATGTTTCAGAATCTGGGCATCACTCTGAACATTCTCAAATCATGTCCCTGGACCTCCCAGCACCTTCAGTACATAGGGGCCATCCTGGACACAGAGAAAGGGAGAGCCTTTCTTCCACCAGACAGGGGTGCTCAGGTACAGAACCTGGCTCTTTGGGTGTCCTCCTCTGCCCAGGTTCCAGCTCGGACCATGCTCCAACTGCTAGATCACATAGCGGCCGCCATAGTGACAGTTCCTCTGGCATGCTTACATTTGTGGGTACCTCAATGAACCCTCAGGACTCAATGGGACTGAAGGTCGGACGACCTAGAGCAACCCATTCGGATTTCAAGAGCTGTGTCACAGACTCTGTACTGGTGGCAGATGTCTCCCAACCTAGTTTCTGGGGTTCTTTCTAGACAGCTTCACCGCAGCAGATTCTGACAACTGATGCCTCCAGCCTCAGGTGGGGAGCCCAATTCTGAGACCGCTGGACCCAGGGCACATGGTCAGCTCTAGAGTTGACATTACATATCAACATCCTAGAGATGCGAGCGGTCCTCTATGCTATTTAGGCCTTCCAGATGGACCTCATCCAGTGACCCCTGCTTGTGCAGATGGACAACATATCTGTAGTATTCTACATCAACAAGTAAGGGGGGGGGGGCAGGCATACCCTCTGTGCTGAGAAATGATGAGGGTGTAGTACTTTGCCATAGATCATGGTCTCACCTTAACTGCGGTCCATGTTCCTGGTGTCCAAAACGTCTTAGCAGATGGACTCAGCAGACCCTGGTCCAGAAACTGTGAGTGGGAACTGCTTCAGAAAGTGGCAGATGACCTCTTCGAAAGGTGGGTTGTCCAGAACTGGACCTCTTTGCGTCCCTGTACAATGCCAAACTGCCCAATTTCTGCTCGCTAGATCCAGGGCCTGGTGTTTTCTGGCGAGACACTTTGTCTTTTGTTGGACAGGGAGGTTCCTCTATGCTTTTCCTCCCTTTCCTCTGCTCCAGCAGGTGCTACTCAAACTTCAGGAGGAGGGGGCGGAAATGATTTTGGTCGCCCCACTCTGGCCGCACCAGATTTGGTTCCCCCTGCTTCAACAGCTGGTGGTGGAGCCTCCAATCCCTCTCCCCCTGTCCTCGCAATTGCTCTCTCAGGAGCAGGACACCCTAGTCCACCCAGACCTCAAATCCCTGCATCTTCATGCAAGGCTCCTGAAGACTTAGTGGTTTCCTACTATGGGGTCTCTCAGAGAGTGGCTGATGTCTTGGTAGAGGCTCACAAGCCTTCCACACATGCTATGTATGCCATGAAGTGGAAGCATTCTTGCTTATGGGCATCGGCTTATTCCCTGGATCCGTTTTCCTTTCTGGTGAACTCTGTCCTGGAATATCTGCTGTCTCTTTCTGACACAGGGCTCCGATATTCCTCCATCAAGGTGCATCTCTTTGCTATCTCTGCTTATCACAGACCAGTGGAAGGAAGGAAGGGCTGACACCCAATTGGATTTGTCCTGTACCTTCTTATGGGGTATGCTGCACATGAAACCTCACATTCGGGACCCCGTTCCCCCATGGGACCTTTTGTTCATTTTAGAGAAACTTACGTTGCTTCCCTTTGAACCAGCCACAGACTGCGAACTACGCTTTCTTTCTTGGAAAGCGTTATTTTTAGTTGCTATTACTTCTGCTCAGAAGATTTCTGAGCTCCAGGCCCTTATGTGTAAGGAGCCTTACTCAGTTTATCACAGGGACAGGGTGTCTCTGAGAACCAATCCTAAGTTTCTTCCGAAGGTAGTGTCCGAGCTTACCCTGAATAAGGACATCAACCTTTCCTGTTTATTACCCCGAGTATTCAAATCGGGGGGAGGCACTTCTTCATACTCTAGAAGTTCACACGGTGCTTAGGTATTATGTAGATCACACCCGTTCAGTCCTTAAAACCGATTAGTTATTCATTGCCTTTGTTCCCAGATCCCTGGGAGTGTCAATCACTAAGCAAACCCTCTCCAAGTGGTTGGTTAATTGCATTTTGTTCTGTTACAAGAAATACAAAAAACCTTTACCGGGATCGGTAAAGGGACACTCCACCAGGGGGATGGCCGCTTCTTTTGCTGCTTTATGAAATGTCTCGGCTGCTGACATTTGTGCGGTGGCAACTTGGAACTCTGTGCACACCTTTGTGAAGTACTACAGTTTGGATATTGCTTCTAGAAGAGCGGAATTTGGCCAAGCTGTTCTTCAGGGTCTCTTTTCATAAGACTCTGTTAAGTTCCCTACCTCCCTCCTACAATTTTCATTTGGTACTGTTTGGGAACCAATCCTAATTGTGTAGCCTGCTGCAAGAGCTCCAACTCCAAGTAATATAGTACAGTTACATAATAACTTACCGTAAAAGTAGATCTTCGAGAAGAGCTCTTGCAGCAGGTGCTGCCTTCCCTCCCAAGATTACAATATAAAACTTCTGCACTGCAAGCTTGGACAGGGTGCAAGTCTGGGAATGCCGCCCCAATAGACAAAAACAACAAGAAAGACTTGCACTCCAGAGCCAGGGGAGTGTACAACAGTGAAGGTGGCAAGTAATGCCAAATAATTGTCAGAACAAATTGTAGTAATCCACCAAAAAAGATTTATTTAGCTGAAATAACTCTAACACTCCTATACCCAGGAATGCTGCTACAGGTACCCCGGCACTTCGCCAATTAAGGCTTCATCAGTGGGTTCTCCATTTGTCCATCTGACGGGTCTCCGGTGGGAGAACTGAGGTGGGGCTTGGGACCGCCCTCTTTATACTACTGGCGGACATAGGGGGCAGGCAGACAGGGGCGGTCCCCGCTGGGAACTGCCGGCTAGAATTTTTCCATGGGGTCCTAGTGCCTGATGGCACAATCCTAATTGTGTAACCTGCAGCAAGAGCTCTTCTCGAAGATCTACTGTTATGGTAAGTTCTTACATAACTGTACTTTACCTCTCAAACAGGTCACAGTTGGTCAAGATTGGACCTTCTTTCTCAGGCTACTTTCCCATTACCACCAGCATCCCTCAAGGCTCAGTTCTTGGGCCACTACTGTTCTCCTTGCATATCAACTTCCTACATCACTGCCTCAAACATAGAACAATGTCCTCTCAGTCAAAGAAAGTCACAGCACTCACCCTCCAAGATAAACAAATGGGAGTCCATTCATAAAGTTTGCAAAAAACTTCCTGTTTATTCAAGCAGATTGCCACAGCAGGAGATAAACAGATAAAAACCTGACATTTTACCTGTTACATGCTTTATCAAAGTCAATGTCCTCTCCTCAGAGCTCAAGAAAGTTCAGTCTTGGCTTGCAGCAAACAAGCTTCTCATGAACCAATCCAAATGCCAGGCCATGCTCTTCGGTACTCCTTCTCGGCTAAAAAATCTCCTTTCTCAGTGTCCTGAGTTAACGGGTCCTACCTTGACACAGTCACCTCTTTCCAGTACCTGGGAGTCACTCTTGGACCCCTCTCTTGTCTTTGCTTCACATGTATCAATTGTCTATAGGGCTACCAACGTAAGTCTCTGTATCACTTACCGAGCCAGTGGAAACCTCTCCCCTTCTGCATGGCCTAATATAGCATGGGCACTAATTCTGCCCAAACTCACACAGGGCCTATCAGTCTTTGCCAACACCAGTGTCACTATAATGCACAAATGGATAGTGGGTTATAACAACATCTGTCGCTTCACCCTCATGTGCAACCGACTCACCCACCACTGCCAGCTTTACAGTAAGCTTGGTTAGCCCTGTCCTCCTGCACTTATGGATCTTACCCTTAATAATGTTGTCCACAGTATAATTCAGAACCAAGCACCTTACCCTCTTGCCTCCTACCTGGTACCTAATGTCAACCACTACACTTCACGATCCTTAGGAGTTGAACAGCTGTCCATTCCTAGATCAAGATCTAAATACGATGAACTGGCCTTCTTCTCTGTAGCTCCCAAACTCTGGAATAGCATACCCTTACCAGTGCAGCAGAACACATCTGTCGGCCCCTTTAGATCATAGTACAGAACCCTCCTGCTTCAAATCTACCAATGCAACTGCCCATAGCCTTATTCACTTCTGTAGCACCCCCTCCTGCTCAGTCACATAACCCACAACCAAGCTCTCTTCACCATACCTATACTTCTTCATCAATTGCATCTCCTCTTCACCTATAAACTTTCACCAGAAAAAAACCCTACTGTAGAGCAAGCTTGACTGTTGCTCACTCTGTGAATGTTGAACTACTGCATATTGTATTCTATCTGAATTATAACTGTACTACTTTAATTCTGTGTTCCATTTTACTGTTGATCTGCCTCAGATAGCTGCCCATTCTATGAATCTTGTATCATTGCTTATTGTATTCCACCTTCAATGTAAATGTACTAAGCATTAAAGACTACTTTAACATTGTGTAACATTTTACCTGTTGTACCTGATGCTCACCTACCCTAGTTTTGTTCAAAACTTACCATGTTTTGTTGTAATCGTCCTTGAACCCTGTATATTCCTGCACTGACTGTTGTTGCTATCCATTATGTATAATTCTTCCCTCGTTAGCTCCCAGGTCGTGTCTGAAAATAGGCAAATGTATGCCTAGTACACCCCACCCCAGTCAACAAAAACGAACTAAATAAATAAATCAAATATATATTCCATTATATAAAAAGGTCAGAGCACAAATTAAGAGTGGTTTTATGAGAAAGATATCATTTTAGAGCAGCCTGTTAAACAAAATGTTGGAAAAGAAATGAAAATTACGTACCTACGGTAACTGTTGATCTTTCTGTGTATCTTCACCATTCATCGCTAGTGGGTTATAGCACCGGAGCTAGGACCCCACGGGAGACCTTTTTATTTTTTATTTTGTGGGTGGAGTCGACGTAGGGCCGGCACCACCCTCGAGGCCGATGTTCCACGTGGCGCTCGAGGGTTGGCCGTTAACTGCTGTCGACTATGCCCCAGCCCCAGTTCTGAAACACCTGAGAGTGTAAGGAAGGGAGGGTGGGATGAGGCAAGAGAGCCTAAGGGATCGACAAAAGAAAAGGAATAATTAACTAAAAGGAAAAATAAACGACTGAGGAGACAGAAGAAAGAAATTAAAAATAGGAAATTGGGGAAGGGAGAAAGCCCCAATCTCTGGAAGGAGAAGTAGAAGATAGGAGAGGGAGGGATAAGGGGAGGGAGGGGGAAAAAGAGAAGCACACCCCCAGGAGCGGTTCTGCACATTAGGAATTTTAGAAAGACGATAGTCCAGCCCTGGGCTATCAAGGTTCAGCTGCCAGAATGCAAGGCCTGGATTTAAAGCAGCATAGATCTAGAAGACCAACCAACAAAGGGGTACAGGTTGAGGGTGTGTTTCAAACTCTCCCCCCCCCAAAAAAAAGGGGGGATTTTAAACAACCAAGATGGCATAAGGAAAAAACCTGAACTCAAAATTTGAGTTAATAAATTAAACATATTGGGGGGGGCCCTAGCACTTCAAGACTCCCTAGAATTAAGGGAGAGGAGAGAGAGAGAGAGAGAGAGAGAGAGAGAGAGAGAATGAGCCCCCACATACACTTCCATAATACCCCCAAGGGATTCATCCCTGTGTGTCTTCACAGTCCCCTTCCGCCTAACCTTCTAGGGAGGGGAGGGGAGGGGAGAGGAGAGTGGGGAAAGAAAAGAAGACACACAGGGGGGAGTAGGGAGTCCAGAGACTGAGGCCCATGGGGGAAGGAGGGTGGGATTTAGTGATGAATGGTGAAGATACACAGAAAGATCAACAATTACATAGGTATGTAATTTTCGTATCTTATCTATTTCAATCTTCACCATTAATCACTAGTGGGTGAGTACCGAGTCCCCCAAAGGGGGCCCTGAATTACCGCAAGGGACTAGGTCCCTAAGCCTCCAGTGGGTGAGACACCGGAGGGGAGACCCCTTACAGGCCTGGGGAGGCCTGCAACCAGTCTGGGTGAGATGGGGAGCCCCCAGTGTGGGAAGGAATGTGCCCTGAAAGCCGCCGTCTCACCCTTCTGGAGAAAAAATGGGTTCTGTGGTATGCAGAGTAAATCACCTTACACCAGGCCAGGGGTGATAACCAGGATAGCCGAAGCCATGCCGTCCACCTAAGGCGGATCGCTGTCCCCAATACTCTGGATGCCACCTCACTGGCATCATAAGATGCCCTTGCTTGGTGTCTTGCTAGCTCCAGGCCCCTTCACAGAGAGGGCAATGGCTTGTCTGGTTTCCTCCGAATCAGGCATTGACGCTAGGATCTGTCCTAGCCTGGACCACAAGAACCTGTTGTAGGCTGCAAAGTGGGCCTGATGTGCTGCAATAGATAGAGAGATCCATGCTGAGTAGAACACTCATCTCCCCCAGAAATTGAAGTCCGCAGAATCCGAGTCCGGGGGCCAGTCACAGTAAAGGGTGTGAGGCCCAAAGGGGGTGTCCAGGGAGGTCAAACCTGAAGAGGGATGAGGCAGAGAACCTGGAGACCTGGGGGGAGCACAATACCGCTGGCGTAGGTCCCTTGGGGCTGGAACAGTGGAGAAGGAACATAGCCAGAGTCGATGTGACGTTTCCTGGAAGGGAATAGGCCAGGCAGGAGCCACCAGGTGAGCCGCACTGTACTCGCCTAAAAAGGCGCGCATCACATGCTCAGGATTGCTAACCGGGACTGGGGTAAGGTGGAGCTCGTCCAACATCCTCGCGAGGAAGCGCTGATAAGAGGAAAGATCAGACGATTGGGAGACGTGAACAGATGGTTCCTCTCCCACCATGGAGGGGGAAGAGGATGAGGTCGAGCTCCCAGGTTCAGGATCCGGCTGCACGGGAGTATGGTGGAACACCTGCTGGTCCAGGGCATGGAGGTAGGTGGGGAAATGTGCAGCGGAACCTCTGAACTGTTCCCAGGTGAGAGGTCCTCGAGGACCGGGAATATCTGGGACAGCCGGGGATGGAGACAGAGGCTTGGGGGACAGGCTCCTAGCAACAGAAGAACGGTCTCTGTCAGGGGGGGGGGCCAACAAGAAACCCTTCGCAGGGAGGGGGATCAGAAGGCCGCCGCAGCTAACAGCCGTTCAACCGGATCGGAACAATCAGAGCTGTGCCCAAAGGAAGAAATCCCCCTGTGAGGTAACCGGGACTGTCAGAGTCCAGAAGAACGGCCCCTGACCTCAGAAGTTAAAGTCCCTCTCGAGGACTCATCCAGGGAAAGGCGAGGGTCTGCGCTGTGACTCCTCCCAGAACCCGGCCGGGCTCCAGAGAGGGCGCGCTGTACCACATGCCTACCCCTCAACCCTTCAGAATTGGACAGGGACCTTGTCCTCATAGCCACCAGCCTAGGCAACCGGCAACTCCGGGAGACCTCCGAGGAGTCCACCCAGGGAGCAGTACCCTCCCCTTCCTGGCGCAACCCGGGCAGCCCCAAACTTGGGCTGTCCAAACACACCAAGGAAGGGGGTGCCCCAACTGGAGGAGCAGAAATGCCAGTGGCCCCAGGTTGCACGGCTGTGGTCATAGGGACCACTGCTGGCTGGTCAGAACCACTGACCCTAGGGCCTACCCATGACAACTGACCCCCAGAAGGAGGTTGAGTGGGGGCCGAGGTGCTGGAAACGGAGAGGTCCAATGATTCTGAAGAACCTAGGAGCCAGTCTGGATCAGACCCAGAGTCCACCTCCGAGGAGGCAGTCTCTGAAGTCCGATGCCAGACAACTCCCTCCAGTTCCTGGACAATGAGCCAGAGCATCCTGTAACCTGGTGACACAAATGGTGCTGGAGCAATGCACAGCCACATGCCCGGCACCGACACCCACCCCGGCGCGGGGAGCAGAAACAGAGTTGGGCACGGCCCCAAGCACGGCGCCATGCTTCTCGTCGGTGCTGCCGACAGCCAAGCCCAGCACGGCACCGTGCCTGACACAGACACCCACCCCAGCGCCATGAGCAGCACCGAAGTCAGGCACGGCCCCAAACATGGCACCATGCAGCACCACAGCACCTCGAGCGGCGTCGGAGCCAAGGTCAGCACTGACCACGGTGCCGACCCCATCCCCTGTGCTGGAGGTCAGGGCTGGTTCCTGCTCCAGCACCGTGCACGGCACCAGAACCAGAACCAGGCCCAGAAACAGCCAAAGCACCATCCCAGGTGCTGCTGAGAGCCAGATGCCACAAATGACAGCAGAAGCGATGGTGACACCGAGAGAAGGCCAGACGCCAAACGCGGCACCATGCTCAAAGCCCACGGTGCCATGAACAGCACTGGGACCAAGAACGGCACCAAAGACGGTGCCGGTCCAGACCTGAAGGGTCCAAAACACGACACTGAGGAAGCCTTCACCTCCGAAGAGGTGACTGCCAAAGTGGAGCCTCCCGACTGACCACCGAAAGGGCCAGACCGGGCCTCCTGCACCACAGAAGAAGCCCCCGCCATGGCAAGACTAAGAGAGGTGGGGGTTCCCTCCTCCATGGGCCATACAGGACCAGGAGGGAACCTGGAGAAAGGACCAAGAATCCTTGCCTTGGCCCGCCGACTGTGCACTTGTCCTCTGAAAGTCGGCGGTATATCTCCGACTTTCCACGCGTGGTTCTCAATAACTCGGTGGACCATGGATAAACAAATATCACAGTTGTCCATATCATGGTCCAGGCCGAGGCAGGAAAGGCAGCGGTCACAGGAGCACCGACGCATAGAAGACCACCCCGCTTTCGACGTTTTTCTGCCCCCTGAACGAGACATGACCATTCAGTAAATAAAATACAAAACAGTACTCGACGGTGCTTTGAATAAACAGGAAAGGTCTTACCAGCCAGAAGTGACGTCGAGCAGGGCTAACAGAACCGAGGCACAACAAACATGCACAACTAAGATGCACAAACTAGGTCAACGAACTAGGCCCCAAAATCCAGCAATCTCCACACGAGGTCTTCACTCGACAGTGGGAGAGAAAGAACTGGGGCTGGGGCGGAGTCGACAGCAGTTAACGCCCAACCCTCGAGCGCCACGTGGAACATCAGCCTCGAGGGCAATGCCGGCCCTGCATCGACTCCGCCCACAAAATAAAAAAAAAAAGTCTCCCGTGGGGTCCTAGTTCCGGTGCTATAACCCACTAGTGATGAATGGTAAAGATTGACACAGATAAGATCTTTTTTTCTGGTTTCAGTGAGAAGTGAATTAGGTTAACTGTCTGTATTGAAATTTTGTTTTTCATGTTTAAAGAGTGGTATGATGAAAGTACAGTTACGTAAGAACTTACCATAACAGTAGATCTTTGACAGAGGCTCTTGCAGTAGGTAATTACATATAGGACTGAAGTTGGCAGGCGTCAGGACCCCACAGAAAAATGTCTAGCTAGCAGTCTCTGGCGCGGGACTGCCCCCACGTCAGGTGACCGTCATGAGATGTCAGTATAAAGGGGCGGTCCACCATGCCAGCCTTCCAGTTCTTTCCCACCAAAGGCCAAAAGGTGAAACGAGAGAGAAGCGGATATTTCCCATCCTGGAATAGGAGCTGAAAAAGCTAAGGGGGATGGAGGGCAGAAAGGTATTACCTACTGCAAGAGCCTCTCTCGAAGATCTACTGTTACGGTAAGTTATTACGTAACTGTACTATCTTACTTCAAGAGGGCTCTTGCAGTAGGTAATTACACATAGGACTGAGTCCCAAGCAGTCTGGAACAAAGAGAAGCTCATGGGAGGAGGAAACTACTCATACACAGATCCTCTGGCTGTGAAGGTCTTAGGAAAGAAGACCTTGTAGAACAGCCAACCCGAAGCCAGCTCTACAGCGAGAGGCAATGTCCAAACTGTAATGTTTCGTAAAGGTATGGACAGAAGTCCAAGTTGCAACTGCACAAATGTCAACCGCTGACACATTCTTGAAACAAGTAGCAGAGGCAGCTACACCCCTAGTGGAGTGACCTCTGACTAGACCTGGCAAGGTCTTGTGATACGTGTCATAACAGAAAGTGACACAATGAGCCAACCATTTTGAAAGACATTGCTTGGAGACAGCACTGCCCTCTCTTTTGTGAACAAAAGACAAAAACAGTTGATCAGTTTTTCTGAGATCCTTTGTCCTGCTGGTGTAGTATCTCAGAATCCGGTGAACATCCAGAGTATGCAAGAGGTACTCCCTTTGATTGGAATGTTGCGTAAAAAACGCAGGCAGTTCCATGGACTGATTCAGCATAGATTCCGCTACCACCTTAGGGAGAAACTTAGGGTTGGTACACAGAGCCACACGTTCCTTGTGGAAAATCAAGTACGGGACTTTGCACATTAAGGCCTGAAGCTCGGAAATTCGTCAAGCGGAGGTAATGGCCATCAGGAAGAGAGCCTTCCAGGAAAGGAACTTAAGGTCTGCTGATGCTGCTGGCTCAAAAGGAGGCAGGGTAAGCTTCTTGAGAATGAAATTCAAGTCCCAAGGAGAGGCAGGTGCACAAATGGGGGGTCTCAAGTGGAGGACCCCTCTAAGGAAAGTCTTAGCGACTTCCAGCTGCACAAAAGACCTGTCCCCAAAAGGAACATGGTATGTGGAAATGGCTGCCATGTGAACCTTCAAGAAGGAGTGACTGAGACCCAGATCGAGGAGGTGATGCATGTAATCCAGGAGCCTCCCAACAGAGCAGGAGAATGGCTCAAAGGTTCTGGAAAAGGCCCAAATACAGAACCTTTTCCATTTCATAGCGTAAGTGGAATGAGTGGAGGGCTTTCTGGCCTCCACTAGAATCTCCGCCACCTGCAACGAAACCCCAAACCAGGTTTGAATCACGTCTGCAGGAGCCATGCATGCAGCTGAAGGGATCTGAGTCCTGGATGAACCAGGGTCCGCTGATCCTGGGTCAACAAGAGTTGTGACAGAGGAAGAGGAAGAGGAAGAGGAGGCTTCTCTGAGTACTGCTGCAGAAGAGAGAACCAGACTTGCCTGGGCCAGAACGGTGCAATGAGGATCATGCGAGTGCCTTCTGAACAGAGTTTGTGTAGGACCCTCGGGATCAATGGGATAGGGGGGAAAGCATAGACGAATCTGCCCTTCCAGTTTAGAAACAGAGCATCTCTCCAAAAAACTCCATGCCCTGGAGCGAGCGAGCAGAAGACAGGAAGTTTTGCATTCAGAGGAGAGGCAAACAGGTCTACCTGAGGGGTTCCCCAGCATAGGAAGACATCTACTACCCCCGATCCAGTTCCCATTCATGCGCTTAGGCAGACGATCGGCTGAGGTGGTCTGCCAAAGTGTTCTCAACCCCCGGAACATGAACCACCGTGAGGTGAAGGTTGTGAAGTATTGCCCAATCCCAAACCCGCATCGCTTCCCTGCAAAGAGGGTATGAACGGGTTCCTCCCTGTTTGTTGATGTACCACACTACGCACATGTTGTCAGTCTGAATGGCCAGATGACCGGGAAGCAGATACAGATACAGAGCTTATAAGGCATACAGGATGGCCCTCAGCTCGAGTACATTGATGTGAAGAGTTTGCTCAAGCCTGGACCAAGAGCCCTAGGTCCATTGAGATCCCAGGTGGGCTCCCCAACCCTCACCCGAGGCGTCTGACGTCAGGATTTGGGAGGGGGGAGAAAGACAGACGGGAACTCCCCGGCAAAGGTTCTCCTGAACCATCCACCACTGCAAGTCCCAAACCACTGGGGAGAAGACCAGGATCTCGCAATCCAAGTCGTGCACCAATTGATCCCACTGAGACTGAAGCATCCACTGACAGATTCTCATGTGGAGCCGAGCGCGAGGCACCGTCAGAATGGCAGCTGCCATGAGCCCGAGGAGGCAAAGGACGGACCTGGCAATGACTCATCTGCGGCTGGACAAAAGGCTGGCCTGAGCCTGAAGGGTGGCCACCCTGTCCAGAGGCAAGAAGGCCATATCGGAAGTCGTATCCAGGATCGCCCCATAAACTGGAGTCTTTGAGATGAGATCAAATGGGACTTGGCCTGGTTGACGGTAATACCCAAGCTGGTGAAAACCTGGAGGGTAAGGGAAAGGGAGCGCAGGAGATCCTCCCTGGATGGGGCCACCAGGAGCCAATCATCCAGGTAAGGGAAAACATGAACCCCCTGCATATGCAGGTGGGCCACCACCACAGAAACGCATTTGGTAACTACTCGGGGGGCCAAGGAGAGACCAAATGGGAGGGCCCTGAACTGGTAGTGGTCCCCCTGAAAAGAAAACTGAAGGTATTTGCAGCGGGACGGGTGGATAGGGATATGCAGGTAGGCATCCTGCATGTCCAGGGCGCACAGCCACTGTCCCGGCTGAAGGAAGGGCAGAAGGCTCTGCAGAGAGAGCATTCAGAACCTATTGTACTCCATGAACAGGTTCAGGGAACTGAGGTCCAAGATTGGCCTCACTTCGCCTGACTTGTTCGGAACCAGGAAGAAATTATAATAGTAACCTGTCCCCTTGACATGGAGGGGGACGGGCTCTATCGCCGCCTTCTCAGGAAGGGCGGAGATATCTTCCCGAACCAGAAGAAGGTGTTCCGGGGAGTAAGATGACCTTGGAGGTGGTTTTCTGAAGAAACTCTATTGAGTGTCCTTCCGCTATCAGCTGGCGCACCCAAACGTCTGACACGATCCACTCCCAACCTGGTAGATGTAGGGAGAACCTGCCCCCTACTGGTTCCTCTGGAAGAGCCAGAAGCTGTGGGAGAGGAAAGGAATCAGATGGTGTAAGGCAGCACCACGGCTGGAGCTCCCGCTGCTCATTTGGGTGGGGAGGGCTTTGCAGCCTGAGGGGGCCCAGCATTTATTGGCCCACTTCCCTTGTGGTTTCACCTTGGCCCGTGCCCGCTTGTGAAAGGGACAGCGCTGTGGTTGAGGGGCTCTGTACAAGTCTTCGACTTCCTTGAGAGCAGTGCCCTTTTCTCGCAGTCTGGTGATGATATCCTTGACATCATCACCGAACAGCACCGAACCACTGAAGGGCACGTCCTGGATTGCAGACTGCACTTTAGGGACCAAACCCGACACTCAGAGCCAGATGTGTCACCGCAAACCTACAGCAAATGCCGAGCTCCTACCAGCAGCGTCCACTGCATTGTATGAAGCACGAAGCATGTGCCTACTGGCCGAACGAGCAGATTGGACCAGGTCTGCCACTTCCTGTTTGGTCTGTGACTCAGGAAGGGAGTCCAGTTTAGCTTCCACCTCGCTAAGGACGGTCTTCTGGTAATCCCCCATATTGGTGACATAGTTCAAGGCCCTAATACCCAGAGTGGAAGAAGCAAAGACCTTCTTCCCATACTGGTCCAGAAGGCGAGATTCCTTATCGGGGGGTGATGAGCTCAAATGCTTTGGATTGGCTGTCTAGCCATGGGCAGAGCAGATCACAACCGAGTCAGCCTTGGGGTGAGAGGTAAGAAACTCTACACCCTCCAGAGCCTGATATAGCCTGTCCGCCTTCCTTAGAAGGGGAGCTATGGCGGAGGGTTGTTTCCAGATAGTGGTAACAAGGTCCGCGTGAGGCTCGATCCAGGGTGGAACCAAGGTAGGAGCAACCTCTGGCAGATCCAAATGGGCAGCTAGCTTCTGCCACTGTGGATCTGGATCCAAAGAGTGCCACTGATGGATGGCCTGAATTTTGCGCAGCAAATCTGTAAAGGAAGGATCCTCCGGAGGAGACTTCGGAGGGGTCCTTGGCCTGGGCTTATCCGGAGGGCGTGGCTCGTCGTCCAAATTGGAGTGCCCAATGAAGTCATCCGAGGGCTCCGAGGAGGATGAAGAAGGGGAAGACTCCACCTCCTGACGTGGGGGAGGAACAGACCCCTTGGGAAGCCCTCGGGGAAGCGTATCCAGCCCCGCTCTGGAACCAGAAGGCTCACCTCTGGTATCCGGAGTAGGGGAGGGAGTCTCTTGTCTCTGACATAGGGGGTCCAGAACCAGGACCAGCGTCGGAAGATGGCTCTCCGCCTCCATGGTGAGTTGAGCCTTGGCCTCAGCCCACCAGGAAGCCAGAGTCTCCTTCAAATCCACCAGCGGCTGAGGGGGCGGTGGAGAAGGAGGAGGAGGGGAATACGGATACTGGGGGTATCTGTAGGGTGCGTATCCGTACTCTGATGGCAGGTAGCCCACCATCGGGTACTGAGGCACTGTGTACTGTGGCATTGGGTAAGCCAGCATCGGGTACTGGGGCGTTGGATACAGCGGACCCAGGTATGAAGTTGTCGGATAGGACGGTGACGGATACCCAGGAACCGGGAGGTCTGCTGGAGCAGAAAGTCCCGGCAATGGCCCAATGGGCAGACCCGGAATGGGTGGCCCAGCAGGCGGCAGGCCTGGCGTAGGGACGGCATCCGGAGAGGGGATGTCACCCAGCATCAGCAAAACCAGCATCGGCGCCAGCGTCTGAGGAATTGACTTCAGGTTGTCCGGCCCAGTGGGAGGGAGACCAGACAGGAGAGTGCCCACATCCTCGGCATCCCCCAGGGAGGGTGGATAAAAATCTCCAGGGTCAGACCAGGGAGACACTGGATCCTTGGAGGGCAGCGAAGGCTGCAGGGAGCCAGGGATGGCAGACAGGATGCTAGGGTCCAGTGTCGGCTCCTGCACCATGATGCCATCAGAAGGATCGATGGTTGCCTTACTGGCGTGGTCCAGGCGGACATCGGAGAAGCCGTCGTCCGGCTTAGCAGACCCAACGTCTGAGGCAGGCCACAAAGGAGGAGTGGCCTGGTTGGGCGGAGTAGTGGCCCTGCGCTGCCCTGAAGGGTCGAGCGACTTAGCGGCCTTCTCCAGGTGGACGTCAGAGGGGCCAACGTCCGACTTACCGGAGCCACTCGAACTAGTAGGCCTTTGACCTGGAGGCACCCGAAGGGCCCGAGCGCGAGCCAGACGGGTGGGTCAATGCCGGCTTGTAAACCTCCAAGATGGACGTTGAAGAGTGGTTCTCCGGGGGGACATTACCTTGAGCACGGTGACTCCAGCCGAAGTCACGGTGAGCGAGGAAGAGGAGTCCCAGTCCCGGTGCTTCTCCTTGTCCTTCTTTTTTCAGTGTCCCTCGGGCAAAGTGGAGGCCTGACGAAGCTTCTTCAGCTCCTTTTCCATGGAGATTATTTTCTTTTTTAGTATATGGGCCTCCAGGGACTTCTGCCTCCTTCTGCCGGTGGCGGCGTTGAATTTCAGGCAATGCTGGCACTTCTCCACAGGGTGATCCGGGCCCAGACAGAAGAGGCACTGGGAGTGACCGTCCTTGTGTGAAAGTTGGGCCCCGCACAAGACACACTTATTCTTGTGCTCGGTGGGTGTAGGGGACAACATACTCCACCGCGATGACTGACGTGAATTTAATAGAAATTCGAAATAAATCGAAGAAAAAAATGACTGTAAAACTACCGACGACAGACTGATGAGCAGGTGAACTTAACCGCGAGGCGCTTTCACAAGCTAATGGTGGGAAAGAACTGGAAGGCCGGCGTGGGGGACTGTCCCTTTATACTGATGTTGCATGACGTTGGTCACCTGACGTGGGGCGGTTACCCGCTGGAGACTACTAGCTAGAAATTTTTCCGTGGGGTCCTGATGCCTGCCGGCTTCAGTCCTATATGTAATTACCTACTGCAAGAGCTCTCTCAAAGTAAGATCTACATGTTTTTCTTTTGTGATAGTATATAGCATACAGTAGTAACGTAGTGACTTCCTAGCAAATTTGGGTCAAGTAATCATTTGCATTTGTGGCTAGTGAAGGTTTTGATACAGCATTTAAAAATGAATTTATTTTATACACAATTGTGTGGCCATTAACAAGTTTTAATAACATGTTTTAGTGATTTTGCAGTGTCCATATTGATATTTACGAGCATAATTTAATACATGTTTATGCACACAGATTAAAAAAAATTTTTTTTAAAGAAAGCAGATAAAGAAGTGCACAACACTGTGGCAATTTTAAGGTAATGTGCAGACTATTCCACTCCTTATTACAACTGAGGCTGTCAGTATAGCCTAGAGGTTAATGAGCTATGAATGAGGTTGGTACATTCGGCAAACCTGGGTTTGATTCCCACATACTCCACTTGCATACTGTGTATCTCTGAGCAAGTCACTTAATCACCCCAGTGCTCCCAGGTTGTCCTTGAAAACAGGCACTTGTGCCTAGTGAACCTTACCCAGTCACCAAAAGAATAAAATTAAAAAATAAATTGATTATATGAATTATTTTGTGATATATGTTAGCAGTGAAAAACTGCATACTAATTTATGATTATTATGTGAATTTCAGCCAATTCCCTGATGAAGAAGTCTTTACGATCTCAAAATGTTGCATGGTTTGGAATAAAGAATATTGGCTGATGAAAAATAAAATTATGCACGTCATGTGAAAGTAGCTCTCTGGCCTGATTTCTCATTTATGCTTCAGTTTTTGTCTGGCCTCTGTTGGGCCATTTTAAAAGAACTTTAAAATGGAAGCTGGACTTCCTGGACCTTTTTGTATTGCTCCAGGTAAAGGCAAGCCAGCCACATGCTTATTCCCAAGCTGCACTTTTTTCCATGTCTGAGGCCTTTCCCCATAACATCTGCAATCTGAAACCTTCTACACTCTCAGTTATCATTTATGCCTGGGAAAGGCTAACTGAGTTGACATGTTTATGTGCTGTGAAACTTTCTTGAAAGAGAATTCTACCCAAATTGAAGCTTAGCACACAAAATAGTGCATTGCAACACTGCTCAGCTGAATGAACACTGCAGAGTGGAGTGAAAGCACAAACCTCCAATTTTATCTAGTTCATTATGAATCTTGAGCACTCCCTTTTTCTACTGTAATAGCAAAACATCTGCAGGGCTCAGCCCACTGCAGCCGTAAAAATTTTCAGCTAGACTCACCCAGTCTGCCCAGATGTTCCCTACCTAATCTGTCTCTGCAGACCCTAACTGATCTCCGGTGACCATCCCTTATCACTGCCTATTTTCTAATCTTCCCCCATGTCTATCCAATGTATACTTGAAGTTCCACATATTTTTATCCTCCACCACTTCAGTCTGTTCCAGGCATCCACCATTCTTTCAGGAAAGTAGTACTTCCTCACATCCCTCTTAAACTTCCCTCCCGCCAGCTTCACCTCATGACCTCTGGTCCTGGTGCTCTTTCTGACTTGAAAGGCACTCCCTGCCTGCATCCTGTTCACCCCTATGAGGTGCTTGTAGGCCTCTATCATGTCACCACTTGCTCCTCTGTCCTCCAGGGTGTGCATGTGATATCCCTTAGAACATTCTCTACAGAACAGCTCTCCATCCCCTGAGCCACCAGGAGGCAGCTGTTCTGCAGAGACTACAGGAGACTGACCCAGAGAGGAGGTAACATCAGTCAGACTACTCCTCTGGCTCCTACCACTCCCAACTGGAACTGTGGGGCTAAGGATTAAATCTGTGATTCTCTAAATGGAAGGCACGTGCCCTGTAATCCAAGCAGAAAACACAGATAAATTTCATAACTTCATGTCCAGCAGTGACCTGGGAAAAATCAATATTTGTGAGGTTACAAAGCAAAACAGGTGCTGAAGCAACTACTAATATTGATTTATATGACATTGTGGATATAGAGGCTGGCAAAAATCTTGTTTTTTGAGAAAGATCTATAGAACCTTAAGATATTGGTATACACTAACCTCAATCCCTTCTGTTTCTTGTAAGAATCTAGCACTGACAGATACCAGTGCCGCTTCAGGCCATTCCTGGAACCAATTTATAGCTGTACAGTTGACTACTGCTGGGAACTTCCTGGCACGCACGCGCAACGTGGAACCCACAGGGGAAAAACACAGAATAATCTACAGAACAAACAAGATTGGATCAGTTAAAAAGGTAAAGCTTCATGGGTACAGTATACAAAGTTGCAATTGGATGTACAGGTGTTTGGCCCACAAGGCTGTCCACTTTCATTGCCACTACTGGTGACCTCCCAGCCCCAACAACTACAGCACTGCCCCATTGTGTGGGGCAGGGAAGGGCCTGAGAGTACCAGCCGCCATCATTCTAGCATTTGTGGGTTCCCCCTTTGTCTCTCTCTCTCTCTTTCCTCCATCAGCAGGTGCCAAAGCATGCCCAAGTCCATGACTCCCATGGAGGAGACAGAGATGCTTCCTTCTCCAACTAAAGAGGTTGCTGCAGGAGCAAAAGAATGATGCCTCCCACCCTGGTTAGGAAGCAGTGACCCCTGTGGAGGAGGATGAGCTGCTTCCTTGTCCCACTAAAGGGGTTGCTGCAGGAGCAGAAGAATGATGCCTTCCACTTTGGCCAGGAAACAGTGACCCCTGTAGAGGAAGCTGAGACACTTCTTTGTCCCACCATAGGGGTTGCTGCAGGAACAGAAGAATGATGCTTCCCACCCTGATCAAGAAGCAGTAACCCCTGTGGTGGAGGCAGAGTGCCTCCCACCTTTGACAGGAAGCAGTGACCCCTGTGCAAGAAGCAGAAATGCTTCTTTGTTCCATTACAGGGGTTGCTGCAGGAGCAGAACAATGCTTCCTGCCCTGGTCAGGAAGCAGTGACCCTTGTGTGGGAGGCAGAGACATTTCCTGTCCCACTACAGGGGGTTGCTGCGCCAGCAAAAGAATGCTGCCCTTCACCCTTGCCGGGAAGCAGTGACCCATGTGGGGGAGCAGAGATGCTTCCTTGTTCCACTGCAGGGGTTGCTGCAGGAGCAGAAGAATGAAGCCTTCCAAGTAGTACTGGTGCCAGCATTCTTGAACACAGGTCACCAAACAGTAGGGATTCTGGGCTCACCCTAAAACGCAGTATGTTGGCATGGTAGTACAACATGCTACCACTGGGCAATTGAGGCAGCTCAACTGAATATCTTTTTATTGCAAATAATACAATTTAATATATAGAACATATTTACATAAATTATTCATTTTCTGACATTATAATAAATGCTGTTAAACATGATCACCATCCACAGTGACAATAACGCTACCTTTAATTGTCTTCTAACTTTGTCAATGAAGAATCTCCAGCAATTCTCTCTGGTATCCTGCAGTCCAACTAATTTCACCTGGTTCCTCATGCTGCTGATAATATTTTCTACTTCATCATCCTGAAACAGGCCGGGGATCTCTCCAGATGCCAGCAAGTCATTAATCAGTACCAGAAACTGCTCTTCGGCTACCTGAGAATCCGTCATTAGGAATACAGTTCCAACATTCTTTATTGCTGCTTTAATATACTGGGCAGCAAGATCAACCTACAATAATCAAATCAGACATGCAAAAAACACTCATCAGGATCATAAACAATTTCTCCATCCTGTATCACTGGACAGCTGATATTACTGAGGAATTTATGTTATTCCAGTCTTTTATAAGAAGCAATTACTTAATTGTACTGTATTTATTACAGTGGTAATAGTAACACAGAAACATAGTAGTTGATGGCAGATAAGGACCGCTAGGCCCACCTAGTCTGCCCATATTCCCTGCCTGCATCAACACCCACTGACCCTACTTGGTCATTGATTTTTGCCTCTCTTTCCCACCTCTAGGGTTCCCTTATGCCTATCCCATGCATGTTTGAAACACCCCGCTGTGCTAGCTCCCACTACTACCTGGGGTAGGCTATTCCAGGCATCCACCACCCTTTCTGTGAAGAAAAACTTCCTTACATTCACATTCCCCTTTATCCTGCCCCCCCTCCAATCTCATATTGTGTCCTCTCGTCCTTGTACAATTCCTATACTGAAAGATGTCACTCACTTGAACTTTGTTCAGGCCCTTGAGATACTTAAAGGTCTCAATCATATCCGCCTGTTCCTTCCTCTCTTCTAGTGTATACATATTGAAGTATTTTAATCTCTCCTCATATGTTTTCTGATGCAAGCCCTGCACCATCTTTGTCGCCCTTCTCTGCACCGCCTCCACTCTGTCTATGTCCATATGAAGGTGTACATCATGTAATCTGTAATGAAGGTGTAATCATGCACAGACCAAAGATTTCTGCACTTACAGCCATGTGTCAGGCCTCCTAGGTATTCTACAGTACAGTTTTAATGCAACTCATGCAGTAATGTATCTGTTCGGTGCTCACAATCCAGAGGAGTATACAGAACGGTAGGTACTGTATTAAGCACACACTAGGCGGGGATGCTAGTTGGAGGGAGAAAGTCCAATATATGTATCACTAGAAGAAATACAGTTACATTTAAGTAGCCCTTTCTTCTAGCAATGTGAAATTCACCACCACCCCACACACACATTTGCAGACTGCAAGTTGTGCCACCATAATGTACTGTAAAGTGTTTGACTGGTGAAAGGCCAGCTGAGGGAGCTAGGAACAGGAAGCAGAATATTTTGTAATGCATATGAGCCAATGACATGGATACTGTAATTGAAAGTGTACATTCTCTTTCTACCAACTTATATGATTCTAAGGGTACGTGCTGTGGGGTTCTATGTGATATCTGCGAAAATAAAATAGCGCTGACAAAAACCGCGAAGAGACAACAGCGAAGAGCAAAACCGTGAGGAGCACTACAGCACGCCCCAAAAATAGCAACCAGCTGCCATGAATTTTTCTGCAGGGAACTGTGCCCCTGAACACCCCATGTGGGGGGATGCACCTGCCACACACCCCTACTTAATATAATTACTAAGAAGTGGGATGCAAGTCAGGGACAGGGACAACCTGAGGATGGGGGGGATACTCCCAAGGGAAACAGAGGTCGGAGAGGAGGAGAAGGTCAGGACAGCACTCACACCATGTTTGGGGACACAAACACACATGGGGGGCACCAAAGTCAGAAGGACAGGCAGAGCATCAAGAAACAAAATACTGGGGGCACTGTGGAGCCCAAGCGAAATGGACGCTAAAGACTACCTCTCTTTAATTTACTTAGTATAAAAGTGTAAATAACTGATTTTCCGGGCATCTAAAAAACTGATTAAACATCCTTCAGACGTCATAAGATCTGCTCCATACAAATGGGTAATCCAAAGTGGAATAAAATGCAACAAGAGGGAGCCAGAAGCAAAAATGTTCCCAGCCCACCAGCCACAAGGGTGACGACAGGCCAAGCAGCGCTGGATTCTGCTAACACCTGAGAAGAACCACTTCAGAGTCTTGGCTTAAAAATCTCCCAGCTTATCTCTTCCATGGAAGGTCTGGCCACTAAGTTCCACTCTCTTACGAATAGAGTCACTACAAAAGAAAGTGAAACAACTTTTCTTAAAACAGTGTTCCAATGCAGCCCTGGGTGCTACAGCGAATCTGGTAAAGGAGAACGTTCACCTCCTTTCCTGTCTCGAAAATCTGGAGAACCGAGTATGTGCTACAAACATAAGAGTTATAGGTATGCCAGACAGGAGTGAGAGTGACCATCTGGGGCTCTTTATACAGGAATGGCAACTCTGTCAACCTTGGGTAGATCGCCATATTCACAAGCAAAAAGCCTACTGAGTGGCATGGAGAGGCCGTCAAGATAACCTGGAGGCACCTCGGGCCATCATGCTGGTGGTGGATGGAGTAAAGACTAGAGACTTTGTCCTGGCATTGGCCAGGCAGAAGAAAACGTTACTGTTTGACAGACACTAAATCAGTCTATATCCGACCTCAGCTATGCCACACGGCAAAGGAAAAAAAAGGGCCTTGACTGCTTTTGGTGGCGGCTGCTGTAATTTGCTATACTGCTGGAAAGAAAAGCATACTCACATTTGGGAACTGAGAGCCTGGCAAAAGACAAAATATTGCCTGGGACCTGTAAGGACGGTTTGCCACACTTTTCTATTGTTATTTTCATTTTTGCTTGTTTGAATTAAGAAGAGGCTTGCAGGATTCCATTTGAAGATTATTCATTTTATATCCAGAGGGAGTGGAATACTACTGAATTTTGCTTTTTCCTGTGGACCTCTGGCTGGTGTAGTGACATAGTAATTTTAAGGACATTTTTGCAACATTTAGGATTGTACTGTTGGCTGAAGACTGATTTAATTTTAATTCCTGGGATCAGTGGAGTGGTTTGTGTAAGTGAAGTGGTCTGTTAAATTGTTGAGCTGGTTGTATTACTGAAAGGAAGGGCAGCACTCACCTGGGTGATGGGTCAGAGGTGTGGTTGATTGTTTTTCTGAAGGTCACTGGCTGGGAACCACTCACTCCCCTCCAAGGCATGTCATTTCCTTTATACCTAGGGTTATGACATCACTTCCTCAAGAGGACAAGGGGCATACATCTGTCATATCCTTAACAAGGCATACATCTGTCATATCCTTAACAACCCAGCACAGTGCATAGAGGGTAAGCATACATACAAAAAAAAAGAAAACGATATACATATTAAGCAGGAAGGGAAAGGGACATGTGGGGAGTGGTGCAATGCACTGGCTGTGGGGTGGCAGTTTTCCGGGAAACATTCTGGAGGATGTATTGCTGCCCTATTTGCAGGCAACTGTCAGCTCTGAGGAAGGAAGTTGCCCGTCTCCAGGCTGAAATGGCAAGGAGTAGGGAAGCCGCCCCTACCCAAGGAACACCAGTGCCACCACCGCTGCCTCAGAGGTTGCCAAGAATGAGAAGTGGTTGGACCACAGTGGACTCAGGGAGGAAGAGGGTGGTGGAACAGAGGTGCATCCCTCCAGCGGTACCTCTGCACAACTCCTATGCTATTCTGGCAGAGCATGGTTCCTCTATGAAGGCACTCGCAGTGGAGACCAAGGAGGATGCTGGGAACCTCCACAAGGGAGACCCACAGGAGGGTGGCAAGGGACACCACAAGGAAAGGAAACAGTTCCTGGTGGGGGACTCAACTGTTAGGGGGTAGAACTGGGGAAGGGAGGGGAGAGGGAGGTAAGGTGCCTGTCTGGTGCCATGGCTTGAAGGGACAGGAAGCGAATCCTCAGGATTGCAGGAGCAGCGTTATGGGAGAGGGAGCTAGACATCATTGTCCACCTTGGGACAAATGACCTAACTGGATATGGGATCACTGAAATGCAAGAGGAGTTTGTGGAGTTGGGGAGGGCCGTAGACAGGTAGCATGCACGGTAACCTTCTCAGAGGTGCTACCTATCTATGGCATGATGAGGCTAGGGTATTCTGCACCATGCAGTTCAATGAATGGTTGAAAGACTGGTGCAGATCACAGAGTTTTGGCTTCATTGAGGACTGCGGGTCCACCTGGAAGGATGCGGATCTATACTGGCACGATGGTCTGCATCTGTCCAGGAAGGGAACCAAGCTCCTAGGTGATAGATTTAAATGCTTCACTGACAAGCTTTTAAACTAGCCAAGAGGGTAGACACAGATAGGAAGCAGGAAATTCAAAGCCTCCCCCCACAAAACAAGGTAATTAGCAAGGTAAACATCAAAGTACAGAGGTCGACGGGGGCAGGACCGGGATAAATGGAAAAAAAGACAAAGGCAGTAAGGGCAGGGATGGGGCAAAAAAGGGGTAAGGCCATCATAAAATGGAGGGCAATGAGTACCAATGCCCATAGTCTGGGTAACGGGCTTCCTAAGCTAGTGGCCCTGATGGAAGAGGAACACCTGGATATTGTGTCAGTCACAGAAACATGGTACACAGAGAACCATGACTGAGACGTCAACATACCAGAGTACACAATTTACAGGAGGAACAGGATGGGTAAAAGAGGAGAAGTAGCTCTCTACATAAGGGAAGGAATCAAAGCAATGGAAAGAAAGGGTAAACAGGGAGGCACTGTGGGTCACCTTGGAGACAGGGAGTGGCACCACAATCCGCACAGGGGTTGTATACAGACCCCATCTCAAGGGGAGGAAATGGACAAGGAAATGATAGAAGGCATCCTCAGAATGGCAGGAAAAAGGGAAGATATTGTTGATGGGGGACCTGAATATGCCAGATGTTAACTGGAACACATTTACTGCAGCCACATCCAAGAGCAGGGTCATTCTCGATGCCCTACAGGAGGCATGCCTCAGACAGCTAGTGTTAGAACCCACTCAGGAGGGAACAATCTTGGACCTGGTGCTCTCAAATGGAGAGAGGATCACAGATTTAGAAGTGGGTAGCCATCTGGGAACAAGCGACCACCACACAGTGTGGTTCATGATAAACACAAACATGGAGTCAAGCCATACAAAAATAAGGGTACTGGACTTTAGAAGGGCTGACTTTGGCAAAACGGGTGAGTACCTAAGGAATGCACTGGCAAATGGGCAGGAAGGAGGGGTGGAAGAACAATGGGGAAAAATCAAAACTGCCATCATAGAGGCAACAACTCTTTGTGTGAAGTGAATAAAGAAAACAAAACGAAGTAAAAAACCACTATGGTTCTCAAAAGAGGTGGTGGGGAAGGTGAGGGAGAAAAATATAGCATTCAGGAAGTATAAGGAATCACAGAAGGAGCAGGACAGAGAACTGTATCAGTTAAAGCAGAAGGAAGTGGAGAAGGCAGTAAGAATAGCGAAGGCCCAAACAGAGGAAAAGACAGCCAGCTCAGTTAGGAAGGGGGATAAATCCTTTTATAGGTACATCAGGGAGTGAAGGAAGACCAAGGGAGGGATACTGAGGCTTAATAAAGGGAAGGGGAGGTGGGCAGAGGGTGACAGTGAAAAGGCAGAGAAACTGAATGAATACTTTTGCTCAGTATTCACAAAAGAAGATGGTGAGGTACCTAAATCAAATGACAGAAGTAGTCTGGGCAGGGGGGTCAACACCAGTCCATTCACAGAAGAAAGGGTCCTGAAAGAACTCTTAAACCTCAAGGTGGACAAAGCAATGGGGCCCGATGGGATTCACCCCAGAATTCTAAAAGAAGTAAGGGGAGACCTAGTGACACCACTGACTACTCTTTTTAACAAATCATAGGAGGATGATGTGGTACCTGAAAACTGGAGGACGGCAGATGTGATTCCCCTTCACAAAAGTGGGAGCAAGGCAGAGGCAGGAAACTACAGACTTGTTAGTTTGACCTCAGTGGTAGGGTAAATGATGGAATCACCTCTGAAAGAAAGAATTGTTGAGTACCTGGAGGCCAGTGGGGCACAGGACCCAAGGCAGCATGGATTCACAGCGGAAAGGTCATGTCAGATGACTCTAATTGATTTCTTTGACTGGGTGACCAAAGTAGTAGGCCAACGAGGAGCTGTGGATATGGCCTACCTAGACTTTAGCAAGGTATCTGACACAGTCCCACACAAAAGATTAGCAAACAAGTTAGCTAGCCTGGGAGTGGGTCCCAGTGTGGTAGCATGGGTAACAAATTTGGCTGCACAACAGGACGCAAAGGGTAATAGTAAATGGAGTACACTCTGAAGAAAGGGTGGTTACTAGTGAGGTACCGCAGGGTTCAATACTGGAACCAGTCCTCTTTAATGTCTTTATTGGAGACAGTGCAGAGGGTCTGGAAGGAAAAGTATGCCTCTTTGCAGATGACACAAAGATATACAACAGGGTTGATACACAAGGGGGGTGGAAATAATGAGAATGGACTTGCCAAGGTTGGAGGAATGGTCAAACGTATGGCAGCTTAGATTCAATGCAAAGAAGTGCAAAGTAATGCACTTGGGAAACAAAAATCCAGGGGAAGAGTACACAATGGGGGGGGAAGGGGAGTACTAACAACAACAAAAATGGAAAGGGACCTGGGGGTAGTCATATCAGATGACCTTAAGGTAGACAAGCAATGTGAGAAGGTAGTAAGGAGAGCTGGGGGGGGATACTGGGATGCATAGGGAGGAGCATCACCAGTAGAAAACAGGAAGTTTTTATCCCTCTGTACGAGACCCTATCTGGAGTACTGCGTGCAGTTCTGGAGACCTCATCTATGCAAGGACATAGACAGGATGGAGGTAGTCCAGAGGAGGGCAACTAAAATGGTGCAGGGTCTGCAACAGAAGCCATATGAAGAGAGACTAAAAGAGCTTAGTATGTATACCCTTGAGGAAAGGAGGGTGGGGGTTATGATAGAAACGTTCAAGTACCTCAAGGGAATCAACAAAGTCCAAGAGGGGAGCATCTTTCAGAAAAAGAGATGTGCAAGAACTGAAAATTACGTACCTACCATAATTGTTGATCTTTCTGTGTACGTTCACCATTCATTACTAGTGGGTATAGCACCGGAGCTAGGACCCCGCGTGAGACTGTTTTTTTTCTTTGGGCGGAGTCAGTGCAGGGCAGACGCCACTCTCGAGGCCAACGTTCCATGTGGCACTCGCGGGTTGGCCATTATCTGTCATCGACTCTGCCCCAGCCCCAGTTCTGAGACGTCGGAAAGTGTAAGAAAAGGGAGGTGGGGTGGAGCAAGGGAGCTCAAGGGATAGGTAAAAGGAAAAGATATATAAAAACTAAAAGGAGAAATAAATGACAGAGGAGACGGGAAGGAGAAACTAGATAGGGGAAATTGGGGAAAAAGGGAAGGGGCCTCAATCTCTGGAAAGGAGGAGAGAGAGAAAGAAAGAGAGGGATGGGGGGGGGAGAGAGGACCACACTCCCAGAGATGATCCTGAACCCCAGGGCTTTGACAAGAACGACTGCCAGAATCTGGACTATCAAGGTTAAGAGCTGCCGGGAGGGAAAGCCTGACACTACTAAGCAGCATTGCCTGGGAAAGGCCAATCTTAAGAGTGGGGGTCAGGAAAAGGGGCGTCTCTAGTACTCCTCCTCCTCCTCCTCCCCCCCCAAAATAAGAGAAAAACTAAAATGCCAGGAAGGACATCCAAGGATATCCAGCTTAAGGTAATTAAAACCAAGGGTTTGAGGTCAAGGGAAAACGGGGGACAGGGGAGTCCCCTCCCAATCCCTCACCACACTCCAGACAGAAGTGAGGGGAGAAAAGATCAATGAAGGGGGAGAGGACTCCTCCCACCCGAATTAATACCACCCTGTGTGTCTCCAGGATCCCCTTCCTCCTAACCACGAGGGAGAGAAGAGCGAGGAGAAAAACAACAGGGAGACACACAGGAGGGAGGAGGGAGCCTAGAGACTGAGGCCCCAGGGGGAAGGAGGTTGGGATTTAGTGATGAATGGTGAAGATACACAGAGAGATCAACAATTACAGTAGGTTTGTAATTTTCATATCTTATCTGTGTCAGTCTTCACCATTCATCACTAGTGGGTGAGTATTGAGCCCCCCGAAGGGGGCCCTAAACTCCCTTAAGGGACTAAGTCCCTTAGCCTCCGGTGGGTGAGACACTGGGGGAGAGAACCCTTACAGGCCTGGGGAGGCCTGAAAGTGGTCCGGGTGAGATGTGAAGCCCCCAGTGGGGAAGGGAAGGTGCCCCAAAAGTTGCCATCTTACGCGGGAGAAGAGGTGGGTTCTCCGGTATGCGGAGGAGATCACCCTGCACTGGGCCAGGGGTGACAACCGGGATAAGCAAAGCCATGCCGTCCACCTAATGCAGATCGCTGTCCCTATAGCTCTAGAGGCTACCTCATTGGCATCATAAGATGCCTTTGCTTGGTGCCTTGCTAGCTCCAGGCCATGAGCAGAGAGGAATGGCTTGGCTGGTTTCCTCCATATCAGGCACTGAGGATAGGAGTTGTCCTAGCCTGGACCACAAGAAACTATCGTAGGAAGCAAAGTGGGCCTGATGAGAAGCAATAGAAAGAAGGAAACCCTTCTCCCCAAAAAATCGAAGTTCGCAGAGTCTGAGTCTTGGGGTCGGTCACGGAGGGGGGCGCGAGGCCCAGAGGGGGTGTCCAGGGAGGTCAAGCCCGAAGACGGATGAGGCAGAGAACATGGAGACCCGGGGGAGGGGGCGCAATACTGTTGGCGTAAGTCCTTTGGGGCTAGAACAGTGGAGAAGGGACATAGCCAAAGCCGATGTGATGCTTCCTGGAAAGGAACAGGCCAGGCGGGAACCACCAGGTTGGCCGCACTGAACTCACCCAAGAAGGCGCATGTCACATGCGCGGGATTGCTGACAGGGACCAGGGTAAGATGGAGCTTTGCTAACATCCTCATGAGGAAGCGCTGATAGGAAGAAAGATCAGATGCTGGGGAGATGTGGACAGATAATTCCTCTCCCTCTGAGGAGGAGGAAGAAGATGCAGGTAAGCTCCGAGGTTCAGGGTCCAGCTACACGGAAGCATGGTGGAACAGCTGCTGGTCCAGGGCATGGAGATAGTTAGGGAAATGTGCAGCGGAACCTCTGAACTGTTCCCAGGTGAGAGGTCCTCTAGGACTGGGAATGCCTGGGCTAGCCAGGGATGGAGGCAGAGGCACGGGGAACAAGCTCCTAGCAGCCGGAGAATGGCCTCTGTCAGGGCAGCGGGACCTAGAGGAAACTCCCCGTAAGGAGGGAGACCCAAAGTTCCCAACAGCTAACAGCCATTCAACCGGATTGGAATGGTCAGAGCTGTGTCCATGGGAAGAAATCCCATTACCAAAATGAAACAACGTGACCATCTCTGGCTCATTGCCAAGTCAACAGGGAGGCAGCATGACTCTCAGGTGTTCAAAGCAGCTAGAAATGCATGTACAAGGGTGATTTGTCATGCAAAACAAAACCACCATAAAGAGCTTCTGTCAAACTCCTGGGGTGACAGCAGGAAATTCTGGGCAACCATAAAAGATGTCATGGAGAAAGAACAGAAGGTCTCTCTGACTGTGTTAAATCTTGGAGGCAATCCCATTACCGACCCTCTCTCAATTGCAAATACTTCAATTGCAAATACTTCAACTCATGATGATTGTATCCAGACAAGTGAACACGTGACTGGCACTGAAATTCTGGGTGCTGTAATGCAAAGTGAAGAGCAAGAAGATTCTGCGGACTTGGAGGCAGAGGAGGAGGATGAATAGCTGCTGCCTGGAACAAGAGAGGCGATTCATGGGCTGGAGGTGAGTCTTGGCATGGCTGCAAACACAAGAGGTGGATGCTGTAAAAGTTTTACAGCTAAGACAGCTGATCTCCTTTGTGAGGGATGTAGCCAGAAAGGTGACTCAAAAGCGGCAGATCAAAGTTACCAGTTTTTTAATTGAGCATGTAGTGAAAGTTCTAGTAAAAGTTCAAGTACAAGTAAAAGTTCTAAATAAAGTTTTGCCTTTTAACAGTTCAGAAGCACGTAAAGTACTTAAACACACAGTAACTCCTGCTCCCCCGATCCCGTACTCCCATGCTCTCACAGCAATGCCGTATACGAGGGAAGCCAAAAATGATGTAAAATAAAGCACAAAATAAAGCAAAGCACTTAAAGCACAATGTAACATCACAAAAAAATGAAGTTCTGTACAAAGTACCCATCTATAGCCTCCTCGGTGCTGCAATTCACCCTCATGCTGCAAAACAATCATTGCGCTTTAAACACTGCAGAGAAATGGAGTCGGAATGGCGTCCTTCACTTTAAAGAATGACTTGTTTTAATGAACGTTCGACATGACTCCCAAGTCGTTCATTATAGCAAGGGGATACTGTAATAGGAATTCTCCATGCTCTCATGCTCCCTGAATGGCCGAAAATAATACACAAGGGCAAGGCTTTCATCTGCTCAAAACTCTCAGAAGCTAGAAAGGTGACAAACAAGCTTCCAATGAAATGGAACACCTAAAAATTCAACTTGGACAAGGAATCAGACTAAGGTAGATCTAAAAGTATTGGGCCTGGATATTCAAACTGTGCCAGGCTGTGGTGCAAGCCTGGGTGCAGCACAACTTGGCTGCACAGGAGCACTGGCCACCCGCAGTGCGCATGGTGCAGTGGCACTGCACCAGCGCAAGTGGCCAGAGTGGAGCAGAAGGATCGCTAGCACAAATTCCATTGTGCTATGCGCAGCAACCGTGATATTCAAAAGTGCACATGCAAATGAAGCCATAATGTATGCAAGGCGCAAATAGGACCATTTGCATGTCATTATGGCCCAATTTGCATGCAGTGCGCTTCTGTCGGCGACTTGGCGCCTGGCGCCCTGCCAGACAGCAGCCGCCGGGGACCAACGCCCCCGCAGCGTGCGAGTGGTACTACAGCCCAATCGTTGGCATTTGCAAAAGAAAAGGTCAATATCTCTGGTGGTCAGTGGACCTCTGTCTGCCCGATCGAGGGTGATTGTAAAACAAAATTAATCCAATATCCTGGTCCAGCGATTCTCCCCACTGAACCCCTGCCAGTCCCCGGTCAGTGGCGGGTGGCACCCCACCCGCCTGCCACACGCCGCCTCCCGACTGACACCATCGGTAGGGCTATGCGCCCGTTGGTCCACAGCGTTAGCTAATGGGCGCGGTGCCAGATATTATTATTCAGATATGTGAATGGATCCATTCGCATATCTGAATGTGTAGTAGCTAGTACAGGCTGCATGCCCACTGGCTCACGCTGTGGACCAATGGGCATACAGCCCTACTGATGGTGTCAGTCAGCGGGGTGGGGCGGCAGGTGGGTGGGGTGCTGCCACCCGTAGCTGACCGGGGGGGGAGCGGGGCAGTGGGGCTCAGTGGGCAGGTGGGGAGGGGGGTCCGCGGGCCCACCAGGGATATTGGATTCATTTTTGTTTTACAAATGCCTGCAATCGGGCTGACAGTGGTCCACTGGACCACCAGAGATATTGGATTCATTTTAATTTTTACTTAAGCCTGCGATCGGGCTCACAGCAGTCCAATGGACCACCAGGGATATTGGATTCATTTTCATTTTTACTTAAGCCCATGATCGGGCTGACAGTGGTCCACTGGACCACCAGGGAGTTTGGATTCATTTTTATTTTACAAATGCCCGCAATCGGGCTGACAGCGGTCCACCGGGCCACCAGGGAGTTTGGAGGGTCATTTTTGCACGTGATGCCCACGATCGGCATGGGTGTGCTGCCAGTGCAGTTGAGTGTGTTGACCACCCACAGTGGCAGCTGCCGTGTTGCACCCTGCAATACGGCAGCTCACCTGTGGGTGGCCAGCCATTGTTCCTTTTTTTTTGATCAACTTTGTGCGGGCGCAAGTAGGGAGTTGCACATGCATGGACTCAGCAATATCCGGCTAAACATCGGATGTGCAGAGTATTGCACTGGGCACGCCACCTGCACCGTGATACATTACTGATGCGCTCGCGCATCGGGATTTGTGCCAGACACAATTCCCGTTTGAATATCGTGCTGGGGCACATAAGTGGGTTGCGCATGGTGCAACACTGTTGTGCCATGTGCAACCCTTTTGAATATCTGGGCCATGAAGTTTTAGGACTCTGCATCTTAGGACTGGAGACAATGGATTCTTGTTTGCTAATTTGTTCATAAACACACAGCTCAGTGGAGTCTGGCACTGTAGTTATATTGCTTTTAAATATTATAATGTGGTTGCACTGTCTACTTTTACAATGGCTCAAAATAATTACTTGGGAGCGCATGTGCAGCACTAAGAGAGATGGTAGGGTAGGGTAGTGGATCAGATCTGTCAGCATCGAAACATTTATACTGTTTAGTTTCCAAATTATCTTCCACTGTCACTAATCTTTTTATTCGTTAGGTAAAAGCATTCCCTAATGAACGATACCCAGAAAGTGCCATTTTTTTATTTTTTTAAACAGTTTTCCCCACGTTTAAAACTTTTCTTCAGTTCTTAACGGTGCTGCTGGGAGGGAAGTAGAGTGACAGCAAAAGGGACATTCCATCACGGAACATCTAGTACAGCCAGAAACCATAGCAAGTCTGAATTAACTGTTATCAAAGAAATGCCAGCAAGAATCAAAACAGACATTCAAGAAATGAAAATGTCAGGTGCAAGAGAGCCATCTTCCAGGCTGGACATACTCCATTAGAGCACTCTCCCACGAGGAGGCATTATTGCCAAGAATTTGCAACAAAGTTTTGGAATTGAATTAATTTTGCAATATATGGATAATTTGTGACAAAGTTTTGGAATTGAATTAATTTTGCAATATATGGATTCTATGTATCTTCCTGAATAGTTTGATACCAGATTAAGCACGGGCCATCCCAAAATGCAACAACTGGGCCCACCAAAAGATTAGTCGTCTGTACCCAACAAGGCTGTGAGGACCACAAGCAGTGCTGATGGCAGCAACCAGCAACCTGTTCTCTGTGGCAACCTATGCTTGAGTCCATGCAGGTCATGGACTTGAAAATAGAGAAACTGAACCAAACGTTTGAGATGCAGGATGCTGCCATCAAAACATTAACAGCCATAGTTGTGGATCAGAAAAACGAGTGACTATGATGATGACAGCCATGGCCTCGCTTACCAAAGAAAATGGACAGCTGCGTGGTAGGATGGAGGCCTTAGAAAATGAAATTAGAGCCGGGGACATTCTGCTTGTGGGAGTCCAGGAGGGGGCTGAGGGGCTCGACTTGTTACCCTACCTAGTAGACTGGCTTAAAGAACATCTTACCGTTCCTGAAGGATTCCAGTGGTCATCATTAATGAAAGCATATCAAGTCAACCTAGGGTTCACCCTGTGGCCCCCACCCAGACCCACACTATTCTCCTGCGAACTTCGAGGTCAGAGATTCACAATATACTCTTATCAGCATCTAGAGCAAAATACCCATTAATCTGACCTTTCCTCCCAAACAAGAGCACAGAGAAAGGGCTTCAACGCTGTGAGGCAGAGATTGACAGTCTTGGGGATTACTCATTCATTTTTACTACTGGCACGTCTCCGGATTGTGTATGGGGGAAAGATTTGGCAGTTCACCAATCCCAAGGATGTGGGTTGATGGACAGAGAAGCAATTAGTCATCAAAGGGGATACCTCTGCAACAAACCAGCCAGATTCAGAGGAGGACTGAGTCAACAGCGAATTTACTGTGTTTTACTTTCTTTAGTTACATTTTATACTATAGATGACTCAGTGACTGTGCCTTACACCATAACCTTTTCTTTTACTTGAGTCTTTTAGTCATCTATGGCAAACATGGTATACCATGAAAAAGGTGACTGAGATTGAGCAACTCAGATTTGAGCGACTCAGTCTCAGTGCCTGTAAGGTCAGCGACCTTGAAAGGGTAGTGATGGGGAAGGGCTGGGTGAAGGGAAGAGCAACAGGATACCGGAAGAGGGTGGAAAGTATGTGAGAGGTGGTGAGCGAGCGGGGAAGCCACCAAGCTGGCTGTGTGGTGCGGTGGTGAGGGTGGCTGGCTCTAGTGGGGAAGGTACAGGGTTCGGGGCTGGGGAGGAGCACAATATTTTGTGCTTTACGCGTGAGTGTTAGTTTTTTTTATTTTGCTGGTTCTCCCCCTCCCCGACATGCACCCTCTCCAGAGTTTGTTATTTTTAATGGGGGGGGGTGGGGGTGAAGCCCCCAGCATAAATACTACGAGTGAGTTTCCTCACTGCGAGTGTACATCACCATTTTTACTTGCGGTGATGTACACTCGCCTTAATGGTGATCGCCTCTTGGCGATCGACTTTATCACACAGAACTAGCAAACACTGAGGTTGGCTAAGTTGGAGCCATGGTAGTTTCGTATTCTCCAGAAACTTCTTTGGATGAATACTTGTTCGCCCTGGTGGGGAAATCCACCATTTTGAGGCTCTACTATGTTTCTAACCTTAGACTTCAGGTGCAACAACTCTGACTGGTTCAGATGGACTTATGCTGAAACTCTGTTTATTTCTTGTTTAGAAGTTTATCTGTTATTGTGATTCAAGCCTATTGTAGTTTGCACTCAGCGTCATGCTTGTCCAGCTGGTACTTCTTCTTTATTTTCTTGTCAATGCTTGGGATAGAGGTGGGGTTTTGTAATAGCTTTCAGGTTGCTTTCCTGAAGTACCTGTACATAGGTAGGTGCAACCTCTTAGTGTGGGTTAGCCCCATCATGTCTGAGAAATCAGCCTCCTCCTCATCCTCCCCAGATTCCTGGGTGGAGTGGGCGAAGGTGTTGACCATTTGCCTCACAAAGGCATAGTGTTAGGAATAGTGCTCTGGGCCCCTTGAAGGGGAACCAGATTTCTAGTCAGTGGAGCCATCCGGTTAAACCAGTTCCCCTTCCTCGTCCTCCTCATAATAAAAAGTGTCCCAGTGGTCCCCTGGAACTGGGGGGAGGGGGGCAGGGGATTGAGGAGGAACCAGGAGCCCCATAAGGGTTCCCATGGCAAAAAGGTTTGGAAAAATTGCTAGGTTTATTTATGTTCTCCTGAGACAGCATATTAGGTCTTTTCACTGATGGCTCCTTTGCTTCTTCAGCAAGAGTGGCAGCTACATGCTTCTCCTTCTGTTTCTTTTTTGCAGAAACTGACACTGGAACCTGCTCTGCTGGCCTTTTCTGTTTTGAATGTTCAGGATTCCCTTTTTTAGGGATCCTAGATTCAGAGGATTCTTTTGAGGACCATTCTTTAGGTTTAGTGTGGGAGGAATGGCCTTCTTCTGAATGCTTAGGTGATGTAGAGCTGGACTGAGAGGCCATAAGGTCCTGCAGCTTCAAGGCCCTCTTTTTAATTGTTTTGGGGCAAAACTTTCTGCAGAGTTCACAATTAAAGAAAGTATGGCTAGGACCTAGGCACCTAAGACATAAATCGTAGCCATCTGCCTTGGACAATTCTTAAAGCCTGTAAGTCACGGTTTCTTTTTAGATCTTTCTGACATGCCAGGTTACCAGAAAAGACTGAAACTTAATCCCAAAAAAGGGAAACAGAAGAAAATGCAGCCTGGTTCCAACCGCAATTAAAATGTCTTTTTTTTTAAGTTTTTACTCTGAGAGAAAAAATTAAACGAAAAAATCTCGGTTCCCCAAATAATGTTTGAACCAAGACAATACAGGCACAAAACATACCAAAGTGTGTGACAGTTAGCTAAAATATATCTAAAGTATAATAATATACAGTACTTGCGGTTTGGGCAAAAGCGCCACAGTGGAATGAGGAATTTCTCTGGTTCCTGTGAAACGCTGAGTAGCCAGAGAACTAGTCAGAAATATAGAAAAATATCCTAAGTTACTGAAAAAATAGAGAGAGACAGAGAGATGAAAGAAATAATAAACACATTCTTATTTTCAATGAAAATAACAGTCTTCCAGCAAAGCTGCTGAAGAGAGCTCTCCAGGCGATTTGCATGTTCAGGTGGAGAAAAGAATCTGATGTTAGGCTATAGTTTACAGCACCGCCTCGAGGCAGAGGTCTGAATAATGTTACAAGTGCCATAATTTACATAAATTCCACACATTCTCTGGGGCAGCTTCACCTTCCAGGCTAACTGCATTAAGTTAAGCATAATGAGGGATTCCTGGAGTTTGAAATGAAAATTATATACTCTCTGTAATTCTTGATCTTCCAGAATATCTTCACCATTCATTACAAATTGATCCTGTATGGAGACACTAGAACCATGCAGGAGCATGTAGCTTTAAATTTCTTGAGCTAGGAGACCAACGTCGAGGACGGTGCTGTCCATGAGGTGGACACATGACATGGCGCTCGTGGTCTGGCCAATAACTGATGCCAGCCTCCTGCTCTCCTCAGTTCTAATATTGCAGTGCAGTGTGAGGATGCACCTGGGTTAGCAGCGTCTCAGCTAAGACAGGTAAATTCCAAAACAATGAGAGCAGCCAGCACTTGCAACCTGATGGACTCACTCTCTTTCATGTGCTGCCACTTGATTTACAGTCTGCTGTTTCAAATTAAATGAGAAAAGTTCATACCTGGTGGTTTTCCAAAAGTGCTTCACTTTATTAATGTGCAAAACAGGAAACAATCCAACCACAGCTTAGAACAAGGATGAAATCTGCAGGCTTGTACAATCTACTATCTACTCTCCACTCACAAAAGGCACATCACCTGACACGTTTCACGCAATTTGAGCTTTTATAAAGGCTCAATTCTGTTCACCAGGAAAGGAAACAAATGGTAAGAAAAAAGAAAGGATGGGGCAAGTATGCCCAAAGGTTAGAAAAAGGATATAGGATATAAAAAGAACAAAGCAATAAAACCTGGCTACTACAGAAGAGAAAGAAGAGGTGGGAGGGGAGGACCCTGCTAGTAGGTTAAAAGATGACCAGGACAACTGGACAGGAGAGAAAAAGAAAGAGAGGGAAGGGATAGATAGTGTAGCGGGGATCCTGAGCCCCCAATAGGAGAGCAGTGCTTTCAGAAGAGTTGGCTTACTCACAACTTGAGGGAAATTTGCCTATGTTCCCTTGCAGATTATATGACTTCCAAGCAAAGTCAATGGTTTCAGAAATCCCATATAACCAAGCAAAAATATGGGATGAATTCCTTGAGGCAGGTTCCACTTCCCTGAAAGACACAGGAATGCTAGTAGAGCTATGAGCCCTGAAACTGTGTTACCAGCAAAGGTTCTCCACCTGTGGATTACAAGAACTGTAGAGAGGTCAGAGACTCAGTGATCCCATACACCCAATGCAAAAATATGGCATGCAATTTACTGAAAGAGTCCCATTTTCTCGAAGCACAGTAATCAGAAGTGCCAGGGCCCATGAAATGTGATACTAACCAAGGTTTTCAAACTGAGAAGGCACCCAGGAGTTCAGAAGCCAACAGAGTAATCCCAGTAAGGGAAAAACAAATTGGGAGGAGGGGATCCCCGCTAGAAAGTAAAGATACTAACTGAGAGAATCGAAGATCTGCTATGATTATCTTACCACATCTTCCCTTTTCTTACTAAAAGATTCCCCAGTGAGTGGGAAGCAAGAGAAAGAAAAATGTAGCAGGCTGGCTGGAAAGGAAGCGCAGGAGACATACTGCAAGAGAAAAAGGAGTGCCATGCCAGGAGAAGGAGTCTGGGCTAGAACTCCAGGATATTTCTCCTGGTCCCCTTCTAAGCTTGCTCTCCTGCATGTCTTTTCCATTCTAAAGCAGAAAGGAACAAATTCTGGTCAGAGTCAGTATGGCTGTGGAGAGCTTTTTGGGATGCTTTTACCCACTATTTCTAATGAATTTGCTAAATGTAGATCTGTGGAGAAGCAGTTTCAATGTGGTCTTCCTTTTACCCATTTTTACAACGTGTTTTCCTAGAATATGCCTGCTGATTGCTATATATTTAGCCTGGATAGTTCACAGAAGAAATGGCATCTTATTTTCATTGGGGCTGTATGGCTACACAATATTATGCTGCATTGTGAAAAAATCAGAACACACTGAAAACAATATTTTACATCTGAGGGAGACATATTAAGTGCTGGATTGATGCACGAGCAGAAAGATGCATTGCGCAAAGAGGGTGCACTGGTTGGCACTGATACAATATTCAAAGAGAATGCGCCACCGGTACAGGGTGTGCATACAGTACCTGTCGAAAATATGACCCTGGATAGGAGTTGCAGTGCAGGCGGCTGCCAAGTCAGGTGTATTCAGGGTGACCCCAACTGAATACCGTCCAGGGAGAATGTGTGGCACATACCAGTATGCACCACAGCCCTCACAGACGATATTCAGCCCAGGAATGCAAATGAACAAATTGAGCATGCAGGGTGCAAAGGGGCCTTATGCATGCTCATGACTGGCCAATTTGCATGTCGGCACAGGGATGAATGTGCCAGAGCAGCTCTCGCCCTGAAGCCCAGACCCCGATTGCTCCCATGTGGGACAGGCCCTGAAGTCTCTGGTGGTAAAGTGGCACCCCCCCACCTGTTCCACCAGCCTTGATCATACCCGAGTCCAAGCTCTATAATTTCCGTACTGTAATGACCCCGATACCATCCCTGATTGCACCTGAATACACCTAAAGTCCATGTCCATAGTGTAGTGGCCCCTGCTCCCCTCAACAGTGCACAGACACCCCCTGCCCCCCCAACCCATCCCATTGCAATGACTGGCTCTGTGAAGGGATCGTACCACTGTATCGGTGGGCAGCAGAGCACTGGCAGTAGGATGCTGGAATGTGTTATATGTAGGCATGAGCTCTGTGTGGGTGATAATGCCCAGCGGCCATACACCTCAGGCACTCGCATGCAGATCCATCATCCCGGTGCCATTGCACTGCTCAGTGCAGTTGATGGCTGATGCTGTACCCATTCACACAGGTCCCAAAACAGGCATGTTACAGCTGACCTCCCATTTGTTTATACAATTGGGGAACTGCGGATGAGCTATCCATAGCCTGAAGCGTACACTGCAAATGGCATTGCAGGATACTGCACCCCATGGCACCCGGGATACCTCAGCAGTCCAGAGGGCAGCATGTTACACAGGGAAATGGGGGAGAGTGTATACTTGCAGTGGTGTATGACAGCAGGAAGATACAGCATTGGCAAGGCATGCATTGGAGGTATGTAAATTCCCTCTTATGGTTTGCTAGGGATGTACACATGGCTGCATTCACTGGTGGGTCCACAGCTTGTGTGGTTCCCTAATACATGGTACAGCCAGGTGGGTCATTCCAGAGTGCAGGTCCCCAGCCCAGGTTCAGTGCAGTTGGCCACGGCAGGCTGTGGAGGGCAGTGCCAGTCTTTGCAAAAGGTCGGGTATGGGGGGAGTGAGGGTGTCTGTGTAGAGGGGTGGTGGGTGAGGGTCTTCTACACTATGGATATGGACCATGGTTTCCTCTGGTGCGATCGGGTCTGGGGGGCCCTACACTACAAAGCTCTTCATGGATGGAGTTGGATAAATTGGGGATGGAAAGGGGGTACCTCTAGTCTACCAAGGTGACCAGGCTGCTGTGTACCTGGGTGCACATCTGCAGCCTGCCTGTGGGTGGCTGGCTGGGTTAGGCCAGCTATTTATGGCCTAACTGTGGGCTGCAGTGCTCTGGACTGCAAGGAGCTCATTCCCATTGAATATGCCGTAGCACAGCATATGGATGGGAATGTCCCCTCGACTTGCACTGCACACCATTTGTGTGTGTCCTGGCCCATCCTCTTGTGGCTGGCGCATCCCGCACATTTGAATATCTCGCTGCTGCGCATTGTTGGAGTTGCACAGCTCATCCCCCTTTTCCGCCGGGATGCACTGCGCATCTCCTTTGAATACTGGGGCCCTGGACTAGGTACCCTAAATAAATACATTATAAAAATGGTAAAATCATGAACCCACCGAAAACAAGATATTGGGACAGCCTGAGTAAATACAGTGCACAAATGTGTACATGAAGGTCTCTGTGACAATGAGATGTAGCATCTCCCCTATGCTATCCAGGATACAAAATATAGGCTAAGAAATATTCAGTGCTCTCAGATCCAAATAACCATTTCCCTGTAAGAAGCCCTCATTTTTCCTGTGTTTTCCCGGCAGTGGCAGAATCAAATCCCTGTATAAATCCCTGTAGATTTTTCCATAAACCACTGGTTCCTTATTTATGACTTTGTCCTTTATTTATTATATCAGCAGCCTTTTATCAGGAAAAGAGCTCTGTACTATATGTCAAGATGGCATTGGAATGATTTGGATTTACATGATATGCATAAGGCACAATGGGGGACAATATGAAATAAATATTACACTCATTATTTCATAAACTATACTCAAAATTAGTAATCACAAGTCAGACAATCTTTCAAAAGATACTAGTAAAGCCTGTAAACAAATTTATTGCAAACAGACATATATATATATCTATATATATATAGATATATATATATATATATATATCTATATATATATATACACACACACACACACACACACACAACTGCTATTTTTGCATCTTATAGTTAGTTTTCAGACAAATTCTCATAGACTTTTTTCTGTCCACCTGATGGAATCTTGAATGAGTTAAGTAAATGTTATTATTTTCTTCAAGGCCCTGATCCAGCAACTCAGCAAGTACATCATAATATAAAATGACAAAAAACAGTCTTCTGTTTCCAGTTGTTTGATCAAGAATTTTATAAATGGTATAGTTATATACCAGTATCTTGCAAGTTCCCCATCTCTGACATTTCAGGAATAATATCAAGCCTACACAGAACTTCCCAAAAATATAAAAATAATAATACAGAAAAACATTAAAGGGAACTTACGAGTTCAAATGGGCAGACTGGGTGGGCCATAGACCCTTACCTGCTGACAGTGTCTATGTATCTATGTATCTAAACAATAATTTTCCTCCTAATAAATGGCATGATCTCTTTCATTCTCAGAAATAGCACATTATATATCAAGTCAATATCTCCTCCATCTTGGCATCAAATAAGATCTTGGCTTGTAAAAAGTGCTGAAATGCCTAAAGTTTGTTGTAATTAATTGGAAAACATCTATATGTGTGTCATGTACAGTATTGTGTCTTTTGATACAGGCTGTATATTGTATTTGCTATGCTTGTATTTATGTACATATTCTGTGTAACTGTTTATTTTATACATTGGGACCCCACTGAAAATGAACCTCGGCTCAACTGGGCTATCCTTTACTGAATTTTCAGAATAAAATATTTCTACTACTATTACATGTTGTGAGAGATCAAAGCACGTTAACACATACTCTGGCTACATTATTATCAGACCTCAAATTTATTTATAGAAATTATGCATTATTACATTACTAATACTGTAAATTAAATCATAACATGAGTTACCTTAGGCCATTAGTGGGATTGGAGAGCAGGTGTCAGGTGGCCGTGGATTAAATTCCCTATTTAATCCATGGTTCACCTGCCAGATCCTATTCCACAGGTTTCAGAAAATCTGTTCATAGAGTGGAGGGATATAGTAAGTCTGCTGTGCTCATTTTGCAAAGTATCCATGGTGTTTTTTTGGTTAGCTGGCTCAGCAGAGTCTGGTATTAGAAGAAGAAATGGACAGTAATTTCTCTTTATTTGGAAATGTTAATGTTCGTCATTGGACAAAAAGCAAATATCCTGACTGGAAAGCCGTTGTTGGACAAGTTAAAAGAATTAAAGTTGCCGAGGTGGCTCCCATTGCAACTCTTCCATCACCCACTGAACCCCATTTGCAGGAAGATGATGTAGGGGCAATGAAACTGTGGCAGAAAGTACAAAACTGGAAACAGTCCCTGGCTGTCAGGTGAGAGACAGATAGAGTGACCAGGCTGCGGCCTTCTCCACAGAGACAGTGTATCTCACCGAGGTTGTGCCATCTGCTCCCGAAGCCCTTGTTGGCCATGCTGTAAGTGGCACAGTGTCGGAGAGTGGGAGAGAAGCAAACAGTACATTTGCTAACCTAAACAGCTGTCTTGCGTGTGTGTGTCTCTCTCTTGCATATCCCCCAACATTCTGTCAAAAGAGAGATGCTCGCTCCGAAAGAGGTGGATCACAGGTTTGAATTTTCCCTCACCTGACCGTGACACTGAGACTGGGTGTGTGTCTGTCCTGGAAAACTCAGAAATATGTGTGTGTGTGTGTGTGTGTGTGTCTGCAGAGGACTGTGCCAGTCGGGTGCGGCAGTCACATCGCCAACAGCAAGATACAGTAACAGTGAAGAATTTGCACACTGTGTCACGCAGAAGCTGGGTCCCGCAGCAACTGATGGAGCCGACAGTGAATCCTCTTGTTCACCTCCACAGAGGCACAGCCATAAGTAAGAGCACTGTGAGACAGACAGGGAGTGAGCGCAATTCCCCATCCTGTGGAGCCGTACAGCAAATGAGAGAGCCGGTGCTCATCTCTCCCATCCCTTCCAATACACAGCAATGTCCGTTTGAGCACTGTGCAAAGGAGTCAGTGGCAGCTGCCACACTCCTGTCATGGGAAATAGTCTTGCATTGCCATTTAACATCTCTTTGAGTACCTACTAGTGCAGCACTGTGCCTTTACTATTACAGTACTGTACAGACAGCAACCTCAATGTTTATGTAGAAGCACACAGCAGATAGCAAGTGTGGATTAAACTTGGAGTTTAATCCACACCTAACAGTTCAGAGAGAAGTAGCCACTGATAGTCTTTCAGAAAGGCATACCATAGCACTCTGCTGTCCTGTATCCATCACAAAGCAGTGTAAGCATATTAAAAGACACATACTCATACTTGATCATGCATAAGAAAAACAAGAGATTTTTTTTAAGGAGCTACTTTGCACAGTGGAAGGATAATATTCCTTTCAGGCAGCAAAAGAGGGGGGACAAGTAATTTTAAGGGGGGTTCTGTCCTATGGGGAAGGTAACCCATGTTATAAGCGCAATAACCCACTCCAGGATGTGGGGTTATAGGCATTTAATCCATGCCTGGGGCGCAGTGAGGACACTCAGCCTGTGGCCTCATGCCTCACAACGCACCCCAGGTGTGGATTAGAGAATAAAGGATGGGGAAGGGGGTGCTATAAGAATCTAATGCACACTCAAGTTGTGGGATGCTACATAAACCCTGAGGGTGAAGCCCGGGGGGTTTATCAAAGCATCCCACAATGAGGGTGTGCATAAAATTCTCATAGCTCCTCTTCCCCAATCTTTTATTTTTTATAATACACTGGGCAGCAATTTTTTTCAGGCAGGATCAACCAGATATAAAAAAAAAAAAACAATGCTGAAAACTCAAGTTGTGGCGGCTCCACGGTAAGCGAGAGGCGGAGTCGCTATGTTTGTTACACTGTTATGCCTGCCCACAAGCAAGACAAGCGCCAGTGAGGGAGTGGCATACTTTGATTGAAATGGCTCGTGAATGCCGTAACAACCAGACGGTTGTTACGAGAAATATCAACTGGTCCAGCCCATAGGAAAAATTGCTGACCAGTTATTGTATCCCTATAACCCCACACCCTGTCATGGGTTATTGCTTACATATTACTGTTCAGACCTTACTGTTTAGATTGCTCATTCCAACCACAAACAATACATTTATGTTTCACAGCCTAGAGCTGGAGGTCCACAACACAAGAAAAACTCAAATGTTGTCCCTTAAAAATTTCTTTCTCAGTTGTTTTGATTAACTTTTTATAACTCTATATGAGAACATAAGGAATCTGATAATAATACAGGTGAATTTCTCACTCATGGTTTGTCAGCAATTAATTCATTAGATGAAGTCTCCCTTGCCAGGAGTTTGACTGTTTCGCCACCCTTCCCCCAAGCGCATGCACACACACACACACACACACACACACACGCACACACACACTTACTATAACAGATCTCAGTAACTCTTATCTGTTATGTTTAGGAAGCAGGTGCATCCCTTGCCGTCAAAAATAAATTTATATATTTAGTCTGGGTAGTTCACTGAAGACCTGGCATTTTATCAGATAGGTCTTGAGAGGTTAAAACATGGTGTAAATCTTTATAAATTTGCTGGGAAAGGGTAACATTTCTGAGGTATGAATCTTTCTTGAAAGATATTCATGCCCAACTGAAGTTAACAGCAAAAAATGTTTAAATGCTAGGCATTTAAACATGCAGGTTGTTACATTTTGAAGGGGGTAAACATATCTCCAGTTTAATAGGCAACCAATATTTAACAGGCTGTTTCAGTTTCCTAATGGCCATCTGATAAGCAGCTTGGAGTTATGTCTTCAACATTCTAAACAGAAAGAAGGGATTATTTTATTTTTGTTGCCATAGTGATTTGTGGATGTGGAAGGGTACACACTGAAAAGTCCAAAAAATGTGTTCCACGATACTCCATTTTCAAGCTACAGATAGCAAGATGGCTGTAGGCTCCACCCATAGCCATAAAAAGGAGCTTCTCTGACAGAAAACAGCTACAGATTCCCCCATGGGGGGGGTCAACATCTCTTTGTTTGTTTGTCTTAAACTTGTGTTTTGTTTTTTTTTCTTGTCTTTCTAAGTACAACAAGGAGATAGGGACTGAAGTAAATACGGAAGTCCAAAAAAGAAAGTTTTTTTTTATATCTTTATTGAGGGCCACAAAAAGGGGCCACAAAGGAGGTAAAACTAATCCTCCATTGTGTTTTTCCTCCAATGTGCCTCCTTTTTTTTTTTTAACTGGAGCACCTGGCAAGACTGGCAGAATGTGATACAGAGAAAGAAAGAAGAAAAGAAAGAAAAACTGTCCAGAAGCCTGGCCATTGAGGGGGAAGGTGGGCAGGTTGCAGTAATGAATGGCAAAGATATTCTAGAAGAGTAGGAATTACAGTTGAGTACATAATTTTCATATCTCAAATAATCGGTCTTCTCCATTCATTACTGATGGGTCAGAGTGCGAGGTTTACCTCCAAGGGTAGTGTTGGCCAACCCTGAGGGAAATCGTTGTTCTCTCAGCCTCCTGTGGGGAAAAAAACACAAAGCGGTGGGGGATCCTTACAAATGTGGTGAGTTCGAGGCTGATTAGGGGTAGCCGGTGGCTCCAATGGCCTGGGAACAGAAATGCACCCTACAAACTCACACTTGGCCCTGCAGGAGAAGAAGTGGGCCCTCGGGAACCATGAGGCAATCACCCTACACTGGGCCAGGGTGACAACCTGGAGAGATGAAACCACACCTTCCATCTAATGCAGACTGCAGTTCCCACAAACCTAGAGGCTACTTCATTGGCATCACAGGACACCCTTACCTGGTGTTTCGCCAGCTCTGGGCTCTGTGCAGAAAGGTGTATGGCTTGTCTGGTTTGCTCACAGTCTAGCATGGATGCCAGGAGCTGTCCCAGTGTTGCCCACATGTGCCTGCTATAGGACACCTGGTGCGCTTGGTATACAGAGATGCACAACATGATGCGTGCCATCGAGAAAACTCTTTGACCTTAGACATCAAACTCAGCAGAGTCTGACTCTGGGGGATGGTCAGGCACTGGCTACCTATGCACAGATGGGGTGTCCAGGAGCTGGACCCTGCTGCAGTAGCCGTCTAACCTGTTACTATTTGTATATAATTTTGTTATAAATATATGTTTTTGAATTTCTGCTTGTGAAACATGGCAGTCAGCAAAGCATCATGGAACCTTGGATTTTCAAAAATATACTGTTCTCTCTTTAAGTGGAAGGACACAGATAACTTTAAAAGAAACTGACACATGTCTAACAAAACCTGTGTGGAAATCATGAAAGTCGTGTTCTCAGAGAGTTGGCACTTTGAAGTGAAAATATTGCCTTTTTACGAGGTGACAGGAGGGAGAATGCTTCCTAGTCAGTCTATGTCAAAAATCTCACAATGTTGTGAAATAGCTCATAAGGATGTTTTTCTGAAACATCAAAGAGGTACTTCTAAACCTGCCATAAACCATGTTCTGTGATTCACTTGGGAGAAAACAGACTTTTTTTTTTAATAATTGGAATATTTGGCCTTGTGCAGTGGCATGTGACTAATTTCTAATTTAGTATGCAGGAATGAGAGTGACCTCACAGCCAGCATCACCACAGACCTGTGACCTCACAAGCTAGGTGGGACACTTCCCCCTCTGATATTGTCAAGTTGCTGAGGGAACATTGCATACTTCAGTGTTTGGACTTTCAAGACATACACTCTTGTTCTGAACTTGGAAGGGACACTTTTGTTCTTGGACTCAAAGAGAGGCACTTCTGCCAAAATAGGTAATTTCGGCACCACTATTTACCAATTGAAACTAGGGTAGGATTAGTTATTCAGTACAAGGCAGTTTGTTTATAAGTGTCCATTTATTTTCTGACTACACCCTTAATGTATATATGTTCTGTGTTTTGTATTTTATTTACTATTTTTAATTTTAGTAAACTTAGTTTTTCATTAAAATGCTGCCTGAGACATGCTAATTTTGTGCGTGAATGGTGGAACAGTCTTAATATTCTAACACACCTGTTAAATGCTTATTGTGTCACCTTATGCAGCCATGCTAACAAGGATCTGTATAAAGATCCGGCAAGGTAAGAAAAATACCAGAGTCTCAATTGAGTTGGAAGGGGGTTGTGAACCACATTGGTTGTATGCCTGCTCGGCCAAGTATACTGCGTTGCTTTCCCCAAAGAGAGTGTGATATTTGGGCCTGTTACCTGGGTGTGCTAGCTAAAAAGGGTTCCTAATTGATTCCAGGACTTGAGACTGGTAGTTGCTAGAACCCAAAACAAACAGGAGGGTGTCCCTGTTTGTCCCCTGTTCACAAACTACACTTAAAGATTGGGCATTGTGGTACCAGAGGGCCTGACCCCAGGAGTGGGTTTGTGACAGACTCCAAAAGTGGGGTGTGGCATGGCTCCTGGCAACCCCACAGGTGTGCAGTACCTGCACCGCGTGACCCTCAGGGCAGAACAGAAGGCAGAGGACGGAGCCAAACATCTCTAGATGCCTCGGGAAAAGGCCTATGCCACAGAGAAATAACTGTATAGTCATGACTGTGCTCCCCAAGGAAGGACAGTGTCAGATGAGCAGGACAGTGGCCAGAAAAGTGGGTTAGTCACAGCTCCCTCAACATTTCTGCAAAGAACTGCTGGTCATGAGGGCACTCAGTGTTGGAGGATAGATGAAGGGAAGAGTCCTCTTGCCCAGAAGAGGAAGACAAAGATGAACAGGAGCTGGACTCAGGGGGCCGCGGTGCTGAGGTCTCAAGCTGCAAAATAGACTGATCTAGTGCCATAAGGTAAGTGAGTAAGGCACTCACTGATGCCTTGAATTGGCTCTAGGTCAAAGGCTCGGTAGGATCTGAAATACCTGGGAGAGCAGGAGAGGTAGGCAGAGGAGGAGGAGGAGGAGGAGGAGGAGGAGAGCCATGGTGGACTAGCCCAGGTCCTCTGCCAGGGCTTTGAGAATATACAAGGGACCTCACCCAAGGAGAGGGCCTGACCAACTCATTTACCAGAGAACACCCAACAGCAGCGGAGCGGTCTAGGTGGTGTCTTGGGGGACCCCTAAGTGGGGAGATTGGAACCATAGCGGTCCCACAGGATGGACCCTATCCCATCTATGACAGGTCCAGATGGTTCTGGGGAGGCCAGATGACCCGAGCCAGCACTACGATTTCTGCCAGAGCTATCAGAAGCTCTGGGCATGGAGAGAGGCACTGATGGGACCTACCAGCCCCCACATCACCAGAATGGTCTCTGCCTCTTAGGCTAGGCTTAAAAACAGAATCAGCATTGGGAACCTGAGCTAAGGGGGAGCTGTTGCCACAAGCAGCAACAGAACCCCCCACGGAACTACGAAGAACACCAGAGTCAGATTTGTTGCAGGAACCCAACCCAGTACCAGGGGCAGCACCAATCCCCCTCCTGGCACCAGAATCAGCACCAGAGCCATCCCTGGCACCACAAGTGGTGCTGTGAGACAGAAGAGGGATAGTGCTGCAGCCGGCACCGGGCTGGGAAGCTGCCAGGGGTAATGCTGAGGACATCAGAGGCTTAGGACTAAGCCCAGAAAGGCTTCCTTCATTGCCAGAGCTTGGAAGCCAGTCAGGATCATCCCGGTCCTCATCCCCCGGGTCACCTGACCACTCTGAGGATGAGATCCAGAAGATCTCCACCTGGCCACTGGTTACAGAAACCTTTCCTCGTTTAGTGCTGCAAGCAGCATCAGGGGGGACCCGGCCACACAGATAGCACTGCTCCACTCACCTGCACTGACCTCGGTGCCAGGAGCCAAAGCAGCACCAGGCCATGACCCCAAGGAGCCCACTGGTGTAGACCCTTCGTAAAGCTCCGACCTTGTCACTGGGGGGGCGTCTAGATGCACAAGAGGGCTCTGGACTGGGAGGAATGTGCAACTGGCCCCTTGGAGGGGGTCAACTGTCCCACAGATTCCTCCCCCAGGCTCTCCATCTTGGTGAGACAAGGACCAGAAGAGGCATGGTCTCCCTTAATGTGTATAGTACTGTGGAGGGGCACTAGGGAAGAACCCAGGGACCTTACCTTGGAGTCCACTGTGTGTGACGCCTGCCTCCAAAAGTGTGAAGTGAACAACCCCACTTCATTGCGTGGATCTCAGGTGTCCATCCATCACACTGATCCATACCGTGTTGTGCCCCAAAGCAGGTCCAACAGTAGCCATGTTGGTCCCAGATGAATATATTTCTCCCACAGGGGCACAGACACGGGGGGGGGGAGTCAGACTTCTTCTTTGATTGGTTAGGCCCCTAACACTTGGACATGACTGACTATGGAAAATAACAAAAAAAAACCAAAAAACAGCAAAAACAGCTCAGCACTACAAAAGGACAGGGAAGAAAAGCGGTGATGGAAAAAGGTTGAGAAGAGTTATGGCATCAAGCAGATAATGACAAACAGAATTGTGCAGCTAGAAAAACACAGTGAATGCTCCCATAGAGTGCAACCTTGACAGCAGGAAGAACAGAACTGAAGATAGCTGGGGGCCGACACTGGTTACCAGCTAGCTTGTGAGCACCACATCATGTACCAACGGCTATCCACTAGCTCAAGAAATTGAAAGCTACATGCTCCCATGGGGTCCTAGCACCTCTGGTATAAACCCATCAGTAATGAATGATGAAGAATGTTTTTTCGAAGATCACTCTGGGTGCTGTTGCCAACACAAAGGGGAGCGCCCTGTACTGGAAGTGCTGCCCCTGGATTGCGAACCTGAGAAATGCCTGGTGCAACTGGCGAATGGGAATGTAGACATGTATACCTCAGGTCTGTGGATGCTAGATAATACCTTGGCTGGACAGCCCTTATGATTGACCATAGCGACTTCATCTTGAAGGTTGTGTGGCAAGCAAACTTGTTTAGGTGTTTCAGATCCACAGTTTGTCTGAACCCACCCCCCCCCGACTTCTTGGGAACAACAAAGTAAATCGAGTACAATCCCTGACCTTCCTTGTTATGGGGTTACCGGAACAATTACCCCAATCTGGCTGAGGTGGTCCAAGGTCTGAGACATGGTCTGTCTCTCTTCACTGGGTCCTTTGGCATGGGGATTGCAGGAACTGCCCCTTTGTGGGTACTGTGGCAAATTCTATTGCATAACCTAGTGCAAGAATCTCTAGTACCTATGCATCTGACGTGATCTGAGCCCATCTTGTATAAAAATTCTGCAGTCTTCCACCAAGGGAAGGGAGGCAGAGATGGGCCCACGTATGTTCATTGTGAGTTACCTCCTCTTTGTCCTGTACCCCCATTATGCTTGCGGGCAAAGGATCTTCTGTTACTATTTCCCTTAAATCTAGAATAGGATCCTCTATTTCTCTGGTTTCCAAAGCTCGGAAAAGGATGAAAACCACCTCCGGACTGCCACTGGTGGCTGCCCCCTTGACCTTTAGGTGTTAAATTTGCTTTCTGTTGCTATTTTGACACCAGAAGTTGTCCCTTCCTATCCTACATATCCTTCAGGGATGTCTGCAGAACATCAGAGGTCAGTAGCTCATTTAAGAGCAACATCAAGGATTTGCAAAACTCAGATTTGCCACTGCCAGTTGGTATCCCAGGTGCAACCTTCCAGCTTAGGGATTCAAGAAGGGGGAACCAAAATAGACATATTATATTGCATTACACAGTTAGGGCAATACGAGCCCAAGGAGAGGGTCTCATTACCCTCATGCAGGTCTTTCATTGATTGAATACCATAGGTCTCCGATAGGGCATGGTGACACTTGTCCTTGGTGAAGTGCAAAACATATAATCAAGACAACAACATATCACAATGAAAAGACTTCTGTATGCCTTTTCCTAACAAACAGAGGATTACTACCCTTTTTCTTCCTACCTCTTATTTATAACTATCAGTGAGGGAAAATAACACCAAGTTGATATCAACTCCTGTTGCTGACTTGATAAGCAAACACTCTCTTCTGAGAGCTCAGAATTGTAACAATGACCCCTGTTAAAACATGCTGTCTCAGAAAACACCAGTGTGTTAAAAGAATGTAAAAAGCTTATGGAGTATCTTGTAAAGAATTCCGATCGGTTCCCTTCCTTGATAACCTTCTGGATAGCAGGATTTCGATGTGAGTGACATTATGCCGATACGTGTGACATCACTGCGTGATTGGGAACGATCTCCAGCACTTGGGTGTGAACATAATCCAAGGAAAACAAGGGGGCATGCCTACAAGGCAAAACAAAAGGTGCGAGCCCTTGTTGGCAAATAGCTAGTAATGGCCGACCAACCTTGCTGCTCTGCTGAGACAAGACAAAGTGTGTCAAAAGGCATGGTTCACAAACAGAGCACTGAAAGGCTCCAAAACACAAACTTGAAGTGTGAAAAAGACCACATTCATGATCGGAGGCCTTGCTCTGATCAAAAGACAGCCACTCAATCTCAGACTGAGCACAGAAAGACACAGACAGCCGTCTGTGAAGGTACACTAACACCAATAGAAACAAATGGAGATTCAGGTTTAAAATAATCTTTTTCCACCACTGAGAAAACCCTCAGAAAAAAGAGATAGACAAAATAGAGGGAGGAGGGAGGGTCCATCGCTGCTTAGAGACACTGGCAAGGGAAAACCAAGAGAAACAGTTAGTTCCTCTACTTGTTACCTGACTAACTGACCCCCCCCCCAAAACAAGACTAAAGTCACTTACCTGAGGCATCAAGGTAGTGGGTTTGGAGACCTGAAACAAACACCCTAAATAAAGGCAGTACTCATGGTTCCCAATCCATGCACAAATGGTACTAGAAAATGAGGAAAAAAATCAAGAGGTTATTCAATTTGAAAGCTGCAGCTTAACAGGCACAATTTCTAAATTTGGGGGTACTCACTGTTACAAGGCAGCCCCAACCTGCTCCACAGTTGCATCTTTTATAAAAAATAATACTAATTTCTTCACAGGAAATCTTCTATGCTGTTTTCCCTTGGGGGGCACACCAAAGACTGGAGATTCTTTGCTATTCGAAATGTTCGCATGCCCAGTGTTCTATGTTGGTTCACAGCTTTGGGCAGTACCACTGCCCCTAGTGAGGGTGCACATTATCCATACATATTAATTACCCACTGACAATTTAGAGCACTACAGAAAAGGGAACTTCAATTTTAATAAGGAAGGGGGTTGCATTTATTAAAAATATCCATGATGCGGACTCTGAAGGTTATTATCAGTTCTAAGTGGGGGCACTTAATGGCAGAAAAATGTGCCACCTTCCCTGAGCAAGGCATGAGCAGATGATCAAAACCACCCAGAACCCACCTGACCAACCAGTGCCCTGCCTTTTGATCTATGCTTCTGAACAGGTCCTGCATCAGTCTCTGAGAGAGTGGGAGAACTAGTGCCACGAATAGCAGCGGAACCCCCATCAGCACTGCAGATGGCTCCAACCCCTGCCCGGCACCACCACCGGCACCCTCCTCAGCACTGCAAGTGGCATTGGAGCTGTCCCCAGCACCAAGGGTGGCACAGGGAGATGAGTAAGCAGAGGCACCATAAGAAAAAATTACTCACCATAGTAATGTTGTTTCTTCTAATGGAGTCTTGCTGTATTCAGACATAATGCAGTTAGCCCCAGCCCTTGAACTGCCCTGGAGAGGAAAGAGTTAACTCTGTGCAGAAGCATAGAACGTTGAGCTTGAGCTCGGTTTTCAAACCTCTGTCTGTTGTACTTCCCAGTGTAACCGTCAGATTCTTAGAAGCAAACTAACTAATATGCTATAGTATGGAAATTGTTCAAAATATAGCCAAAGGGCAATAGATTTCTTTTTGGGCCCCAAAACACTCAAGTCAAGAACCCAAGAAGGAAAGATAGTGACAATAGTTAAGTAAAACACCAGAAAAATAACAACATCTACCCCACTCAAGAGGGAAGGTACAAGGTCCCTGAGGTGCAACAACATGTACCTGCCAGCCCACTTTCCAAAACCAGGTTCTGAGAGGAGAGGGGAGGTCTGAATACAGCAAGACTCCATTAAAAGAAACAACATTACTATGGTGAGTAATTTTTTCTTCAAACAACATGAAGTCTTGCTGTATTCAGACATAATGCAAACTACCAAGCAGTTCCCTATGGAGGAGGGAATGCAGAACCTACTTTGGGAAGAAGCTCTGCAGTACTGCTGTACCAAACCTAGCATCACTCCTAGCCTGGATGTCCAGGGAGTAATGCTTGGTGAAAGTATGTGCTGTTTTCCAGGTGGCTGCTTTACAGATCTCTAACAAAGGTATATCTCTGGCCGCAGCTAGAGAAGCAGCTGTACCCCTAGTCGAGTGAGCCCTCAGGCCTGAAGGGGGCGTCCTACCCAACTTCTCATAACAAAACTGTATACAAGAAACAATCCACCTGGCAATAGTTCTGTTAGTGGCAGGCTTACCTTTCCCCACTTCATCATAAGTGAGAAACACTTGAAGACAGTCATTTCTATGTGCCTCAGTATGCTCAATGTAGTAGCTAAGGGCCCTCTTAACATCCAGACTGTGTAACCTTCTTTCACCTGAAGAAGAATGGTCAGTGAAAAACACAAGGAGAGATATAGACTGGTTCAGATGAAAATCTGATACCACTTTGGGCAAGAACCTCCTATTGGTTCTTAGGACCACTTTGTCTCTATGGAATGAGATGAAGTCAGGTTCCACTGACAGAGCCTGTAATTTACTAATCAACCTGGCAAAAGTAATAGTTACCAGGAACACAGTTTTCCAGGTCAAGTATTTCAATTCGGCTGAAGCCAGAGGTTCAAAGGGTGGCTGCATTAGCTGAGCTATGCAGACATTAAGATCCCAAGGCGGAGTAGGCTCCCTAAAGGGAGGGTTAATGTGAACCAGACCTTTGAAAAACTTTCTGAAAACAGGATGAGATGCCAGGGAAGAGCCCTTCCCTGCTGAAAGGAATGCAGAGACAGCTGCTAGATGAACCTTCAGAGTGGCAGGCCTAAGGCCTAAACCATTGAGATGAACTAGATAGTCTAAGGTTGTGGCAATGTCTGCAGAATCAGGCAGGATGCCTTTCTGGGAGCACCAAATACTGAACCTTTTCCATTTGGAGTTGTAAGTTTTTCTGGTGGAAGGTTTCCTGGAGGCCTTCAGAATATCCAGAACTCCCTGAGAAAGATGTAGAGATGCATATTCTAACTCTTCAAGAGCCAGGCCTTGAGATTGAGAGACTGGAGATTGGGATACCAGATCCACCCCTGGGAGGAGGACAGGAGATTGTACGTCCTGGGCAGAGACAGGGGACGTGACACTGGCAAGGACAGCAGTAGAGGATACCAAGGCTGTCTGGCCCAATCTGAAGCCACCAGTATCACTGTGCATGGATGAGTCCTGATCTTGATCAGAACTCTGAACAGCAGAGGGAAGGGAATGGAAGGAAGGCATAGAGAAACCTGCCCTTCCAGTCCAAAAAGAGAGCATCCTGGGGATCCGTCCCCAGGACTGGAGGTCTGCAGCAAAACAGAGGAAGTTGATGATTGTCTGGTGCTGCAAAGAGATCTATCTCTGGAGTGCCCTACCTGGAGAAGATGACCTTCAAGATGTGAGGATCCAGGGACCATTTGTGGTGTACCTGTGAAATTCTGCTCAGAGCATCTGCTAGTTCGTTGTCCTTCCCTGGAAAGTGGACTGCTACTAGAGAAGTCTGAAGAGAATAGGCCAGAGACCACAGCTTCATGGCTTCTGTGCACAAGGCCGAGGACCGAGTACTTCCCTGCTTGTTGATGTACCACATTGTGGTGGTGTTGTCCGTTCTGACTTGGACCACCTTGCCCTTGACTGAATCCGAGAAGCTCTGCAGGGCTAGGAGAACTGCCCTGAGTTCCAGGAGATTGATATGAAGGAGAGACTCCTGTGGAGACCAGAGCCCTTGAGTTGTCAGGGCTCCCAGGTGGGGCTCCCCACCCTAGGAGAGAAGCATCCGTAGTTAGAACTACTGATGGGACTTGAGGGAGAAATGGAACCCTTTGTCTGAGGTTGTCCTGGTCCAGCCACCACTGGAGAGCTTGGACCACAGTCTGAGTCACTGGAATCAGTTTGGTAAGTGAATCCTTCTTTTGAGACCAAAAAGACCGCAGATGAAACTGAATGTCCCTCATCTGGAACCTTGCTCCCTGCATCACTGCCATGGAAGCTGCCATGTGGCCTAGGAGCTGGAGGAACTGTCTTACTGGGTGGGAGACCTGAGGTCGAAAGGAGGAAGCGAGATCCACTAGGGCCTTTACCCTTGCCAGGGGAAGGAAGGCTTTTGCTTGTACAGTGTCCAACTCTATGCCTATAAAGGTGAGAAGTTGAACTGGTTCTAGTACAGACTTTGGAAGATTGAGAAGAAACCCCAGAGAGCTGAGTAGGTCCTGGGTAGTTTGAAGAGCTGACTTGACCTGTAAAGGTGACTGACCCGCTAAAAGCCAGTCATCCAGTCAGGGAAATATGGTGATACCCTGTCTTCTGAGGTAAGCCACCACTACTGCAAGGCACTTTGTGAACACCCTTGGAGCTGATGTTAGGCCGAATGGCATGGCTCTGAATTGGTAATGGCCTGAAGGCAACTCAAGCCTGAGGTATTTTCTGTGGGAGCACCTGATAGGAATATGGAAGTAGGCATCCTTGAGGTCCAGAGATGCTAGCCAATCCCCTGGCCTTAGAAAGGGAAGAAAAAATTACTCACCTTAGTAATGTTGTTTCTTCTAATGGAGTCTTGCTATATTATGACAGTAGCAGTTTGTCCCACCACTAGAACTGCTCCGGAGGTGAAATGGTTAATACCATTCCAAAATAGAACTTTGAGCACGAGCTCTAAGAAGCAGCTCTATCTGTGTAATTTCAACCTGAACTGTCAGATCTTTACGAGCAAAAACTCACTAAGGTCTGTGTGGAAGCTGTAACCTACACTAGCCAAATGGCTACCTAAATATTAACAACCATTGCTGGTCCCAACACCCAAGACTCAAGTCAGGGGACCAGAACTACTAACACAATTCTAACAACATGAGAATAAAACAACAGTATAATAAAACACACACACACCCCAAACTCCCAAAAAGGGAGAAACGCTAAAAGGGCATAAAATAGTGCCCACACTAAGTTGCCCGCACCCCACCCAAGTAGAAGTTCTGAGAGGGGCAGGCTGGGGGGGAGGTCATAATATAGCAAGACTCCATTAGAAGAAACAACATTACTAAGGTGAGTAATTTTTTCTTCAAACAACATGAAGTCTTGCTATATTATGACAGTAGCAGACTACACAGCAGTACCTCCATGGAGGAGGGGCAGAACCTACTTAGGGAATAGGCTCTGAAGAACAGCTGTGCCAAACTGAGCATCTCTCCTGGCCTGGATATCCAGGGAGTAATGCTTGGTAAAAGTGTTACCGTTTTCCAAGTAGCAGCCTGGCATATCTCTAATATAGGAAGTCTCTGGCAGCAGCTAGAGACGCAGCTGTACCCCGTAGAATGAGCCCTCAAGCCAGAGGGGATCTCTGCCCAGTTTCTGATAACAAATTGGATACAAAAGACAATCCACCTGGCAATTGATCTCTTAGTGGCAGGTTTGCTTTTCCAACTTCACCATAGGTAGAGGAAAAGTTGGAGGATTCAAACCTGTGACCTTTGGTACGCCTCTATATAGTAACTAAGAGCCTCTTAACATCCAGGCTGTGCAACCTCCTCTCACCAGAAGAGGAGTGATCAGTGAAAATACTGGAAGGGAGATAGATTGTTAAGATGGAAATCTGAAACCACCTTAGGTAAAACTTTCTATTAGTCCTAAGGACCACCTTATCCCTGTGGAAAGAAATAAAGTCAGTTCCCACTGACAAGGCTTGCAACTCACTTATGCGTCTAGCAGAAGTGATAGCCACCAGAAAAACAGTTTTCTAAGTTAGATACTTAAGCTCTGCAGAAAACAGAGGTTCAAAAGGGGGTTGCATTAACTGGGCAATACAAACATTAAGGTCCCAGGCAGGGGCCGGTTCCCGAAAGGGTGGATTAGTATGGAGTAATCCCTTAAAAAACTTGGAAAACACAGGGTGAGGGAAGAGGGATGACTTTCCTGCTCACACAAAAGCAGATACAGCTGCCAAATGGACTCTCAGGGTAGCTGGTCTGAGACCCAAGGAATTAAGATGGACCATGTAATCTAATACAATGGGCAAATCAGCAGATTCTGGGGAAATATTTTTCCCAGCACACCAAATGGAAAACCTTTTCCATTTAGAACTATAAGTAGCCCTAGTAGAAGGCTTTCTGGAAGCCTTTAAGATTTCAAGAACACCTTGAGAGAGGTTTAAATCAGCAAACTCTAACTCCTCAAGAGCCAGGCCTTGAGGTTGAGGGATTTGAGGTCCGATACCAAACCCTTCCCTGGGCACAAGTTAACAGGTTGTGAATCCTGGGAGGCAAAGGGAAGATGGATTATCAGTGACAGAAGGAGGGGTACCAGGGCTGCCTGGCCTAATCCGGGGCAATCAGAATCACCCTGCAAGGCTGAGATCTGATTTTGACTAATACTTTGAATAGAGAGGAAGGAGGAAAGCATAAAGAAACTCCTCCCAATCCAGGAGAAGGCATCCAGGGGAATGAGCCCAACACTGGAGGCCTGCAACAGAACAGAGGAAGTTTGTGATTGTCTGGGGTTGCAAAAGATCTATCTGAGGGTGCCCCATCTGGCAAAGACTATCCCCAGCACTTGAGGATCCAGGGACCATCTGTGATGGCCCTGGGAAATCCTGCTGAGAGCATCCGCTAGACATTGTCCTTCCTGGAAGATGAACTGCTATGAGGGAAGTGTTCAGGGAATAGGCCAGAGACCACAACTTCATTGCCTCGGTGCACAAGGCCGAAGACAGAGTGCCCCCCTGTTTGTTGATGTACCACATTGTTGTGGTGTTGTCTGTTCTGACTTGTATCACCTTGTTGTGGACAGATGCAGAAAATGCTTGAAGAGCTAAAAAGACAGTTCTGAGTTCCAGCAAATTGATGTGGAGCAGAGATTCCCGGGGGGACCACACTCCCTGAGTGGAAAGGTCGCCCATGTGGGCTCCCCAACCCAGAAGGGAAGCATCTGTAGTGAGAGTCAAATTGTGAGCAGGGGAATGAAGGGACCCCAATCTTAATTGCTCTTGATCCTGCCACCACTGAGGGCCTGGATCAAGGTTCGAGTCACTGGGACCAATTTGGAAAGGGGGTCTCTCTCTGAGACCAATAGGTTCTCAAGTGAAACTGAATGTCTCTCATCTGAAATCTTGCTCCCTGCACAACAGCTGTGGATGCAGCCATGTGTCCCAGGAGCTGCAGAAAGTGTCTTGCTGGTCGAGAGACCTGCAGGGTGAAGGAGGAGGCCAGAGTCACTAAATTCGTCACCCTTTCTAAGGGAAGAAAAGCTCTGGCTAGCTTTGTGTCCAACTCTGCCCCCATAAAGGTGAGTACCTGGACTGGTTCCAGAACCGACTTTGGTAGATGTAGCAGAAAGCCCAGGGAGGTGAGAAGCTGCTGGGTAACTTGCAGGTGAGATTTACCTGTTCTGGGGACTGGCCTACAATGAGCCAATCGTCTAGATAGGAAACAGCAATCCTTTGCCTCCTTAAGTGAGCCACTGCCACTGCTAGACACTTTGTGAATACCCTTGGGGAGAGGTAAGGCCAAAGGGAATTGCTCTGAACTGATAATGACCAGAGTAGTTGAATCTGAGGTACTTTCGATGGGAGCTTCTGATTAGGACGTGGAAATAGGCATCCTTGAGGTCCAGGGAGGCTAACCAGTCCCCTGGCCTTAGGGAGGGTAAAATCATTGCCAGAGTTACCATTTTGAACTTTGGTTTCAAAAGATGCTTGTTCAGATATCTGAGGTCTAATATGGCCGCCATTCTCCTGTCTTTTTGGGGTAAGGAAGTATCTGAATACAGACCCCGCCCTGGTGCAGGGAGGAACCCTTTCCACTGCTCTGAGAGCCAACAGGGTTGAGACCTCTGCTTCCAGAGCAAGGGTCTCTGAAGCACTTGCAGGTAGAAAAAGTCTGGTTCTCAACTTGGGAAAACTTTTGAAGCTAAGAACCAGACCCTGGCTTACTACTTCCAGAACCCACTTGTCTGAGGTCAAAGAAGCCCAGTTCTGACTGAAGTAAGCCAGCCTGCCCCCTACCGGTAAAGGAGAATCAGCCCTGGGCACCCCATCAGGGTGCCTGCTTAGCAGGAGCTTTAGGCTGAGGGGTGGGAGCAGGCCTGCCCACCCCTCGTCTGCCTCTGCCTCTGAAGAAGCCCCTCTGAGCATAGGCAGAGGAGGCCTGAGTCTGGTAAAGGCCTGTGAAAGGCCTACCCCTACCCTGGGGTATGCCTCTGAGGAGTGGCTTGCAGCCCTTAGCTTGGGCACTTTTGTAAGTAGTCCCATATTCATCCATCTTTTTCATGTAATTCTCTGTCTGCTCCCAAACAGAGAATTTCCCACCACAGGAAAATCCATAGCCTTAGTCTGGGTATCCTGTGACAGACTAGTACACCTGAGCCAGGCCAACCTACGAAAAGCTACAGATGTGGCCATGACCCTAGAGGAAACATCATTAACATCCACAGCAGCATGAAACTGTACCTTAGAAGCCTCAATGCCATCAGCAGCCACCTGTTCTAGTTCACTAGCCAGCTGGCCATGGGCTTGCTTAGCTAATTCCATAACAGTATCCCATCTAGATTTCTGATACCTAGCTACATAAGCCATATAATTTGCTTGCCTGAGTCCCAGAGAGGCTGCCATATACTGTTTTTTCGCCATGGCATCAATCTTCCTGGAATCCTTGTCAGGAGTGATGTGGCCAGAGGGATATTAGTTTATCACAGGCTGCAGCCTGAACTACCCCAACATGACTGCATTGCTGAGAAAGGAATTCTGTATCAGGACCTGACAATGTGTACCTTCTGTCCATCTTTTATCTACAGGAGGCACAGAATTAGGAGCTTTTAAAATTTTTATTGTTTGCCTCCTAAAGGCTTATGCAAAGGAATAGACAATCTCTAGACTCTGAATATCCATCATTTCTACAAAATCAGGCTCCTCTTGCTCATCCACAGCTTCTTCCAAGGGAAGCTGGAGGGTTTCAGCAACTTTTTTGTAAAACATAAAATGAGATGGGGACTCAGATAGCATAGGGGGAGATTCTAGAGGTCTGTCTGGGGAAATGTCAGGTTCAATGGGCACACCCAGACCTTCCCAGCCACATTCATACTGTTCATAATCATCCTCCCCCTCCTCTGGTTCATAAAATTCCTCAACATCATATTCCTGAACCACTGGAACCAGACGAACCGACCTTTTGCCAGATAGTGGCGGTTCGGACGGAACCTAAGACAGTGACTGGACAATTTGTATGGCTTTTGCTATCTCTGCAGCAGTTAGAGAAGGGGTTTTGGACTCCAAACCTGCTGACTTTCTTGTTTTCTTTACTGGAATTGGTTCCTCAGAACCAGCTTTTCTTTTCCCGAGGAAGTCTCGCCCTGGTCAGAGGGCACTCCCTCCGGTTCGGTTGGCACCGAACCGGGCTGGCCATCTGGGTCAGCGGACTTTTTGGCCTCTCGTTCCCTGAGCCTGCCCAATCTCTTTCCAGGGTGGCTGCAGGAAATTCTTATATCTGGCAGTCTGACTGGGGTGGTCAAACCCCAGACAATAAACACATGTGGTGTGTGGGTCAGCCTTGGCAAAGACTTCCCCACAGACATCACAATGTTGAAACCCAGTGGGCCCGGTTTTTCTTTTGGGTTTCTCAGACATAATGCCAGCCTAACCAGAAAAACTTGCCCTTTAAACGGCAGTGCCAGGCAAGACACCCTTATCGGTTCCTAACCGTGTCACAGGTATTGGAAAAAACCGTAATAAAATCCGTTTTTTTTAGAACTGATAAGAACCGGGAACAGCACTCTAAAATGTTAAACTTTAAAGTTAATAAGTTTTAAACCCAGCTGATCGGTTCAAAACCGAACCGATAAACTTACAAGTTCCACACAGACAAAACCTTTAATTTACTTACGATTACCACAGACAGAGCTTGAACCGAACGGTTTTGCGGTTAAAATAAAACTATTCTCGGTTGAATCGAACCGAGAAAACACTGTTTAAACCGAGAAATGAACCGAGCAGTAGGAGAAATCTCTGGAGCGACTGTTCACTGAGGCGGAGTAAAGAATCTGACAGTTCAGGTTTGAAATTACACAGATAGAGCTGCTTCTTAGAGCTCGTGCTCAAAGTTCTATTTTGGAATGGTATTAACCATTTCACCTCCGGAGCAGTTCTAGTGGTGGGACAAACTGCTACTGTCATAATATAGCAAGACTTCATGTTGTTTGAAGGATTATTCCCAGAGTTACCATTTTGAATTTGGGCTTTGAAATGTGTTTGTTCAAATACCTTAGGTCTAGGATGGGTCACCACTCCCCTGTTTTCTTTGGGGTAAGGAAGTACCTGGAATACAGTCATTTTCCCTTGTGCTGAGTGGGAACGTTCTCTATAGCTCTGAGAGCTAGAAGAGAGGAAACCTCTGCCTCTAGGTCAAGGGTTTCTGAGACTGATACAGGTGGAAAAGACTTGGCCCTCTTTTTGAAATTTTTGAAGCTGAGGGTTAGTCTCTGGCTTACTACTTCCAGGACCCACTTGTCTGAGGTCACAGTCTTCCAGGCCTGAAGTAAGCCAGCCTGCCTCCTACTGGAAATGGGGAGTTGACCCGGCTGACACATCAGGGTGTCTGCTTGGCAGGAGCCTTAGATTGAGAGAGGAGGGAGCAGCCCTGCTCATCCCCCTCCTACCCCTCCCTCTGAAGAACCCCCTCTGTGGGAAGGGAGAGGAGGCCTGGGCCTGGTAAAAAGGCCTTTGAAAGGGCCTACCCCTGCCCCTAGACTGCTGCTTGTGCGGAGTGGCCTGCCTTTCCTTGGCCTGTGCACTTCTGTACGTGGTCCTGTATTCATCCATTTTCTTCATGTAAGCCTCTGTCTGCTCCCAAACAGAGAGTTACCTACTACAGGAAAATCCATGGCCTTAGTCTGGGTATCCTGTGAAAGGCTAGTACATCTGAGCCATGCATGTCTTCTGAGAGACACAGATGTAGCCATGACTCTAGATGCCACATTATTGGAGTCCACAGCAGCATGAAATTGCATTTTGGATGCCTCAGTTCCATCAGCAGCCACCACCTACAGCTCCTTGGCTAGCTGGGGAGAGGCCTGTTTAGCTAGTTCCAGAACTATATCCCATCTGGATTTCTGGTACCTGGCTGTGTAGGCCATATAAGTACCCTGCCTGAGTCCCAAAGAGGATGCCAAATACTGTTTTTTGGCCATGGCATCCACTTTCCTGGAGTCCTTATCCGGGGGTGTGTGAAGCCAAAGGAATGTTAGCCCTGTCACAGGTTGCAGCCTGCACTATCCCAACATGGCTGCAATGACTATAAAGGAACTCCACAGTTAAGCCTGATAACGAATACCCCCTGTCCATTCTCTTATCCACAGGAGGTATTGAATTAGGAGTCTGTAAAATGATGTGTGTCTGTTTCCCCAAAGATTTATGGAGAGGGATAGACAGCTTTTTGGACTCTAGGATGTCCATCATTTCCACAAAATCAGGCTCTTCATCCTCCTCTGCGGCTTCAACCAAGGGAAGCTGCAAGGTTTGTGCTACCTTTTTGTAGAACAAAAAGTGTGAAGGGGACTCAGAGAGCCTGGGAGGAGAGACACCTGAGGGCCTCTCTGGGGAGATGTCCAGTTCAATGGGCACAACCAGACCCCCCTCATCGTCATCATCATCGCCATCATCACCGGGATAGTCTTCATCTCCCTTCCCCTCCTCATAATAAGCATTTGGGTCATAATCTGGAAGAGACGGATCTGACCGAACCGACCGCCAAACTGGCGGTACCGGTTTGGACGGAACCGGTTTAAGCGATTGGACAATACTAATCGCTTTGGCTATTTTGTTTGCGGTTGGAGAGTGGGATACAGGATCCGAACCGGCAGACTTGCACTTTTTCTTTGACAGAACCGACCCCTCGGGTCGGCTCTCCTTTTGCCCGAGGAGGTATCTCCTAAGTCAGTAGGCTCCTCCTCAGGTTCGTCCGCAACCGAACCGGGCTGGCCATCTGGATCTATGGACTTCTTGGTCTCCCTTTCCTTCAGCCTACTCAGTCTTTTATCTAGAGTGGATTTAGGAAAGTTTTTACGAATTTGGCAGTCTGACTTGAGGTGGTCAAACCCCAGACAATAAACACAGATGAGGTGCGGGTCAGCCTTAGCAAAGGCCTCCCCACACTCAGTACAGTGTTGAAACCCAGTGGGACCGGTTTTCTTCTTGGGTTTCTGAGACATGGCCAACCTAACAAATTACCCTATTGCAGCTTTCAATCCACGTAATATAACAACCGATCACTTGCAAACTGTGTCACGGGCTTTTTAAAAGAACCAGCAAAAAGTCTGGTTCTTTTGAAACCGATCGCTACCGGAACACCACACTAATCCCTGAAAAAATTAAATTAATTTTAACGAAGTCCGTTCCAAACCAGACTGACCGGAAAGAAACTGAAGAAAAAGACAATTTCCACTTTTTCACCAAAATAAAACACAGTCACTACCTATCTACACACTACCTGTACCATAGACAGAGGCTGGAAATCCGAAAATAACAACAAATTATGCGGTTTAAACCGAACGCTTTACTTTTACCGAACCGAGCAGAGGAAATCTCCAGAGCGACTTCACTGTTAGGTGGAGTAAAGAATCTGACGGTTACACTGGGAAGTACCACAGACAGAGGTTTGAAAACCGAGCTCGAGCTCAACGTTCTATGCTTCTGCATAGAGTTAACGCTTTCCTTTCCGGGGCAGTTCAAGTGCTGGGGCTAACTGCATTGCATTATGTCTGAATACAGCAAGACTTCATGTTGTTTGAAATGGCACCAAGCTGAGGGGGAACCCTGGAGATGACGCCAACTCCAACAAAGGCCTAGAACCAGGTCCTGGAAGACATCCTTTATCACCAGAGTACTGCAAAGAGACGAGACTCTCCTGGTCTGTAACCCCCAGGTCATCTGACTCCTTAGCGGAAGAGATAAAGAACACTTCCAGAGAATGTCTAAAAGGCCTGGCTCTGGTGGTCTTCCCTCTACTGGTGCCATGAGCAGAATCAGAAGGGGACCTGGCCTTGCAGCCAGCACTGCCTTAGTGCCAGGAACCGAGGCATCTATGGACCACAATGCCAAGGTGCCTGCCAGTGTATGCCCAACATATAGCTTCAATATCACCACCAGGGGTATCCACTGACCCAAAGGGGCAATGGACTGGGAAGGGTGCTCAGCCTGAGTCCCCATCAAGGCTGACTGTCCACCCGACCAATTTGCATCCTGTTTGCATTTAACAGGGAATGCAACAGATGAGACACTGAGCATTCAGCAACACCAGCAGCACCTCCACTCTGATGCTATGATCAGTGATCTGTATCATTGTAAAACCTGCTGACCAGAGATGGGGTGGAGGGGTAGGAGCGGGGGATGCAGCTACTAGGCTTCCATCTGTTGGGTTTCTTCTACTTGCTCCTGTTCATATAATATTCTATCTTCTTCTTCATGTAACCCTCCGTGGAGGCTTACCTTATTTGCCTCCTGTTGCTCGTTTCTCCTCGCTATGTCCCCGCCACCTGGTTTAAGGCCAGAAATGCCCCGAATCCTCCATCTGGCTGCTGCATTGTTTTTAGCTCAGAATGGGGCTGGAGGAGCTAAACCACAGAGCCACCGTGCTCCATCTGCACAAATGTGTGAGCCGGTGGCCCGTACATGCACAGTAGTGCACTTCCATTTTCTTACCGCAATTGCAGTAAAATGAATGCCTCTCTGGTGCTCCCAGTCCCTGAGGCTGGCAGGTCAGGGGCCAGAGACATGAAGGAGGCATAAGAGGCCATAAAATGTTTTAGTTAAACAGCGCCAATGGCGCTAAGGGTTGCCTCATGAGTATTAATGAGGCAGCATAAATATTATGTTGCAAGCCTGCCTAGTGCCTGGGGACACTATATTTCGACAACAGCGACAGGGAAGGGGATGTTTAAAAAACTCAAACTCTGCAAACGTTTACCAGAACACAGGGACTGCTCTAGATCTGTGGAGCAGTTTAATAAAATTTTTTATTTTGGCTGTACCAGGACATTAAAGTTGGAACACTGAATGAACTGCAGTAAAACTGTTTTGTGTTAGCAGCCATGCTTGCAGCCTTTGACCTTATTTCAGCCAATCAGAAGGCCAGGATTGTTGCCAAGGACTTATAGGGCTATGCAAAGGATTTATGGGGGAAAGAGCATGGGAAAATCTTGGGGCACATTTAAGGAACCAATCCGGCATCGAAGGAGCCTGATGAATATAAATTTTTCAAAGGGACACTTGTTTCAGCCAATCAGGAGCTGCCTAAAGCTCCCAATATCCAAAAGACTTTTGGTTCTGAGTTCAGTTCAGTGGGAACCCCTCCGGGAAGGGGTGCTCAAGCCCCATTGCAGAAAGATGTGGCTGTAAGGCTTGGGAAGGGCCTGCCTGGGGGTTGCCAGCTATCTGTCCCCCAGGGCCTATGTGCTGCCTTTCCACATTTTTGAAGGAATTTGTTTGAGGAATCCTGTTTTGCAATTTTAGCTGTAAGAATTCCATCACCTGCAGGTGTGAGAGAGCTGCAAGGACCTGCAACATTCAGCTGTGAGAGAGCTGTGGAAAAACTACACATCAGCGGGGAGAGCGTTGTAATGACCTGTGACTTCAGCTATAGGAGGGAAGTTAAGAAGCTACACCTCAGCAGCGAGAGCGCTGCCTAGGATGTTCTGAGTGGGAAAACCTACTGTGAATGTCAAGTAAGATGGAGACCTTCTTGGGGCCAAGTAGATACTAGTTCCTGGAGATGCTCAATTCTATCTGTTACCCTGCATTGACTCAGTGTCAGAGAGAGGTGTGGACATTTGTTTGAAGGAATGTCCATGGATGGTCCTGGTTTTTGGAAAATGGCATGGGAGTCTCCCTAAGGAAAGGAGCTTACCAGTGATTGCCTATGAAAACCTTGATGTCCTGCTTGGGGCTGCGGAGCCATGCCTGCCAAGAGGAGGTGTTTGACTGTGTTTCAGCTTATGAGAAGCTAAAGTGTGATGAATGATTGCAAAGATGAGAACAGCATCTTGTTTATGGGTGGGAGACTTGTCTAACTCTCCAGTGGTAATGCTACAAGTGAGAAGAGAGCCCCTCTTCTGTTCCAGTGAGCACCTGCATGGTGAGAAAAGTGTTGTCTTTTATCCTAGGACTGTCTGAGTAGAAGGTGTTGCCTTCAGTATAGGTTTAATGGCCTCCGGTGCAGCCCCTGGGATGTGTCCTGAGCCTTTGGACTTGAGTTTCCAGTGCCAATCCAGAGATTGTGTTCCAGAGATGAAAGGACCATGACTGATATGTTGGCAGTGTGGTTGAAGATGTCAATGGTATTCAGATGTGTCTAAACTTCCAGAAAGAGGAAGAAAGAAAAGAGACTGGTATGAGGGTCAGCATTGGGAATCAGCCTGATAGTGTCACCAGTTAGGCACTGCCACTGCGCCTCCCCCTGAGGGGTCATGCCTAGATGTGGGGTCTGAGGCATGCTGGCCCAGGTCCCTGTGCTGGTCTGTTCCAGATTGTGACTTCGGCCTTAAACAAAGGTTCAACTCATGAAGAAACTGAGTGAGGTTTCCAGCCTGCCAAAAGCTGCAAGAGCCTGCTGCAGGAAAGGAAGTATGTTTGCAAGCCATTGTGTCCAACCTCAGTCAAGTCAAGCTGACCAATAATGTCTACCTCAGATCTATCTTCTACAAACCTTTGATGCATTTGCAGAATGACTGTCTACCAAACTGTGAGTAAAGCAGGAATTGCCCTGCAACCAAGAAATTGTAAATAGTTGCAATCGAGTAATCAAGTGTTTTCCAAGTTCAACAGTGAACCCATTCTGGCTGCCAAAGTTCTGGTGTTCACCTGCCTACTTACAGAGTTCAAGTTTAACAAGTAGCCAAAGTAGCCAAAGAATAGGTAAAAGTTAAATTTTGGACTTCGGTTGGGCTTCCAAGCAACATGGCGGTCAGCATGAGCTCTAGCTACACCTCCCGGCTAATCTTCCGATTTGACGTTCTTAACAACAAACAAATTAAAATAAACAAGATCCAGATATCAGGGACATCGTAGAAGCAACTTAAAGAAGAAAAATAAAAGAAACAGTACAACTACGGGCAGCAGTGAGCAGAATTAAATCGAGCAGCAATGTCGGCCCAGGAGCCCTCTGAGTCCAAAAACTCTCAAGCACCAGCAGAACGGCAGGACCAGATGACCATACCAAATAATAAAGCGAGACACAAACGCATAAAGTTAGATACTACATACAAAGAGCTATTATCGTTTCGTGCAGAAATTAAAGATCTTTACGGAGAGCTTTGCAGAGACATAGTGAGCCTGGAGCAACAAGCTGATGCATTGGAGAGACAGATAACAGCAGTAGAGAACAGAGTAGATGACATGGAGACTACAATTCAACTCTTACAAGATCAATGTGTACAACTGCAAGAAAAACAAGAAGATCTAGAAAATAGAGCTCGCAGAAAGAACTAAAGATTATATTGCATTCCTGAAGGCTCAGAAGGTCAGGACATTACTGAGTTTACTATTACTTTGCTCAAAACAGCTCTTGAATTGCCCTCTGATATTCAATTATCATTAGAGAGAGTTCACCGTGCACTGGGCCCACGGCCTACAGATCCGAATGCTAGGCCTCGATCTATTATTATGCGCTTTCTAAGCTACGCAGTCAAGGAGACAGTATTAACAGCAGCATGGTGAAAAGGCAAGGTCTTTTATGGACAAACCCATTTCTATGTAGATAATGACTAAGCTCCACAAACTATGCATAATCGCAGAGCATATGCAGACATCTTATCAGCTTTGGAGGAGGCAGCCATCAGATTTACAACACCGTACCCAGCCAGACTTGTGGTGCAACTGCCATCGGGAAGGAAGAAATTTCATACTATGGAGGAGACCAGAGAGGAGTTCCTTAAAGCAGGAATTCAAATAAAAACAAAATCCACATTGGGATTGCAGACAGCTGACCCACCATGCTGGCAAACAGTGAATTTGGGCAGAGCACAGAATGGGGGAGAGATAGCAAAGACAGGGAACATTTCCAATCACCTGGCAAATTTTCGCGGAGCAGCAAGGGGAAGAACCTGACTGATAGAAGATGAAGATTGTCTTGGGATTTCTCAAGGGTCCTCTGGATAGAGGTCTCTGAAAGAGCATGATTGATGAGAGGGACTTGGAATTCAGTTGTCTGAACTGGAATCTTTATTAGACGACAACTCTCTCACAGGAAGTTGGACAGAGAAAAGGAACGCTTAATAAGTTTACCTGCAGAAAACTCTGCCATAACAAAGAAACAAGTAAAACTTTTGATCTGGCTGTTTGAACTGGCCCTGACGATTGCTCTGAAGGAAGCAACTGATATAACTTTAAAGAGCAGATTATTGAGGGCTGTTTGATTTGTTTTCAGGGTTAAATTGATACAAGGGCCTAAGAAAAGCTGCCCTAGTTGTATACTACAGAATTTAGTTAGTAGTAAAACAAACAATTTACTTTTCGGGGGGGGGGGGAGGAAGCATCTCCAGACCTAACAGGGAAGCCCATTTCAAATCAAAGACAGACAGGCAGGATATTTTGAGTTAACAGCTTGATTTTTATTTAGTTTGTCTGCACATTTCCTTTTATTTTTATTAGGGGAGTAGTATATCCCCAGGAGGCCTGGGCATTTGGTGTTACCAGATATCCTCCGGTAACCTCAGACTATCAGGAGGCACACTTACGGAGTATATTTTTAGACTCCCCTACCTTGGAAGTCAATATTATTTGGAACGCAGTGTATGTACGTAGTTATCAAGAAAAAGGTCAGACAAATACTGATAATTTGCTTCAGATTTCAAAAAGTTTGATAAGATCGCAGCAGGAGATGTTTAAGAATAATCTAGATGGGAAAGGCATAAAATGTTTAAACAAAAAGTGATGTTCAGAAAGATGGCTCGGGGGGGGCATCAGTATGGTGATCCTTCAGGAATTGGATTATTAAGATGGGGACAACAGGAGAGAATATGTTTCCATAAGGGAATAAGATGGCTACTCAGATAGTAAAAGCACTCTCGCTTAATATAAATGGGCTTAACAACCCCATCAAAAGGGCCAGACTGTTCCAATATATTAATAAACACCCCAGTGATTTTTATTACCTCCAGGAAACACACTTAACAGATACCGAACATGCAAAATTGAATTGAGGGGGCAGTTTTGGGTATATGTGTCGTCCTTCCAGAAAGGGAAACGACAAGGAGTAGCCATTTTAATACCTCGGACCTCTCCTTTTCATTTAGAAACAGTACATAGACTCAGAGGGAAGGTATGTAATCTTAAAAGGTACCCTTTGGGGACAAAGGTCATGTTAGTGAATATGTATTTTCCCCCTCTTACATCAGTTTGTCTTCTTAAAAGATTTTTTTGCAAAGCTTCTAGACATTATGCACGGCTGTCTTATAATAGGGGGAGATATCAATTTAACTTTGACACCTCAGTTGGACTCCTCTGCATCTTCCAAATATAGGCTAACCTCAGCTCAAAGATTATTTATCTCTCAACTTAGGGAATTGGGTCCAATCGATGTATGGAGACATTTTATCCTCTTTCTGGGGGATATACGTTTTTCTCCCCTAGACACAATTCTTACTCAAGATTGGAATACTTTTTCATTTCAAAAGAACATTTGGACTGTTTACAAGATTTAACTATAGGACCTAGATTTCTTTCTGATCATTCTCCCCTCTTTTTGAGGCTAGATTTTAAAATACCAAGGAAATCCACTGAGTGGCACCTGAATACATCCTTCCTAAAGGATAAAGCTTTTAGGGACAACTTTAACTCAAAAATAGCTCAGGTTATTGCAGAAAATTCATCCCAGATGATATCCAATACAATTGTTTGGGATACTCTGAAGGTTGTGATCAGGGGGGAGATAATTGCATATTCTGCATACAAGAAGAGATATTGGGAAACACGATATGGTGAATTACATGAGAAATTAAGGGAAATACAATCAAAGTTTACCCCTATTACTACAGAGGCCCAAACCCAGATTAATCAGACAAAGGCTGAGCTTCAGAAACTTTTAGATAAAAACACCACAGGCACTTTTTTACTTGAAAACATATAGGTATGAGGGAGGGCCAAAAGGGGTGAGAAATTTAGCCCGGAGGCTTAGGGGACATAGGACAGCCACAATCATAACACATTTAGTGGATCCGGAGAGAAAAACAAGAGCTTTTAATTCACAGCAGATAATGCAATTGTTCCAGAAATATTATAGGTAGCTATATGAGAAACCACAAGATCCAAAATTTAACAAAATTGAGGAATTTGTTTCCCCCCTTACATTAAGAATGCTAACTAGGGAAATGGAAAGCAGATTAAAAGCCCCTATCAGATCAGAGGAAGTAAGACGTGCTATAAAGGAAAGTAAATCATTAAAAACCCCTGGCCCAGACGGATTTCCATCCGAGTGGTACAAGACTTTTAGTAAACAACTGCCCCTTTACTACTAAAGGCCTTTTTAGAAATTCAACAGGAGAGTCCAGATCCTCCTTCATGGGATTACACTAATATTTCACCTATATTAAAAGAGGGCAAACCAGCAGATCTGCCTACTTCATATAGGCCAATATCCATATTAAACATAGACTACAAGTTATTTACGTCCATATGGGCACACAGACTGGAGGAATTGTTACCCTATTTGATTAATTCAGATCAATCTGGGTTCATTCGAGCCAGAGAAACCACAGATAATACAGTATATGTAGAACGATCCATTTGTTGGACCACTTAAATCAGAGACAGATACAGGCAATGTTGCTCAGCCTTGATGCAGACAAAGCTTTTGATTGCGTCAGTTGGCCTTTTTTATGGGAAACTTTGTGCAAGTTTGGATTTCCTAGGGAATTCTCTAGCATGATACAGAGAATCTATACCTCTCCGAAGGCATATGTTAAAGTGAATGGACAGTTATCTTCAACGATACAGCTGGGAAGGGGAACTAGGCAGGGTTGCCCACTTTCCTCCTTACTGTTTGCCATATACATTGAGCCATTGGCTGAAGCCATAAGGCAACATCCTAATATTCAGGGGGTCCCTTTAGGAGGGAGGGATTTTACTATATCATTATATGCAGATGATGTATTATTAACACTCCTAGAACCAGAAAAGTTGATTCCTGCTACTTTACAAGTGATAGATAAGTTCTCAGAGATAGCTGGATACAAAATAAATATACAAAAAACAGAGTTATTATCTTAAAATTTCATCCCCTCTCAGTCTCTGAAGAACCAGATCCCTCTGAAATGGAGAAATAATAAGATTACATATTTAGGTGTAAATATTTCCCAGAAATTAGAACATTTGGAACTGTTTAATTTAGAGCCCCTATCAATAGAGATAGAGAATTTAGTTGGGAATTGGACACATCAGGTATTCCCTTTTTCAGTTCAAATACAAGCTATTCGGATGACCTTATTTCCTAAGATATTATATTATTTCCAGACTTTGCCAATTATTGCATCACAATTCTACTTTGCATCCTGGGCTAGAACCTTTGAGATTTGTGTGGGCAGGACAGCAGCCTAGGGTCAGATGGTCTCTGTTACAGTTACCAGTGGCAAAGGGGGGTTGTAATCTTCCAAACCTTAGAGATTACCATAAGGCAGTAATATATAAAATAGTGATCACATGGCTGAATCCTCAGGTAGAAAAACCATGGAAATGTATTGAATGCATACTAAATGATTTAGTAAATATTATCCCTATTACATTTACCCCCCAAAACGCTTATCCACAGTTACAAAACTTTACATTTGGAACCCGTTATACGTTAAAGGCTTGGCTTGAGCTAAGGGCGTCTACTACATTAACTGAAGTTTTTGGTTGTTTTAAACTAATAGGTACAGAAGAAAAAATTACTCACCTTAGTAATGTTGTTTCTTCTAATGGAGTCTTGCTGTATTCTGACATATGCAGTTAGGTCCTGCCTTTCAACTACCTCGGAGAACAAAGAGTTAAACTTTCCATGGTCAGCATGGAATGTTCACCGCGAGCTCGGTTGAAGCCCCTGTCTGCTGTTGTTTAAACTCCAACTGTCAGATCTTTATGAACAATACTCACTAGAAGTTCTGTGTGGAAACTGTAAAACTCAAACTAGCCAACTGGCAACTATATTGATATAAAAGGGTTTTTGGTTTCAAAGCAAAGACTCAAGTCAGGAAACCCAAAAAACAAAACACATCCCACAACACAACACTCATCCAAAATAAAGGAGGGTGAAAAAGGGACACCCGCAGGGTGCCAACACTGCTTCTGCCCACCCACATCCCAAAAACTAGGTTCTGAGAGGGAAGGTGGGGGGAGGTCAGAATACAGCAAGACTCCATTAGAAGAAACAACATTACTAAGGTGAGTAATTTTTTCTTCAAACAACATGAAGTCTTGTTGTACTCTGACATATGCAGACTACTAGCAGTACCTCCATGGAGGAGGGACAGAACCTACTTTGGAAACAAGCTCTGAAGTACTGTTGTGCTAAACCGAGCATCACCTAGCCTGGATATCCAGAGATAATGCTTGGTGAATGTATGGACTGTTTTCAGGTGGCTGCTTGACAGATTTCTAAGATAGGAATATCCTGGCAGCAGCCAGGAAGCAGCTATACCTCTAGTAGAGTGAGCCCTCAGGCCTGAGGGTGGAGTTCTACCCAGTTTTTCATAGCAGAATTGTATACAAGAAACAACCCACCTGGCAATAGATCTCTTAGTGGCAGGTTTGCCCTTACCAACCTCTCCATACATGAGGAACAACTGGAGGGACTCAAACCTGTGACCCTTGGTGCGCTCTATGTAGTAGCTGAGGGCACTTTTAACATCTAAGCTGTGCAGCCTCCTCTCTCCAGAGGAGGAATGGTCAGTGAAGAAAACAGGGAGAGACATAGACTGGTTGAGGTGGAAATCTGAAACCACTTTAGGCAAAAACTTTCTGTTAGTTCTTAGGACCAATTTATCTCTATGGAAAGAGATGAAATCAAGTTCCACTGATGGGGCTTGCAATTCACTGATACGCCTGGCAGAGGTAATGGCTACCAAAAACACAGTTTTCCAAGTCAAGTACTTAAGCTCTGCAGAGGACAAAGGCTCAAAGGGGGGTTGCATAAGCTGAGCAATGCAAACATTAAGGTCCCAAGCAGCAGCAGGGTCCCTAAAGGGGGGTGTGCAGCAATCCCTTGAAGAACTTACAAAACACAGGATGGGCTGACAGAGGAGAAGGCTTGCCTACTGACAGGAAAGCAGAAACAGCTGCCAAATGCACTTTAAGTGTAGCTGGCCTAAGGCCTAGGCCATTGAGATGGACCATATAGTCCAGAACCGTAGGCAACCCAGCAGAATCTGGAGAAATAGTCTTCTTAGAACACCAAGTAGTGAACCTTTTCCATTTGGAATTGTAAGTCTTTCTGGTGGAAGGCTTTTGAGAAGCCTTAAGGATATCCAGAACCCCTTGGGAAAGATGCAGGTCAGCAAACTCTAACTCTTCAAGAACCATGCCTTGAGATTGAGAGACCGAAGGTTTGGGTACCAAATCCTCCCCTGAGAGGATGTCACCAGGTTGTAATTCCTGGGAAGAGACAGGAGAAGGTGGACTGCTAAGGACAGCAACAGGGGGTACCAGGGCTGTCTGGCCCAGCCTGGAGCAATCAGAATCACTGTGCATGGTTGCGACCTTATCTTGACTAGCACTTTGAACAGGAGAGGGAAAGGGGGAAAAGCATACAGAAATTTCCCTTCCCAATTCAGGATCAGAGCATCCAGGGGGACTGAGCCTAAGACTGGGGGTCTGCAACAAAAGAGATGAAGTTGGTGATTGTCTGGGGCTGCAAAAAGATCTATCTGTGGAGTGCCCCGTCTCGAGAAAATCACTTTCAAAACTAGGGGATCGAGGGTTCATTTGTGATGGCCCTGGGATATTCTGCTCAGAGCATCTGCTAGGACATTGTCTTTCCTAAGAGGTGAACTGCTATCAGAGAGGTTTGCAGGGAATAGGCCAGGGACCACAACTTCATTGCTTCTGTGCACAAGGCTGTAGACCGAGTGCCTCCCTGCTTGTTGATGTACCACATGGTGGTGGTGTTGTTGTCTGTTCTGACCTGGACCACCTTGTTCTGTACCGATTTGGAAAATGCTTACAGTGCCAGAAACACTGCTCTGAGTTCCAAGAGATTGATGTGAAGCAGAGATACTTGAGGTGACCACAGTCCTTGGGTGGTAAGATCCTCCAGATGGGCTCCCCAGCCCAGCAAGGAAGCATCTGTGGTGAGTATCACTGAATAAGACTGAGTGACAAAAGGAACTCCTTGTCTCAAATTGTCCTGATCCTGCCACCATTGCAAGGCCTGGATCAGGGTTTGAGTCACTGGAACTAGTTTGGTAAGAGGATCCTTTCTTTGGGACCAGAAGGCTTTTAAGTGGAACTGAATGTCTCTCAGCTGGAATCTTGCTCCCTGCTGTGGAAGCTGCCATGTGGCCCAGAAGCTGAAGGAAATGCCTTGCTGGTCGAGACACCTGTAGGGTGAATGAAGAGGCCAGTTCCATAAGGGTCCTTGCCCTGTCCAGGGGAAGGAAGGCTCTTGCCCTTATTGTATCCAGCTCTGCCCCTATGAAGGTGAGGAGCTGTACTGGCTCGAGAACTGACTTTGGAAGGTTGAGAAGGAATCCTAAGGAAGTGAGCACTTGCTGAGTTATTTGCAAATGTGACTTGATTTGGTCTGGAGACTGACCTACTATGAGCCAGTCATCCAAGTATGGGAAGATGGAGATCTTTTTCCTTAGGAAAGCAACCACTACTGCCAAGCACTTTGTGAAAACCCTTGGGGCTGATGTTAGCCAAAGGGCATTGCTCTGAATTGATAGTGGCCTGAGGGGCAACTCAAACCTGAGGTACTGCTCTGTGGGAGCACCTGATGAGAATGTGAAAATAGGCATCTTTGAGGTCCAGGGAGGCTAGCCAGTCCCCTGGCCTTAGAGAAGGAAGGATTATTCCCAGAGTCACCATTTTGAACTTTGGTTTTAAAAGGTGTTTGTTCAGATATCTTAGGTCCAGGATGGGCTGTCATTCTCCTGTCTTTTTGGGGGTTAGGAAGTACCTGGAGTACAATCCTTTGCCCTTGTGTAGGGTGGGAACCCTCTCTATAGCTCTGAGAGCTAGGAGGGAAGAAACCTCTGCCTCTAAGGCAAGGGTCTTTGATGGATTTGCAGGTGGAAAGGATCTGGTTCTTATCTTGGGAAATTTATTGAAGCTGAGAACCAGTCCCTGGTTTACTACTTCCAGGACCAACTTGTCTGATATCAGAGACTTCCAGTCCTGGACAAAGTAAGCCAGCCTGCCCCATACTGGTATTGGAGAATCGGCCCGGGCAGACCCATCAGGGTGTCTGCTTGGCAGGGGCTTTAGGCTGAGGGGTGGATGCAGGCCTGCTCATCCCCCGTCTGCCTCTCCTTCTCAAGAACCTCCTCTGAGAATAAGAAGAGGAGGCCTGAGCTTGGTAAAAAGGCCTTTGGAAAGGCCTGCCCCTACCCCTGGACTGCTGCCTTTGAGGAGTGGCTTGCCTTTCTTTGGCCTGAGCACTCCTGTAAGTGGTCCTGTACTTGTCCATCTTTTTCATGTAGTTCTCTGTCTGGCTCCCCAAACAGAGAATTACCAATAACAGGGAAATCCATGGCCTTAGCCTAGGTATCCTGTGATAGGCTAGTACATCTGAGCCAAGCCATCCTCCGAAGAGCCACAGATGTAGTCATGACTCTTGATAAAACATCATTGGAGTCCACAACAGCATGAAATTGCACTTTGGATGCCTCAATCCCATCTGCAGCCACCTGCTCCAGCTCCTTGGCAAGCTGGTCAGGGGCATGTTTAGCCAGAGCCAGCACAGTGTCCCACCTGGACTTCTGGTATCTAGCTGTGTAGGCCATATAGTTAGCCTGCCTGAGTCCCAAAGATGCTGCCATGTACTGTTTCTTTGCCACGGCATCAATCCTTCTGGAGTCCTTATCTGGGGAGTGTGATGTCAAGGGGATATTTGCCTTATCACAGGCAGCAGCCTGCACTACTCCAACATGGCTGCATTGCTGGGAAAGGAACTCCGTGTCTGAGCCTGAAAGAGTATACCTCTTGTCCATTCGTCTGTCCACAGGAGGTATGGAGTTAGGAGTTTTAAGAATTTTATGTGTCTGTTTCCCAAAGGATTTGTGGAGGGGAATAAACAGTCTCCTGGACTCTGGGATGTCCATCATTTCAACAAAATCGGGCTCCTCCTGATCCTCTACTGCTTCTTCCATAGGAAGCTGGAGGGTTTCAGCCACTTTTTTGTGAAACATAAAGTGAGAAGGGGACTCAGAAAGCCTAGGAGGAGAAACACCTGAAGGTCTGTCCGGGTCAATAGGCACATCCAGACTTTCATAATCACCATCATCATCCTCATACTCTCCCTCCTCCTCATCCGGTTCATAAAATTCTTCCAAGGTGTAATCCAGAACGAGGGGAACCGACCAAACCGAACCCCTGCCAGATGGTGCCAGTTCGGCCGGAACCAAAGTAAGCGATTGCATTATTCTTATCGCCTTGGCTATCTCATCGGCGGTCAGAGTATGAATTTCTGGATCCAAACCGGACGATTTATCTTTTCTTTTTCTTTTTACTGGAACAGACTCCTCAGAATCGGCTCTCCTTTTGCCCGAAGAAGTATCGCCCTGGTCAGAGGGCACTCCTTCTGGTTCGGTTGGAACCGAACCGGGCTGGCCATCCGGGTCAGCGGACTTCTCGGCCTCCCTTTCCCTCAGTCTACCTAATCTCTTTTCCAGGGTAGCTTTGGGAAAATTCTTACAAATTTGGCAGTCTGAATCGAGGTGGTCAAACCCCAGACCATAAACACAGGTGGTGTGGGGATCAGCCTTAGCAAAGACTTCCCCACACACACTGCAGTGTTGAAACCCAGTGGGCCTGTTTTTTTTCTTGGGTTTCTCAGACATGACCAATCCTAACCAAAACTTACCTTTTCAGCAATCCATGACAAGACTCCCCTATAGGTTCCTGACCGTGTCCTGATCTTGGAAAAAATGTAATAAAAATCCGTTTTTAGAACGATACAGACCGGTTACCACACTCTAAGTAAATTCACAAACTTTTTACCTAAACTGATCGGTTCAGCCAAACCAATCCACAATTTACAAGTTCCACACAGAAACTATATAGAAAACCTATCTAGTACTTACGGTACCACAGACAGAACTTAAACTGACAGATTCGGTAGCAGCAATTCGGTAGAAACCGAGTGAAAAAATGACACTTTAACTGACTTTGAACCAAGCAAAGAAGAAATCTCCGGAGCGACTGTTCAGTGAGGCGGAGAAAAGAATCTGACGGTTGGAGTTTAAACAACAGCAGACAGGGGCTTCAACCGAGCTCGCGGTGAACATTCCATGCTGGCCATGGAAAGTTTAACTCTTTGTTCTCCGGGGCAGTTGAAAGGCAGGACCTAACTGCATATGTCAGAATACAGCAAGACTTCATGTTGTTTGAAAGTGTATTTTCGGAGATAGGTGCTGTTCAGGTTCATCAAGAATGGCAGAAAAAAGGCCTGCTTTTGTTATATCAGTACCTAGATGTAAATGGAGTATTGCCTTTTGCTACACTACAGGCAAAATATCAACTTCCCCATACACACCATTATAGATATTTACAGATTCGGTCATTTATACAGAAAGAATTAGCATTAAATACTCTGCCCTCTCTCATACCCATGTTGATGTCCCTTTTAAGGGACGCTATACAAGGCAGGGAACAAATTCATTTAATTGGACAAATATATAAAGCAATAAGAGATTTTTGGAAGGAATCCACTGAAGATATCTTAGGGAGATGGAATAGAGAATTAGGGACTCAGATAACTTATGGGAAATGGTTGGAACCTATTCCTCACTCGATGAAAGTATCACAGTCATCATACTGGTCAGAATATATATGGAAATGTCGTAGTAGATATTTTTATACCCCTGACAAAATTGCTAAATTTGTATCTATGAGATATGGCCTTTGTTGGAGAAAATGTGGAGAAAAAAATGGCAAATATAACACATATTTTTTGTACCTGTCCGAAAGTTACTCAATACTGGTTAGATATAGAGAAGAGTATACAAAATATTGTGGGACCAGAAATTAATTTATCCAATCAGATGATTCTGCTTTATATTGGGGAAGACGGAAAAGTTCCACCAGGTGGAAATAAGTTATACCTGTACCTGACAGCAGCTAAAAAGGTTATACCTCACCTATGGCGAATGGCAAAAGTACCCACCCTCTCTGATCGGCATTCACTGATGATTGAGATATAATATCTAGAGAGAATAGTAGTTTCTAGAGCTGGAAGGATGTCATGATTTGAGCTCCAATGGAGACCATGGGTTTTCTATACCTCATCTCTAGATGAAACATTTGTTGCCTGATAAAGCCATTTGAAAGTGACCAATTTTTGTAAGATATGAATTTTGATCAAGTGTCATTTGATATATAACAGAAGGATGTTATAGAAACATGAATTACCAACCCGAAGAACATTCCATGTATTGTAAGACAAAAGAGCAATACTGTATAGATGAACTCCTGCTGTTATATTCATATATATATATATATATACATATAAAACTATATAAAAAACAATAAAAAATAAAGAACATTAAAAAAAAGTTAAATTTTGATTTGAATTAAGCGCGCCAACGCCGGCCAACCAGCTGCACCAGTATCAGGCCTGCAACAATTTAGTACTGTGTACCCAGAGATAGAACTGCAGGGTCCTTATCTGGACTGGGGACTGGTACCAAGGGGGGGTCTTTATTTGTTTATTTAAGAGATTTACCAGGAAGGGCATACTGAGCAGAGTATCGCTCGATTCCAGATGCGCCCTGGGGTAGGGGGTTACAAGAGTGTAGTGCATAAATACATAAAACACACTAGTACATACATAATTTGCAGATATCCAGCAAAAGCCCAAAGGGATGGGTGTAGTAGCTGAGATGCATGTAGGTTTATACAAAGTGAGGAGTATTTACAGGCAGTATTTACAGGCAGTGATACAGTAGAAATTACAACAACAAAAAAAAAATTACATGGTGTGATTAGATTTACCTACTATATGGGTAGGTGAGTATATCAAACAGTAACAAAGTAAGGATTAAAAAGATGGCGTATGGTTCTGATTTAGAAATGGAGCCCAGGATAGCTGATAAGAGTTGAGCAGGGAGTTCAGCGATGGGGAAAGCATAAACAGTTGGTGGCGAAATGCGTTTTGAGGAGGGCATTTCGATGTGGAGTACTTATGGTGTGTCTGATGTCGGCTGCTAGAGAGTTCCATAATTTGGGAGTCAGAAGCTGAAAGCCACCTGACCTGATCGGGTGGATCTGTGGGGGATGTGAAGAAGCCTGGAGTCAGAGTTCCTGAGATCGTAGGTAGGTGGGAGGGCGTCGGTTAGGGATGTCGATAGGTAGGAGGGCAGCTCATGCGACCAGAATTTAGCAGTAATTCTAGTGCAGTGCAGCAATCGCCGATTTTGGAGTGATGGGAGGTCAAGGGACTGGTAGAGGTTGCAGTGGTGGGTGTTTGGAGGATGATCCATAGCGAACCGGCAGAAGGAATTATAAATAGGGTCTTTATTCCACAAGTCTAAGCAGCTAAATAGGTAGAGAGTTGATCTGAAAACCACCTGAAGTTTGGTGTGTGGCATGCATTGAAAAATGTTTAAAATGGAAAACGAAATGATTGCTTCTAATGTAAATGCCAAAAACAGAAAAAATGCCAAAGTTGCTTAACCTCAGTATCCAATTACCCTTTCCTAACCCTTACCCTTTGTGAATAAATTGTTGGTTAGCCGTTTTTACAAACTTTGACTCATGATCATATTATTTGTACCCCATGTGAGCATATTATTAGCTTAAGTCAATAATTCAGAGTGTTGAAAATCTGGTTTCTGGTAATCCATATGTGGGGTGACTAGATGGGGAAGTAGGTAGTTACAGAATCCCAGGGGGTTGTACTGCTAAAAATCAGAACCACTTGTAATTTTACTCTGGGTGGAGGCACTGCACTACTTATTGTTCTGTCTTGGGAAAGAACCCTAAGTACATCAGGAATAGGACCCAGGCCCCTCAACCTGGTTTGTGGCCACCTAGGCAGGGTAGTAGCCCACTGGTAGACAGCGTCCCTGAGTTACACAAATGGAGGCACCGCTGGGATCTCCTGTTTACCAGTCACGCCCAGCATGGATCCCACCTGCTCACTGAGTTGTTGGTGACCCTTACAAATGGTTAAAATTTATGAGAGGTACTTGAAACGTGTTTTGGCACCAAATTTTGTTATAGGCTGCTCATCGCTGGTCAATGAAGTAGTGGGGAGTGCATGCCTCCTAGTGGCCAAAGGGAGAAATGTTAATAATATTTGTGCCAACTTAAAAGCTATTAATGCCAAGGCTCCCTGGGGAATACTGACACCTGCTAAAGCTCAGAGTCTGTTCAGAAAATGTTTACTATTGTGTAGATAGTTTGTAACTGTCTAGATTAGGGCAGGCTGGTTACCAATGCTAGCTAGGAGCTATATGTCTAGCCAGACAAACTATTTAAAAAATGTTGAGTCAATTTTACTAATGCTAGGCTATGCCTTGGATTTGGTGCAGATGCCAAGTGTTTAAGGCAAAGGGGAGTGTAACCCCTCCCTCTGTGGAGGCTTACCTTAATTTGCCCCAGTTCTCCTGCTGCCTGCTCGTTCCTTCCATTGCTCCAGTCCCCTGATTTGTGTCCCCGCCAACTGGCCCAAGCATTGTTTGTCCCCTGAAGCCTCTCTCTGGCCCCTGTATGATTTAGCAGTTTAAACAGGGGCCAGAGGAGCAATGTCAGGGAGCCACCGCTCTGTTTCTGCACAAATGTGACAGCAGTGGTCCGCGCATGTGCACTAGCACATGATTATGTTCTGGCCACTGCTGTAGGCAAATGAACACCTCTCCAGTGTTCCTGTTCCTCAATTCTGGCAGGTTGACCAGAGACCTGGAGGAGGTACAAGACAGCCCACCAAATGTTCTGTTTAAAGAGCACCAATAGCGCTGTGCTCTGCCTCATAAATATTAATGAGGCAATATGAATATTAATGAGGGAGTCTGCCTGCTGCCTGGGGACAGTGTATTTCAGCAGCAGTGACAGGCATGGGGCTAAACTAAGGTGCAGGACTGTGCATTTGTCTATCAGAGCACAAGGATTGTTTTGAGACTTTGGGGCATGAAGGAACAAAAATATGTATTCTGGCTGCACCAGGACGTTGAAGTAGGACACTATATCGACCGCAGTTGGAACTGTTTTCTAGCAACCATGTTAGTGGCCTTTGACCTTATTTCAGCCACTCGGAAGGCCATGATTTTGGCAAGGACTTGTGGGACTGTGCAAAAGAGTTATGGGGGAAAACACTAGGGACAATGTTGGCACCCATTTGAGGAACCAATCAGGCATTGAAGGAGCCTGATGAATATTAATTTTTCAAAGGGACACTTGTTTCAGTCAATCAGGAGCTACCTACAGCTCCCCAAATCCAAGGGACTTTTGATACAGAGTCTCAGTTTGCTGGGAGCCCCTCCAGAGGAAGAGGGTTCCAGCCCCTTTGCAGAAAGATGTGGCTGCAAGGCTTGGGAAGGGCCTGCCTGGGGGTTGCCAGTTATCTGTCCCCCAGGACCTGTGTGTTGCCGTTCCACATTTTTGGAGGAATCTGTTCAAAGAATCCTGTTTTTCAACTTCAGGTGTAAGAATTCTGCCACTTGTAGCTGTGAGAGAGCTGCATGAACCTGCAACATTCAGCTTCGAGAGAGCTGTGGAAAAACTACACATCAGCGGTGAGAGCACTGTAATGATCTGTGACTTCGGCTATGAGAGGACAATGAAGAAACTACCTTTCAGAGGTGAGACTGCTGCCTAGAATGTTTCTGAGTGAGGAAGCTTTCTGTGAATGTCAAGTAAGATGGAGACCTGATTGGGGACCACGTGGCCACTAGTTCCAGGAGGTGCTCAATTCTGTAGTGTTACAGAGAGGGGCGGACATTTGTTGGAAGGAAATTACTATGAATGATCCTACTTTATGGAAAATGGTATAGGAGTCTCCTTGGGGAAAGAAGCTCACCAGTGAGTGCCTGTCAGAAGCAAATAGTTTGGTCGGAAGATTTACCTTGATCGCCAGTGTTTGTCTTCAAAAATGAAAAGAGAAACCCTCTATCTGCTTGTGAGTACCTGTATGGTGAGGAAAGTGATGTCTGGCATCATTGGACTGTTTGAGTGAAAGATGTGTGTTTTCAGTGCCAGATTCAGTTTTTTTCTGTGGAGCCCATCGTATGTTCCTGAGTCTCATGGAGACTGTGTCTCTGGGGAAAATCCAGAAACTGTGTCCTGATGTAAAAGAACCACAACTGCTATGCTGGCTGTGTGGTTGAAGATGACAATAGTATCTAGATGTGTCTAAACTTTCAGAAAGAGGAAGAAAGAAAAAAAAAGAGTCTTCTATCAGGGTCAGCGTTGGGAATCAGCCTGGTAGTGCCACCAGCTAGGCATTGCCATTGCACCTCCCCCTGAGGGGTCATGCCTAGACATGGGGGTCTGAGGCATGCCAGCCCAGGTTCCTGTGCTGGTCTGTGTTCCAGAATGTGACTTCAACCTAACCAGAGTTTGAACTGCTACAGGAGCGGAGAGAAGTTCCAGCCTGCTAGAGCTGCAAGAACCTGCTGCAGGAAAGGAATCACGTTGCCAGCCCTGCTGCCCACCGCAGCAAAGGGTCAAGCTCCATTGATTGTGTCTACCTCAAATCTACCTGCTACAAGCCTTGGCTATATCTGCAAAATCACTGACTACAAAACCGTGAGTAAAGCAAGAATCTCCCTGCACACAAGGAACTGTAAATAGTTGTTTCCAGTTCTTGTCAAGATTAGAAACATGCCAATTTTCTGCTAAAGTTCTGGGTGTTGCCTGACTAAAATAAAGTATCCAGTTCTGCCAAGTAGCTGACACAGGCACAGAAAAGTTAACATTTTGATTAAAGCCAAATGCGCCAATGCTGGCCAACCAGCTGTATCACTTCCAGGCCTGCAATGTTTTAGTTCTGGGTACCCAGAGATGGGATTGCAGGGTCCTTATCTGGACTGAGGACTGGTACCAGATGGGGGTTGGGTAAATCTAAAGCCTATGCAGGTAGATAGTTAGAAATATTATCATAATCCATCAGAAGGTTGGTGGGTGGCATGCTGGAAAAAGGTGTTTGAATTTAAAAAATGGGAATGATCATTTTCTGATGCCAGTTATCAAATGCAAATCTATTTCGATGTTTAACCTTTGCTCCCAGTTTCCCTTTCCTAACCCTCCCCTGTGTAAATAAATTGTTGATTAACTGTTGTTAAAAAAGTTGAGTCATGAGCATATTATTTGTACCCCATGAGAGAATATTATTAGCACAAGTCAATATTTTAAAGTATCGAAAATCTGGGTTCGGGGTTTATGTAATCTGTGTGTGGGGTGACTAGATGGGGAAGTGGGTAGGTACAGCATCCAAGGAGGTTGTACTGCTAAAAATCAGACCCACTTATAATTTTTACTCTGGGTGGAGGCACCGGGCTATTTATTGTTCTATTTAGGAAAGAACCCTTAGTACATCAGGAAGAAACAAGCATTTGTAAATGCCGAATGTTTGCTTGCTGGCATTGACATTGGTAGTGTAGGAGTTATAAAGATGCATAATAGGAATGGCAGTGAAGTACTGAAGTGAAGCCAACCCCACCACCACCCTGCAGAGACTGACAGGCATTGGGGTGTGCCTTTGGGTCGTCAGGCATAACAGCCAAGCCATTTCACCACACCCTACCCTGCAGACACTGACAAGTGTCATGGTGTGTCTTGGGGTCTTTGGGCCTTATGCTCACCCCATTCCATAAGGAAATATGGTGAGATGGGTACAGTATAGGAGAATGGGGTGAACTTTGGGGCAGAAGAGTCCAAAGCACACCTCGATGCCTGTCATTGGCTGCAGGGTGTGGGTGGGGGTGGAATGGCATGAGCATTACAGGTGAGAATCCCAAGTCACACCCATGATGCCCGTCAATCTCTACAGGGTGAGGCATTATGGCCGGAAACCCTAACGCCCCAGGCGTTTATTGGTATTTTCACTCCAAATTTTCAACATGGGTTTTCTGTGACCCCCATCTCATGAACAGTGGCAATATCAGTTTGTTAGCCGAAAGCTGATTTTGCACAGTGATTACGCCATTTGGCACCACAGGTGCGAAAACACATTTTGAACAGGATGTGAAAAATGACAGCTGTACTGTTTATGAGGCAGTGTAAACAAGCATTTGTCAATGCTGAATGTTGCTTGCTTCTATGTGCTGTTTAGGTATTTGGAAGTCATTGGAGTGCAAATATTGAAAATTTGCGAACTTACGAGCGTGCGTAGGAACTGTGCAACGCACGCTCGTAAAACAGTCATTTTTAGGAATTTTATCACCAAATTTTCAACATAGCCATTTTAAGACCTCTGCTCATGAACAGTGTCACTGTGATTTTGTTAATGTGTCCCATACATTGGTTGCACACCGACCTACGCCATTGTCTGCGCTACATGGTAAAACACGTTTGGGCAGGATGTGAAAATGACAGCTGTACTGCTATAAGGAGGTGTGGTAAAATGGCAATGTTGAAAATCTGGAGTGAAAATATTGAAAATTTCGAACTTACGAGCCTGCGTAGGAACTGTGCAACGCACGCTCGTAAAACAGTCATTTTTAGGAATTTTTTCACCAAATTTTCAACATAGCCATTTTAAGACCTCTGCTCATGAACAGAGTCACCTTGATTTTCTTAATTTGTCCCGTACATTGATTTCGCACACCAACTGTGCCATTCTGCGCTACATGGACGGAAACACATTTTGGGCGAGATGTGAAAAATGAAAGCTATACTGCTCATAAGAAGGTGTGCTAAAATAGCAATGTTGAAAATCTGGAGTGAAAATATTGAAATTTCGCGAACTTACGAGCCTGCGTAGGAACTGCTCAACACACGCTCGTAAAACAGTCATTTTGGAATTTTGCACAAATTTTCAACATGGGGTTTGGGACTCCTTCTCATGAATGATGTCACTGTCATGGCGGTATTCCGGCCTGAAGGGTGATTTCACAGTCACTGCGCGAAATCACCCTTCGGGCCTGAATACGCCATGACAGTGACATCATTCATGAGAAGGGGTCCCAAAAACCCCATGTTGAAAATTTGGTGCAAAAATTCCAAAAAATGCCTGAGATATGCAACAAAGTTGAAACCTCCCTATCTAGGCCATTATACAGCTTACCGGCATTTCCTCAGTTCGTGGTCGGCTTTGAAGAGTGCAGACGTGTTCCCGGTCCACCAAAGATCGTCGCGCTGGAGTCCGGAGGTAAGTATGGGGTGAGGGGGGGCGTGGGAGGCTGGGTGCTCAGTGGGTGGGTGCGGGTTGTGGGAGGGGGGTTGGGAGCCCGCTGGACCGTTTCGTTTTTCAGGTTAAAATAAAAAAAAAAGCGTAGTGGGACCGTTTTCCACGCTAGGGTGGGCTCCAGCGTGGCACAAGGACGTTGAGGTTCAGCCGACGGGGATTGGGCACCCCGTCGGCCTATGGATTGATTGCCACGCTTGGGTGGGCTCCCAGCGTGGCACCTACACTGGGAGACGCAGCTCAGCCGGCGGGGATTGGGCACCCCGTCGGCTACACAGTACGTGCGGGGGCGCGCACGCCTGCGTGTGGGGGGGAGCTACGCTTCTTATCTCTGCTCACTGAAGCGTAGCTCCCCCTTTCAACTGTATGCCACTGCATTTTGGAGCGTGTCATACACAGCTCCAAAATACATTGGCTTACAGGGGCCGCGCCTGCCAGCTCACTGACTGAATTGGAGGAGGAGGTGACACACCTCCGAAATCTCCGATGATGGCACTATGTTTCTTGCACATGCGTGCAAGCAACATAAAATGGCAATGTTGAAAATCTGGAGTGAAAATATAAAAAACTGGTGAAGTCACGAGCATGCATAGAAACTGCATAACGCACACCTGTAATGTAATTAGTTTGGGGATTGTTTACAGCAGATTGTCAACACAGGCATTCTGGGACCTCCGCTCATGAACAGTGTCACTGTGATTTTCTTAATCTGTCCCGAACACTGATTTCCAACAGTGACCACGCATTTCTGCGCCGGAAGTGCGAAAATACAGGTTACTCACCTGTAACAGGAGTTCTAGGAATGGTATATGTTGTTCATCCACACTGTCTGGCAGGTATCCTTGCCGGAAGGTCTTCAAGCTGGCTCCTCCCACCCACCCAGGTGGTAAAACTCTCGGCTCCGCCCCATGACGCCAGATCTTGCCCGCTGGAAGCTCAGGTAGTGTGTCGAAGCCGGGGAGGTCGGGTGGGTCGTGTGGATGAACAACATATACCATTCCTAGAACTCCTGTTACAGGTGAGTAACCTGTATTTCTAGGGACATGGATATGTTGTTCATCCACACTGTCTGGCAGACTCCTAGCAGTTCTCCGGGAGGAGGGAGGCAAGGCGCACACTCCTGATACTTACTTGGGAAAGAGATTGGAGAACTGAGGCCCCAAAACCAGCATCCCGGCGTGACTCGAGGTCGATGTGGTAGTGGGTAATGAAGGTATGTGCCGACTTCCAGGTAGCAGCCCTGCAGATATCCTGGATAGGGACGTCCCTGGAAGCAGCTACCGATGCAGCGATATGACGGGTAGAATGAGCTCTTATCCCTCTGGGAGGCTCTATGCCCGCCAACCTGTAGCAGAGCTCTATGCAGGAGGTGATCCACCTGCCTATCGTCCGCTTTGCTGCAGGTCTGCCAGGTGTGGCTTCAGCGTAGGTGACAAACAGCTGGTGAACCTCTCCCCGAACTTCAGCCATCCGCTCCTTATAATAAGCGAGCGCTTATCTAGGGTCCAAAGTATGGAGCCTATACTTGGCCTCCAAGGTGTGATTGGGGTAGAACACTGGCAGAGTCAACACCTGGTTAAGGTGAAACTCCGACACCACCTTCGGGAGGAACTTCGGGTGGGGGCGCTAGACAACCCTGTCCTTGTGGAAGACCAGGTAGGGAGGCTCAATGGAAAGCGCCTGGAGCTCTCCCATCCTTTTCGCTGAAATGATAGCCACCAAGAAGGCGGTCTTCCACGACAGGTGTGAAAGATCACACCTGTGCATTAGTTCGAATGGCTTGCCCATGAGGTTGGCCAATACCAGCAGTAGATCCCACGGAGGTGTAGGTTCTCGCACCGGAGGGGAAATGTGGTCAAGACCTTTGAAAAAGTGCCCGACCACCTTCTCCTGTGCCACCGACTGCTTGCCGGCCCGCGCCCGGTAAGCAGAGATGGCTGCCAGGTGCACCTTAAGGGTCGTCGACCGAAGCCCTTGCTGAGAAAGGGACCACAGGTAGTCCAGAATGCTAGCCAAGGGGCAGTCGGAAGGGTCTAAGCCCTTCCCCTGACACCAAATGGAAAACCTCTTCCATTTGAAGGCATAGCATTTTCTGGTCGACTCCTTACAGGACGCCTCAACGACGTTGAGGACCTCGTCGGAAAGACCCAAGGCCTGGAACTCTAGCTGCTCAGGAACCAGGACGTCAGGTGCAGGGATTGAAGGTCCGGATGGAATACCTTCCCCTGATTGACTGAGATCAGGTCCGGGCAGGCTGGAAGCCGCCTAGGGACCCTGGAACTGAGGCTGAGGAGATCTGGATACCAGAACTGGCGGGGCCAGTCTGGGGCTACCAGAATCACCTGCGCCTTGTCCCTCCTCACCTTGAGAAGCACCTTGTGGATCAAGGGAAATGGGGGAAGGCGTAGAAGAGGCCTGGGGTCCACGGCCTCGAGAAGGCATCCCCCTGCAGTGAGCCCTGCTGAGGGGGCCGGGCATGGAATAGACTCAGCTTCGCATTCTCCCTGGAGGCAAACAGGTCCACCTGAGGGGTGCCCCAATGGGAGAAGAGATCTTGTACTACCTCTGGCAGGAGAGACCACTCGTGAGACGCATCCCCTATCCGGCTTAGGGCATCGGCCAGGGTGTTGGAGGCTCCTGCCATGTGAATGGCTAGGAGATCCGCCTCCAGGCTGCACACTAGGGACCAAATGCGGAGAGCTTCCTTGCATAATATCAGGGAGCGCGTCCCGCCCTGGCGGTTCAGATAGTACATGGTCGTGGTGTTGTCCATCTGGACCTGAACCACTTGACCCCGCAGAAACGGAGCGAAGGCGGTGAGAGCTAGACAGACCGCTCGGAGCTCCAGCAGGTTGATGTGGCATCGGGACTCCTGAGGGGACCAGAGGCCGTGCGCTCGGTGTTCCCCAGATGGGCACCCCAACCCATCAGAGATGCGTCAGTCGAGAGAGAGACTGTCGACTCGGGGCGGATGAATGGGATACCCTCCTGCAGATGAGCTGGAACGATCCACCACTGGAGAGCGTTCCACATCTCCTGAGTCACTGTCACGGGCCGGTCCAATGGATCGCGGCCTTGTGACCACTGGCTGGCCAGTCCCCATTGAAGGGGACACATATACCAACGGGCCCAACGGACCACGCTGGTGCAGGCCGCCATGAGGCCCAGGAGGCGCAGGAAGTCCTGGGCAGGGCGCAATTGCCCAACCAGAAATGATTGGGCAAAGGAGGAAAGAACCTCAGCTCTGTCCACCAGGAGCCGTGCTCTGGCTCGCAGAGAGTAGAGCTCTGCCCCGATGAACAGAATCACCTGCTTTGGCACGAGTTCCGACTTGGCCTCGTTGATGAGGAGGCCAACCTGAGAACAAACCTGGAGGGCCAGATCTCTGGACCACTCCACCTCCTGTCTGGAGGGGGCTGCTATCAGCCAATCGTCCAGGTAAGGGTACACCTGGACCCCTCGGCGCTGCAGGAATGCTGTCACCACTGCCATGCATTTGGTGAAGACCCTGGGAGATAGCGAGAGGCCGAAGGGCATGGCTCGGAACTTGTAAAGGGATCCCTCCGCTCTGAATCGGAGGAATCTTTGATGGGACGGACGGATTGGGACGTGAAAGAACGCATCCTGGAGGTCCAGGGAGCAGAACCACATGCCTCATTCCAAGGATGGGATAATCTGAGCCAGAGTGACCATCCTGGAGGTTCGAGACCTTAGGAACTTGTTCAGGTCGTGCAGGTCGAGAATGGGGCGCCAGCCCCCCATCCGTTTTGGGACCAGGAAGTACCTGGACACAAACCCCTGGTCTAAAGGAGGATCCGCCACCTTCCTGATCACCTCTTTTTCGAGGAGCAGTGCAATGTCGGCCCGGTGGGCCAACAGCGAGGCTGCGGACCCTGTGGCCCCCCGAGGGGCAACGGCTCGAAAAGGCGGAACCTGTTTGAACTCCAGAGGCAGGCCTTTTCCTACCACCTCCAACACCCAGTGGTCCGTGGTGACAGCGGACCAGGCGGAAAGGAAGTGGCAGAGCTGTCCCCCCACAGGGGGAACCCAGTGGGGAGTGACGAGGTTGGGGGCGCACCCCTCAACCCGTCACTGGGCAGGCTTGGAGGAAGGACCGGCCGAGGGACCTCCTGGGCCTTTATCTCCTTGCTTCCTGTTGAAGGAAGCCATCAGCTTGGGTTTGGGACGTCAAGCACGAGCCTGCTGGTCCTGTTGCTGGTGCTGCTGGGCCGGTCGAGGAACAGGGACTGAAGGACGAAAGGACTTCTGCTGCTGACGGTGGCCTTTGTCCCTCTGGGCGGACGAGACCGAGTCCAGAGTGGCGTTGGACTTTTCGATCTGCTGGAGGTGTCCCTCCACTCCAGGGCCGAAGAGGTCAGTCCCCAAGAAGGGGACGTCCGCCAACTTGTGCTGGGTATCCACCGTGAAAGTGGATATCCTCAGCCACGCCCTGCATCGCATGGCCACTGCGCCGCTACTGACCTGGCACAGGAATCACCTATGTCCAGAGCAGTCTGGAGCGGCTGCTTCGCCATCGCCCTGCCCTGGTCCCGCACCTGGCGGACCGTGGTCTGCAGGTCAGGTGGGAGATGAGGAACAACCTCATCCAGGGAGCCCATGAGGGCGTGGGAGAAATGTGCCATCAGCACGGCCGAGCTGGCCTGTTGGAGGCCGAGGGAGGACGCAGCGTACACCTTGTGCCCGGCAAAGTCCAGCTTTTTGGATTCCTTGTCAGGGGGCTTGTCCACGTCCCGAGCATCACCGGAACGCCGGAAAACGCTGTCGGTGACTAACCCCTCCGCAGAGGGGTGTTCCGAGAAACCGGGCAAAGAGCCGGTAGGGACCGCATACTTCCTGGCCATCCTGGCCGAAGGCGCTGAACAGGAAGCAGGCCGCTGCCAAAGCTCCAAGGCTGGGCCGACAATGGCCTCAGCCACCGGAAAGGCCTCCGTGGGAGAATTCCCTCGGTCCAGAATCTCTGTCAGGGGATACTTGGCCCATTTGGACACGGGCTCAAGCTGCATCCTGGTGGACTCCGAGATGAGCCGAAGCAGACCCAAGAAGGACGATGGGCTATCGTCCACTGACTGGCCCCCATAGAACTCCAGATCGCACTGCCTGGAGAACAGGGGGGAATCATCGTTGGATTCTGAAGAGTCTGCGAAGAGCTGCCTCGGCCCTGAGCCACCCTCCACCTGCCGAGGACGGTCGGGAGTGAGGGTGACCGACAACCTGTGGGGCAGGCCGTGACCCGACCGAGAACTCTTGGTTGGTGCCCCCAACTTCGGTTGTGGAGGCGGAGGTTCCACCACAATCAGTGGACCAGCTGGTTTCGGCTTAGCAACTGGCCCTGGGGTGGGCAACTCGACTGGAACGAGTGGTTGCTTCGGCTGTTCCGGCGAAGTCCACTTGATGGCCGGGGTCTTAGCCGGGGTCAGCTTAGGCCCGGATAGCAGCAATTGCTGCCACATCAAACCCTCGTAGCGCAGGCGCAACTTGGGTCGAAGCCTCTCCTCCGAGGAGGAGGATGAGGAAGAGCGGCATCGCCGCTTACTTCAGTAACGAGACCGAGACCGCCGATGTCAGCAGGAATGGCTGGACCGAGAAGAGGTCCGCGACCAAGACCGAGACCCTTGGGGGGACCGAGGGTGGGTCTGGGAAGGGGCGGGGGATACCCGCTCTTCCCTCGGCTCGGGAACTTTAACCGGGGACTGCGGTCCCAAAGGAGCAGGCAGATCCTCGGTATCCACCGGGGGAACCGGTGAAGTAGGGTTGTCAGCTTCTCCAGTCAACAGCCCATCTAACGGATCGAGAAAAATCTAGACTTTGTCGACGGGAGTCTCGGCAGGCTGGCCTGACGGGGGCACCGTGAAGCCAGCGGCCTCAGCCGCAACCTCGACCGAAGTCGACGGTCAGCTACCCGGGGAGGGGGACCTTTCCCACTCCCAGGAACACCGACGGTGGGACTTACCTTTTGACTCTCTTTTCTTGGGCCGAGAAGAATGTCCCGAAGGCCCCTCTCCCTTCGTGGAAAGGGACTGACAAAGCTCCTTGAACGAAGCTGTATAAGAGGAACTCAGAGAGAGCAGGATAAATGCTGCGGCCGAGGAAGAAGAAGATGCGGCCTGGGCCGCTTCCTCCTCGAGAGCGATCAACTGCTCGAGCTGCTCAGCTGAGCCAGCCGCCGCAGACACCGCCCAACGAGCCTCTTTGGTTCACCGGCGTGAAAACGTTTTCAGGCGCCTGAGCTTTAAGCGAGGCAGCGATCGTCCAGAACATTGGCCGAAAGGAGCGGCACAACTCGCAAGCCTGCGGGTCGTGATCAGGCCTACAGTAGACGACATGGAGTGCGGATCCGTCCAGGACATTTTCTGCCCCAAGGGGCACCGCTGAAAGCCGGGAACAGATTTGTCCATCGCAGCCGCGAGGGAAAAAGAAGACCGAAGTCTGAAAAACTTAAAATTCAATTTCGGACGAACCAAAGAATTAGGATCCAGTCTCAAACACAGAGCGCAGAGGAGGGAACCTGAGCTTCCAACTGGTAAGGAAGATCTGGCGTCATGGGGCGGAGCCGAGAGTTTTACCACCCGGATGGGTGGGAGGAGCCAGCTTGAAGACCTTCTGGCAAGAATTAAAGTGGCAAGGATACCTGCCAGACAGTGTGGATGAACAACATATCCATGTCCCTAGAAACACATTTCTGCCAGGGTGTGAAAAATGACAGCTGTACTGTTCATAAGGAGGTGTGGAAAAATGCCAGTGTAGAAAATCTGGACTGAAAATATTACAACTTCGTGAACTTACGAGGGTGCGTGGAAACTGTGCAATGCACGCTTGTAACACAGTCATTTGATGGACTTTTGTCACCAAATTTCCAACATAGCCATTTTAAGACATCTGCTCATGAACAGTGTCACTGTAATTTTCTTAATCCGTCCCAAACATTGATTTCGCACACCGACCGAGCCATTGTGAGCTACATGCATGAAAACACATTTTGGGCGAGAAGTAAAAAATGACAGCTGTACTGCTCATAAGGAGGTGTGGCAAAATGGTAATGTTGAAAATCTGGAGTGAAAATATTAAAAATTTGTGAAGTTACGAGCATGCGTAGGAACTGCAACATGTTCATAAAACAGTCATTTTGGGAATTTTGTTCACCAAATTTTCAATATAGGATTTTGGGGCCTACTCATCAACTGGTGACATTGTCGTTTTGTTACTGGTCCCGAAGGTGGTTGCAGCAGTGACCGTGAAATCACCTTTTGGGACCAAGTAACAAAATGACAGTAACTGAGGTCATGAGGTGGGGTCCCAAGAACCCCATGTTGAAAATTTGGTGAAAAATTCCCCCAAAATGGCTGTGATAGGCACCAAAATTGAAAAAAAAACATTTATGCCATTATACAGCTTACCGGCATTTCTTCAGTTCGCGGTTGGCTTTGAAGAGTGCAAATGTGTTCCTGATCACGAAGATCATTCACGCTGGGCTCTGGAGGGTAAGTATGAGGTGGGGGGGTGGGGAGGTGGGTGCACAGAGGGTGGGTGCGGGTTGGGGAGGGGCAAGACAGTCAGCGAGGGACAGTTTTTTTGTTTGTTTTTTTACAGGTGCATTTTTTCTTTTAGAAGACAACGTGGGACTTTTGCCATGCTGGGGTGGGCTCCCAGTGTGGCAACTGGAAGTTTATTTTTTTGGGGGGGCAGTGCAGCTGACGGAGGATTGGGCACCCCCATTGGCCATATGGACGTTTTCCATGCTGGGAGGTACAGTGGAGCCGACGGGGATTGGGCACCCCTGTCGCCATACGGACTTTTGCCACGCTGGGGTAGGCTCCCAGTGTGGCACCTGGAAGTCTGTTGGGGGGGCAGCGGAGCCGATGGGGGATTGGGCACCCCATCAGCTATACAGTGTGTGGGGGGGGAGTGCATGAGCATGCTGGGGTGGGCTCCCAGTGTGCTACGTAGGTGTTCATGGGGGTGGGGAACTGTCTATGACAGTTCACATGCAGTGCTGACGTGTAGACAATTTGCATACTGCCAACAGAAGTATGCAAATTGCCTAAACGTTACCACCACTGATTGTGACTGTGTTTTCCTCAGAATTGTACGCCACTGCATCTGAACGGCTGTCACAGACAGCTCGGACATTCATTGGCGCAGTGCAGCCACACCTGCAAAAGGGAGCAGAGCATTGGAAGTGGGGGAGGCACACCTACGAAAACTAGTATGGTGGCACTATGTTTCTTGCACATGTGTGCAAGCAAACATAAAAATTACTTACCATAGTAATCTTGTTACTTCCAAGGGAATCTTACTGTATTCTGACAAATGCAGTATGGTCTCACCATAGGACTGCCCCAGAGTCGAAATGGTTAATAGAACTTATGCAAATAGTGGAATGCTAGGCTCGAGCTTGGTTTTCAAACCACTCTCCCTGGTGGCACTTCCTGCAGCCATCAGATTCTTACGAAGCATGCATAAGCTAAAATAAACTAACTAAACTATTCTAATATAAAATTCAACTCCCTCTTTAGACCAACCCCCCTTTCAAACAACAGGGGCATCTCTAAGACTCAGGTCACAGATGCCCAAGAAAACAACCATGCCAACATGTTTGCCACAGGATATGGACAGCTGAAATCCACTAGGTTCTGGTAGGGAAGAAAAGGTGGGAGCTCAGAATACAGTAAGATTCCCTTGGAAGAAACAAGATTACTATGATAAGTAATCTTTTCTTCAAGACCCAGGAAATCCTACTGTATTCTGACAAATGCAGACTGCCCAAGCAGTACCTTTGGAGGTGGGCAGAGAACCTATTTAGGAAACAGGCTCTGCAGTACTGCTGTGCCAAACCTGGCAACACTTCTGGCCTGGGTATCCAAGCAGTAGTGCTTGGTGAATGTGTGAACAGTTTTCCAGGTAGCTGTTTTACAGATTTCCAGAAGAGGAATGTCTTTTGTGGCTGCTATGGAAGCAGCTGTTCCTCAAGTACAGTGGGCCCTAAGACCCACTGGAGGCTGTTTGCTCACTTTGTCATAGCAAAACTATATACAGGCAACAATCCACCATGCAATGGACCTTTTTGTGGCTGGTTTGCCATTTCCCACTTCCCCATAGGTCAAGAAGAGTTGGGTACTGTGCCTCCTGTGACCCTTTGTGTGGTCCAGGTAGTAGCTGATAGCTCTCTTAACATCTAGGCTATGCAGTCTACGTTCCCGTGAAGTGGAATGGTCAGTGAAAAAGACTGGCAGTGTAATGGACTGATTAAGGTGGAAATCAGATACCACCTTGGGGAGAAATTTCCTGTTAGTCCTGAGGACAGCCTTGTCCCTGTGGAATGCAATGTAGTCAGTCTCCATGGATAAAGCCTGGAGCTCACTAATTCTCCTGGCTGAGGTAATTGCCACCAGGAACACCATTTGCCAGGTCACATACTTGAGATCTGCTGAGGACATCGGCTCGAAAGGTTAGCTGTGCAATACATACGTTGAGATCCCACACCGGCTTGAGATTCTTGTGTGGGAGATGCAAATGCAGCAGCACCTTGAAGAACTTACTGAATACTGGGTTTGAAGCCAGGGATGATTCCTTGCCTGCTGACAGACAAGCAGAGACAGCTGCCACGTGCACTTTTACAGTGGATGGTCTTAGACCAAGGGAATGAATGTGGGTCAGGTAATCCAAGACAACTGGCAAGGCGCCTGAGTGTGATCCATATTTTTACTCTGGCACCAAATGGAGAACCTTTTCCAATTGGATTTGTAGGCCTTCCTAGTGGAGGGTTTTCTAGAAGCCCTGAGGACCTCCATGACCCCTTCCGAGAGATGTAAGTTAGCATATTCTAGTTCCTCAAGAGATAGGCCTTGAGCCTGAGAGACTGAAGGTTGGGGTATAGGATCCTCCCCTGGGAGGAGGTCAGTAAGTTGTGTTTCCTGGGCAAGCTGATCACCTTGGCCATAGAGAAAGCTAGAATCGGAGAGCACCAGGGCTGCCTGGCCCAGTCTGGAGCAATGAGGATCATTGTCGTTGACTGGCATCTGAGCTTGTTCAGGACCCTTAGCAACAGTGAAAATGGAGGGAAGGCATACAGGAACTTCCTTGCCCAATCCAGCAGCAGTGCATCTAGTGGGATTTTACCCCTCACTGGAGATCTGCAGCAGAACGGTTTGGGGCTGCAAACAGATCCACTTCTGGAGTGCCCCATCTTTTGAAAACAATCTGCAGGACCTGACTGTTGAGTGACCACTAGTGATAGTTCTGGTTGATTCTGCTGAGAGCCAGGACATTGTCTTTCCCTGGAAGGTGGATTGGGGAGGGAGGAGAGAGAGAGAGAGAGAGAGAGAGAGAGAGACATCTCCAAGGAGTATGCCAGACTCCAAATTTTCATGTCCTCTGTGCACAGTGGGGTTGACCTTGTGCCTCCCTGTTTGTTTATGTAGCACATAATGGTTGTGTTGTCTGTCCTTACCTGCACCACTTGTCCCTGCAGCATGTTGGCAAACGACTGGATGCCTAGGAAGATCGCCCTGAGCTCTAGCAGATTTATATGCAAAAGTGTCTCCTGCTTGAGTCATGTGCCAGGAGCAGTGTGCTCCCCCAGGTGTGCTCCCCATCCCAGAAGGGAAGCATCTGTAGTTAGCACCAAGGAGGGATTTACAAGTAAGAACGGTACACCCTGTCTGAGGTTATCCCTCTCCAGCCACAACTGTAGTGCCTGAAGGTAGCATGGTCTCCAGGATGCGAGGCAGCATGGGTTCATGGGGGGGGGGATCATTTCAAACAAATCTGATTGACTTCTTTGACTGTGTTACTAAGACAGTAGACAGGGGCCAAGTGATATGCATCCTCTATCTTGATTTCAGCAAGGCCTTTGACTCTGTGCCCCACAAAAGGTTGATCAGGAAGTTGGTGGATCTCAGGGTTGGGGAAAAGATGGCTAGATGGGTGGAATACTGGTTGAAGGACAGAACTCAGGGTGGTTGTGGGGGAGTTATCAGGCACAAGACAGGTAATCAGTGGGGTCCCGCAGGGCTTGGTGTTGGGGCCGGTGTTATTCAATGACTTCATCAATGACATTGGAGATGGAATTAAGGGAAAATGTTCCTATTCACAGATGACACCAAGCTCTGTGGGAGCATGGACACAGCTGATGGAATACAGGACCTGTAGGAAGAGCTGGAAAAGCTAGGGAGGTGGTCCAGGATCCGGCAGCTTGGCTTCAATGCCAAGAAATGCAAAGTTATGCATATTGGAGTCAAGAATCCTAGGACAGAGTACTACCTGGGTGGAGTCCGAGTATCTACATCAGAGGAGGAGAAGGACCTAGGAGTAATGATCATTAGTGACCTGAAGCACTCCATGCAGTGCAAGAAAGCAGCAGCAAAGGAAACCAAGATGCTGGGATGCATATCTAGGGGGAATCAGTAGTAGGAGAGAGGAGGTTATAATGCCCTTGTACAGGTCACTGATAAAGCCGCATCTAGAGTATGGAGCTCAGTATTGGTGCCCACACCTCAAAAAGGACATTAACCTGCTGAAGAAGGTCCAGAGAACGGCTACAAAGATGATAGCTGGTTGGTCAGCAGGGTAAGACATACGAGCAGAGGTTGAGGGCACTGAACATGTACCCCCTGGAAGACAGGGGAGAGAGAGAGAGAGAGAGAGAGAGAGAGAGGGGACATGACTGGGACCTTCAAGTACTTGAAAGGGATAAATAAGGTTTTTTTTGGGGGGGTCAATGTATTTTTCCCTCCAATCACTGCTCCATCGAGCCTCTCTCAGGCATCCTGGCTTGTTCCTGCCTGCCTGAGATTCCCCCGATCCCGAGTCTCCCCAGTGGTACTCCGACCCTCTCACCTACCTTGCAGCTAGAAACCTCTAGCTTGTACCCCAAAAGGTGGGGCTACCACTCCTTCTTTGGTGCTCCTTGAAGTGTACATTCGGCTGCAGGCAGGAAATCAGGAGACTGGGTGGGCGGGATCCAGCGGTCGGCATGGAGGCCAGGTACCATCGCCTACTCGGTGGTGCAGGGTTTTTCCTTGTTCGTATCCCATCCCTGAGGTGCGGACATGCAGTGACGTTCAGTGCAGGTGAGCGCGCTCCCACACCCACTTGCAGAACATCTGCCGACTCCTCTCTCCAACTACTGATGTGATCCCAAGCTGCAGTACATCCAGTCTCCGCTGGGTGTCACCAGCACCGGGGAGTCACATCCCACCCTCCACCCAGGAAAGGAGAGCTGTCGTCGGACGTTCAATCCTTTCCTCCCCGGCTGACCCCCGGCAACCCGAGCTTACTCCCAAACCCGGGTCACCAGCGTGGTGCGAGGTGTGGCATCCAGCACCTCAACCCTCAGTGCCACTGGGCCGGCCAGGGATAAGTAAGGTTGATAAGGAGTTTCTTTAAGCTGAGTGGCGACCATAACATGAGGGGGCACAGTCTTAAGCTGAAGGGTGGGAGGTTTAGGAGGGAGGTCAGGAAGTACTTCTTCACAGAAAGGGTGGTGGACACTTGGAATATGTTGCCAGAAGAGGTAATCTCATTGAAGACAGTGGGCAGCTTTAAGAGAGGATGGGACAGGTATAGGGGGAGGGTAAGGGTCATGGGTAAGGACAATGGGAGGAGTGGGGAGAGGGGGCAGGGACAGTAGCTCAAGCTGTGGATCCTGCAACATGAGCAGACTTGATAGACCAAATGGCCTTCTGTTGGCTTCTTCGTATGTTGGTATGTATGAGACTGGCTCCAGTTTTGACAATGAGTCCCTTTTTTGAAGCCAGTGCAACTTGAGATGAAACTGAATGTCTCTCATTTGAAACCTGGCCCCTGACACCATTGCTGTGGAAGCTGCCATTTGACCCAGCAGCTGTAGAAAGTGCCTTGCGGGCCTTAAGCTGTGCAGTTTGAAGGTACTTGCCAACTGTATCAGACTGCTCACTCTTGTCTGTGGAAGGAATGCCCTTCCTCTTATAGTGGTCAGTTTGGCTCCTATGAATTCCAGAAGCTGTACTGGCTCCATTACAGATTTTCTCAGGTTGACCAGGAACCCTAGTGATTGCATCACATCCTGAGTGACTGTCAGGGCCTCCCTGACCTGTTGTGGTGTTTATCCTATGACTAGCCAGTCATCCAGGTAGGGGAACACTGCCACGCCCTGTCTCCCTAGGTGTGCCACCACCACAGCTAAGCACTTTATGAACACCCTTGGAGCAGAAGCCAGTCTGAAAGGCATTGCCTTGAACTGATAATGGCCTGATGGCAGTCTGAATCCGATATATTTTCTGTGGGACTGCCTGACGGGAATGTGGAAGTAAGCATCCTTTAGGTCCAGAAATGCCAGCCAATCCCCTTACCTTAGAATTGTGAGGATTGTTGCCAGAGTCACCATTTTGAACTTAGGTTTCAACAAATGTCTGTTTAGATGCCTGAAATCCAGTATGGGTCACCACTCCCCAGTTTTCTTTGTTGTGAGGAAGTATCTTGAGTAAATGCCTTTTCCCCCCTCAAAGCCTTCCAAATGCCATGCTGGGTGCCCACCCCAGCGTGGCAAGTTATCGTATAACCGACGGGGGTGCCCAATCCCCCCTCCAGCTCACTGTCCTCCCGAAGTGACGGGCGCCATGCTGGGAGCCCACCCCAACATGGCAACTGATGCTATGTTATGGCCGACGGGGTGCCTAATCCCGTCAGCTTCACTGCCCCCAGTTGCCTCTTGTGCCACACTGGGAGCCCACCCCAGTGTGGCAAACGCCCCAAGGCCATCTTTTTTAAGAAAAACCCTTGAAAAGCAAAAACGGTCCCACGCAGTCTCCCAGCCCCTCCCACAACCTGCACCCACCCACTGCGCACTTGCCTCCCACACCCCTCACCCCATACTTACCTCCGGACCTCAGCGCGACGATCTTCGGTGGACCGGGAAGACGTCTGCACTCTTCAAAGCCGACCGCGAACTGAGGAAATGCCGATAAGCTGTATAATGGGCTAGATGGGGTTTTCAACTTTATTGCATATCTCAGGCATTTTTTGGAATTTTTGCACCAAATTTTCAACATGGGGTTTTTGGGACCCCTCCTCATGAATTCTTGCACTGTCATGGCGTTACTCGGGCCCGAAGGGTGATTTCGCAGCCACTGCGCAAAATCACCTTTCCAGAATGATTAACAAAATGACACTGCCAGTGTTCATAAGGTGGGCTCTCAAAAAGACTATTTTGAAAATTTGGTGGAAAAATTCCTAAAAATGACTGTTTTACGAGCGCGTTTTGCAGTTCCTACGCATGCTCGTAGAAGTTCGAAAATTTCAATATTTTCACCCAGATTTTAACATTGCCATTTTACACACCTTCTTATGAACAGTACAGCTGTCATTTTTCACATCTCACCCAAACATGTTTCCGCCCATGTAGTGCACATAATGGCGCAGTCGATGTCTAAATCAATGTACGGGACACATTAAGAAAATCACAGTGACACTGTTCATGAGCAGAGGTCTTAAAATGGCTATGTTGAATATTTGGTGAAAAAATTCCTAAAATGACTGTTTCTGACGTGCTGCATTCGCAGTTCTACGCTACTTAAGTTCGCGAAATTTTCAATATTTTTTCACTCCAGATTTTCAACATTGCCATTTTACCACACCTCCTTATGAGCAGTACAGCTGTCATTTTTCACATCTTGGCCAAAATGTGTTTCTGCCCATGTAGGGCACAATGGCGCAGTCGATGTGCGAATCAATGTATGGGACACATTAAGAAAATCACAGTGACACTGTTCATGAGCAGAGGTCTTAAAATGGCTATGTTGAAAATTTGGTGAAAAAATTCCTAAAAATGACTGTTTTACGAGCGCGCGTTGCGCAGTTCCTATGCATGCTCGTAAGTTTGCGAATTTAATATTTTCACTCCAGATTTTCAACATTGCCATTTTATTATACTTCCTTATGAACAGTACAGCTGGCATTTTTCATATGTCACCCAAAATGTGTTTTCGCACATGTAGCGCACAATGGTGCTGTTGGTGTGTGAAAACAATGTTTGGGACAGATTAAGAAAATCACAGTTTACACTGTTCATGAGCAGAGGTCTTAAAATGGCTATGTTGAAAATTTGGTGACAAAAGTCCATAAAATGACTGTGTTACGAGTGAGCATTGCACAGTTTCCACACACCCGCGTAAGTTCATGACTTTGTAATATTTTCAGTCCAGATTTTCACCAGTGGCATTTTTCCACACTTCCTTATGAACAGTACAGCTGTCATTTTCCACAACATGGCCGAAGTGTGTTTTCACACTTTCAGCGCAGAGATGCGTGGTCGCTGTGGGAAATCATTGTTCGGACAGATAAAGAAAATCACTGTGACACTGTTCATGATCGGAGGAACCAAAATGCCTGAGTTGACAATCTTCTGTAAAAATCCCAACCTAATTATATTACGGTGTGCGCACAGTTTCTATGTACGCCGCCACTTCACCATTTTTTTATTATTTTTACTGCAGATTTGCAACATTGCCATTTTTTACACCTCCCCATGAACAGTACAGCTGTCATTTTTTACATCCTGTTCGGAATGTTTTTGCACCTGTGGTACTAAATGCCGTAGTCATTGTGCATAAGCAGCTTTCGGCTAACAAACTGATATTCCCCCTGTTCATGAGGTGGGATCACAAAAAAAAACATGTTGAAAATTTGGAGTGAAAATACCAACGAATGCCTGAGGTATTAGGGTTTCCAACCATAACGCCCAACCCTGTAGAGAATGACAGGCATCAGGGGCGTGACTTGGGATTCTTGCCTGTAATGTTTATACCATTCCACACCCTGCAGCCAGTGAGAGGCATCGAGGTATGCCTTGGACTCCTTGGCCCCAAAGTTCACCCCATTCTCCTATATCGCACCCAACTCACCATATTTTCTAATGGAATGGGGTGCGCATAAGGGCCAAAGACCCCAAGGAACACCGTGACACTTGTCAGTGTCTGCAGGGTGGGGTGTGATGAAATGGCGTGGCCGTTATGCCTGACAACCCAAAGGCACACCCCAATGCCTGTCACTCTCTGCAGGGTGGTGGTGGGGTTGCCTTCAGTTCAATACTTCACTGCCATTCCTATTACTCAGCTCTGTAACTTCTACACTACCACTGCCAATGCCAGCAAGCAAACATTTGGCATTGACAAATGCTTGTTTTTTATACTTATAGGCTGAATGAGCAAAGCTGCTCTTTTTCACCAGCGACAAGTTAAGACATTTACAAATAACAAAAACAGCAATAAATACAATAACTACAGACACAAAAAACAAATATACTAAATACATATAAGATACAAACAGATTAAGAAGAGCATGTTCAGACATCATTATCCATCAACCAGTGCTTTAATCTTATTTTAAAATACCAGACTGTTCTAATTTCTGCAATATCAGTAGGTAAAGTATTAAAAAATAGAGGTGCCCTCTATAATACAGACCTCTGACCAAGAACCCTTTTAAACAAAGGAAATGCAAAGATAAACTTGGACTGAGACCTGGTACCACATGGAATGAGCAACCTGGGAAATAAAACAGAGACTACAGGGGAAATAAGACCTTTCTTTACCTTGTACATCAATGCGTCCAATTTGTGAGATATCCTATTTTCAAGAGACAGACTATTAGAACTTGAAAGCAAAAAACGATGATGGGTTCGAAAGGAAGCAGCAAGCATAAAACGAAGAATGGAATGATAAGTGACCCTGAATCTATCAAATAATTTTCCCGAAATAGCTGAATATATTTAGTTAGTTAGTTAGTTAGTTAAACATCAGTTTAGAAACCTTTGAGCCAGAGGCTCATTTACAAAGGTACCTCATCACAAAGAGGACATCAGAACAGTAGTACAAGGGACACAGTACTTACAAACAAAAAAGTTACAGTTCAATTACAGTTTTGTTACAATAGAGTTCAATCTCCAACGAGCAAAAGATAACAAAAGGTGCAAAACTTATGGTCGGGGGAGAGCTGGTGGGGGTAGAAGGGAGGGAGATAGGGGAGGAGGAATAAGTAGGGAAAGGAAGGGGGGGAGCCGCTCAGTGAGCATTGTCAAACAGAGTATATATATATATATATATATATATATATATATATATTTTTTTTACACTAGGCTAGCGGCAGTTGCATTTGCGAGAGCTAAGCAGGAAGTATAACTATGCCATAATCCATTGCACTCAACAAAAAACTGTGGGCAAGTAGATTCCTGGAGGACGTCTGTGGTGATGGACTGCCATTCTTGGAGGTAGTGGGCCAGCCTGCCCCCTACTGGGGTTGGGGAGATGACCCAAGCAGACACCTCAGGGTGTCTGCTTGGCCTGGGCTGTTGCCTGGGTGCTGGGGCTAGTACGGCTGCTGCCTCTCCCGCCCCTGAAATATCCCATCTGCTGTAAATACTGGGGAAAGGCTTGAGGCTGAAAGAATGGTCCATAATGGGCCCTACCTCTACCACCCCTAGCTTGGTGCTTCTGGGGTGTAGATGCCCTTTCTTTGTAAGCAGCACTTTTGTAAGCAGTTTTGTAATCATCCATCTTCTTAATGTAAGCCTCTATTTACTCCCCAAACAGAAATGTAGGCTCACATGGTAAATCCAAAGCCTCTGATTGTATCTCTTATGTCAGGTTAGTAGTTCTGCGCCAGGCAAACCTTCTGAGTGACATTGAAGCAGCCATCTGTCTAGCAGCAGTGTCACTGTTGTCTACTGCCATCCTGAACTGGGCTTTACAAACTTCTAAGCCCCTTTTTGCAACATTCTCTAAATCAGCTGCCATGGGGTCTGGGAAAGACATTATCTCCAGAAATGGAAATTACGTACCTACCGTAATTCTTGATCTTCTTGGATGAAGTCTCCACCACTCATTCACACTAATGGGAACTACACCAGGGGCACTAGGACCCAGTGGGAGCAAACTTTTCGAGAGGGTTGGCGTCAAAGATGGAGCCCTGAGGAAGCGGCACCGCAAGCCATGGCTCGCGCAATAAAGACTATCATGGCGTCGACCCTCCAACCGCCTCAGTACCTTTTTGTCTGAGGAGGTGCAGCGTAACTAACCTAGAGGACTAACCTAACAAAATCGGACATAAGACAGTCTGAATGACCCGTGTAAAAACGATCAACAATAGAGTCTTCACAGCCCAACCATTGAGGGAGTGAAGACCAAAAACAGAGACATGAGCTCGGAGGATGGCAGGTGGGTGTGTGAATGAGTGGTGGAGACTTCGTTCAAGAAGATCAAGAATTACAGTAGGTACGTAATTTCCATATCTTCCTGGACACAAAGTCTCCACCAGTCATTCACACTAATGGGAGAGTACCGAGCCAACAAACCCCCGAGACGGGCAGAAGGAGAAAACTAAGAGCTCACATACATAAGACAGAAGTCCGTTAAGAATAGTCCTACCAAACGACAGATGTCATCTGGCATTGACATCTAAAGCATAGTGCTTAACAAAAGTAAGCACTGAGCTCCATGTAGCCGCATTGCAAATGTCTGCAATGAGCACGTTGTGGATTTCTGCCAGAGATGCCACGACTGTTCTAGTAGAGTGAGCGTACACTCTGCCTTCTAGCTTAACCTGTGCCATAGAGTAGCAGTGGCAGAGGCATGCTACCAGCCACGATGAAATGCACCTAATAGCGACAGGTTGACCCAACCGGGTCTCACTGAAGGAAACAAACAGTTGTTGAGCCTAGCGAATTTCTTTTGTTCTACCCAGATAGAATCGCAGTGCTCTCTTAACATCCAAAGAATGCAGGGTACGTTCCTCTTCATTCTGGAAGTTAGCAAAGTAGGTAGGTAGTACTAAAGGTTGGTTTAAATGAAATTCTGAGAAACCTTGGGAAGAAACTTAGGGTGAGTCCTAAGAACTGCTTTGTCCTTGTGAAATACAGTGTATGGGGGCTCTGTGACCAGAGCATGTATTTCTGAAACTCTACGGGCCGAAGTGATGGCCACCAGGTAGGCTGTTTTCCAAGTGAGAAATTTCAACTCACAGGTAGCTAGGGGCTCAAAAGGTTTCTGAGTGAGCATGTCTAGCACAAGGTTAATGTCCCAGGCTATGACTAGACGTCTGACAGGAGGTCTGGTATGGAAAATGCTCTTAAGAAACCTCTTTACTACAGGCAATTGAGCCAGAGACAAGGAATGTGCCAGCTCATGATAAGCTGAAATGGCACAGAAATGAACTTTGACAGTAGAGTACTGCAGACCTGAATTTGGGAGGTCAAAAAGGTACTCCAAGACTTTATCTGGTGGGCAGGAAAAAGGGTTCGAAGAGGATTTTGCACACCAGAGAGAGAAATGCTTCCATTTGGCTGTGTAGGTTTTTCTAGTGGCTGGTTTACGTGCAGCCAAGAGAATATCTGAAACCCTATGGGAAACATTGAACCTATTCACCGCTATCTCTTCAGGAGCCAAGCATGAAGGTGAAGCACCTTCACATTGGTATGGACCACAGGCCCCTGGATCAGAAGGTTCATCTAAAGAGGAAGTGCCTTCGGGAGGGTTGCCGACAGGCTGTTGAGCAGCGGGAATCATATCTGTCAAGGTCAGAAGAGGGCAATGAGAATCATTCTGTTTCCCTGAGACTCGAATTTGAGAAGCACCCTCTGAATTAGAGGAAGAGGAGGAAAGGTGTATAGAAACCATTTTGTCCACTGCAGCCTGAATGCATCCTGACAGAAAATGCCAGGTCCTGGATTTCTGGAGCAGAAGAGAGGCAGTTTTGCATTGAGTGGGGATGCAAAAAGGTCCAGGTGGTAGTGCTGTCCATGCTGACCTGAACCACCTTGTTCTGTATTGACTGAGAGAAAGCTTGTAGGGCAGGAAGCACTGCCCTGAGCTCCAGAAGGTTGACGTGAAGAAGGGATTCCTGAGGAGACCACAGTGCCTGGGCCATGAGAGCCCCCAGATGGGCTCCCCAGCCCAAAAGGGAAGCATCTGTGGTAAGAACCACAGAGTGAGTCTGAGAGACAAATGGAACACCTTGCCTCAGATTGTCCAGGTCCTGCCACCACTGAAGGGCCTGAATTAAGGTCTGAGTAACAGGAACGAGCTTGGTAAGAGAATCTTTCCTTTGGGACCAAAAGGTTTTTTCAGATGGAACTGAATGTCCCTCATCTGAAACTTGGCCCCTTGGACCACTGCTGTGGAAGCTGCCATGTGGCCCAGAAGCTGCAGAAAATGCTTTGCTGGTCGAGAAACCAGAGGGAGAAAGGAAGAAGCCAGCTGAGAGATAGCTTTTGCCCTTTCCAAAGGAAGGAAGGCTGTCACCTTGAGGGTGTCCAGCTCTGCTCCTATAAAAATGAGGAGCTGTACTGGTTCGAGAACTGACTTGGGAAGTGAGAACTTGCTGGGTGACCTGCAGATCTGACTTGACTTGGTCTGGAGACTGGCCCACCAGAAGCCAATTGTCCAGATAAGGAAAAATAGAAATCCTTTTCCTTCTTAAAAAGGCCACCACTACTGCTAGGCACTTTGTAAACACCCTTGGAGCTGAGGTTAGACCGAAGGGCATTGCTCTGAACTGATAATGGCCTGAGGGCAATTCAAACCTGAGGTATTTTCTGTGGGAGCACCTGATGGGAATGTGAAAATAGGCATCCTTGAGGTCCAGGGAGGCTAGCCAGTCTCCTGGCCTCAGAGAGGGAAGAAAAAATTACTCACCTTAGTAATTATGTTTCTTCTAGTGGAGTCTTGCTGTATTCTGACAATTGTAGTTAGGTCCAGCCTTTCAACTGCACTGGAGAACATAGGGTTAACTTTTCTATGCATGGCATAGAATGTTCATCTCGAGCTTGGTTGAAGCCTCTGCCTGTTGTTATTCGAACTGCAACCGTCAGATCTTTACGAGCAAAAACTCAGTAAGTGTTCTGTGTGGAAACTGTAAAATTTTTTAACTAGCCAACTGGCAGAAATATAATGTTTTTGGTTCTCAAAGGAAGACTCAAGTCAGGAAAAACAAAAACCAATCAAATGAAACAACATTCCACCCAAAGAAAAAGAGGGTGTAAAAGGGGGGGCACCTCTAGGGTGCCAACACTACGCCTGCCCACCCACATCCCAAAAATCTAGGTTCTGAGAGGGGAGGCAGGGGGAGAGGTCAGAATACAGCAAGACTCCACTAGAAGAAACATAATTACTAAGGTGAGTAATTTTTTTCTTCAAACAACATGAAGTCTTGTTGTATTCTGACATATCCAGACTACCAAGCAGTACCTCCATGGAGGAGGGACAGAACTTACTTTGGGAATAAGCTCTGAAGTACTACTGTGCCAAACCGAGCATCACTCCTAGCCTGGATATCCAGAGAGTAATTCTTGGTAAAAGTATGGACTGTTTTCCAGGTGGCTGCTTGACAAATTTCTAAGAGAGGGATATCCTTGGCAGCAGCCAGGGAAGCAGCTGTACCTCTTGTGGAATGAGCCCTCAGGCCTGAGGGTGGAGTTCTACCCAGTTTTCATAGCAGAATTGTATACAAGAAACAATCCACCTGGCAATAGATCTCTTGGTGGCAGGTTTGTCCTTCCCAACTTCTCCATAAGTGAGGAACAACTGGAGGGATTCAAACCTGTGACCCTTGGTATGCTCTATGTAGTAGCTAAGGGCTCTTTTAACATCCAAACTGTGTTGCCTCCTCTCTCCCGCGGAAGAATGATCAGTGAAGAAAACAGGGAGAGATATAGACTGATTGAGGTGGAATTCCGAAACCACTTTAGGCAAGAACTTTGTTAGTTCTAAGGACCACTTTATCTCTGTGAAAAGAGATGAAATCAGATTCCACTGACAAGGCTTGCAATTCACTGATACGTCTGGCAGAAGTAATGGCTACCAAAAACACAGTTTTCCAAGTCAAGTACTTAAGCTCTGCTGAGGACAAAGGCTCAAAAGGGGGTTGCATAAGCTGAGCAATGCAAACATTAAGATCCCAAGCAGCAGCAAGATCCCTAAAGGGTGAATTGGTGTGAAGCAATCCCTTGAAAAACTTACAGAATACAGGATGGTATGACAGAGAGGAAGACTTGCCTACAGACAGTAAAGCAGAAACAGCTGCCAAGTGTACCTTGAGAGTAGCTGGTCTGAGACCTAGGCCATTAAGATGAACCATATAATCCAGAACCGTCAGCAAGTCAGCAGAGTCTGGAGAAATATTCTTCTTAGAACACCAAATGCTGAATCTTTTCCATTTGGAGTTGTATGTCTTTCTGGTGGAAGGCTTTTGAGAAGCCTTAAGGATGTCTAAAACCCCTTGGGAAAGATGCAGATCTGCAAACTCTAACTCTTCAAGAGCCAAGCCTTGAGATTGAGAGACTGAAGATTGGGGTACCAAATCCTCCCATGAGAGAATGTTAACAGGTTGTAATTCCTGGGAAGAGAATGGGGGGAAGACAGACTGCTAGGGACAGCAACAAGGGGTACCATGGCTGCCTGGCCCAGTCTGGAGCAATCAGAATCACTTTGCATGGTTGTGACCTTATCTTGACAAGCACTTTGAACAGGAGAGGGAAGGTGGGGAAAGCATACAGAAATTTCCCTTCCCAGTTCAGGATCAGAACATCCAGGGGGACTGAGCCCAAGACTGGGGGTTTGCAACAAAAAAGAGGAAGTTGGTGATTGTCTGGGGCTGCAAAAAGATCCGTCTCTGGAGTGCCCCATCTTGAGAAAATCACTTTCAACACCAGAGGATCTAGGGCCCATTTGTGATGGCCCTGGGATATTCTGCTCAGTGCATCTGCTAGGACATTGTCCTTCCCTGGAAGGTGAACTGCTATCAGAGAGGTTTGCAGGGGAATAGGCCAGGGACCACAACTTCATTGCTTCTGTGTACAAGGCCGTAGAATGAGTGCCTCCTTGCTTGTTGATGTACCACATGGTGGTGGTGTTGTCTGTTCTGACCTGAACCACCTTGTTCTGTACAGATTTGGAAAAAGCTAGCAGTGCCAGAAACACTGCTCTGAGTTCCAAGAGATTGATGTGAAGCAGAGATTCCTGAGGCAACCACAGTCCCTGGGTGGAAAGTTCCTCCAAATGGGCTCCCCAGCCCAGCAGGGAAGCATCTGTGGTGAGGACCACTGAATGAGACTGAGTGACAAATGGAACCCTTTGCCTCAAATTGTCCTGATCCTGCCACCATTGCAGGGCTTGGATCAGAGTTTTAGTCACTGGAATTAGTTTGGTAAGGGAATCCTTTCTTTGGGACCAAAAAGCTCTTAAGTGGAACTGAATGTCCCTCATTTGGAATCTTGCACCTTGGACCACTGCTGTAGAAGCTGCCATGTGCCCCAGTAGCTGAAGGAAGTGCTTTGCTGGTCGAGACACCTGAAGGCTGAATGAAGAGGCCAGTTCCATGAGGGTCCTTGCCCTTTCCAGGGGAAGGATGGCTCTTGCTTTTACTGTATCCAGCTCTGCCCCATGAAGGTGAGGAGCTGTACTGGTTCGAGAACTGACTTTGGTAGGTTGAGAAGAAATCCTAAAGAAGTGGGCACTTGCTGGGTCACTTGCAGGTATGACTTGACTTGGTCTGGAGACTGGCCCACTATGAGCCAGTCGTCCAAGTATGGAAAAATGGAAATCTTTTGTCTTCTTAGGAAGGCAACAACTACTGCCAGGCACTTTGTGAAAACCCTTGGGACTGAAGTTAGGCCAACGGGCATTGCTTTTAACTGATAGTGGCCTGAGGGCAACTTGAACCTGAGGTACTTTCTGTGGGAGCACCTGATGGGAATGTGAAAGTAGGCAACTTTGAGGTCCAGGGAGGCTGGCCAGTCCCCTGGCCTTAGAGAGGGAAGGATAATTCCCAGAGTTATCATCTTGAACTTTGGCTTTAAAAGATGTTTGTTCAGGTATCTTAGGTCCAGGATGGGTTGCCACTCTCCTGTCTTTTTGGGGGTTAGGAAATACCTGGAGTACAATCCTTTGCCCCAGTGTGGGGTAGGTACTCTCTCTCTATAGCTCTGAGAGCTAGGAGAGAAGAAACCTCTGCCTCTAGGGCAAGGGTTTCTGAGAGACTTGCAGGTGGAAAAGATCTGGCTCTCAGCTTGGGAAATTTTTTGAAGCTGAGAACCAGACCCTGGCTTACTACTTCCAGGACCCACTTGTCTGATGTAAGAGACATCCAGTCCTGGACAAAGTAAGCCAGCCTGCCCCTACTGGAATAGGAGAATCGACCCGGGCAGACCCATCAGGATGTCTGCTTGGCAGGGGCTTTAGGCTGAGGGGTGGATGCAGGCCTGCTCATCCCCCTTCTGCCTCTCCCTCTGAAGAACCCACTCTGTGAAAAAGAAGAAGAGGCCTGTGCTTGGTAAAAAGGCCTTTGGAGAGGCCTGCCCCTGGACTGCTGCCTCTGAAGAGTTGCTTGCCTTTCCTTGGCCTGAGCACTTCTGTAAGTGGTCCTGTATTCATCCATTTTCTTCATGTAATTCTCTGTCTGCTCCCCATACAGAGAATTACCCACTACAGGAAAATCCATGGCCTTAGCCGGGGTATCCTGTGAGAGGCTAGTACATCTGAGCCAAGCCATTCTCCGAAGAGCCACAGAAGTAGCAATGACTCTTGATGATACATCATTGGAGTCTAAAGCAGCATGAAACTGAACTTTCAATGCCTCAATCCCATCTGTAGCCACCTCCTCCAGCTCCTTGGCAAGCTGGGGGGAAGCCTGTTTAGCCAGTGCCAGTACAGTGTCCCACCTGGACTTCTGGTACCTGGCTGCATAGGCCATATAATTAGCCTGTCTGAGTCCTAGGGATGATGCCATGTACTGCTTCTTTGCCATGGCATCAATCTTCCTGGAGTCCTTGTCCGGGGGGTGTGATGCCAAGGGAATGCTTGCCTTATCACAGGCAGCAGCCTGTACAACCCCAACATGGCTGCATTGCTGATAAAGGAACTCCATATCTGAGCCTGAAAGAGTATACCTCTTGTCCATTCTTCTGTCCACAGGAGGTATGGAATTGGGAGACTTAAAAATTTTTTGTGTCTGTTTCCCAAAAGATTTGTGGAGGGGAATAGACAGTCTCCTGGACTCTGGGATGTCCATCATCTCTACATAGTCAGGCTCTTCCTGATCCTCCACTGCCTCCTCCACAGGAAGCTGGAGGGTATCAGCCACCTTTCTGTAAAACATGTAATGTGAAGGGGACTCAGAAAGCCTAGGAGGAGAAACACCTGAAGGTCTGTCTAGGGAGATGTCCGGGTCAATAGGCACATCCAGACTTTCACCATCACCATAATCATCTTCCAACTCTCCTTCCTCCTCAAACTCCAGTTCATAAAATTCTTCCAGGGTATAATCCTGAACTGGGGGAACCGACCGAACCAAGCCCCTGCCAAAAGGTGCCGGTTCAGTTGGAACCGATCGAAGCGATTCCACAATACAAATCGCTTTAGCTATTTCATCGGCGGTCGGAGTATGAGATTCTGGATCCAAACCGGTCGACTTGTCTTTTCTTTTTCTTTTTGTCGGAACCGATTCCTCAGAATTGGCTCTCCTTTTGCCCGAAGAAGTATCGCCCTGGTCAGAGGGCACTCCTTCTGATTCGGTCAGAATCGAACCAGGCTGGCCATCCGGGTCAGCGGACTTCTCCGCCTCCCTTTCCCTCAGTCTACCTAATCTCTTTTCCAGGGTAGATTTTGGAAAATTTTTGCAAATTTGGCAGTCTGAATCGAGGTGGTCAAACCCCAGACAATAAACACAGATGGTGTGGGGATCAGCCTTAGCAAAGACCTCCCCACACACACTGCAGTGTTGAAACCCAGTGGGCCCGTTTTTTTTCTTGGGTTTCTCAGACATGGCCAACCTAACCAAACTTAACCTTTTTTCGGCAATCTGCCAGGCAAGACTCCCCTATCATTTCCTGACCATGTCACGGGTCTTGGAAAAAAACGTACTGAAACCCGGGTTTTTTTTAGAACCGATATGGACCGGTAACCACACCCTAAAGTAAAGTACAAATTTTACCTCAAAATGATCGGTTCAGCCGAACCGATCCACAGCTTTACATGTTCCACACAGAAAACAGAACAAAACCTATCTAGTACTCACAGTACCACAGACAGAGACTTGAACCGACTATGCAGAAACAACAATTTCGGAAGCAAAACCGACCAAAACCGACACTTCAACTGACTTTGAACCGAGCAGCAGGAGAAATCTCCGGAGTGACTGTTCAGTGAGGCGGAGTAAAGAATCTGACGGTTGCAGTTCGAATGACAACAGGCAGAGGCTTCAACCGTGCTCGAGATGAACATTCAATGCCATGCATAGAAAAGTTAACCCTATGTTCTCCGGGGCAGTTGAAAGGCTGGACCTAACTGCAATTGTCACAATACAGCAAGACTTTATGTTGTTTGAAGATTTGTTCCCAGAGTTACCATTTTGAATTTTGGCTTTATTAGGTGCTTGTTCAGGTATCTTATATCTAGGATGGGTCACCACTCCCTTGTCTTTTTTGGGGTAAGAAAGTACCTGGAGTACAGACCTTTGCCCCTGTATGGAGCAGGAACTATTTCTATGGCCTTTAAAGCCAGTAGAGACAAAACCTCTGCCTCTAGAGTAAGGGTTTCTGAAGTATTTGCAGGTGGAAAGGATCTGGGTCTCAGTTTCGGAAAACTTTTGAAACTGAGAACCAGCCCCTGGCTTACAACCTGCAGGACCCACTTGTCTGAGGTAACAGACATCCAGTCCTGGACAAAGTAAGCCAGCCTGCCTCCTACTGGAATGGGGGAGTCGACCCAGGCTGACACATCAGGGTGTCTGCTTGGCAGGAGCCTTAGGCTGAGGGGTGGATGAAGCCCTGCTCATCCCCCTTCTGCCTCTCCCTCTGAAGAACCCCCTCTGAGAAAAGGAAGTGGAGGCCTGCGCCTGGTAGAAAGGCCTGTGAAAATGCCTGCCCCTGCCTGTAGCTTGCTGCCTCTGAGGATTTGCCTGCTTCTCCTTGGCCTGGGCACTCCTATAAGTGGTTCTGTACTCATCCATTTTCTTCATGTAATTCTCTGTCTGCTCCCCAAACAGAGAATTACCCACTACAAGGAAATCCATGGCCTTAGCCTTGGTGTCCTGTGAAAGGCTAATACATCTAAGCCAAGCCCTTCTCCGAAGAGCCACAGATGTAGCCATGACTCTTGATGACACATCATTGGAGTCCACAGCAGCATGCAATTGCACCCTTGATGCCTCAATCCCATCAGCAGCCACCCCCTCCAGCTACTTGGCTAGCTGGGGGGAAGCCTGTTTAGCCAGTGGCAGTACAGTGTCCCACCTGACTTCTGGTACCTGGCTGTATAGGCCATATAATTAGTCTGCCTGAGTCCCAAAGATGATGCCAAGTACTGTTTCTTTGCCATGGCATCTATCTTCCTGGAATCTTTGTCTGGCGGGGGGGGGAGGGGGGTGAAGCCAAGGGGATATTTGCCTTGTCACAGGCAGTGGCCTGCACCACCCCAGCATGGCTGCATTGTTGGTAAAGAAATTCCATATCCGAGTCTGACAAGGTGTACCTCTTGTCCATTCCCTTTTTTCAACAGGAGGTACAGAGTTGGGAGACCTAAGAATTTTTTGTGTCTGTATCCCAAATGACCTATGAAGGGGAATAGACAGTCTCTTAGACTCTGGGATGTCCATCATCTCTATGTAGTCAGGCTCCTCTTGATCCTCTACAGCCTCCTCAATAGGAAGCTGGAGGGTTTGAGCCACTTTTCTGTAGAACAGAAAGTGGGAAGGGGACTCAGAAAGCCTAGGAGGGGAATCACCAGAAGGTCCGTCTGGGGAGATGTCCGGTTCCACAGGCACATCCAGACTTTCACCGTCGTAATCATCCTCTTCTAAATCCCCTTCCTCATCAAACTCTGGTTAGTAAAAATCTTCAGGGGAATAATCCTGAACCGAGGGAACTGACCGATTCGAACCCCTGCCAGAAGGCATCAGATCGGTCGGAACCGGATGAAGCGATTCCACAATCCGAATCGCTTTGGCTATTTCTTCAGCGGTCGGAGCATGCAGCTCTGGATCCGAACCGGACGATTTATCCTTTCGTTTTTTTTTTTTTTGTAGGAACCGATCCCTCAGGATTGGCTCTCCTCTTGCCCGAAAAAGTATCGCCCTGGTCAGAGGGCACTCCTTCTGGTTCGGTAGGAACCGAACCGGGCTGGCCTTCCGGGTCAGCGGATTTCTCGACCTCCTTATCCCCAAGTCTACCTAACCTTTTCTCCAGGGTACAGCTAGGGAAATTCTTACAAATTTGGCAGTCTGAATCGAGGTGGTCAAACCCCAGACAGTAAACACAAGTGGTGTGGGGATCGGCCTTAGCAAAGACCTCCCCACACACACTGCAGTGTTGAAACCCAGGTGGGCCTATTTTTTTTCTTGGGTTTCTCAGACATGGCCAACCTAACCAACTTACCCTTTATATGGCAACCGCCAGGCAAGACTCCCCTATCGGTTTCTCACCGTGTCACGGGTGATGGAAAAAAAACATTAAAATTACATGTTTTTTTTTAAACCGATAGGGACCAGTAACCACACACTAACTTTTTCTTCTTTTTTTTTTAAGATCTTACTACAAGATCGTTTCAGCTGAACCGATCGGAAAAATTTTACAATTTCCACACAACAGCTACCAATCTAAGTACTTACGGTACCACAAACAGAGTCTCAAACCGAAAAACGGAACGAAAATCGGACTAAAACCGAAACTTTAACCACAATAGAACCAAGCAGAAGGAGAAATCTCCGGAGTGACTGTTCAGTGAGGCGGAGGAAAGAATCTGACGGGTTGGTTTCAAAAGGCCACAGACAGAGTTTTCAACCAAGCTCGAACCCAACATTCTATGCCTGGCATAGAATTTAACCCTTCACTCTCCAGGGCAGTTCAAGAGCTGGAGCTAACTGCAAATTATCAGAATACAGCAAGACTTCATGTTGTTTGAAACGGGGCTGTGTATGGGGCAGGTGGCAGGCAGAGTACTAAGCTCGGCCACAGCCTATGTAAATGAGCCCATAATGGGAATGCAAATGGCCACATAGCACCTTGCATGTCCAATGAGCTCATCTACATGGCTGCTTTGGTGGATAGCAAATAGTGCAGCTGCACTATCCATTGGGGAGCCATACTCCTGGCTTCATGTCATAGCTGCACCAATGGAGTTAGCACTGACTCGATCTGGCCCTATGTTCAGTCAGATAGGGCAGGTGTGCTATCCAACTGAACACAGCAATCTTAGACAGCAGGGCAAATGCAAAGTGCAGTGTATAATTTGACAATGCACTTTGTGCCTCTTTCAGAATCATGACCTTGAATTTTAGCACAGTTAATTCTTTATTCCTAAATACATTTGCATGGAAACAGGCGCTTTGTCCCTTAGACTTATCTGCCCCATTGCTTTACCTGCCTTAAACTTGCAATCCGTTGCTTGTGACATCAGAATTGTTTGCATAACAACATGTTGTGACATCATAAGCAGAAATGAAAATTACATACTCACCATAATTTTTGATCTTCCCAAGTATCTTCACCATTCATTACAGATGGATCTAGCTGGAGGACTGGACTCTGCTCAGGAAGAAAATGAACTTGACTACTTAAATTGTTTTCAGAGCTGGAGGAGCCGACATTGGGATGGTGCCGCCCACGTGGCCTGCGTTCTACATGGTGCTCATGGAGTGGCCAGCAACCAACACTGACTCCTCCCAGACCTCAGTTCTGTCCACCAGGAGAGGAAGAAAGAAGACAGGGATAGTGTTAGGGCAAGGGTGCCCGAAGGATAGAGGAGGGTGGGGAGAAAATCGACTGAAAAGAAGTACAGGTCAGAGGGAAGCTAGGAAGGGCAGGGATGGCCAGCATGCTGGGCAGCCTTAGGCAAAAGGAAAAATACAGAAGGGAAAGAGAGAAAGAGATAGAACAAGAGAGAGAGGGAGAGAGAAAGAGAGAGAGACAGAGAGAGAGAGACAACAGTACTCCTCCCAAAATACTCCCTCCTTCCCCATATACCTTCTTTTTTTTGTTTAAAAAGGCAAGGCCCCAAGAGAGGGCTATGCCAGGATGTTCAGACCCCAACTAAACAACGAGTCTAGAGGAGGTGAGGAGAGGAGAGAAGTAGTTGGCTCAGCCGGGCAATGAAAAGGAGTGGATCTGGGTGTGTTACACCCACTCCTGCACAGCTGGATAGCTCTCCTGCTTTGGCTGGAGTGGATGGAAAGGGGGAGGTAAGAGGAGGAGGAGGAGGACAAATGAGAGTCCAAGCCCTAAGGTAGCTTCCAGATAACAGGAGGAACCAGTTAAGACCTTAGAGGGTCTCTCTCCCTTTTACCATGTAAACTTTAGAAAAATCTCCAAGGAGGATAACCAGAGCAGTTTCTAAGACTTGAGGAACACAAGGGGCCTGTTCCAAGCTGGAGAAGAGAAAAATAATGCAGAAAAGGAGGAGGATGCACAAGCAGTGTGTACTCTCGCTCTACACCCGAGAGCTTGGAGCGCCCTTTAATTTCCACTGCTTTCCGCCATCATCCTAAATGACCTTCCCTCAGTCTGCTCTCCTTCCTTCTCCATCCACATGTACGCTGATGATACTGTCTTGTATGCATCTGGCGCACGTTCCTCTGATGTTGCATCCAGTCTTCAGCAAGATTTCAACCAAGTTCAGCTCTGGTTTACTTCCCATCATCTCTTTCTAAATGCCAAGAAGACAGTCTCCATGACCTTTGGCACTAGGCAAAGACTCTCAAGGCTACCTGGCTTGCCCTGTTTCCACACCCTAGCTGGGACTATCCTTGAGGACACTACTTCATTTAGATACCTTGGGATTTGGCTGGACCAACACCTCAACTTCTCTGGACACATAGATGCCATCCTGAAAAAACTGCACCCTTAGCTTGGCGCCATGTTCAGGAACTGTAGAAGCATCCCTCTTATGGCTAGGTGAGAACTTGTCCAAAAGATGATTCTCCCTATTTTTGACTACTGTGATGTAGTCTATCGTGCCACTCCCAAATCCTCCCTGGCCAGATTGGACACTCTTTAACTCCTTCTGCCATTTTGCTCTCGATGCTCCCTCTCGTACTCACTACTGTGATCTCTATCATGCTCTGTCCTTTCCCACACTGACAAATAGACGCCTCTCCGATTGCGTCAAAATGACCTCTAAATTCTGGCTTGGTGAACTCCTCCCTACCTCTCCTCATCTCTCTCCATCCCTCCCCACCCTCCCACCCCTCAGATCCTATGACTCTGTATTTTGGCTATCCCTGTCGCTCTACTCTCATCGGTCAGTCTGGATTTGCCCACTGGTTCCCTAAAATCTGGAACCCCCCAAATACGTCTACCTCCTCCTCATACTCCCTCAGCTCTGTCCTCCATAACTATCTCTCCTCTAGCTATTTCTGTTATAATCCTCCCTAACTTCTCTCTTTATCCAGTTCTTGATCTATATTAATTCCCTCCTCCTCTATCCTTCCTTTCCTCCACCACCCTCCCCACATCCCCCAAATATCCAGCCTTCCTTCTAAATTCTCCTTCTGTCTCTTCCTGCTATCTCTCTCCCTCTTCTCCAACTAGCCTACTCACTTCAGACCTGTCCACACTACACTGAAAACTCCCCTCTTAACATTACAGAGGGTCCAAACTGCTACTACAACGGTTTGCGTTGACACCTGTAACATTACAGGAGGACTTTTCGTAACCATTGTTGAAACCACTTATGAGGTGGTTTCAACAATGGTTATGAAAACGGTTCTGCCTCTGTAACATTACCAGCTGTAGTGTGGATACATGAGCGAGTAGCTCCAGCATTGCCCTCAGTGCAGCATAAACTGCATTGTGGGATAGGGTGCTGACCGTAATGGTCACCCGTCACCCACAATGTGGACCGGCTGTAACGGTTCCGAACCATTATCATGACGGTTCATTAGCAGTGTGGACACACTGTAATGTTTACCGTCTGTAACGGTTTGAAACTGTTACAGGGTTTTAGTGGTGTAGTGTGGACAGGGCCTTCCTCTTCCTCCTCCAACTTACCTGCCCCCAGTCCCCTTGCAGGATCCTAACATCCCGGAGGGTGAATGGGTTTAACCTCCTCCACAGTATGATCTAATCAAAATAAAGCACTTGCCCATCTTCCCCCTCCTCTTGCACTTAATCTTTTTGTCTCTCAGTATTAACTCTGTAACTATATTGCACACTGATGTACTATGCCTCATGAACCTGCCTGCACTACTTGTTTTGAGTCTGGTCTTTCTCAGCTGCTGTACTATATATATATATTTTATCAATCTTAACTCCTGTAGGCCTTGCCTCTTCATTCCCTCACCTCTGCACTCCAATTGTATAACAATGCTGTCTACCTGCTGTTTACCAAACACAATTAGTCGATCCCTGTAACATTGTATGTATCTTTGTGCACTACTGCTTATTTTTGCTACCAAATGTTACTATTTGTTTTCTGTTAAATTGTTATAAATCTCTGTTTTTACCCTCATTGTACCCCCTCCCACCAGGTTGCACCGGGAGATGAGCAACTTATTTTTCAATGTGCCTTCCTGGTGAAACATTTCAATAAATAAATAAATAAATTAGAAAGGGGACCTCAGAAAGGGAGGGGGTAGGAGAGAAAATACCCAGAGGGTACTGTAGCTTCTCACTCCCTAATGCCGAGGGCTTAAGTACAGCCTCTAAATGTAGGCTAGGCCAGCAGAGGCAGGAGAAAACGTCGGATGGCGCGAAGGAGCAGGGTTTGCCCATAATAAAAAGTAGCACCCCCCCCCTTAGCGAGTCCTTGAAGATCAAGGGGTAGATAGGAGAAAAAAGGGGAAAAGGCGCTGCTCAGCACCTGGCCATAGGGAGGGAGGGTGGGCTATAATGAATGGTGAAGATACTTGAAGACCAAGAATTACGGTGAGTACGTCATTTTCATATCTTAATAATAATAATAATAGTAAACTTTCTTTTTAAAATGCCTTTCTATAACCAAGGCGCTGTACAACTTAAAACATATAAAATCCAATAAAACATAAAATCCATACAGCAAGTTAGTCAGGTAGATAAATATCTAAAATATAATCAATCTAGGTAGGCAGTGCACCACAAATGGGTCTTCAAGTCCCTCTTAAAACTCTCCACAGTCATGCACTCACATACCTGAAGAGGTAGAGAGTTCCACAGGGTCGGGGCTGCATACATAAAAGCACAGGCCCCTGATGTTTTAAGACATACCCTGGGAATCTCTAACAAACCCTCATCAGCTGAGCGGAGTGGTCGTCCATGGCAGTAAGGCAACAGGAGCTCTTGCAGATAGTCTTACCCAAGTCAGTTTTCACCATTCATTACGTATGAGTCAAAGTGCCAAGATGGCAAACCCTGAGGGGAAAAGAATTCCCCCTGCCACCTGTGAGGGATGAACATAGGAGGAGAGGGCCCTTTTTACGGGCTTGGCGAGGCCCCTGGATGTCCACGGGCCAGCAGAAGCTCCCAAGACCCAGGGGCAGAAGATGCCCCTGCAGGTCACGCCGTGCCCTGCGAGAGAAAAAGCAGGCCCCCAAGAAAGGTGAGAACAGCCTCCCAAAGCTGGACCAAGGGTGACAACCTCGTAATACTAAGCCATGCCATCCACCTGATGCAGACCAAAGTTCCTACCAGCCTGGATGTTACCTCATTAGCATTGTACACTGCCCTTGAGAGTTGTCTTACCAGCTCCAGGCCCCGTGCAAAGAGGCTGAATGGCTTGCTGGGTTTCCTCACTATCAGGCATGGCTGCTAGGAGTTAGCCTAGCAGCATCCAGATGTGCCTAGCGTAGGCCACCTGGTGTGCCTGATGAGCCTCTATGAGCAGAAGGTGTGCTGAAGAGAGCAACCTTCTCCTCCAGTGGTCTAACTCAGCTGAGTCAGTGTCTGGGGGGTGATCATGGTGAAGGTGGTGGTGCCCAGTAAGGGTATCAAGGAGCTCCACTCCAAACAAGGGGGGTGGGGTATGGCACCTGGAGATACCATCACAGTTTAATACATGTGCCTGCAGTCCCTAGGGGCAGGAGCTGGGGCAGCGGGACATTGCCAGACGGCATACAAGGCCTCCAAGAATGTCCATGGCCAGGGTAGTATGACCAGATGGTCAGCACAGTAATCCCCTAAGAATGACAGTGTTGTACAGCCTGGGTTATGTCCTGCAAAATGGGAGACACGAATCTCTTTCAACATCTCTGCTAAGAAGTGCTGATAGGACATAAAGTCTGCATCAGCAGAGTAATGGAGGAAAGCAGCCTCTTCCTCGGTGGAGGAAGTCGAAGATTCAGAGGAGCTCGATTTACAGGCAGGTGGCAAAGGAGTCTAAAGTCTAAAAATGACCTCGTTGAGTGCCCTGAGATAGCGGGGGAATGTGGCTGCTGAACTCCTGAATTGTTCCCAAGTCATGGGGCCCCTCAGACCCAGTAGACCGGGAAGAGGGAGAGGCAGAGGATGAACAGGAAGGGCAGCCTGGCGAACCAGGGAAGGCCCTCTGCAAGGACTACAGGATTGTGCAGGGAACCCCTCTTGAAAGTGGGAGGTGCCTATCCCACCCACCGTAAGTGTGCCCAACAGATGAAGGGCAGGCAGGGTGTTGTCCTGGGGGGGGGCCCCTAGGTGAGGACAATGGAGCCGTACAAAGCCCAAGAGGCACTCATCTCCACCAACAGCAGGACTCTCTCTATAGGTGCAGAGGAAGGCAATGCTGTATCTGTACTATGACTCCTCCCAGAGCTCCAAGGGGCTCCACAAAGAGACTGCTGCACAGACTGGGCTCTGCCAACCCCCACTCCTGAGGAAAGAGACCTGCCCCTTGGAAGAGGCCAAGAGGATGAATCCGGGCTGGTAGACAAGGAAGTGGGAGCCAGTCACCGGAGAAGTGACTGAGGCTCCTCTGAACACTGTTTCCAGCAGCTGAAGTCATCTGCACAGGAAGGACAGACTTGGCACCAGAGACAGCACCAGCTCCCAAGTTGGCAATGGCTGTGGCATCGTATCCTAAGTCGGTGCTGGTGGTGGCACTGGCTCCCAAGTAATGCTGGCTGCAGTGCTGCTATCTCCAGGAGTACCACTAGAGACCCGAGTAGAGCTGCTGGCACAGGAGGTGGTGCTGGAAGGCACAGGAGAGGCAGTGCTGCCAGTGGCATCATCAGAAGATGCCACAGGCTGTGGATTTGCAGAAGGCTTTGGAGAGGCCTGAGCAGAATCTGAAGGCTCCCCAGAGTCAGGCAGCAAATTAAGATTGTCCTGATCTTCACTCTCTGAGGTGGAGGATGAGATCAGGGAGATCTCCAACATAGCTACCCCCTGGATTCTAGGCCCCCCCGGCACCAAGAGCAGCATCAGAGGGGAGCCCAGGTGTGCAGCTGGTGCCGCCCCCACTCACCGGTGCTGGGCTGTGGCACTGAATGGACCACCGGAGCAGACCCAGCGTATAGATGTAGCACCACACCAGGGGTCGTCTGTGTCTCCAAGCAGACCCTGGACTGCATGAGGTGACCAGTCACCCCCCCAGAGGAGGACAACTGCCTCATCAACTCACTGCTGGGACCCCTTGCCCAGCAAGCTGTGGAATACAGGGGGTCCCATCCCCACAGGCCCATACAGAGTTGGGGGGCACAGAGGTGGAGCCCAGAGACCTAGTCTTGGCGTCCCGAGTGCGCTGACGACCGTCGAAGATTGAGGGTGTCTCTCCCTAACCTTGTTGTGCAGATAACCAGGGTATGATAGTCCATGGAAAAGCAGGAGTCGCACTCATCCATCACATGGAGTGGACCCAGACAGGCAAGGCAATGGTCATGGAAGTTTGACACAGTCATGGAGTTGCCACAAGGGCACTGATGCATTGGGGCAACTCCTGCTCTTTTCGAAGATTTTTTACGCCCCAACATCACCGTCGCACGGAAAAGAACCAAAAAGGGGAAAAAGATAGTGGTGCCACAATAATACTAAAGAATAGTAGCAATGAAAAAAACTCTGGTTTCAAAAAATGGACCCGGTACTCACAGCTCCAAGAAAGACATCGACGAACTGTGAAGGCCTAGACGGAACAGAAACTATGCAGCTGGATGCTGAAGTCTTCCCTCGCAGATCCTTCCTCAATGGCGAGAAAAGAACTGAGGGCTGGGAGGAGTCGGCATTGGTTACTGGCTACTCCGAGTGCCACGTAGAACGCAGGCCTCATGGAGGGCATCGTCCCAACGACGGCTACTCCAGCGCCAAAAAAAATTTAAGAGACAAGCCCTTTTTCTTCCTGAGCAGAGTTCAGTCCTCCAGCTAGACCCATACATAAATAATGGTGACGATCGATTTAGATAAGATAGAAATTGGTTGCATTTAAATAAAAGTAATCAATAATAAAAAAAAATTTAACCTCTGAAATTCAGATCTGTTGGGAGTGTTATGCATTGGAGTTCTGTTAATGCCAGCTCTTCTATTATTACTAGAAATCAGAAAGTCTCTTGAAAATGATGACTACATTTTGAAGTAATGTTACATATTGTTCTCCTGACTTTTTTGCAAATATGACATACTGTATATAAACTGAAATTATTTAAAGGACTCATAAACAACTTTATTTGAATCTGCCCCAGAAAAACACAACCGTGTAGGTTAGAGGCTTACCTACCTAATGCTGTGCTCCGTTTGCCTCTAAATGTTCTTAACTGATTATACCCATTAGCACCATATGGCGTCAGAACCATCCATTGCTTTACCTGACCCAAAATGGCGGCATCAGACAGAATAAGTTAATCCGTAGTCGCTATGAAGTACAGGTTTGTGATAAAAATAAAATGACGCATCAGTATTCAAACACCGTAGCTGGGTAGCCGCCCAAGATGACTGACATTGAAGACGACGACATCATTGAATATCAGCGCCTGAAAGCGGCCAATATAGATTCCACACTATTGAAATAATAGCAGCTTTCCTTCCAGTTTTTACTGTGCAGTGTGACAACCTTTTCACACCTGCACAGTAAAGGCTTTGGAGGAGAAACACTTTGTTAATGTTATTTCAATAGTGTATTACAAAGGTCCCCCCTATATACTATATTAATGCTTCAGAGCACTGTTGTTCCAGTGATGTCATCGCGTAAGCACGTAGCGTCCATCTTAGGCAGCTACCAAAGCGCAGTGTTTGAATACTGAGCCGCGGTTTGTTTACATGTCACCGAGAGCTGCAATTCATAGCGACTACAAATTAAGAACATTTAGAGTCAAACGGAGCACAGCATTATGTACTGTAGGTAAGCCTCTAACCTACACTGCTGTGTTTTTTTCTGGGGCAGATTCAAATATAGCTGTTTATGAGCCCTTTAAATCAGCTACAGGTAATTTTGGACATTAACCTGGGTTTGTTATAATAAATTCTTAAAGCACTGACCAGTAATAACACTATCAATTAATAAGCCAAGGTTAGAGTACCATTTCTGATAAACCATGAGTTGTTAATGGAAGACCTTCGTTATTCTGACAATCTTATTGTTATCAGTAGATTTAGATGTTCATGTATTCTTATGATTACAGGCCATTAGACCCGTACAGTTCTATAAAATTACATAGAGATACATATGAGCTCCTACCTTAAGGTCTGGAATTCCATATCCTTTCCTCAGTGTGATCTGAAAAACTTCCAGACTGCTAATGTAGGCTGACAATCGTGAAAGACTTTGTTTCCCACTGCCACCTACTCCTACCAGCAAGGCATTACCTCTTGGAGATTCCAAGATACGATTAATTCTACAGATATGAGACACGGCATCCTCAAAAAGAACCTAGAAAAAAAACATTTTTTTTTACTTACTACACAGCGGCATGGATTTGAGAATTATGTATGCAGAGCTAATGATTTGAGGATTTTCTGTTACATTACAAAATATTGCTTTCTTTCAACAGATGCATTCTTCTTTAGTCTGACTTACCAAATTCATAACTGCATTGATTTCATTATAGGTATCTAAAGTATCGCTCAAGAGCTTATTCAGAGATGACCAATTATGCACTGGAAAGTATTTCAGTTCTCCAATACCATGGGCAAAATGACAATATATATTTGGCTTTGCAAAGAGGGCATTCAAGTCAAGATCCTGTAAAGTAAAACACATTTCACATTAATAGTAAACAAGGTGTAAGCTGAGATAGTCATCTCAGCAATAGCTTTTATTAATGCATTTACTGTAGTAATGAGTATCCTTCACATCAGTGATAAAAAAATGTTTTTAAGCCCAGTGTAATGACCAACAAAAGTTACAGTTTGCAAGCATTGACACATCACTCAAAAGTCAAAGAAGTACTGTACTTTTAAGAGTTTTCAGTAACAGTCATCATAGACTGCAGTGGGCACTGCATTACTGTACACCTGCACCAAAGCTGAGGCTTGGCATTGGGACTCTTCTGCTGTAATCTAGCATATTAACTTGATAAGGAGATTTTTCACCTTACCAGATAACAGGAATGGGGTTGATATGTTACAGTATTTAATCCATTACAGGAGCAAAACTTTGGGTCCTCCTCATAGTGGCAAGCTTGGATGACTGTTGCATCTTGGTTATATAAATTAATCAATATGCATCCACTCAGGGGAAATGAAAATTACATACCTACCATAATTCTTGATCTTTCTGTGTATCTTCACCATTCATCACATTTGGGTATGTGGCCGGAGGTCACGACCCCGCGGGAGCTCTCTTTTTTTTTTTTGATGGGCAGAGTCGATGCATCGATGTCGCCGCCCTCGAGGCCAACGCACTGCGTGGTGCTCATGGGTTGGCTATTAGGTGTCATCGACCCCGCCCCTCCACCAGTTCTGAGTAGCCGTATAGTAAGAAAGGGTTGGGGGGGGACAAGGAAGTCCATGGGACAGACAAAGGAAAAGATATATGAACTTAAAGGAGAAATAAACAATGGAGAGGACAGACAGGAGATGGAGAAAAACTAAGAGGATTGGGAAGAGGCCCCAAGCTCTGGAATCAGAAAAGGAAAGGGAAGAAGGGAGGAAAACAAGAAGTGGGAGGGGAGAGGACATACCCCAGAATCACTAACTGTTCCCAAACTGAGTTTTAAGAACTGCAAAGGAGTAGCCAGAAGGCTATATTGCCAGAATTCAAGGCACAGAATTGTTGGCAACTAACTGCAGCAGAAGCAGTAGAGGCTATCATGTGATAAAAGGGGACAGAAATCCAGGGTTGTCCTCCCCTGAAACCCAATAATTGGAATAGGGGAGAAAAAACAAGTCTCCCTAATTAAAAACTGAGGGATGAGTCCCTAAGGACAAGGACAGAGGAAGACAGAGGGAGAGAGAGAGAGAGAGAGAAAGAGAGAGAGAGAAAGAGAAGGTAGCCACCCCAAAGGGGTGGAGCCAAGGCATTGAGAAGGGAGCCCCCCCCGCTGATCCCTCTCCCCCCCCGCCAGAAGGTAAAAACTCTGTGTGCCCAAGGTCACCCCGCTCTGACCAGTGGAAAGGAAAAGGGGGCACACAGAGGGAGGGGGACCAGAGACTGAGGCCCCAGGGGGATGGAGGGTGAGATTTTTGATGAATGGTGAAGATACACCGAAAGATCAAGAATTACAGTAGGTACATAATTTTCATATCTTATCTGTGTAAATCTTCACCATGCATCACATTTGGGTGAGTACCGAGCCCCCTCGAAGGGGGCCCTAGACCCTAAAAAACTAAGTCCCATAGCTCCAAGTGGGGGAAACACTGAGAGGGAGAACCTTTACAGGCCTGGCGAGGCCCGAGACTGGGAAGAGTGAGACGGGACCCCCCAGAGGGAGCAGAAGGTTGCCCCGACAGATGCCGCCTCACTCTACGGGAGAAAAAGTGGGTTCTCCAGTAAGCAGAGAAAATCACCCTATGCTGGGCCAAGGGTGACAACCAGGAAAGATATAGCCATGCCGTCCGCCTAGTGCAGATCGCTGTCCCGATGACCCCTGGAAGCTACCTCGTTGGCATGGTAAGATGCCTTTGCTTGGTGCCTTGCTAGCTCCAGGCCACGTGCAGAGAGTGCAATGGTTTGTCTGGTTACCTCTGAATCAGGCAAGGAGGCTAGGAGTTGACCTAGCCTGGACCACAAGAACCTTCATTTCATTTCATTTTTTTTATTTTTATTTTTTATACTTGTAAGCAGGATGAGGAAACTGCCCATTTTCACCAGCGACAAGTTACAAAACAAACTAAACATACAGAGAATAACACACATACAAACATTAGAGAAAAATACAAATACATAAAAACAAACAAAATATAACAATTAGATATTTAACTTAAGTATGTACAAATATCATTGTCCATCATCCAATATTTAAGTCTAGTTTTAAAAGACCATACTGTCATACTTTCAGTAATATCAACAGGTAGTAAGTTAAAAAACAAAGGAGCCCTGTATAACATTGATCTCTGGCCAAATGCAGTACAAAACAAAGGAGTCTTACAGTATAAATAAATTTTGCCTGTGATCTAGTACCACTGGAATTAAGGAATCTAGGAAATAACAGTGAAACTACAGGGGATATAAAGCCAATCTTCACCTTAAACATAATAATACCCAGTTTATACAAAATTCTATTTTTAGGAGATAAACTGTTAGAATGTTTAAGAAATGAACAATAATGAGTTTGAAAGGGAACATCAAGCATAAAACGTAAAATGGAATTATACGTCACCTCAAGTTTACTAAGTAAACCACAGGAAAAAGAAGAATAAATAATAATACCATAATCCAAGACACTCAACAAAAAACTATGGGCAAGTAAAAACCTAGATTCTTTGGTCAAAAACTGCTTAACTCTATAAAGTACACCTAATCTCTGATGAAGAGTTTTCCTAAGATTGTTCAAATGAGGTTCAAAAGTTAATTTTGAGTCAAGAACTATCCCTAAATATTTAAAACTATCAACTAATTCAATCACTTTTCCATTCAGTGTGACAATAGGATTAAGGTTACTAGACTCAATCTTATTTGCAAACAATATGAGTTTGGTTTTTCTAGAATTAAGTACCATATCATTTGATAATATTCATTTCTGGAGGGAATCAAAGTCAGACTGAACCCTAGCCAAAACATCATAAGGGGTAGACCCAACAGTATAAATTACTGCATCATCAGCATAAAGTATTATTGATGAGTGAGAGCAAATCAAAGGAACAGAATTCATATAAAATGAAAAAATCAGTGGGCTAAGAATTGACCCCGATGTACCCTGCATTTAATAGCACTAGGAGAAGAAATACTGTCACCTACTCTAGTACAGTGGGATCTGTTAGAAACATAATTACTATACCAAGAAATAACCTTGTCTGAAAAACAAAAACTAGAAAGAATATCATTTAACAAACCATGTTCAACCAAATCAAAGGCCTCGGTGAGGTCCGCAAAAAGCACCGCAACAGTTTGCCCTTTATTAAGGGCAGCATGAATGGCACCCGTGAACCCCACCAAGGCCATCTTAGTATTATGATGTGGCTTAAAAGCATGCTGGTAATCAGAAAGCAAATAATGTTTTAATAAGTGCTCATAGGTTTGATCCAAAACAACTCGTTCAAGAACTTTAGATAAAGGTGGTGATAAAGAAATTGGACAATAGTTTGACAATACTGCAGGGTCACCAGATTTCAGGATAGGGGTAACTATGGCTGTCTTCCAAAGATTAGGGAAGACCCCATTAGACATAGAAAAATTAAATAAAACTGAAAGGGGATAAGAGAAGGAATTTATCCCTAACTTAATAATTTGAAAATCTATTCCATCACATAAATTATAAGGCCGTGGATCCATTTTTTGTACATATTCTTTAATCAATTCAGGAGTTACCTGATTAAAGTGAAATTCAGAAGGAGCCATTCCATATACTATTTTACAATCATCAGAAAAAACCTGATGTGATGCCAGATGCTGAAGGTGGTCTCCTTGCAAAGAATTTCCATAGAAATTAACTCTATAATTATCCAAATTGCCAAAAAATTATTAAAAGCTTCAGAAACAGATAAAGTATCATTAATTAGACCTGTCCCAGATTGTATAGAAATATCAATATTTTTCTGTTTACCCCTCCCAATCAAACCATTTAGTGTATCCCAGGTTTTCTTGGGGTTGCCAAAGATTTATTTTGTTCCGAAAGAAAAACATAGTTTTAGCTTTACAAACTTCAGATTTACATTGGTTCCTAAGCAATTTATAATTCAGTAACAAAAGGGGATACAAATTTTGTTTATAAAGTTTCCAACTTTTATCTCGTTGTCTCATAAGATGTAGCAAATAAGGTGTAATCCATTTACATTTAGTGGCCCTAATTCACATTCTCTTCAACGGTGCTAACCTGTTAATCACCCCAAGAAAACAAGAGACAAACACATCCAACATAGAATCAAGGTCCTTGATAGACTCAAAAGCAGTCCTATTAATTCCAGAACAGGCAGCATCTACCAACTCAGATGTAAGGGACCTAATATTTCTAAATTCGATGTATTTGGGGGGTTGTGTATCAAACTTAGTTGACCACTGACAGAAAACTGAACAGTGATCACTCAAAACATCCGGCATCGCACCAAAATCATTAATCCGGTTGGGATGAGTGACCACAATCTAATCCAACACAGTTCCCAAACTAGTTTTAGGGTTGGGTCTAGTAACCTCATTTATTATTTGAAATAGACCCAAATCTACAAATAAATCTTTAACAGAGCCACTAGGTTCTGCTGCCCAATTACAATTAAAATCACCGAGAAGTATCCATTTTTTATGGACAGGAAGTTTTTGTTTAACTTCTGTCAGAAGGTTTACTCCTGACTCAATTCTTCCAGAGGGTACATAAAGAGAACTAATAATTAGATGCTTATTATGTCCCAAAAGCAAATCAATAGGAATTAGGTCACAGCCAGAATTACATTCGGTAAAATAAACAATAGTAAACTTGAATTTATTTTTAACATAGATCATAGACCCACCCCCATGTTTACCAACCCTATCTTTTCTACAATGTTCATAGTCCTCCAGAGAAATGTCAACATCTTTAACATTACCATTAAGCCATGTTTCAGATAGAGTAACAATATCAAAATTGTGTTGTTCAATCCAGGCAACAAAGAGAGTCAATTTCACTGGTAGGCTCTGAACATTGAGATGTACAATTTTTAAAGATGAAATCAGACTGAGATGTAACATTCTTTACAGTATCCTTGACTCCAGGAAACACAGGACCAGGGTGGGGATGCACAGTACCAGAGATTAATAATAAAAGGACTAACATCCTTCACAACCTAGCTTTATTCTCAGAATGTCTCTCCCTTCTGTTATGATGCTTCAGAATTTTAAAACAACCATAGGGGGTAAACATCAGAGGGGAATCCATTTCACATGCAGAATTATCTGGGTAAAAACCTTTAAGAAACACTCTGAGAGGAAAGGGGCGACATAACTAAAGTTAGTATACGCCAATTCAGCATAAGACCCCCTCCCGAACATGGTGGAAATAGTAACCCATTGTTCAACATACACAAACAGCCCAGAACAAGCAACCAAACCATAATAAAATGAAAACAGAACTAAATAAATACATTAAAAAAAAATCCTTATATTAATAAAAAAATCAAACTTATGCTAAAGTCCTAATTACCAGCTATATTGAACCTTGTAAAACAAACAGATATATATAAATATATATATATAATATATATATATATATATATACATATAAATGTTTCACTCTACAAAAGAGAACAACAAAACTTTTAGCAAGGCCAATACAAGCAAGGCTTCTCAGTATACTAAATTTTCAGTTAACCATTACAGGACCAAACATAGTATTCAGTATTAATAATAAATAGACTTAAAAAACAGGGCTTCTAATAATTACTAAAACAAATGCAAACTTTTTAAACTACAAACTAACATACAATACCTAAACTAAAAGACCATAGCATGCATCCACCCCAAACAGGCTAGTGCCCAAATGCCACAATGATATTTTCTATTTATCTATGGAGTGACGCTCGCGCCACTCACGAGTATCATGGGGATTTAAACACTAAGGCCCCTCCCAGCAGCTGATGTCAGCGTCAGGCTCCTCCAAACCCCCCTGTTCGCTGTTAGAAAATTACTGAGACACAGTCTCGGAGAAGTAAAGCAAACACAATTACAGTCTCTCACACTGCCGTGTAGCTTGCAGCTCTGTTGTACTTTCTCTTCGGAATCTCTCAGCAGAAACATGTAGGGGTAACCAAATGGGAGGCAGGCAGTCACGGTAAACTGGCGAATGCAGTTTAACAGTACAAGAGCAGCACGGGGATTTAAACACTAAGGCCTCTCAGCAGCTGATGTCAGCATCAGGCTCCCCCAACCCCCTGCTCGCTGTTAGAAAATTACTGAGACACAGTCCCGGAGAAGTAAAGCAAACCTAGCATAGGAAGCATAGTGGGCCTGATGAACAGAAATTGAAAGTAACAACCGTGCCGAGTAGAAGGTCCTCCTCCCCCAGAAGTCAAAATCCACGGAATCTTGATCTGGGGGCCAGTCACGGTGGAGGGTGCGAAGCCCATCGGGAGTGTCCAGCTGCATCAGTCCTGACTGAGCATGAGGCATACGACCTGGAGACTCTGGAGGGGGGGCACAAGAAAAAATTACTCACCTTAGTAATGTTGTTTCTTCTAATGGAGTCTTGCTGTATTCTGACAATAGCAGCGAGTCCCAACCTTCGAACTGCCCTGGAGATGAAAGAGTTAACTTTCCATGCCAAGCATGGAACGCTGAGCTCGAGCTCGGATGACACTCTGTCTGTTGCTGTTTGAACTCAAACCGTCAGATCTTTACAAGCTAAACTCACTGAGGTCCTGTGTGGAAGCTGTAAACCTACACTAGCCAACTGGCTACTAACATAAAAACAGATTTTTTGGTCCCAAAACAAAGACTCAAGTCAGGAAACCCCAAAAATGAAATAAACACAACACCCACTCACCCAAAGAAGGATGTTGATAACAAAAAAGATGGGGCACCTCCTGAGTGCCAACACTGCTACTGCACACCCACATCCCAAAAACAAAGGTTCTGAGAGGGGAAGGCAGGGGGGGAGGTCAGAATACAGCAAGACTCCATTAGAAGAAACAACATTACTAAGGTGAGTAATTTTTTCTTCAAACAACATGAAGTCTTGCTGTATTCTGACAATAGCAGACGACCAAGCAGTACCTCCATGGAGGAGGGACAGAACCTACTTAGGAAAAAGAAGCACAGCTGTGGCAAACCGAGCATCACTCCTAGCCTGGATATCCAGGGAGTAATGCTTGGTAAAAGTGTGAACTGTTTTCCAGGTAGCTGCTTGACATATCTCTAAGATAGGAATATCCCTGGCAGCAGCCAGGAAGCAGCTGTACCTCTGGTAGAGTGAGCCCTCAGGCCTGAGGAGGAACCTTACCTAGTTTTTCATAGCAAAATTGAATACAAGAGACAATCCACCTGGCAATGGATCTTTTAGTGGCAGGTTTTCCTTACCAACCTCACCATAAGTGAGGAACAGTTGGAGGAGTCAAACCTGTGACCCTTGGATGTTCTATGTAGTAGCTAAGGGCTCTTTTCACATCTAAATTGTGCAGCCTCTTCTCACCAGAGGAGGAATGGTCAGGAAGTACACAGGAAGAGAAATAGATTGGTTAAGGTAGTCTGAAACCACCTTAGGCAAAAACTTCCTGTTAGTCCTGAGGACCACCTTATCTCTATGGAAGGAGATAAAATCAGGCTCCACTGACAAGGCTTGTAACTCACTTATGCACCTGGCAGAAGTGATGGCCACCAGGAACACAGTTTTCCAAGTCAAGCACTTAAGCTCTGCTGAGGACAAAGGCTCAAAAGGGGTTGCATAAGCTGAGCAATGCAAACGTTAAGGTCCCAAGCAGGGGCAGGGTCCCTGAATGGCAGATTGGTATGAAGCAATCCTTTGAAAAACTTGGAGAATACAGGGTGAGCTGAAAGAGAAGAGGGCTTACCTGCTGAAATGAAAGCAGACACAGCTGCCAGATGCACCTTTAGTGTAGCTGGTCTGAGTCCCAAGCTATTCAGATGGACCATATAGTCAAGGACTGTGGGCAGATCAGCAGACTCTGGGGAAATATGCTTCCCAGAGCACCACATGGAACATCTTTTCCACTTGGAATTATAAGTAGTTCTGGTGGAAGGCTTCCTAGAAGCCTTTAGAATGTCCATAACACCTTGGGAGAGGTGTAAATCAGCAAACTCTAACTCTTCAAGAGCCAGGACTTGAGATTGCAAGATTTGAGATTCAGGTACCAAACCCTCCCCTGAGCAAAGGTTAGCAGGTTGTAATTCCTGGGAAGAGACAGGGGAAGGTGGACTGCTAAGGACAATAGGAGAGGATACCAGGGCTGTCTGGCCCAGTCTGGAGCAATCAGGATCACCTTGCAGGGTTGAGACCTGATTTTGACTAGCACTTTGAACAGGAGAGGGAAGGGGGGAAAAGCATACAGAAACTTCCCTTCCCAACTGAGAACTAAGGCATCCAGGGTGACTGAGCCCAACACTGGGGGCCTGCAGCAAAAAAGGGGAAGTTGGTGATTGTCTGGGGCTGCAAAAAGATCTATCTGTGGGGTGCCCCATCTGGAGAATATCACCTCCAAAACCAGGGGATCCAGTGACCACTCGTGATGGCCCTGAGATATCCTGCTGAGAGCATCTGCCAGGACATTGTCCTTGCCTGGGAGGTGTACTGCTGTGAGGAGGTGTTCAGGAATAAGCCAGAGACCACAACTTCATTGCTTCTGTGCACAAGGCCGTAGACCGAGTGCCTCCTTGCTTGTTGATATACCACATTGTGGTGGTATTGTCTGTTCTGATCTGAATAACTTTGTTCTGAACAGACTTGGAAAAGGCTTGAAGTGCTAGAAATACTGCTCTGAGTTCCAACAGATTGATGTGAAGCAGAGATTCCTGAGGGGACCACAACCCTTGGGTGGTCAGGTCTCCCAAGTGGGCCCCCCACCCCGAGAGGGAGGCATCTGTAGTAAGGATTAAAGAGTGAGACTGAGTGACAAAGGGAACTCCCTGTCTTAGATTGTTCTGATCCTGCCACCACTGCAAGGCCTGGATCAGTGTTCGAGTCACTGGAATCAGTTTGGTCAGAGGGTCCTTTTCTGAGACCAAAAGGCTCTCAAGTGGAACTGAATATCCCTCATCTGAAATCTTGCTCCCTGCACCACTGCTGTAGAAGCAGCCATGTGACCCAGGAGCTGCAGAAAATGCCTTGCTGGACGAGACACCTGTAGGGTGAATGAAGAGGCCAGTGTGATAAGGGTCCTTGCCTGTCCAGGGGAAGGAAGGCTCTGGCCTTTTCTGTATCTAGCTCTGCACCTATGAAGGTGAGGAGCTCAACAGGCTGTAGAACTGACTTTGAAAGATTCAGAAGGAAACCTAGAGAGGTGAGCAGTTGCTGAGTTATCTGTAGGTGTAACTTGACCTGGTCTGGGGACTGGCCTACTATGAGCCAGTCATCTAGGTATGGGAAGATGGCAATCCTTTGCCTTCTTAGAGAAGCAAATACTACTGCCAGGCATTTTGTGAACACCCTTGGAGCAGAGGTTAGGCCGAAGGGCATTGCTCTGAATTGGTAATGGCCTGAGGGCAGCTCGAACCTGAGGTACTTTCGATGGGAGCTTCTGATGAGAATATGGAAGTAGGCATCCTTGAGGTCCAGGGAGACTAGCCAGTCCCCTGGCCTTAGAGAGGGTAGAATTACTCCCATTGTCACCATTTTGAATTTTGGCTTTAAAAGGTGCTTGTTTAAGTATCTGAGATCCAGGATGGGCCGCCATTCTCCTGTCTTTTTGGGGGTAAGGAAGTACACTCCTTTGCCTTGGTGCAGGGGTGGAACCCTTTCCACAGCTCTGAGAGCCAGGAGGTAAGAGACCTCTGCCTCTAGGGCAAGTGCCTCTGAGGGATTTGCAGGTGGAAAGGATCTGGTTCTCAGCTTTGGAAATTTTTTGAAGCTGAGAACCAGTCCCTGGCTTACTACTTCCAGGACCCATTTGTCTGATGTTAGAGACTTCCAGTCTTGGACAAAGTAAGCCAGCCTGCCCCCTACAGGTAGTGGAGAATCGGCCCTGGAAATCCTATCAGGGTGCCTGCTTGGCAGGGGTTTTAGGCTGAGGGGTGTGAGCAGGTCTGCTTGTACCCCTTCTGTCTCTCCCTCTAAAGAACCCCCTCTGAGCATAGGCAGAAGAGGAGGCCTGGGCTTGGTAGAAAGGCCTATGAAAAGGCCTGCCCCTGCCCCCTGCCCCTGGGATACTGCCTCTGAGGAGTGGCTTGCCTTTCCTTGGCCTGGGCACTCCTATAGGTGGTCGTATATTCATCCATTTTCTTCATGTAATTCTCTGTTTGCTCCCCAAACAGAGAATTACCCACAACAGGAAAATCCATGGCCTTAGTCTGGGTATCCTGTGACAGGCTAGTACATCTGAGCCAAGCCATTCTACGAAGTGCCACAGATGTAGCCATGACTCTAGATGAAACATCATTGGAGTCCACTGCAGCATGGAACTGCACCTTGGATGCCTCAATACCATCAGCAGCCACCTGCTCCAGCTCCTTGGCAAGCTGGCCAGGGACCTGTTTTGCTAAAGCCATGACAGTGTCCCATCTGGATTTCTGATACCTAGCAGTGTAGCCCATATAGTTGGCCTGTCTGAGTCCCAAGGATGCTGCCATGTACTGTTTCTTTGCCATGGCATCAATCCTCCTGGAGTCCTTGTCTGGGGGGTGTGAAGCCAAGGGAATATTTGCCTTATCACAGGCTGCAGCCTGCACTACCCCAACATGGCTGCATTGTTGTGTAAGGAACTCCATATCTGAGCCTGACAGGGTATACCTCTTGTCCATTCTTTTATCCACAGGAGGTATAGTATTAGGAGTCTTTAAAATCTTAAATGTCTGTTTCCCAAAAGATTTGTGTAAGGGAATAGACAGCCTCCTAGACTCTGGGATATCCATCATTTACACGTAGTCAGGCTCTTCCTGGTCATCCACAGCTTCTTCCATAGGAAGCTGAAGGGTTTCGGCCACTTTCTTATAAAACATGAAATGGGAGGGGGACTCAGAAAGCCTAGGAGGAGACACTCCTGAAGGTCTGTCTGGGGAGATGTCCGGGTCAATGGGCACATCCAGACTTTCAAACCCATTCACTTTCCTCATACTCTTCTTCCTCCTCCTCCTCGGGTTCATAATATCCTCTAAATTATAATCTTGAACCGGTGGAACCGGCCGAACTGAGCGCTTCCTGATGGTGCGCCGGTTCGTCGGAACTGCTGGAAAGCGACTGCACAATTTTTATCGCTTGGCTATTTCTTCAGTGGTTGGAGAAGAAAGTTTTGGATCCACACCAGCTGATTTTTCCTTTCTTGTTCTCTTAGCCGGAACCGACTCCTCAGAATCGGCTCTCCTTTTGCCCGAAGAAGTCTCGCCCTGGTCAGAGGGCATTCCTTCTGGTTCGGTTTGACTGAACCGGGCTGGCCATCCGGTTCAGCGGACTTTTTGGCCTCCCTTGCCCTGAGCCTACCAACTCTCTTCTCTAGGGTAGCTGCAGGAAAATTTTTACAAATCTGGCAGTCTGCATTGAGGTGGTCAAACCCCAGACAATAAACACAGGTGGTGTGGGGGTCAGCTTTAGCAAAGACTTCTCCACACACACTGCAGTGTTGAAACCCAGTGGGCCCGGTTTTTCTTTTGGGTTTCTCAGACATTGTGCCAGTCCTAACAAAACTTACCCTTTTAATGGCAATCCACCAGGCAAGACCCTCTTATCGGTTCCTGACCGTGTTATGGGTCGTGGAAAAAAACGTAATAAAATCTGTTTTTTTGGAACTGATAAGAACCAGATACCACACTCTAAAAGTACAGATAAAGATTTTACAACAACTTGATCGGTTCAAACCGAACCAATGAACCATTTACAAGTTCCACACAGAATAGAAAACAATATAACCTATCTAGTACTCACGAATACCACAGACAGAGACTGAACCGACAGGTTACGGTTTAAATTCGGTCGAAAACCAAGAAAAGCGATACTTTAACCAATAAATTGAACCGAGCAAAGGGAGAAATCTCCAGAGCGACTGTTCAGTGAGGCGGAGTAAAGAATCTGACGGTTTGAGTTCAAACAGCAACAGACAGAGTCTCAACCGAGCTCGAGCTCGAGCTCAGCGTTCCATGCCTGGCATGGAAAGTTAACTCTTTCATCTCTGGGGCAGTTCGAAGGTTGGGACTCACTGCTATTGTCAGAATACAGCAAGACTTCATGTTGTTTGAATACCTCTGGCTCAGATCACTAGGGGCTGGGACTCTGGAAAAGGGTGTTAGCCAGAACCGCAATGATACCTCCTGGAAAGGAGCAGGCCAGGTGGGCACCACAAGGGTGGCCGTACTGAATTCACCTAAGAAGACACACGTCAAATGCTCCGGATTGTGCTGAGTGGGTGGGGTGACACGCAGGTCTTCCATCATCCTCATGAGAAAATGCTGATACTCAGCGAGATCAGCAGCAGGTGAGATGTGGACGAAGGGTTCCTCTCCCCTAGAAGAGGAAGATGAGGAAGCGGAAGACCTTGGAGATCCAGAGGTTGGCTGCCCAGGGGGAGGGTGGAACACCCGCTTGTCCATGGCACTGACATAAGTAGGGAAGTGAGCAGCCTCATCCCTGAATTGTTCCCTGGAGAGAGGTCCCATTGGACCACAAATGCCTGGGAGAGCAGGAGATGGCGACAGAGGAATGGGGGCTAAGTCCGCAACAGAAGAGGACCGTCCTCTGTCTGGGCAAGAGAGCACACCAGAAGCCTCAGGGGAAGGAGGAACTCCGGAAAACCCAACAGCCAACAGCTGATCAACCACGCTGGAACTCCCTAGGCCATGCCCTGAAGAATCCCCCCTGTGAGGTGACCGGGACTGTGTAAACCCAGAAGGATGGTTCCTTCCTCCAAAGACCAGGGCCCTCTAGGGAGACTGAGAGAGGGCAGGGTGCCTTTCACGACTCCTCCCGAATCCTGGTGGGTCCCAGAAAGGGTGCATACATCGAACCCTGACCCCTCAACCCCTCAGAGTCCAAAAGTGCCCTCCACCTCATAAATACAAGCATGGGCAACTGACGACCCTGGCCAGTCCCCGAGGAGACCACCCAGGGAGTAGCACCTTCCCCTCCCGAGAGCGCACTGGTCGGCCCTAAAGTTGGGCGATCTAGGCACACCACATGAAGGGGTAACCTGACTGAGGGGGCAGAAAACCCTCCAAGCCTATGCTGCAGGGCAACAGTGCCCTAGACCACCATCTGCTGGTCAGCACCCCTGACACCAAACTCGGGGGCCACCGTCCACTCCTCAGAGGGAGGCTGGTTCCAGTCAGCTGAAGTAACCACCAGGGTGTCCACATGGGCTACCAACTTCAAAGAGTTGGACAGCTGGTCTGAACCAGACTCAGAGTCCACCTCCGAAGAGGTAGAGACCGAAGTCCGGTGACAGACCGTACACGGAAGCCCGCTCCTGTCTGAACCAAGAGAGGTGCCAGTCCGGGTGTCCGCAACAGAGCCGTCACCAAACTCCCCCACGGCACTGCGAACTGCACCTGAGGAAGAGACGGTGCAGAGAATGGCAGCAGAACCAGAGTCAATGCCCGCCACAGTACCATCTCCCCCATGGCGCCACGAGAAGCACCGGAGTTAGGGACAGCACTGACAGTGACAATGACAGCTCCCTCAGTGCCACAAGTGGCGCTGACAGTGACTCCTCCAATGGAGCAATGTCCTTGCTCAGTGCCACAAGCGGAGCTGGAGCTAGACACGGCACTGTCCCCAGCCTCGGCGCTGAGATGAGAAATTGTCGAAGACGGCACCATAGAACTTCCCACGGTGCGGCCAGTGCTACTGGTGCCACAAATGGCATCGACAGCAGTGACTGCACCTAGCGGCGGACCAGCGCCGACCAAGGCGCCATCAGGGCCCACAGCACTGCAAACAGCACCATGGCCCAAAATGGGACAGACGGATGGCACCGATGGATGGCTTCGAGGATGGTGCCAACCCAAGCTTTCCAGCCTGAGGAAATGACACTGGGGGAGCCTTCAATCCCAAAAGGGCAATTGCTGGAGCAGTGCTTCCCGCCCACAGGGGGAACGGATTGGGCCTCCTGCACCATGGAAGGGGCTTCTGCCACGGCGAGGCTACAAGAAGTGGAAGTCCCCTTCTCCGTGGTCCATATAGAACCGGGAAGGGACCCAGAGGAAAGGCTTAGAGACCGCGGCTTGGCCGGACGAGTGCGCACTCGTCTTACGAAACTCGTCGGAGCTTGTCCAACTTTCCATGGACGCTGTTCCAGGACACGATGATCCATAGAAAATCAGGCGTTGCACGAATCCATGTCATGAAGCAGGCCAAGGCATGTAAGACAACGATCATGCTGGTCAATAATGGAGTACTTGCGGCGGCACGGGCACCGACGCATAGGAGGCTGCCCCGCATTCAGTGACTTTTTGCCCTCCAACTTAGACATGATCAACAGAAAAACAATGCAAAAAAACAGACACGACATCGCTGAAAATAATATAGGAACAGTCTTACCAAATAGTGGCGTCGAGTAGGGCGAAACAGAACCAGCAGGTAGAACTCGGCATCAAAAGGACACGAAGACTAGAACCGATGTAGCTGCTTGGAGCTCCTCATGAGGTGCGACCTCTATGGTGGGAGACAAAGAACTAGTGGGAGGGTGGGGTCGACGACACCCAACGGCCAACCCGCAAGTGCCATGCAGTGCTTCAGCCTCGAGGGCGGCACCATCAGTGTGTTGACTCCGCCCATCCAAAAACAAAAAGAGCTCCTGTGGGGGTCATGACCTCTGGCCACATATCCAAATGTGATGAATGGTGAAGACTGACACAGATTAGATCCCAAAAACTGAATCAGCCAGCAGTACCTGTATAGCAAGGTTCAACTTTAGATAAGAATATTGGGCCCAATTCTCAGTTGTAAGGCACTGCTGTAAAATCAGAGCAAACCCATTCTACGACAGTTCCTTGTACCCACCTCAAGCTATCTTCAGAGGGGGACAGGAAGGGGGCTCTTCCACACCAGGGCACATCAAAGTGCACTGGTACATGGAAAGGACATAATTAGCATGTGAATGGCATGCCCAACCTCATTACCAATTACCACCACTGCATCTGTTGCAACACATTTATGATGGTACCTAAATACTGCCAGAATAATAATATAAAATAATAGATAATGAAGGTTCTTTTCTTGATATGGTCACCAAGTTCCATTATTTGGGTGTGTTATTAGATAAACAGCTTTCCTCTGCTCCTTATTTGAATAATGTGACTAAACAGATACATAGTAGAATTGGTGCCTTATATATAGTAAGGGATCTTTTAACAGATGATACTAGGAAAACTATAGTAGCAGCAGCATGTTTATTACCCATATTAGATTATGGAGGGTTTATTTGGGGGGTCAGAAAACGTAAAACAGCAGAGACAAAGTCTATATAATTCTGTTTGTAGATTTGCGATATGGGCTAGACATAGGGAACACCATTGTAATTTATACAGTAGGTTGGGTTGGCTATCTTTGGAGCAACAAGACACTATACAGGAGTTATGTTTTACACATAAATCACTCTACAGTGTTATATACATTCCTATGAACAACTTTTTTCCTTGTAGAACAAATACTAGGCAGCTAAGATCCAGTTCCTCTTTTTTGTTGGAAATTCCTCTTTGTAAAACATCAAAGAATCAAAAATCTTTTAACTACTGTGCTATAGATAGTTAGAATAAATTGTCTGATGACTTAAGAAATTTAGAAAGTTTAACTTCGTTTAAAGTATCTCTAGAAAGACACTTGTAACTAGAGCGGGATGTAAGTGTACCTAGAGGTCTCTTTAGGCATTGCACTTTACATTATATAAAATCTGTTCTAGGATTATATTAAATGGCACAGTGTGCATATTTATATTGTTACGTGTTGGTCAGACTGTGATATAATTTTGTTCTGTATCCAGGTCAAGCCTGTAAAATGGCCATGTAACCCAGTGCTTTTTCATCTGGCCAACAAAGTTTTAAATAAATAACAATTAAAATAAATGGAGGCAGTGGGTCATCAGAGGGTGCACAGGTGCGCCTTATGTCAAGGGATACAGATTGCTGTAGGACCAGATCCTTATTGGATGGTTTTGCTGGCCAAGGCTAGGGAGAGGGGCTCCACAAGGCTGACAAGGAAACCAGTGAGGGAGAAGTACAGACCATCTATTAAAGGGCTAGAAGCAACCCAAACAAACAGACTGAGGCGGGGGAGACAACTTTTAGCATAGTGCTGCACACACATGAATGTGCATGGCACTGTGCCATTCATATACAGCACAACCTGCCAGGATTCAATGCAGTACCCTGCCGTATGCTGCAGGGAACAGTGCTTTTCACTGGCAATTAAGGTATTTTGTCATGCAGCATTTTGTGACGTAATTTACTGCAAGGTACTGCACTGCATCCTGGCTGGCTCCACTGTACCTGTAGATGGCGGTAGCACAATAACATCTACAAGCCCTGATACGTTGGTCTGAGTATAATAATTATTAACGGTGGAATGGTGTAATTGTGGCACAGGTCAGGAAGCATAGGAAAAACCATGAGCAGCTGTAGCATTCGCAAAACATGTTTATTAGTACTAGCAGTAACATAAAAAATAAACTTGTTCAGTATAACTATTTACAAAAGCAGAACAGAGAAGATACATCTGAGTTTTTCTTCAATCTCTGTGTTTCTTGCAAGAAATTGCAGCGCTCTCTCTCTTATCAAGTCTCTGCAACCCCCTTCCTTAACTAGCATCCTGTTTATTTCTAAAATGTTCTTGTATGTTTCAGACAGGTGTAGCAAGAATACAACGTCCCACAACTGTGGCCCCTTCTCCACAGCTTCTGAAAAAGTGCTTAAAAACTGCTCTTAGGTTAACCCTTTGAGTTCCTAATAGCTTTCTGCAATCATCTGAAACTATAATTATATACATTTCAACAGTAACACTATATAATTTCTAAACAAAAGGATCCCAATATCAGTTACATTTCCACATAATGATTTGCATATATCTTTACATCAGCAGATATGCAAGGGAGGAAAAAACAGAACAGTAAGTGAGGGTAGAGAGATAGTGAGAGGCAAAGACTTGCAAGACCGTCAGGGTGATCAAGTCCTAGGTCTCACAGAAAAATGTGGTTGCGCAACCAGACAGATAAGAGACAGGAAAGGTAAGAACAGAACAGATCCCTGCATTCAAACTCCCCATAACAACTGGGACAGGGTCCTATTCAACCCTATCACATACAGGCACATTTTTTACCACATTTTTGCATCATAAAAAACTGTGACTGACAATTTAGCAAACCATGTTTGAGAAGAGGCTTTGGAATGATTATCTTTAACATATAATTATTGCCACCTCAAATGCTTGCTTATAGCTGTAGATTTGAGTCACGGCAGTACCTCAAAGTATCTTCTGCTGATATCTTGCTGAAGTTTTTCAAAGGTGCCCTTATCTTTGTCATCAATGAGTTTATCTCCATATACTCTGTTAATTTCATGTAACCAAAGCCTAGCCAAGTCGATAGGCAGTTTGATACTTTCCGCTGAGGAAAACAACAACCCCTAGGTAAAGAAAAAGCAAATTTTCTAATGTATTGTGTACATGACAATATACCTCAACATTATGATACACAATTTCTCAAATGTTAAAAAAACATATTCCCTCTTTGTCATTAACCTTCTTGGCTTTACATGCTTTGGTATGTCTAATTCCATGAATTCTGAGTCAACAGAGGGCTAGTTTACTTGATTACACCATTTGTATACAGTAGATCTAGTTCTTCATAAAAGTTTCCTCACTCTCCTTTACAAAGCAGGCACATTACATTTAGGAATTTATTCATAATAGCATGAATAACATAATAAAATGATTTTAAAACTTTTAACTTCTTTGCAGAAAAAAACACAGATGGATCTTTAAAAACAAAATGACTGAATTTCAATTAAGGCAGCTGACCAAACATTTCTTAAAAGCTAGACAGAATTGATCATGTTTGAATAGTAAGCTTTAAAGTACTTTACTGAAACAGGAAAAAAAATCCAAGTACAGTCACGGGGTCATTATATGACACTGAAAAACTGCATTGAGCTCTCTGTACTTCTATCATCAAAGCTGCATAACGGGACAAAAACAAGAGTACAGATAGACTGCAGCTCAGTTGGGCTATGATGGGAAAATAAATGATAAAAATTGTTCCCCCAACACACAAACAAACTCTGCAGCGCATCCATAAGAAAAAATTACTCACCTTAGTAATTATATTTCATCTAATGGAGTCTTGCTGTATTCTGACAATTGCAGTGATTCCCAACCTTTGAACTGCCCCAGAGAACTAAGGGTTAACTTTCTATGCAGGCCATGGAACGCTGAGCTCGAGCTCGGTTGAAGTCTCTGGAGTGTTTTGAACTCAAAGTGTCAGATTCTTACGAGCCCAACTAAACTAAAAATTCCATGCGGAAATTGTAAAAATTCTACTAGCCAACTGGCTGAAAAGTTTTGGATTCCCAAGGAAGACTCAAGTCAGGAAACCCAAAAACTAAACCCAATGCACTCAAAAATAATAATAAATAAGCATCCAAATAAAAAGGGAGGAGGGTGTAAGCAAATACACCCCTGGGGTGCAACACTGCATCTGCCCACCCACTTCCCAAAAACAGGTTCCGAGAGGGAAGGCAGGAAGGGAGGTCAGAATACAGCAAGACTCCATTAGAAGAAATATAATTACTAAGGTGAGTAATTTTTTCTTCAAACAACATGAAGTCTTGCTGTATTCTGACAATTGCAGACTACCAAGCAGTACCTCCAAGGAGGAGGGACAGAACCTACTATGGGAATAGGCTCTGAAGTACAGCTGTACCGAATCGAGCATCACTCCTAGCCTGAATATCCAGAGAGTAATGCTTGGTAAAGGTATGAACTGTTTTCCAGGTGGCTGCTTGACAAATTTCTAGGAGAGGATATCCTGGCTGCAGCCAGGAAGCAGCTGTACCTCTTGTTGAATGAGCCCTCAGGCCTGAGGGTGGAGTTTTTCCCAGTTTTTCATAGCAGAACTGTATACAAGACACAATCCACCTGGCAATAGATCTTTTGGTGGCAGGTTTGCCCTTTCCCACTTCTCCATAAGTGAGGAACAACTAGAGGGGGTCAAACCTGTGACCCTTGGTACGCTCTATGTAGTAACTAAGGGCTCTTTTGATATCTAAACTGTGTAGCCTCCTCTCTCCTGAGGAAAAATGATCAGTAAAGAAAACAGGGAGAGGCATAGACTGGTTTAAATGGAAGTCTGAAACCACTTTGGGCAAGAACCTTCTATTGGTTCTAAGGACCACTTTATCCCTATGAAAGGAGATAAATCAGGTTCCACTGACAGGGCTTGCAATTCACTGATAAGCCTGGCAGAGGTAATGGCTACCAAGAACACAGTTTTCCAAGTCAAGTACTTAAGCTCTGCTGAGGACATAGGCTCAAAGGGGGGTTGCATAAGCTGAGCAATGCAAACATTCAAATCCCAGGCAGGGGCAGGGTCTCTAAAAGGGGGATTGATGTGAAACAATCCTTTAAAAAATTTACAGAACACAGGATGGGAAGATAGTGAGGAAGGCTTCCCCACAGACAAAAATGCAGAACCAGCTGACAAGTGTACCTTGAGAGTAGCTGGTCTGAGGCCTAGGCCATTAAGATGGACCATATAATCCAGAACTGTAGGGAATTCAGCAGTGTCTAGAGAAATATTCTTCTTAGAACACCAAATGCTGAATCTTTTCCATTTGGAGTTGTACAGTAAGTCTTTCTGGTGGAGGGCTTCCGAGAAGCCTTGAGGATGTCCAGAACCCCTTGGGAAAGATGCAGATCTGCAAACTCTAACTCTTTAAGAGCTATGCCTTGAGATTGAGAGACTGAAGACTGGGGTACCAAATCCTCCCCTGAGAGGATGTTAACAGGTTGTAATTCCTGGGAAGAGACTGAGAAAGATGGATTGCTAGTGACAGCAACAGGGGGTACCAGGGCTGTCTGGCCTAAACTGGAGCAACCAGAATCACCTTGCAAGGTTGAGACCTTATTTTGACTAAAACTTTGAACAGGAGTGGGAAGGGGGAAAAGGCATACAGAAACTTCCCTTCCCAATTCAGAATCAGGGCATCCAGGGGGACTGAGCCCAAGGCTGGAGGTCTGCAACAAAGGAGAGGGAGTTGGTGATGGTCTGGGGCTGCAAAGAGATCTATCTCTGGAGTGCCCCACCTTGAAAAAATCACTTTCAAAACCTGAGGGTCCAGGGAGCATTCTTGATGGCCCTGAGAAATCCTGCTCAGTGCATCTGCTAGCACATTGTCCTTGCCTGGAAGGTGAACTGCTACAAGACAGGCTTGCAGGGAATAAGCCAGGGACCACAACTTCATGGCTTCTGTGCACAAGGCCGTGGACCGAGTGCTTCCCTGCTTGTTGATGTACCACATGGTGGTAGTGTTGTCTGTTCTGACTTGAACCACCTTGTTCTGAACTGACTATGAGAACACTTTTAGAGCTAGAAAAAAACTGCCCTGAGCTCTAGAAGATTAATGTGGAGAAGGGATTCTTGGGGGGACCACATGCCCTGGGCAGTAAGGGACCCCAGGCGGGCTCCCCAGCCCAGAAGAGAAGCATCTGTGGTAAGGACCACTGAAAAAGGCTGAGCAACAAAAGGAACACCTTGCCTTACATTGTCCTGATCCTGCCTCGACAGGAGGGTCTGGATCAAGGTCAGAGTCACTGGAATCAGTTTGGTAAGGGAGTCCTTTCTCCGAGACCAAAAAGCTCTCAGGTCAGGTGGAACTGAAGATCCCTCATCTGAAATCTTGCCCCTTGGACCACTGCTGTTGAAGTTGCCATGTGGCCCAAGAGCTGGAGGAAATGCCTTGCTGATCGAGATACCTGAAGGCTGAAGGAAGAAGCTAGTTCCATAAGAGCCCTTGCCTTTTCTAGAGGAAGAAAGGCTCTTGCTCTGAGTGTGTCCAGTTCTGCCCCTATAAAGGTAAGGAGCTGGACTGGTTCAAGAACTGACTTGGGAAGGTTGAGAAGAAATCCTAGGGAAGTGAGCATTTGCTGGGTCACTTGCAGGTGAGACTTGACTTGGTCTGGAGACTGACCTACTAATAGCCAATCATCCAGATAAGGAAATATTGAAATCTGTTGCCTTCCTAGAAAGGCAACTACTACTGCCAGGCACTTTGTGAAAACCATTGGGGCTGAGGTTAGGCCAAAGGGCATTGCTCTGAGCTGATAGTGGCCCGAGGGCAACTCGAACCTGAGGTACTTTCTGTGGGAGCACCTGATGGGAATGCGAAAGTAGGCATCTTTGAAGTCCAGGAAGGCTAGCCAGTGTTCTGGCCTTAGAGAGGGAAGGATTATTCTCAGAGTTATCATCTTGAACTTTGGTTTAAAAGATGTTTGTTCAAATATCTTAGGTCCAGAATGGGTCACCACTCCTGTCTTTTTTGGGGTCAGAAAGTACCTGGAGTACAGTCCTTTGCCCCAGTGTAGGGTAGGTACTCTCTCTATAGCTCTTAAAGCTAGGAGAGAAGAAACCTCTGCCTCTAGGGCAAGGGTTTCTGAAGGATTTGCAGGTGGAAAAGATCTGACTCTCATCTTTGGAAATTTGTTGAAGCTAAGAACCAGTCCCAGGCTTACTACTTGCAGGACCCACTTGTCTGATGTAATAGACATCCAGTCCTGGACAAATTAAGCCAGCCTGCCCCCAACTGGAATAGGAGAGTCGACCCGGGCAGACCCATCAGGGTGTCTGCTTGGCAGGGGCTTTAGGCTGAGGGGTGGATGCAGGCCTGCTCATCCCCCTTCTGCCTCTCCCTCTGAAGAACCCCCTCTGTGAAAAGGAAGAAGAGGTCTGTGCTTGGCAAAAAAAGCCTTTGAAAAGGCCTGCCCCTGCCCCTAGACTGCTGCCTTTGAGGAGTTGCCTGCCTTTCCTTGGCCTGAGCACTCCTGTAAGTCGTCCTGCACTCATCCATTTTCTTTATGTAATTCTCTGTCTGCTCCCCAAACAGAGAATTACCCACTACAGGAAAATCCATAGCCTTAGCCTGGGTGTCCTGCGAGAGGCTAGTACATCTGAGCCAAGCCATCCTCTGAAGAGCCACAGATGTAGCCATGACTCTTGATGAAACATTATTAGAGTCCACAGCAGCATGAAACTGAACCTTAGATACCTTAATCCCATCTGCAGCCACCGCCTCCAGCTCCTTGGCTAGCTGAGGGGAGGCCTGTTTAGCCAGCGTCAGTACAGTGTCCCACCTGGACTTCTGGTACATGGCTCTATAAGCCATGTAATTCACCTGCCTGAGTCCCAAAGAAGATGCCATGTACTGCTTCTTTGCCACGGCATCAATCTTCCTGGAGTCCTTGTCGGGGGGGGGGTGAAGCCAAGAGAATATTTGCCTTGTCACAGGCAGTAGCCTACACTACCCCAACATGGCTGCATTGCTGATATAAGAACTCCGTGTCTGAGCCTGAAAGTGTATACCTCCTGTCCATTCTTCTATCCACAGGAGGTATAGTGTTAGGAGACTTTAAGATGTTTTGTGTCTGTTTCCCAAAAGATTTATGGAGGGGAATAGACAGTCTCCTGGACTCTGGGTATCCATCATCTCTACATAATCAGGCTCTTCTTGATCTTCCACAGCCTCCTCTATAGGAAGCTGGAGGGTTTCAGCCAACTTTTCTGTAAAACATAAAGTGGGAAGGGGACTCAGAAAGCCTAGGAGGGGAAACACCTGATGGTCTGTCTGGGGAGATGTCCAGTTCCACAGGCACATCCAGAACTTCACTTATATCATAATCCTCAAATTCCCCTTCCTCTTCAAACTCCGGTTCATAAAAATCTTCAAGGGTATACTCTTGAACCGGGGGAACCAACCGAACCGAACCCCTGCCAGAAGGAGCCAGATCGGTCGGAACCGGACAGAGCGATTCCACAATCTGAATCGCCCTGGCTATCTCTTCGGCAGTCAGAACATGAACCTCTGGATCAGAACTGGTTGATTTATCTTTGTGCTTACTTTTTGTCTGAACCAATCCCTCAAAATCGTCTTTCCTTTTGCCCGAAGAAGTATTGCCCTGGTCAGAGGGCACTCCTTCTGGTTCAGTCGAAACCGAACCGGGCTGGCCATCCAGGTCAGCGGACTTCTCGGCCTCCTTTTCCCTCAGTCTACCTAATCTCTTCTCAAGGGTAGATTTTGGAAAATTTTTACGTATTTGGCAGTCTGAATCGAGGTGGTCAAACCCCAGACAATAAACACAGGTGGTGTGGGATCGGCCTTGGCAAAGACCTCCCCACACTCACTGCAGTGTTGAAACCCAGTGGGCCCGTTTTTTTTCTTGGGTTTCTCAGACATGGCCAACCCAACCAAACTTACCCTTTTTTCGGCAACCGCCAAGCAAGACTCCCTTATCGGTTCCTAACCGTGTCACGGTATTGGAAAAAAACGGTTAAAACACGTTTTTTTTAGAACCGATAAGAACAGGTAACCACATACTAAATATAGCAAAATTCATAATCAAATGGTCGGTTCAGCCGAACGACCGCACTTTTACAAGTTCCACACAGAAAAATAGAACAATTCCTATCTAGTACTCACGGCACCACAGACAGAGACTGAACCGATTATGCGGATACTTTTTTAAGGTTTAAATCGACGAAAAACTGAAAACTTTAACCGACTTCAAACTGAGCTGAAGGAGAAATCTCCGGAGCGACCGTTCAGTGAGGTGGATTAAAGAATCTGATGGTTTGAGTTCAAAACACTCCAGACAGAGACTTCAACCGAGCTCGAGCTCAGCATTCCATGCCCTGCATGGAAAGTTAACCCTTAGTTCTCCAGGGCAGTTCAAAGGTTGAGAATCACTGCAATTGTCAGAATACAGCAAGACTTCATGTTGTTTGAATAAATGGTACCAGACCACCAGTTCAAAGTTGATAATTTTTGAATCGGATTAGAATTTTCTTTTGACTAGCCCCTCTTTTGCATTTGAAAAAGACAAAGATTCAGGAACACCAGCTAGGTCCGAGAAGAGGGTCAGTGGACTGTCTCAGAAACTAGCCCTGCTGGCTGGTGGTTGAACAATACCTGACTTAAAGGTGGAATCCTCAAAAAGGGGATATCTTCCAGAAGGAGAATCAGAAAGAGTTCCCTCAGGTGGAAAGGACGAAGCTCCACTCACTCTCCTCCCTCTTCAAATCCTTCACTGCTTTTTAGAGAAGAACAGAAGGTCCCGAGGAACCAGGGAACTAGCCCCCAATTGGCCTCGGGGGGGGGGAGGGCGAGCAGGGCAGTGGAGACGCCCAAGAAATGAGGCCCATTAGGGGATGGTGGGCAGGATTCAGTAATGAATGGTGAAGATACAAGAAAAGATCAACAATTACAGTAGGTGCGTAATTTCCATATCTTCTCATGACAATCTTCACCATTTATTATTGCTTGGGTGAGTACCAAGCCCCCTGAAGAAAGCCTAGCACAGCCCTGAGGGAACAAGACCCTCAGCCTCCTGCTGGTGGAAAACAGGAAGAAGAGACCCTGACCATAGTAGACTGAGAAGTCTAAGGCTGAGGAGAGCTAGATGTCCCCTGCAGATGAGGAGATGGAGGAAGCCCCTGAAGAAGGCTCCTACCCTTGCTGGAAAAAAGACGGGTTCCTCGGAAGGTGCAGCGGATCACCCTACACCGGGCCGGGGTGACAACCTCGATAGATGAAGCCACGCTGTCCGTCTAATACAGATAGCTGTCCCTACAAGCCTGGAAGCCACCTCATTGGCGTCATAAAATGCCTGGTGTCTTGCCAGTTCCAAACATATGGTGGAGAGGGCACTGGCTTGTCAAGATTGCTCCAATTCAGGCAGCAATGCCAGCACCTGAGCCAGCATTGACTACAAGTGCCTATTATAGGCAGCATAGTGTGCCTGATGTAAGACAATGCACATCATCGCACGAGAAGATAAGAAAACTCTTCGCCCCCACCATTCAAATTGTAGGGAATCTGAGTCCAGTGGCCAGTCATGCGCCAGGCACTGATGCCCAGAAGGAGTCTCTAGGAATGCCAAGCCCTGAACGAGGGTAAGGGAGAGAACCTAGAGATGCCTGTGGAGCACAGTACCTCCTCCTGCAGTCTTCTGGCACTGGGGAAGGGGCAGCTGAAGACTGCCAGGTGCAGATAGATGCTTCCTGGAAGGGGATAGGCCAGGATGTCACCATCAGGTGTTGGGCACTGAATTCGCTGAGGAATTCATGTGTCTGACACTTGGTATTGTCCCATCTGGCAAAGGAGATACGAAGATCCTGAACCATCCTCGACAGGAAGTGCTGATATTCAGTGAAATCAGCATCGGAAGAAAGGTGAATGTTGGGTTCCTCTCCCTCCAAGGAGGGAGTCAAGGAGGATGCGGAACTTGACTATCCTGAAGACTCCTACAGCGGTGGGGACAGGTGAAAGACCCGTTCATTCATGATCCTAGCACATGACAGGAAGGCTGCCACAGTGGTTCTGAATGTCTCCCAGGATACGGGCCCCATAGGACCCACGTGGCCTGGGACAGAGGGGGGTGGCTACAGAGGAATGGGAGAAGGGCACCTGCAGGAAAGTGCTTGTCCTCTGCCAGGGCTCTGGAAACCAGGGAACCATGCCCAAACTAGAGAGATCCCAAGATCAAATTGGGTCACAGAGCGGAATCCTGAGAATGCGAACTCCGGAAAAGCCCAGATGGGGAATCTCCCCTGTGATGCAGCTGGGTTTGCATGAGTCCAGAAGGGCAACCCTCAGCACTGCCACCCGAGGGAACCCTGGAACCCGAGAGGAGAGAGGAGGCTCAGTGCTGCGACTCCTCCCTGCGCCCCACAGGGTGGCAGTGGAGTGCCGCCATCCCTTGCCCCGACCCCTCAAACTCTGAGAACACCCTCCTCCTCGACCCCATCAAAGGAGTCCCCTGATCCAGAGGCCTCCCAAGGGAGACCACTGAAGCAATAGTCTCCAGTCCCCCTAGGAGGGTGCAGCAGCACCAAGACTGGCAGCTGCCACAGCCCCTGCTGACGGGATGACCCCCTCCCCAACCCCAGAGCTATCCCCCCAATGGACCCCGGGCCATTCCTGGCTGAGGGGTCCTCGGAGGCAGACTGCTCCGGAGACTCAGGGATAGGGGCACTAGGCCGTCTGACACCATGTCCCACAGAGATGTCTGATTCCAAAGAATTAGGCAGCCAGTCCAGGTCCAAATTTGAGTCGCCACCCTCCGAAGAGGAGTTGACCAGAAGGACCTCAATACTGGCCACCCCGGTTACATCTCTAGAAATGGCGCCACAAATGGCACCGGCATTCCCAGCAGCACCAGACAGTCCCACCGTGCCGCCCACAGCCCCAGAACCCAACGCCGACCCACCCACAGCCCCGGCTGGGTCCCCTGTGCCGCACACAGTGCCAGAACCCAAAACACCAGCGGAATCACGCAGAGCACCAGCACCGAGGGCCAAACCGGCACCACATGTGGCACCGCCCTGATCACCGGTGCCACGAACGGCACCAGGATCCGAAATGGTGCCGTGAGGCGGAGTCGAGGGTCCACCAGTGCTGGACCCAGCAACTGTGGGTCATGACACTGGGGAAGCCTGCACCTTGGCTGAGGTGACTGCCAAGGCAGTGTTGACAACAGGACCCCAGGAGCAGCCCTGCCACTCCTCCGACACCACAAAGGAAGCCTCCTCCTTGGCAAGACTTAAAGATGAGGAGGCCTCCTCCTCCTCACCAATCTGTATAGGCCTGGGAGGGGACCTGGAGGAAAGGTCTAAGGATCTGGCCTGGGAGGCCCAAGAGAGACGCCATCTTCCGAAAGTCGGTGGGGCCCTGCCGACTTTAAACATGCGGATTTCATCCATTGCATCCATCCATGTCATGGTTAGGTCCCAGGCACCGCAGACCATCATCATCATTATGCCAGTAAGAAACGGAAAAATGCCGGCCACAGGAGCACCGATGCATGGGGGTGCAGCCCACTTTTGATTTGCGCTTAGCTCCCAAACCAGACATGATGGGAAAACAACCAAACACAGCAAAAGATCCCGACACCGTAAAATAAGAAAAGGAACGGACTTACCGGCAACCAATGGCATCGGGATGGAGAACCGGGATGAGGAGTCATCGAAACAACGGCATCAACAAAGATAGGCCTAATGGTGTACTACAAAATTGTAACTTGTGCAGCAGGTGCAGCCCCAACAGTGGGAGAAACAGAACTGGGATGGAGGAGGAGTCTGCGACACCTAACGGCTGCTCCTCGCGCACCACGCAGTGCGTCATACTCGTGAGTGGCGCCATTGGCGATGACTTCTCCCTCCAAAAAACAAACAAAATAAACCTCCCATAGTGGGTGCAGCATCCGGCGTACACCCAAGTAGTAATGAATGGTAAAGACTGACAAGGGAAGATCTGGTAATGGTAGTTCTCTACCCTAAATCTGAGGTACTTTCTGTGAGAGGATCTTACTGGTATGTGAAAATAAGCATCTTTCAAATCCAGTGACCCCAGCCAATGTCCCTGCTGCAAGGATGGCATTACTGTGCCCAGTGTTACCATCTTGAACTTTTCCTTCTTCAAATGTTTGTTCAGAAATCTCAGATCTAGTAACATATGATATAGAAAAATTATTTGGTCACCCTGGGGCGGGCTCCTCCTCTGGGTAATTTTACTCAAATCTCAGCTACCACTCTGAGGGTTTGGTACTCACTGAAAAAGCACCCTAGATTTAGGAAAATGTTTTTTAATGTAGGATGCTTTTGGAAGACAACTACTTTGCATCAGTCCACACTGATTTAGCGTTTGTTAGATGGTGGAGGCTGGGTCTAAACTACATGTTAGTTTCTGGGTCAAGCAGGGCTTCTCTCTTTTGAAACCATACAGAAGGACTATGGTCTTACCCAGGGGGACTTTTTTCGGTACCTTCAAGTCAGGAATTATATTCTTCGACAACAAGCTATTACACCTACAGTATATTACCTTTGCTTGTACCCCCCTTTTTGAAAATTATTTTAGACTTTCTTTCAGGTAACGTGGGGACATCTGATTGGATCTTTATACAAAATCTTGAGTTAGAAACTGGGAGACACCACTCTTCACGTGCTGGAGACATGTAATAAAGAGTTAGATCTAGAAGTTTCCAGTGTTTTCTGGACAAAGGTGACCCTACTGGCCATTAAACTCACTTCTTCCCACCTCTGACGAGAGTTTACCTGGAAATGCAGAAACAGATTTTTTCACTCCCCAGCAATTTTGGTGAAATACCTCCCAGATAAATCTGGCTACTGTTGGAGAGAATGCAGGTGCAAATTGGCAGATCTGTGGCACATTTTCTGGAACTGTCCATTACTAATGCCATTCTGGTGCTCACTTCAATCTGAACTAGGGGAGTGCCTGGGTGAACAAACAGAACTAATGGCAGAAATAACCCTCTACTCCATCTACCTGGACCACTCCCCCCCCCATGGCATAAGACCCTCTTGTTTATATATTTATTGGCTGCTAAAAAAGCAATCACCCGCAAATGGATGACTAAAGTTATCCCAACGGTGGCCGACTGGTGGTCAATAGTTTTAGGGATATATCAAATGGAGTCTTTAACAGCAACCATTCATGATAAAGTGCAGGTTTGTCACACCAAATGGCAAAGATGGATTCATTATTTATTAGAAATTGATCTGGAATTTGTCCCCTGAAGGAGTGGCAATTCCTTTGAAGACCTCCCCTCGGAGCACAGATATGCATTGGTCAGGTCTCGACTGGGATGGACAAGGTATTCTGCGGGAATGTTTTGATTGCTTAAATTACATTTAACTGGTTTAAACCTATGACTCAGATCTGTATTTTAATGTTATGATGTATTCAAGCTCACTATAACTTCCAGATTTATAATTTGCTTGCATCATATCTGAACTTATAATTATGACCTGCTGTATGTGTTGCCTCACCTTTTTCTTTCAATAAAAATCATATAAAAAAAAATCTCAGGTCTAAAATGGGTCATCACTCTCCATTTTTCTGGTGGGTCAGGGAGTATCTTGAGTACAGTTCCTTTCCACACTGGAAAGGTGAAACTCTCTCCACTGCACTGACTTGCAGCACCTTTTTCACCTCAAACTCAAACAGTTTTTCTGCTGTGGTATTGGGGGAAGGGGGCTCTGTGTTTATGCAGTTTTAGGAATCTCTTGACCTGCAGGAAGAGGCCTTGACTCACTATCTCCAGGACCCACTTGTCTGTGGTAATGCTTTTTGTGAAAAGGAGCTCCTGCCACTCTTGAGGACCGACCTTTTCTTAAATCTGTTGAAACAGCTCTTCTATTACAATTGCTAGTCCATAAGGTTGGCCACCTACAGGCACCCCCCTCCCCTTTCTTGACTATGCTATAATGTCCTCTTTCATTTTCCTTTTCCCTCTCAGGTCCTCGTACAGGGAGGTTATTGTTGTGACCTCCAAGCGTATTTAAAACAGGTTGTATTTATCGTTGTTGGATTTAGTATGTAATAGCACTATGTCATAATATACCTTATGTTTATGAAACCTGTAAATGCTGAAAATACCATGGCACTAGGTGTTTTTAATAATGGTAAAAAGTACTGGGGACTATTATAGAAATTAAGTTAGTTGTGCTATTTAAAATGCATGTAAATTGCTGTAAACTGAACAAGTCTGAACTGTCATGGTGGTTTGCATATATCCCATGATGCTTTGCATTATGAAAGTATGTATGATGTTGTATTTCTTTGAAACTTAATTTGTTGCCAATGCCCTTTGGGGGTAACCCTTTTTTCAGTGTTTCTGCACTGAGGTTCTTTGTTTTTATCTTGTTTTGTAATTTTCTTTTTGAGCCCCCACTATCCACGCAAACAGGGCCCACATAGGTATGAAGGGTTTTCACTGCAAAGTGGTTAGATCAGAGATCAGTGTCAGTAGGTGCTGGCTAAGTGCAGAGAAAGGACATTAATAGTCTGTTGCTGCAAACTGATGTACTGAAGAAGGAATATGCTTTTGCTGAAGAAGAAATATGCTATTGCTGAAGCATATTTCCTATATTTTGAATAAACAACACACAGAGATTGTGTGTTGAACCTGAAGTTCGGTGTCTGGTCCATTTGTTATCCCACAACCCCTCCACACTTTTCCATGCTTGGAAATAGTAAGACAGTCTCCCCACCAACTGGCAATGATTGGGTAACATGGGTAGACATGTCAGAGAGTTCTATTTTGCCTGACCTTTGGGGACTGGAGTGGCTTCCCCATATTTGGCACCCCTTTTGCCCCTGCCTCTGAGAAAGTCCATCTGGGAAGAGCAGTCATAGGTAATGTAAGCTTGGGGGTAATAACCCTGGCCCCTACCTTCCTTTCCATAAGGCCTATGGGAAAAGTAGACTTTCCCCTTCTCAGTGTTACTTTTGTAGGTGGTCTTATACTCATCCACCATTTTCATGTAAGCCTCTGTTTTGTCACCAAACAAGGAATTACCTTCACAGGGAAAATCCATGGCCTTAGTTTGAGTGTCCTGTGAGAGGCTGGTAGTTCTGAGCAATGCAAACCTCCTCAGGGACACTGCATGTGCCATGACCCTACTGGCAGTGTCACTGACATCCACTGCCATACGAAACTGACATTCGATGGCATCCATGGCAGCTTTTGCAGTGTTTACCAGGTTCTGTGCCAAGTCACCAACCACCTTCTCACTCATAGCCACCACTGAGCTCCAGAGTTCCTTTTGGTACTGAGCTGTGTAGACCATATAAGCTGCCTACTTCAGCAGCAAAGAAGCTGAAGCGTAGACTTTTTTGCCCATACTGTCCAGCTTCCCTGAATCCCTTTCAGAGGGCTGGGAGGAAAGGGGTACCTTGGCCTTGTCAGAGGCAACAGTCTATACCATCCCGTCCTGGTCAGGGTGCATATACAAATCTTCAGCACCCTGCCTGTCTTCCTGATATTTTCTCTCAATTTTCTTTTCAATGCCAGCTGCAGAGGTGGGGGTGCCAGTATCTTGCAGGTGGCCTTCTTAGGGGGCTTATGAATGGGCAGAAACAACCTCTCTGTGGGGGTTAGGCCCATGATATCAAGAAATTCCACCTCATCCTCTGCCAGCACTTGGGCTGAGAGGTGGAGGGTATTTGCTATTTGCCTCACAAAGGAGTAATGTGAGGTGTAATCCTCTGAGGAATGAGGAGGGAACTGAATTCCTGCTGAGGGGAACAATCAGGTTCTATTGCTTCTCCTTCTTCCTCCTTCTCATAACACATATGAACATACGAAGAAGCCAGCAGAAGAAGGCCATTTAGTCTATCAAGTCTGTTCATGTTGCAGGGTCCACAGCATGAGCTACTATCTCTGTCCCCTCTCCCAACCCCTTCTATCCTCCCTACCCATGACCCTTACCCTCCACCATACCTCTCCCAGCCTCTCCTAAAGCTGCCCACTGTCTTCAACGAGATTACCTCTTCTAGCAGTGCATTTCAAGAGTCCACCACCCTCTCTGTGAAGAAGTGCTTCCTGACCTCCCTCCTAAACCTTCCACTCTCCAGCTTAAGACTGTACCTCCTCGTGTTATGGTTGCCACTCAGCTTAAAGAGACTCTCTTTATCAATCTTATGTATCACTTTCAAGTACCTGAAGGTCCCAATCATGTCCTCTCTCTCTCTCTCTCTCTCCTGTCTTCCAACTCATCCTCCTCCTCCACTGCAGGCAATGCTGCATATATTGGATCCTAAGGAAGGGGCAAGCATGGTCATAAGGGCTGCCATAGTTTGGAAAGGCTGGAAAAACTGCCATGCTTTAGTCATGTCCTCAACGGAGGGCATTCTATTCTTGTCAACTGGCATCTCCTTTGCTTCTTCAGTAGGAAGGGCGGTGACATTTTTTTGTTCTGCTTTTTATGTTTGCTTGCATGCATGCACAAGAAACATTATGCGGCAGCTTAGGAGAGAAGCGGGTTATGAAGGTGTGGCACTCTGGCAACCAACGGGGGCACTGCATTTGGGGGCTTGGCACTGGTGGACCAATGCAGGCCCAGTGTCTTGATGACACTGGTTCTGCAAAAGTGCCACAAAGTTGAAAGGTTTTCACTGATGCAATCAGGGGCCACCTCATCATTGCAGCATCAGACATTCTGCTGCAATGAGGGAGCGATCCATCATTGCAGGGCGGTACCTTGCTGTGGCGCCCCCACTAGTTCATTTGCCGATGGGGGAGCCCACTCCCCATTGGCATACTGTGACCCCCTACCCCATTTGTTGTGTGTCGAGGGGGTGCCCAATCCCCCTTAGCATCATGAACCCCCCACAGTCTTTCTTTGCTGATGGGGGACCCAATCCCAGTCGGCTTCAGTCCCCACCCTTCCCAGTAAATTTGCCGATGAGGGAGCCCATTCCCCATCAGCATAATGTCCCTGCCCAAAAATGTTTTATGTGCCAAGGGGGATGCCCAATCCCCTCGGCTCTCCCCCTCGGTATGTGCTGATGGGGTGCCCAATCCCCATCAGCTACAGCCTCCCCAAAAAAAAACATTCAGGTGGCACACTAGAAGCCCACCCAGTGTGCCAAATGTTTCCTGAAAAAAAGTCCGTAATGTTTTTTTCTTTAACCTTAAACAGAAAACAGTCCTAGTAGAGTCCATGGCCCCTCCCCAACCCGTGCCCACCCTCTGAGCACCCTGCCTCCCCACACCCCCCTCACCCCATACTTACCTCCGGAGCCAAGCACGACAATCTTCGGTGGACCGGGAACACGTCTGCACTCTTCAAAGCTGACCGCGAACTGAAGAAATGCCGGTAAACTGTATAATGGCATGAATAGGGTTTTTTCAACTTTGGTGCATATCTCAGGCATTTTTGGGAATTTTGGCATCACATTTTCAACATAGGGTTATTGGGACCACTCCTCATGAATTCAGACACTGCCATGCCATTATTCGGTCCCAAAAAGTGATTTCACGGTCACTACGCGGAATCACCTTTTGGGACCGATTAATGAACAGACAGTGCCACTGTTAATGAGGTGGGCTCTCAAAAGGCCTATGTTGCAAATTTGTGGAAAAAAATTACTGTTTTAGGAGCGTGCGTTTTGCAGTTTCCACGCATGTTCGTAACTTCGTGAATTTGTAATATTTTCAGTCCGGATTTTCAGCATTGGCATTGTTCCACACCTCCTTATGAACAGCACAGCTGTCATTTTACACATCCTGGCCAAAATGTGTTTTCGCACTTCCGGCGCAGAATAACGTGGTTGCTGTGGGAAATCAGTTTTAGAGATAGATTGAGAAAATGACAGTGACACTGTTCATGAGCAGAGGTCCTAAAATGCCTATGTTGAAAATTTGGTGACGAAATTCCATAAAATGACTGTTACAAGCATGTGTTGCACTGTTTCCATGCACCCTTGTAACTTCGCATATTTGTAATATTTTCACACCAGATTTTCAACATTGCCATTTTTTCACACCTCCTTATGAACAGTACAGCTGTCATTTTCCACATCCTGGCCAAAATATGTTTATAGCGCAATCACTGTGGGAAATCAGTGTTTAGGACAGATCAAGATCGAGCAAGTGAGAGAGATGGAGTGAACAAGCTCAATGGAGCTCTGTCAGGACTGCTGCGGATTTCTTTGTGGGTAGAAAAAGGCGCCAACGCAGGTAAGAGCCCAGTACAAAAGGGCAACCTGCAGCACTGGGAGAAACAGAACGAGCTAGTGAGAGAGGAGGAGTGAGCGAGCTCAGCGGAACTCTGTCGGGACTGCTGTGGATTTCTTTGTAGGCAGAAAAAGGCATCAAGGCAGGAGCCCAGTACAAAAGAGCAGCCTGCAGCACCGGGAGAAACAGAATGAGCGAGTAAGAGAGGGGGAGTGAGTGAGCTCAACGGTGCTCTATTGGAACTGCTGCAGATTTCTTTGTGGGCAGAAAAAGGTGCCAATGCAAACAGGAGCCCAGTACAAAAGGGCAGCCTGTAGCGCTGGGAGACATAGAAGGAGTGAGTGAGAGAGTGGGACTGAGCGAGCTCAACGGAGCTCTGTCGGGACAGCTGTGAGCTTCTTTGTGGGCAGAAAAAGGTGCCAATGCAGGCAGGAGCCCAGTACAAAAAGGGCAGCCTGCAGCACTGGGAGAAACAGAACAAGCGAGTGAGAGAGAAGGAGTGAGCGAGCTGAGCGGAGTTCTGTCGAGACTGCTGCGGATTTCTTTGTGGGCAGAAAAAGGCGCCAATGCAGACAGGAGCCCAGTACAAAAGGCAGCCTGCAGCACCGGGAGAAACAGAATGAGCGAGTGAGATAGGGAGGGGGAGCAAGCTCAGCAGAGTTCTGTCGGGACTGCTGCGGATTTCTTTGTGGGCAGAAAAAGGCACCAATGCAGGCAGGAGCCCAGTACAAAAGAGCAGCCTGCAGCTCCAGGAAAAACAGAACGAGTGGGTGAGAGACGGGGGAGTGAGCCAGCTCAACGGAGCTCTGCCAAGACTTTAGAGTTGCCCACCCTCCTGCCCAAGTCCTCTGTAGTCCTATATTACAGCAGAGTCTCTGGGGTGGAGACAAAGCAATAACTGGATACTTTGAGGAGTGCTGTAATAATACAGATTTAGTTTTTCTGTTTATTTTTCTGACTGAGCTAAGTACTGAGCTATACTGTTATGATTGTTGTAATAATATATATTTATTTTTTTGTTTATTTCTCTAACTGAGCTGAGTAATACCCGGAGTGCAATAGAATTTCTAACTGGGCTAAGTGAAACTATATGAGAGCTGAGAACAAAAAGTATGGTAGCTGAGGGGTGAAAAACGGACAAGGAGGTTTTAGGATTGCTATACTAATACAGTATCTAACGGATGAGATTTGAGATTGAATTACCCCGGTCGGCAAGGGGCCAGTAGGGGGACTAGCATGGAAGGGGGGAGAGAAGAATTTGAGCAAACAGGGGCCTAACAGTTGTAGTAGGGTATAGAATCTGAGACTAAGAGCCCGTAACAAAATTTGGGGGCCAAAATGGGGCAGGTGCCACATGTCAATAGGGCAGGCATGTTTGGAAGGGTAGTGGGGTGTACAGGGTGTGGGTCCGCCATGATCCTGGACTGGGCTTGGAGGATGGGGGGGGTGTATTGTCCGTAGATGACTGACTAGTTTGAGGGAGGAATTGTGGAGGTTAGGGAGGAGTCTAAGTGCAGGGCAGATGAGTATGGTAGGCATCCTGGCTTGGGGGGAATAGGGGATGGCAAGGGGGGACGGAGGAAGAACAACTAGGGACTGAAACTGACCCCAGTATCAGAGGCACCAGCAGAAAAGAGAGGACAATTGATGGGGTGCCCGAGGTGAGGGGGGGCCCCTGTTGGGGGAGGAAGAGACCATGAGGAGTACCAGGAGATAGAGCAGATGGCTGCAGACAGGGAGGGAGCAGGGGTGGGACCAGGGGTGGCATGGAGGAGAACAAGGGGGGGGAGACCGATAGGGGGAAGAGATGTAGGAGGGGTATCGACTAGGAATAGATTCGAGCCTTTACTATGGGAGAGAGAGAGGGGGAGCAGGAACATAGTAAATGGAGGAGGACAAGCAGGGCATGAGAGGATGGCAACAGCTAAGGAAGAGATAGCAAGGACAAAAGGGTAGAAGGGGGGGCCTCCTGTTGGGGGAAGAAGAGACCACGAGGAGTACCAGGGGAGAGAGCAGATGGTTGCGGGTAGGGAGGGACCAGGGGTGGCATGGAGGGGAACAAGTAGGAGGGAGGAACCGATAGGGGGAAGAGATGTAGGAGGGATATCGACTATGAATAGATTTGAGCCTCTCCTATGGGAGAGAGGGGGAGCAGGAACATACTGAAGGGGGGAGGACAAGCGGGGCATGAGAGGGATGACAACAGCTAGGGGAAGAGATAGCGGGGACAAAAGGGTAGAAGGCAGGCTAGTAAGGAAGGAGGGGGTGGTGAATGGAGGAGAGAAAGCTACGGGAAGGGGGAAGGATGGGAGGGGCATCACTATCAGGGTAGAAGAGAATAGGGGCTCTAAATCGACAACAGCTCCAGCGGGGATAGGAGAAGGGTTTGAAATCAGCAGGGGAGAAGGGAACATTGACATGGGAAGCCCAGTAGAAAGTAGTCAGGCTGGGAAGGGGTTCAAGAGATGAGAAATAAGGCAGGAGAAAAGCGGGTGAGGCGGAGTGGGGGTACATATACAGACATCACAGAGGGGTGCAGCTGGCTGGGAGTGAGGTCAGGAAGATTGAATACTGCTGGGGTGGTGGAAGGGGCATTAGAAGGGTGAGTTGGGGAGGAAGGGGAGAAGGCACAGCCATATTTGGGTGGAAACTATCCCCAGGTTGACTGCAAGAGGGGCAGGGCATGCATTGCTCAAGTGTGCAGCGAGGGGGAGGAAGAAACCTCATTTACTGCTGCATGTGGGTACAAATGACTTGGCGGGGGAGACTGTGGAAGTGGTGAGAGGGAGGTTTGAGTAGTTGGGCAAGCAGTGTGAGGGTGTGGGGGAGTCAGTGGCATTCTCGGAGTTACTCCCTGTACCATGTACAAGCATGGGGAGGAAGGGTAGGATTGAGGAGTTCAACGAGTGGCTGAGGGATTGGTGCCACACCAAAAATGATGGGTTAGTGACTAACTGGGGTAGGGTCTGGGGAAATAGTGACTTGTATGCAGGAGAAAGGGTACACTTAAGCAGGAAGGGGAGGGGAGTATTAAAGGCAGGATTAGAGGGGTATATCTCTACTAAGGTGGATTTAAACTAGTGAGGAGGTGGCCAAAAGACTGAGGTTAGTAGAAAGGTCCAGACAGGGGAGCCTAATGAGCTCACCTTCCCCAGATATAGGTAAAGGCGGAGGTGTAGTAACCCTGGGAGGGGGCAGGCAGACAGGTCTGAGTATAATACAGAAGGCACCACCACCCAGTAAGAATAAGGAGGAGAAAGGGTGTGGACTACCGGAAGGAGGGACAGAGGCCAAGGAGGAGAAGAGTGAGTAGAAGGATGGGTACAGGTGGAAGGTGGTCTCTCTCAACGCAAGAAGTCGGGGGAACAAAACTGCAGAGCTCCAGGTGCTCCGTTCAGAGGGGAAGGTGGACATTGCTGCAGTGACAGAGACTTGGGCCACAGAGTACCATGACTGATGCTTGGCAATTCCAGAATACAGGATATACAGGAGGGACCAGAGGGTTGAAAGGGGGGGTTGCACTCTATGTGAGGGAAGGGATTAAATGCATAAGGGATGAGGGAGAAAAAATTACTCACCTTAGTAATTGTGTTTCTTCTATTGGAGTCTTGCTGTATTCTGACAAGTGCAGTTAGCCCCAGCCTTTAAACTGCCCCGGAGAACAAAGGGTTAACCTTTCTATGCAAAGCACAGAATGCTGAGCTCAAGCTTGGTTGATGACTCTGTTTCCCTTTGAACGCTAACCATCAGATTCTTACGAGCAACACTCTAATAGTATTCTATGTGGAAATTGTAAAACAAAATTTTTAATAGCCAACTGGCAACAAAACGTTTTGGACTACCAAAAGAAGACTCAAGTCAGGAAACCCAAAACTCAAAACCCAAACCAAACAGGAATATAACAAAATAAACACCCATACAAGAAGAGGGTGTAAAAAAAGCACCCCTGAGGTGCAACACTGCACCTGGCCACCCACTTCCCAAAAACAGGTTCTGAGAGGGGAGGCAGGGAGGGAGGTCAGAATATAGCAAGACTCCAATAGAAGAAACATAATTACTAAGGTGAGTAAATTTTTCTTCAAACAACTTGAAGTCCTGCTGCATTCTGACAACTGCAGACTACCAAGCAGTACCTCCAAGGAGGAGGGACAGAACCTACTTTGGGAATAGGCTCTGAAGTACTGCTGTGCCAAACTGAGCATCACTCCTAGCCTGGATATCCAGACAGTAATGCTTGGTAAGGGTATGGACTGTTTTCCAGGTGGCTGCTTGACAAATTTCTAAGAAAGGGATATCCCTGGCAGCAGCCAGGGAAGCAGCTGTACCTCCTGTGGAATGAGCCCTCAGGCCTGAGGGTGGAGTTTTTCCCAGTTTTTCATAGTAGAATTGTATACAAGACACAATCCACCTGGCAAAAGATCTCTTGGTGGCAGGTTTGCCCTTTCCCACTTCTCCATAAGTGAGAAACAACTGGAGGGAATCAAACCTGTGACCCTTGGTACGCTCTATGTAGTAACTAAGGGCTCTTTTAACAACTAAACTGTGTAGCCTCCTCTCTCCTGAGGAAGAATGATCAGTGAAGAAGGCAGGAAGAGATATAGACTGGTTTAAATGGAAGTCTGAAACCACTTTGGGTAAGAACCTTCTATGGGTTCTAAGGACCACTTTATCCCTGTGAAAGGAGATAAAATCACGTTCCACTGACAGGGCTTGCAATTCACTGATACGCCTGGCAGAGGTAATGGCTACCAAGAAATGAAAATTACGTACCTACTGTAATTCTTGATCTTCTTGGATGAGTCTCCACCACTCATTCACACTATTGGGATCTGCACCGGAGGCACTAGGACCCATCAGGAGCAAACTGTTTGCGGAGGTCGGTAGCGAGAGATGGCACCTGAGGAACGGCACCGTGACACCTAGCTCGATGGCTGATAATGCATTATCTTGGCGTCAACCTCCAACTGCCTCAGTACCTTTTTTACCAAGAAGGTGCAGCGAACTAACCTAGAAGGGTATCTAACCTAAAACCAGATATAAGATAGTCCAGGCGACCGTGTAAGAAGGGTTGACAAAGAAGTCTTCACGTGCAGAAAGATTTGAGGAGTGAAGACCAACAAGTAAGGTGAGCCTGGGATGGAGGGAGGGCGTTGAATGAGTAGGAGACTCATCCAAGAAGATCAAGAATTACGGTAGGTAATGTATATTCCATATCTTCCTGGACATAAGTCTCCACCACTCATTCACACTATTGGAAGAGTACCTGAGCTAATAATACCCGAGAGGGCGGCAGGAGAGACCAAGAGCTCACATTTCTAGGACAAGTCCATTGAGGATGGCTCTGCCAAAGGAAGAATGTCGTCTGGCATGGACTATCTAGTATAATGTTTAACAGTATGCACTGAGCTCCAGGTGGCTGCGATAGGTAGATGTCTTCATACGGCACATTGCAGATTTCGCTAGGGATGCTGCATGACCGCTCTGGTAGAGTGAGCGTGAACTCTACTCCTCCAACTTAACTCCGCGCCATGGAATAGCAGTGATTAAGGTACCACTAGCCATGATGAGATACATCTGATAGCGACAGGTTGACTCCACCCGGTTTCACTGAAGGAAACGAACAGTTGCTGAGCTTTGCGAAAATCCTTGGTTCTATCTAGATGAAACACAGAGCCTCTTAACATCCAAAGAATGAAGAGAACGTTCCCCTTCATTTTGGAAGTCTGGAAAATAAGAGGAAGGACCAAAGGTTGGTTTAGATGAAATTCTGACAACCTTAGGAAGAAATTTAGGATGAGTATGAAGAACTACTTTGTCCTTATGGAACACAGTATCACGGACTCTGTGACTAGGGCATGTATCTCAGAGACCCTGCGGGCTGAGGTAATGGCCACTAGGAAAACAGTCTTCAAGTGAGAAATTTTAGCTCACAGGTAGCCAGAGGTTGAAAGGTTTCTGAGTGAGCATGTCTAGCACAAGATTAATGTCCCAGGCTGCGACTGGACATCTTGTAGGAGGTCTGGTATGCAGAACTTAAGAAACCTCTTAACCATAGGTAACTGAGCTAGAGTTAAAGAAATAGCGGGCTCATGATGCGCTGAAAATGGCACTAAGATGAACTTTGACTGTAGAGTACTGCAGATCCGAATTTGAGAGGTCCAAAAGGTACTCCAAAACCTTATCTGGTGGACAGGAAAAGGGATTCAAAGAGGACTTTGCACACCAGAGCAAAAAACGCTTCCACTTGGCTGTGTAAGTTTTCCAAGTGGCTGGCTTCCGTGCAGCCAGAAGAATATCTGAAACTCTTCGAGAGACATTGAACCGGTTTACTTTGACCTCTTCAGGAGCCAAGCGTGAAGGTGAAGTGATCTCAGGTTGGGATGGACCACCAGTCCCTGAGTCAAAAGGTTCATCTGCAGGGGAAGTGGTCTCGGGGGAACTGCCAACATATTGTTGAGCAGTGGAAACCACAGCTGCCGAGGCCAAAAGGGAGCAATGAGAATCATTTTGTCCCCTGGGATTCAGACGAGGAGTACCTCTGAATTAGAGTAAAGGTGAAGGTGAAGAAAGCGCTTTTGTCCACCGCAGCCTGAACGCATCCTGACAAAAATGCTGAGGCCCTGGATTTCTGGAGCAGAAGAGAGGCAGTTTTGTGTTGAGTGGGGATGCAAAAGGTCCAGGTCTGGAGTGCCCCACTCTTCGAATAGTGACTGAACTATGGTTAAGTCGAGAGACCACTCGTGAGGGTCTGTCTCTGTTCTGCTGAGACGGTCTGCCAGATCGTTCTGAATACCTGGCAGGTAGACTGCTTGAATTAGAGCCCAATGCTCCAAGCACCATTCCCATACCCTCATTGCTTCTCTGCATAAGGGGTAAGAGTGAGCACTGCCCTGCTTGTTGATGTAATACATCACTGCTTTGTTGTCCGTTTGAAGGAGAATGTTCTTGTGACACAGAATGTCCTTCAAAGCTCGGACCGCATAAAGGACGGCTCTCATTTCTAGGTCGTTTGTGTGGAGCTGGGACCTCGACTTGAGTCCACGCACCTGAGTGTGGAGAGCCTGACAGTGAGCTCCCCACCCCATTAGAGATGTGTCCATGGTAATGGAGATCTGATGGTCCAGAGGAGCAAAGGGCTACCCCTCCAGGAGATTGCTCTCTTGAGACCACCAGGTGCGTGACCTCCTTAAAGGTTCTGTCACCTTGATGAGATAGGACTGCGGGTGAGTGGTTGGGGACCACTGAGTACTGAGAATCCACTGGGTGGTTCTCATGTGCAGACATGCTAGGGGTACAGTGAACACTGAGGATGCCATGAGGCCTAGCATCCGTTGCATCGAGAAAGCCGTGACTGAGCTGTTTTCCCCGATGTGATGGGCCATCTGAAGGATATCGTTCCTCCTGTCTTCTGGAAGAAAAGCCTTTCACAGGAGGTGTCCAGAAGAGTCCCTATGAAAAGGAGCCTCTGGGAGGACTGCAGTTGCGATTTCTTGAGGTTGAGCAGAACTCCCATGGACGTAAGGAAGCGCGAGGCAGTCTCCACAGCGTCCAGAGTCCCTTGCCTGGAAGGGCTTGCTAGAAGCCAATCGTCCAGATAAGGAAACACCTGAATTCCGACCTTTCTGAGGTGCGCTGCGAGAACTGCACAACATTTTGTAAAAACTCACGGCGCCGAGGATAGCCCAAAAGCAGGACTCTGAACTGATAGTGCTGTCCCAGAACCACAAACCTCAGGAATTTGTGATGCCTCAGGTGAACAGGAATGTGCTGGTAAGTGTCCTGCATATCTAGGGAGGCTAACCAGTCGTGTTGGTGGAGCAGAGGTAACAGGGTTCCCAGAGAAATCATTTTGAATTTCTCCCTGAGGAGAAATTTGTTTAGCTTTCTGAGATCTAGAATGGGGCTGATTCCACGGACTTCTTTGGAACCAGAAAGTAATGGGAGTGAACCCGTATTTCGTTGGTGCCATGGCACCACTTCTACTACCCTGTTGTTCAGAGGCCCCTGAATCTCGGTGTCGAAGGTCTGACTGAAGGGTTGACAGCCTGGGTTGCCGTTTGGGGGACCGATCCAGAGGTCTCCACAAGATTGAGTGAATACCCTCTTGAATTATCTGAAGGACCCATTTGTCTGAGGTTATGGACTTCCACTGGTTGTAGAAGTGCCTCAGGCGACCTCAACCGGAGGGAAAAGTCCACCTCGGGCAGCTGAGATGGAACTTGGGCGGCAATTCATAAAATGGCGCGCTGGGCGCTTTGGGCCCTGCGCTTTCTGTTCGCCTTACTTTGGGGTTGGGCAGGCTGGTTCTTATGGAAACTTCCTCTGCCTCTGCCTCGAAAGGACTGGCGATTATGAAACTGCCATTTACTGGCATGCCCTCGAGAGGGGGCAGGAGGGGACCGAGCCAATTTAATGGCTGACCTAGTCTTTTGAGTAGCTTCTAGAGCTTGCTCTACCTGAAGACCAAAAAGATATGCACCGTTAAAGGGCAATGCCATCACCTGCTGCTGCACGTCATTCGTAAAGCCCAAAGTGCGCAGCCAGGAATGACGCCGGGTGCAAATACCAGCAGCCACTGAACGGAAGCAGTGTCAAAAGCATCCATGGCTGCTTTAACCTGCTGGTTATTGGATTCAATACCTCTGGTAATGGTTTGAAGAAGCTCTGACTTTGAATCCGACTCGGTAGAACTTCAACCATCTGTTTAATAGAATGCCACAGGATATACTCATACTGAGAAAATAGCCTTTAACTGGCGATCACATACTTAGGGTAGAAGCAGCAAAGACTCTCTTACCTAAGGTGTCTATCTTCTGAGATTCCTTGTTAATAAGTTCGAGCCGTGGTAACCAGGGAAGAGCGACCTTATCATTCTCTGCCAGAACTACAATAGGATCCGGCAAAGGCTTGAGATGCCAAAAATGGGACGATCCTGGGGGTTGAATATTTTCTATCAATGGATTTAGCCACTGAAGGGTAAAGCAGGATTATTCCATACCATTTGAGACAGCGGCCTCAAGGAAGGCTGAATCGGAGGAGTCAAATCCTGAGGGATCTCTGAGGCATGAAGATATTGGAGTCTCAACAATTTCCCAGGATGCATGTCTGTACTCTGGAGAAAGTATGGAACTCAGATTTTTCAACAGAGACTTAAAGGATAGGTCCTGACCACAGGCTCTGTAGCAGTAATAGATCCTGCTTCATCCACTTCATCACCCAACCGAAGGTCTGGGTCAGGCTCAACGTCATCTCCTGACAGTCCAGGAGGGACTGTATGGACAGGAAAGGAATGAAATTCCTGAAGAGGAGGAAGAAACAAGTGAAAAGAGGAGTCCCCGACAGCACGCCGGCGAGGCACATGGCACCGAGAGCAGCGAGGCCACGCGGCGCCGAGAATGGCACCAAGAAGCCAAGGATGGTGCCGAGAAGCCACACGGCACCGAGAAGCCCGACAGCTCAAGACGGGCGCCTGTGCCAGCACCAACGCCAAGGCGCGCGAGAGGCCACAAGACGCCAAGGCACCGGTGCACTCCCAGACTCTGAAAACAGGTTTTGAAGGAAGAAGAGCAGGAGATAAGGGCATCGGTGAGGCCCCTGCACTGCAGCCATGTGAGGGGGAAACACTTGCTGCTGGGAGTCAACGGCACCGAAGAAGGTGCCGTGCGACCAGGAAGGTCCAATCGCTCTGCCCAGTCCCCAGAGAGCCCGAAGGCCCATGAGTGACTGAGCCAGGTAGCCGAACCAACCTCCGAGCTCATTGCTCCATAAGAGCGGCCCACTGATGAAACTGCTCATCTGAAGACCTACCTGCGGGCGGGGTAGGGCTCCGATGTCGAAGCCGTCGGCTACCAGAAGCAGAGGTTGGCGACCCCAAAGGAGGAGATCGGCAACTAGCCCCGATAACCCGGGCGTCTGCAGACATATCCAGAGGCGACCTCGGGGTGATGCCTTCTCTTTTTTAGACCTGTGGGTCAAGAAGAAGGTTCTAGGGGCCAAGCAGTTGTCAAGAGTGCGACCGTTTATTTTTATGCTTCCGGGGGGACCGCCCATCCCCCCGGGCATTGGACTGACCGTTGTCAGACCCTCCCTCCGGAGAAGGCGGCAGACCGGACCCAGCCCGACTGACTGAACAGCTTTCATACGAAGTCGCCCTACCGTCACCTGACCTGCTCATGGTCGACTCAGTCAAGGTAGGCTGAGACTTCTTTATTGTATTTATTTTAAAATAATAAATTTAAGCGATACTGAATCGAGATATTATTACAAAAAAATAAAAACTGAAAACTATGCTGCTAGTTTGAAGTTTGACTCCGATAGGCAAGCGACATATCGTCACTGAAGTGCCTCGGCGGCGGGAAAAAAGGAACTAGAGGCGGTTGGAGAATTCGGCTTAGTCGAGATAGTCAATACCGCGATGAGCTAGGGCTCTGCAGTGCCGTCCTTGCAGCACCATCTCTGGCGCCAACCCTCCAGCAAAAAGTTTGCCCCCGATGGGTCCTAGTGCCTCCGGCGCAGATCCCAATAGTGTGAATGAGTGGTGGAGACTTATGTCCAGGAAGATCACAGTTTTCCAAGTCAAGTACTAAAGCTCTGCTGAAGACATAGGCTCAAAAGGGGGTTGCATAAGCTGAGCAATGCAAACATTCAAATCCCAGGCAGGGGCAGGGTTTCTAAAAGGAGGATTGGTGTGAAGCAATCCTTTAAAAAATTTACAGAACACAGGATGAGAAGATAGTGAGGAAGACTTCCCCACAGACAAAAACGCAGGAAACAGCTGACAAGTGTCCCTTGAGAGTAGCCGGTCTGAGGTCTAGGCCATTAAGATGGACCATATAATCCAGAACCATAGGCAATCCAGCAGTATCTGGAGAAATATGCTTCTTAGAACACCAAATGCTGAATCTCTTCCATTTGGAGTTATAAGACTTTCTGGTGGAGGGCTTTCGAGAAGCTTTGAGAATATCCAGAGCCTCTTGGGAAAGATGCAGATCTGCAAACTCTAACTCTTCATGAGCCATGCCATGAGATTGAGAGACTGAAGATTGGGGTACCAAATCCTCCCTTGAGAGGATGTTAACAGGTTGTAATTCCTGGGAAGAGACAGGGGAAGATGGACTGCTATGGACAGCAACAGGGGGTACTAGGGCTGTCTGGACCAATCTGGAGCAATCAGAATCACTTTGCAAGGTTGAGACCTTATTTTGACTAAAACTTTGAACAGGAGTGGGAAGGGAGGGAAGGCATACAGAAACTTCCCTTCCCAATTCAGAATCAGGGTGTCCAGGGGGACTGAGCCCAAAACTGGAGGTCCGCAACAAAAGAGAGGGAGTTGGTGATTGTCTGGGGCTGCAAAGATCTATCTCTGGAGTGCCCCACCTTGAAAAAATCACTTTCAACACCTGAGGGTCCTGGGACCATTCATGATGGCCCTGCAAGATCCTGCTCAGTGCATCTGCTAGCACATTGTCCTTCCCTGGAAGGTGAACTGCTACCAGAGAGATTTGCAGGGAATAAGCCAGGGACCACAACTTCATGGCTTCCGTGCACAAGGCCATAGACCCAGTGCCTCCTGCTTGTTGATGTACCACATGGTGGTGGTGTTGTCCATTCTGACCTGGAACCACCTTGTTCTGTACTGACAGAGAAGCTTTTAGGGCCAGAAAAACTGCCCTGAGCTCTAGGAGATTGATATGGAGAAGGAGTCTTGGGGGACCTACAGCCCTGGGCAGTGAGGGACCCCAGATGGGCCCAGCCCAGAAGAGAAGCGTCCGTGGTAAGGACCACTGAACAAGGCTGAGTAGCAAAAGGAACACCTTTGTCTTAAATTGTCCTGATCCTGCCACCATTGGAGGCTTGGATCAAGGTCAGAGTCACTGGGATCAGTTTGGTAAGGGAATCCTTACTCTGAGACCAAAAAGCTCTCAGGTGGAACTGAATATCCCTCATCTGGAATCTTGCCCCTTGGACTACTGCTGTTGAAGCTGCCATGTGGCTCAAGAGCTGGAGGAAATGCCTTGCTGGTTGAAATACCAGAAGGCTGAATGTAGAGGCTAGTTCTATAAGAACTCTTGCCCTTTCTAGAGGAAGAAAGGCTCTTGCTCTGAGTGTGTCCAGTTCTGCTCCTATAAAGGTAAGGGGCTGGACTGGTTCGAGAACTGACTTGGGGAGGTTGAGAAGAAATCCTAGAGAAGTGAGCACTTGCTGGGTCACTTGCAGGTGAGACTTGACTTGGTCTGGAGACTGGCCCACTATTAGACAATCGTCCAGATATGGAAAAATGGAAATATTTTGCCTTCTTAGAAAGGCAACTACTACTGCAAGGCACTTTGTGAAAACCCTTGGGGCTGAGGTTAGGCCAAAGGGCATTGCTCTGAACTGATAGTGGCCTGAGGGCAACTTGAACCTGAGATACTTTCTGTGGGAGCACCTGATGGGAATGTGAAAGTAGGCATCTTTGAGGTCCAGGGAGGCTAACCAGTCCCCTGGCCTTAGAGATGGAATGATTATTCCCAGAGTTACCATCTTGAACTTTGGTTTTAAAAGATGTTTGTTTAGATATCTTAGATCTGGGATGGGTCACCACTCCCCTGTCTTTTTTGGGGTCAGAAAGTACCTGGAGTACAGACCTTTTCCCAGTTTAGGGTAGGTACTCTCTCTATGGCTCTTAAGGCCAGAAGAGATGAAACCTCTGCCTCTAGGGCAAGGGTTTCCGAGAGATTTGCAGGTGGAAAAGATCTGGCTCTCATCTTTGGAAATTTTCTGAAACTGAGAACCAGTCCCTGGCTTACTACTTCCAAGACCCACTTGTCTGATGTAATAGACATCCAGTCCTGGACAAAGTAAGCCAGCCTGCCCCCTACTGGAATAGGAGAGTTGACCCAGGCAGGCCCATCAGGGTGTCTGCTTGGCAGGGACTTTAGGCTGAGGAGTGGATGCAGCCCTGTTCATTCCCCTTCTGCCTCTTCCTCTGAAGAACCCCTCTGGGAAAAGGAAGAAGGCCTGTGCTTGGTAAAAGGCCTGAAAGGCCTGCCCGCCCCTAGACTGCTGCCTTTGAGGAGTTGCCTGCCTCCTTGGCCTGAGCACTCCTGTAGGTGGTCCTGTACTCATCCATTTTCTTCATGTAATTCTCTGTCTGCTCCCCAAACAGAGAATTATCCACTAGGAAAATCCATGGCCTTAGCCTGGGTATCCTCAAGAGAGGCTAGTACATCAGAGCCAAGCCATTCTCTGAAGAGCCACAGATGTAGCCATGACTCTTGATGACACATCATTAGAGTCCACAGCAGCATGAAACTGAACTTTAGATGCCTCAATCCCATCTGCAGCCACCGCCTCCAGCTCCTTGGCTAGCTGGGGGGAGGCCTGTTTAGCCAATGCCAGTACAGTGTCCAACCTGGACTTCTGGTACCTAGCTGTATAGGCCATATAATTCGCCTGTCTGAGTCCCAGGGAAGATGCCATGTACAGCTTTTTTGCCATGGTATCAACCTTCCTAGAGTCTCTGTCTGGGGGTTGTGAAGCTAAGAGAATGCTTGCCTTATCACAGGCAGCAGTCTGCACAACCCCACATGGCTGCATTGGTGATATAAAAACTCAATTTCTGAGCCTGACAGTGTATACCTCTTGTCCATTCTTCTGTCCACAGGAGGTATAGAATTGGGAGACTTCAGAATTTTTTGTGTCTGTTTCCCAAAAGATTTGTGAAGGGGAATAGACAGTCTCCTTGACTCTGGGATGTCCATCATTTCTACATAATCATTGCCTCTTCCATAGGAAGCTGGAGGGTCTCAGCCACCTTTCTGTAGAACATAAAGTGGGAAGGGGACTCAGAAAGCCTAGGAGGGGATACACCTGAAGGTCTGTCTGGGGAGATGTCCGGTTCCACTGGCACATCTAGACTTTCACCATCACCATCATCATCTTCAAACTCCCTTCCTCCTCAACCTCCAGTTCATAAAATTCTTCCAAAGTATAATTGTGAACCTGGGGAACCGACTGAACCGAGCCCATGCTACAAGGTGCCGGATCGGTCGGAACCGGACGAAGCGATTCCACAGTCCGAATCGCTCTGGCTATTTCTTCTGCAGTCAGAACATGGACTTCTGGATCCGAACCAGACGATTTTTCTTTGCGCTTTCTTTTAGTCGGAACCGACCCCTCAGGATGCTCTCCTTTTGCTTGATGTCGCCTGGTCGAGCACTCCTTCTGGTTCAGTCAAGAACTGAACCGGGCTGGCCATCGGGTCAGCGGACTTCTCAGCCTCTTTTTTCCTCAGTATACCTAATCTCTTTCTCGGGGTAGATTTTTGAAAATGTTTGCAAATTTGGCAGTCTGAATCGAGGGTAATAGACCCCAGACATAAACACAGGTGGGTGAGGATCGGCCTTAGCAAAGACCTCCCCACACTCACTGCAGTGTTGAAACCCAGTGGGCCCGTTTTTTTTCTTGGGTTTCTCAGACATAGCCAACCTAACCAAACTTACCCTTTTTTCGGCAACTGCCAGGCAAAACTCCCTTATTGGTTCCTAACCGTGTCACAGGTCTTGGAAAAAACGTTTCAAAACACGTTTTTTTAGAACCGATAAGAACCGGTAACCACACACTAAAGTTAGACTAGAATAAAACAAAATGATAGGTTCGGCCGAACCGATCCACACTTTTTACAAGTTCCACATAAAAACACAGTACAAAACCTATCTAGTACTCATGGTACCACAGACTGAGACTGAAACGACTATGCGGGAAACTTTTTCAGTAAGAAACCGACGAAAAAACGACACTTAAACCGACTTTCGAACCGAGCTGCAGGAGAAATCTCTAGAGCGACTGTTCAGTGAGGCGGAGTAAAGAATCTGATGGTTAGCGTTCAAAGGGAAACAGAGACATCAACCGAGCTCGAGCTCAGCATTCTATGCTCTGCATAGAAAGGTCAACCCTTTGTTCTCCGGGGCAGTTTAAAGGCTGGGGCTAACTGCACTTGTCAGAATACAGCAAGATTTCAAATTGTTTGAAGAGGGGAGGACAGAGGCGCATTGGGTGCAGCTCCTGCACTCCAAGGGCAGAAAGCTGAGGCTTTGAGTGGTGTACAGACCACCAGCCCAATCTGGGGAACTGCATGGGGAACTGGCAGAGCAGATAAGGAGGGTGTGTAGAAGGGGGAGAGTGGTGATAGTGGGGGATTTTAACCTACCATGGGTTGACTGGAGCACCCTGTCACTAGCAGTACCAGGGAGCAGGTGTGCTCCTTGATGCATTCCAGGACGGCCTTCTCACGCAATTGGCAAGTGGACCTACAAGGCTTGGTAGCACTCTGGACCTAGTACTGGCAAATGGGGAGGTGGTGAGGGAGTTAAGGTTGGAGGACCCACTAGCAGGTAGTGACCACCAAACAGTGTGGCTTGTTGTCACGCTGGGCAGGGAGACAGGAGGCATGTGCCCTAAGGTGGTGGACTTTATTAGGGTGGACTTTTTTGGGATGGGAGTAATACTGCAAGGAAGTCTCCAGGATATTAGGCCGGGAATGGATGCAGAACAAAAGTGGGGAGTCATAAAGACTGGGCTAACAGAGGCCACAGTAGCCTGCACCAGGGCAGGAGTAAGAAGAGCAGAGGCAAGAAACCATGCTGGCTGAACAAGAAAGTGCTGCAAGAGGTGAGGGCAAAGACGGCTGCATACCAGAAGTACAGAAGAACAGGGAAGGTAGAGGATAAGGAGGCTCTCGGGAGTTGGTCAAGGGAGGTTGCCAGGAGGGTGAAAAAAGCTAAGGCCTCCAGGCAATTAAGTTCCGCACAGGGCATAAAAGGAGGGGAAAAGGACTTTGTTAGGTATGTCAGGGAAAAAAGGAAGTGCAAGGAACATATTGTGAGAATAAAGCGGGAAGGGGATTGGCTGGAAAAGGGGGAGGAGCAAGTGGAAATTCTAAATGAGAACTTCTGCTCTGCTTTGACTAAGGAGAGAGATGGCCCACTACCAGAATGGACTGGGGTGGTGAGGAAAAGGGGGAAGGAGGTGACAGACAAAGTGATCACAGGAAGTAGGATGCTAGAGGGGCTAAGGGCAGTAAGGGTCGACAAGGCACCAAATCCCAATGCCATCCATCCCAGGGTGCTGAGGGAGATGGAGGAGCTGTTGGCTGAGCTGCTGGCAGATCTGTTCAACACCTCTCTGGAAACGGGGTGTGTGCCCCAGGACTGGAGGGTGGCCCATGTGGTACCCATACACCAGAGTGGGCCTAGGGAGGAGCCAGGAAATTATTGGCCGGTAAGTCTCACGTCCATAGTGGGTAAGCTTATGGAGCCGATACTGAAGGAGAGGCTGGTGGCATTCCTAGACAGTAATGGCCTCCAAGATGGGCGGCAACATGGGTTTGTCTCAGGGAGGTCTTGTCAAACCAACCTAAGAGACTATTGTGACTGGCTGACAAGGGAGTTGGACAGGGGCCATTCGGTACAAATCCTGTACTTGCACTTCAGTAAGGCCTTTGATACAGTGCCTCCATGGGAGATGGGGAGGGGTGACAGCATTGGGGTGGGGAAAAGCTGACTAAATGGATAGAGAACTGGTTACAGGGAGGTGCAGAGGGTGGTGGTGGCGGGGGAGCTCTCGGCACCCAGAGCAGTGACAAGCAGGTGCCGCAGGGGTCAGTGCTGGGCCCGGTGCTATTTGGGCCTTTATCTCAGATATAGCACATGGAGTGGGGAGCAGGGGTAGTCTGTTCACACATTATACCAACTTGGGGGCGGTGGTGGATGAAGAGGATGGAGGAGGAAAACTGCAGGGGGACCGAACCAAATTAGAGACATGGTCAATGAAGTGGCAGCTAGGATTCAATGCAAAGAAGTGTAAGGTAATGCACTTCAGGGCTAAGAACCAGAAAAGGGACTATTGGTTGGGGATCAGAGAGGAGGAGAAGGACCTAGGGGTCTTGGTAACTGGGAGCATGAACAACTCAGCCCACTGCACAAGAGCAGCAGCGAAGGCAAACAGGATGCTGGGGTGCATCACAAGGGGGTTCTCATCCAGACACAGGGATGTGATCCTACCTCTCTACAGATCATTGGTCAGACTGCACCTAGAGTACTATGTGCAATACTGGAGGCCATACCTGAGGAGAGATATAAAGTTACTGGAGGGGATGCAAAGGAGGACAACAAAAATGTTAAAGGGGATGGAGGGAAAGAAATATGAAGTTAGGCTGAAGGACCTGAACACGTACACACTGGAGGAGAGGAGGGAATGATTGAAGCATTTAAATACCTGAGGGGCCAACTAAACCTAGCACCGAGGAGGTGTTTAAACTGAGGAGTGGAAGAGAGAGAGAGACGAGAGGACATGGACTACGGTTGAAAGGGGGGCGTTTCAAGAGGGAAATGAGGAGGCACTACTTCTCTGAGAGGGTAGTGTCTAGTTGGAATGCGTTGCCAAAGGGTGTGGTAACATGTAGGACAGTCAATAGCTTTAAGGAGGAGTGGGATAAAGCAAGAGGAACAGTCAGAGGCGGGGGCTGGTACAAGTGGGGGAGGAACCGAGGGGGAGGAGGCTGGGGCAGCTGCAATCTAGGGTGCTAGCTGCACACTCGGGCAGACTTACATAGACCGATTGGTGTGTTCTGCTGGCAGATTCGTGTGTTCATACGTAAAATCAGTGACTCTGTTCATGAGCAGAGGTCCTAAAATGCCTATGTTGAAAATTTGGTGACAAATATCCATAAAATGACTGTGTTACAAGTGTGCATGATGCAGTTTCCACGCACCCTCGTAACTCTGCAAATTTGTAGTATTTTCACTCCAGATTTTCAACATTGCCATTTGTTAAGATCTCCTTATGAACAGTACAGCTGTCATTTTTCACATCCTACCTGAAATATGCGTTTATACATCTGGCGCAGAATACTGCGGTTGCTGTGGGAAATAAATGTTCAGGACATATTAAGAAAATCATAGTGACAGTGTTCATGAGAAGAGGTCACAAAATGCCTATGTTGAAAATTTGGTGAAATAATTCCACTAAATGATTGTGTTACATGCATGCATTGCGCAGTTTCCACATACGTTCGGAAGTTTGAGCATTTTTAATACTTTCACTACAGATTTTCAACATTGCCATCTCGTCACACCTTCCTATGAATGGTACAGCTGTTATTCTTCACATCCTGCCTGATCTGTGTTTTTGTACATCTGGCGCACAGTGGTACAGTCGCTGTGGAAACTCAAATTTCAGGACACATTGACAAAATCAGAGTGCCACTGTTCATGAGAAGAGGTCCCAAATGATTTCATGACATGGGGGCCACAAAATGCCCATGCTGAAAATTTGTACTGCAAATACCAACACATGCCCGGGCCATTACGGTTTCTAACCATACCATCCCACCCTGTACAGATTGACAGGCATCAGGGGTGTGCCTTTGGATTGTCAACTGTAATGCTCAAGCCATTCCAACCCCCCCCCCACCCTGCAACCACTGACAGGCATCAAACTGTGCCTTGGACTCTTCAGCCCCACAGTTCACCCCATTCTATATTGCACCCATTTCAGCGTATGTCCTTATGGAGTGGGCCGACTGTAAAGACAAACACCCCAAGGCACACCTCAACACTTGCCAGTGTTTGCAGGATAGGGTGAGGTGAAATGGCATGAACGTTATGGGTGACAACCCAAACGCATGCCCCAGTGCCTGTCTGTCTCTGCAGGGTGTCACAAACCTACTCAGCAGGTCAGCCCTCTACTCTCAAAGTGCCAACCTCTGAGCATAGAATTGTGAACAGTTAACAGAACAAGGTAACCCTCTTGTCTGTTTTGTGGGTTCGAGTCACCTTTGTCCCAAGTTCTGGAGGGATTCAAACTGTTAACCTCTTGTTAGCATACCCAATTGTCAGGCTCAGATAATTCTGTCTTTGGGGGGCCAGATATCTTTGCCTACGGGCACCTAACCAGGTATTACAAAATGAACCCTTAGAACTCTATGCATGACCTAGAGAACTCTTATCTGTTTCCCAGTTTGGTACCACAATAAGCTCATGCACAGTGTCAACTATAACCATCTAAGCTTCACTTATATAAAAAGAAGTTTCAAGGCAGACCAGGCAGTTTCTGTTTTTAAAATATATATCTTTACTTTAAAATAGATAAAAATAGCAAAACAGTAAATACAGAGCAAGATGTCCCAACACATACAGCCTTAAAAACAAAACAGGTTCAAAAGTGCAAATTCCTACAATCCATACACTCAGACTGGTCTTCGCTAATTGTATTCTTACTTTCTTAATCTGTCAGTGCTTCGATGTTCCTCTCTCTCTCAGTCAGAAAATGAATATGTGTCTGTAAGGTCTGCTCAGTATATTTAAAAGCAGTCTTGAGCCGGCCTTCTCTCTGAGGTCACCTAACTCCGCCTTGGTGTATTCAAATTTATATTTTATAACACAGAATGTCCTACTAAGATATTTAAAAAACATAATAGGTGACATAAATGAATCTCCTCTCTTCATGTGACTTGCCAAAACTGGTCTGTGATCTGCTTCACACAGACATCAAAGCATCTTTGAAGTAATTCTGGCTTCCTTAGACGACATCCCCAAAACTTGCATATTGGACTTCTTGAACCAGTCTGTGATCTGTTTCATACAGACATCAAAGTCTCTTTATGTAATTACTGGCTATCTTGGGAGACACCCCAACACATGCATATTCTCCTTCCTTCATGTCACCTAGTGCAAATCAGAGAATTTCCCTGAGGACGTCATGAATGGATATTTTATTTCCTGGGCTTCAAAAAAAAAACTTAAAGTAATTGCATTTCAGATATCTGCAGTTTAAGCTACCGCCTGTCCTTTGAACTTATCCCTGGGGGGGAGGGTTGATGTGTCAATTTCAGCAAGATAGCATTTTCTCCCTTACATATTTTATGTTGTAGAAAAAATATCATATTGAAACCAGAACCAGCTGTCCACATGCCACACAGGGTGGAGGGTGCCTTTCCTACTCTGCATCTAACACCTGCATTTCCAATGCTAATACCAGCAAGCAAACATTCGTTATTGACAAATGCTTGTTCTTAGCAGCCACTGGTTCCGTTGTCTGCTCTGCAGCCCTGTTAGACTTAGTGAACTCAGGAGTCTCCCTGTCAGACACCCTGACCTCTGTGCCAACTTTAGCAGACTTGTCCTTCTGCTTACTCTGAGGGCTGAACCCTCACCTGAGACAGGTGGTGTTGAAGAGGCAGACTGAGAAACTATAATTTCCTCAAGTTTTTTTTTTTTGGCCCTCTTCTTGATGGTTTTGGGGCAGAGCTCAATACATGGTTCACAACTAGTAACATCATGATTGGGACCCTGGTGCCTAAAACACAACTTGTGGCAGTCTGCCTAAGCCAGCAGTTGAAAACACTTTGCACAATTTTTAAAACCTGTAGGTCCTGTTCTCTTTGTAGGTCTGTCAGACATACCAATAACTGATGACCTGAAGATAAAAAAATAGTTCCCAAATAAAAGCAGTGGGTTTGCAGTTCGGTCCCAACTAAAAATAGGAACTGCGATTAAAACAATTTAAAACAAAAAATACTGAAAATTATTGTTATGCTTCCTCAAAAACAGGAACCGAGGACAAAAATAAAAGGAACCACACGTGATTTAAAATACACAACAAATGCGGTTCCCTAAGGTGGGAACCGTGCCTCAAGGCCTTTCGCCATTTCCCTGGGACCAACAGGGAAATGAAGAAAACAATAAACCCTACCAAGATAACCTAACTAATGCAGTGTTATCAAATACTAACTAAAATAAAACTCTTAAAGCAGCAGTGCAAAGAAAAAAGTTATTCCCAAAAGCTAATTTTATGCTATGGTTATAGAAAATATTGGCATAGCTGTTGAGTTGGGTTTTCTGGGTGCCTCCCATGCTGTGTACTGTACCTTTGCATGTTTGTCTGGACCCTTACCCTCCTCTGGTCCTCAGTATTATTTCTATGCAAAAATGAGGCGGCCATCTTTTTTTCTTGAGAAATAATTACTTTAAAACTTTAATGAAATCATTAAATGTTAATGAAAACTGAAAATTTTACCACCAAAATAAACTGGAATACATATGGCAACAATTAGGAAGAAAAAAGGTGGGGTCAGATTTTAACCCACTTTCGTTGCACTGCTGCTTTAAACTAGAACTAAGCCAAACAAAAACCATAATGTCAACAAAGTGAAGAGCAGCTTTGGGATGATGTTTCCTTTCAGGTGGAGAAATAAATCTGCCATTAGATGGCAAGGGTGAGTGTGGCAACTCAGCAGAGTTTTGAATTTCATTCTAAGGTTCTCTAATTAGCATATCATTTTATTTATTTATTTTATTTAGTTTTTGTTTCTAAAGATCCAGGGCAGCTCATCCCAGGTGAATGAAGTAGCTGTTAAGCATAGTGAGGGATTCATGGGGTTTGAAATGTAGCTATTGTTCATATTTCTGTGAAAGTTTTACTGTTACTTCACAATATCTACTAAATATTTTATTATAGGGCCCATAGCCCAAGACGTTGTTTATATAAATAGGGAGTTCAGAGAGCGGCCTAAATGTATTTATTTAAAACCTTAAGGAGTCTAATAGATAAGCCAGGAAGGCTTGTTTAAAAATGTTCTGCGTTTATATAAATTTTCAAAACGTCTCTTAGGCATTGGCTGCACAATAGTTCATTTGTGTAAAACGTTTCTGTATATGTCCTATTAATTGGCTCGCCTCCATAGTTGTGTCATCAAGGACTGTGTTTCAACAGCTCTACAGTTACTATTGTGTTTTATGTAGAAAGATATGTAACGACTAGTCTTTCTAATCAGTTTTTTTATCAGCTGTGTACTGCTATAAAATTTAAATAAAAAAAAATTATTAAAAAAAGAAAAAAAAAAGGAAGTTATAATGAAAAGAGAGGTGATTTAAACTATCCTAATTTCTGGTGGTACTACTTAGAAGCCGAAATAGAGCATGGTTATCAATGGTTTGATGATTTAAGGCAGTTGAATCTTGTTTCCAGCTAGAAGAAGAAAAATGGAAATTATGTACTCATGGTAATTCTTGATCTTCCAAGATATCTTCACCATTCATCACAAGTGGGTATAATCTAGAGGTGCTGGACCCTGCAGGAGCATATAGCTTTTAGAATTTTGAGGAGGGGGAGCTGACGTCGGAGGCGGCGCCACCCACGAGGCTGATGCATGATGTGGGGCTTGTGGAGTGGCCAGTAACTGATGCTGACTCCCCTTCCTTCTCAGTTCTGGCTGCAGGAAAGGAAAAGTAAGTATAGAGAAGAAGGAAAAGGAAGGGGCAAGGTAGCCCAAAAGACAGGGAAAGGAAAGGAAGCAGAAAATTAAACAGTAAGCTGGCCAGAGAGAAAGAGAGAGAGAGAGCGAGAGAAGAGGAATCTGAGCAAGGACCTTCAGGGTCAGTAATGACCAGAGTCTCTGGGCAGGCCTATGGTTAAGGAAAGCGAAGCAAGAGAAGCAACAGATAGAGAGACTAGAGTAGAATCCCTTCCTGGTCCAGAGGAGAGCTGCGAGTTGTGTCCACTTTAGTCTAGAAGGAGGGACCACAGACAGCAACCCATAACCAGAGGCTCAGCCAGACAGCAGACTGTCAGGAAGTTGAAGGAGAGTCGCTCCTCTGTCGGAACAAGGCAGAAGAAATAGGAGATCACCTATGTGTAGAGGAGAACCTCGAGAAGAGGGCCAGTTACTCATTTACTGAGAAGTGGGGCATAGGAGAGAGACATGCGTTTGCACTTGGGGCAATGGCAATTGAATGCAACCTGCTTCCAAGGTACAACAGAGGAGTATGTTTGTCCAGACCAAGAAGGGATCCTTTGGCAGACAGATGAGGGGTGCTGGCTCCTAGAAGGAGCTGTAGGAGGAAACAGTAGTAAGAAAGGCATGGAGGGCTAGGAGAGATTCACCAAGACAGTGACAAGAACAACTAGGGTATCTCATCCCTAAAAGGAGTAGAGGGCTAAGCAAGCCCAGATAATTTTCCTACCATAGCAGACAACCCATCAGGAGAGATGCTCCTCCTCAAGAAGATGCCTACCAAGAGACAGTCTCTTGGCCTGGAACTCCCAGCAAGAGGGTTCCCTAAACTATTAATAGAAGAGGGCAATATACCGCCAAACAACTTAGCATATGAGAAGGACCTCTTTGTAAAGAGGCTGAAAAGAAGGAAAGCAAGAGGCAGAGCAGTTTACTTTCCCCTACAGAGACTAGGTGACATGGAGAAGGCAAGAATGAACCTGCCTGTCAAGAACAGTATTTCCCACAGGGGTTGCCTACCACCATCCAGATAACTCCAGAAGGAGGGAAGCCAAACAGGGAGGAGGCATTGCCTAGAAACCTGGTCATGACGGGAAAGTGGGCGGGAAGCTGTGATGAATGGTGAAGATATTTTGGATGATCGGGAATTACGGTGAGTATGTAATTTTCATATTTTCTAAAGATCAATCTTCACCACTCATCACAGGTGGGTGGGTGCATACCAAGCCCACCACCAGAGGTGGAGTGGGCAACACTGAGGGAAATGGTTATTCCTTCAGCCTCCTGTGGGGGAGAATAAAGGGAGGCGGAGGCCCCTTACAGTTATGGCGGGACCCGAGAGTGGTCAGGGGCAGATGGAGTCTCCCTTGGCCTGGGAGATGGAAGGCACCCCGTAGCTCATGCCTGGCCCTAAAGGAGAAAAAAATGGGCCCCTGGTAGCGTGAGGCAGTCACCCTTGCCAGGACAGAGATGACAACTGGGAAAGTGAAAGCCATGCCATCCGACTGATGCAGACAACTGTTCCAACTAGCCTGGAAGCTACCTCATTGGTGTCTTAAGATGCCCTTGCTTGGTGTCTCACTAGCCCCAGACCCCGTGCAGGAAGGTTAATGGCTTGCCTGTTTGCCTCACAATCTGGCATGGATGCTAGGAACTGCCCCAGCATTGTCTACAGGTACTTGCTATAGGTAGCCATGTGGGCCTTGTGTCCAGCAATGCACATGAGAGAGCCTATTGCCAAAAAGACTCTGTGATCCCAATGGTCGAACTCAGCTGAGTCCTCAGGGGGCGATCGTGTTGCGGGCGATGGTTCCCGGAAGGTATGTCTAGGAGCTCCACACCAGAGGATGGGTAGGAAATGGCTTCTGGAGACCCAAGGGGTGCCCAATACCTGTGATGGACATCCCTTGGGGCTGGGGAGGGGACAGAGGGACAGCTCCAGACATTCCGCGACACCTCCATAAACAGCTGAGGCCACAGAGGTATGATGGTTGCATCATAACTTAATTCTCCAAGGAGAGACAGCATCAGTTGGGCACGAATGCATGCAGCACAGCAGTCCAGGTGCAGGTCTCTAACAACCCCAAGGGGAAGCATGGATAGGAGACATTATCAGCATGAGAGGAGAGGTGGACCAATGAGTTCTCTTCTTCCTCGATGGTGAAAGATGAGGAGCAGTTGCTTTCAGAGTGCGGTGGTGCAGGGGTCTCTGGCCAAAAAATGGTCTGATACATGGTCCTAAGGTATTGGGGAAACCCACCAGCTTATGCTCTTAATTGTTCCCAAGTTAGCAGTCCTGAGGGGCTGTAAATATCTGGTAGGGGGAGGAGGCAGAGGGGGAGGGGGTAACATGGCGTAACATGGAAAGCCTTCTGCCAGGACTCCGAAATTGGGCATAGGAATCCTCCTGGGGGGGCTGAACATCTCAGCCACCCCTGAATACCCAACTGTGGAGGGGCATAGGGTGGGGCCCTTGAGGGGATTCCCCTGGTGGAGAAGCTGGAGCCATGCAGGTCCTGATAGGTGGCCCTGTTCCCACCTATTACAGGCCCAATAAGGTCAGGGGAAGAGAAAAGGCCAGAGTCAGCACTCCGGCTCCTGACTAGGACCACAGGAGTTCCAGCCTTGAGTAAGGCTCAGACCCGGACCTCCCACTCCCACCCCACCAGAAGAGTACCTGGCCCCCAGGAGTTCCAGCCATGAAGCAAGGCTCAGACCCAGACCTCTCCACTCCCACCCCACCAGAAGGAAGCCTAGCTGGTGTCTGGAAACACAGGGAAGAGGAGCCAGAGCTGTGAGTGGTGCCAACAACCCCTTTGGCACTGCCAATGGTGCCAGAGTTGGGTCAGGTGCCGGGCAGAGCACCAGAACCCAAAATGGCACCAGAGACAGTGCTGACTCCCAACTTGGCACCAGCCACAATGCCGCCACCCTCCCCAGCACTGGAATCGGTACCAAGAGTGTCCCTGGCACCACACACGGCACCAAGAGACACAGGGGAGGTGATGCCATGGTATGTACAGGCAGGAGAGGTCCCCAGTTCTTCTGACTCCAAAGGCCTCGAACTAGACCTTCTGAGGTGGATGAGGAGATCAGGCAGATCTTTAAGGAAGCAACCACCGAGACCCTCCCTCTTGCAGTGCCATGACAGGCAGCAGGAGGGGACCCAGCCACATGGTCGGCACCGCCTCACTTACTGGCCAAAACTAACAGGCCAGGGAGCCAAGGTGGCATGCAACCATGGCAGGATGGAGCCCACCAGCATGGGCCAAACGTAGAAGCTGCGGCACCACCACTGGGGACATCTGGACCTCTGAGGAAGTACCGGACTGCGAGGAGTGCTCAACTGGCCCCCCGAAGGAAGGCAATTGTCCACCTGACCCCTCAGTCTAGGCCTCCCACCTCAGCGAGACTGAGGCTGGCCAAGGCCTGCTCTCCCTCGGTACATTAGTACCAGGGAGGGGCCCAGGGACCTGGACCTGGAGTCCCCTGTGCAACGGCATCCTTCAAAAGTTGGGGATCCCTCCCTAACTTCATCGCACAAATCTCTAGCATGCAGTAGTCCACAGAGAAACACACGTTGCATGTATCCATATTATGTGCCGACCCAGGCAGGAAAAACATCAGTCATGGTGGTCAGTGGATGCCATACTCACCAAGAGGGGCACTGACACATGGGTGGGAGACCCACCTTACATGATGATTTTTAGGTCCCTGACCAGACATGGCCAATGATGGAAAATAAATGAAAATGACAGAAAAGACCCAGCACTGCACTAAGAACTAAAATTTAAAAAGTGAACAATGTGAGCGGACACTGAGCAGTGTTGAGTGAGCAGCACAGAACTGAAACGCTTCCTATGGCGTAGATCTGAATCACTCCCATGGAGCAGCAGGATGCAGCCTCGACAGTGGGAAAAACAGAACTGAAGAGGAGGGGGAGTCGACACCGGTTACTGGCCACTCTATGAGCGGCACGTTATGCGCAGGCCTCGTGGGTGGTGCTGTCTCTGATGTTGGCTCCCCTCCTCAAAATTCTTAAAGCTATGTGCTCCCACAGGGTCCAGTGCTCCAGCTTATATCCACCTGTGATCAATGGTGAAGACTGATCTTTGGAAGATCATCCCTTTACACAGTCTAAAGAACTTTCTTATGTTAAATCTCTTCTTCTGAGAACTATAAAACTGCTTATCTTCTACAAAAGCAACAACTAAGGCCTGGGTAACAGTACAAAAACTTCTCAGAGATGACAAACATTTTTTTAAAATTCACACCCACAGTTGGTAATGTACATTTACCACCTTCAAATATACATTATATACATTTATCACCTGTGGAGGAAAAGGATTTGGGGTGGTGTGGTCACAGAGAATATTAATCACTCAGCACAGTGTAGAAAAGTGGCTGCCAAGGCCAATAAAATGCTGGGGTGCATTACTAGGTGGATCACCTCTAGGAGGGAGGAAGTAATCCTTCTGCTGTTACAAATCACTAATGAGGCCTCACTTGGAGTACTGTATATAATTCTAGCCCCTGTTTAAAAAGGACATCAAGCTTTGGAGGGTCCAGAGGCGGAGACTAAGATGATCACAGGATGGAGAGAAACCCTATGAGAACAGGTCAAGGGACCTTAACATGTACTCCCTGGAGGATAGAAGAGACAAAGGTGAGATCACTGAGGCCTTTAAGCAAGAGACTCCTGGAGTTTGGCGAGAGCAGGGAGGAGAGATATGGGCCTATAGTTGCCAGGCAAGGTGGAATCCCCACCTTTACAGAAGGGGAGCACCTTGGCCAATTTCCAAGCCTGGGGGTCAGAACTGATAGAGGGAGAGGTTAAGGAGACGAGCAAGGGGGACTGCAATAACTGGTGCTGATATATGAAGAATCTTGGAGTGGAGGCCATCTGGACTTGTTTTAGTAGGGTTAAGTGATATTAGTGCCTTGTAAACCTCTTGAGAGGAAATAGGGGGAAAGGTGAAGCCAGAACCAGCAGGGGTGGAAGGGGAACCTGTGGAGGAGGGAACGGGATGATCAAGAAGGGCACAAGTTGTAAAGAAAGTGTTAAAGGTATCGGCAAATGAAACAGAGTCAGAAAAGTACAGTTATGTAAGAACTTACCGTAACAGTAGATCTTCGAGAGAGGCTCTTGCAGTTGGTATTTACATATAGGACTGACCCGCCAGGCATCAGAACCCCACGGAACAATTTATAGCTAGCAGTCTTTGGCAGGGGACTGCCCCCACGTCAGGTGACTGACGTCATGCAACGTCAGTATAAAGGGGCAGTCCCCCACCCCTGCCTTCCAGTTCTTTCCCGCTGTCGACTTGTGAAAGTTCCTCACAGTAGAGTTCAACGCACGTCAGTCGTTAGTCGGCTCAGTTTTTGAACTTTTCGACCATTTTTTCCAATAGATATATTATCTCTTTATACACTGTGTACGTCGTCCCTGACGCCTTCCGAATTGCATAAACACAAGTACGAATCTTGCGGTTCCCAGCTGCCGCATAAGGACGGCCATTCCCTGTGTCTCTTCTGCCTGGGCCCGGATCACCCCGTGAAGAAGTGCCAGCACTGCCAGCAATTTAATTCAGCTACCTGAAAATGGAGGCAGCAGTCCCTGGAGGCCCATACTTTAAAGGAAAAAATGGCATCCATGGAGAAGGAGTTAAAAAGTTTAGGCAGGTGTCCACTTCCCCCGAAGGCCATAAAAAGAAGAAGGAGAAGCACTGGAAGTGGGATTAATCTCCACGACTCCACAACTGCTGCTGGAGTCACGGTTCTGATGGTACGCCCTCTGGGGGACTATTATCCATGACGACTGCCTTGGTGGTGTGCCAAGAAGGTGTCGCCTCCCGCCGACTTGCACTTGGGCCTCGGTACTCCGGGTAAAGGAGGCCTCCGCTCCCAAGAAGGCCGCTGCCATGTGTCCTCAGGTTCGAGCAGGTCCCCTAAGTCGGATGTCGGTGCCCAACGCTCCACCCGGACAAGGCTGGTAAGTCACTTGTCCTTCGGGAGGGTGCAGAGTCGCTTTTCACCCGACAAGGCCGCATCTCCAGCTGGCCTTTATCGAAGCAAGGGATCTCGATAAGTCGACATTGCTCCTCCAATGCCCACCCAGACCCTCCCAGCCAAGGAGCCTGCGTTGGACCCCCTCGACCAGTCCGACACCCCAGGCTCCCTGCAACGCTTGGTGTTGCCCTCTGAGGTCTATGCGTCTCCGCTACTGACCCCCGGGGATTCCAATCTTCCCTCCCCAGTCATACAGAGGATATGGACACACTGCCATTAGGGCCCCCTCCTTCTGGACCAAACACCCTGATGCCAGACCCTCAGACACCGGCCCCGATGCCGGCTTACCCGACGCCGAACAACATCCCCCTACTGGACAGTGCTCCCACGTCCGGTCCAATGCCCGGGTTATGGATACCTTGAATTATGCCAGAGTTTGTCTTGGGTTCTACCTTGAATTGTGCCCAGAGTTTGTCTCGGGTTCTACAGAGGGTGAGGAGGTCCAGTGTTATCCAGAGGAGGTGGCAATGCATTACTCTTGTCTTTTTTAAGGGGGGCATCAATATTCCAGATCTGAGTTATGATTTCAGAGAATAACTGGAGTGCTGTGTCGATGTCAAGGGCTGAATGCATAGGAGACCAGTCTGCATGAATTAAATCCTGGAGAAGGGAATTTGAGTCCAGGGTGTGGAGAGGATGATATATATATTTGGGGGCTGACTGGGAGTTGAAGTCTTCTTACACAGAATGTAATGCAATGATCGCTGAGGGCGATGGGGAGTATTCCAGTGGCAGAAATGTGTAATGGTGGGAGGTGAGCACCCAGTCAAGGAGAGAGTAATTTGGGGATTTGGGGTTTAGATGTGTTGGTGCTAAGATCAACTGACAGAGGTGTAATGATTCAATTTAAGGAAGGAGGATTTGGTGCATGGGGAGAGCCAGTCCAGATTGAAATCACCAAGCAGGATGAGCTCACCTTTGCCTGAGTGTAAAGAGATGGTGGAGATGCACTTGACAATGGAGTTATGGGATGCTTTGGGTGGGCAGTATAGCATTGCTACAAAGATTGGGAGAGGGGAGAGAAGGGACAGGATGACAATAAGAAGCTAATGGTGAGGAGGGGTGGGCATCTCGGTGGCAGAAGGAACATAAGAGGGATGCCACCTCTGCACTTATCACAGTCCTAGTGAAATAGGTTGAAAGCAGGAATAGAGAGGGATGAGGTGGAATCCTGGCAGAGAGCCAAGACTCAGTCATACAGTACATTGGGGAGTGTTGGGTGACCCACCACTTGTCAGCATCCATTTTGGGTAGGAGGCTCCTTGCGTTTAGAGATGGAAATATGAGACCCTCTGGCAGTGCAGAGGGAGTTTGAGAGGGTGGAGGACCTGGATTTATTTCGATATCCCCAGAGAGGAGTGAGAGGAGTAGGTAAAGGAAAATTGGGGGGTACTTAGATCTTTTGGCAGAGTGCGAGTGGAGGGGGGGAGAGGACAGGAGAGGCAAACACAGCAGAGAAGGGGCCTTGACATTTAGAGAGGAGGAGGAGGATGAAAGTAAGCTAGAGTGAGTAGGTGAGGGAGGAGGAAAGAGTGGGGGAGAGGGCAACTGGGAAGTACAGCGAGAGTTGGGGTGAGAAGATGGGGTGACGGAGCTTGGCAGAGTGGTGTGGATAGGTCTGGCTGGTGGATGTGGGGAAGGGTAGGGAGTAGGGGTAAGTGACATAAGAGGGGAAGGGGAATGCACCTGGGAAACAAGAACCCAGGGGAAGAATACACAATGGGGGGGAGGTAGTAACAACAACAAAAAAGGAAAGGGACCTGGGGGTAATCATATCAGATGACCTTAAGGTTAGCAAGCAATGTGAGAAGGCAGTAGGGAGGGCTGGGGGTATACTGGGATGCATAGGAGGAGGCATCAGCAGCAGAAAACAGGAAGTTTTTATCCCTCTGTACAGACAGTTGGTGAGACCCCATCTGGAGTACTGCGTCCAGTTCTACAGACCCCATCTCAGCAAGGACATAGACAGGATAGAGGCAGTCCAGAGGAGGGAAACTAAAATGATGCAGGGTCTGCAAGAGAAGCCATATGAGGAGAGACTAAAGGAGCTTAATATGTATACCCTTGAGGAAAGAAGGGAGAGGGGGGACATGATAGAAACTTTTAAGTACCTCAGTGGAATCAACAAAGTCCAAGAGGGTAGCATCTTTCAGAAAAAGAGATGTGCAAGAACAAGGGGACACAATTTAAGGAAGGAAGGGGTTGTTCAGGGACAATGTGAGGAAGTATTGTTTCACAGAGAGGGTAGTGGATGCATGGAACAGCCTTTTTGAGGAGGCTGTGGGGTCTAAAACTGTGGGAGAATTCAAGAATGCATGGGGCAGGCATAAGGCAATTCTTGTGGGGGGTAGGAAGAAATAGGCTGTTGGTTAACTAGGATCTGCGGCCTATCCTGTAGGTAGGAAAATGGGCAAACTAGATGGGCCTAGCGGTCCTTATCTGCCGTCAAAGTCTATGTTTCTATGAGGGGGACAGGGGAAGGCAGTCTGAGTAGGGGTTCAGAGAGGTGGGAGGTGGTTGGTGAGTGGAGAAGAAGGGGGAGAGGACCTTAAGAGGAGAAAGCAAAGAGATTAGGAAGAGTGTGTACATGGTGCAGTGAGTGAGGAAGGAGGGGGAGATAGAGTCTGAGCCAGAAACTTGGAGGGGCCTTGACTAACACTAAAAGGGGTGGAGACAAGCCCTTTTCAGGAATTAAAATATTCACAGATCTGCAGAGGGGCCAGCAGGAGCAATTAGAGGTTTTATTTTAAATGCCTGGGGTAGCTATAGGTTACGACAGTCAGGTACAGGAGGGGTCACTAGTAAATGTAAGGAGTTTAGTGGCTGGAGAGACAGGATACACACTGGAGATACTGAAATTATTGTTAACAACTCAGGTGGGGGCATGAGAAACACAGTATATAAAATGGGTAGAGTCACAGAAAAGAGAGATCATATAGAGTGGTACTTGAAATGGGGTGCCTGTTCAAGAAAGCTGCCATCTAGAGTTGATGAGATAGGTGTAAATTAGAGCCTTGCTAATCTCTGTCTAGTGCCAAATGTATGACAGTTTTTTGGCATTTAATGAGAGCTTCAGATTGATCCTTATTGTAATTCACACATGCAGTTGTAAGAAAGAACATTATCTACAGTACTTGGTGCAAGTGGGTTGCCACACATAACTACATTTTAAATGCAGTGTATCACTGGAAAATATGGTCCGTTCATACCTGGAATATGTTGGAAAGGTTCTCAGGTTGAAGAGGTAATGGAACTTAATGGCAGTAGGAAGAAATGTGGTTGTGACTTTCTGATGTAGAACTAGTGACAGAGAAAATACACAATAAATGTGTTATTGATACAGTACCATTTTGTTACAATTTAGGTGTTTTATAGCCAATAAATATGTAAACAAAGCATGGGATAATAACTATCAAACAAGTAAAGAGCTGGCTACAGTCAATGGGCTTGAATTACCAACGGAAATACCATAAAAGTAGAAGAAATAGATTGTTTCAAGATACGTAAGAGAGAATAAATGGCATAAAATATTCAGGAAGATCAGACACACACATGCACTCAGCTATAAATAAACAGTACATACATACATACTGTACACACTACATCTGTGAACACACATGGACCACACACACACAGACATGGATTCTAAACTGACACACACAGACCCCAGGACAGATAGACACATGCACAAGGATCCTCGTACACACATATAATGGCCCCTGGACCCACACCAGCTGTTAAACAACCACACACTGACCCTTGGACAGATACAGAGCAATGCTGACTAGACACACATATGCATACATCTCAACCACCTGCCTCATAAATCAGGACAAGACATAAAAAATTAGGGACAAAGAACCAGAATCAGGGACACATCTTAAAAATTGGGAATATCTAATCAGGAAGTTGGTAGAACAAGGGACACAGTGTAACTTGCATTTTCTGAAGAAAAACACACCTTAAACTACATTTGACGTTACTTTGTGCTTGCAATACCCCACATTTCAGTCATGGAAACACAAATTTTAGGAGGGACGGAGGAAAATTTTGTGGCAAAATCAGGAACAGTTGAGCAGTATGAACACATGAACTCTGGACAAACACATGACAGCAACACACATGGGCTTGGGGTCCAGGACCACAAGTCAGACACAAAGGCCAGGAAAAGCACTTGCATACTATGTGACCACTGTATCTACACATACAGACAATTAATTTGTGGTTAGAGTACAGACCTAAGGCTCAGAGTGCAGAGAGCATAGGTAGAGTGCATTCAAAAAATGAAAATTATGTGCTCACTGTGGTGGAATTAGGCTACACCCTCGGCTGTGACTGATGAGCCACTTTTCTATCTCCTTATTTCCTAGCTACCAAAACTTCTGTTGCGCAACAGTTAACGCTTTTCTTTGCTTCTTCTCCCCCCAATCTAGGTTGGCTACCTAGCGTAGCTCTTACTATCCTACTAAACTTCCAACTAGTTCTCTCTTTTCATTCTTTTTCCATCCATTCAGTCCCTGGCATGATGCCAAACACCCAGACAGGTGTTTGTAAAGTGCATAGTGCATTTGTGTACAAAAATCGTGAAGGCTATTTGAGACAAAAGGAATGAATACAATTAATAAAACCTTTTAAAGAAAAAAGGACTCGGAAGCCATATAAAACAATAATAATTTCATGATTAATATAGTTATAAGAAACCCTTAAGGTATTTTCATAAATTCACACTATAAACCTGGTACTGTATAAGGTTCTATGTATAAAAGAGCTTAGTCACTGTGGATCAGAGATATAGAAAGTCAATATCTGTGGATATATACACTGTACCTTTAACTGAACCAGGAAATCCCATGACACAATCCCCTCCCCCCTTGGTATTGAAACATGTCCAGACATGTAAGGGCTCAGCCAGGTGACCCACCAAAAAGATACAAAAACCTTTGCACAGAGTTTACTTCAGTTCAGTCTAGTAGAGTTCAGTCTTGAGAGTGAAGGAGAGAGGTGCTACTGCAGACAAGCTGTTGAATGCAGATGAGAAGGGTCTTAGGAGCTCTAGAATCCAGGACTGTATTGTGTGAGAAACTACTGATGTTAAGTAATGATTTTCTTTGCAATTTTTTTGTTTTCATTTATTGTGTTTCGAACTTTTGAAAAATAAATATCGCACCAAGGTGTGTTTTAAACCTGTAAATTTGCCTCATCTGAAGTTTATTCCCACACGCTATGACGCTCACCATAATTGCTGATCTTCCAGAATACTTTCACCATTCATTCAAACTTATGAGTCTAAGCCAGAGGCACCAGGACCCAGCAGGAGCAAAGTGTTTGCAGCCTAGGGGACTGACGTCAGTGCCAGTGCCACCTACGAGGCAGACGTAATGACCTCATGCTCATGGGTTGGCCAGTAACCAACACTGGCCCCCTACCTTCCACTGTTCTGTTTAGGAGAGAGGTCTTTTGCTCACAGAGGACAAGAACCTAGATTAAAACAAAATCCATAAAGATAGCTGAGAGATTAGAGAAGACCAAGAGCACTGTTATCATCCTCTTGCCACTCCAGAGAGAGAAGAGAAAGAAGAAAGGAGAGAAAAGATCCAACACCTAGGTGTGGTTCAGACAGCAGCTTGACAGGCTAAATATATAGAGAAACAATGCCAAAAACTCCCAAGCTTCTTCCACTACTTAGCACCAGCAATGAAGGCCATGCCTTGTGGCAAGGCTAAGCTACCAGCTGGCCAAGGCTGGAGGCATCTGCAAAGTAGAGAGTGAGGCACCCCAGTTTTAAGGGCATCAGTTAAGCTCCTAGAAGGGGGAAGAAAGTGGGAAGTGAAAAAATATGGAAAAATAGAAAAAATTACTCACCGTAGCAATCTTCTTTCTTCCAAGGGATCCTTTAGCATCCGTTACTGTTGCAGTGAGCTGACCAGGAAGTACTGCCTCGGAGGTGGAGATTATGGCAATGAGTTTATGAATTAGTCAATCAGAGAGAAGCTTGTGGGTGTGCTAAGCAGAGGCTGTGAGGAAGGCATCAGAATGTTTTCAAAGCTAGAATGGGCACATGCCCGCATAGGTATGAACCAACAGGATTTAAAAATATATAACAACATGAACCAGAACAATAAACGTGAAAACTTTGACTCCAAATGTAATTCAAAGTTGAGAATAACCAAACTTATAGGAGGCAAGAAGCACAGTCCTCTTCTGAAAGGTTATCAGGGAGGACGGGGAGTTATTGATGCTAAAGGACCCCTTGGAAGAAAGATTACTATGGTGAGTAATTTTTCTTCTCACCCCAGGAATCCTTTAACATCAGAAACTGTTGCAGACTATAAAGCAGTGCAGTGGGGAGGCGGATAAAGAACCTACTTAGGAAAGAGGATCTGCAGAACCACATTGCCAAATTTGGTATCAGATCTAGACTGTACATCCAGGCAGTAGTGCTTTGTGAATGTGTGTACAGTCTTCCAAGTAGCTGCCTTACAGATGACTAGTAAGGGAATGTCCCTTGCAGCTGCCACAGAGGCTGCAGTGCCACTAGTAGAGTGAGCCCTGAGGCCCTCAGGAAGCTGTTTACCAGCCTTGTCATAGCAGAGCCGAATGCATGAGACTATCCAATAAGAGATAGTTCTCTTAATAGCTGGTTTTCCTCTACCTACCTCCCTCCCCATAGGTGAGGAACAGCTGTGTGGATGAGCCCCTGAACTGCTTGGTGTGGTGTGTTCCAAGTAGTAAAGCAGGGCCCTTTTGACATCCAGACTGTGGAGCTTCTGCGCCCATGGAGTGCATTTCTCAGTAAAAAAAACACAGGTAAGGTGATGGACTGATTGATGTGGAAATCTAAGACCACCTTAGGCAGGAATTTTCTGTTCATCCTGAGCTCATTCTTATCCCTATGAGGGACTATGTAGTTGGGCTCAGTACAAAGTGCTTGTAACTCTGAAATCCTTCTTGCAGAGTAATGGCTACCAGGAATACAGTTTTCCAAGTGACATATGCTTGAGATGGGCCATATGCATGGGCTCAAAGGGCAGCTTCATGAGCTTGGCAATACAGAGGTTCAGACTCAAGGAGGGACAGGTTCCTGACTGGGGCTGGACATGGAGGAGACTGCTAAAAACTGTTTAAACACCGGTTGGGAAAAAACAGATTTATTCTTTCCAATGGAAAGATAAGCCAAGATTGCAGCCAGATGGAGCTTGAGGGAAGAAGGCCTCGGGCCCAAAGCCTGTAGATGCACCAAATAATACAAGAGATTAGAAACTGAAGCCTTAAAAGGATTAATTTGTTTCTTCTTGCACCAGAGGGAAAATCTCTTCCATTTGGCTGTATAGGTCTTTTTTGTGCTAGGCTTTTTGACCATCCTCAGGATCTTCAGGACTTGTTCAGAGTACTAAGTGGCAGGGAACTCTTAACTCCTCAAGAGCCATGCTTTGGGGTGAAGAGACTTCATGTCTGGATAAGTTACTCCTATCTGAGGGAGAGTCAGGAGGGAGTGACTGAGTGGAAGGCAAATGGGTTTGCTGCAAGAGAGGGTTAGCAGGAGAGGATATCAGGCTTGCCTTGGCCAGGCCGGTGCCACCAGAATCATTGCTGCTGGCTGAGCTCTGAGTTTCAGCAACACTCTGAAAATCAGGGGGAAGGGAGGAAAGGCATAAAGGAACTTCCCTGACCAATCAAGGGTGAGGGCATCTGTTGGGAGAGTTCCCAGCACCGGAGGCCTGTAGCAATACAGAGCAAGTTGATGGTTGAGGTGAGAAGTGAAAAGATCTGTTTCTGGTGTGCCCCACCTTCTGAACACTGTGGCCAGCATTTGCTTGTTCAGACACCATTCGCTGTGTCCTTGGTTGATGTGACTGAGGGCATCTACCAAGGTGTTGTCCTTGCCTGGGAGGTGTAAGGCTGAAAGGCTAACATCTAGGGAGTAGGCCAAACCCCAGATCCTCATGGCTTCCAAACACAGGACGCTGAACCTTGTGCCACCCTGCTTGTTTATGTAAAACATTGTAGTGTTGTTGTCTGTCCTGATCTGCACTGTGTGGCTCTTTATCTGTGAAGCAAAGGCCTGCAGTGCCAAGTAGATGGCCCTGAGTTCCAGCAGACTGATGTGAGCCTGTGACTCCTTTGGAATCCAGGAGCCACTGATGGAAGTACTGGCCATATGAGCTCCCCATTCCAGAAGAGAAGCATCTGTAGTGATGATTCTTGTGGGAGAAGGTGCTTGGAAGGAAATTCCTACCAAAAGGTTGGTTGTTTCCTTCTACCAGTGCAGAGCCTGAAGGAATGTCTTTGTGACCGGAACCAGTTTCGATAGTGAATTGCTCCTTTGGGACCAGTGAGACCTTAGGTGATACTGTATGTCCCTCATTCTGAATCTGACTCCGGTAACCATGGCTGTCATGGATGCCATGTGTCCTAGGAGCCTTAAAAAGTGTCTGGCTGGCCTGGGCTGGCCCAGGACAAAGGAATTTGCCACTGACAAAAGGTTTTGGATTCTTTCCAGAGGAAGAAAAGTTCTGCAAAGTGTCCAACTGTGCTCCTATGGAAGTAAGGAGTTGAGTTGGTTCCAGATGGGATTTTTTTGGCGTGTAAGAAACCCCATGGAGTATAGAGTGTTCTTTGTCAAGGAGAGGGCCTCTTCTATTTGTAGAGGGTTTTTTCCCACTATGAGCCAGTCGTCCAGGTAAGGGTTGACTGAGATTCCCTTTTTTCTTAGATGTGCTGCCACTACAGCCAGACATTTGGTGAATACTCTTGGTGCAGACGTCAGGCCAAAGGGCATGACTCCAAACTGGTAGTGCCCTGATAGAAGTTTGAACCTCAGAAACTTTCTGTGGGACTGTCTTATTAGAATGTGAAAGTAGGCATCCTTGAGGTCTAGGGAGGCTAGCCAGTCTCCCTGCTGAAGAGACTGTATTACCATTTTCAGGGTGACCATTTTGAATTTGAGTTTCAGAAGATGCTTGTTTAAGTATCTGAGGTCTAAGATAGGTCACCACTCCCCATTTTTGTTTAGTGTCAGGAAGTATCTGGAGTAGAGACCTTTGCCCTGTTTATGGGCAGGTACTCTCTCAACCACCTTTGCTGCCAAAAGGTGCTTCACCTCTAGCTCCAATAGAAGCTTTTCTGATGGAGTTAGTGACTTGGACAGCTGGGTGCACCTGAGGGATGGCATCTTTTTGAACTGAAGTGGCAGGCACTTTTCCACTACCTCCAGGACCCACTTGTCTGATGTGGTAAGGGTCCAGGACTGGAGGCAGTGGGACAGCCTGTCCCCTACAGTCAGGGGGAGGTGATCTAGACAGAGAAGTCAGGGCTTATGCTGAGTAACAGGAGTAGAGGTAGATCTCCTCTGGTCTCTCCTGCCTCTTCCTCTGAAGTAACACCTCATTTGAGAGTAGTCAAATTGAGAAGGAAGGGAAAAATAGGGCCTAGAGAAGTTTCCCCTGCTCCCGTTTCCCTTAGGTTGGGGTTTTTGAGCAGCAGAAGACTTCACTTTTGTTGTGTTACTTTGATAGGTTGTTTTATATTCATCAACCTTCTTCATGTAGTCTTCTGTTCTGGAGTCAAACAGAACTTTCTGATCACAAGGAAAGTCCATGGCCCTGGACTGAGTGTCCTGCATCAGATTAGTTGTCCTCAGCTATGAAAACCACCTAAGGGAGATAGCCTGGGCCATCACCCTAGAGGCTGCATCATTATTGTCATCTGCCATATGGAACTGGTACTTCGTGGCTTCCAGTGCAGTTTTAGCTATCTCTACTAAGTCCTTTGCCATAGAGTCAGACCCCTGCTTAACTATGGCCAGAACTGAATTCCAGAGTGCCTTCTGGTACTTGGCTGTGCAAGCCATGTAAGAAGGCAGACAGAGGAGAAGAGAAGCTGAGGTATAGATTTTCTTAGCCATAAAATCCAACCTTCTGGAATCCTTCTCAGGGGGTTGGGAAGAGAGAAAGGGACTCCTGCTTTGTCACATGCCACCTACTGTACCACTCCTTCATGGCTGGGATGCATAGACAGGAAAGCTGTATCTGTTTTGAATAACTGATATTTCTTGTCTATCCTCTTCTTCACTCCCGACAAGGATGTAGGAGTCTGGAGAAGCTTCATGGTATTCTTCCTAAATACATTATAGATAGGAAGTACCACTTTTTTAGGAGGAGGGAGACCCTTCATCTCTCTATAATCCTGGTCTTCCTCTTCATCCTGGGTGTACTCTTGAGGAGGGAGGTCAAGGGCATCCACCATGTGTTATAGGAAGGTCAGCATGGAGGTGGTATCCTCTTAATCTGTAGGAGATGCACCAAAACTGGGGTCGGGGACACGTCAGGCTCTTGAACCTTGCCCTCTGATATATCATCTGGAGCATCATCCCCTTCATAAGCTCCTGCATCAGAAGGAGCTGCAGATGGGGTTTGCCTAGGAAAGGCAGGAGTAGAGAAAAAGGACCCCCATGCCCTGTAGGGTCTGAAAAACATGCCAGGCTTTTGCCATATCCACCATGGCTCGTAAGTCCCCCTGTGTATCTTGGGGATTACTATCCTGAGGTTCTATGTGTTTGGATTTATCGTTATGTTTTTTACCCACTGCTGTCTCACCTTTAGCACCACTGGGAGGGGCAGTGGTATGTTTTTCTTTACAAGGCTTCTTTGCAGCCACCTCATCGGTGACTTGGTCAGGCTTCCTTTTTGAATCAGGCACCTCATCAGCCTCTTTTTAAGCCTTAGTTTTAGCAGGCACTTCATCAGCACCTGGATTTATATTTTTTCCTTTTGAAGGCACTTCATCAGCACCTTTGGTAGGCTTAGATTTAGAAGATGCCTCATCAGCACCTTGATTAGAATTTTTATTCTTTGAAGGCCCCTCATCAGTAGCCTTGGGTCTTTGTTTGGGGACAGAGGAAGACCCTTCTTCAGCCATCCTTCTAAGCCTTTTTACTCTATTTCTTAAGGTCTTTAAACAAAACTTAGGGCAAAGAGAACAATAGTGATCTAGACCTAAACACTTTAAACACAGGTCATGGATATCAGATTTAACCACTATTCTGTGACACTTTAAACAATTTTTAAAACCTGTGGGTCCAGTCCTCTTTTTATGGATTTCTGACATGCTAAAACTCAGAAACCCCCCAGCAAATTCAAATCCCAGCAGGGTTCTATACAGAGAAAGGGTCGGTTCCCTCGTGGTAAAGAACCATGACGTTGAGGTAAAAACTCAGTAAATAAAAAGAAAAATGCTGGTTCCCACCTAAAAAAGGGAACCACGATAAAAATAAGAAAAGGAACTGTTGAATACAACAAACACAGTTACTATTTAGTTAGAAAATAAAGGGAAAAAAGGAACCGTGGGGGAACTGTGGAACTGGACGAAAAACACAGGTCCCGGAAACCAAAGTGAACTACTAAAAACAGAAAAGGCTACTCAGCACACTATAAAAAGTAGATTAACAAGTTTTATAGCTACTAAGAAGTAAAATACTTTTTCCTTGGCTCCTCAGAGGCAGTGTTGCTCAGTCAGGAGGAGAAAAAATTCTGGTACCTTGCTCGCAGCCTCGGCTCAGCACACCCACAAGCTTCTCTCTGATTGGCTAATTCATAAACTCAATACCAAAATCTCCACCTCCAGGGCAGTACTACCTGATCAGCTCACTGCAACAGTTACTGATACTAAAGGACTCCTGGGGTGAGAAAGTGAAGTTTTTTTTGCTTGCCTTTCCTTTTTTTGTTGAAAAAGGGGAGACCCTTATCCCTTTTTTAAAAAAGAAAAGTTAAAACAAGGAGAGAAGAGTGGGCAAGAGGCCCAGCTCCAGGAAAATGGGGGGAGGGAGACCTGGAAGCACTGCTTCTGAGATGGGAGGCAATGTGGATTATACAATATGGGAGGGGTCAGTATCCACCAGGTCTCATTGAAAAGACAGATGTGATGCCTCTTATAAAAGAAGAAATAAACATAATGTAGACAATTCTTAAAGCCCTTAGAAGAAGAAGAAGAATCAGTGTTTATAGCTTTTCACACACAGTGCATCCCAAAGTGCTTTACAAGCAATGCTAGACTGGTAGTGAAGTGACTGAATGTGTGGTGGTGGCCATATTGCACATCATCACCCACACACAGCCTGGATAATCGCAAGAACCAGTTTATGGGAAGGGGAATGTTGGCCAGGACACCGGGAATGTTCCCTACTCTTTGCAAAGAGTGCCCTGGATTCTTTTACTTCTACTTGGACATCCACTAGGACGACACCAGGATGGGCAGAAGGGACCTCGGTTTAACATCTCATCCGAAGGATGGCACACCCCAGCAGTACACCACCCCCCAATACTGCACTTGGATGCCAGTGATTTTTAGGAGCAGGTCCAATCCCGGTGTGGGACGAGAACCTACCACCTTCTGGTCCAGAGGTGGATGTGCTACCAACTGAGCCACGCTGACTCCTAAGAGGGGCATAAGGTGCCTGCGTCAAACATACATGATACATGTGGCACCTTGCATCACAAAATGCGCCCCAAGCAATTCTCGCAGGCTGCTTCTGGCAAGGGGCTTCCGCCAGCCTTGCCCATAAAATGGACTGCAGCATGGTGCTGGGGAGCGTTGTGCATGCAAGCTGCCGCATCCCCAACATTGGTACTCTAAAACCACCCACAGGGGACAACTGTCTAGGTTTCATTTAGACCAACCAGGGGTTGGTTTAAGTGTACATATGTGTCTTCTGGGGTTGTACCAGTGTGCCACCAGGGACTTGATCCTGTACATGCCACCATGGTAGTCTAGGACACCTCCCAATAGCCCCAATCCCCAGTCCCTTGAATTAATACTGAAGTAACCTGGTGGTCTAGTGGTCCCCCAAGCCCCGATCTCTGATAATATTTTATTTCCTGGTGGGCTAGCACCACCCCAAGCCCTGATCCCCAATATAATGAATGCATACTGCTCTGGTGGGCTAGCCAACCCCTCCAAGACCCGATCACCCATAATATTAATTGAAAGTTCCCTGGTGGGATAGTGAATGGCCCCTATCCCCTGGTACATGATAATTCCAACATCCTGATGGTCTAGTGGACCCCCCACCCCACAGTGCCCTACCACCCCAACCCTCCCAAACTGTAACCTAGCCAGTGACTGACACAGCCCACCGCTCACCACCAGAGCCAGACGCTGACTGAGCTATGAATGAACGCATACTGTATATAATACACACTCAGCGACTGACAGCAGCTGTCTTACTATGAGGAGCTGGAGTCTCTTCTGAGTGCTTAGGTGACATACAGGCAGACTGAGAAGCCATCATATCTTCTAATTTTTTAGCTCTGTTTCTAATAGTTTTAGGGTAAAATTTAATACAAAACTCACAATTAGAGAAAAGGTGGTCTGGACCCAGGCACCTCAAACACAATTCATGGCAGTTCACCTTAGCCAGGAGATTAAAACATTTTTTACAGTTTTTGAAGCCTGTAGGTCCTGTCGTTTTTTTGGGTCTAGTTTTGAAAGCTCTGGAGAGACTCAACCCAACAGTAAAATGTCACTCTTACAACGGTAGCATTCAAAAATAATTCATTCTTTTATTTTTTATTTTATTCTCAATGTCCAAACACATCTATTTTAATGCTGACGTATATTTCAGGACCAACCTGTCCTTCTTCAGAACTCTGGGCTACAAGAATCCATACAGTGACAGTGAATCAATCAACTCAAAATAATAATAAAAACAATTTGTGTGTGTGTGTGTGTGTAAATTCTCAGGGGAACACACCTGCCCTGCTTTTCCAAATGCTTGTTGACACCCCTGTGAGTTATAGTTGCTTCACTAATTTGGGAACGTGATATCCCACAGCTCGGCCCCCTTCTGCTGCACAGACAAGCAGCAGTCAGACCAAAGAAGATGGCGTCTGGCTTAATGGCGGCTAAGACTGCAATTATAACTTAAAACAAATGCTGCACTAAGTGATAGCCCTATTTTGGAAAAGGAATATTTTGCCCGGCATTGCAACTCTTTCTCAACTCCCTTCAACTGGAACTGGAAGAACTATACAATGAACCTATTCATCTCTCTGCTGAAATGTTTCTACTATTAAGGTTCCCAAGAGCGTTCCATAGACCACTCCGTAGATATTTGTTAGGTATTTTACTCACAGCAGCTAAAAAGCAATTGTTAGAGTGGCTTACTCCGATCCCATCTATGGAGAATTGAGAAACTTATTTAATCAGATTTACACCACGGAAAGGATTACCCATTCTCTAAATGACAAAAAGAGCTGTGTTCCTCCAGATAGAATCCATGGATTATGCATGTAATGACTAAAGATCCTGAATTTGTACCTAGTGATGCTTCACTATTGAATATGGTTGGTATGCGATCTCTTCCCCAGATCACCAACTCTGATTAACCCAAGTACTAGATGAGGATAGTCCCAGCCACCACAATTATCTGTGTCTGGCAACTGATGTCTCTCCCCCACCCCCACCCCGCTGTGAAGGGATGAGCCAATGAAAGGATAAAACACAGGTCTCATTTTACTAATAACCTCGTATAGTTTTAGAGTTGTAACTTAATTCAACAATCCATGATCTAGTCTTATCAAATATATAAGGAGAGAAATATAATACTGTGTACAAGAAATGCTTATAATCCCTACATTTGGCATGAAATGTTCATTTTCTGGATAATTTTGTAAATTTAATAGTTTAATGAATTTTTTTTTCTTCTACATGTAAACCACTGTACTGCTGACGTATGACCAGTAAAGTTTATTTTAATAAAAAATTATATTTACAAAAAAAAAAAAAGGAAAAGGAATCTTTTTAAAGGAGATAATCTCTCACAGGGGGAGTGAACTTCCATATAAATTTTGTTTTAAAAAGAAGTAAACCATAATAGAAAAATGCACATACAAGGAAAGAGATACAAATCCTGAAATTTATTTTTTACTGTTTTAGAAAACACACTAGAAGAGCAGACCATTAAAAACCTGTAACATAAAATTCATCAGACAGAACAAAACAGAATGGGCATGTGTTTTACATTTTGAAATATATATGGGATTTCAAACACACTATTGAAAAGTGCTTGAATGGGGACCTGACACGAGTTCTTGCTCCCATCTCCCTGCAGATTACGCGCAATGAAATAAACAAGCATTTGTCAATGCCGAATGTTTGCTTGCTGGCATTGGCATTGGTAGTGTAGCAGTTACGGAGCTGCGTGAACAGGAATGGCAGTGAAGTATTGAACTGAAGCCAACCCCACCACCACCCTGCAGAGAGTGACAGGCATTGGGTGTGTCTTTGGGTCGTCAGGCATAACGGCCACGCCATTTCACCACACCTACCTGCAGACACCACGACAAGTATCCGCGGTGTGCCTTGGGGTCTTTGGCCCTTATCTTTTATTCCATCAGGAAATACGGTGAGATGGGTGCTGTATAGGAGAATGGTGTGAACTTTGGGGCCAAAGAGTCCAAGGCATACCTCGATGCCTCTCACTGGCTGCAGGGTGTGGAATGGTATGAGCATTACAGGCAAGAATCCCAAGTCACACCCCTGATGCCTGTCATTCTCTACAGGGTGGGGCATTATGGTTGGAAATCCTAACACCTCAGGCATTCGTTAATATTTTCACTCCAAATTTTGAACATGTTTTTTGTGACCCCCACCTCATGAACAGTGGCAATATCAGTTTGTTAGCCGAAAGCTGCTTATGTACAGCGACTATGGCATTTAGCACCACAGGTGCAAAAACACATTCTGAACAAGATGTGAAAAATGACAGCTGTACTGTTCATGGGGAGGTGTAAAAAATGGCAATGTTGCAAATCTGCAGTACAAATATTAAAAAAACTGGTGAAGTCATGAGCATGCATAGAAACTGTGCAACGCACACCATAATGTAATTAGTTTGGGGATTTTTTACAGCAGATTGTCAACACAGGCATTTTGGGACCTCCGATCATGAACAGTGTCACTGTGATTTTCTTTATCTGTCCCGAACAATGATTTCCCACAGCGACCACGCATCTCTGCGCTGAAAGTGTGAAAATACATTTCGGCCATGTTGTGAAAAATGACAGCTGTACTGTTCATAAGGAAGTGTGGAAAAATGCCACTGGTGAAAATCTGGACTGAAAATATTACAAAGTCATGAACTTACGAGGGTGCGTGGAAACTGCGCAATGCTCACTCGTAACACAGTCATTTTATGGACTTTTGTCACCAAATTTTCAACATAGCCATTTTACGACCTCTGCTCATGAACAGTGTCACTGTGATTTTCTTAATCTGTCCCAAACATTGCTTTTGTACACCAACTGCACCATTGTGCGCTACATGTGCGGAAACACATTTTGGGCGACATGTGAAAAATGGCAGCTGTACTGTTCATAAGGAAGTGTAATAAAATGGCAATGTTAAAAATCTGGAGTGAAAATATTGAAAATTCGCAAACTTATGAGCGTACGTAGGAACTGCGCAACGCACGCTAGTAAAACAGTCATTTTAAGGAATTTTTTCACCAAATTTTCAACATAGCCATTTTAAGACCTGTGGTCATGAACAGTGTCACTGTGATTTTCTTAATGTGTCCCATACATTGATTTTGCACACCGACTGCGCCATTGTGCGCTACATGGGCGGAAACACGTTTTGGGCAAGATGTGAAAAATGACAGCTGTACTGCTCATAAGGAGGTGTGGTAAAATGGCAATGTTGAAAATCTGGAGTGAAAATATTGAAAATTTGTGAACTTACGAGCGTGCGTAGGAACTGCGCAACACACGCTCGTAAAACAGTAATTTTTAGGAATTTTTCCACCAAATTTTCAACATAGGCTTTTGAGAGCCCACCTTATGAACAGTGGCAGTGTTGTTTCATTACTCAGTCCAAAAAGGTGATTTTTCGCAGTGACTGCGAAATCACCCTTGGGTCCCGATTAACGCCATGACAGTGATAGCATTCATGAGAAGGGGTCCCAAAAACCCCATGTTGAAAATTTGGTGCAAAAATTCCAAAAAATGCCTGACATATGCAGCAAAGTTGAAAACACCCTATCTATCCCATTATACAGCTTACCAGCATTTCCTCAGTTTGCGGTCGGCTTTGAAGAGTGCAGACGTGTTCCCGGTCCACCGAAGATCGTCGCGCCAGAGTCCAGAGGTAAGTATGGGGTGAGGGGGGTGTGGGGAGGCAGGGTGCACAGTGGGTGGGAGCGGGTGGGCTGGGTGAACACAGAGAGCGTTTTCTTGTTTACAGTTTTTGGGTTTTTAACAGGAAGATGACACGGGACATTTGCCACGCTGAGGTGGGCTCCCAGTGGCAGCTAGAAAACTGTTTGGGGGCTGGAGCCGACAGGGGATTGGGCACCCCGTCATCATATGGATGTGTTGCCACGCTGGGTGGGCACCCAGCGTGGCATCTGGAACTCTGTTTGGGGGAAGTGCAGCACAGCTGACAGGGATTGAGCACCCCGTCAGCTATACAGTGTGTGCATGGGGGCGAGCATATAGGTATGCGCGACGTGGCAGGTGTAAGGGGGAGCAGGCGATATCTTATCGCTGCTTACTGAAGCGTAGCTCCCTCTTTCGACTGTATGCCACTGCATTTTCAACTGCTGTCATAGACAGCTCCAGCAGTGATTGGAGAACTGTGACCATGCCTACAAACACACTGACTGAATTGGAAGATGCTGACACACCTCCGAAAAACTCGGATGATGGCACTATGTTTCTTGCACATGTGTGCAAGCAAACATAAAAATAAAAGTGAGGCAACTATAACTCACAGGGGTGCCAGCAAGCATTCAGAAAAAGCAGGTATGTTCCCCTGCAGATTAATTAAATATTGAGAATTTACACACCAATTTTTTATTATTATTATTTTGATTTGATTGATTCACTGTCACTGTATGTATTTCTTATAGCACAGAAAGTTCTGAAAAAGGGACAGGTTGGTCCTGAAACATATGTCAACATTAAAATAGATGTGTTTGGGCATTGAGAATAAAATAAAAAACAAAAAATAAAGGAATGAATTCTTCGTGAAAGCAACAGCTATAAGAGTGACATTTTACTATTGGGTTGACCCTCTCCAGAGCTTTCAAAACTATTCTTAGAATCCAATTGGAGGAACTCTCCACAGAATACAAAAGGGAACCCTGTGAAACTCAATAACCACTTTGTGCACATTTTCTTTTTGGATCTGTCAGACATGTCAGTCATGACAAACCTAAATTAATTTGGTTCCAAAATAGAGAAACGGGGATGCTTGCAGTTCAGTTTCCAAAATTACACGAACCATTAACAAAAAAGTAAATCTGAATGAAAATTAGAGTAAAAAGTTGCATTGGTTCCTGCAAAAGGGGAACTGGAATAATAATAGCCACTACTTGGGAAATATAGTAAAATAGGCTTTTCTGTTTCTTTCTTTTTATTTTTAACAATATAGGAACGTAGCATGGTTTCCAGTGGAGAAAACCATGAAGGAATGGGTTTTCTCTGGTTCCTGATAACCGCTCAGGAACTGGAGAAAGGGCTAAAAGTAAAAACAAAACTTAACATAGAGATTCAAAAAGTAACAAATTATGCAGAAAAATAAAGAAAAAAGGGGTAAAAACCATGATCGCCGATAGAAGATAGACAGAGAGAGCTCTTCAGGGTGACTTCTTCCTCAGGCAAAGAAATAAATCTGACGTTAGAGGGCAGAGTGGAGCATGACCGCACAGCAGAGATTTGAATTTCATTCCATCATTTTCTAATTCGCATGCAATTCCACTCTCCAGGACAGTTCAGACCTGCAGGCTGATTGCAATAGTAAGCATAGTGAAGGACTCCTGGGGTGTGAAGTCTTCTTTCTCATAGTGTCAATCCTGCACAACTCCTTGTTAATAGGGTGTGTAGTGATTGGGGAAGAATGCCTTTGACATTCTTAACGAGAACAACAATGGCATCAGCTATCGGTTGGGAAACTTACATAGGTCTAGCCTTAGGGACAGTGTATTTCCTGTCTATTTGTTTGCAGACAGAAGGGATAGAGGCAGGCCTATTCCAGATAGCATCTGACAAGGTCTCAAATGTGGGTGGAATAGGAGGAACTAAACCAACCAGCATAGTAGAGACATTTAACCATTGCAGACAGAAACTTTTACCTGGGTCAGTGTCTGAAGGCTGAAAACCAAGTGCAGAATGCATATTCTTAAGCAAAGCCTGGCAAGTTACATCCTCCTGTGGAACAGAAGAAGGGTTGGGTCTGAAGAGTCCAGGCTAAAGAAAGAGTCTTCATCGTCCACTCTCAGAAATGATGAGGTTGGGGTCAGACTCATCCCCCCTCTACTTCCCCCCTTGGGAGAAGGGGGTCACAGAGGGAGGAGGATTGTAAACCCTCCAATCCAGAATGTGGCCTCAGCAACACTGTCAACACCAGCCCATTTTACGAGGGGCCAACATCAATGGCAGCACTGTAAGCAGAATTGAATCCAATGCCAGGGAGATCCCTGGCACCAAGGGTGGCACCAGGGCTGGCACTGGAGCTGGCACCGGAGCTGGTACCAATACAGGCCCGAAAGGCCTAAAATTGGTGCCAACAGTGGTGCTGACCTCATCAGTGACAACCCAGCCAGCACCAAAGTGACCTGCAGTGGTAGGACAGCCGGTCCCATCACAGTGGCACTGAATGGGTGCAGTCAGTGGGACTGGAGTTGGCAGCACAGTCACTGGCAAGGGCTGAGGGGCTGTTGCCAGAGCCAAATTCTCTACCCAGTTTGAGGGCCCTACCCACGGTACCAGTTCCACCAGCCCTGAAGGACCTGTGACTGATTCCACAGGCATGGACAAACGAGCCAGACACTACACCCGCTGATCCATAAGAGTTGCCCAATGGTGGAACTGTCCACCAGAGTCCCCACTTACAGACTGAAAGGGGCACTGAGCCTGAGACCTTGATCTCCTAGCACCAGAGGTCCCCAGTGATACTGACAGCGTCTGTAAGGGTCCCCGGCACTGGGAGACCGAGGATCCCATGGCAGACCTCATCGACAGTGACTTCAAGCAGTACCACTGCTTCCCCTTCTGACAGGAAGATGAAGAACTCATGGTGAAATGGCACCAAGAATCTACCAAGATTGGGAATGGGCCTGTTTTTTTTTGTGTGTTTTTGGGAGGACTGTCCTTCCCCTGGGCAACGACCACCCGCTGTGAGAACCTTTCCCCAACAAGGAAAGTGGACTGGACACAGCCCCACTGCCGGAGAAGCTTGCCTGAGAACGCTCCCCACCGTCATTGCCCTTGGCTGTCAACTGTTGACTTGGTAGGGCTAAGAGAGACTGACAGAAAATATTTTTTGTAAAATCACTAAACTGAGACAAAAATAACAGACTCTAGTTTTTAACACTGAAACTGAGCAGAACTGAATGCTGTTGTCATATAGACGTGCAGTTCTGACTCCCGGCAGTGGAATGACGCTGCCATTGATGCACACTCGATGGTGGGGAAAAAAGGAACTGAGGTGATTGAGAGCTAGTGCCGAGGTAAGCCATGCAGCATGAACCAGTCTCATGGTGCCATGCAGGCACACAGCTTACCTCAATGCCATTCCTGCAGAAAAGTTCTGGCTCCTGTGGGGTCCTAGCACCTCTGACTCAGACCCATTAGTGTGAATCAGTGGTGAAGACTGATTCCTGGAAGATCACCTCACATCTCCAATACACTGATGTGCAGCTGAGTCTGAGGGTTCCAAGACACCTTACATTTGGAGGTCCTGACAGTGGGCTCCTGTCCCAAATAGGGAGGCATGCATGGTGAGAGTCATCTGAAGCTCCATTTGGGTGAAGGGGAAGCCTTGGAGGGGCACGGGTCATAATATCACAAGACATTACAGCACAGCAATATACCACGCTGTCCACCTTACATTTGGAGGCCCTGACAGTGGTCTCCCCTCCAAAATAGGGAGTCATGCATGGTGAGAGTCACCTGATGCTCCAGTTGGGTGAAGGGGAAGCCCTGGAGGGTCAAGGGGTCATAATGTCGCAAGACATTACAGTGCAGCAATATACCGTGCTGCCAATACAGCACAGTGTATTGCCAACTTGATTACTACATGTCTTGTGGGGGGCTCTGCCCCTGTACCACCCAAACCTTCCAACTTAAATAACCAACTCCGGAGGGGGGGGTTAACATTTACAATTGCACAAAATGAAAAAAATAAAGAAAATTTCATGCGTCTGGGACCAGGAATCGAAACCCGGTCCACAGACACACTGCCTCCCTTGCTGCCTGTGGCTCATCCTGTCAAGCCATGGCAGCTGCTCGCTGGCCCCTCCTCCCAGCAGAGGTCTTATCCTCTGCCTGGGAACAGTGAGAGGGTGCATTACTGCACATATACCCTTTCGCGGTTTTACACCCTCTTGCTCTTCCCGACTGCGCTGTTTGTATTGTGAGGTTTTGACGTGTGCGGTACAGCATGCGAGATACTGACCCAGTAGGCCCAGGAGGAGATCGTCCTCCAATGACCACCATGTAAGTGATCGAACCAGGTGCTTAGTCACCTGAAGAAGGTGAGTCTAAGGGTGTGATGCCTGTGACCACTGTGCACTAAGCATTCACTGAGTCATTCTCATGTGCAACCAAGCTGGGGCACTGTGGACAGCGAGGAAGCTAGCAGATCCAGCATGCACTGCATGGAGTGGGCTTGTACAGACTTGCACTCAAAATTAAGTGCAAAATGCATGTTTTTGAGTAAAGCCTGAAAAGTTAGGTCCTCTTAAGGCACAGACACAGGACCTGGGTCTGAAGTGTCTAGGCTAAAGAACAAGTTGTTGTCACTACCCTCAGAAATAATGAGGTTAGGGTCAGACTAATCCCATCCATACACTCCTCATGAAGAGAGTCATAGGGGTGTGTGGATTGCACACTCCTAATCCAGAATGTGGCTGCAGCAACACCAGAGACACTGACCTGAAGGGTGAGGGACCCGTGCAGGTGCAGTGCTGGAACCCAAACTGAATCTGGCACTGAGGGGATCCTCAGCATTGGGCCAGGCCCCAAAGGGCCCCAAATCAGCACCAGCACTGGAATCAGACCCGGCACCAATGACCGAGCCAGCATCAGAGTGACCAACAATGGCACCATGACTGGCCCCATCCTGAACAGGACAGGGGAACAGCCAGTGAAACAGGAGTCAGTGGCATGGTCACTAGCAAAGATCCAAGGGCTGTTTCCAGAGTCAAATATTATATCCAGCCTGAGGGCCCCCACCTGTGGCTCCAGTTCTACCAGCCACGAGGGGACAGAGACTAGTTTCACTGGCAAGGGCAAGCAGGTCACAGGCTGCACTCACTGCTCCACTAGAGGTGCCCAATGGTGGAACTGCCCATCAGAGTCCCCACCTACAGGTATAGAGGGACCTGGCCTGAAACGCCAACATCCTGGATCCAGAGGGCCTCAATGACACTGAAAGTGATGGTGAAGGCCTCCAGTCCCCGGAGACTGGCGATATTGTGGCAGAACTAGCAGAGGGCAACCTCAACTGGTGCCATATTTTTCCCTTCCAATAAGAAGAGGAAGAAGTCAAAGCTCAGCAGTGCTGGGACCCTGACTGGGATCAGGATCAGGTACACTTCTTTTTATGGATGTAGTAGGTGGAGCCTGCAAACATTTTGCATGTGCAAAGGAATGATGTCATGTTTTCTGTCCGTGGAACTGACTGAAGGTGTAAATGGTCTCCCACCTTACCCTCCTCCAAGAAATATTTTCTGCTCTCAAATAAATACACTTTCATGTTAGTAAATGGTTGCAGTGCACTATTTTCTTTCTTAAGTGGAAGTACAAGAACTGGAACCTGAGTAGTGGGAGGCAGCATTAGTTTTTTGGGGGGAGTGAGATCCACCCCCACCTCCACCCAAGAAGCTCCTAAAGATCCACCCCACCTTTTTTTTGGTTCATGTGAGAGGGACATGAGGTGGATCTATCATGCTGGAACAACTGACTATCAGAGCTGCCTGGGGCATCAGAGCTTAAGCTTCAGAAGGAAAAGCCTGAAACTGCATCCCTATATAGCACTTGTTTAAACAGCATTACCTCAGCTTACATTCCTCTGCTGGTCACACATTTTCACAAATATATTCCAAGAGATGGAAAGTCACTTCTGGTGGGTATATGGCGTTATACAGACCTGTCCTCCAACCCTGCCCCACCACCTTACTCTGTATTTTGCATCGGCTAAAGCATGTCAGAATAGCAAGAGGCTGCAGTGTATATTATTTACTGAGCTTGCAGTTTTAAAGGAGTAGTCCACAGTCCACTCAGAATTTTCAAAAACATATGTTATGCAGAGTGTTTTGATTTGTATGTTAAGTCCTAGTGTGTCCCTCCCTCTGTCTGCTATTAGGAGTTTTCCTAAATTAGCCTATTAGCAGATACCTGAGAGCTAGCTAACTAGGTTTTCTGTAAGAAAACCCCTACTAAATTAAGCACTAATTCACTATTTTTGTTTTCTGTGTGTATCAGGTCTAGCTTACAGAAGTGTTTTAATTTTAACACTTTTAATGTCATCAAACAATACACAACCAGAAAAGCACAGAAATTGCCCAGATCATTAGCACTATAATTAGTTAAGACTCTAGCTGTTTTCTTACAGAAAACCCACTCGGTTAGATTTCAAGTATTTGCTAAACTATAAATGTAGGTACCAGCTTTCTATTAGGTAGAACTAGCATTTAGTATGGATTTTGGTCTGTGACATGATTTTCTTTTTTTTTTTTTTTACAAATGAAGAGTATGGTATGAAGCTGCAGCCTAGAAACTGCAAAATACTTTAAAGTCACTTTTTCTCCTGTGTGTGGTATAGCATGAACACAACAGGATGACAGTGACTATTTTAGCTACACATTTGATCCCATTTTACAACGGTTCATTGCACTACACATTTAGTAGCTTACATTCTTCTCCTGGTCACGCATTTTCACAAATACATTCCAAGAGATGGAAAGTCCCTCCTGGTGGGTATATGGTGTTATTCAGACCAGTCCTCTGACCTTACCCCCACCACCTTACTCTGTATTTTGCATCAGCGGAAGCATGTCAGTACAGCAAGAGGCTTCAGTGCATATTTTTTACTGAGCTTGCAGTTTTAAAGGAGTAGTCCACTCAGAATTTGCAAAAGCATATGTTATGCAGAGTGTTTTGATTTGTATGTTAAGTCCTAATGTGTCCTTCCTCTGTCTGCTATTAGGAGTTTTTCCTAAATAGCATATTAGCAGATACCTGAGAGCTAGCTAACTGGGGTTTCTATAAGAAAATTGCTACTAAATTAAGCTCTAATTCACCATTGTTGTTTTCTATGTGTGTCAGGTCTAGCTTGCAGGAACGTTTTAATTTTAAAACTTTTAATTTTATCAAACTATACACAACCAGAAAAGTATAGAAATTGCCCAGATCATTAGTGCTATAATTAGTTAAGATTCTTGTTGTTTTCTTACAGAAAACCCACTCAGTTAGATTTCAAGTATTAGCTAAACTATAAATGTAGGTACCAGCATTCTATTAGGCAGAACTAACATTTAGTGCTGATTTTGCTCTGTGACATGATTTTCATTTTTTTTTACAAATGAAGTGTATGGTGTGAAGCTGCAGCCTAGAAACTGCAAAATACTTTAAAGTCACTTTTTCTCCTGTGTGGTATAGCATGAAAATAACAAGATGGTTGACAGTCACTTTTTCTCCTGTGTGTGGTATAGCATGAAAACAGGATGGATGACAGTGATTATTTTAGCTACACATTTGATCCCATTTTACAATGGTTCATTGCACTACATATTTAGGGCTGAATATTCAAACTGTGCCGGGCAGGGGTGCAAGCCCAGGCGCAGCGCAACTGGGCTGCACCAGGGCACGGACCAGGCAATATTCAACAGTGTTGTGCCATGGCACAGCACCATTGAATATGGCACTGATGGCACACGCACTGTGGGCACATATCAGGCCCGTATAGTACAGTATTGTCTGTACACCCATTGGCCCATGCAGTGGACCAACAGGCGTACAGACAGTACTGTACGCTGTCAGTTGGCAGGCAGCCTGGCAGCATGCGGGGTGTTGCCACCCGCCGCTGACTGGGGGAGTGCTGGGTGACGGGGGACCTCAGTGGGCGGGTGGGGAAGGGGGTACCACTGGACCACCAGGATTGGTTTCATTATATCTGCCCGCGATCAGGTGCTGGGGGGGGTGTCCACTGGACCACCAGGGATGTAGATTATGTATGTCCATGATCGGGTGATGGAGAGCAGTCCACTGGACCACCAGGTATGTAGATTACGTATGCCCACAATCAGGCGATGGAGAGCGGTCCACTGGACCACCAGGGATATATTGAACATATACCAGCGATCGGGGGGGTGGGGTCTGCCAAGGAACTGCAGGGCATCAGTCCCTGATGGCTGCAGCCTGACAGGGCACCAGATGCAAGTCGCTGGGGATCGCGACAACATGCACACACCCAGTTTGCACTTTGCATGCATAACGGCATCATTTACATGCCCAGTGCTGAATATCATGGTTGATTCACCTAGCGCAACAGCACTTGCGCTGGCATCCCCGGCTCCTCCTGCCACTTGCCCTGGCGCCAGTGCTACTGAGCAAGCGCAGTGCATGCACTGGTGTTGAGACGAATGGTGCTGAGCCATGGCACAGCACCATTGAATATTGCCTGGTCCATGCCCTGGCGCAGCCCAGTTGCACTGCACCCAGGCTTGCACCCCTGCCTGGCGCAATCTGAATATCCCACCCTTGGACTTCACATACAAATCAAAACACTCTGCATAACATATGTTTTTGCAAAATCTGGATGGACTACTCCTTTAATTGAGCCATCCCCAATCTGTATCCTTCCAAGAACCATTTTGTGGTGTGCATACCAGCGTGGTTATTTCACTCTTATTTACAGCTTTACACTTTTAGCAGTTTTTGATTGCAATTGTGTCTAAATGCTCCACCATGTAGCCTCCAGTTTCCCACTATACCTGCACGCATTGCAGCACTGTTTCACTGCATGCAGGGAGATCGGATGCTAGCAGGACATATGCAGATGGCAGTGTGGAGCACTGGTGTAGGCTGCAATACTGGGATGCCTCCATATCACAATAACCTGATAGCTGTATGTGCACCCCCTCGTGTGTACCCCCATGTTCCCACCTAACCTACCTCTCTGTCTACACTTGCCTCCCTGAGGGCCACCTCCTGATGGTATCTGTGTACTGTCCTTGATTACTCTTCTCACTGTACCGAGTGTTGGGAGTACCCTGCCTACCCATGTGTGATGCGGCAGCAGTACTGCCTGCAGAGCAGCGCCAGTAGTGAACACATACATTAGTGGAGCTCCTGAGTGCATTATGGAGCACTGCTACGGTGGACAATAGACATGTGGCACTGTGTACAGTGGAGCAGTGGGGAACACTGAAGGCAGTAGTAGAGGGTCTGCCTTCAGCCATACAGCAGCAGTACATGAACGTCTGTTGTGCCCAGGTGCCCAATACTGGCAGAACTAATGCCATGTCTCCCTCCTCCTCTCTCTCTCTCTCTCCCCTTCCCTTCCCTCCCTCTCACTGATGTAGCCCCCGATTCCAACATACAGATCTTCCCTTCCCTGTCACCTCCACAACATAAGTGTGTCTCATAACAGTGAAATATGGTCATTTACATAATATGACTATGCCATATACACAGCACTCCATGGGACATGTAGGAGGGCATTTCAAAATGCAGCTGTCATCACCGAGTGCACCATGGGATGTGCACTGCTACTACAGGGTTGAGACCACGCACACTATCAGTGTGGATAAGCTGTAATGTTTTCAAACCATTATCCACACTGTTCACTGGCAGTGTGGACATGCTGTAACGTTTACAGACTGTAGTGGTTTGAATCCATTACAGCTTTTTCGAGTGTAGTGTGGACAGGACCTGCATGTCTATGTAATTATCTTTCACCAATTACACGTATCGCTATTTTTACCTATTTCTAAAACAAACCTGCATATCACATTTGCCTGCACTCTGAGCACATACTTATGAAACTGTGCATATTTGTACTCACTTCTGCATAGACTTCATACTTTCCTAATATTCCCCATATCACAAACATAACTACCTTGCCCTTATCAAAAGCGACCCCCTCTGAAAGTTACTATCACATTTTCCTTAACAGTCCATCATCATTACACCTGACTTCCTGACATCAACACATTGCTTAAATATAACTTACATCACCTCATGGACTAAAACCCTGTTTCTCTTAAAAAAAAAAAAAAAACCTGTGTAAATAATCCCAAGGCTGAACATATGCCAGCCATTAAGAGCAGCTGATGCCTTCAACAGAACTTTCACAAAACATAATGTTTAGACACAGTTCAGCTTGTATTTCACATTAGTTCTTTATGTCTTCTCCCCATTATTTATTATTGAGGACATCTGCATCAAACCGGGAGCTTTGCTTCTAAAAATTTAATCTATTCCAATTGCTTTCTCCTTACCTGAGGTCATAATGCACTGCTTGTGACATCACATTTACTCCCATGGCAACAGATTGTGATGTAGCAACAGAGGATTATGATTTAATGTAGGGAGCAAGATATACAGGCAGGTGAACTCTAAGGCCCCATCCACACTACACCGCTTGTGCCCCGTAACGGATGCAATCCGTTACGGTCATCGGAGCGGTGGTCCACACTACCGGCGGTGTCCGTTATGGGACCAGCACCGCCAGTCCACACATCGGGATCTGGGCAACCATTACAGCGTGTGCACGATCCCACAATCAGTTCAGCGCGCGCTTTGTGCCTGCAGGGGACTGTTATCGGCAGTCCACACTACCGTAACGGTCCAAGGGCGGGACCAGTTACGAATGCCTCCTGTAACGCAGCCAGTGTAAACGCACGCTATCGAGATGCGGTTACACCTCTGTAACATTACAGAAGGGTTTTCGGCTGCAGTGTGGACAGGGCCTAAGGGAACTCTAAGGGATAAACATAATGCAGATTTCCTCAATAAATAAATGGGAGGAGAAATCAGTAGAACATATATGGAATGCAGGCTGAATTGTACCTAATTATTATGTTTTTCAACGTTATCTTGGAGGCGTCGGCAGCTCATTACTTTTTCATGTTCTGCCACTTTCTGTACCATCATGGGGATTTGCATATGTTTCCCATGATGCTTTACATTATTGGGGTATGTGCAATTGTGTTTTCTTTAAAATGTGGCTGTCCAGCCAATACCATTCAGGATAACACATACATCAGTGGCATTTGCTCTGGGGTTCTTTTGTAAACCTACAGTGCTTCATATTCCTTCCATTAAAATGTACACTCCATGTATTTTCCTAATAACGTGTATGCCTTCTTAGAACATAAACTAAAACAAATCTTACTACTTACAAATCATGTTATTTCTCCATACCTCCTTAACAATACCACACAGCTTCACTAACTTCATTATGCAGCCGTGGTGGATCTGACCAGAATTTGTTTTGCTTCTGGGAGGACTGTCCTTCCTCCCAGGCACTGGTCCACCCCTGGTCAGAACCCTTCCCCGACGGGGAAAGTGGACCAGACACAGCCCCACTGCTGGAGTAGCTTGTCTGAGAAGGCTCCCTACTGTTCTCCATGGCCTTCGACCGCTGACGTTCAGTAGGGTGAGAGAAACGGACAGAAAATGTTTGTGATAAACACTAAACTGACACAAAAATAAAATCTCTAGCTTTAAACACTAAATCCAAGAAGAACAGAATGCTGTTGTCATATAGACGTGAAGTTCTAAAAACCCATCGAGCAAGTGACATCACTGATACACACTTGCGATGGGAAAAAGGAACTGAAGGCAGCTGAGGGCTGGTGCGCCGAGGTAAGCCTGTGCCTGCAAGCTCAGACTAGTGGAGCCACACATGCACGCAGCTTACCTTGGTGCCAGCCTCCAAAATGTTCTGTTCCCTGAGGTCCTAGCATCTCTGGCCCAGACCTACTAGTGGGAATCAATGGTGAAGACCAATTCCTGGAAGACTTTTAGATGCAATAACAGTGCTAAAATGAATCTTCTAAAAGTTACATGAAAAGGCTTTTGAGCCACAAAACCAAACCGATAAAGCTGAGATAAACATTTGGCAGTTGCAGTTAAATGTGAAACCTTTTACACAATTATAAGTATAGTTTGCACTTACCAAGAGCTGCAGAAATTACTTGTGGATAGAACTTCTGAACTACCAGAGCACAGTTAATATTCGCCAAGTGCTGGGCAAGGATTGTGCTGTAAATAGTTTGAAGTGCATCTGGTCCAGGGAAATTCACAGCAAACACACAAAAATGGCGCTGGGAAGAAATGTGCATTTCATTAAAATAATAGCCTTCCAATACAGATTAGATAAATTGATTCATTTAATAAGAAAAACAAACAGCCATCCTGTAGTAAGACCCCATAATCTGATTCAGTGTTAAGACCATTTGCTTGGAATGTTCATCTCCCATTAACCAAATACTGATCTTGCAACAGTGAATTCCACTGTGGGTCCAGGTCATGAGGGCATCGCTGGAAAAGCCCACCCCCTGAAATGAAATCAGAGCTCCAGAATTCCACCGTGGGTCCAGGTCATGAGGGCATCGCTGGAAAAGCCCAACCCCCGACACGAAATCAGAGCTCCGGAATTCCACCATGGGTCCAGATCGTGAGGGCATTGCTGGAAAAGCCCTCCCCAACCCCCGAAACAAAATCAGAGCTCTGGAATTCCACCGTGGGTCCAGGTCATGAGGGCATTGTTGGAAAAGCCCACCCCCCCCGAAACTAAATTAGAGCTCTGATTTCACCGTGGGTCCAGGTCGAGAGGGCATCACTGGAAAAGCCCTCCCCGCCTACCCCGAAATGAAATCAGAGTCTGAATTCCACCGTGGGTCTAGGTCATGAGGGCATTGCTAGAAAAGCCCTCCCCCCACCCCGAAATGAAATCAGAGCTCCGGAATTCCACCGTGAGTCCAGGTCGTGAGGGCATCACTGGAAAAGCCCACCCCACCACTCTGAAACGAAATCAGAGCTCCAGAATTCCACTGTGGGTCCAGGTCGTGAGGGCATCACTGGAAAAGCCCTCCCCACCCTCGAAATGAAATCAGAGCTCCAGAATTCCACGTGGGTCCAGGTCATGAGGGCATTGCTGGAAAAACCCTCCCCGAAACGAAATCAGAGCTCTGGACTTCCACCGTGGGTCTAGGTCATGAGGGCATCGCTGGAAAAGCCCTCCCCACCCCAAAATGAAATCAGGTATGGAGTCCTGCTGTCATGGACAAAAGAGCTGCTCCAGCACTAGCTACGCTATGCCTTTTAGGATTTCAAATCTGTGAATATATTTGTCGGCCCAACAGTGAAGATAGTTTTTTTTTTCTTTGGTGCTTTGTACTTATTTAGAGTTTTTAGTCACTATTGCCTAGTCACCTTAATGGACTCTTGGTGAATTTATTGAATTTTTAACTGTTGGTCTGCGCACCTTAAGTGCGTTCCTACTAAACACAAATAGCATTTTTGTTTGTAAGTTTCAGTTAGGAACCTTCAGTGCTTTGTCTGTATTCTCAGTTAGGAACCTTCTTAATTTCTTAACTGCAGCGTTTGAATAAATTAACTGAACAATCTAAATCAGCAACTGAAATTGATCTTAGATCAGGAAGTTTAACATTTAAACTAAGGATCCTGTCCTGTTATACAATGCTTTCAGTCTGAATGGCCACAGTCTAAGCGGCTCCTCAATTCGGTTTGAAACAAATGACGCACACTATTTCTGGTGACTGGATATAAATTTCCTACCTTCTCTTACTCCACAGAGCTCTGGAATTCCACCGTGGGTCCAGGTCGTGAGGGCATCGCTAGAAAAGCCCTCCCCCCACCTCACGAAATGAAATCAGATGCGGAATCCTTCTGCTGTGCTCTGCGGACAAAGAGGCTGCTCCCAGCACTAGCTAGCCCTGCAGTCGCTTCACGATTGCTCCCCCACCCACCCCCAATACCCTCCCACCCTTTGCTGGTGTTTCTTTTATACAGTAGTGCCTCGCGATACCTGCAATCCCTCACGATATGTTTTCTATAACTCCTTGTTTCCCATCTGCTCCTTAAACTCTCTTGCTACTAGAGGTCGCCTTAACTCCCATCTTCATGCTATCTCCTACACTGCTCTTAGTTCTGGTTGCTACTGTCTTCTTTCATTCACCCATCTCTCCACCTTTGCTCCTTGCCATCCCCTTTTTCTTTGTGTCCTCTTCCTTTATTTTGTCCCCTTGTAATACTCCTATTCATTATGGCTTCCACGCCATTACTCACCCTTCTCTCTGTCGCTCTTATGTTACTGACACTCTCAGCTCTCACCTGTCCTGCTATGTTTACTACACCCCCTATGTATGCTGTCCTGATAATTTCTGTTTCTCCAACCTTCTAGCTGACACCATTCCTACTCCTCTTCCTCCATCTGGGCTTATCACAAGCATGTGGGGTTATTAATTAGACTTATCCAGTTGAGGTTCACCATATCCACCGGTTGTGCAGCAAGGGCGTACATTATTGCTTCACTCGGGATATTTACCTTATCCCTTACTCTTGCGGGGGATGTCGAGACTAATCATGGTCCCGGACAGGCATCTAATCCCACACAGTCTCTCCCTGTGCACTGTCTGCCCCAAACAGATGGTCTCACCTTTGCTCACATTAACACTAGGAGCCTACTTGCCAATCTCCCCAACCTCAAGGCATGGATCAGAGTAAATAGCCCTGATATCTTAGCCATCACTGAAACATGGCTTAAGCCCTCAGTTACTGAATTCCAGTGCTCCCTTCATGGATATAAAATGCTTTGTGGGGATCGTACAGGTGCAAGATGAGGCAGTGGCCTGGTGCTGTACCACAAATCTCACCTGAACATCACCTTGATGTACGACTCCCCTCTGGCTAACTGTGAGGTCCTTCATTCCCTCCTTCTGCTTGGGGGTGTTAAAAAACTCCATATTTATATATATATATATATATATATATACATACACACACCTCCCAGAACTCTAGGCTGGGGCTCGGTGAGTTCATGGAATATTTGCTATCAGTTACTGGGAAAAGTGACATACTCTGTCTTGGGATTTCAACCTAGACTGGGCCGGACCTAGCGCCCCTCACCTATCCTCCATGGTAAGCAAGGCCAACCTCTCTCAGCTTATTCAGGAACCCACTAGGATCTCCCATGGTGGTGCCTGTACCACCCTCCTTGACTGGATCCTTACTAATAGGAAGGAGTTCATTACCTCGGGCAGGAGTACTCCCAGACACCACAAGCAATCATTATCCAGTTTACTGTTTATGGGATACCTCCCCCCCTTCCCATCAAAAGTGGTACCTTTCTCCAATCGCTCCAACCTTAATACTGATTGCTTCACTCATGATCTGACCCAGTTGACTGGTCTCCTCTACCTACTGATGACATAAATTTCTATTACAGGCTATTTCAACGCTACCCTTCTCTCGCCTAAAACAAACACATCCTGGTCACCACACAAAGGGTAAAAGGGAAGGTTACCAAATGGCTTACGCATCCCCTGCTCCACCTTCTGAAACTTAGGGATAAACTGTGGTCTGCATGGAAGGCCACTCATCTACTTACAGACTTTGAAGCCTATAGAGCTTTATGGAACACCTGCAAGAAGGAGATACACATACCAAAAAGTTCTTATTACAGGAGTCTCCTTATGACTTCTGCATCCAACCTTAAATGGTATTGGTCCCAAATCAAGGAAATACTTGGTAACAACAAGCCTCAGATACCCACAGATATGTATATAAAGGATACCCACTGTAACCATTCACGCACCATTGCCAATGCCTTTTACTCCCTCTTTTCCTCGCTATCTTCTCCTTCACCCACTGGACCCCAAAAAGCCTGGCCTGTTGCTTCTTCCAGAATCCCTTGGAGCTGGCCCCATCACATACCATGAAGTTCTAAAGCTACTCAAAACCATTTTGGCTACTGGCAGCCCGGGCCCTGATGGTATTCATCCTAGGATTCTTAGGCAGTTTGCTGCCTGGCTTGCTGCGCCCATTACTAGGCTTTTCAACCTCTCTATCAGCACTTCCTCTGTCCCCCTGGTCTGGAAAACAGCTAGAACAATTCCCATTTTAAAGACGGGTGATGATAAACAACTGTTCAACTACCGCCCCATCTCACTTCTCCCCACTCTCAGCAAGCTACTAGAGAAACTAGTCCATCGATAGGTCTCTGAGTACCTTATTAAGTTCAAACTTCAATTCCCTTTTCAACATGACTTTAGGACTGGGCACAGCACCACCACTGCCCTGACTCAACTTACCAGTGATGTCAAAGGTAATATGGACAAGGGCCTGCTCACTGGTGCAGTTTTCATCGACCTTTCTAAAGTGTTTGATATGGTCCATCACCCACTAATGCTGATGAAGCTACAAACCCTAGGAGCCACTGACTGTACCCTATCCTGGTTTGGCAGTTACCTGGATAACCGCACTCGGCCTGTTGCTTTCCATAAGGCTCTCTCCTCCCCCATTCCTATCACCCGTGGTGTTCCGCAGGGCTCCATACTTGGTCCTCTCCTCTTTTCCCTTTTTCTTAATGATATTCCCAGTCCTTCTCTTCACAGTAGCATGCTCATGTACACTGATGACCTGGTGCTTTATTTCTCATTTAAATCCATTGACAACATTAACCAAAACTTTCTCATGACTTTCAATCCCTTCAATCATGTCTCTCAGATAACCATAAAATCCTAAACATAGGTAAAACACAGGCCATGTTTTTTGGTTCCTCAAAAAAAGTGCCCTCTGAGGCCCCTAAGCTCCTTATTCACTGCAGTGATGGAACTGCGGTCACTAACACCTCTACTTTCAAATACCTCGGGGTTACGCTTGACCCTGCTCTTGATTTTTCAGCTCACGTCAACGAGGTTTGTCGGACAGTCAATGCAAAAATAGGCGCAGCCTATCGTGTATGCCACTCTCTCACACCATCAGCCAGATTATCAGTAGTTAGAGGAGTACTTCTCCCTCGGCTCCTTTATGCCCTCCCGGTTCTTTACCCTGCCAATGCCAGTGTGCTCTCCAAATAGGACACTTCCTACAACAATATCTGTAGGTTCGCCTTATCAGCCCCTCACCTAACTCATCACTGCCTACTTTACTCTGGCTTGAACTGGCTGTCACCTAAAGACCTCCGGCCTTATTCCCTAGAGTGTTTTATTGACTCCCTTGCTTGTCCACCTCGTCTGGACTCTCTGGCTGACTTGCTTATCCCAGTCTCCCAATCCTGCACCTTTAGGTCCTCTTCCGTCCCTATGCTCTCAGTACGACCCTGTGCTACCAAAATGGGTGAAAAGGTGTTCTCCAGTTTTGCTCCTAAGTTCTGGAACTTGCAGGTTAAAAACTCCACCTCCCACCTTGCTTTTAAGTGCTCGCTGTTGTCTCACCTCTACACCCTCGATAACTGCAAATGCACTTAGATGAAACTGCCACTAGGTCTCCTTGCTGGGTTGCAGTCTACATATAACTTACCTCATGGTATATTATTTATAGTGTTTTAGTTTTTGTTCCCAGATGGGCTAAGGACAGAATGTGCGGACTTATCCACTAGCCTATTCACACCTCTTATTGTACCTGTATAATTGTCTTCTTGTCCTATCCTAAGATGTATCTAAACCTGTATTATATTGTTTGTACTATGTTGTTGTTATTATTTATGAATTTGTACAATTGTGCTTATCTGTATTCCATCTTGTACTCTCCCGGGTCGTGCCTGAAAATAGGCAGGATTGTTGCCTAGTGTACTTACCCGGTTACCAAAAGTTAATAAATAAATAAATAAACAGAGCTCTGCCAGACTTCTACATTGTCAGGTTTCACTATATGGTCTATAAAAAGGAATATGAAGGAAAGGTTTGAAGCAATAAAAAGACACTTTTATATAGCTTAGTTCATCAAGTTCATATAGAGCATTTTAGTATACATTATCAAAGCCTTTGACAAATAAACAATTGTCGATACAACACCTTCTAAAATAAATAACCCACCAACTGGGTTTTGAAGACTAAAACAGAGGAGCTGATCAAAAGTACCCAGGCAAACAGCTCTGTATACTCAAGGTACACCATAAACATGCAGTTACAGTACTTGCTTTGGTTTTGAATCAGAACAGTCAGCAAACCTTTTTCCTTGGACTGAGACATAGAAACACAGAATTTGACAGCAGATAAGGATTGCTTGGCCCACCCCGTTTGCCCATCTTTTTTTCCTCCCTATATTGTTACCACAGACCCTACTTGTTATCAGGCTCCATCATCCTCATTGCTTCCCAACTAAGGTTCCCTTGTGTCTATCCCATACATGCTTGAAGCCCACCACTGTTTTCACCCACACTACCTCTGCTGGAAGACTGTTCCAGGCAACCACCACACTTTCAGTGAAGTAGTACTTCCTCACATCTCCCTAAATGTTCACCTCCCATATTTATTGCATGTCCCCTTGTTCTTGTGCATTTTTCCTCTCAAAATATTCCTCCTTATCTTATTCACTTCGTAAGGTATTTATAGGTCTCTATCATGTCCACACCTCTTGTCTCTTCCGGATGCATGCATTGAGGTCCTTCAGTCTCTTCTCGAAGGACTTCTAATGCAGGCCCTGCACTATTTTAGCTGTCCTCTGCACAACCTCTACTCTATGCATGTCCTTCCTGAGTTGTGGTTTCTAGAACAGAACACAGTAACAGGTGGGGTCTCACCAGTGATCTATACAGTGGCACCACCACCTTCCTTCCTCGCTCTACTGGTGATACCTCTCCTGTGCAACCCAGCATCCCATTGGCTCTACCTACATCCTAGTTGCACCATCTCTCCACCTTTCTGCATCTGGATTTCTGTGCCCTAGGTGATTTTTTCCTTGATTACTCCACCAGTTTTTCAGCTCTCTGCTTATTCTTTCTACCCCCTCTGTAGTGTCATAGCCCTACTGCATATTTTGTGTCATCTGCAAAGAGGCATACCTTACCTTCCTGCTCATCCATGTCACTTATAAAAGAAATTCCTTCTTACTTACATTAATTTCCTTTTCTGTTAGCTCCAATATTGTGGATGGGCAGTTAGTGCAAATGGTGTAATACGCCCTACTAGGGAATGGCACCACCCAAATGGTAAACCAGCATAGAATCCTGGTACCTGAACATTCCAAATAGCAAGGACTCTCCAGTCATATTTCTCCTCGCAGTGCCTATAACCCTATAGCCTAAAAAACTAAATGTACCCAAAGTATATTGCTCCCTTACCAATAATCCACTATAACAATTTTCTTGCAGAACTACATCTGTGTCTCAAGACCAAGACATAATAAATTATTCCTACCTCATGCTGTCAGTATTATGCCTGGGTTTTACCCCATATACTAAAATCATGCTTATACCATAAGTAATCTCATTGTTGCACTGTGATAGTGCTATATTGCACTAACATATAGATATAGGTATCCATTGTACAATCATGGGTACTAGGACTATGCTTCCACTGATATTTGCTGCTGTACATTATGTTTACATAATTTTATGGTTTTATACATGTTTTATGTTTATTACACCTGATATGCATACTTTTATTATAATGTGTTTACCTATGTGATGTGTGTTCCTTTTATGTTCTGATATAGTTATATAATCATGTGTAACTTGTGTCTTATTCCAAAGTATCATGCCATGTGCATTTCTGCTTATGCTGCATTCTCTTTGTTCATAACATACAGCTGACAATGCATTTTCTTTGTTCCAGATTCTTTCTTATTTTGCAACTTTATTTCATAATAAGATTCATAGTAAGATCAATCAGGAGCTAGGGAGCTGTGAGGCCCATAATTGCTCCTTTAAGTTAGTAATAACAAAAGAGATGCCAGATAGGATCAATTTGTCCAAACGGGACTTGAAAATTGTTTTGGAACTGCTGGTAATCACCTGTAATGGTAATGCATTCCATGGTTTAATGATATGTAAGGTATAAAAAAATAAATTTGTGGCATTAAATTAAATCTTCTGTATAGTAACTGGAATGGATGACCTCTAATGTTATAGATGTTATCTTTGAACACTAGACCTAGACTAGTCAGCAAGTAAGGATCCATCATAATTTCATATATAAGAAGGAGGTCCCATCTTAGACGTCGAGTTGAAAGGGACATTAGGTTCAGGGAACTAAGTCTGGTTTTGTAAGTGACATTGTGTAGACCTCTCACAAGTTTAGTATATCATCTTTGTACTTTTCAAGCTGCATAATATCATGTTTCCTAAAGAGGCACCATAACTGAGAAGAGAAATCCAAATGTGGGCAAACATAGGCTCTATATAGGGCATTAGTACTTCCATCTCTTGATTTGATATTTCTCTTTATTGACCAGATAATCCTATTAGCCTTGAGAATGACTCCATTGATCTGTGAATGGGAAGAAACTGTCTGATACCAAGACCCTAAATATTTTTCTGTACCAGTGCTGGTCAACACTCTGTCGTCTAATATATATGCATGATAGGGGTTATTAGTGCCAAGATGCATAACCCTGCACTTATTATGATTTAATTTCATCCCCCATGTAGTAATCTAGTTAGACATATGATTAAGATCATTCTGAATGGATGCTATATGCTTGGGGTTGGAACACAGTCCACCGATTTTAATATTGTCTGCATATTTAATGGTATTTGAACAGTAGCTATTAGTTATATCAGCTATAAAAACTGGAATAAGCAGGGGCCCAAAACAGAACCCTGTGGAACCCCACTAGTTACAGAACCCATTTCAGAAAGCTGTCCGTTTAACAAAACTCGACGTGTTCTGTTTGTCAACCAGTTAGCTATCCATCTCACTATGCTGTGGTTGATATCAAATGAGTATAGTTTATGTAGCAGTGCTCAATGAGGAAGAAGGTCAAAAGCTTTACTAAAGTCTATATAAATCACATCGTAGGGGTATCTGTTGTCGAGCTGTAGACTAACATCTTCATAAAAACATACCAAGTTGGTCAAGCAACATGCCCTTCTTGAAACCATGTTGGTCAGCATCCAACTTAGACAGGGTGGAAAAGAATAAGTCCTTAATAACACTTTCCAGGATTTTACACATTGGGGAGGTTAGGCTAATTGGTCTATAATAACTGGTCAGCAGTTTCTCTCAATGTACTGACCAGGTTGATATTTTCCATAACAACCAGCTGGTTGTTATGACATTCACAAGCCATGCCAATCAAACTATGCTGCTGCTGCTGCTGCCTCATTGGCCAATGTTCCGTGTGTGGGAGGGCCAAACAGTCTCACAAACATGGCAGCTCCATCTCTCGCTTATGGAGCTGCCACCACAATAACCTCACACTCGCATTTTTTTTTTTATTTTACACTATCGGGTTGATCCTGCCATTTGTTTTTCCATTTCAAACTCTATCTGGCTGATGCCACTCTTCGTTCACTTCAGAACGGCAATGCGCCATCACACACAGCGCCAGCCCGATCAGGACAGCTCTCATCAAATGTAAGTGGAAAAAAAATAACAAAACAAAGGACAAAAAGTTATAAATAAATAATGAGAGGTACAGTGTGTGTGTGTGTGTGTGTGTGTGTGTGTGTGTGTGCATGCGCGCACACTGACTCTGAAGGTTACAGACACTGGGCTGGAGAAAAATTGCTGGCCCGTTATTATAAAAAATAAAAGATGGGGAATGTGTGCATATGAGAATTTAATGCACACCCTCATTGTGGGATGCTTTGATAGCATCCCACAACTCGAGTGTGCATTATATTCTCATATCAAACCCTTCCCCATCCATTATTCTCTATATCATTTTCCCAGTGGTTCCTTGGGCCTTTTTTGTGGATGGGGACTACATATGCAGTTTTCCAAAGCTCAGGAACAAAGTTGTTATTGATACACTGTTCATAAAGCAATTTGAGAGGCAAAGACAAGCTGTCAGTTAATAAGAACAAGAGGTGACCTGATAAATTATCCGGAGATGTACTGATGTTCCCTTTAAGTGAAGTTAATTTTGCATGAATGTCTAATTCAGATAGAGTTATATGGCTACCCATAGTGTCTGAAACCATATTAGCTTTCTGATTACTTTGAAATATGTTACAAAAATTAGTATTAAATAGGTTAGCCATATCATAAGGGTCATGAACTATACTATCATTTACTTGAAGGGGACCAACCTGACATGTAGGTTTCTTAAGAGAGTTGATATAAGCAAAAAAGGATTTACTGTTGTCCTTATTTGCATTAGATACTAGTTTGAGCTCCCATGTTTTTTTGGCCCTTCTAATGCTAGTTTTACATTTTGTTTTTGAGTATGATGGTATAGGCACCAATTGGTTGGGGTTGGAGATTTTAAGTAAGCTGCATGACATTTATTTTTTTTCTTTATAAGTTTTTTTATGGGGTTATTCATCCATTTTGGTTTGCATTGTTTGGTTGAGTTTTTAGACTTAGTTGGGATATAGGTGTCCCTTAAAACAATAAGAGCTGGATATTCAGACTGCGCCGGGCAGTAACACAAGCCTGGGTGCAGCGCAACTGGGCTGCGCCAGGGCCAGGACCAGGACCAGGTGATATTCAATTGTGATGCGTCATGGCTCAGCACCATTGAATATAGCTGGTTCAGTGCACAGACTGCACATGGTGCAGTGGCACTGCGCCAGTGCAAGCCACAGAGAGGGAGCACAGGGATGTGCCAGCGCAAGTGAAGTTGTGCTAGGCACAACACCTGCGATATTCAGCCAGGGGCATGTAAATGAGGCCATAATCTATGCAAGGCACAAATGGGGCCATTTGCATGTCATTATGGCCACATTTGCATGCGTTGCCCTGGGCGCTCCAGCGAAATTCACCTGGCGCCCTGCCATGCTGCAGTTGGTGGGGGGTAGCTCCTTGCTGGACTAGTGTAGCACTCCCATCCCGTCCACCCGATTGCAGGCGTCTGCAGTAATAGACCAAACCCTGGTGGTCTAGCGGTTCCCTCACTGCCCAATCGCGGGCATCTGTATTTCAAAATCAAACCCTGGTGGTCTAGTGGTCCCCTTGCTGCCCGATCATGGGCATCTGTATTGTAAATCAAACCCTGGTGGTCTAACGGTCCCCCTCCGCCCGATTGCGGGCTGTCGGTCAGCTGCAGAAAGTCACCTGGTGGTCAGGTACGCCCCCCTCCCACCTTCCCACAGAGACCCACAGCAACCCGGCATCCCCCAGTCATCGGCAGGCATCAGCATCAGCTCAAGATACCACCCGCCACCTCCAATGACAGGTACAGTATGTTCTGTATGCTATTGGTCCACAGAGTGGACCATCGGTTGGTAGACCATAATTGCATTGTTACTGATCAGATATGTGAATGAATGATTCATTCACATATCTGGACCTGTGTCGCACAGTATGGTCTGCATGCATACAGAGCATACTGTGCCTGTCATTCAGCAGGCGGCTGGCGGTATGCAGGTGGGTGCTGCCGCCACAATGATGGGAAGCCAGGTGGCCAGGGGTCCTGTGGGAGGTGGGGGGGGGTACCACTGGACCATCAGGTTACTTTCTGCAGCTACAACAGCCCGCGACTGGGCAGCAGGGGAACCGCTAGACCACCAGGGTTTGAATGTAATATACAGATGCCCATGACTGGGTGGCGAGGGGACCGCTAGACCACCAGGGTTTGAATATAATATACAGATGCCCATGATCGGGCAGCGAGGGGACCGCTAGACCACCAGGGTTTGCATGTAAGGTACAGATGCCCGCGATTGGGTGGCAGGGAGGACCGCTAGACCACCAGGAATTGGGTCTATCTTACAGATACCCACGATCAAGCTTACGGAGTGGATGGGGGGTCCACTGGACCACCGGGGGGGTATGTGTGTTTGCAACGGTGTTCTGGTTGGGCGGGTGGCCACCCACGGCTGGTGGCTGCTGTGACGCACCGTGCAATGCAGCATCCCACCTGTGGGTGGCCAGGACTTGTTCCTACTTTTATGGGGCTCAACTTTGAGCCCCCCTGTACTGCGCAATGCAGGGTTATGCCGCATATGTGCCGCATCCCGGCTGAATATCGGGATGAGCCGCATATGCATGGGTACGCCCCCTGCATTCGCGCTTATAGTAAGATTACATTGTGCCCCGGTGCATTGAAGTTGCACTGTGCTGGGCAGCCTTTCAATATCCCACCAGGGCACAATGTGGAGTTGCGCCTGCGGTACTCACTGAAGCGCCCAGGCACAACCCTTTGAATATCCCGGCCTAACTGTTTTATGTAATGTATTGAAATACTCCTCAGTTCCTCAGGTAATTAAAATAGATGACCAGTTCACACTGTCTAATCCATTTTTAATATTGGTGATGTCAGCTTTATCATAAATACATATTTTGGTACTATTATTTAACAAAACTAACATTTGCTCTAAAACAAAACTGATAGAACAGTGATCGCTATTACCAATTGGTGAGGATATAGTTAAGTTATTTAATGCTAGAATTCTGCTATGAAAGACGAGGTCTAGAATGTTGTTCCCCTGAGTAGGTTGCTTTACACCCTGAGTAAGGTGGCACTGTTGGCATATATTTAGTAATTTTTTTCCTCAAACTGGATGTGGCAGTATGCCCTTTCCAATCAATCTCACTTAGGTTGAAGTCACCTGTAAGTATGATATCCCCTAAAGAACTAGTTGTTTCAATTTCTTTGATAATTGTATCAAGACAGTCTCAGGATGCACCAGGGGGGTGATAACAAACACCTAAAATGATGTGTTGATTTTTATTCAGTATTATTTTGATCCATACTGGCTCCAAAGGGCTTGTAGGACACTTACCTTTATTGGAAATTTTGGTTGATTGTAATGAATCTCTAAGAAAAATGGTGACACCAACTCCCTTTTTATTTAGACTATTCTGAGCTAGATAATTACTGGAGAGGAGCGGTGTGAAATTAGGGGCTGAATACAGATACACCCTGTAGAACGCTCTTTTAATCTTAGTTTTATTTTTAAATAGAATAGCACTTGTGTGTGTTTAACTGGAGCCCTACTGCCTGACAAACAGGAAGTAGGAAGGAGCGTTGTAGTCCAGAAGAACTGAGCTGGACTACAAAATCGCTGGTAGTGTGATTTTTTTAATAACTGTGACCACATAGCCCTGTGCCTCAGCCTCAGATGAGAGGTTAACGCACATCGAGAAGGTTTGAGAACATTTGGGGCAAATACATATTTTATTTGGGTGAGTGTCCTTCGGAGCTCTTCACCCCCGATAACACATCGGGGCATATCTCCTTTAACTAGCCGGTCTGCTGCGAGCAGGGTGACTATTCTAAGCTAGATAATTACTGGAGAGGAGATGTTTGAAATTAGGGGCTGAATACAGATACGCCCTGTACAACGCTCTTTTTATCTTAGTTTTATTTTTAAATAGAATAGCACTTGTGTGTGTTTAACTGAAGCCCTACTGCCTGACAAACAGGAAGTAGGAAGGGAGTGTTGTAGTCCAGAAGAACTGAGCTAGACTACAAAATCAATGGCAGTGTGATTTTTTAATAACTGTGACCACATAGCCCTGTGCCTCAGTCTCGGATGAGAGATTAATGCACATCGAGGCGGTTTGAGAACAGTTGGGGAAAACACATATTTTATTTGGGCGAATGTCCTGTGGAGCTCTTGACCCCTGATAACACTTCCGGGGCATATCTCCTTTAACTAGCCAGCCTGCTGTGAGCAGGGGGAGTGCAGGCAGGGCACACGTAGCCACACGCGAAGCGTTAGGCACGTGTCAGTTGAGGAAGACTGGGAGGTAGGGCCAATATTTACATTGGTAACAGGAAAGCCATAATCTAAAAGGTAGGCCCTAATATCTCACTGTGTAAAGCATAAAACAGCACATAAAATAAACGGAAACCATGATTATGTGTACTGAATGTCTCATGTATACTGAGGGAGCCATCCAAGAGGATATGTGATAAATGCGCCCTAATACAGGTCTTACAAAAGGAAATAGTGTCCCTACAAAATAGAATGCAAATTCAGCAGGATATTGCAGAATTAGAAAGATTTATTGAGACTGCCGAGCTAACTACAGTGGGAAAGTCTTTGTCTATAGTTACAGACTTGAAGGACTCTGAAAATATAGCTACATCAGGAACTAGCGGTACAAACAATAGTCCAGTAGGGGATCACACAAATGTAGTTGATGAATGGTGCAAAGTGCAGAAAGGCACCAAAAAAGGCAGGCAAAATATAGGAGGCATGTTTGCACTGGATTTGCAAAACAAATTTAAACCACTGAAGCAGGATAAACAGCCTGAGACAGAACATGAAGCTTTAGTTCATACCCAGCATTTGGCCAGTATCTTAGCAACAGAGATAGTGAAGCCTCCTGGTAATTTATTGATTGTAGGGGACTCTTTGGTACGAAATATGGATCGTATCATATGTAAGAACAGGAATGAGTACACTACGGTCAGCACTCTCCCGGGAGCAGGAATTGGGGACATTCAGGGGCTACTACCAGGATTACTGCAAAATTGCACTAAACCCACCAGTCATTCATGTAGGGGTAAATGACCTAGGTAAAAGGAATTTAGTCAACATACAAAGGGATTTTGAGGAAGTAGGAAAAACCCTTAAGGGTTTAGGGTGCGAGGTTCTTATTTCAGAGGTTCTTCCTGTCCCTAGAGCCAGCCCAGCCAAAATGAGAGACATCAGACAATTAAATGGATGGTTACGAAGGTGGAGCTCCAGGGAGGGTTTGACACTAAGGCCCTGTACACATCAGGCTAGTTAAAACATTTTAAGGTGCTTAAAACGTTTTAACTAGCGCAAACACAGCACCCATCCGCATTTAAGCACAGTTTCAAAGCGTGTTAGGGAAACCTGCTTAAACCCTGCCACGAAGCTAGTCTCAAGTCCATTTTTGAAAACGGTTTTATGAGAGAAAGCATGTTACTCTGTAGTGGATGGGCTGCCTGCATATTGCCCTCCAGAAAGCGTGTTAAGGGTCGCGGAGAACCCGCTTTAAAAAACGTTACTGGAGGCAGATGCAGACGGGAGTAGGCTGTGGTATGACAGAGTTAAAACTAGGTTGAAGACTGATCTGGACGGGCTGCTGTGGTGTGTTTAAAAAATGTTTTTTTAAAAGCGGTGCAAATCTTCAGCTCTAATGTGTACAGGGCCTAACCGAACATTGGAACACCTTTTTCAACCCCGGCTTGTTTTGCAATGATGGACTGCATATTAATAGACAAGGGACAAGAATTCTGGCACAGAACATCATGAATGCAGTACAAAAATAATGAAACTAAAAATATGGGGGGAAGTCGGGCAGTATGGCTAACTTCCATGAGCATACAAGAACTAAAACTGATAGGAAGAAGGATTCCAACTGGAAATGTTTAAACATCAATGCCAGAAGCATAGTATGAAAGTTTGATGAATTAGTACAGTTATTAACAAAGGAAAATATGCAGATATGTGTCATCACAGAAACATGGTGGGATACTGATGATCTCTGGGATAGGCAAATAACAGGCTACCAACTTCATAACTGCGATAGAACTGGTCGCAGGGGTGGGGGAGTGGCCATCTATGTAGCTAATAACATAATATGTGAGGAACTGGAGGTACAGGCGATAAAGGGTATAGAACAAATTTGGATTAGGGTCTCTACAGATGGCAAAGATAAAATTACTATTGAAGTAATATATAGACCCCCCCGATTCCCCCTTAGATACAGATAACCAGTTAATAGATAAGTTAGAAAAAATGGAGGTGCCTGATAATTTCATAATTTTGGGTGACTTAAATCTCCCTGGCATAAACTGGGATAATTATACAGTAGGAAGGGCAGTAGAGTCGAGGTATCTGGACATTTTTAGCCTTATGAGCATGGAGCAACATGTACAGGGAGCACCTAGGCAAATAAACTTATTGGACCTGGTACTCAGCAACATGGGGGACAACATCCAGCACTGTATGGTCACTCCTCCTCTTGGCTCTAGTGACCATGACAAGGTAGAATTTACCATCAAGAAGCAATATACTAGGGTTAAGGATGAAACCCTAGTAAGAAATTACAGTAGTGTCAACTATAGTATGGTTAGAGATGATTTTGGCAAATGGAACTGGAAAAAAGACATGCAATATAGGTCAGTTCCATCTATGTGGGATGCTCTGGCTGAAAAGATAAGCCAAATACCGTATTTCATCGTTTTGAAGCCGCCCTCGAATTGTAGCCCAAGCTAAAAATAAAGTTTGTAATTAAAGACGCCCCTGTTTATAAGCCGTTACAAACAACGTCACAAAGTAAGAGACAAAGCTTACCGTAGTTTAAAATTTTACTTTTAATAGCTTAATAGCTTGAGTTAAGAAAAGATAAGCAGAGTACAAATATAATTAAATTTCAGACTGACAGTTGTTAATCTAGTTCACAATCACTGTCTGGTTCTGCATAATCTGAACCACAGTCACAGTCACTTTCATTTGCAAACATGTTAAATTGGGTACCGGTATCTACCCCATCAGCGAAGTCTCGTAGACTACTGTACAGCTCTTCCACATGTTCTCTTGCAACGCCATCAGCTTTAAAGCAATTTATTTTGTCTGGATCAGTAGAGGAAATGCCGCAAACATCAAATGATTTAACAATTACTTCCCTTGAGACTGCAGCCCAGGACAGCTTAACCCATTCAGCAATTAGTGGACGGGAAGGAGCACGAGTGTTACCTGCCTTTGTCAACTCTCTATTACCATTAGCAAGCCACTCATCATACAGCTCCCGAAATCTGGATTTAAAGGGAGCATTCCACGATACGTCGTCGGGTTGGAGCAGCTTGGTACACCCCCCTGGAATAGCTGCCATAATCATATTTTTTTTTATGCAGACAGATTTTATCTCTGTGCTAATGTGACAAGAAAGTGTCCCAAACAAGCAATCTTTTCCCCAAAGATATTCCTCCCCACACAGTCTTCAGCCACATGTCTGTAATTTCAGTGTTCATCCATCCATTTAAGGACATAGCCACAACTACACCTGTAACTCCTGCAATGTCCTTGGGGATCCTGTTCCCCTTTAGCACAAGTAGCGGGGGCAATTTTCTTCCATCTGCCATTGTAGCTAAGCAAACAGTGAGCCTTTGCTTCTCGTGGCCAGTGGTGAGTAGTGGGACAGATTTAGCATCGATTTGTTCAATCACCAGGCATGTCGGCCCATACGGCCGTTTCATCCATATTCCCAATGCTAGATGCAGGTAGATTGTGCTGCTGTATTTGTCTGGCACAGAATGAAATAAAGTCTATAACGTTTGGAACATAATCTTTGGGCAGCTTCTGACCTACAGTGGTCTTTTGGCATATAGTGAACCCCCATCGTGAAAGAAATCGATCTACCCAGCCTCTGCTTGCCTGAAAATCTGGGTTTGTGATTAGTGATTGTGCTTTCAGGGCAACCGTCTTTCGGGTTACACGAAGATGCATTTCCCTTTGCTGTGCTACCCAGGTAGCAAGGTTCGACTCCTCAACTGGGAAGCAAGCACGTCTACCAGCTCCATCCAGACGCCAGCGCTTGCGGTTGTTGCCGGTACTCCCCTCCTCACGGAGCTTTTCTTCAAGTTTTGGGACACTCTTCCTCCACTCCCAAATCTGTTTTTCATCTACACGGAGTGCCAGTGCCACAGGTTGGTTCCCCTCTACTTCAGCACGCTTAGCAACATGCAATTTAAACTCCAAATCGTAAGACTTTCTTTTCGGCATATCGACAGTCAGAAGTGCTCAGAATTGCTCAGATTTTCAAAGTTAAATACTTAGCCTCAACAGCTGTTTGTAATTATAGCCGCCCTCAATTACACGCCGCCCTCAAATTAAAGCCCCTATAAAAAAAAAAATTTGTTTTTAAAGCCGCAGCTTTTAAACAGTGAAATATGGTAGTAGATAAGCATATCCCACTTCAAAAGAAATATAACAGTTCTGGAAAGATTCCGGTCTGGATGAATGGCAAAATCAAGAAGCTACTAAACCAAAAGGAACAGAGCCTATGTTAGAGCAAAGAAAAGTGGGCATGAAAATAACTGGGGTGTATACAGACATCTCCTGAGAAAATGTAAGAAATGCATCTTAACAGCCAAGAGGGATTATGAACTTAAACTGGCCAATAAAGTTAAGGATAACTACAAAATCTTCTACAACTATATCAGTTGTAAAAAGGGGGGCCCACAAGGGAATGGTCCACTAAAACAAACAGATGGAAGTTTAACACAGGAAAATGTACAAATGGCTGAACAATGCAATAGCAATTTTTCATCTGTATACAATATAAAAAACAAGGGTGTGAAACAGCATCTCGAAACACATAGTATACTGAAAATTAACAAGGAGGATATCAGAAAGGGATTGCTTAGCCTAAACCCTGGTAAATCCATGGGACCTGACTAAATCCATCCCAGAGTAATAATAGAACTAGCCGAACTATTAGCCGAACCACTAACGTACTTTTTCCAGGCTTCCATGGATCAGGGAATAGCAGTAGGTTCCTGGAAAGAAGCAAATGTCATCCCTTTTTTCAAGAAGGGCTCCAGGCAGGATGTTAATTATCGACCTATTAGCCTGATATCAATAATTGGCAAGGTAGTGGAGGGAATAATAAAAGAACATATAGAACTGGATATGCAGCAGAGAAGAGATATAGATGAGACTCAGCACAGTTTTAAACATGGAAGATCGTGTCAGACCAACCTTTTAGGATTTTATGCAAAGGTTAGTAAGGCCCTGGATGAAGGAAGTTCAGTGGGTGTAATCTTTTTGGACTTTTCCAAGGCCTTTGATAAAGTGCCACATGGAGAACTTGTTGACTCCCTGATAGAACATGGCATCCATGGGAACATAACAAGATGGATGAGCTCCTGGCTATCAGACAGAAAACAAAGGGTGACAATTAGGGGATGCAGCTCAGGATGGTTGCAGGTGACGAGTGGAGTTCCACAGGGGTTTGTCCTGGGCTCCCTGCCTTTTCAATGTATACATACAGTCTACGACAGCTGGGGGGAATATATAGGAAGCAAAATTTGCCAATGATACAAGAATTGGCTATAAAGTTAATCACAACATGGAAACTGCTAGATTACAAGAAACCCTATTAAAACTGCAGGGCTGGGCACACGATTCAAGACTTACCTTTAATGTGGATAAGTGCACGATTTATGCACTTTGGAAGGAGCAACCGAGGGGCCATTTACAAGCTTGGGTGGGCCGTAGGTCCTTATCTGTAGACACTGTCTATGTATCTATAAGTGAACTTACAAGCTCAAATGGGCAGACTGGGTGGGCTGTATGCCCTTATCTGCCGACACTGTCTATGTATCTATGTAAGCTAAATGGACAATCATTAAGGAAAGTCAAAGATGAAAGAGATCTAGGAGTTAGGGTCTCAAATTACTTAAAATTTAAGCAACACTGTAGTCTGGTGGTCAAAAAAGCAGGCAATATTCTGAGCTATATATTCAGGCACATTAACAGCAGAGCGAGGGAGGTCTTGTTGCCCTTGTATGGGTCACTGGTGCGGCTCCATATGGAATATTGTGCACAGTTCGGGTCTCCTAGTTATAAAGGGGAGATTGCAGGACTGGAGATAGTTCAGAAAAGAGCTACAAGAATGACTGATGCTGTACAGGGTGGGGAATATCAGGATAGGTTAACAAAACTGGGGCTGTACACATTGGAATATCATTGGTTAAGGGGAGACATGTGCATGGTGTTCAGGGCTCTTACTGATACCAATTTGAGGGAGCAGCTGGGTCTAAAGCTGCGGGAACAGATATATCAGATTAGAACACATAAATGGCAGTTCACTAGGGAAAGGTATCAAACTGCAAAAAGAAAGCATTTGTTCAGTATCAGAGTGGTCACAATCCGGAATAGATTGCTACCAGAGGTGGTATCAAGTAGCTCCATGCAAGCCTTCAAAATAAATCCTGACAGATACTTGAGGGGAAGTAATCTTATGGGATACCAGGAATATTGAGAGGTGAGCTATATGGACATTATAGTTTTCTGAGCTCTGAACAAACCTATGTAACCTATGTATGTAGTCTACTGAGTTTATACAGAATATACCCAGGCAGGGAGAGATCCCAACTCGATTTGTCATCACCCCATGTTTCTGTAATTAGTACAGCATCAATATTATCGGTTGTTAGTATGACCTTTAACTCATCGAGTTTGCTATTAAGACTCCTGGCATCAAAGTACAAGCATTTCAGTTTTTAGACTGACAATGATTATATGCCTTAGCTGTTGATCTCTGAGGGGGAGGCGCTAATCACTCCCCCAGATCGAGCAGTTTAAATGCTTGTTAATATGTTTCAGTATATGTTCCCCCAATACATGAGTCCCCTTTCGACTCAAGTGAAGGCCGTCTCTGCAAAAAAGTTCAGGCCTACTGACAAATTCCTCCCAGTGAGTAAGACATGCTTGATTTTGCTTAAGGCATCTCAGACGAAGCCAATTATTAAATTTATGTATTTCATAGTTGAACTCACAGGATGCTCTAGGGACAGGCAAGACTTCAGAAAAAGCAATCTCACAACCAGTGTCCACCAGTATATTGGATAGAGTGACGAGATGAAAAAATGACTCACCTTAGTAATCTTGTTTCTTCCAGTGTATTCTTCCATATTCATAACTCTCTGCAGTTAGCCTGCTCAGTAGAACTGCCCAGAGAATGGAACTATATGCTAATGATGGAATCATTAGCATGTGACAATTATTAAAATTGCTTCCCTCATCTGCTGCACGGTCCATCAACATCTCAAATTTCTAATAAGTCCACAAGGCAACCTATTTAAAATATTTAACCTAAAATGCTGCTTGATACGGATAACTATACTCTATGCCTATATACTAAAGCTGATACTAATGATTATGGTATCAGTCCTACCTCAAAATTACAAGAATCACCTGGGAAAAAGAAAGGTAAGATAAAACCCCACAGGATTAAAGGTAAGTGTGCCTGTGTTTGGGACTGCCAGGTAAGAAGACCATTCGGAGGCCCTGGTTCTGGAAGGGGAGGTAGGGAGGAAGAGTTATGAATATGGAAGAATACATTGGAAGAAACAAGATTACTAAGGTGAGTAATTTTTTTCTTCTAACCCCATGTATTCTTCTCATATTCATAACTCTCTGCAGACTTCGAAGCAGTACCTTTGGAGGTGGGCAGAGAACCTACTTAGGAAAGAGGCTCTGCAGGACTGCTGTGCCAAACCTGGCATCACTTCTGGACTGCGAGTCCAAACTATAATGTTTAGTAAAAGTGTGTACTGTTCTCCAGGTAGCTGCTTTACAAATCTCCACTAAAGGGATATCTCTAGAAGCTGCTATAGAAGCAGCTGTGCCCCTAGTACAGTGGGCCATGAGGTCTGTTGGGGCCTGTTTTCCATATTTTATGTAACAAAACTGAATGCATTGAACTATACAGTGACAGACTGATCTCTTGGAAGCTGGAGTGCCATTTCCCACATCCTCATAAGTGAGAAAAAGTTGTTTATCACCTCTGTGATCCTTGGTGTGGGTCAAATAATAACTTAATGCCTTTTTACATCCGGACTAAGGAGTCTGCGCTCTCCTGAACTGGCATGTTCTGTGAAGAAGACTGGCAGTGTCATAGACTGATATAAGTGGAAATCAGAAACCACCTTAAGAAGAAACCTCCTATTAGTTCGAAGTACTACTTTATCATTATGAAAAGATAAACAATCCTTTTTCACACATAATGCTTGCAATTCACTTATTCTCCTAGCAGAAGTGATTGCCACCAAAAACACAGTTTTCCAAGTGATATACTGCAAGTGTGCTGTTGACATTGGCTTGAATGGAAGTTTCATGAGCTGAGCAATGCAAATGTTCAGATTCCATACTGGGACTGGCTCTTTAATAGGAGGATGTAAGTGACATAGCCCTTTAAAGAACTTTTTGAAAATGGGATTAGATGCCATGGAAACATTTTCCACTGCAGAAATAAAAGCTGAAATTGACGCCAAATGCACCTTCAGAGACGTATGATTCAGACCTTGTGAGTGTAACTCAGTAAGACATTCTAACAGCACTAGGATTTCTGTCAGGGAGGGAGAGATATGCTTGGCATCACACCAAATAGAAAACCTTTTCCATGTTGTATTATAGGTTTTCTTAGTAGATGGTTTTCTATATCCTTTTAAAGATATCCAGAACAGCTTGAGAAAGTTGTAAGTTTGCAAACTCTAAGTCCTCAAGAGCCAGGCGTTGAGCCTGTGAGATCTGAGGTTCGGGTACAGGATCTTCCCTTGGTGGGAAGTTAATAGATTGTGCCTCCTGGGTAGGAGGATTGGTCTGGACACTGACATTGACAGCAGAAGGGGGTACCATGGCTGCCTGTCCCAGTCTGGTGCTATCAGTATCATGGATGCAGGCTGTGACCTGAGTTTGAGTAGCACTCTGAAGATGAGAGGGAAGGGAGGACAGGCATATAGATGCCTTCCTGACCAGTGCAGGGCTAGAGCATCTGGGGGATTGTACCCCTGACTTGTGGCCTACAACAAAATAGGGGCAACATGTGATTTTTGTGAGAGGCAAAGAGATATACCTCCGGAGTGCCCCACTGGCTGAACACTGAGTCCAGTACCTGTCTGTTCAGAGACTGTTCATGATGTGCCTGGTTGATCCTGCTTAAGGCATCTGACAGGGTATTGTCATTTCCTGGTAAATGAATGGCTTGCAAGGAAGTTTTTAGTGAGTAAGCCAGTTCCCATATTTTCATGGCCTCTGTGCACAGGGGACCCGCCCTTGCTCCCCCTTGCTTGTTTATGTAGAACACTGTAGTGATGTTGTCTGTTATGACCTGCACCACCTTGCCCTGTATCAACTGGGAAAAACTTTTTAGAGCCAGAAACACTGCTTGGAGCTCTAGCAGATTTATGTGGAGGAGAGACTCCACACTTGACCAAGTGCCATGGGTAGTGTGCTCTCCTATATGAGCATCCCATCCTAACAGAGAAGCATCTGTTGTAAGAATGACTGAGGGATTTGCCCTCTGAAAGGGAACTCCTGCCCTTAGATTGTGGACATCTGTCCACCACTGAAGAGACTGGATCACAAATTTTGTTACAGGAATCAATTTTGACATATGGTCTTTTCTTCGGTACCAGTGTGCCTGCAGATGAAACTGAATGTCCCCCATTTGAAGTCTTGCTCTCAATACCACTAATGTTGCTGCAGCCATGTGTCCCAGTATTTGCAAGTATCTTCTTGCTGGACATGGCTTTCCCAACTCAAATGAGGCAATCAGTTGCAGAATAGATTGAACTCTGTCCTCTGGCAGAAAAGCTCTTCCTTTTAAAGTATTCAGTCCTGCTCCAGTGAAATGCAGGACTTGAACCGGGTGTGAGAATTGACTTTTCCTGGTTTAAAGGGGAAGTAAACATTGCAGGGGTCTTTCAAATTGTGAAAGCACATAAAAAGATATTTCAAACGAGGTACGGAACTTCCTTGTAGGTGTCAAGAGTCCTGAGATATGAATATCTAAATACTCTGTAAATCAAAACAAGGCAGCAGCCATTTCATGGGATCAAGCGATGTCACTGAGGAGCAAGTTGTAATTAACAACATAGAGCTGGCCCCCTCAGTGACATCACTTCCTGTTTTAAGATTACATGAAATGGCTGCTGCTTCATTTTCATTTACAGATAATTTGATATTCATATCTCAGGACTCCTGACACCTACAGCTAAGCCTAGTACCTCATTTGAATGGTCTTGGCTTGTGCTTTTACAATTTGAGTGACTCCTGCAATATTTACTTCCCCTTTAACAGGAAGCCCAGAGAATATCACAGATTTTTTGTTATTTCCAGGTGTGCCTGCACCTGCTGAAATGACTTTCCCACTATTAGCCAGTCATTGAGATAAGGAAAAACTGTAATTCCAAGCTTTTGTAGGAATGCCACTACCACTTCCAGGCATTTTGTGAATACCCTTGGTGCTGAGGTGAGACCGAAGGGCAGAGCTGAGAACTGGTAATGACCTGAAGGGAGTCTGAATCTCAGATATTTTTTGTGAGACTCCCTTATGGGGATGTGGAAAGAGGCATCTTTTAAGTACAGAGATGCCAGCCAATCTCCCTGCTGGATGACAGGCAAAATTATAGATAGGCTCACTATCCTGAATTTTGGTTTTGCCAGAAATTTGTTCAGATGCCTTGGGTCTAGAATAGGCCACCACTCCCCATGTTTCTTTTTGGTAAGAAAGTACTGGGAATAAAACCCTCTGCCCCTCTGAAGGTTTGGCACCTGCTCCACTGTTTTTAAGCTGAGCAGAGTTTGAACCTCCTTTTCTAGGAGCTGTTCTTCAAGAAGAGAGGCTGGTTTGAACAGCCTTGGCTTCAGAGGAGGGAGAGATTTGAAACTCAGAGAGAGTCCCTGGCTCACTAATTCCAATACCTACTTGTCTGTGGTTATGGCCTGCCAGGCCTGGAAGAAGTGATCCAGTCTTCCCCCTATCGGTATTAAGGAGTCGGCCTTGGCAAAGGAGTCAGGGATTTTGTTTCAGTGGGGCCTGAGCCTGGGCAGATTGGGAACCCCTCCTGGAGCCCCTCCTACCTCTGGCCCGATAATACCCAGTCTGCTGTGGGTATGACTACAGTTGTGGGACAGCTTGAGGCTGATAGAAGGGCCTACCATAGGACCTTCCTTTACCTACCCTTCCATAAGGCCTATAAGAAGTAGAAGGCCTGTCCTTATACGAATTACTCTTATAGGTGGTTTTGTATTCATCCACCTTTTTCATATACTCTTCAGTTTGTTTGCCAAAGAAAGAATGATCTTATACAGGGAAGTCCATGGCCTTAGCCTGGGTGTCCTGTGTTAAGTCTGTAGTCCTTAGCCAAGCAAACCTTCTCAGGGCTACAGTCAGACCCATAATCCTAGCAGCATCATCACTGGCATCTGCTGCCATCTGGAACTGGTATGTAGATGCTTCCAGTCCAAACCTGGCTGTTTCTGCTAGGTCATCAGAGGTAGGGGAGGGAACCTTCTCTGACATGGCCAAAACAGACTGCCACAGTGTTTTCTGATACTGTGCGGTGTAGGCCTGGTGATTAGCTTGTCTGACCCCCAAGGGAGGCAGCTAAGTACCCTTTTTTTACATGCTGTCCATTTTCCTTGAATCCTTCTCAAGAGGGTAAGAGGATAAATGAACCCTCACCTTCTCACAGGCTGCCTGTTGGACTATACCCTGATGATCAGGGTGAGAATAGAGGAATTCAGCTCCTTTCCTGTCCAATCAGTACTTCTTGTCAACCTTCTTACCCAGAGGCATGACAGAGTTAGGGTTCTGCAGGATTGTGAATAAATTCTTCTTGAAGAATTCATGAATAGGCAGAAAATCTTCTTAGTGGGTGTTAACCCCATCATCTCCATACATTCTGCCTCCACCTCATCTTCTATGACCTCAGTGGTAGCCAGGTCAAGAGCATTTATTATTTTCCTTACAAAGGAAAAGTGAGAGAAAAATCCTCAGGCCTAGGAGGAGAGCAAAAGTCCTGCTCTGGTGAGATTTCCAGTTCAATGGGCTCACCATCATCAACATAATCTGGTATATCATACTCCCCAGTATCTATCTCCTGAGACTGGGGATCCGAGGAGGGAGTAATCTCCTGAACCCTTGGAGGAGGAGGGGTTGGAGAAGATATGAACCCCTGAATTGCCTCGATGACTTTAATAGCCCTGGCAATCTCCTCAGCAGTAGGCAGACTGTGAGGCAAAGAAGAATCCCCTGTTGGTTTTTCCCAGGGTTCAACGTGCTTGGTCTTCTTTGCCTTTTTGGAGGGGACTGGAGAGTCAGACGGCCCACTCATCCTTTTTTAAGGAGGCTGATTCACCCTTATCGGGGTGGCAAAAGAAGAAGCTGCGGTTTCAAAGGTGTTGGCTGGTTAGAGCCTGAAGCACCTCACAACTCTTTGCTCAACCTCTCCATTCTTTTTTCCACAGTTTCCTGTGGAAATGATTTGCAAATTTCACAGTCAGTATTTAAATGCTCGGTTCCCAGGCAGAACACACAGCTGTCACAGTTGTCTACTCTTGCGAACACTTCCCCACACTTGACATAGTTTTTAAAACCTAGGGGACCAGTCTTTTTCTTAGGTTTTTCAGTATGCTCCATTTCCAGGAGAAAAACCTTAACCGTCAAAATAATTTCTTTTTTTTTTTTCCTTCGGTCAGTTCAGGAACCAATTAGGCCCCAAAAGAACATATTAATTTTTAAAGTTGGCGGTTCTCGGAACTGATTCAACAGTTCACAGTAACTGGGTTAGCAGTTAGAAAAGAAACCAGGTTAGCAGCTTCAATAATGTTAAAACAGATTTTACACAACAAAATTTTAAAGAAAATAAAGTGGAAAAAATGGAAATTATGTACCTACCGTAATTCTTGATCTTCTTGGTCGAAGTCTCCACCACTCATTCACACTGATGGGATCTACGCTGGAGGCACTAGGACCCAGCGGAAGCAAACTTTTTGCAAGAGGGCCGGCGCCCTTGGCTCATGCAGCAATGACTATCTTGGCGTCGACCCTCCAACCACCTCAGTAACTTTTTTTCTGAGGAGATGCAGCACAACTAACCTAGAAAGATATCCTAACAAAAAAACAGACATAAGATAGTCCGAGCGACCCATATAAGAAGGGACAACAAAGAAGTCTTCACAGCCTAAAGATTGAGGGAGTGAAGACCAGCAACAGAGGCAAGCTCGGGGGATGGTGGCTGGCGTGTGAATGAGTGGTGGAGACTTCGTCCAAGAAGATCAAGAATTACGGTAGGTACGTAATTTCCATATCTTCCCGGTCATAAAGTCTCCACCACTCATTCACACTGATGGGACAGTACCAAGCTAATAATCCTCTGAGAGGGTGGCAGGAGAGACCAAGAGCTCACAAATTTAGGACAGAAGTCCGTTAAGGATAGTCCTGCCAAACGAAAGATGTAACCTGGCATGGACATCCTGGGCATAGTGCCTAACAAAAGTATACATTGAACTCCAGGTAGTCGCATTGCAAATGTCTGCAATGGGCACACTGCGGATTTCCACCAGGGATGCGCGACTACCTAGTAGAGTGAGCATACACTCTGCCCTCCAGCTTAACTTGCACCATGGAATAACAGTGGTGAAGGCATGCCACCAGCCATGCCAAGATGCATCTGATAGCGACAGGCTGACCCAGCCGGGTCTCGATGAAGAAAACAAACAGTTGTTGAGCTTTGCAAATTTCTTTTGTTCTATCCAAATAGAAATGCAGAGCTCTTTTGACATCTAAAGAATGAAGGGTACACTATCCTTCATTTTGGAAGTTAGCAAAGTAAGTAGGTAGGACCAAAGGTTGGTTTAAATGGAATTCTGAAACAACCTTAGGGAGAAACTTAGGATGGATCCTAAAAACTACTTTGTCCTTATGAAATACAGTATACGGAGGGTCTGTGACCAAGGCATGTATTTCAGAAACCCTGCAGACCGAGGTAATGGCCACCAGGAAGGCAGTTTTCCAAGTGAGAAATTTCAATTCACAGGTAGCTAGAGGCTCGAAAGACTTTCGAATGAGCATGTCTAGCACAAGATTAATGTCCCAGGCTGCGACTGGATGTCTGATGGGAGGTCTGGTATGCAGAATACCCTTAAGAAACCTCTTAACTACTGGTAACTGAGCCAGTGATAAGGAAAGTACTGTCTCATGATAAGCTGAAATGGCACAAAGGTGAACTTTGACTGTAGGAGTACTGTAGACCCGAATTTGAAAGGTCTAAAAGGTACTCTAGAACTTTATTTGGTGGGCAGGAAAAAGGATTCAAAGAGGATTTTGCACACCAGAGAGAAAAATGCTTCCATTTATCTGTGTAAGTTTTTCTAGTGCCTGGCTTGCGCGCAGCCAAAAGAATATCTGAAACTCTTCAAGAGACATTGAACCTGTTCACTTCTATCTCTGCAGGAGCCAAGTGTGAAGGTGAGGCGACCTCAGATTGGGATGGACCACAGGCCCCTGGGTCAGAAGGTTCATCTGAAGGGGAAGCGCTTTCGGAGGGGTTTCCGACATACTGCTGAGTAACAGAAACCATATCTGTTGAGGACAGAAGGGAACAATGAGGATCATTTTGTCCCCCTGGGACTCGAATTTGAGAAGTACCCTCTGAATTAGCGGAAGAGGAGGAAAGGCATATAGAAAGCATTTTGTCCACTGCAGCCTGAATGCATCCTGACTGAAAATGCCAGGCCCTGGATTTCTGGAGCAGAAGAGAGGCAGTTTTGTGTTGAGTGGGGATGCAAAAGGTCCAGGTCTGGAGTTCCCCACTCTGCGAATAGTGACTGAACTACAGTTGAGTCGAGGACCACTCATGAGGATCTGTCTCTGTTCTGCTGTGATGGTCTACCAGTTCGTTCTGCACTCCAGTCAGGTAGACCACCTGAATTACAGTCTTGTGCTCTAGGCACCATTCCCACCTCATCGCTTCCCTGCATAAAGGGTAAGAGTGTGCACCGCCCTGCTTGTTGATGTAATACATCACTGCTTTGTTGTCCGTTTGAAGGAGAATGTTCCTGTGACAGAGAATGTCCTTCAAAGCCCGGACTGCATAAAGGACAGCTCTCATTTCTAGGACATTTATGTGAAGCTTGGACTCGTCCTGAGTCCACGTACCTTGGATGTGGAGATTCTGACAGTGAGCTCCCCACCCCATCAGGGACGCATCCGTGGTAATGGAAATCTGATGATCCAGGGGAGCAAAGGGATGCCCTTCCAGAAGGTTGTCCTCTTGCGACCACCAGATGAGTGACCTCTTCAGAGGTTCTGTCACCTTGATGAGAAAGGACTAAGGGTGAGTGGTTGGGGGACCACTGAGTACTGAGCATCCATTGAGAGGTTCTAATGTGGAGGCCAGCTAGGGGTACAGTGAACACCGAGGCATGGGTGTAGCCAGGCATACTCCAAGTACTCCATGGTGTGCAATTTTATTTAAGGGGGTAGCAAATAGGCTCTGAAATGCTTCCTTTTTCCATGAAAACTAACAAAGAAAATGCTAAAATTTTCTGTAATTTTATTCATAGGAATTGAAACTAGAAGGACCAGTCACTAATACTGTCTTTGCATCCCAAGGACAATACAACTTTACAGGCTCTGGGTTGGTATGTGGGTGTCTTAGGGAGCAATGCATGGCATTTGTATTTACCCATGTATGGCACCAACCACTGTCATGGAATACAAAAGTTGTATTTATTGTGCCAAATGAGGCAACAAACACGGTCCTGGTGTACATTTGTATATTGTCTGGCTACACCTGGGGGGGGTTAGCAGTGAGTCCTCTTGGTGTGCAGATCTGAATTCTCTGGCTACATCACCGAGGATGCCATGAGACCCAGCATCCGTTGCACTGATGTAGCTCGAACTGAGCTGTTCTCTCTGATGTACCGGACCATCTGTAAGAGATGGCTCCTGCTGTCCTCTGATAGAAAAGCTTTCACACAGGAGGTGTCCAGAAGAGTTCCTATAAAAAGGAGCTTCTGGGAGGGCTGCAACTTCAATTTCTTGAGATTTAGCAGGACTCCCATGGACGTGAAAAGGTCTGAGGCCATGGCTATGGCGTCAAGGGTTCCTTACCTGGAAGGGCTTGCTAGAAGCCAATCGTCCAGATATGGGAACACTTGTATTCTGATCTTTCTGAGATGGGCTGTGAGAATTACACAACACTTTGTAAACACTTGTGGTGCCGAGGATAGCCCAAAGGGCAGGACTCTGAACTGATAATGCTGGCCCAGTGCTACAAACCACAGGTATTTGTGATGCTTTGGGTGTATAGAAATATGTTGGTAAGTGTCCTGCATGTCCAGGGAAGCTAGCCAATCGTGTTGATGAAGCACGGACAACAGGGTCCCGAACGATATCATCTTGAACTTTTCCTTGAAAAGAAAATTGTTTAACTTTCCGAGGTCCAGAATGGGGCGCATGCCACCGGTCTTTTTCGGAACCAGGAAGTAATGAGAGTAGAAACCTGTATTTCGTTGATCCAGCGGAACTATTTCTACTGTGCTGTTGTTCAGAAGGCCTTGTATCTCTGAGGCAAGAAGGTCTGACTGTATTGTTGACAGCCTGGGCTGTCATTTGGGGGGATGATCCGGAGGGGTTTCTGAAAGGTTGAGGAAGTACCCCTCACGGATTATCCGGAGGACCCATTTGTCTGATGTTATGGACTTCCACTGGTTGTAGAACCGAGTTAGACATCCTCCCACCACTGAGGAAGAGTCCCCCTCGGGCAGTTGAGGTGAGACCTGGGCCAGAAACTCAGAAGGTGGCACTGGTCGCTTTAGGCCCTTGTGTCTTCTGTTGCATTTTCTTTTCAGGCTGGGGGGGCTTGTTTTTTGTTAAAACCTCCCCTGCCCTTGCCCCGAAAGGACTGACGGTTGTGAAATTGACGCTTGTTAACACCCTCCCCGAGAAGGGGTGGGAGCAGGTCGAGCTGTTTTAATGGTTGACCTAGTCTTCTGTGTGGCCTCCAGAGCTTGCTCTACTTGAGGTCCAAACAGATACAAACCATCAAAGGGCAACACCATGACCTGCTGTTGGGCATCATTTGTGAAGCCCGAAGTGCGTAGCCAGGAGTGATGTCGGGTACAAATGCCGGCCGCAGCTCGGGAAGCATTATCAAAAGCGTCCATAGCTGCTTTAACCTGCTGATTGTTGGACTTGATACCCCTGGTTATGGTCTGAAGTAGCTCTGAACTAGTGTCCGACTCGGGCAGAGCTTCTACCATTTGTTTGAGTGAATGCCAAAGAACATACTCATATTGAGAGACATAGCCCTGGTTGCTGGCAATAAGCATACCCAGGGTAGAAGCAGCAAAGACTCTCTTACCTAAGGTGTCTATCTTGCAAGATTCTTTGTTTATAGGTCAGGCTATAGATGCCTGATGAAGAATGACCATATCATTCTCTGCCAGGACTACAATAGGGTCTGCAAAGGCCTGAGAGGCCAAAATGGGTCGATCCTTGGGAGCAGCATACTTCCTGTCTATGGATTTAGCCACAGAAGGAATGAGAGCAGGATTATTCCATACCCTCTGAGAGAGCGTCTCAAAAGATGGCTGTACCAGGGGAGTTAAATCCATAGCGATCTCCAGAACATGAAGATATTGGAGTCTTAAGAGCTTCCCAGGATCGATATCAGTAGTCTGGAGAGAAAGAGTAGTATTTAAATTTTTCAGCAGAGACTTAAATGAGAGGTCTTCAACCACAGGGTCTGCGGCAGGATTGATCCCTGCTCCTTCAACATCATCACCCAGTTGAAGATCTGGGTCAGGCTCAGTATCATCTCCTGACAGTCCAGGGGGGACTGTATGGACAAGAAAGGAATGAAAATCAGTATGAAATGAAGAAGAGAAAAGATTTAGAGTCGAGAACCCCTGAAGGCTGGATAGCGCTGCACCAAGCCTCGGCACCGAAGAAGAACATGGCGCCAAAAGCAAGGGAGATGACGCCATCAGAAACAAGCCAGTACACGGTGCCGACAGAGCCCACAGTGCCGATAGGTGCATTGACACCGAGGATGGTGCAACAATGCCAGCAGTGCTGAGGACAGTGCCGACAGGTGCATCGACGCCAGGTACGGCGCTGACAGCGCCGAGAGGTGCGCTGAGGATGATGCTGAGAGACCCATCGATGCAGAGAGTGCTCCCAGTGGCTCCAAAAGTAATCCAGGGCCCCAAAGACTTTGATTTAAAGAAAAAGAAGGAAGAATACCAGGAGATAAAGGCATCGGTGTGGCCCCTTGCGCCGCAGCCATGTGAGGGGGGAAAACACCTAAACGTGGAGTTGACAGCACTGAAGATGGCACCGTGTGACTAGGAAGGTCTAACCTCCCTACTCGCTCCCCCAAAGGCCTTGGAGTGACTGGACCAGGCAGCTGGACCAACCTCCGAGTCCACTGCTCCATAAGAGCGGCCCACTGATGAAACTGTTCATCGGAAGTCCTTTCAATAGGTGGGGAAAGGCTCTGATGTTGAAGAGGTTGGTCACCGGAGACAGAAACCGGCGACTCCAGGGCAGTAGACTGACATCTGACCCCAACGACCGACCGCTGACACGCAGACATACCAGAAGGCGACCTCGAGTGATGCAGTCTCTTTTTGACCTGTGGGCTGAAGAAGAGCTCGAGGCCGAACGGTGCAGAGAGTGCAACCACTTTCTTTTATGCTTCCGGGGGAACCGCCCATCCCACCGGGCATCAGACCGTCCGTTGTCAGACCCTCCCCTCCGGAGAGGGCGACGGACCGGACCCAGCCCGACTGACTGAACAGCTTTCATAAGAAGTCTCCCTACCATGACCTGACCCCACTCATGGTCGACTCTGTCAATGGAGGGCTGAAGACTTCTTTTTCTTAATAAGTAAAATTTAAAAGTAAGCGGTACTTATTCGTAGATAGATCACAAAACAATAAACTGAAAACTATGCTGCTAGTTTGAAGTTTGACTCCCGGTGGGCGAGCAACGTCATCACTGAAGCGCACTGTATGGTGGGAAAAAAGGAACTGAGGCAGTTGGAGGGTTGATGCCGAGATAGTCATTGCCTTGTGAGCGAGCGCTGCTTCACTCCTCGCTGCTCCATCTCTGGTGTCGCCCTCTTGCAAAGTTTGCTCCACTGAGTCCTAGTGCCTCCAGCATAGATACCATCAGTGTGAATGAGTGGTGGAGACTTTATGTCCAGGAAGATCTCCGCAACTAATATAAAACTACTCGGTTCCCCAACGGTTATACTGAACCGTGAGGAACCGAGAAATAAACGTTAATCTAACTAAATTAAATTAGATGTTAGACTAAAAAAATAACAATAAATGAAGGCAGCAGAAAGAAAATTATGTATAATTAAACAATTATACTTCACAATAAGCCAGCAATGACCTGAGGGATCTCCTGGGCATCTAGACTTGTGAGGCAGAGTAAGAAATCTGAGACGTTGACATAAGGTGCAGCAAATGAGGGCAGCAGTTTAAATAATTGTCACATGCCAATGATTCCATCATTAGCATATAGTTCCATTCTCCAGGCTGTTCTACTGAGCAGGCTAACTGGTTATGAATATGAGAAGAATACATGGGGTTAGAACTTTTTTTTATCTCTGCTATACGTGAATGCAAAAAATCATTAGTTCCAACATGAAGAACCACCAATGGATTAATACCACCGTTAGCTAGGATATTGTGTACCATGCTAGTGATGTTAGCGATCTTAGCGCCTTGAAAGCTGGAGCATGTACGATTGGTCTTATCAGGATCACATATGACCATATCTAGGTATTTGATGATGGAATCACCTAGAATGAACACTTGCCTATGAACGTCACTAAGGATTTGGGTGGTTTCCATCAGGACAGAGAAATTTACTATAGGATGCACTGTTTCAAGCACTGGTCTAGGAGGAGAGACATCAAGTGGTACTAATGGCACATTAGAGGGAAGGGGACAGGAGGTTGAGGGGCCAAGGTAACTGCTGGGTTCCTCAGTGATGTTACAAGTATGTACTGTAACTGATGAGTTAGTGCAGGTACCATCCAGAGGTGTTGTAGCCCAAGAGTATACTAACATACTAAAATGCCAGCAGAATAGGCCTAATGGTCTTTCGAGTCTGCTCGATTGGTCAGCCCCCACCCTGGGTGCTGACCTTGCTGCCCCCCTCGCCTTCTCTGGCTTCTTCCTTCCCAGTTCCGGATATTCTTGCTGCATTGGATTTTGCTTCCAGAACCCTTCCCCTGTACCTGTCCCAGCCCCTCTTGAACCCCTCCACCGCCTCTGCCTCCACCAGCCCCCTAGGCAGTGCATTCCATGGCTCCACCACCCTCTCAGTGAAGTAGCACCTCCTCCTTTCTCCCTGAATCTTCCCCTCCAGCTTCACTCATGCCCTCTAGTGGCCCCCTCCTCCTTCCTTCGAAGCACCCTGACTGTTCCTCCCCTATTTACCCTCTTCATGTACTTGAAGACCTCTATCATGTCCCCCGGTCCCTTCTCTCTTCCAATGTGTACATATTTAGCTCTTCGAGCCTCTCCTCATAGGTCCTGTCCCCCAAGCCCCAAATCATTTTGGTTGCCCTCCTCTGGACCCTCTCCAGGAGTTTAATGTCCTTCTTTAAGTGTGGCCTCCAAAACTGCATGCAGTACTCAAGGTGTGGCCTCACCAAGCAGTTATACAGAGGGAGCATCACTTCCCTCCTTCTGGAGGTGATCCCCCTAGCGATGCATCCCAGCATCCTGTTGGCCTTGGCTGCTGCCCTCCTACAAGTCTCCAAGTTGTTCATTTTGACATCCACCACCACCCCAGGTCCTCTCAGCCATCGAGACTTGTAGCATTCCCCAGGGTGTACACTTGGCCAGGTTTCTGGTCCCCAGGTGGAGTACCTTGCATTTCCTGCATTGAACCTCAGCTTCCACTTTCTAGACCATCTTTCCAGAGCCTCCAGGTCCCCCTGTAGGGCCACCCTCCCCTCCTCCCCATCCACCACCGCCCCAGTTTTGAGTCATCATAGAGACTCATCTCACTCCTGATTTCTGTCCTTATGTCAGCCAACTCCTGCTTGACTTGAGAGTCCGTCAGGGAGTCCAATTTGGCTTCCACCCGAGCAGGAGTTGGCTGACCTTGTCCGCTCTGCACATTCGGCCAGTCGACACATGCTTCGTGCGACCTACGATGCAGTGGACACTGCTGGATGGAGCTCAGCTTTTGCCGTAGGCTTATGTAGTCACGCTTGGCTCTGTGTGTCAGGGTTGGTCTCGGAAGTGCAGTCCGCTATACAGGAAGCGCCCTTCCGGGGGTCGGTGCTCTTCAGTGGCGATGTCAAGGACATCATCACCGATTTGCAGGAGAAGGGGACGGCACTAAAGTCCGTCGACTCTATGTACCATCCCCTCCAGTCGCAGCACCGTCCCTTTTGCAGACGGAATTGGCCAAAGCGAAACCTCCGGAAAGCAGGCCACTAAATGCAGGGCCCCACAGCTGCTAAGCCCCCCACCCAAAAAAGCAGCGGGTGCTTCAGCTGCGGTGCTGCCCCACACCACCTGACTCCTTTCCTCTCCCACAGCCTCCAGACTCCCCAGAGGAACCGGTAGGAGGGAGGTTTTCCTTCCACCTTCCGGGCTGGGAGAGGATAACATCAGATTCTTGGGTGCTCCAGCTGATCGCAGAAGGACACTCAATAGAGTTTCTACAGAAACCACCTCACCACCACCCCCCCAAAAGTCGTCGTATTCTCGGGAACATCTTCTCTTGGTCCAGGAAGAGTTTTCAGCACTGTTGCTAAAAGAGATGATAGAACCCGTCCCTCTTCATCTTCAGGGGACAGGTTACTATTCCCACTTCTTCCTGATCCCGAAGAAGACAGGAGATGTAAGATCCATTCTAGATCTCAGTTCCTTGAATCTTTTTGTGGAGTACAAAAGGTTCAGAATGCTCTCCTTGCAAAGCCTTCTGCCCCTCCTCCGCTCGGGCCAATGGCTGTGTGCTCTGGATATGCAGGATGCTTACCTGCACATTTCCATTTCCCCGTCTCACGGCAAATATCTCTGTTTTGCATTCCAGGGGGACCACTACCAGTTCAAGGCACTTCCCTTTGGCCTATCCTCAGCTCCCCGAGTATTTACCAAATGCCTTGCGGTGGCAGCGGCCTACCTGCGTACCCGGGGGGTGCAAGTTTTCCAGTACCTGGATGATTGTCTCCTGGCAGCCTCATCCAGGGAGGAACTCCTGCACTGCCTTGCCCTTACCCAGCAGGTTTTTACCTGCCTGGGTATTACCATCAACCATTCCAAGTCTCACTTGATCCCATCTCAGAGACTTCAGTTTATTGGGGCAATTTTAGACACGACCATTGGCAGGGCCTTCCTACCACTGGACAGGGCGTCCACTCTCCAGACTCAAATGAGTCTGTTGTCCGGCCGCAGGTGGGTCAGTGCAAGATCGGTCCTTCGCCTTCTCGGGCTCACGGCGGCTGCTATCCTGACAGTCCCTCACGCTCGGCTCCACATGAGGGTTTCCCAGTGGATGCTTCGCTCCCAATGGGATCAGTTGGTGGACAACTTGGATCACATGGTTCTAGTCTCCTCACCGATGCTTCAAGACTTGCAGTGGTGGATGGTTTGAGAGAACCTGCTTCGGGGAGTTCCTTTCTTCCTTCCTCCCCCCTCCTAGACTCCAACCACAGACACCTCGGGCGAAGGTTGGGGAGCCCATCTTGGTCCCCATCGGACCCAGGGCTCTTGGTCCAAGCTCGAACAAACACTCCACATCAATGTGCTCGAGCTTCGGGCAGTTCTTTATGCTCTCCAAGCCCTTCACCTGTTCATTCTTCCTGGCCACCTAGCCATCCAAATGGACAATATGTGCGTGGTTTGGTATATCAACAAACGGGGGGGGGACCTGGTCCTACCCTCTTTGCAGGGAAACAATGAGGGTTTGGGATTGGGCAGCACAACACAACCTTCACCTCACGGCAATTCATGTTCCGGGAGTCGACAACACCGTGGCAGACAAGCTAAGTCGCTCGTCTGCTCTGGCTCATGAGTGGGAACTGGATCAAGGAGTTCTAGATGATATTTTCAAACACTGGGGAACACCACAGGTCGACCTGTTCACTTCCCCTCTAAACACAAAACTCCCCGACTTCTGCTCGCTCGTTCAAGAGCGAGGCGTTTTCTGGAGAGATGCTCTGTCTCTAAATTGGAAGGACAGATTTATCTATGCCTTTCCCCCAATTCCTCTGATCCCACGAGTCTTGCAGAAACTAGGTTCAGAAGGAGCATGAATGATTCTAATCGCTCCATTCTGGCCCAGGCAAGTTTGGTTCTCTCTTCTACAACAATACCCAGAGGATCCTCCTCTTCCTCTTCCTCTATCTCGAGGTTTGCTGACTCAGGATCAGGGGACTCTGGTCCATCCAGGTCTCAAGTCCCTTCAGCTTCATGCATGGCTCCTGCAGACATAGCTCAAAGTCACTTCGGGGTTTCTCCCCAAGTGGCGGAGATTTTGGTGGAGGCTAGAAAACCCTCCACTAGATCTGCATATGCCATGAAGTGGAAAAGGTTCACAATCTGGGCTGCTTGGAAAGACGTGGAACCTTTTTCCTGCTTGGCTGGGCTACTGCTAGAGTACCTGCGCCATCTTTTTGACCTGGTCTTAGTCACTCTTCTCTGAAGGTTCACATGGTGGCTATCTCGGCCTATCATGTTCCCTTTGCAGACAGAACATTCGCTCAGCTGGAGGTCTCTAAGACTTTCCTCAGAGAGGTTCTCCATCTGAGACCTCCTATCTCTATTCCCACCCCTCCTTGGGATGTGAACTTCATTCATGAGAAACTTACCCTGGCTCCTTTTGAACCAGCAGCTTCCGCAAACTTGAAGTTCCTTTCATGGAAAACTCGCTTTCTCATGGCCATTACTTCCGCTCGGAGAAATTCCGAGCTCCAGGCCCTGATGTGTAAAATTCCATACTTGATTTTTCACAAGGAACGTGTGGCTCTGCGCACTGACCCTAAGTTTCTTCCCAAGGTGGTAGCAGAGTCTACTCTGAACCAGTCCATAGAGTTACCTGCCTTTTTTACACAGTACTCCAATCAAGGGTATTTACTGCATACTATGGAGGTTCACCGGATTCTGAGATACTACACTAACAGGACAAAGGATCTCAGAAAAACTGATCAATTGTTTGTCTCTTTTGCACCCAAAAGAGAAGGCAATGCTGTTTCTAAGCAATGCCTATCTAAATGGTTGGCTCATTGTATCACTTTCTGTTATGACAAGTACAACAAGACCCTCCCGGGTCAAGTAAGAGGCCACTCCACCAGAGGAGTCACTGCCTCCACGGCTTGTTTCAAGAATGTGTCAGCGGCGGACATCTGTGCTGCCGCCACTTGGACCTCCATCCATACCTCTACAAAACATTACAGTTTGGATATTGCCTCTCGCCGTAGAGCAGGCTTCGGGCTTGCTGTTCTGCAAAGCCTCCTCTCTTAAGGCTTGCACAACTAGAGGTTCTTCTTGGAGTAGCTTTCCTCCTCCCGTGTGCTTCTTGTTGTTCCAGACTGCTTGGGACTCAGTCCTATATGTAATTACCTACTGCAAGAGCCCTCTCAAAGTAAGATAGTACAGTTACGTAAGAACTTACTGTAACAGTAGATCTTCGAGAGAGGCTCTTGCAGTAGGTAATACCTTTCCGCCCTCCATCCCCCTAAGCTTTTTTCAGCTCCTTTTCCATTGAGGGAAATATCCGCTCCTCTCTCGTCCAGCCTCCTTTGGCCTGTGGCGGGAAAGAACTGGAAGGCGGGCATCAGGGACCTCCCCTTTATACCGATGTCTCGTGACGCTGGTCACCTGATGTGGGGGCAGTCCCTCGCCAGGGACTGCTAGCTAGAAAGTTTTCTGTTTGGTCCTGCCGCCTGCCGGCGTCAGTCCTATATGTAATTACCTACTGCAAGAGCCCTCTTGAAGTAAGATCATGTGATCCCATAGTATTACCTGTATAACCACTGGCTTTAATGAGGTCAGAAGTAGGTAGGGACATACCATTGGGGCCTGGGGAATTAGTTATGGTGCAAGGGGAATTTTGACTTAGTGCCTGAAATCCAGCCTGCATTTGGTTCTGACTAACTTCAAGTTGTGACAGTCTAACATTAAACGTTGTGACTGCCTGCTTTAGGGACTCATTCTCTAGACATTTGGGGCAAGTAAACCTCATTGAAGTATCTGCTGCCTCAGCGAGACTATAAATGTGACATTCTATTCATTGAATGCCACCAGAGATGCTTACAAATGTTATAGTATCAGGCATATTTAAACTTTATGTTACACAGCGTATAGCCAGACCCATAGAGCAATATGAACACGGATACCTTATAGAAGTCTACTGTTGAGCTGTGTGGTATTTCCTCAATGTTTACCTGCTCAAGCTGCACACGCTGGACATGCAGAACATGCGCAGGCATGCGTGTTTCTGCGTGCGTCTCCGCGCACGGTGCCGCGTGCACCCTGCTCGGCTCACCCTGCTTGCTGAGAGGTCAGCTTTTATAGCAGATGTGACCTGGACATGCAAGTCTGGGGTCACAGCTCCTACACTCCTAATAGTGTGCCTAAAATGTTTTACAATTAGCACCAAACAGCTGAACTGCAATATAAGGCACTAAAGTAGTAAATGTGTGATGCCTCCAGAAGTTTTAAGCAGTTTACAACAGTCTGTAGTTAGCTTGTTGCTTTCCACAAACTACAGGCTCTCTTCTTGGTTCCTGTGCAATAGGAAACCAGGGCTCCAACACAGATTTAACAAATGAGCAGACTAAACAGTACAATAATAAAATTTCATAGAAGCAGTACAAATTCTGATACAGCAGTATATAATGCGTGCTGGTACGAGTGTAAATAAAATCTTTTGAGTGCCCTGCTCGTCAAGAGGTCAGCTTTTACAGCAGATGTAACCTGGACATACAAGTCTGGGGTCACAGCACCTATACTCCTAATAATGTGCCTAAAATGTTTTAAAATTAGCACCAAACAGCAGAACTGCAATATAAGGCACTAAAGTAGTAAATGTGTGATGCCCCCAGAAGTTTTAAGCAGTTTACAACGGTCTGTAGTTCGCTAGCTGCTTTCCACAAACTACAGGCTCTCTTCTTGGTTCCTATGCAACAGGAAACTAGGGCTCCAACACAGATTTCACAAATGAGCAGACTAAATAGTACAATAATAAAATTTCATACAAGCAGTAACAATTCTGATACAGCAGCATGTAAAGCATGCTGGTAAGAGTGCAAATACAATCTTTTTCCTATGTAATTGCCCAAGGGAACCACCTTATTTACTTGCCTTATCCAATGCTGTATGTTTATTATACCTGTAACTGCACTGTTATCTGTCATATATATATTGTATGCACACCAGCTCCTCGGAGAGAAAGAGACCATAGTCTAGGAATGGTAGGAAATCAGCTCCCTTGTGATTGCCCTTCATAACCTCCTGTCGGTAAACTGTACCTGTAACTAATACCACCCCCTTACCTGTCCTTTCCCTCCTATCCACTCCTCCTAACTGATTCAAACCAGTCACAATGTTCCTTATATGTCTGCATGTCTTGGGATCCATGGATCTGAATTCAAGCTATATTATGTTGGCACTTATACTTTGAATACCTACTCTGATTGTATACCAATTAAAAATGTATCACTTCACTTATGTACTGCTATTGTCATTTGTGTTCATGTATTTTAAGAAATCCCTGTACCCCTCTTCCCCAGGATGCACCATGAGATGAGCAACCTGTTGTTCAGTGTGCCTTTACTGGTGAAACATTTTCAATAAATAAATAAACATGTCTAATGTGAATATTTGTAATAAAAATTAAAATTAAGTACCTAGCATAATTCTTGATCTTTCTGTGTATCTTCACCATTCATCACTGTTTGGTGTGTCCTGGAAACAGGCACCCCACAGAAGACTTTTTTGGAGGAGGGGCCGGCGCCATTGGCCCCACTCATGAGGCCGACGCATTGCGTGACGCTTGCGGGTTGGCCAGAAACGGCCATTGAGTCCTCCTCCACCTCAGTTCTGCATGCTGGAGAGACAGAAGGAAAGAAGTATAGAGAAAGAAGGGTGGGCCAAGGGAGCCCAAGGGACAGTAAAAGGAGAAGAGCAACTGAAAAAGAATAGGCCAAAGAGAGAACAGATAAGAACAAAGCGGGGCCTGAGGGTTATGGGCCAGGAGTGCCCAGTCCCTGAATGACCAAGAAGGAGGAAGAAACAGAGGAAGGATAGAGAGAGAGAAGAGAAAGGGTTTAGAAGGAATGGGATGAGGGAGGCTAGGACCCATTAAGGTGAGGTTGAATAAGAACACCAGGAGAAGTTTTGGACAGTCCAAATTTTCAGAAGGGTAAGGCCACCCCCAGCTCCGATCCCAACTCCCTAGGGGATTATCACACTCCTCACTCTCCCCCCCCTCGTAAATACCACAAGGAGAAAACAGGATTTTCAAGGGTGGGAGGGAAGGGATCCACTAAAACATACCCTCCTCAAAGGGAGGGTAAGGAAAGGTAAGAAGGGCAAGGGATTATGGACAGCCAAAACCACCCATCCTGGACCTGGAAGATGGACTTATGGGATGGAGGCATCCCAAGGGAATTCCAGGATAGAGGAGGGGCCCCCAGAAGACCCTTAGGGAAAAAAAACCCAAAGGGGCCCCTCACTCACCCATTTCTAACACCCCCTCAAAGACCTCCCAACGGCTGTCGGAGAGTAGAGGATAACTCATGAGTGGGGAGGGAGGGCGAGAGGGAGGTGGTATGGCTCAGGGACTGAGGCCTCGTGAGAGGAAGGTGGGAGGGATTCAGTGATGAATGATGAAGATACACAGGAAGATCAAGAATTACGGTACGTACATAATTTTCATATCTTACCTGTGTCAGTCTTTACCATTCATCACTGTTGGGTGAGTACCAAGCACCCCCAAAGGGGGCACAAGAAACCATGAAGGAATAACTTCCCTCAGTCCCCCCCAGTGGGAGAATGAGAGGGGACCCTCTGCTAGCCGATTAGGGCTTGGACTGGTCAGGATGAGGTTGGGCCCCCTGAAACCTAGGGGAAGGAAGATGCCCCCTGAAGCTCCTGCCTCACCCTGCGGGAGAAGAGAGGGGTCCCCTGGAAGGAGGAGGCCAGTAACCTGTGCTGGGACAAAGGTGACAACCTTGAAAGGCAAAGCCATGCCATCCACCTAATACAGATTGCTGTCCCCGCAAGCCATGAAGTGACCTCACTGGCATCATATGATGCTCTTGACTGGTACCTTGCCAACTCCAGACCTACAGTGGAGAAGGCAATGGCTTGCCAGGTAGCCTCCGAATCGGGCAGTGATGGTAAAACCTGACCTAGCAACACCCACAGATGCCTGTTATAGGCAGCATGGTGCGCCTAATGTGAAATAATTGCTAATAGGCTCCGTGCAGCAGAGAAAACTCTTCACCCCAGCTGATCAAACTCTCGAGAGTCAGTTTCAGAGGGCTGGTTGTGGACCGGGCATCTATGCCCGAAAGGGGTGTTTAGCTGCATCAGTCCAGAAGGTGGATGAGGCAAAGCACCTAGAGACCCGCGGGTCACACAATACCATTTCCGACAGTCCATAGGGGCTGGTTCCAGGAAGTATGGATGCTGCCAGGTGCTGTACAATGCCTGCCAGAAGGGGACCAGCCAAGACAGAACCACCAAATGGTGCGCCCTGTATTCGCCCAAAAAAGGCTTGTGTCGCATGCTCGGTATTGTCTCTTGCATAATGGGAGATGTGCAAGTCCCTGATCAGCCTTGACAGGAAGCGCTGATACTGGGTCTGATAAGCGTCTGAGGACAGATGGACAGTAGGCTCCTCTTCTCCAGGGGAGGAAGACGAGAAGTCATGGAACTTGTCGAGTCAGACTCTGGCTGTGGCGGGGCAACTGGTCAGAAGACCTGCTCATCCATAGCCCTAACATATTGAGGAAAAATCGCAGCCTGAGATCAGAACTGGTCCCAGGTCAAAGGTCCCAGAGGACCAACGTGGCCTGTGAGAATGGGAGCTGGGCACAGAGGCAAGGGTAAACCTGTCACCTGACATGACGTGTCTCTGCCAGGGCTAGCAGAATCAACAGGAGAATCTGGTATGAGGGGAAAACCGCAGGTCTGAAGATTCACAGTCCTGTCCTGAAAATCACAATGGTTGGGACTTAACCCTGTAAGGTGAGCTATCCTATGAGGAGACCAGGGCCACATGGCTCCAGAAGGGTGGACCCCAGCCCCACCCAAAGAGACCTCCTTAGGAGAAGACGAGGGGAGGAGAAAAGGCTCAGCACTACGGCTCCTTCCCGACCCCGAAGGAGCCGGAAGTGTACCGAAGGTCCATGCATGCTCCTCAACCCTGTGGACTCTGAGGAAGCACTCTTCCTCCACCTGTGCCAAGAGCCCCCCAACTCAGACAACCCCCCGAGGGGACAGAAGGAGGAGGCTCGATCTTGATTCTAAGAGGAGAAATGGCACTGGGGACGGCAGCCACCCCTTCACTAGAAACCCGATAGCCACCCCTGCAGCAGTGGGATCGCTAGTCCACAGCTGACTCTACAAGCCACCATCAGCTGGAGCATTAGCAGGGGCTACAGTCACCTGAGCTGCAGGAGGGGGCACGTGGGGAGGCACACGGGTGCTAGGTCATGGGGAACCCTCTGATTTCAAAGAATCAGGCCTCCAGTCTGGTTCCACCTCAGAATCATCTGCTTCTGAGGAGGAGACAATCAAGAAGGGCTCCAGGCCAGTGACCCCAAGGGTTCCCCCAGTCGTGGCACCATGGCCCAGCCCCGCACCCCTTGCAGCACCGCCCTGATCACTGGAGCCACGACCGACTCCGGGATCCAAAGCGGCGCCGAAGAACGCCCCGTGCCAGTACCTGCAGCCATGGGCCTCAACAATGGGAGAGCCAGCACCTCCAAGGAGGTGACTGCCAGAGCAGTGCTCCTGGCCCAGCCCCGAACGGAGCTGGACTGCCCCTCCAGCACCATGGTAGGATCCTCCTCTATGGTAATACATGAAGATGATAAGGAGGCCCCCTCTTCACCGGACCATATAGGCCCAGGAAGGGACCTAGAGGGAGGGCAAAGTGTCCTGCACTTGGACTGACGCAAGCACGCTGCCTCCCAAAAGTCAGCGGAGCCCTGCCAACTTTCAATGCATGCTGTTCCAGAACTCGATGGTCCACCAAGAAGCAGGCATCGCAGGAATCCATGTCGTGGTGTGGTTCAAGGCAGGAACGGCAAATGTCATGTCAGTCGGTAATGGATATCTGTTGGCTACAGGGACACCGACGCATGGGGGTGCCGACCCGTTTTCTTGGATTGTTTTTTGTCCCAACGACCAGACATGATGGTTCGGTAACTCAAAACAAAACAAGCAAAAGACTCGATGCTGCACAAAAAAGAAAGGTCTTACCAGGATCTGTAACGGTGTCGAGTAGCAGAACCAAGGTGGAGTCGAAGGAGAAGGAAATGGCATTGAAGGCTTAAGGCGTTGACTAAAACTAGGCCACACAGAGTAGTCTCAAGCAGAGGTGCTGTCTCAATGGCGGGAGAAGCAGAACTGAGGTGGAGGAGGACCCAACGGCCATTTCTGGCCAACCTGTGAGCACCACACAATGCATCGGCCTTGTGGGTGGAACCAACAGTGCCGGCATCTCCTCCAAAAAAAATAATAAGTCTCCCTCGGGGTGCCTGTCTCCGGCAGACACACAACAGTGATGAATGGTGAAGACCGACACAGGTAAGATCTGCTTTTTATTACATACTGCATGTAGTATATTCTTTGGATAGTCATTCTAACATAGAAGAATCTGATGGTAAGCTGGACTTACTATAACAATGGTGACTGCAGCAAATGTTTGGCTAACTAAGGTACACTTATTTCCTATTGGGAACTGAGTTCTGGGAATTCATTTTCCCCTACAAGTAGCTGCGAGCTACAGCTTGGGACTCTGATTTAAATTCATGGACTGCAATTCTCTGTTTGCTAGAGCACTGGCAATAGGGACTCCGAAGTACAGCATGCTGTCACTCCCTTACTGAGTGGGACTTAGGCAGCTTTGAACCTCTGTACAGGTGGACTGCCACTCCGCATTTGGTTGAACCTTATGCAGCTTTGGGACTCCGTGAAGCTGTGCTGCTTGCTCGTAGGTTGTGGGGTCCTTTTTAAAAGCACCCATATAAGTCAGAGCCATCTGTGTGTCTTCAGCTACTGTGGTTTAAAACACAGTTGCTGAGCCACAAACGGTTAAAGATTTCCCGGCCTACTGACATGTCTAAAATATGCGCAGAGCTGGGACTAAATGTCTCAACTTCTCACTGCCCACGGGGGGTGGGATGAAAAAATTACTCACCTTAGTAATGTTGTTTCTTCTAATGGAGTCTTGCTATATTATGACAATTGCAGTTTGTCCCACCATTAGAACTGCTCCAGAGGTGAAATAGTTAACTCCATTCCATGAATGGAACTTTGAGCACGAGCTCTATAAAACTCTGTCTGTGGAGATTCAAACCTGAACTGTCAGATCTTTATGAGCAAAACTCACTAAGGTCTGTGTGGAAGCTGTAACCTACACTAGCCAACTGGCTACCTAAATAATAACACCCATTGCTGGTCCCAACACCCAATACTCAAGTCAGGGGACCAGAATTACTAATAATTTTAACAAAATGAGAATAAAACAAGAGGATAATAACACACACCCCAAACCCCAAAAGGGTGACAGCAAAAAGGGCATAAAATAGTGCCCACACTAGGTTGCCCACACCTACCCAAGTAGAGGTTCTGAGAGGGGCAGGCTGGGGAGGGTCATAATAGCAAGACTCCATTGAAGAAACAACATTACTAAGGTGAGTAATTTTTCTTCAAACAACATGAAGTCTTGCTATATTATGATATCTGAACTTACCACAGCAGTACCTCCATGGAGGAGGGCAGAACCTACTTAGGGAATAGGCTCTGAAGAACAGCTGTGCCAAACCAGAGCATCTCTCCTAGCCTGGACATCCAGGGGTAATGCTTGGTGAAAGTGTGATACCGTTTTCCAAGTAGCAGCCTGGCATATCTTCAATATAGGGATGTCTCTGGCAGCAGCTAGGCGGCTGTACCTCTGGTAGAAAGAGCCCTCAAGCCAGAGGGGGGATCTCTGCCCAGTTTCTGATAACAAAATTGGATACAAGAGACAATCCACCTGGCAATTGATCTCTAGTGGCAGTTTTCCCTTTCCCAACCTCACCAAAAGTGAGGAAAAGTTGGAGGGATTCGAACCTGTGACCCTTGGTACGTTCTATATAGTAACTAAGAGCCCTCTTAACATCCAGGCTGTGCAATCTCCTCTCAGCAGAAGAGGAGTGTTCAGAGAAAATTACTGGAAGGGAGATAGATTGGTTAAGATGGAAATCTGAAACCACCTTAGGCAAAAACTTCCTGTTAGTCCTGAGGACTACCTTATCCCTGTGGAAAGAAATAAAGTCAGTTTCTACTGACAGGCTTGCAACTCACCTATGCATCTAGCAGAAGTGATAGCCACTAGGAAAACAGTTTTCCCAAGTTAGATACTTCAGCTCTGCAGAAAACAGAGAGTTCAAAAGGAGGTTGCATTAACTGGGCAATGCAAACATGAAGTCCCAGGCAGGGCCTGATCCCGAAAAAGTGGATTAGTATGGAGTAATCCCTTAAAAAACTTGGAAAACACAGGGTGAGCGGAAAGAGGATGACTTTCCTGCTGAAACAAAAGCAGAAACAGCTGCCAAATGAACTCTCAGGGTAGCTGGTCTGAGGCCCAAGGAATTAAGATGGACCATGTAATCTAACACAATAGGCAAATCAGCAGATTCTGGGGAAATATGTTTCCCAGCACACCAAATGGAAAACCTTTTCCATTTAGAATTATAAGTAGCCCTAGTGCAAGGCTTCCTAGAAGCCTTTAGGATTTAAAGGACACCCTGAGAGAGGTGTAAGTCAGCAAACTCTAACTCCTCAAGAGTCAGGCCTTGAGGTTGAGGGCTTTGAGGTTCGGATACCAAACTCTCCCCTGGGCACAGGTTAATAGGTTGTGATTCCTGGGGAGGGAAAGGGGAAGATGGACTGTCAGGAACAGAAGGAGTGGGTGCCAGGGCTGCCTGGCCCAATCCGGGGCAATCAGAATCACCCTGCAAGGCTGAGATCTGATTTGACTAACACTTTGAATAGGAGAGGAGAGGGAAGGGGGGAAAAGCATAAAGAACTTCCCTTCCCAATCCAGGAGAAGGGCGTCCAGGGGGACTGAACCCAACACTGGAGGCCTGCAACAGAACAGTGGGAGTTGGTGATTGTCTGGGGCTGCAAAAAGATCTATCTGAGGAGTGCCCCATCTGGCAAAACTATCCCAATACTTGAGGATCCAGGGACCATTCGTGTGGCCCTGGGAAATCCTACTGAGGAGCATCTGCTAGGACATTGTCCTTTCCTGGAAGGTGAACTGCTATGAGGGAAGTGTTCAGGGAATAGGCCAGAGACCATAACTTCATTGCCTCGGTGCACAAGGCCGAAGACCGAGTGCCCCCCTGCTTGTTGATGTACCACATTGTTGTGGTGTTGTCTGTTCTGACTTGTACCACTTTGTTCTGAACAGATGCAGAAAATGCTTGAAGAGCTAAAAAGACAGCTCTAAGCTCCAGCAAATTGATGTGGAGCAGAGATTCCTGGGGGGACCACACTCCCTGAGTGGAGAGGTCGCCCATGTGGGCTCCCCACCCCAGGAGGGAGGCATCTGTAGTGAGAGTCAAAGTGTGAGCAGGGGAATGAGGGGACCCCAATCTCAAATTGCTCTGATCCTGCCACCACTGGAGGCCTGGATCAAGGTTCAGTCACTGGGACCAACTTGGAAGGGGTCTCTTCTCTGAGACCAATAGGCTCTCAAGTGAAACTGAATGTCTCTCATCTGAAATCTTGCTCCTGCACAACAGCTGTGGATGCAGCCACGTGCCCCAGGAGCTGCAGAAAGTGTCTTGCTGGTCGAGACCTGCAGAGTGAAGGAGGAGGAGGCCAGAGCCACTAAATTCCTTACCCTATCTAAGGAAGAAAAGCTCTGGCTAGGTTTGTGTCCAGTTCTGCCCCTATAAAGGTGAGTACCTGGACTGGTTCCAGAACCGACTTTGGTAGATTTAGCAGAAAACCCAGGGAGGTGAGAAGCTGCTGGGTGACTTGCAGGTGAATTTTACCTGTTCTGGGGACTGGCCACATGAGCCATTCGTCTGATAGGAAAAACAGCAATCCTTTGCCTCCTTAAGTGAGCCACTGCTCTGCCAGACATTTTGTGAATACCCTTGGGGCAGAGGTAAGGCGAAGGGCATTGCTCTGAACTGGTAGTGACCTGAGGGCAGTTCGAGATCTGAGGTACTTTCGATGGGAGCTTCTGATAGGACATGAAAATAGGCGTAGCAGGGTCCAGGAAGCTAACAGTCCCTTGCCTTAGAGAGGGTAAAATCATTGCCAGAGTTACCATTTTGAACTTTGGTTTCAAAAGATGCTTGTTCAGATATCTGAGGTCTAAGATGGGCCGCCATTCTCCTGTCTTTTTTGGGGTAAGGAAGTATCTGGAATACAGACCCCTGCCTTGGTGCAGGGGAGGAACCCTTTCTACTGCTCTGAGAGCCAACAGGGTTGAGACCTCTGCTTCTAGAGCAAGGGTCTCTGAAGAACTTGCAGGTAGAAAAAACCTGGTTCTCATCTTGGGAAACTTTTGAAGCTGAGAACCAGACCCTGGCTTACTACTTCCAGAACCCACTTGTCTGAGGTTAAGGCATGATTCTGACTGAAGTAAGCCAACCTGCCCCTACTGGTAAGGAGAATCGGCCCCTGGGCACCTCATCAGGGTGCCTGCTTAGCAGGTGCTAGGCTGAGGGGTGGGAGCAGGCCTGCCCACACCAGTCTGCCTCTGCCTCTGAAGAAGCCCCTCTGAGCATAAGCAGAGAGGCCTGGGTCTGATAAAAGGCCTGTCCTATATTCATCCATCTTTTTCATGTAATTCTCTGTCTGCTCCCAAACAGAAATTTCCACCACAGGAAAATCCATAGCCTTAGTCTGGGTATCCTGTGACAGGCTAGTAAACCTGAGCCAGGCCAACCTACGAAAGCTACAGATGTGGCCATGACTCTAGAGAAACATCATTAACATCCACAGCAGCATGAAACTGCACTTAGAAACCTCAATGCCATCGGCAGCCACCTGTTCTAGTTAGCTATCCAGCTGGCCATGGGCTTGTTTGGCTAATTCCATAACAGTATCCCATCTAGATTTCTGATACCTAGCTACATAAGCCATATAATTTGCTTGCCTGAGTCCCAAGGAGGCTGCCATATACTGTTTTGTAATGGCATCAATCTTCCTGGAATCCTTGTCAGGAGGATGTGAAGCCAGGGGATATTAACTTTATCACAGGCTGCAGCCTGAACTACTAACATGACTGCATTGCTGTGAAAGAATTCTGTATCAGGACCTGACAATGTGTACCTTCTGTCCATCTTTTTATCTACAGGAGGCACAGAATTAGGAGTTTTTAAAATTTGTATTGTTTGTTTCCTAAAAGACTTATGCAAAGGAATAGACAATCTCCTAGACTCTGGTATATCCATAATTTCTACAAAATCAGGTTCCTCTTGCTCATCCACAGCTTCCTCCCATGGGAGCTGGAGGGATTCAGTAATCCTTTTTATAAAACAGAAAAAGAGAAGGGGACTCAGAAAGCATAGGGGGAGATTGTAAGGGTCAGTCTGGGGAGATGTCCGGTTCAGTGGGCACACCCAGACTCTCTCAGTCACATTCACACTGATCATCATCATGCCCCCCATGCTCTTGGTTCATAAAAATCTCCAATATCATATTCCTGAACCGGTGGAACCGGCCAAACCAACCTTTACCAGACAGTGGCGGTTCGGACGGAACGGAGAAAGTGACTTGTACAATTTGTATAGCTTTGCTAGTTCTGCAGCAGTTGGAGAAGGAATTTTGGACTCAAACCTGCTGATTTTCTCTTTTTTTTTTAGTTTACTTTTGCCGAGGAAGTCTCGCCTGGTCAGAGGGCACTCCTCCAGTTCGGTTGGCACGGAACGGGCGTATCCCATCTGGGTCAGCGGACTTTTTGGCCTCTCATTCCTGAGCCTGCCCTCCTTATCCAGGGTGGCTGCAGAATTTTTACAAATCTGGCAGTCTGAAATGAGGTGGTCAACCCCAGACAATAAACACATGCCAGTGTGTGGGTCAGCCTTGGCGAGAGCTTCCCCACAGACACTACAGTGTTGAAAACCAGTGGGCGGTTTTTGTTTTGGGTTTCTCAGACATGATGCCAGACAACTTAGAAACTTGCCTTTGCTTGTGAACAAGGCAAGACCTTTATCGTTCCAACCGTATCACGGGTCATGGAAAACCGTAATGAAATCCGGTTTTTTAGAATCGATAAGAACCGGGAACCGCCTCTAAAAAGCTTTAAATACTTACTCTTTAAGGTTTTAACCAACCTGATCGGTTCGAACCGAACCGATAAACATTTACAAGTTCCACACAGAATAAAACCTGTCTATTACTTACAATACCACAGACAGAGCTTGAACCGATCGGTTTGCGGTTAAAATAATTATACTCGTGGTTTAATTTAACCGAGAAAATACTGTTTAAACTGAGAAATGAACAAAGCAGTAGGAGAAATCTCCAGAGCGACTGGCGGAGTAAAGAATCTGACAGTTCAGGTTTGAATCTCCACAGACAGAGCTTCTATTTTAGAGCTCGTGCTCAAAGTTCCATTCATGGAATGGAGTTAACTATTTCACCTCCGGAGCAGTTCTAATGGTGGGACAAACTGCAATTGTCATAATATAGCAAGACTTCATGTTGTTTGAAAATTTTGCTACAGTAGCTAAAACTACAGATAATCCTGTACAGGCTATATGTAGCCTGGAGGAGGCATTCCCAGTCCTTATCCAAAACTCTGGCTTTGCAGCCTACAGAGTTAATGACTGCTGAGCAGTCGGTGGCTGTACCATCATGAAAGTTTAAAATAAACGTTCATGAGGCATACTTGAAACTACTGGTGTTCCTGGAACAAACATTCATGTGTTATGACCCTGGAGGAATTTAAAAAAAAAAGAAAAAAAGAAAAAAGAAAAAAAACCCTCTGGCTGGGCACTAAACCTGTCCTAAAGCTTCTTTTCAACCTTGTCCATGGTGAGTACTTTTAAGTATATCTTTTGGTTGATCAACCTTTCCTTCTGTGTCTGCTGCAATCTACAACAGTTCTAGGAGTAAAACTTTTGTCTATTACAAATGTTCCTTGCTACTCACTTTAAGAAGCACTAAGACTTAATAGTAATACGCTCTGTTTTGTTCTCTGTTACATGAATGCCAGTGTTTACTTTTTCAGCTAGACTAAGATCTTCCTCTCTCAAGGTTGCTCTGTACCCTGCAACTGAGATAATGGCTAATTGGTGAATACTCAAAACACCAGAGACAGTACTGTATTCTGTAATGTAACTTAAGGTTTAATAGTATCAGCTTCATTGACCGTTATTTTGTGTTTGTTTTAAAACTGTTTTGCTTACAGTTACAGTGCAACTCTGTTTATCTGACCTTCCCCGGAGACATCCGAAATGGTCGGATAATCGGGAGAACGGATAAATGGGAGTTGCAATGTTTTACATTGAATACACTTTGGCTTAGCTTGTGACATTTAAATAAACGATAGCAACCATTTTTTTAGTGATTATATTCTTTATTGAATGCACTATAGTGTATTTAATCAAAAATTCCATAATAAAATCGATACCTGAACACAGGTACACTAAATAAATAAATCCTCAAGTTTCTTTTGTTTGAGCCTATTGGCAGACTTCTTGTATGTTCGCATCTTCATGGATCTCGGCTGCATCATCTGTACAGGGTCAGAGTCAGGCTGACTCTCCATGTACAGAATGGCTTTAGTGAACAGTTCTACTGCCTTGGTATGCATGGGCAGCACATAGTTTTCTTTGTCACCTTCCTCATCATCCTGTACGTCGTCCTCAGCCTTCTGTACAAGCGTGTCGATAGAATAGATGGTCAGCTCCTCTTGCCCCAGCTCTCTTGCATTGTAATTCTGCCACTTGTCAATTTCTTCTGCTGGCAGAGGATCTGGCAGCACTGCAGCCAGTTTGTGGATATCCTCATAATCAGTGGCAGGGACAATTTCCACCAAGTCCTGGGCGGGCTGTGGATCTTCTCTGGAGGTTCAAATCCCTCCTTTGATCCAGGTTTTCCTGATTGACTCAGACTGAACAGCATCCCATGTCTCTGCACACATACACACCATGGCCCAGATATTCAAACTGCGCCAGGCTGTGGTGCAAGCCCAGGCGCAGCTCATTTTGGCTGCGCAGGGGCATGGACTGGGCGATATTCAACGGAGCTGTGCCATGGCTTAGCATTGTTGAATATCGCACCCTGGCCACCCGCAGTGCGCATGGCACAGTGGCACTGCACCAGCGGCCAGAGTGGAGCATGTGGATGCACTAGTGCAACTTCCACTGCGCAAGGCGCAGCACCCTCGATATTCAAAAGTTGACATGCAAATGGGGCCATAATGTATGCAAGGCGCACATGGGGCCATTTGCAAGTTATGGCCCCATTTGCATGCAGGTGCGCCGATCCCTGACGACTTGCGCCTGGTGCCCTGCCAGGCAGCAGCCATCGGGGACCGACGCCCCCTGCAGCACGACAATGTGCCCCACAGCCCGATCACAGGCTGCAGTACAAAAAAGAAAATCCAATATCCCTGGTGGTCCAGTGGACCGCTGCCCAGCCGATCGCGGGCTAAGTTAACAAAATAGAAATCATATTATCCCTGGTGGTCCGGTGGACTGCTGCCCGCCCGATCACGGGCTTCAGTAAATAAAACAGTAATCCAATATCACTGGTGATCCAGTGGACCACTGCCCGCCTGATCGCAGGCTTCAGTAAAAAAGGTCCAGTGGACCACTGCCTGATCGCGGGCTAAGTAAATTAATGAGAAATCCAATATCCCTGGTGGTTCAGTGGACCTGTCTGCCCAATTGCGGGCTGAAGTATGATTAAACGAAACCTATCATCCCTGGTGGTCAGTGGACCCACCTCCCCACCGCCCACTGATCCCACCCGCTCCCCAGTCAGGCGGGCGGCACCACCTGCCTGCCACCCCTGCCTGCCACAGCACAGTCAGTGAGGGCTATGCCCATTGGTCCTGGCGTGAGCCAATGGGCATGCAACCATACCCTACACATTCCAGATACCGCCCATTGGCTCACGCTGTGGACCAATGGGCGTACCATCCGATTGTGTCAGTCAGCGGTGGTGGGGCGGTAGGTGGGTGGGGTGCTGCTGCCACTGCTGACTGGGGAGGGAGCAAGGCGGTGGGGATCAGTGGGCGGGTGGGTAGGGGGTCCACTGGACCACCAGGGATGATAGGTTTTGTTAATCATACTTCAGCCCGTGATTGGGCAGACAGATCCACTGACCACCAGGGATATTGATTACTATATTATTTACTTAGCCCATGATCGGGCAGGCAGCAGTCCACTGGACCACCAGGGATTTTGGATTAATCATTATTTTACTGATGCCCCGCAATCGGGCATGGGGGGCCGCCACCACGGAGGTGCAGCCGGAGCTCGGGTGGCAGCTGACGTGTCGTGCCCTGTAATACGGCAGCTCACCTGTGGGTGGCCAGCCCTTGCTCCTTTTTTTTTGGCGTAACTTTGTGCTGGCGCAGGTAGGGGTTGCGCATGCATGGCTCCGCACATCCCAGGCTGCGAAAAGTATGCATGGGCACGCCCCCTCACCTGCGCCTGCATACATTACTGATGCGCTCCGGCGCACCGGGATTTGTACGGCGCACTTTCACCTTTTGAATATCGTGCCGGGGCGAATCAGTGGGTTGCACATGGTGCAACACTGTTGCACCATGTGCAACCCTTTTGAATATCTGAGCCCATGTCTTTTAGTGACAAAGCTTTCATAATGTCACGGGTGGGGGTCATGGTTTGAATCAGCAAGCACAGTTTGCAAAAAGTTATTTTCTGTATCCCCGCTTGAAAATTTTGAGAATGCTCTGATCACAGGGCTACAGCTTGCTGGTTGTGTTTGCAGGGAGAAACATACATCATATGTAGCCATCCCTTGTTTTTACATCAGCAAGATCAGGATGGGCTGGGGAGTTATCGACAAGAAGTATAGCACAGAGGGGTAGCCCTTGCCTCTGTAAATGACTTTTTGCTTGCGGGACAAACTGTTCTTTAAACTAGCTAACAAAAATGGAACTGTTCATCCACACATTGTGCAGTGCCTCATAATGGACTGGTAAGGCACACATGTTAAAATTCTTGAAGCAGCGAGTCTGCCTTGATTTGTCAACCAGGATGAGCTTAAGTTTGTGGTTCCCGGAGACATTAACACAGCCCAGAATTGTGATCCTGTCCTTGGCCTTTTTAAATCCTGGTGCGTCTTTTTCTCCCCTATGGGTCAGAGTTTTATCTGGCAAGCAGCGCCAGAACAGCCTGGTCTCATCCATGTTATAGATCAGGTCTGGGACAAGAACAATGTTTTCAACTACAGTATGTCAAGAAAGCTGCTGAGGAACGGGGTGATAGATTGCTCAGATTACAGATTATGTCATTGGTGTTAACTTGTGTAAATGGGCTGTCAACAGATAACCACAGTAACCGCAGCTGTTTTCAGTTGGAGCTAATGACTGTAATGGGCACAGCAAAAAACAAGGGAGACATACAGACCATCCGTTAGGGAGATCGGTTAAACAGGGATCAGATAAATGGGGTTTGACTGTGTTAGTGTTCACTAGGCAGCAAAAGTCGAGTCTGTCTTTTAGATTGGTTATGTCATGTGGCTTTGGTCACCACAATTAATTACTTTTAAATTAGAAGAATCTTGTTTGCCTGATAAAGACTAGCTTTAGTAAGTGTTATAGGGTTGAAGAATATGCTTTTGTAGGTGTAGGGATATGACGTAATGGATTGCAATTTGTGGAAAAGATTTGTAGTTTGCAGACAATGTGCCAAATTAGGCAACTGCTATGTCAAATATCACTGTTACTAGTTAACAATGCCTCTACAGGGGTTTTAATAAAGCAACTAGTTTTTTTGTGTCTTTTCTACAGAGAAAAATCTGCTCATAAAATGGCCGATAAATTTGGCTTTTCGACAAAGGCGTAGTCCAGTCAGTTAGCTGTGCATACACTCACAGCCAGACCATATGTTCTGTAATGCTGCAAACTTTTTGGATAATCTGATGAGACATTGCTAGAGGTTGGAGGTTGATGTTTGTGTATATTTTAACTGGATCTGAAATGGTTTCATTAAGGTTGATTCTAGTTAATTGTAGTTTTTTTTTAGTTGATCTCTTTATCTGCCCCAGTTCCTGGCAGCGATGCCTCATGTCAGCCCCCCAGCCCCATCCCCCGCTCACAGCCTACCCCTCCAACAGCCCCACGGCTTGCCCCCTGTGGTGGGGCAGTGGGATCCCTCAACCTACCTAACTCCGGATTCAGTGCTAGAGGGGTTACTGCCCATCGCCAGGGCGGCACCTGCGGGGACCGACAGTCATTCTTTGTAGCGCCAGTACCTTGTTCTTCCACCAGTAATTTTTGTCCCCATAGATGAGGTGTGCAATGATGCCACAAGGAGTGAGAGCGCATGCTCCCGTATGCGCTTCTACGAGCATCTGCATCATCTACCCCCACTCTGTAGCGATTCAGTGCACCAGCCCCTAGCCTCCATCAGGGGCCAGTCCTGCACCAAACCACTGATGTCCCCCCTCCCCGGAGAGGGAGAGCAGTCCTATGGATGCTCAATCCATCTCCTCTGCGCCGACACTCGGCGGCCCGTGCTCGTTCCCGAACACGGGTTGCCGGCATAAATTGTAGGTTGTTGATAAACAGCAAGAATGCAAAGCATCTCGCAAATACTTTTACAGTTTTTTTGCATATCACATATGGCCTCTCAGTCGGCCATCATGTAAAACGCTTTGTGTTATGCAATTTTTTTTTTTGCTGCCTCAGCCAGCAGCTCTCATTGTTCTTTTATCAGTAATAACTCTCATACAGTGCAGTGTTCAAGGACAGTGCAGCTATAGCTGGGTTTCTATCCCAGCAGCCATAGTTTGTATACTGTGTGACCTTTGGCAAGTCACTTGACCTCCTTGTGCTTTTGGCTGTACCTATTTTCCAGTTCATAATTGATGTGGTTCCCTAATTAAATCACTATTTCTTATTTAAATACCAGTTTTACTAGGAGACACATTAAATATGATTTACAAAAGTTTACTTTTTTTTTAATAGTCCTCATCTTCTGTCCGAGAAGTAAGGGCTGCCATTTTCTCCTGGGCTTTCAGCCAGAACCTTTTGGCTATCTATAACCCCGCCCATCCCTACATATGCCTTTCTTCACATAGGTTCATTGTTCACATGGCTTCTCTGTCCATGTACTGTATCACGTGATCCCCATGCCATGCAAGGCGATCGGGGGGGCTGATCACCCCCAGCATTTGTAATAAGCTGTTTACTTTAACAAAGCTAGCTACACAGTTTTTTATTGCTACAAGAAATATTATAACTATTTTAGAGAATTTTACCAGTTATGTTACTTACTAATTTTTCTTTTTGAATCCAAGCCTGGCTTTATAATTTTTTTTATAACATACATACATGATGCCATGAAATACAGCTAGTGGCATTAATCTGGATGATGTGTAAATTCAGCTGACATTTTTTTTGATGTTAAAGACAGAGAAATGAGGACGCTTCTTTCTCTGACATTAGTTGTAACCTTATTTTGATTTTCAGGAATCCAAATACCTACCCCAAAGGGTAGCCGAAGGCATATCTCTGTACAGAGTTCATATAAGTATCAGCATTTTTAAAATCAATGCTAACCTCCCACAAGGAGAACATGTTGACAAGACGTTCCCTTTTGTGGCTTGCTTTTTCTTTCTGTCTCCTCTCTTGCAGGGAAAAGACAACTGCTGGTAATGTGTAAAAATGTTTTAACCAGTAGTCTGATTTCAATATAATGTTGTTACTGTTTAAGTAATAGTGGGATACTGTATTGCCCTTATTTTTATAAAAAAATTAAGGTATACCCATCAGTGGTTTATTCAGCATGCAACCTTTAAGGGGATGAGTATGCCCCACCCCCATTAACTAATCTCTTACAGTAGACTCTGTTTCAACAACTGGAGTGTGTGTAAGGGGCAGATAACGATTGGAAATATTAATCAACACTGTTTAAATTTACAGTTAGCTACTAGCAATCATTGCATGCTAATTTGATTAACAAATAACAGTTTAGGAATGTGTCAGCTGTATGTGTGCTATTTATTTCAGGCCGCACTCACTGATAGAAGGCTTTTATGGATCATCAGTGATGGGTTTGTGTAATACTGCAACTGTTACCATTCCTGATGTGATTCACATTGTGTATGAATGTAACCCCCAGGTGGCTCTATCCTATGGGCTACTACCCCTGCCTGCGTGACTATGCACAGATTGAGGGGCCTGAGCTCAGTGAACGGGTGCCTCCACTCGGAGGTATGGTCTTGGGGTAGTGTAGCTGCTGTTGGCATAGCTCTCTGGGATGCTATAACCCCGCACCAACCTCTCTAGTGGCCTAAACAGTTTAACAGAACACTCATATGTACCATATGACAGTAATGATATGCTCACACTTCTTGCACTTACCATCAGGGCTGGATCTTCTGCAACTGCCCTGGAGACCCCGTGGAAAATAAGACCAGTGATGCAACAATACAATAACAGTACTGTATCCCCACCAAGAAAATACGCAATAGCCAGGTTAAAATATAAAAAAAACACCAATCTGATTTATTCAGGGGATGTGAACAAGGGTGGGGCATAAATCTAACAAGTGATTTGCAATTCTGATTAAATTCAGGTTGATAAAGCATGCGCAGTGAGTTCCTTTGACACAGTCCCACAATCTTGGGTACCCAGTATGGAAGAGCAGGCTAGCCTGAAGCGTTGCCCAGGGTAGGCTGGCATTGCAGCTGATCGTTGAGGCCCTTAGGAAAGAAAAAAATTAGCATGCACTCAAACCCAAATATTTGCAATCCAGAGCAGGATGGCTCAGTCCATTGCAATAAAACCCAAAACAAGCAGATCAGATGACACACACAAATGACTGCAGTTTTGTTGCAAGAAGCTACCCTGTTTGTACTCACACTACCCAGACCAGGAAGATGATCCGATGACATAAGACCTGTGCAGAGATTTCGTGAAGCATGAGGACGGTTCCCTCATGATCCTCGCTGAAAATGCTGGTCTTCGGGATGCAGGAGCGATTCAAATGCTGGCCAAAACATGCACACCGAACATCATGAACTGGTTGGCCACGCAAACACTTTGGCAAACTAAGCACATTTATATGTAAGGCTCTATCCTTCTCTAGTCCTTTCAGCCAGCTTGCAGGCTGATCCTGACCTCAAACAGATTGCTGCATGAATCCCCTGCTGCTGTGACTAGCATTAGGCGATTGGACACCTGGGCCTGCGGACTAAAGGCTGAAAAAGTCTAGGCCTGGCAGACCTACCCCTGAGAGCTGGCAGGCTCCTCAGAGACACACACACTGAACTCTTAGGCAAATCTCTCAAATCTGAAGATCCTGAGCAGTTACCCCCTTTTATATGGGGCTAAGTTCCAGAGATCCCATTGGCTGCCAAAGCTGTCTTGAACAGTCCCCAGTTGATAATTGGCTTGCTTTTTGGCACCTAGTTATTGTCCCAGAGAATTCACCATACTGTAAGTCTCTGGCATTGTCCCAAGAGCCCCTTGGTTAAATCCTGGCTCCCAATTGGTGGATGAGTACAAAGATGGTGGCTGCAGTTTAAGTTTAGGCAGTCTGTTTCAGTGTCCCCACAGAGTACAGTTCTGGTGCAGCCAGCAGTTTAACTTTCATTTAACAATTCCCCCACTGGCATATAGCCCTAACAGTTCTCTCTTAAACATGTCCACTCTTTATTAAATAAAATACACCCTTAGGGAGTCGCTGCTCCTGTAACACACTGCCCCTAGGAACACTGTAGAGCTCATGAATATTTATGAGGGGTAAACTGCCCTAACCTTTGCCCCTTAGCCTTTGTGCCCCAGAGGCAACACTTTAGGCATCTGCCTATTTATTTAATTTTAAAATGCTGTCTCCCTTGCTTTTGTTGTGTCCCCGGTGCCTTTCCAACTTAACTTGGCACTGGGAACCACAGAGAAACACCTCCCAACTTATGACAGCAATGGCGATCAGATGCGCAGTGCATCCTCCTCGATGGTGCGAGCAGCGGCCTAGAAATAAGCCGGCCACTTGCAGATAGATTTTGCGAGCCCCACAGGGCTCACTAGTACAGGGGAACACTCGGGGCAAGGAGAGAATGGCTATGGGCTGCAAAGGAATGGGCAGATGCCGGGAGGTAGCGGGAGAACACCCAGAGGCACTTTTAAAGGTAAGCCCCCAAATGGGTGGGGCATTACACTCTCCCCTGCCTAGGAAAGCTTGGAGTCCTCAGAAGTCTATAATAGACTGGTAGCCATCAAACACACTACTAGATATACTCTTACTAATACTCTATTACAAATAGATATATCTGAACAGCCTAGCTAGGCACATAACTATGTACAAGGTTGCATGCTATCAATTTAGTCTTACTTAGCATTTGGACACCCTATACATAAAGCATTGTCATGACATGTTAAATTCACTTGGTATACCTCAGCAGTTTAGAATTCACATTTTTCACCTCAGACAGTATTACACATTTAGTACCACATGTTAGAGCATTTCACCTTATTCCCATCTTTTTAATGTTATACCCCTTGTTACACTGAGTGGGCACCTTAACTGGGGTGGAGGCTTTGGTTTGAGTGGAGGCAGTGAACACAATTTTGGGCAAGGAATTGGGCGTGACATAGACTCCTTTGTGCACAACATTCATGGGTAAGTTAACAGGCTGTCCTGGGGCATCGGTCGTGAGCTTTAAGATTGGCTTCACAGATCTTTCTGAGTGACGTGACAAAGTTGGCACTGGCACTTGCACTTCTGCTTCAGTATTCAGGGTGATCAATCCCAGTTCATTGTCCAGCAACAAAACAGCTTCAGAAGAAAGGGGTTCCACTGCACATTCTTGTTGTTGACTAATTTCAGACTCGTTGGCTTGAGCACCACTATCACTTTCTGGTTCTTTAGGCTCACTGGCATTTGTCAAAGGTATTTCTGCAAAGTTGGAATCATCCAGGACACATCTCTCTGGTTCTTGAACAGCACTTTTATTAACATGAAACAGGTCACTTAGCCTACTTAGTTAATTAACACTTGCATGGTCACTTGTAGGTTCACTACTTGCTTCATTGTGCTGAGGTTCATTGATTGCCATTAGTTCCACCATACAAAGGGGTTCAACCTTTTTAAGATCCACACTGCGAGCATCACTTTCTGGAGGTTCAGGCACAAGGGATGAATTAGAATCTGTTACCACAGCTGGAGGTTTAGAGTCATCACTGTAGTTAATGGAAGGACTTCCCTGGAACACTCTCTCAAAAAGATGGGTAATTGGCAGTACAGAATTCACTTTCGTCATCACTTTCAGAGTCAGCATTTTCAGAATCTGCAATATTAGCAGGATTGGAGGCATTAGGAGCAACAGGCTAGGAAGCAGAAGTTTGCTGATATTGTTGCTTGGCCTCAGTAGCAGACCTAGTTATGGGGCACCAAGGAGCTTCAGTCTCTTGAACATTATTGATTACTATTTGGCTGATAGGTAACAGGTGATTTCTGTGAATGGTTTTAACAGCACGAGGATCCCCTTCTGGACATTCTTTATACACAGGCAGATCATGTAGCTTACTGACTACTATGTATGGAATGTGAGTCCAGTGGTCAGCTGTTTTGTGTTTACCTTGAAGTCCAAAATTTCTCATTAATACTCTGTCACCTGGTTGGAGCTCCTGGGCTTTAACACGTTTGTCATGGTGAGTCTTGTTGGCCAGGTTTCTCTTTGCTGCCATGGTATTTGCAAGCAGATAAGCAAAATCTAGTTGAGCTTTTAAATTTTTAACATACTGTAGGTAGTTTTCTGACTGAACACCATCAGGAGACAGTCCAAAACACATATCCACTGGGAGATTAGCTTCTCTGCCAAACATAAGGTGGTACGGTGAAAAAACAGTAGCATCGTTCTTTGTGTAGTTATAAGCATGGACCACTGCACCTATCTGTTGGCTCCATTTTTGCTTATCTTTAGCTTACAGGGTGGCCAGCATATCATGTAGGGTTCTGTTACACCTTTCTGCTTGTGGGTCTCCTTGTGGATGATAAGGGGTTGTTCTTGATTTTCTTACACCCCATAAGGACAAAAGTTCTTTGATAAGTCTGCTTTCGAAATCCCGGCCTTTATCCAAATAAATACATGGGGGGAGGGCACCGTAACGTACGAAAAACTTCTCAACAAGAATTTTGGCTACAGTTGAGGCCTTTTGGTCTTTGGTTGGATAGGCCTGCGCATATCTAGTGAAGTGATCCATGACTACCAGTACATTTGCAATATCTTTTGAATCTGGCTCCCAACTAAGAAAATCGATACAGATGAGTTCCATTGGTGCACTTGTGATAATACTGACCAGAGGGGGCTGTTCTTTGTGGTGGAGCCTTGCACCAAAGACACCTACGGCAGGTTTTAATATGTTGCTCAATGTCTTGGCCCATTTTAGGCCAGCAGAAGTGCGAACAGGCCAGATCAAGGGTTCTTTCACTACTCAGATGTCCCATTTGGTCGTGTAAAGCTTTTAAGACAATATTTTTGAACTTAGCCAGCAGTACTAGTTGTTTTCTTACAATTTCTCCTTGGCTGTCAGTAATCTCTCTGTACAATAGCTGTTCTCGAATCTTGAGTTTGGGCTCCTCTTGAAAAAGTAAAGCAGTCTTGGGGTCACTGGACTGCATTTTGGAGATATCTTTCCCTTTCTTTAAGCATCAACTACTTGTCTGATCATTGGATCATAGTACTGTTCTTTGCGGATGACAGCTGGAGTTAACTGGGGTAAAGAACTTAAGTCCAAGGCTGCAAAGTTATGGTAGACAACAGGTATGCAAGTCTCTGGAGGCCCCAAACAATCTGCCAGACAGTTTACAGTTTCAGAGGACAGGGTTTCTTCCTGGTCGAACTTGTGGCATAAGGCTTTTACAGATTGCTCAGGAATATGAACCTACTGTTGGTCAGAAGCAGGTCTTCATGAAAGGGCATTGGCATCAACGTGATTTAAACCTGGTCGGTATTCCACCACATAATCATATGTTGCTAGAGCGGAAAGCCATCTGTGTCCGGTAGCATATAGTTTAGTTGTTGTTTCGATGTAGGTTAATGGATTGTTATCAGTTTTGACCACGATTTTAGCACCATATAAGTATTCATGAAATTGGTCAACTATGGCCCACTTGAGAGTGAGAAATTCTAATTTATGCACCGGATAGTTTCTCTCTGAAGAGGTCAGACTTCTACTAGCAAAGGCTACAGGATGCAGTCCTTCCAGGTATTCTTGATAGAGTACGGCTCCAAGGCCACTCAAGCCAGCATCTGTATGTAATACATAGGGCTTTTATGGATCAGCATAAGTGAGTATAGGAGCGTGAGTTAATCTGTATATTATTTCTTCAAAGCCAGTATCACAATCGATAGTCCATCTCCACCCAAATGGCTCATTGGGTCTGAAATATGTTTTTTCAGTGTCTCTGTCAGAACCTTTCTTAAACTTTTTGTGAGTAGGTGGATACCCTTGAGTTAAATTTAGTAGGGGTCAGATCACCTTGGTATAGTCCTTGACAAATTGGCAGTAATAGCCACAGAATCCAATAAATCTTTGAAGTTCTTTTAAGTTGTTGGGCTTAGGCCAGCTGGTTAATGCTTCCACCTTACCAGAGTCTGTTTGTATGCCTTCTGATGACACAATGTGGCCCATGTATTTGATAGAACTCTGGAAAAACTGGCATTTGTCAATGGATAACTTAAGACCAAACTCCACAAGTCTGTCCACTACTTTGAATAAGCAAGCCTCATGCTCCTCAAGAGTTTTTCCAAAGACTATGACATCATCAAGGTAGACGAGACATTCCAAGAGATTCATATCTCCCACTGCATGCTCCATTAATCATTGAAATGTTGCTGGTGCACCTGATATGCCTTGGGGCATGTAAAGGAACTCATAGAAGCCCAAGGGACAAATGAATGCAGTTTTGTTCCTGTCCTCAGGAGCCATTGGGATTTGATAGTATCCGCTTCGAAGGTGGAGGATAGAGACTCATTTACTCCCATTTAGACAGTCTAGGGCATCCTGTATATGTGGCACTGTAAACTGATCAGGCACGGTTCTTTTGTTGAGGGTCCTGTAATCAACACACATATGGACAGAGCCTCTCTTTTTCCGCACCACAACAACTGGGGAGGTGTATGGGCTGCGTGACTCTTGTATGATGGCAGCTGCCAACATCTCTTGTAGGCAATGTCTGACATCGTCAATGTCAGCAGGAGCTAGACATCTAGACCTCTCTCTGAAGGGTCTCTCGTCATGCATGCAAATGTGTTGTTCAGCACCCATGACACAACCAACATCCCATTCCTGGAGAGAGAATACCTTGATTTTCTGAGCCAGCTTGTTACTGATCCTGGTTCTCCAGTTGTTTGGAATAGGTGAATCTCCAAAATCAAACATCTTAGGTGACAGCTCACATCCTTTTTCAGTTTTGCACTTGGATGGAAGCACAGCAGTGTTGTCATAATAGACTTGAGCCAGGGTGCATCCTCTGTGTACCATAATGTCTCGGTCTGTAACATTTTGGATTCGTACCACCACTCATCGAGCGTAAGCATGAGCCCAGGCCGGAAGCACGCTGGATTTAATCAGCAGTCCTTCAGGTAATTTTCCCTCATCTGGGGTAATAGCATCAAAATTTGGTTGGTCACATCTCTTCGCAGCCGCATTTCACCACTGATACTGAATTCAGCATTTGGAGGCAACATGATAGTAGTAGGATACTTCTTCCAAACCTTCCCAACAGACTATTTTTGTCACTCTCCTCGGGGTGCATATGTTTCTCATAGGCCTTTTGGATCAGGGCGTGAACATGCAGGACTCTTCTTGTCTTTCTTCTGCCTTTCTTCACATAGCTGGGCAAGGCACCCAAACATGTGTGCATTGGTACCAATTAATACAGGGATACCATCATAAAGTCAGGTGGAAGGGCAGACCAAGGCTAGCGTCTCCACAGAATCTCCTACACCAGCCACAGAGGATGGAAAAGAAAGCCATACCTTTAAATAGCCAAGGTATGGGTACGATGTTTCACTTAACCCTCACACATGCAGTCCATCAAGAGGTTGTAATGGGTGGTTGGATAAATGCTGCCCATACCAGTCTTGGAAGATTATCATGACTTGAGACCTGCTGTCCAAAACTGCTCGGGCCGGAATCCCGTCTATGTGTACAGTAGTGTCCATGGAAGGGCCCACCAATTTGGACCAGTCTGGAGAGACTATAGTAGGAACCTCGGTGGACGATTTAGCCACAAAGAAATTGGACTTGGGATTTCCTGAACCTCCACTGCGATCATTTACTGCCCCCCCGCCATTGTTTTGCCTTTCAAATCTCCCCTTGGAGTCTGTTTACCACCTTCTCTAGGTCCTTTTGAGACCAGTATTCTTTCCTCATTTGTTCCTTCTTTCCACAATTGTGGCAAATTATATTTTCTTTGGTCTGGCATGGCTGAAATATTGCATTAGGAGCTGGTCTACGTTCACAATTAGGGGATTGGAAGGGGTACACATTTGGTGCTGGAACTGGAGCACTGACAGTAGGAAATCTTGATTCGACCTCCAGCTGCAGTGTTGAATGCAGTGCAATACAACTCAATAATTCCATTATTGCAGCAGTCAGTTCACTTGTTTCAGTTTTCAAGCTGCCATCGGCAGAGGACACCTGAGTGTGCACCCCCACTCCCATAGCAGATGCGCTCTGAGAGGGGCCAGGATCTCTGTCTGTGGAAGGGGCCTTAGTAGAGGCACCAGCTTTCATTTCTGACTTCTCTTAGTAGCTCGGCCCATGGCAGAGTGTCCTTAGCGGTCCCTGGTTCAGAAGGGCTTTCCAGCACCGAGGATACTCTAGCAGCGCCTGCAGAGGAATTCCAATCTCCTTCCTCACCTTCAGCCTCCCTGAGTTCTTTTATTAGGTCGCAATAATCAGGGGGATTATCCCCTCCTATCCTAGAGCTTTAGCTGGATAAGTTGCAATTTAGAGTATCTGGTATATTGTAATATATGATGTAATCTCACACGATCCAACCCGCTGGCCGATACCCCACTCTTCTGGTAAGCACTCTGTAAGGCCCTCTCCAAATGAATAACATATGCGGACAGACATTCCCCTTTCCACTGTTTGATGCCTTTGAATTGCCACATTAAAGTTTCTCCAGTTTCAATGCTACCAAAAACCCCTTCTAGTGCAGATACTTTTGAGCTGAAGCGTCAGGATTGGTGGACCTCAAGAACCTAATTGCTTCCAAAGAGGGACCCCTCAAACTCTCCATGATCCTTTTTCATTTCTCTGCCTACACACACTGCCACTTGGGTACTGGGGGGGCAACATAGCCTATCTAGGTCTCCCAATCATCCTCCCCCAGAGGGTTGGGGAGAGTGCCTGAAAACATCCGAAGCCTGCGGTAAGAGTCGTGACTAACTGCAGGCATAGGTGTGGGTGCCAGCACTGTTACAGGCACAGGAGCCGGTGAAGGGACAGGTACTGGAGCTGGTGTGGGTGTCGGAGGAGGAACACCCCCAAGCGGCATGAATAACGTTTTAAAGTCCTCGAGGGTTTTACCCTCCTCCAGTAACAACTTGGCAAACTTCTCCTCAAAGGTCTCAGATAAGGGTGGGAGCTTGTTTCCTGAGGGATCCTTGCTATCTTTAGTTCCTACCCTGCAGGTGGCTGGGAATGCATCAACAACAATAGTTTTGGACACCTTAGTGCTGTCCATGGGGTTGCTACACTCCACTAAAGCCAACAAAGGCTGGGCAGTCAAGTCAGTATGTCGGCTTACCACTCTAGCTTTTACCAGGCATTCAGTTTTTGAAAGTGCCCCTTCTATAGTGTCTTTAGTAGTGTCCAGGGGTATATCCAGTATTAACAAGGTATTCTGGGGGTCACTTTCATGCCCCATACACCATCCAACCAACTGATGCACAGCCATTTCTTTAGTGGTACCAATTAAATCTTTAATTGTAATTTTTTATTTTGGCCACTAGGGGGCGATAATCGCAGGGGTACCTCCAAAGATGTAACCTCTAGGTGGCACTACCCTATGGGCTACTACCCCTGCCTGTGTGACTATGCACAGGTTGAGGGGCCTGAGCTCGGTCTTAGGGTAGTGTAACTGCTGTTGGTATAGCCCTCTGGGATGCTATAACCCCCCATCAACCCCTCTAGTGGCCTAAGCAGTTTAACAACAGAACACTCACATGTACCATATGACAGTAATGACATGCACACATTCCTTGCACTTACCACCAGGGCTGGATCTTCTGCAACTGTCTTGGAGACCCCGTGGAAAATAAGACCAGTGATGCAACAATACAATAACAGTACTGTATCCTCACCAAAAAAAATACACAAGAGCCAGGTTAAAATGTAAAAGAAACACCAATCTGATTTATTCGGGGGGATGTGAACAAGGGGTGGGGCATAAATCTAACAAGTGATTTGCAACTCTGATTAAATTCAGGTTGATAAAGCATGCAAAGTGAGTTCCTTTGACACAGTCCCACAATCCTGGGTACCCAGTATGGAAGAGCAGAGTAGCCTGAAGTGTTGTCCGGGGTAGGCCAGCGTTGCTGCTGATCGTCGGCCCTTAGGAAAGAAAACAATTAGCATGCACTGAAACCCAAATATTTGTAATCTGGAGCTGGATGGCTCAGTCCATTGCAATAAAACCTAAAACAAGAAGATAAGATGACACACACAAATGATTGCAGCTTTGTTGCAGGGAACTACCGTGTTTGTACTCACACTACCCAGACCAGAAGGATGATCTGATGACATAAGACCAGTGCAGAGATTTTGTGAAGCATGAGGAAGGTTCCCTCATGGTCCTCATCGAAAATGTTGGTCTTCAGGATGCAGGAGCAATTCAAACGCTGGCCAAAACATGCACATCAAACGTTATGAACTGGTCGGCCTCGCAAACACTTCGGTAAACTAAGCACATTTATATGTAAGACTCTGTCCTTCTCTGGTCCTTCCAGCCAGCTTGCAGGCTGATCCTGAATTTCAGCTTGATTGCTGCATGAATCCCCTGCTGCTGCGACCCCAACGTGGGCCGATTGGACACCTGGACCCGCGGACTAACGGCTGAAAAAGTCTAGGCCTGGCAAGCCTAACCTCTGACAGCTGGCAGGCTCCCCAGAGACACACACACTGAACTCTTAGGCAAATCTCTCAAATCTGAAGATCCTAAGCAGTTACCCCCTTTTATATGGGGCTAAGTTCCAGAGATCCCATTGGCTGCCAAAGCTGTCTTGAACAGTCCCCAGTTGATAACTGGCTTGCTTTTTGGTGCCTAGTTATTCTCCCAGATAATTCACCATAAGTCTCTGGCATTGTCCCAAGAGCCCCTTGGTTAAATCCTGGCTCCCAATTGGTGAATAGGCACAAAGATGGTGGCTGCAGTTTAAGTTTAGGCAGTCTGTTTCAGTGTCCCCACAGAGTACAGTTCGGGTGCAGCCAGCAGTTTAACTTTCATTTAATAATTTCTCCACTGGCATATAGCCCTAACAGTTCTCTCTTAAACAAGTCCACTCTTTATTAAATAAAATACACCCTTAAGGAGTCACTGCTCCCGCAACACACTGCCCCAGGAACACTGCAGAGCTTATGAATATTTATGAGGGTTACACTGCCCTGACCTTTGCCCCTTAGACTTTGTGCCCCACAGGCAGCGCTTTAGGCATCTGCCTTTCAAACAACATGAAGGCTTGCTATATTATGACATATGCAGTGAGTCCCAACCTTCGAACTGCTCCGAAGGTGAAAGAGTTAACTTTCCATGCCAGGCATGGAACTTTGAGCACAAGCTTGGTTGAAAACTCTGTCTTTTGTTCTTCAAACTCAAACTACCAGATTCTTTACTCCGCCTCACTGAACAGTCGCTCCGGAGATTTCTCCTTCTGCTCGGTTCATTTTGTCGGTTAAAGTATTAATATTTGGTTTTAACTGAATTTAAACATAACCGGTCAGTTCAAGCTCTGTCTGTGGTATTTGTAAGTACTAGATAGGTTTTACATTTACTTTCTGTGTGGAACTTATAAGCGAGTATTATCGGTTGGTTTGAACGATCAGGTTATTAATAAATACATTAATCTGTCTTTTAGAGTGCGGTTCCCGGTTCTTATCGGTTCTAAAAAAAACAGATTTCATTACGGTTTTTTCCACGACCCGTGACACGGTTGGGAACCGATAAGAGAGTCTTGCTTGGCGGATTGCCATAAACGGGCAAGTTTTGGTTAGGCTAGCACTATGTCTGAGAAACCCAAACGAAAAACCGGGCCCACTGGGTTTCAACACTGCAGTGTTTGTGGGGAAGCCTTTGCCAAGGCTGACCCCCATACCACCTGTGTTTATTGTCTGGGGTTTGACCACCTCAATGCAGACTGCCAGATTTGCAAAAATTTTCCGGCAGCTACCCTGGATAAGAGAGTTGGTAGGCTCAGGAAAAGGGAGGCCAAGAAGTCCGCTGACCTGGATGGCCAGCCCGGTTCGGTTGTAACCGAACTGGAGGGAGTGCCCTCTGACCAGGGCGAGACTTCCTCGGGCAAAAGGAGAGCCGACTCGGAGGAGTCGGTTCCAGCAAAAAGGACTAGAAAATCAGCAGGTTTGGAGCCAAAATTTCCTTCTCCAACCGCTGAAGAAATAGCCAAAGTGATTAAAATTGTCCAGTCGCTTTCCCCGGTTCCGACCGAACCGGCACCATCAAGTAAGCGTATGGTTCGGTCGGTTCCACTGGTTCAAGAATATGATTTAGAGGAATTTTATGAATCGGAGGAGGGGGAAGAGGAGTATGAGGAGAGTGAATGTGGATTTGAAAGTCTGGATGTGCCCATTGAACCGGACATCTCCCCAGACAGACCTTCAGGAGTGTCTCCCCCTAGGCTTTCTGAGTCCCCTCTCATTTTATATTTTATAAAAAGTGGCTGAAACCCTCCAGCTCCCTATGGAGGAAGCTGTGGATGATCAAGAGGAGCCTGACTATGTAGAAATGATGGATATCCCAGAGTCTAGGAGACTGTCTATTCCTTTGCATAAATCTTTTGAAACAGACAGTTAAAATTCTAAAACTCCTCACTATACCTCCTGTGGATAAAAGAATGGACAAGAGTACACATTGTCAGGCTCTGTCTGGAGTTCCTTACACAACAATGCAGCCATGTTGGGGTAGTGCAGGCTGCAGCCTGTGACAAAGCAAATATTCTCTTGGCTTCACACCCTGACAAGGACTCCAGGAGGATTGATGCCATGGCAAAGAAACAGTACATGGCATCATCCTTGGGACTCAGACAGGCAAATTATATGGCTTATGTTGCTAGATACCAGCAATCCAGATGGGATACTGTTATGGCTCTAACAAAACAGGTCCCTGGCCACAGCTTAAGAGCTGGAGCAGGTGGCTGCTGATGGTATTGAGGCATCTAGGTTGCAATTCCATGCTGCAGTGGACTCTAATGATGTGTCTTCAAGAGTCATGGCTACATCTGTGGCACTTAGCAGAATGGCTGCTCAGATGTACTAGCCTGTCTCGGATACCAGACTAATGCCATGAATTTTCCTGTTGTGGGTAATTCTCTGTTTGGGAGCAGACAATTACATGAAGAAAATGGATGAGTATGGGACCACCTATAGGGTGCACAGGCCAAGGAAAGGCAGGCCACTCCTCAAAGGCAGCCTTCAGGGGCAGGGAAGGCCTTTTTCATGAGCCTTTTACCAAGCCTGAGCCTCCTCTTCAGCTTCGCCCAGAGGGGTTCTTTAGAGGAGAGGCAGGCGGGGTACAAGCAGACCTGCTTCTACCCCTCAGCCTAAAGCCCCTGCCAAGCAGGCACCCTGATGGGGTGGCCAGGGCCGATTCTCCACTACTTGTAGGGGGCAGGCTGGTTTACTTTGTCCAGGACTGGATGTCTTTAACATCAGACAAGTGGGTCCTGGAAGTAGTAAGCCAGGGACTGGTTCTCAGCTTCAAAAAATTTCCAAAGATGAGAACCAGGTCCTTTCCACCTGCAAATCCATCAGAGGCACTTGCTCTAGAGACAGAAGTTTCTAACCTCCTGGCTCTCAGAGCTGTGGAAAGGGTTCCACCCCTACACCAGGGCAAGGGTTGTACTCCAGGTACTTCCTTACCCCAAAAAAGACAGGAGAATGGTGGCCCATCCTGGATCTCAGATACCTAAACAAGCACCATTTAAAACCAAAATTCAAAATGGTGACTCTGGAATTATTTTACCCTCTCTAAGGCCAGGGGACTGGCTAGCGTCCCTGGACCTCAGGATGCCTACTTCCATGTTCTTATCAGAAGCTCCCATCGAAAGTACCTCAGATTCGAACTGCCCTCAGGCCATTACCAGTTCAAAGCAATGCCCTTGGCCTCACCTCTGCCCGAGGTATTCACAAAATGCCTGGCAGTAGCAGTTGTCCACTTAAGAAGGCAAAAGATTGCCATCTTTCCTTACCTGGACGACTGGCTCACAGTAGACCAGTCTCAGACCAAATCAAATTACATCTGGTAACTCAGCAACTGCTCACATCTCTAGGTTTCCTTCTCAATCTTCCAAAGTCAGTTCTAGAGCCTGTCCAGGTTCTCACCTTCATAGGTGCAGAACTGAACACAAAGAGGCAGAGCCTTCCTTCCTCTGGAAAGAGCAAGGACCCTGGTCTCTCTGGCCTCCTCTTTCACCCTGCAGGTCTCTCGACCAGCAAGGCATTTTCTACAGCTCCTGGGGCACATGGCTGCTTCTACAGCAGTAGTGCAGGAGCAAGATTTCAAATGAGGGACATCCAGTTCCATTTGAGAGCCTTTTGGTCTCAAAGGAGACCCTCTATCAAATTGATCCCAGTGACTCGAACCCTGTCCAAGCCCTTCAGTGGTGGCAGGACCAGAGCAATCTGAGACAGGGGTCCCTTCACCCCTCAGTCTCACTCCTTAATCCTTACTACAGATGCATCCCTCTTGGGGTGGGGAGCTCACTTGGGCGACCTCACTGCCAGGGATTGTGGTCCCCTCAGGAATCTCTGCTCCACATCAATCTTTTGGAACTCAGAGCAGTTTTCTAGCACTTCAAGTTTTTCCAAATATGTTCAGAACAAAGTTGTTCAGGTCAGAACAGACAATACCACCACAATGTGGTACATCAACAAGCAAGGGGCACTCAGTCTGACCTTGTGCACGAGCAATGAAGTTATGGTCTCTGGCTTACTCTCTGAACACCTTCCTTGTGCAGTTCACCTCCCAGGCAGGACAATGTCCTGGCAGATGCTCTCAACAGGATTTCCCAGGGCCATCACGAATGGTCACTGGATCCCCTAGTACTGGAGGTAGTATTTGCCAGATGGGGCACCCGCAGATGAGATCTTTTGCAGCCCCAGACAATCACCAACTTCCCCTTTTTTGCTGCAGGCCCCCAGTGTTGGGCTCAGTCCCTCTGGATGCCTTCCTTCTCAGTTGGGAAGGGAAGTTTCTCTATGCTTTTCCCCCCTTCCCTCTTCTGTTCAAGGTGCTAGTCAAAATCAGATCTCAACCCTGCATAGTTTGTAAGTGAAATTAGCTCTATGCATTAAAAATTATTACCTTGAATTAGAACTGTTACTTGGACTGTGATATTGTAACTTTGGAGGCTTGGGGACTGTTGTTTGTCAGGGTTAATTAGAGGGAAATTTAAATGTGTTGTTTGCCTGGTGTTAGGGGGAGGGGACATTAGCTGCAATTACCTTGTCTTTAAACAGGAATTACCAAGGCCTCCATTGTTCACTTGGGAACTCAAGCAGCAGGCTGGTAGGACAGAGGTCTGGGGTTATATTCTGTTTTAACTGAAATATTTGAATAGTTTGTAAGTGAAATTAGCTCTATGCGTTAAAAATTATTACCTTGAATTAGAACTGCTACTTGGACTGTGATATTGTAACTTTGGAGGCTTGGGGACTGTTGTTTGTCAGGGTAAATTAGAGGGAAATTTAAATGTGTTGTTTGCCTGGTGTTGAGGGAAGGGACATTAGCTGCAATTACCTTGTCTTTAAACAGGAATTACCCTGGCCTCCATTGTTCACTTGGAACTCTAGCAGCAGAGCTGGTGGGACAGAGGTCTGGGTTATATTCTGTTTTAACTGAAATATTTGAATAGTTTGTAAGTGAAATTAGCTCTATCGTTAAAATTATTACCTTGAATTAGAACTGTTACTTGGACTGTGATATTGTAACTTTGGAGGCTTGGAGACTGTTGTTTGTCAGGGTTAATTAGAGGAAATTTAAATGTGTTGTTTGCCTGGTGTTGGGGAGGGACATTAGCTGCAATTACCTTGTCTTTAAACAGGAATTACCCTGGCCTCCATTGTTCACTTGGGAACTCAAGCAGCAGGCTGGTGAGGACAGAGGTCTGGGGTTATATTCTGTTTTAACTGAAATATTTGAATAGTTTGTAAGTGAAATTAGCTCTATGCATTAAAATTATTACCTTGAATTAGAACTGTTACTTGGGCTGTGATATTGTAACTTTGGAGGCTTAGGGACTGTTGTTTGTCAGGGTTAATTAGAAATTTAAATGTGTTGTTTGCCTGGTGTTAAGGGAAGGGACATTAGCTGCAATTACCTTGTCTTTAAACAGAATTACCCTGGCCTCCATTGTTCACTTAGGAACTCTAGCAGCAGGCTGGTAGGACAGAGGTCTGGGGTTATATTCTGTTTAACTGAAATATTTGAATAGTTTGTAAGTGAAATTAGCTCTGTCGTTAAAAATTATTACCTTGAATTAGAACTGTTACTTGGGCTGTGATATTGTAACTTTGGAGCTTGGAGACTGTTGTTTGTCAGGGTTAATTGAGAAATTTAAATGTGTTGTTTGCCTGGTGTTGAGGGAGGGACATTAGCTGCATTACCTTGTCTTTAAACAGGAATTACCCTGGCCTCCATTGTTCACTGGGAACTCAAGCAGCAGGCTGGTAGGACAGAGGTCTGGGGTTATATTCTGTTTTAACTGAAATATTTGAATAGTTTGTAAGTGAAATTAGCTCTATCGTTAAAATTATTACCTTGAATTAGAACTGTTACTTGGGCTGTGATATTGTAACTTTGGAGCTTGGGGACTGTTGTTTGTCAGGGTTAATTAGAGAAATTTAAATGTGTTGTTTGCCTGGTGTTGGGAAGGGACATTAGCTGCAATTACCTTGTCTTTAAACAGGAATTACCCTGGCCTCCATTGTTCACTTGGGAACTCAAGCAGCAGGCTGGTAGGACAGAGGTCTGGGGTTATATTCTGTTTTAACTGAAATATTTGAATAGTTTGTAAGTGAAATTAGCTCTATGCATTAAAAATTATTACCCTGAATTAGAACTGTTAATTGGGCTGTGATATTGTAACTTTGGAGGCTTGGGGACTGTTGTTTGTCAGGGTTAATTAGAGGGAAATTTAAATGTGTTGTTTGCCTGGTGTTTGGTAAGAGTCCTCCACCACCCTGTTTTGTAAGCTTTCTTAAATACTGAAAAGCCACTGGGGTGGGGATTGAAGAGCTGAGTATTTCTGTTTTGGGACTGAAATTTGAAGCAACAGGAGCTGGTGGGCCTGTGACATCATCACGGTACCTGATGTCTGCTTACACACACTGTTAGTGGGACCAGACACACAGTGGACTGTATGTGTTTGTGAGACTTGGGAACTTTATTGGTGGGGTTGAAAGTGGGTTTGTAAATAACTACAGTCAGTATAGAGAGAAACTGTATTCAGGGAAAGGGACTGAGAAAGGGGTGTGCCATTATAAACAGAAGGGATAAACAGGGTGGCCATATTCCACCATGGCAGGCATCTTGCGGAAGGGATGTAGAGCTGCACAGGCTGTGGGATGGCAATAATTCTAAATTGGGCCTGGAGAGGAGGCTGCCACTCTGTAGACAGCTATCTTGTATCAGGAGTGAGTATATTGGTTAAGGAGTGAGCTGGGGGTGTCCAAGAATAAGGGGTGTGGATATGGGCAGCAGAAGGGTGGGGCTGTGGGGAGGCTGGGGCAATGCTCTGAAATTACAGGACGTTATGTTACAGCAAGCAGGAGGGGGGATATTAGGGACAGAGGACCCTTAGATAGGGAAGTTGATGATAAGGGGAAAGTGTACGGGGTGAACATTCTGAATACAAAGAGAGTGGAGGGGGAAGAGTCAGGAGGGGCTGTTGTGTGGAAGCCTAAAACAGCAGACTGTGGGAAGGAGCTCTAAGGTGAACAGAGCAAGAGGGAAGAAAGAGGCAGTTTAGAGGTACAGTCAGAAACTCGGGTTACTTGATGGAGGCTGACATAGAGTGTCACAATAAATTTGAGCTACTAAGCAACCTAGAGGGAGGAAGGGTTGGTGGAAATGAGGAAACTTATACAGAGGCCGGGGAGGTCGGATACCCATAGGGCATCACAGACCCGGCTATGGAAAGGATAGAAATAGTCCCAGAGAGAAGAAACATATATGTTAAGCAAATGGGAGATGCAACATATTCCAGACATGAGGGAGAAAGCATGATTGGAGAGAAACTGGGAGACAAGGAGGTGGGAGAGCCCCCCTTCAGCAGGGGGTCAGTAGCAAAAGATGGGGCCCTAGCTAAAGGGGACCCACAGAGAGCCTCTGGAGGCAGGGGTACTATTACAAGGGGGGAAAATGGTGGTGTGGGGGAAGGGGAAACCATCAGGGCCAGGATAAATGGTTCGGATAAGAGAGTTAAAGGGACACCTATTCAGAGGGGTTTGAGTTAAGTGGGCAAAATAGCAAGGAGGCAGAAAGGGGAGGGTGACAAGGGGTCTCTAATAAGGCAGGAAGACTCCCACAGGTGAGATCATCATGAATAAAGGGAAGGGGCTGAGAGGGCATAGTGGAGTAACCATAAGGATGATGGTGGTGTTAAGGTTCTGTTATTGGGAGACTCGATGCTTAGGGGTATCCAGTGGGAGGGACAGGGGTGGATGCCATAGCCAGGTGAAGGTAGTGAGTATCTCTGGGCTGACAGTGCACAGAGCAAAGTACATGGTGTATGAAATGATTAGGGATTGTGGAGGAAACTGTTTCCTGGTGCATTTGAAACTAATGATCTAGAGGAAATAGCATTTGGAAATCAAGCAAGGTTCCAGAACTTGCCAGCGTCTGTCGGGATAATGGATGCAACATTTCCTTTTGAGATATTACCAGTACCAAGGCCTCAGTGGAGAAAAAAATGAAGCTCACAGAGGTTAATGGCTGGCTCAGGAAGTGGGGTGAAGAGAGTGGGTTGGGGGTGTTAGGGAACTGGAATGGAGTTTGGGAGGATAAGGGACTATATGCCAAGGACAGGTTTCATCTTGCCCCATTAGGGAAGGAAGCCCTTAAACAGGGGATGGCTGACTACATACAAGAAAGGTGGGGTTTAAACTTGTGAGGGGGGGAAGGGATAAGGGAGGGGCTGACCAGAAGCCCTCTCCTCCAGATGAGGGGAGTAGCCTTCAAGCCCAAGTGGGGAAGGGGGGAAACAGATGGGGGGTGGAGGTTTCAGGAGGAGCAGAGGGAGGATGGAAGTATAAGGAATCTGGGTGAGGTTCAACAAAGAAGATCAGTGATAAGGTGTGGGGGTTGGTGTTAGTAAATGCCAGGAGCTTGGGAAACAAGTTGCCAGAGTTCCAGGCCATGCTGTTTGGAAATTGGATGTGGCTGCGGTCAAGTAATGGGCCAACAAAAACCATGACTGGGACCTAAACATGCTGAGTACACTATGCTAGGAAGGATAGAAAGGAGGGCAGAGGGTGGAGTGGCTATGTTCATTAGAGATAACATAGAAATTGCTAAGGTAGAAGAGGCAGAGGAAGCGTGGAGGCCTTATGGGTCAATTCGATCCCCAGCAGGAGATAAGGTCAAGCTGGGTGTAGCATATAGACCCCAGGATGAGTGATGTTCTAGAGGATGGTTGCTGGACAACATCATTGCCCAGTGTGGACCAAAGGGAAGGAGTAGTGTTGATGGGGGACCTTAATATGCCAGGTACAAACTGGGAACCATGTCCTCTAAGGTGGCCAAGGCAGAGGCTGCTGGATGGCTTCAGGATGTGTTCTTAACACAGCATGTGATGGAGCCCACAAGGGAGGGGCATGTCCTGGATGTGGTTCTGGCAGATGGGGATCTGGTAAGGGACATGGTTGTACAAGACCCCTGACTGGGGCGACCACAATACTGTCTGGTTTCAAATAAGCATGGGGAGGGTGAGATCTAGGACACTGGCAGTGGACTTCAGGAAAGGCAGACTTTATGGGCATGGGAAATATTCTCAAGGATCACTTGAGAGGATTACCTCAATGACAAGTGTGGAAAGGAGATGGGAGGTCATAAAATGGGGACTTCAAGGGCAGTCAGGATCTCTGCTAAGTTGAAGCGTAAGGGAGCAAGGTCACATAAAATATGCTGGTGGTCCAGTGAGGTACAGGTAGCAGTCAGAGAAAAGAGGCAGCCTACAAAAATATAAAACAACAAGAGGGATAGGGATAAGAAATGTACCAGCTTGCATCTAGAAAAGTCACTTTCGTATGGTGAGGAAGCAAAGTCAGTAAAAAGCAGCGGCTGGCACAGGGATACATGGAGGGAAAAGGGGTTCTTCCGGTACATTTGGGAGCAGAGAGAAAACTAAGGCCATCTCAGCAGATTGAGATCAGAAGGAGGGTGGGTGGAAGAGGCGAGGGACCAGGCAGAGGTATTTAACGAGTACTTTGCCTCTGTGTTCACTATGGAGGGGGATGGGATATCTACAAAGCAAGGCACGAAGGGGATAGAAACATCAGTGAGTGGGATCAGGGGAGTAACAGAAATGGAGCAAGAGGGAGAGAGAGGTACCCCAGGGGTGTCACATCTGGGTAAGGATAAAAAGGCCAGTAAGGTGGAGGGGACGGATGATGCTATCTCCGCCAAAAGGGTGTGGTTAGCCCTCAAGGCCCTAAAGAAAGACAAATCTCCTGGGCCGGATGGCATTCATCCGAGAATACTATGGGAATTGGCGGACATACTGGCTGCACCCCTGGTGGAGCTTTTCAGCAGGTCACTTGAGACAGGGAGGGTACCTAGGGATTGGCGAGAGGCATATGTGGTACCAATCCATAAAGGGGGGTCGAGGGAAGTACCAGGTAACTATAGACCCATCAGTTTGACCTCGGTGGTGGGAAAATTAATGGAGAGTATACTAAAGGAACGATTGGGGGTGTACTTGGAGGAGGTGGGAGGTCTGGATAGTCGGCAACATGGGTTTGTGCCAGGTAGATCATGTCAAACCAACCTTGTGGAGTTCTATGAATGGGTAACATCAGAACTGGACAGGGGTAAGCCTGTGGATGTATTATTCTTGGACTTCAGCAAGGCATTTGACTCTGTCCCCCACAATGGTCTGGTGGAGAAACTGATGGGGTTAGGAGTAGGCCCTTTGATGGTCAGATGGATTGAAAACTGGCTAGCTTGGCTAGCTTGGCAGAAGACTCCAGGAGAAAGGACTGCTGTGTGACTGAACTTCTCTGCTGGGACTAAATTAGAAGAACTTTTGTATTTAGACCTTTAATTTAGGGTAAAAAAACTAACATACAAAACAAAACTAAAAAAAGTGTGTGTTTGAGTTAACTGAACTGAATGGGTAACTGAAAAGTCATCTAGGTGTAAATCTCAGGTGACTGAAAGGACTTAACTGTTGTGAGGTTTAAATTACTTGTAGAAAGATCTGGTAAGTAGGGGAGCAGCTAGAAGGAAGCTACATTTAAAGACTGCCTTAGAAGATTCTGCTAATAGCTGGCAGAAGACTCAGGAGAAAGGACTGCTGTGTGACTGAACTTCTCTACTGGGACTATATTGCCCTCCTTCCTTCCCTCCACCCCCACCCAAAGCTAGTTCTATTTTATAGGCACAGGTTTGACTGACAACAGGAACTTCCTGTTTAGGGGCAGGAAGTGGTGATCACAGAACCACCAAGGACCCACCATCCTAGAAGGGCAAGAGTAGCTCTCCAGGCCCCTCTAGCTGCTGGAGGTCTGCCTCTGAACAAGTAAGCGGTCTACTGAGAAATATAGGATATTCTTGTCTCAGAACAGGACAATCAGGGCTTAAAGGGCACACAGGCAGAAAGTAAGAGAGAGAGAGAAAAAAACAGAGGAAAGAGTAAGGATTGCAAGCAGTTAAGGGGCCAGAAATAAGACATGATTGGAGTGGTGCAGTGCAGTGGCTGTGGAGCAGCAGTCTTCCGGGAGATGTTCTGGAGGATGAGGTGTCCCATCTGCAGGCACCTCACTGGGCTGAGGGAGGAGGTTGCTCATCTCCAGGCTGAGTTGGCCAGGATTTGTGGGACCTCCTCTTCCATCCAGGGACCATCAGTGCCACTGCCATTGCCTCAGAGGTTGCCAAGAAGAGGAGGCGGTTGGACCACAGTGGGCTCAGGGAGGGTGGGGTGGTGGAACGAGACATCCCTCCAGTTGTACCTCTCCACAATTCCTATACCATTCTGGCAAAGTGTGGTTCCTCTATGGATGCACCTATAGTGGAGACCAAGGAGGATGCTGGGAACCTCCACAAAGGAGACAAACAGGAGGGTGGCAGAGGACCCTGCAGGGGAAGGAAACAACTCCTGGTGGGGGACTCCATTGTTAGGAAGGCAGAACTGGGCAAGGAAGGGGAGAGGGAGGTAAGGTGCCTGCCTGGCGCCATGGCTTAGAGGACAGGAACAAATCCTCAGGATTGCTGGAGCAGCTGCACAGGGGAGGGACTGGATGTCATTGTCCACTTAGGGACAAATGACCTGGCTAAGAAAGGATTAGAAGTGCAGGAAGAGTTTGTGGAATTGGGGAGGGCCTTGAGTCAAGTAGCACGCACAGTAACCTTCTCGGGAGGTGCTACCCATCTATGGCATGGAGGCTAGGGTGTTCCGTACCATGGGATTCAATCAGTGGTTGAAAAACTGGTGTGGAGCTCAGGATTTGGCTTCATTGGGGACTGGGGTCCACCTGGAGTGATGCAAGCCTATACTGGCATGATGGGCTGCATCTGTCCGGGAGGAACCAGGATCTAGGTGATAGGTTTAAATGCTTCATTGTGAAGCTTTTAAACTAGCCAAGGGGAGGCACTGGAAAGGAGCAGGAAAATCCTAGCCCCCCCCAAACAATCATGGTAGTAAGTGTGGCAAACATCAACATGGAGGTGTCGATAGGGAGAAGGGCAAGGGTAAATGGAGAAAGTGACAAAGGCAAGAAGGACAGGGATGGGGCAAGAGGGTAGGCCATCAGGAAATGGAGGTAATGAGTACCAATGCCCGTAGTCTGGGCAACAAGCTCCCTGAGCTGGTGGCCTTAATGGAAGAGGATGCCTGGATATCATAGCAGTCACAGAAACATGGTACACAGAGAACCATGACTGGGATGTTAACATACCAGGGTACATAACCTACAGGAGAGACAGGCAGGGGAGAAGGGGAGGAGTAGCTCTCTATGTAAAGGAAGGATAAAAGCAACTGAACAAAAGAGTAAACAGGCAGGAGAGGAGGTACTGTGGGTCACCTTGGAGACTGGAAGAGCACCACAATCCGCACAGGGGTTGTGTACAGACCCCATGTCAGGGGAAGGAATGGACAAGGATATGATGGAAGGCATTCTTAGAATGGCAGAGAAAGGGAGATACTGTTGATGGGAGACCTGAATATGCCAGATGTTAACTGGAGCACATTTGCCAGCGACATCCAGAAGCAGGGCCATTCTTGATGCCCTACAGGTGGCAGGCATTAGACAGCTAGTTTGGAACCCACTGTGAGGGAGCAGTCTTAGACCTCATACTCTCAAGCGGGGGCAGTGAGAGGATCTCAGATCTAGAAGTGGGTTGCCATCTGGGGACAAGTGACCATCAAACAGTGTGGTTCACGTTAAACTCAGCTACAGAGTCAAGCCATACAAAAGTGAGGGTACTGGACTTTAGGAGGGCTGACTTTGTAAGATGGAGGAGTGCCTCAGAAAAGCACTAGCAAACAGGCTAGAAGGAGGTGTGGAGCAACAATGGGGAATTATCAAAACTGCCATCACAGAGGCAACAAGCCTTTGTGTGAAGCAAATAAACAAATCAAAATGAAAGAAAAAGCCACTATGGTTCTCAAGAGAGGTGGCTGTGAAAGTCAAGAAGAAAAAGATAGCATTCCAGAAGTGTAAGGAAACACAGAAGGAGCAGGACAGAGAGCTGTACCAGTTAAGGCAGAAAGAAGCAGGGAGGGAAGTCAGAATAGCAAAGGCCCAAACTGAGGAAAAGATAGCCAACTCAGTTAAGAAGGGGGATAAAACCTTTTATAGGTACATCAGCGGCGTAGAAAGACAAAGGGAGGGATAGTGAGGCTGAATAGAATAAGCGGTGGGTGGGCAGAGGGGACAGTGAAAGCAGGAATACTGAACGAATATTTCTGCTCAGTATTCACAAAGAGGAGGAAGTGCCTAATCCAATTAACAGAAGCACTCTTGATAGGGTCGATCCCAGTCCTTTCACAGAAGAAAGGGTTCTGCAAGAATTCCTAAAACTGAAGGTGGACAAAGCAATGGGTCCTGATGGAATTCACCCAGAATTCTAAAAGAATTAAGGAAGGAACTAGTGAAACCACTGGCTACTCTTTTAATAAATCATGGGAGGATGGTGTGGTACCCGAGGACTGGAGGAAGGCGGATGTGATTCCCTTCACAAAAGTGGGACCAAGACAGAGGCAGGAAACTACAGACCTGTCAGTCTGACCTCTGTGGTAGGAAAGTGATGGAGTCACTTCTGAAGGAAAGAATAGTTGAGTACCTAGAGGTCAGTGCAGCACAGGATCCAAGGCAGCATGGGTTCTGGCAGGAAGGTCATGTCAGACAGATCTAATAGATTTCTTTGACTGGGTGACAAAGTAGTAGACCAGGGAGGGCTGTGGACATAGCCTACCTAGACTTTAGCAAGGCATTTGACACAGTCCCACACAAGATTATTAGTCAAATTAACCAGCCTGGGAGTGGGTCCCAGGGTGGTAGCCTAGGTAAAACATTGGCTGAACAACAGGACACGGAAGGTAATTGTAAATGGGTCACTCTGAAGAAAGGTGGGTTACTAGTGGGGTACCGCGGGAGTTCAGTATTGGGTCCAGTCCTTTTAATGTCTTCATCAGTGGCATTGCAGAGGGACTGGAAGGAAAAGTATGCCTTTTGCAGATGACACAAAGATCTGCAACAGGGTTGATACACAAGGAGGCGTGGAAAGGATGAAAAGGGACTTGTTAAGGTTGGAGGAATGGTCAGACGTATGGCAGCTAGGATTCAATGCAAAGAAGTGCAAAATAATGCACCTGGGAAACAAGAACCCAGGGAAGAATACACAATGGGTGGGAGGTAGTAACAACAACAAAACAGGAAAGGGACCTGGGGTAATCATATCAGATGACCTTAAGGTTAGCAGCAATGTGAGAAGGCAGTAGGGGCCGGGGTATACTGGGATGTATAGGAGAGGCATCAGCAGCAGAAAACAGGAAGTTGTTATCCCTCTGTACAGATAGTTGGTGAGACCCCATCTGGAATACTGTGTCCAGTTCTGGAGACCCCATCTCTGCAAGGACATAGACAGGATAGAGGCAGTCCAGAGGAGGGCAACTAAAATGGTGCAGGGTCTGCAAGAGAAGCCGTATGAGGAGAGACTAATAGAGCTTAATATGTATACCCTTGAGGAAAGAAGGGAGAGGGACATGATAGAAACTTTTAAGTACCTCAAGGGAATCAACAAAGTCCAAGAGGGTAGCATCTTTCAGAAAAAGAGACTTGCAAGAACAAGGGACACAATTTAAAGATAGAAGGAGGGCAGTTCAGGGAGCATGTTGAAGTATTATTTCACAGAGAGGGTAGTGGATGCATGGAACAGCCTTTCTGAGGAAGTTGTGGAGTCTAAAACTGTGGGAGAATTCAAGAATGCATGGGACAGACATAAGGCAATTCTTGTGGGGAGCAGGAAGATATAGGCTGTTGGTTAAATAGGATCTGTGGCCTATCCTGTAGGTAGGGAAATGGGCAGACTAGATGGGCCTAGCGGTCCTTATCTGCCGTCAAAGTCTATGTTTCTATGTTTCTAGCTGGATGCACTCAGAGAGTAGTGGTCTGTGGGGAGCTCTCGAACCCTAGAGAGGTTGGTAGTGGGGTACCGCAGGGCTCGGTCCTGGGTCCGATCCTGTTTAATGCATACATATCGGACATCAGGGAGGGTATAGGGTGTGAAATGAGTCTCTTCACGGATGACTCCAAGATGGGAGCAGTAGTTGAGGGAGAAGAGGGGAGGTTGGCCTGCAAGGGACCTGGACACCCTGGAAGCTGGGCTCACACATGGAAATTAATTTCAATATCACCAAGTGCAATGTGTTGCATCTTGGTCGGTGAAACTCTAAACACAGGTACACCCTGGGAGGGAGGCGCGGAGGCCTCAATAGGGAAAAAGACCTAGGGTCATGGTGGATGCATGTATGATAACTCTGAGCAGTGCAGGAGAGTGGCTAGCAAGGCAAACAGGATGTTGGGATGCATCGTAAGGGGGATCACCTCTAGGAGCAAGGAAGTGATTCTGCCGCTGTACAATGGACTGGTTAGACCACACCTTGAGTACTGTGTACAGTACTGGAGACCACACTTGAAGAGGGACATACAGCTCCTGGAGAGGGTACAGAGGAGGGCAACAAAGATGATACGAGGCTAGGGATTTGACGTATGAGGACAGACTTAAGGAGCTCTGCCTGTTTTCACTGGAGGAGAGGAGAGACAGGGGACAAGATTGAGGTCTTCAAGTACCTCAAGGAATAAATAGGGTAAACATGGAGGGATCTTTAGACTAAAGCAGGAGATATCACCAGAGGGCATGGTTTGAAGTTGGAAGGTGGAAGGGTGAGGGGGGAAAAGAGGAGGAGGTTTTTCACTGAGAGGGTGGTGGACCCTTGGAATGCACTGCCTGGTGAGCTGGTTCAGAGATCCACAGTGGAGGGCTTCAAGAGAGGGTGGGACAGACACAGAAAGTGGATGTATCAGATGATGGCCTGTCCCAGGGGGGTGGGGATGGATGATACGGGTTTCTGGAGCACAAGGAATGGGAGGGTCTCGGCACCCAACTAAGGATCTAAGGTTCGAGCAGACTCGATAGACCGTAAGGCCTAATCTGCTGGCAAATAGTATGTTAGTATGTTAGTATGATCCTGATTGCTCCAGACAGCCCTGGTATCCACTCCTTATGTCCTTAGCAGTCCACCTTCCCTTTGTCTTCCCAGGAATCACAACCTGTTAACCTGTGCTCAGGGGAGAGTTTGGTACCTGAACCTCAAATCTCAATCTCAAGGCCTGGCTCTTGAAGAGTTAGAGTTTGCTGACCTACATCTCTCTCAAGGTGTATTTGATATCTTGAAGGCTTCTAGGAAGCCTTCCACCAGGGCTACTTATAATTCCAAATGGAAGAGATTTTCCATATGGTGCTCTGACAAGCATATCTCCCCAGAATCTGCTGACTTACCCACAGTCCTGAATTATATGGTGCATTTGAATACTCTGGGGCTGAGACCAGCTACCCTAAAAGTGCACCTGGCAGCCGTGTCTGCTTTCTTATCAGCAGGTAAACCCTCTTCTCTTTCAGCTCATCCTCTATTCTCCAAGTTTTTCAAGGGTTTGCTTCACACCAACCCCCCTTTCAGGGACCCTGCCCCTGCCTGGGATCTTAATATTTGCATTGCCCAGCTTTTGCAACCCCCTTTTGAGCCCTTGTCTTCAGCAGAGCTTAAGTACTTGACTTGGAAAACTGTGTTTTTGGTAGCCATCACTTCTGCCAGGCGCTTAAGTGAATTACAAGCATTGTCAGTGGAGCCTGAGTTTATCTCCTTTCATAGAGATAAGGTGGTTCTCAGGACTAACAGAAAGTTCTTGCCTAAGGTGGTTTCAGACTTCCACCTTAATCAATCTATGTCTCTCCCTGTGTACTTCACTGACCATTCCTCCTCTGGTGAGAGGAGACTGCACAGTTTAGATGTCAAAGAGCCCTTAGTTACTACATAGAACGTTACCAAGGGTCACAGGTTTGACTCTTCCAACTGTTCCTCACTTATGGTGAGGTTGGTAAAGGAAACCTGCCACTAAAAGATCCATTGCCAGGTGGATTGTCTTGTATCCAATTTTGCTATGAAAAACTGGGTAAGGTTCCTCCCTCAGGCCTGAGGGCTCACTCTACCAGAGGTACAGCTCTGCCTCTGGCTGCTGCCAGTGACATCCCTATCCTAGAGATATGTCAAGCAGCTACCTGGAAAATAGTTCACACTTTACTAAGCATTACTCCCTGACATCCAGGCTAGGAGTGATGCTCGTTCGGCACAGTTGTGCTTCAGAGCCTATTTCCTAAGTAGGTTCTGTCCCTCCTCCATGGAGGTACTGCTGTGTAGTCTGCATATGTCATAATATAGCAAGACTTCATGTTGTTTGAAGAAAAAATTACTCACCTTAGTAATGTTGTTTCTTCTAATGGAGTCTTGCTATATTATGACCTCCCCGCCTGCCCCTCTCAGAACCTCTGCTTTTGGGATGTGGGTGGGCAGTGCAGTGTAGGCACTTAGTAGATGCCCACCTTTGTTTTTTCACCCCTCTTTTTTGGGGTGATTGGGTGTTGTGTTTTTCATTTTTTGGATCCCCTGACTTGAGTCTTTGTTTTGGGACCAAAAAATGTGTTCATATATTTAGTAGCCAGTTGGCTAGTGTAAGTTTACAGCTTCCACACAGAAACGTAGTGAGTTTTGCTCATAAAGATCTGACAGTTTGAGTTTGAAGAACAACAGACAGTTTTCAACCGAGTTCGTGCTCGGCATGGAAAGTTAACTCTTTCACCTCCGGAGCAGTTCGAAGGTTGAGACTCACTGCATATGTCATAATATAGCAAGACTCCATTAGAAGAAACAACATTACTAAGGTGAGTAATTTTTTCATTTATTTAATTTTAAAATGCTGTGTCCCTTGCTTTTGTTGTGTCCTCTGTGCCTTTCCAACTTAACTTGGCACCGGGAACTGCGGAGAAACACCTCCCGACTTGTGAACTGCAATGGCAGTCAGATGCGCAGTGCATCCTCCTCAATGGTGTGAGCGGTGGCCTAGAAACATGCCAACTGCTCACAAATACATTTTGCAAGCCACGCAGGGCTCACTAGTACAGGGGAACACTCGGGGGCAAGGAGAGAATAGCCCAGGGCTGCGGAGGAACGGGCGGATGCTGGGAGGCAGCAGGAGAACACCCAGAGGCACTTTTAAAGGTAAGCCCCCAAATGGGGGAGAGGGCGAAATGTAACATTTCCATGTACAGTGACTTACTACAGCCAAGTCTCTTGACCTATACGAGGAGCTTGGGGGGGGAATGGACAATCCCCATTCCAGTGCAACATCTATGGTGGTTACAAACAAAAGTCCCTCTGGACCTGACTGAGCCATCGCTAGCAGAACTGGAAATGAGGGAGGTAAACCCATTGTCCCTTCAATAGGTGCAAATGAAAAGAAAAATGTGTGTTTGAAATTAATCTAGTTGTTGCTTGCAGTTTGAAAAGGTCCAAACTATTCTAACATTGTACACCAGCTCAGTCCATTTGTTTGTCAAGTGTGGTGACCAAATCACACAAAAACCTATTCACAGGTGACTTTATGCTAACCAGCACCGGTCTTGTGTAAGAACCAAAGCCCTTAATAAGTAATTAGCTGAGCTGGGGGGAGGATGTTGTATCTTCACCTGTTCCTTTTTGTCTCCACAGGACAATGCAAAATGCTTCAACTGGCCGAGAAGAAATATCCTTTTTTGAACAACTATAAGCTCCACCTAATTTTTCTTTGGTTTTGACTGGCATATTCTGACAAGGCCCTGCCAGTCCTGAACCACATGCCTGGCAACACATGCAGGCCAGGCACCCTTTTTCAAACCCACAAACACAGAGAGGTGGGATACAAAAATAATTCTCCTTTACCAAAGACATGCAACATCATGTGGTCCCACACACTTAATGGTATACCCACCCTCTACCACTCATCCAAATAAGTGCACAACAAGCTGCATGCACACAAACCTTAACTACAGCCTTCAAAAGGAAGACCTGATTGCAATTTCAAATGTTCATGACATTTGTGTCTTTGAAAACTTAAGGATACTGTGATGCACTATGCCCCCTATGGTCATTGTGTGATTACAAATATGTTTGAGTTTCAAGTTATTATGGTTTTACATATAGTTGTAGCTTATCAAGTATAAGCTCAGGAACTTGATCCACATCTAGGAATGTTGAACTCAAATGCTTCCTGCAAATTCAGATGTAACAGACCTGATGGGGAGTATATTACAGGTTAAATCTGTTACCCTGACATTGGGGGAGGGGGATACATCACAACTTCAGAAACAAATTGGATGTTTCTTTTTACAAACCAATAATGTTATTGTACACATCATGCTATTGCTAGCACTGACATTTTTCCAACTGTTGCTGCCACAACAGAGGAAAAGCTTACTCAATGCTCCAAGCAAAAACCCAGAACAACTAGTGGTCACTCCCAGGTACCCTTGTAAATGATGCGTAATACTCACATAATATGGCAGAATGTAGATTCTGCTTCAATACAAACACATCTAGGTTTCATAGCGACATGACAGAAACTTTCAAGTATTTCAAGGGAAGTAACAAAGTAGAAGAAGGTAGCATCTTTCAGAAGAAGAGATGTGCAAGAATAAGGGGGCACAATTTGAAGATAGAGGGAGGATGGCTCAGAGGTAATGTTATAAAGTATTTTTTCACAGAGAGGGTTGTGGATGCATGAAACAGCCTTCCTGAGGAGGTTGTGGAGTCAGGAACACTGGGAGAATTCAAGAATGCATGGGACAGACATAAGGCAATTCTAGTGGGGAGTAGGAGGAAGTAAGCTGTTGATTAACTAGAATCTGCAGCTTATACATCAGGTAGGGAAATGGGCAGACTAGGTGGGCCAAACGGTCCTTATCTGCGGTCAAATTCCATGTTTCTATAAAAAAAAGATTAATAGCACCATGTTACCAGACCCTTTTGCAACAGATCTGATACATACTCAAGACCCAGTATATGAGCACCACATTACTGAATACCTAGGAGTATTTCACCATGGACAACAGACTTAATAGAAGGGACCTTCTCAAATCTCACAGGCACTGTTGTATACCCCAGTGTTACATGGTGCAAATGGCATACTGCCATAAGATAACGGTTTAAAGTGCATATACCAAGCATAATGTCGCACTTTCATTTCATGAGATCGGCCTAAACTAGGCCAAACAGCAACACATAGGCAGGAAGAAAAAATTACTCACCTTAGTAATTGCTTTTCTTCTCATGGAGTCTTGCTATATTATGACTATATGCAGTCAGCCACTGCAGCTGAACTGCCCCGGAGAGGAAAGAGTTAACTCCAGAGAGTCTGGAGTTCCACAGCGCGAGGGCGCTATACCAAAGCTCTATCTGGCCAGTTTCAAATGAAACTGTCAGATCTTTACAAGCTAACACTAAGCAAACAAGTCTGTGTGGAAAGCTCTACACTAGCCAAGTGGCTACCTACTAGTAGGAATAACAACAATATAAACAACAATATAAACAGCAATAATAATAATAACAATGAATAATAGTATTATTAGTTTCTCCTCAATAAGCATTATTAGACCCCCTTCCCCAAGACTCAAGTCCAGGAAGGGGCCAACATATTACTTAAAACAGAAATACCTAATTCCCAACCCTAAATAAAGGGGTGAAGGTAAGAACTAAAATGGCATGACACAGTGCTTGCACTAATTTGCCACCCTACCCAAGTAGAAGTTCTGAGAGGGCAGGAGGAGGGAGGTAAGAGAATATAGCAAGACTCCATGAGAAGAAAAGCAATTACTAAGGTGAGTAATTTTTCTTCAAACGCCATGAAGTCTTGCTATATTATGACTATATGCAGATTACACAGCAGTACCTCCATGGAGGAGGGTCAGAACCTACTTAGGAAATAGGCTCTGAAGCACAGCTATGCCAAACGAGCATCTCTCCTGGACTGAATATCCAGGGAATAATGCTTGGTAAAGTGTGAACTGTTTTCCAAGTAGCAGCTTGACAGATTTCCAGAATGGGAATATCTCTAGCAGCCGCTAGAGATGCAGCTGTACCCCAGTGGAGTGAGCCCTCAGTCCTGAGGGGTTCTCTACCTAGTTTTTGATAACAAAATTGATACAAGAGACAATCCACCTTGCAATTGTCCTCTTAGGCAGGTTTCCTTTGCCAACCTCGCCATAGGTAAGGAAGAGTTGGAGGGATTCGAACCTGTGACCCTTGGTGCGCTCCAAATAGTAGCTTAAGGCTCTTTGACGTCCAAGCTGTGCAGACTCCTCTCACCTGAGGAAGAATGCTCAGTGAAAATACTGGAACAGAGATGGATTGGTTCAGGTGGAAATCTGAAACCACTTTAGGCAAAACTTTCTGTTAGTCCTGAGGACTACCTTATCTCTGTGGAAAGAGATAAAATCTTCTTCCACTGACAGGGCCTGTAGTTCACTTATGCGTCTGGCAGAGTGATAGCCACTAGGAAAACAGTTTTCAAGTCAGAAACTTGAGCTCTGCTGAGGACAGAGGCTCAAAGGGGGGTTGCATTAACTGAGCAATGCAAACATTCAGGTCCCAAGCGGGAGCTGGTTCTCGAAAAGGAGGGTTGGTGTGAAGTAACCCTTTAAAAAACTTGGAAAACACAGGGTGAGAAGAAAAGGAAGCAGGCTTCCCTGCTGACAGAAAAGCAGAGACAGCTGCCAGATGAACCTTTAAGGTAGCTGGCCTAAGGCCTAAGGAATTTAAATAGACCAAATAGTCCAGTAAAATGGGCAGATCAGCAGATTCTGGGATAATCTGCTTCTCAGAGCACCAGATGGAAAACCTTTTCCACTTAGAATTGTAAGTGGCCCTAGTGGAAGGCTTTCTTGAAGCCTTTAAAATATCCAAAACACCTTGAGAAAGGTGTAAGTCAGCAAATTCTAACTCCTCAAGAGCCATGCCTTGAGATGGAGGGATTTGAGGTCCGGATACCACACTCTCCCCTGTGCACAGGCCAGTAAGTCGTGGACTCTAGGCAAGTTCAGGGCAGGGTGGACTGTCAAGGACAGAAGCAGTAGGTACCAGAGCTGTCTGGCCCAATCTGGAGCAATCAGAATCACCTTGCAGGGCTGAGATCTGATTTTTACTAGTACCCTGAAAAGAAGGGGAAAGGGGGGAAAGGCATACAGGAACTTCCCTTTCCAATCCAACTGAAAGGCATCCAGGGGGACTGATCCAGCACTGAGGCCTGCAACAAAAACAGAGGAAGTTGGTGGTTGTCTGGGGCGCAAAGATCTATCTGAGGGTGCCCCATCTGGCAAAGACTGACCCCAGCACCTGAGGATTCAGAGCCCATTCGTGATGGACCTGAGAAATCCTGCTGAGGGCATCCAGCCAGGACATTGTCCTTCCCTGGAAGGTGAACTGCTATCAGGGGGTGTTCAGGAGTAAGCCAGAGACCACAACTTCATTGCTTCGGTGCACAAGGCTGATGACCGAGTGCCCCCTTGCTTGTTGATGTACCACATTGTTGTGGTGTTGTCTGTCCTGACTTGAACTACTTGTTCTGGACAGAAGCTGAAAACGCCTGAAGAGCTAAAAGGACAGCTCTGAGTTCCAAAGATTGATGTGGAGCAGAGATTCCTGGGGAGACCACACTCTGAGTGGACAGGTCGCCCAGTGAGCTCCCCACCCTAACAGGGAAGCATCCGTGGTGAGGGTGAGGGAGTGGGAAACGGAATGAAAGGAACCCCTTGTTTTAGATTGCTTTGATCCTGCCACCAGTGTAAGGCCAGGATCAGGGTTTGGGTCACTGGAACCATTTGGAAGGGGTCCCTCCTTTGAGACCAATAGGCCCTCAAATGGAACTGAATGTCCCTCATCTGGAATCTTGCTCCTTGCACTACAGCTGTGGAAGCAGCCATGTGCCCTAGGAGTTGCAGAAAATGCCTTGCTGGTCGAGAGATCCGCAGGGTAAAGGAGGATGCCAGGGCAATGAGTCTGTCTACCCTTTCCGAGGGGAGAAATGCCCTGGCTAACTTTGTGTTCAATTCTTCACCTATGAAAGTTAGTACCTGAACTGGTTCGAGAACTGACTTTGGTAAATTCAGCAAGAATCCCAGGGAAGTGAGAAGCTGCTGGGTGACTTGCAAGTGGGATTTTACCTGATCTGGGGACTGACCCACTATGAGCCAGTCGTTCAGGTAGGGAAACACAGCAATCCCTTGCCTTCTTAAATGAGCCACTACCACAGCTAGACATTCGTGAATACCCTTGGCGCAGAGGTAAGGCCAAAGGGCATTGCCCTGAACTGGTAGTGGCCTGAGGGTAGTTCGAACCTGAGGTACTTTCTGGTGAGAAGGCCTGATCAGAACATGAAAATAGGCATCCTTGAGGTCCAGGGAAGCTAACCAGTCCCCTGGCCTCAGGGAGGGCAAAATCATTGTCAGAGTTAACATTTTGAACTTTGGTTTCAAAAGATGCTTGTTCAGGTACCTTAAATCTAAAATGGGCCGCCATTCTCCTGTCTTTTTTGGGGTAAGAAAGTATCTTGAGTACAGCCCCTTGCCCTGATGGCAAGAGGGACCCTTTCTACTGCTTTGCAGTCCAAAAGAGAAGAAACCTCTGCTTCCAAAGCAAGGGCTTCTGAAGGATTTGCAGGTGGAAAATGTCTGGCTCTCATCTTTGGAAACTGTTTGAAGCTGAGAACCAGACCCTGGCCTATTACCTCCAGAACCCACCTGTCCGAAGTTAGGGACACCCAGTTCTGGCTGAAATAAACCAACCTGCCCCCCACTGGTACAGGAGAATCGGCCCTGGGCACCCCATCAGGTGCCTGCTTGGCAGTAGCCTTAGGCTGAGGGGAGGGGACGGTTTACTTGTGCCCTGGCCTACCTCTGCCTCTAAAGAAACCCTCTGTGCAAATGCAGAGGAGGCCTGAAATTGGTAAAAGGCCTGTGGAAAGGCCTGCCTACCTCTGGGAGTGCCTCTGTGGAGTGGCATGCCCTCCTTTAGCCTGGGCACTTTGTAGGTAGTTCTGTATTCATCCATCTTTTTCATATAGTTTTCTGTTTGTTCCCCAAACAGAGAATTACCCACAACAGGAAAATCCATAGCCTTTGACTGAGTATCTTGGGACAGATTAGTGCATCTGAGCCATGCCAACCTACGGAAAGCTACAGAAGTGGCCATGACCCTAGAGGAAACATCATTAACATCAACAGCAGTATGAAATTGAACTTTGGAGGCTTCAATGCCATCAGCAGCCACCTGTTCCAACTCACTAGCCAGCTGGCCAGGCCTGCTTGGCTAACTGCACTACTGTGTCCCACCTAGATTTCTGATATCTAGCCACATAAGCCATATAATTTGCCTGCCTGAGTCCCAAAGAAGCTGCCATATACTGTTTTTTCGCCATGGCATCAATCTTCCTGGAATCCTTATCAGGAGGATGTGAGGCCAGAGGAATATTAGCCTTGTCACAGGCTGCAGCTTGTACTACACCTACATGACTACACTGCTCAGTGAGGAAGTCTGTATCAGAGCCTGACAAGGTATATCTTCTGTCCATTTTTTAATCTACAGGAGGGACAGAATGAGGATTTTTTTAAATCTTTGTTGTTTGCTTCCTAAATGACTTATGCAAAGGAATAGACAACCTCCTAGACTCTGGTATATCCATCATTTCTACATAATCAGGCTCCTCTTGCTCATCCACAGCTTCCTCTAAAGGAAGCTGGAGGGTTTCTGCAATCTTTTTGTAAAACATAAAATGAGAAGGGGACTCAGACAGAATAGGAGGAGATTCTAAAGGTCTGTCTGGAGAAATGTCCGGTTCAATGGGCAAGTCCAGACCCTCCCAGCCACACGTGTAATGATCAAATTCGTCCTCCCTCTCCTGTGGTTCATAAAATTCCTCAACATCATACTCCTGAACCACTGGCACTGAACGAACCAACCTTGTACCAACTGTAGGTGGTTCGGCAGGACCCTGAGACAGTGACTGGACAATCTGTATGGCTTTAGCTATTTCTGCAGCAGTTGGAGAGACAATTTTGGACTCAAACCTACTGATTTCTTTGTCTTTTTCACTGAGACTGGTTCCCTGAACCAGCCTTCCTTTGCCGAGAAGTCTCGCCTGGTCAGAGGGCACTCTCTGGTCCAGTGGGTACTGGACCGGGCTGGCCATCCGGGTCAGCGGACTTCTTGGCCTCTCGTTCCCTGAGCTGGCCCAATCTCTTTTCCAGGGTGGCTGCAGGGAAATTTTTACACACCTGGCAGTCTGACAGGAGGTGGTCAGCCCCCAGACAATAAACACAAGTGGTGTGTGGGTCAGCCTTGGCAAAGGCTTCCCCACAGACATCACAGTGTTGAAACCCAGTGGGCCCGGTTTTTCTTTTGGGTTTCTCAGACATAATGCCAGCCTAACCAAAAACTTGCCCTTTTGATGGCAGTGCCGAGCAAGACACCATATCGGGTTCCCTAACCGTGTCGCGGGTATTTGAAAAACCTATTTTAAAAGCAAGGTTTTAGAACGATAAGAACCGGAACCGACTCTAAAAGCCCAACCACTATTTTAAACGTTAAATGTAAGAACCGATCGGTTCAAAACCGAACCGATAATTGAATTTCCACGCAGACTTTAAATTTTCTACTTACGGTTTACCAGATAGAGCTTTTAACCGAAATGCGGTAAAATAAATACTTTTGGCCGGTTCAAATGAACCGAAAATACTCACTTGAACCAAGAAATGAACCGATGTGAAGGAGCTGATCTCCGGAGCGACTGTTCAGTGAAGCGGAGTAAAGAATCTGACAGTTTCATTTGAAACTGGCCAGATAGAGCTTTGGTATAGCGCCCTCACGCTGTGGAACTCCAGACTCTCTGGAGTTAACTCTTTCCTCTCTGGGGCAGTTCAGCTGCAGTGGCTGACTGCATATAGTCATAATATAGCAAGACTTCATGGTGTTTGAAAACTATGTTTTTTTCCTACAGTCACAACCTCTTCAGTGACACAGAAACAGGGTGTATTCACAGATGAATAAATGGTATATTCTCATTATTGGACCTCAACCTCCACCTCCGAGTGCATGGCCGATGCTATCACTCGTCTATGTCACACCACACCATAATCAAAGTCATTGCTAATAACCATACCATTTTCCTTTTTCCCTTTTAAAACGACTATATGTGTGTTTTAAAACTAAGTTTTTAACAAGGTTTTACAAGTTTTTAGGTTTCTGTAGAGTGGTATTGGTAAGATCTTCAAGCAACACATGCAAATTTTCTCCACGGCTGGTTTTCTAAACTTGGCTGGCACCTCACATGAACTGGTTGTTCTTTTATGGACAGTGTTCTTGATCATTCTTTTATGGACTGTGCTCTTGGTTGCTCTTTCATGAATTGTGTTCTTTATTGTGTTGTTATGAACTGTCAATAGTTGTGCAAATTTTTTTTTTTTTTTTTTTTACAAAAGCTATGCCTGTGTTGGTGTGGCTACTGCACTGAAACATTCAATGGGCAATCTCATGCAATCCTTGCCAAGGCTTTTGCCAATCCAGCCAACCAGTAGCCAGCTACATGAACATTACATTTCTTATCGTGCTGGTACACGTCTGCACAGCCCTATGTGCCATGTGGAGTTACGAACTTTCGACAAATAACATTTCAAATGTGACTACACTGCTTTGTGGTTACCAACTTGAACGTTATGGACTGGTTCCTCTTTAACGACACTGTTATTAGATTCTTCAATCAAAAACGTACGCTGCCGTTATCTGCCTTTTCCACTCTCAATATGGACTGTTCTTTATGAATGGACAATGACTTTAACTGTTTTTACAAACAATGTTCTGTAATAATACACATCAACAATTTTTTTTATACGCATATCCACTGTGGTGTTGACATGCCTAGTTTCTGTTTTGTGTTTTATAATCTGACCATCTGTGATTACCCTTGTGCCAACTCCAGAATAGGACTACTTTCACAGTTACCCTGACTATCTGTATGCTATAGAAATATAATTCATTTACATTACGAGTTTTTATGTGCTTTGAAAAAGTACAGTTACGTAAAAACTTACTGTAAGAGTAGATCTTCGAGAACAACTCTTGGAGCAGGTTACACTATTAGGACTGAAGCCGGCAGGCGCCAGGACCCCACGGAAATTTTCTAGCTAGCAGTATCCAGCGGGAACCGCCCCCCCCGACGTCGGTTCTGCCCCTGACGTCAGGCATCATATAGAAGGGGGTGGTCCCCCAGAATCCCCAGTTCTCCCACCGGAGACTCCCGGCCGTTCAATGACATTAGAAGTGGAGACCGAGGATCCGTCATCAAAAGGTATTCAGAATGGTGTTAAAAACACCTAATGCTAGAACAGAGATATCGAAACAACTCTACCTCCAGAGGGGATGGTGGAAGGGGAATTACCTGTTGCAAGAGCTGTTCTCAAAGATCTACAGTTACGGTAAGTTCTTACGTAACTGTACTATCTTACTTCGAGAAACAGCTCTTGCAGCAGGTTACACCATTAGGACTGATTCCCAAGCAATAGTGGAAATCCCTCGCTGGGGGGAGGAGGTTAGGTAGAGATCACAAGTTGAACCGAAACCTAGGATAGAAATCCCTGAAGGACTGCTAGACCAAAACCAGTTCTTCGCCGTGAAGCCACGTCCAGGCTATAATGCCTGATAAAGGTGTGCACAGTGCTCCAGTTAGCTGCTGCACAGATGGCTGAAGTGGACACATTCTTCATGGTTGCAAAGGAGGTAGCCACCCCCCTTGTGGAATGACCCGTGACCTCACCGGGTAAAGGTTTGTTACGATTCTGGTAACAGAACGTGATACAATGGATGAGCCACCTTGACAGCGATTGTTTAGAAACTGGAGCTCCCATCATCCTATGGGCGAAGGAGACGAAAAGAAAAAATTACTCACCTTAGTAATTATATTTCTTCTAATGGAGTCTTGTTGTATTCTGACAATTGCAGTGATTCCCAACCTCTGAACTGCCCCGGCGAACTAAGAGTTAACTTTCCATGCAGGGCATGGAACGTTGAGCTCGAGCTCGGTTGAAGTCTCTGTCTGGAGTGTTTTGAACTTAAACCATCACATTCTTACGAGCCCAACTAAACTAAAAATTCTATGTGGAAATTGTAAAAATTCTACTAGCCAACTGGCTGAAAAAAGTTTTGGATTCCCAAGGAAGACTCAAGTCAGGAAACTCAAAAACAAAACCCAATGTACTAAAAATAACAATAATAAATAAGCACCCAAACAAAAAGGGAGGAGGGTGCAAGCAAAAAATACCCTTGGGGTGCAACACTACACCTGCCCACCCACTTCCCAAAAACAGGTTCTGAGAGGGGAGGCAAGGAGGGAGGTCAGAATACAGCAAGACTCCATTAGAAGAAATATAATTATTAAGGTGAGTAATTTTTTCTTCAAACAACATGAAGTCTTGCTGTATTCTGACAATTACAGACTACCAAGCAGTACCTCCAAGGAGGAGGAACGTAACCTACTTTGGGAATAAGCTCTGAAGTACTACTGTGCCAAACCGAGCATCACTCCTAGCCTGGATATCCAGAGAGTAATGCTTGGTAAAGGTATGGACTGTTTTACAGGTGGCTGCTTGACAAATCTCTAAGAGAGGGATATCCCTGGCCACAGCCCGGGAAGCAGCTGTACCTCTTGTGGAATGAGCCCTCCGGCCTGAGGGTGGAGTTTTTCCCAGTTTCTCATAGCAGAATTGTATACAAGACACAATCCACCTGGCAATAGATCTTTTGGTGGCAGGTTGGCCCTTTCCCACTTCTCCATAAGTAAGGAACTGGAGGGAGTCAAACCTGTGACCCTTGGTACTATCTATGTAGTAACTAAGGGCTCTTTTGACATCTAAACTGTGTAGCCTTCTCTCTCCTGAGGAAGAATGATCAGTGAAGAAAACAGGGAGAGACATAGACTGGTTTAAATGGAAGTCTGAAACCACTTTGGGCAAGAACCTTCTATTGGTGCTAAGGACCACTTTATCCCTGTGAAAGGAGATAAAATCAGGTTCCACTGACAGGGCTTGCAATTCACTGATACGCCTAGCAGAGGTAATGGCTACCAGGAACACAGTTTTCCAAGTCAAGTACTTAAGCTCTGCTGAAGACATAGGCTCAAAGAGGGGCTGCATAAGTTGAGCAATGCAAACATTCAAATCCCAGGCAGGGGCAGGGTCTCTAAAAGGGGGATTGGTGTGAAGCAATCCTTTAAAAAATTTACAGAACACAGGATGGGAAGATAGTGAGGAAGGCTTCCCCACAGACAAAAATTCAGAAACAGCTGACAGGTGTACCTTGAGAGTAGCTGGTCTGAGGCATAGGCCATTAAGATGGACCATATAATCCAGAACCATAGGCAAGTCAGCAGTGTCTGGATAAATATGCTTCCTAGAACACCAAATGCTGAATCTTTTCCATTTGGAGTTGTAAGTCTTTCTGGTGGAGGGCTTTTGAGAAGCCTTGAGGATATCCAGAACCCCTTGGGAAAGATGCGGATCTGCAAACTCTAACTCTTCAAGAGCCATGCTTTGAGATTGAGATACTGAAGATTAGGGTACCAAATCCTTCCTTGAGAGGATGTTAACAGGTTGTAATTCCTGGGAAGAGATAGGGGAAGACGGACTGCTAGGTACAGTAACAGGGGGTACCAGGGCTGTCTGGCCCAATCTGGAGCAATCAGAATCACCTTGCATGGTTGAGACCTTATTTTTACCAAAACTTTGAACAGGAGAGGGAAAGGGGGAAAGGCATAGAGAAACTTCCCCTCCCAATTGAGGATCAGGGCGTCCAGAGGGAGTGTGCCCAGGACTAGAGGTCTGCAACAAAAGAGAGGGAGTTGGTGATTGTCTGGGGCTGCAAAGAGATCTATTTCTGGAGTGCTCCACCTTGAAAAAATCACTTTCAAAACCTGGGGGTCCAGGGACCATTTGTGATGGCCCTGAGAAATCCTGCTCAGTGCATCTGCTAGCACATTGTCCTTGCCTTGAAGGTGAACTGCTACAAGAGAGGTTTGCAGGGAATAAGCCAGGGACCACAACTTTATGGCTTCTGTGCACAAGGCCATGGACCGAGTGCCTCCCTGCTTGTTGATGTACCACATGGTGGTGGTGTTGTCTGTTCTGACTTGAACCACCTTGTTCTGAACTGACTGAGAGAACACTTTTAGGTCCGGAAAAACTGCCCTGAGCTCTAGAAGATTGATGTGGAGAAGGGATTCTTTGGGGGAGCACAGGCCCTGGGCAGTAAGGAACCCCAGGTGGGCTCCCCAGCCCAGGAGAGAAGCATCTGTGGTAAGGACCACTGAACAAGGCTGAGCAACAAAGGAACACCTTGCCTTAAATTGTCCTGATCCTGCCATCACTGGAGGGCTTGGATCAAGGTCAGAGTCACTGGAATCAGTTTGGTAAGGGAGTCCTTTCTCTGAGACCAGAAAGCTCTCGGGTGGAACTGAATATCCCATATCTGGAATCTTGTCCCTTGGACCACTGCTGTTGAAGCTGCCATGTGGCCCAAGAGCTGGAGGAAATGCCTTGCTGGTCAAGATACCTAAAGGCTGAAGGAAGAAGCTAGTTCCATAAGAGCTCTTGCCCTTTCTAGAGGAAGAAAGGCTCTTGATCTGAGTGTGTCCAGTTCTGCCCCTATAAAAGTAAGAAGCTGGACTGGTTCGAGAACTGACTTGGGAAGGTTGAGAAGAAATCCTAGAGAAGTGAGCACTTACTGGGTCACTTGCAGGTGAGACTTGACTTGGTCTGGAGACTGACCCACTATTAGCCAGTCGTCCAGGTATGGAAAAATCGAAATCTTTTGCCTTCTTAGAAAGGCAACTACTACTGCTAGGCACTTTATGAAAACCCTTGGGGCTGAAGTTAGACCAACGGGCATTGCTCTGAACTGATAATGGCCTGAGGGCAGTTAGAACCTGAGGTACTTTCTGTGGGAGTACCTGATGGGAATGTGAAAGTAGGCATTTTTGAGGTCCAGGAAGGCTAGCCAGTCCCCTGGCCTTAGAGAGGGAAGGATTATTCCCAGAGTTATCATCTTGAACTTTGGTTTTAAAAGATGTTTGTTTAGATATCTTAGGTCTAGGATGGGTTGCCACTCCCCTCTTTTTGGGGATCAGGAAGTTCCTGGAGTACAGTCCTTTGCCCCAGTGTAGGGTAGGTATGCTCTCTCTATAGCTCTTAAAGCTAGGAGAGAAGAAACCTCTGCCTCTAGGGCAAGGGTTTATGAGAGATTTGCAGGTGGAAAAGATCTGGCTCTCGTCTTTGGAAATTTTTTGAAGCTGAGAACCAGTCCCTGGCTTACTACCTCCAGAACCCACTTGTCTGATGTAATAGACATCCAGTCCTGGACAAAGTAAGCCAGCCTGCCTCCTACTGGAATAGAAGAGTCGACCCGGGCAGGCCCATCAGGGTGTCTGCTTGGCAGGGGCTTTAGGCTGAGGAGTGGATGCAGCCCCGCTCACCCCCTTCTGCCTCTCCCTCTGAAGAACCCCCTCTGAGAAAAGGAAGAAGAGGCCTCTGCTTGGTAAAAAGGCCTTTGAAAAGGCCCCTGCCCCTGCCCCTAGACTGCTGCCTTTGAGGAGTTGCCTGCCTTTCCTTAGCCCGAGCACTCCTGTAAGTGGTCCTGTACCCATCCATTTTCTTCATGTAATTCTCTGTCTGCTCCCCAAACAGAGAATTACCCACTACAGGGAAATCCATGGCCTTAGCCTGGGTATCCTATGAGAAGCTAGTACATCTGAGCCAAGCCATCCTCCGAAGAGCCACAGATGTAGCCGTGACTCTCGATGACACATCATTGGAGTCCACAGCAGCATGAAACTGAACCTTAGATGCCTCAGTCTCATCTGCAGCCACCACCTCCAGCTCATTGGCTAGCTGGGGGGAGGCCTGTTTAGCCAGTGAAAGTACAGTGTCCCACCTGGACTTCTGGTACTTGGCTGAATAGGCCATGTAATTTGCCTGCCTGAGTCCCAAAGAAGATGCCATGTACTGCTTCTTTGCCATGGCATCAATCTTCCTGGAGTCCTTGTCAGGGGGTGTGAAGCCAAAAGAATATTTGCCTTGTCACAAACAGTAGCCTGCACTACGCCAACATGGCTGCATTGTTGATATAAGAACTCTGTGTCTGAGCCTGAAAGTGTATACCTCTTGTCCAGTCTTCTATCCACAGGAGGTATAGTGTTAGGAGACTTTAAGATTTTTAGTGTCTGTTTCCCAAAAGATTTATGGAGGGAATAGACAGTCTCCTGGACTCTGGGATATCCATCATCTCTACATAATCATGCTCCTCTTGGTCTTCCACAGTCTCCTCCATAGGAAGCTGGAGGGTTTCAGTCACCTTTCTATAAAACATAAAGTGAGAAGTGGACTCAGAAAGTCTAGGAGGGGAAACACCTGAAGGTCTGTCTGGGGAGATGTCCGGTTCCACAGGCACATCCAGACCTTCACTTATATCATAATCCTCAAATTCCCCTTCCTCTTCAAATTCCGGTTCATAAAAATCTTCAAGGTTATACTCTTGAACCGGGGGAACCAACCGACCTGAACCCCTGCCAGAAGGAGCCGGATCGGTCGGAACCGGACGGAGCGATTCCACAATCTGAATCGCCCTGGCTATCTTTTCGGCGGTCAGAACATGAACCTCTGGATCCGAACCGGTCGATTTATCTTTGCGCTTTCTTTTTGTCAGAACTGATCCCTCGGAATCGGCTCTCCTTTTGCCCGAAGAAGTATCGCCCTGGTCAGACGGCACTCCTGGTTCGGTCGAAACCGAACCGGGCTGGCCATCCGGGTCAGCGGACTTCTCGGCCTCCTTTTCCCTCAGTCTACCTAATCTCTTCTCAAGGGTAGATTTGAGAAAGTTTACATATTTGGCAGTCTGAATCGAGATGGTCAAACCCCAGACAATAAACACAGGTGGTGTGGGGATCGGCCTTAGCAACGACCTCCCCCACACTCACTGCAGTGTTGAAACCCAGTGGGCCCGGTTTTTTTCTTGGGTTTCTCAGACATGGCCAACCTAACCAAACATACCCTTTTTTCGGCAACCGCCAGGCAAGACTCCCTTATTGGTTCCTAACCGTGTCACGGGTATTGGAAAAAAACGGTTAAAAACACCTTTTTTTTTTTTTAGAACCGATAAGAACCGGTAACCACACACTAAGTATACAAACAAAATTCACAATCAAATGGGCGGTTCAGCCAAACTGACCCCACTTTTACAAGTTCCACACTGAAAAACAGAACAATTCCTATCTAGTACTCACGGCATCACAGAGACTGAACCGACTATGCAGATACTTTTTTCGGTTTAAAACTGACGAAAACTGAAAACTTTAACCGACTTTCGAAACAAGCTGAAGGAGAAATCTCCGGAGCGACCGTTCAGTGAGGCAGAGTAAAGAATCTGACAGTTTAAGTTCAAAATACTTCAGACAGAGACTTCAACCGAGCTCGAGCTCAGCGTTCCATGCCCTGCATGGAAAGTTAACTCTTAGTTCTCCGGGGTTCAAAGGTTGGGAATCACTGCAATTGTCAGAATACAGCAAGACTTCATGTTGTTTGAAGGAACCAGATTTGGATCTGTACATGCCCTGTACAGACCTTACTTCCTTCCCGGCATCCTGAAGCTTGGTGATGACCTTTTCAGAGGGTTCACCGACCAGGACTTCTTCATTGTAAGGGACGTCGAGAATACTCTTCTGTACGTCTGGGGTAAAACCGGAGACACAGAACTAGGAGTGTCTCCGGAGACAGACGCCTGAAGCTGCGCCCCTGGTGGGCGAGTCCACAGAATCATATGGGGCTCGTAACACTTGGGTCCCCACATCTGACCCTGTGCAGAGGAGGTTCAAGAGCTCCACCTTCTGCTCGCCATCCAGTAGTTTTTCAACTAGGTCCTGACCCTGTTCCCACAGGGCATTCTGAAACTGAACCATATGAGACAGATAGTTCAGGGACCTGATGGAGCATGTAGCAGCTGCATACACGCGCCTCCCCAGGGCATCCAACTGCTTGGATTCCTGGTCCAGTGGCTGCATGCTCAGATGCTGTGGTCATTGGGACCTGTCATGAGAGGCTGTAATGATCAGGGAATCAGCCAGAGGTTGTTGCGCCAAGTACTTGTCCTCTGTCGGGGCCCTGTAGAGGCGGTCAGCTTTCTTCGGCACTGTGGGGGGTGGAGTGCGGATGCTTCCATGCAGCCTTGGTGATGTCCGTGAAGGTGTCCACCAAGGGTGGCACTACCACAGGCTTAGGGTCCTTCTGCCGAAGGTAACGAGCTAGGCGCTGTCTCTCAGGGTCGAGGTCTTCCGAATCCTATCTCATGTTCTCCTGGATGTGCCCCATGATCTCAGAAACAGAGGGATCATCCGGAGGTGACCTGGGCAGGTCATGTGGGTCAGGTGATGGGATGCTGAATGGAGAAGAAGACCTGGAGGTATCAGAAGTGTCAGGTCTAGAATCCTCCCCGGCGGAGTGGACCATTGATGTCTGGGTCGCTTAGGACTGGGAGACCCTGAAGGAGATCTTGAGGGGAGCCTTCTCTGTTCTTTAGATCTTCCCCTAGGAGGTGGAGTGTGCTCCTTGGGGGTCGGTGGTCTTCCTGCTGGTCCCTATGGTGGAGGAGGGGGAGTAGGAGGTGAAAGTGTAGGAGGAGGAGGAGAAGGAGGAGGTTTGACTGGGATCACATCCTTCTTGATTGTGTCCCACCAAAAGGTAAAAATATCTTTTACCTCTTGAATGTTCATACCGGATGATGGACCTGGTGCCAGTGATATGTCGCTGGTATCGGGCGTCGGGTCCGAAGACGTCTCCGGAATTGGTGCAGGCTCCTGTGGAAGCCCGGCTTCCTCATTGTCACCTGCCTGGTCGTAAGGCAATGTCAGATCCTCCTCTGTGGAGTCCCATCGACCGGAGTCCACTGGTGACAGGGAGGCAGTCTTCGGTTCTGGGGAACGTCTGACCGACGTCGAGTGCTTAGCCGATGTCGGGTGCTTAACCGACGTCTGGTCCGATGGACGTTTGCCCGATGGAGGGACAGAAGCCTGCTTCGGGTCCGTCATCCATTTTAAGGACGTCAGGTCCTTAGTCTTCCTAAGAGGGGGATCCAGACCCTTGGGAGGCTGGGAGACTGATCTGGTGTCAGGGTCTCGGGGTCTCTCTGAAGAAGATTTGGAAGACTTGGACTGGTGACGGTCTGAAGACTTCAATGATGCCCAGGAAGGTGTTGAGGAAGCAGAGGGCCTGGAGGTCTTGATTGGGTGCAGAGAAACCGAAGTGCAGACTTGACCTTTACTGGAGGGGGCTGAGAGTGAGCCCTGGAGGAAGGGCGGTCAGAGCACGTGGAGCCTGAGCTGGTGGGCAAGTCCGAGGCCCGATGAGGGGATCTGGACCTGGCCTTCTCCCGATGCTTGTCCCCGTGTTTGTGGGACTTAATGGAAGATTCACCTCTGGAGGCAGGGTCTTTATCCATACTTCTTAACTTATCTTCCAAAAGAAACCCTTGAAGTGCCTACTGCTGGCAGATCCTGGTGCGTCTATTGAACCCCTGACAAAAGGAGCAGGCCTTGATGTCATGCTCCGAGCCTAAGCACCACAGGCAGGACGAATGAGGATCCTTGAAAGGGATCTGTTTGCTGCAGGCATACTTGGAGGGATGTCTTTCTGAAGAAAGAGTTGGAGATGCTGACATTTAGTAGTAAACCATAAAGTTCTAGTTTGTCATACGCTAGAGTGGGACTGTGAGGTAGATGCTGGTGAGTTGACGGCGGGAAAAGAACTTGGGATTCTGGGGGACCACCCCCTTTTATACGATGCTTGACGTCAGGGGCGAGACCGACATTAGGGGTGGTCCCCGCTGGATACTGCTAGCTAGAAAATTTCCGTGGGGTCCTGGCGCCTGCCAGCTTCAGTCCTAATGGTGTAACCTGCTGCAAGAGCTGTTTCTCGAAGTAAGATCCAGATATTCAAATCAATGTTTTAAAGCTTGACAGCAATTTATATCTTGTTTTAACTCATCCACTACTAACCCTTTGCTGTCTGAGGCATACTTTTAAATTTATTTATTTATTTATTTAAGAGTTTAACCAGGTAGGCGTACTGAGTGGAGTACCACTCATTTCCAGACGCGATCTGGGAGAGGAGGGGAATAGGGGAACATTGATTATTACATGCAGTACAGATAAATGCAGTGGCGAACAGATGCTGCTTAAAACATTACAGTATAGATATTTACAAAATGTAATAGTTTACAGCCAGAGGGCTGCGGAACAGCTGGCAGAGGACACAGTTTACATAAGATTTACATTTTCACAACAAAAAGAGAGCAGAGCAGAACAATAATGTAATAATTTTTGCAGCGTTGTTAAATCTCTCTATATCCTGTATATTATTATTGTATTTATCTATTGTACCGTGTTCATCATTGTCGCCCGGGTCACTACTGAAAAAGGGACTGCATGGTCTCAGTGGACTCACCCAGTTACCAAAATTCTAATAAATAAATAAACATCATACACAGCTGAATTTCCTTTACAAGGCTCACACCTCAGGCTTGCAAACGATACGTAACCTAACATCTTCTTTTTGTTGTGTTGCCTCTTCTGCAAGGCAACAGGAGGGGAATGGTTATGCCTGGGTTTTACCCCATATACTAATATCATGCTGATAACATAAGTAATCTCATTGCTGTGATATTGCTATACTGCACTAACATACAGCTATAGGTATCCACCGTACAGGCATGGGTACTAGGACTATGCTTGCCATTGATATTTGCTGCTGTATATTATGGGTGGGATATTCAAAGGGGTTGTGCATGGCGCAACACCCACTGATGCACCCCGGCACAATATTCAAAGAGGGATGTTGCGCTGCGCAAATCCCAATGCGCCAGGGTGCACCAGTAATGTATGTGGCGCAAGTGCGGGGGGCGTGCCCATGCATATGTGGCACATGCCGATATTCAGCCTGGGATGTGTGGTGCATATGCAGGCACAAACCCGCTTTACGTCACACGGGGGGCAAAAAGATCCACCTGTAAAAAGCAGGAGTAAGGCCTGGCCACCCACATGTGAGCTGCCATGTTGCAGAGCGCAACACAGCAGCCACCAGCTGTGGGTGGCCACTCAATCTCCAGAGACACAGTCCGGGCATCGTTGCCCCTCCCCCCACCAGATCGTGGGCATAGAATTATATTATCCCTGGTGGTCCAGTGGGCCTGCTTCCCTGCCCGATCACGGGCTTTTGATATATTAAATATCCCTGGTGGTCCAGTGGACCTGCTCCCCTGCCTGATCGTGGGCTGTTGATATATTAAATATTCCTGGTGGTCCAGTGGACCTGCTCCCCTGCTCGATCGCAGGCCTTAGCTTAAATGAACCTCCCTGGTGGTCCAGTGGCCTGATCCTCAGCCCAATCGCAGGCAAATAAAATGATATTTCCCTGGTGGTCCAATGGATCTGATCCTCAGCCCGATCATGGTCAAATTATATTACATTATATATTTTTTTTTGTTAGTTATTTAACCAGGAATAGCACACTAAGCTGAAAGCTTTTTTACAGGTGCAACCTGGGAGCACAGGGAAGTTAAATGACTTGCTCAGGGTCACACAGTATGCAAGTGGAAGCTGTGGGATTCAAACCCCGGTCTGGTCTGCTGGATGTCACCAGATTTGCAGCTCAGAGCCTTAAACCACTGTGCTATACTGCCTCCCATTTCTCCGGTGACAGCGTACAGTACAGCGTGCAGACCATACTGTACTACACAGTTCCAAAATGTGAATGAACCATTCACATTTCGGGACTGTGTAGTACAGTATGGTTTGCATGCCCATTGACCCACACAGGGGACCAATGGGCATACAGCCATACTGTATGCTGTCAGTTAACAGTGGCAGGCAGCTTGCGGGTGGGGAACTGCCGCCCGCCGCTGACCAGGGAAGAGTGGGGTGGTGGGTCTGAGTGGGCGGGTGGGAGGAGGTACCGCTGGCCCACCAGGGATTATATTAATAACTAAAGCCCACGATTGGGCTGAGGATCAGGTTCACTGGACCACCAGGGAAATATAATATAATTTGCCCATGATCGGGTTGTGGATCGAGTCCACTGGACCACCAGGGGGATTTAATATAACAAAAGCCCGCAAATGGGCAGGGGAGCAGGTCCACTGGACCATCAGGGGGGTTTATTTTATCTAAATCGGGCAATGAAGTAGGGTCCACTGGACCACCAGGGATGTAACTCTAACTATGGCCCTCGATCTGGCGTTGGGTCGCGTTGCCCACCGAGGGGCAGGGGGCATCGGTCCCCAATGGCTGCAGCCTGGCAGGGCGCCAGGCGCAAGTCGCCAGAGATCGGCGCACCTGCATGCAAATGGGGCCATAATGACATCCAAATGGCCCCATTTGCACCTTGCATTCATAATGGCCTCATCTGCATGCTCACATCTGAATATCACTCTGGCTGCACCTAGCGCAACTGCACTTGCGCTGGCGCAGCCCCCTGCTCCTCACCTGCCACTTGCGCTGGTGCAGTGCTCCCAGTGCCATATTCAACAGTGCTGAGCCATGCCACAGCATCATTGAATATCGCCTGGCACATGCCCTGGCACAGTCCAGTTACGCTATGCCCAGGCTTGTGCCCCTGCCTGGCACGGTCTGAATATCCCACCCATTGTTTACATCTTTTTATGGTTTTATACATGTTTTATGTTCATTACACCTGATATGCATCTCTTTTATTGTACTGTGTTTACCTAGGTGATGTGTGTTCCTTTTATGTTCTGATATATAATCATGTGTAATTTGTGTCTTATTCCACAGTATCATGCCATGTGCATTTCTGCTTATGCTGCATTCATAACATATAGCTGACAATGCATTTTCTTTGTTCCGAGATTCTTACTTACTTTGCAACTTTATTTCCTATGTAATTGCCCAAGGGAGCCGCCTTATTTACATGCCTTATCCAATGCTACATGTTTATTAATATCTGTAACTGCACTGTTACATCATATATATATATATATATATATATATATATATATACACACACACACACACATACATACATACATAATATATACATACACACACACACACATATATATACACATATATATATATATACATATATACATATATATACAGTATACATATATATATATACATACGTATATATACATATATATACACATATATACATATATATATATACACATACTCATATATACATACATATATATAGAAATAATGGATGGGAAAGGGTTTGATATGAGAATTTAATGCACACCGAGTTGTGGCATGCTACATAAACCCGAGGGCAAAGGCCGAGGGGTTTATCAAACATCCACAAGGGGTGTGTCTTTAAATTTCATAAGAAACACCTCCCATCTTTTATTTTTATAATAACAGACCAGCAATTTTTCTCCAGCAGTTTGTGAGATTGTTTGGCCCCCCCATACAGAATGTTGGCCAATGAGGCAGCAGCATAGTTTGACTGGCATGGCTCATGAATGTCATAACAACCAGCTGGTTGTTATGGAAAATATCAACCTGGTCAGTACATTGAGAGAAACTGCTGACCAGTTATTATATATATATATATACACACATACACACACACATATATATATATATATATATATACATATAGTATGCACACCAGCTCCTTGAAGAGAAAGAGACCATACTCGAGGCATAGTGGGAAATCAGTTCCCTTGTGATTGCTTTGTCAAATGTCTGATACGAGTATTTGTAACAAAACTGCTTTTTATTACATATTGCATGTGGTATATTCTTTGGATAGCCAATCCAACATACAAGAATCTGATGGTAAATTGGACTTACCATAACATCAGGCAGCATGATGGAAGGATGTTTGCCTTTAACCAAACTGTAAACATAAAAAGTATATAACACTAGAATAACTGCAAACAGCAAAAGCACTAACCTGTAACAGAGAGGCACTACTCTTTGTTCAGAAATATCGACCTGTTAACCTGCATGCCTGTAATCAAATATTCTGTAACCTAATTTTCACATCAGCACAGAGAAGGATGTCAACACTATTTTCAAATCAAAACATTTCTGAAGGTAAAAAGGGACATCCCAGGCACATACCAGGCAATATGCTCCAACGGGAGCCAGGCTCCCAGGAGAGGTCCCATTGGCAATGTTGGAGCTAACAGAAAAGGAAATTATCGTAAGTATGAAGGAATTTCTTTTTTCCATTGTGCTCCACATTGCCAGTGGGTAGTTAGTACATATGGGCTTTAATAAGCAGTAGCTATGTCCAACTGGGTGGGGGGAGAATACTGTCCTATATACAACCCAAACAGAAAAAGGAATTTATCTGCTAACTGGCACCTGCAATACTCTGTGACCAGAGACCACATCAGAGAAACTTTGAACATCCAGTCGGTAGTGCTTAGTGAATATGTGGACAGAGGACCATGTTGCTGCCTTTCACAATTTTAACACAGAGGCCTCCTCTGTCTCTGCCAGAGAAGTAGATAGCCATAGCTCTGGTGGAGTGAGCCTTGATGAGAGTCAGAGCTTTCATCGTTACTGCCACATATGCGTTGGTGATACACACCTTCACCCTCCTTGTCAAGGTGGCCTTGGAAGCTTTTGACTTTTTTTTGCTGCTCTGAGAAGCACAAACAAACTATCCAAATTTCTGCCTCTGCAGTTTGCTTAAGATATGTCCTAAATGCACTCCATAAAATCTAACTTGTGTAACTCATTCTTTTAGATGAATCAGCTTTGGACAGAAAGATGGAAGACGAATATCTTGATTCAGCTTAAAAGATGTAGGTATTTTTGGAATAAAAGACGGAATCATCCACAAAACTACCTTGTCCTTGTAAATGATAAGGTAAGGTTTCTTGTGGGACATGGCTCGCCAATCCTTGTGGCAGGGCACATATCGATCAAAAAACACTCCTTGTATGATAGAATGTCAAGCCAAACTGATGAAAGAGATTCAAAGGGATCTTTACAAAGAGCATTCACATACCTGTGATAATTACAACCTGTGTGCAAAGGAGGTTTTGACAAAGTTAGGAGGGAGATTGGTGTTTTAGGAGGAAGACTGCGTAATACACCGAGTTGGTACTTAATCTGCATTTTATTAATTCAGTTTCTGTAAGAATATACACAAATAAAAATGCACACTGTTATGTCATTAATGCAGTTAAAATAATTAAATACCGTCTACTCTCTTGCTGTGATATTATCACTTTCTTTGAGTAGTGCATAAGTGCTGCAGGCTGATTTTGCCACCTTCAGTAGCTTGTCATCTGGCTTATAGTTGAGGCATTCAGAATTTGCAGCTGTAACGCTTTTTCTTTGGCAGTGCTGCATTCTCTGGAGAGTGCAGGCACTTCGACATGCTGGCAGACTCCATCACAACGCAAACCAGAAGTAAGTAATTAAAAAAGCTTACCTTGGTCCACCTTTGTACTCACTAAATCACAAGAAACACAACATAGATTAGGCTGAGCACTGTGAACGTTATTAGCAATAATATGGTGATAATTGCTTTAGTTGGGTTTCAGCACTGTAGCTCAAGAGACTAACACTAATTAACACTGCCATCACACAGCTATATACTGCTAAGCAGTAAATGCACTTAACATGATGGCAGTTTGTTGAAACAATTGACTGTGCCTGACAGAGTGGCTGAGAGATTTTAAAAGAGCATGAAAGATTCAGTGACTCACTGAGAACCAGGAGATTAGCATTCCTGTGTGGGGGGGGGAGAGTTGAGTCAAAAAAACAAAAACAAAAAAGGACTCTCATGGGCAAAACGGGAGATATAACACCTCTGCATTCAAAATCAGATTCAGATCCCATGGAGGAACAGGGGATCGAAAAAGAGGTCTGCCTCTGCTAACTGCTCATAAGAATCATATAACTTCTCTGTTAGCCCCCAGAGATGAGCCCATGAAGGCTCCAAGCACTGATACCTGACCTCTCAAAGTGCTCAATGCCAATCCTTTGTACACCCCTGCCTGTAAAAAATCCAAAATCTGCAGAATCATGGCCTTTGAAGGCCTGCTATTTCTGGCCAAAGCCTAGAAGGTGGTCCACACATGAGTATAAGCTGCAGACGTGGAGACTTTTCTGGCAGCCATCAGGGTAGCCACTAGTTTTTGTGAAAAAACATGTTTTAGCAGTCTCCTCCTCTCAGCAGCCAGGCCACCAGCTGCATTGCCTGTGGATCTGGATGGAGAATGGGTCCATGGGAAAGAAGGCCCCCCCAGATTGGGAGTCAGAACAGTGCATACTGAACTTGATTCACTAGGTTAGAGAACCTTGGCTTTTTGGCCATTCTGGGCTATCAAAAGAAAACTTCGTTTTGAGTGTCCTATTTTGTGAATAACACTGGGGAGTACTGGCAGAGTAGGAAAGGCATATGCCCTGCAGAAATCCACTGTCTGTGACAGAGCATCCACTGCTTTAACCTGTGGACACCGGTACCGACTGAAGAAACCTTGCACCTGAGCATTTGGGTTGGAGGCAAACAGGTCTATCTGAGGGTAACCAAACCTTCTGCGCAGAAAGTCAAACACCTCCGGATTCAACATCCACTCCCCTGGATGAACAGTCTCCTAGCTCAGCCAGTTGGCCTGTGTGTTCAACTCTCCTGCCAGGTGAACTGCCGAGAAAACTAGAAGACTATCCTCTGCCCACAGCAGCAGATCAGCTGCTTCTGCTAGCATGTCCCTGCTTTTTGTGCCTCCCTGATTATGTACGCTATCCTGGCAGCACTGTTTCATCTTACTTTCACAGCTTTTGAACATACTGTACCAGCTTGTAAAAGTGAAGGAGAGCAAGTGTAATGCCCTCATTTCCAACATGTTGATGTGTAGCTGTTATTCCTGCACAGACCAAAAACCCAAGACCGGAACTCGGTCCAGGATGGCACCCCAGCTCGACAGGCTGGCATTAGTCATCAGGATCAGCTCTGAAGGAACTTCCAAGGGGATACCTTGATTAGGGACTTGGAGTTCTCTCACTAATTCAACTATTATCGAAGAAGTTGAGTAAGTGGGATTGTGGTTTGGTAGTACTCAGTCAAGCTTGGCTTCACAGTCAAAGGGAGGGGAAGTACAGATAGAAACATAGAGGGGGAAAATCCGGGGGTGTGGGAATGATGGAAAGGGACAGGGAGGGCAGCTGTAGTGAACATAGACTGCAAGCTGCGCACTCAGGTAGACTTGATAGACCTATGGGCCTTTTTCTGCCAGCATTTTTGTAGGTTCATATGTACTCTGTGGCTGAGTCCCAGGCTGCTAGCATTCTATTCTGAAGGGGTCGCATGTGTAAGTGGTGCCACAGAACAAGTTCTATTGCTGCAGTCATCAGTACCAAAATCCATAACAGTCTGTGAGCTGAAGCTGACGACTTGCTTCTCAACCACTGAATCTCTCACCTCAGGGTCTCCTTTCTGACCTGCGAGAGGAAGAATTCCCAATTGTTCATCCTGAACACCTTGCCCAAATGTTCCAGGTTCTGGCATGGGATGAGAGGGCTCTTTTTCCCAATGACTATCCAACTGTAGGGACAAAACTCTTGATGGAAACATAATTTTATTTTTATTATCAAGAACTGATTTTTAATTATTTTATTTGAATTTTGTATGGTATTAAGATGGGAAATGTTTGCTCTAATTTCTGGTTAAGGTTACTGTTGATTAAATCTTAGCATTAAAATGGAGGAATGACGTAATTTAAAATGGAGATAGTTTCTGAGTTCAGAAAAAAAATGGTCTTAAAGAGACTGTTTTAAATTTCATGGCTCTGTGCTCTAACTGTAGAACAGAGATAAGATGGGGCCTAGCTTACATGTCTCTTCATTCCAGAAATATTTTGGTCCTAGCTAGAGTTAGGTATCCATGACTACAATCAGATAGGAGGTCATGTGACTGATGCAGGCTAGCGCCAAGGAAAAAAACTTGCCTTAAAAATTACTTTAAAAGTCCCATTACTTTACATAGGAATAGGAAGTTTTATTCATAGTTTAAAGATGCAATGCACTGCTGCCATGAAAATTGCACAGTTGTTGGACATTAGTATGATGAATAAGCTTACCCAATTTTATGATTGCAGAATGAAGGATTCAGGAATTATAATTAAAACTTATTTAATATCATTTTCTTATTAGGAAACTAAACAAATCTAGTATCTTGTGATAGCTCACACCTTAAGCAGTTTAACAATATGACTCTTAAGTCTGTATTTTGTTGATATAAAGAGAAACACCACCTAAAAGTTTATAGTAAATTAACTTTCTGACAGTAATTTATTACTCTTCCTTGGAACAACAAAGAACCTCATGTGTTTCTACAAAAAGTAATGTTTTAAAGACTTTACAAATGGATTTTTCTTATAAATCTTATATCATTCTGTAGCTTAGAATACTTAGAGCAAGACTATCACTTTATTTTAAGAAGTTTTATTAAAATTATGAAGTTATAACCTTAATAGTGTAACTTAGGAAATATAAATACTACAAATATCAGACTCACAGCAATATGACCTGCTTAATGAAAAACATCTGAATATGTAAGTCAAATGTTTAAATTAGGTTAAATTAAAATGTTATTAAGGAAAATAATTTTGAATGAAAAATTAGTCTTGAGGAGAAAAGGGATGTCTTAAAAAGCATGTCTGTATGTCATTATTTATCTTCTGAGAGGTCCTACTTTTCTAGTGACTCAGACCAATCAAAATCTGGTGATGTCATCACCAGGGCAGTTTTACATTAGTGAATTTGTCTGGTTACACCTCAGTCTGGACCAAAATATAGATGCAAAAAAAAAAAACTACATTAGTTTAACTAAGAATTTTAAAGGCTTTATGCTGTAGCTAGGCCAAAGAACTTTGGGCCACACCTGTATGGAATGCAGGGACCAGCCTAAGGATAGCCAAAAGCTTATGTAGTGCTGCCAAAAGATTTAGGTACAAAAAACAGATGCAAGGACATTCTCACTGTGTATAAAGCAAGATCTGTGTTTTATTTGCTGAACCTTGATGGAAGTAATGTTGCCTGTTGTTGACCAGACACATACTTATTTTTAAAACTCGCACAAGCTATACAGCGTGCTGAACAGAAAAAGGTCTAGTGTCCTAAGGTTTTAAAAGCAGATGTACAACATGAAGGAGTCATTAAGTTCCAGTTGTTGAAACAACTTTGCTATCCACAAGAAAGTTCTTTGAATCCAGTATTGCTATGGACTGTGCAGACTGAAGCTGTGTTCTACAAATCCAAGAACTGACTTTTGGTAAAGGGACTTTCAGCAAAAGTTTAACTTGCAGAGTGTGTCCATGTTAAAAGAAGTTCCAGGGTCAAGGAAATTAGCTAACAAAGAGACATTTTCATCAAGAGCCAGACTCAATCAAGAGTTCTAAGTTGAGAGAAGAAGAAGAACCACTTCTACAACCAGAAATATAAGTATTCCTTTTTAATTACTTTCACTAATTTTAATTAATAGTCTTGGTAATTTAAATTGGCTTATCTGGGAAAGTAACAAGAAAATGTACTCTTAAGTATAGAATCTGGGTATATGGCTTAAAAGCTTTGAACTAAGAAATTTTGCATGATCTGAAAAGTTAAACCTGAGTTTTATGAAAGTATAGTACAAACACTGATGTAATGAGTTGTTGCCAGTTCTCATACAAAAATACATTTTACATGCTATGAAGTTTTGAAACAAGTTTTATACAGAAATAATCTGAGATATTGATCTTATAAGTATATGTTCTTATGCATGAACATTGTGTTAAATACTGGGTGGGATATTCAGACTGCTTCAGGCTGTGGTACAAGCCTGGGCGCAGCGCAACTGGGATGTGCCAGGTGCTGACAGGATGATATTCACCGGTGCTGTGCCATGGCTCAGCACTGTTGAATATTGTGCTGTGGCCCCGCACAATGTGCATGGTGCAGTGGCACTGCATCAGCGTAAAACGTCCTATATCCCTGGTGGTCCAGTGGACCGCTCACAGCCCGATCGTGGGCATCAGTTATAAAATATTAACAACCAATCCATCCCTGGTGGTCCAGCAGTACCCCTCCCCACCCACCCACCCACTGAGCCCCACCACCTCACTCCCCGGTCAGTGGCGGGCAGCAGCTCCCCACCCGCATGCTGCCCTGCCTCGCCGACCGACTCTAGTCTGTACAGTAGGGCTGTATGCCCACTGGTCTAGCGTAGGCCAATGGCGTGCAGCCCCTATCACAGTACAGAATTGTGGAATGGATCCATTCACATTTCTGGACTGTGTAGTACGGTACGGGCTGCATGCCCATTGGCACACGCTGTGGACCAATGGGCATACAGCCCTACTGTACGGAGTCAGTCGGCGGGGCGGCATGCTGGTGTGGAGCTGCCACCCACCGCTGACCAGGAGTGGGGTGGTGGGGCTCAGTGGGCAGATGGGGAGGGGGGTACCGCTGGACCACCAGGGATGGATTGGTTTTTAATATATTATAACTGACGCCCGCGATTGGGCTGCGAGCGGTCCACTGGACCACCAGAGATATAAGAGGCATTTTAATTATACTTCTGCCCGCAATCAGGCTGCGAGTGGTCCACTGGACCACCAGGGATATAGGAGGCATACTTAATTATACTTCTGCCTGCGATCGGGCTGCAAGCGGTCCACTGGACCACCAGGGTTATTGGACCATTAATACATTACTAATACTCATGATAGGGCATGGGGGGCGCTACCACAGAGGTGCCGCCGGAGCTCAGGTGGCCACCCACAGCTGGCAGCTGCCGTGTTGCACCCTGCAATATGGCAGCTCACCTGTGGGTGGCCAGCTGTTGCTCCTTTTATTTTTCACTCAACTTTGTGCGGTGCAGGTACGGGTTGCACCTGCATCTGCTCAGCACATCCTGGGCTGAATACTGGGATGTGCGGTGTATGCATGGGCACGCTTCCCCTACTTGCACTGCATCCATTACTGATGCACTCCGGCGCATCGGGATTTCTGCCACGCACATTCCCCTTTTGAATATCATGCCGGGGCACATCAGTGGGTTGTGCATGGTGCAACTGTGTTGTGCCATGCGCAACCCTTCTGAATATCCCACCCACTAAATATAACAAAAGTTTAGTTTAACTATTACCATTGATCATAATGAATATTGCTTATTCATTTGCAATGCTTATTTGATAAAATTTGTTTTATTAGTTTGCTGGATTATCTGAAACAATTTTGTTGATGTTTACAGTATGAGGCTTGATATTTATGCTAATGAGGAATATTTAAAATTATTGTATAGGTGTAAATAAAATATTGATTTTTCATAATTATAAGTGTGGTAAGCAGTGTCATTTGCTGTTATATTTGAATCTGGAATGCACAGGACAATGTCATATGTAAATGTTTATTATTTTTGGAAATTTATGAAATCATTTTTGGGTAAGGCCCGAGGTGAATCCAAGTGCATTATAAAAAGTGATATTATAAGCCTTTGTTCCGACACAACCATGGGACTCCAGTATCTCCAGGGCCCTGGCCAGTGACTTCCTTGCTAGTTGTGCAGATGACGCTCAAATGAGCAAGTCGTCCGAGTACAGATATACATGATGGCCCTCCTGCCTCAGTTGAGCCACCAGTACTATAAGGACTTTTGAGAACACCCTGGGAGCTGTTGCCAGCCCAAAAGGAAGTGCCTTGTATGGGAAGTGCTGCTCCAGAATCATAAACCTGAGGAATTTCTGGTGAGACTACTAAACGAGGATGTGGAGATATGCATCCCTCAGGTCTATTAATGCTACATAATCCCCTGGCTGTATGGCCCATATGATTGACCAGAGAGATTCCATCTTGAAGGCTGCATGGCAGACAAACTTGTTTTGGTGCTTCAGGTCCAGAGTTACCTGAACTCCCCCCCACCCCGTCTTCTTGGAAACAACAAAGTACATAGAATTCCCAACCTTCTTCATTGGGTGCACCAAAACCATAGCCCCAATCTGTTTGAGATGATCCAGTGATTGAGACACTGCCTGTCTCTTCACTGCATCCTTTGGTACAGGAGATTGCAGGAAACGTCCCATTGTGGAAACTGTCACAAACCCGACTGCATAACCTAATGCCTGTATCTCTAGAACCCATGCATCTGATGTTATTTGGGCCCATCTCAAATAAAAATTCTGCAGTCTCCTACCAAGGGAAGAGGGCAGAGATAGGCCTGCATACCTTCATTGTGAGGTACCATCTCTTCACCCTGCACCTCCATTATGCCTGCTAGCCAGCGCTCCTCTGTTACCATGTCCCTTGAACCCAGAACAGGATCCCTCATTCCTTTGGTTGCAGAAATTCCAAAAGGGATGAAAACCACTTTGAAACTCCTTCTGTCGACTGCCACCTGGAACATTTGGGGTTGAGCTTGCTTTCTGCTGCTGCTTTGACACCGGCAGGTGTCCTTTCTTATCATGGATATCTTTCAAAATGTCATCCATGCCCGACCCAAACAACAGTCCTCCCTCAAAGGACAGGTTAAAGAGCTTGGGTCTGGATGCCTGGTCTGCGACTCAATGTCAGAACCATGCACTTCTCATAGCCAACACAATGAGACAGGCAGACTGGGCTGACATTTGAAGATTGTCCACTGTGGCATCCCCTAAAAAGGCGGACACCATGGATACCAGCTCTAAAACGTTCACCCCCCCCCAGAGGCTGGGGAAACAAAAATGAAAATTACATGCTCACTGTAATTCTCAATCTTTCAGAATATCTTCACCATTCATTACTGGTGGGTCTGTGCCAGAGGTGCTATGACCCCACAGGAGCATACAGCTTTAACATTTTAAAGCTAGGGAACCAACGTCAGGGATGGCACCACCCACAAGGTGAACATATGATATGGTGCTGTTGGGCTGGTCAGTAACTGATGCTAGAGCTCTGCTCTCCTCAGTTCTGTTCACTAGGAGAGGAAATAAAGGGTAAGAAAAAGAAAAGGGATGGGGCAAGGTTGCCCAAGGGACAGAAAAAGGATATAGAATATAAAAAGAACAAACAATAAACCACATCTATCAGAGGACAGAAAGAAGAGGCTGGGAGGGAGGTCTAGGTGATGGGTTAATGGATGACCAGGACAACTGGACAGGAGAGAGAGAGAGAAAGAGAGAGAGATAGGAAAAGATGAGAGAGAGAGTGTAGCACGGACCCTGAGCTCCCAGTAGGACAGCAGTACTTTCAGAAGAGTTGGACTGATTGCAACTGCAGGGAATTTACCTATGCTCCCTCACAGATTAAATGACTTCCAAGTGAAGTCAAAGGTCCCAGAAATCCATAGGACCAGCAAAAGTATGGGGTGAATTCCCAAGGAAGGTTGCACTTCCCTGAAAGGCACAGAATGGTAGTAGAGCTATGAGTCCTGAAACTGTGTTACTAGGGTTCTGCAGATATGTGAACTGCAGAGGGGTTAGAGGCTCAGGGATCCCATATAGCTAAAGCAAAATATGGGATACAGTTTATTGAGAGTCCTGCTACCCTGAAACATGGCAATCAGTAGAGCCAGGGCCCATGAAATGTGCTACAGGGCAAGGTTCTCGAGCCGAGGAGACGAAGACATCTAGGAGATCAAAAAGTTAATGGAGTAATCCCAAGAAGGGGAAAAACAATTAGGAGGAGGGGTCCCCAGACAGATACCAATTAAAAGAATCACAGATATTGTATGAGTTCCTGACCACATATTCCCCTTTTTCTTTACTGAAGATTCCCCACAGAGAGGGGATTAAGAGAAAGAAAAATGTAGCAGGCTGACTGGAAGGAAGTGCAGGAGGCGTACTGCAAGGGGGAAAAGGAGAGCTGCACCAGGTGAAGGAGTCTGGATTGGAACTCCAGGATGTCTCCTGGTATCCTTCTACGCCCGCTCTCCGGCATGCCTTTCCCATTAAAAGTGGGTTGGTGAGGGGGGGGTCAAAGAACTTTCTCCGCAGTTTTTTTTTTCCTTTTTTCTTGTAAGTAACACAGAGAAGAGACTGGAGGAAAATGGGGGAGTCCGAAAAAAACAATTTTTTACATTTCTTTTGAGGGCCACAACAGTGGCCACAAAAGAGGTAGGATCTTCCGATGTGTTTGGCCCCCTACTTGCCTCTTTTTTTTTTTTTAGGAGGGGAAAAGTGAAGCATTTACCAAAGGAGGCAGAAGATGAGAGAAGAAGGAGAAGAAGGAAACTGTCCAGAAGCCTGGCCTTAGAGGGGGAAGGTAGGCAAGTTGTAGTAATAAATGGCAAAGATGTTGTGGAAGATCAAGAATTACGGTGAGTATGTAATTTTCATATCTTCCAAGAATCAGTCTTCACCATTCATTACTAGTGGGTCTGAGTGCGAAGCTTACCACCAAGGGAGGCGTTAGCCAGTTCCACCAAGCCGGTTAGACAGAAAACCAGCCAACCGTCTTTACAGCGATGGCACAAAGTTGACCGCTATGGTGGACCACATTGTGCCATTGGGAACACAAGTGTGTTTTCTGCAGGGGGCTGTGCCCCTGCACTCCTCAGATTTTATTATAATCAACTCCATGGCAGAGGTGTTTCGGGGAGGGGGTGCAAGACACGGAGAAGCTGTGCCAGAGTTCTGTGAGACCATTACAGCAACCGATCATTTTGTCAGTTTTGTCGCTGTAAATGACAGGTCACTGTAATATTTCAGATGAAGTAATGTGCTACCGTGTTGACCAACCCTGAGGGAAATGGTTGTTCTCTTGGCCTTCTGTGTGGGAAAAACAGAGAGAGGCATGGGCGTGGCAAGGCCAGAGGCTGGTCAGGGAGCAGGAATGCACCCTGCAAGCTCATGCCTGGCTCTGTGAGAGAAGAAGTGGGTCCCCTGGAAGCATGAGGCAATCGCCCTTCGCTGGGCCAAGGGTGACAACCTGCAGAGATGCAGCCTCAATGTCCACTTAATGCAGACTGCAGTTCCCACTTATCTGAAATCTACCTCACTGGTGTCACAGGAAGCCCCTGCCAGGTGTCTTGCCAGCTCCAGTCCCTGTGCAGAAAGGTGTATGGCTTGTTTGGTTTGCTCCCAGTTTGGCATGGATGCCAGGAGTTGTCCCAGTGTTGCCTACCATGCCTGCCATAGGACACTTGATGCGCATGGTGTGCCAAGATGCACAACATGGTGTGACGCCAAGAACACTCTTCGACCACAGACATCAAACTCAGCTAAGTCCCACTCTGGGGGACGGTCAAACAATGGGTACCTATGCCCAGAGGGATGTCCAGGAGCCGGAACCAGAAGTGGGATGTGGCATGGCTCCTGGAGACCCCAGGGATGCACAATACCTGTGCTGAGTGTCCCTCAGGGCTGGAGAGGGGGCACAGGGACAGAGACAGATGTCTCTCAATGCCTCCGCAAATGACCAAGGCCACAGAGGTATGACTGTATAATCATGGCTGTATTCACCAAGGAAGGGCAGCAACAGATGTGCTGGATTGCAGCCTGAGAAGTGGACTAGTTGCAGCTCCCTCATCATCTCTGAAAGGAACTGCCGGTGGTAATGGGGGTACTGCGGTGGTGGTGCTAGGATCTCAGGCTGGAAAATAGTCTGATTTACTGCCATCAGGTTAAGTTAAGGTGCTCTCCAAAATCCAGAACTGGCCACAGGTTAATGGTCTCAGAGGACCTGAAATGCCTGGGAGAGCAGGAGGGGTAGGCAGAGGAGGAGGAGGAGGAGGATGGTGGTGGATTAGGCCATGTCTTCTGCCATGGCTATGAGAGAATACAGGGATCCTCACCTGAGGATCTGCCTTGACCAACTCATTCACCTGGGAACACCCAACTGTAGAAGGGTGGTCCAGGTGGTGCCCTTGGAGGGAAACCCCAGGTGGGGAGATTGGAGCCATAGAGGTCCCACAGGGCAGCCCCTATCCCCACGTACAGCAGGCTCAGATGGTTCTGGGGAGGCCAAAGAACCTGAGTTACCACTCTGAGTCCTGCCAGAGCCATCAGCAACCCTGGGTGTGGAGCGCAGCACTGACCAGGACCTACCAGTCCCCACCTCAGCAGAATGGGCTCTGCCCCTTGGGCTAGGCCTTAGGACAGAGCCAATATTGAGAACCTGAGCTAAGGGGAAGCTGGCATCACAAACAGCAACAGAACCCGCCTTGGCACAACAAAGGGTGCCAGAGTCAAACCCGGTGCCTGGAATGGTGCTGTAACCCAACTCAGCACCGAGGGTGATGCTGGAACCCAACACAGTACCATGCCTGGCCCTTCTCCTGGGGCTGGAAATGGCATCAAGGCCATTCCCAGTGTTGTCAGTGGCACTGCGAGACAGAAGAGGTGTGGCACCAAGGCCGACACCAGGCTGGAAAGCATCCAGGGACAACACACAGAGGACAACAAAGGCCTAGGACTAGGCCCAGAAAAGCTTCCTTCATTGTCAGGGCCCAGAAGCCAGCCAGGATTATCCTGGTCCACATTCACCAGATCATCCGACTGCTCAGGGGACAAGATCCAGAAGATCTGCACCAAGCCACTGGCTCCAGAAACCTTTCCTCTCCTAGTGCTGCAAGCAACATCAAGTGGGGACCAAGCCATGTGGGTGGCACTGCTCCACTCACTAGTACCGGCCTCAGTGCCAGAAGCCAAAGTGGCACCGGGTCACGGCCCTAAGGAGCACACCGGTGTAGGTCCAGCATATAGCTCCAGCCTCACCATTGGGGGTGTCCAGACCCCAGAGGGGGTGCCGGCCTGGAAGGGGTGCACAACCAGTCCCTTGGAGGAAGCCAGCTGCCCCACAGACCCCTCTCCAAGGTGCTCCATCTCAGTAAGACAAGGATCAGAAGAGGCCTGGTCTCCTTCGGTACATATAATACTGGGAAGGGGCTCGGGGGAAGAGCCCGGGGACCTTATCTTGGAGTCCCTTGTGTGACATCTGCCTCTGAATGTGGCGGACAACCAACTCCACTTCATCGCATGGATCTCTAGGGTGTGGAAGTCCACTGAGAGGCAGGTGTCACAGTGGTCCATATTGTGTTGCGCTCCAAGACAGAACCAGCAGCATCTTGCCAGTCTTGGATGGACAGGCTTCTCCCACAGGGTCACCAACAGATGGGGGGAGACTCCATCTTCTTATCCACCTACTTCCTCGACTTCTTAGGCCCCTGAGACCTGGGCATGACTGACTTTGGAAAATAACAAAAAAACAGCAACACCAGAGAGCACAACACTGTAAAAGGACAGAAAGAAAGTGACAATGGAAAAATGTCAGCAAAAAGGGTTACATCATAGAGCAAGCAGGGACGAACAGAAGAAACAATTACTTACCATAATAATCTTGTTTCTTCCAGGGTATTCTCCAATATTCAGAACTCTTGCAGTTATCCCTTTAAGTAGAGCTGCCCGGAGATAGAATGTATGCTAATGATGGAATCATCATTGGCTCATGCTAATTTTCAAATGCTGCCCTCAGCTACTGCCAGCTACTGTTTCAGATTTCATGGAGAGCCTGCAAGGACAGGACACTCCAGTAAAAACAGGTTACTCACCTGTAACAGTGGCTCTAGGAGTGGTATATGTTGTTCATCCACACTATTTGGCATGTCCTTTCCCTTTAAATATCTTGCCAGAAGGTCTTCAAGCTGTCTCCTACCATCCACCCGGGTGGTATAACCCTTGTCTCTGCCCCATGACACCAGATCTTGTCCGCTGGAAGCTAGGTTGTGCATCAAAGCTGGGGAGGTCGGGTGGGTCCATGTGGATGAACAACATATACCACTCCCAGAACTACTGTTACAGGTGAATAACCTGTTTTTCTAGGATCGTGGATATGTTGTTCATCCACACTATTTGGCAGACTCCTAGCAGATCTCTGGGAGGAGGGAGGAAAGGTGCACACCCCCTACTAAGGGAATAGAGGCTGGAGAACTGAGGCTCCAAAACCAGCATCCCAGCGTGACTCAATGGTAATGTGGTAATGGGTAATGAAGGTGTTTGCTGTCTTCCAGGTAGCAGCCCTGCAGATATCCTGGATAGGGACGACCCTAGAAGCAGCCACCAACACAGCAGTATGGCGGGTGGAGTGAGCCCTAAGCCCAACGAGAGGTTCCCTACCTGCCAACCTATAGCAGAGATCAATGCAAGATGTAATCCATCTGCCAATTGTCTGCTTTGCTGCAGGTCCGCCAGGTGCGGTTTCAGCGTAGGTGACAAACAGCTGGAGAACCTCTCCCAAACTTCAGCCATCTGCTCCTTATAATAAGAGAGCGCTGGTCTCAGGTCCAGAGTATGGAGCCTGTACTCGGCCTCCGAGGTGTAGTTCAGGTAGAACACGGGCAGAGTTAACACCTGGTTCACGTGAAACTCCGACACCACTTTCGGAAGGAACTTCGAGCTGGGGCACAGGACAACCTTGTCCCTGTGGAAGACCAGGTAAGGAAACTCCACCGAGGGCACCAGGAGTTCCCCAGTCCTTCTGGCTGACATGATAGCCACCAGGAAGGTGGTTTTCCATGACAGATGTGACATCTCACACCTGTGCATCGGTTCGAATGGCTTTCCCATGAGTTTAGCCAATACCAGCAGTAGATCCCACGAAGGTGAAGGTTCACGCATGGGAGGGGATATGTGATCGAGGCCCTTGAAAGAGCGCAAGACCACAGTCTCCTGCACCACCGACCGCTGACCAGTCCGTGCCTGGTAAGCGGAGATGGCTGCCAGGTGCACCTTAAGGGTAGTCGTCCGGAGACCTCGTTTGGAGAGGGACCACAGGTAGTCAAGGATACTGACCACAGGACAGGAACTAGGGTCTAGGTCCTTGCCCTGACATCAAATGGAAAACCTTTTCCATCTGAAGGCATAGCACCTCCTGGTTGACTCCTTCCTAGATGCCTCAACTACGCTAAGGACATCGTTGGAAAGACCCAAAGCCTGTAACTCTAGTCGCTCAGGTACCAGGCTGTCAGGTGCAGTGATTGAAGGTCCGGATGGAATACCTTCCCCTGGTTGACTGATATCAGGTTCAGGCATGCCGGGAGGTGCCCTGGGAGCCTGTTGCTGAGGTTGAGGAGATCTAGATACCAGAACTGGCATGGCCAATCTGGGGCTATCAGGATCACCTTCACCTTGACCCTTCTCGCCTTGGGAAGCACCTTGTGGATCAAGGGAAATGGAGGAAAGGCATAGAAGAGGCCTGGGGTCCATGGCCTCGAAAAGGCATCCCCCTGCAGCGAGCCCTGCTGAGGGGGGCGGGCATGAAACAGCCTCAGCTTTGTGTTCTCCCGGGAGGCGAACAGGTCCACCTGAGGGATGCCCCACAGGGAGAACAGGTTGCAGACTACCTCTGGGTGAAGAGACCACTTGTGGGACACCTTGCCTACACAGCTGAGGGCATCCACCAGTTGGTTCGAGGCTCCTGCCACATGGATGGCTAGAAGATCTGCCTCCAGTTAGCTCACAAGGGTCCAGATACAGAGCGCTTCCCTGCACAAAGTCCGGGAGTGTGTGCTGCCCTGCTTGTTGAGATAGTGCATGTTGTGGTGTTGTCCGTCTGGACTTGGACCACTTGACCCAACAGAAATGGAGCTAATGCAGCCTATGCCAGCCGTACTGCTCAGAGCTCCAGCAGGTTGATGTGTCATCGGGACTCCTCTGGGTTCCTGAGCCCGCGGACTCTGTGGTTCCCCATGTGGGCTCCCCAGCCCATGAGAGAGGCACTGGTCATAAGGACAACCATTGGTTCAGGGCAGATAAATGGGATCCATCCCTGCAGATGTTCTGGGATGGTCCACCATTGGAGAGTGTCCCAAAGCCTCTGCGTTGCCGTGACCAGCTGGTCGAAATGACCTAGACGCTGGGACCACTGGCTGGTCAACCCCCATTGAATGGGACGCATTCACCACTGGGCACAATGGACCACGGTGGTGCAGGCTGCCATGTAACCCAAGAGACGCAGAAGTCCCAGGCAGGGCATAACTGTCCAACCAGAAATGATTGGGCAAAGGAGGAGAGAACCTCCACCCTGTCCGCCAGGAGCCGGGCTCTGGCTCGGCAAGAGTCAAGCTCTACCTCTATGAAGCAGATCACCTGTGAAGGCACACATTCCGACTTGGCTTTGTTGATTAGGAGGCCAGGTTTGAGACAGGTCTTGAGGGCCAGATCCCTGGACCTCTCCACATCCATGCTGGAGGGACCCACTATGAGTCAATCATTGAGGTAAGGGTACACCCTGACCACTCGACGTGGAAGATGGGCTGCCACCGCTGCAATGCATTTGGTGAAGACTCAGGGGGGACAATGACAGGCCAAAGAGCATGGCTTGGAACTCATAGAGGGTTCCCTCCACTTGGAAGCGGAAGAACCTTTGATGTGACAGACGGATCAAGACGTGGAAGAATACGTCCTGAAGATCCAGGGAGCAGAACCAAACATTTTGCTCTGGAGATAGTACGATCTGGGACAGAGGTATCATCTGAAAGGTGCGCGACCTGAGATACTGGTTCAGGTCGTGCAGATCCAGAATGGGGTGCCAGCCCCCCATCCGTTTCGGGACCAGGAAGTACCTGAAAACGAACCCTGGGTTGACTGGAAAATCTGTCACTCAGGTCGCTACCTCCTTGCGGAAGAGTTGGGCTATGTCGTCTCTCAGAGCCGACTGAGTGTGAACAGACCTTTTCCTCATGTGGGGTGCCAGCTCAATCTGGTGAGTACTGCTCAAACTCTAGAGGCAGTCCCTGACCAACCACCTCCAACACCCACCTGTCCATGGAAACAGCGGACCAGGCAGAAAGGAAGTGGCGGAGCCGGCCCCCCATGGGAGGACCCAGAGCAGTCAAGATGGATACGGGGTTGGCCACCCCCATCCTGTCACTGAGCAGGCCTAGAAGAGGAGGATCCGGAAGTGGGACCACCTGGACCTTTCCCTCCTAGTTTGCATGCAGACTGCGCACCTGACTTGGGCTGGGGGTGCCAAGACTGGGCCTGCTGCTGTTGCCCAGACTGAAACTGGAGCTTTTGGGCCGCACGGGCAGAAGAGCGAAAAGGCTTCTTCTTCTGTTTCTTGGAACCCAGGGATTCCTTCTGGGCAGATGTAGCGGAGTCCAACATGGTACTGGACTTCTCGATACGTTCTAGGTGACTGTTCACTCCTGGACCGAACAAGTCAGCACCCAGGAATGGGACATCTGCCAACTTGTGCTGGGTGTTGGCCATGAATATCGAGATCCGCAGTCAAGCCCTGCAGAGCATGGCAACCACGGCTGCAACTGAACAGGCACAGGAATCTCCGATGTCCAAGGACGTTTGGAGCTCTTGTCTGGCAACAGCCCAGACCTGCTTGACCACGATCTGAAGGTCTGCAGGAAGGTGAGTATGCACCTCATCTAAGGAGTCCAACAGGACATGGGAGAAGTGTGCCATAATTACAGCCGAGCTCACCTGACGGAGACCCAGTGATGAGGCAGCATAGACCTTTCGGGCGGAGTGATCCAGCTTCTTGGATTCTTTGTCTGGTAGTCTATCAGAGTCTCCTGAATTCCCAACCCACCTGAACACAGACTTGGTCACCACGCCCTCAGCTGAGGGATGCTGTGAAAACTCTGAAAGGGAGCCAGTAGTTACCATGTACTTGCGGGCCATCCTGACGGATGGTGCGGGACAGGAGGCTGGGTGGTGCCAGAGCTCCAGGGCTGGGCTGATAATGGCTTCAGCTACTGGAATGGCCTCAGTCTGGAAATCCCCCCTTCTGAGGATGTCAGTTAAGGGGTATTCTACTCATTTTTCAATGGGCTCCAGCATCATCCCCGTAGCTTCGGAGATGAGGTGGAGGATGCCCATAAAGGAGGTGGGCCCCTCCACCGCAGAAAGACTCATGGCATCATCGTCTCGAGAATGAGATGCCAAATCCGAGTCCTCGGACTCCGAGAAGTCCAGATACAGCGGTCTGCTACCGGAGTCACTGAGAACCTGCCACAGGTGGTCGGGAGTCAGAGTAGTGGACAGCCTGTACGGGAAACTTGAGGCAGGCCGAGACTCCTTGGGGGGAGCCCCCAAGGAAGGCTGTTTCAGTGGCAGCGCCACTGGAATAGGTGGAGAGACCGTCTTTGGCCAAGTCGGGAGTGACGTTGCCGGCTCGGCGAGTGGAGGGGGGCGACGACCGATTCCGGAGTTGTCGATGTCAGCCTGGAGGACGACAGCCAGGTAATGGCTGGGATGGAAGGGTCTGCCTTCGGCTCAGCCAGGACAAGCTGCTGCCACAACATGTCCTCGTAGTGCCGATGCAACTTGCATCGGAGACTCCCCTCTTCCGAGGAAGATGAATCGCGGCAGCGCCTCTTCTTAGAGTGCCACTTATGTAACTTCCTCAGCCTTTCAGTTCAGGATGTCCCAGACCTGGATGTCAAGCATCAGGGGACCAACGGGGATGCTCGGGAGAAGGTGGGGAGAACCCCACTGCCTGGGACTTCCTAGCTGGCTGGATCGCCTCATCAGCGAGGTCCGAAAGGACCAGAAGACCAGAGTCTTAAATAAGGAGTTGTTGGCCTCCTCTGTCAATGACGGGTTGACAGGGTCAAGGATGATCTCAACTGGATCGTCATCCTGTGTTTGGGCCAGCTGACCTGACGGGGGCACCATGAGGTCAGTGGCCGAGGACACAACTTCGACCGTGGTTGAAAGAGGAGACTCCTGGGACCAGGATCGTTCTCTGTCCCAACAGCAACGTTGATGAGACATGGTTTCTCTCAGTTCCTTAGATTCCTTCTTATGGGATCTGGAGATGTGCGAGCCAGGGCCTTCCCCATGAGTGGGAAGGGATTAGACCAACTCCTTAAAGGAACCCGAGAAAGAGGAGCCCAGTTTTAGTGAAACAAAAACCGAGGGCGAAGATGAGAGCTCAGCAGCACAAGTCGCCTCTTCTTGGAAGGCCTTCATCTGTTCCAGTTGTTCCATGGACCCTGTGGCCGTGGAGATCGCATGGCGGGCATCTTCAATTTGACCAGTGGGTGCCATTTTTCTGGATGTCCGAGCTAGAGACACACGAGGCAATCATCCAAAACGTTTGGATGAAAGGAACAACAAAAGTCGCAGGCCTGAGTATCATGATCGAGACCCAGGCAGTACACGTACGTGGCATGCTGGTCAGTTCGAGACATTTTCTGCCCGCAGGAACATCAGTGGATCCCTGGTTGGACTTGTCCTCCATCATGGTAACAACAACAAATTTGTTTGGAGAGATTCGGAGAATCTTGATCAGTAAAACTGAGTTTTGGAGCGCCACGGCCTACTACATGCGGAAGCGAGAAGGAGGGAACCTGTACCTTCCAGCAGAAAGGAAGAGCTGGCATCATGGGGCAGAGCCGAGGGTGGGAGGAGCCAGCTTGAAGACCTTCTGGCAAGATATTTAAAGGAAAAGGACATGCCAAATAGTGTTGATGAATAACATATCCACAATCCTAGAACTATAGCTATCTAATAGTAATAGTAATAGTAATAATACTACTAATAATAACAATTCTAACAATAACAATAAATCAACCTAACCAAATTCTTCAAATAGGTTAGAAAAAATACACCCCCTATTATGTCAGATTCACCTGAGGAAGGGGAACCAATGCCCAGCAGGGCTCCAAAACAGACATGCCAGTATGTGGTACCCTCACACATGCTTCTTCAGTTTGGATTGCAGAAGCTAAAGGTTCTAGAAGGGGAAGAAGGGTGGGCGAGTTCTAAATATTGAAGAATACCCTGGAAGAAACAAGATTTCTATGGTAAGTAATTTTTTCTTCTCACCCCAAGAATTCTCCAATATTCATAACTCTTGTATACTACAAAGCAGTACCTTTGGAGGTGAGCACAGAACCTGCTTTGGAAATAGACTCTGCAGGACTGCTGTGCCAAACCTGTTATTACTTCTGGACTGTGTGTCCAGGCTGTATTGCTTTGTAAAGGTGTGTACTCTTCTTCAGGTAGCTGCTTTTCAGCTCTCCACTAATGGGACATCCCTGGCAGCTGCTACGGTAGCAGCTGTGTCTCCTGTAGAATGAGCCCTCAGCCCTGGTGGAGGCTCTTTTCCAGCTTTGGAACAGCAAAACTGAATGCACTGAACTATGAAGTGAGAAATGGACGTTTTAAATGCTGGATTTCCTTTACCCACATCCCCCATAAGACAGGAACAGCTACTTTCTGTTCTGTCTGTGGTCCTTAGTAGCTGTCATGTAGTAGCTAAGTGCTCATTTGACATCCAAACTATGGAGTCTGCGCTTACCCGAAATAGAATGTTCAGTGAAAAAGACTGGTAGAGTAATGGACTGGTTTAGATGGAAATCAGAAACCACGTTAGGAAGAAACATAGAATTTGATGGCAGATAAGGACCACTTGGCCCACCCAGTCTGCCCATTTCCCTACCTAATGGATAAGCTGCAGATCCTAGTTAACCAGCAGCCTACTTCTTTCTACCCCAACCCCCTAGAATTGCCTTATGGCTGTACCATGCATGCTTGAATTCAACCACTGTTTTTGACTCAACAACCTCCTCCGGAAGGCCGTTCCATGCATCCACAACCCTCTCTGTGAAAAAATACTTCCTTACATTACCTCTGAGCCACCCTCCCATGTTCAAATTGTGCCCCCTTGTCCTTGCACACCTCTTTTTTTGAAAGCTGCTACCCTCTTGGACTTTGTTGATTCCCTTGAGGTACTTGAAAGTTTCTATCATGTCCCCCCTCTCCCTCCTTTCCTCGAGGCTATACATATTAAGCTCCTTTAGTCTCTCTTCATATGTCTTCCGGTGCAGACCATGCACCATTTTAGTTGCCCTCCTCTTGACAGTTTCCATCTTGTCTGTGTCCTTGCGGAGATTGGGTCTCCAGAACTGCACACAGTACTCCAGATGGGGTCTCACCAGCTGTCTGTACAGAGGGATGACAACTTCCTGTTTTCTACTGGTGATGCCTCTCCCTATGCATCCCAGTATCCCCCCAGCCCTCCTTACTGCCCTGTCACATTGCTTGCCCACCTTTAAGTCATCTGATATGACTACCCCAGGTCCCTTTCCATTTTGTTGTTGTTAGTATCTCACCCCCATTGTGTACTCTTCCCTGGATTTTTGTTTCCGGGTGCATTACCTTGCACTTCTTAGCATTAAATCTAAGCTGCCATACATTTGACCATTCCTCTAACATTGCCAAGTCCCTTCTCATCCTTTCCACCTCACCTTGTGCATCAACTCTGTTGCAGATCTTTGTGTCATCTGCAAAGAGACATACTTTTCCTTCCAGTCCCTCTGCAATGTCGCTTACAAAAACATTGAAGAGGACCAGTCCTAATACTGAACCCTGCGGCACCCCACTAGTAACCCCCCTTTCTTCAGAGTGGACTCCATTTACTATTACCCTCTGTGTCCTATTCTCCAGCCAATTCTTTACCCAGGCTGTCATCTTGGGACCCACTCCCAGGATGGCTAACTTGTATATTAATCTTTTGTGTGGGACTGAGTCATATGCCTTACTAAAGTCTAGGTAGGCCATGTCCACAGCCCCTCCCTGATCTACTACTTTGGTCACCCAGTCAAAGAAATCTATTAGATTCATCTGGCATGACCTTCCTGCTGTGAATCCATGCTGCCTTGGGTCCTGTGCCCCTCTGACCTCTAGGTACTCGACAATTCTTTCCTTCAGAAGTGATTCCATCATTTTCCCTATCACTGAGGTTAAACTAACTGGTCTGTAGTTTCCTGCTTCTGCCCTGCTCCCACTTTTGTGAAGGGGAATCACATCTGCCCTCCTCCAGTCCTCAGGTACCACCCCATCCTCCCATGATTTGTTAAAGAGGGTAGTCAGTGGTGTCACTAGTTCTACCCTTAGTTCTTTTAGAATTCTGGGATGAATCTCATCAGGCCCATTGCTTTGTCCACCTTCAGTTTTAAGAGTTCTTTCAGAACCCTTTCTTCTGTAAATGGGCTGGTATCAACTTCTGTATCCAGAGTGTTTCTATTGTTTGTTTTAGGTACCTCCCCCTCTTCATTTGTAAATACTGAGCAAAAATATTTGTTTAGTATCTCTGCCTTTTCACAGTCACCCTCTGCCCACCCCCTCCCCTTTATTAAGCCTCACTATCCCTCCCTTAGTCTTCCTTCGCTCCCTGATGTACCTAAAAAGGTTTATCCCCCTTCTTAACTGAGTTGGCTATCTTTTCCTCAGTTCTGGCCTTTGCTGTTCTGACTGCCTTCCCAGCTTCCTTTTGCTTTAACTGATACAAATCTCTGTCCTGCTCCTTCTGTGATTTCTTGTACTTTCTGAATGCTTTCTTTTTCTCTTGAACCTTCACTGCCACCTCCTTTGAGAACCATAGTGGTTTCTTACATCGTTTTGTTTTGTTTATTTGCTTCACACAAAGGCTTGTTACCTCTCTGATGGCAGTTTTCATTATTCCCCATTGTTCTTCCATCCCTCCTTCCTGCCCATTTGCTAGTGCATTCCTTAGGCACTCACCCATTTTGGCAAAGTCAGCCCTCCTGAAGTCCAGTACTTTTGCCTTTGTATGGCTTGACTCTATTGCTGTGTTTATTGTGAACCATACTGTTCGATGGTCGCTAGTTCCCAGATGACTACCCACTTCTACATCTGTGATCCTCTCCATCTCCATTTGAGAGGACCAGGTCTAAGACTGCTCCTCTCTCGAGTGGGTTCCAATACTAGTTGTCTCAAGGCATGCCCCTGTAGGGCATCTAGAATAACCCCACTCTTAGAAGTGGCTGCTGCAACTGCACTCCAGTTAACATCTGGCATATTCAGATCACCCATCAGCAATATCTCCCCTTATCTGCCATTCTAAGTATACTTTCTATCATTTCCTTGTCCATTTCCTCCCCCGGAGAGGGGGTCTGTATACAACCCCTGTGCGGATTGTGGTGCCATTGCCTGCCTCCAAATTGACCCACAGTGCTTCTTCTCCTCCTGTTTACCCTTTTGTTCTGTTGCTTGATTGCTTCTCTTATGTAGAGAGCTACTCCTCCTCCTCCTCCTCTTTTACCCTCCCTGTCCCTCCTGTAGATAGTGTATCCTGGTATGTTTACGTCCCAGTCATGGTTCTGTGTGTACCATGTTTCTGTGACTGCCACGATATCCAGATGTTCCTCCTCCATCAAGGCCACTAATTCAGGAAGCTTGTTACCCAGACTACCGGCATTGGTACTCATTGCTCTCCATTTTTTGATGGCTTTACCTTCTGTAGCAGCATCTCCCTCTGACCTGTCTACCTTGGTCTTTTTCTCATTTAGTACCCTGTTTTTGCATTTGTTCGTAGGACCACATTATCTCTGTGGAATGAAATATAGTCCTGATCAATGCACAGAGCTTAAAGTTCACTGAGCCTTCTTGCAGAAGTTATTGCTACTAGGAAAATTCTTTTCCATGTGACAAATTTCAAATGAGCTGAGGCCATAGGCTCAAATGGGGGACCCATGAGCTTGGCAATACAGACATTTAAGTCATAAGCTGGCACTGGCTCCCTATGACGGGGTGCAAATGGGCCAGACCTTTGAAAAAAATCTCTTGAATATTGGATTTGATGCCAAAAAGGCACCCTTTCCAGCTGAAATGTAGGCAGACACTGAAGCTAGGTGGACCTTTAGGGTAGTGGGCTGCAAGCCCAAGGAATGTAAATGAACAAGATAGTCCAGCAGTGCTGGGATCCCTGCCTTTGCTGGTATCACATCATTGTTGGCACACCAAATGGAAAAACGTTTCCATTTTGAAGCATGTGTTTTCTATGTGGATGGCTTTCTGTAACCCTTTAAGACATCCAAACCTCTGAGAGATGCAAGCATGCATACTCTAAGTCCTCAAGAGCCATGCCTTGAGTCTGAGGGATCTGAGGTTCGGATACAGAATCCTCCTCTGATTGAAGGTTAAAAGGTTGTGCCTCCAGGGAACATGTATGGGTTTGGCTACAGACATGGAGAGCAGCAGAGTGTACCATGGCTGCCTTGGCTATCAAGATCATTGATGCTGGTTGGGAACTGAGCTTTATCAAAACTCTGAGCACCAAAGGAAATGGAGGGTAGGCATACAGATGCATGCCTGACCAATTCAAAGACCAGAGCATCCATGGGAATTGTCTCCTGGGCTGGTGGCCTGTAACAGTACTTTGGCAGGTGGCGGTTTTCGTGGGATGCAAAGAGCTCTATCTCTGGGGTTCCCCACCTTCTGAAAATCATTTCCACCACCTATCTGTTCAGGGACCATTCATAATGGGCCTGGTTCATCCGACTCAGAGCATCTGCTTAGGTATTGTCCTTTCCTGGCAGTTGAATGGCCTGAAGGGAGCCTCCTAGAGAGTAAGCCAGGCTCCAAATTTTCATAGCATCTGTGCAAAGAGGGTTTGACCTTGTACCTCCTTGCTTGTTTATGTAATACATGGTAGTGGCATTGTCTGTTCTGATCTGTACCACCTTTCACTGCAGTAGTGGTATAAAGGCCTTTAGTGCCAACAACACTGCTATGAGCTCCAGTAGGTTGATGTGCTGAAGTTACTCTGTACTTCACCATAAACCATGGGTGGTGTGATCCCCAAATGAAGCCCCCCCACCCTAGTAGTGATGCATCCGTTGTGAGAATCACTGTTGCTTGCTGGAAAGGAACCCCTTCCCTTAGGTTGGCTTCCTCTTTCCACCACTGGAGGTCCTGGAGTAGTGTTTTATTACTGGAATCAATTTTGAGAGAGGATCCCTTTTTTGGCACCAGTGAGCCCTGAGGTGGAACTGAATGTCTCTCATCTGAAATCTGAAACCTGAGACTGTGCCCGTGGCTGCAGCCATGTGGTCCAGCAACTGAAGAAACTACTTTGCAGTTTTTTGGCCTGTTCAAGCTGAACTTGCCAGCTGAACAATACTTCTTACCCTGTCTGAGGGCAGGTAGGCCTTGCCCTCCAGGGTATTCAACTCTGCTCCTATGAATTGCAGCACCTGTGTAGGTAGGAGAACAGATTTTTTGTGGTTTATCAGAAACAAAGAAAGACATTTCCAGTTCAGCCAGTACCTCAAAATAACATAAATATAATTTGTAATTGTTTACTCATGGGGAGAGGACAAAAATACCAGTTAAGGCTGACGCTAAACACAAATGGAACAGGTTTATAATGTCCCACTCACCCCGAAAATATATCCACAAATATATAAATTTTCATAAAAAATATTTTCTTTTATCATCATCACTCCCAGTCAGTAATATACATCAACGTTTCGGGTAAACCCTTCTTCAGGACAAGACTGGATCTTTTAAAGTAATAAACATAAAAACATACAAACAAACAGTTTTTTTATCATCAATATTCCTAAGCTCCAAAAATATAATGACAAAGGATACTTCAAATGAAGGTATTATAAACCCTTGCTATTAGTTTTCTGTAACTTTTCCTTAGGTTTGTTGCTTTACTATTACATTTATGTTCAACTCCCACCACAGGCCACTGTCAAAATTAAAGTAAAAATACTTACTAAACAATTACGATCAGATGCAAACTAAATTCTTCATACTATGCACATGAAATATTGTCTTTACTAACCACATCTTTAACATTTTTTTACCAACCTTATACTATTAAATCATGTTACATAACGTTTATAAAGCCACTTCACAGGGACATCTGCAAATTCAAAAGCTATGTGTTATTTTTCTTTTTACTTTTTACTTTTTCTTCCACTTCTCTCTACATAGATTCTCTAAATAACACCTGACTCTAAATAGGCTCCCCTATTTGGAAGACTTTTGAGCTGAATTGAGCTCTCAAATCATAACATATTTAACTATTTCCACCAAACTAACTTATTTCACCTTCTCAGAAGTTTTATGACTTATGTATCAAAGTTGCTAACCTTATACTCTTGCAGTGTTTCTATCCCACTGTTAGAAGTGTTTACATTTTCTAGCTCTAAAACAAATCAAAAAGATCACATTTTAAATTGCCTACTCAAATATTTCCAGTTGCTAAAAGGATGAAATGCAATCATTCTTCGGATGCTGTAACCAGTGGGCCTGTAGCTTAATGGTTAGAGCGCTGGAATGGCATACCAGGGGTCCTGAGTTCAAATCCCAGTGCGCCCACATTTTCCTTTCTCATTTCCATCCTTGGTTTAAAAAACTATATACCTTGCAGGGGTTAAACTGCACTGAGAAGTAGTGGAATTTCTAAATTGGTTTCTGGTTGCAGATTAAGCAACACTAGAGAGAAAGGAATGTGACTGTGAAATAGGAAGTTCTTCGGACGCTGTAACCAGTGGGCCTGTAGCTTAATGGTTAGAGCGCTGGAACGGCATACCAGGGGTCCGGAGTTCAAATCCTGGTGCGCCCACATTTTCCTTTCTCATTTCCATCCTTGGTTTAAAAAACTATATACCTTGCAGGGGTTAAACTGCACTGAGAAGTAGTGGAATTTCTTACTGAAGTAGTTATCCAGTGTCCTGCTTTGGTGGAAGTGAGCACAGGGCAGACTAACACCTCTTTATACCATGGTCAGACCCCACCCCCAAATCTGGCAGCCAACACAAAAGTGTAACACAAGCTAATTAAAGGGCACGTAAACAAGCAGTTTTTTAAAAGTGCAAACTCCAAAATCTGGCTCCATAACAAGGTAAAGTAGAGGCTGCTGTTTGCATTTATACTAAAACTGCATTTATGTAAATAATATAAATGCAGTTTCATAGCTTTTGAAAAATGTAAACATCAGCCTTTCACTTTCAAAAAACAGCCTTGGTTTCTCCCTAAGATGTCTGCCAAGTCTGTTAAGTGATGAGTCATGATGACATCATCTGAGCCAAAGACAGAGACCCATATATATTTCTATAATGCTTACTAGTTCTTCTTTCCCTCTTTGTTTTGAATTGTTGTACCAGAATGATCAACACCGTGTATTAACGCGTGGATTATTTTGATTAGTACATATTAGGCTATGATTTTGTTCATTTTGTTTACTTTAACTTGCAGAAAATGTTTTACAATCCAGCTGACTTTTTCCTTGGCAAACTGCATTACAGTACAACACTTCAATTACCTGATGATCTAGTGGTTATGTGATGCACTGAATTTTGTTTTTTGTTAACCAGGAGAGACACACTAAGCTGAAAGCTTGTTTACAGGTGTGGCCTGGGAGCACAAGGAAGTGTAATGACTTGCTCAGGGTCACAGAGCAAAGTACTGGTCTGGTTCAGTTCCAAAGCCCATGCTCTCTTGTAAATCCACAAATAAGTCTTTCTTTTTCCATGTGAACCTCCTGCATCTAGCCTGCCTTCTGTTGAACACCCTACCACCATCTATACTCTGTCCTTAGTATTGCCTGGTGCCGCATAAGTGCTTACGGTCTCATGAAGAGAATTATCATACCTCAGATTGTAATCTTGTACCTCAGAGAGTTGTGTACACCTATACCAATATGCATCATCAGCTGGCACTGTTAAAAAATGCCTCCCAAATCACTCTCCAGTCCACATTCTCAGTGTTTGACTTCTGCTCCCACAGTAAACATTGAGTGGATCACCACCCTTCTGCACAGTGACGGTAGTATGTACAGTTCCCTTGTTGTGTTTTTTACCACCTCATCAACCAACAACTAGGTCTTCCTGGAGGGCCAAGCAATAAGCATCATGACCCAACAGAAAAACTGCTGTTCATGCCCTCATAAAGGCTGCACATACAATGGATAATGATATTATTAGCAGGAGACGCAAACACCTGAATTTCAGTGTCAGTCTACTCCTTTATCTGTGATCTGCAGAACCCCATAGGACAGTTCCCAGCAATTCTTCTCCAGTACTTTTCTGTGCTCTACTCCACAATTTGAGTTGGCCTTACCCTTCCAAATCTTGAATGAGCTATACACAACTCCCTCAATACTGTCCTAACAAACGTCAACACCCCCCCCCCACCTGAGGGTAATCTCCCTACACTGAATTCAAGTAACAGTTTAGGTGCAGTCCTGCCACTCTGAGTATTTGTCATCGCTGGCTACTCTCATCCACAGTCAGGTAGTGATCACGATGTTGGCAGCCCCACATTTCAGATCTCACAGTGATCTGCTCAATGTCCTCCTCCTTCATGTCTTTAACTAACCTGAATATAGCTATATCCTACTGGAATGGCCTCTTCAGTCCCTCTCTGGCATTCATTCTTCTCACCTGCTCCCCACACCAAAAACTGGTGAATTCATTACCCTTCTGCATCATGAATGTGGTTAGTACAGTCTCCCCTGTTATTTTTATATGTTAATAATAAACATGATCTTCCGGTAAGCCAGGCTGATAGCTGCATTGCAAAAGTGGAACAACAGGATTTCCTACTCATGTAAGATCTAAGCCACCTACGATTAGGCCCTATTAAATGACGTGCATAATGATGTGCACACCCATCATTTAGCAGTGCCTAATCAAAGGTAGCCTAGATCTTTTAAGGATAGGAAAGCCCAGCATTCCCCTTGTTCTCTGTTGCTATCAGCCTGACTTACTGGAAAGATATGTTTATATTTGATACGTCAAAATAAAACGGGGACTCTACTACTTGCATTCATGATGCAGAAGGGTGATGAGCTCATCAGTTTCCGGTGTGAGGAGGAATAATGAAGAATGAATATCAGAGGGGAACTGAGAAGGACACTCTTGCAAGGTACTGCTATATTCAGGGAAGGGGGAAGACAGAGGAGAGGAATATGAGCAGATTACTGTGAGAAATAAGATGTGGGCTGCCAGCACCTTGATCACTACCTGACCCCATTGTCCTGGCCAACATTCCCCTTCCCATAAAACCAGTTTATGCAATTGTCTAAGGCTGTGTGTGGATATTAATGTATGAAATGGCTGCCACTACATGTTCAGTCACTTCACTACCAGTCTAGTATTGCTTGTAAAGAACTGTGGGATATAATGTGTATGAAAACCACTATATAAATGCTGATGATTCTTATTATTATTTCCCAAGGAAAAGGAAGACAAGACAAGCATATATTTGAGTTTTGAGAAAGTATGAACTCTAACATTGGACTGAACAAGAACTTTGCTACAAAAAAGTGATGGCTCTAGGGGGTGGTGAAGGGTGTGACTGCACCCCCCCCACACACACACACATAGTAATGTACTTGCGTGCTGCTGCTGCATTTCATTTTGTTGAAAAAGTCTGATTTATTGATTGTACAAATGTTTACATTCAAACTATGGATTACATTTGTAGGTTCTGTCAAAAACGTACTAGAAAAGAATAGCAGAAAATATAAAGGTTTAATAAAAATGTTAAAAAGTGCATATTAAGCATGCACACCACCCAGCACCCCCACTGTAGCATCTTGGACCCACCATAACCACTAGAGCACCAGGTTATTCAAGATTTGTACTGCACTGTGGTTTGCCACAGAGAAAGTTGGTTGGATTAAAACACAATTTCAGTATGTTAAAATAAACAAAACGAACAGAACCATAGCCTAACATGTGTATTATACAAAATAATACATATGGTTTTGACCATTTGGGTGAAACAATTCTATACAAAGGGAAAAAATAACTAGTTAGCACTATAGAGAGCCATATATCTTTCTGAGTTTGACTCCAATGATGTCATCACATAACACATTTGGTGGCCATTTTAGAAAGCAGGTAAGACAGTTTTTTGAAATTAGAAGGCTGATTTTACAATATTCAAATGCTCTGGAACCACATTTAGATAAATTATATAAATGTAGTTTTAGCCTTAATGAATACAGCAGCCTTTCCTTTAGTCACCTACAGAGTCAGATATTTGAATAGTTTGTTGTCAAAATGTTGTTTAGGTATCCTTTAAGCTTACCTGAGTTTCAGACCCACCTACTGATGGCACCAAGTACCAAATTCCTTGGTGTTGGAGGTACTACCAGAGTTTATTCTGATAAGAAACTTAACGTAAATCTTCTATTACTCTGTTCAAACATCCTAATTACACTTAAAATTGGACACTAAGGGAAATAGTAACCTGGACCAATGTTCTACTGCTGCCTCTCTCTATCTCTGTATAAACAATATTCCTAATAATTACTGTTCCAAACAGTATAACTAAAACTTACTCAATAACCTCATTTAAACTGTAATATGGATTATTTGTCTGAAAATAATCAATAAACCATGCTTCTCTCAAAAGTAATTTATTGTTGAAATCGCCCCCTAGTATTTTTGTGAACCTTCTCTATTCCAAAAAACGTAATGAGGGTAATTGGTGACCCCTGCCCCAATAATGACGTGCTATAGGGGAAGTTAAATCTTTGTTCCTGATGTAGCCTTTATGTTCCCCTATTCTTTGTTTAAGTTGTCGCTTTATTTTCCTTATATACATTAAGTCACAAGGGCATTTAATACCATAAATCACTCCTTCAGTTTGACAATTTATAAATGCCTTAATAATGAAATTCTCATTTCTACTAGTGTTCCAGATTGCTTTTATTCTGTGTGTATTGTGACAATGTACACACTCCCACAACTGTAATTACCTTTCAATTCACCTGTTGTGAATAATACATTTCTCCTAACCTCTGGTAATTTATGCTCTGAATATACCAATCTGTTTGTCAAAGATCTTACTTTCTTTACCATTACTTGGACCCCGTTATTAAAAGCTTTCTCCCCTTCTTATTTGGATTCCAAAATCTTCCAATGCTTTTTAACCATCCTGCCTATGTCATAATATATATCACTGTATTTTAATGACAGTACAATCTTTTTATTTAACTGGTCTTGATTTTCTACAGTTCTTTTGGAAAGTAAATCTTTCCTTTCTTTTTCTGATACCTTTTGTTTTGCTCTTTCAAGCATACCTTTTTTATAACCTCTTGCTATGAATCTCTCTGTCATTTGTTCCGTAAATGCTTCCACATCTTGGTTTTCAGAACAGTTACGTTTTACTCGCAAATATTGACTCATGGGAATTTATTCTGTCAAGCTTTTTGGATGGAAGCTATCAGCCCTGAGTATGGTATTTCTATCTGTTTGCTGTCTATATATTTTAGTAAATAAACCCTCAGATTTCTGAAAAATAACCAAGTCCAAAAATGAGATTTCTCTTGCATCATAGTCAATCGTAAACTGCAGGTATTCCGCTTGAGAATTTAAATAACTATGAAATTCCAATAGTTCCATTTCTTTTCCCTCCCAAATTACTAAAATGTCATCAATAAGGTGTTTCCACAAAAGAAGATGCTTTGTAAAAAGATTATTATTGCAAACAAATTTCTCCTCAAACCAATTCATAAAAATATTAGCATAAAATGGGGCCATGCTAGACCCCATCGCTGTACCTTTTACTTGTACATAATAATTTTGTTCAGATTTGAAGTAATTTTGGGTAAGGACTAAGTGTGCTAGATGTAATAAAAATTAATTTGGTGGCATTATTTCTGTTCTATACTTTTCCATAATTTCTTTGAGGGCTGCACAGCCCTCTAAATGTGGGATTGATATGTAAAGGTCCTTCACATCAAAGCTTACTAATAATATTGATTTATCTGTCAAATTATGGGTATTATTGAACTCATCCAACAAGTTTATCAAATGTGTTGAATCTTTCAAATATGACAAAGTTGATTCAACCAATTCCTTTATATGAAAATCAACAAACACTGAAAGTGGTTCCAACACAGAACCTATCCCTGCTACTATAGGTTTCCCAGGAGGGTGAAAAGGGTCCTTATGAATTTTAGGAAAGGTATAAAAAACTGGGATAATCAGAAATTCTTTTTTCAATGCTCTATGTTCCCAATCAGTTATCCAACCATTTTGTAAAGCTCTTCTCAGAATTTATTCTATTAAACTACTTATTTTGTCAGTAGGGTCTTCAGCCAATTTTAGATAGTTTTCTTTGACCCCTAACATTTTGATACATTTTTTTGACACACTATGTAATCTTCTATAACAATACCTCCCCCTCATCTGTCTTTTTTATGACAATGTTAGAATCAGTTTCTAAACTTCTTAATGCTCCAAACTCTTTTGCAGTTAAACCATAATTAGTCCTTCTATCAGAGTTTTTTTCTTTCTTAATAATGTGTTCTACATCTTTACTCACTAAACAGATAAAAGTTTCTATAATATGGGGAATAGGGCCAGGAGGCAAAAACTGAGATTTTAATTTTAATTTCTGACTCAATTCTATTTTTTCTTCTGTTCTTCTTGATTTATAACTTCCAATGGGTTATTATCAAAAAAAATCTAAGTCTTAATTTTCTGAAAAATCTATTTCAATCTAATTTGATTTCAAACTCATTTAGTTTCTCATGTGGGCAAAAGGTTAGACTTTTATTTAACACATTAATTTCTTCTTGTGATAAAATCCTACTAGAGAGATTAAACACAGCTATTTCACTTGAGATCTGGTTACCACTTGTAATTGTGGCTCTTTTGGTTTTTCTTTGTGCTTTCCCTCTTGCCTTGTATTGACTTCTATTTTTCCTGACCTGAACCTTCATCTGGATCTGTATGCCCAGTTTTTTTTCAGATACTGGTCTCTTCGATTTTCTCCTCACTGACGCCTGCCCTACCACTGAAAATTGACAAGGATATATTAGTCTTAGGAAGTTTTTTAGGAAGGAGAGGATACAGTGGTAGGGGGCAGATGTCAGTGGGGAAGACAAACCAGAGAATACCAGTATACGAGGAAAGAACTGGGCATTACGTCAGATCCAGATGAAGGGGGTTCAGGGTCATTGTAAACAAATTTCTCCTCAAACCAATTCATAAAAATATTAGCATAAGATGGGGCCATGCTAGACCCCATCGCTGTACGTTTTACTTGTACATAATAATTTTTTTCAAATTTGAAGTCATTTTGGGTAAGGACTAAGTGTGCTAGATGTAATACAAATTAATTTGGTGGTATTGTTTCTGTTCTATACTTTTCCATAATTTCTTTGAGGGCTGCACAGCCCTCTAAATGCGGGATTGATATGTAAAGGTCCTTCACATCAAAGCTTACTAATAATATTGATTTGTCTGTCAAATTATGGGTATTATTGAACTCATCCAACAAGTTTATTAAATGTGTTGAATCTTTCAAATGTGACAAAGTTGATTCAATCAATTCCTTTATATGAAAATCAACAAACACTGAAAGTGGTTCCAACACAGAACCTATCCCTGCTACTATAGGCCTCCCAGGAAGGTGAAAAGAGTCCTTATGAATTTTAGGAAGGGTATAGAAAACTGGGATAATCGTAAATTCTTTTTTCAATGCTCTATGTTCCCAATCAGTTATCCAACCATTTTGTAAAGCTCTTCTCAGAATTTATTCTATTAAACTACTTATTTTGTCAGTAGGGTCTTCAGTCAATTTTAAGATAGTTTTCTTTGACCCCTAACATTTTGATACATTTTTCTTGATACACTGTGTAATCTTCTATAACAATACCTCCCCCATTATCTGCCTTTTGTATGACAATGTTAGGATCAGTTTCTAAAGCATCTTCTTTATGGAAACACTTTAATGATGACATTTTAGTGGTTTGGGAGGGAAAAGAAATGGAACTATTGGAATTTCATAGTTATTTAAACTTTCAAATGGAATACCTGCAGTTTACAATTGACCATGATGCAAGAGAAATCTCATTTTTGGACTTGGTTATTTTTAAGAAATCTGAGGGTTTATTTACTAAAATGTACAGAAAGCAAACAGATAGAAATACCATACTCAGAGCTGATAGCTTCCATCCAAAAAGCTTGATAGAATCAATTCCCATGAGTCAATATTTGCGAGTAAACAGTAACTGTTCTGAAAACCAAGATGTGGAAGTGTTTACGAAACAAATGACAGAGAGATTCATAGCAAGAGGTTATAAAAAAGGAACGCTTGAAAGAGCAAAACAAAAGGTATCAGAAAAAGAAAGGAAAGATTTACTTTCCAAAAGAACTGTAGAAAATCAAGACCAGTTAAATAAAAAGATTGTACTTTCATTAAAATACAGTGATATATATTATGACATAGGCAGGATGGTTAAAAAGCATTGGAAGATTTTGGAATCCACAAAAGAAGGGGAGAAAGCATTTAATAAAGGGGTCAAAGTAGTGGCAAAGAAAGTAGGATCTTTGACAAATGGATTGGTATATTCAGAGCATAAATTACCAGAGGTTAGGAGAAATGTATTATTCACAACAGATGAACTGAAAAGTAATTACAGTTATGGGAGGTGTGTACATTGCCACAATACATACAGAATAAAAACAATCTGGAACACTAGTAGAAATGAGAATTTCACTATAAAGGCATTTATAGCTTGTCAAACTGAAGGAGTGATTTATTGTATTAAATACCCTTATGACTTAATGTATATAGGGAAAACAAAGCGACAACTTAGACAAAGAATAGGGGAACATAAAGGCTACATCAGGAACAAAGATTTAACTTCCCCTATATCACGTCATTAAAGGGGCAGGGGTCACCAATTACCCTCATTACGTTTCTTTGGAATAGAGAAGGTTCACAAAAATACTAGGGGGTGATTTCAACAATAAATTACTTTTGAGAGAAGCATGGTTTATTGAATATTTTCAGACAAATAATTTGCGTTACGGTTTAAATGAGGTTATTGATTGGCAACCAATTTTGTAAGTTTTAGTTATACTGTTTGGAACAGTAGTTATTAGGAATATTGTTTATACAGAGATAGAGAGAGGCAGTAGTAGAACATTGGTCCAGGTTACTATTTCCCTTAGTGTCCAATTTTAAGTGTAATTAGGATGTTTGAACAGAGTAATAGAAGATTTACAGTAAATTTCTTATCAGAAGAAACTTAGGTAGTACCTCCAACACCAAGGAATTTGGTACTTGGTGCCATCAGTAGGCGGGTCTGGCACTCAGGCAAGCTTAATTAGCTTGTGTTACACTTTTGTGTTGGCTGCCAGATTTGGGGGTGGGGTCTGACCATGGTATAAAAGAGGTGTTAGTTTGCCCTGTGCTCACTTCCACCAAAGCACGACACCGGATAACTACTTCAATAAGTAATGACTGCATTTCATCCTTTTAGCAACTTGAAATATTTGAGCAGGCAATTTAAAATGTGATCTTTTTGATTTGTTTTAAAGCTAGAAAATGTGAACACTTCTGACAGTGGGATAGAAACACTGCAAGAGTATAAGGTTAGCAACTTTGATACATAAGTCATAAAACTTCTGAGATGGTGAAATAAGTTAGTTTGGTGGAAATAATTCAATATGTTATGATTTGAGAGATCAATTCAGCTCAAAAGTCTTCCAAATAGGGGAGCCTGTTTAGAGTCAGGTGTTATTTAGAGAACATATGTAGAGGGATGGGGAAGAAAGAGTAAAAAGTAAAAAGAAAAAAATAACACATAGCTTTTGTATTTGCAGATGTCCCTGTGAAGCGGCTTTACAAACGTTATGTAACATGATTTAATAGTACAAGGTTGGTAAAAAAATGTTAAAGATGTGGTTAGTAAAGACAATATTTCATGTGCATAGTATGAAGAATTTAGCTTGTATCTGATCGTAATTGTTTAATAAGTATTTTTACTTTAATTTTGACAGTGGCCTGCGGTGGGAGTTGAACATGAATGTAATAGTAAAGCAGCAAACCTAAGGAAAAGTTATAGAAAATGAATAGTAAGGGTTTATAATACCTTCATTTGAAGTATTCTTTGTCATTATATTTTTAGAGCTTAGGAATTGTGATGATAAAAAACTGTTTGTTTATATCTTTTTCTGTTTATTACTTTAGAAGATCCAGTCTTGTCCTGAAGAAGAGTTTACCCGAAACATTGATGCATATTAGTGACTGGGAGTGATGATGATAAAATGAAATATTTTTTATGAAAATTGATATATTTGTGGATATATTTTCAGGGTGAGTGGGACATTGTAAACCAGTTCCATTTGTGTTTATCAGAAACAATAAGGACTCCAAGAGACCCTGGGTGAGCTTAAGTTTTCCTTCACTTGTGGTGAGTTTCCTACCACCAACCAGTCATTTAAATATGATAATACCGTGACACCCAGCCTTTGCAGATGTGCCATCACTACTGCCAAACACTTTGTGAACACCTCTGGGACCAAAGTCAGGCCGAATAGCAGTGTTGAGAACTGGTAGTGACCTGAAGGGAGTCTGAATCGGAGATATTTTCTGTGAGACTTCCTTATGGGGATGGGGAAATAGGCATCTTTTAGGTCCAGTGATGCCAACCAATCTCCTTTCTGTAGCACTGGCAGAATCATTGCCAATGTTACCATTTTGAACTTTGGCTTTGTCATATGTTTGTTTAACAATCTGAGGTCTAGAATAGGCTGCCACTCCCCATTTTTCTTTGTGGTGAGAAAGTAACTTGAGTAAAAACCTTTCCCCTTTTGCTGTGGAGGAACATGCTCCACTGTTTTTGACAGTAGCAGGTTTTGAACCTTATTTTCCAGTAGTTTCCTTTCTGCTATGGAAGCTGGCTTGAACACTTTGGATCTTAGGTTTGGGAAGGTTTTGAAATTTAGAGACAAACCCTGACTCACTACTTCCAGGACCCACTTGTCTGTGGTGAGGTTTATCCAAGCCTGGAAATAATGAGCCAGTCTGCCCCCTACTGGTAATGGGGAGGCAGCCTTGACAATGGAGTCAGGGAGTCGGTTTAGTTTGGGGCTCAGCCTGGCCAGTCTGGGAACCTCATCTGGATCCCCTTCTGCCACTGCCCCAGAAGTACCCTGTTTGCTGTTGGTACTGCTGGTACCGTGGCACAGCCTGAGCCTGGCAAAAAGGCCTGCTGTAGGGAGATCTGCCCTTGCCTCCCCTTCCATAAGGCTTTGTGGGAGGAGACAGCTTTTCCTTAGCTGAATTGCTCTTATAGGTAGTCTTGTATTCATCCACCTTTTTTATATAGGCCTCTGTCTTGTCCCCCGAGAGAGAATTATTTTCTATGGAGAAATCCATAGCTTTATTTTGAGTGTCCTGAGTGAGGTTTGTGGCTCTGAGCCAAGCAAACCTCCTCAAACATATGGAATTTGCCATCCATCTGGCAGCAGTGTCATTTGAGTCAGCTGCCATCTGGAACTGGTACTTGGCAGCCTCCAACCCATATCTGGCAGTCTCAGCCAAATCCTCTGAGACCAGACTATGCTTTCTTGGACAAATCTAAAATAGATTGCCACAGTGACTTCTGGTACTGTGCTGCATATGCTTGATAACAGGCCTGTCTAATTGCCAAGGAGGCAGAAAGACACCCATTTTTATGTTGCTTGCACACATGTGCAAGAAACATAGTGCCATCATCCGAGTTTTCGGAAGTGTGGCAGCCGTCTTCCAATTCAGTCAGTGTGTTTGCAGGCGCGGCCGAAGTTCTCCAATCGCTGCTGGAGCTGTCTATGACAGCAGTCTAAAATGCAGTGGTACAGTTGAAAGGGGCTATGCTTCAGTGAGCAGCGATAAGATGTCATGGCCACTGCTCATCGCGCTCCCCTACACACACACACACACACCACGCATACTCACGTGCTCAGCCCCCACACACACACTGTATAGCCCGGCCGGGTGCCCAATCCCGTCGGCTGTGCTGCGCCCCCAAAACTGAGTTGCACATGCCATGCTGGTGCCCACCCCAGCGTGGCTACACATCCTAGAGCTGACGGGTGCCCAATCCCCCATCGGCTCCACTGTTCCCCTCAGTAATGCACGGTGCCATACTAGAAGCCCACCCCAGCATGGCAACAGATGTTATCGCCGACGGGGTGCCCAATCCCTCTTGGCTCCACGCCCCCAAACAGCGCCCTTGCGCCATGCTGGGAGCCCACCCCAGCGTGGCAAATGTCCCGCCGCCCTCCTGTTTTAAAAAAACCTGCAACACAAACGGGTCCTCACTGTCTGGGCCCCCACCCGCACTCCACCCACTGCGCACCCTGCCTCCCCCACACCCCTCACCCCATACTTACCTCCTGACCTCGTGCGGCGATCTTCGTGGACCAGGAACACGCTGCACTCTTCAAAGCCGATCTTAACTGAGGAAATGCTGGTAAGCTGTATAATGTAATAAATAGGTTTTTTCAACTTTGCTGCATATCTCAGGCATTTTTGGAAATTTTGACCAAATTTTCAACATGGGTTTTGGGACCCTTCTCTCTAATGCTCACTGTCATGGCGTTAATCAGGTCTGGGAAGATTTCGCAGTCACGTACTCCGAAATCACCCTCGCACTGATTAACAAAACACACTGCTATGTTCAAGGGCAGTGGGCTCTCAAAAGCTTATGTTGAAAATTTGGTGGAAAATTCCTAAAATGACTGTTTTACAAGCCTGCGCTGTATTAATTTCCCACGACGCCGTAAGTTTGTGAATTTTCAATATTTTCACTCCAGATTTTCAACACTGTCATTTTATGACACCTCCTTATGAGCAGTACAGCTGTCATTTTTCACATCTTGCCCAAAGCGTGTTTTCTTCATGTAGCGCATAATGGCGCAGTCAGTGTGCAAAATCACTGTATGGGACACATTAAGAAAATCACAGTGACACTGTTCATGAGCAGAGGTCTTAAATGGCTATGTTGAAAATGTGGTGACAAAATTCTAAAATGACTCTCCTTTACGAAGCCTGCGTTGCGCATTTCCTACGCACGCTCGTAAGTTTGCAAATTTTCAATATTTGCACTCCAGATTTTCAACATTGTCATTTTACCACACCTCCTTATGAGCAGTACAGCTGTCATTTTTCATATCTTGCCCAAAATGTGTTTCGGCCCATGTAGCGCACAATGGCGCAGTCGGCGTGCGAAATCACTGTATGGGACACATTAAGAAAATCACAGTGACACCGTTCATGAGCAGAGGTCTTAAAATGGCTATGTTGAAAATTTGGTGACAAAATTCCTAAAAATGACTGTTTTACGAGCCTGCATTGTGTACTTCCTACGCATGCTCGTAAGTTTGCGAATTTTCAATATTTTCACTCCAGATTTCCAACATTGCCATTTTACCACACCTCCTTATGAGCAGTATAGCTGTAATTTTTCACATCTCGCCCACAACGTGTTTCTGCCCATGTAGCGCACAATGGCGCAGTCGGTGTGCGAAATCAATGTACGGGACACATTAAGAAAATCACAGTGACACTGTTCATGAGCAGAGGTCTTAAAATGGCTATATTGAAAATTTGGTCACAAACTTCCTAAAAATGACTGTTTCACGAGCGTGCATTGCGCAGTTCCTACGCACGCTCGTAAGTTTGCAAATTTTCAATATATGCACTCCACTGACTTCCAAATACCTACACAGCACATACAAGCAAGCAACATTCGGCATTGGCAAATGCTTGTTTGCCATGCTATCCATTGTTCTAGAACCCTTCTCTGGAGGGTAGGAGGCTAAATGCACTTTTGCTCTGTCTCAAGCTGCTGTTTTTACCACTCCCTCATGATCAGGGTGGGTGAATAGAAATTCAGCACCATCCCAGTCATGTTGATACTTCTTCTCCAACTTTTATCTATTGGGGAAAATAGCATGAGGAGTCTGCAGGATTTTAAAAGCATCCTTTTCGGAAAACTTAATAGATAGGGAGCAACAGCTTTTTTGTAGGTGTGAGCCCCATCATTTCAAGGTACTCAGCCTCTTCATCATCCTCTACTGCCTCACTGGTAATGAGGTCCAAAGCATCAACCATTTTTCTAACATAAGAAAAATGTGAAGAAAAATCCTCAGTTGTTCTAGGAGGGGAACCAAACTCCTGTTCAGGGGAGACTTCTGGTTCAATACCTTCTTCTTCCTCCTCATAGTCCTCAGGCCTTATGTGTTCCTGGGTTGAGGGCTGTGCAGAAAGAGTGTCTTGCTTAGATAAGGTTTGTCCCTGGATGGGGGATAGGGACTGGTGCCAACCCTTGCAAAGCTTCAATGACCTTCAGGGTTTGAGCAATTTCCTCAGGTGAAGGCATTAACACAGGCTCAGTTGAAGTCCTCTTATGCTGACTGTCAGGGAGTTCAATATGCTTTGTTTTTTATGATTTTCTCAAAGAAACTGGGGAGTTAGCCAGTTCAGCAGGTCTTTTGTCTGGTGCATCCTTATCAGGGGTGGTAAGAACAGTATCTGCTGTTCCACCTGCTTGTTTTGAGGGTGTAGGCTGGTCAGAGCCTGAGGAATCCTTCTGCAACTTTTCCTGCAGACTCTCGAAACATTTTTCCACTGTTTTAAGTGGAAAGGTTTTACAAATGTCACATTCTGCAGAAAAATTATCCTGGCCAAGACGGACATGACACAAGGAGTGTTTGTCAGCTTTGGCAAAGACTTCCCCCACATTGGGTACGGTTTTTTAAGCCAGGTTCACCTGTTCTCTTCTTTGGTTTATCTGACATAATGTAGACCAGTAGAAAAAAGAAACCACAACAAGATTTTTAAATTTTAAAGTATTTTTTGTGGTTTGCGGTCGATTCCAGAACCGATGAAAGTTCCGATAAAAACTGAGAACCAGTACCAAATGAACCGAGGTTATCGGTTACTTTAAAAAAAAAAACTTATCGGTAAATTTCAAACTAATATACATAAACTGAACAATTAACTAACCGGAGTTTTAGATTCATAAAACTCTGGAAATAGAGACTAAGGCTCGGTTCCCCCACAGTTATTCCGAACTAAGAGAAACCGACAAAATAATACAACAAAACTAAAAACTAACTTAGCAATTGACAAATTAATGAAAGATAAAGGCAGCAAATGAAAAATATATAAAAGATACTTAAGTTCTTTTAAATTCAGCACGATAGGAACAACTGATGAGGAGAGCACTCCGAGGCATCTGTGCTTGTCAAGCAGAGATTGAAATCTGAAGCAGTAGAACACTGGCAGTTGATAAGGGTAGCATTTGAAAATTAGCATGAGCCAATAATGATTCCATCATTAGCATACATTCTATCTCCCGGCAGCTCTACATAAAGGGATAACTGCAAGAGTTATGAATATTGGAGAATTCCTGGGGTGAGAACTATGCAGTATAAATGGTGAATGCTCCCATGGAGTGTTACCTTGACAGTGGGGAGACCAGAACTGAGGAGAGCAGGGGGCCGGTGTTGGTTATTAGCCAGCCCGCGAGCACCACGTCATAAGTTCACCTCATGGGCAGCGCCGTCCCTGATGTTGGTCCCCTAGCTCTAAAATTTTAAGCTCTATGCTCCCAAGGAGTCCTAGTGCCTCTAGCACAGACACATCAGTAATGAATGGTGAAGACTGATTTTGGAAGATCTACCTAGAGTCAAAATCCAGGAGTTTAAGGCTCTAGAAATAATATGATACATAGGAAGTATGAGTATTTACTCCATTTGAAGCAAAAGCTCTTCTACACGCAGCATCCACTTGCTTATCATGTGAAAAGGTTTAGGCCAAAGACTCCTCAGTTGGTATAGTTGAGTGCTTAATTGTGCACTGCCTTATCTGCAGGGGAAGGTTTCCCATTTCTGGGATTTTTCTTCCATAAACAGATAACACCTCACCCAAAGTATGGGTAGATGTTTTCACTGTTCAGAGCCTGCCTATTCCTGATCAATAAGCTGATCGAAATGCACAAAGCTTGGAAAACACATAAGAGCAGAGGAGGATATGGATAGGATTGGATTCACATCTAGAACCTCCATGGCCTGTACCTTCTTCAACTGTAGAGTCCTACAAGCCTCCATAATGAGGTAGGACAGAGATTTTGTATCAAACGGGAGGGATTGGGGTCTTTCTCTTAGGCTCTGTCCACTCCCCTTCCTCCTCCTCTTCAGAAGGGACCTCTTCCTCATCAAAAAACAAACTTGGGTCAGTATTTCCCTCATTACCCCCTATATCATCATCTTGACCTTCTCTGTTAAGGTTGGGATCTGCCTGCAGATCTAGATTAACAGTCCTGCCCTGCTCTGGTGCATATGGACGTGCCTGTGTGGGCCCACCTGACCTGAGGGGCCCGCTTTAGGTTCGGGTATGCCAACAGGGATGTCCTGTGGGACATCAGGGCTTAGAAGCTCATTTAAGAGCAACAGTAAAGATTTGTCAATTCTGCCTTGCCACTGCCATTCGGTACACCAGGTGTATTCCCCAGCTTGGGGGTCTGGCTGGGGGTGATCGAAATTTTTAAATAAAATACCACTAGAAAAATATGTTAAAAACAAAATAAGTGAGGCTGCTTACAGTTGAACCAAGCCTTCTATCCCCCCCCCCCCAGCTCTTACTGAAGAAAAAGGATAGGCTGAGTAACTCTGGCCATTGAAACAAGAAAGTTGAGGAACTAGAAGGTTTTGGGGACACTGAGACAACTGTCTGTAGGGAAAATAACATTCTGGTTTAACAGTGAACAAACAAGGCTTGTGCTGGTAAAAACTCCAATCTAGTTAAAAACAGCAGCATTAAATACACAGCACACCTGTGCACATGAGCATGAGCACACAACCTATTGATCTAACGTCGTTCCTGATTATGTCACCACACCAGCAAGCATGTGCCCAGCCTAAGCATGCAAAAAAAACAGGTTACTCACCTATAACAGTAGTTCTAGGAGTGGTATAAGTTGTTCATCCAACACTTGTTGGCATGTCCTTTCCCTTTAAGATTCATGCCGAAAGATCTAAAACTGGCTCCTCCGACCCACCCTGGTGGTATATGCCTCAGCTCCGCCCCTTGATGCCAGATCTTGCCTGCTGGAAGCTTAGGTTGTGCGTCGAAGCCGGGGAGGTCAGGTGGGTCAGTGGGGATGAACATATACCACTCCTAGAACTACTGTTACAGGTGAGTAACCTGTTTTTCTAGGAGCATGGATATGATGTTCTATCCATACTTGCTGGCAGACTCCTAGCAGTTCTCTGGGAGGAGGGAGGCAAGGAGCACACCCCCTCAATACTTACTTGGGGAACAGAGATTGGAGAACTGAGGCCCCAAAACCAGCATCCCGACGTGACTCTAGGTTGATGTGGTAGTGGGTGATGAAGGTGTTTGCTGACTTCCAAGTAACAGGATTGCAGATTTCCTGGATAGGGATGTCCCTGGAAGCAGCCACTGATGCAGCAGTATGGCGGGTGGAGTGAGCTCTTATCCCTACGGGTGGCTCCTTGCCCGCCAACCTATAGCAGAGATCAGTGCATGATGTAATCCATCTGCCAATCATGCGCTTGGCTGCAGGTCTGCCAGGTGAGGCTTCAGCATAGGTGACAAACAGTTGGTGAACCTCTCCCCGAACTTCAGCCGTTCACTCCTTAGAATAAGAGAGCACTCGTCTCAGGTCCAAAGTATGGAGCCTGTACTCAGCCTCTGAGGCATAACTGGGGTAATACACTGGCAGAGTCAACACCTGGTTAAGGTGAAACTCTGACACCAACTTCAGAAGGAATTTTGGGTTGGGTAATTAGCCTGCTAAACCAGTTATTGAGTCGCCCAACCTACACATAACCAGACCCTTTCTCCTCTCTAGAGTTAGAGCGACAGCTGATATTCTCCTGCCATAGTAATTTCTCCTACAGTCTCTAGGTCTCTCAAACTGCTACTGCTAGGCTGGTGCCCGCTGTGTTATACCTCTCCCCCTCTAGCGCAGCGCCCCTCCCCCTCAGACACCTGTAATTGAGGGACAGTCCTCAAACCTACAACATGAGGAGCTTGATGGCCATGGTTGCCCCAGCACACTCATCTCAGACCCAGGCGACTGTCCTGCCCTTCCCCCGAGGCCGCCCCTCCTCAAAGCTGTGCTTGAGTACTGTACGCCCCCCCGACCCCTCAACCTTAGGGTGGAGGGGTTAAACAAGCCTAGCCAAACCACGCATGGACCTCTCCCTAATGGCTACAGCTATAATTTATCTTCTCACTTTAGAGAGAGTGACCAGTGGAGGCTCCTCCCCTTCCCCCACAAAACCATTGGCTACCTTTCCATGCTCAAGCTTGCACTGGGGGGGATAATGAACTTAACCCTGGTCCCCACTCTCCTAATCACACTCTCAGCGACCCCTCCAACCCCCTCTGGGCCAACACCAAAGGACTCAAGTTGGCTCACATGAATATCGGCAGCTTAAGGCATAAAATCCATGACCTTGAGGCATGGACAGCAATTTATAAACCCAACATAGTAGCTGTGACCGAAACTTAGCTCAAGCCTCAGATCCTCCCCCATGAAGTGGACTTAGCTGGCTATCAGGCCTTTAGAAAGGACAGAGCGGGGGAAAAAGGGAGGAGGGGTTCTTATCTACCTCAGCACTGCCTTGCATGCCTTGGAGATCGATCACCCCACTCTTTGTGGACCCCTAAGTGAGATTCTATTTGTGAAAGTGCTCCTTGAAGACACCAAGCCCCTCTACATAGGGTGTGCCTACCTTCCGCCCCAATCCGTTGCCTCCGCCCTAGAATCCCTAACCAACATCCTTGAGGAGTGCTCCATGGGGGAGCTCATCCTCCTTGCGGATTTCAATCTCAACTGGCCAGTCCTGGGGACCTCCTCTACCAAGAGCACAATACTTGACTTCTCACTTACCCAAATCATTGATCTGCCTACTAGGCATAATGCTAAGTCAGGTAATCATTCCTTACTCGACTGGGCACTAGTCTGCTGCCCTGACCGCATACTGGCTGCTGGGATCATGTCAGACTCTCTGAGTGACCACTCAACTATTTTTTTGTACCTGGTCCAACAAGCCCCCTAAAATTGCCGCTAGAGTCATAGAAGCCAGGAACTTCAGCAGGCTTGTACCAGCTGACCTCTGCGCTGACCTGGGGACTATAGACTGGGACCCCATCATTTCCTTCCCCTCACTCGATGAGGCACTTGACTACTTCACCAGTTCATTCTTGTCAATGGCTAACCTGCATGCCCCGAGAAAGAAGCTCAGGGTACAGGGAAAGTCGCATAAATGGCTGAGCCTAAGCCTCAAGCATACCATGCTACTCCGAGACAGGGCTTGGGGAATCTACGAATCCTCTGGCAGTACATCTGACTGGGAGAAGTACAGGGAATTGAGGAATCAAAGTAAAAAAACATCCAAACAGGCCAAGTCCAAGTACCTAAGAGACCTCCAAACAAGTCACATACGCGACTAAGAAATTCTGGGGCCACATTAACACCCTCCTCAAGGGTACCACAAATACACAAGTAGACTCAGTCCTGGTTGGGGATATTTTGACCAACGACCCCTCCGTAGTTGCGGAAGCCTTCGGCGCCTCTTTCTCTAATCCTAATAGTCCCACCCCCCATCCCTTCTGGGACTCCCCTCTACACCAGAACGGACTGGGCGTCTCCTCAGCCCCAATTCCACCTGAAACTGGTTGAACCGTCTGCTGTACTTCCTCTCCTACTCAAAATAAACCCTAACTCGTCCCTGGGACATGACCTGCTAGAACCCCGGCTGCTGCGGGCCACTGCCCCGGCTATAGCCTTCCCTGTCACCCTGCTCATCAACAGGTCCCTCCTCGAAAGAATGGTCCCAAGTAAGTGGAAGGTGTCGACCATCGTCCCCGTCCACAAAAAAGGACCCCGGGACAAAGTGGGAAACTACAGGCCTATCTCCCTACTCAGCCCTCTAGGGAAAGTACAGGGGAGAGACTTGTATACAATCAACTGCAGGACTACCTAGAGCAGCACCTACTCCTTGCTGATGTTCAACATGGCTTCAGGAAAGGTTACGGCACGGACACGGCCCTCATCCGGCTTACATCCAACATCCTTAAGGCCATGGACCAAGGCTCCCCTACGGGTGCTCTATTCATCGACCTGTCCAAGGCCTTCGACCTGGTCAGCCACAAATTCCTCCTTACCAAACTCCACCAACTTGGTCTGGATGAGCACTCGCTCTCCTGGTTTGAGAGCTACCTGGTCAACCGAACCCAAAAAGTCCGCTGGAGAGGAACACAATCTGGCACAAGACCCATGGTCTCCGGGGTACCCCAGGGTTCGATCCTGGGCCCCCTGCTATTCTCACTCTTCCTCAATGAACATCGAGGATGATGGAGCACTCAGCAACCTCATCCTATATGCAGATGACACTGTCGTCTACTGCAGTGACCCGCAACCCAGTGTCATCTCCGCCAAACTGCAGGCCTGTCTCTCATCTCTCGAGGTCTGGTTCACTTCTAATTCCCTGAAGCTGAACGAAGACAAAACTAAGGCTGTCCTGTTTGGGACTAGATGCCTGGGCACTGACAGAAGCGAGCTACTCCAGCTCAACACAGCCCAAGGGAAGAGAGAAGAGATCACTGACAAGTTCAAATACCTCGGGGTACTCCTTGACCAGGAGCTGACCTATAAACCACACATTGACTCCTTAATCCAGTCCATCCATCAAAGGCTTGGTCTCCTCTACTGCCTGGGCAATTCCCTCTCCGGCGAGGTGCGACGAGCCATCACCAATTGCAACCTCCTCCCCTTCATCCTGTACGGTGCACCCCTGCTACAGTTCCTCCGAGAGATGGAACTCAACAAACTCTCCTTGCTCTATAACAGAGTGGCTCGCTTTGCAATTAACTCCTCCCCTAGGAGGCACCACTGTGAGGCCCTCATGGACCTAAACTGGCCTTCCCTACGGCACAAACTGGCATACTCTGCTGCCTGCCTGGCCTTTAAATTCTCCTCCTTTGGCCCCCCTCCACACCTTCATGGGCTGCTCACTCCAAAAGTCCAGTGCCGAACCCTGCGATCCTCTGCAAGTTGCCCCCTCGATATCCCCCAGGTGCGCACCAACCAAGGCAAACATTGCTTCCAATACGCTGCCTCCTACCTATGGAATACCCTCCCAGCAAGTCTGGTTGACAAGCCTACTCTCCCTGTGTTTAAGTCAGGCCTCAAAGTGTATCTCCTGGAACTCAGCCTCTGCGGTTGCAATCGCTAGCCCCCAGACCGGGCCTTCTCCCTTGCTACCACCAGCCTAACCACGCCTACTCCCCCCAAGAATCTCTTATGAAACAATGTTATATGTACTGTGTACCTGTCTTAATACCTGAGAACCACTGAGAAACCTGATGACTCTGTGCCAAACGTTTTAATTCCTATCATATATCTGCTGTAACTACTGTATATTGATACCTATGTATGTATTCTCTGTAAACTAACTCTGGGTCACCCCTGAAAAAGAGACCATTGGTCTCAGTGGGTTTACCCAATCACCAAAATCTAAATAAATAAATAAATAAATGTGCTAGGATGGTCCACCACTGGAGAGCGACCCACATCTACAGGGTCACCATGACCAGCTGATCGAAATGACCATAGCACTGAGTCCACTGGCTGGCCAGCTCCCATCGAAGGGGGCGTGTATGCCAAAGGGCCCATCAGACCACAGTGGTGCAGGCCGCCATGTACCTCAGAAGTCACAGGAAGTCATGGGCAGGGTGCAAGTGCCCAACCAGAAAAGATTGGGCAAAGGAGAAGAGAATCTCTGTCCTGTCCATTGGGAGCCTAGCTCTGGCTCAGCAAGAGTACAGCTCTGCCCTGATGAAGCAGATCACCTGCGAAGGTACGAGTTCCAACTTGGTCTCATTGACCAGGAGACCAAGATCGATGCAGGTCTGGAGGGCCAGGTCTCTGGACCTCTCCACCACCTGCCTGGAGGAACCCGCTCTGAGCCAGTCGTCAAAATAGGGGTACACCCAGACCCATCGATGCTGAAGATGGGCCACCATCACTGCACTGCATTTGGTGAAGACCCTGGGGGCCGATGACAGGCTGAACAGCATGGCTCAGAACTCGAAGAGGGCTCCCTCTGCCCCAAAGCAAAGAAACCTCTGGTGAGACAGATGGCTCGGGACATGAACGAATGCATCCTAGAGATCCAGAGAGCAAAAATGGAAATTATGTACCTACCGTAATTCTTGATCTTCTTGGACGAGTCTCCACCACTCATTCACACTAATGGAACTGCGCTGGAGGCACCAGAACCCAGCAGGAGCAAACTTTTTTGCTAGAGGGTCGGCGCCAGAGATGGCGCCATGAGGAGCAGCATCTCGAGCCTCTGCTCATGAGGTAATGACCATCCCAGCATCGACCCTCCAACCGCCTCAGTACCTTTTTTTCCGAGGAGATGCAGCATAATTAACCTAGAAGGATAGCCTAACAAAAACCAGACATAAGATAGTCTGGACGACCCGTATAAGAAGGGTCAACAAAGAAGTCTTCACAGCCTAAAGATTGAGGGAGTGAAGACCAATAATAGAGGTGAGCTCGGGGGATGGTGGGTGGGCATGTGAATGAGTGGTGAAGACTCGTTCAAGAAGATCAAGAATTATGGTAGGTATGTAATTTCCATATCTTCCTGGACATAAGTCTCCACCACTCATTCACACTAATGAGAGAGTACCAAGCTAATAATCCCCCGAGAGGGTGGCAGGAGAGACCAAGAGCTCACAATTTTAGGACAGAAGTCCAATAAGGATGGTCCTACCAAATGAAAGATGTCATCTGGCATGGACATCTAGGGCACAGTGTTTGACGAAAAAATGCACTAAGCTCCAGGTGGCCGCATTGCAAATATCTGTGATGGGCACGTTGCGGATTTCCATTAGGGATGCCACGACCACTCTAGTAGAGTGAGCGTACACCCTGCCCTCCAGCTTAACCTGCGCCATGGAATAACAGTGGCGAAGACATGCAACCAGTCATGCAGAAATACATCTGATAGCGACAGGTTGACCCAGCCGGGTCTCCCTGAAGGAAACAAGCAGTTGTTGAGCTTTACGAAAGTCTTTCGTTCTGTCTAGGTAGAAACATAAATATCTTTTGACATCCAAGGAATGAAGAAAACATTCTCCTTCAGTTTGGAAGTTCGCAAAGTAAGATGGAAGGACCAGAGGTTGGTTTAGATGGAATTCTGAAACAACCTTAGGGAAAAACTTAGGATGGGTTCTAAGAACTACTCTGTCTTTATGAAATACAGTATACGGAGGGTCTGTGACAAAGGCATGTATCTCAGAGACCCTGCGGGCTGAGGTAATAGCCACTAGGAAGGCTGTCTTCCAAGCGAGGAAATTTTAACTCACAGGTAGCTAGAGGCTCGAAAGGTTTTCGAGTGAGCATGTCTAGCACCAGATTAATGTCCCAGGCTGCTACTGGACGTCTTATAGGAGGTCTGGTATGCAGAATTCCCTTAAGAAACCTCTTAACCGCAGGTAACTGAGTCAGCAACAAGGAAAGTACTGGCTCATGATAAGCTGAAATGGCACAAATGTGAACCTTAACTGTAGAGTATTGCAGGCCTGAATTTGAGAGTCTAAAAAGTACTCTAGAACTTTATCTGGTGGGCAGGAAAAATGATTCAAAGAGGATTTTGCACACCAGAGCAAGAAACGCTTCCATTTGGCTGTGTAAGTTTTCCTAGTGGCTGGCTTGCGCACAGCCAGAAGAATATCTGAAACCCTACAAGAGACACCGAACCTGTTCACTTCTATCTTTTCAGGAGCCAAGCATGAAGGTGAAGCGACCTCAGATTGGGATGGACCACAGGCCTCTGAGTCAGAAGGTTCGTCTAAAGGGGAAGTGGTTTTGGAGGAGTTTCTGACATACTGTTGAGTAGTGGAAACCATATCTGTCGAGGCCAGAAGGGAGCAATGAGGATCATTTTGTCCCCCTGGGACTTGAATTTGAGAAGTACTCTCTGAATTAGAGGAAGAGGCGGAAAGGCGGAAAGAAAGAGTTTTGTCCACCGCAGCCTGAATGCATCCTGACAGAAAATGCCAGGCCCTGGATTTCTGGAGCAGAAGAGAGGCAGTTTTGCGTTGAGTGGGGATGCAAAAAGGTCCAGGTCTGGAGTTCCCCACTCTGTGAATAGTGACTGAGCTATGGCTGAGTCGAGGGACCATTCTTGAGGATTTGTCTCTGTTCTGCTGAGATGGTCTGCTAGTTCGTTCTGCACCCCCGGCAGGTAGACTGCATGAATTAGAGCTTTGTGCTCTAAGCACCATTCCCACACCCTCATTGCTTCCCTGCATAAGGGGTAAGAGTGAGCACCGCCCTGTTTGTTGATGTAATACATCACAGCTTTGTTGTTCGTTTGAAGGAGAATGTTCTTGTGACAGAGAATGTCCTTCAAAGCCCGGACTGCATAAAGGACGGCTCTCATTTCTCAGATGTTTATGTGAAGCTGGGACTCGTCCTGAGTCCATGTACCTTGAGTGTGGAGAGTCTCACAATGAGCTCCCCACCCCATCAGGGACGCTTCCGTGGTAATGGAAATCTGATGGTCCAGAGGAGCAAAGGGGTATCCCTCCAGAAGGTTGTCCTCTTGTGACCAGCAGGTGAGTGATCTCTTCAGAGGTTCTGTCACCTTGATGAGAAAGGACTGAGGGTGAGTGGTCAGAGACCACTGAGTACTGAGCATCCATTGAGAAGTTCTCATGTGGAGGTGTGCTAGGGGTACAGTGAACACCGAGGATGCAAGACCTAGCATCCATTGCATCGAGAGAGCTGCCACCGAGCTGCTTTCTCTGATGTATTGGGCCATTTGAAGGATAGCGCTCCTCCTGTCCTCTGGAAGAAATGCTTTCTCATAGGTGGTGTCCAGGAGAGTTCTATGAAAAGGAGCCTCTGGGAGGGCTGCAGCTGCAATTTTTTGAGGTTTAGCAGGACTCCCATGGATGTAAGAAAGTGTGAAGCCATGGCCACGGCGTCTAGAGTTCCCTGCCTGGAAGGACGTGCTAGAAGCCAATCGTCCAGATATGGGAACACTTGTATTCTGATTTTTCTGAGATGCACTGCGAGAATTGCACAACACGTTGTAAAAACTTGCGGTGCCGAGGATAGCCCAAAGGGCAGCACTCTGAACTGATAATTTTGTCCCAAAGCCATGAACCTCAGGTATTTGTGATGCTTTGGGTGTATAGGAATGTGCTGGTAAGCATCCTGCATATCTAGGGAAGCTAATCATTTGTGTTGATGAAGCAAAGGTAACAGGGTTCCTAGTGATATCTTTCTGAATTTTTCTTTGGGAAGGAATTTGTTTAATCTTCTGAGGTCCAAAATGGGGTGCATGCCTCCGGTTTTCTTTGGAACCAGAAAGTAATGGGAGTAGAACCCTGTGTTCCGTTGATCCAGCGGAACTACTTCCACTGCCCTGTTGTTCAGAAGGCCTTGTGTCTCGGAGGCGAGAAATTCTGTCTGAAGAACTGACAGCCTGGGCTGCTGACTAGGGGGACGATCCAGAGGGGTCTCCAAAAGATTGAGGGAATACCCCTTGCGGATTATGTGGAGGACCCATTTGTCCGATGTTATGGACTTCCATTGATTGTAGAAGTGAGTCAGATGACCTCCCGCCGCTGAGGAAGAATCCCCCTCAGGCAGCTGAGGTGGGACTTGGGCCAACAACTCAGAAGGCGGCACTAGGCGCTTTGGGTCCTTGCACCTTCTGCTGCATTTTCTTCTGAGGCTGGGGGGCTTGGTTTTTATTAAAACTTCCCCTGCCTTTGCCTCGAAAGGACTGACGGTTATGAAACTGGCGTTTGTTAACACCCCCTCGAGAGGGGACAGGAGGAGGTCGAGCCAATTTAATGACTGACCTAGTCTTTTGTGTGGCCTCTAGAGCCTGTTCTACTTGAGGGCCGAAGAGATACACACCATCGAAAGGCTACGCCATTACCTGTTGCTGGGCATCATTCGTGAGCCTGAAGTGCACAGCCAGGAATGACGGTGGGTACAAATGCCCGCCACTGCCGCTTGGGAGGCAGTATCGAAAGCGTCCATAGCTGCTTTAACCTGCTGATTGTTGGACTCGATACCCCTGGTTATGGTCTGAAGAAGCTCTGAGTTAGTGTCCGATTCTGGAAGAGCTTCAACCATTTGTTTGAGCGAATGCCAAAGGGTATACTCATATTGAGAGAAACAGCCTTGGTAGCTGGCAATACGCATACTCAGGGTGGAAGCAGCAAAGACTCTCTTACCTAATGTGTCTATCTTACGAGATTCTTTGTTAATAGGTCGAGCTGTAGTAGTCTGTGGAATGACGACCTTATCATTCTTTGCCAAGACCACAATAGGATCCGCAAAGGCTTGGGATGCCAAAATGGGTCGATCCTTGGGGGCAGCATATTTCCTATCTATGGACTTAGCCACAGAAGGAATGAGAGTGGGATTATTCTATACCATTTGAGAAAGCATCTCAAAGGAGGGCTGTACCGGAGGAGTCAAATCCATAGGGATCTCCGGAACATGGAGGTATTGGAGTCTTAATAGCTTCCCAGGATCGATATCTGTAGTTTGGAGAGAAAGAGTGGAATTCAAGTTTTTCAGCAGAGAATTAAATGACAGGTCCTCGACCACAGGCTCTGCAGATCTGTTCCTTCCACATCGTCACCCAGCCTAAGGTCTGGGTCAGGCTCAATGTCATCTCCTGACAGCCCAGGAGGGACTGTATAGACAGGAAAGGAATGAAAATCAGAAGGCAATAAGGAAGGAAAAGAATTCAAAGAAGAGGAGCCCTGAAGACTGGATGATGCCCTAACCAGTCCCGGCGCCGAAGAGCACAGCACCGAAAACACGCACGGCACAGAGGAGCTGCACGGCACCGAGGACAGTGCCAAGAGGCTGCACGGTGCTGAGAATGGCGCTGATGAGGCGCATGGTGCCATGGACGGTGCTGACGAGGCTGAGAACCTCAATGGCGCTGAGGACGGCGCCAATAGACACGTCAGAGCCGAAGACGGCGCAGAGCATGCCATCGATGCCGAGCGCATCGAAAACATCCCAAGACTCTGAAAAACAGGATTTGAGGAAAAGGAGAAGGATGAATACCAGGAGATAGAGGCATCGGTGAGGCCCCCTGCGCTGCAGCTGTGTGAGGGGGGGAACACCTAAGCGCGGAGTCGACGGCACCGAAAATGGCGCCACACGATTATGGAGGCTCAACCGCCCTACCTGATCTCCCAGAAAACAAAAAGGACCCTGAGAGACCGGGCCAGGTAGCTGGACCAACCTCCGAGCCCATTGCTCCATAAGAGCAGCCCACTGATGAAACTGCTCATCTGAAGACCTAGCAGAGGGCGGGGTAGGGCTCCGATGTCGAAGACGTCGGCTACCAGAAACAGAAGCCGGCAACAGTGCAGGAGGAGACCAGCAACTAGCCCCAATAACTGACCATCTACGTGCAGACATATCAGAGGGCGACCTCGAGTGATGCCTTCTCTTTTTTGACCTGTGGGCTGAAAAAGAGCTCGAGGCCGAACGGTGCCGGGAATGCAACTGTTTACTTTTATGCTTTCGAGGGGACCGCCCACCCCCTCGAGCATTGGAATGTCCATTGTCAGACCCCCCTTCAAGAGAAGGCAGCAGACCGGACCCAGCCCGGCTGACTGAACAGCTTTCATACAAAGTCTCACTACCGTCACCTGACCCGCTCATGGTTGACTCTGCCAATGTAGGCTGAGACTTCTTCCTTAAATAAGAATAAATAAACTAATCGATACTTTATTTGAGATATTACTGCAGAACAATAAAACTGAAAAACTATGCTGCTAGTTTGAAGTTTGACTCCTGGAGGGCGAGCGACGTCGTCACCGAAGTGCACTCGACAGCTGGAAAAAAGGAAGTGAGGCGGCTGGAGGGTCGACAGCAGGATGGTCATTACCACACGAGCGAAAGCTTGCGGTGCCACTCCTCATGGCGCCATCTTTGGCACCAAACCTCTAGCAAAAAAAGCTTGCTCCAGCTGGGTCCTGGTGCCTCCAGTGCAGTTTCATTAGTGTGAATGAGTGGTGGAGACTTATGTCCAGGAAGATCCACTTGTTTTGCTCGAGAGATGGTATGATCTGCGACAGTTACCATTCTGAATGTGCAAGACCTGAAAAATTGGTTCAGATCATGCAGATCTAGAATGGGGTGCCGGCCCCCATCCATATCAGGACCAGGAAGTACCTGGAAATGAACCCTGGGTTGACAGGGGGTTCTGTGGCTCTGGCCACCACCTCCTTGCGGATGAGTTGGGCGATGTCATCTCGGACAGCCGACTGAGTGTGTATGTATACCATTTCCTCCCATGGGGCGTGGGCTTGGCTTGGTGGGTACTGCTCGAATTCCAGAGGCAGTCCCTGACCTACCACTTCTAAAACCCACCTGTCTATTGTAACAGCGTACCAGGCTGAAAGGAAGTGGCAGAGCCGGCCCCCCCCACTGGAGGACCCACAGCTGGCGTGACGGTATGGTAGTGGCCACCCCATCCCGTCACTGGGCAGGCTTGGAGGAGGAGGGTCTGGCTTGGGGACCACCTGAACCCCATCCTCCAGGTTTACAGGCAGCCGGGGGCCCTGACTTGGGTCAAGGGTGCCAAGGTTGAGCCTGCTGCTGATGCTGCCCTGACTGGAAATGGGGTTGCTTGGCTGCAGGGGCAGAATGCTGAAAAGGCTTCTTCTTTTGCTTTCTGGAACCCTGGGATTCCTTCTGAGCAGAAGTCACAGAGTCCAAGGTGGCACTGGACTTTTTGATGTGTTGGAAATGACCATCCACACCTGGGACGAAAAGGTCGGTAACCAGTAAAGGGACATCTGTCAGCTTGTGCTGGGTGTCCCCCATGAAGGTGGAGACCCACAACCAAGCCCTGCGGTGCATGGCAACCGTGGCTGCCACCAAATGGGTGCAGGAATCCCCGAGGTCCAAGGCTGTTTGGAGCTGCTGTTTCACAACTGCCCGACCCTGGTCATGGACCTGCTTGACCGTGGTCTGGAGGTCTGCATGGAGGTGAGGTAGAACCTCATTGAGAGAGCCCAGTAGGGCATGAGAGAAGTGCACCATGATGACAGCCAAGCTTGCCTGACAGAGGCCCAGCGAAGATGCGGCATAGACTTTTTGGGCCAAATGGTCCAATTTTTTGTACTCTTTGTTGGCATGGGGTCATAATGTCGCAAGATATGCTGCATGGCAAAATTGTGCTGCCAATACAGAGCGATATTGCCATGCAGCATAACTCTTTTTTCTGTGGGGGCTTTGCCCCATAACTCATCCGTTACGGGGCTGTGTTCCAGAACCCCCATTAAAGACTTCTCATCTCCAGGGGGGGTCCAACTAGAGGAGTGCATTAATAGTGGACAAAAACAAAATGTCTGGGACTGGGAATCAAACCCGGTCCCAGATGCAGTGCCTGGGTTCCTGCTGCGGTGGCTCAGGCCAGTGAGCCATGGCAGCTGCTCGGCGAAACCCTCTCCCAGCAGGGGTCTTATCCTCTGCCTTGGAGTGTGTGAATAGTGCAATACCGCGTACAGCAGTATACGCGGTATTGCACCATTCTCTGTCCTGGACAGCACTCTTTCAGGTTAGTTATAATGTCAGCATATGACATTATAACCCAGTAGACTCTTTGTCCGGGGGTCTGTCAGTGCCTCCTGAATTACCTGAGCGCCTGAACATAGACTCAGTCACGAGTCCCTCAGCTGAGGGGTGCTCTGTAAATGCTGAAAGGGACCCAATGAGCACCTCATACCTGCGGGCCATTCAGACTGAAGACTCGGGGCAGGAGGCAGGGTGCTGCCACAGTTCCAAGGCCAGGACAACAATGGCCTCGGCCACAGGGAAGGCCTCTGTTGGTGAATCCCCTTGTTTGAGGATATCAGTGAGGGGGTATTCAGACCATTTCTGAATGGGTTCTAAGTGCATCCCTATGAATTCAGAGATGAGGTGAAGGATGCCCATGAAGGAAGAAGGGCCTTCCTCCATTGAAAGATTACCGAAGGATTCCTTGTCCAAAGGGCGAGAATGTAGGTCGGAGTCCTCAGACTCCGAAGAGTTTGGAGAGATCAGCCAGCAACCAGAGTTGCCCTGTACCCGCCTGGGATGGTCAGGCGTGAGGGTGACGGACAGCCAACGCGGTAGGCCTGGAAAGGGCTGAGACTCCTTAGAAGGAGCCCCCGAAGAAGGCTGCTTCAGTGGTGGCTCCACCACAATCAGTGAAGAGACTGTTTCTGGCTGAGCTGGGATAGTCTTGACTGACTCAGCGGGCGGAGGAACGGTGCGGACCGGCTCCTGAGGAGTAGGTGTCGACCTAGAGAGCAACAGCCAAGTAATGGCCAGAGTAGAAGCCGGAGCTGACTTCTGGATGGACAAAATGAGCTGTTGCCACATTAAATTTTTGTTTCCATCAAAGCCTTTCCTCATCTGAGGAGGACGAAGAAGAGTGGTAGGCCGCCACTTCTTAGAGCGCTTATGCGCCTTCTTCAGCCTGTTGGTCGAAGGTGTCTGAGACCTCAACTTGGACCATCAGGAGGACTGACGGGGTCACTCAGAAGGAGTTGGGGAGAATCATGGGTCTTCCTGGTCAGGGTTCTGGGACACGGGGGGGATTGCTAGCGTGCTGGGTCTCCTCTTTGGTGGCCAGCAGGACCGGGGTCCTGAATAAGGAGTTGTCGTGCGACGATGGTTCGACGGAATCGAGGATAATCTCAACCAGATCATCGTCCTGCATCTTAGCCGGCTGGCCTGACAGGGGTACCATGAAGCTAGTAGCCGAGGCTGCAACCTTGATCGAAGTCGAGACAGAAGGTTCCTGGGACCAAGATCTCTCCCGGTTCCAGGAGCATCATCGGTGAGATGAAGTTTCCTTAGGCTCCTTGTCCTTTTTACAGGACCGAGAGATGTGTGCACCCAAAGGTCCCTCTCCCTTGGTAGGGAGGGACTGGCACAACTGCCGAAAGATGGAGCCCAGATTGAGCGGGACAAAGATGGACATGGAAGAGGACTGATCCACGGCCCGAGCAGCCTCCTCTTCGAAGGTCTTCATCTGTTCGAGCTGCTCGGTGGACCCTGCAGCCATGGAGACTGCCCAATGGGCTTCCTTGGATTTGACCGGCAGATTCCATTTTTCCGGTTTGCCCAGTTACAGTCGTGCGAGATGATCGTCCAAGATGTTTGGATGAAAAGCGCAACATATTTTGCATGCCTGGGTTTCATGACCGAGGCCCAGGAAATAAACGCACAAGGCATGCGGGTCGGTGTGAGACATCTTTTGCCCACATGGGCAGTGGCAGAAACTGGGTGAGGACTTGTTCTCCATCACGGTCGAGATCGCAAAGTGACTGGGAGAAACTCTAACAAGTCAGAGTTTGGGTAAGTGTGTAGGTTTAAGCACCAGGGCCTACAGTAATGTGTGAGCAATAAGGAGGGAACTTGAATCTTCCAGTGGAAAGGAAGATCTGGCATCAAGGAGCGGAGCCGAGGCATATACCACCCAGGTGGGTGGGAGAAGCCAACTTTTAGACCTTCCGACATGAGTCTTAAAGGGAAAGGACATGCCAACAAGTGTGGATACAACAACAGATCCACGATCCTAGAAACGATACTCAGGAGCGGGAGGCTCGACAGAGAAAAGGAGGGCAAGCCCTACTGGCAAATGGCCAAAAAGACAGCTGAGCTTCACACGGCACAGGATGCACTGAAAAAGGTGATTTAAAAGTGCAACTTCCTAGGACAAAAGCCTTATGAGTTTGAAAAGGCTAAGAAAACACAATTCCCCAAAGAATAACAACTGCAGTCCCAATTAAAATTGAATACAGTTCCCCACAAGCACAGAGCTCCTAATGCCAGTCCCTCAGGAAAAAACACACAAACCACACACACACACACACACACACACAAAATAGCTCTAGTTACCAGATAACTCCTTTCTATGAAAAACAATTACCGGGGGTCCCAGCAATAACAGACACGCTAGGGATAAATAAAGAGGTAAACAGATACAGACTGTAAGCTAGCTAACGGAGCCCTCTCTAGTAAACCAAATAAATTAAATTCACTCACAGTACCTAGGGCACCATTTAAAGGAAATCAAGAGAAAATGGATACCTGAATACTCAGAAACAGTGTGAGAGAACAAGGCCCACAGTCCAGGAACAGTGAAGGCAGTGGAAATGGGGGAAGATTTGCAGGTAAGGCAATTTGAAAACCGCAGCTTAACAAGCATGATTTCTAAATTTTGGGGTGCTTCCTGTCACCAGGTAGCCCCAACTTTCTCTGCAGAAGCGCATCCTGTTAGTAAGAAAAATGGAAATTCTTCAGAGGGAATCTTCTATGCTGCTTGCCCTTCAATGCTGCAGAAAAGACTGGAGAGTCCTTGCTATTCAGAATGTTCAAATGCCCAGGATTCCAAGCTGGTTTACAGATTTGGGCTGTGCTATTCCCCTAGTAGGGGTGCCCTTTACCCATATGTACTAACTACCTATTGATGATGTGGAACACTACAGAAAAAGACATTAGAGAAGACTGATCACAGTACTGAGCCCTGAGACACCCCACTGGTCATCCCTCTCCCCAGAGTGAACTCTGTTTACCACCATCCTCTGTCACCTATCCTTAACCAGTTGCTTACCCTGTTTACCAGGACCCCCCCCCCCACCAAGCTGCCCCACTGCTTTATGAGTTTCCTATGTGGTACGATGTGAAATACCTTACTAAGATCGAAGTAGGTTACATCCTGTGCCCCACCCTGATCTATTTCCCTGATCACCCAGTCAAAGAAATCTAACAGATGTATCTGACATGCCCCCAACCCCCACTGTGAATCCTTGCTGCCTTGAGTCATGTAACCTACTGGAGTCAAGATACACCACAATCCTTTCCTCTAGCTGTGAGTCCATTAACTTTCCACCACTGATGTCAGACAGACCAGCCTATAGTTATCAGCCTTCTCCCTGCTACCGCCTTTATGAAGTAGAACTACATCTGCCCTCCTCCAGTCCTCCACAACCACTCCTGTTTCCAGTGAGTTGTTGAATAGGGCTGTCAGAGGTGCAGCTAGTAATACCCTTGGGTGTATTCCACCTAGCCCCATAGCTTTATCCACTTTCAGATTTGCAAGTCCCTTCAGGACTCTGTCCTCTGTAAATGGACTTGTGTTTACCTTCCTCTCCCCAGTGCTCCTGCTGCTTTTACATGGCCCATCCCCCTCCTCTGTGGAGACTGAACAAAAGTATTTGTTCAGGATACCAGCTTTTTTCCCCAGTCCTTCTCTGCACAGTTCCCTCCTGCCCTTTTTAACCTTACAGTCCCTCCCCTAGTCTTGTTCTTTCCACTGATGCACCTAAAAAATGTCTTGTCCCCTTTAGGTACCCCTTGGGATGTTGTTTCCTTAGTTTGCACCTTTCTACTTCTCACCACTTTCCCCTGCTTTCCTCTGCTTCTCCTGATACACCTCCCTACTCTCTTCCCTCTGCATCTCTTTATACATCCTGAATGTTACCCTGTTAGCCCTTACCTTTTTAGCCACTTGCTTTGAGAACCATAACAGTCTCTTTTTATGGCTGCAGTGGGCAGAGCCCTACAGTCGTTTTGGGATAGTAGAGAAAAAGAAGCTGACTGAATACCATCCACTCATTTTTCTTTGGAGTTCCGGCAGTGGAGGCAGATGTGCATCCACCGCACTACTTTGTTCGGCGGCTGAAACACAGCACTGTCCACCGTGTCCAACATGGCCGTGGGTGCTTAATGTGCATGCGTGAGTTCCCTCGCATATGCTAATAACTCCGGCGGCCATCTTGGACACGGAGGATTCTGTCACCGGCTGTTTGTCATGTCCAAGATGGCCACTGGAGTTATCTGAGCATGCGTGGGAACTTGTGCATATGCACTAAGCACCTGCGGCTATGTTAGACATGGCGGACAGCCGGAGGCGCTCTGGAGTTGCTGAGCCCTGTCAGCTGCAGCCATGTTGGCTCTGGCCAGAATTTGTTTTCTCCTGTTTTTGCTCACTTTACATAGAAACATGAAAACATAGACTTTGATGGCAGATAAGGACTGCTTGGCCCACCTAGTCTGCCCATTTCTACCTAGAGGATAAGCTGCAGATTCTATTTAACCAACAGCCTTATTTCTTCCTACCCCCACAAAATTGGGTTTTATGTCTGTCCCATGCATTCTTAAATTCTCCCACAGTTTTAGACCCCACAACCTCCTCAGGAAGGCTGTTCCATGCATCCTCCACCCTCTCTGTGAAAAATACTTCCTCACATTGCCCCTGAGCCGTCCCCCCTCTGTCTTCAAATTGTGTCCCCTTGTCCTTGCATATCTCTTTTTCTGAAAGATGCTACCCTCTTGGACTTTGTTGATTCCACTAAGGTACTTAAACATTTCTATCGTGTCCCCCCTCTCCCTCTTTTCCTCAAGGGTATACATATTAAGCTCCATTAGCCTCTCCTCGTATGGCTATACATATTAAGCTCCTTTAGTCTCTCTTCATATGTCTTCCAGTGAAGACCATGCACCATTTTAGTTGCCCTCCTCTGAACTGCCTCCATCCTGTCTATGTCCTTGCAGAGATGGGGTCTCCAGAACTGGATGCAGTACTCCAGATGGGGTCTCACCAACTGTCTGTACAGGGAAATAACAACTTCCTGTTTTCTGCTGGTGATGCCTCTCCCTATACATCCCAGTATCCCCCCCAGCCCTCCCTACCGCCTTCTCACATTGCTTGCCAACCTTAAGGTCATCTAATATGATTACCCCAGGTTCCTTTCCATTTTTTGTTGTTACTACCTCCCATTGTGTAATCTTCCCTGGGTTTTTGTTTCCCAGGTGCATTACTTTGCACTTCTTGCACTGAATCAAGCTGCCATACTTCTGACCATTCCTCCAACCTTGCCAAGTCCCTTCTCATCCTTTCCACGCCTCCTGTGAGCAACCCTGTTGCAGATCTTTGTGTCATCTGCAAGAGCATACTTTCTCCTTCCAGTCCCTCTACAATGTCACTTATAAAGACATTAAAAGGACTGGACCCAGTACTGAACCTCGCGGCACCCCACCAGTAACCCTCTTCTTCAAAGTGGGACTCCATTAACAATTAACTTCTGTGTCCTGTTGTTCAGCCAATGTTTTACCCAGGCTACCACCTGGGACCCACTCCAAGGCTGGTTAATTTGACTACTAATCTTTGTGTGGGACTGTGTCAAATGCCTTGCTAACGTCTAGGTAGGCCATGTCCACAGCCCTCCTGGTCTACTACTTTGGTCACCCAGTCAAAGAAATCAATTAGATTCATCTGACATGACCTTCCCGCTGTAAACCCATGCTGCCTTTAGGTCCCAGCCCCACTGGCCTCTAGGTACTCAACAATTCTTTCCTTCAGAAGTGATTCCATCACTTTCCCTACCACAGAGGTCAAACTGACAGGTCTGTAGTTTCCTGCCTCTGTGTTGCTCTCACTTTTGTGAAGGGGAATCACATCAGCCTTCTTCCAGTCCTCAGGTACCACACCATCCTCCCATGATTTGTTACAAAGGGTAGTCAGTGGTGTCACTAGTTCTCTGCTTAATTCTTTTAGAATTCTGGGATGAATTTCATCTAGCCCCATGGCTTTGTCCACCTTCAGTTTTGGGAGTTCTTTCAGAACCCTTTCTTCTGTGAAAGGACTGGGATCGCCCGCCCCCCCGCCAGAGTGCTTCTGTTAATTGGATTAGGCACTTCCCCACTTCCTCTTTTGTGAATACTGAACAGAAGTATTCACTCAGTATCCCTGCTTTTCACTGTCACTTCCTGCCCACCACCATCCATTCTATTCAGCCTCACTATCCTCCCTTTGTCTTTTTCTCCCTGATATACCTATAAAAGGTTTTATCCTCCTTCTTAACCGAGATTGGCTATCTTTTCCTCAGTTTGTGCCTTTGCTATTCTGACTACCCTCCCTGCTTCCTTCTGCCTTAACTGGTACAGTTCTCTGTCCTGCTCCTTCTGTGTTTCCTTATACTTCCTAAATGCTATCTTTTTCTCCCTAACCTTCACCGCCACTTCTTTTGAGAACCATAGTGGCTTTTTCTTTTGATTTGATTACTCTGCACAAAGTTTTGTTGCCTTTCTTATGCCATCCTTTAACTTAGCCTATTGTTCCTCCACCCCTCAGGTCAACCCCCACTAGGTCATCTCTAATGCATTCACCTATTTTTTCCCTCCTGGTTTTGCTCATTTGTTTTGTACAGAGTTTTGTTGTCTTGGGAGCATCACAATTCGCTCCCGACGACTCACTCTGAGTCGTCTAACTCCCGAAATCCCACTCCAGCGATAATTTGCTTCTGCCACAATCCGCCCCTGACAAATTCACTCCCGCCGCCACCTACAGTTACATTTCATACACAGAGTGAATGCCTACACTTTTTGGATAGGGGACAAATTTTACCTTGCTGCAGCAGATGTTCAGGGTTTGCTTAAACTCATAGAGGAGAAGGAATGCTCCTAGCATCAACGGAAGACCCATTTGGCAATCATTTCTTACATGCTTACCCGGTCGGCAGATAAGCCACCTCAAGTTTCTGCTACAGTGTTTGCACCCACATGGATTTGGTTACTGATTTACTTGGCTGTCTTTCTCAGACTGTGTCTTCTGTTTCAGTAGACATTCTGGTCTCTGCAAACACCTGACCTGACTTTGATACTGCTTTACCAACTGATGCTGCTGTGTATCCCAGCTTTGATGTTCCCATTTCCTCATTCTCCACTCCATGTAGCTCCAGCCCCTCTGCCAACATGCTACAAACTAAAACTCCTGTGTTTGCCCCACCCAAGTATGTACTGGCAGTCTGGGACTTTCAGCAGTGCATGACTGTTTTTCCTGGGCAGCTGCCAGTGACTCGTCTGCCCATTTCCACAAGTCAGATTGTGGTTCTGGTGCTGTGTATTCCATTTCAGACATGAGTGCTACTTCTGATAATGCTGCAATGGAGCTACAGCCCCCTCCCCCAGCTGCACAACCCTTTGTGGCTGCATCTCTACAGACTTGAGATCTCATTTATCCCATTGGAGGCATCCCCAGAATGTATATTATCACACATTTCGGTGATCCCCCCAACCGTGCGGATGATGAAGGGAGCTCTCTTGCAGAGGATCAACTGCTTAATTCCACTGAGGGCATATCACGGACCAGGACTCCTGGTCCTCCGGCCCATATATCTTTTGTGCCTCATGCTTCTGCCTGAGACCCAGAGTGAAATTACTGGGAGCGAACTTGATAGGGAGCAAGTCAGTTCAGGAGTGGATTGTCATGAGCGAGTGTGTCAGGAGTCAATTGTCGGCAACGAATTGACATAGACTCTGTTGCCTTTACTATACCTTACCTTAACTTTAGCCAACTGTTCCTTCTCCACACCCAGGTCACCCCTGCACTAGTCTAGGTCATCTCTGAGGCATTCACCCATTTTTCTGAAATCTGCTCCCCCGAAGTCCAGGACCCTCATCCTTGTGTGGTTTGCTGCCATCCTTATGTTGAACCACAATGGATGGTGATCACTGGTCCCCAGGTGGCTACCCACCTTGACCTCTGGAATACTGTCCCTGTTTTTGAGCACCAGGTCAGCACTGCTCCATAACAAGTGGGCTCCCTGATTAACTGCCTGAGAAATGCCCCCTTCAGGGAGTCTAGGATGCCCCTGCTTCTAGCTAAAACTGTGGCTGGAAGGCTGCAGTCTACATCAGGCAGACTGAAGTCCCCCACCAGCAGCACCTCCCCTTTTTCTGTCATTGTGTTAATGGTTTCCACCAGTGCCTTATCTAGTTTCTTCTCCTATGTTTGAAGTCTGTAGATCATATACCAGTGTGAATTGTGGTGAAAGTTCCTGTCACCAGAGTGACCCACAGTACCTCCAACCCCTCCATGCCCTCCTGGATTCGCTCTGATACCATCCCTTACATACAGCACCACCCCTCCTCCCTTCATTCCCACCCTATGTTTCGTGAACTGAGTATAGCCTGATATGGCCATGTCCCATTCATGGTTTCCTGTACACCACCACTCAGTAATAGCCACAATATCCAGGTCTGCCTCCACTAACATGACCTCTAGGTCTGGAATTTTGTTTCCTAGACTTCTTGCGTTTGCACACATGACCTTTCACATTTTGTTCCCACTCGACCTGTTACGCTCTTTTCCCTTTTGCCCTATCTCTCTGACTCCTCTCTTTTTGCAACTCTTGTTCCAACCCCTTTGTTTTCTACCATACTGCTTTTTTCTTTATTTTGTACCCTGGGGAATTTCCTCTATTGGTTCCTCCATTCTCTCTGCTTCAGTCTGTGCAGGGGGAAGTTTATGCCTCCCTGATTCCTTTCACTACCCCCAAGCTAGTTTAAAGGTTCATCAAAGTAACATTTAAACCATTCAGTGAAGACTGTAGTTCCCCCTGCCAGATAGATGTAGCCATCACCCATGTATAGGCCCATATCCCTCCAGATTGTTCTCCAGTCTCCAATGTAGCCAAGCCCCTCATTTCTACATCGTTCTTTCAATCACAAGTTGAAGCTCTTGGTGTGGATATCCCTCTCCTGAACCCGGTTGTAGACAGGCCACACCTCAGCTAATGCCACAGAGAAGCGCAGCCTAAGATCTTTCCCTAGCTCCCTAAAATCTCCCTGCACCAGCCTGGCCCCGTCCCTAGCTAGGTCAGTAGTCCCCAGATGGATAATGATATCCAGCTCACCCTCCTGCCCCACTGCCCTAGTGATTCTTAGGATCCCCTTTCCATTCCTCCAAGCTGTTGTGCCAGAAAGGCATCTCGCCTCCCTCTTTCCTTCCATTCCTGTTATAAAGATACCCCCAATGATCGAGTCCCCCACCATAAGTTGCTTCCTGCCCTGCTGGAGTCTTCTACCTCCCACTTTGGGGACTCCCCTAGAGAGGACCCTCACTTCCTCCCTGGCCACTACTATGGGTGTCTTGTCCCAGCAGTCCCATGCCACCAGAGCAGAAAATTTATTTTGTAATGACACAGGCTTAGGAATGTGCCCCAACTCACCAACCCCACTCTCCTGGAGCCCACCATAGTCCAGCTGACCCTCCTTCTCCTAGGCATCCTCTGTGGCAATGGTGGTAGACTTGGTGGCCCCTGGGTGGGGAAGAGGACTCCCAAATCCTAACAAATGGACCAGGAGTCCAGCACCCTCCTCCCTCAGCGCAGAGAGGAACATGCGGTGGGGCAGCACCTCCCTCTCCAGAAGATCTCTCTGAACAGTGCAGCTACACAATCACTGCACTGCACCACTCCCAAAATTTCCATTTCTTCACTCACTACTTTTACGGGAATTGACTTTACTTGGTATTACTTGGTCTGAAAGAATAGAAGAAGGCCAGAGCCCATCAAGACTGTTCCCTACATTATGTGGGACATTATTTATCTATTATCCCTCAACTAAACATCTAATTTGTTTTTAAAGACAGTGGCACTAGTTGCCTCTACCAATTCTTGTGGCAAGGTGTTCCATACAATGGATGCTCTTATTGGAAAAAAGTTTCCCCTTTTGCTGGTTTTATAAATTTTTACTTCAAGCTGTTTATTATGCAGTCGTGGAACATGTCTCCTTTTGGAGAGTGTTAGACCACATTTTTCCATTAGATCTGGTGAATTTATTAAATTAAAAACCATAAGCATATCACCTCTTAATCTTCCAGTTTGACGAGAAAAGAGACCAGTAGCTTTTAATCTATTCTGATAATCCAAGTTTGTTAATCTTGGAATCATTCTAGTTACTCTCCTTTGAACCTGTTCAAGAATTGCTGTTTCTTTTTTTTTTGGTTTGGATTCCAGAAAGGGGAGCCATAGTCTAGATACGGTCTAATGTATGCCCTATACAATGGAATAAGGCATTGATCAGTGCGATTAACAAAAGTGCATTTTATTTGCCTCAAAAGTCTGTTGGTCATGCAAGCAGTTCTAACACAGTGATCATTTGATGTAAGTTTATTATTAACATATATCCCTAAATCTTTTTACAATTTGATGAGTGAAGTGGTACTCCGTTTATATGATGTATCGTTTTTGGATGATTTACACAGAAATGCACTACTAAACATTTGTCTTGATTAAACTGCATATGATTTTCATTTGCCCAAAGTGTTAATTTTTCCAAATCCTTCTTTAACGCAGAAATATTTTCTTGATTATTAACCTTGCCCCCCAATTTAGTATTGTCTGCAATTTTAACTATGAAGTTATTTGGCCCTGTTTGTAAATCACTGATAAAGAGGTTAAACAATGTTGGTCCCAAGACCGACCCCTGTGGTACACCACTTGTTACACTACCCAAATCAGACAAGGTGTCATTAATTCTGACTCTCTGAGAACAATGTGTCAACCAGTTTAAAGTCCAATTGACAATATCAGGTGACAAACCTAGACTGTGCATTTTAGTAATGAGTTTTCCACACGAGACTTTATCGAAAGCTCTACTAATGTCCAAAAGAATTACATCAGTAGGGATACCCACATCTAGTAGAGTACTTATATTATTGTACCCTTACTTTAGATAAGGTGCTTCTAATTTTCCCCTTGTTTGCTTTACCTAACCCCTTTGTACCGTGACCGTATATAGGGTGATTTTAGTTTTCCTTTTTTGCTTTTGTTTTCTGCCTTGTACCCTTACCCTATATAGGGTGTGTTTCCTTTTCCCACACAACAGGTAATTACAGTTTGTATGGACTATTACATCCCTACTGTCACCCCCTTGTCTTCCTTCAGTACTCACTTAAGCAGCAACAAATGATCAAGTACTTTACCTCACTGTACAAGGCAGAGTTCCTTGCATGCCTACTGTCACCTGCGGATATCTGCCGACACCTAAGACTCCAATCCCGTTCCACTCCTGCTTTGTTCCATTCATGCAATGGGATACAAGCATGATGGGACATGCTCAGAGGGACTCAATTGATTTAGGGTAAGCAGAATCAAAATGGATCTAGAGAAAGCCTGACTCTGCTATCACAGGTCACAGGACCCTTCCCCTTAAGCTGCCTCTGTGGTGAGGTGCCAGGTGAAGGTGGAAGGGGAGCTTTAACTTGCTCTACTCTCTGCCCTTCCTAATGTACTGCTTTTAAATGTCGTCAAGGCACAGGTCAGGAAGCATAGAAAAAAACAGGAGGAGTTGTAGAATTCACAAAACGTGTTTATTAGTACAAGCAGTAACATAAAAAAATAAACGTTCGGTATAACTATTTACAAAGGCAGAACAAACAGAGAATGTCCATCTGGGCTTCTTCTTCAATCTCTGGGTGTCTCTGTGTCTCTCAAAACATTGCAGCTCTCTCTCGCTCTCTTATAAGCGTGCATTGCGCAGTTTGCACTCACGCTCGTAAGTTCAAAATTTATAATATTTTCACTCCAGATTTTCAACATTGCCATTGTTCTGCACCTCCTTATGAACAAGTACAGCTGTAATTTTTCACATCCTGGCTGAAATGTGTTTTCGCACTTCCGGCGCAGAATAGTGCAGTCGCTATGAGAAATCCGTGTTTGGGACACATTATGAAAATGATGGTGACACTGTTCATTAGCAGAGGTCCCAAAATGCCTATGTTGAAAATTTGGTGATGAAAATCCATAAAATGAGTATGCCACGAGTGTGCGTTGCGCAGTTTCCACGCATGCTTGTACCTTCGCAACTTTGCAATATTTTCACTCCAGATTTTCAACATTGCCATTTTTCCACACCTCCTTATGAACAGTGCAGCTGTCATTTTTCACATCCTGGCCAGAATTTGTTTTTGCTCTTCCGGTGCACAATAGCATGGTTGCTGTGGGAAATCAGTGTTCGGGACACATTAAGAAAATCACACTGACACTGTTCATGAGCAGAGGTCCTAAAATGCCTATGTTGAAGATTTTGTGATGAAAGTCCATAAAATGACTGTGTTGTGAGCGTGCGATGTGCAGTTTCCACGCACCACTGTAACTTTGCAAATTTGTAATATTTTCATGCCACATTTTCAACACTTGCATTTTTCCACACCTCCTTATGAACAGTACACCTGTCATTTTTCATATACTGGCCAAAATATGTTTTCGCACTTCCGGTGCAGAATACCGCAGTCGCTGTCAGAAATCAGTGCTTGGGACAGATTAGGATCAAGCGAGTGGGGGGGAGTGACCGAGCTCAATTGAGCTCTGTTGGGACTGCTGAGGATTTCTTTGTGGGCAGGAAAAGGTGCCAACGCAGGCAGGAGCCCAGTACAAAAGGGCAGCCTGCAGCGCTGGGAGACACAGGACGAGCGAGTGAGGAAGGGGGAGTGAATGAGCACAACGGAGCTCTGTTGGGACTGCTGCAGATTTCTTTGTGGGCAGAAAGAAAAAAATACTCACCTAAGTAACTGTATTTCTTCTAATGGAGTCTTGCTGTATTCTGACAATTGCAGTGATTCCCAACCTATGAACTGCCCCGGAGAACTAAGGGTTAACTTTCCATGCAGAGCAGGGAACACTGAGCTCAAGCTCGGTTGAAGTCTCTGTCTGGAGTGTTTTGAACTCAAACCGTCAGATTCTTACGAGCCCAACGAAACTAAAAATTCTATGTGGAAATTGTAAAAATTCTACTAGCCAACTGGCTGAAAAGTTTTGGATTCCCAAGGAAGACTCAAGTCAGGAAACCCAAAAACTAAACCCAAGAATAACAATAATAAATAAGCACCCAAACAAAAAGGGAGGAGGGTGCCAGCCTATACACCCCTGCACCTGCCCACCCACTTCCCAAAAACAGGTTCTGAGAGGGGAGGCAGGGAGAGAGGTCAGAATACAGCAAGACTCCATTAGAAGAAATATAATTACTAAGGTGAGTAATTTTTTCTTCAAACAACATGAAGTCTTGCTGTATTCTGACAATTGCAGACTACTAAGCAGTACCTCCAAGGAGGAGGGACCGAACCTACTTTGGGAATAGGCTCTGAAGTACTGCTGTGCCAAACCGAGCATCACTCCTAGCCTGGATATCCAGAGAGTAGTGCTTGGTAAAGGTATGGACTGTTTTCCAGGTGGCTGCTTGACAAATTTCTAGGAGAGGGATATCCCTGGCTGCAGCCAGGGAAGCAGCTATACCTCTTGTGGAATGAGCCCTCAGGCCTGAGGGCATAATTTTTCCCAGTTTCTCATAGCAGAATTGTATACAAGAAACAATCCACCTGGCAAAAATTCTCTTGGTGGCAGGTTTGCCATTTCCCATTTCCCCATAAGTGAGGAACAACTGGAGGGAATCAAACCTGTGACCCTTGGTATGCTCTATGTAGTAGCTAAGGGCTCTTTTAACATCTAAACTGTGTAGCCTCCTCTCTCCTGAGGAGGAATGATCAGTGAAGAAGACAGGAAGAGACATGGACTGATTCAAATGGAAGTTTGAGACCACTTTGGGCAACAACCTCCTATTGGTTCTAAGGAACACTTTATCTCTATGGAATGAGACAAAATCAGGTTCCACTGACAGGGCTTGCAGTTCACTGATACATCTGGCAGAGGTAATGCCTACCAAGAACACAGTTTTCCATGTCAAGTACTTCAGCTGTGCTGAGGACATAGGCTCAAAAGGAGGTTGCATAAGCTGAGCAATGCAAACATTTAAGTCCCAGGCAGGGGCAGGATCCCTAAAGGGAGGGTTGGTATGAAGCAATCCCTTTAAAAATTTACAGAACACAGGATGAGAAGATAGTGAGGAAGACTTCCCCACTGACAGAAAAGCAGAAACAGCTGACAAGTGTACCTTGAGAGTAGCAGGTCTGAGGCCAAGGCCATTAAGATGAACCATATAATCCAAAACTGTAGGCAATTCAGCAGTGTCTGGAGAAATATGCTTCTTGGAACACCAAATGCTGAATCTTTTCCATTTGGAGTTGTAAGTATTTCTGGTGGAGGGCTTTCGAGAAGCTTTGAGAATATCCAGAACCTCCTGAGACAGATGCAAATCTGCATACTCTAACTCTTCAAGAGCCATGCCTTGAGATTGAGAGACTGAAGATTGGGGTACCAAATCCTCCCCTGAGAGGAGGTTAACAGGTTGTAATTCCTGGGATGAGACATAGGAAGATGGACTGCTAGAGACAGCAACAGAGGGTATCAAGGCTGTCTGGCCCAGTCTGGAGCAATCAGAATCACTTTGCAAGGTTGTGACCTTATCTTGACTAGAGCTTTGAACAGTAGAGGAAAGGGAGGGAAGGCATACAGAAAATTCCCTTCCCAGTTCAAAATCAGAGCATCCAGAGCGACTGAACCCAAGAATGGGGTTCTGCAACAAAACAGAGGAAGTTGATGATTGTCTGGGGCTGCAAAGAGATCTATATCTGGAGTGCCTCACCTTGAGAAAATTACTTTCAACACTAAGCGGTCCAGGGACCATTCGTGATGGCCCAAGGAGATCCTGCACAGTGCATCTGCTAGCACATTGTCCTTCCCCAGCAGGTGGACTGCTATCAGAGAGGTCTGCAGGGAATAAGCCAGGGACCACAATTTCATGGCCTCGGTGCACAAGGCCATAGATCAAGTGCCTCCCTGCTTGTTGATGTACCACATGGTGGTGGTGTTGTCTGTTCTGACCTGAACTATCTTGTTCTGCACAGACTGAAAGAAAGCTTGCAGGGCCAGGAAAAAGTGCCCTGAGTTCCAGGAGATTGATATGAAGAAGGGACTCCTGAGGGGACCACAGACCCTGGGCTGTGAGAGCTCCCAGATGAGCTCCTCACCCCAAAAGGGAAGCATCCGTGGTAAGGACCACCAAATGAGATTGAGTGACAAATGGGATCCCTTGCCTTAACTTGTCCTGATCCTGCCACCACTGAAGGGCCGGGATCAGTGTCCAAGTCACTAGAATCAGTTTAGTAATTAGGGAATTAGTTAAGATCTCTTTTATAATAAGTTATCTGAAAGTGTTCTAGGCATACTGTGTTGTTTGTATCTATATTGGTATACATGTTGTTTGTATTTATATGTATTTAAATATGGAACTTATTTGTATGTACTTAGATAGGAATTTACACAGATCTGTCTTGTAAACTGGATTATGTCCAAATGACATGTATTACCTGTATAAAAATAAATTTTTACCTACCTACCTAGTAAGAGGGTCCTTCTTTTGGGACCAAAAGGCCCTCAGATGGAACTGAATGTCCCTCATCTGAAATCTGACACCTTGGACCACTTCTGTAGAAACTGCCATGTGACCCAAGAGCTGAAGGAAGTGCCTTGCTGGTCAGGACACCTGAAGGCTGAAGAAGGAAGCCAGCTCCACAAGGACTCTTGCCCATTCCAGGGGAAGAAAGGCTCTTACTTTGACAGTATCTAGCTCTGCCCCTATAAAGGTAAGAAGCTGCACTGGTTTGAGGACTGACTTGGGAAGGTTGAGAAGGAACCCCAGGGAAGATAGTACTTGCTGGGTCACTTGCAGGTCTGACTTGACTTGATCTGGAGACTGACCCACTATGAGCCAGTCGTCCAGATATGGAAAGATGGAAATCTTCTGCCTTCTTAAAAAGGCCACTACTACTGCCAGGCACTTTGTGAAAACTCTTGGGGCTGATGTTAGGCCACAGGGCATTGCTTTGAACTGATAATGGCCTGAGGGCAACTTGAACCCGAGGTACTTTCTGTGGGAGCACCTGATGGGAATGTGAAAGTAGGCATCTTTGAGGTCCAGGGAGGCTAGCCAGTCCCCTGGCCTTAGAGAGGGAAGAATTATTCCCAGAGTCACCATCTTGAACCTTGGTTTTAAAAGATGTTTGTTCAGGTATCTTAGATCTAGGATGGGTCACCACTCCTCTGTTTTTTTGGGGTAAGAAAGTACCTGGAGTACAGACCTTTGCCCCAGTGTAGGGTAGGAACTTTCTCTAGGGCTTCTAGGGCCAGAAGAGATGAAAACTCTGCCTCTAGGGCAAGGGTTTTGGAGAGACTTGCAGGTAGAAAAGATCTGGCTCTCAACTTTGGAAATTTTTTGAAGCTGAGAACCAGTTCCTGGCTTACTACTTCCACGACCCACTTGTCTGAAATAACAGACACCCAGTCCTGGATGAAGTAAGCCAGCCTGCGCCCTACAGGGATAGGAGAGTCGACCCGGGCAGACTCATCAGGGTGTCTGCTTGGCAGGGGCCTTAGGCTAAGGAGTGGATGCAGCCCTGCTCATCCCCCTTCTGCCTCTCCCTCTGAAGAACCCCCTGTGAAAAAGGGAGAAGAGGCCTGTGCTTGGTAGAAAGGCCCATGAAAAGGCCTGCCCCTGAATGCTGCCTTTGAGGAGTTGCCTGCCTCCTTGGCCTGTGCACTCCTATAAGTGGTCCTATACTCCTCCACCTTCTTCATGTAATTCTCTGTCTGCTCCCCAAACAGAGAATTACCTTCCACAGGGAAATCCATGGCCTTAGCCTGGGTGTCCTGTGAGAGGCTAGTACATCTGAGCCAAGCCATTCTCCGAAGAGCCACACATGTAGTCATGACTCTTGATGACACATCACTGGAGTCCACAGCAGCATGGAACTGTACCTTAGATGCCTCAGTCCCATCTGCAGCCACCTCCTCCAGCTCCTTGGCCAGGTGGGGGGAGGCCTGTTTAGCCAGTGCCAGTACAGTGTCCCACCTTGACTTCTGGTACCTGGCTGTATAGGCCATATAATTGGCCTGCCTGAGTCCCAAAGAGGATGCCATGTATTGCTTTTTTTGCCAAGGCATCCATCCTCCTGGAGTCTTTATCTGGGGGATGTGAAGCCAAGGGGACATTAGCCCTGTCACAGGCTGCAGCCTGCATGACCCCAGTATAGCTGCATTGTTGGTAGAAAAACTCCATGTCTGAGCCTGATAAGGTGTACTTCTTATCCATTCTTCTATCAACAGGAGGTACAGAATTAAGAGACTTTTTGAGTCTGTTTCTCAAAAGATTTGTGCAAGGGAATAGACAGCCTCCTGGACTCTGGGATGTTCATCATCTCTACAAAATCAGGCTCCTCTTGATCCTCTGTAGCTTCCTCCATAGGAAGCTGAAGAGTTTCAGCCACTTTCCATTAAAACAAATAGTGGGAAGGGGACTCAGAGATCCTAGGAGGGGAAACACCAGAAGGTCTGTCTGGGGAGATGTCCGGTTCAGTGGGCACATCCAGACTTTCTGCTCCATCATAGTCATCATCCTGTTCAAAATCCCCCTCCTCCTCAAATTCCGGTTCATAAAAATCTTCAGGGGCATATTGCTGAACTGGTGGAACTGACCGAACTGAGCCCCTAGCCAATGGAGCCGGATTGGAAGGAATTGGGTGAAGTGATTAAACAATCCAAATCGTTCTGGCAATCTCATCAGCGGTCAGAACATGAACCTCTGGATCTGAACTGGCTGATTTGTCTTTACTTTTCCTTTTTGTAGGAACCAATCCCTCAGGATCGACTCTCCTCTTGCCCGAAGAAGTATCACCCTGGTCAGAGGGCACTCCTTCTGGTTCGGTCGGAACCGAACCGGGCTGGCCATCCGGGTCAGTGGACTTCTCGGCCTCCTTTTCTCTAACTCAACCTAATCTCTTTTCCAGGGTAGACTTAGGAAAATCTTTGCAAATTTGGCAGTCTGTATCAAGGTGTTCAAACCCCAGACAATAAACACAGGTGGTGTGGGGATTGGCCTTAGCAAAAACCTCCCCACATTCACTGCAGTGTTGAAACCCAGTGGGCCCGTTTTTTTTCTTGGGTTTTTCAGACATGGCCAACCTACCCAAACTTACCCTTTTTTCGGCAACCACCAGGCAAGACTTCCTTATCGGTGCCTAACCGTGTCACGGGTATTTGAAAAGTATGTTTAAAATACATTATTTTTAGAACCGATAAGGACCAGTAACCACACACTAAAGTAAAGTACAAAAAATCAATATAATGGATCGGTTCGCTGAAGGAGAAATCTCCGGAACGACTGTTCAGTGAGGCAGAGTAAAGAATCTGAAGGTTGGGTTTCAAAGGGCTGGAGACAGAGACCTCAACCGAGCTCCAGCTCAACGTTCTATGCACTGCATAGAAATTTCACCATATGTTCTCCGGGGCAGTTTAAAGGCTCGAGCAAATTGCAGTTTGTCAGAATACAGCAAGATTTCATGTTGTCTGAAAGACAGTAATGCACGCAGGGGTCCAGTACAAAAGGACAGCCTGCAGCAGTGGGAGAAACAGAAAGAGTGAGTGAGAGGGGGGAGTGAGCGAGCTCAACGGAGCTGTATCGTGACTGCTGCACATTTCTTTGTGGGCAGAAGAAGGTGGCAATGCAGGCAGGAGCCCAGTACAAAAGGGCAGCCTGCAGCATCAGGAGAAACAGAATGAGTGAGTGAGACAGGAGGAGTGAGCGACCTCAACGGAGCTCTACCATGACTGCTGCAGATTTAGTTGTGGGCAGGAAAAGGCCGCAATGCAGGCAAGAGCCCAGTATAAGGTCAGCCTGCAGCGCTGGCAGAAATGGGCAGTGAGAGGAGGAGAGGGGGAGGAGCGAGCTCAACGAGATGTGTCAGGACTGCTGCAGATTTCTTTGTGGGCAGAAAAGGTGCAGTGCAACATAGGGCCCAGTGCCAAAGGGCAGCCTGCAGCAGCGGGAGAACAAAACAGGTGAGGTGAGAGGGGGTGATAGAAGCTCAGCGGAGCTCTATCATGACTACTACAATTTCTTTATTGGGCGAAGAAGGCGGCAACGCAGGCAGGAGCCCAGTACAAAAGGGCAGCCTGGAGCGGTGGCAGAAATGGGACGAGTGATTGAGAGTGGGGAATGAGTGAGCTCAACGGAGCTCTGTTGGGACTGCTGCAGATTTCTCTGTGGGCAGAAAAAGGCACCAACAGAGGCAGGAGCCCAGTACAAAAGGGCAGCCTGCAGCAGCGGGAGAAATAGAGTGAGCGAGTGAGAGAGGGGGAGACAGCGAGCTCAACAGAGCTCTATTGTGACTGCTGCAGATTTCTTTGTGGGAAGAAGAAGGCGGCAATGCAGGCAGGAGCCCAGTACAAAAAGCCTGCCTGCAGCGCCGACAGAAACAGAACGAGCGAGTGAGAGAGGGGAAGTGAGCGAGCTCAACAGAGGTCTATCATGACTGCTCCGGATTTGTTTGTGGGCAGAAAAAGGCAGCAACACAGGCAGGAGCCCAGTACAAAAGGCCAGCCTGCAGTGCCAGCAGAAACAGAACAAGTAAGTAACAGAAGGGAAGTGACGGACCTCAATGGAGCTGTGTCAGGACTGCTGCAGATCTCTTTGTGGGCAGGAAAAGCCGCCAATGCAGGCAGGAACCCAGTACAAAAGGGCAGCCTGCGCACTGGCAGAAACAGAATGAGCAAGTGAGAGAGGTGGAGTGAGCGAGCTCAATGGAACTTTGTCAGGACTGCTGCAGATTTCTTTGTGGGCAGAAAAAGGCACCAACAGAAGCAGGAGCCAACTATAAAATGGCAGCCTGCAGCACCAGGAGAAACAGAATGAGAGAGTGAGACAGGCGGAGTGAGCGACCTCAACGGAGCTCTGTTGGGAAAGCTGCGGATTTCTTTGTGGGCAAAAAACGGTGCCAACGCAGGCAGAAGCCCAGTACAAAAGGGCAGCCTGCAGCAGTGGGAGACAGAGAACGAGCGAGTGAGGGAGGGGGTGAGTGAACTCAACGGAGCTCTGTTGGGACTGCTGCAGATTTCTTTGTGGGCAGAAAAAGGCAGCAATGCACACAGAGGCCTAGTACAAAAGGGCAGCCTGCAGCAGCAGGTGAAACAGAATGAGCGAGTGAGAGACGGGGATTGAGCAAGCTCAACGGAGCTCTATCATGATTGCTGCAGAATTCTTTGTGGGCAGAAGAAGGCAGCAATGCAGGCAGGAGCCCAGTATGAAAGGGCAGCCTGCAGTGCCGGCAGAAATGGAACAAGCGAGAGAGAGAGGGGGAGTGAGCGAGCTCAATGAAGCTCTGTTGGGACTGCTGCAGATTTCTTTGTAGCCAGAAAAAGGCGCCAACAGAGGCAGGAGCCCAGTACAAAAGGGCAGCCTGCAGCACTAGGAGAAACAGAATGAGTGAGTGAGACAGGGGGGAGTGAACGACCTCAACAGAGCTCTATTGTGACTGCTGCAGATTTCTTTGTGGGCAGAAAAAAGCAGCAACACAGGCAGGAGCCCAAAACAAAAGGCCAGTCAACAGTACCGGCAGAAACGGAATGACTGAGTGAGAGAGGGGGAGTGAGCGAGCTCAACGGAGCTGTGTCGGGACTGCTGCAGATTTCTTTGTGGGCAGAAAAAGCCACCAATGCAAGCAGGAGCCCAGTACAAAAGGGCAGCCTGCAGCAGCGGGAGACACAGAACAAGCGAGTGAGGGAGGGGGAGTGAGTGAGCTCAACGGAGCTCTGTTGGGACTGCTGCAGATTTCTTTGTGGGCAGAAAAGGTGGCAATGCAGGCAGGAACCCAGTACAAAAGGCCAGCCTGCAGTGCCAGCAGAAACAGAACGAGTGAGTGACAAAGGGGGAGTGAGCAAGCTCAATGGACCTGTGTCAGGACTACTGCAGATTTCTTTGTGGGTAGAAAAAGCCACCAAAAGAGGCAGGAGCCCAGTACAAAAGGCCAGCCTGCAGCGCAAGGAGAAACAGAATGAGCGAGTCAGAGAGGAGGAGGAGGAGTGACCCACCTCAAGGGAGCTCTGTTGGGACAGCTGCGGATGTCTTTGTGGACAGAAAAGGGTGCCAATGCAGGCAGGACCCCAGTACAAAACAGCAGCCTGCAGCACTGGGAGAAACAGAACGAGAGAGTAACAGAGGACCAGTGAGCGAGCTCAATGTACCAATGCAATCAACATTCGGCATTGACAAATGCTTGTTTCTAAAATGTTCTTGTAAATGTCCAATGTTCTTGTAAATTTCAGGTGCAGCAAGAACACTGTGCCCCAGAACTGAGGCCCCTTCTCCACAGCTTCTGAAATAGGGCATAAAAATTGTTCTCAGGTTAACCCCTTGAGTTCTCAATAGCTTTTTGCAATCATCTTAAACTCTAATTATATACATTTCAACAGTAAGAAAAAATTACTCACCTTAGTAGTAATTGCTTCTTCTAATGGGGTCTTACTATATTCTGACATATTGCAGTGATTCCAAACCTTTGAACTGCCCCGGAGAACAAAGAGTTAACTTTCTATGCAGGGCATAGAATGCTAAGCTCGAGCTCGGTTGAAGTCTCTGTCTGGAGTGTTTCAAACTCAAACCGTCAGATTCTTACGAGCCCAACTAATTAAAAATTCTATGTGGAAATTGTAAAATTCTACTAGCCAACTGGCAGAAAAAGTTTTGGATTCCCAAGGAAGACTCAAGTCAGGAAACCCAAAAACCAAAAACCAATCTAATACAAATAACAGAAATAAATCAGCACCCAAACAAAAGGAGGAGGTGTGTAAACAAAACACCCCTGGGTGCAACACTGCACCTGCCCACCCACTTCCCAAAACAGGTTCTGAGAGGGGAGGAGGGAGAACAGAATACAGCAAGACATTCATTAGAAGAAACGTAATTACTAAGGTGAGTAATTTTGTCTTCAAACAACATGAAGTCTTGCTGTATTCTGACATATTGTAGACTACCAAGCAGTACCTCCATGGAGGAGGGACAGAACCTACTTTGGGAAAAGGCTCTGAAGTACTGCTGTGCCAAACCAAGCATCACTCCTAGCCCAGATATCCAGAGAGTAATGCTTGGTAAAGGTATGGACTGTTTTCCAGGTGGCTGCTTGACAAATTTCTAAGAGAGGGATATCCCTGGCAGCAGCAATAGAAGCAGCTATACCTCTTGTGGAATGAGCCCTCAGGCCTGAGGGTGGAGTTTTTTCCAGTTTCTCATAGCAGAATTGTATACAAGACACAATCCACCTGGCAATAGATCTCTTGGTGGCAGGTTTGCCCTTTCCCACTTCTCCATAACTGAGGAACAACTGGAGGGAGTCAAACCTGTGACCCTTGGTACGCTCTATATAGTAACTAAGGGCTCCTTTAACATCTAAACTGTGTAGCCTCCTCTGTACTGAGGAAGAACAATCAGTGAAGAAAACAGGAAAAGACATAGACTGGTTTAAATGGAAGTCTGAAACCACTTTGGGCAAGAACCTTCTATTGGTTCTAAGGACCACCTTATCCCTGTGAAAGGAGATAAAATCAGGTTCCACTGACAGGGCTTGCAATTCACTGATATGCCTGGCATAGGTAATGGCTACCACGAACACAGTTTTCCAAGTCAAGTACTTAAGCTCTGCTGAAGACATAGGCTCAAAAGGGGGTTGCATAAGTTGAGCAACGCAAACATTCAAATCCCATGCAGGGGCAGGGTCTCTAAAAGGAGGACTGGTGTGAAGCAATCCTTTAAAAAATTTACAGAACACAGGATGAGACGATAGTAAGGAAGACTTCACCACAGACAAAAATGCAGAAACAGCTGACAAGTGTACCTTGAGAGTAGACGGTCTGAGGCCTAGGCCATTAAGATGGACCATATAATCCAGAACCGTAGGCAATCCAGCAGTGTCCGGAGAAATATGCTTCTTAGAACACCAAATGCTGACTCTCTTCCATTTGGAGTTATAAGTCTTTCTGGTGGAGGGCTTTCAAGAAGCCTTGAGGATATCCAGATCCCCTTGGGAAAGATGCAGATCTGCAAATCTAACCTCTCAAGAGCCATGCCTTGAGATTGAGAGACTGAAGATTGGGGTACTAAATCCTCTCTTGAGAGGATGTTAACAGGTTGTAATTCCTGGGAAGAGACAGGGGAACATGGACTAATAGGGACAGCAACAGGGGATACCAGGGCTGTCTGGCCCAATCTGGAGAAATCAGAATCACTTTGCAAGGTTGAGACCTTATTTTGACTAAAACTTTGAACAGGAGTGGGAAGGGGGGGAAGGCATACAGAAACTTCCCCTCCCAATTCACAATCAGGGCATCCAGAGGGACTGAGCCCAAGACTGGAGGTCTGCAACAAAAGAGAGGGAGTTGGTGATTGTCTGGGACTGCAAAGAGATCTATCTCTGGAGTGCCCCACCTTGAAAAAATCACTTTCAACACTTGAGGGTCCAGGGACCATTCGTGATGGCCCTGAGAGCTCCTGCTCAGTGCATCTGCTAGCACATTGTCCTTCCCTGGAAGGTGAATTGCTACCAAAGAGGTCTGCAAGGAATAAGCCAGGGACCACAACTTCATGGCTTCTGTGCACAAGGCTGTGGACCGAGTGCCTCCCTGCTTGTTGATGTACCACATGGTGGTGGTGTTGTTCGTTCTGACCTGAACCACCCTGTTCTGTATTGACTGACAGAAAGCTTTTAGTGCCAGAAAAACTGCCCTGAGCTCTAGAAGATTGATATGGAGAAGGGATTCTTGGGGGGATCACAGCCCCTGGGCACTGAGGGACCCCAGATGGGCTCCCCAGCCCAGAAGAGAAGCGTCCATGGTAAGGACCACAGAACAAGGCTGAGTAACAAAAGGAAAACCTTGTCTTAAACTGTCCTGATCCTGCCACCATTGGAGGGCTTGGATCAAGGTCAGAGTCACTGGGATCAGTTTGGTAAGGGACTCCTTCCTCTGAGACCAAAAAGCTCTCGGGTGGAACTGAATATCCCTGATCTGGAATCTTGCCCCTTGGACCACTGCTGTTGAAGCTGCCATGTGGCCCAAGAGCTGGAGAAAATGCCTTGCTGGTCGAGATACCCAAAGGCTGAAAGAAGAGGCTAGTTCCATAAGAACCCTTGCCCTTTCTAGAGGAAGAAAGGCTCTTGCTCTGAGTGTGTCCAGTTCTTCCCCTATAAAGGTAAGAAGCTGGACTGGTTCGAGAACTGACTTGGGAAGGTTGAGAAAAAATCCTAGAGAAGTGAGCACTTGCTGGGTCACTTGCAGGTGAGACTTGACTTGATCTGGAGACTGGCCCACTATTAGCCAATCATCCAGATATGGAAAAATGGAAATCTTTTGCCTTCTTAGAAAGGCAACTACTACTGCCAGGCACTCTGTGAAAACCCTTGGGGATGAGGTTAGGCCAAAGGGCATTGCTCTGAACTGATAGTGGCCTGAGGGCAACTCGAACCTGAGGTACTTTCTGTGGGAGCACCTGATGGGAATGTGAAAGTAGGATTTGAGGGCCAGGGAGGCTAGCCAGTCCCCTGGCCTTAGAGAGGGAAGAATTATTCCCAGAGTTACCATCTTGAACTTTGGTTTTAAAAGATGTTTGTTTAGATATCTTAGTCTAGGATGGATCTCACTCCCTGTCTTTTTGGGTCAGAAAGTACCTGGAGTACAGTCCTTTGCCCCAGTGTAGGGTAGGTACTTCTATGGCTCTTAAGGTTAGAAGAGAAGAAACCTCTGCCTCTAGGGCTAGGGTTTCCTAGAGATTTGGTGGTGGAAAGATCTGTTCCTCATCTTTGAAATTTTCTGAAGTGAGAACCAGTCCCTGATTTACTACTTCCAGGACCCACTTGTCTGATGTGGGTTAGACATCCAGTCCTGGACTAAGTAAGCCAGCCTGCCCCTACTGGAATACTTAGAGTCGTACTCCAGGCAGGCCCATCAGGGTGTCTGCTTGCAGGGCTTTAGGCTGAGGAGGATGCAGCCCTGCTCATCCCCTTCTGCCTCTCCTCTGAAGAACCCTCTGAGAAAAGGAAGAAGAGGCCTGTGGTTGGTAAAAGGCCTTTGAAAAGGCCTGCCCCTGCCCCTAGACCGCTGCTTTTGAGGAGTTGCCTGCCTCTCCTTGGCCTGAGCACTCCAGTAAGTGGTCCTGTACTCATCCATTTTCTTCATGTAATTCTCCATCTGTTCCCCAAACAGAGAATTACCCACTACAGGAAAATTCATGGCCTTAGCCTGGGTGTCCTGTGAGAGGCTAGTACATCTGAGCCAAGCCATCCTCCGAAGAGCCACAGATGTAGTCATGACTCTTGATGACACATCATTAGAGTCCACAGCAGCATGAAACTGAACCTTAGATGCCCCAGTCCCATCTGCAGCCACCGCCTCCAGCTCCTTGGATAGCTGGGGGGAGGCCTGTTTAGCCAGTGCCAGTACAGTGTCCCACCTGGACTTCTGGTACCTGGCTGTATAGGCCATGTAATTCGCCTCGCCTGAATCTTGCTGAAGATGCCATGTACTGTTTCTTTGCCATGGCATCAATCTTCCTTGAGTCCTGTTTGGGGTGAAGCCAAGGGAATATTTGCCTTGTCACAGGCAGCAGCCTGCACTACCCCAACATGGCTGCATTCCTGATATAAGAACTCCATGTCTGAGCCTGAAAGTCTATACCTCTTGTCCATTCTTCTATCCACAGGAGGTATAGTGTTAGGAGACTTTAGGATTTTTTGTGTCTGTTTCCCAAAGGATTTGTGGAGGGAATAGATAGTCTCCTGGACTCTGGGATATCCATCATCTCTACATAATCAGGCTCTTCTTGATCTTCCACAGCCTCCTCCATAGGAAGCTGGAGGGTTTCAGCCACCGTTCTGTAGAACATAAAGTGAGAAGGGTACTCAGAAAGCCTAGGAGGGGAAACACCTGAAGGTCTGTCTGGGGAGATGTCCGGTTCCACAGGCACATCCAGACCCTCACTTTCACCATCATCATCCTCATATTCCCATTCCTCTTTAAATTCCAGTTCATAAAAATCTTTGAGGGTATAATCTTGAACCGGGGGAACCAACCGAACTGAACCCCTGCCAGAAGGAGCCAGATCGGTAGGAACCGGACGGAGCAATTCCACAATCTGTATTGCTCTGGCTATCTCTTCGGCTATCTGAACATGAACCTCTGGATCCAAACCGTCCGATTTGTCTTTGCGTTTTATTTTTGTCGGAACCGATCCCTCAGAATCGGCTCTCCTTTTGTCCGAAAAAGTATCGCCCTGGTCAGAGGGTTATTCCTTCCGGTTCGGCCAGAACCGAACCGGCTGACTATCCGGGTCAGCGACTTCTTCTGCCTCCTTTCCTCAGTCTACCTAACTCTCTCAAGGGTAGATTTGGGAAAATTTTTACATATTTGGCAGTCTGAATCGGTGGTCAAACCTCAGACACAAACACAGGTGGTGTGGGATCAGCCTTAGCAAAGACCTCCCCACACTCACTGCAGTGTTGAAACCCAGTGGGTCCATTTTTTTTCTTGAGTTTCTCAGACATGGCCAACCTAACCAAGTTACCCTTTTTATGGCAACTGCCAGGCAAGACTCCCTTATCGGTTCCTAACCGTGTCACGGGTATTGGAAAAAACTACTAAAACACATTTTTTTTAGAACCAATAAGAACCAGTAACCACACACTAAGTAAAATGGCAAAACACAAGATTTCACTATCAAATGGCCAGTTCAGCCGAACTGAGCCGCACTTTTACAAGTTCCACACAGAAAAACAGAACAATTCCTATCTAGTACTCATGGCACCACAGACAGAGACTGAACCGACTATGCGGATAACTTTTTCGGTTTAAAAAAAAAATGAAGAAAACTGAAACTTTAACCGACTTTCGAACCGAACTGAAGGAGAAATCTCTGGAGCGATCGTTCAGTGAGGTGGGGTAAAGAATCTGACGGTTTGAGTTTGAAACACTCCAGACAGAGACTTCAATCGAGCTTGAGCTCAGCATTCTATGCTCTGCATAGAAAGTTAACTCTTTGTTCTCCGGGGAAGTTCAAAGGTTGGGAATCACTGCAATATGTCAGAATACAGCAAAACTTCATGTTGTTTGAACACTATATAATTTCTAAATAAAGGGATCCCAATATCAGCTACATTTCCACATAATGATTTGCATATATTTTTACACCTGCAGATATGCAAGGGAGGAAAAGACAGAACAGCAAGGGAAGACTGAGAGACAGTGAGAGGCAAAGAACTGCGAGACTGTCTGACTGATCAAGTCCTGGGTCTCACGGAAAACTTGGTTGTGCAACCAGACAAAAGACAGGAAAGGAAAGAACAGAACAGATCCCTGCATTCAAACTCTCCAAAACAACTGGGACAGGGTCCTATTCAACCCTGCCACATACATCCCCCCCTCCTTAAGAGGGTACTTGTTTTATCAAACAGGTTTCCAAAACTTTATATTCTCTACTAACTTTAGCTTCTAACTTTCAGAAATTAAGCACATGTGCAGTTTCCTTTTTTCTATAACAGTACAGCAAATGGTAAAGTTTAAACTCATACCTTTATATTTCAATCTTCAGAACCCTCAGTTCCTGATTCATATCTTGACAGAAAAATCAGCATTACTATTCTCTTTAACAGATTTGTGTATCACCTTGAATTTAAATGGCAGTAGTGCCATGCATGTACCACCTTGTGATTCTGGAATTGTTATCTTTCATTTGGTTAAGCCAACAGAGAGGACTGTGATCTGTTACAAGTACAAAGTCAGTTCCTAGCAAATAAAACTTAAGGGACTCCATGGCCCACTTTGCTGCTAAACATTCCTTTTCAATGGTGGAGTACCTTTTCTCTCTGTCATGCAACTTCCTACTTATGTACAGAATAGGATGTTCTGTTCCATCTATATTTTGACTCAGGACTGCACCTAGGCCTACCTCTGATGCATCTGTTTGTAACAAAAATAGTTTCCCAAAGTCTGGGCTTCTTAAAACAGGGGCTGAACATAATGCAGCCTTAATGGCCCAAAAAGCTTCATCACACTCTGGGCTACATTTCACATTATTTGGGAACTGTTTCTTTGTGAGTTCAGTGAAAGGAGTAGCTAACTCAGCAAAGCTGATAACAAATCACCGATAATAACCAGCTAGCCCTAAAAATAACCTGACATGTTTCTTGGTTTTAGGGACAGGGCTGTTAGCTACAGCTTCTATCTTAGAAACCTCTGACCTGACTTCTCAATTTCCCAAAACATAGCCCAGATATCTGGTTTCCTACCTGCCTAATGCACATTTGGTAGGATTAATGGTCAGACCTGCATTTTTGATAGTTTGGATAACTGCTCATAGGTGTTCCAGGAGGCTTTTCCAGTCTGGACTGTACAACATGACATTATCCAGGTATGCAGCCCAATAACCAGTATGAGGAGATAAAATTACATCCATGTATCGCTGGAATGTAGCTGGACATCATGTAAACCAAATGACGTGGTGGTGAACTGATAGAATCCAACAGGAGTGGCAAATGCAGCTTTGTCTCCAGATTCTTCTGCAAAAGGGATTTGCCAGTAACCCTTGGTGAGACTGAGGGTACTGATATACTTTGCATTCCCTAGTCTGTCCACCAAATCATCTATTCTGGGCATAGGATAACTGTCAAATTCTGACACTTAATTAAGTTTCCTAAAATTATGGCAGATTCTAACACCCCCTTTTTTGTTTACAGTTACCATTGGAGATGACCAAGCACCTCGAATTCTTCTATGATACCCAATTTTAATTTTTGTATTTCTTAACCACGCCAGCCTTTGAACCACTCTGGTAACCTGTATGTTCTTTTGCCTAATAGGGCGAGCATTCCTGGCACTATTACGTGCTCGGCCCCTTTTGCTCAGCCTGGTACTGTGGTACAAATACTGTAAAATGTCTTTAGCAAGTTACGAATTTCTGCGGTTTGTTCGGGTGTTAAGGAAACATTCACATTTACAGCATCAGCAGTTACAGTTTGTTCCAGTCTATAATAAACTACTTCAATATCTTCTTTATCAGTTTCTGGTAAAACTAGCAAAGCAGCTTTTGGTATTTTTTTAACCCAATTCTTGAGGAGGTTAGCATGGTATAACTTAGTAGGATTTTTCCTGTCAGGGGTCTCAGTCTCATAGTTAACGGTGCTAGTACGTCTAAGCACTCTATAACACCCTTACCACTTCATTAACAGTTTATTTTCTGTTGTGGGTAACCATAGCAAAACCTTTTCACCTGGCTCAAAAACGTTTTCTTTTACCCCATGGTCATAATACACCTTCTGCTGGTTGTGGGCCTCTTCCTGATTACAATGAGCAATTTCAACATATTTTACTAGCTTCTTTCTTAGCACACACATATAAGATGTTATAGATTGTTTCTGAGTGGGGTTATCTTCCAATGTTTCTTTTATCACATCCAGTGGCCCTCTTGGCTGCCTACCATATAGCATTTCAAATGGTGAAATCCCTGTTGATGCCTGTGACACTTCTCTGTAAGCAAAAGAGTAGGTAAGTCAAGTATTGGTCCCAATCTTTCCCTTCCCCTTTTATAAACCTTTTTAACATGCGTTTTAGGGTTTGGTTAAAACGCTCAACAAGACCATCTGTCTGAGGGTGATAAGGGGAGATTCTCATGGCAGTGATACCTAGTAGTCTGCACAGCTCTTAAGCAATGCAGCACCAGAATTACTACCTTGATCAGTAATAATTTCTTTAGGTATGCCCACTCTGCTGAACATTTTTGCAAGCTCTGCTGCCACTTTTGAAGCTGTGACAGTACGCTTTGGAACTGCCTCTGGGTATCTAGTAGCATAATGGCATACTACCAGGATAAATCTATTACCCTTTTTCTGTTTGCTTGCACGAATGTGCAAGAGACATAGTGCCATGATCTGAGTTTTTCAGAGGTGTGTCAGCATCTTCCAATTCAGTCAGTGTGTTTGCAGGCGTGGTCACAGTTCTCCAATCACTGCTGGAGCTGTCTATGACAGCAGTTGAAAATGCAGTGGCATACAGTTGAAAGAGGGAGCTATGCTTCAGTGAGCAGCTCCTCCCCCCACACACACACACAGATCAACTGTGTGGGTTACCTGATAGGATGGTGTAGTCTTGTCTAGCTTAAAGAGACAAGCCACACATCATTACTTTAATAAACTGTTCCCTGCCAAAGCAGGACCACCAAAATGTGTGGGTGCCTAACAGTCCTAACACACACCAGCTCTCCAAAGCACACCTTCATGAACTCCATGGGTTCTAATCCTCCAGAAAAAAAAAAACTTCAGCATTTGATGAAAACTCAGACTTCAGCTGTAGTGTAATCTCACGCGCTTTTCTCTTACTAGACTCTGTCAATGTGAACTCCCCGCTGCTAAAACCTATGCAAATGAACTTGAGCGTATTGTACTACCTGCAGGCTGAAGCAAAGAACAACCAGAATGCACAAAGGAGAACATACTGCTATGCATTTCAGCAGCAGCCAGTGTGGGAGGTTTTCATGACTGGAAGCACTTAAATGCACCTTTTACTGCTGTCATATACACAATTCCTGTGTGTAATTCACTAAACTGTACACTTTTTTTTCTCTGAATTGCCGTGAGCCAGCATTAGATAGAATCACACAGCTCTTTCTCAAATCAGATGCTCAATGAAGTCACATCACCTTGTGACCCTAAACATCTTAGGGTTGGACATGTGCCCTAACAAAATAGCAAGTAGGTATAGAAAAAGAAAACACAAATTCAACCGTAGCTCACAATCAATCCACCCTTTTCTCCCGCGTGAATCTGAAGCTGCTTAATGGCCCACCCTGTGCTGTTGCTGCACCTCCACCCACACACAACATATGGCCGACAGGTGTTGTTACATTTTATTTCATAATTTCGATCCTGTTGCTGCCACCATACTGATACAGTAATACTTTTTATGGCTCAAAAACTGCTTGACATTAGCTGAATTATAAATGGCATCCCTGTTTGACACTGTGGTGCGGAATATGGTGGTGCTCAAATTTTAAGCCAAGTATTACGTGCAGATATGTTGTTATTGATTCATGTCACTTACCATTTTATACATCTATTGATTTTTTCAATTCACTTTTGCTGACAAATGTTGATCACAGGGATTCTTGTGTCACAATTCAGTTCAGCGACGTGTAACATCTTAGTGCAGATGCTAAGTAACTGTTTTAAAATGATGAAAAAGTTAACAGTCATGAAAATACATGAACTTCTTTCTTCAGTGTCTGGAGCTGTAGTGGTTTTATTGGCAGGTGCATGTCCCTTTGCTCCAGATCTATCAGTGAGATGTCTATTCTGTGCAATGGGACAGTGGCTGAATGTTATCAGCTGACAGTTTTCATTTCATTATCAACAGATAAATATTCAGGGCTTTGCAAATGCAGCTTTGCTGGTAGCACAGTTTCATGCCCCCAAGTGTCTCATCAATTAGTGGTTATATCTTAACCGATGATCACAAAAAGTATGAAAAAGATGTGCCGCTGAATAATGTAAATGCCAATCCACCTAAGCACCTTTAGGCTGCAAACAGAATTTGAACGTATAGGGATTCTGGACCGGTGTATCACTCTGTGGCACAGCAACGGTTAATAAGTTCAAGCACATTCTCAGGACATTGTTTCACTTGCCCCCTCTCCCCACTACGATCCTGGTCACCTGAAATAAACCTGACATTTTAGTATCTGTTTTACATCGTGGCTCAGTTAGGCAATCAGCGCTGTAAGAACATAAATGGACATATAAATGGGGACTATAAGAACATGCCGTGGGTGCTTGTGCCTTAGTCCAGCTGTGCAACATCAGCCTGAAGCTCAGATAGGGCTTACTGTCTACCACTTTGTTCACCCCCCCATGTACCTGTACCATTTCACCATCCTCCCTTGCCTTAGTCCAGCTGTGCTACATCAGCCTGAAGCCTGGTAGGGCTTACTGTCTACCACTTTGTTCACCTCCCCCATGTATCGCTGTGCTACATCAGCCTGAAGCTCTGATAGGGCTTATTGTCTACCACTTTGTTCACACACCCCCATGTACCTGCACCATTTCACATCCTCCCTTGATCTACAGTGAGTGGATCCCTCATTCATACGTCGCATATGCACGCAAAAAAAAAAAAGGTCTTCAAAAATTAAGATACATTTATTATGTTTGTTATGTTTGTTTGTATGCATGTGCAAGAAACATAGTGCCATCATCCGAGATTTCGGAGGTGTGTCACCCGCTTCTTCCAGTTCAATCAGTGTGTTGGCAGGCGTGGTTTCGTAAGCCATCGCATGCTGGAGCTGTCTGTGACAAGCTCCAAAATGCAGTGGCACAGTCCAGGGGAGCTACGCTCAGTGAGCAGCGATAAGATATCGCCTGCCTGACGCGCAGCTCCCCCATACACACACACACACACACACACAGAGAAATGCACGATACTGTGTGCTGCCTCCCCCACACACACACGCAGGTGCGCGCCGTCGCATGCACACACACACACACTGTATAGCCGATGGGGTGCCCAATCCCTGTCAGCTGTGCTGCGCTCCGCCCCCAAAGCCTTCCAATGCCTATGCTGGGTGCCCACCCCAGTGGCAACTCATGATATAGCTAGGGGCCTAATCCCCCGTCGCTCCACTGTCCACTCCTCCTCCGAGTACTGGGTGCCACGCTGTGAGCCCACCCTAGTGGCAATCGATGCTTTGGGCACGGGGTGCCTCAATCCCATCAGCTGAATGCCCCCAACTCTCTTGTGCCACGCTGTGGAGCCCACCCCAGCGTGGCAAACGCCCCTGCGCCATCATTGGAAACAAAAGAACACCTGTAAAGAAAAACGGTCCCATGTAGTCTCCTGGCCCCCTCCCACAACCTGCACCCACCCACTGCACACTGCTTTCCCACCCCTCACCCCATACTTACCTCCAGACCTTGGCGCGACTATCTTCGTGGATCGAACACGCTCTGCACTCTTCAAAGCCGACCGAAAACTGAGGAAATGCCGGTAAGTCGTATAATGGTTAGATAGGGTTTTTCAACTTTATTGCATATCTCAGGCATTTTTGGAATTTTGCACCACATTTTCAACATGGGGTTTTGGGACCCCTTCTCATGAATGATGTCACTGTCATGGCATTATTCAGGCCCGAAGGGTGATTTCTCAGTCACTGCAAGAAATCACCTTTCGGGACCGATTAACGAAATGACACTGCCAGTGTTCATAAGGTGGTCTCTCAAGAAGCCTATTTTGAAAATTTGGTGGAAAAATTTCAGAAAAACAACTGTTTTAAGAGCATGCATTGCGCAGTTCCTACGCACGCTCGTAAGTTCACAATTTTCAATATTTTCACTCCAGATTTTCAACATTGCCATTTTACCACACCTTCTTCTACAAAACAGGGTACTAAATGAGAAAAAGACTGAGGTAGAACGGTCAGTGGGGGATGCTGCAACAGAAGGTAAAGCCATCAAAAAATGGAGAGCAATGAGTACTAATGCCCGTAGTCTGGGTAACAAGCTCCCTGAATTAGTGGCCTTGATGGAGGAGGAACATCTGGATATCGTGGCAGTCACAGAAACATGGTACACACAAAACCATGACTGGGACATAAACATACCAGGATACACTGTCTACAGGAGGGACAGGGAGGGTAAAGAGGAGGAGTAGTTCCTTATATAAGGGAAGGAATAAAAGCAACAGAACTAAAGGGTAAACAGGGAGGAGGAGAAGAAGCACTGTGGGTAAATTTGAGACAGGCAATGGCACCACAATACGCATAGGGTTAGATACAGACTCCTCTCAGGGGGAGGAAATGGACAGGAAATGATAGAAGGTATACTTAGAATGGCAGAAAAGGGAGATATTGCTGATGGGTGATCTGAATATGCCAGATGTTAACTGGAGTGCAGTTGCAGCTGCCACTTCAAGAGTGCAAGTTATTCTAGATGTCCTACAGGGGCATGCCTTAGACAACTAGTACTGAGCCCACTCGAGAGGGCAATATTAGACTTGATTCTCTCAAATGGAGATGGAGAGAGGATCACAGATGTAGAAGTGGTAGCCATCTGGGAACTAGCGACCATCGAACAGTATGGTTCATAATAAACACAGCAATAGAGTCGCTTTCACAAAGACAAAAGTACTGGACTTTAGAAGGGCTGACTTTGCTAAAATTGGTGAGTGCCTAAGGAATGCACTAGCAAATGGGCAGGGAGGAGGGTGGAAGAACAATGGGGAATAATAAAACTGCCATCACAGAGGTAACGAGCCTTTGTGTGAAGCAAATAAACAAAACAAGACGATGTAAGAAACCACTATGGTTCTCAAAGGAAGTGGCAGTAAGGTTAAAGAGAAAAAGAAAGCATTCAGGAAGTACAAGGAATCGCAGAAGGAGCAGGACATGAGAACTGTATCGAAAAGCAAAAGGAGGCTGGGAAGGCAGTCAGAACAGCAAAGACCCAAACCGAGGAAAAGATAGCCAACTCAGTTAAGAAGGGGGATAAACCTTTATAGGTACATCAGGAGCAAAGGAAGACCAAGGGAGGGATAGTGAGGCTTAATAAAGGGAGGGAGGGTGGGCAGAGGGAGACTGTGAAAAGGCAGAGATACTAAACAAATATTTTTGCTCAGTATTTACAAATGAAGAGAGGAGGTACATAAAACAAACAGTAGTAACACTCTGGATACAGAAGTTGATACCAGCACATTTACAGAAGAAAGGGTTCTGAAAGAACTCTTAAAACTGAAGGTGGACAAAGCAATGGGCCTGATGGGATTCATTCCAGAATTCTAAAAGAGCTAAGGGAAACTAGTGACACCACTGACTACCCTTTTAACAAATCATGGAGGATGGGGTGGTGCCCGAGGACTGGAGGAGGGCAGATGTGATTCCCCTTCACAAAAGTGGGAGCAAGGCAGAAGCAGGAAACTACAGACCTGTTAGTTTAACCTCAGTGATAGGGAAAATGATGGAATCACTTCTGAAGGAAAGAATTGTCGAGTATCTAGAGGCCAGAGGGGCACAGGACCCTAGGCAGCATGGATTCACAGCGGGAAGGTCATGCCAGACAAATCTGATAGATTTCTTTGACTGGGTGACCAAAGTAGTAGATCAGGAGGGGCTGTGACATGGCCTACCTAGACTTTAGCAAGGCATTTGACACAGTCCCACAAAAGATTAATATACAAGTTAGCCAGCCTGGGAGTGGGTCCCAAGATGACAGCCTGGGTAAAGAATTGGCTGGAGAATAGGACACAGAGAGTAATAGTAAATGGAGTCCACCCAGAAGAAAGGAGGGTTACTAGTGGGCACCGCAGGTTCAGTATTAGGACTGGGTCCTCTTCGGCGTCTTTATGTTTGCTATCATGGAAGGACTGGAAGGAAAAGATGTCTCTTTGCAGATGACATCTAAGATCTGCAACAGAGTTGATGCACAGGGTGGGTGAAAGGATGAGAAGGGACTTGGAAGGTTAGAGGAATGGTCAAATGTATGGCAGCTTATATTCAATGCTAAGAAGTGAGAAATGCACCTGGGAAACAAAAACCCAGGGAAGAGTACACAATGGGGTGAGAGATACTAACAACAACAAAATGGAAAGGGACCTGGGGGTAACTATATCAGATGACCTAAAGGTGGGCAAGCAATGTGAGAGGGCAGCAAGGAGGGCTGGGGGGTACTGGGATGCATAGGGAGAGGCATCACCAGTAGAAAACAGGAAGTTATTATCCCTCTGTACAGACAGCTGGTGAGACCCCATCTGGAGTACTGTGTGCAGTTCTTGGAGACCCAATCTCCGAAAGGACATAGACAGGATGGAAGCTGTCCACAGGAGGGCAACTAAAATGGTGCAGATCTGCACGGAAGACATATGAAGAGAGACTTAGGAGCTTAATATGTATGCCTCAAGAAAGGAGGGAGAGGACATGATAGAAACTTTCAAGTACCTCAAGGAATCAACAAAGTCCAAGAGGGTAGTATCTTTCAAAAAAGAGGTGTGCAAGAACAAGGGCACAATCTGAAGATAGAGGCTCAGAGGTAATTTAAGGAGGCATTTTCAGAGAGGGTTGTGGATGCATGGAACGGCCTTCCAGAGGAGGTTGTGGAGTCAAAATCAGTGGTGGAATTCAAGCATGCATGGGACAGTCATAAGGCAATTCTAGGGTGTGGGGGTAAGAAGAAGTAGGCTGCTGGTTAACTAGGATCTGCAGCTTATCCAGTAGGTAGGGAAATGGGCAGACTGGGTGGGCCAAGCGGTCCTTATCTGCCGTCAAATTCTATGTTTCTATGTTTCTATGTTTCTTATAAGCAGTACAGCTGTCATTTTTCACATCTCACTCAAAACGTGTTTCCATCCATGTAGTGCACAATTTATTGATTTATTTATTTAGCTTTTGTTTACCGGGTAAGTACACTAGACAAGTAGTATGCCTATTTTCAGGAACGACCCGGGAGAGCACAATGGTGCAGTCGTTGTGCTAAATCAATGTACAGGACAAATTAAGAAAATTACAGTGATACTGTTCATGAGCAGAGGTCTTAAAATGGCTATTGAAAATTTGGTGAAAAAATTTCCAAAAACGACTTTTTCTGAGCGTCGCGTTGTGCAGTTCCTACATACACTCGTGAGTTCATGAGATTTTCAATATTACACTCCAGATTTTCAACACTGCCATTTACCACACCTCCTTATGAGCAGTACAGCTGTCATTTTCACATCTTGCCCAAAATGTGTTTCCGCCCATATGGCGCTACAATGGTGCAGTCTATATGCGGAAATCAATGTATAGGACACATTAAGAAAATCACAGTGACACTGGTCGCGGGCAGAGGTCTTAAAATGGCTATGTTGAAGTAATTTAGATAAACATTCCTAAAATGACTTTTCACGAGCATCGTTCTTGAGTTCTATGCATGCTCATAAGTTTGCAAATTTAATAGTTTCACTCCAGATTTTCAACATTGCCATTTACTACACTTCCTTATGAACAGTACAGCTGCCATTTTCATATGCCACCCAAAATGTGTTTTCGCTGTAGCGCATCACGATGCTGTTGGTGTCAAAGCAATGTTTAGGACAGATTAAGAAAATCACAGTTACACTGTTCATGAGCAGAAGTCTTAAAATGGCTATGTTGAAAATTTATGACAAAAAAATCCATAAAATGACTGTGTTACAAGTGAGCATTGCCGCGTTTCCACACCTAGTAAGTTCATGACTTTGTAATATTTTAAGTCAGATTTTCACCAGTGGCATTTCCACACTGCCTTATTTACAGTATACAGCTGTCATTTTCACAACATGGTCCAGGTGTGTTTTCACACTTTCAGCGAGAGATGCGTGTGTCGCTGTAGAAGTATTGTTCAGGACAGATAAAGAAAATCACAGTGACACTGTTCATGATCGGAGGCACAAAATGCCTCGTTGACAATCTGCTGTAAAAAAAATCCCCAACCTAATTATATTACGGGTGTGCATTGCACAGTTTCTATACTGCCTCATGACTTCACCATTTTTAAATATTTTACTGCAGATTTACAACACTGCCATTTTTACACCTCCCATGAACAGTACAGCTGTCATTTTTACATCCTGTTCGAATGTTTTCATAATAATTGTACTAAATGCCGTAATCGCTGTGCATAAGCAGCTTCCATCTAAAAAACTAATATTCCCCTGTTCATGAGGTGGGGTCACAAAAAACCATATTGAACATTTGGAGTGAAAATACGCGAATGCCTGAGTAGTAGTGCTTCCAACCATAATGCCCAACTCTTTAGACAATGACAGGCATCAGGGGGTGTGACTTGGGATTCTTGCCTGTAATGCTCATACCATTCCACACCCTGCAGCCAGTGAGAAGCATTGAGTACTTGGACTCTTCACTTAAAAGTTCACCCCATTTCTCTCTATATTGCACCCATCCCACTGTATTTCCTAATGGAATGGAGTGCGCACAGTGACAAAGACCCCAAGGAACACCGTGACACCTGCCATGTCTGCAGGGTGGGGTGTACTGAAATGGCATGGCCGTTATGCCTGATGACCAAAGGCACACCCCAATGCCTGTCACTCTCTGCAGGGTGGTGGTGGGGTTGGCTTCAGTTCAATACTTCACTGCCATTACTATTACGCAGCTCTATAACTTCTACACTACCACTACCAATGCCAGCAAGCAAACATTCAGCATTGACAAATGCTTGTTATTTTTGTCTACAGGACCAACCACATCCATTGCAATTCTCTCAAAAGGCACATCTACCAAGGGTCAGGGCACCAGGGGCACCTTGTCTTTTCTAGTGACTGGGGCTACTTTCTGATACTCAGCACAGGAATTACAACAGGTAGCAACATCTTAATGAATTCCAGGCCAGTTAGATCTATACAGCAATCTGGCAAAGGTGTGATCCCTCCCTGAGTGACCAGCCATAGGACTATTATGTGTTATCTGTAACAACTCAGATCTATACCTTTGTGGTATAACCAGCTGTTCTATCTGGTCCCGTGTCTGAGGTTTAACCCATATTCTGTACAGTAACCCATTACATTTTTTGAACATAGGTTCACCCTGTTTTGGTTTCACCCCAACTGCTTAAAATAACCCAGGAGAGAAATATCATTAGCTTGCTCTGAAAGAAGATCACAATCAATTATCAGCTTAGTTTCAGTATTTTCATATGTTAACCCCTTATGTCCATCAGTCATTTGTTGCCACAGTTTCTTCAGGCATCATCTTTCATTCCTGGATTTCTGAATCTTGGAGCTGTGCTCAGACATGTCCGAATCAAAGTCACTGAAAGGAAAAGTGTCCCCACTGTTTGAGATTTTCTTTGCCTGAGCTCTTGTTACCACAGCTGCTGAAACATCAGGATTTACTCCCTCTCTGATTAACTCAGTAAATCCTGGAAAGTCAGTTCCAATAATTACAGGTACAGGTAACTTGGATACTACCCCCACTTTCATTTGGTGCAACACCCCATTAGTAGTCAGAATCACTTGAGTGGTGGGATAGTACTGAGTGTCCCCATGGATGCAGATGACACCAGTTCCTGGTCCTTTTGCAAAGTGTTTTCCCAGCACCTCAACATGCACTAGGGTCTGTCTGCTTCCCGAATCAATGAGTCCCTTAACAGTCTTATCCCCCACCTTCACATCTGTTAAGTACTTGCCCTGATTTGTAAGGAAAAATCTGCTCCAGTGCCACTCTCCTTTCTACGGCAGTTCCTTGCAATATGACCTGGCTTATTACAGTTATAACAAATAATGTCTTTGGGCACAGATTTGTTACCCTCACCAGAGTTCTTATTAGACTTGGAGTTTAAATGAGAAAAAGAGTGTCTTACTGGTGCTTGGCTGTTACCTCGCTGCTGCGGCATCTGTCTGGCCATTTGGTAGTTCTCGGACAAAGAAACAGCCTTTTCCCCACTTTCTTGTCAGTGTTCCTTTACCCAAAGCTGCACATCTGTAGGCAGGATGTTGATGAATTGCTCCATTGCAAATGTGTCAATGATCTGTGGGACTGTTTTGCCCTCTGGTTGGAGCCATTTTATCAGGAGTTCTCTGAGTCGGGTGAAGGCTTCTCAAGGATTGTTGACTGAGTTGTACTTCTGAGATCAAAATCTCTGCCTGTAGGTCTCTCCTGAGATGTCATACCTTTTCAGGATTTCACTTTTCACCAGGTCAGTTTTCTGACTGTGCAGTGTACAAATTACTGTAGGCAAGTTGGGCTTTCCCTGTCAGGTAGGGTACCAGTCTGATAGTCCATTGCTGCTTCGGCCATTGGCAGGCTGTGGCAACTCTTTCAAAAGTTGTCAGGTATGCCTCAATATCATCCGAGGGACACAACTTTGTAAGTTTAATGGCTTTTAAGTTGCTTGTGTTTTGTTGCTCATCTGGATCTGTGCCAGATCCTCTGTCTTTGATAGCTTGCAAGGCATCCAGCCATTGCTGCTCCTGTTGCTGCATCTCTTCTCTCATCTGCTGCTCCTATCGCTGCATCTTTTCTCTCCTCTGTACTTTTAAACGTTGAATCTCTTTTTCTCTCTGCTTCTCTATCTCTTTTTGTTGTATAGCCCACCATTTGAAAAGGTCCATCAGGCTTTCAGGTTCTGTCATTGCCTGTTCTTTTTCCATAACTTGTGTTGGCTCTACAATCTCAGCTTGGACTTCTGTCTCTGCTAGTTTGGCTGCCATTCTCCTGGAAACCACTACTGGACTTGCTGCCGCAGAATCCATACCTTTCTCTATGCTTCCCTGGTACTAGGTCCAGTACCCACGCACAAAACTCCAGGTTTAGAGTATGCACGGCATAAATCCCACTTAGGCTGACACCATCTGTCATCGAGGCACAGGTTAGGAAGCATAGGAAAAACCAGGAGCAGTTGTAGAATTTGCAAAAAGTGTTTATTAGTACTAGCAGTAACGCAAAAAAATAAACTTGTTCAGTATAACTATTTACAAAGGCAGTGTAAACACAGAAAGTCAATCTGGGTTTCTTCTTCAATCTCTAGATGTCTCTGTGTCCCTCAAAACATTGCAGCGCTCTCTCTCTCTCTCTCTCTCTCATAAGTCTTTGCAATCTCCCCCCCCCCCCAACAAGCATCCTATTTTTTCTAAAATGTTATGTAAATTTCCAATGTTCTTATAAATTTCAGGCAGGTACAGCAAGAAGAAAAAAATACTATAGTAATGTTATTTCTTCTAATGGAGTCTTGCTGTATTCTGACAATATGCAGTTAGCCCCAGCACATTAAACTGCCCCAGAGAGGAAAGGGTTAACTCTATGCAGAAACATAGAACGTTGAGTTCGAGCTCAGTTTTCAAACCTCTGCCTCGGGTACTTATCAGTGTAACCATCAGATTCTTACGAGCAAACTAACTAACTACTTAAGTATGGAAATTGTTTAACTTTAAGCCAAAAGGCAACAACTTGGGTCCAAAAGACTCAGGTTGAGAACCCAAGAAAAAAGGTAGTGAAAAAATATATAAACGTAAAGCAACAACAATAAAACAACTACCCCACCCTTAAAATGGAGGGTAAGAGGTACACCCCTGAGGTGCAACACTGTACCTGCCAGCCTACTTCCCAAAAACTAGGTTCTGAGAGGGGAGGAAGGGAAGGTCAGAATACAGCAAGACTCCATTAGAAGAAACAACATTACTATAGTGAGTAATTTTGTCTTCAAACAAAATGAAGTCTTGCTGTATTCTGACAATATGCAGACTACCAAGCAGTACCCCCCCAGGAGGAGGGAATACAGAACCTACTTTGGGAACAAACTCTGCAGTACTGCTGTACCAAACCTAGCATCACTCCTAGCCCGGATGTCCAGAGAATAATGCTACGTGAATGTATGGACTATCTTCCAGGTGGCTGCTTTAGAGATTTCTACCAAGGGTATATCTCTGGCAGCAGCCAGAGAAGCAGTTGTACCCCTAGTCGAGTGAGCCCTCAGGCCTGAAGGGGGTGCTTTGTCCAACTTGTCATAGGAGAATTGTATACTAGAGACAATCTACCTGGCAATAATTCTTTTAGTAGCAGGCTTACCTTTTCCCACTTCACCATAAGTAAGAAATAATTAAAGACAGTCATTTCTGTGTACCTTAGTATGCTCTATGTAGTAGCTAAGTGCCCTTTTAACATCCAAACTGTGTAATCTTCTTTCTCCCGAAGAAGAATGATTAGTAAAAAACACAGGCAGAGACATAGATTGGTTCAGATGAAAATCTGATACCACTTTGGATAAAAACCTCCTATTTGTTCTCAGGACCACCTTATCTCTATGGAAGGAGATAAAGTCAGGTTCAACTGACAGGGCCTGTAATTTACTAATCCGCCTGGCAGAAGTGATAGCTACCAGGAATACAGTTTTCCAGGTCAAGTACTTAAGCTCATCTGAAGCCAGAGGTTCAAAGGGTGGCTGCATAAGCTGAGCAATGCAGACATTCAGATTCCAAGCCGGAGTAAGCTCTATAAAGGGATGGTTGATATGAACCAGACCTTTGAAGAACTTACTGAAAACAGGATGAGATGCCAGGCAAGAGCCCTTCCCTGCTGAAAGGAATGCAGACACAGCTGCTAGGTGAACCTTCAGAGTTGCAGGCCTAAGGCCTAGGCCACTAAGGTGAACCAGATAATCTAAGGCTGTAGCAAAGTCCGCAGTATCTTGCAGAATGCCTTTCTGAGAACACCAAATACTGACTCTTTTCCATTTGGAATTGTAAGTTTTTCTGGTAGGTTTCCTGGAGACCTTGAGAATATCCAGAACTCTCTGAGAAAGATGCAGGCTTGCATATTCTAACTCTTCAAGAGCCAGGCCCTGAGATTGACAGACTGGAGACTGGGGTACCAAATTCTCCCCTGAGAGGAAGTTAGGAAGAGACAGGGGGAGCGACACTGCCAGGGACAACAGCAGAGGGTACCAAAGTTGTTTGGCCCAGTCTGGAGCCACCAGTATCACTGTACAGGGTTGAGACCTGATCTTGACTAGAAATCTGAACAACAGGGGGAAGGGAGGAAACGCATGGAGAAACCTGCCCTTCCAATCCAATATGAGAGCATCCAGAGGAACACTCCCTAGGACTGGAGGCCTGCAGCAGAACAGGGGGAGTTGGTGATTGTCCGGGGCTGCAAAAAGATTTATCTCTGGAGTGCCCCATCTGGTGAAGACTACTTTCAGGATGAGAGGATCCAGGGACCATTCGTGATGGCCCTGGGAGATTCTGCTCAAAGCATCTGCTAGCACATTGTCCTTCCCCGGGAGATGAACTGCTGTGAGGGAGGTCTGAATGGAGTAGGCTAAAGACCACAATTTCATGGCCTCTGTACACAAGGCCATGGACTCAGTGCCCCCTTGCTTGTTGATGTACCACACTGTGGTGGTGTTGTCTGTCCTGACCTGCACTACCTTGTCTCTAACTGAACCCGAGAAGGCCTGAAGGGCTAGGAAAACTGCCCTGAGTTCCAGGAGATTGATATGAAGGACAGACTCTTGTGGAGACCAAACACCCTGAGCTGTGAGGGCTCCCAAATGGGCTCCCCAGCCTAGGAGAGAAGCATCTGTGGTTAGGACCACTGAGGGAGCTTGACTGAGGAATGGGACCCCTTGTCTGAGATTGTCCTGATCCAGCCACCACTGGAGATCTTGGACCACACTTGGAGTCACTGGAACCAATTTGGTGAAAGAATGTCCCTCATCTGAAACCTGGCTCCTTGTACCACCACAGTGGAAGCTGCCATGTGGCCTAGGAGTTGAACAAAGTGTCTTGCTGGATGAGAGACCAGAGGTTGAAATGAAGAAGCAAGATCTGTAATGGCCTTTACTCTTGCTAGTGGGAGGAAGGCCTTTGCCTGAACAGTATCTAACTCTATTCCTATGAAATTCAGAAGTTGTACTGGTTCGAGAACTGACTTTAGAAGATTGAGGAGGAACCCAGAGAACTCAGCAAGTTCTGAGTGGTTTTCAGAGCTGACTTGACCTGGTCGGAGAACTGACCCACAATGAGCCAGTCGTCCAAGTAGGGGAAGATAGATGTACCCTGCCTTCTGATGAAGGCAATTACTACTGCAAGGAACTTTGTAAACACCCTTGGACAGATGTCAGTCCGAAGGGCATGGCCCTGAACTAATAATGGCCTGAAGGCAACTCGAACCTGAGGTACTTTCTGTGAGAGCACCTGATAGGAATGTAGAAATAGGCATCCTTGAAGTCCAGAGATGCTAGTCAATTCCCTGGCGTTAGAGAGGGAAGAATTATTCCCAGAGTCACCATTTTGAATTTTGATTTTGTGATGTGTTTGTTCAAATACCTTAAGTCTTGGATGGGTCACCACTCCCCTGTCTTTTTCGGGGTAAGGAAATATTTGGAGTACAGACCTTTGCCCCTGTGTTGAGTAGGAATTTTCTCTACAGCTCTGAGAGCCAGTAGAGAAGAAACCTCTGCTTCTAGAGCAGTGGTTTCTGAGATGGTTGCAGGTGGAAAGGACCTGACCCTCATTTTTGGAAACCTTTTGAAACTGAGGGCCAGTCCCTGGCTTACTACTTCCAGGACCCACTTGTCCGAGGTAACAGACTTCCAGGCCTGGAAGTAGTAAGCCAGCCTGCCTCCTACTGGAATAGGAGAATCAACCTGGGCTGACACATCAGGGTGTCTGTTTGGCAGGAGCCTTGGACTGAGAAGAGGATGCAGCCCTGCTCATCCTCCTCCTACCTTTCCCTCGAAAGAACCCCCTCTGTGGAAAAGAAGAGGAAGCCTGGGTTTGGTAAAAAGGCCTGTGAAAGGGTCTGCCCCTGCCCCTAGACTGCTGCTTCTAAGGAATGCCTTGCCTTTCTTTGGCCTGTGCACTCCTGTAGGTGGTCCTATACTCATTCATTTTCTTCATGTAAGCCTCTGTCTGCTCTCCAAACAGAGAGTTACCAACCACAGGGAAATCCATGGCCTTAGCCTGGGTATCCTGGGAAAGGCTAGTACATCTGAGCCAAGCATGTCTCCTGAAAGACACAGATGTAGCCATGACTCTTGATGCCACATCATTAGAGTCCACAGCAGCATGGACTTGTACCTTGCGTGCCTCAATTCCATCAGCAGCCACCTCCTCCAGCTCTTTGGCCAGCTGGGGGGGAGGCCTGTTTAGCCAGTTCCAGAACCATATCCCATCTGGATTTCTGGTACCTGGCTGTGTAGGCCATATAATTAGCCTGCCTGAGTCTCAAGGAGGATGCCAAATATTGTTTTTTGGCCATGGCATCCACCTTCCTGGAGTCTTTGTCTGGGAGGTGTGAAGGCAAAGGAATGTTAGCCCTGTCACAGGCTGCAGCCTGCACTACCCCAACATGGCTGCAATGACTATATAAAAACTCCATACTGGAGCCTGATAACATATACCTCCTGCCCATTCTCTTATCTACAGGAGGCAAGGAGTTAGGTGTTTGTAATATCTTTTTTGTCTGTTTCCCCAAGGATTTATGAAGAGGGAAAGACAATCTTTTGGACTCTGGGATATCCATCATCTCAATAAAATCAGGCTCTTCTTCCTCCTCAGCAGCTTCTACTATTGGGAGCTGGAGTGTTTCAGCCACTTTCTTGTAAAACAAATAGTGAGAAGGGGACTCAGAAAGCCTGGGAGGGGAGACATTGGAAGGCCTGTCTGGGGAGATGTCCGGTTCAATAGGCACATCCAGGCCTTCAAGATCATTATCGTCATCATCATCGGGACACTCTTCGTCTCCCTCCCATGTCACATCATAATAAGCATCCGGATCATAATCCGGTGGAATTGGAGCAGACTGAACCAATCGCCTAACCAATGGTGCCGGTTCGGACGGAACCGGGCGAAGCGACTGAACTATACTGATCACTTTGGCTATTTCATCAGCAGGTGGAGTGTGCAGTGCTGGATCCAAACCGGCTGACTTCTTTTCCCTTTTTGCAGAACCGACCCCTCGGAGTTGGATCTCCTTTTGCCCGAGGAGGTATCGCCCAGGTCAGTGGGTACCTCCTCAGGTTCGGCCGCAACCGAACCGGGCTGGCCATCTGGATCAGCGGACTTCTCAGCCTCTCTTTCCTTCAGCCTACTCAACCTTTTTTCCAGAGTGGCTTTAGGAAAATTTGTACAAATCTGGCAGTCTCTTTTGAGGTGGTCAAACCCCAGATAATAAACACAGATGAGGTGGGGGTCAGCCTTGGCAAAGGCCTTCCCACACTCAGAACAGTGTTGAAACCCAGTGGGATGTTTTTTTTCTTGGGTTTCTCAGATATGGCCACACTAACAAATTATCCTTTACAGCCTTCAAGCCAGATAATACTCCCTGCTGGTTACCAACCGTGTTATGGGCTGTGGAAAAAAACAGAAAAGGTTTTTTTTTTTTTAAACAATAGGAACTGGGACACCACTACTAAATTCCAGAAAATACAAACACAAACAAAAGGTCAGTTTCCAACTGGATCGACCAATCGGAAACCGAAGAAAAAACAATTTCCACAGAAAAATATCACTACCTATCTACAACACTACCTGTACCGTAGACAGAGACTGCAATATCAAAAAAATAATAAATCGGTTGAACAACCGAACCCTTTTTGAAACTTTACCGAACCGAGTGAAGGACAACTCTCCAGAGTGACTTCACAGTTAGGCAAAGTAAAGAATCTGACAGTTACACTGATAAGTACCAGAGACAGAGGTTTGAAACCAGAGCTCGAGCTCAATGTTCTATGCTTCTGCACAGAAGTAACCCTTTCCTCTCTGGGGCAGTTCAAGTGCTGGGCTAACTGCATATTGCCAGAATACAGCAAGACTTCATGTTGTTTGAACACTATGTCCCAGAACTGAGGCCCCTTCTCCACAGCTTCTGAAATATGGCTTAAAAACTGCTCTCAGGTTAATCCCTTGAGTTCTCAATAGTATTTTGCAATCATCTCAAACTATAATTATATACATTTCAACAGTAACACTACATAATTTCTAAATAAAGGGGTCCCAATATCAGTTACAGTTTCCACATAATGATTTGCACATATTTTTATTTGCAAGGGAGAAAAAGACAGAACAGCAAGGGAAGACTGAGAGACAGTGAGAGGCAAAGAACTGTGACACTGTTGGGGTGATCAAGTCCTAGGTCTCACGGAAAATTTGGTTGCGCAACCAGACAAGAGACAGGAAAGGAAAGAACAGAACAGATCCCTGCATTAAAACTCTCCATAACAACTGGGACAGGGCCCTATTAAACCCTGTTACATTAAAAAAACAGAAGCAAAATGATGGCTAGGGATGAGATGGTTTACCTGCAGCCTAGGATCAATTGTAAAGCTCCCAGCTGTTGGATTCATACAGGCCACATACTGACAGTTATGTATATCTTTTAAAGTCAGCTTCACCCTGTCGTACCTACAAAAAGCAAAAAAATTACTTTTTCCCAAAAATAAGAGAAATTCCTTCATACTGTACTTATCATAATTTCCTTTTCTGTTAGCTCCAGTATTGTCAATAGAGAATAATTACACATGGATAATGTTCTCCCCCACTGGGGGTAGTGGTACAGCTCAAAACTGTGACCTCAGCATAGAACCATGAGGACATGAGAATTTTGGTTGCATCAGCCACTCAGTCTACCTTCATCCACACAGTAAAATCAAACAACATACTGTAGATATAGACTTCCATGTCTCCAGGTGAGTCTCACAAACAGTTGTAAGCACCCCCATCATGTGATGCCTACTAAAGTGGCCCACTCCTCCCACTTCTTCTATATATGGGCCTGAGGTCTGGCCATCTGCTGGTTGGGTAGAGCCAGTCCAACACCCTCATGTATTTATTTTGCAGTTTTTGGGGGTGGGAGGAGGCTGGCAGGAGATAAACACTGTGTGACTAGTGGGTCAGGGCTTTGGCCCTGGCCCAGTATTCAGGTCTTGGTGACTCAGCAACAATGTCCACTTGGGAAAAGGAGGGTGCTTAGGGCACTGCTGCCATATGGTGACTGCATCCCTGGTGGAAGCTGCAGCCCAGGGAGGAACTGGTGTCCCGCCTTCATGTCCCGCAGTACCGGGATGGGATGGGATGGGGCCTAGTTCCTGTGTTGGAGGCCTGGATGGTGGGAATGATGGGGATGTTGCCATGGTGGCAGCCTGTGGCATGGGGCTAGGTGGTGGTGGCAGCCCACCTGCCCCATACCCGGTGTGGCACTCCGTTCCTGTTTGACAGCCTGCAGGGAGAGAGAAGAGGTTCCGGTGAGTTCCCCAGATTGCCCGTGTTCTGTACTGTGTCCGGGGATGCCAGGGGCCCGGGCTCCATTGCCCTTAGTTGCAGGGTGAATGGAAGCTGTCACACAGAGAACTACAGCCTGTGGTAAGCCACTGTGGTGAGAGCTGAGTTTGAGCGGTGTACAAGTGAGCTACTCTGCCATGGGGGTAGGCCACTGTCTTAAATTTAGTTGCGGTCTAAAATGCTGTTGCCTGAATTCAGAGCCCCTCAGCTCCATGAAATTCAGCTCCATGGCCTTTTCAGCCAAAAGCTGTGTTCCATGGACCTGTATCACTGCTAAGCCTTTGTTCCCTCTATGCCATGCCCTCAGCTTCTGGGAGCTGCTGTTTTTTGGCTATAAATAAATTTTGTTTCATCTTTCATCCAGATGTGGCTTCCTGCTGGTTATGAATTTGTATGCTGCCTGCTAAAATCAGCTGTCCCCAGAGTGGAGTCGTCAGAGTACGGTCCTCCCCCATCCTGGCTGCTCGATGCAACCATTGGAACCCTTGAGCCACAATGCAGATATGTGACATCTAATCTAGTTTTATTGCTGGATAGATCTCTGCAACGGTGGGCAACCCCCCTTGCTTTTTCACCTGGCCCCTAGACACTATGGGAAAGGGTGGCTTATACAGTAATGTCAGTTTCTGTAACAAAAACCTCACCTTATTCGAACTTGACTCAGAACTGAAAAAGGTACAGAAGCCTACCTTGTCCTGAATAACACCTTCAGAAATCAAGCTAATTGCCCTTCTCATTTCACTCGCAGGAACTGTCAGACAAGAAAAAATTACTTACCATAGTAATCTTGTTTCTTCCAGGGGATACTCCAATATTCATAACTCTTAAGCAGTATGCCTTTAAGCCAGATCTGCTCAGAGATGAAACGTTATGCTAATGATGGAATCATTGGCTCATGCCACTTTTTCAAATGCTGCCACCTATCAACTGCCTACATTCTAACCCTCAGATTTCATGGATGCCTGACAAGACAGGGCCCGAGAGGAATTAAACAATTAACACTATAATAGCAATAATAATAATAACACCTAAAAACCTCCAACAGGAGGGAAAAATCTACCAAAATACCCCCCAATGTCAGAATCACCTGAAGAGGGTAAAATCAATTAAAACACAGTTCCAAATATAAAGTCACAGTGTAGCGCACATACCCCTGGTAATACAGCATGGAATGCAGAGGCCACTGGTTCTAGCAGGGGAGGCAGGGTGGGAGAGTTATGAATATTGGAGTAACCTCTGGCAGAAACAAGATTACTATAGTAAGTCATTGTTTCTTCTCACCCCAGGAATACTCCAATATTCCTAACTCTGAAGCAGACTAAGAAGCAGTACCTTTGGAGGTGGGCACATAAGAAAAAATTACTCACCTTAGTAATGTTGTTTCTTCTAATGGAGTCTTGCTATATTATGACATATGCAGTGAGTCCCAACCTTCGAACTGCTCCGGAGGTGAAAGAGTTAACTTTCCATGCCAGGCATGGAACGCTGAGCTCGAGCTCGGTTGAAAACTCTGTCTGTTGTTCTTCAAACTCAAACTGTCAGATCTTTATGAGCTAAACTCACTAAGGTCCTGTGTGGAAGCTGTAAACCTACACTAGCCAACTGGCTACTAAATATAACAACACATTTTTTGGTCCCAAAACAAAGACTCAAGTCAGGAGACCCAAAAAATGAAAAAAGCACAACACCCAGTCACCCCAAAAAAAGGGAGGGGTGAAAAAACAAGGTGGGCATCTACTAAGTGCCAACACTGCACTGCTCACCCACATCCCAAAAACAGAGGTTCTGAGAGAGGCAGGCGGGAGGGGGAGGTCATAATATAGCAAGACTCCATTAGAAGAAACAACATTACTAAGGTGAGTAATTTTTTCTTCAAACAACATGAAGTCTTGCTATATTATGACATATGCAGACTATACAGCAGTACCTCCATGGAGGAGGGACAGAACCTACTTAGGAAATAGGCTCTGAAGCACAGCTGTGTTAACAGAGCATCACTCCTAGCCTGGGTGTCTAGAGAGTAATGCTTGGTAAAAGTGTGAACTGTTTTCCAGGTAGCTGCTTGACAAATCTCTAGAATGGGATGTCCCTGGCAGCAGCCAGAGAAGCAGCTGTACCTCTGGTAGAGTGAGCCCTCAGGCCTGAGGGAGGAACCTTACCCAGCTTTTCATAACAGAATTGAATACAGAGACAATCCACCTGGCAATGGATCTTTTAGTGCAGGGTTTCCTTTACCAATCTCACCATAAGTGAGGAACAGTTGAGGGAGACAAACCTGTGACCCTTGGTACGCTCAATGTAGTAACTAAGGACTCTCTTCACATCTAAGCTGTGCAGCCTCCTCTCGTCAGAGGAGGAATGGTCAGTGAAGTACACTGGAAGAGAAATAGATTGATTAAGGTGGAAATCTGAAACCACCTTAGGCAAGAACTTCCTGTTAGTCCTGAGGACCACCTTATCTCTATGAAAGGAGATAAAATCAGGCTCCATTGACAAAGCTTGTAATTCACTTATGCGTCTGGCAGAAGTGATGGCTACCAGAAACACAATCTTCCAAGTCAAATACTTAAGCTCTGCTGAAGACAAGGGCTCAAAGGGAGGTTGCATAAGCTGAGCAATGCAAACATTAAGATCCCAGGCAGGGGCAGGGTCCCTGAATGGAGGGTTGGTGTGAAGCAATCCCTTAAAAAACTTAGAGAATACAGGATAAGCTGAAAGAAAAAATTACTCACCTTAGTAATTGCTTTTCTTCTCATGGAGTCTTGCTATATTAGGACTTATTGCAGTTAGCCACTGCACTTGAACTGCCCCGGAGAGGAAAGAGTTAACTCCAGAGAATCTGGAGTTCTAAAGCTCGAGGGCGCTATACCAAAGCTCTATCTGGGCAGTTTCAAATGAAACTGTCAGATCTTTACGAAGCTAACACTAAGCAACAAGTCTGTGTGGAAAGCTCTACACTAGGCAAATGGCTACCTACTAGTAGTAATAACAACAATAGAAACAACAATAGAAACAACAATAACAATAATAAGAATGAATAATGGTATTATTAGTTTTCCCCCCTGACAAGCACTATTAGGAACCCCCCCTTCCCCCAAAGACTCAAGTCCAGGAAGGGGCCAACAAATCACTCAACCAGAAAACCCTAGTTCCCTAACCCTAAATAAAAGAGGGTGAAGGAAGAACTACAATGGCATGACACAGTGTTTGCACTAATTTGCCACCCCACCCCAGTAGAAGTTCTGAGAGAGGCAGGTTAGGGGTGGTCTAATATAGAAGACTCCATGAGAAGAAAAGCAATTACTAAGGTGAGTATTTTTCTTTCAAACACCATGAAGTCTTGCTATATTAGGACTTATTACAGATTACACAGCAGTACCTCCATGGGGAGGGTCAGAACCTACTTAGGAAATAGGCTCTGAAGCACAGCTGTGCCAAAACGAGCATCTCTCCTGGACTGAAATCCAGGGAATAATGTGTAGTGAAAGTGTGAACTGTCTTCCAAGTAACAGCTCGACAGATTTCCAGAATGGGAATATCTCTAGCAGCCGCTAGAGATGCAGCTATACACCTGGTGGAGTGAGCCCTCAGTCCTGAGGGGGCTCTCCTACCTAGTCTTTGATAACAAAAATGGATACAAGAGACAATCCACCTTGCAATTGTCCTCTTAGTGGCAGGTTCCCTTTGCCAACCTCGCCCTAGGTAAGGAAGAGTTGGAGGGATTCAAACCTGTGACCCTTGGTGCGTTACAAATAGTAGCATAAGGCTCTTTTGACGTCCAAGCTGTGCAGTCTCCTCTCACCTGAGGAAGAATGCTCAGTGAAAAAATCCTGGGAGAGAGATGGATTGGTTCAGGTGGAAACCTGAAACCACTTAGGGACAAACCCTGTGTTAGTCCTAGGGACTGTCTTATCCCTGTGGGGAGAGAAAAATCTTCTTCCACTGCCAGGGCCTGTAGTTCACTTATGCGCCTGCAGAAGTGAAACCACCAGAAAAAACATTTTCCAAGTGAGAAGCTTGAGCTCTGCTGGGGACAGAGGTCCAAAGGGTTTGCATTAACTGAGCAATGAAAACATTCGGCTCATGCAGGAGCTGGTTCCCATAAAAGGAGGGTTGGTGAAGCAACCCCTTAAAACTTGGAAAACACAGGTTGAGAAGAAAGGAAGCAGGCTTCCTGCTTGCAGAAAAACAGAGACAGCTGCCAAAGGAACCCTTAAGGTAGCTGGCCTAAGACCTAAAGAATTTAAAATGGACCAAAAGTCCAGAAAATGGGCAGATAAGCAGACTGTAGTATAATCTGCTTCTCAGCGCCTAGACTGAAAACCTGTTCCACTTAGAATTGTAAGTGGCGCCAGTGAAAAAGCTTCCTTGAAGCCTTTAAAATATCCATAACACCTTGAAAAGGTGTAAATCAGCAAATTCTAACTCCTCAAGAGCTGCCTTGAGAAGGAGGAATTTGAGGTTCGGATACCACACTCTCCCTTGTGCAAAGGCCAGTAAGTCGTGGACTCTGGGCAAGCTCAGGGTAGGGTGGACTGTCAAGGACAGAGACAATGGGTACAGGGCTGTCTGGCCCAGCTTGGAACAATCAGAATCGCTTTGCAGGGCTGAGATCTGATTTTTACTAGTACCCTGAAAGAAAGGAAAAGGGAGGAAAGGTGAACAGAAACTTCTTTCCAATCCAAGTGAAAGCGTCCAGGTGGGCTGATCCCAGCACTGGAGGCCTCAACAAAACAGAGAAAGTTAGTGGTTATCTGGGGCTGCAAAAGATCTATCTGAAAATGAGCCCCATCTGGCAAGGACTGAACCCAGCACCTGAGGTCAGAGCCCAATCGTGATGGCCCTGAGAATCCTGTTGAGGCATCTGCCAGGGCATTGTCCTTCCTGGGAGGTGAACTGCTATCAGGGAGGTGTTCAGGAGTAAGCCAGAGACCACCACTTCATTGCTGATTGCACAAGGCTGATGACCGAGTGCCCCTGCTCTGTTGATGTACCACATTATTGTGGTGTTGTCTGTCCTGACTTGAACTACCTTGTTCTGGACAGAAGCTGAAAACTCCTAAGAGCTAGAAGACAGCTCTGAGTTCCAAAAATTGATGTGGAGCAGAGATTCCTAGGGAGACCACACTCCCTAGTGGACAGTCGCCTGAGCAGCTCCTCACCCTAACACAGGAGCATCCGTGGTGAGGGAAACGAAGAGGACCCCTAGTTTTAGATTGCTTTGATCCTGCCACAGTGTAAGGCCAGCATCAGGGATTGGGTCACTAGAACCAATTTGGAAGGAATCCCTCCTTTGGGACCAATAGGCCCTCAGATGGAACTGAATGTCCTCATCTGGAATCTTGCTCCTGCACTACAGCTGTGGAAGCAGCCATGTGCCCTAGTAGTTGTAGCAAATGCTTTTCTGGTCAGGAGACTCAGAGTAATGGAAGATGCCAGGGCAAGAGACTGCCTACCCTTTAGAGGAGAAATGCCTGGCTAACTTTGTGTTCAACTCTGCACCTATGAAAGTTAGTACCTGAACTGGTTCGAGAACTGACTTTGGTAAATTCAACAGGAATCTCAGAAAGGTGAGAAGCTGCTGGGTGACTTGCAAGTGGGATTTTACTTGATCTGGAGACTGACCACAAGAGCCAGTCATCCAGGAAAGGAAACAAAGCAATCCCTTGCCTTAAAAGAGCCACTACCACAGCTAGAATTTCTTGAATACCTTGGTGCAGAGGTAAGGCCGAAGGGCATTGCCCTGAACTGGTAGTGGCCTGAGGGTAACCTGAGGTACTTTCGGTGAGAAGGCCTGATCAAGACATGAAAAATAGGCATCCTTGAGGTCCAGGAGAGCTAGCCAGTCCCTGGCCTCAGCCAGATTAACATTTTAACTTTGTTTTCAAAAGATGCTTGTTCAGGTACCTTAAATCTGAGATGGGCACGCCAATCTCCTGCCTTCTATAGGGTGAAAGTATCATGAGTACAGCCCGCCCCAGTGGCAAGGAGGACCCTCTACTGCTTTGCAGTTCAGAGGAGAAGAAACCTCTGCTCCCAAAGCAAAGTTCCGAAGGTTTGCAGGTGGACCTGTCTGGCTCTCATCTTTGGAAACTGTTTGAAGCTGAAACCAGACCTATTACTTCCAGAACCCACTTGTCCGAGTTAGGGACACCCAATTCTGGCTGAAATAAAAAACAACCTGCCCACTGGTATGGGAGAATCTGACCTGGGCACCCCATCAAGGTGCCTGCTTGCAATAGTCTTAGGCTAAGGGAGGGGACGGTTTACTGTGCCCGTCTATCTCTGCCTCTGAAGAGACCCTCTGGCAAAAGCAGAGGACCTGAGCCTCTACCTGGGCACTTTGTAGGTAATCATCCCTGTTTTCATATAGCTTTCTGTTTGTTCCTCAAACAGAGAATTACCACAACAAGAAACAAATCCATAGACTTTGACAGAGTATCTTGGGACAGATTAGTGCATCTGAGCCATGCCAACCTATGGAAAGCTACAGAAGTGGTCATGACCCTAGAAAACAAGATTAACACAACAGCAGTATGAACTTGAACTTAGAGGCTTCAGGTGCCAGTAGCATCCACCTGTTCCAACCGCTAGCCAGCTGCCATGGGCCTGCTTGGCTAACTTCAGCCTCAGTCCACCTAGATTTTCCAATCTAGCCACATAAGCCATACAACGCCTGTCTGAGTCCCACAGAAGCTGCCATATACTATTTTCTTGTCATGGCATCAATCCTCCTGGAATCCTATTCAGGAGGATGTGAGGCCAGGGAACTAACCTTGACACAGGCTGCAGCTTGCACCACACCTACATGACTACACTGCTCAGTGAGGAAGTCTGTAACAGAGCCTGGCCAAATACACCTTCTGTCCATTTTTTATCTTACAGGAGGGACAGAAGAGGAATCTTATAAAATCTTTGTTGTTTACTTCCTAAATGACATGCAAGGAAAGACAACCTCCTAGCCCATCATTCCTACATAATCAGGCTCCCTTTACTCATCCATAGCCTCCTCTAAAAGGCTGGGGATTCTGCAAGCTTTTGTAAAACATAAACTGAGAAAGGACTCAGACAGAAAAGGAGGAGATTCTAAAAGTCTGTCTGGAGAAAATGTCAGCTAAGTGGGCATGTCCAGACCCTACCAGCCACACATGTATTGATCAAATTTCCTCCTCCCACCCTGTGGTTCATAACAATTCCTCAACATCATAAACCTGAACCACTGGAACTGAACAGCCACTTACCAACTGTAGATGGTTCGACAGGACCTAGAGAACAGTGACTGGACAATCTGTATGGCTAAACTACTTCTGCAGCAGTTGGAGAGACAATCTTGGACTCCAAACCTACTGATTTCTCTGTCATATTCATTTTTTTTTTTTTTTTTTTAAACTGGTTCCTCTGAACCATCCTTTTGCCGCGAGGAAGTCTAGCCCTGGTCAGAGGCACTCCTCTGGTCAGTGGGTACTGGACGGGCTGGCCATCGGTCAGCGGACTTTGGCCAATAGTTCCCTGAGCCGGCCCTATCTCTTTTCAGGGTGGCTGCAGGAAATATAACACCTGGCAGTCTGACAGGAGGTGGTCAACCCCAGACAATAAACACAAGTGGTGTGTGGGTCAGCCTTGGCAAAGGCTTCCCCACAGCATCACAGTGTTGAAACCCAGTGAGCCCAGTTTTTCTTTTGGGTTTCTCAGACATAATGCCAGCCTAACCAAAAACTTGCTCTTTTATGGCTCGTGACATACAGAACACCTTATCGGTTCCTTAACCGTTTCACGGGTATTTGAAAACCCTATTTAAAATCAAGGTTTTTAGAACCAATAAGAACCGGTACGCACTCTAAAGCCAAAACTTTAAAAGCGTTAAAATAAGCAAACCATCGGTTCAAAACCGAACCGATAACTAAATTTCCACACAGACTTTACATTTTGTACTACGGTTTACCAGACAGAGCTTTAACAAAATCTGCGGTAAAATAATTACTTTTGCGGTTCAAATGAACCGAAAATACTCGCTTGACCGAAATGAACCGAGCTGAAGGAGCTGATCTCCGGAGCGACTGTTCAGTGAAGCGGAGTAAAGAATCTAACAGTTTCATTTGAAACTGCCCAGATAGAGCTTTGGTATAGCGCCCTCGCGCTTTAGAACTCCAGATTCTCTGGAGTTAACTCTTTCCTCTCCGGGGCAGTTCAAGTGCAGTGGCTAACTGCAATAAGTCCTAATATAGCAAGACTTCATGGTGTTTGAAGAGAAGAGGGTTTACCTGCTGAAATGAAAGCAGACATAGCTGCCAAATGCACCTTTAGGGTAGCTGGTCTGAGCCCCAAAGTGTTCAAATGGAACATATAATCCAGGACTGTGGGTAAATCAGAAGATTCTGGGGAAATATGCTTCCCAGAGCACCATATGGAAAACCCCTTCCATTTGGAATTGTAAGTAGCCCTGGTGGAAGGCTTCCTAGAAGCCTTCAATATATCTAAATACACCTTGGGAGAGGTGTAGATCAGCAAATTCTAACTCTTCAAGAGCCAGGCCTTGATTGAGAGATTGAGGTTGGTGCAAACCCTTCCCTGAGCACAGGTTAACAGATTGTGATTCCTGGGAAGACACAGGGAAGATGGACTGCTAGGACAGTAGGAGTGGATATCAGGTTGTCTGGCCCAATCTGGAGCAATCAGAATCACTTTGCAGGTTGAGATCTGATTTTGACTAACACTTACTGAACAGGAGAGGAGAGAGCATGAAACTTCCCTTCCCAACTGAGAACTAAGGCATCCAGAGGACTGGGCCCAACACTCGGGGCCTGCAGCAAAAAGGGAAGTTGATGATTGTCTGGGGCTGCAAAAGATCTATCTGCGGGTGCACCATGGCAAATATTACCTCCAGGACCAGGGGATCAGTGACCATTAGTGATGGCCTGGGAAATCCTGCTGAGAGCATCTGCCAGGACATTGTCCTTGCCTGGGAGGTGAACTGCCATAAGAGGTGTTCAGGGAATAAGCCAGAGACCACAACCTCATTGCTTCGGTGCACAAGGCCATAGACCGAGTGCCTCCTTGCTTGTTGATGTACCACATTGTAGTGGTGTTGTCTGTTCTGACCTGTACAACTTTGTTCCGAACAGATTTGGAAAAAGCTTGAAGTGCTAGAAAAACTGCTCTGAGCTCCAACAGGTTGATGAGCAGAAATTCCTGAGGGACCACAGTCCCTGGGTAGTGAGGTCACCCATGGAGCTCCCCACCCCAAGAGGATGCATCTGTAGTAAGGATTAAAGAGTGAGACTGAGGTGACAAGGGAACCCTGTCTCAGATTGCTCTGATCCTGCCACCATTGTAGGGAGCTTGGATCAGGGGTTGAGTCACTGGGATCAATTTGGTTAGAGGGTCCTTTCATTGAGACCAAAAGGCTCTCAAATGGAACTGGATGTCCCTCATCTGAAATCTGGCTCCTTGCACTACTGCTGTAGAAGCAGCCATGTGCTCTAGGAGCTGTAGAAAATGCCTTGCTGGTTGAGAGACCTGCAGGGTGAATGAAGAGGCCAGAGAGACCAGGGTCCTTGCCCTGTCCAAAGGAAGGAAGGCTCTGGCTTCCTCTGTGTTCAGTTCTGCGCCTATGAAGGTGAAGAGCTGGACAGGCTCTAGGAACTGACTTTGGAAGATTCAGAAGGAAACCTAGAGAGGCAAGCATGGTTGCTGAGTTATCTGAAGATGTAACTTGACCTGGTCTGGAGACTGGCCTACTATGAGCCAGTCGTCCAGGTAAGGGAAGATGGCAATTTTGCCTTCTTAGGTGAGCAACTACTGCCAGGCATTTTGTGAGATACCCTTGGAGCAGAGAGTAGGCCAAAGGGCATTGCTCTGAACTGGTAATGGCCTGAGGCAGCTCGAACCTGAGGTACTTTCGATGGAGCTTCTGATGAGAATAAATTAGGCATCCTTGAGGTCCAGGGCGCTAGCCAGTCCCTGGCCTTAGAGAGGGTAGAATAATTCCCAGAGTCACCATTTTGAATTTTGGTTTTAAAAGGTGCTTGTTTAAGTATCTGAGATCCAGGATGGGCCGCCATTCTCCTGTCTTTTTTGGGGTAAGGAAGTACCTGGAGTACAATCATTTGCCCTGGTGTAGGGGTGGAGCCCTTTCCATGGCTCTAAGAGCCAGGAGGGTAGAGACTTCTGCCTCTAGGGCAAGTGCCTCTGATGAATTTGCAGGTGGAAAGAATCTGGCTCTCATCTTTGAAAATTTTTCGAAGCTGAGAACCAGTCCTTGACTACTACTTCCAGGACCCACTTGTCTGATGTCAGAGACTTCAGTCCTGGACAAAGTAAGCCAGCCTGCCCCCTACAGGTAGTTGAGATTGGCCTGGCCACCCCATCAGGCTGCCTGCTTGGCAGGGGCTTTGGGCTGAGGGGTGGAAGCTGAGGCCTGCTTGTGCCCCGCCTGCCTCTCCCTCTAAAGAACCCCTCTGGGCGTAAGCTGAAGAGGAGGCCTGGGCTTGAAAAAGGCCTATGAAAAGGCCTGCTCCTGCCCCTGAAGGCTGCCTTTGAGGTGGCCTGCCTTTCCTTGGCCATATGCACTCCTATAGGTGGTCCTATACTCATCCATTTCTTCATGTAACTTCTCTGTCTGCTCCCACAAACAAGAATTACCAACAGAAAATCCATGGCCTTAGTCTGGGTATCCTCAGACAGGCTAGTACATCTGAGCCAAGCCATTCTGCAGTGCCACAGATGTAGCCATGACTCTTGACACATCATTAAAGTCCACTGCAGCATGGAATTGCACCTTAGATGCCTCAATACCATCAGCAGCCACCTGCTCCAACACCTTGGCAAGCTAGCGAGGGACCTGTTTGCTAGAGCCATAACAGTATCCCATCTGGTTTCGGTATCTGCAGCATAAGCCATATAATTTTGCCTGTCTGAGTCCCAAGGATGCTGCCCTGTACTGTTTCTTTGCCATGGCATCAAGCCTCCTGGAGTCCTTGTCAGGGGGTGAGGCCAAGGGAATATTGCCTTGTCACAGGCTGCAGCCTGCACTACCCCAACATGGCTTGCATTGTTGTGAAGAACTCCGTATCAAGAGCCTGACAAGTGTACCTCTTGTCCATTCTCTTATCAACAGGAGGTACAGTGTGAGGAGTTTTAGAATTTTTACTGTCTGTTTCCCAAAGATTATGCAAAGGAATAGACAGTCTCCTGGACTCTGGGATATCCATCATTTCCATATAGTCAGGTTCCTCTTGATCATCCACAGCTTCCTCCATAGGGAGCTGGAGGTTTCAACCACTTTTTATAAAACATAAAATGAGAAGGAGACTCAGAGCCCTAGGAGGAGACACTCCTGAAGGTCTGTCTGGGGAGATGTCCAGTTCAATGGGCACATCCAGACTTTCAAATCCACATTCACTCTCCTCATACTCCTCTTCCCTCCTCCGGTTCAAAAATTCCTCTAAATCATACTCTTGAACCAGTGGAACCGGCAACGTACTGCTTACCTGATGGTGCGGTTGGTGGGACAGGAAAGCGACTGGACAATTTTAATCGCTGGCTATTTCTTCAGTGGTTGGAGAGGAAGGTTTTGGCTCACACCAGCTGATTTCCTTGTCCTTTGCTTGAACCGACTCCTCTGAGTCGGCTCTCCCTTTGCCGAGAGTCTAAAGCCTGGTCAGACGGCACTCCCTCCGTTGGTTGGAACCCGAACCGGCTAGCCATCTGGTCAGCGGATTTCTTGGCCTCCTTTCCTGAGCCTACCAACTCTCTTATCCAGGGTAGCTGCAGGGAAAATTTTTGCAAATCTGGCAGTCTGCATTGAGGTGGTCAAACCCCAGACAATAAACACAGGTGGTGGGGGTCAGCCTTGGCAAAGGCTTCCCACAGACACTGCAGTGTTGAAACCCAGTGGGCCCGGTTTTTCTTTTGGGTTTCTCAGACACAGTGCCAGTCCTAACCAAACTTGCCCATTTATGGTGATCCGCCAAGCAAGACCCTCTTATCGGTTCCCAACCGTGTCATGGGTCGGGGAAAAAAACGTAATAAAATCTGTTTTTTTTAGAACCGATAAGAACTGGTAACCACACTCTAAAAGACAGATTAATATATTTCAAAACAACCTGATCAGTTCAAACCGAACCGATAACTGTTTACAAGTTCCACACAGAAGAATTAAATGTAAAAGCTATCTAGTACTTACAATACCACAGACAGAGCTTGAACCGACCGGTTGTGGTTTAAATTCGGTCAAAAACACGAGAAAATAATACTTTAACCAACAAAATGCACCAAGCAGAAGGAGAAAATCTCCGGAGCGACTGTTCAGTGAGGCGGAGTAAAGAATCTGACAGTTTGAGTTTGAAGAACAACAGACAGAGTTTTCAACCGAGCTCGAGCTCAGCGTTCCATGCCTGGCATGGAAAGTTAACTCTTTCACCTCCGGAGCAGTTTGAAGGTTGGGACTCACTGCATATGTCATAATATAGCAAGACTTCATGTTGTTTGAACCTACTTTGCAAATAGACTCTGCAGGATGGCTGTGCCAAACCTGGCATCACCCATAGCCTGTGTGTCCAGGCTGTAGTGCTTAGTAAAGGTGTGCACTGTTCTCCAAGTAGCTGCTTTACAGATGTCCCCCAAGGCAGCATCACTGGAAGCTGCTATAGTAGTAGCTGTACCCCTTGTGGAATGGGCTCTAAGCCCTGCTGGAGCCTCCTTCCCAGCTTTTGAATAGCAAACCTGAATACACTGGACTATCTAGTGAGAAATGGACCTCTCAAATGCTGGAGTCCCTTTTCCCACATCCCCATAAGTCAGGAACAGTTGTTTCCTGTTCTGTCTATGGGCCTTGGTGACTGTCATGCAGCAGCTAAGAGTTCTCTTGACATCAGGACTGTGCAGTCTACGCTCCCCAGAGCCTGAATGGCTAAGTAAAGAAGACAGGTAAGGTGATGGACTGGTTCAAATGAAAGTCCGAGACCACCTTTGGAAGAATTTTTCTGTTAGTTCGCAGGATCGCTGTGCCCCTGTGGAATGAAATGTAGTCCTGTTCAATGCAGAGAGCCTGGAGGTCACTGATTCTTCTGGCAGAAGTGATTGCCACTAGGAAAACCATTTTCCATGTGACATATTTCAAGGGAGCTGAAGACATGGGTTCAAAGGGGGGACCCACAAGCTTGGCAATGCACACATTTAGATCCCTGGCTGGCACCGGTTCCCTGAGGGGGGTGCAAGTGAGCTAGACCCTTAAAGAACCTTTTGAAGATAGGGTTTGATGCCATAGAGGCATTCTTCCCAGCTGAAGTGTAAGCAGACACTGACGCTAAATAGACCTTTAAAGCAGTGGTCTGCAAGCCCAGTGAATGTAAATGAGTCAGGTAGTCCAGCACTGCTGGAACCCCTGCATGGGCTGGCACCATATACCTGGTGGAGCACCAGATGGAAAATCTTTTCCATTTAAAGGTGTAGGTTTTCTTGGTGGAAGGTTTCCTGTACCCCCTTAAAATATCCAGAACACCTTCAGAGAGATGCAGGCCTGCATACTCTAGGTCCTCAACAGCCATGCTTTGAGTCTGAGTGACTTGAGATTCGGGTACAGGAGTCTCCACTGACTGGAGGTTAGCAGGTTGTGCCTCCGAGGAAGGAGTATTGGTTCAGCCATAGACAAGTAGAGCAGTAGAGAATACCATGGCTGCCTGGCCCAGTCTGGGGCTATCAAGATCATTGAAGATGGCTGGGACCTGAGCTTGAGTAGCACTCTGTACACCAGAGGAAATAGAGGGAAAGCACTTCCCCGACCAGTCCAGAGTCTGAGCATCCGGGGGTATAATTCCCCGAACTGGGGGCCTGCAACAATACTGTGGCAGGTGGTGACTATCGTGGGATGCAAAGAACTCTATCGCTGGGGTGCCCCACCTTCTGAAAATCATGTCCACCACCTGTCTGTTCAAGGTCCATTCATGATGGGCCTGGTTTATCCGACTCAAAGCATCTGCTAGGGTATTGTCTTTATCTGGCAGATGAATGACCTGAAGAGAAACTCCTTGGGAGAAGGCCAGAGTCCAAATTCTGATAGCTTCTGTGCAGAGAGGATCCAACCTTGTTCCTCCTTGCTTGTTTATGTAATACATTGTGGTGGTATTGTCTGTTCTGACCTGTACCTCCTTTCCCCAAATTAGTGGTGTGAAGGCTTGGGGTGCCAGGAACACGGCCCTGAGCTCCAGCAAGTTTATGTGCTGGAGAGACTCTGCACTGGACCAAGTGCCATGAGTAGTGTGATCCCCTAGGTGGGCACCTCACCCTAGTAGTGAGGCATCTGTTGCGAGGATCACTGATGGAGGCTCTTTTTGAAAGGGAGCCCCTTCTCTGAGGTTGGCTTCCTCTTTCCACCACTGAAGGGCCAGGAGTAACGTTTTTGTTTCTGGGACTAGCTTTAAGACAGAATCCTTTCTTTGACACCAATGAGCCCTTAAGTGGAACTGGATGTCTCTCATCTGGAACCTGGAACCCAGGACTGTGCCAGTGGCAGCTGCCATGTGTCTCAGTAACTGTAGAAACTGACTTGCAGTTTTTGGTTTGTTCAAGCTGAAGGAGCCTGCCATCTGCAGGATACTTTTTACCCTGTCCAGAGATAGGTAAGCCCTGCCCCCCTGGGTATTTAGTTCTGCTCCTATCAACTGCAGCACTTGTGCAGGGAGAAGGACTGACTTTTTGAGATTTACCAGGAAACCCGGAGACTCCAAGAGTCCTTGGGTTAGCTGCAGATGTTCCTCTACCTGTTGAGGTGATCATCCCACTACCAACCAGTCATCCAGATAGGGGAACACTGTGACACCTTGCCTTCGCAGGTGTGCAACAACCACTGCCAAGCACTTTGTGAACACTCTTGGAGCTGAAGTGAGGCCAAATGGCAGGGTTGAAAATTGGTAATGGCCTGAGGGAAGTCGGAACCTGTGGTACTTTCTGTGAGACTCCCTTATGGGGATGTGGAAATAAGCATCTTTTAGTTCCAAAGATGCCAGCCAATCTCCTCTTTGGAGAGCTGGCAGAATCAGTGACAAGGTTACCATTTTGAACCCTGGCTTTAGTAAGTGCCTGTTTAGCACCCTTAGGTCTAGGATAAGCCGCCACTCCCCATTCTTCTTTGTTGTGAGGAAGTATCTTGAGTAAAAACCCTTTCCCTTTTGTTGTGGAGGCACAGGTTCTACTGCTTTTGCCAACAATAGGTTTTAACCTCCTTTTCCAACAGCTTTCTTTTTGCATTGGAATCTGGTTTGAACACTCTGGTTCTCAGAGAGGGGAGGGATTTGAAGCTAAGGGACAAACCCTGACTCACTACTTCCAGGACTCACTTTTCTGTGGTAATCTGTTTACAAGCCTGGAAATAGTGAGTCAGTCTGCCCCCTACTGGAAGTGGGGAGGCGGCCTGTGAAAGCATGTCAGGGGTCTTGCTTTGCCTGGGGCTAAGAATGGGAATCATGCCTGGAACCTCTTCTGCCCCTACCCCTGAAGTACCCTCGCTGAGGGTACTGTTGCACTTGAGGTATGGCCATGGCCTGATAAGAAGGCCTGGAATGAAACTGTCTACCCCGTCTCCCCTTCCATAAGGTGTAGTGGATAGGGAAGCCTTTTCCTTGGCCAAGTTGCTTCTGTAAGTGGCCTTGTACTCGTCCACTTTTTTCATATAGGCCTCTGTGTGTGTTCCAAAGAGGGAATTACCCTCAACTGGGAAATCTAGAGCCTTATTCTGTGTGTCCTGAGTAAGATTTGTGGCGCTTAACCAGGCAAACTTTCTCTGGGCAATTGTATTGGCCATCCACCGGGCAGCAGTGTCGTTGGTGTCTGCTGCCATCTGCAATTGGTATTTGGCAGCTTCTAGGCCAAATCTGGCAGTCTCAGCAAGGTTGGCTGAAAGACTGAAGGGAGCGTTATCTGCCATAGCCATGACAGATTGCCAGAGGGATTTTTGATACTGGGCTGCATAAGACTGGAAATTAGCCTGTCTTATGGCCAAAGAAGCTGATGAACAGCCCTTTTTGGCCATACTGTCTATCTTCCTGTAATCCTTCTCTGGTGGATGGGAAGCCAGGGGAACTTTGCCTTGTCACAGGCTGCAGCTTGTACCACCCCCTGATGGTCAGGGTGGGAGAATAAAAATTCAGCCCCTTCCCTATCTAGCTGGTACTTTGTGTCCAACCTTTTATCCAAAGGAGGGATAAACCCAGGTATCTGGAGGAGTTTTATCAAATATTTTTAAAGAACTTATTTATGGGAAGCAGTAACTTTTTGGTTGGTGTTAACCCCATCATTTCAAGATATTCTGCTTCCTCCTCATCTTCTATTACCTCAGTGATAGAGATGTCCAGAGCATCTACCATTTTTCGGAAAAAAGTAAAATGGGATGAATAATCCTCTGATGTCCTGGGAGGTGAGCCAAACTCTTGATCAGGAGAGACTTCAGGCTCTATAGGCTCCCCTCATTCTCCTCTTCATATCCCCCATAATCTTCCCTGACATCATGCAGGGAGAACTGGGTTGATTCAGCAGGGGTCTGAACTGTTGACTGCTGTCCAGCAGGCAGCATCCCCTGTAAGGCATGCAAGACCTTAAAAGCCTGTGCAATCTCCAGTGGAGTAGGCATGTTTACAGCCATATCAGAAGTCCCCAGATGCTGATCAGCAGGGGGTTCTGTGTGCTTTGTTTTCTTTGTCTTTTTTTAAAGAAACCGAAGAGCTAGTCGGTTCAGCAGGCATTTTTGTAATGTCCTTTGCACCTGTATCAGGGGTAGAAGTTGTGGTCTCTGTGGTTTCACCTACGGCCACTGAATGTGTCAGTTGGTCAGAGCCTGAGGGACCCGTAGGTGGAGGTAATTTCTTTTTAAGCCTTTCCAAATGTTTTTCATGCGTTTTTTCAGGAAAGGTCTTGCAAATTTCACAATCAGTTTTCAAATGATCATAGCCAAGGCAGGCAGCACAAGAAATGTGTTTATCTGCCTTGGCAAAAACTTCTCCACGCTCTGTACAGTTTTTGAAATAGGTTCACCAGTCTTTTTCTTAGGTTTTTCAGACATTTTGTAAAATACAGTTGAAAAACCGCAACCATGAATGAATGTAAACTTTTGCGTTCAGTTCAGGAACCGACTGGGGAATGGATCGGAACCCGGGAACCAAAGAAAAATAAACCGGGATTAGCGGTTCAGTAACCGATATTAGCGGTTACAAAAAAGACAGTTGAACAAAGTGATTTCCTTTAACATAAAGGAGTTTCAGTCAGAAAACTCCGCTAAAGACTGAAAAATCCTCGGTTCCTCACCAGTTACCCCGAACCAGGAGAAACCAAGAAAAATAAGCAATTTAAGTAAAATAAAGCTAACGGTTAACTACAAACAAGAGATAAGGGCAGCAGATGAAAATAATACTTATATCTATTTTATAAGTTTCACAGCGAGATGATGAGGAGAGGATCGACGAGCGTCTAGTCTTGACAGGCGGAGAGAGAAATCTGAGGGTTGGAATGTAGGCAGTTGATAGGTGGCAGCATTTGAAAAAGTGGCACGAGCCAATGATTCCATCTTTAGCATAATGTTCCATCTCTGGGCAGATCTGGCTTAAAGGCATACTGCTTAAGAGTTAGGAATATCGGAGTATTCCTGGGGTGAGAAAGGGGATTATTTTCACATGGAAAATCCATAGCTTTTAGTTGTATGTCTGGTGTAAGATTGGTTGCTCTGAGCCAAGCAAACCTTCTTAATAAAACTGACAAGGACAACATTCTGGCCACTGCAATATGAACTGGTACTCTGTGGCATCCAAAGCCATCCTAGCAATATCTGCCATGTATACTACTTGTCAGAAGAGAAGGGAAGATCCCACCCCATTGTATCAATTTTTCTGGAATCTTTGTCTGGTGGGTAAGGTGCCAGAGGGGGTTTAGCTTTATCACAGGCTGTGGCCTGTATAACGCCTTCAAGATCTGGATGGGTATACAGAAAATCAGCAAGAGCCCTATCCATTTGGTATTTCTTTTCTACCTTCTTGTCCACTCCAGGGACAGAGGAAGGTGTCAGCACTATTTTATAAATAGCCTTCCTTAGGAAATTATGGTTAGGAAGGACCACCTTTCTTGTGGGAGTGAGACCCATAATATCCCCCAAAAAATCTGCCTCTTCCTCATCGTCCATTGATTCTTATGAGGTGAGGCACTGGGTATCAGCCATTTGTCTGACAAAAGAGAAGTGTGATGAAAAGCATTGTTTTCATGTGAAGGGGAACCAAACTCCTGATCTGGGGATACTCTGGCTCAGTGGATTCCCCAGATCGGGTTCCTCCTCCTCCTCCTTTTCAACGCAAACTTCAAGCCCTTGGTCACTAGGAACTGGTGATGGGATCTGACTTGGCGAACCCAATATAGAACCAGCATTTTGTAGAGCCTGGAAGACTTGCAGGGCTCTAGCAATTTCCTCCACAGAGGGAATTATATCTTTATCTGTTGGGAGCTCCTTTTCTTCTTCAGCAGGAGGTGCAACAACATTTTTCTTTTTCTTTTTTTATCAGGCACAGTCTCAGGTGTCTGCTCATTCATTTTTTTTTGTTTTGTTTTAGTATGCTCAGACCCCTTTTCAGTAATTTTGGGTTCTGAGGTGTCCTTAGAGGTCTCTCTCTTTTGTCTTAGAGTGGGATGAAGAAGAACCCTCTACACTTTGCTTTGGTGACATTGAGGAGGGAATAGAAGCCATCTGTTCTAATCTTATGGCTCTCTTATTAATAGTGTTTGTATAAAAAGTACTACAAACTTCACAATTAGAGAAAATATGGATGAGACCCAAGCACTATATGCACAAATCATGGTGATCAGCCTAAGAAAAGATTTGAAAGCACTTTATACAATTTTCAAACCTGTGGGTCCTCACAACTTTTAGGTTTGTCTGCATGCCAAACTGTCAGAAGACTGAGAAAACATGTACCAGAACTAAATTTAGAGCAATAGCAGTCGGTTCCTTAGGGTTTAAAAGGAACTGCAATTAAAAACAAGCTTATTTGTTTTTATTCAAGAAGGGATTGGTTCCTAAAAAGAAAAGGGAACCAAATAATACCCAGAAAATAGGTATTTAGCTGTGTTTACTATCAAAACACTGATCGGTTCCTAGAAAGCAAAATGGAACCGATCATGATTAAAATAAAACCATTTTAAATAAGTAAACAAAATAAAGTTTAAAACAACAGCTAAAGGTCAGAACAGCAAGTCACAATACTTTAGAATAAATCAATTGGTTCCAGGAACCATGGTGGAACCGCTTAAAATACCTAAATACACTAAACTTAGTAAATAACTATAAGAGGCAGAGTATGAACAAAATAATTAAAAAAACTGTTTTTCAACAAAATGAACAGTCTTGCAGTGAAGTTGCTTTGCAGTCTTGGGGGTAAGTCTTATTCTCTAAATGGAAAAATTTAATCTGGCAGTTAGGGAGAAAGAGGCAGCAGTTTTGAATGTAGCATTTCAAATTCTTCTAATCTGCATACATTCCAAACTCAAAGTTCCTGGGGCAGTCAGCAGCTCTAGACTGACTGCAATAGTGTCTAATACTACTAGGCGATTCCTGGGTCTTGAACAGTCAATTCTCATCCTCCTCAATCTCTCTCTTTAGCTTTTGATACTGTGACCATGGTGTGCTGTTGGATCACCTAAGGGAGCTCTGTGGACTCACTGGTACTGTCATCAACTGGTTCAAGTTCTTTCTTACTTACAGGATGCAGAGGGGGGTGATGGGTAGTTTCTCCTCCTGTCCTAAGCGCCTTCCATGTGGAATTTCCCAGGGCTCAATCCTGTCACCCATGTTGTTCGCAGTGTACATGCTGCCCCTGGCTAAGGTCGTCAGAGGCTACAGTGTGAGTTTTCACTACTATGCAGATGACACCCAGTTGTATATGTCTTTTGCGCCCAGGTCTCATGGCGTCATGGAGGTACTAAATGCATGTCTGGCTGAGATCCAAGACCAGACGTCCTCTAATTGGTTGAGGCTTAACTCAGACAAAACAGGGGTTCTAGTGATATAGCCTGGTTGTCGGTGGGAGGCGGAGACTGCTGGGGTTGGTAATGACTTGATGCTAGGCCCAATTCCGTTGGCTGCCTTCACTAAGATGAAAAACCTGGGTGTGATCCTCAATGACAGATTGACACTTGAGACCCAGGTGTCATCTGTTGTCTGGAGTGGTTTCTACCACTTGAGGAATATCGCCCGGATTAAAGTCTTAATCCTGCTGGATGACCTGCCCTCATTGGTGCATGCATTTGTGATGTCCAGACTTGACTACTGTAACGCTCTGTATCTCGGGTTAATGGAGGGATCCTGCATCGCCTGCAGCTAATTCAGAATGCAGCAGCCAGGTTGCTGACAGGCCTTCTGAGGCCCTGTCATGTGACGATCTGCACTGGCTGCCGGTGAGGTGAAGAATCACCTTCAAGGTGGGTCTTCTCACCTACAAAGACCTATAGGGTCTGGGCCCTGGCTATCTGAGCAATCCCCTGATACCCCACCACTCTCAGCGCTCTTGCCACTCCTCCGTGGACAGCCTCCTAGTAATTCCCAGGGCTTGGCTAAAAACATCTGGTGATTGTGCATTTGCAGTAACTGCGCCAGTCCTACGGAATTCACTTCTAAGGTCCTTGAGAGAGGCTCCCTCACTGGAGACCTTCAAGCGGGGCCTGAAAGCTCATCTTTTTAGGGAAACCTTTGGAACCTAGCATTAGTATTGGTTTATTGTGGATTACCCAGCTGCCGCTTTACTTACTATCCAACATATTGCTTTTATTTTTTTTTTTTTTAGACTTTGTTTCTGCTCCGTACCATCGGGGGACTCTCTCCGGCATCCACCACTCGCCGCAAGCTCTACCTCCCATCTGAAGCTCTCTCCTCTCCTCTCCTCTCCCTGCTCCAGCCTGACAGACCCCCAGCTCTGCACCCCCTTAGGTGGGGCCAGCCTATCTGCCCAGGATGCTCTATCTCTAATCTAATGTGCCGACTGGGTGGTTGGCCTGGAGAGGCGAGAAGCCCAGTGCTGGAGCGTGGCTCGGTGGGGCAGAGGTGCCTTCGCCTATCCCCGAGGATGGGGATTTTTCTTGTGTTTCCCTCTTGGAGTGCGGCATGCAATGATGCCTGTGTACAGCTGCCCTGCTGGCGTCTGCCGCACTCCACCCCATATGCTGGCTGGTGCACCTGCAGTGCCCCCGATCACCATCGGAGGCCGCCAGGACACCGAGCGACCCTGGATTCCTCCCCAGGGAGAGGAGAGCTGTCCTCTGGACACTCCATCCTCTCCCTCCCTTGTTGACCTCGCAACCCGAGTCCACCGAATTGGGGTCACTGCACAAGGTGTGGCACCTAGCTGCTCAACCTGAGCGCCACCGGCTGGCTCAACATATTCCTTTAACTATTTATTTATTTTTATTTTATTCGTATTTATTTTAATTTATTGCCACTGTCTGTACATTGTACAGCACCCTGACCCTCAGGGATAGGGCACTTTATAAATAAAATCTTACTTACTTACTTACAACCCTAGGCACTTATTGTAAGCTGCTGATGTGCATAGTATGCAGCAATGCACATAAGGATGCATGCCAAATTACAAAACCCTCTCCTAGGCATCTGTCTGCACCTAGTCAGCCTTGGGAGGTCAGACACGTGAAGGGCGTTTAAGCCCAGTTGAAGTCTGCAGCACCTCAAGCCCCAAAGTAGGATGAGGCATGGCTCCTGCAGACACCGTGGGTGCGCAATACCTGAGCTGGAGCAGTGGAAAAGGGATGAAGCCAGACTGTTCTAGAGGCCTCCTCAAAGGCTCAAGGCCAAGGAAGAATTACACAGTTGTTATCACTGAATTCCCCAAGGAATCTCAGTGATGAAGACACAGGATTGCAACCTACGAAGGAGCTAATGACCAGTGCCCTCAGCATGTCCATAAGGAACCTCTGGTATGTAAAGAGCTCAGAATCGGAAGACAGATGGAGGGAGGATTACTCTTCCTCAGGGGAGGAAGTCAGAGAGGAGGAACTAGACTCAGGAGGAGGTGGTACCGGAGCCATGGGTCTGAATTGTGCTCAGTCAGACTGTAAGTGGAAAATGAGTACGAAAACAGCTGTTCTCCCATACTGAGACCAGGTAATAGGACCCAGAGGACCCATGATACCTGATAGCTCAGGGAGGGACAGCAGAGGCCCAGGAGGGAAGAAGAGCTGGAGGCTCCATGCTCTTTGCCAGGGCTGCAGGAGTGCTCAGGGGAACCTCTCTTGAGGGGATGACCTGGCAAGTCTGCCCGAGCAGAGTCGATCAACAACCATAGCATGACATAATCAGTGCCCTTGCAGGGAGACCCCAGATGTGGAGAATGGAGCTGGTCCCATGGGGCAGCTCCAGTCCTCCCCAGTGACAACAGCAGCCACAGGTTCCAGGGAGAAACATACCTCTGAGCACTGCCAGAACCCTGGCTAGTACTGCCGCTGGCACCGATCTCAGGGTCAACAGCAGGCTCAGTGGTAGATCCCAACCCTTTTTGCCCCATTATGGAAAGTTATCCGTGACAGCTTAGATCCAATTTTGGGTCTGGAGGAACTATTCACAGTTGAAATCTGTATGCTTGGCAATTACTCGAGTATCAAGGTCAGAGAGAGGAAGTACCATATGGCCTTAATTTCAATGGCAGTTAAAAGGTTAGTTCTCCGGCATTGGTTAGATCAAACAGTGATTTCTTACCAGGAATGGGTGGAGGAAATCTCCCGATGTTTCAAAGTCGAAAAACTAATTGCTAGTTCCAGACATGCTATGATTACTTTCCAAAAAAAATGGGGCAAACTATACGCTATGTACCTTCACTGAGCTTCCTATTCGAAACCCTCTGACGTTCCTTTTCTTTTCTACTTCAGATTGGCTATAAGGTTTACCGGTACCTGATAGATAATGCTCCATGGTACAGGTTAAAGTTATCTCAAGTCTAATCCGCATTGGTGGTGACGCCTTCCGGGGGGGGGGTAGGGGGGAGTGGGTAATATAACCGGATCTATGTTATGGCAACATTTCTGTGCATTAATGGGGTTCCTTTTCCTGTTCTGTACCGGTATCTGTATATCATGTTTGTTATTATGTAAAATGAATAAACAGAGAATTTAAAAAGAAAAAAAAAAAAGATCCCAACCCTTTACCATGGCCAGCGTCATCCTTAGGACTGACCATAACATCGGCATCAGTACCACCTCCAGACCCCTCCCTGGCACTGTAAGTGGTACTGAGAACCAACCCAGCACCACAAGTGGCACTGGGATACAAACTGAAAGTACAGGAGACACCAGATGGGTCCCAGCACCACTCCTGGCACCGAGCCTAGGTATAGCTCTATGGGCAACACCATCACCAGCATCATGCTTGGAACCAGGTCCACAGACAGCACCATCATCACCAACTCCACGTCCATTGCCAACAGTGGCACTGTCTTTCTCCCAATGGCCATGAAGGCCCTTGGGGGGGATGACAACCACCTTGGCTATTGGACTAGGGTCACTTCTGGAGCCAACCCTCTTCTGACACCACAGACAATGTCAGAAGGAGACTCAGCTTTGCAACTGGCACAGTCCCACTGACTGGCACCATGGATGGTACAAGGAGCCGGGGCGGCACCATGCCATGGCACCGAGGTGTCCTCCTGTGCAAGCTGAGCATACAGCTTTGGTCTCACCACCGGGTACACCTGCTGTCCAGGAAAGATGGACTGGGGGTACTCTGACAGCCGCCCAGAAGAAGCCAGCTGTCTGCCAGTCCCACCCCCCAGGGCTCTGACAGCTCAGCAAGGTTAGGTCGTGGAGGACCCTGTACTTCTACAGTACCAGCGGTACTGGAAAGGGGCTCAGGGAAAAGGCCTGAACTCCTAACCTTGGCAACACGGGTGCGAGGCCTCCATACAAAATTAGAGGGTGAACGACCTCACTTCAGTGCATGGAACTTGAGGACGTGGTGGTCCATAGAGAAGTATGCATCACATCAGTCCATATTGTGATCTGGGCCAAGGCAGGAATGACACTGATAGTGCTGGTCTGACACTGCTACAGGGCCCCCACAAGGCCACCAACACATAGGGGGCAACAGCCTGACTTCTTAGCCCCTTTCTTCGCACCTGGCATCAAAGTAGGCTGGAAAATAAGAAAACGTGAAATAAATGCAATCTGATGCTGAAAAGCACATACACAGTCAATATAGCAAGAAAAGGTGCTGGTAGGGTGTCAAAGGATGTCAGTTCAGCATCGAAAGAAAGGAGGAAACAGTGATGAACTGAGGTACAAATGCTGATGCAGCAGACTCCGTTGCTCCCATGGTGCACCTTCTACGATGAGAAAAACAGAACTGAGGCTGGGAAGGGGCTAGCATCGGTTATTGGCATACTTAAATGCACAACAACAGTACGTCAGCCGTATGGGCAGTGCCATCAGCTGATGTCGGTCCCCTCCTGGCTGAAAAGACTTTGCTCCTGTGGGGTTCTAGCACCTCCAGCTTAGACCCATAAGTGGAAATGAATGGTGAAGGTCGATCCTCGGAAGATCACAGGCACACTTTAAAATGCTGCTTGTTAGAAACAAACAGGATTCTGTTAAGAGTTACCACCGAAGAAACAAGCATTTGTCAATGCCGAATGTTTGCTTGCTGGCATTGGCATTGGTAGTGTATAAGTTACAGAGCTGTATAATAGGAATGGCAGCGAAGTATTGAACTGAAGCCAACCCCACCACCACCCTGCAGAGAGTGACAGGCATTGGGGTGTGCCTTTGGGTCGTCAGGCATAACGACCACGCCATTTCACCACACCCTACCCTGTAGACACTGACAAGTGTCACGGTGTGCCTTGGGGTCTTTGGTCTTTGCGCACCCCATTCCATCAGGAAATACAGTGAGATGGGTGCGGTATAGAAGAATGGGGTGAAGTTTGGGTCAAGAGTCCGAGGCACACCTTGATGCCTCTCACTGGCTGCAGGTGTGGGTGGGGTGGAATGGTATGAGCATGACAGGCAAGAATCCCAAGTCACACCCCTGATGCCTGTCATTCTCTACAGAGTGGGGCATTATGGTCGGAAACCCTAACGCCTCAGGAATTCGTTGGTATTTTCACTCCAAATTTTCAACGTGTTTTTTTTTGTGACCCCCACCTCATGAACAGTGGCAATATCAGTTTGTTAGCCAAAAACTGCTTTTGCACAGCGACTATGGCATTTGGCACCACAGGTGCAAAAACACATTCCGAACAGGATGTGAAAAATGACAGCGGTACTGTTCATGGGGAGGTGTAAAAAATGGCAATGTTGAAAATCTGCTGTGAAAATCTTAAAAAAACTGGTGAAGTCATGAACATGCGTAGAAACTGTGCAACGCACACCCGTAATGTAACTAGTTTGGGGATTTTTTTACACCGGATTGTTAACACAGGCATTTTGGGACCTCCGATCATGAACAGTGTCAGTGTGATTTTCTTTATCTGTCCCGAACAATGATTTCCCCCAGCGACCACGCATTTCTGTGCTGAAAGTGTGAAAACACATTTCGGCCATGTTGTGGAAAATGACAGCTGTACTGTTCATAGAGGTGTGGAAAAATGCCACTGGTGAAAATCTGGACTGAAAATATTACAAATTCATGAACTTACGAGGGTGCGTGGAAACTGCGCAATGCTCACTCGTAACACAGTCATTTTATGGAGTTTTGTCACCAAATTTTCAACATAGCCATTTTAAGACCTCTGCTCATGACCAGTGTCACTGTGATTTTCTTAATCTGTCCCAAACATTGTTTTCGCACACCGACTGTACCATTGTGCGCTATATGTGCGGAAACACATTTTGGGCGAGATGTGAAAAATGGTAGCTGTACTGCTCATAAGGAAGTGTGGTAAAATGGCACTGTTGAAAATCTGGTGTGCAAATATTACAAATTTGCAAACTTGCGAGCGTGCATAGGAACTGCGCAACGTGCGCTCCTAAAGCAGTCATTTTTGGGAATTTTTTCACCAAATTTTCAACATAACCATTTTAACACCTCTGCTCATGACCAGTGTCACTGTGATTTCCTTAACGTGTCCCATACATTGATTTCAGACAATCACCGCGCCCATTGTGCGCCACATGGGCAGAAACACATCGCGAGGGTAGATGAAAATGACAGCTGTACTGCTCATAAGGAGGTGTGGTAAAATGGCAATGTTGAAAATCTGGAGTGAAAATGTTGAAAATTCACGAACTACGGTGTGTAGGAATTAGCATAGCATGCTAAGTAAAACAGTCATTAGGAATTTCCACCAAATTTTCAACATAGGCTTTTTGAGAGCCCACCTTATGAACACTGGCAGTATCGTTTCGTTAATCATTCCAGAAAGGTGATTTCACGCAGTGGCTGCAAAATCACCCTTTGGGCCTGAGTAATGCCATGACAGTGACAGCATTCATGAGAAGGGGTCCCAAAAACCCCATGTTGAAAATTTGGTGCAAAAATTCCAAAAAATGGCTGAGATATGCAGCAAAGCTGAAAAAACCCTATCTATTACGTTATACAGCTTACCGGCATTTCCTCAGTTCGCGGTCGGCTTTGAAGAGTGCAGACGTGTTCCCGGTCCACCGAAGATCGTCGCACAGACTCCGGAGGTAAGTATGGGGGTGAGGGGTGTGAGGAGGCAGGGTGCGAGTGGGTGGGTGCGGTGGGGGGGGAGACCGCGAGGGACCGCTTTTTAATTTACAGGTTTTTTTTTATTACCAAGACAACGCGGGACGTTTGCTCACGCTGGGGTGGGTCTCAGCGTGGCAGCTGAAAAACTGTTTGGGGGCTGGAGCCGACAGGGATTGGGCACCCCGTCGACCATATGGGCTTGTGCCATGCTGGGGTGGGCTCCCAGCGTGGCAGCTGTAAGACTGTTTGGGGGTTGGAGCTGATGGGGATTGGCCACCCCGTCGTATATGGGCTTGTGCCATGCTGGGGTGGGCTCCCAGCATAGCAGCCTGTAAACTGTTTGGGGTCAGAGCCGGCGGGGGATTGGGCACCCCATCGGCCCATATGGACGCGTGCCACGCTACGGTGGCCTCCCAGCGTGGCACCAAGAAAGCTTTTGGGGGCGTGGAGCCGACGGGGCATTGGGCACCCCTGTTATTAAGTACAGTATGCGCGTGGGGGTGCGCCAGCACGCAATACGCGTGACGCAAGGCAGTTGTGGGGGAGCTCTACTCACTGAAGCAGAGCTCTCCCTTCAACTGTATGCCACTGCATTTTCAGCTGTCATAGACAGCTGGAGCAGTGATTGGTGCACTGCGACCGCGCCTGCAAACACACTGACTGAACTGGAAGAGGCTGACACACCTCTGGAAAACTCGGATGCGTGCAAGCAAACATAAAAACAACAAAAGTTATAAAGTACTGTACACTTCAAATAGTGAAGCCCTCTGGCTTTGCTGCTTGTTCTTTCTACACACCAAACAACTGAGGGTTCCAAGCATACTGACACTATGAAGGGGAGGAGTCAAGATTCTGTGATTCCATGGTTCTGGAGTTTGAAAGATCTCAACATACGTGCACTGTAGGCAAAAAGAGAAGGGGTCATGAATGAGATGTACAGATACCTCCAAGAGCTAAAGTAGATAGTAGTGGGGTTGTCCATGCTGAGCGGGAACAGCTGTACCAGGAAACTCACTGAAGCTGGTAGGCAGAAGATTTACAGGGAACATCAGAAAGCATTTCTTCATGGAGAGGGAGGTAGAGGGATGTGCCATAGGAGATACTGTTAGTCTATGCAAGAACAGTATGGGGGTTCAAACATGGGAGGGACAGACACATGCAGCTGGTAATGACAGTGGCAAAAGGAAGGGGGATAAGGAAGAGTATAGTGCCACTAGGGGCCTCACAATCAACATGAGATAGATAGAGCTAGGCAGACTTAATGGGCCGCAGGGACTTTTTCTGCCAACAACTACTGTGTTTCTATGAGGATATCACAGCTTTGTGGGGACAGTCCCTAGTTGGGAAGCATTACAGACCCAGCAATAAATGAATATATACAGAAACTTAATTCTATAACTTTATACATTTTTAACTAAATATCTAGCTGCTTACCAGTGTCCATGATCCATGTGTTGTCTGATCAATGTATGAGGTGCTACTGTTCCATACTTATCTACCTCAGGCATATTCATGTCATCAATAAAGAAGATCAGTTTCTTGGTGCCAGGAGGGCCATAGTTTCTACCAGTTTTCTTCTCTAATGGTTTTTCAAGAATAGCTGTGAAGTTGTAAAAGAAAAACAGCTAGTTATCGTAGTTACCAATTTTAGGCTTATTATGAAAATAGCATTGTAAATGATCGGTTAAAAGTAACAAAACAAGTCCCAGATTAGAAAGTCAAAACTTTCAACTTGAAGTGCTTGAGCTCAGTTTTTTATCTACTATATGTATGTTACCCTAATTTTACTGCTTAAGCTCTAAAGCCTTCAAGTATATAATCCACAGCTGTGACTGGGCCCAATTCTCAAAGCCTCCGGCAAAGAATGGTGCAAGGTGCACCTTGCACCGACAGACAACACTAGAAGCAATTCTCAAACGGCAGCCTGCACCAACCGCAGGCTGCCTGCCCCAAATGTGGCTTGCATCACCCCTATGCCCAGACATGGGCTACGACATGGTGCATGGGCTTGTGTAAGGGGCAAGCTGCCGGTGCGCCACAGGTGGGATTCACAAAGGCCACCCAAAGGGCGGATTACCAAGTACCCTTAAACCAGCCAGGGCTGGCATAAGGGTACTGTGACACTTGCCCTCTGGGTGTGCTGGGCACTGTGTACCCATGCAGTGGATGGGCCCCTGCCCCATCCCCCCTGCTGTGCACTAGTGCCCCCTGCCCCCCCAATCACCCATTGCTGGTGGTCTAGTGGCCCCCCTCCCTGAACCCATGGTAATGCCAGTACAGTACTATTGTGTCCCCTACCTGGTAGTCTATTGGCCCCCACCCACACACCTAGCAGGTGGCACCTGCCACCCACTCCCAACCCATACTCCAAGTCAGTGCCGGCGCACCCCTCTCCTTGCCACTGCTGCCAGCGCCAAGTGAACCAGGTGCATGCAAACCTCCGCCAAACCTCTCCCGTGAGCCGTGCGTTTGATGCACAGGTGAGGTTACTGCATGTGTGGGCACTTAGGCGTTGGGACCCATCCTGTACCTGAATCTGGTGCAGGGTCTCTGGCACAGGGGGCGTTGGTGCAAGCTGCTGTTCACCGCAGCTTGTGCCAGACGCTGGCCCCTTTGAGAATCGGGACCCAGGTGTTTATAAAGGTATCAGCAGATAAAGACATGGGGCCTGATTTTCAAATGCTGCTGCAGAGCCAGTGGTAATTCTTGTGGCCTCAGTGTTGGATGTGGCTGGTGCACCATGTCCAAATGTCGCAACTGTATCCGATTTTCCATTCTCAGATGCAATTATGGCACCTGGATGTGCTTTATGGCAGCTTGTAGCTAAGATTGGCTGCAAGCTACTTAAAATGAATGCAAGAGGCCCCAGCTTGGATGCACACCAGACCACAGGGTGTCTAACTGGCACAGGAATGGGAAATCCCTGTTTCTGTGACACAGGTCTGGTGGGGCATATTTCAGATGCACTTGGGACTTGTGGTACACAATGTGGTTTAAAAATTGGGCCATGGAGTCTAGCCAGTCTGCTCTGGAGCCATTCTTTGAAACTACTGCCTACTTACACCCCCCATTTCATCATTTTTAAAATAGCCATTTGAAACCATCCTGGCCAGATCTGAATCCGGCACTGATGCCTGCCTTGGCCACCATGTTAGAAAAACTACTGCATTCCACTTATCCATCACCCTGTCAATGGAGAAATGTAAATTACGTACCTACTCTAATTCTTGATCTTCCCTTGTATCTTCACCATTCATTACTGCTGGGTGAGTACAAACCCCCTGGAAGGGACCTGGTACTACCCTGAGGGAACAGTTCCCTCAGCCTTCTGTGGGGAGACGCAGGAGGGGGGAACCCTTTTTTAGCCATCCTAGGCCATACATGGTCTAAGGCTGTTCAGGGCGGGGAGGTGTCCCCCATAACTGGGGGAACGGAAGATGCTCCTGCAAGTTCCTCCTTGCCCTGCAGAAAAAGAGACGGGTCCCCCAGAAGGCAGAGAAAATCAACCCTACACCGGGCCTCAGGTGACAATCTTGACAGGCAAAGCCATGTCCTCTGCCTAATGCAGATCGATGTCCCTACCAGTCTGGAAGCCACCTTAATGGCATCATTTGATGCCCTTGCCTGGTGCCTTGCAAGCTCCAAACCCTGCGCAAAGAGGGCAATGGCCTAACTAGATTCCTCCATGTCAGGCAACAATGCTAACACGTGCGCCAGCATTGACCACAAGTGTCTGCTGTAGACAGTGTGGTGGGCCTGAAGTGATGGGATATGGAGCAGCACACGAGATGAAGAGAATACTCTTCTTTCCCACCGGTTGAACTCGACAGAGTCCGGATCCAGTGGTCAGTCATGCGCTGGGTGCTGAAGCCTGGAAGGAGTGTCTAGGGCTGTCAACCCCTGAGGTGGGTGAGGTAGAGAACCTAGGGACTCCTGGGGTGCACAATACCTCCACCTGCAGTCTGCTGGGGCTGGGGATGAGGCAGCTGGTGACTGCCAGGTGCGATTGATGCTTCCTAGAAAGGAATAGGCCAGGAAGGGACCACAAGGTGATTCACACTGAATTCACCCAGGAATGAATGCATCTCCTGCTCAGTATTGCGCCTGACCACATGGGAAATTAGTAGCTCCTGAACTAACCTTGAAAGGAACTGCAGATATTCCGTAAAATCAGCATTGGAGGAGAGATGAACGGAACGTTCTCCTTCCTCAGAGGAAGAAGTCGAGGAATTAGAGGAGCTCGGATGTACAGAGTCCTCCTGTGGCAGTGGGGACAGGCGAAAGACCTGCTCATCCATAGCCGTAACATACCTAGGGAAGGCCGCCGCAGTAGCTCTGAAAATCTTCTAGGTCGAGGGCCCTGTAGGACCCACATGGCCAGGGAGAGGAGGAGGAGGTGTCTGCAGAGGGATTGGGAAAGGGCACCTAACAGAAAGTTCCCGGCCTCTGCCAGGGCTCTGAGATCTCACAATAGATCCTCCCACATGAGGGGATCCGTTGGTCGACCCAGCCAGCAAACGCTGCAAATTGCAGAACAGTTCCTGGCTGAGCCCTGAGGGGGATTCTCCCCTGTGGTGTGACTGGGTTGCATGGTTCCAGAAGGGCAAACCTCAGCGTCACCCACTAAGGGCACCTCTGTAGTCTCAGAGGAGGTGAAGCGGGGTTTGGCACTGTGGCTCCTCCCAACCCCCCAAAGGGTAGTAGAGGTGGGACCCCATGCTTCACCCCGGCCTCTCAACCCCTCAGACTCCAGGGCCACCCTCTACTTGTGCCCAGTTCTAAAGGGCCCACCAATCCCCCTGGCCCCCCGAGGGAGGACGCAGTAGAGGAGGTCCCCGTCTTAGCCGCAGTAGCCAGGGCAGCACCAGGAATGGCAGCTGCCCCAGCCTCTGAGGCCAGGGCCATCACCACGGTGGCCTCAGAACCACTATCCACCACTGGGCCCCCGATGCCAGCATCAGCATGGGGCCCGCGGAGACAGTGGCCTCCAGGGCCACTGAGGGGTGAGCACCAGAGCAACTGCTGTCATGTCCAGGGGGGCTCCCTGACTCTGAGGAATTGGGTCACCAATCTGGATTGACCAATGGGTCATCCCCCTCCACAGAGGACGAGACCATGCACACCGTCAAACTGGCTAACCCCAGGAGCCCCCCTGCCAATGGTGCTGAGGGATGTAACACCACCTGTGGCACCACCCTGATGACCGGCACCACGAATGGGGCCGGGATACGAGGGTCCACCAGAGCCGGGCCCAGCAGCCATGGGCCGCAACACCGGGGGAGCCTGCATCCAGAGGTGACTGCTATAGCAGTGCTCCCAACCCGGCTCCGGAGGGAATCAAGCTGTTCTTCCAGCATGGCAGGAGAAACCTCCTCAATGGCAAGGCTGGAATCAGAAGAGGAGGTTTCCTCCTCACCGGGCCATATAGACTTGGGAGGGAACCCGGAGCCAGGGTCAAAAGTTCTAGCCATGGCACCCGTAGAACGACGCCATCCTCCAAACGTCATCAGGGCCCTGCCAACTTTAAAAGCATGGATTTCAAGTAAGCGGCGGCCCATTGAGAAGCAGGCGTCGAAGTTTTCCATGTCGTTCTTGGGACCCAGGCAGTGAAGGCAGACGTCATACTGGTCCGAAACGAAGTAATGTTGGCCACAGAGGCACTGATAGATTGGGGCGTGGCCAGCTTTGGATTTCTTCCTAGCCCCCGAACCAGACATGACGTCAAAACAAACTCACAAAACTACTGCAAATAGACCCAGCCCATCAGTAAGAACTTTCAGGAAAAATAAAAGGAACGAGCTTACCGGGAGGTAACGGCGCTGGGTGAGCAACTTCAGAACCGGGATGGAGGAACCATCGAACAGTTAAAGCCGAAGCAGTAGACCTCTGACAAAGGTTTTTTCTGTTCACTCGCGCAAGCAGGTGCTTTCTCAATGGTGGGAGAAATAGAACTGGGGTGGGGAGGAGTCAGTGGCACCTAACGGCCAACCCACGAGTACCATGTCGTACGCTGGCCTCGTGAGCGGCGCCATCAGTGTCCACTCCTCCCACAGAGAAAACCAAAAGCTCCCGAGCAGATGTGTGCCTCCAGCTTACATCCAGCAGTAATGAATGGTGAAGACTGACAAGGGGAAGAACTTGCCTTCCACCAGTTTAAGGTTATGGTCCTTTGTGGCTGAATTCTTATTTATTGGAAAAGTTTGGAGAGGTTGACCCTATTGTATTCTTGCAGAAATTTGAAGGTCTCTATTATATCTCCCTCTTCCTTCTTGCCTCCTGAGAATACATATTAAGGCTTTCTAATCTTTCCTCATATGATTTTCCCTTTTGCCTCTGGATCATTTTTTTGGCCCTCCACTTGATGATCTCCAGTCTATCACTGTCCTTTTTTAGGTGTGGACTCCAGAACTGAAAACAGTACTCAAGGTGAGTCCTCACCCGAGACTTGTAAAATGGCAAAATATGAAAATCACTGTACATACTTACTATAACTGTTGATCTTCCAGAATATCTTCATCATTGATTCACACTGATAGGTTTATGGCTGGAGGCAGTAGGACCATGTGGGAGCATATTTTTTGCAGGAGGGAGCCAAGAAAAAATTTCTCACCTTAGTAATGTTGTTTCTTCTAATGGAGTCTTGCTGTATTCTGACTATTCTGACTATTGCAGTTAGGTCCTGCCTTTCAACTGCCCCGGAGAACAAAGAGTTAACTTTCCATGGCCAGCATGGATTGTTCAGCGCAAGCTCGGTTGAAGCCCCTGTCTGCTGTTGTTTAAACTCCAACCGTCAGATCTTTACGAGCAATACTCACTAGAAGTTCTGTGTGGAAACTGTAAAACTCACACTAGCCAACTGGCAACTAAATTTATTAAAAGGCTTTTTGGTTTCAAAGCAAAGACTCAAGTCAGAAAACCCAAAAAACAAAACACAACACACACACCCAAAGTAAGGAGGGTGAAAAGGGCACCCCTGAGGTGCCAACACTACTCCCTGCCCCCATCCCAAAAACTAGGTTCTAAGAGAGGGAGGCGGAGGTCAGAATATAGATTCCATTAGAAGAAACAACATTACTAAGGTGAGTAATTTTTTCAAACAACATGAAGTCTTGCTCTATTCTGACTATTGCAGACTACTCAAGCAGTACCTCCATGGAGGAGGGACAGAACCTACTTTGGGAATAGGCTCTGAAGTTCTGCTGTGCCAAACCGAGCATCACTCCTAGCCAGGATATTCAGAGAGTAATGCTTGGTGAATGTATGGACTGTTTTCCAGGTGGCTGCTTGACAGATTTCTAAGATAAGAATATCCCCGGCAGCAGCTAGGGAAGCAGCTGTACCTCTAGTAGAGTGAGCCCTCAGGCCTGAGGGTGGGGTTCTACCCAGTTTTTCATAGCAGAATTGTATACAAGAGACAATCTACCTGGCAACAGATCTCTTAGTGGCAGGTTTGCCCTTACCGACCTCTCCATATGTGAGGAACAACTGGAGGGACTCAAACCTGTGACCCTTGGTGCGCTCTATGTAGTAGCTGAGGGCACTTTTAATATCCAAGCTGTGCAGCCTCCTCTCTCCAGAGAAGGAATGGTCAGTGAAGAAAACAGGGAGAGACATAGACTGATTAAGGTGGAAATCTGAAACCACCTTAGGCAAAAACTTCCTGTTAGTTCTTAGGACCACTTTATCTCTATGGAAAGAGATGAACAGTAACTCCACTGACAGGGCATGCAATTCACTGATACGCCTGGCAGAGGTAATGGCTACCAAAAACACAGTTTTCCAAGTCAAGTACTTAAGCTCTGCTGAGGACAAAGGCTCAAAGGGTGGTTGCATAAGCTGAGCAATACAAACATTAAGGTCCCAAGCAGAAGCGGGCCCTAAAGGGGGATTGTGTGCAGCAATCCCTTGAAGAACTTACAAAACACAGGATGGGCTGAGAGGGAGAGGGCTTGCTTCATTGACAAGAAGGCAGAAATAGCTGCCAAATGCACTTTAAGTGTAGCTGGTCTAAGACCCTAGGCCATTAAGATGGACCATATAGTCCAGAACTGTAGGCAACTCAGCAGATTCTGGAGAAATACGTTTATTAGAGCACCAAATAGTGAACCTTTTCCATTTGGAGCTGTAAGTCTTTCTGGTGGAAGGCTTTTGAGAAGCCTTAAGGATATCCAGAACCCCTTGAGAAAGGTGCAGATCAGCAAACTCTAACTCTTCAAGAGCCATGCCTTGAGATTGAGAGACTTGAGGTTTGGATACCAAATCCTCCCCTGAGAGGATGTCAACAGGTTGTAATTCCTGGGAAGAGACAGGGGAATGTGGACTGCTAAGGACAGCAACAGGGGGTACCAGGGCTGTCTGGCCCAGTCTGGAGCAATCAGAATCACTTTGCATGGTTGTGACCTGATCTTGACTAACACTTTGAACAGGAGAGGGAAGGTGGGAAAAGCGTACAGAAATTTCCCTTCCCAATTCAGAATCAGAGAATCCAGGGGGACTGAGCCCAAGACTGGGGGTCTGCAACAAAACAGAGGAAGTTGGTGATTGTCTGGGGCTGCAAAAAGATCTATCTGTGGAGTGCCCCATCTCAAGAAAATCACTTTCAAAACTAGGGGATCTAGGGTCCATTCGTGATGGCCCTGGGATATCCTGCTGAGAGCATCTGCTAGGATATTGTCCTTCCCTGGGAGGTGAACTACTATCAGAGATGTTTGCAGGGAATAGGCCAGGGACCACAACTTCATTGCCTCTGTACACAAGGCCGTAGACCGAGTGCCTCCTTGCCTGTTGATGTACCACATGGTGGTGGTGGTGGTGTTGTCTGTTCTGATCTGAACCACCTTATCCTGTACAGATTTGGAGAAGGCTTGTAGTGCTAGAAACACTGCTCTGAGTTGCAAGAGATTGATATGAAGCAGAGATTCTTGAGTTGACCACAGTCCTTGGGTGGTAAGATCCCCCAGGTGGGCTCTCTAGCCCAGCAGGGAAGCATCTGTGGTGAGTATCACTGAATGAGACTGAGTGGCAAAAGGAATTCCTTGTCTCAAATTGTCCTGATCCTGCCACCATTGCAAAGCCTGGATCAGGGTTCAAGTCACTGGGATTAGTTTGGTAAGGGAATCCTTTGTTTGGGACCAGAAGGCTCTTAAGTGGAACTGAATGTCCCTCATCTGGAATCTTGCTCCCTGGACCACTGCTGTGGAAGCTACCATGTGGCCCAGAAGCTGAAGGAAATGCCTTGCTGATCGAGACACCTGTAGGGTGAATGAAGAGGCCAGTTCCATAAGGGTCCTTGCCCTGTCCCGGAGAAGGAAGGCTCTTGCCCTTACTGTATCCAGCTCCGCCCCATGAAGATGAGGAGCTGTACTGGCTTGAGAACTGACTTCAGAAGGTTGAGGAGGAATCCTAAGGAAGTGAGCACTTGCTGAGCTATTTGCAGATGTGACTTGACTTGGTCTAGAGACTGACCCACTATGAGCCAGTCAGCCAGATACGGAAAGATGGAAATATTTTTTTCTCTTTAGGAAAGCAACCACTAATGCCAGGCACTTTGTGAACACCCTTGGGGCTGATGTTAGGCCAAAGGGCATTGCTCTGAATTGATAGTGGCCTCAGGGCAACTCGAACCTTAGGTACTTTCTGTGGGAGCATCTGATGAGAATGTGAAAGTAGGCATCTTTGAGGTCCAGGGAGGCTAGCCAGTCCCCTGGCCTTAGAGAGGGCAGAATTATTCCCAGAATCACCATTTTGAACTTTGGTTTTAAAAGGTGCTTGTTCAGATATCTTAGATCCAGGATGGGCCGCCATTCTCCTGTTTTTTGGGGGGTTAGGAAGTACCTGGAGTACAATCCTTTGCCCTTGTGTAGGGTAGGAACCCTTTCTATGGCTCTGAAAGCCAGGAGGGAAGAAAGCTCTGCCTCTAGGGCAAGGGTCTCTGATGGATTTGCAGGTGGAAAGGATCTGGTTCTCATCTTGGGAAATTTTTTGAAGCTGAGAACCAGTCCCTGGCTTACTACTTCCAGGACCCACTTGTCTGATGTCAGAGGACTTCCAGTCCTGGACAAAGTAAGCCAGCCTGCCCCCTACAGGTATTGGAGAATCGGCCCGGGCAGACCCATCAGGGTGTCTGCTTGGCAGGGGCTTTAGGCTGAGGGGTGGAAGCAGGCCTGCTCATTCCTCATCTGCCTCTCCCTCTGAAGAACCCCACTCTGAGCATAAGAAGAAGAGGAGGCCTGGGCTTGGTAAAATGGCATTTGAAAGGGCCTGCCCCTGCCCCTGCCCCTGGAGTGCTGCCTTTGAGGAGTGGCTTGCCTTTCTTTGGCCTGAGCACTCCTGTAGGTGGTCCTGTACTCGTCCATCTTTTTCATGTAGTTCTCTGTCTGCTCCCCAAACAGAGAATTACCAATGACAGGGAAATCCATGGCCTTAGCCTGGGTATCCTGTGATAGGCTAGTACATCTGAGCCAAGCCATCCTCCGAAGGGCCACAGATGTAGCCATGACTCTAGATGAAACATCACTGGAGTCCACAGCAGCATGAAATTGACCTTAGATGCCTCAATCCCATCCGCAGCTACCTGCTCCAGCTCCTTGGCAAGCTGGTCAGGGGCCTGTTTAGCCAGAGCCAGCACAGTGTCCCACCTGGACTTCTGGTATCTAGCTGTGTAGGCCATATAGTTAGCCTGCCTGAGTCCCAAAGATGCTGCCATGTACTGCTTCTTTGCCATGGCATCAGTTCTCCTGGAGTCCTTATCTGGGGGGGTGTGATGCCAAGGGAATATTTGCCTTATCACAGGCAGCAGCCTGCACTACCCCAACATGGCTGCATTGCTGAGAAAGGAACTCCGTGTCCGAGCCTGAAAGGGTATACCTCTTGTCCATTCGTCTGTCCACGGGAGGTATGGAGTTAGGAGTCTTTAGAATTGTAATTGTCTGTTTCCCAAAAGATTTATGGAGGGGAATAGACAGTCTCCTGGACTCTGGGATGTTCATCATTTCAACAAAATCAGGCTCCTCCTGATCTTCTACTGCTTCTTCCATTGGAAGCTGGAGGGTTTCAGCCACTTTCTTGTAAAACATAAAGTGGGAAGGGGATTCAGAAAGCCTAGGAGGAGAAACACCTGAAGGTCTGTCTGGGGAGATGTCCGGGTCAATAGGCAAATCCAGACTTTCATAATCACCATCATCATCCTCCTCCTCTCCCTCCTCCTCCTCCGGTTCATAAAATTCTTCTAAAGTGTAATCCGGAACTGGGGGAACCAACCGAACTGTGCCCCCTGCCAGATGGTGCCGGTTCAGCCGGAACCGAAATTAGCGATTGCACTATCCTTATCGCTTTGGCTATCTCATCAGCGGTTGGAGAATGAATTTGTGGATCCGAACCAGATGATTTTTCTCTTCTCTTTCTCTTAACTGGAACTGACTCCTCAGAATCGGCTCTTCTTTTGCCCAAAGAAGTTTCGCCCTGGTCAGAGGGCACTCCTTCTGGTTCAGTTGGAACCGAACTGGGCTGGCCATCCGGTCAGCGGACTTCTCGGCCTCCCTTTCCCTCAGTCTACCTACTCTCTTATCCAGGGTAGCTTTGGGAAAACTCTTACAAATTTGGCAGTCTGAATCGAGGTGGTCAAACCCCAGACAATAAACACAGGTGGTGTGGGGATCAGCCTTAGCAAAGGCTTCCCCACACACACACTGCAGTGTTGAAACCCAGTGGGCCCGGTTTTTTTTCTTGGGTTTCTCAGACATGACCAATCCTATCCAAAACTTACCCTTTTTTCGGCAATCCACCAGGCAAGACTCCCCTATCGGTTCCTGACTGTGTTACGGGTCTTGGAAAAAAATGTAATTAAATCCATTTTTTTTAGAACCGATATGGACCGGTTACCACACTCTAGTAAATTCACAAATTTTTTAAGACTAAACTGATCAGTTCAAACTGAACCGATCCGAAATTTACAAGTTCCACACAGAAACTAAATGTAAAACCTATCTAGTACTCACGGTACCACAGACAGAGAGTTAAACCGACAGATTCGGTAGCAGAAATTCGGTAGAAACCGAGTGAAAAACGACACTTTAACCGATTTTTTTTGAACCGAGCAAAGGAGAAATCTCTGGAGCGACTGTTCAGTGAGGCGAAGTAAAGAATCTGACGGTTGGAGTTTAAACAACAGCAGACAGGGGTTTCAACCGAGCTCGCGCCGAACGTTCCATGCTGGCCATGGGAAGTTAACTCTTTGTTCTCCGGGGCAGTTGAAAGGCAGGACCTAACTGCAATAGTCAGAATAGTCAGAATACAGCAAGACTTCATGTTGTTTGAATAATCATCGCTGGCTCCCTAACGCACCTCAGTTCTGTCCACCAGCAAGAAACAAAGTGAACAGCAATACAAGAGAGGGCTAGACATCTTCTACTCCAAAGAGTAAGAAAAGGAAATATGAAATAAGATAAACAACAAATTAAAACCCGACTACCAAAATAGAACCTAAGGGTTGGACCTACAAGGTGACACAATGGTAGTACAATGGTGGCTTCCATCACCGAGACCTGGCTGGATGAAAATGCTGGCCCCATGTTGGAAGCTGCATTTCCAGCTAGGTGCTCAGTGATTCACCGCTCAAGACTGGACCGTAGAAGGGGAAGGGATAGTGGTATGTTTCAAGACCGAGTTGGGCCTTACAAGTGTACCAGTTGAGGAGGCTGAATCTTTTGAGTGTACCGTGGTTGCAGGTGTGGGCTGTAGGATAGCACTTGTCTACCGTCCACCAGGGGACGAGAAGTGATTCCTGCAGGAAGCAGTGGACTTTGTCATCGAAATGACGCTGGAATCGCCCAGATTGATGGTTCTGGACAACTTTAACACCTGGGTCAACGACGAACTCTCGCAATTTGGACAGCACTTCCTCCAGTTGATGACATCACTGGGCCTCACACAGATTGTTACCTCTGCCACCCATCAGCACAGCCACTCTCTTGATTTGGTTTTCCTCCTGGAGATTGAGGTCTCCGACTTGGGGGTGGAACCCATCGGATGGTCTGATCACTACACCATGAGGTTCAACTTTTGCACCCCCCTTCATAGACCTGCCCCTGTGGAGATGGTCAGTTACCACCCTTTACGGGAGGTGAGTCCTGAAGGCCTGGTGGTGGTGATTGACCTCTCGGAGTTTCCCGTGGCCAGTAAAAGTCCAAAGGTTTTGGTTTTGGCCTATAATAAGGCCATCTCCACGGCCCTGGACCTGATTGCTCCTGTCTATGTTCGTCCTTTCCCCTCTTCGTCCCTCGGGCTCCCTGGTTTGATGGGTCCTTGAGGGAGTTGCGGCAACTAGGACGTAGGTTAGAGCAACGTTGGCGGAAATCCGCCCTGGAGGTTGATCACCTTAGATTGGTAGAGCATTATCAGACCTACCAATCAGTGATCTCCCGTAAGAAGGCAGAATTCCTGTCCAGGGAGATTGCTGCCACTCAGAACCGACCAGTTCAGCTCTTCCGAACTATGGACAGGTTGTGCAACCCAACCTGTCTGCAGCTCCGAAGACCTTTTTCGCAAGTGGAGTACAATGAGCTTGCTCAATTCTTTGAGAATAAGGTGGCTGACATCAGGTCGGAGATCCTTTCGACTTGCTCTGTGGGGGATGCTGTTGATCGGTGCCTGGTCACCTCACCTCGCCTCGTGTTTCCTAGAGTTCCTTTGACCTGCTGGAGTTTGTGGATGTCATGCAGATTGTCCAGAGTATGCACCCTACATGATGTAGTTTGGATCTGGGTCCAACCTCCCTGATTATGGGATGTTGCGACATCATCGGCCTGGTCTGGTTCAGATAGTCCGCTGCTCCCTCGATTCAAGTGAGTTCCCAAGCTCCCTGAAGGAGGCGGTGGTAACACCTCTCCTGAAGAAAGCTTCTTTGGACCCTGACTCTCTGGCTAACTACAGACCAATCTCTAACCTCCCCTTTATAAGAAAGGTTACTGAGAAAGTAGTGGCTGTATAACTGGAGAACCACCTGACCATCCGTAACATTTATGAACCTCTCCTGTCCGGTTTTTGAAAGAGGCACAGTACCGAGACTACACTGGTTTGGGTGCTCGATGATCTCCTGATGGCAAGAGATCGGAGAAGCCGTTCCATTTTGGTGCTCCTTGATCTCTCTTCATCTTTTGACACTGTGGACCATGGGGTACTGCTTGGGTGCCTGAGGTCCATCTGTGGCCTGACACATACAGTCCTCAGGTGGTTTACATCTTTCCTCACCGGCAGAACTCAGACAGTGGTGTCTGGGGTCTTTTCCTCTGACCCATTCTCTCTGTCATGCGGGGTACCTCAGGGCTCAGTGCTTTCCCCCATGTTGTTTGCAGTATATATTCTGCCCCTCGGAGACACTGTAAGATGGTATGGGCTGAGATTTCACTGCTATGCTGATTATACCCAGTTCTACCTGTCTTTTTCACCCGACCAGGATAGTGCTCTCTTAACAACTGCCTTGCTGAAATCCAGGACTGGATGAATTCAAGCTGGCTAAAGTTGAACGCGGGAAAGACTGAGGTGATGGTTGTGGAGTCGGGTCGCTGGATAGAGGGGTTGAGGACTGGTCAGCCCTCTGGAATTTATCTAGGGGGTGCCCAGATCTTTACCTCTGAACAGGTGCAGGACCTGGGGGTGGTGCTAGACGGTGGGCTGATCTTATGACCTCAAGTATCGGCGGTCGTCAAGTCTTCCTTTTACCATCTTAAGAACATCGCCAGGATCAAGCACCTTGTTCCGTCTGGAGATCATCTTACACTGGTTCACACCTTTGTGACGTTGCGCCTTGATTACTGCAACTCCCTGTACTTAGGGCTTCCTGGGGTTGATATCCGTCGCTTGCAGCTAGTGCAGAATGCGGCAGCATGACTGTTGACGGGGGCTTCTCGAACATCTCATATTACCTCTGTGCTGCGCAGTCTGCACTGGCTACCGACTCAGGGGCGGATCATCTTTAAAGTTGGTTTACTGACCTATAAAGTCCTACATGGACTTGGACCTGACTACTTGAAACAGCTTCTAGTTCTCTGTCGCCCAGAGCAACAGCTCCATTCGGCTGACGAGGGGTTGCTAGAGATCCCAAAGGTGTTTTTAAAATCTTCTGGGGCCCGTGCATTTATGCACATCACCCCTACCCTCTGGAATTATCTACCCCGTCGGCTGCGGGACTGCATGACAGTGGGAGGCTTTAAACAAGCGCTAAAAACTTTTTTAAGGTGTCAGGCCTTTAATGGCATTGAGTGAATGAATCCTGTCAGATCATTGTTATTGTTTTATACTGTATTTATTGATTTTATCATTCTTATTTTAATGTTTTGTAAAGCGCCTTGATATTTGAAAGGTGCTTGTGTGAAATAAAGTTATTTATTTTATTTTTAGTTGGGTTAGGACAGCCAGAGTCTGAGATCACTATCCAGGCAGGGGGTGAATGGTGATAAAAAGAAAATCAAGGCAGCAACCCTGAGCATATGCTCTGGCAGAGTCCAAACTGAGACGCCCTTGTAAATAAAATGGCAAAACGTGCCAAAATGGAAAAAATTAGATGTGGATTCCCCAAAAAGGATAACTCCATGCTATCAGATAAGAATTAAGTGAATCTGGAGTGAATTAGCTGCCCTTGTTACCTCTAGGAGGGAAAAGGAGGGACTAGAGCATTGAAGTTACAGAACGGACAGTTCCAGGGAGTCAAGAAAGGCCATCTCCTCTGGAATTCCTGGTGGGAATGGGCTAATTCCCCAGCATGGAGAGAAAAGAGGGTTGGCAGTATAGCCTATATTTTAGAGTAATGAGCAGTGAATGAGCTTGGTGCATCTATTGGACCTGGGTTTGATTCTGACAACATCCACTTGCATACTGTGTGACTCTGAGCAAGTCACTTAATCTACCCAGTGCTCCAGGGTTGTCCCTGAAAAACAGGCACTTGTGTCTAGTGGGCCTTACCTAGTTACCAAAGAATTGAAAAAAAAAATAAGGGTATAACAACCAAAAAAATCTAACCTATATCAACAGGAATGTACCTGTGTGGAAACCAGTGTATTAATCCAAAATAAGATGCATTGCCTTTCTCTACATATGGAGCATCTGCTCAGTGGTGTTAGACTGGATAATGCCTAGGGCACATGTTGCATTTAGTAGCTAACAAGGATATACCCTAGGGGTGATATACCCCAGGCAGGGAGAAAGAGAACAAAAGAAAAATGAAGGGAAGGGATCACCTACCCACTCCACAAGTAAAAAACACAGTTTTTTGTGGGTCGGTGGAAAGCCCACAAGTGACCCTCCACTCCTTTTTTGGGCGGGGGGTGAAGGTTGGCACTGGGCTGCTCAACCATCTTTTTTTTTTTTATTTTTGCAGAACAGCAAAAGAAACCCATATAAGGGCCATGGCAGAGGAGACAGCCAGCTACAAAAAAGGAAATGCTGCCAGCACCCACAGGGTGAGCTGTCAGAGGCCCTCGCTCTTACCTGAGTGGGGAATGGTGGGGAGGGGGTGCGAATCAATAGGGAAGATATTGTGGAAGAACAACACTTACAGTAAGTACGTAATTTTCATATCTTATAAGAATCAATCATCACCACTGATTCATTCTGATGGGTCCGAGTACCAAGCTTCCCAAAATTTGGAAGGAGCTGGCTCACCCTGAAAGTAGAATTACCCTCAGTACTCAGCGTAGGGGAAAACACCTGAGGGCAGGGGATCCTTATGGGTCTGGTAAGACCTGGGATCGGTCAAGGTCAGGCGGAGATTTCTGTGGCACAGGAGCAGGAGGGTGCCCTGACAGTTCTCGCCTGACCCTACAGAAGAAAAAATGAGCCTCCTGAAAGGGACAGTTAATCATCTTTTGCCAGGCCAGAGGTGCAAGTCATGAAAGGCAATGCTACGCCATCCATTGACTACAGACTGCATTCCCTCTAGCCTGGAGGCCACCTCACTGGCATCATACAATGCCCTTGACTTGTGCCTCACCAACTCCAGGCCCTTGGCAGAAAGGCAGATGGCTTGCCCAACTAGATCTGAGCATGGCATGGCAGCTAGGAGCTGATCTAGCTGTGCCCACAGGCACTCGTAACCTGCTTTGTGTGCTGATGTGCAACAATGCACATTTATTTATTTATTTAGTTTTTGTTGACCAGGTAAGTACACTAGACAAATCCTGCCTATTTTCAGGCACGGCCCGGGGAAGGGGGATACAGATGAATGCCAACTGACCTTGAACCAGATTAAGCTGTTGGTGGTATTTTTAGTGAATGAGGGAAATTTGGCCAGGACACCAGGGAAATTCCCGTACTCTTTTCAATAAGTGCCATGGGATCCTTAACATCTGCCTGAACTACCACCAATCCAGGCAGATGGGACCTCGGTTTAACATCTCATCTGAAAGACGGCACCTCAGAAGTGCAGCACCCCTCTCATGCTCTACTACAGTGTCAGTACTGGGATATTAACCCAAGTGCCAGATGTGGGAACTGAACCCACAACCCTCTGATCTCCCGGCCTCAGAGGCGAGCGTGCTACCTATTGAGCCACTGACACTGCACTGCGTGGCACTCATGGGTTGGCCATTAGGTGTCATCGATCCCACCTTCCCGCCAGTTCTGAGTCGCTGTAGAGTAAGAAAGGGTTAGGAGGAAGGGAGGGACAAGGAAGGACATTATAGTGTGAGCTGAGGGAAACACTTTCCTTCCTTACTTGGGCATCTGCCTAAGCAGAGTCAACCTCAGGAGATTGTACGACGGGTGCAGAGGCCTTGTTGGGATCTGTAGGACCTCGATCCCTGAGGTAAGATGAGATACTGTCCCTGCAGAACCCGTGGGTGTGCAATACTACAGCGGGACATTCCGTGAGACTGGAAAGCATGCAAAGGGGCATCTCTAGACTGCACTTGAGCAATTCTTGAAGGCACGAGAACAGGGAGGGATGACAGAATTTACATCGCCAAAATTTCCTAGGAGTCCCAGCTGCAAGAACATGGTACTGTGACTTGCAGTGGTGCCAACATCCAGCACCTGCAACATGTCTGCCAGGAATCTCTGGCACAGATAGTACTCAGAGGCTGAGGACATATGCAGGGATGATTTTGTGCCCTCTGAGGAGGAGGACATAGATGGAGAAGAGGCACTGGATGCAGAAGGGGGTGGTGCAATGGGGCCCAATTGAAACTGAACCCAGTCGGCATGCCTATGGTAGTGGTACAAGGCACCAGCCACCCTTCTATGCTCACTCCAGGTGATTGGCTCCAAGGGACCCATGATCCCTGGGAATTGAGTCAGAAGTGGCAAAGGCCTAGGAGAGAAGCCTAAGCCTGAGCTGCAGGGATGCTCAGGGGACCTCACCTGAGGGGAGGGCCTGGCAGCACCACCTGAACAAGGTTGAGCTACAGAAGACAAACGACAAGGTTGGTTAACATAGGGAGAGACCCCCAAGTGAGAAGAGAGGAGCCATACAGTCCCTTCAGGACAGCTATGGTCCTCACCAGTGACCGGCTCAGTATGTGGGTCCTGAGAGCAATGACAATTACATATGTACCGTAATTCCTGATCTTTCTGTAAATCTTCACCATTCATCACATTTGGATTCTGGCCAGAGGTCACAGCCCTGCAGGAGCTCTTTTTTGGGGGGATGGGTGGAGTCGAAGCACCGACAGCGCCACCCTGAGGCCAATGCACTGCATGAGCGCCCGGGTTGGCTATTTAGCATCGCCGACCCCACCCTCCTGTCAGTTCGGAGTCGCCGTAGAGTAAGAAAGGGTTAGGAGGGAGGGACAAGGAAGTCCAAGGGACAGACAAAAGAAAAGATAAACAAACTAAAAGGAGAAATAAATGACGGAGAGGACAGATAGGAGATTAAGAAAAACTATGGGGATTGGGAAGGGGCCCCAATCTCTGGAATCAGAAAAGGAAAGGGAAGGAGGGAGGGAAAATCAAGAAATGGGATTAGGGGGAGGACATACCCTGGGCTAAAGACTGTCTCCAGACTGGATTAGGAGCTGCAAAGGAGTAGCCAGAAGGCTGAATTACCAGAATTCAAGGCACAGAATCACTGGCAAGAACTCCAGCATGAGCAGGAGAGGCTATTCTGGGAGAAAGGGACAGGATCCAGGGCTCCCCCCCAAAACCATATACATATATCTGGAAGGGGAGAAACAATAAGTTTCCTTAATTAAATTGAGGGATGAGTCCCTAAGGATAGGATTGGAGGATGATAGAGGGAGAGGGAGAAGAAAAGAGAAGAGAAGAGAAGAGAAGAGAAGAGAAGAGAAGAGAAGAGAAGAGAAGAGAAGAGAAGAGAAGAGAGGGCAACCACCAACCCCCACCCCAAAGGGGTGGAGCCAAGGCATTGAGGAGATAAGCGCCCTCTCCCCGATCCCACTCCTCTCCTGCCAGAAGGCAAAAAATCCCCCTTTGTGCCCCCGGTCACCCCACTCTTGACCAGCGGAAAGGAAGGGGTTGGAAAAGGGGGGCACACAGAAGGAGGGGGACCCAGAGACTGAGGCCCCAGGGGGATGGAAGGTGGGATTTGTGATGAATCGTGAAGATGCACAGAAAGATCAGGAATTACAGTAGGTACATAATTTTCTTATCTTATCTGTGTCAGTCTTCACCATTCATCACATTTGGGTGAATATTGAGCCCACCCGAAGGGGGCCCTAGACTCTAAAGGACTAAGTCCCTTAGTCCCAATGGGGGAAAAACACTGAGAGGGAGAAGCTTTACGGGCCTGGAAAGGCCCAAGACTGGGGAAAGTGAGACAGGGACCCCGCGGAGGGGGCAGAAGGTTGCCCCGACAGACGTCACCTCACCCTATGGGAGAAAAGGTAGGTTCTCTGGTACACGGAGGAAATCACCCTATGCTGGGCCAAGGGTGACAACCAGGAAAGACGCAGCCATGCCGTCCACCTAGTGCAGATCACTGTCCCTATGACCATGGAAGCTACCTTGTTGGCATCGTAAGATGCCCTCGCTTAGTGCCCTGCTAGCTCCAGGCCACGTGCACAGAGTGCAATGGCTTGTCTGGTTACCTCCGAATCAGGCATAGAGGCTAGGAGTTGACCTAGCCTGGACCACAGAAACCTATCATAGGTAACATAGTGGGCCTGATGAGCAGAAATTGAAAGAAGTAACCGTGCCGAGTAGAAGGGCCTTCTCCCCCGGAAGTTAAACTCCATGGAATCTTCATCTGGGGGCCGGTCACTGTGGAGGGCACGAAGCCCATCGGGAGTGTCCAGCTACATCAGTCCTGACTGAGAATGAGGCATATAACCGGGAGACTCCGGGGGGCACAATACCTCTGGCTCAGATCCCTAGGGATTGGGACTCTGGAAAAGGGTCTTTGCCAAACCACAATGACGCCTCTTGGAAAGGAGCAGGCCAGGCAGGAACCACAAGAGTGGCTGCACTGAAGTCACCTAAGAAGGCATGCGTTGAATGCTCCAAATTGTGCTGAGATGGTGGGGTGACACGCAGGTCTTCCATCATCCTCACGAGGAAATGCTGATACTCCGCGAGATCAGCAGCAGGGGAGATGTGGACAGAAGGCTCCTCTCCTCCAGAAGAGGAGGATGAGGAAGTGGAAGACCTTGGAGATCCAGAGGTTGGCTGCTCAGGGGGAAGGTGGAACACCCGCTCGTCCATAGCCCTGACGTACGTAGGGAAGTGAGCAGCTGTACCCCTGAATTGCTCCCAGGAGAGAGGTCCTTTAGGGCCACAAATGCCCGGGAGAGCAGGACATGGTGACAGAGGAGTGGGGGCTAAGTCAACAACAGAAGGCGACCGTCCTCTGTCCGAGCAAGAGAGCGCACCAGGAGCCCAAGGGAAGGAGGAGCTCCAGAAAGCCCGACAGCCAACAGCTGATCAACCACACTGAAACAGCCTAGGCTGTGCCCTGAAGAATCCCCCGTGAGGTGACCAGGACCGTGAAAATCCAAAAGGATGGTCCCTTCCCTCCAAAGACCAGGGTCCTCTCGAGGAGACCGAGAAGGAAGGACAGGGGTCCACGCTACGACTCCTTCCCAAACCCGGGTGGGTCCTGGAAAAGGGTCACTGCATCGAACCCTGACCCCTTGACCCCTCAGAATCTGAAAGAGCCCTCCTCCTCGCAAATACTAGCCTAGGCAGCTGACAACCCTGGTCAGTCCCCGAGGGGACCACTCAGGTTGTAGCACCCTCTCCTCCCATGGGTGCTCCAGTCGGCCCTAAAGTTGGGCAATCCAGGCACACCACCTGAGGGGGTAACCCAACTGAGGGAGGCAGAAAACCCTCCAAGCCCAGACTGCAGGGCAACAGTGGCCTGCACTACCTCCTGCTGGTCAGCACCCCTGACCCCAGACTCGGGGGCTACCGCCCGCTCCTCAGGGGGAGGCTGGCTCTGGTCAGCCAAGGTAACTACCAGGGTGTCCACATGGGCCGCCAAGTCCAAAGAGTCAGACAGCTGGTCCAAACCAGACTCAGAGTCTGCATTCTAAGAGGTAGAGACCGAAGTCCGGTGCCAGACCATATGCGGATGCTCGCTCCTGTCTGGACCGAAGGAGTTGCCAGTCCGGGTGTCTGCACCAGAGCTGGCACCGAACTCCCCATGGCACTGCGAATGGTGCCCGAAAAAGAGATGGCACCGAGGGTGGTAGCAGAGCCAGAGTTGATGTCTGCCATTGTGCCGTCCCATCCCATGGTGCCTCAAACGGCACCAGAGTCAGGGATGGCACCGACAACTCCTTTGGCACCACGAGTGGCGCAGAGGGTGACACCTCCCACGGCAACGTGTCCTCGCTCGGAGCTAGACACAGTGCTGTCCCCAGTCTCGGCGCCATTATAAATGATCAAAGACGGTGCTGTAGAACCTCCCACGGCACGTCAACAGCAGAGATGGTGCCGACCACGGTGCCACAAATGGCGCTGAGGCCCAAAGCGAGCGGCGCAGAGGGTGACACCTCCCATGGTGCCGTGTCCTCGCTCGGAGGTAGACACAGTGCTGTCCCTAGTCTTGGCACCGTTATAAATGGTCGAAGACGGTGCTGTAGAACCTCCCATGGCGCGTCAACAGCAGAGATGGTGCCGACCATGGTGCCACAAATGACGCTGAAGCCCAAAGCGGCACCGACGGATAGCATCGAGGATGGTGCCAACCCAGGCTTCCAAGCCCGAGGAAACAACACCGGAGGAGCTATCGCCCCCGAAAGGGCAATTGCCAGAGCAGTGCCTCCCGCCCGATCCCCAGAGGCAATGGACTGGGCCTCCTGCACCATGGAAGGGGCTTCTACCACAGCGAGGCTACTAGAAGCTGAAGCCCCCTCCTCCGCGGTCCGTATAGAACTGGGAGGGGACCCCGAGGAAAGGCCAAGAGACCGCGGCTTGGCCCGATGAGTGCACACCCATCCCCCAAAAGTTGGCGGAGCTCGTCCAACTTTCCATGCGCGTTGATCAAGGACATGACAATCCATAGAGAAACAGGCACTGCAAGAATCCATGTCATGAAGCGGGCCAAGACACACAAGACAGCGATCATGCTGGTCAGTAATGGTGTACTTGTGGCCACACGGGCACCGACGCATAGGGGGCTGCCCCACTTTCAGCGATTTTTTGCCCTCCAACCGAGACAAGACTGACAGAAAAACAATTAAAAAACAGACTCAACATCGCTGAAAACTATTAAAAGGAGCAGTCTTACCGATAGTGGTGTTGAGTAGGGTGAAACGGAACTGGCAGGAAAACTTTCAGTGTTGAAGACACGAGAGTAGGCCATTGTTGCTTGGAGCTCCTCATGAGGTGCGACATCTACAGCGGGAGATGAACAACTGGCAGGAGGTTGGGGTCAATGATACCTAACATGCTTCCATAGCGCCACGGTGCTTGGCCTCGACGGCGGCACCATCGGTGTGTCACTCCGCCCATCCCCCCCCAAAAAAGAGCTTCCGCAGGGTGGGATCATGACCTCGAGCCAGACCCCAAATGTGATGAATGGTGAAGATCGACACAGACAAGATCTACACCTCCCAGTCGCTCCAGCCCCCAGATGATTCCACCTCTGGCACCAGGCCCAGGGGAAGGGACTTTCTCTCTGTCCTGCAGGGTTCCTCAGGGTTTGGTGCTGTCCCCCATGTTGTTTGCAGTGTATTTGCTACTCCTCTGAGACATTGTAAGACGGTATGGGCTACGGTTTCACTGCTATGCTGATGATACCCAGCTATACCTCTCTTTTTCTCCCGACCAGGCTAGTGTGCTCTCAGTATTTAATAACTGTCTAGCTGAAATCCAAGACTGGATGAATTCGAGCTGGTTGAAATTGAACGCGGGAAAGACTGAGGTTATGGTGGTGGACCCGGGTCGCAAGATAGAGGTTGAGGGTCGATCGGCCCTCTGGAATATATCTGGGGGGCGAAGAGATCCTTACATCTGAATGGGTGCTTGACCTTGGAGTCGTTCTTGATGACGGGCTGACCCTTCGTCATCAGGTGTCAGCAGTCATCAAATTGGCCTTTTACCATCTCTGGAATATTGCCAGGGTCAAACACCTTGTTCTGTTCTGTGACCTGCCTGTATTGGTCCATGCTATTGTGACTTCTCGGCTTGACTACTGCAACTCCCTTTATTTAGGGTTTCCTGGGGTTGATATCCACTACCTGCAACTAGTGTAGAATGCTGCTGCACGGTTACTGACAGGGGTTTCTAGGAGTTCGCATATTACTCCTGTGCTGTGTGATCTGCACTGGCTGCCGATTCAGTGGTGGATCACCTTTAAAGTAGGCTTGTTGACCTACAAAGCCCTACATGGTCTTGGTCCTGACTATTTGAAAGAGCTCCTGATTCCCTACAGCCCTGTGCGACAGCTCCATTCGGCTGATAAGGGGTTACTGGAGATTCCAAGGGTTATTCTGAAATCTTCTAGGGCCCGTGCTTTTGCGGTCCCCACCCTCTATAATTCTCTGCCCTGTCATCTCCGGGAGAGTATGACCATTGGGGGCTTTAAGCAGGAACTGAAAATGTTTTTGTGGATATTGGCATTTCCAGAAATATAATGGATTTTATTGTTTTACTGTTTTATATCCTTTTTATCATCTAACGATTGTTTTAATGTATGGCGCCTTGATATTTGAAAGGCGCCTTATAAATAAATATTATTATTATATTTATTATGTAGAAGTGGGTTCCCCTCCAGTGCCACAGCTGGCACCATTCTCAGTGTCAGGGCCAGTGCTGGGTTCAACACCAACCTAGGGCCATTTCCACCCACGGTGCCACGAGTGGCATCAGAAGCCTGCCTGGTGCCGGGACCGGAGATAGCCCCAGGGGTGACACTGGCACCATGCCTGGTGTTGGGCCCAGGACCAGCAACATGGCCAATGCCAGTACCTGTCACTGGGAGCTGCGTTGACCCCACCTATTGGAGCCACAAAGACTGCTCAGGGGAGAGAACACCACCACCACTTTGGCAATCGGGTGCCACATGGCCTTGGTGCTGGTCCCTCTCCTGACACTGCCAACAGTGTCAGGTAGGGACCCAACATCACGGCTGACACCATCCTACTCACCAACACCCAACAGCATCAGGAGCCAGGGTGGTATCAGTCCACGACATTGTGGTATCCACAAGTGTAGACCGAGCATATAGGTTCAGCCTCACCACCGGGGATGTCTGCTGCTCAGGGCAGGCAGACTGGAAGGGGTGCACAGCCACCACTCAGAAAGAGCCAGTTGTCCACCAGACCCACCCCCAGGGCCTCTGATGTCTCAGTGAGGTGAGGTCAAGAAGAACCCTGTGGTTCCTCAGCACCAGTAGTACTGGGAAGGGGCACAGAGGAAAGGCCCAGAGACCGTGTCCTGGTCTCACATGTGTGACACCTGCCTCTGAAAATGAGGACAGGGCAACCTCACTTCATGATGTGGATTTCTAAAGTACGGTGGTCCATGTAGAAGCATAGAAGCAGGCATCACACACATCCACATTGTGAAAGGAGGTAAGGTGAGTCCAACAACGTTGATAAGAATCCACTGTTGCAATGGGCAGCAATGCATGATGGGAGGCTGACGGTGTTTCCTTGACTTCTGCACCCATGAAATTTGGTGACAATGGTCAGTGAACTGAGGTGTTGTTGCTCCCACAGAGTGCACTCAGTGGTGGTATGAAAAGAACTGAAGTACGTAAGGGAGGCAGGAACAGTTATTGGCTAGCATGTGCAGCACCATGTGATGGTGCGCAGGCGGTGTCACTACCCAATGTTGGCTTCCTCCTGCAAGAAATGTGCTCCTGCTGGGTCTTAGTGCCTCCATCCCAAGAACCATCGATGTGACTCAAAGGTGTAGATAGATTTTTGGATGATCAGCTCCTTCCTGAGGCTGGTAAAGCCCTGCCCAATATACTCCAGCATTCTATTGGCTTTCCCATATGTCTTGTTCCATTGGGAGGTGGCCATCATATTGTCACGGATGATTCTGGTGGTAGGAATGCAGGATTGTGTCTCTTATTTGTGCCCTTTGTATGTTTTCCCTGAAATATGCCAGGTCTGGGACCCACAGAAGGTCTTGGTAACACTGCAGACTTGAACCTTTGGTCTCCTCCTGCCATCGTTTATGTTATGTTTCTATAATTGGGGGGAGCGAGGTCCCAGGACCCATAGAAGGTCATGGTAACCCTTGGGCAGACTTCAAGGACCTATGGTCTCCTTCTGCCGTCATTTTCATTTTCTATGTTTCTAGATGTGATTCGGCCACCTCACCCACACTTCCTGTTTGGCTGTCAACCAAATTTGGTCTCAGCTGAGAGATCGGAGTGAGTGCCTACTTCCATAGCTAAAGCTAAGCAAGGTGAGATAGGCCAATGGGGGTTCAGAGGCACAGTGAAGTCAAAGTACACCTCCCAGGGCACTGAAGAAAAAATTATTCACCTTAGTAATGTTGTTTCTTCTAATGGAGTCTTGCTGTATTCTGACACATGCAGTTAGATCCTGCCTTTCAACTGCCCCGGAGAACAAAGAGTTAAACTTTCCATGGCCAGCATGGAATGTTCACCACGAGCTCAGTTGAAGCCCCTGTCTGCTGCTGTTTAAATTGCAACCATCAGATCTTTATGAGCAAAGACTCACTAGATGTTCTGTGCGGAAACTGTAAAATTCTTACTAGCCAACTGGCAAACATATCTATATAAAAGGTTTTTTTGCTTCAAAGGAAGACTCAAGTCAGGAAACCCAAAAACAAAACACACCCAAAACACAACCTCTCACCCACACCAAAAGAGGGTGAAAAAAGGATACCCTTAGGGTGCCAATACTTCTCCTGCCCACCCACATCCCCAAATCTAGGTTCTGAGAGGGGAGGCAGGGGGGTCAGAATACAGCAAGATTCCATTAGAAGAAACAACATTACTAAGGTGAGTAATTTTTTCTTCAAACAACATGAAGTCTTGCTGTATTCTGACATATGCAGACTACCAAGCAATACCTCCATGGAGGAAGGACAGAACCTACAGGCTCTGAAGTACTGCTGTGCCAAACCGAGCATCACTCCTAGCCTGGATATCAACAGAGTAATGCTTGGTGAAAGTATGGACTGTTTTCCAGGTGGCTGCTTGGGAGCCAGGGAAGCAGCTGTACCTCTAGTGGAATGAGCCCTCAGGCCTGAGGGTGGAGTTCTACCCAGTTTTTCATAGCAGAATTGTATACAAGAAACAATCCACCTGGCAATAGATCTCTTAGTGGCAGGTTTGCCCTTACCAACTTCTCCATATGTAAGGAACAACTGGAGGGATTCAAACCTGTGACCCTTGGTATGCTCTATGTAGTAGCTAAGGGCTCTTTTAATGTCCAAGCTGTGCAGTCTCCTCTCTCCCAAGGAGGAATGGTCAGTGAAGAAAACAGGGAGAGATATAGACTGGTTAAGGTGGAAATCTGAAACCACTTTAGGTAAGAACTTTCTGTTAGTTTTAAGGACCACTTTATCTCTATGAAAAGAAATGAAATCAGATTCCACTGACAGGGCTTGCAATTCACTGATTCGTCTAGCAGAAGTAATGGCTACCAAAAACACAGTTTTCCAAGTCAAGTACTTAAGCTCTGCTGAGGACAAAGGCTCAAAGGGAGGTTACATAAGTTGAGCAATGCAAACATTAAGGTCCCAAGCAGGAGCAGGAACCCTAAAGAGGGGACTGGTGTGAAGCAATCCCTTGAAAAACTTACAAAATACAGGATGGGACGATAGAGAGGAAGGCTTGCCTACTGACAAGAAAGCAGAAACAGCTGCCAAGTGTACTTTAAGGGTAGCTAGTCTGAGGCCTAGGCCATTATGATGGACCATATAGTCCATAACCGTAGGCAAGTCAGCAGAGTCTGGAGAAATATCCTTCTTAGAACACCAAATGCTGAACCTTTCCCATTTGGAGTTGTAAGCCTTCCTGGTGGAAGGCTTTCGAGAAGCCTTAAGGATATCCAGAACCCCTTGGGAAAGATACAGATCTGCAAACTCTAACTCTTCAAGAGCCAAGCCTTGAGATTGAGAGACTGAAGATTAGGGTACCAATTCCTCCCCTGAGAGGATGTCAACAGGTTGTAATTCCTGGGAAGAGACAGGGGAAGGTGGACTGCTAGGGACAGTAACAAGGGATACCATGGCTGCCTGGCCCAGTCTGGAGCAATCAGAATCACTTTGCATGGTTGTGACCTTATCTTGACTAACACTTTGAACAGGAGAGGGAAGGGGGAAAAGCATACAGATATCTCCCTTCCCAGTTCAGAATCAGAGCATCCAGGGGGACTGAGCCCAAGACTGGGGGTCTGCAACAAAAGAGAGGAAGTTGGTGATTGTCTGGGGCTGCAAAAAGATCTATCTCTGGTGTGCCCCATCTCGAGAAAATCACTTTCAAAACTAGAGGATCTAGGGCCCATTCGTGATGGCCCTGGGAAATTCTACTCAATGCATCTGCTAGGACATTGTCCTTCCCTGGGAGGTGAACTGCTATCAGAGAGGTTTGCAGGGAATAGGCCAGGGACCACAACTTCATTGCTTCTGTGCACAAGGCCATAGACCGAGTGCCTCCTAGCTTGTTGATGTACCACATGGTGGTGGTGTTGTTGTCTGTCCTGACCTGAACCACCTTGTTCTGTACAGATTTGGAAAAAGCTTGCAGTGCCAGAAACACTGCTCTGAGTTCCAAGAGATTGATGTGAAGCAGAGATTCCTGAGGTGACCACAGTCCTTGGGTGGTAAGATCCCCCAAATGGGCTCCCCAGCCCAGCAGGGAAGTATCTGTGGTGAGTATCACTGAATGAGATTGAGTGACAAATGGAACCCGTCTCAAATTGTCCTGATCCTGCCACCATTGCAAGGCTTGGATCAGGGTTCGAGTCACTGGGATTAGTTTGGTAAGGGAATCCTTTCTTTGAGACCAGAAGGCTCTTGAGTGTAACTGAATGTCCCTCATCTGGAATCTTGCCCCTTGGACCACTGCTGTGGAAGCTGCCATGTGGCCCAGAAGCTGAAGGAAATGCCTTGCTGGTCGAGACACCTGAAGGGTGAATGAAGAGGCCAGTTCCATAAGGGTCCTTGCCCTTTCCAGGGGAAGGAAGGCTCTTTCCTTTACTGTATCCAGTTCTGCGCCTATGAAGGTGAGGAGCTGTACTGGTTCGAGAACTGACTTTGGAAGGTTGAGAAGGAATCCTAAGGAAGTGAGCACTTGCTGGGTCACTTGCAGGTGTGACTTGATTTGGTCTGGAGACTGACCTACTATGAGCCAGTCATCCAAGTATGGGAAGATGGAGATCTTTTTTCTTCTTAGGAAAGCAACTATTACTACTGCCAGGCACTTTGCGAAGACCCTTGGGGCTGATGTTAGGCCAGAGGGCATTGCTCTGAATTGATAGTGACCTGAGGGCAACTCAAACCTGAGGTACTTTCTGTGGGAGTACCTGATGGGAATGTGAAAGTAGGCATCTCTGATGTCCAGGGAGGCTAGCCAGTCCCCTGGACTTAGAGAGGGAAGGATAATTCCCTGAGTTACCATTTTGAACTTTGGCTTCAAAAGATGTTTGTTCAGATATCTTAGGTCCAGGATGGGCTGCGATTCTCCTGTCTTTTGGGGGGTTAGAAAGTACCTGGAGTACAATCCTCTGCCCCTGTGTAGGGTGGGAACCCTCTCTATAGCTCTGAGAGCTAGAGAGAAGAAACCTCTGCCTCTAGGGCAAGGGTCTCTGAGAGATTTGCAGGTGGAAAAGATCTGGTTCTCATCTTGGGACATTGTTTGAAGCTGAGAACCAATCCCTGGCTTACTACCTCCAGGACCCACTTGTCTGATGTAAGAGGCTTACAGTCCTGGACAAAGTAAGCCAGCCTGCCCCCTACTGGTATGGGAGAATCGGCCCGGGCAGACCCATCAGGGTGTCTGCTTGGCAGGGGCTTTAGGCTGAGGGGTGGATGCAGGCCTGCTCATCCCCCTTCTGCCTCTCCCTCTAAAGAACCCCTTATGTGAAAAGAAAGAAGAGGAGGCCTGAGCTTGGTAAAAAGGCCTTTGAAAAGGCCTGCCCCTACCCCTGGACTGCTGTCTTTGAGGAGCTGCTTGCCTTTCTTTGGTCTGAGCACTCCTGTAAGTGGTCCTGTACTCATCCATCTTTTTCATGTAGTTCTCTGTCTGCTCCCCAAACAGAGAATTACCAATTACAGGAAAATCCATGGCCTTAGCCTGGGTATCCTGTGAGAGGCTAGTACATCTGAGCCAAGCCATCCTCTGAAGAGCTACAGATGAAGCCATGACTCTTGATGATACATCATTGGAGTCTACAGCAGCATGAAACTGTACTTTTGATGCCTCAATCCCATCTGCAGCCACCTGCTCCAGCTCCTTGGCAAGCTGGTCAGGGGCCTGTTTAGCCAGAGCCAGCACAGTGTCCCACCTGGACTTCTGGTATCTGGCTGTATCGGCCATATAGTTAGCCTGCCTGAGTCCCAAAGATGCTGCCATGTATTGTTTCTTTGCCATGGCATCAATCTTCCCGGAGTCCTTGTCTGGGGGGTGTGATGCCAAGGGAATATTTGCCTTATCACAGGCAGCAGTCTGCACAACCCCAACATGGCTGCATTACTGAAAAAGGAACTCCGTGTCTGAGCCTCAGAGAGTGTAACTCTTGTCCATTTGTCTGTCCACAGGAGGTATAGAATTAGGAGACTTAAGAACTTTATGTGTCTGTTTCTCAAAGGATTTGTGTAGGGGAATAGAAAGTCTCCTGGACTCTGGGATGTCCATCATCTCGACATAATCAGGCTCTTCCTGATCCTTTACTGCTTCCTCCACAGGAAGCTAGAGGGTCTCAGCCACTTTTTTGTAAAATATATAGTGTGAAGGGGACTCAGAAAGCCTAGGAGGAGAAACACCTGAAGGTCTGTCTGGGGAGATGTCCGGGTCAATAGGCACATCCAGACTTTCACTATCACCATAATCATCCTCATACTTTTCCTCCTTCTCCCCCGGTTCATAAAATTCTTCCAAAGTATAATCCGGAACCGGGGGAACTGACCGAACCGAGCCCCTGCCAGATGGTGCCGGTTCGGTCGGAATTCAATAGCGACTGAACAATCCTTATCGCCTTGGCTATCTCGCCGGCAGTGAGGAGAGTGAAATTCTGCGTCCGAACCGGTCGATTTATCTTTTCTCTTTCTTTTTCGGAACTGATTCCTCGGAATTGGCTCTCCTTTTGCCCGAAGAAGTATCACCCTGGTCAGAGGGCACTCCTTCTGGTTCGGTCGGAACCGAACCGGGCTGGCCATCCGGGTCAGCGGACTTCTTGGCCTCCCTTTCCCTCAGTCTACCTAATCTCTTTTCCAGGGTAGATTTTGGAAAATTCTTGCAAATTTGGCAGTCTGAATCGAGATGGTCAAACCCCAGACAATAAATACAGGTGGTGTGGGGATCAGCCTTGGCAAAGACTTCCCCACACACACTCTGCAGTGTTGAAACCCAGTGGGCCCGGTTTTTTTCTTGGGTTTCTCAGACATGGCCAATCCTATCCAAAAACTTACCCTTTTTATGGCACTCTGCCAGGCAAGACTCCCCTATCGGTTCCTTACTGTGTCACGGGTCTTGGAAAAAAAACGTAATTAAATCCGTTTTTGTTTAGAACCAATGCGGACCGGTTACCAAGTAATCACAAGCTTTTTTACCTCAAACTGATCGGTTCATCCGAACAGATCCACAATTTACAAGTTCCACACAGAAACAAAACAAAAAACCTATCTAGTACTCACGGTACCACAGACAGAGACTTGAACCGACTAAGCGGTAACAGCAATTCGGTAGAAACCGACCGAAAACCGACACTTCAATCGACTTTTTGAACCGAGCAGCAGGAGAAATCTCCGGAGCGACTGTTCAGTGAGGCGGAGTAAAGAATCTGACGGTTGCAGTTTAAACAGCAGCAGACAGGGGCTTCAACCGAGCTCGTGGTGAACATTCCATGCTAGCCATGGAAAGTTTAACTCTTTGTTCTCTGGGGCAGTTGAAAGGCAGGACCTAACTGCATATGTCAGAATACATAAAGACTTCATGTTGTTTGAACAGGTCACTTTTGCAGTACTTCCTAACCCCCCCTACTCCATAGCCAGAGCCCAAGAGCCAGCTCTGGAACTTGAGACTCCCAAGTCATGGCGAAAAAAGTCAGTGCTGTACCAGTAAGCCGGCCAAGGCCACACTATATTTCAGTGCATTCCAGGGTTTATGAATGCCTCACTGTCAAGTCATATCAAGACTTTGGTCCTTTCCTGAATTTATAATGATAAACGACATTTATATGTCTAATAATATGGGGGCCATCTTCCTTTCAGTAGATCACTGTATTTTAGTGAGTACACTAGGTAAGTAGGGATTTCCCCCTTCCACTGCACCATCATTTCAAAGCTATTAATGTGGTCATCATCAGTATGTTGTCAACGAGGAACCTAATTCCACTCTCTCCTGTGTCTGTACTGGAGTCCTTCCGGGCTCCATTTTGGGACTCCCTGTCATTCTCAATCTGTATCAATGATCTAAATAAACAACCTTTTTATTTTGCAAGTCGTAGAAACATGGAAACCACAGCATCCTGTATGTAAGAAGGATCCCTCATTTGCATGGGTGCAGTGGTGTCTTTAGTGTGATTATGCTATCCACTTCACACCATGCTATGGGGTCCTTTGAATATGACTCCAGCCCTTTGAATATGGCCCCAGCCACATTCGGATGGGCTATGTCCAGTTAGTGTGGTGCTATTAAGCAATAAGCCATGAGGGGGTGTGGGTTACCAGGGGATTTACCACAGCTGGAGTGGTTTGACCATGAGGCGCAGCCGAATGGGTAAATCCTCACCAGCCATGGCAAATCCCTCAATAACTCACACCACCCGACTGGCTTATTGCAAGTATACCATGTTCTTTTAACTTTTTTTTTATAAAAAAATAAGGTGTAATACATGTTTTCCCCCGTTTTAATTATTTTTATTAAGTTTATTATTCCGTCACAAAAAAAAGAGTTCCTTGTTGCTAGGTTGAATGATGTGACCCCCCCCATGAGGCTTGCTTTTATTGTCCTCCCTTCCCCTGCCACACACACACACACACACACACACACACACACATATAATCTCCAGAGCTTAACAGTAACAGTTTGTCTTTGTGTCTGTTGTGTTAATGGGCTGCCGTCGCACAGCATGTACTTTCGGGTTGCATTTCCGGTGCATGCTGTGAGCCGCTTCAGTGTTCCAGGAAGCAGTGCAAAGTGACCAGGCTTTCGAGTTCTTTTTAAAATACTTTTTTATTCATGTTTAAAATGATGGAGGAATGAGAGCAGGAGGGCACTGAAGAGAGAGACGAAGTCATGGATCGGAGATAGTGATCAGGGAACCGAGACTTATAGTGGGAATGAACTTTCCAAATGATGGAGCGCAGACAGTGCGGGGAACAGAGACTAAATCTGAGGTGCGGTGGGTGCAGTCTAGGCGGTTATGGGGAAATTGTTTTTGAAGTCTGTTGTTCGACAATTGTGTTTTTTTACACTACGGCTCCACTTTGTTGGGCTGCTTTGTACTTTTTAAATTGTGTGCTTTGTTGAGTGAGCCGTGATGGGATTCGAAGACTGCCAGTTAGCGAAGATTTCAATATGGCGGTTCCTCCATTTGAATTTCAAGGGTAAGTTTACTTCTAGAGATGGGGCTGACTGGCACCTTTGCTGTGGGTATATCGTAGGATTTACCACGGCAGAAAGGTGTCAACCAGTCAATGACAGTAAAGCATATTGTATTTCTCTTTGTGTCCATGGTATAATTCCTTTTAGCCCCATGCTAAACAGAATACGAGGGACTCTGAATGAAATTAAAATGATCTGGACTGCAGCTGTCAGTCACTATACACAAAATAGGATCACTGCCAATTAACTTTAACTTGCAGTGCATTTACAAAAAGTTGTTTATTGTTGGTTAAAGAAACCATGAGTATTGGTATTACAAGAAATACTTTACCCTGGAGCATGGCCGAGGTTGTGTAGAAGTTGAAAGGGACAGCCTGTACCATGTATTCATCCGTACTAAGACTGTGAAGTTTGTCTCCCATAAGTACTGACTTTCCTGTTCCTGCATTCCCCACTAACATTACAGGGCATCTCTTCTCCATCAGCAGGTTCATAAAGTACTTGATTCGAATTGTCTCAGTTGTATGAACCAAGGAAGCCTGTAAAACAAACAAGCATTTGTCAATTTGAATGTGTGCTTGCTTGTATTTGGAAGATGGTGAAAATATGTTCTTATATGCCAGTTTACAGACTTACACTGCAGACAGAGTCAGCAGGGCCGGAGGACCCTCACTAAATTAAGGTAGGGTGTATGGGACAGGAGACAAGGATTGGAGAGGAGGAGGGCCATATTTCTGGCCATCCAAGAGTTCCTCTGAGCTGTACTTTGTGGGGAGAGATAAAGCCCTCCTCACTCCTCTGCTCCCTGTCTTACTTCCACACTATAAACATAAACCACATACCCCCCACCTTCCAACTGGCAGACCTTATTTTAAAGGGGATCATTGCTGAGCACAAGGTGTGCTAAGGGATGGGCCCTCTCTTGGGGGGCTCAAAACTGGGGAAGAACCTTAGTTGTGAGTTTCAAGTGGCTTGTGGAAGTTCAAGATGCCCATGTAAGAAAAGCCTCAAAGGGCAGGAGGTGGTACTTGCAGAAGGGTGAGCGGGGAGCACTCTCAGGTGATTTCACAATCTGTGCTCCATTAGGAGGATTGGTTCCCATGCTGCAAGTGCTGTGTGACTTTGTGCAGCTTGGACAGCCACCAGCTAAATGTCCCTGTCTCCTTCTGTGCTCCACAACCCTGACAGCAGTCTGTGAGGTCAGATGAATGAAGTCCTTGTGTTGCATAGGCCACAGGCATCAACTGTGCAGCAATGCCAAGGAAATGAGAGTTGCAGTCCATCTTCCAGACCCTGCTGACACAGTCCACAGGGGTCAAGAGAGTGAAGCAAAGATGTGTCTCACCAGTCATGTTGAGATGGGCACATCCCTCTTGACAGAAAGGTGCAAGTGTGCACTCCAGCCCTTGGGTCCCCCAGCTGCAGTCCGTACCAGGATTGGGGGTCAATTTGCAGCTCAGTGAGATGAGGTAGCAGTGCTCTGGAGGGGAGCCACAAGGTAAGCTGCCATGGGGGGGGTTACATCTGTTTTATTAAAAATCATTAAAGATATTTGGATGATATATAATACATTCCTAGGATGAATGGAGTGTAACTCGTGTGTATCACATAGGTACAGTGAAATTACAGTGCTAGTGCATTTTTCTGAATATCGGGCCCAATGTGTCTCAGTATTATGTTTTTTAAAGTTTTTCACTGCAATGCCAAAGGCTCTTTAAACCTTTCACACTTCCTGGCATGTGTGCATATCATGGAAGAACCCATGGGTTTACATCTGAGGAGGAGATAATCTTGGATGAAAATGTTTCGTGTTTAAATCCTAACAGACACCCAGCGTAATTCACCTATCAGGGCTGGCCTTTGGCCGGTCTGAATTTCATTGGCTCATGCATCAATCTACATCTACAGGATGGACGAGGGATATCCCACTGGCGATGACTGCAGAGTACTATAAAGGGGGCGATATGTAATTGCAGTCTTGATTTTCTTCCTAAATAACTAATTTTGTTTCATATTTAGTAGTAGAGAACAGAAACACAAAGCACTCTTTCCTTACCTGCAGTGGTATATCTGGATCAAGTTGATATTTGGGTACCTTATCAGCCCAAGGCATAAATTTTTTGGTTTCTTGATCTATATAATAATCAAAGACAGTCCCCTGGGAAGGAAACTTGATAGTTTTGAATTCATTGACCCACCATCTACTGAATTCTATGCGATAGTCCACCAGCTGAAAAACATGAACAGACACTATAAATATCTGAGATTATTAGCGGATGGAACTAATCAATCAAGCCACCAAGCACATGAGTAAAGTACTCAATTTAACACATTTAGCTTTTTATTTATTTGGTGCCTGGATAAGCTCATTGGAACAAGATTCTACTTACATGAGCTCACTGGAACAAGGTTCTACTTACAGGAGCAACCCAGGGAGACACATCTTACAGTATGCACAGTGCCATTCACATGGAGTACAGATTGCATAGCATATAACTGAGCACAGAATTTCATATCAAAATACAGTTTGTCTGTTTGCAGATGACACCAAGATCTGCAACAGAATAGATGATCCAGATGGGGTGGGCAGAATGAGAAGAGATCTGGATAAACTAGCAAAATGGTCAAAAGAGTGGCAACTGGGGTTTAATGCAAAGAAGTGCAAGATCATGCACATAGGGAAGAGAAACCCTAAAGCCACCTACAGGCTGGGAGGGGAGTTGCTGGCAGTCACAAAGGAAGAAAGAGACTTGGGCGTCATCATCACCGATGACCTAAAATCATCCAAGCAGACCACTAAAGCAATAGGTAAGGCTAGGGGGATGTTGGGGTGTATTAGGGGGATCACAAGTCAGAAGAAGGAGGTAATAATCCCTCTTTTCGTGCAGTACTGGAGGCCACACCTTCACAAGGACATTAACCAAATTGAGGCAGTCCAGAGAAGGGCAACCAAAATGGTGCAGGGACTGCATCAGAAAACATATGAGGACAGATTAACGGTGCTCAATATGTATACCCTAGAGCAAAGGAGGGAGCGAGGTGATATGATCAAAACATTCAAACACCTTATGTGCATTAACAAGGTGAAAGAGTCTAACATGTTTCAATATAAGAAAAATAGCAGGGCAAGAGGACACAGCATGAGATTAGAGGGAGGCCCATTAAGGGGTAATGTGAGGAATTTCTTTTTCTCAGAAAGGGTGGTGGATGCATGGAATGGCCTACCTCAGGAAGTGGTGGATATGAATACAGCGCAGGGCTTCAAACAGGCATGGGATAGGCATAAGGGAGCAATACAGATGAGTATGAATAGATAGACCATTGGCAAAGCAAAGATCGATGGCACATTCATAAGGTAGAAAAAGAAATGGGCAGACTGGATGTGCTTTGTGGTCCTTATCTGCCGTCAGCTTCTATGTTTCAGTGCACTGGAGGGCTGAGACACTTTGGGCATTACCTCCTGCCATGCCGGCAACTCAAGTTCGGAAACAAACTTGAGTTACCAGGGGGTTGGCTGGGGGCAAGAGGCTCAAGCATCCAGAGGACTGTCCCCCTCTCCCAGATGGGAAGATTTGCTGTCTTAGCCCATTGACTACCCCTAGGTGGAGGCCTGGGTGTAGAGCCGGTGTCCAAGCACCAAGAAGGGAGAGGTTGTGGTGTAGTGGTGTAGTGGCATGCACATGCCTCCATGCATGCACACTCATGCTGCAACAGGGAAACCCAGGGAGAACACGGAAAATAATGGCAGACTCAGGTCTGATGAAGATCCACCTGCCTGTCCAAACCCAAGCCATCACCAGGTCCACCAATCCACACTAGATAATGAAGATCCAGGTGGGGTTAGGATGGCCTTCCCTTTCTGGCCCCACCGTGGGGGGTAAGCTATGGGCTGTTGATGGTGTGGCGGGAGAGATCAGAGTAGTCCCTGTCTGAGTCTGCAAGGAAAGAAAGCAATACGGTTAAAAAATACAGTACATTGTAATACAATGAATGCCACTCACAACAGGATGATTCATTAGCAATTGTTTTTAATATTACTCTGAAAGAAAAGAAAAAAATTATTCACCTTAGCAATCTTTTTTCTTACAATGTATTCTTCTATATTCATAACTATATGCAGTCAGCCTCCTAAGTAGAGCTGCCCGGAGAATTGGAACTATATGCAAATGATAGAACTATCATTGGCTCGTGACACAACATTCAAACTGCTGCCCTTATCTGCTGCAACATTCCATCAAAGCTGTCCATGACAGCATGAAACATGTAAAACAGCATGCAATGATAAAAAAAAACCCTGAATATCAAAATCACCTGGAAAAAGAAGGGAATTAATATGTCTCACCGGGAATATAAAGCATCTGTGCCAGTGTTTGGGACTGCCAAATCAAAAAGACTCGGTTAGAAGTGCAGAGGCTCTGGTTCTGGAAGGGGAGGCAAGGAGGGAGAGTTATGAATATCAAAGAATACATTAGAAGAAACAAGATTACTAAGGTGAGTAATTTTTTCTTCTAACCCCACGTATTCTTCTATATTCATAACTATATGCAAACTTCAAAGCAGTACCTTTCGAGGAAGGCAGAGAACCTATTTAGGAAAGAGGCTCTGCAGGACTGCTGTGCCAAACCTGGCATCACTTCTGGACTGTGTGTCCAAACTGTAGCATTTAGTAAAAGTGTGTACCGTTCTCCAGGTAGCTGCTTTACAGATCTCCACTAATGGAATATCTCTCGAAGCTGCTATAGTGGCAGCTGTGCCCCTAGTTGAATGGGTCCTCAGGCCTGCTGGGGGTTGCTTGCTAACTTTTGAATAACAAAACTGAATGCATTAGACTATCCAGTGAGAGACTGACCTCTTAGAAGCTGGGGTAACCTTTACCCACATCCCCACAGGTGAGAAGAAAAAATTACTCACCTTAGTAATTATATTTCTTCTAATGGCGTCTTGCTGTATTCTGACAATTGCAGTGATTCCCAACCTTTGAACTGCCCCGGAGAAAGTACAGTTATGTAAGAACTTACCGTAACAGTAGATCTTCGAGAAAGGCTCTTGCAGTAGGTAATTACATATAGGACTGACGTCGGCAGGCGGCAGGACCCCACAGAAAAATTTCTAGCTAGCAGTCCCTGGCGAGGGACTGCCCCCACGTCAGGTGACTGGCGTCAGGAGACGGTATAAAGGGGCGGTCCCTGACGCCCGCCTTCCAGTTCCTTCCCACCACAGGCCAGAAGAGGCTGGATGAGAGAGGAGCAGATATTTCCATCAGTGGAAAAGGAGCTGAAAAAGCCTAGGGCGATGGAGGGCAGGAAGGTAATTACCTACTGCAAGAGCCTCTCTCGAAGATCTACTGTTACGGTAAGTTCTTACATAACTGTACTATCTTACTTCGAGAGGGCTCTTGCAGTAGGTAATTACATATAGGACTGAATCCCAAGCAGTCTGGAACAAAGAGAGGCACCGGGAGGAGGAAAAACTACTCCAAGAAGCAGTTCTAGCTGTGCAAGCTTCAAGATAAGAGGCCTTGCAGAACAGCCAGCCTGAAGTCTGCTCTATGGCGAGAGGTAATATCCAAACTGTAGTGTTTAGTAAAAGTATGGACGGAAGTCCAGGTGGTGGCAGCACAGATATCTGCCGCTGACACATTCTTGAAACAAGCCGCTAAGGCAGCTACTCCTCTGGTGGAGTGGCCTCTTACTTGACCCAGGAGGATCTTGTTGTATTTGTTATAACAGAAAGCCATGCAATGAGTCAGCCACTTAGATAGGCATTGCTTAGAAACAGCATTGCCTTCCCGTTTATGAGCAAAAGAGATGAACAATTGATCAGTCTTTCTAAGATCCTTCGTCCTGTTGGTGTAGTATCTCAGAATCCAGTGAACATCCATAGTATGGAGTAAATATTCCCCCTTGATTAGAGTACTGCGTGAAAAAGGCGGGTAACTCTATGGACTGATTTAGAGTAGACTCCGCTACTACCTTAGGGAGAAACATAGGGTTCGTGCGCAGAGCAACACGTTCCTTGTGAAAAATCAAGTATGGAATTTTACACATCAGGGCCTGGAGCTCGGAAATTCTCCGAGCAGAAGTAATGGCCACCAGAAAGAGAGTCTTCAGCGAAAGGAACTTCAATTCTGCGGAAGCTGCCGGTTCAAAGGGAGGCAGAGTAAGTTTCTCGAGAACAAAGTTCAAGTCCAAAGGGGGAGCAGGAGTACATATAGGGGGTCTCAGATGGAGGACCCCCTCTGAGAAAGGTCTTAGAGACCTCCAATTGAGCGAATGTCTTGTCTGCAAAGGGGACATGATAGGCCGAGATGGCCGCCATATGAACCTTCAGAGAAGAATGACTGAGACCCAGGTCAAACAGATGACGTAGATACTCCAGCAGAAGCCCGGCTGAACAGCAGAAGGGTTCCACGTTCTTGGAAGCAGCCCAGATAGTGAATCTTTTCCATATCAAGGCGTTAGGTGGATGTAGTGGAGGGTTTTCTAGCCTCCATCAAAATCTCCGCCACTTGGGGAGAAACCCCAAAACGGGATTGAGCTAAGTCTGCAGGAGCCATGTGTGCAGCTGAAGAGATTTGAGGCCTGGATGGACCAGGGTCCCCTGATCCTGGGTTAATAAACCTCGAGACAGAGGAAGAGGAAGAGGATGATCCTCTGAGTATTGTTGTAGAAGAGAGAAACAAACTTGTCTGGGCCAGAAAAGAGCAATCAGAATCATTCGTGCTCCTTCTGAAGCTAGTTTCTGTAAGACTCGTGGGATAAGTGGAATTGGAGGAAAGGCATAGACGAATCTGTCCTTCCAGTCTAGAGACACAGCGTCTCTCCAGAAAGCGCCTCGCTCTGGAACGAGCGAGCAGAAGATGGGAAGCTTTGCGTTTAGAGGGGATGCTAACAGGTCGACCTGTGGTGTTCCCCAAAGTCAGAAGATATTGTCTAGGACTCCTTGGTCCAGTTCCCACTCATGAGTCAGAGCAGAAGAACAACTTAGCTTGTCTGCCAGGGTGTTGTCAACTCCCAGGACATGAATTGCCGTGAGGTGAAGGTCGTATTGTGTTGCCCAATCCCAAACCCTCATTGCTTCCCTGCAAAGAGGGTAGGACCGAGTCCCCCCTTGTTTGTTGATGTACCAAACCACACACATGTTGTCCGTCTGGACAGCTAGGTGGCCAGGAAGGATGTATTGGTGAAGGGCTTGGAGAGCGTACAACACTGCCCAAGCTCGAGCACATTGATGTGGAGTGTTTGTTTGAGCTTGGACCAGGAGCCCTGGGTCCGATGGGGACCTAGATGGGCTCCCCAACCTTCGCCCGAGGCATCTGTGGTTAGAGTCTGGGAGGGGGAAGGACGAAAGAAAGGAACTCCCCGAAACAGGTTCTCTCGAACCATCCACCATTGCAAGTCTCAAAGCATCGGCGAGGAGACTAGAACTGGGCGATCTAAGTCATCCACTAACTGATCCATTAGGAGCGGAGAGTCCACTGAGATACTCTCATGTGGAGTCGAGCACGAGGAACTGTCAGGATAGCAGCCGCCATGAGCCCGAGAAGGCGAAGGACTGACCTTGCACTGACCCGCCTGCGGCCGGACAACAGATTTATCTGAGTCTGGAGGGTGGACGCCCTGTCCGGTGGCAGGAAGGCCCTGCCCATGGTCGTGTCTAGAATCGCCCCGATAAACTGTAGTCTCTGGGATGGGATCAAGTGAGACTTGGAATGGTTGATGGTAATACCCAGGCAGGCAAAAATCTGCTGGATAAGGGTGAGGCAGCGCAGGAGTTCCTCCCTGGATGAGGCCGCCAGGAGCCAATCGTCCGGGTATGGGAAAACCTGCACCCCCCGGTACGTAGGTAGGCCGCCGCCACTGCCAGGCATTTGGTAAACACTCAGGGCGTCGAGGATAGGCCAAACGGAAGTGCTTTGAATTGGTAGTAGTCCCCCTGGAATGCAAAATGAAGACATTTGCGGTGAGACGGGCGAATGAAAGTGTGTAGGTAAGCATCCTGCATATCCAGGGCACACAGCCATTGACCCGACCAGAGAAGGGGCAGAAGGCTCTGTAACGAGAGCATCCTGAACCTTTTGTACTCCACAAACAGATTCAGGGAACTGAGATCCAGAACTGGTCTGAGATCTCCTGTCTTCTTTGGGACCAGGAAGAAATGGGAATAATAACCCATCCCTTGCAGATGAAGGAGGACGGGTTCTATTGCTTGTTTCAGAAGTAGAGCTGAAATCTCCTCCTGGACCAAGAGTCCTGGACCTTATGTATAGGGAGAGGCATCAGCAGCAGAAAACAGGAAGTTGTTATCCCTCTGTACAGACAGTTGGTGAGACCCCATCTGGAGTACTGTGTCCAGTTCTGGAGACCCCATCTCCGCAAGGACATAGACAGGATAAAGGTAGTCCAGAGAAGGGCAACTAAAATAGTGCAGGGTCTGCAAGAGAAGCCGTATGAGGAGAGACTAAAGGAGCTTAATATGTATACCCTTGAGGAAAGAAGGAGAGGGGACATGATAGAAACTTTAAGTACCTCAGTGGAATCAACAAAGTCCAAGAGGTAGCATCTTTCAGAAAAAGAGACTTGCAAGAACAAGGGGACACAATTTAAAGATAGAAGAAGGCGGTTCAGGGGCAATGTGAGGAAGCATTATTTCACAGAGAGGTAGTGGATGGATGGAACAGCCTTCCTGAGGAGGTTGTGGGGTCTAAAACTGTGGGAGAATTCAAGAATGCATGGGACAGACATAAGGCAATTCTTGTGGGGGGTAGGAAGAAATAGGCTGTTGGTTAACTAGAATCTGCGGCCTATCCTGTAGGTAGGGAAATGGGCAGACTAGATGGGCCTAGTGGTCCTTATCTGCCGTCAAAGTCTATGTTTCTATGTTTCTAAGAGAAGGTGTTCCCTTGAATATGACGACTTTAGAGGGGGGTGGCGAGGTGGTTTCTAAAGAAACTCTATCGAGTGTCCTTCTGCGATCAGCTGGAGCACCCAAGAATCTGATGTTATCCTCTCCCAGCCCGGAAGGTGGAGGGAAAACCTCCCTCCTACCGGTTCCTCCAGGGAGTCAGGAGGCTGTGGGAGAGGGAAGGAGTCAGGTGGTGTGGGGCAGCGCCGCAGCTGAAGCACCCACTGCTTTTTGGGCAGGGGGCCTAGCAGCTGTGGAGGCCTGTCATTTTGTGGCCCGCCTTCCCTTGGGCTCTCAGCCACACCTGGCCTGTGAAAGGATGGTGCTACAGCTGGTGGGGTGGTAACATGGAGTCAACAGACTTCAGTGCCATCCTTCTCCTCCTGCAAATCGGTGATGATGTCCTTGACATCACCACCGAAAAGCACCGACCCCCGGAAGGGCGCTTCCTGGATAGCGGATTGCACTTCCGGGACCAACCCTGGTATGTGGAGCCAAGCATGATGACGTAAACCTACGACGAAAGCTGAGCTACATCCAGCGGTGTCCACTGCATCGTAGGTCGCACAAAGCATGTGTCGACTGGCCGAATGTGCAGAGCAGACAAGATCGGCCAACTCCTGCTTGACTTGGTCCAGTGGGTGGGATTCTTTGTCAGGTGGCGACGAGCTGAGATGTTTTGGGTTGGCCGACCAGCCGTGAGCGGCGCTAATCACGACCGGGTCGGCACGAGGGTGAGAATCTAGAAAATCAACGCCCTCGGGAGCCTGGTATAGCCTATTCGACTTCCTCGGAAGTGGGGCTAGAGCCGATGGCTGTTTCCAGATGGTGGTGACAAGGTCAACATGAGACTCTATCCAGGGTGGCACCAAAGTAGGAGCTGTCACGGGCAGATCCAGATGCTCAGCGAGTTTCAAACGCTGAGGGTCTGGTTCCAAAGAGTGCCACAGATAAACCTCCTGGATTTTCCTTAGCAACTCGTAAAAGAAGGATCTTCCAGAGGAGACTTCGGAGGAGTCCTTGGCCTGGGCTTCGACAGAGAGCGTGGCTCATCGTCCCTTTTGGAGCAACCATCGGAGTCCGAGGGTGAAGAGGAGGAGGAAGAGGAAAAATACTCCCTTTCCCGACTGGGGGGGAGGAATAGACCCCTTGGGAAGCCCCCCAGGAAGCGTGTCCTGCCCCCCTCTGGACCCAGACGGGACAGCCCTGGAGTCCGGAGGTGGCGAGGGAGTGTGCCGCCTCGGACGTCTGGGAACCTGAGACGGCAGCATCATCGGTAGGTGGCTCCCGACCTCCCTGGTGAGCTGAGCCTTGGCCTCAGCCCACTAGGAGGCCAGCATCTCCTGCAAGTCCAACGGAGGCTGTGGAAGTGGTGGAGGAGGAGGAGGCGGGGGATAAGGATACGGGTTGTACCCATATGAAGAGTATCCAAAACCCGGCTGCGGATAGCCCGGCGTTGGGTATTGTGGCGTCAGAAAGACCGGCGTCGGGTACTGCGGCGCCGGATACTGTGGTCCCAGGTATGTCGGATAGGACGGAGGGTACCCGGGAGCCGGAGGAGCTGCCAGAGCAGATGGCCTGGCCGGCGGCCTCACGGGCGGATCCAAATTAGAGGGCCCGGAGGGCGGAGGGCCCGGTGGTGGGGCGGCATCCGGAAGCGGGATGTCGGCCTGAGTCAGTAAAACCAGCATCGGGGCCGGCGTTGGGGGCCCCGGTGTTGGAGGAACCGGCGTTGGAGGTACCGCGTCGGGGCCAGCATCCAGGGAGCCGACGTCAGATCCGGCGCACCTACAGGAGGATGGTCCGATGGAGGAACGCCACCAGCGTCGCCCGGGAATGGAGGGGAAAAATCCCCGGGGTTGGGCTTGGGCAAATCTGGGTCCCCGGATGGCAGCAAAGGCTGTGGATAACTGGGGACGACGGATGTAGGGAGGTCCGTCGTTGGTTCAGTCGCCGACTGGACGTCAGAGGAACTGACATGCGGTTTTACAGCGAGCTCCCAGTGGGCGCCGGAGGAGCCGGCATCCGACTTATGGGAGGCTTCACCGGAGGCAGACCGAGGAGAAGGATCAGCCTGGTCTGGTGGGAGAAGGGGCGTAGCGCCCGAAGGTCATCGTCTTACCAGCTTTCTCCGTGCGGACGTCAGAGAGCCGGCGCCTGACTTGCGAGTCATGCGCCAGTGAGGCCGCGAACCTGCGGCCGAACTGGGGGCAGAGGCCTCCAATTACCCGGAGGCACCTGAAAGGCCCGAGCGCAAGCCAGACGGGCGGGCCGACGCCCCCTCGGAAACCTTCGAGGAGGCCGTCGAGGAGCGGTCCCCCAGAGGGGACGTTACCTGAGACCCAGCGGCTCCCAAGGGAGATGCGGTAGAGGAGCCCTTGTCCCGGTGCCTTTCCTTATCTTTCTTCTTTCGATGGCCTTCGGGGGAAGTGGATGCCTGCCTCAGTTTTTTGAGCTCCTTCTCCATCGAACTCATCTTTTTCTTCAAAATGTGGGCTTCCAGGAATTGCTGCCACCTTTTCTGGGTAGCCGCGTTGAAGCTGAGGCAGTGCTGGCACTTCTCGACCGGGTGATCAGGGCCTAGGCAGAACAGGCACAGGGAATGGCCGTCCTTGTGTGGGAGTTGGGCGCCGCACGTGTCGCACTTATTTTTGTGCTCGGAGCATGTAGGGGATGACACACACCGACAATGACCTGACGTTGTTCGAAAAAAATCAAAATACTTCGGCAAAAACTGACGAAGGGTCGGCTGACGAAGCAACTAACTTTTCCGTGAGGCGCTGCACGAGCTAACGGCAGGAAAGAACTGGAAGGCGGGCATCATGGACCACCCCTTTATACCGACGTCTCCTGATGCCGGTCACCTGACGTGGGGGCGGTCCCTCGCCAGGGACTGCTAGCTAGAAATTTTTCCGTGGGGTCCTGCCGCCTGCCGACATCAGTCCTATATGTAATTACCTACTGCAAAAACAATCTCAAAGTAAGATCTAAGGGTTAACTTTCCATGCAGGGCATGGAACGCTGAGCTCAAGCTTGGTTGAAGTCTCTGTCTGGAGTGTTTTAAACTCAAACTACCAGATTCTTACGAGCCCAACTAAACTAAAAATTCTGTGTCAAAATTGTAAAAATTCTACTAGCCAACTGGCTGAAAAGTTTTGGATCCCCAAGGAAGACTCAAGTAAGGAAACCCAAAAACTAAACCCAACATACTTAAAAAAATAACAATAATAAATAAGCACCCAAACAAAAGGGAGGAGGGTGCCAGCAAATACACCCTTGGGGTGCATGATGCACCTGCCCACCCACTTCCCAAAAACAGGTTCTGAGAAGGGAGGCAGGGAGGGAGGGAGGTCAGAATACAGCAAGACTCCATTAGAAGAAATATAATTACTAAGGTGAGTAATTTATTCTTCAAACAACATGAAGTCTTGCTGTATTCTGACAATTGCAGACTACCAAGCAGTACCTCCAAGGAGGAGGGACAGAACCTACTTTGGGAATAGGCTCTGAAGTACTGCTGTGCCAAACCGAGCATCACTCCTAGCCTGGATATCCAGGGAGTAATGCTTGGTAAAGGTATGGACTGTTTTCCAGGTGGCTGCTTGACAAACTTCTAGGAGAGGAATATCACTGGCCGCAGCCAGGGAAGCAGCTGTACCTCTTGTGGAATGAGCCCTCAGGCCTGAGGGTGAAATTTCTCCCAGTTTTTCATAGCAGAATTGTATGCACGACACAATCCACCTGGCAATAGATCTTTTGATGGCAGGTTTACCCTTTCCCACTTCTCCATAAGTGAGAAACAACTGGAGGGAGTCAAACATGTGACCCTTGGTACGCTCTATGTAGTAACTAAGGGCTCTTTCTAATCTAAACTGTGTAGCCTCCTCTCTCCTGAGGAAGAATGATCAGTGAAGAAAACAGGGAGAGACATAGACTGGTTTAAATGGCAGTCTGAAACCACTTTTGGGCAAGAACCTTCTATTGGTTCTAAGAACCACTTTATCCCTATGAAAGGAGATAAAATCAGGTTCCACTGACAGGGCTTTAATTCACTGATACGCCGGGCAGAGGTAATGGCTACCAAGAACACAGTTTTCCAAGTCAAGTACTTAAGGTCTGCTGAAGACATAGGCTCAAAGTGGGGTTGTATAAGCTGAGCAATGCAAACATTCAAATCCCAGGCAGGGGCAGGGTCTCTAAAAGGGGGATTGGTGTGAAACAATCCTTTAAAAAATTTACAGAGCACAGGATTGGAAGATAGTGAGGAAGGCTTCCCCACAGAGAAAAATGCAGAAACAGCTGACAAGTGTACCTTGAGAGTAGCTGGTCTGAAGCCTAGGCCATTAAGATGGACCATATAATCCAGAACCGTAGGCAATTCAGCAGTGTCTGGAGAAATATTCTTAGAACACCAAATGCTGAATCTTTTCCATTTGGAGTTGTAAGTCTTTCTGGTGGAGGGCTTTCGAGAAGCCTTGAGGATGTCCAGAACCCCTTGGGAAAGATGCAGATCTGCAAACTCTAACTCTTCAAGAGCCATGCCTTGAGAGTGAGCGACTGAAGATTGGGGTACCAAATCCTCCCCTGAGAGGATGTTAATAGGTCGTAATTCCTGGGAAGATACAGGGGAAGATGGACTGCTAGGGACAGCAACAGGAGGTACCAGGGCTTTCTGGCCCAATCTGGAGCAACCAGAATCGCCTTTCAAGGTTGAGACTTTATTTTGACTAAAACTTTGAACAGGAGTGGGAAGGGGGGAAAGGCATACAGAAACTTCCCTTCCCAATTCAGAATCAGGGCATCCAGGGGGGCTGAGCCCAAGACTGGAGGTCTGCAACAAAAGAGAGGGAATTGGTGATTGTCTGGGGCTGCAAAGAGATCTATCTCTGGAGTGCCCCACCTTGAAAAAATCAATTTCAACACCTGAGGGTCCAGGGACCATTGGTGATGGCCCTGAGAAATCCTGCTCAGTGCATCTGCTAGCACATTGTCCTTGCCTGGAAGGTGAACTGCTACAAGAGAGGCTTGCAGGGAATAAGCCAGGGACCATAACTTCATGGCTTCTGTGCACAAGGCCATGGACCGAGTGCCTCCCTGCTTGTTGATGTACCACATGGTGGTAGTGTTGTCTGTTCTGACTTGAACCACCTTGTTCTGAACTGACTGTGAGAACACTTTTAGAGCTAGAAAAACTGTCCTGAACTCTAGAAGATTGAGGTGGAGAAGGGATTCTTGGGAGGACCACAGGCCCTGGGCAGTGAGGGACCCCAGGTGGGCTCCCCAGCCCAGAAGAGAAGCATCCGTGGTAAGGACCACTGAACAAGGCTGAGCAACAAAAGGAACACCTTGCCTTAAATTGTCCTGATCCTGCCACCACTGGAGGGCTTAGAGCAAGGTCAGAGTCACTGGAATCAGTTTGGTAAGGGAGTCCTTTCTCTGAGACCAGTAAGCTCTCAGGTGGAACTGAATATCCCTCATCTGGAATCTTGCCCCTTGGACCACTGCTGTTGAAGCTGCCATGTGGCCCAAGAGCTGGAGGAAATGCCTTGCTGGTCGAGATACCTGAAGGCTGAAGGAAGAAGCTAGTTCCATAAGAGCCCTCGCCCTTTCTAGAGGAAGAAAGGCTCTTGCTCTGAGTGTGTCCAGTTCAGCCCCTATAAAGGTAAGGAGCTGGACTGGTTCGAGAACTGACTTGGGAAGGTTGAGAAGAAATCCTAGGGAAGTGAGCACTTGCTGGGTCACTTGCAGGTGAGACTTGACTTGGTCTGGAGACTGACCCACTAATAGCCAATCGTCCAGATAAGGAAATATGGAAATCTTTTGCCTTCTTAGAAAGGCAACTACTACTGCCAGGCACTTTGTGAAAACCTTTGGAGCCGAGGTTAGGCCAAAGGGCATTGCTCTGAACTGATAGTGGCCTGAGGGCAACTCGAACCTGAGGTACTTTCTGTGGGAGCACCTGATGGGAATGTGAAAGTAGGCATCTTTGAGGTCCAGGGAGGCTAACCAGTCCCATGGCTTTAGAGAGGAAAGGATTATTCCGAGTTACCAACTTGAACTTTGGTTTTAAAAGATGTTTGTTCAGATATCTGAGGTCTAGGATGGGTCGCCCGCTCCCCTGTCTTTTTGGGGGTCAGGAAGCACCTGGAGTACAGTCCTTTGCCCCAGTGTAGGGTAGGTACTCTCTCTATAGCTCTTAAAGCTAGGAGGGAAGAAACCTCTGCCTCTAGGGCAAGGGCTTCCAAAGGATTTGCAGGTGGAAAAGATCTGGCTCTCATCTTTGGAAATTTTTTGAAGCTGAGAACCAGTCCCTGGCTTACTACTTCCAGGACCCACCTGTCTGTTGTAATAGACGTCCAGTCCTGGACAAAGTAAGCCAGCCTGCCCCCTACTGGAATAGGAGAGTCGACCCGGGCAGACCCATCAGGGTGTCTGCTTGGCAGGGGCTTTAGGCTGAGGGGTGGATGCAGGCCTGCTGATCCCCCTTCTGCCTCTCCCTCTGAAGAACCCCCTCTGCGAAAAGGAAGAAGAGGCCTGTGTTTGGTAAAAAGGCCTTTGAAAAGGCCTGCCCCCTGCTCCTAGACTGCTGCCTTTGAGGAGTTGTCTGCCTTTCCTTGGCCTGAGCACTCCTGTAAGTGGTCCTGTACTCGTCAATCTTCATGTAATTCTCTGTCTGCTCCCCAAACAGAGAATTACCCACTTCAGGAAAATCCATAGCCTTAGCCTGGGTGTCCTGCGAGAGGCTAGTACATCTGAGCCAAGCTATCCTCTGAACAGCCACAGATGTAGCCATAACTCTTGATGAAACATCATTAGAGTCCACAGCAGCATGAAATTGCACTTTAGATGCCTCAATCCCATCTGCAGCCACCGCCTCCAGCTCCTTGGCTAGCTGGGGGGAGGCCTGTTTAGCCAGTGCCAGTACAGTGTCCCACCTGGATTTCTAGTACCTGGCTGTATAGGCCATGTAATTCGCCTGCCTGAGTCCCAAAGAAGATGCCATATACTGCTTCTTTGCCATGGCATCAATCTTTCTGGAGTCCTTGTCAGGGAGGTGTGAAGCCAAGGGAATATTTGCCTTGTCACAGGCAGCAGCCTGCACTACCCCAACATGGCTGCATTGCTGATATAAGAACTCCGTGTCTGAGCCTGAGAGTGTCCATTCTTTTATCCACAGGAGGTATAGTGTTAGGAGACTTTAAGATTTTTTGTGTCTGTTTCCTAGAAGATTTATGGAGGGGAACAGACAGTCTCCTAGACTCTGGGATATCCATCATCTGTACATAATCAGGCTCTTCTTGATCTTCCACAGCCTCTTCCATAGGAAGCTGGAGGGTTTCAGCCACTTTCCTGTAAAACATAAAATGGGAAGGGGACTCAGAAAGCCTAGGAGGGGGGAAACACCTGATGGTCTGTCTGGGGAGATGTCTGCTTCCACAGGCACATCCAGAACTTCACTTGCATCATAATCCTCAAATTCCCCTTCCTCTTCAAACTCTGGTTCATAAAATTCTTCAAGGGCATACTCTTGAACCGGGGGAACCAACCGAACCGAACCCCTGCCAGAAGGAGCCGGATCGGTCAGAACTGGACGGAGTGATTCCACAATCTGAATCGCCCTGGCTATCTCTTCGGTGGTTGGAACATGAACCTCTGGATCCAAACCGGTCGATTTATCTTTGAGCTTCCTTTTTGTCAGAACTGATTCCTCGGAATCAGCTCTCCTTTTTGCCTGAAGAAGTATCGCCCTGGTCAGAGAGCACTCCTTCTGGTTCAGTCAAAACCGAACCGGGCTGGCATCTGGGTCAGCGGACTTCTCGGCCTCCTTTTCCCTCAGTCTGCCTAATCTCTTCTCAAGGGTAGATTTGGGAACATTTTTACATCTTTGGCAGTCTGAATAGAGGTGGTCAAACCTCAGACAATAATGGGCTTGCAGTGCATACTGTAATAGTTGGTCTCAAATATGTGAATGAAATCATTCATTCACATATTTGTGAATGACTATTACAGCATGCACTGCAAGCCCATTAGCCCACAGTGTGGACCAATCAGCTTACAGCTGATACTGTAAGTTGTCATTCGGCCGGCAGTCACAGAGGTAGTGGCGGATGGGTTTGCTGCTGCCTGCCAATGACAGGGAGGGCTGGGTAGGCAGGGATCCTGTGTGGGTGGGGGTGCCACTGGACCACCAGGGAATATTTACATTGCTACGGGCAATCGGGGATACGGTGGGGTAGGGTTACCCCTAAACTACCAGAGATTTTTAAATAATATTTTATGGTGATCGCAGCTACATGAGGGGTGGGGGGTTCCACTAGACTACCAGGGATGGTGTACACATTACTGTTTTGGCAATCGGAGCTACGGGTGGGGTGGGGGACCACTAGACTACCGGGGAATAATGAAAATGTTATTGTATGGCGATTGGGCTACGGGGAGAGAGGAGAGTACCACTAGTCTACCAGGGAATATTTCACATGTTATTTTACGGTGATCGGGCTATGGGGCAGAACGTACCACTAGATTACCAGGGAAGTAATACACATTTCTTGTCTGGCAATAAGAGCTACAGGAGGGGTAGGGGGGGTGCCACTAGACCCCTCTGGCTGCAACACATGCTATGCAGGGCGCCATGCGCATTTCGCTGGCCAGCCCTGCAAAACTCATGCAAATAGGGCCATAATGACATGCAAATGGCCCCATTTGTGCCTTGCATACATTATGGCCCCATTTGCATACTGCCGGCAGAATATCAGGAATTGGCGCGACAGCATAACTCTGTTGCGCTTTCTGGCTGAAGTCTCATTCCTGGTATTCAGTCCTGTCTGGGGGGATGCGCCAGTGCATCGTATTTGCGTAGTGCACATTATTCAGAGGAGCTGCGCCACTGCTCATCTCTTTTGAATATATCCCTAAGTTGCACCAGCGCAACAAAGTTGGACTGCACCACCACATGCGCCATTGCCGGGCACAACTCTGAACAATGGGGCCACTGTCTATTTTTTAAGAGTCCTTCTCAGCTGGGTGAGAGGATAAGGGGACCTTTGCCTTCTCACAGGCTGCCTGCTGGACTATACCCTGATGATCAGGATGAGAATAGAGGAATTCAGTCCCCTGTCTCTCTAGTTGGTATTTCTTGTCCACCTTCTTATCCAGATGTGGAACAGAATTTGGAGCCTGCAGGATTTTAGACAACTCTTTTTTAAAGAACTTGTTTATTGGGAGAAGAATCTTCTTAGTGGGTGTTAACCCCATCATCTCCATATATTCGGCCTCTTCTTCGTCCTCTATGACCTCTGCAGTAGCCAGGTCAAGAGCATCAACTGTTTTCTTTACAAAGGAAAAATGGGAGAAAAAAATCCTCTGGCCTTGGAGGAGAACCAAATTCCTGCTCTGGTGAGATCTCTCTCTCTATAGGCTCACCTTCATCAATTTCTGGCTACCTGGCTACTACAGAGGTCATAGAGGACGAAGAAGAGGCCGAATATATGGAGATGATGGGGTTAACACCCACTAAGAAGATTCTTCTCCCAATAAACAAGTTATTTAATACTCCTCATGCTCCATTTCCTGACATGGGAGTTCAGAAGGAGCAACCAGGGTCTGAACCAGTGGAGGGAGGGTTAGTGCAGGTACAAGACCCTGCAAAGCCTGGATGACCTTCATGGCCTGGGTAATCTCCTCTGCTGATGGCAGGCTGTGAGGCACAGATGAAACCCCTCTAGGTTTATCTGCCTGGGGTTCAACGTGTTTAGTCTTTTTGTTTTTCTTTTAAGGGACTGGACAGTCAGCCGGATCACCCTTCCTTTTATCAGTACTTGCATCACCCTCATCAGGGGCGTTCAGGGAAGAGACAGTGGTTTCACCCACAGATTTGGAAGGGGTGGGCTGGTTAGAGCCTGTAGCACCCTTATCCAGTCTCTTTTGTAATCTTTCCTTTCTTTTTTCAGCAGTTTTCTGGGGAAAAGACTTAGAGATTTTACAATCTGTTAAGAAATGGTCAGTCCCCAGGCAGACCACACATAGATCGTGCTTGTCTGCCTTAGCAAAACATCCCCACACTTTAGGCAGTTTTTAAAACCTGGGGGTCCACTCTTTTTCTTTGTTTTTTTCAGGCATTCTTATTAAAAGAGAAAAAAAAACAACCGCAATAAACATTTAATTCTTTATATTATATATATATATTTTTTTTTTTTGCAGTCAGTTCAGGAACCGATAAAGTTCAAATAATGAACTGAGGATTCAACAAATCTGAACCGGGTCAGCGGTTCGCAGGAACCGGGTTAGCAGTTCACAGAAACCGGTTCAACGGTTTTAAAACAAATTTAGTTTAAAGGTAAACAGTTTAAATAAACAGACTAAATAGCGGAAATATGACAGAAAAGTTTCCTCAAAGACTATAAAAGTCCCGGTACCCCAACAGTTATACCGAACCATGAAGAACCGAGAAAAAAAACTAAAATTAATCTAATAAACTAACGTATGAGATAAAATTAAGTAAATAAATGCAGCAGTAAGAATAACAATATAAGAATACTTGTATTCTGTGAGGAACCACAAGGAACGACTGATTTGGGAAGTCTCCTGGGCGTCTTGACTTGTCAGGCGGAGAAAGAAATCTGATATATTGGTGGAATGTTGCAGCAGATAAGGGCAGCAGTTTGAATGTTGTGTCACCAGCCATTGATAGTTCTATCATATCCATATAATTCCAATTCTTCGGGCAGCTCTACTTAGGAGGCTGAATGCATATAGTTATGAATACAGAAGAATACCTGGGGTTAGAATGGCTGTTACCAGGGGCCTAGTATCCAAACACTTGGTGTGGCGCTCACAGGATTAGTGCCAAGCTAAGCGGATATAACACGACCAATAGCTTGTTAGAGGAGCTGCTGCTACAGTCAGTGATACACTTATTGCTTAACTAAGTGGTTAGCGCATTTGGGCTAAATACACCACTATGCCCATGCAAATGTGGTAAACTTCTTGCATACAGGCTGCACTTGTATATTGAAAGGCTTTTGGAAGCACTAAAAGGCTACTTTGGAAGTGCTATTTAATGCTTTAGAAAATAAAGATTAAGTATTCACCATAATTCTTGATTTTCTAGAAATATCTTTACCATTGATTCACACTAGTGGGTCTGAGCCGGAGGCGATAGGACCTTGCAGGTGTCAAAACATTTCAGGAGGGTGGGCAACAAGGCAAGATGTATGCATATGCAATGCAGCAAGGGGGAGCTTGCAGTTCAGGCTTGCCTCAGCACCAGCCCTCAGCTGTCTCAGTATCTTTTTTACTGAGGAGGTGCAGCATAACCTAACAAGTACATATGTACGTAACTAAAAGGCATAAGATAGCCCTGGAGACCTATGTAAGTAGGGTCAACAAACAAGTAACACAGTATCTTCACAGCCCAGACCATGTACAAGAGGTGACAACCAATAAAACATATTGGATTGAGCCCAGGGGATGGCGGGCAGGCATGTGAATCAATCATGAAGATACTCCTAGATGAGCAAGAATTATGTTGAGTATGTAATTTTCATATCTTCCAGGAAATAGATCTTCACCACAGATTTCCACTAGTGGGTCAGAGTACCCAGTTCAGGCAAAATCCCCCAGACTAGGGTGGTAGGAGCCAAGGGCTCAGTCAGGGTAATAATCCATTCAGAACTGTCTTGCCAATGGTGGCATGCTGCCTGGCATAGACATCCAGGGCACAGTGCTTAACAAAAGTGTGCACTGTGCTCCAAGTTGCAGCACTGCAAATATCACCAATAGGCACACAGCAAATCTCTGCCAGGGACAAGGCACCTGCTCTGGTGGAGTGGGCACATACCTGGCCCTCCAGTTTGACCTGAGTCATGTCACAGCAGTGGCGCAGGCAGCTCACAATCTAGGCAGAAATGCATTTGATTGTAACACACTGCCCCATCTGATTGGGATCGAAGGAGACAAAGAGCTCTGTGGATTGCCTGATGTCCTTAGTTCTGTCCAGGTAAAACCTAGGGATCCTCCTAACATCTAGAAAACAGACAGTGTGCTCTCCTTCATTCTGAAAGTTGGGAAAGCAGGTAGGCTGTAGTAGTGGCTGGTTGTGAAAGCACTCTAACACCACTTTCCGCAGAAACTTAGGGTGTGTGCAGAGAACTACCTTCTCATTAAGGAAAACAGTATACGGAGGATCTGTAAACTGGGCATGGATTTCAGACACTCTGCAAGCAGAGTTGATGGCCACTAGAAAATGCAGATTTCCAAGTTAAAAAACTTCAGCTCACATGTTGCAAGGGGCTCAAAGGGTTTGTGAGTGAGCAAATCCAGCACAAGGTTGATATCCCAGGAAGCCACTGGCTTCCACACGGTAGGCCTTGTGTGTAGGATGCCCTTATGGAACCTTTTTGCCAGGTAGAGGGTATTGATGGGCTTGCGGGATGCAGATATAGTACACAGGTGCACCTTAACTGTGAAATACTATAGGCCACCATCAGAAAGGTCTGGCAAGTAATCCAGAACCTATCCTCCAGCCAGGAGAATTGTGATACTTTGAATGCTGTGATTAAACCTTGCTTCATGCAGTTTACGGAGTCTGTCATTCATTTGGTAACCTGGAGTGCTGAATTTTTTTTTGTCCATACTCCAGAACCTTATCGGGTGAGCATCTGAATAAGTCCATGCAGGTTTTGAAGCACCAGATGGAAAATATTTTCCACTTGGCTGTGTAAGTTTCCCTAGTGCATGTCTTATGGGCAGCCAAAAGTATTTCAGAGACCCTCTGAGATGCCTTGTACCTGTTTACCTCTATCTCTTCAGAAACCTGGCATGAAGGTGAAGGGAGTACAGATTGGGATGGATCAGGTGACCCTGAGATAGCAAGGCCATCCTGAGTGGAAGAATCCTCGGTTTTCTGATTGATAATCTGTTCAACAGAGGAAACCACATCCATCAAGGCTAGCAGGGGGCGACTAGTATCAACTTGCTCCCATGCACCTCCAGTTTGAGCAATACCCTCTGTAGTAGAGGTACTGGAGGGAATGCATACAGGCATGCATTTTATATTGCAGTCTTAATGAATCATGACAGAAAATGCCATGTCCTGGATTTCTGCAGTAGAATCAATGCAGTTTGGCATTAAGTGGGGACACAAAAAGGTACACATCTCTTGCACCTTACTCATTGAATAGCGACCTCATGATGTCTGGAGCTAGTGACCAATTGTGAAGATCAGCCTCTGTTCAGCTGCGCTTGTCTGCCACAGTGTTCTGGATTCCTGGCAGATAAATGGCTTGGAGCAGGATTCCCTGCTCCAGGTACCATTCCCACACTCTCAGCACCCCCCTGCAGTGAGGGTAAGAGTGTGCTCCTCCATGTTTGTTGATTTAGTACATGATAGAATGTTGTCTCTCTGGAGGAGGACTGTTTTGTGGCTGACTAGATCCACTAGGGCTCTCAGGCCATACAAAATAACTCGCATCTCCAACACACTGATGTGGAGAAGAGTCTCTGATGGGTTCCAGACACCTTGTGTTTGAAGGCCCTGACAGTGGGTCCAGTACCCCACCAGAGGGGCACCCATGGTAAGAGTCACCTGAGGCTCCAGTTCAGAAAAGGGGAAGCTCTGGAGGAGGTTGTCCTCCTCTGACCACCACGTGACTTACCGAACCAGGGGTTAAGCCATCTGAAGAGGGTAGATCTGAGAGTGTGATGCTTGTGACCACTGAGCACTAAGCATCCACTGAGTCGTCTTCATGTACAACCATGCCAGGGGCACTGTGAATACTGAGGAGGCTATTAGACCCAGCATGCGCTGCATGGAGTGGGACTGTATGGACTTGCGCTCCATAATATAGCATTACATTTGCAGAATTGCCTGCAGTCTGCTATCTGAAAAAAAAAAGCTCTGGCCTTGATTGTATCCAGGAGAGCTCCTATGAACAGCAGCTGCTGCGAGGGTTGGAGCTGAGACTTCTCTAGATTCAGGAGAACCCTTCTTGAGGTGAGAAACTGGGAGGCAGTTGCCACTGCCTGTTCCGTTTCTTGCCTGGATGGACTGACAATCAGCCAGTTGTCCAGGTATCAGTAAACCTGCTCTTCTTAATTCAGCTTTTGTCAGCCTTGGGAGTGTCCCATGATGTTGATGGGTGGTGTGAAAGTTATCTATCCAAACGTATACAACATACTAAGATAAACGGATGCCATTCTCTTCCTGCCCTGATCACAATGGGTGTACCTCAAGGTTCTGTTTTGAGTCCCCTTTTGTTTAGTTTATTTTTAAACACTTTACCTCTGGTTTGTAATAAATCCCAATTTTTTTGTATGCTGATGATGCAGTGATCCTCATGAGCAGCCATAAATGTGATTCCTTACAAGTCTAAGGAGGACTTAGCCTACTCTAACATTATATTCTGTCAATGGGGTTAAAATAGAACAGGTTAATTGTTTTAAATACTTAGGACAAATTGTAGACTCAGGTATGAGTCATGAGTATCATATTTCTAATTTAGTTAAAATGGTGTATTAACAATGTAGAGCACTATATAGACTGAATTCATTATTAATTCCATCAACTATATTACTTTTATCCCAAAGCTTCCTTCTTTCCATTATTGGTAACGGTTTGATTTTTTACCATATTGCTAATGATGGGTTACTTGCAAGGGTTAAAGTTCTTTTGAATCAAGTCGCACAATTTACCACTCAGTTACCATTCCACACACATCACTGTGACCTTTTTAAACAAGCAGGGTGGCTTCCTTTAAAGCATAAGTTCAAATTTCAAATTGGTCTTCTAGCAAAAAACGTAACTATGAATAAGATCAAAGAACTTCTGTGTGCAAGCACTAAGGCAAACCCCAAAGAGCATTTGGCTGGGAAACCAAGTTTCAAAGAAATACAACGCATTATGGGCTGCATATGCAAATCACCACAGAATATTATACTGGTTCAACTTTAAGCAGAAATGCATGGTACTAAAAGGTCTCTCACACAGTTTGCAAAAGATACCAACAGAAAACAAACACATGTTTTGTTCTACCAACTCTCATCACTATGCTTTGCCTGTTTAACACCCCAGTGGAATGAACCAGTTACCTTAAGATGGTCGATCTGGGTTATATTGTGGTGAACCCAATTAAAACAAAAAACAGTTGAAAAGACAAAGAACCTCTGTGTGCAAGCACTGAGGCAATTGTTACCCCAAAGGACATTTGACTGGGAAGCCAAGTTTCAAAGAAATACAAAATCACACATGCCCCCACAATGCAAAGCACCATGGGCTGCATATGCAAATCACCACTGAATAGTACGCTGGTTCAACTTTAAGCAGAAATGCATGGTGCCAAAAGGCCTCTCGCACCCTTTTCCTACTTGTTCATCTCTTCCTTGTTGCTTCTCTGTTCCAAAAACAAAAAAGTGATTGGCCAGAAGACTTACTAACATTACTTAATACAATGTAGACCATGGTTTATAATGTAATACCTTGACAATATAATACAGGCAAGAAGCAGTACACAAGTGAAAGTAATATGCAAATACTTTATAGTTGTGCTAGCTTGTATTTGCTAAGGTTTTTCCTGGCACAGGGTTTTTGACATTTTCAAGATTGTTCTATGTTGTGACTGCCACACAAGTTCATGACTTACTAGTGTGAAGAACTCCACATATACTGTTAATTATGCTGCAACAATATTTCTTTAGAAGTGAACATTTACGCACTGTTACCATCCCTTCTGATTTACTGCTTTCTAAGCAACTTTGGGTTCAATGCATTGTGGATGACTGAATAATATTATCTGTCCTAGCCTTTTCTTGGAGAATACACAGTGGTAAAGATGAGAATGCAGCTTCTATAACCGAAAGCAAAAATAACAGACAGTGAGATAAACAAAGCAAAATCAAAGAGACAGGATACTTCTATGGGTGAAAAGAAAAATAAATTGAGAGAAACAAAAAGAAATCAAAGAAACAGACTAACAATACTAGTCAAAACAAGTATTTGAAAGGTGAAAGCAGTAAACGCTATGTTGTTCTATGTCCTGCTGAGTTAGATAGTTTGGAGAGGAAAAAAGTGAAATTAATATTCCGCAAAATAGTGCTTGTTCAATAAAGTGTTTTTCAGATTGGCTTAATTTAGTACATTTGGAGAAATGGTGCTTGTGCTGCTAGGATTGTTTGACAGTCACCTATTGGTCTGCAAAGGAACTGCAGGAAGAAAACTAAGATGTACCATAGCACACTCCCATCACGCAGTGCAGCCCATATCTTGTAATACACACAGAGAAAAATCAAAGCACCTGAATAGAAAGTGAATTGCAAGTTTTTGAAAAGTTGTAAAAATATGTTTTGATGTTAGAAAGCTTAAAGCTTGTAATGAAAGTTATTTTAACAAAAGTGAAATAGCAGCCACGATATTTCCAATATGCGTGTTCCAATTGTTTTGAAGTATATGTACATGATGTTTAACAGCTCAACATACAACATTCTGAAAGTAAATCAGTGTGACTGTACTTATTTATTCAAAAATTATTAGTCATACAATCATTGCCATGTTACAAGCAGATTAAACCACTCAAAAGGATGGGCCTACAGTGGAATTAATCCATGGTTGGTTGATAAGACCCATTCAACCTGCAGCCTAATGGACCAACCCCAACCCATGGATTAATTCCATAGTAGACCCATTTTTTTTTTGTGGCTTAATCCTTATGGAGACCATGGTTTGCAATACAATACCCTGGCAATCCACTATATGCAAAAGGCAGTATACAAGCAAAAATAATACAGTATGCAAATAATTTGCAGCTTATACTTGTTCCAGCATATTTTCGACAAGTTTTTTCCTGGCACAGGGTTTTTTAAATTTTCAAGATTGTTCTATGTTGTAACTGCCACACAAGTTCATGACTTACTAAAGATTGTACATTTAAACTTCACATATACTGTTAATTATGCTGCAACAATATTTCTTTAGAAGTGAACATTTACATACTGTCACCATCCCTTCTGATCTACTGCTTTCTAAGCAACTTTGGGCGCAATGCATTGTGGAAGACTGAATAACATTATCTGTCCTAGCCTTTTCTTGGTGAATACACAGTGGTAAAGATGAGCATGCAGCTTCTATAACCAAAACCAAAAACAACAGACAGTGAGATAAACAAAGCAAAATCAAAGAGAGAGATGATACTTCTGTGGGTGAAAAGAAAAATAAATTGAGAGAAACAAAAAGAAATCAAAGAAACAGACTAACAATACTGGTCAAAACAAGTATTTGAAAGGTGAAAGCAGTAAATGTTATGTTGTTCTATGTCCTGCTGAGTTAGATAGTTTAGAGAAGAAAAAAGTGAAATTAATATTCCACAAAATAGTACTTGTTCAATAAAGTGTTTTTCAGATTGGCTTAATTCAGTACATTTAGAGAAACAGTGCTCATGCTGCTAGGATTGTTTGATAGCCACCTACTGATCTGCAAAGGAACTGCAGGAAGAAAACTAAGCTGTACCATAGCACACTCCCATCATGCAGTGCAGCCCATATCTTGTAATACACCCAGAAGAAAATCAAAGCACCTAGAATAGAAAGTGAATTGCAAGTTTTTGAAAAGTTGTAAAATATGTTTTGATGTTAGAAAGCTTAAAGCTTGTAATGAAAGTTATTTTAACAAAAGTGAAATAGCAGCCATGATATTTCCAATAGGTGTGTTCCAATTGTTTTGAAGTATATGTAAACCATGTTTAACAGCTTAACGTACAGCATTCTGAAAGTAAATTAGTCTGACTGTACTCATTTATTCAGAGACTATTTGTCACACAATCATTGCCATGTTACAAATGGATTAAATTATTTGAAAGACTAGGTCTACAGTGGAATTAATCCATGGTTGGGTGGTTGGATGCATTCGGCCTTCAGCCTCATGAGCCAACCCCCCCAACCATGGATTAATTCCACAGTAGACCCATCCTTTCTCGTGGCTTAATCCTTACTATGATGAGGTATGACTGCTTAGGAACTACAATGTGTAGATTTAGAAAGGCTTTGAGAGGAAAAAAGTACTCATCATAGTAATGTTTCTTCTAATGGAGTCTTGCTGCATTCAGACATAATGTAGTTAGCCCCAACACTTGAACTGCCCTGGAGAGGAAAGAGTTAACTCAATGCAGAAGCATGGAACGTTGAGCTCGAGCTCAGTTTTCAAACCTCTGTCTGTGATACTTACCAGTGCAACCGTCAGATTCTTACGAGCAACTAACTAACTTAACACTAAAATGTGGAAATTGTTTGAACACATAGCCAAAAGGCAAAATACTTTTTGGGGCCCAAAAAAGACTCAAGACGAGAACCCAAGAAGAAATAAGGTAGTGACAATTCAAACTATGCATGCAACACAAGAAGGAAAAACATAACAGTTACCCCACCAAGTGGGAGGGTACAAGGTACACCCCTGAGGTGCAACACTGTGCCTGTCAACCCACTTCCCAAAAACAGGTTCTGAGAGGGGAGGTGGGGGGAGGTCTGAATACAGCAAGACTCCATTAGAAGAAACAATATTACTATGGTGAGTATTTTTTTCTTCAAACAACATGAAGTATTGCTGTATTCAGACCCAATGCAGACTACCAAGCAGTTCCCTATGGAGGAGAGAATGCAGAACCTACTTTGGGAACAGACTCTGCAGTACTGCTGCGCCAAACCTAGCATCACTCCTAACCTGGATGTCCAGAGAGTAATACTTGGTGAATGTATGCACTGTTTTCCAGGTGGCTGCTTTACAGATCTCTAACAAGGGTAGATCTCTGGCCGCAGCTAGAGTAGCAGCTGTACTCCTAGTAGAGTGAGCCCTCAGGCCTGAAGCGGGTGTTCTACCCAATTTGTCATAGCAAAATTGTATACAGGAAACAATCCACCTGGCAATAGTTCTCTTAGTGGCAGGCTTACCTTTCTCCACTTCACCATAAGTGAGGAACAATTGAAGACAGTCATTTCTGTGTGCCTTAGTATGCTCCATGTAGTAGCTAAGTGCCCTTTTAACATCCAAACTGTGTAATCTTCTTTCCCTTGGGGAAGAATGGTCAGTAAAAAATATAGGAAGAGACATAGACTGGTTAAGGTGAAAATCTAATACCACTTTAGGCAAGAAGAAAAAATTACTCACCTTAGTAATTGTGTTTCTTCTAATGGAGTCTTGCTGTATTCTCACAATCTGCAGTTAGCCCCAGCCTTTAAACTGCCCCAGAGAATATAGGGTCAATTTTCTATGCAGTGCATAGAACGTTGAGCTCGAGCTCGGTTGAGGTCTCTGTCTGCAGCACTTTGAAACCCAACCGCCAGATTCTTACCAGCAAACACTCACTGACTAACTATGTGGAAATTGTAAAATTTTTTAACTAGCCAACTGGCAACAAAAAGTTTTGGATTCCCAAAGGAAGACTCAAGTCAGGAAACCCAAAACCAAAAACCTATCCAAATAAAGATTATAATATAAGCACCCAAGTAAAAAGGAGGGAGTGCTGAAGACACCCCTGGGGTGCAACACTGTACCTGCCCACCCACTTCCCAAAAACAGGTTCTGAGAGGGGAGGCAGGGAGGAAGGCCAGAATACAGCAAGACTCAATTAGAAGAAACACAGTTACTAAGGTGAGTAATTTTTTCTTCAAACAACATGAAGTCTTGCTGTATTCTGACTCAGATCTGCAACTACAAAGCAGTACCTCCATGGAGGAGGGACAGAACCTACTTTGGGAATAGGCTCTGAAGTACTGCTGTGCCAAACCGAGCATCACTCCTAGCCTGGATATCCAGAGAGTAATGCTTGGTAAAGGTATGGACTGTTTTCCAGGTGGCTGTTTGACAAATTTCTAACAGAGAGATATCCCTGGCAGCAGCCAGGGAAGCAGCTGTACCTCTTGTGGAATGAGCCCTCAGGCCTGAGGGTGGAATTTTCCCAGTTTCTCGTAGCAGAATTGTCAGAGTTTGGAACTGTCTGATTTTGAAAGCAGCACAAGGGAAATCACAGAGTTTTAATTTAAACCTTATATCTCAGCAGGAGTCAGTATCTGTTAAGATTAAGTAGACAGATAACTTTATTAGAAGTAGAAGGGGTCTTATTTAGGGTTAAAAAGAAGAAAAAAGAAAGAAAGTCAGTGTGTGTTCTGTGCAGGGAAAGGTACTGTATCAGCTGACTTTGCTAAACCAGTAGGAGGAAAGAGAGCTTACCTGGGGTGGTGGTTTAGACACTATAAAAGCAGGTGAGTCAAATTACAACTTCCTGTTGCTAGCCTTTTTTCTTACTAATTGCCCTCCATCCCACCCACCAAAGCCAGTTCTACTTTTATAGCCACTAGATTTGACTGTCAACAGGAACTTCCTGTTTGGCAGTAGGAAGGAAAGGATCATAGAGAGATATTGGTTTTGTCAACCCTAAAGGAAAAAAGTAGCTCACTCTCCCCCCCAGCTGCTGGTGGTCTAATACTGAGCAAGGAAGAAGGAGGCTACTGAAGAAGATAGGAAGTTGCTGTCCCAGAACAGGAAGGGTGAGAGTTGTAAGGAGAGGAGAGAATAAGCATCCAGAGAAACAGTAGAGAGGACACAAAATAAGACATGATAGGAGTGGTGCAGTGCAATGGCTGTGGGGCGGCAGTGTTCCGGGAGACATTCTGGAGGCTGCGATGCTGCCTATTTGCAGGCACTCTCTGGTCTGAGAAGAAGGTTGCCCGTCTCCAGGCTGACCTGGCTGGTATTAGTGAAACCTCCTCCCCACCCAGGGACCACCAGGGCCAATGCCACTACCTCAGAGGTTGCCAAGAAGAGAGAGGCTGGACCACGGTGGGCTCAGGGAGGGAGAGGGTGGTGGAACAGAGTTGCATCCCTCCAGCTGTACCTCTCCATAATTCATTCGCTCTTCTGGTGGATAGTGGTTCCTCTATGGAGGCACCTGCAGTGGAGACCAAGGAGGATGCTGGGAACTTTCACAAAGGAGACCCACAGGAGGGTGGCATGGGACCCCACAGGGGAAACAACTCCTGGTGGGGGACTCAATCATTAGGGGGGTAGAAATGGGGGAGGAAGAGGAGAGGGAGGTAAGGTGCCTTCCTGGCGCCATGGCTTGGAGGGACAGGAGGCGAATCCTCAGGAATGTGGGAGGAGCTGCACGAGGGAGGAAGTGGATGTCATTGTCCACCTAGGGACAAATGACCTGGCTAGGAATGGGATCAGAGCAGTGCAAGAGGAGTTTGTAGAGGTGGGAAGGGGCCTTAGACAAGTAGCGCATACGGTAACCTTCTCGGAGGTGCTGCCTGTCTATGGCAAGGGAGATGCTAGGGCACTTCTCACCAGGGAATTCAATGAGTGGTTGAAAAACTGGTGTGGAGTTCAGGGTTTTGGCTTCATTGGGGACTGGGGAGCCACCTGGAGGATGCAGACCTATACTGGTGTGATGGTCTGCATCTGTCGAGGGGACCAGGATCCTAGGTGAGAAGGTTTAAATGCTTCATTGGCAAGCATTTAAACTAATGAGGAAGCACTGAAAAGAGCAGGAAATCCGAGCCTCCCCACAAAACATGGTGATTAGTGAGGTAAACACCAAGGTACAGAAGTTATTAGGGAGTAGAACAGATTTAAATGTAAAAAAAGCAAAGGCATTAAGGACAGAAATGGGCTAAAAGGGTAAGGCCATCAAAAAGTGGAGAGTGATGAGTACCAATGCCCATAGTCTGTGTAAAAAGCTCCCTGAACCAGTGGCCTTGATGGAAGAGGGTTGCGTGGATATTGTGGCAGTCACAGAAACATGGTACACAGAGAACCATGACTGGGATGTCAACATACCAGGATACACAATCTACAGGAGGGACAGGGAGGGTAAAAGAGGAAGAGGAGTAGCTCTCTATGTAAAGGAAGGGATCAAAGCAACAGAACTAAAGAGTAAACAGGGAGCAGATGAGGCACTTTGGGTCACCCTGGAGACAGGAAATGGCACCACAATCCACATGGGGGTTGTATACAGACCCCCATCTCAGGGGAGGAATGGACAAGGAAATGATAGAAGGCTTTCTTAGAATGGCAGAAAAAGGGCAGATATTGTTGATGGGGGACCTGAATATGCCAGATGTTAACTGGAGCACCTTTGCTGCAGGCACATCCAAGAGCAGGGTCATTCTTGATGCCCTACAGGGGGCATGCCTCAGACAGCTAGTATTGGAACCCACTCGGGAGGGAGCAATCTTAGACCTGGTACTCTCAAATGGGGATGGAGAAAGAATCTCAGATTTAGAAGTGGGTAGCCATCTGGGAACAAGCGACCACCAAACAGTGTGGTTCACGATAAACACAGCCATACAATCAAGCCATACAAAAGCAAGAGTACTGGACTTTGGGAGGGCTGACTTTGGGAAAATGAGAGAGTGCCTCAGAAAAGCACTAGCAAACAGGCAAGAAGGAAGGGTGGAAGAACAATGGGAAGTGATCAAAACAGCCATCACAGAGGCAACAAGCCTTTGTGTAAAACAAATCAATAAAACACAACGAAGGAAAAAACCATTATGGTTCTCAAAAGAGGTGGCAGGGAAGGTTAAGGAGAAAAGGACAGCATTCAGGAAATATAAGGAAACACAGAAGGAGCAGGACAGAGAACTTTATCAGTTAAAGCAGAAAGAGGCTGGGAAGGCAGTCAGAATAGCAAAGGCCCAAACCGAGGAAAGGATAGCCAATTCTGTTAAGAAGGGGATAAGACCTTTATAGGTACATTAGGAGTGAAGAAAGACCAAAGGAGGATACTGAAGCTTAATAAAGGGAGGGAATGTGGGTAGGGGTGACAGTGAAAAGCAGGGATACTGAACGAATATTTCTGCTCAGTATTCACAAAGGAAGAGGAGGGAGTTACCTAAACCAAACAAGAAAAACACTCTGAAGATGAGGGTCGATACCAGTCCATTTACAGAAGAAAGGGTTCTGAAAGAACTAATAAAATTGAAGGTGGACAAAGCAATGGGGCCTGATGGGGTTCACTCAAGAATTCTAAAAGAACTAAGGGTAGAACTAGTGACACCGCTGACTACTCTGTTTAACAAATCATGGGAGGATGGGGTGGTACCCAAGGACTGGAGGAGGGCAGATGTGATTCCTCTTCACAAAAGTGGGAGCAGGACAGAGGCAGGAAACTACAGACCAGTTAGTTTGACCTCAGTGGTAGGGAAAATGATGGAATCACTTCTGAAGGAAAGAATTGTTGAGTACCTAGAGGCCAGTGGGGCACAGGACCCAAGGCAGCATGGTTTCATGATAGGAAGGTCGTGTCAGACGAAGCTAATAGATTTCTTTGACTGGGTTACCAAAGTAGTAGACCAGGGAGGGGCTGTGGACATGGCCTACCTAGATTTTAGCAAGGCATTTGATACAGTCCCACACAAAAGATTAATACACAAGATAGCCAGCCTTGGAGTGGGTCCCAAGGTGGTAGCCTGGATAAAAAATTGGCTAGACAACAAGACTCAAAGGGTAGTAGTATATGGAGTACACAGTGATGGAAGGAGGGTTACTAGCAGGGTACCGCAGGGTTCAGTACTGGGACCGGTCCTTTTTAATGTCTTTGTAAGTGACATTGCAGAGGAACTGGAAAGAAAAGTATGTCTCTTTGCAGATGACACAAAGATCTGCAACAGGGTTGATACACAAGATGGAGTGGAAAGGATGAGAAGGGACTTGGCAAGGTTGGAGGAATGGTCAAATGTATGGCAGCTCAGATTCAATGCAAAGAAGTGCAAGGTAATGCACATGGGGAACAAAACCCAGGGAAGCGTACACAATGGGGGTGAGATACTGACAACAGTAAAAATAGAAAGGGACCTGGGGTAATTATATCAGATGACCTAAAGGTGGGCAAGCAATGTGAGAAGGCAGTAAGGAAGGCTGGGGGATACTGGGATGCTACGGAAGAGGCATCAATAGTAGAAAACAGGAAGTTGTTATCCCTCTGTACAGACAGTTGGTGAGACCCCATCTGGAGTACTGTGTGCAGTTCTGGAGACCCCATCTCCGCAAAGACATAGACAGAGTGGAGGCTGTCCAGAGGAGGGCAACCATGCAACCAAAATGGTGCAGGGTCTGCACCAGAAGACATATGAAGAAAGACTAAAGGAGCTTAATATGTATACCCTTGAGGAAAGAAGGGAGAGAGGGGACATGATAGAAACTTTCAAGTACCTCAAGGGAATTAACAAAGTCCAAGAGGGTAGCATCTTCCAGAAAAAGAGATGTGCAAGAACAAGGGGGCACAATTTGAAGATAGAAGGGGGACGGCTCAGAGGTAATGTGAGGAAGTATTTTTTCACTGAGAGGGTTGTGGATGCATGGAACAGCCTCCCTGAGGAGGTCGTGGGGTCAAGAACAGTGGGGGACTTCAAGAATGCATGGGACACGCATAAGGCAGTCCTAGTGGGGGGTAGGAGGAAGTAAGCTGTTGGTTAACTAGGATCTGCAGCTTATCTGTTAGGTAGGAAAATGGGCAGACTAGGTGGGCCAAGCGGTCCTTATCTGAAGTCAAATTCTATGTTTCTATGTTTCTAAACAATCCACCTGGCAATAGTTCTCTTGGTGGCAGGTTTGTCCTTTCCCACTTCCCCATAAGTGACGAACAACTGGAGGGAATCAAACATGTGACCCTTGGTATGCTCTATGTAGTAGCTAAGGGCTCTTTTAACATCTGAACTGTGTAGCCTCCTCTCCCCTGAGGAAGAATGATCAGTGAAGAACTGTTTGAACCTCCTATTAGTGCTTAGGACCACTTTATCCCTATGGAAGGATATGAAGTCAGGTTCAACTGACAGAGCCTGTAATTCGCTAATCCGCCTGGCAGAAGTAACAGCTACCAGGAACACAGTTTTCCAGGTCAAGTACTTCAATTCAGCCAAAGTCATAGGCTCAAAGGGTGATTGCATAAGCTGAGCAATGCAGACATTAAGATCCCAAGGCTGAGTAGGCTCCCAAAAGGGAGGGTTAATGTGAACCAAGCCTTTGAAAAACTTCCTGAAAACAGGATAAGATGCCAGGGAAGAGCCCTTCCCTGCTGAAAGGAATGCAGAGACAGCTGCTAGAGGAACCTTCAGAGTGGCAGGCCTAAGGCCTAGACTATTAAGATGAGCTAGATTATCTAAGTTTGTGGAAATGCCTGCAGAATCAGGCACAATACCTTTCTGAGAGCACCAAATACTGAACCTCTTCCATTTGGAATTGTAAGTTTTTCTAGTGGAAGGTTTCCTGGAGACCTTCAGAATATCCAGAACTCCCTGAGAGAGATGTAGAGCTGCATATTCTAACTCTTCAAGAGCCAGGCCTTGAGGTTGAGGGACTGGAGATTGGGGTACCAGATCTGCCCCTGGGGGGAGGAGACGAGAAGACTGTACCTCCTGGGAAGAGACAGGGGACATGAGACAGCCAAGGACAGTCGTAGAGGATACCAGGGTTGCCTGGCCCAGTCTGGAGCCACCAGTATCACTGTGCATTGTTGAGTTCTTATCTTGATCAGTACTCTGAACAGGAGTGAGAAAGGAGGGAAGGCATAGAGAAACCTGCCCTTCCAGTTCAGAATGAGGGCATCCTGGGGAACTGTCCCCAGGACTGGAGGTCTGCAGCAAATTAGAGGAAGCTGATGATTGTCTGATGCTGCAAATAGATCTATTTTTGGAATGCCCCACTTGGAGAGAAAATGATCCTCAGAATGTGAGGATTCAAGGACCATTCGTGATGCCCCTGTGAAATCCTGCTCAGGGCATCTGCCAGCACACTGTCCTTCCCTGAAAGATGAATTGCTACCAGGGAAGTCTGAAGGGAATACACCAGAGACCAAATCTTCATGGCCTCTGTGCACAAGGCCGTGGACCGAGTGCCTCCCTGCTTGTTGATGTACCACATTGTGGTAGTGTTGTCCGTCCTGACTTGGACCACCTTGCCTTTGATTGAATCTGAAAAGGTCTGAAGGGCTAGAAAAACTGCCCTGAGTTCCAGGAGGTTGATATGAAGAAGAGACTCCTGCGGGGACCAGATCCCCTGAGCTGTTAGGGCTCCCAGGTGGCCTCCCCAGCCTAGGAGAGAAGCATCCGTAGTCAGTACTACTGATGGAAGTTGAGGGAGAAATGGAACCCCTTGTCTGAGGTTGTCCTGGTCCAGCCACCACTGGAGAGCCTGGACCAGAGTTCGGGTCACTGGAATCAGTTTGGTGAGAGAATCTGTTCTCTGTGACCAAAAGGACCTTAGATGGAACTGAATGTCCCGCATCTGAAATCTGGCTCCTTGAACCACTGCAGTAGAGGCTGCCATGTGGCCCAGGAGTTGGAGGAACTGTCTCACTGGAAGAGAAACCTGAGGCCGAAAGGAGGAAGCAAGGTCTACTAAGGCCTTCACCCTTGCTGGAGGAAGGAAAGCTTTTGCTTGGGTAGTATCCAATTCCACCCCTATGAAAGTGAGAAGCTGTACTGGTTCGAGGACAGATTTTGGCAGATTGAGAAAGAAACCCCAGGGAACTGAGCAAGTCCTGAGTGGTTTGCAGAGCTGACCTGACCTGGTCTGAAGACTGCCCCTAATAGGAGTCAGTCGTCCAGATATGGAAAAATGGTGATACCCTGTCTTCTGAGGTAAGCCACCACTACCGCAAGGCACTTTGTGAACACCCTTGGAGCTGATGTTAGGCCAAAAGGCATGGCCTTAAACTGATAATGGCCAGAAGGCAACTCGAACCTGAGGTATTTTCTGTGGGAGCACCTTATAGGGATATGGAAGTAGGCATCCTTGAGGTCCAGTGATGCTAGCCAATCTTCTGGCCTTAAAGAGGGAAGGATTATTCCCAGAGTTACCATTTTGAATTTGGGTTCTGAAATGTGTTTGTTCAGATACCTTAGATCCAGGATGGGTCGCCACTCCCATTTTCTTTGGGGTGAGGAAGTACCTGGAGTACAGACCTTTTCCCCTGTGTTGAGTAGGAACCTTCTCTACGGCTCTGAGAGCCAGGAGAGAGGAAACCTCTGCCTCTAGGGCAAGGGTTTCTGAAACTGATGCAGGTGGAAAAGACTTGGCCCTCCTTTTTGGTTACTTTTTGAAGCTGAGGGCTAGTCCCTGGCTTATTATTTCCAGGACCCACTTGTCTGAGGTAACAGACTCCCAGGCCTGAAAGTAGCAAGCCAGCCTGCCTCCTACTGGGATTGGAGAGTCGACCCGGGCTGACACCTCAGGGTGTCTGCTTGGCAGGAGCCTTAGATTGGGAGGAAGAAGCAGCCCTGCTCATCCCCCTTCTACCCCTCCCTCAGAAAAAAAAAACCTTTGTGGGTAAGACGAGGAGGCCTGGGCTTGGTAAAAAGGCCTGTGAAAAGGCCTGCCCCTGCCCCTGGACTGCTGCTTCTGAGGAGTGGCTTGCCTTTCCTTGGCCTGTGCACTGCTCTAACTGGTTCTATATTCATCCATTTTCTTCATGTAAGCCTCTGTCTGCTCTCCAAACAGAGAGTTACCAACTACAGGAAAATCCATAGCCTTAGACTGGGTGTCCTGTGATAGGCTAGTACATCTGAGCCAGGCATGCCTTCTGAGAGACACAGATGTAGTCATGACTCTGGATGCCACATCGTTGGAGTCAACAGCAGCGTGAAATTGTACTTTGGATGCCTCAATTCCATCCGCAGCCACCTCCTCCAGCTCTTTGGCTAGCTGGGGGTGGCCTTTTTAGCCAGTTCCAGAACCGTATCCCACCTGGACTTCTGGTACCTGGCTGTGTAGGCCATAAAATTTGCCTGCCTGAGTCCCAAAGAGGATGCCAAGTATAGTTTCTTGGCCATGGCATCGACTTTCCTGGAGTCCTTGTCTGGGGGTGTGAAGCCAAAGGAATGTTTGCCCTGTCACAGGCTGCAGCCTGCACTACCCCAACATGGCTGCTATGTGAATAAAGGAACTCCGCAGCTGAGCCTGATAACATGTATCTCCTGTCCATTCTTTTATCTACAGGAGGTAAAGAGTTAGGGAGTCTGTAGAATATTTTGTGTCTGTTTCCCCAAGGACTTGTGAAGGGGAATAGACAACCTTTTGAACTCTGGGATGTCCATCATCTCCACAAAATCAGGCTCTTCTTCCTCCTCAGCAGCTTCAACTAAAGGGAGCCGGAGGGTTTCCGCCACCTTCTTTAAAACAAGAAGTGAGAAGAGGACTCTGAAAGCCTTGGAGGGGAGACATCAGAGGGTCTGTCTGGGGAGATGTCCGGTTCAATGGGCACATCCAGACCCCCACCATCGTAGTCATCGTCATCATCGTTGAGATAGTCTTTGTCTCCCTCCCACTCCTCATAGAAAGCATCCAGATCATAATCCGAAGGAGCCGGTTCCGACCGAACTGACTGCCTAACCGGCGGCATCGATTCGGACGGAACTGGACGAAGCGATTGGACAATACTAATCACTTTGGCTATCTCGTCTGCGGTTGGAGTAAGCAGTACTGGATCCGAACCGGTGGACTTCCGTTTCTTTTTTGACAGAACCGACCCCTCAGAGTCGGCTCTCCTTTTGCCCGAGGAGGTATCGCCTAGGTCAGTAGGCACCTCCTCAGGTTTGGCCGTAACCAAACCGGGCTGGCCATCCGGGTCTACGGACTTCTTGGCCTCCCTTTCCTTCAACCTACTCAGTGTTTTTTCTAGAATGGTTTTAGGAAAGTTTTTGCAAATTTGGCAGTCTGACTGGAGGGTGGTCAAACCCCAGACAATCAACACAGATGAGGTGGGGGTCGGCCTTGGCAAAGGCCTCCCCACACTCAGTACAGTGTTGAAACCTAGTGGGACCAGTTTTCTTTTTGGGTTTCTCAGACATGGCCAACCTACCAAAATTACCTTATAGAAGCGATCAAGCCAGGTAATACCAACCAATTGGTAACAACCGTGTCAAGGTTTGAAAAAGAACCGAGAAAAAAAACAGTTCTTTTGAAACCGATCGGTACTGGAACACCACTCTAAAATAACAAATTTTAAATTAGAAGGAAACACAAAGACGGTTGCTAACCGGACCGACCGGGAAGAAACCGAAGAAACCAACAATTTCCACAAGTTATTTAAAATAAAACACAGTCACTACCTATCTACCACACTACCTGTACCACAGACAGAGGCTGGAAATTCGAGAAAAAAAAACCAATAAAGAACAAGTGTTAAACCGAACGCTTTACTTTTACCGAACGGAGCAGAGGAATCTCAGGATCGACTTCACTGTTAGGCGGAGTAAAGAATCTGACGGTTGTACTGGTAAGTACCACAGACAGAGGTCTGAAAACCGAGCTTGAGCTCAACGTTCCATGCGTCTGCATGGAGTTAACTCTTTCATCTCCGGGGCAGTTCAAGTGCTGGGGCTAACTGCATTATGTCTGAATACAGCAAGGCTCCATGTCGTTTGAAATTACTTGCTATTAGACAGTCACTGTAAATACTTTGTGAAATAATGCCTTCTTGAGTGCTTTGTTTATTATCGCCTACCTGTTTGTACTAATAATCTGTTATGTATTAATTTGTACTCTATGTTTTATATGTTATATATCTTTTAATAATAACTGGTCAGCAATTTTTCCTATGGACTAGACCAGTTGATCTTTCCCGTAAAACCGGCTGGTTGTTATGACATTCATGCGCCATGCCACTCAAATGATGCCACTCCTGCATTGACTTACGGAATGGATATGGGCAGGCTGAACAGTCTTTGAAACATGACACTCCATCTGTCGCTTCCCGAGAAGCTGCCACAAAAAGAAGACAGGATCATCTCTTCTTTAGTTTTTAAAATGTATCTGGCTGATTCAACCTTTTACCCCGCTAAATATCTGGTTGATCCTGCCGTCTGACCGTTTTGGCACCAGAGCATACCCAGGGAGTGTCCTAGATGCGATCTCAGTGGTGACAAACTGTAAGTAAAATAATTTAAAAAAAGAGCATTCATCAGGCACCAAAATTTAAAAATAGAAAAGGGAGAAGGCTGCAGAAAGAGGGAATCATAGCCTGTGTGTGTGTGTGTGTGTGTGTGTCTGCGTGAACATTAAAGACAGGCAGGAGTGAATGTGTCTGTGTGAACACTAAAGACAGGCAGGAGAAAAATTGCTGCTCAGTATATTATAAAAAATAAAAGATGGAGGAGTGTGTGGCATGCTCGAATTTAATGCACACCCTTGGTGTGGGATGCTTTAATAAACTCCTCGAGCTTCACCCTCAGGGTTTATGTAGCATCCCACACCTTGGGTGTGCATTCAATTCTCATAACATACACTTCCCCATCATTTATTCTCTATTTAATAAGGGGATATGTATTTGTATGTTTCTATGTACTCTGGTCACCCATGAAAATGAGTCTTTGCCCCATGGACCTACCAGATTAAATAAACAAATCAAATCAAATCAACCTGGAGTCCCATCTTTCTCAAATGCACTCTGAGTACTGCAAAGTACTTGGTAAAGACTTGAGGCACTGAGGAAAGCCCAAAAGGCAGGGCTATAAACTCATAATGCTGCCCCAGCACTATGAAAGGGACATTTCTAGGGACATGGATATGTTGTTCATCCACACTGTCTGGCAGGTTCCTTGCCACTTTAAATCTTGCCAGAAGGTCTTCAAGCTGGCTCCTTCCACCCACCCGGGTGGTAAAACTCTCGGCTCCGCCCCATGACGCCAGATCTTCCTTACTGCTTGGAAGCTCAGGTTCCCTCCTTAGCGCTCTGCGTCTAGACTGGATCCAAACTCTTCAGTTCACCCGAAAATAATTTTAAAGTTTTCTAGACTTTGATCTACTTCTTCTTTCACGGCTGCGATGGACAAATCGACTCCCGGTTTTCGGCGGTGCCCATGCGGGCAGAAGATGTCCAGGACCGATCCGCACTCCACGTGCGTCTACTGCCTCGGGGTTGACCACGACCCGCAGGCCTGCGAGTTGTGCAGGTCTTTTTCGGCTAACGTCCTCAAAGACCGTGCTGCCTGGCTCCAACTTGGGTGCCCCGAGAAACGTTATCCGCTGGTGAAGTCCAAGGAGGCCCGTTGGTCAGCTTCCACGGCAGCTGGCTCGGCTGAGCAACTCGAGCAGATGATCGCCCTCGAGGAGGAGGCGGCCCAGACTGCATCTTCATTTTCCTCGGTCGCTGCATTTATCCAGCTCTCCTTAGGATCCTCCTACACAGCTTCTTTTGAGGGCTTTGCCAATCCCTCTGCACGAAGGTAAGGGCCATGGGACACTCTTCTCAGTCAAAGAAGGACTAGAAGGTAAATTGCCCCCCGTCGGCGTTCGTGGGAGCGGGAGAGGTCCCCTCCCTCAGACAGTCGACACTCAACTTTGGTCGAGGTTGTGGCTAAGGCCGCTGGCTTCACGGTGTCCCTGTCAGGTCAGCTGGCCGAGACACCCGTCGACGCGGTCGAGATTTTTCTCGACCCGTCAGACGGGCTGTCGACTGGAAAAGCCGATAACCCCTCATCACCGTCCCCCGTGGGAACCGAGGACTGCCTGCACCTCCTGTGCGGAGTCCCGGTCAAGGCTCGAGCCGAGAGAGGAGCGATTTCCCCACTCCCTCCCAGACCCACCCTCGGAAACACCGACGGTCTCAGTCTCGGCCTCAGACCTCGTCTCAGTCCAGCCGATCCCGCCGGCACCAGCGGTCTCGTTACCGAGGAAAGTGGTGGCGCCGCGCGTCCTCATCTTCCTCGGAGGAGGAGGAGAGGCTTTGGTGCAAATTGAGTCAATGCTACAAGGACTTAATGTGGCAGCAGCTCCTTCTGACCGGAAACAAGCTGACGCTGTCGCCTTCCCCGGCCATTAAGTGGCTGTCACCCGAAAGGCCTAAACAACCCCTCGCAGTGGTCGAGCTGCCCAAGCCTGGGCTGGTTGTTCAGCCGAAACCAGCTGTCCCACCAATTGTGGTGGAACCTCCACCTCCACAACCGAAATCAGGGGCTCCGACCGAGGATTCTCGGTTGGGTCAGAGACTGCCCCACCGGTTGTCGGTCACCCTCACTCCCGACCATTCTTCAGCAGGTGGAGGGTGGTTCAGGCCCTAGGCAGCTCTTCACAGACTCCTCGGAGTCTGACGATGACTCCTCCCTGTTTTCCAAGCCCCTTGACCTGGAGTCCTCCGGGGGGGCAGTCGATGGACGAGAGCCCATCATCGTTCATGGGTCTACTTCAGCTCATCTTGGAGTCCACTGGGAAGCAGCTCGAGCCCATATCCAAGTGGGCCAAGTATCCCCTCACGGAGATACTGGACCAAGGGGATTCCCCCAGAGAGGCCTTTCCGGTGGCTGAAGCCATTGTTGGCCCAGCCTTGGAGCTATGGCAGTGGATGGCTTCCTGTCCTGCTCCTTCAGCCAGGATGGCCAGGAAGTATGCAGTCCCTACCGGCTCTTTGTCTGGTTTCTCGTAACACCCCTCTGCGGAGGGGTTGGTTACCGACAACGTTTTCTGGCGTTCTGGGAATGCTAGGGATGTGGACAAGCCTCCCGACAAAGAGTCCAAAAAGGTGGACTATGCCGGGCGCAAAGTATATGCTGCATCCTCCCTCGGCCTCCGTCAGGCCAGATCGGCCGTACTGATGGTGCACTTCTCCCACACCCTTATGGGCTCCCTGGATAAGGTGATCCCTCATCTCCCGGCTGATCTGCAGACTACAGTCAAGCAGGTGCGGGATCAGGGAAGGGCAGTGGTGAAACAGCAGCTCCAACCAGCTCTCGATATTGGAGACTCCTGTGCCTGGTCAGTAGTGGCCGCAGTGGCCATGCGCCGCAGAGCTTGGCTGAGGATATCCACCTTTACTGCGGATACCCAGCACAAGTTGGCAGACGTCCCCTTCCTGGGTACTGACCTGTTCGGCCCTGGAGTGGAAGGCCTCCTCCAGAGAATTGAAAAGTCCAATGCCACCTTGGACTCTGTCACGTCTGCTCAGAAGGACAAAAGCCGTCGACAGCAACATAAGTCCTTTCGCCCTTCTGCCCCGCGGCATGTCTGGCCCAGCAACACCAGCATCAGGGCCAGCAGGCTCACACTTGGCACCCCAAAGCCAAGCCTGCAGCTTCCTCTAACAGGAAGCCGGGAGGAAAAGGCCCAGGAGGTCCCTCGGCCGGTCCTTCCTCCAAGCCTGCCCAGTGACGGGTTGAGGAGGTGTCACCCCCAACCTCGTCGCTTCCCCCTGGGTTCCCCCCGTGAGGGGACGGCTCTGCCACTTTCTTTCTGCCTGGTCCACTATCACCACGGACCGTTGGGTGTTGGAGGAGGTAGGAAAGGGTCTGCCTCTGGAGTTCGAGCAGGTCCCGCCCTTCTGAGCCATTGCCGCACAGGGGGTTATGGGGTCCGCAGCCTCTCTGTTGGCCCGTTGAGCCAACACTGCCCTGCTCCTCCAAAAGGAGGTGATCAGAAAGGTGGCGGATCCTCCACCAGACCCAGGGTTTGTGTCCAGGTACTTCCTGGTCCCGAAACGGACGGAGGGCTGGCGTCCCATTCTAGACCTGCACGACCTGAACAGGTTCCTAAGGTCTCGAACCTTCAGGATGGTCACTCTGGCTCAGATCATTCTACCCTTGGAACGAGGCATATGGTTCTGTTCTCTGGACCTCCAGGACGCGTTCTTTCACGTCCCAATCCGTCCGTCTCACCAGCGATTCTTCCGCCTCAGAGCAGAGGGGTCCCTCTATGAGTTCAAGACCACACCCTTCGGCCTTTCTCTAGATCCCAGGGTCTTCACCAAATGCACGGCAGTGGTGACAGCATTCCTGTGGCACCAAAGGGTCCAGGTGTACCTCTACCTGGACGACTGGCTGATTGCAGCCTCCTCCAGAATGGAGGTGGAGCGGTCCAGGGATCTGGCCCTCCTGATTTGCTCTCAAGTTGGCCTCCTTATCAATGAGGCCAAGTTGGAACTCATGCCAAAGCAGGTGATCCAATTCATCGGGGCAGAGCTCGACTCTCTGCGAGCCAGAGCACGGCTTCCGGCGGACAGGGCCAAGGTTCTTTCCTCCTTTGCCCAATCATTTCAGGTTGGGCAATTGTGCCCTGCCCGGGACTTCCTGCGCCTCCTGGGCCTCATGGCGGCCTGCACCAGCGTGGTCCATTGGGCCTGTTGGCACATGCGTCCCCTACAATGGGGGCTGGCCAGCCAATGGCCACAGCGCTCTGGTCCTTTGGATCAGCCAGAGACAGTGACCCAGGAGATGTGGAATGCTCTCCAGTGGTGGATCGTTCCAGCTCATCTGCAGGAGGGCATCCCGTTTGTCCACCCTGAGCCGACGGTCTCTCTATCGACCGACGCCTCTCTGATGGGTTAGGGTGCCCATCTGGGGGAGCACAGACCGCGCGGCCTCTGGTCCCCTCAGGAGTCCCAATGCCACATCAACCTGCTGGAGCTTTGAGCGGTTCCTCTAGCCCTCACCATCTTCACTCCATTTGTATGGGGTCAAGTGGTCCAGGTCCAGACGGACAATACCACGACCATGTACTACCTAAACCGCCAGGACGGGACGCACTCCATGCCCCTGTGCAGGGAAGCTCTCCACATTTGGTCCCTCATGAGTAGCCTGGAGGTGGATCTCCTTGTCATCCATGTGGCAGGAGCCTCCAACATTCTGGCCCACGTCCTAAGCCGGATAGGAGCTGCGTCCCACAAGTGGTCTCTCCTGCCGTAGGTAGTACAAGATCTGTTCTCCCACTGGGGCATGCCTCAGGTGGACCTGTTTGCCTCCAGGGAGAATGCGAAGCTGAGGCTGTTCCATGCCCACCCCCCTCAGCAGGGCTCGCTGCAGGGGGATGACTTCTCAAGGCCATGGACACCGGGCCTCTTCTATGCCTTTCCCCCATTTCCCTTGATCCACAAGATGCTTCTCAAGGTGAGGAGGGACAAGGCACAGGTGATTCTGGTAGCCCCAGACTGGCCCCACCAGTTCTGGTATCCAGATCTCCTCAGCCTCAGCTCCAGGCTCCCGAGGCGGCTCCCAGCCCACCTGGATCTGATCTCAGTCAATCAGGTGAAGGTATTCCATCTGGACCTTCAATCCCTGCACCTGACGGCCTGGTTCTTGAGCGACTAGAGTTCCAGGCCTTGGGTCTTTCCGATGAGGTCCTCAACATTTTGAGGCTTCCCGTAAGGAGTCGGCCAGGAAATGCTATGCCTTTAAATGGAAGAGATTCTCCATTTGGTGTCAGGGCAAGGGCCTGGACCCTTCCTCCTGTTCCTTGGCCAGCATTCTGGACTACCTGTGGTCCCTTTCTCAGCTAGGGCTTCGGTTGACGACCCTTAAGGTGCACCTGGCAGCCATCTCTGCTTACCGGGCGCAGGCCGGGAAGCAGTCGGTGGTGCAGGAGAAGGTGGTCGGGTGCTTTTTTCAAAGGCCTTGATCACATATCCCCTCCGGTGCGAGAACCTCCACCTCCGTGGGATCTACTGCTGGTACTGGCTAAGCTCATGGGCAAGCCATTCAAACAGATGCACAGGTGTGACATCTCTCACCTGTCGTGGAAGACCGCCTTCTTGGTGGCTATCATGTCAGCCAGAAGGATGGGAGAGCTCCAGGTGCTTTCCATCGAGTCTCCTTATCTGGTCTTCTACAGGGACAAGGTTGTCCTGGGCTCCCACCCACAATTCCTTCCGAAGGTGGTGTTGGAGTTTCACCTTAATCAGGTGTTGACTCTGCCAGTGTTCTACCCCAATCACACCTAGGAGGCCGAATATAGGCTCCATACTCTGGACCCTAGAAGAGCGCTCATTTACTATAAGGAGCGGACAGCTGAAGTTCAGGGAGAGGTTCGCCAGCTGTTTGTCACCTATGCTGAAGTCGCACCTGGCAGACCTGCAGCCAAGCAGACGATAGGCAGGTGGGTCACCTCCTGCATAGATCTCTGCTATAGGTTGGTGGGCATGGAGCCTCCCAGAGGGATAAGAGCTCATTCTACCTGCCATACCGCTGCATCGGTGGCTGCTTCCAGGGACATCCCTATCCAGGAAATCTGCAGGGCTGCTACCTGGAAGTCAGCACACACCTTCATTACCCATTACCACATCGACCTTGAGTCACGCCGGGATGCTGGTTTTGGGGCCTCGATTCTCCAGTCATTATTCCCTAAGTAGGGGGTGTGCGCCTTGCTTCCCTCCTCCCAGAGAAATGCTAGGAGTCTGCCAGACAGTGTGGATGAACAACATATCCATGTCCCTAGAAATACAGGTTACTCACCTGTAACAGGAGTTCTAGGAATGGTAATGTTGTTCATCCACACTACCCACCCGACCTCCCCAGCTTCGACGTACAACCTGGCTTCCAGCAGGCTAGATCTGGCATCATGGGGTGGAGCTGAGAGTTTTACCACCCGGGTGGGTGGGAGGAGCCAGCTCGAAGACCTTCCAGCAAGATTTAAAGTGGCAATGAACCTGTCAGACAGTGTGGATGAACAACATATACCATTCCTAGAACTCCTGTTAAAGGTGAGTAACCTGTATATCTGTGGTGGCTGGGGTGCACCAGTATGTACTGGCATGTATCCTGCATATCCAGGGAAGCTAACCAATCCTGAGGTTTCAGGAAGGGAAGCAGAGATCCCAGAGAAATAATTGTGAATTTTTCTTGATCCACAAATTTGCTTATTTCTGAAGTTGAGAATGGGGTGCATGCCTTCTGATTTCTTTGGTACAAGGAAGAAGTGGGAGTATAAGCCTGCATTTTGTTCTGTCTCAGACACTAGCTCCACTTCTATGTTGTTCAGAAAGCCCGCAATTTCCTGCACCAGAAGCTCTGACATATGGGCTAATAAGAGGGGCTACCTTCTGGGTGGATTATCCAGAGAGATTTCTGTAAAATCTTGAAGGATCCTTCCTGGATGATATCCTAAGGACCCACTTGTTCATCATAATGAACTACCACTGATGGTAAAACTGGGTGAGGTGCCCCCCCAATGGGTCTGACTTGGGCATCTGAGGCACGACTGGGGCCAGATTTTCAGAGGGGGGCACTAGGTGTTTTTGATGCCTATGCCTTTGGCTGCGCCTTCTTCTGAGATTGGGGAGACTCCACTGAGATTTGTTCTGGGGCCCCCCCTGCCTTTCCCATGAAATGACTGCTTGTTCTGAAAGAAACTGCCTCCTCTTCCTCTCTGAGGGTTGGCTGAGGCTGACCTGGAAGTCTTAAGGGTAGTCGTAGTTTTATGAGATGCCTTGATTTCTGTACCTACAGGGAAATCCATCTAAAGGAACATTCAAAACCTGCTGTTGTACATCTTGAGAAAAAATAGTAGTTCAGAGCCAGGAATGCCTTCTGATGCAGAATGCTCGCAGCAGCAGAGCGGGAGACAGTATCAAAGGCATCCATAGCAGCTTTGAGATGATGACTGTTGGACTCAATTCCATGTTTGGCAGTCAATAAAATCTTGTTTAATTTCAGAATCTGGCAGGGACTCTGCCAGGAACTTAAGCAAGCTCCAAAAGGTATATTCATATTTGGAAAAATGCCCTTAGTATTTAGCAGTATGCATTCTTTGTGTAGCTGCTGCTTTAGTCCACTTTCAAATAGTGTCAGTCTTGTGCGATTCCTTTTTTTTTTAATTACTGTACTTTTTCCCTTTTCAACACCTGACCTGCCACCATTGGCCCTGCCTCATGTGCAGCCCCATCACTCGCCTTCTCTGGGACTTACCTCTCTCATGTTCCTCCCCGGCTGACCCCAAGGCAGGGCTACTGGGAAGAACCCTGATCCACGGTGGAGTTAGAGTGTGGTGTAGGGAGAGAGCCTTCAGTCAGCAGTGTGGGACCTGCAGTGTGAGGTGGGCATCATCTTGTGACGGTCAGGGGATTTTCCATTTTCTTCCCCAAATTCCCTGATTTCAATGGAGCATGCCCCATTAGCACATGCACATTGCCATCGATATCCACCCCCCAAGCCTTGGCTCCCTGGCTGCACCACTACCTGTGGTCACTCAGGTGGTGGTGCCTCGGCACAGACTCAACCCTTCCCTCCCCAAGGTGGACATTGTCCCCCTAGATTCTCAACCAACCTCCCCAGTCCAGCCTTTTGATGTCCCAAGTTCATTCCTGAACCTGGGTCATCAACATCGCAAGCAGCAGCACTGTTACTGCACCTCCTGGCTGGCCTGCATGACTCCTTGTTAACAGGGTGTGCAGTGACCACTTGGGAGAGAACTATGTATGTAATTTTCAGTGAGGATAACAATGGCATCAGCTATAGGTTGAGAAACATACATCTGTCTATCCTTAGGGGCAGGCACTTCCTGTCTATCTGCTTACAGACAGATGGAATAGAAGCAGACCTACTCTAGACCGCATCAGACAGGTTTTCAAATGCAGGTAGAATAGGAGGAACTAAATTGCCTGGCAAGGAAGTGACATTTAACCACTGCAGAGGGAGATGTTTACCTTGGTTAATGACTGTAAGACCAAAATCAAGTGCAGAATGCATATTTCTGTGCAAATCTGGAAAGTCAGATCTTCCTGAGTCACAGTTGTGGGACCTGGATCTGAAGTCTCTAAGCTGAAAAAAAGAGTCATCATCGCCACTCTCAGAAGTGATGAGTTTAGGATTAGATTCTTACTCCTCCTCCTCCCCATCCTCCCTGGAAGGAGGGTTGTGGAGTTACGTGGATCACAGGCCTTTAAATCCAGGACATAGTCAAGGCAACACCAGAGACATCAGCCCCAAAGGATGAGGGGCCAGCACTAGAGGCAGCGCCGGAACTGGAACTGAATCTAGAACCGAAGGAACCCCCAGCACCGAGGGCGGCACTGACAATGACACCAGAAATGGCACCGAATCAGGCTCTGAAAGGCCCAAACCCATCCCCGGCACTGACACAAGACTCAGCATCAACGACCTAGGCAGCACCGAAGTAACTGGCAAAGGTACCGCAGCCAGTCCCACCACAGTGACATAGGATGGGTGTGCAACCAGTGGGACAGGAGTCTGCAGCATGGTAACTGGCAAGGGCCCAGGAACTGTTGCCACAGCCAAATGCTCGACCCTGCTTGAGGGCCCTGCCTGCAGCTCCAGTTCCACCAACCCCAAAGGGCCAGGAACCAGATCCGCTGACAGAGGCACACGAGCCAGACAATGCACCCACTGCTCCATAACAGTTGCCTAATGATGAACCTGCCCACCAGAGTCCTCACTTAACAGACAGAGAGTGACTCCAGGCCTGAGACCTCGACCTAGAATCAGAGGCACCTGGTGACGCCAACAGTGCCTGTGAGCACCCTTGGCTCTGGGAAACTGAGGATCTCGCGGCAGACCTCACAGAGGACATCCTTGAGTGGTACCGTTTCTTCCCCTTCGAATATGAAGAGGAAGAACTCAAGACCGAGCAGCGCCAAGAACCTGACCGGGATAGGGAATGGTCCCGCTTGTTTTTATACTTCTGGGAGGACTCTCCTTCCTCCAAGGCACTTGTTCACCCATGGTCAGAACCCTTCCCCAAAGAGGAAAGTAGACCAAACACAGCCCTGCTGCTAGAGCAGCCTGCCTGAATAGGCTCCTTACTGCATCCTCCATAGCTGTTGCCATTGACTTGGTAGAGACTGACAGAAATATGTTTGTAAAATCACTAAACTGACTCTGAGCAAGTCAGTTAACAGTCAAGTGCTCCCAGGTCGCCCCTGAAAACTGGCACTTGTGCCAGTGGGCCTTACCCGGTTACCAAAGACTAAAATAAATTAAAAAAAAAAAAAACTGACATGAAAATAACAAACTCTAGGTTCAAAGAGGGACTAAGGCCAATATTTTTGGCATCAATAGATTCAGAATTTGGATCAGCTTATCTTTAATCACCCTCATGCCAAAAAACAGATCTGCAAGTTACTTCATTTAAAACTTACAAGTCATTTTGTAACCCTTAATTCACTGCCTGTTCAAAAAAGCCAGTTTCAGTGAAGAACTGCTGATGATGTCATCTCTTAAACCTCACAAACTAGTACTCCCTGCAAGCTACCTTATATGACTTACTTCTCCTATCTTACTTAAAACTGCAGGTGTAGTAAATAACTGAAAAAGTAAAACTAACATGGGGGGGGTGGAAGTCAGCACATGCGCTTCCATAATGTGTAGATGCAAGGTACAGTACTTCAGAATGTGATGGGGTGGATGGAATGCAGTGGCAAACATGGGTTTAGAATGACAAAGTTGTGTGCAATTTTTAAAATATTGCAGGTATGAGATTTTGAAATGTCACCAGGTTGCAACTGTGGAATACAGCAATGGCACAGTTTCAGAAAGTAGCTGTAACACATAATTTCAGAATGTGGCAGTGACGCACAATTTCGGGAATGTGGCAGAGATGCACAAGTTCAGAATGTGGTGGTGACGCACAATTTCGGAATGCAATAGTAACGTACAGGTTTGGAATGGGGCGGTGATGCACAATTTAGGAATGCAGCAGTGACGCACAGTTTCAGAATGCGGCATTGACACACGGTTTCGGAATGTGGCAGTGACACACAGTTTCGGAATGTGGTGGTGACGCATAATTTCAGAATGATGGTGACATACAGGTTTGGAATGTGGCACTGACACACAATTTCAGAATGCGGTGGTGACACACAGGTTCAGAATGTGGCGGTGATGCACAATTTAGGAATGCAGCGGTGACGCACAGTTTTGGAATGTGGCAGTGATGCACAATTTTGGAATGTGGTGGTAATGCACAATTTTGGAATGTGGCAGTGATGCACAATTTCGGAATGTGGCAGTAACACACAATTTCAAAATGTGGCGATGACACACAATTTTGGAGTGTGGTGGTGACACAGAGTTTCAGAATGTGGCAGTGACCCATCATTTTGGAATATGGCGGCGACGCATATTTTTTGGAATGTGGCAGTGATGCTCAATTTCAGAATGTGTTGGTAATTCTCAGTTTCGGAATGTGTTGGTGACGCACAATTTCAGAATGTGGTGGTGACATATAGGTTCGGAATGAGGCAGTGATGCACAATTTAGGAACGCGGCGGTGACGCACAGTTTTGGAATGCGATGTTGACGCACAGTTTCTGAATGTGGTGGTGACGCATAATTTTGGAATGCAGCAGTGACCCACAGGTTCAGAATGTGGCAGTGATGCACAATTTTGGAATGTGGTGATGACCTACAATTTCGGAATGTGGCGGTGATATACAATTTCGGAATGTGGTGGTGATGCCAGTTTCGGAATGTGGCGGTGATACACAGTTTCAGAATGCAGCGGTGACATAGTTTCAGAATGTGGCAGTGACACATATTTTCGGGATATGGTCGTGATGCTCAATTTCGGAATGTGGTGGTGACACAATTTCGGAATGTAACATGACACATAATTTGGGAATGTGGCAGTGACAATTTTGGAATGTGGCATTGAAACACAACTTGGCTGGGATGTGCAATTATGGAATTTGGCGGGGATGCACCATTTCTGAATGTGGCAGGGATGCACAATTTAGGAATGGGGAAGGGATGTGCAATTTCGGAATGTAGCAGGGATGCATACTTTTAGAAAGTGGCTGGGACACATAATGTTGGAATGTGGTGGGGATGTGATGCACAATTTTGAAATGTGGTGGGTGTGTACAATGCTGGAATGTGGCAGGGACAAGCAATTTCAGGATAAATGGTGTGTCCTGTCACATTCCGACAGCATGCATCCCCACTATATACTGAAATTGCCAGTCCCCTTCAAATTCCTCGATGTGTGTTCCTGTCGCATTCCGAGACTGATTGTCCCACCACATTTTGGGATGGCACTTCCCTGTCACATTCTAAGATTGCGTCCCCCCCCAACATTTTAAAACTGTGTACCACCATGACATTCTATTCCTTGGTTCAGTGCTGCATTCCAAAACCACCTTCGGACATGTTCTAAAGTACAGTGCCATGTATCTGAACATTCTGGAAATGCAAGCACTGCAGCCAACCTTAAGTCAGTGTTTTTTTAAAGGACTACTATAGCTATAGTTTCTTAAACTGTGGAGAAGCAGGTCCTATAAGGTTGCTGACAGGGAGGACTAGAGTGTGAGTTCAGGAGATGACAGCATCAGTGGCTCTTCACAGAAACTGACTTTTTAAAATACGTAGTGAAATCGAGCTTACGAAATAGCTCATAACTTTATAACAAAGTAATGTAGAAACCTAATTTTTGATGTAACCCATAGGGGGCACTATCCTGAGGGCTAGTACCCCTGCCCGTCCTAACTGTGACAGGGTGAGGGGCCCAGGTCCGTTGGCGGGTGCCTCCACCCAGAGATCAGGGTTACAACAGTGAAGATTGACTCAGTCACAGCCCTCTGGGTCACTGCAACCCCCCTTTCTTCCCACTAGTGGCCCACACAGTTCAATTGCAGTGTCCTTACCATATACACTTACCCCCCAGCTTGAACCAATCAGCTCACTCCAGGGACCCCCTTAAAAGCAAGGTACAGTTACACCACATTCACTGTGCAATATTTCCCCATTACTACACAAACTAGCCAGTGTACTTTTGCAAAACAAGCAATCTGATTTATTCAAGAGGAGACAACAAGGAACAGGGGGAATCAGGTTGATTAGCTTACCACTACAATATATGAATGTTCACCTAGGGCTCTGTGCACAGGCCTAACCTATAAGTTACTGTCCGTGGGTACTCAAGCCCTAAAGGCTAGTTCCTCGATGCAGCTGGTTGGGGCCCTGACACAGATGAGCATTTAATTCCTACTATGATTTGAGGGGGCCAGCAGGCTCAGCTAATGTAGTCAGCAAAGCAACCAGAAATCTTGCCCTGGCTAACAACGTTTAACAGGGAGCTACCCTGATTTAGTACTCACGACTCCAGAAGGAAAAGCGCTCTCACATCACTCGCAGGGCTGAGCCTGAACTTCAGATACTTCTCCAGACGTTTATTTGAAAGACAACAGAGGGGTACCATACCAGGCAGCTGCTCCTAATGGCCCGACCGAACTCACAGCTATCGGGAGTCTCACTGCAGCTTCAACTTTCCTGACAGACCGAGAGCAATTCAGCAGATTCTCCAGTCCTCTTCAGGTTGAGCCTGGTAGGTAGCTGTACAGCCTCCTCTGACCACTGCCCTGCGGATTTAGTCCGTGGATCTCCAGCGATTTAACCGGCCACCTCAGGCCTTTCACGCGCTTCCCGCGCGAACACTCAATGACGCAGGAGCTCAGAGCTCCTTCCTCATTCACAGCCACAACGCCTGTGCCCCTTTGCAGTATGGGGCAATCCTCTCAGCTCGGGCGCCACCCGATCCCATTGGCTGGCTTCAGATGCCAGTCACTTACTTTTTCTCTCAGTGGTGCGAAAAAGGCGCCAAGGTCCAGACTCCACTTTCCATAATTACTAGCTGTATCTTCATTGATCAGTTGACTCCCTGAAGAGTCCTACTTCTGGTTGGTCGCCAGTTACTCCATTTGAGGTGCCCCCTGCCACTATTGGACCCTTCAGAATGTCCTGGTCCAAAATGGAGGAGCACAGCACACACACAGTCTCAGCTGCAAAAGAAACAGGTTAAACAAACTGTAATCCCATCAACAGGCTAGCTAGTCATGCTCAGACAGTTAATTCTTTCAAAAGGGGCTCCCCCTGCACATATAGCGACTGCCAAATGGGAATGATTTCACCGCGGTTCAGGCGGGACTCGAACAGGGAAACACCAGTCCCCCCATACCAGCCCGCTGAAACCTGCGAGCAGGCAGCCCTTAAAGAGACAGTACTGCAGGCTTTAAAAGCCTCACAACACCCGCATTTTGGCACCATAGCACCGAACACCAGTTAGGCAGGGAGCATTAGGCAAGCTCCGGGAAGGCTTTTGGGAACCCCCATTTGTAAGGGGGTTACATTGGTATGAGATTTATTGTTCTAATTCTGCAATGTAGCACTTTTGGCAGGGGTCCCTCTTTAAACACTACAACTAAGAAGAACTGAACGCTGTTGTTGGACAGACATGAAGCTCTGACTCCCAGCAGACGAGTGACATCGTCACTGATGTGCACTTGACAGCAGGGGAAAAGGAACTGAGGCAGTTTGGGGCTGGTGCCGAGGTAAGCCGATGCTGTGACCGCCCCCTCGTGGTATCATGCATGAGCACAGCCCGCCTCGGTGCCAGCCCTCCTGAATAGTTCTGGCTCCCACAGGGCCCTAGCGCCTCTAGTTCAGACCCACTAGTGGGAATAAACTGTGAAGATGATTTCTGGAAAATCCCTACTTTTAACAACACACACAGAGTGGGAAGCCCCCCCCCCCCTCGGACTGGTGCCAGTTTAAAAAAAAGAAACAAAAAATGAAAATTATTTTCTTACTGTAATTCTTGATCTTCTAGGAATATCTTCATCCTTAATTCCCACTAGTTGGTCTGAGCTGGAGGTTCTAGGACCCAGTGGGAGTCAGAACTGTTCTGAGGGTTGGCACCAAGGTAAGCAGCACACATACGCGGCTCTAGCAGTGAGCGCACAAAGTGGAGTCACCTGTTATGTCAGCACCAGCCCCCAACCTCCTCAGTGCCTTTTTTACTGAGGAGGTGCAGCGTAACCTGACAAGTACTTACGCACTTAAGGGCATAAGATAGTCCTGATGGCCCAAGTAACAAGGGTCACTAAACCAGTAGCACAACGTTCTCACAGCTCAAACCAAGCATAAAGGGGTGAAGACCAACACAACATACTGGAGTGAGTCCAGTAGATGGCGGATGTGTGTGTGAATCAATAGTGATAATATTTCTATAAAATGAAGAATTACAGTAAGAACATAATTTTCATATCTTTCACTATTAATTCCCACTAGTGAGTCAGTGTACCAAGCTCAGACAAAGTCTCCTGGACTAGGGTGGTAGGAGCTGAGGTCTCACTCTACAGCAATCCATTGAGGACTGTCCTTCCAAAGTTGGCATGCTGCCCGGCATGGACATCTAAGGCATATTGCTTAGGAAAAGTATGCACTGTGCTCCAAGATGCAGCCCTCCAAATATCTCCAATAGGCACAGAACAAATCTCTGCCAGGGATGTGAAAACCACTCTGATGAAGTGCATGCTTACCTGGCCCTCCAGTTAAACCTGAGTCATGGCATAGCAGTGACAGACAATGCACAATCCATGCAGAAATGCACTTGAATGTAACAGGCTGGCCCTTTCAATTAGGATCGAAGGAGACAAAGAGATCTGTGGATTGTCTGAAGTCCATGGTTCTGTCCAGACAAAACCTAAGGATCTTCTTAATATCCGGTGAATGGACAGTGTGCTCTCCCTCACTCTGGAAGTTGGTAAAGTAGGCAGGCAGGACAACGGATTGATTAAGAGGGAACTCCAACACCACTTTCAGCAGAAACTTGGGGCAGATGTGGAGAACTACCTTGGCCTTATGGAAAACAGTATACAGAGGATCTGTGATCAAAGCATGGATTTCAGACACTCTGCGAGCAGAGGTAATTGCCACCAGAAATGCTGCCTTCAAAGTTAACATTTCAAGTCACACATTGCAAGGGGTTCAAAAGGCTTGCGAGTAAGCATATCTAACACGAGGTTGATATCCTATGTAGCTATTGGCTTTGTAATGCGAGGCCCTGTGTGCAAAATGACCTTGAAGAACCTCTTGAACAGTAGCAGATGTGCCAGGTAGAGGGTAATGATGGGCTTGTGATATGCAGAATTATACAATGGCAAGAAAATTTCCTGGACTCAGATTGGTCAGTGTGTGCCTGAGACAGTGATGTTATTACACAATAACATCACTGTATGGATTTGACAGATGATCATGATGCCCACTCAAAGATATATTGCCACACTAAAAATCTACTAAAACGTTTTTAAAATATTTTTTTATTTTGAATAACATCGAGCCATTGTATAATTGCAATAAGGCACTCCAAGGTGTGTGTTATTGTGTAATAATGTCACTCCTGGGGTGGTGGAAGCACTCGGCTTTGCCTTGTGCTTCAACCCACCCCAGGAGTGACGTTATTACACGATAAAACACACCTTGTCATGCTTTATTGCTTAAATAGTACACAGACGGACCTTTACTGTGGAATACTGTGACCAGCATCAGAACGGTCCAGCAAGTACTCAAAAACTTTATCAGCTGACACCCAAAGGAGTCCATGCAGGTTTTGGAGCACCAGATGGAAAATCTTTTCTATCTGCCTGTGTATGTCTTCCTAGTGGAAAATGAAGATGCAGCCAACAGTATTTCAGAGACCCTCTGTGATATACTGTACCTGTTCACTTCTGTCTCTTGAGGAGCCAGGTCTGAAGGTGAAGGGAGCACAGGCTAGGGTGGACCAGGTGACCCTGAGTCAATAAGTCTGTCCTGAGAGGTAAGGTCTTCAGATTGCTGACTGTAAATCTGTTCAACAGAACAAACCAGATCTGTCAAGGCCAGCAAGGAGCCACTATAATCATCTTGCCCCCTTGTGCCTCCAATTTGAGCAATACTCTCTGCACTAGAAGGACTGGAGGGAATGCGTATGGAAACCAATTTCACCATTGCAGTCTGAATGCATCCCAACAGAAAATGCCATGTCCTGGATTTCTGGAACAGAACTGAGGCAGCTTGACTTTGAGCGGGGACACAAAAAGGTCCACATCTTAGGTAACCCACTCGTCAAAGAGCGATCTCTCAATGTCTGGAACTTGTGACAACTCCTGAGCATCAGTCTCTGTATGATAGAGTTCACCTGCCAGAGTGTTCTGGACTCCAGGCAGATAAATTGCTTGGAGCAGGATCCCCTGGTCCAGGCACCATTCCCACACTCTCATTGCCTCTTTGCAGAGAGGGTAACAGTGCACTCCTCGTTTGTTGATGTAGTACATGATAGACTTGTTGTCTGTCTGCAGGAGGAGTGTTTTGTGCCTGACTAGATCCACTAGGGCTCTCAGGCCATACAAAACAACTCACATATCCAACACACTGATGTAGAGATGAGTCTTTGACCGGTTCCAGACAACCTGTATTTAGAGGCCCTGGTAGTGGGCTCCCAGCCCAACAAGGAGGCATCCATGATAAGAATCACCTCAGGCTCTGGTTGGGAGAAGGTGAAGCCCTGAAGGAGGTTGTAATTCACTGACTACCATGTGGGAGACCAAATCAGAGGTCTGGTCACCTGAATGTGGTACATCTGAGGGTGTGACACCTGTGACCACTGTGCACTGACCATCCACTGAGTTGTCATCATATGCAATCATGCCAGGGCACTGTGAACACTGAGGAGGCTGTTAGACCCAACATGTGCTATATGGAGTAGGCTTGCACAGTCTTGCATTCCATGATGTAGCATGCCATCTGCAGAACTGCTTGCAGTTTGCTCTGTAGAATAAAGCCCAGGCAGGTTGTAGAAGAGCTCCTGTGAACAGCAGCTGCTAAGAAGGTTGTAGCTGAAACTTCCCAAGGTTCAGCAAGACCCCCACTGAAGTAAGGAACTGAGAGGAAATAGTTACTGCCTGTTCTGTTTCCATTGTAAATGGGCTGGAGATTAACCTGTCATCCAGGTACGTAAAGACTTGGAGTCCTAGTTTCTACAGGTGCACAGCAAATACTTTGAAGCACTTTGTAAAGACTCGTGGAGCTGAGGTACTCCGAAGCACTTTGTAAAGACTCGAGGAGCTGAGGAAAGCTAAAAGGCAGGACTCTGAACTGGTAGAGGTGCCCCAGCGCTACAAAATGGAGGTATCTGTGGTGGCTGAGGTGTACCAGTATGTGCTGGTATGCATCCTACATGTTCAAGGATGCTAACCAGTTTGGAGGCTTCAGGAAGTGAAGCAGAGAGCCCAGAGAAATTATTCTGCATTTTTTCTCAATCCATGAATTTGTTCAGAATACTGAGGTCGAAAATGGGGCACATGCCTCCTGATTTATTTGTAACTAGGAAGTAGTGGGAGTACAACCTATGTTTCATTCTGACTTTCGCGCTATTTCCATTGCCCTGTTACTCAGAAGGCCTGCAATCTACTGTGCCAGAAACTCTGACATATGAGCTGACAAAGGGGGTTGCCTTCTACATGGATAGTCCAGAGGGAGTTCTGTAAGAAAAAATTACTCACCTTAGTAATGTTGTTTCTTCTAATGGAGTCTTGCTGTATTCTGACATATGCAGTTAGGTCCTGCCTTTCAACTGCCCCGGAGAACAAAGAGTTAAACTTTCCATAGCCAGCATGGAATGTTCACCATGAGCTCGGTTGAAGCCCCTGTCTGCTGTTGTTTAAACTGCAACCGTCAGATCTTTACGAGCAAAGACTCACTAGATGTTCTGTGTGGAAACTGTAAAATTCTTACTAGTGTAACCCCCATGGGGCGCTATCCCAAGGGCTACTACCCCTGCCTATTCCAACTGTAACAGGGTAAGAGGCCTAGATCCGTCGGCGGGTGCCTCCACCCAGAGGTCGGGGTTAGGACAGTCGAGGTTGAGTTGGTCACAGCCCTCTGGGTTACTGTAACCCCCCTTTCTCCCCACTAGTGGCCCACACAGTTCAATTGCAGTGTCCTTACCATACACACTTACCCCCCAGCTTGGGCCACTCTGCTCACTCCAGGGACCCCCTGAAAAGTAAGGTGCGGTTACACAATAGGCACCGAGCAGTAATTCACCATTAATACACAAACCAGTCAGTGTACCTTTGCAAACAAGCAATCTGATTTATTTAGGGGGAGGTAACAAGGACTGGGGGGAATCAAGTTGATTTGCTTACCACTACAATATATATGTATCTACCTAGGGCTCTGTGCACAGGCCTAACCTATAAGTTACTGTCCCTGGATACCCAAGCCCTAAAGGCTAGTTCCACGATGCAGCTGGCTAGGGCCCTAACACAGAGACGAGCATGAGATTCCTACGAAGACTAAATAGAGCCAGCTGGCTCAGCTAGTGTAGTCAGAGAAGTAACCAGAAGATCCTTCCCTTGTTGGGAGCATTTGACAGAGAGCTACCCTGATTTTAGTACTCACGACTCCAGAAGCCCTCACACCACGTACAGGACCGAGCCTGGACTCCAACACTTCTCCACACATTTATATGGAAAGCAACAGAGGGGTACCATACCAGGCAGCTGCGTCTAGGGCCTGACTGAACTCCTAGCTAAATGGGAGCCTCACCACAGCGTCACTCTTCCTGAAAGACCGAGCACGATTCAGCAGATTCTCCAGTCCTCTACAGGGTGAGCCTGGTAGGTAGCTGCACTCCTGCACAGCCTCCTCTGACCGCTACCCAGCGGATTTAGTCCGAACTCACTGGCGATTCAAAACGCCTGACACTGACCTTACACGCGCTTCCCGCACGACAACTCAATGGCGCAGGAGCCCAGAGCTCCTTCCTCGCTCACAGCCACCACGTCTCTGCCCCTTGGCAGTTTGGGCATCGACTCTTCGTTCGGACGCCACCCGATCCCATTGGTGGGCTGCAGATACCAATCACTTAAGTGGGCCCCTATTGGTGGAAAAAGGGCACCATAGCCCAGAATTGCAGGCTGTCTCCCCTATGACCAGCCGGCTCCATTATGAGTCCTGATTCTGGTTGGCTTACATGATCTTCACTTCAGTGTCCCCCCTTTCCATTGGCCCACCTCAGAAGTCCAGGTCCAAAATGGAGAGGCCAAACACACAGAGTCCCAGCTGCAAGGAAAGTGGGTTAAACAAACTGCAAGTTCACCAATACCCCAAATAATTACAACCAGTTACATCTGTCAGGTGGGATCCTGTTGCGCTTGCTAGCGACTACAGGATGGGGTGATTACACTGCAGCTCAGGCAGGATTCGAGCAGGGGAACACCAATCCCCCCCCATACCAACCCGCTGGAGCCTGTGAACAGGCAGCTCTTAAAGAAACAGAGTGGAGGCTCTAAAAGCACTCACAATGGCCGCATTTTGGGCGGCATCGCGCCGAACACCCATTAGGCAAGGAGCTACTGGACAGCTCCGGGAAGGCTCTTAAGGACCCCCATTCATAGGGGGGTTACACTAGCCAACTGGCAAATATATCTATATAAAAAGTTTGTTGGTTTCAAAAGGAAGACTCAAGTCAGGAAACCCAAAAACAAAACACATCCAAAACACAACCTCTCACCCAAACCAAAAGAGGGTGAAAAAGGACACCCCTAGGGTGCCAACACTGCTTCTGCCCACCCACATACCAAAATCTAGGTTCTGAGAGGGGAGGCGGGGGGGTCAGAATACAGCAAGACTCCATTAGAAGAAACAACATTACTAAGGTGAGTAATTTTTTCTTCAAACAACATGAAGTCTTCCTGTATTCTGACAAATGCAGACTACCAAGCAGTACCTCCACGGAGGAGGGACAGAACCTACTTTGGAAACAGGCTCTGAAGTACTGCTGTGCCAAACAGGAAAATTACGTACCTACCGTAATTCTTGATCTTCTTGGACGAATCTCCACCACTCATTCACACTAGTGGGGATTGGCGCCGAGGCACTAAGACCCATCGGGAGCAAACTTTTGCTGGAGGGTCGGCGCCAGAGACGGCGTCAAGAGACACGGGCGCATGAAAGCAGCTGCCTCGAGCCGGTAATGACCATCTCGGCGACGACCCTCCAACAGCCTCAGTACCTTTTTTACCAAGGAGGTGCAGCGCAACTAACGTAAAGAGTAAACCCAACATTAAAAAACAGACATAAGATAGTCCGTATGACCCGTGTAAGAAGGGTCAGCAAAGAAGTCCTCACGGCCTAAAGATTTGAGGGAGTGAAGACCAATACAGCGGTGAGCTCGGGGGATGGAGGGTGGGCGTGTGAATGAGTGGTGGAGACTCGTCCAAGAAGATCAAGAATTACGGTAGGTACGTAATTTTCCTATCTTCCTGGACATAAGTCTCCACCACTCATTCACACTAGTGGGAGAGTACCAAGCTGATAATCCCCCAAAAGGGCGGCAGGAGAGCCAGAGCTCACGCATCTAAGATAGAAGCCCATTAAGGATAGTTCTGCCAAATGCGGAATGTCGCCTGGCATGAACATCCAGTGCATAGTGCTTAACGAAGGTATGCACTGAGCTCCAGGTATGCAGCAGTATATATCTGCAATTGAACATTGCACTTCCGCTAGGGATGCCGCGACCGCCCTAGTAGAGTGAGCGTACACTCTACCTTCTAATTTAACTTGAGCCATGGAATAGCAATGACGAAGGCATGCCACTAACCATGAAGAGATGCATCTAATAGCGACAGGTTGACCCAGCCGGGTGTCGCTGAAAGAAACGAACAGTTGCTGAGTCTTGCGAACATCCTTGGTTCTATCTAAATAGAACCGCAAGGCTCTCTTAACATCCAAGGAATGAAGAGCTCGTTCCCCTTCATTTTGGAAATTAGCGAAGTAAGCGGGAAGTACCAGAGGTTGGTTCAGATGGAATTCTGACACAACCTTGGGAAGAAATTTAGGATGAGTACGGAGAACTACCTTGTCCTTATGGAATACAGTATACGGAGGGTCCGTAACCAGGGCATGTATCTCAGAGACCCTGTGGGCTGAGGTAATGGCCACCAGGAAGGCAGTCTTCCAGGTAAGGAATTTTAACTCACAGGTAGCTAAGGGTTCAAAAGGCTTCCGAGTGAGCATGTCCAGCACCAGATTAATGTCCCAGGCTGCAACTGGACGCTTAACAGGGGGTCTGGTATGGAGAATCCCCTTAAGAAATCTCTTCACCATAGGTAACTGAGCCAGAGTTAAGGAAGAAACCGGCTCATGGAACGCTGAGATGGCACTAAGGTGAACTTTAACTGTGGAGTACTGAAGACCTAAGTTTGATAGGTCCAAAAGATACTCCAGAACCTTGCCAGGAGGACAGGAAAAGGGATTCCAAGAGGATTTTGCACACCAGAGAGAAAAACGTTTCCATTTGGAAGCGTATGTTTTCGGTGGCTGGCTTCCGAGCAGCCAGAAGGATGTCTGAGACTCTACGAGAGACGTTGAACCGATTCACTTCTATCTCTTCAGGCGCCAAGCATGAAGGTGAAGTGATTTCAGGTTGGGATGGACCAACGAACCCTGAGTCAAAAGACTGATTTGCAAAGGAAGTGGTCTCGGAGAGGCTGCCAACATACTGTTGAGTAGAGAAACCATAGTTGCCGAGGCCAGGAAGGAGCAATGAGAATCATCTTGGTCCCCTGAGACTCGAACTTGAGGAGTACTCTCTGGATTAGAGGAAGCGGTGGAAAGGCGTAAAGAAAGCGTTTTGTCCACCGAAGCCTGAACGCATCCTGACAGAAAATGCCAGGCCCTGGATTTCTGGAGCAGAAGAGAGGCAGTTTTGCGTTGAGTGGGGATGCAAAAAGGTCCAGGTCTGGAGTTCCCCACTCTTTGAACAGAGACTGAGCTACGGCTGGATCGAGAGACCACTGTGGAGGGTCTGTCTCCGTTTCTGCTGAGGTGATCTGCTAGGTCGCTTTTGTATACCTGGCAGATAAACCGCTTGAATCAGAGACTTGTGCTCCAAGCACCACTCCCACACCCTCATTGCTTCCTGCAAAGGGGATAAGAATGAGCACCGCCTTGCTTGTTGATGTAATACATCACTGCTTTGTTGTCCGCTTGAAGGAGAATGTTCTTGTGACAAAGGACATCCTTCAGAGCTCGGATTGCATAGAGAACCGCTTCTCATCTCCAGGACATTTATGTGGAGATGAGTTTCAACTGAGTCCATACACCTTGAGTGTGGAGGGAGAGACAGTGAGCTCCCCATCCCATTAGCGATGCGTCTGTGGTGATGGAGATCTGATGATCCGGGGGAGCAAAGGGGAATCCTTCCAGGAGATTGCTCTCTTGAGACCACCAGGTGAGAGACCTTCGAAGGGGCTCCGTCACCTTGATGGGATAAGACTGGTGGTGAGAGGTCGGGGACCACTGAGTGGAGAGCATCCATTGGGTGGTTCTCATGTGCAGTCGGGCCAGAGGGACAGTGAAGACCGAGGACGCCATGAGACCCAACATGCGTTGCATCGAGAGAGCTGTAACCGATTGGTTCTCCCTGATGTAACGGGCCATTTGAAGGATGTCGAGTCTTCTGTCATCTGGAAGGAAAGCCTTCGCTGAAGAGGTGTCTAGAAGCGTCCCTATGAAAAGTAGCCTCTGGGAGGGTTGCAGTTGAGATTTTTTCAAATTCAGCAGAACTCCCATGGACGTGAGAAGACGAGAAGTCGTTTGCACAGCTTCCAAAGTCCCTTGGCCGGAAGGGCTTGCTAGAAGCCAATCGTCCAGGTAGGGAAACACTCGGAGTCCGACTTTCCTGAGATGCGCCGCAAGAACTGCACAACACTTTGTAAAAACTCGCGGCGCCGAGGATAGCCCAAAGGGCAGGACTCTGAACTGATAATGCTGACCCAAAGCTACAAACCTGAGGAACTTGGGTGGGTCGGTGGACGGGGATATGCTGGTAAGCATCCTGCATATCCAGAAAGGCCAGCCAGTCGTGCTGATGCAGCAAGGGTAACAGGGTACCTAGGGAAATCATCTTGAATTTCTCCCTGGGGAGTTATTTGTTTAACTTTCTGAGGTCTAGAATGGGGAGGAACCCCCCAGATTTCTTTGGAACCAGAAAGTAATGGGAGTAGAACCCTGTGTTTCGCAGATGCAGGGGCACCAGTTCTATTGCCCTGTTGTTCAGAAGGCCCTGGATCTCCGCGGTGAGGAGGTCTGACTGAGAGGCCGACAACCTGGGTTGTCATCTGGGAGGACAATTCGGGGGGGTTTCCAAGAAATTGAGAGAATAACCCGCGCGAATTATCCGAAGGACCCATTTGTCCGAGGTTATGGACTTCCACTGGTTGTAGAAGTACATCAGACGACCTCCCACCGGAGGAGAAAGTTCCACCTCGGGCAGAGTGGATGGAACTTGGGCCAACGACTCATAAGGTAGCGCTGGGAGCTTTAGGTCCCTGCGCTTTCTGCTGCGTCTTCTTTTGAGGTTGGGCAGGTTGGCTTTTATGGAAGCTTCCCCTGCCTCTGCCTCGAAAGGACTGACGACTATGAAACTGACGTCTGTTCACATGCCCCCGAGAGGGGGCAGGCGGAGGTCTGGCCAACTTAATGGCTGATCTAGTCTTCTGAGTGGCCTCTAAGGCTTGCTCCACCTGAGGGCCAAAAAGAAAGGAGCCATCAAAAGGCAGCGCCATCACCTGCTGCTGAGCATCATTCGTGAAGCCAGAAGAACGCAGCCAGGAATGGCACCGAGTACAAATCCCCATGGCTGCTGAGCGAGAAGCAGTGTCGAAAGCGTCCATGGCGGCTTTGACCTGTTGGTTATTGGACTCAATACCTCTAATAACGGTCAGAAGAAGCTCTGACTTGGAATCCGAATCTGGAAGAGCTTCAACCATTCTTTTCATAGAGTGCCACAGGATATACTCATATTGAGAAAAATAGCCTTGATAACTGGCAATACGAATACTTAGAGTGGAGGCAGCAAAGACTCTCTTACCTAATGTATCAATCTTACGAGACTCTTTGTTAATAGGTCGAGCTGTAGTAGTTTGAGGAAGAACGACCATGTCATTCTCTGCCAGGACTACAATAGGATCCGCAAAGGCTTGGGATGCCAAAATGGGACGATCCTTGGGAGCTGAATACTTCTTATCAATGGATTTAGCCACTGAGGGAATAAGAGCAGGATTATTCCATACCATTTGAGACAGCGTCTCGAAGGAAGGCTGAATCGGAGGAGTTAAATCCGTAGGGATCTCCGAAGCATGAAGATACTGGAGTCTTAATATCCTCCCAGGATCGATGTCTGTAGTCTGGAGAGAAAGAGTGGATCCCAGGTTCTTCAACAGAGACTTAAAGGACAGGACCTCGACCACAGGCTCTGTAGCAAAGAAAGATCCTGTTTCCTCCACTTCATCACCCAACCGAAGGTCTGGGTCAGGCTCAACATCATCTCCTGATGGTCCAGAAAGGACTGTTTGGACAGGAAAGGAGTGAAAATTAGGAGAGGAGGAAATGGCAGAAAAACAAGGAGAGTCCCCAAGGGCTGCCGGCGCCGAGACGGCAAAATGGGCTGAAAGGCGGCACCGAGGGTTCTCTTGGCGCGCCGAAGGGCCATGTGGCCGAAACCCCCGGCAGTGCACGTGAGGCTGATGCAGCGCCGGCGCGACCGGCGACGCCCGGCCTTGCGGTGCAGCAGACGATGCAGCGAGCGGCGCCCACGGATGGCCGTGAGCGGCACCCGTGAACAGCGCTGCTGATCAGCGGCACCATCGGCCGGCGCGAGACCAGCGCGAAGCCATAGCTCCTGAGACCCGCGACACCGCTAACGGCGCCGCAAGCTCAGCGGCCCTGAAGCAGCGCCGACAAGGCACAGACCCTGCAGAAAGGCGCGGAAAAGCCCGGGAACCTGGAAAGCAAGAGAGGAAAAAAACAGGAGATAAGGGCATAAGGTGTGGCCCCTGCGCAGCAGCCATGTGAGAAACACCTAAGCCGGAGTCGCTAGCACGAAGAAGGCGCAGCGCGACTAGGAAGGTCAACCGCCCTACCTGATCGCGGAGGAGCCCGGGGGCTCCGAGGTAACCAGAGCTCAGGCAGAAGAACCAACCTCCGAGCCCATCGCTCCATAGAGTGGCCCACTGATGAAACTGCTCATCTGGAGCCCTACCTATAGGCGGGGAGGGCTCTCCGATGTCGAGGGCGGCGATTGCCGGAAGTTGGCGACTCCAGGTAGGAGACCGGCAACTAGCAACGATAACCGACCGTCGACGCGAACATACCAGAGGCGACCTCGGTGATGCCTTCTCTTTTGACCTGTGGGCGAAGAAGAGCTCAAAGCGAACAGCGCCCGAGAATCACGACCGTTTATTTTTAGCGGCGGGGGGACCGCCCATCCCAGACATCGGACTGACCGTGAGTCGGAACCCGCTGAGGAGAAGGAGGCTGACGGACCCAGCACCGCTGACTGAACAGCTTTCATCAAGAAGTCTCCCTACTCACCCTGACCTGCTCATGGTGACTCAGTCAGTAAGGCTGAGACTTCTTCAAGTAAGTTAAATTTAAATATTAGAAAAATTTTCTGAAAATAGAATAAAACTAAGCGATACTACTATCGTGATAATGTTACAAAAAACAAACTGAAAACTATAAGCTAGTTTGAAGTTTGACTCCCAGGCGTGACGACGTCATCACTGAAGCGCACTCGGCGGTGGGAAAAAAAGGAATTGAGGCGGTTGGAGGGTCGTCGCCGAGATGGTCATTACCTGAGCCGCTGCTCGCGGCGCCGTGTCTCGCGGCGCCGTCTCTCGCGCCGACCCTCCAGCAAAAAGTTTGCTCCCGATGGGTCTTAGTGCCTCCGGCGCCAATCCCCACTAGTGTGAATGAGTGGTGGAGACTTATGTCCAGGAAGATCGAGCATCACTCCTAGCCTGGATATCCAGAGAGTACTGCTTGGTGAAAGTATGGACTGTTTTCCAGGTGGCTGCTTGACAAATTTCTGAGAGAGGAATATCCCTGGCAGCAGCCAGGGAAGCAGCTGTACCTCTAGTGGAATGCGCCCTCAAGCCTGAGGGTGGAGTTCTACCCAGTTTTTTTTAGCAGAATAGTATACAAGAAACAATCCACATGGCAATAGATCTCTTAGTACCAGGTTTGCCCTTACCAATTTCTCCATATATAAGGAACAACTGGAGGGATTCAAACCTGTGACCCTTGGTACGCTCTATGTAGTAGCTAAGGGCTCTTTTAACGTCCAAGCAGTGTAGCCTCCTCTCTCCTGAGGAGGAATGGCCAGTGAAGAAAACAGGGAGAGATATAGACTGGTTGAGGTGGAAATCTGAAACCATTTTAGGTAAGAACTTTCTGTTAGTTCTAAGGACCACTTTATCTCTATGGAAAGAGATGAAATCAGATTCCACTGACAGGGCTTGCAATTCACTGATACGCCTGTCAGAAGTAATGGCTACCAAAAACACAGATTTCCAAGTCAAGTACTTAAGCTCTGCTGAGGACAAAGGCTCAAAGGGAGGTTGCATAAGCTGAGCAATGTAAACATTAAGGTCCCAAGCAGGAACAGGATCCCTAAAGGGAGGATTGGTGTGAAGCAATCCCTTAAAAAACTTAGAAAATACAGGATGGGATGATAGAGAGGAAGGCTTGCCTACTGACAAGAAAGCAGAAACAGCTGCCAAGTGTACTTTAAGGGTAGCTGGTCTGAGGCCTAGGCCATTAAGATGGACCATATAGTCCAGAACCATAGGCAATTCAGCAGGGTCTGGAGAAATATTCTTCTTAGAACACCAAATGCTGAATCTTTTCCATTTGGAGTTGTAAGTCTCCCTGGTGGAAGGCTTTCGAGAAGCCTTAAGGATATCCAGAACCCCTTGGGAAAGATGCAGATCTGCAAACTCTAACTCTTCAAGAACCATGCCTTGAGATTGAGAGACTGAAGATTCGGGTACCAAATCCTCCCCTGAGAGGATGTCAACAGATTGTAATTCCTGGGAAGAGACAGGGAAGGTGGACTGCTAGGGACAGCAACAAGGGATACCATGGCTGCCTGGCCCAGTCTGGAGCAATCAGAATCACTTTGCATGGTTGTGACCTTATCTTGACTAACACTTTGAACAGGAGAGGGAAGGGGGGAAAGCATACAGAAATTTCCCTTCCCAGTTCAGAATCAGAGCATCCAGGGGGACTGAGCCCAGCACTGGGGGTCTGCAACAAAAGAGAGGAAGTTGGTGATTGTCTGGGGCTGCAAAAAGATCTATCTCTGGTGTGTCCCATCTCGAGAAAATCACTTTTAAAACTAGAGGATCTAGGGCCCATTCGTGATGGCCCTAGGATATTCTGCTCAGTGCATCTGCTAGGACATTGTCCTTCCCTGGGAGGTGAACTGCTATCAGAGAGGTTTGCAGGGAACAGGCCAGGGACCACAACTTCATTGCTTCTGTGCACAAGGCCATAGACCGAGTGCCTCCTTGCTTGCTGATGTACCACATGGTGGTGGTGTTGTCTGTTCTGACCTGAACCACCTTGTTCTGTACAGATTTGGAAAAAGCTTGCAGTGCCAGAAACACTGCTCTGAGTTCCAAGAGATTGATGTGAAGCAGAGATTCCTGAGGTGACCACAATCCTTGGGTGGTAAGATCCCCCAAATGGGCTCCCCAGCCCAGCAGGGAAGCATATGTGGTGAGTATCACTGAATGAGACTGAGTGACAAATGGAACCCCTTGTCTCAAATTGTCTTAATCCTGCCACCATTGCAAGGCTTGGATCAGGGTTCGAGTCACTGGGATTAGTTTGGTAAAGGAATCCTTTCTTTGGGACCAGAAAGCTCTTAAGTGGAACTGAATGTCCCTCATCTGGAATGTTGCCCCTTGGACCACTGCTGTGGAAGCTGCCATGTGGCCCAGAAGCTGAAGGAAATGTCTTGCTGGTCGAGACACCTGAAGGGTGAATGAAGAGGCCAGTTCCATAAGGTTCCTTGCCCTTTCCAGGGGAAGGAAGGCTCTTGCCTTTACTGTATCCAGTTCTGCACCTATGAAGGTGAGCAGCTCTACTGGTTCGAGAACTGACTTCGGAAGGTTGAGAAGGAATCCTAAGGAAGTGAGCACTTGCTGGGTCACTTTCAGATGTGGCTTGACTTGGTCTGGAGACTGACCTACTATGAGCCAGTCGTCCAAGTATGGGAAGATGGAGATCTTTTTTCTTCTTCTTAGGAAAGCAACAACTACTGCCAGGCACTTTGTGAAAATCCTTGGGGCTGATGTTAGGCCAAAGGGCATTGCTCTGAATTGATAGTGGTCTGAGGGCAACTCGAACCTGAGGTACTTTCTGTGGGAGCACCTGATGGGAATGTGAAAGTAGGCATCTTTGAGGTCCAGGGAGGCTAGGCAGTCCCCTGGTCTTAGAGACTGAAGGATAATTCCCAGAGTTACCATTTTGAACTTTGGCTTCAAAAGGTGTTTGTTCAGATATCTTAGATCCAGGATGGGCCGCCATTCTCCTGTCTTTTTGGGGGTTAGGAAGTACTTGGAATACAATCCTTGTCCCTTGAGTAGGGTGGGAATCCTCTCTAGAGCTCTGAGAGCTAGGAGAGAAGAAACCTCTGCCTCTAGGGCAAGGGTCTCTGAGAGATTTGAAGGTGGAAAGGATCTGGTTCTCATCTTGGGGAATGTTTTGAAGCTGAGAACCAGTCCCTGCCTTACTACTTCCAGGACCCACTTGTCTGATGTAAGAGACTTCTAGTCCTGGAAAAAGTAAGCCAACCTACCCCCTACTGGTATGGGAGAATCAGCCCAGGCAGACCCATCAGGGTGTCTGCTGGCAGGGGCTTTAGGCTGAGGGCTGGATGCAGGCCTGCTCATCCCCCTTCTGCCTCTTCCTCTAAAGAACCCCCTCTGTGAAAAGGAAGAACAGGAGGCCTGAGCTTGGTAAAAAGTCATTTGGAAAGGCCTACCCCTGCCCCTGGACTGCTGCCTTTGAGGAGTTGCTTGCCTTTCTTTGGCCTGAGCACTCCTGTAAGTGGTCCTGTACTCATCCATCTTTTTCATGTAGTTCTCTGTCTGCTCCCCAAACAGAGAATTACCAATTACAGGAAAATCCATGGCCTTAGCCTGGGTATCCTATGAGAGGCTAGTACATCTGACCTAAGCCATCCTCCAAAGAGCCACAGATGTAGCCATGACTCTTGATGAAACATCACTGGAGTCCACAGCAGCATGAAACTGTACTTTCGATGCCTCAATCCCATCTGCAGCCACCTGTTCCAGCTCCTTGGCAAGCTGGTCAGGGGCCTGTTTAGCCAGAGCCAGCACAGTGTCCCACCTGGACTTCTGGTATCTGGCTGTATTGGCCATATAGTTAGCCTGCCTGAGTCCCAAAGATGCTGTCATGTATTGTTTCTTTGCCATGGCATCAATTTTCCTGGAGTCCTTGTCTGGGGGGTGTGATGCCAAGGGAATATTTGCTTTATCACAGGCAGCAGCCTGCACGACCCCAACATGGCTGCACTGCTGAAAAAGGAACTCCATGTCTGAGCCTGAGAGAGTGTACCTCTTGTCCATTCATCTGTCCACAGGAGGTATAGAATTAGGAGACTTAAGAATTTTGTGTCTGTTTCCCAAAAGATTTGTGGAGGGGAACAGACAGCCTCCTGGACTCTGGGATGTCCACCATCTCAACATAATCAGGCTCTTCCTGATCCTCTACTGCTTCCTCCACAGAAAGCTGGAGGGTCTCAGCCAGTTTTTTGTAAAACATATAGTGTGAGGGGGACTCAGAAAGCCTAGGAGAAGAAACACCTGAAGGTCTGTCTGGGGAGATGTCCAGGTCAATAGGCACATCCAGACTTTCATAATCACCATAATCATCCTCATACTCTCCCTCCTCCTCCTCCTCCTCCAGTTCATAAAATTCTTCCAAAGTATAATCCAGAACCGGGGGAACCGACTGAACCGAGCTCCTGCCAGATGGTGCCAGTTCGGTCGGAACTGAACTAAGCGATTGCACAATCCTTATCGCCTTGGCTATCTCATCAGCGGTTGGAGTATGAATTTCTGGGTCTGAACCGGACAATTTATCTTTTCTCTTTCTTTTCACCAGAACTGACTCCTCAGAATCGGCTCTCCTTTAGCCCAAAGAAGTATCACCCTGGTCAGAGGGCACTCCTTCTGGTTCGGTCAGAACTGAACCGGGCTGGCCACCCGGGTCAGCGAACTTCTCGGCCTCCCTTTCCCTCAGTCTACCTAATCTCTTTTCCAGGGTAGATTTGGGAAAATTCTTGCAAATTTGGCAGTCTGAATTGAGGTGGTCAAACCCCAGACAATAAACACAGGTGGTGTGGGGATCAGTCTTGGCAAAGACTTCCTCACACACACTGCAGTGTTGAAACCCAGTGGGCCCGTTTTTTCTTGGGTTTCTCAGACATGGCCAATCCTATCCAAAAACGTACCCTTTTTTCGGCAATCCACCAGGCAAGACTCCCCTATCAGTTCCTGACCGTGTCACGGGTCTTGGAAAAAAACGTAATTAAATCCGTTTTTTTTAGAACCGATACGGACCGGTTACCACACTCTAAAGTAAGCACAAGCTTTTTTATCTCAAACGGATCGGTTCAGCCTAACCGATCCACAATTCATAAGTTCCACACAGAAACAAAACAAAAAACCTATCTAGTACTCACAGTACCACAGACAGAGACTTGAACCGACTAGGCGGTAACAGCAATTCGGTAGAAACCAACCGAAAACCGACACTTCAACCGACTTTTTGAACCGCGCAGCAGGAGAAATCTCCGGAGCGACTGTTCAGTGAGGCGGAGTAAAGAATCTGATGGTTGCAGTTTAAACAACAGCAGACAGGGGTTTCAACCGAGCTCGTGGTGAACATTCCATGCTGGCCATGGAAAGTTTAACTCTTTGTTCTCCAGGGCAGTTGAAAGGCATGACCTAACTGCATATGTCAGAATACAGCAAGACTTCATGTTGTTTGAAACTCCAGAGAGTATCCCTCTTGGATGATCCTTAGAACCCATCTGTCCAGTACTATGGAGTCCAATTGATGGTAAAACTGGGATAGGTGCCCCCCACAGAGGAGAGGTCAACCTCTAGCAGCTAAGGCAAAACGGGAGCTGGGGATTCAGATAGTGGCACTAGGTGCTTTCAGCACTGTTCCTTCAGCTGTGCCTTCTTCTCAGGTTGGGAAGGCGGACTTTTGTTTTGGGCTCCCATGCCCTTGCCATGAAATGACTTCTTGTTATGGAAAGACCCTCGTCCCTTGCCACTCCGAGGGTTGAAGGGAGCTAGTCTGGAAGTCTTAAGGGTTGCTCTAGTTTCATTTGATGTCTTAAGAGATTGCTCCATGCATTGCTTGAAGAGATAAGTTCCATCAAAGGTAACATTCATAACCTGTTGCTGGACATCTTCGGTGAAGTCAGAAATCTGCAGCCAGAAATGCCACCTGATGCAAATGCCTGAAGTATCAGACCAAGATGCAGTACCAAAGGCATCCATAGTGGCTTTAAACTAGTGACAGACTCAATGCCTTGCTTGACAATCAGCAAAATACCTTGTTTAACTTCTGACAGAGACTTAAGCGTGCTCCAAAGGGAATACTAATACTTAGAAAAATGCCCTTGCTAGCTAACAATCCTTATGCCCAGGGTAGCTGAAGCACATGCTCACTTAACCATAGTGTATATCTTGCGTAACTCCTTGTTAATGGGGTGCACAGAGACCTCTTTAGGGATAATGGCCTTGTCATTCTCAGTGAGAATGACAATAGCATCAGCTAGGGGTTGGGTGACATACAGTGGTTTCTCCTTAGGAGCAGTGTATTTCTTATCAGCCTGCTTGGGGACAGCTGTCACCAAATCAGGCCTGTGCCAGACCACATCAGACAGGGTCTCAAATGTGGGAAGAACAGAAGTACTAAACTGACTGGTATATTGAACATATTTAGGAACTCCATTCAGAGGTATTTGCCCTATTCAGTGGCTGCTGGCTCGAAATTCAGGGCTGAATGCATATTTCTGAGCAGAGTCGAAAGGAACAATCCTCCTGAGGCACAGACACAGAAGTCTGATGTATCTAAACTGTAGAGAAAGTCATTATCACCACCTTCAGATATGACCAGGTTGGGGTCAGACTTGTCACTTCTATACACTTCTCAGAAGGGGGGTAAAAGAAGGGCTAGGGTCAGAGGCCCAGCAATCCAGAATTCGGCAACACTAGAGACACTGACCCCAATCCAAAAGCACAAGGGTCTGGTGCCAGAGGCAGAACTGGAATTGGAACTGGATCCGGTGCTGGGGAGGTCCTTGGCACCAAGGATGGTGCCAGATCCAGGACTGAATCTGGCACCGGGCCAGGCTCCATAGAGCCCAAACTTGGTACCAAGAGTGGCGTAGACCCAGCTGACACTGAGGTGGCCAGCAATGGCACTGTGGCTGACCCATCTCTACATGGGACAAGGGAGTGGACAGTGGGACAGACATCAGTGGTGCTGTCCCTGGCAAGGACCCTGAAGCTGCTGCCAGATGCAAACACACTGCCTGGCCTGATAGCACAACCTGCGGTACTGGTTCCACCAGCCCCAAAGGGACAGGGACTGGCTTCAGTAGCAGTGCCACTTGGGCCAGATACTGCACTCACTGTTCCAAAAAAGCTGCCCTGTGGTGGAACTGCCAGCTGGTGCCCCCGCTTACAGACAGAGAGGAACTCTGGGCCCAGGATACTGATTTCATAGAGCCAGAGGTCCTTGGTGTCATCGAAGATGTTGGTGAGGGTCTCTGACTCAGGGAAACCGAGAATCCTGTAGCATGCCTCACAGAGGGTGACCCTGACTGGTAGCATTGCTTCCCCTTTTGAGGGGAACAGAAGGAAGTCAAGGCCAAGGAGTGTCTGGAGCTCGATGCAGAGCATGTGCAAGATCAGAACCACTTCTTTTTGTACTTATGGGAGGACTCTCCTTCCTCCTGTGCACTGGACCACCCAAAGTCAGAATCCTTTCTGTCATCGAGGCACAGGTCAGGAAGCAAAGGAAAACCAGCAGCAGTTTCAAAATTCACAAATAGCGTTTTATGTTTCTCAATAACAGCAAAATAAAAAATAAACATTTGTTCAGTATAACTATTTACAAAGGCAGTACAAACAGAGAAAACAAAATCCTTCTGAGGGTATCTCTTAATTCCAAGTTTCAGTCTCTCACTCTCCTTGTCTCTTAAGCAAAAGCATTGCTGCCCTTTTTATAAGTCTTTGGGAACTTGTTAAGAGAGTCTGTTTCTCACAGAATGTTCTTGTAAGTTTACAGAATGTTCTTTTCATTTTCATTCCTTGCAGGTGCAGCAAAACAGTACATGGTATCCCACAACTGATCGCTTGTTGGCAACTCTGCAAAGGGCTTAAAAACTGCATCTCAGGTTAACCTCTTGAGTTCCAAATAGCTTTATTCCAATCATTTCAACAGTATAACTATATACAGTTTTAAACAAAGGCTCCCAGTATCATATACAGTTTTACACAAAGATTCACATATTTTTTTTCATAACTGCAGATATGTAAGGGGGAAGAAAGGACAGAAACAGCAAGGGAAGGCAGAGAGCTAGAGTGAGGCAGAGAACTGCAAAACCGTTGGAGTGATCAGTTCCTAGGTCTCACAAGAAAATTTGGTTGCACGACCAGACAGAGAAGAGACAGAAAAGGAAAGGATAGGACAGACTCTTGCATTAAATCTCCTTCAGCATAATAAATGGGGCAGGGCCTTATTCAACCCTGTCATATACCCCCTCTTTAAGAGGGAACCTGTTTTACAAAAAATGGAAATTATGTACCTACCGGAATTCTTGATTTTCTTGGATGAAGTCTTCACCACTCATTCACACTAATGGGAAACTACGCCAGAGGCTCTAGGACCCAGCGGGAGTAAACTTTTCAAGAGGGCCTGCACCAGAGATGGAGCCGCGAGGAAGTGGCACCGTGAGCCCCGGCTCGTGCGATAAAGACTATCTCGGCATCGACCCTCCACCCACCTCAATACCTTTTTTCCAAGGAGGTGCAGCGTAACTAACCTAAAAGGACTAACCTAACAAAATCGGACTTAAGATAGTCCGAATGACCCGTGTAAGAAGAGTCAACAATAAAGTCTTCACATCCCAGCCATTAAGGGAGTGAAGACCAAAAACAGAGAAGTAAGCTCAGGGGATGGTGGGTGAGCATGTGAATGAGTGGTGGAGACTTCGTCCAAGATCAATAATTACAGTAGGTACGTAATTTCCATATCTTCCTGGACATAAAGTCTCCACCATTCATTCAAACTAATGGGAGAGTGCCGAGTTTATAATCCCCTCAGACAGGCGGCAGGAAAATAAGAGCTCACATACCTAGGACTGAAGTCCGTTAAGAATAGTCATGCCAAATGACAGATGATGTCTGGCATGGACATCCAAGGCGTAGTGCTTAATGAAAGCATGCACTGAGCTCCAGGTAGCTGCATTGCAAATATCTACAATGGGCGCATTGGGGATTTACACCAGAGATGCCGCGACTGCTCTAGTAGAGTGAACATACACTCTGCTTTCCAGCTTAACCTGTGCCATAGAATAGCAGTGGTGAAGGCATGCTACCAGCCACGCTAAAATGCACCTAATAGCGACAGGTTGACCCAGCCAGGTCTCGCCAAAGGAAACTATCAGTTGTTGAGCCTTGCAAAGTTCTTTTGTTCTATCTAGATAGAATTGCAGCGCTCTCTTAACATCCAGAGAATGAAGGGTATGCTCCCCTTCATTCTGGAATTTCACAAAGTAGGTAGGCAGGACTAAAGGTTGGTTTAGATGGAATTCTGAGACAACCTTAGGGAGAAACTTAGGATGAGTCCTAAGAACTACTTTGTCCTTGTGAAATACAGTGCACGGGGGGGGGGGGTCTGTGACCAGTGCATGTATTTCAGAAACTCTATGGACGGTAGTGATGGCCACCAGGAAGGCCATTTTCCAAGTGAGGAATTTCAACTCGCAAGTAGCTAGAGGCTTGAAAGGTTTCCGAGTGAGCATGTCTAGCACAAGGTTAATGTCCCAGGCTGTGACTGGGCATCTGATAGGAGGTCTGGTATGCAGAATACCACTAAGAAACCTCTTAAGTACAAGTAACTCAGCCAGTGACATGGAAAATATCGGCTCATGATAAGGTGAATTGACATAAAAATTAACTTTGACTGTAGAGTACTGCAGACCTGAATTTGAGAGGTCTAAAAGGTACTCCAAGACTTTATTTGGTGGGCAGGAAAAAGGGTTCGAAGAGGATTTTTGCACACCAGATATAGAAATGCTTCCATTTGACTGTGTAGATTTTTCTAGTGGCTGGCTTATGCGCAGCCAAAAGGATATCTGAAACCCTACGAGAAACATTGAATTTATTCACCTCTATCTCTTCAGGAGCCAAGCGTGAAGGTAAAGCGACCTCAGACTGGGATGGACTATGGGACCCTGGGTCAGAAGGTTCGTCTGAAGGGGAAGCGCCGTGGGTGGGGTTCCGACAGACTGTTGAGCAGCAGGAACCATATCTGTCGAGGCCAGAAGGGAGCAATGAGGATCATTTTGTCCCCCTGAGACTCGAATTCGAGAAGTACCCTCTGAATTAGGGGAAGAGGAGAAAAGGCATATAGAAAGTGTTTTGTCCACTGCAGCCTGAACTCATCCTGACAGAAAATGCCAGGTCCTGGATTTCTGGAGCAGAAGAGAGGCAGTTTTGCATTGAGTGGGGATGCAAAAAGGTCCAGGTCTGGAGTTCCCCATTCTTTGAAGAGTGACTGAACAATAGTTAAGTCGAGAGACCACTCATGAGGATCTGTCTCCGTCCTCCTGAGACGGTCTGCCAGCTCGTTTTGTACTCCTGGCAGGTAAACCATGTGGATTAGAGCCTTGTGCTCCAGGCACCATTCCCACATTCTATTAGCTTCCCTGCATAATGGGTAAGAGTGTGCACCGCCCTGCTTGTTGATGTAATACGTCACTACTTTGCTGTCCATTTGAAGGAGAATGTTCTTGTGACAGACTATGTCCTTCAAGGCTCGGACTGCATAGAGGACAGCTCTCATTTCCAGGACATTTATGCGAAGCTGGGACTCGTCCTGAGTCCACATACCTTGGGTGTGGAGACTCTGGCAATGAGCTCCCAACCCCCTCAGGGACACATCTGTGGTAATGGAGATCAGATGATCCAGAGGAGCAAAGGGATATCCTTCCAGAAGGTTGTCCTCCTGCGACCACCAGGTGAGTGACGTCTTCAGAGGTTCTGTCACCTTGATGGGAAAGTACTGAGGGTGAGTGGTTGGGGACCACTGAGTACTGAGCATCCACTGAGAGGTTCTCATGTGGAGACGTGGTAAAGGTACAGTGAACACCGAGGATGCCATGAGACCCAACATCCGTTGCATCGAGATAGCTTGAACCGAGCTGATCTCTCTGATGCATCAGGGCATCTGTAAGATATTGCTCCTTCTGTCCTCTGGGAGAAAAGCCTTCGCTCAGGAGGTGTCCAGAAGAGTTCCTATAAAGAGGAGCTTCTGGGAGGGCTGCAGCTGTGATTTGTTGAGATTTAGCAGGACTCCCATGGACGTGAGGAGGTCTGAGGCCGTGGCTACGGCATCCAGAGTTCCTTGTCTGGAGGGACTTGCTTGGAGCCAGTCATCCAGATATGGAAACACTCGTATTCCGATTTTCCTGAGATGCGTGCGAGAATTGCACAACACTTTGTAAAAACTTGAGGCACAGAGGATAGCTCAAAGGGCAGGACTCTGAGCTTATAATGTTGACCAATGCCACAAACCTTAGGTATTTCTGGTGCTTTGGGTGTATAGAAATGTGTTGGTAGGCATCCTGCATGTCCAGGGAGGCTAGCCAGTCGTGTTGATTAAGCAAAGGTAGCAGGATACCTAGCGACATCATCTTGAACTTTTCCTTGAGAAGGAACTTGTTTAACTTTCTGAGGTCCAGAATGGGGCGGATGCCACCAGTTTTCTTCGGGATCCAGAAGTAATGGTAGTAGAAACCTGTGTTTTGTTGATTCAGCGGAACTACTCCTACTGCCCTATTGTTCAGAAGGCCTTGTACCTCGGAAGCAAGAAGGTCTGACTGTACTGCTGACAACCTGGGCTGTCATTTGAGGGGATGATCTGTAGGGGTTTGTGAAAGACTGGGCGAGCACACTTCACAGATTATCCAGAGGACCCATTTGTTTGATGTTATGGATTTCCATTGGTTGTAGAACTGAGTCAGATGTCCTCCCACCACTGGGGAGGAGTCCCCCTCAGACAGGTGAGGTGGGAGGTGGGACCTGGGCCAGAAACTCAGAAGGTGGCACTGGGCACTTTAGGGCCTTGTGCCTTCTGCTGCATTTTCTTTTGTAGCTGAGGGTTGTGGTTTTTGTTAAAACCTCCTCAGCCTCTGCCCTGAAAGGACAGATGGTTGTGAAATTGATGCTTGTTGACACCCCCTCCCGGGAGGAGGTGAGTGTGGGACGAGCCGTCTTAATGGCAGACCTAGTCTTCTGTGTGGCCTCCAGAGCTTGCTCCACCTGGGGCCGAACAGATACATACTGTTGAAGGTAAAGCCATGACCTGCTGCTGGGCATCATTCGTGAAGCCCAAAGTACATAGCCAAGAGTTGCGATGGGTGCAGATGCCAGCCACCGCAGCTCGGGAAGCTGTATCGAAAGTGTCCATTGCAGCTTTAACCAGTTGGTTGTTGGACTCGATACCCCTGGTTATGGTCTGAAGTAGCTCTGAATTAGTCTCTGACTTGGGCAGAGCTTCTACCATTTGTTTGAACGAACGCCAAAGAACATACTCATACTGAGAAAAATAGCCCTGATAGCTGGCAATACGCATACCCAAGGTGGAGACAGCAAGGACTCTCTTACCTAAGGCATCTATCTTGCGAGATTCTTTATTATAGGCCAGGCTGTAGATGCCTGAGGGAGGATGGCCTAATCATTCTCTGCCAAGACTACGATGGGATCAGCAAAGGCTTGTGAGGCCAATATAGGGCGATCCTTGGGAGGAACATACTTCCTATCTGTGGACTTAGCCACAGAAGAGATGAGAGCAGAACTGTTCCAATCCATCTGAGATAGGGTCTCAAAAGAGGGTTGTACCGAAGGAGTTAAATCCATAGGGATCTCTGGGACATGTAGGTACTGGAGTCTTAAAAGTTTCCCAGGATCGATTTCAGTAGTCTGGAGAGAAAGGGTAGAATTAAAATTTTTAAGCAGAGACTTAAAGGAAAGGTCTTAGACCACAGGCTCTGCAGCAGGATTGATCCCTGCTCCTTCAACATCATCACTCAATCGAAGATCTGAGTCAGGCACAAAATCATCTCCTGACAGTCCAGTGGGGACTGCATGGATAGGAAGAAAAAATTACTCACCTTAGTAATTATGTTTCTTCTAGTGGAGTCTTGCTGTATTCTGACTGGTGCAGTTAGGTCCTGCCTTTCAACTGACCCGGAGAACAAAGAGTTAACTTTTCTATGCCTTGCATAGAACGTTCATCACGAGCTCGGTTGAAGCCTCTGTCTGTTGCTGTTTAAACTGCAACCGTCAGATCCTTACGAGCAAAAACTCACTAGGTGTTCTGTTTGGAAACTGTAAAATTTTTACTAGCCAACTGGCAAATACATGCATATAATGTTTTTGGTTTCAAAGGAAGACTCAAGTCAGGAAACCCAAAAACAAAAACACATCCCAAAACACAACATTCCACCCAAACAAAAAAGAGGGTGTAAAAAGGACACCCCTAGGGTGCTAACACTGCTCCTGCCCACCCACATCACAAAAACAAGGTTCTGAGAGGGGAGGCAGGGTGGAGGACAGAATACAGTAAGACTCCATTAGAAGAAACATAATTACTAAGGTGAGTAATTTTTCCTTCAAACAACATGAAGTCTTGCTGTATTCTGACTATAGCAGACTACCAAGCAGTACCTCCATGGAGGAGGGACAGAACCTACTTTGGGAATAGGCTCTGAAGTACTGCTGTGCCAAACCGAGCATCACTCCTAGCCTGGATATCCAGAGAGTAATGCTTGGTGAAAGTACGGACTGTTTTCCAGGTGGCTGCTTGACAAATTTCTAAGGGAGGAATATCCCTCGCAGCAGCCAGGGAAGTAGCTGTACCTCTTCTGGAATGAGCTCTCAGGCCTCAGGGTGGAGTTCTACCCAGTTTTTCATAGCAGAATTGTATACAAGAAACAATCCACCTGGCAATAGATCTCTTAGTGGCAGGTTTGCCTTTACCAACTTCTCCATAGGTGAGGAACAACTGGAGGGATTCAAACCTGTGACCCTTGATAAGCTCTATGTAGTAGCTAAGGGCTCTTTTAACATCCAAACTGTGTAGCCTCCTCTCTCCCGAGGAGGAACGGTCAGTGAAGAAAACAGGGAGAGATATAGACTGGTTGAGGTGGAAATCTGAAACCACTTTAGGTAAGAACTTTCTGTTAGTTCTAAGGACCACTTTATCTCTATGAAAAGAGATGTAATCGGATTCCACTGATAGGGCTTGCAATTCACTGATACGTCTGGCAGAAGTAATGGCTACCAAAAACACAGTTTTCCAAGTCAAGTACTTAAGCTCTGCTGAGGACAAAGTCTCAAAGGGGGGTTGCATAAGCTGAGCAATGCAAACAATAAGGTCCCAAGCAGAAGCAATATCCCTAAAGGGGGGGATTGGTGTGAAGCAATCCCTTGAAAAACTTACAGAATACAGGATGGGATGACAGAGAGGAAGGCTTGCCTACTGACAGGAAAGCAGAAACAGCTGCCAAGTGTACCTTGAGGGTAGCTGGTCTGAGGCCTAGGCCATTAAGATGGACCATATAATCCAGAACCGTAGGCAAATTCAGCAGAATCTGGAGAAATATTCTTCTTAGAACACCAAATGCTGAATCTTTTCCATTTGGAGTTGTAAGTCTTTCTGGTGGAAGGCTTTCGAGAAGCCTTAAGGATACCCAGAACCCCTTGGGAAAGATGCAGATCTGCAAACTCTAACTCTTCAAGAGCCAAGCCTTGAGATTGAGAGACCGAAGATTGGGGTAACAAATCCTCCCCTGAGAGGATGTTAACAGGTTGTAATTTCTGGGAAGATACAGGGGAAGGTGGACTGTTAGGGACAGCAACAAGGGGTACCATGGCTGTCTGGCCCAGTCTGGAGCAATCAGAATTACTTTGCATGGTTGTGACGTTATCTTCACTAATACCCTGAACAGGAGAGGGACGGGGGGGGAAACCATACAGAAATGTCCCTTCCCAGTTCAGAATCAGAGCATCCAGTGGGACTGAGCCCAACACCGGGGGTCTACAACAAAAGAGAGGAAGTTGGTGATTGTCTGGGGCTGCAAAAAGATCTATCTCTGGAGTGCCCCATCTTGAGAGAAAATAACCTTCAAAACCAGAGGATCCAGGCCCATTCATGATGGCCCTGGGATAGTCTGCTCAGTGCATCTGTTAGGACATTGTTCTTCCCTGGGAGGTGAACTGCTATCAGAGAGGTTTGCAGGGAATAGGCCAGGGACCACAACTTCATTGCTTCTGTGCACAAGGCCATAGACTGAGTGCCTCCTTGCTTGTTGATGTACCACATGGTGGTGGTGTTGTCTGTTCTGACCTGAACCACCTTGTTCTGTACAGATTTGGAAAAAGCTTGCAGTGCCAGAGACACTGCTCTGAGTTCCAACTGACTGATGTGAAGCAGAGATTCCTGAGGTGACCACAGTCCTTGGGTGGTAAGATCTCCCAAATAGGCTCCCCAGCCCAGCAGAGAAGCATCTGTGGTGAGTATCATTGAATGAGACTGAGTGACAAATGGAACCCGTTGTCTCAAATTGTCCTGATCCTGCCACCATTGCAAGGCTTGGATCAGGGTTCAAGTCACTGGGATTAGTTTGGTAAGGGAATCCTTTCTTTGGGACCAAAAGGCTCTTAAGTAGAACTGAATGTCCCTCATTTGGAATCTTACTCCCTGGACCACTGCTGTGGAGGCTGCCATGTGGCCCAGTAGCTGAAGGAAATGCCTTGCTGGTCGAGACACCTGAAGGGTGAATGAAGAGGCCAGTTCCATAAGGGTCCTTGATCTTTCCAGGGGAAGGAAGGCTCTTGCCTTTACCATATCTAGTTCTGCAGCTATGAAGGTGAGGAACTGCACTGGTTCGAGAACTGACTTTGGTAGGTTGAGAAGGAATCCTAAGGAAGTGAGCACTTGCTGGGTCACTTGCAGATGTGACTTGACTTGGTCTGGAGACTGATCCACTATGAGCCAGTCATCCAAGTATGGGAAAATGGAGATGTTTTGTCTTCTTAGGAAGGGAGCAATTACTGCCAGGCACTTTGTGAAGACCCTTGGGGCTGATGTTAGGCCAAAGGGCATTGCTCTGAATTGATAGTGGCCTGAGGGCAACTCGAACCTGAGGTACTTTCTGTGGGAGCACCTGATGGGAATGTGAAAGTAGGCATCTTTGAGGTCCAGAGAGGCTAGCCAGTCTCCTGGCCTTACAGAGGGAAGGATAATTCCCAGAGTTACCATTTTGAACTTTGGCTTTAAAAGACGTGTGTTCAGATATCTTAGGTCCAGGATGGGTCGCCACTCTCCTGTCTTTTTGGGGGTTAGGAAGTACCTGGAGTACAATCCTTTGCCCCTGTGTAGGGTGGGAACTCTCTCTATAGCTCCAAGAGCTAGGAGAGAAGAAACCTCTGCCTCTAGAGCAAGGGTCTCTGAGAGATTTGCAGGTGGAAAAGATCTGGCTCTCATCTTGGAAAATTTTTTGAACCTGAGAACCAGTCCCTGGCTTACTACTTCCAGGACCCACTTGTCTGATGTAAGAGACTTCCAGTCCTGGACAAAGTAAGCCAGCCTGCCCCCTACTAGTATAGGAGAATCAACCCGGGCAGACCCATCAGGGTGTCTGCTTGGCAGGAGCTTTAGGCTGAGGGGTGGATGCAGGCCTGCTCATCCCCCTTCTGCCTCTTCCTCTAAAGAACCCCCTCTGTGAAAAGGAAGAACAGGAGGCCTGAGCTTGGTAACAAGGCATTTGGAAAGGCCTGCCCCTGCCCCTGGACTGCTGCCTTTGAGGAGCTGCTTGCCTTTCTTTGGCCTGAGCACTCCTGTAAGTGGTCTTGTATTCGTCCATTTTCTTCATGTAATTCTCTGTTTGCTCCCCAAACAGAGAATTACCAATTACAGGAAAATCCATGGCCTTAGCCTGGGTATCCTGTGAGAGGCTAGTACATCTGAGCCAAGACATTCTCAGAAGAGCCACAGATGTAGCCATGACTCTTGATGATACATCATTGGAGTCCACAGCAGCATGAAACTGTACTTTCAATGCCTCAATCCCATCTGCAGTCACCTGCTCCAGCTCCTTGGCAAGCTGGGTGGGGTCCTGTTTAGCCAGTGCCAGTACAGTGTCCCACCTGGACTTCTGGTACCTGGCTGTATAGGCCATATAGTTAGCCTGCCTGAGTCCCAAAGATGCTGCCATGTATTGTTTCTTTGCCATGGCATCAATTTTCCTGGAGTCCTTGTCTGGGGGGTGTGATGCCAAGGGAATGTTTGCCTTATCACAGGCAGCAGCCTGTACAACCCCAACATGGCTGCATTGCTGAAAAAGCAACTCCGTGTCTGAGACTGAGAGAGTGTACCTCTTGTCCATTCGTCTGTCCACAGGAGGTATAGAATTAGGAGACTTAAGAATTTTTTGTGTCTGTTTCCCAAAGGATTTGTGGAGGGGAATAGACAGTCTCCTGGACTCTGGGATGTCCATCATCTCAACATAATCAGGCTCTTCCTGATCCTCTACTGCTTCCTCCACAGGAAGCTGGAAGGTATCAGCCACCTTTCTGTAGAACATGTAGTGTGAAGGGGACTCAGAAAGCCTAGGAGGAGAAACACCTGAAGGTCTGTCTGGGGAGATGTCCGGGTCAATAGGCACATCCAGACTTTCACCATCACCATAATCATCCTCAAACTCTCCCTCCTCCTCAAACTCCAGTTCATAAAATTCTTCCAAAGTATAATCCAGAACCGGGGGAACAGACCGAACCGAGCCCCTGCCAGATGGTGCCGGTTCAGTTGGAACCAAACTAAGCGACTGCACAATCCTAATCGCCTTGGCTATCTCATCGGCAGTCGGAGTATGAGATTCTGGATCCACACCGGTCGATTTGTCTTTTCTTTTTCTTTTTGTCAGAACCGACTCCTCAGAATCAGCTCTCCTTTTGCCCGAAGAAGTATCGCTCTGGTCAGAGGGCACTCCCTCTGGTTCGGTCAGAACCAAACCGGGCTGGCCATCCGGGTCAGCGGACTTCTCTGCCTCCCTTTCCTCAGTCTACCTAATCTCTTTTCCAGGGTAGATTTGGGAAAATTCTTCAATTTGGCAGTCTGAATCGAGGTGGTCAAACCCTAGACAATAAACACAGGTGGTGTGGGGATCAGCCTTAGCAAAGACCTCCCCACACATACTGCAGGGTTGAAACCCAGTGGGCCCGGTTTTTTTCTTGGGTTTCTCAGACATGGCCAACCTAACCAAAAACTTACCCTTTTTTCGGCAATCCGTCAGGCAAGACTCCCTATCGGTTCCTGACCGTGTCACGGGACTTGGAAAAAAACGTAATTAAATCGGTTTTTTTTTTAGAACCGATACAGACTGCACTCTAAAGTAAAGCACAAGTTTTTTACCTCAAATTGATCGGTTCAGCCGAACCGATCCACAGTTTACAAGTTCCACACAGAAACTATACAGAAAACCTATCTAGTACTCACGGTACCACAGACAGAGACTTGAACCGACTATGCAGAAACAACAATTCGGTAGAAACCGACCGAAAACCGACACTTCAACCAACGATTGAACCGAGCAGCAGGAGAAATCTCCAGAGTGACTGTTCAGTGAGGCAGAGTAAAGAGTCTGACGGTTGCAGTTTAATCAACAACAGACAGGGGCTTCAACCGAGCTCGTGATGAACATTCTATACAAGGCATAGAAAAGTTAACCCTTTGTTCCCCGGGGCAGTTGAAAGGCAGGACCTAACTGCAATAGTCAGAATACAGCAAGACTTCATGTTGTTTGAAGAAAAATTACTCACCTTAGTAATTACATTTCTTCTAATGGAGTCTTGCTGTATTCTGACAATTGCAGTGATTCCCAACCTTTGAACTGCCCCGGAGAACTAAGGGTTAACTTTCCATGCAGGGCATGGAACGCTGAGCTTGAGCTCGGTTGAAGTCTCTGTCTGGAGTGTTTTGAACTCAAACTGTCAGATTCTTACAAGCCCAACTAAACTAAAAATTCTATGTGGAAATTGTAAAAATTCTACTAGCCAACTGGCTGAAAAGTTTTGGATTCTCAAGGAAGACTCAAGTCAGGAAACCCAAAAACTAAACCCAATGTACTAAAAATAACAATAATAAATAAGCACCCAAACAAAAAGGGAGGAGGGTGCCAGCCAATACACCCCTGGGGTGCAACACTGCACCTGCCCACCCACTTCCCAAACCAGGTTCTGAGAGGGGAGGCAGGGAGGGAGGTCAGAATACAGCAAGACTCCATTAGAAGAAATATAATTACTAAGGTGAGTAATTTTTTCTTCAAACAACATGAAGTCTTGCTGTATTCTGACAATTGCAGACTACCAAGCAGTACCTCCAAGGAGGAGGGACAGAACCTACTTTGGGAATAGGCTCTGAAGTACTGCTGTGCCAAACCGAGCATCACTCCTAGCCTGGATATCCAGAGAGTAATGCTTGGTAAAGGTATGGACTGTTTTCCAGGTGGCTGCTTGTCAAATTTCTAGGGGAGGGATATCCCTGGCTGCAGCCAAGAAAGCAGCTGTACCTCTTGTGGAATGAGCCCTCAGGTCTGAGGGTGGAGTTTTTCCCAGTTTTTCATAGCAGAATTGTATACAAGACACAATCCACCTGGCGATAGATCTTTTGGTGGCAGGTCTTCCCTTTCCCACTTCTCCATAAGTGAGGAACAACTGGAGGGAGTCAAACCTGTGACCCACAGTATGCTCTGTGTAATAACTAAGGGCTCTTTTGACATCTAAACTGTGTAGCCTCCTCTCTCCTGAGGAAGAATGATCAGTGAAGAAAACAGGGAGAGACATACACTGGTTTAAATGGAAGTCTGAAACCACTTTGGGAAAGAACCTTCTATTGGTTCTAAAGACCACTTTATCCCCTATGAAAGGAGATAAAATCAGGTTCCACTGACAGGGCTTGCAATTCACTGATACGCCTGGCAGAGGTAATGGCTACCAAGAACACAGTTTTCCAAGTCAAGTACTTAAGCTCTGCTGAAGACACAGGCTCAAAGGGGGGGTTGCATAAGTTAAGCAATGCAAACATTCAAATCCCAGGCAGGAGCAGGGTCTCTAAAAGGGGGATTGGTGTGAAACAATCCTTTAAAAAATTTACAGAACACAGGATGGGAAGATAGTGAGGAAGGTTTCCCCACAGACAAAAATGCAAAGACAGCTGACAAGAGTACCTTGAGAGTAGCTGGTCTGAGGCCTAGGCCATTAAGATGGACCATATAATCCAGAACCGTAGGTAATTCAGCAGTGTCTGGAGAAATATTCTTCTTAGAACACCAAATGCTGAATCTTTTCCATTTGGAGTTGTAAGTCTTTCTGGTGAAGGGCCTTCGAGAAGCCTTGAGGATGTCCACAACCCCTTGGGAAAGATGCAGATCTGCAAACTCTAACTCTTCAAGAGCCATGCTTTCAGATTGAGAGACTCAAGACTGGGGTACCAAATCCTCCCCTGAGAGGATTTTAACAGATTGTATTTCCTGGGAAGAGACAGGGGAAGATGGACTGCTAGGGACAGCAACAGGAGGTACCAGGGCTATCTGGCCCAATCTGGAGCAACCAGGATCACCTTACAAGGTTGAGACCTTATTTTGACTAAAACTATGAACAGGAGTGGGAAGGGGGGGAAGGCATACAGAAACTTCCCTTCCCAATTCAGAAGCAGGGCGTCAAGGGGGACTGAGCCCAAGGCTGGATGTCTGCAGCAAAAGAGAGGGAGTTGATGATTGTCTGGGGCTGCAAACAGATCTATCTCTGGAGTGCCTGACCTTGAAAAAATCACTTTCAACACCTGAGGGTCCAGGGACCATTCGTGATGGCCCTGAGAAATCCTGCTCAGTGCATCTGCTAGCACATTGTCCTTGCCTGGAAGGTGAACTGCTACAAGAGAAGCTTGCAGGGAATAAGCCAGGGACCACAACTTCATGGCTTCTGTGCACAAGGCCGTGGACCGAGTGCCACCCTGATTGTTGATGTACCACATGGTGGTAGTGTTGTCTGTTCTGACTTGAACCACCTTGTTCTGAACTGACTGTGAGAACACTTTTAGAGCTAGAAAAAGTGCCCTGAGCTCTAGAAGATTGATGTGGAGAAGGGATTCTTGAGGGGACCACAGGCCCTGGGCATTGAGGGACCCCAGGTGGGCTCCCCAGCCCAAAAGAGAAGCACCTGTGGTAAGGACCACTGAACAAGGTTAAGCAACAGAAGGAACACCTTGACTTAAATTGTCCTGATCCTGCCATCACTGGAGGGCCTGGATCAAGGTCGGAGTCACTGGAATCAGTTTGGAAAGGGAGTCCTTTCTCTGAGACCAATAAGCTCTCAGGTAGAACTGAATATCCCTCATCTGGAATCTTGCCCCTTGGACCACTGCTGTTGAAGCTGCCATGTGGCCCAAGAGCTGGAGGAAATGCCTTGCTGGTTGAGATACCTGAAGGCTGAAGGAAGAAGCTAGTTCCATAAGAGCCCTTGCCCTTTCTAGAGGAAGAAAGGCTCTTCCTCTGAGTGTGTCCAGGTCCGTCCCTATAAAGGTAAGGAGCTGGACTTGTTCGAGAACTGACTTGGGAAGGTTGAGAAGAAATCCTAGGGAAGTGAGCACTTGCTGGGTCACTTGCAGGTGAGACTTGACTTGGTCTGGAAACTGACCCACTAATAGCCAATTGTCCAGATAAGGAAATATGGAAATCTTTTGCCTTCTTAGAAAGGCAACTACTACTGCCAGGCACTTTGTGAAAACCCTTGGAGCTGAGGTTAGGCCAAAAGGCATTGCTCTGAACTGATAGTGGCCTGAGGGCAACTCGAACCTGAGGTACTTTCTGTGGAAGCACCTGATGGGAATATGAAAGTAGGCATCTTTGAGGTCCAGAGAGGCCAGCCAGTCCCCTGGCCTTAGAGAGGGAAGGATTATTCCCACAGTTATTATCTTGAACTTTGGTTTTAAAGATGTTTGTTCAGATATCTTAGGTCTAGGATGGTCGCGCTCCCTGTCTTTTTGGGTCAGGAAGTACCTGGAGTACAGTCCTTTGCCCCAGTGTGGGGTAGGTACTCTCTCTATAGCTCTTAAAGCTAGGAGAGAAGAAACCTCTGCCTCTAAGGCAAGGGTCTCCGAAAGATTTGCAGATGGAAAAGATCTGGCTCTCATCTTTGGAAATTTTTTGAAGCTGAGAACCAGTCCCTGGCTTACTACTTCCAGGACCCACTTGTCTGATGTAATAGACATCCAGTCCTGGACAAAGTAAGCCAGCCTGCCCCCTACTGGAATAGGAGATTCAACCCGGGCAGACCCAATAGGGTGTCTGCTTGGCAGGGGCTTTAGGCTGAGGGGTGGATGCAGGCCTGCTCATCCCCCCTCTGCCTCTCCCTCTGAAGAACCCCCTCTGTGAAAAGGAAGAAGAGGCCTGTGCTTGGTAAAAAGGCCTTTGAAAAGGCCTGCCCCTGCCCCAAGACTGCTGCCTGCGAGGAGTTGCCTGCCTTTCCTTGGCCTGAGCACTCCTGTAAGTGGTCCTACTGTCCATTTTTTTCGTAATTCTCTGTCTGCTCCCCAAACAGAGAATTACCCACTACAGGAAAATTCATAGCCTTAGCCTGGGTGTCCTGCGAGAAGCTAGTACATCTGAGCCAAGCCATCCTCCGAAGAGCCACAGATGTAGCCATGACTCTTGATGAGACATCATTAGAGTCCACAGCAGCATGAAATTGTACCTTAGATGCCTTAATCCCATCTGCAGCCACTGCCTCCAGCTCCTTGGCTAGCTGGGGGGAAGCCTGTTTAGCCAGTGCCAGTACAGTGTCCCACTTGGATTTCTGGTACCTGGCTGTATAGGTCATATAATTCGCCTGCCTGAGTCCCAAAGAAGATGCCATGTACTGCTTCTTTGCCATGGCATAAATCTTCCTGGAGTCCTTGTCGGGGGGTGGGGTGTGAAGCCAAGGGAATATTTGCCTTGTCACAGGCAGCAGCCTGCACTACCCCAACATGGCTGCATTGCAGATATAAGAACTCCGTGTCTGAGCCTGAGAGTGTAAACCTCTTGTCCATTCTTCTATCCACAGGAGGTATGGTGATAGGAGACTTTAAGATTTTTTGTGTCTGTTTCCCAAAACATTTACAGAGGGGAATAGACAGTCTCCTGGACTCTGGGATATCCATCATCTCTACATAATCAGGCTCTTCTTGATCTTCCACAGCCTCCTCCATAGGAAGCTGGAGGGTTTCAGCCACTTTCCTGTAAAACATAAAATGGGAAGTGGACTCAGAAAGCCTAGGAGGGGAAACACCTGATGGTCTGTCTGGGGAGATGTCCCGTTCCACAGGCACATCCAGATCTTCACTTACATCATAATCCTCAAATTCCCCTTCCTCTTCAAACTCCAGTTCATAAAAATCTTCAATGGCATACTCTTGAACCAGGGGAACCAACTGAACCGAACCCCTGCCAGAAGGAGCCAGATCGGTCGGAACCGGATGAAGCGATTCCACAATCTGAATCGCCTAGGCTATCTCTTCGGCGGTCGGAACATGAACCTCTGGATCCGAACCGGTCGATTTGTCTTTGCGCTTTCTTTTTGTCAGAACCGATCCCTCAGAATCAGCTCTCCTTTTGCCCAAAGAAGTATCGTCCTGGTCTGAGGGCACTCCTTCTGGTTCGGTCGAAACTGAACCGGGCTGGCCATCCGGGTCAACAGACTTCTCGGCCTCCTTTTCCCTCAGTCTACCTAATCTCTTCTCAAGGGTAGATTTGGGAAAATATTTACATATTTGGCAGTCTGAATCGAGGTGGTCAAACCCCAGACAATAAACACAGGTGGTGTGGGCATCGGCCTTGGCGAAGACCTCCCCACACTCACTGCAGTGCTGAAACCCAGTGGGCCCGTTTTTTTTCTTGGGTTTCTCAGACATGGCCAACCTAACCAAACGTACCCTTTTTTTGGCACCCGCCTGGCAAGACTCCCTTATCGGTTCCTAATCGTGTCACGGATATGGGAAAAAAACGGTTAAAACACGTTTTTTTAGAACCGATAAGAACCGGTAACCACACACTAATTATAGCAAAAATCACAATCAAATGGTTGGTTCAGCAGAACCGACCGCACTTTTACAAGTTCCACACAGAAATAAAGAACAATTCCTATCTAGTACTCACGGCACCACAGACAGAGACTAAACCGACTATGCGGATACTTTTTTTCGGTTTAAACCAACGAAAAACTGAAAACTTTAACTGACTTCGAACCAAGCTGAAGGAGAAATCTCCGGAGCGACCGTTCAGTGAGGTGGAGTAAAGAATCTGACAGTTTGAGTTGAAAACACTCCAGACAGAGACTTCAACCGAGCTCGAGCTCAGCATTCCATGCCCTGCATGGAAAGTTAACCCTTAGTTCTCCAGGGCAGTTCAAAGGTTGGGAATCACTGCAATTGTCAGAATACAGCAAGACTTCATGTTGTCTGAAAGAAGCAAAAATCAGTAGGAAGAGTAGAAGAGGAAAGAATCGGAGTCAAGAACCCCTGGAGGCTGGACGGCACCGCACCAAGCCTTGGCGCCAACGAAGAACACGGCACCAAACACAAGGAAGTCGGCGCCATCAGAAATAGCCTAGCACATGGTGCTGACAGAGGCCATGGCACCACAGATGGTGCTGACAGAGCCCCCAGCACCGCAGATGGTGCCGACAGACCCCAAGGCACTACGGATGGTGCAGACAGACTCCCCAACACAGCGGACCATGCCGAGAGAGTCCCCGTCACCACAGATGGTGCCAAGAGTGTCCCAAGGGTCTGAAAACTGTGATTTGAGGTAAAAGAAGGACAATTGGCAGGAGATAGAGGCATTGGTGTGGACTCCTGCGCCGCAGCCATGTAAGGGGGGAAAACACCCGAGCATGGAGTCGACGGCACCGAAGAAGGTGCTGCGCAACTAGGAAGGTCCAACCACCCTACCCGTTCCCTGGAACAGCTCGAAGGCCTTGGAGTGACCAGATCAGGCAGCTGGACCAACCTCCAAGCCCATTGCTCGATAAGAGCAGCCCACTGGTGAAACTGCTCATCGGAAGCCCCTTCAATGGGAAGGGACTGGCTCCGATGTCGAGGAGGTCAGCCACCGGAGACAGAAACTGGCGACTCTGACAGAGGTAGAGATCAGCGCCAGGCCCCAATAACCGACCGTTGACATGCAGACATACCAGAAGGCGACCTCGAGTAATGCCTTCTCTTTTTCAACTTGTGTGCCGAAGAAGAGCTCGAGGCTGAACGGTGCCGAGAGTGGGGCCATTTCCTTTTATGCTTTCGGGAGGACCACCCATCTCCCCGAGCATCAGACCATCCATTCTCAGACTCTCCTTCCCTCCCTCCGGAGAGGGCAGCGAACCAAACCCAGCCTGGCTGACTGAACAGCTTTCATAAGAAGTCTCCCCTACCATCACCTGATTCGATCATGGTTGACTCTGTCAATGGAGGGCTGAAGACTTCTTTCTTATAATAAGTAAAATATAGTTGGTACTTATTTCAAAGATAAATTACAAAACAATAAACTGAAAACTATGCTGCTAGTTTGAAGCTTGACTCCCGGCAGGCGAGCGACATCATCACTGAAGTGCACTCGACAGCGGGGAAATAAGGAACTGAGGCGGTTGGAGGGTCGACGCCGAGATAGTCTTTACCGCATGAGCCGGGTTCGCGGTGCCATTTCCTCACGGCTCCATCTCTGGCGCTGGCCCTCTTGAAAAGTTTGCTCCCACTGGGTCCTAGCCTCTCTGACATAGTTTCCCCCTTAGTGTGAATGAGTGGTGGAGACTTTATGTCCAGGAAGATCAGGTTGCCAAAATGTTATATTAAATTGCCGTTTAACATTAGCTTATAACCTTTACAGTTCAGTGCATATGCAGTATAGCAGACAGAGAAGTTTCAACTCACATTTTTTTCAACCTTCAGAATTCTCAATTCCTGTGCATGACAGCTTACAGTACACACTGCAAGTCCATTGGTCGACACAGTCGACCAATGGACTAGTAGTCTTGCAGTAGCTATCATTCACAGACAGCACTATCGGCGGGCAGCCGTGGTGGTATGAGGGTTGGTTGAACTGCCCACCGATGGTGGGACTATGCTGGGACGGAGGAAGTTGTGTGCATTGGGAGTGCCTGAGTGGGTGTGGTGGTGGGAGGTCTGCTGGGCTACTAGGGGGATCATATGGCATGTCGCCACCGGTGCGGTTGGGGTGGGTGGCTTCTGACATTACATCAATATCACCGCAAAAAGCTGTTTGCATATGGTGTTGCGGGTGGGGAGAGGGGTTCTGTGCACTTCCATGACCGCTGCAGGGAGCAGCATTCAGATGGAAACACAGTTGGGGGGGCACATTGGACTGCCAGGTTAGGCAGCCTGCCATGCTGCTGTCTGCAGTACAGCAGCCTGCCTATGGGCTGCAATCCACATAAGTCTACTTGTTTTGGACTTATCTTTGGGAGATGCATCTCCGGACTTGCCCCAGGGCTGCACCTCCATGTTGGACTCTGAATGAAGCTGTGCACCATATGCATGGGCATGCCCCTTCAAAGCCTTTGCATTTTTTTGCATTATCTGCTTCTGCTCTCATCACCTATTGCCTTCCCCTCCCCTGCACTAACCCTATCTTGTTTCTTCCTCCTAATCCTAACAACGCCTGTACTCGGTTGGCTCTGCCCTGCACTAACCCTGCCTTGATTCTTCTCCTAATCCTAACAATGCCTGTACTCGGTTGGCTCTGCCCTGCACTAATCCTGCCATGATTCTTCTCCTAATCCTAACAATGCATGTACTCAGGTGGCTCTGCCTGTTGAAATATGAGTTTTTTACTTACCCTTTTGTGCCCTAAATTAGACCGCAGCCCTTCTCTGATTCAACTGTAACAAAATCTCCTCCTGAACTTGAATTGTATATCATAACTGTAGCTACATTTTTGTGTTGTCCCTAATGTACATATTACTATATTTATGAGAACCGTAGTCACTGCTTTTTACCTGTTGTATTAATCTTGTTTCATGATCTTGACTTGGAACCTTTGGAAAAGAGCATTGTGCTCAAAGGTTACTTCCGAACTATGAAATAAATAAATAAAAATAAAATAGCCCCTCCTGATGCACCGCATATCATTATGGGTGGTATGCAGCGCATCTGCGATGCACTGGCGCATCAGCCCCCTTCCAGAATAGTGCCACAGCGCAAGTCAGGAAAGAGACGATGCATCTCAGATGCACTGGGTGCATCCCTTTTGAGAATCCTGCCCCATATATTTATATAAGGATTCTCTGGGAAGGACATGAAAGAATGAAAAATGAAAATACAGTGGATTTAGTAAGACAGGGATTGGGAGGAGAGGCTCCACAGGTGGCCAGTCTGATGGGGCAAGAAGAAAAAGCAGGATAGTTTTTCAGATAAAGGTACAAGGAGTGTTTGCACTTTATGAGATAGGTGTCATGGCGAACAGGAAACAGTATGGCTGATGGGAATACCGTCAGTGCTATACCTATATCTATGTCATTTTTCATGGGAAACACTAATTCAAGCTTTTAAGCTAAAAGCAAAATAAAGTATAAACAAAAATTTAGACAATGGCCTGGATATTCAAAAGGGTTGCGCCATGCGCAACAGGGTTGCGCATGCGCAAGTCTAAATCACGCCATTCTGCGATATTCAGCAGGAGCAGTTCGCCACTGGCATCAGGTTGCGCCAAGAGAGCAATGCAAATGAATGCATGCTCAACGAGGAGGAGGATCCATGCATAACCTGCATAACCCGATGTTCAGTCGGGTTGTGCAGAGTTGTGCATGCGCAACCCCAACCTGCGCCTGCACAACCTTGAGCCCAAAAAAGGCTTAAGTTGAGGGCCACCCACAGGTGAGCTGCTGCATTGCAGGGCGCAACACAGCAGCTGCCACCTGGCTGGCCCCAACTCTTTCCTGTGCCCCCCACCAGCCCGATCGCGGGCATAGTGTGGCGCTCGCTCCCCCCACCATCTCCCACAGCCCGATCGCGGGCAGTACAGGTATAACACCCCCCATATCCCAGCCCGATCGCGGGCATAGTATGAACCCCCAGTGCCCGATCGCGGGCAGAATGTAACCCCCCAACAAATATCTCCCTGGTGGTCCAGTGGACATTATAGCCCGTCGAGATGTTTGGGGAGGTTAATGATGATTCTGCCAGCATCGGGCTTTACGTCCACTGGACCACCAGGGAGATATTTGGGTTGGGGATTCATTCTGCCCGCGATCGGGCACTGGGGGTTCATACACGTTATGCCCGCGATCGGGCTTCGGGTACGTGTGGGGTGTTATATGTACCTGTAATGCCCGCAATCGGCTGCATTGTGCGGCCAGTCCCCAACGGCTGCTGCCTGGCAGGGTGGCCAGGCGCAAGTCCTCGGGATCGGCGCACCTACATGTAACATGCAAATGGGGCCATAATAGATGCACATGGCCCCCTGCGCCTTGCATAAATTATGGCCCCATTTGCATGTCACCTTTTGAATATCGGAAATTTGCGCATGGCGCAATGGTACTTGCGCCACCGCAAGTTTAATGCTCATCTCTGGCAACTTGCGGTGGCACAAGTTCCACTGCGCCATGCGCAAGTGCTGTGGCTGAGGAGTGATATTCAAAGGAGTTGCGCAATAGCGCAACTCCTTTGAATATCACCCCGGCCACACCCCTGCGCAACTATTTTGAGCAGCGCAAGGGCTTGCGCCTCAGAATGGCGCAGTTTGAATATCCAGGCCAATGTATTTTTGTGGGGGCTCTGTCCCCCCTCCCATAACCCCGTAAATAAATATAATCAACTGCAAGGCGGCAGAATATTAAAGAAAAAAATAAATTACAGAATCAGATATTCAGAGGGCAGAATGAACGTGGAGATTTTGCTGATTCAGTCATCCTGATAACACTCACACGGAACACAGATGGAGGCCGTGGGAACTGAACTCTAGCCACTTACAATGTCCTACCTCACTCATGGTCCATTGCCCTAACCACTACGCTAAACAAGCTAAGTTGCTGAGAAAGCCTCTGCCTCTCAACCTTATAGTGCCGCATGGTATGTGATCATCCGAGCACCGCACAAGTAATCCGGAGTGGTATTCTCGAGCGGCACGAAACTCTCGTCTGCCATACCACTTCTTCTCCAAGGTGTCCGCCATGACACCTGACTCATAAGAAAAAATAACTTACCATAGTAATTTTGTTTCTTCCCAGGGAATCTTACTGTACTCTATTCTGATAAATGCAGTATGGTCTCATTGTAGGACTGTCCCAGAGCCGAAATGGTTAGCAGAACCTATGCAAATGGTGGAATGCTAGGCTCAAGCTCGGTTTTCAAACCACTGTCCTGGTTGCACTTCTGCAACCGTCAGATTCTTACGAAGCACGCATAAAACTGAACTAGCTATCCTAATATACATAATTTGTAATCCTAGACCTAATAAATAAATAACTAAATAATATAAAACTAATTCCCCCTAAAGACCAGCTCCTCTTTTAAACAATAGGGGCATCCTTAAGACTCAAGTCACAGATGCCCAAGAAAACAAACACACAATCATACCAACAGGTTTGCAGTAGGTTATGGACAGCTGGAATGCAGTGTCCATTAGGATCCAGTAGGGGAGGAAGGGTGGGAGCTCAGAATACAGTAAGATTCCCTTGGAAGAAACAAGATTACTATGGTAAGTAATTTTTTCTTAAAACCTCAGGAAATCTTACTGTATTCTGACAAATACAGACCATCCAAGCAGTACCTTTGGAGGTGGGCAGAGAACCTATTTAGGGAACAAGCTCTGTAGTACTGCTGTGTCAAACCTGGCATCACTTCTGGCCTTGGTATCCAAGCAGTAGTGCTTGGTCAATGTGTGAACAGTTTTCCAGGTACCTGTAGCTGCTTTACAGATTTCCAGCAGAGGGATGTCTCTAGAAGCTGCTATAGAAACAGCTGTTCCCCCGGTGGAGTGGGCCCTGAGACCCATAGGGGCTATTTGCCCACTTTGCTATAACAAACCTGAATGCAGGCAACAATCCAGTGTGCAATGGTCTTTTGGTGGCTGCTTTGCCTTTTCCCCCTTCTTCATAGGTCAAGAAAAGCTGAGTATTGTCCTGCCTGTGGCCCTTTGTGTGGTCCAGGTAGTAGCTAATAGCTCTTTTAACATCTAGGCTATGCAGTCTACGTTCCCCTGAACTGGAATGGTCAGTGAAAAAGACTGGCAGTGTAATGGACTGATTGAGGTGCAAGTCAGATACAACCTTAGGAAGAAATTTCCTATTAGTCCTGAAGACAACCTTGTCCCTATGTAATGCAATGTAGTCAGGCTCTGTGGATAGAGCCTGGAGCTCACTAATCCTCCTGGCAGAGGTGATTGCCACCAGGAACACTGTTTTCCAGGTTACATACAGTACTTAGGATCTGCCAAGGACATGGGCTCGAAGAGAAAATTACTCACCTTAGTAATTGAGTTTCTTCTAATGGAGTCTTGCTGTATTCTGACAATATGCAGTTAGCCCCAGCACTTGAACTGCTCCAGAGAGGAAAGAGTTAACTCTATGCCAGAGCATAGAATGCTAAGCTTGAGCTCGGTTCAAACCTCTGTCTGCTGCACTTCCAAGAGTAACCGTCAGATTCTTATGAGCTAATACTAACTGGCTACACCTACTGTCTGGAAATTGCAAAATTACTAGCCCAAAGGGCAACCAAGTATTTTGGATCCCAAGACTCAAGTCGAGAAATCCAAAAGAAAAAACTAGGTAGTGAACAACTATAACTATCAAAAACAATATAACATAACCCACTCTCCCTCTCTAAAAAGAGAGAGTGCCAAGTGCACCCCTGAGGTGCAGCACTGTACCTGCCAGCCCACTTCCCAAAAAACAGGTTCTGAGAGGGAAGGCGGGGGGAGGTCTAAATACAGCAAGACTCCATTAGAAGAAACACAATTACTAAGGTGAGTATCTTTTTCTTCACACAACATGAAGTCTTGCTGTATTCTGACAATATGCAGATTACCAAGCAGTACCTCCATGGAGGAGGGATGGAACCTATTTTGGGAATAGGCTCTGCAGTACTGCTGTACCAAACCTAGCATCACTCCTAGCCTGGATATCCAGAGAGTAATGCTTGGTGAATGTATGGACTGTTTTCTAGGTGGCTGCTTTGCATATCTCTAAAAAGGGTATATCCCTGGCAGCAGTCAGGGAAGCAGCTGTACCACTAGTCGAATGAGCCCTCAGGCCTGAGGGGGTACTTTGCCTAGCTTTTCATAGCAGAATTGTATACAAGAGACAAGTCACCTGGCAATAGTTCTCTTAGTAGCAGGTTTACCCTTCCCCACTTCACCATTAGGGAGGAACAACTGGAGGGAGTCAAACCTAAGTGTCTTAGTACGCTCAGTGTAGTAGCTAAGAGCCCTTTTAACATCCAAACTGTATAATCTTCTCTCTCCTGAAGAAGAATGATCAGTGAAGAACACAGGAAGAGACATGGATTGGTTCAGATGGAAGTCTGAAACCACTTTGGGTAAGAACCTCCTGTTGGTTCTAAGGACCACCTTATCTCTACGGAATGAGATAAAATCAGGCTCCACTGACAGAGCCTGTAATTCACTGATACGCCTGGCAGAGGTAATAGCTACCAGGAACACAGTTTTCCAAGTCAAATACTTAAGTTCTGCTGAGGCCAAAGGCTCAAAATGGGGTTGCATAAGCTGAACAATGCAAACATTAAGATCCCAAGCAGGAGTAGGATCCCTAAAGGGGGGATTGGTATGAAGCAATACTTTGAAGAATTTACAGAAAACAGAGTGAGATGCCAGTGAGGAGGGCTTTCCCACTGACAGAAATGCAGAAACAGCTGACAAGTGTACTTTGAGGGTAGCTGGTCTGAAGCCTAAACCATTAAGATGCACCATATAATCCAGAACTGTAGCCAAGTCAGCAGAATCTGGGGAGATGTGCTTATTGAAACACCAAATGCTGACTCTTTTCCATTTGGAATGATAAGTTTTTTTGGTGGCAGGTTTTCGAGTTGCCTTGAGAATGTTCAGAACCCCTTGAGACAAATTCAGACTTGCATATTCTAGCTCTTCAAGAGCCATGCCTTGAGGTTGAGAGACCGAAGGTTGGGGGTACCAAATTCTGCCCTGAGAGGAGGTTAGCAGATTGTGATATTTGGGAAGAGCTAAGGGGAGATGGACTGCCAGGGACAGTAATAGAGGATACCAAGGTTGTCTGGCCCAGTCTGGAGCAATCAGGATGACTGCAAGATTGTGACCTTATCTTGACCAGAACTCTGAATAATAGAGGAAAGGGGGGAAAGGTATACAGAAATTTCCCCTGCCAATCCAGAAGTAGAGCATCCAGGGGGACTTAGCCCAATACTAAGTGTCTGCAACAAAAGAGAGGAAGTTGATGATTGTCTGGGGATGCAAAGAGGTCTATCTCTGGAGTGCCCCACTGTGAAAATATCACCTTCAACTCTAAGGGGTCCAGGGACCACTCATAATGGCCCTGAGAAATCCTGCTCAAAGCATCTGCTAGCACATTCTCCGTCCCTGGAAGGTGGACTGCTACTAGAGAAGTCTGTAGAGAATAAGCCAGGGACCATAGTTTCATGACTTCCATGCACAAGGTTGTAGACCAAGTGCCTCCCTGCTTGCTGATGTACCACATGGTGGTGGTGTTGTCCATTCTGACCTGAACCACCTTGTTCTGTACTGATTCTGAGAAGGCTTGTAGAGCCAGGTACACCGCCCTGAGCTCTAGGAGATTGATGTGAAGTAGAGAGTCCTGAGGGGACCACACTCCCTGTACTGTAAGTGCTCCCAAGTGAGCACCCCATCCCAGGGGAGAGGCATCTGTGGTGAGAACTGTCACAAACCCACTCAGCAGGTCAGCCCTCTACTCCCAAAGTGCCAACCTCCAAGCACAGTCTTGTGAATAGTTAACAGACACAGGGTAACTCTCCAGGTCTGTTTCGTGGGTCTCAAATCAACCTTTGGTCTCAAGTCTTGGAGTGATTCAAACTGTGAACCTCTTGCTAGCATACCCAATGCACAGGCACAGATAATTCTGTCTTCGGGGTGCCAGATATCTTTGCCTATGGACACCTAACCAGGTGTACAGAAATGAACCCTTAAAAACTGTAATAAAAGACCTCAGATTTAAAACACTTACCTTTTTCTAGTTTGGTATTACCATTCAAGCTTATGTACAGTGTCTGCTTTAACCATATATACGCTACTTGTAAAGGAAAGAAATCAAAGACAGACCAAGTAAGCTCTAAAAATAGAATTTTACTAAAATAGATAAAAAATATGTAACACATAAAATACAGAACTATTATATCACAAGATATACAAATCTTTTAAAACAGGTTTTAACAGTGCAATTCCTGCTACAGTACTTAGATTTATATCTCTCTCTAAATACCTGCTTAAAGTGCTCACAGATGTTTCTTTGTCAGAGTCTAGATAGAAGTGTCTCTGAGGGAAAACAGAATAATGTTTAAAAGCTGGTTTTCCCCACCTATTTGCATGAGGTCACCTAGATCCTCCCTGTCAGAATATATAAAAAAATATATCTATATAAAAACAGGATGTCTTTTCCAAGTATTAAATTCTGCAACCTCAGCATAACTCATGTTCTTCAAATGACTCTCCTTGATCTTATGATAAGATTCCCCCTTCCAGGACATGAAAGCATCTTTTATGACTTTGCACTAAAATGTCACAACCTGCTCTTCCTCCTTTAAGCGTTATCAAAGTTTATGATTTTCCCTCTTAGCAACTATAGCTATAACTAACTTAGTTAAAGTCTGTAATTAGCTTTGGGCCTTCCAGGTAACACCTTGTATCTAAAACCTGGGTGTGTATGTGTGTCATACTCACATGCTGTTTCAGCATTTCTCAAGAGAGACAGTCCATAACCCATTTTTATATTACAAAAAATGATACAGTGATCAGAACCAGCTGTCCAAGAATTCCTCCCCACCTAGACTGAGTTTGGGGGCTCTATCCCCTGCATGGGATGAGCTTCCCAAATCAGTTCACTCCTCATAGACCCTAGAAAGCCCATCTGAGTTCTGATTTTTGACTCCAGCCCTATTTAATATTGTCATATCGTACCCTTGCAAAGCAAGACTCCATCTTAGCAATCTACCATTGTTCTTTCCCATCTGCGTCAGCTAAACCAGGGGGTTGTGGTCAGCCTGCACCACAAAATGCTGCCCATATAAGTATGGCTCTAATTTCCTTAGAGCCCACACTATGGAAAGACACTCCTTTTCCACAGTGGAGTATGCTTGCTCCTTGGGAAGTAACTTCCTGCTTAGGTGCACTACTGGGTGATCTGTCCCTTGACTGGATGTCTGACTCAGTACTGCCCGAATACCCACGTCTGAGGTGTCAGTTTGAACTATAAAGGTTTTGCTATAGTCAGGACTTGTCAAAACAGGAGCACTGCACAGTGCCTCCTTTAGTCTGGAAAAGCTTCCTCACAAGCTAGGCCCCAGGTAATTTTCTTGGGCATCCTTTTCTTTGTCAGGTCAGATAGGGGAGCAGCCAGGGGACTGTAATTGGGTACACATTTTCTGAGTACCCGCTGTCCCTAAAACTCTTGACCTGCTTCTGTGTTTCTGGTCTGGGCCATGCCTGATTACCTCTATCTTTATTTGGTTAGGACAGAGCTGACCCAGCCCACATATGCCGAGGTATGCCACTTCTCCCATGGCCACCTGGCACTTCTCGGCTTTGACAGTGAGCCCGGCCCTCTGTATCCTGCCCAGCACTTCCCTAGGTGGGATAGGTGTCCCTCCCAGCTGGTACTAAAGATGGCAATGTCATCCAGGTACACCACGGCGTACTCCTCAGCACCATTTAACACCTGGTTCACCAACCTTTGGAAAGTGGCCAGGACGTTTTTAATTCCAAAAGGCATTACTTTAAACTCAAATAAGCCTATCGGAGTGACGAAGGCCCACTTCTCCCTAGCTCTGTCTGTCAACTGTACCTGCCAATACCCCTTTGTTAGGTCAATGGTTGTAAGGTAGGTCGTCCCCACAACTTGTCCAGGAGTTTGTCCATCTGGGGCATCGGGTAGGCGTCTGACTTCATGACTGCATTCAATCCACGATAGTCCACACAGGAACGAGTAGAGCCATCTGGCTTAGGCACAAGGACTACGGGTGAGGCCCAGGGGCTGTGGGATCTCTGGATTACCCCTAAATCCAGCATCTCCTCCACTTCCCTCCTAATGTCCTTTTGGATAGCCTCTGACACTGGATATGCTGTCAGCCGTATGGGCGTCTGTGTCCCTGTCTCCACATCGTGAGTTGCTAAGGGGGTTAGTCCAGGCTTGGCACTAAACAATGGGGCAAAGTCTGCTAAAACCTCCCTTGATCTGGTCCGGGCCAGCTGGGGAGACAAGTTTACTGCCTCCACAGAGGACTCCCGCTTACTTTCTTCCAGCAAGTCCAGAAGGGGGTCTCCTTCGTCCGTCCCCTCCCCATGACTACACACTATAAACACCATGTCAGCCCTATTTGCATATGGCTTCATCATCTTGACATAGTGCATCCTTTCTGTCTGTCTTCGGTCAGGTAACTCCACAATGTAGTTCACGTCATTTACCTTCCTAACCACTTTGTATGGTCCTGCCTACTCAGCCTGCAGCTTGTCTTCCCGGACCAGAATAAGGACCATGACTTCCTGACCCACCACGTATGATCGAGCTCTGACTCTGTGGTCGTACCACACTTTCTGTTTCTGTTGGGCAGCTGCCAGGTTGCTCTGGGCTGTCCCCATAAGCTCCTTCAGCCTTTCCCTAAACCTAAGGACGTAATCCACAATGGGAGCTCCCTGGGTGGCATGCTTGCCTTCCCAGTTCTCCCAGATCAAGTCTAGGGGCCCACATATCCGGCGTCCACATAATAGTTAGAAAGGGGAAAATCCTGTTGACTCTTGGGGCACCTCCCTGTATGCAAACAACAGGTGGGAAAGGTATTTCTCCCAGTCCCTCCCATGCTGTTCAGCAAATGCCCGGAGCATTGACTTTAGGGTACCATTGAATCGTTCCACAAGTCCATTGGCTTGTGGGTGATACAGTGTCGTGCATCTCTGCACCACCCCACACTTCTCCCATAAACATTTCATCAGGTCCGACATGAAGGAACCCCCTCGATTGGTGATTACCTCATGCAGAAACCCAACACGGGAGAAAATCCCAAGTAAGGCATCTGCCACTTTGTCAGTCCTCCATGAGGATATGGCGACTGCCTCTGGGTACTGGGTGGCATAATCCACTCTTCCCTGAGGAGCTGGGGGTATTTAAAGGCCCAAGAATATCCATTCCCACCCTCTGGAATGGCTCCTCCACTATGGGCAATGGAATCAGGGTGGCTTGGGTTTTCTTGCTCGCCTTCCCTATTTCTTGGCACCAGTGACAAGACCTGCAATACTCCTTCACCTGCTGGGTGAAGTTAGGCCAGTAGAAATTCTGGGCCAACCGCTGCATCATGTGCATGATTCCTAGATGACCAGACAAGGGAATATCATGTGCAATCTTGAGCAACTGCTCACGATACCCCTGGGGAATGATAAGCTGTCTGCTTAGCATCCATCCCTCTGTCTGTACTGCCTGAGTATACATAAGTCCATTTTCCCAATAAACCTTATGTCTGCTGTCACCTCCCTGTGCTCCATCAGAGTCTGCCCAAGCCCTCAGCTTTCTCTAAACTAGGGTCACTCCTCTGGGCAGCTGCAAACCCCTTGCATAGTCCCAAGGCATAGGACAGGTCCCCATTCAGTCACTAAACTAGGGTCCCTAGCACTAGCATCACGGCACTCGAGATCGCTGTCAGTCCCCACCCTCTGACAATGGGTCACCCCTCCCTCTTCGGAGTAACCCTCTGTAGCTGTGTGGTTACTTGTTACTGGGGAAATTTCTACCCCCTCTTCATTAATCTCCGTATCAGGAGACACCGGCTGGGGAACCAGCCTCTCAGTGGTTTCCACAATGGCTTCTGTGGGGTTCGGGGAACTACAATTTTCCCTTGCCGCTTGACTACGGGTAACTGCACATACCATCCCCTGTTGGAGATTGTTGCCCAGGATCACATCCACTGCTAATGTTTTGGCTACAGTCACCTGTTGCACAGTTCCCCCTGTTTCACCCCAGTCTAAGAGAACACTAGCAAGGGGCAATGTTTTTGCCTCACCAGTGAAGTCCTGTACAGTGATGTATTTATTGGGTATAAGCTGACCAGGCTGTACCAGATCCCCCTTTACCAAGGTCAGGGATGCCCCTCTGTTCCTTAACCCCTGCGTCTGTACACCATTCACCATGACTGGGTGCATGTGTTTCCTCATGTTCACTGGCATGCTTCCAGGGACACACAAACAACCTACTTCCTTTCTAGCACCCGGTTGTGTATTATTGCTCACCTTTTTGGGACACTGGCAATATGCCCAGTTTCTTTACACAACCAACATTCATTTCTTCTCTCAGAGAAATCTTTTCTCTGAAACCTGGGACAAACTGGTTTCGGTGGAGGCAGTGAGGGTTTTAGCTGTCCTGCAGGTGCGCTTTTCCTTTTCCGTGCTGCCACGCTTGCCCCATTCGCTCTCAGAGCAGGTCTGCTCTTGGCATAGCAGTCCGAGAGTTCAGCAGCCTCTTGCACTGTTTTGGGATCTCAGTCCTCTAGCCAGGTTTTCAGCTCTGCTGGGCACGCCCAGAAAAACTGTTCTAATAAAATCACATTTTCAATGTTATCAACAAAGTTTGCCTCAATTCCTTCCCGCCAACGTTTTAAAAACTGACGTTGTTTCATGGCTAGCTCCTCATAGCTCATATCAGGGCTTCTCCTTAGCTTATGGAATTTAGCTCTGTATGATTCAGTAGTTAATGCAAACTTTTTTAACAGTGCAGCTTTTAGCTTGCTGTAATCATTACTGTCCTCATTGTCTGTTTGACCCAATGCATCCCGAGCTTTTCCGGTAAGTAGCGGGGATAGCTGGAAGCTCCAGGACTCTCTAGGAATTTTAGCCTGAATACAAACTTTTTCAAAAGAATTTAAAAAGGTATCCATGTCCTCCCCCTCTTTAAATTCAGCTATTAATTTGGAATTCAATTTGTAACCCAGTCCTGCAGTCCTAGTTAGACCAAAGCCACTTACCTGCTCTGGTGCTGCTGGTCGGAGTTGTAGCTTCTCCAGTTTGTGTTGCCTCTGGCACTCCTCTCTCTTCTCCTCTGCAGCTCACTGGCACTCACGCTCCTCACTGTCTGCCTCCTCTGTTCTCACTCTGCCTCATGGCGTTCTTGCTCTGCCTCACGGCATTCTCGCTTTGCCTCACGGTCCACCTCTCACTTCTCTCACTCCCTCTTCTCCTGGAACTCCAGCTCCATCCTATGCAACTCAATTTGTAGCCTGAGTACTTCTGGATCCAGGACACTGGTGACCTTTCCCTGCTGTTGTGGCCCTTCACTGACAATGGCCCTGCTGCCATCCTCATCGGATCTGGACACAGCACTGGCCGCTAGCCCTGACACACTTGAAGTTTGGTCCTTTCCAGTCACAGTCCATGACTCGCTGCTCTGGGTATCTGTTACCATCAGGGCATTTATGAGATTCTGCTTGCTTGCTTTCACCGCAAACGGGACTTCTCTGTCCCCGCACAACTGCTTTAAGGAGTCTACAGTGTGCCTGCTATAGTCAGAAGCCATCTTCTTCCCTCACTACTGCTACTCTGACTTGCACTTTAGAAAAAAAATAAAACGGGTAGGAACTTGACTGTATGTAAAGTGATGTAGTTCTGTTTCCTTTTTAAAAATAAATCACTGCCTTTTTCTTTCTTTGCAGGTGAGCTTATAGTCTCAGCTGACACACTGAACAATACAAGCTTGTAATACCAAAATTACCCGCACCGCTGCCAACCAATCTGTCACAAACCCACTCAGCAGGTCAGCCCTCTACTCCCAAAGTGCCAACCTCTGAGCACAGTCTTGTGAACAGTTAACAGACACAGGGTAACCCTCCTGGTCTGTTTTGTGGGTTTCAAATCAACCTTTGATCTCAAGTCTTGGAGGGATTCAAACTGTGAACCTCTTGCTAGTGTACCCAATGCACAGGTGCGGATAATTCTGTCTTCGGGGGACCAGATATCTTTGCCTATGGGCATCTAACCAGGTGTACAGAAATAAACCCTTAAAAACTGTAATAAAAGACCTCAGATTTAAAATGCTTACCCTTTTCCAGTTTGGTACCACCATTCAAGCTTATGTACAGTGTCTGCTTTAACCATATATACTCTACTTGTAAAGGAAAGAAATCAAAGACAGACCAAGTAAGCTCTAAAAACAAAATTTTACTAAAATAGATAAAAAATATGTAACACATAAAATACAGAATTATTATATCACAAGACATACAAATCTCTTAAACAAAACAGGTTTTAACAGTGCAATTCCTACTACAGTACTTAGATTTATATCTCTCTCTAAATACCTGCTTAAAGTGCTCACAGATGTTTCTTTGTCAGAGTCTAGATAGAAGTATCTCTGAAGGAAAACAGAATAATGTTTAAAAGCTGGTTTCCCTACCTATTTGCATGAGGTCACCTAGATCCTCCCTGTCAGAATATATAAAAAATATATCTATATAAAAACAGGATGTCTTTTCCAAGTATTAAATTCTGCAACCTCAGCATAACTCATGTTCTTCAAATTACTCTCTTTGATCTTATGATAAGCTTCCCCCTTCCAGGACACGAAAGCATCTTTTATGACTTTGCACTAAAATGTCACAACCTGCTCTTCTTCCTCTAAGTGTTATCAAAGTTTATGATTTTCCCTCTTAGCAACTACAGCTATAATTAACTTAGTTAGAGTCTGTAATTAGCTTCGGGCCTTCCAGGTAACACCTTGTATCTAAAACCTGTGTGTGTGTGTGTGTGTGTGTGTGTGTGTGTGTGTGTGTGTGTCATACTCACATGTTGTTTCAGCATTTCTCAAGACAGACAGTCCATATCCCATTTTTATATTACAAAAAATGATACAGTGATCAGAACCAGCTGTCCAAGTGTCACAAGAACCACAGAATGAGACTGGGTGATGAATGAAACTCCTTGTCTGAGGTTGTTCTGGTCCAACCACCACTGGAGAGCTTGGATCAGAGTCTGAGTCACTGGAATCAGTTTGGTTAGAGAGTCTTTTTTCTGGGACCAAAAAGCCCTCAAGTGGAACTGAATGTCTCTCATCTGAAATCTGGCACCTTGTACCACTGCAGTGGAGGCTGCCATGTGGCCCAGGAGTTGAAGAAAATGCCTTGCTGGTCGAGAGACCAGAAGGCGAAAGGAAGAAGCCAGGTCTGTGAGGGCCTTTACCCTTGCTAGAGGAAGAAAGGCTCTTGCTTGGACAGTGTCCGACTCTACCTCTATGAAGGTCAGGAGTTGCACTGGCTTGAGAACTGACTTTGGAAGATTGAGGAGGAATCCTAGAGAACTGAGCAATTTCTGAATCACTTGTAGGTCTGACTTGATTTGGTCTGGAGACTGCCCCACAATGAGGCAGTCGTCCAGGTACGGGAATATGGAGATGTTTTGTCTCCTTAGGAAGGCCCCTACTACTGCTAGGCATTTTGTGAATACCCTTGGTCCTGATGTTAGCCCGAAGGGCACTGCTCTGAACTGATAATGGCCCGAAGACAATTCGATCCTGAGGTACTTTCTGTGGGTGCACCTGATGGGAATGTGAAAGTGGGCATCCTTGAGGTCCAGGGAGGCTAGCCAATGCCCTGGTCTCAGAGTGGGAAGAATTATTCCCAGAGTCACCATTTTGAAGTTTGGCTTTAGTAAGTGCTTGTTTAGGTATCTTAGATCTAGGATGGGTCACGACTCCCTTGTCTTTTCGGGGTAAGGAAGTATCTGGAATACAGACCTTTGCCCCTGTCTATTGTAGGAACTCTCTCTTTAGCTCAGAGAGCCAGTAGAGAGGAAACCTCTTCCTCTAGGGCAATGGTTTCGGAGATATTTGCAGGTGGAAAAGACCATACCCTCAGCTTTCGGAATCTTCTGAAGCTGAGGGCCAGTCCCTGGCTTACTACTTCCAGCACCACTTCTCTGAGGTAACAGACTTCCAGGCCTGGAAGTAGTAAGCCAGCCTGCCTCCTACGGGGAGTTGACCCGGGCTGACACATCAGGGTGTCTGCTTGGCAGGAGCCTTGGACTGAGAGGAGGATGCAGCCCTGCTCATCCCACTTCTGCCTCTCCCTCTGGAGAACCCGCTCTGAGGAAAAGGAGAGGAGGCCTGTGCCTGGTAGAAAGGCCTGTGAAAAGACTTGCCCCTGCCCCTAGATTGCTGCTTTTGAGGAGTTGCCTGCCTTTCCTTGGCCTGTGCACTCCTATAGGTGGTCCTGTATTTGTCCATTTTCTTCATATAATTCTCTGCTTCCCAGAGAATTATCCACCACAGGGAAATCCATGGCCTTAGCCTGGGTGTCCTGTGAAAGGCTAGTACATCTGAGCCAAGTCAGTCTCCGAAGAGCCACAGATGTAGCCATGACTCATGATGATACATCACTGGAGTCCACAGCAGCATGAAATTGGATCTTTGATGCCTCTATCCCATCAGCAGCCACCTCCTCCAGCTCCTTGCCTAGCTGGAGGGAAGCCTGTTTAGCCAGTTCCTGAACAGTATCCCATATGGACTTCTGGTATCTGGCTGTATAGGCCATGTAGTTAGCCTGCCTGAGTCCAAAAGAGGATTCCAAATACTGTTTTTAGCCATGGCATCTATCTCCCTGGCATCCTTATCTGGGGGTGTGTGAAGCCAATGGTATGCTAGCCTTATCACAGGCTGCAGCCTGCACAACCCCAACATGGCTGCATTGCTGGTACAAGAAATCCATACCTGAGCCTGACAGCATATACCTCTTGTCCATTCATTTGTCCACAGGAGGTAGAGAATTTGGTCTTAAGCAGTCTTTGTGTCTGTTTCCCAAAAGATTTATGGAGGGGAATAGACAGTCTCTTGGACTCTGGGATGCCCATCATCTCCACATAGTCAGGCTCCTCTTGTTCCTCAACAGCTTCAACCAAGGGAAGCTGGAGGGTTTCTGCCACTTTTTTATAGAACATAAAGTGGAAAGGGGACACAGAAAGCCTAGGAGAGGAAACACCAGAAGGTCTGTCTGGGGAGACGTTTGGTTCTATGGGCTCATCCAGACCTTCTATACCATCATCATCATTATCTTCATCCCCTCAGGTCCGGTTCATAATACTCCTCAGGGGAATAATCCGGAACCAGAGGAACCAACCGAACCGAACGCCTACCTGATGGCACCGGACCAGTTTGAACCGGACAGAGCAATTCCACAATCCTAATCACCATGGCAATTTCTTCGGCGGTTGGACGATGTGGTTCTGGATCCGAACCAGCCGATTTGTCTTTCTTCTTTCTTTTGGCCGGAACTGATCCCTTGGGATTGGCTCTCCTTTTGCCCGAAGGAGTATCACCCTGGTCAAAGGGCATTCCCTCAGGTTCAGTCAGAACCGAACCAGGCTGGCCATCCGGGTCAGCAGACTTCTCAGCCTCCTTTTCTCTAAGCCTGCCCAATCTTTTATCAAAGGTGGCCTTAGGAAAATTTTTACAGATTTGGCAGTCTGAATCGAGGTGGTCAAACTCCAGACAGTAAATACAGGTCGTGTGAGGATCAGCCTTAGCAAAGGCCTCCCCACACACACTGCAGTGCTGAAACCCAGTGGGCCCAGTTTTTCTTTTGGGTTTCTCAGACGTAGCCATCCTAAACAAAACTTACCCTTTACTTGGCTTCAGCCAGGCAAGACTCCCTTATCGATTCCTAACCGTGTTACAGGTATTTGAAAAAATGTTAAAAACAAGTTTTTTTTTTGGAACCGATAAGGACCGGTACCTCACACTAACCCACAATTCAAATAAAGAAACCAAACAATCGGTTCAGTCGAACCAATTAATAAACTTTTTTTTTTTTTTACAATTTCCACACAAAACACACAGTTTTAAGGAATCAGTCCACTACCTACACACTTACTGTACCACAGACAAGGATCTGAACTGAAGGAATAAACAGAAAAAAACGGTATAAAACCGATGCTTTACTTGTACCGAACCAAAAGTGTAGGCGAGATCTCCGGAGCGACTGTTCAGTTAGGTGGAGTAAAGAATCTGACGGTTACACTTGGAAGTGTAGCAGACAGAGGTTTGAAGCAAGCTAGAGCTCAACGTTCTATGCTCTGGCATAGAGTTAACTCTTTCCTCTCTGGAGCAGTTCAAGTGCTGGGGCTAACTGCATATTATCAGAATACAGCAAGACTTCATGTTGTTTGAAAGGAGGCTGCATGAGCTGGGCATTATATTAAGGTCCCATACTGGTGTAGGATCCCTATGTGGGGGATGCAGGTGCTGCAGTCCCTTGAAAAACTTTCTGAATACTGGGTTTGAAACCAGGAATGAGACCCTGCCTATTGATAAGTAAGCAGAGACAGCTGCCAGGTGCACCTTGAGGGTGGATGTCTTTTACCAAGGGAAGGAAGGTGGGTCAGGTAATCCAGAGCAACTGGCAAGCCTGCCTGACTGTGATCTATGTTTTTTTTTCTGGCACCAGATGGAAAACTTTTTCCACTTGGATGTGTAAGTTTTCCTGGTGGAAGGCTTTCTAGAGACCCTGAGGACCTCCATGACTCCTTTTGAGAGGTGCAAGTTGGCATACTCTAAGTCCTCAAGAGCCAGGCTTTGAACCTGAGGGACTGGAGGTTGAGATATAGGATCCTGCCCTGAAAGAATGTCAGTAGGCTGTGCCTCCTGAGGAGGCTGATTGGTTTGGCTACTGACAGGGAGAGAACCAGGGAGTACCAGGGCTGCCTGGCCCAGTCTGGAGCGATGAGGATCATTGTTGCTGGCTGAGATCTGAGCTTGTTCAGCATACTTAGCAACAGTGGAAAGGGAAGGAAGGCATACAGGAACTTCCCTGTCCAATCCAGCAGCTGTGCATCCAGTGGGATTGTGCCCCTCACAGGAGGTCTGCGGCAGAACTGAAGTAGCTGATTGTTGTCTGGTGCTGCAAAGAGATCCACTTCTGGAGTGCCCCATCTTTTGAAAACAATCTGCAGAACCTGCTGTTGAGTGACCACTCATGGTGGTTCTGGTTGATTCTGCTGACAGCATCTGCCAGGACATTGTCTTTCCCTGGAAGGGGGATGGCAGAGAGAGAGATCTCCAAGGAGTATGCCAGACTCCAAATTTTCATGGCCTCTGTGCATAGTGGGGTTGACCTTGTGCCTCCCTGTTTGTTTATGTAGTACATAGTGGTTGTGTTGTCTGTCCTTACCTGCACCACTTGTCCCTGCAGCATGCTGGCACAGGACTGGATGTCCAGAAAGATTGCTCTGAGCTCCAGCAGATTAATATGTAGCAATGACTCCTGCTTGAGCCACGTGCCATGAGCAGTGTGCTCCCCCAGATGTGCTCCCCATCCTAGAGGGGAGGCATCTGTGGTTAGCACCAATGAGGGGTTTACCTGCAAGAATGGTATGCCCTGTCTGAGGCTGTCCCTCTCCTGCCACCACTGTAGTGCCTGAAGGAGAGTTCCTGTGACTGGCACCAGTTTTGACAATGAATTTCTTCTTTGATGTCAGTGTGACTTGAGATGAAACTGAATGTCTCTCATTTGAAACCTGGCCCCTGACACTGTTGCTGTTGAAGCTGCTATAAGGCCCAGCAACTGTAGAAAATGCCTTGCTGGCCTTGGGATGTGAAGTTTGAAGGAGCTGGCTAGCTGCACCAGGCTGTCCACTCTTCCCTGTGGAAGGAATGCCCTTCCCTGTACAGTGTCCAACTCGGGTCCTATGAACTCCAGGAGCTGAACTGTTTCTATCACTGACTTTTTCAGGTTGACTAGGAACCCTAAGGATCACAGAGTGTCCTGTGTGACTGCCAGAGCATCCTTGACCTGATGATGTGATTGACCTACGACTAGCCAGTCATCCAGGTAGGGAAACACTGCCACCCCTAGCCTCCTTAGGCGTGCCATGACCACAGCCAAGCACTCTGTGAACACCTTTGGGGCAGAGGTCAGTCTGAAGGGCATTGCCCTGAACTGATAATGGCCTGATGGCAATCTGAATCTGAGATACTTCCTGTGGGATTGCCTGATGGGGATGTAGAAATAAGCATCCTTTATGTCCAGAGATGCGAACCAATCTCTCTGCCTTAGTGTTGGGAAGAAGGCTGCCAGAGTCACCATCTTGAACTTTGGTTTTGACAGATGTCTGTTTGGATGTCTGAGATCCAGTATGGGTAGCCACTCACCAGTTTTCTTTGTTGGGAGACAGTATGTTGAGTACAGGCCTTTTTTCCCTTTGTGCCAAGGGAACTGGCTCTACCGCTTTTTGTGACAGAAGGTTAATACTTCCTCATCTAACAGAGCTGTTTCTTTTTTTTTTTTTTTTTAGTATTTTCTCTTTATGCTCCTCCCCAGTCAGAGCTTCCCCCCCATCTGGCCACTCCTTCAATGTGCCTAGGTCCTGACCCCCACCCGACCCCTGCTGCCAACCACCAGCTCCTATTGCAACCCCCCCGGTAACCCGGCGTAACCCTTCGTTGGGATGGTCCCTCTCTTCCAAGAGGGAAGTACCTTACCAGTCACTCTGCATATCCTGGGTGTTGCAGAGCTGGTCCAGGCTGTCTCTGGGGTTTCGTAGCGGCAGGGCCGGCACTCATCATCCATCCGGTTGGGGCGCTCCTATTTTCCATTTTTGACCCTTGCCCACTGCAATTCTCGGTCATGTGTGAGCACAGCAACCCTGGGTGGGGACATACAGGGGGAGTGTCAAGGCACCACGTCCCCCAAGCACATTACCCAATCGCCCAAGGGTCTCTGTTATCGAGGCACAGGTCAGGAAGCATAGGAAAACCAACAGCAGTTGTAAAATTCACAAGTGTTTCATTACACAGTGCGTGGGGATAAAATTGCATCCATGTACTGCTGGAATGTAGCGGGAGCGCCATATAAACCAAACAGCATGGTGGTGAACTGATAGAATCCTATAGGAGTGGCAAAGCAGTTTTGTCTCTGGATTCTTTAGCTAGGGGGATTTGCCAGTAACCCTAGGTGAGAGCAAGGGTACTGATATACTTAGCACTTCACAGTCTGTCCACCAAATCATCTACTCTGGGCATAGGATAACTGTCAAATTCTGACACTTGATTAAGTTTCCTAAAATCAAGGCAGATTCTTACATCCCCTTCTTTTTTGCTTACAGTCACCACTGGTGATGACCAAGCACTTCTCGACTCTTCTATGATACCCAATTCTTTCATTTTTTGTATTTCCTTAACCACATCAGCTCTTTTTTTTTAAAACTTTATTTATTTATTGATTTGATAGACAAAATACATACAAATTACATTCATCCTTCCAGCATAAGCGGTTACAAAGGCATTTTCATAGGCGAATTCATATATTCAAGTACTTGATCAAGGATATCGATGGATGTAATGGATACCCACATAGTTCATCAGGTTGCCTACAAATACAAGTCACCTTATCTGCAGATAATATTTCTTGCATCCTTTTTTTTATTATTGTGATTAAAGAACCTGTATTGAACTGGAGTCTTCATTCCCTGCCTCCAGCAAGGTGCAAATAGGGACTAATATTTCTCAGTGAGGGGTCTGCTCCAATCTAGTAAGAACTCCATTTGTTAAGGGATAAAGTCAGGCCTTTCCCCTGCCATGTGTAAGACCCATCGTCTCCACAGGATTTCAAATTGAGGTAGTCTTTTATTCAAGGAGGTTGTCAATGCCTCCATCCTGTATATATTTATCATAATTTCCTGCCATTTATTTAAGGTGATAGGGATATGAGACATCCAGTTCTTGGTTATAACCTTCTGGGCGGCTAAAAGAAAAAAATACTCACCTTAGTAATGTTGTTTCTTCTAATGGAGTCTTGCTATATTATGACAGTAGCAGTTTGATCCAGCTCTAGAACTGCTCCGGAGGTGAAATGGTTAAAACCATTCCAAAATAGAATTTTGGCCACAAGCTCTAAGAAGCAGCTCTATCTGTGTTATTTCAAACCTGAACTGTCAGATCTTTACGAGCCAAAACTCACTAAGGTCTGTGTGGAAGCTGTAACCTACACTAGCCAAATGCTACCTAAATAATAACAACCATTGCTGGTCCCAACACCCAAGACTCAAGTCAGGGGACCAGAATACTAACACAATTCTAATAATATGAGAATAAAACATAAGTATAACAGAACACACACACACACCCCCAAAGCCCCAAAGGGACAAAATGCTAACAGGGCATAAAAGGTGCCCACACCAAGTTGCCCGCACCCCACCCAAGTAGAGGTTCTGAGAGGGGCAGGTTGGGGAGGTCATATATAGCAAGACTCCATTAGAAGAAACAACATTACTAAGGTGAGTAATTTTTCTTCAAACAACATGAAGTCTTGCTATATTATGACAGTAGCAGAATACACAGCAGTACCTCCATGGAGAAGGGCAGAACCTACTTAGGAATAGGCTCTGAAGAACAGCTGTGCAAACCGAGCATCTCTCCTGGCCTGGACATCCAGGAGTAATGCTTGGTAAAAGTGTGTACCGTTTTCCAAGTAGCAGCCTGGCAAATCTCTAATATAGGGATGTCTCTGGCAGCAGCTAGAGACGCAGCTGTACCCCTGGTAGAATGAGCCCTCAAACCGGGGGAACTCTGCCCAGTTTCTGATAGCAAAATTGGATACAAGAGACAATCCACCTGGCAATTGATCTCTTAGTGGCAGGTTTGCCTTTCCCAACTTCACCATAGGTAAGGAAAAGTTGGAGGGATTCGAACCTGTGACCTTTGGTATGCTCTATATAGTAACTAAGAGCTCTCTTAACATCCAGGCTGTGCAACCTCCTCTCACCAGACGAGGAGTGATCAGTGAAAAATACTGGAAGGGAGATAGATTGATTAAGATGGAAATCTGAAACCACCTTAGGCAAAAACTTCCTATTAGTCCTAAGGACTACCTTATCCCTGTGGAAAGAAATAAAGTCAGTTTCCACTGACAAGGCTTGCAACTCACTTATGCATCTGGCAGAAGTGATAGCCACTAGAAAAACAGTTTTCCAAGTTAGGTACTTAAGCTCTGCAGAAGACAGAGGTTCAAAGGGGTTGCATTAACTGGGCAATGCAAACATTCAGGTCCCAAGCAGGGTCCGGTTCCCGAAAGGGTGGATTAGTATGGAGTAATCCCTTAAAAAACTTGGAAAACACAGGATGAGAGGAAAGAGGGGATGACTTTCCTGCTGACACAAAAGCAGATACAGCTGCCAAATGAACTCTCAGGGTAGCTGGTCTGAGACCCAAGGAATTAAGATGTACCATGTAATCTAACACAGTGGGCAAATCAGCAGATTCTGGGGAAATATTTTTCCCCGCACACCAAATGGAAAACCTTTTCCATTTAGAACTATAAGTAGCCCTAGTGGAAGGCTTTCTAGAAGCCTTTAGGATCTCAAGAACACCCTGAGAGAGGTGTAAATCAGCAAACTCTAACTCCTCAAGAGCCAGGCCTTGAGGTTGAGGGATTTGAGGTCCGGATACCAAACCCTTCCCTGGGCACAAGTCAACAGATTGTGATTCCTGGGGAGGCAAAGGAGAAGATGGATTGTCAGTGACAGAAGGAGTGGGTACCAGTTCTGCCTGGCCCAATCCGGGGCAATCAGAATCACCCTGCAAGGCTGAGATCTGATTTTGACTAATACTTTGAATAGGAGAGGAAGGGAGGAAGCATAGAAACTTTCCTCCCAATCCAGAAGAAGGGCATCCAGGGGAACTGAGCCCAGCACTGGAGGCCTGCAACAGAACAGAGGAAGTTTGTGATTGTCTGGGGCTGCAAAAAGATCTATCTGAGGGGTGCCCCATCTGGCAAAGACTATCCCCAGCACTTGAGGATCCAGGGACCATTCGTGATGGCCCTGGGAAATCCTGCTGAGAGCATCCGCTAGGACATTGTCCTTCCCTGGAAGATGAACTGCTATGAGGGAAGTGTTCAGGGAATAGGCCAGAGACCACAACTTCATTGCCTCGGTGCACAAGGCCGAAGACCGAGTGCCCCTGTTTGTTGATGTACCACATTGTTGTGGTGTTGTCTGTTCTGACTTGTATCACCTTGTCGTGGACAGATGCAGAAAATGCTTGAAGAGATAAAAGACAGCTCTGAGTTCCAGCAAATTGATGTGGAGCAGAAATTCCTGGGGGACCACACTCCTGAGTGGAAAGGTGCCTATGTGGGCTCCCAACCCAAAGGAAGCATCTGTAGTGAGAGTCAAGTGGTGAGTAGGAAATGAAGAGGACCCCCAATCTTAATTGCTCTGATCCTGCCACCACTGGAGGGCTAGGATCAAGGTTCGAGTCACTGGGACCAACTTGGAAGGGGTCTCTTCTCTGAGACCAATAGGTTCTCAAGTGAAACTGAATGTCTCTCATCTGAAATCTTGCTCCCTGCACAACAGCTGTGGATGCAGCCATGTGCCCAGGAGCTGCAGAAAGTGTCTTGCTGGTCGAGAGACCTGCAGAGTGAAGGAGGAGGCCAGAGCCACTAAATTCTTACCCTTTCTAAGGGAAGAAAGGCTCTGGCTAGCTTTGTGTCCAATTCTGCCCCTATAAAGGTGAGTACCTGGACTGGTTCCAGAACCGACTTTGGTAGATTTAGCAGAAAGCCCAGGAAGGTGAGAAGCTGCTGGGTGACCTGCAGGTGAGATTTACCTGTTCTGGGACTGACCTACAATGAGCCAGTCGTCTAGATGGAAAACAGCAATCCTTTGCCTCCTTAAGTGAGCCACTGCCACTGCTAGACACTTTGTGAATACCCTTGGGGCAGAGGTAAGGCCGAAGGGCATTGCTCTGAACTGGTAATGACCTGAGGGCAGTTCGAATCTGAGGTACTTTCGATGGGAGCTTCTGATTAGGACATGGAAATAGGCATCCTTGAGGTCCAGGGAGGCTAGCCAGTCCCCTGGCCTTAGGGAGGGTAAAATCATTGCCAGAGTTACCATTTTGAACTTTGGTTTCAAAAGATGCTTGTTCAGATATCTGAGATCTAATATGGGCTGACATTCTCCTGTCTTTTTTGGGGTAAGGAAGTATCTGGAATACAGACCCCTGCCCTGGTGCAGGGGAGGAACCCTTTCTACTGCTCTGAGAGCTAACAGGGATGAGACCTCTGCTTCCAGAGCAAGGGTCTCTGAAGCACTTGCAGGTAGAAAAAGTCTGCTTCTCAACTTGGGAAACTTTTTGAAGCTGAGAACCAGACCCTGGCTTACTACTTCCAGAACCCACTTGTCTGAGGTTAAACAAGCCCAATTCTGACTGAAGTAAGCCAGTCTGCCCCCTACCGGTACAGGAGAATCGGCCCTGGGCACCCCATCAGGGTGCCTGCTTAGCAGGAGCTTTAGGCTGGGGAGTGGGAGCAGGTCTGCCCACCCCTCACCTGCCTCTGCCTCTGAAGAAGCCCCTCTGAGCATAGGCAGAGGAGGCCTGAGTCTGATAAAAAGGCCTGTGAAAAGGCCTACCCCTACCCCTGGGGGTATGCCTTTGAGGAGTGGCTTGCCGCTCCTTAGCCTGGGCACTCTTGTAAGTAGTCCTATATTCATCCATCTTTTTCATGTAGTTCTCTGTCTGCTCCCCAAACAGAGAATTTCCCACCACAGGAAAATCCATAGCCTTAGTCTGGGTATCCTCAGACAGACTAGTACACCTGAGCCAGGCCAACCTAGAAAGCTACAGATGTGGCCATGACCCTAGAGGAAACATCATTAACATCCACAGCAGCATGAAACTGAACCTTAGAAGCCTCAATGCCATCAGCAGCCACCTGTTCTAGTTCACTAGCCAGCTGGCCATGGGCTTGCTTGGCTAATGCATAACAGTATCCCATCTAGATTTCTGATACCTAGCTACATAAGCCATATAATTTGCTTGCCTGAGTCCCAGAGGGCTGCCATATACTGTTTTTTGCCATGGCATCAATCTTCCTGGAATCCTTGTCAGGAGGATGTGAAGCCAGGGAATATTAGCTTTATCACAGGCTGCAGCCTGAACTACTAACATGACTGCATTGCTGAGAAAGGAATTCTGTATCAGGACCTGACAACGTGTACCTTCTGTCCATCTTTTATCTACAGGAGGCACAGAATTAGAGCTTTTAAAATTTTTATTGTTTGCTTCCTAAAAGACTTATGTAAAGGAATAGACAATCTCCTAGACTCTGGAATATCCATCATTTCTACAAATCAGGCTCTCTTGCTCATCCACAGCTTCCTCTAAGGGAAGCTGAAGGGTTCAACAACTTTTGTAAAACATAAAATGAGATGGGGACTCAGACAGCATAGGGGGAGATTCTAAAGGTCTGTCTGGAGAGATGTCCGGTTCAGTGGGCACACCCAGACCTTCCCAGCCACATTCATACTGTTCATAATCATCCTCCCCCTCCTCTGGTTCATAAAATTCCTCAATATCATATTCCTGAACCACTGGGACCGGATGAACCGACCTTTTGCCAGATAGTGGCGGTTCGGACGGACCCTGAGACAGTGACTGGACAATTTGTATGGCTTTTGCTATCTCTACAGCAGTTGGAGAAGGGGTTTTGCACTCCAGACCTGCTGATTTTCTTGTTTTCTTTACTGGAAGTGGTTCCTCAGAACCAGCTTTTCTTTTGCCCGAGGAAGTCTCGCCCTGGTCAGAGGGCACTCCCTCCGGTTCGGTTGGCACCGAACCGGGCTGGCCATCCGGGTCAGTGGACTTTTTGGCCTCTCGTTCCCTGAGCCTGCCCAATCTTTTTTCCAGGGTGGCTGCAGGGAAATTCTTGCATATCTGGCAGTCTGACTGGAGGTGGTCAAACCCAGACAATAACACATGTGTGTGGGTCAGCCTTGGCAAAGACTTCTCCACAAACATCACAGTGTTGAAACCCAGTGGGCCCGGTTTTTCTTTTGGGTTTCTCAGACATAATGCCAGCCTAACCAGAAAACTTGCCCTTTTAATGGCAGTGCCAGGCAAGATACCCTTATCGGTTCCTAACCGTGTCACAGGTATTGGAAAAAAACGTAATAAATCCAGTTTTTTTAGAACCGATAAGAACCGGGAACTGCACTCTAAAATGTTAATTTTTAGTTTTAAATGAGTTTTAAACCCAGCTAATCGGTTCAAAACCGAACCGATAACTTACAAGTTCCACACAGACAAAAACCTTTAATTTACTTACAGTTACCACAGATAGAGCTTGAACCGAACGGTTTTGTGGTTAAATTAAAACTATTCTCGGTTGAATCCAACCGAGAAAACACTTTTTAAACCGAGAAATGAACCGAGCAGTAGGAGAAATCTCCGGAGCGACTGTTCACTGAGGCGGAGTAAAGAATCTGACAGTTCAGGTTTGAAATAACACAGATAGAGCTGCTTCTTAGAGCTCGTGGCCAAAATTCTATTTTGGAATGGTTTTAACCATTTCACCTCCGGAGCAGTTCTAGAGCTGGATCAAACTGCTACTGTCATAATATAGCAAGACTTCATGTTGTTTGAAATGTTATTTTCAGAAACTTAATTGTAAGAGGTTCTCTAAGCTCCTTCGGGATTTCTAAGAACAAATAACATGTGGGGGATATTATCAGGTCTGGAGCAATTATTATTCTTAGGGCTTGTTGCAAATCCAACAGGAAGGTGGACAGCGCTGGGCAACTCCACAACATGTGTAAATATGATGCCTGCATCTGACCACATTTCCTCCAACATTCTGCCTGGTTGTCAGTCAAAATCTGCCCCATAATCTTTGGGGAACGAAAATACCTAGTAAAGATTTTCCAGGAAAAATCCTGCCAGCTAAGAGCTGATAAGCCCCAATGTATTTTAGATTGAGCCCGTGTCCAGACTTCCTCCAAAATCTGACTCCCCAAGTCCTTTTCCCAGGCCCTCTTTATGGATTCTGTGGTGTCCCCTTTCCATGACGATAGGTCTCTGTAAAGGTTGGAGATAATATGTGTCCTGATGGGTGCCCCTTCTATTGGTTTTTTAAAAGTGAAGGCAATCTGGGGGGGTGACACAGTCCCCCAGCTAAACTCTGTAACAAGCCTTCTTACAAAGTTTCTAATGTGAAAGTATCTGAATCTATCTTGCCAGGGAATATCATATCTGTTAACTAGAGCTTAACAAAGGAAGCAATCTCTCCTTCTTCTATGAAGTGCCAGACTAAATGCAACCCCCTTGCCTCCCACCTCTTAAACCCGTTGTCCCATACCCCAGGAAAAAAGGTGTCCAGATATGGAATAGACAACAGCAGGGATTTCCAATTTTTGGCCCTTTTGTCTTTCAAAATGTTATACCACAATTCAAGTGTGAGTGTTGTGAAGGGATTCTCCAGCTGACCCAAATGAGGCCTCTTCCCTTGTCTGAGGAGCAGATTGTTTAAGTTAGAGAGTGCCCCTTCCGCAAGCTCTAGGTTTTTCCATTTTGAAATGTATAAATTATCTAACCAGTACATGATCATCCTCAGCTGTGCCGCATGATAGTACAGCTTAAAATTAGGTAATGAGAGGCCCCCAGCCTTTTTCGGGATCTGGAGGACTGAGAGCCGAATCCTGGGTTTGTGTGGGCCCCATAAAAAACGGGAGACCACCCTGTTTAGTAAATTAAAATAGGAGTCTTGTATTCTAATAGGGATTGTTTGTACCAGGTATAGGAGTTTGTGGAGAATTATCATTTTTATGGCCTCCACTCTCTGGGTCAAGGAAATGGGGATAGATAACCATTGCTCCAATTCCAACCTGATATTTGCTAAGATTGGGGAGAAGTTAAGTGAAAATAAATTATTTATCTGAAATCCCAGTTGTACTCCCAGGTACTTGATATGGGTAAGGTCCCACTTAAAAGGAAACCTCTGCTTAGTTTGCTCTGATGGCTCATAATGCATTTTTAAGACCTCTGTCTTAGATATATTCATCTTGTATCCGCTAAAAAACTGAATTCTGTTAGGGCATCCCACAACTTTTCCAATTATTGTTCTGGATCCCGAAGGTAAACCAGGAGATTGTCCGCATAAAGGGCAAGTTTATGCATTTCCCCCCCAATTCCTACCCTCGTATCCCCTCATCCTGTCTCAATGCTTGGGCTAGCGGTTCAAGGTACAGGGCGAAAAGAAGGGGGGAAAGAGGGCAGCCCTGCCTGGTGCCTCGCTGCAAAGGTATTGGGTGGGAGACTCTGCCGTTTATTTTTACATAAGCCCTTGGCTTAGTATATATCTTAGTTATGATCTTTACAAAGGCTTCTGAGAATCCAAACCTACCAAGAGTTAACTCCAAAAATTTCCATGCCACCCAGTCGAAGGCCTTCTCTGCATCCAGACTCAAAATCATGCAGGAGGTCCTCGACCGAGCCGCATGGTACAGCACATGCAGCGTCCTTTTAATATTATCTTGTGTTTGCCTACCTGGAATAAACCCTGTTTAATCATAGTTAATTAACTTGGGTAGGATCCCCTCTAGTCGCTTCGCTAGTATCGAAGCATAAAGTTTATAATCAATATTCAATACAGATATAGGGCGATAAGACCCACACTGAGTGGCATCTTTTCCTGGCTTGGGGATACTCGAAATGACTGCATAGTTCCAAGTATCTAGCAAGTCTTCCCCAGATTGTGCCAGTCTGCAGGCCCTCATTAGCAGATTATTTATATCCTTTCCAAAGAATTTAAAGAATTCAGGGGTGTATCCATCCAGGCCAGGTGATTTCTTAGTTTTTAGTCTCGTAATTGCGGCCGCTAATTCTGTTGGAGATATAGGGGAATCTAGGGAATCTCTAAGTTCCTGGGGCAACTCTGGAAGCTTTAGTTTATTTAGATAGGTTTTAATCCGTTCACTTTCCGGGGAATGATCTGACCTATAAAGGTTTGTATAAAATTCCCTAAAACCCGAAATAATTTTTTCCGAGGACTTTACTAAGCTTCCCATCCTGGGGTCCCTAATTTGTGTAATTGTGTTCTCCGCAGTTTGCCGTCTGAGTCTATGTGCCAGAAGGCGAGAAGCCCGAGGACCAGACTCGTAATACCTCTGTCTTAGACGCTGCAGCGCCTGTTCTGTTCTAATTTCAATAATTCTCTGGATCTGTTGCTTAACCTTCAAAATTTCTGATCGTATCGAGGCCTTTCCTGCTGCAGCTTGATCCAACAGGATCTGTAGTTGCCCCTGAAGCTGTTCCAATTGCTTATTTTGTTGTCGTTTAAAATGCGCAGCAAATTTAATACAATCCCCCTGAACACCGCTTTAATAGTGTCCCACAGCACAGTGTCGGGTATCTCCATGGACTCATTGTCCAGCTGGATTTGTGATAGTCTATTCTTAGCCATATCCATAAATTCTTTCAAGTTTAAAAAGTAATTATTGAATCTCCAGAGGGACTGACCTCTTTTGGCCTTCCAACTCAGGGCCATGAACACCTGGGCATGGTCTGAAAGAACCGATGGGATATGCCTACATTCCAGGACCTGGTCTTGATGTTCTCCTGAAACTAAAATGTAGTCAATCCTAGCATATGAACCATGTGGATATGAGTAGTGGGTATACTCTCTTTTATTAGCATTCTGGTGTCTCCAGGCATCTATCCAGAATGCCCCCCTCAAATGCCTCCTAATTAATCTGCCCACTGAAGTCTGTCTAAAGGCTTACGCTCTGGATGTATCTTTTTGATCCCAAATCTGGTTCAAATCTCCACCTACCACTAACATTCCAACATGATATTCTGAAATCTTATGAAGCTGGGAGCCAATGATCTCCTTTGTGGAGCCCGGTGGGGCATATAGAGTGGCCAGTGTGATAGGTGCGCCCTCCAAGATGCCCACAAGAATAGCTAACCGGCCCTCCGGGTCTGTGTAATTATTAGCTTTCTGAAATTGAGTCCCTTTAGCAACCAGCACTGCTGCCCCCCTTCTCTTCCCTCTTCCAAAGGAAGCCGCAACAATCTTGTCATAACCAAACTTCCCCAATTTCTGATGTTCAGATCTATTAAGGTGTGTTTCTTGTAGTAGAATAAAGGAGGGACTCTCTCTTTTCAAGGTCGACATAATTTTGTGTCGCTTTACAGGGTTATTTAGCCCATTAACATTGTGCGAGCTGATTTTAATCTTTTACTATCCCCTATTTATGTGTAAAGGTATACTACCCTTCAAATACGTGGGGAGTAACTCCCTCAACTCCAATGGATTCTTTGACATCATCCACGCTATTCCACCCCCTCTTACCCCCACATTGTCTCTCATTCACCCTGTCAGATGCAACAAGCCCTGAATCTCTTCTTGATAGATATAAACAGTTTGCCTATGTAACTGTATGCATAACATTGAAATATGTAACCTAACATCAACACAAACATAACACATGAACTCATGCAACCTGGAAGGCGCCTCTAACTGAGCAACTTGTACCTCCTGATAAACTCTATTTACAGCATGACTCCCAAGGTAGGGGAGCAGAGTATTCTGTTCCCTGGAAGATCGAGTAAACCACACTCGATTGGGAGGGAAAGGAGCCGTATGTGAGGCCCGTTCCTCCTGGACCCTAAAGCGATTGAGTCCTTGCCAGATGTTATGGCATACCATCATCAGCAACATTCCTATTAAAATAAAAGATGTGGATAGCTTCACCCTGCCATACCACCTTCGTATAGCCACCAGCTTACCCATCCACTCTTTTACCCCCTCCCCCTAAATCCATATCCAATCTTAACAGACATAATTTGGAGATCCCCACTATCTGGAGACTCTGTCAGCTTGTTATATGCCTCAAGGCCTCTAATCTATCCCTCTAAAGCATCTCCTAATCCCCCACGAGGGGTATCAGAGAACCGTCTCATGTATCTCTGGGTATGAGCTTGATCATACCTGTATAGTTGACTCGGCTAGCGAGTGTTTAAAATGTGTCCATTTTCCCTCTGTTTTCCTTTTCTTCCCCCTCCCTTCTCCCCTTTTTTTCTGCTAAAAAAAAACAAAAAAAAAACACCCCATCGACAGAGGGCGACCAGCTGCAACCACCCAGGAGTCCCTATTCCATTTCCCCTCACGTCACCCGCACCAACAAGGGGACACCAGACGAGGGGGTTCCCCTGTTATTCCTCAGTTCGGAGCCTTTAGTTTGTAAATTAATATCCCACACCCCTCGCTATGATGCCATCCCGTTAGCAAGGCCACACAGGGACCTTCAACTCCATCAAAGACATAATATCATGGTAGAAATTTAGGGAATGTGCACCCCTTCCCCCGTTCCCTGTCACACTGTTAATCTTCCATCTTAGGCAGCGACCTCCCTTCCATCAGTGCAGGCCGCCTTATGCACCGTCCCCCCAACCCTTCCCCCCCAGCTGTTTCCATGGCAGACCAACCAAATGTCTTAAACCTAAACCCTACATACCTCCATGTGGATGTCGACCTACCTCACCTCATTTAACTGTGAGTTATAACTCGAACCTCCTTGCGATTGACTGTCAGGCTCTGTGCTACCCATTTTGTCCTTATATCCTGCAATGTGGCGTTCTGCACATCCGAGAGCATGCTTCCTCATTTTCCTTGAGTTTACACTTTAATCAGAGGATGAGTGTCCGGGTTACCCTCCACGTTTTATCACACGGGGGACATCGCTCAGACGCTGGGATACAGACCAAATTTGGATTCAGATGCTTAGTCTGCCAGCTGCTGAATACAAGACTTCTTCTGGGAGCTAGTCCCCCTCGAGTACCCGGAGCCCCTCCCCGGTGTATCACTTTGATACCCTTGGGCTGGGCCTCTGATGCTGCCTACAGTGTCAGTTTGCTTGTTCAGTTCACTAGGGAAATCTAGCCTGTGTAGGATCCGTTATCTGAGTATAATTCCCAACCATGGAGGGGATCCTCATTGTCACCTTATATTTTAATACAGTAAGTTGCTTCCCAAGTTGCTAAGCAGGTCCTAACCTACTGCTCATCAACTCTGTCGTCTGCCTCGCTCACACGAGCTCAGCATCATAAGTAACCAAGTGAAGGTCTGTCATAAGAGCGGGATATCAGCCGCTCCGGCCCCCCCCCGGTGTCTCCCACGTGGCCCTAGTCGCCGAACCGTGTCCTCACCCCAAAAGATAGCCAGTCTAGCCCACTATACCACTACTCCGTCCCAGAGTTGTTTCCCTGACACTTCGCCCCCGCTTATCCCCACCTTTCTCATCAACTCCCCCACGGTTAGAGGGGATCAATATGAATTCCATCTCCTTGGCCCTCCATCTCCCCTCATAGGCAGTCCTCCGGAAACCCCCTCCCGCCTCCCCCCTCGAGACACTTTCAAGTCAACAACCCCTCTGATTTAAGTAACAGTATTTAAGATATTATCAAAAGCAGCTAAAAGAGTCAATAAATCAAAAAGTTGTTAGTGCAGCAAAATTTCTCTGCAGAGAAGGAGAGACCAGAAGAGAGGCCCACAGAATACAATAGGAAAGACCTCACCGAGAGGAGTTCTCCTTCAGGTATTTGGATGATTGTTCTGCTGAAGATCCTCAGAGTTTTGAGCGTGCGTTAAATGAAATAACATTTTTTTGATGTCCTTCAGGGTGGTGTCTTCTTTCCCTCTCGGTTTCCATTTTGAGAGCTGCCCATACACCAGGGGTTCTGCAGCACAGGTGGCGGATCTCTACGTCTGGGGCCAGCACGACTTCATGCCCTCATTCTCTGAACACCTGCAGCGCTTCTTCAACTGTGTGGTAAACCTCGGTTCCTGATTCCCAGCTCACTCGGAGTCGCGAGGGGTAGGGCATCTGGAATTTAACCTTGATTTCTTTCAGTTTCCTTAGTAGAGGTGCATACGCCTGCCGTTGCTGTTGAATCAACTGGGGGTAGTCCTGGTCGAATAAGAGTCGGGCCCCATTGTATTCCACTTGGCCTTGCCTCCATGCTGCCCTTAGAATCTTTTCTTTGTCTCGATAGCTCGAGAATTTCACTATTATTGAGCGTGGTCTGGCTGTGGGTGAAGTTGGCTTAGGAACAAGTGCTCGGTGCGCTCTTTCGACCTTGAAAGTAAAGGGTTGTGGTAAATCCAAGACATGGCGTAGTAAATCCTCAATAAAATCGCTCATCTGCCCAACCTCAGCAGATTCTGGCAGGCCATAAATCCTGATGTTGTCTCTTTGGGAACACGCCTCTAAATCGAGGCACTTAGCTGAAATGCTTTTGTTTTGTTGTATTAAATATTCGATTGCCCTGGAAATCTGCCGCAAGTCATCCTCAGCTGTCAACACCCGATCCTCCGCCCCGGAGACCCTGGTTTCTAATTTAGTTAAGTCAGTGTGTAACTTGCTGAACTCGAGTTTTGTTTCACACCTGAATTGTTTTATTTCTGCCAGAAGTGTTTCAAACCTCGTTCTAGAAAGGCTATCCATTTCGGCTTCAGTGTCACCTCCCGCCGTGCTCAGGGGGGACTCCTTCCCGCTCGCGGCTGAACTTGCAGGGCTCAATCCTGGGTGATCTCGCTTCTCCTTTGCATTCTTGGATCGGGATCTCCTCCTAGGTGTATTTCCATGGTTTATTTTATGCATTTTCACCGATATTAATAGAGTTTCAGCTGTGTGGAAATGATTTTATGGATCTCGAGAGAGGGAGCTCTCTGATTAGGCTTCTATGCCGCCGATGACGTCACTGGAAGTCAACCACATCAGCTCTTAACCACTCTGGTAATCTGCATGTCTTTTGTCTAATAGAGCGAGCATTCCTTGTCACTATTACATGCTCAACCCCTTTTGCTCGGCCTGGTACTGTGGTAAAAGTACTGTTAAATGTCTTTAGTAAGTTACAAATTTCTGCGGTTTTGTTCAGAGGTCAACGAAACATTCACCTTTACAGCAACAGCAGTTACAGTTTGTTCCAGTCTGTCGTAAGCTATATCAATATCTTCTTTATCAGTTTCTGGTAAAACCAGCAAAACAGCTTTTGGTGTTTTTGCAACCCATTTCTTGTGGAGGTTAGCGTAGTATATCTTGGTAGGATTCTTCCTACCAGGGATTTCAGTCTCATAGTTAACTGTGCCAGTACATCTAAGCACTTTATAAGGCCATTGCCACTTCATTAACAGTTTATTTTCTGTAGTGGGTAACAGTAGCAAGACCTTTTCACCTGGCTCAAAAACTTTTTCTTTAACCCCGTGGTCATAATATACCTTCTGCTGGTTTTGGGCCTCTTTCTGTTTACTATAGGCGATTTCAACATATTTTGCCAGTTTCTTTCTCGGGGCACACATATAAGATGTAATAGAGTGTTTCTTATGGGGGTTATCTTCCCATGCTTCTTTTATTACATCTAGTGGCCCTCTAGGTTGTCTACCATACAGCATTTCAAATGGTGAAAAACCTGTAGATGCCTGTGGCACTTCTCTGTAAGCAAAAAGCAGGTAAGGTAAGTACTGGTCCCAGTCTTTCCCTTCCCCTTTTACAAACCTTTTTAACATGCTTTTTAGGATTTGATTAAAACGCTCAACAAGACCATCTGCCTGAGGGTACTAAAGGGAGGTTCCTATGGCAGTGATACCTAGTAGTCAGTACAGCTCCTTCAGTAATGCAGCACCAAAATTACTACCCTTATCAGTAATGATCTGTTTTGGTTTGCCCACCTTGCTGAACATTTTGGCAAGCTCTGCTGCCACTTTTGGGGCTGTAACAAAATGCATTGGAACTGCCTCTGAGTATCGAGTAGCATAGTCACATACTACCAAAATGAATCAATTTAACTTTTTACTTTCGTCTAAGGGGCCAACCACATTCATTGTAATTCTCTCAAAAGGCACATCTATCAAGGGTAGGGGCGCAAGGGGCACTTTGTCTTTTTTAATCACTAGGGCTACTTTCTGACACTCAGCACAAGAACTGCAATAGGTAGCAACATCTTCATGAATTCCAGGTCAGTAAAATCTGTACAGCAATCTCGCAAGGGTGCGATCCCTCCCCGAGTGACCAGCCATAGGACTATCATGTGCTATCTGTAACAACTCAGATCTATACTTCTGTGGTATAACCAATTGTTCTGTCTGTTCCTGTGTCTGAGGTTTAACCCAAACTTTGTACAGTAGCCCATTATGTTTTTTAAACATAGGTTCACCCTGTTTTGGTTTCACCCCCAGCTGCTTAAAATAACCCTGGAGAGAAACATCATAAGCTTTTTCTGAAAGAAAATCACAATCAGTGATCAGTTTAGTTTCAGCACTTTCATATGTTAACCCCTTATGTCCATCAGTCTTTTGTTGTCACTGTTTCTTCAGGTGTCATCTTTCTTTCCTGGACTTCTGGATCTTGGAGCTATGCTCAAATAAGGCTGAATCAAAATCAATCAAAAGAAAAGAGTCCTCACCATCTGAGATTTTCTTTGCCTGAGCTCTTGTCACCATAGCTGCTGAAACATCAGGATTTACTCCCTCTTTAATTAACCCAGTAAATCCTGGAAAGTAATTTCCAATAATCACAGGTATAGGTAACTTAGGTACTACCCCCACTTTCATTTGGTGCGATACACCCTTAACAGTCAAGAGTCACTTGGCTGGTGGGATAGTATCGAGTGTCCCCGTGGATGCAGATGACACCAGTACCTGGTCCTTCTGGACATTGTTTTCCTAGCACTTCAATATGTACTAAGGTCTGTCTGATTCCTGAATCTATAATTCCCTTCACAGTCTTATCTCCCACCTTCACATCTGTTAAGTACTTGCCCCAATTTGCTAAGGACAAATCCACTCCAGTGTCACTCTTCTTACTACAGTAATTTCTTGCAATATGACCTGGCTTATTACAGTTATAACAAATAAAGTCTTTGGGCTCAGATTTGTTACCCCCACCAGAATTCTTATCAGACTTGAAGTTTAAATGGGAAAAAGAATGTCTTACTGGTGCTTGATAAAACCTCGCTACTGTGGCATCTGTCTGGCCATTTGGTAGTCTTCGGCCAAAGAAACAGCCTTTTCGCCACTTTCTGGTTGGTGTTCTTTTACCCAAAGCTGCACATCTGTAGGCAGGATGTTTATGAATTGCTCCATTGCTAACATGTCGATGATCTGTGGGACTGTTTTGCCCTCTGGTTGGAGTGATTTTATCAGGAGTTCTCTAAGTCGGGTGTCGGCTTCTCGAGGATTGTCAACTGAGTTATGCTTCAGAGACAGAAATCTCTGCCTGTAGGTCTCTCCTGAGATGTCATACCTTTTCAGGATTTCTCTGGTCACCAGGTCATAGTTTTCTGACTGTGCAGTGTCCATATTGCTGTAGGCATATTGGACTTTCCCTGTCAGACAAGGTACCAGTCTGATTGCCCATTGCTGCTTTGGCCACTGGCAGGCTGACTGGCTGGCTCCAACTATCAACCCGCATAAAGTTTCTCACCTGCTCCATGGCGAAAAAAAATCTACCTTGGCCTTGCATCTTCTGGGGTCTCAACTCTGTTACAACACTGAACCAACAAACGGTGCCTTCGGAGATCCACGCTACAGCTACTGAAAGTCCCCCACTGTCCCACTTCACAGGGACAATGCTCTTTTGCTTATCGAGTGCCACTCTAGTTCAATGGCCTCAGCCCCACCATCTCCTCTGCCCCGACAATTGGTATGTTTAAAACTAGGCTCCGGGACTATCTCACTACCAACAGCTCCTGTGACTGCCCAACTTAACCTTGTTTCTCCACTTCCCTGCCTGCTCTAGTGGTCCCCCCTCCCCTTCTCACTGGATTCTACCCTCACATCTTGGTATACCCAAAGCTGCACTTTTCACCCTCTCCCCACCCTACCTACATTCCTTCTCCCCCATCCCCCATCCCCTCTTCTCTCTTCCCTCTCCCTATCACTCTGGCACTTCTTATCTCTTGTCTGTTTTCTCTGACAAATGCCACTGGCTGCCTTGCTTACAATGTTACCCTTGAATTGTATTAATCTGTAATCTGTTTGCAATGTCCACATTGTTGCAATATCTGTCTTGATGTTCCCCATAATTTGTATTTTTCTGATGTGGAACCTTTGTAAAAGAGCCTTGGCTCAAAGGTATTTGTAATCCTAGACTTGATAAATAAAAAAACAAATAAATAAAGACTGTGGCAACCCTTCCAAAAGTTGTCAGGTATGCATCAATATCATCCGAGGGACACAACTTTGTAAGTTGAATGTATTTTAAGTTGCCTGTGTCCTGTTGCTCATCTGGATCTGTGCCAGATCCTCTGCCTTTGATAGCCTGCAAGGCATATAGCCACCACTGCTCCTGTCGCTACATCTCTTCTCTCCTCTGCTGCACCTGTCACTGCATCTCTTCTCTCCTCTGCTGCTTCTATCACTGCATCTCTTCTTTTCTCTGCTATTCAAGTTGTTGCATTTCTTCTTTTCTCTGTTTCTCCATCTCTTTTTGTTGTATAGCCAACCATTTGAAAAAGGCAGTCAGGCTTTCAGGTTCTGTCACTGTCTGTTCTTTTTCTATAACTGGTGCTGGCTGTACAGTCTCAGCTTCGACTTCTGTCTCTGTTAGTCTGGCTTCCATTCTCCTGGGAACCACTCCTGGGCTTGCTGCTGCAGAAACCATACCTTTCTTCTATACTTTCCTGGTACCAGGTCTAGTACCCATGCACAAAACTCATGGCTTAGAGTATGCATGGCATAAATCCCACTTAGGCTAACACCATCTGTCATCGAAGCACCATTCAGGAAGCATAGGAAAATAAGGTGCAGTTGTAAAATTCGCAACAAGTGTTTTATTATTGACAGTAAAATAAGAAAAATAAAATTGTTCAGAATACCTATTTACAATGGCAGTACACACATAGAAAGCAAAGACCTTTTTCTTCTCTATTTCAAATCTCTGTCTGTCTCTGTCTCTCTCTTGCACAAGCATTGCTGCTCTTTTTATAAGTCTGTGCCTGGGAAACTCGTTAAGAAAACAGCATGCTTCTCATACGATGTTCTTGTAAGTTTCAGCAGGTGCAGCAAAAAGAACATTGTGACCTGGAACTGACCTCTTGTTTACATCTCTGCAAGAGGCTTAAAAACTGCATTTCAGGTTGACCCCTTAGGTTCCAAATAGCTTTTTGTCATCATTTCAACAGTAAAACTATATACAGTTTTAAACACAGGGACCACAGTATCAGTTACATTTCCACAAAAAAATTCACATATATTTTTATACCAGCAGACATGCAAGGGGAGAAGAAAAGACAGAATAAAAAGTGAGGGTAGAAAGATAGTGAGAGGCAGAAAATTGCAGGACCGTTGGGGTAATCAAGTCCTAGGTCTCATGAGAAAATTTGGTTGCACAACCAGACAGAGAAGAGACAGAAAAGGAGAGAATAGAGCAGATCCTTGCATTTAAACTCTTTCTCCATAACAACTGGGACAGGGCTGTATTCAACCCTGTCACAGTGCCGAGGCCAGACCCACCCACCCCAGGAGAGAAGCGTTCAATGGATGCTCTGAATACCCTCCCTCTGAATACCCTCCACTCCTGGTACCCAGGCTCGGGACGCAAACCCAGGTCGCCAGCATGCTGAGCAAACCCCTTCACTCAGTACCACAGAGCAGGCTCAACAGAGCTGTTTATGATGGGGTAGAGGGTCTGAAGATTCTTGCCTCAGCTTTGGCATGAACTTGAAGCTGAAAGCAAGACCGTGGCCCACTACCTCCAGGACCCACTTGTCTGTGGTGATGGCCTGCTGTTCCTGAAGGTAGTGGGCCAGCCTGCCCCCTACTGGGGTCGGGGAGGTGACCCAAGCAGACACCCCAGGGTGTTTACTTGGTTTGAGCTGCTGTCTGTGTACTGGGGCTAGTACGGCCACTGCCTCTTCTGCCCTGCCTCTAAAATATCCCCTCTGCTGCTGATACTGGGGAAAAGCTTGAGGCTGAAAGAATGGCATATAGTGGGCCCTGCCCCTACCACCTCTAGCTTGGTGCTTCTGGGGTGTGGATGCCTTTCTTTGGCAACAGCACTCTTGTAGGCAGTTTTGTAATTATCTGTTTTCTTCATGTAAGCCTCTGTTTGTTTTCTGAACAGAGATGTGGGCTCACATGGAAAATCCAGAGCCTTTATTTATGTATCTTGTGTCAGCTTAGTAGTCCTGAGCCAAGCAAACCTTCTAAGCAACACTGATGTTGCCATCTGCCTGGCTCCAGTATCATTGGCATCAACTGTCATCCTGAACTGGGCTTTAGAAGCTTCTATGCCCCTTTTTGCAGCCTCCTCTAAATCAGCTGCCATGGGAGCTGAGACAGCCTTTGCTATCTCCAGGACAGTATTCCAGAGTGTTTTCTGATACCTGGAGACATATGCCATATAGGAGGCTTGTCTAATGGCCAGAGAGGATCCAGGTAAGCTTTTGTAGTCATGGAGTCTATTTTTCTGGAGTCCTTATCTGGAGGATTTGATGCCAGTGGGATGCCAGCTTTATCACAAGCTGCAGCCTGTATCACTCCCTCATGGCTAGAGTGCCCAAAATGGAATTCTACCCCTCTTTTGGCTACCCAGTATTTTCTGTCCAGTTTTTTATCCACTGGTGGCACAGACGTGGGTGTCTTCAATATTTTATTAACCTGTTTCTTCAGGGATTTATGGATGGGCAACAACAGTCTTTCTGAGAGTGGGACATACATCATTTCCATGTAATCCTGTTCCTCCTCCTCCTCCTCCTCGGTGGACTCCTGATTGGGGAGGTTCAGAGTTTGAGCCACTTGCTTCATAAAAGCAAAGTGGGATGTATAGTCCTCAGATCCCTTGTCAGGGGAATCAGGATGGTGAGGATCAGGAGAGATGTCCAGTTCAATTGGCTCTCCATAGTCCTCATCTTCATCCTCCTCATAGAATTCTGCACTCTGTTCCAATGAACCGGGAACCAAGGTAGAACCAGAGGTTTGAATTGGTGTCTGTGCCTGCAGTCACTTATCAACCTGAACTGGAGTTCCAGGTTGCAGAGACTGTGTAATTCTGATTGCGTTCGCAATCTCTTCAGTGATTGGAACCAAGGTTTGTCTCAGTTGTAGTTCCTACATTGTATGCTGTTCCTTTTTCTTTCTTTTGCCTGCGGTTGCTGGTTCAGCAGCTGTATCTGCAACGTGTTTTCTCCCTGAGGAACTAGTGTCCTTGTCAGAGGGCTGTTCTCCAGATCCTTTTGAGGAGGAGCTGGTTTGTCTAAGTCCGGGTCAGTGGCTTTTTCAGACATCTTTTCCTGCAGTATTTTAAGTAGCCTCTCAAGAGTAGACTGTGGAAAATTTATATAAATCTCACAGTCTGCCTTCAGATGGTCAAACCCTAGGCAGAATACACAAATCAAATGAGGATCAGCTTTGGCAGATGGTTTCCCACACTCAGTACAATGCTGAAAACCTGTAGGGCCTGTTCTTTTCTTGGTTTTCTGTGACATCTAGCCAATAAACCCTTTCTTTAGTTGTTTTTTTTCCCTGGTTGGTTTTAAAACCGAAAGAACTGAGAGTTACCCCGGTTAAATAATATTTAAAACAATGTGACTTATTAGATAAGTCGAAATAGGCAAAAACTACTTAAGATTACTTCAGAAAATAGTAACAGATATTGGTTCCTTCCCAGTTGCAAGGAACTGACAAGGAACCAAAAACTTACCTGATAAACACTAAATCTAGACTAAGTCCATCTGTATACCAAGGACAGAGCTTTAAAAATTGAAAGAAATAAACAGTACTAAGGAAAACCGATGAAAATGAATTTTCTTCAAGCAAATGAAGGCGAGCTCTCCAGAGGTATCTTACTGAGGCAAGCAGAGTAAAGAATCTGATGGTTGTAGGAAGTGCAACCAAGGACAATGGCTTGAAAACCGAGCTCGAGCCTAGCATTCCACTATTTGCATAGGTTCTATTAACCATTTCAGCTCTGGGGCAGTCCTATGGTGAGTCCATACTGCATTTGTCAGAATACAGTAAGATTTCCTGGGGTTTGAAAGTGCAAGCAAGCTAGGTATAATGCTGTTGCAACAGTCTTTTTAGTAATAAGGAGATAGATACTGTCTTGTCCCCAGGGTTCTATCCCACCTGAGGAAGGAAGCAGGCATGGTGGACACATGGAGGGAGAAATTCCTTACCAGCAGGGATTTCACATTCTATTCCCATGCCCAAAACTCATATTCTCAAATTGATAGATTTTATATGTAGAAATCCTGGATACATACAATTGACAACCAAGACATTTATCCAATTTACCTATCTGACCATGTTAAATAGGCTTGACATTGGACCTGGGACCAGTGGGTACGCAATCAGTGTGGCATCTAAATGCGGAGCTCCTGAAAGACCCAGTATTTGTATCTAAAATAAAAGAGGTCCTGACCAATTGTTTCACAGAAAATGCTGATGCAACCTCCAAAATTAAATATATGTGGGATGGTATGAAGGCAGTGGTGAGGGGGAAGGCCATAGCATTTGTGGCACACAAGAAAAAGCTCTAAGACAACAACAAGATAACCTGCAACAACAAATTAGGGAACTTGAAACAAAACATAAAAGAAGGGCACTAAAGGATGTCCAGGAGGAACTTAAAAAAGCCAGGGAGACACTGCAGAAAATCATAACAGTTCAGCTAGAAAATGCTCTTTGGTTCGTAGCCCAAAAGTACTATGAAGGAGGAAACAGGGCAGGGAGGCTACATGCCTTCAGGCTCTGTAAACAAATGGCAGATAGGCATGTACCAGTAATTAAAAATCCCAGAGCACCTGGAAAGTTGGAAACCAAGCCCCAGGAGATAGCGAGGTGTTTTCAGTGGTTCTATGAAACCCTTTACTCCTCAGAAGCACCCACAGAACAGGAACAGAAAATAAAAGAGTTTTTAAGTAATTTGTTAATCCCCAGTCTTTCATCCCCACCGGAACAATTGCTGGAACGCCCCTTTACCCAGGAGAAGTTAGCACTGGTTATAAAAAATTTAAAACATAATAAGTCCCCAGGCCCAGATGGTTTCATCAGTGAATATTACCAAAAATTCCAGAATGAGTTGTCCCCAGTTCTACTTCATGTTTGAAATTCAGTCCATGAGCCTCAGGAAGCCCCAGATACTTGGGCTAGGACCCTAATATCAGTAAATACCTAAACAAGGCAAAGATGAGACACTGTGCAGTAGCTATCGACCTATTTCACTTTTAAATGTGGATGTTAAGATTTTTGCCAAGCCGATAGTCAGCCATCTTCAGTCGGTGGTTACCCAGCTGGTCCATCCAGACCAGGCAGGTTTCATTCCAGGAAGACAACTCCATGATAATGTTAAACAATTGCTTACTATAATGAAACTGGCCTGGAGGAAATTGGGGGACACACCGTCGGTAGAGGTCACATTGGACGCTGAGAAAACATTTGACCACTTAGAGTGGTCATTTTTAACAGCAGTCCTAAAGAAATTCAATGTTGGTCCCAAGTTTAGAGCCTGGATCAATGCACTTTACACCAGCCCACAGGCCCAGGTAAGAGTCAACGGAGCGCTTTCTAGGCCCTTCACCATTGGAAGGGGAACCAGACAGGGGTGTCTATTCTCCTCTTTACTTTTTGTGCTGAGTATGGAACCTCTGGCAGAGGCATTTCACTCACTTGGCACTCGACAGTGAAGGATCTAAAACTTCAGGAGGTGATACCCCTGCATGGGCAGATTGTCAAATCCACAGATTTTATCCTGGGAAGAGAGAATCCGATTTTTAGGAGGTAGGCAGGTCGGGGTCTAAAATTTTTCTCACAGGTGTACGAAGGAGACATATTGAAAAGTTACACTCAATTGAGGCAGGAGTTTAATCTACCACAGGCAGACTTTTATGCCGACCTACAATTAAGACATTTTTTGCACACCACATTCAAGAGAGCCCGCTCCCCCCAACACCCCAACCCCCAAGTGGTCGAGTCCCTCCTTAATATTGCCAGGGGCTCGGGCTCGAAATCCCACCTAATATCAATAACCTATAAGATGTGCAGAGAGAATCAAAGTCACCATAGGGAACCTATTCAACGAGGGTGGGAAAGAGAATTAAATTTGATGGAGATTGAGATAAACTGGGAGATGGTTTGGAATCTGGTGCAGAGGACCACTGTTTCCCCTTTCTGGAGGGAGTTTTGGTGACAGATGTTGACGAGGTACTTCAGAACCCCAGTAATCACAAAACACTTTGGGGGGACGATCTCAGGGAACTGCTGGAGAGATTGCGGCCAGAAGAGGACACACAAGCATATTTTTTTGAGTTGCCCAAAACTGAGAGGTTTCTGGAGTTTAGTAGCCCAAAGCATGACCTCCATTTTAAAGGATCATGTGCCTGAGGACCCCCTCCGCCTGATATTGAGGGACCCTCCGCCAGGGCTGAAGGGCCCTAAAACTAAGTACTTGTTCCCTATTTTGATTGCAGCAGCCCAAAAGGCCATAACCAAGTCATGGCTGACTGACAAATCTCCACTCAAGATCAATGGCTGGCGAGCTGTAAACAAAGCAAGGGTATGGAACAACTTACTGCTAACCTGTGCTTTCAGCAGGAACTACACAAAGTAAGGTGGCTACCCTAGCTCGGGTTCCTAAGTAAACAGGAGGGGATTTCCATAATGGAGATTTTGGACAGAGACTCCCTGGGAAGCTAAGCCCTGGTCTTTGACTTTCATTTGGAGAATTCGGGATCCTAACTATATTCTTTAGCAACCATATTCATTAGTAATCATCTTCCCCTAACTGTTAGATGATGATACTACTGCTGCTGGGGTAACCAGGATGGGGGATTGGTGTTTTGGTATGTATACATTTTTGTATGTGTAGGTCTGTCTAAAAGTTGATTGTTTGTCAGGTTTACTTATGTTCTGATAGCTGTGGAACGATTGGAGATGTATTATTTTAAGGAAGCATTCCGCTCCCGTCCAGCTATGCAACATGTTGGAAGCTACACTGTCATTATGATTTAATTAATTTCAAGAGTATGTACTTGATATATTAACTGTCATAATTTTAATTTTAGATGTATGTTGGTTTTGAAAACAAAAAAGGAAAAATTAATAAAATTACAATTTCAAAAAAAAAGATATTGTCTTGTATCTCTTGTTTTGCCACTTACATAATTTCTGTGTATAATTTACATGAACTCTGCATGTAGCTCGATGTTCTCGGTGTACTTGTCTAATCCTTGTAACTGACGTGGAACCTTTGTAAATGAGCTCCCAGCTCAAAGGCTATTATCCAAGACAATTAATAAATAAATAAGAAATGAGTCCTCCCAGTTATATTGGGTTCTGCCCTATCACAAGGTCTATGGGGGGGTTGAGAGTGTCCCTTTAACTAGCCCTGCTAGTCCCTATTGTAAATGGTAACATTTCAGAAAGTACGCCAGCTGAGACAATAGAATATCTGTGGAGCCTACGTTATTTACCAGTCTTGATCTCTGTTGGATAACAGTTGCAAAATCTTACTTTTATCTTTGTGATATAATATGATAACCTTACCTGATCCTGAAACATTGCTCCTCCAAATGCCCAAAGACAAGCAAACACAAAGTAGAGTTCATAGAGCTCTTTTGGAGAATCAGGAGGTGTGTTACTTGGAGTTATGAGACATTCCATCAGGTACAACATAGTCTGTATCATGGTAATCTCAGGGACTGGAGTGATCTTCTTAAAGCCAGCTCTTAACTTGTCCAGGCAGATGGGCAGATATTTATCAAACAGAATCATTAAGTTAGCCTTTTCAGACTGCACTTCCCGACCTTCAATCCAGCTTGTTACCACACTATAGGATAAATTAATGTATTTATTAAAGTTAGCAAACTATGACAAGTCCTTTGAGAGGTATCATAACAAAAATAGTATTATGTTACAATAAAAAGATACATATCAGCAGAGATAATATAGACCAAAAATCAAAAAACACAAACCAGGCACTCTTCAAACTGCCAAAAAATGTTGCATAAAAAAAGTTTTAAAAGCATAATACTCTTGACAAAGCACTTGGTGGCACAAAACAGTGAGTCCTTTGTGCAGTGCTGCATATGCCTTTTCACATTTTTTAACAAATATGTTAAAGTGAATAAAGTCAGCACTGTTTTGCCCTTTTCAAAACTGTTGCGTGTGGTTTGGATCTTGGCTAGTTTGTGTTTAGAATTTAATCATTTCAAAGACTTTCCTCCTGCACCCAGTTCACCCCTGTGAAGTACTTGTACAGTAGGTTTCTATCATATCATCTTTTGCTTTCCTCTCTTCCAGGGTGTACATGTTAAGATTATTCAGTCTCTCCTCATAGGACTTCTTGTGCAACCCAACACCATTTTTAATTAAAATGTAAAAAGTGGCACTCAGAAAAATTAAAAAACAAATGCCAAGATAAATTTACATCATTTATTAGTGCGCCCTCAGACAACCATAACGTCAACCAGGAAAAGATGCCCCAAAGCAACTAATAGGGCTATACCCAATATAAGGGAATATATTCTGGATAGGGAAGGGGAGGCAGGGTTAAAAGTAGTAATGGGAAGTACACAAGAAGAGACCCTTTTTTGGCAAGGTTTTTATTTGCAAGTTTTGTGCTAAACCTTTTTTCTTTAGTTTCTGAAACAAGATTGTTATGATTGTTGTTTTTTGTTTGTATTTATTTTTCTCAGAAAACTGTGGATCAGATGTGTGTGTATGAGAGAGAGAGAGAGAGAGAGAGAGAGAGAGAGAAAGAGCGCTCAACCCTGTGCTGGCCAGATAGGGTACCCACAGGAAGAAGTGAGCTGCCCAGTAGTCCTGTCTCCTATACAGTAGATGTGACACCATAGGTGCAGCAGGTGCCAGCAGCACCGACAATGGCCCTGGCACCAAGGCCAGAGTTGAAGTCAGTCACATGCCTAAGTCCAATGGCACCAAACCGGAGCCAGCTCAACCAATCCCGAAGAGCAGGAAGAGCACCAAAAGAGCCACCATACTTATATGCTGCAACAACTACTCCATAAGAGCTGTCCAATAAACCAACTGTGCACTGAAGTCCCCTCTATTGGACAGAGAGGGGCTCCAAGACAAAGACCTCAACTCTGCAGGCCCAGGCATCCCCAGAGATGTCAGAGAGGATGATGAGGAACCCAGGTCCCACAGGAGTAAAATGTCTCATAGCAAAACAACCAGAGAATGACCTCAACTGGTGCATTTTCTTCCACTTATGTTTTTGTGCGAAGATGTCAAGGTCGAGCAGTGCAAAGGCCTCAATACTGAGTGTGTGCAGGATCTGGACCATCTCATTTTATGAGAACTATCCATCCTCCCAGATGATGGACTGCTCATTGACAGAGCACCCGCCCAGGCACAGGTCTGTTGCCAGAGCAGCTTGCATTATTAGGCTCTCTACATTCTTCCAAGCGTGTCAATCATTTGAACAAGGTAGGTCTGAGTGAAAACATGAAATTGCGTACTCACCGTAATTTTTGATCTTCCAGAATATCTTCGCCATTTATTCACACAAATGGGTCTTAGCTGGAGGTGCTAGAACCCCATTGTTGCAAAGTCTTTTCCAGACTGGGAGGGGACTGACATTGATGCTGGCACTGCCCATGAGGCTGACGTTCTGACATTGCACATGTGAGTCAGCCAGTAACCAACGCTGGTTCCTCCCTTCCTCAGTTCTGTTTGCCAGTAGAACAAAAAAAGAAGTGGGAGAGAAAAAGAAAGGGAGAGAGAGAGAGAGAGGGCTACAGACTCCTAGCCAAAGGGGATAGGGAAAGGATATGGCATATACAAATAATAACAAAATAAAACCCGACTACCAGCTTTGAAGAACTAAGGGTTAGACCTACAGGGTGACCCAAGGGTAGCGGGTATAAGAGCCAGAGCCTGTTATCAGCTACCTGGACAGATACATAGATACATAGATTTTGACGGCAGATGAGGACTGCCATGCCCACCTAGTCTGCCCATATACCCTATCCCCAAGTGTTCCTTGTTTACACTGTCCTCTTTGTTGCTAGGCTTCCCTTATGCCTATCCCATGCATTTTTGAACGCATTCCATGTTTGCACCCCCATCACCTCCATGGGGAGGCTGTTCCATGCATCAACCACCCTTTCTGTGATGAAGTACTTCCTCATATTCCACCTGAGTCTACCTGCCTCCAGTCTCATATCATCACCCCTAATTTTTGAGCATTCGTTTTTCTGAAAGAGGCTCCTCTCCTGGACCCTAATAATACCTTTGAGGTATTTAAAAGTCTCATTCATACATCCTCCCCCTCCTTATCTCCAGTGAATACAAGTCAAGGTCTAGCAGCTTTTCCTCATATGTCTTCTAGTGTAGCCCCTGCACCATCTTTGTAGCCCTCCTCTGGACTGCCTCCATTCAGTTTATATCTTTTCTGCGATGCGGCCTCCACAACTGGACACAGTGTTACAGATGAGGCTTCACCAGTGATCCACAGAGTGGCATCACCACCTCCCTGTTTCTGCTGGAGATACCCCTCACTATGCACCCAATCATTCCATTTGCCCTCCTTATCACTTTCTCATACTGTCTGGTCACCTTTAGGTCATCTGCTATAATTACCCCCAGATCCCTTTCTTGCTTGGTGGGTGTCAGCACCCCCCCCCCAATGAATACTTTTCCCCTTGGACCTGTTCAACAGAGGCTCCAACTCTAAAACTAGAGGGCACGAATGGAAGTTGGGGGGGTTCAAGAGGGAGCTTAGGAAACACTATTTTGCAGAAAGAGTCATGGAGCCATGGAATAAACTGCCAGCTGAGGTAGTGGAAGCAAAGTCCATGACATCATTCAAGGCTGGAGTGGGACAAGGCTAAAGTGCCAAGAAAAGCAACAGAAGCAGCAGGAAGCATTAGGCAGAAGGGGGTTAGGTCCTGGGATCTGAGAAGGTCCAAGGAACACATGGGTAGACTAGACGGACCCTTGGCCTTCTTCTGCTGTCTTATGTTTCTGTTTTCTATGTTTCCAAGCTCCAAATGCATAATTTTACATTTTTTTGCATTGAATTTCAGCTGCCACACCCTTGACCATTCCTCAGTCTTACATAGGTCCTTTCTTATTTTTTGCACTCTCTACAGAGTATCAACTCTTGTAGATCTTTGCATCATCTGCAAATAAGACACACCTTCTGCCCTCAGCCCCTCTGCAATGTCACTTATGAAGACATTAAAGAGGACTGGGCCCAGCATTGAACCCTGGGGTACCCTGCTGGTTACCTCCCTCCCCATGGATTGAGCCCCATTCACTATCACTCTTTGTGGCCTCCCGCTCAACCAGTTTCTAACCCAGTTTACCACCATGTGCCCCACTCCCAGGCTGCTCAGCCTGTTTATTTGCCTATGTAGGAAGGTGTCAAAGGCCTTACTAAAATCCAAGCTGATCAAATCACCCCCCTTCCCCCGATCTACCACTCTGGTTACCCAATTGAAGAAATCTATCAGGTTTGTCTGGCAAGACCGGCCTGCCATGAAACCATGTTGCTTTCAATACTGCTGCCCGCTGGATTCGAGGTACTCCACAATTCTTTCCCTGAGCAATGATTCCATCATTTTTCCTACCACTGAGGTTATGCTGACTGGCCTGTAGTTACCAGCCTTCTCCCTACTTCCACTCTTGTGGAGAGGGACAACAGTTACTCATCTCCAGTCTGCCAGGACCACTCCCATCTCTAATGATTTACTGAATACTTCTGAAGTGGTGCTGCCAGTTCATTCCTGAACTCTTTTAGTATTCTGGGGTGACAGGAAGAACAGAGATAAGAGGGAGTGGGGCAGCAGCCCTGGTATATAGCTCTGACTTGTAAACAGAGGCCCAGAAGAAAAAAATACTCACCTTAGTAATTGTGTTTCTTCTAATGGAGTCTTGCTGTATTCTGACAATCTGCAGTTAGCCCCAGCCTTTAAACTGCCCCAGAGAGTATAGGGTTAATTTTCTATGCAGTGCATAGAATGTTGAGCTTGAGCTCGGTTGAGGTCTCTGTCTGCAGCACTTTGAAACCCAACCGCCAGATTCTTACGAGCAAACACTCACTGACTAACTATGTGGAAATTGTTACATTTTTTAACTAGCCAACTGGCAACAAAAAGTTTTGGATTTCCAAAGGAAGACTCAAGTCAGGAAACCCAAAACCAAAAACCTATCCAAATAAAGGTTATAATATAAGCACCCAAGTAAAAAGGAGGGTGTGCTGAAGACACCCCTAGGGTGCAACACTGCACCTGCCCACCCACTTCCCAAAAACAGGTTCTGAGAGGGGAGGAAGGGAGGGAGGTCAGAATACAGCAAGACTCCATTAGAAGAAACACAATTACTAAGGTGAGTAATTTTTTCTTCAAACAACATGAAGTCTTGTTCTATTCTGACAATCTGCAGACTACCAAGCAGTACCTCCATGGAGGAGGGACAGAACCTACTTTGGGAATAGGCTCTGAAGTACTGCTGTGCCAAACCGAGCATCACTCCTAGCCTGGATATCCAGAGAGTAATGCTTGGTAAAAGTATGGACTGTTTTCCAGGTGGCTGCTTGACAAACTTCTAAGAGAGGAATATCCATGGCAGCAGCCAGGGAAGCAGCTGTATCTCTTATGGAATGAGCCCTCAGGCCTGAGGGTGGAATTTTTCCCAGTTTCTCAAAGCAGAATTGTATACAAGAAACAATCCACCTGGCAATAGTTCTCTTGGTGGCAGGTTTGCCCTTTCCCACTTCCCCATAAGTGAGGAACAACTGGAGGGAATCAAACCTGTGACCCTTTGTACATTCTATGTAGTATCTAAGGGCCCTTTTAACATCTAAACTCTGTAGCCTCTGCTCTCCTGAGGAGGTATGATCAGTGAAGAACACAGGAAGAGACATAGATTGGTTTAAGTGGAAATCATAAACCACTTTGGGTAAGAACCTTCTATTGGTTCTAAGGACCACCTTATCTCTATGGATTGAAATGAAATCAGGCTCAACTGACAGGGCTTGCAATTCATTGATACGTCTGGCAGAGGTAACAGCAACCAAAAACACAGTTTTCCAAGTCAAGTACTTGAGTTCAGCTGAGGGCATAGGCTCAAAGGGGGGTTGCATAAGCTGAGCAATGCAAATATTCAAATCCCAGGCAGGAGCAGGATTCCTAAAAGGGGAGATTGGTATGAAGCAACATTTTGAAATATTTACAGAATACAGGGTGAGATGACAGAGAGGAAGACTTCCCCACTGACAGGAAAGCAGAAACAGCTGACAAATGAACTCTGAGAGTAGCTGGTTTGAGGCCTAGGCCATTAAGGTGAACCATATAATCCAGAACTGTAGGCAACTCAGCAGTGTCTGGGGATATATGCTTCTTGGAACACCAAATGCTGAACCTTTTCCATTTGGAGTTGTAAGTTTTTCCTGGTGGCAGGCTTTCGAGAAGCTTTGAGAATATCCAGAACCCCTTGGGACAGATGCAAGTCTGCATACTCTAACTCTTCAAGAGCCATGCCTTGAGATTGAGTGACCGAAGATTGGGGGTACCAAATTCTCCCCTGAGAGGAGGTTAACAGGTTGTGATTCCTGGGAAGAGACAGGGGAAGACAATCTGCTAGGGACAGCAACAGGGGGTACCATGGCTACGTGGCCCAGTCTGGAGCAATCAGAATCACTTTGCAAGGTTGGGACCTTACCTTGACTAGAACCTTGAACAGTAGAGGGAAGGGAGGGAAGGCATAAAGAAATTTCCCTTCCCAGTTTAAAATCAGAGAATCCAGAGGGATGAAGCCCAAGATTGGGGGTCTGCAACAAAACAGAGGAAGTTGGTGATTGTCTGGGGCTGCAAATTTATTTATCTCTGGAGTGTCCCACCTTGAGAAAATTGCTTTTAACACCAAAGAATCCAGAGACCATTCATGATGGCCCTGGGAAATCCTGCTCAATGCATCTGATAGCACATTGTCCTTTCCTGGGAGGTGGACTGCTACCAGAGAGGCCTGTAGGGAATAAGCCAGGGACCATATTTTCATGGCCTCCATGCACAAGGCCATGAACCGAGTGCCTCCCTGCTTGTTGATGTACCACATGGTGGTAGTGTTGTCTGCCCTGACCTGAACCACCTTGTTCTGTACTGACTGAGAGAAAGCTTGTAGGGCAAGAAGTACTGCCCTGAGCTCCAGAAGGTTGATATGAAGAAGGGATTCCTGAGGGGACCACAGTCCCTGGGCTCTGAGAGCCCCCAGATGGGCTCCCCACCCCAAAAGGGAAGCATCTGTGGTAAGAATCACAGAGTGAATCTGAGTGACAAATGGAACACCTTGTCTCAGATTGTCCAGGTTCTGCCACCATTGAAGGGCCAGAATTAAGGTCTGAGTAACAGGAACTAGTTTGGTAAGAGGATCTTTCCTTTGGGACCAAAATGTCCTCAGATGGAACTGAATGTCCCTCATCTGAAACCTGGCCTCTTGGACCACTGCCATGGAAGGTGCCATGTGGCCCAAAAGCTGAAGAAAATGCCTTGCTGGTCGAGAAACCAGAGGAAGGAAGGAAGAGGCCAGCTGAGAGATGGCTTTTGCCCTTTCCAGAGGAAGGAAAGCTCTTGCCTTGAGCGTGTCCAGCTGTGCTCCTACAGAAGTGAGGAGATGTACTGGCTCAAGTACTGACTTGGGAAGATTGAGAAAGAACCACAGGGAAGTGAGAACTTGCTGGGTAACCTGCAGATCTGACTTGACTTGGTCTGGGGACTGGCCCAGAAGGAGCCAATTGTCCAGGTATGGAAAGATAGAAATCCTTTCCTTCTTAAAAGGCCACCACTACTGCTAGCACTTTGTAAAACACCTCTTGGAGCTAAAGTTAGCCAAAGGGCATTGCTCTGAACTGGTAATGGCCTGAGGGCAATTCGAACCTGAGGTACTTTCTGTGGGAGCACCTGATGGGAATGTGAAAATAGGCATCCTTGAGGTCCAGGGAGGTTAGCCAGTCTCCTGGCCTCAGAGAGGGAAGAATGGTTCCCAGAGTCACCATTCTGAATTTTGGCTTTAGTAGGTGCTTGTTTAGGTATCTTAGATCTAGGATGGGTTGCCACTCCCCTGTCTTTTTTGGGGTAAGGAAGTACCTGGAGTACAGACTTTGGCCCCTGTATGGGGTAGGAACTCTCTCTATGGCTCTTAAGGCCAGTAGAGAGGCAACCTCTGCCTCTAGAGCAAGGGTTTCTGATGTACAGTATTTGCAGGTAGAAAGGATCTGGGTCTCAGTTTTGGAAAATTTTTGAAACTGAGAACCAGCCCCTGGCTTACAACCTCCAGGACCCACTTGTCTGAGGTAACAGACATCCAGTCCTGGACAAAGTAAGCCAGCCTGCCATCTACCGGAATGGGGGAGTTGACCCGGGCTGTCACATCAGGTTGTCTGCTTGGCAGGAGCCTTAGGCTGAGGGGTGGATGCAGCCCTGCTCATTCCCCTTCTGCCTCTCCCTCTGAAGAATCCCCTCTGAGAAAAGGAAGAAGAGGCCTGCGCTTGGTAGAAAGGCCTGTGAAAAGGCCTGCCCCTGCCCCTAGCTTGCTGCCTTTGAGGAGTTGCCTGCCTCTCCTTGGCCTGGACACTCCTATAAGTGGTCCTGTACTCATCCATTTTCTTCAAGTAATTCTCTGTCTGCTCCCCAAACAGAGAATTACCCACCACAGGGAAATCCATGGCCTTAGCCTGGGTGTCCTGCGAAAGGCTATTACATCTGAGCCAAGCCATTCTCTGAAGAGCCACAGATGTAGCCATGACTCTTGATGACACATCATTGGAGTCCACAGCAGCATGAAATTGCACCTTTAATGCCTCAATCCCATCAGCAGCCACCCTCTCCAGCTCCTTGGCTAGCTGGGGGGAAGCCTGTATAGCCAGTGCCAGTACAGTGTCCCACCTGGGCTTCTGGTGCCTGGCTGTATAGGCTATATAGTTAGCCTGCCAGAGTCCCAAAGATGATGCCATGTACTGCTTCTTTGCCATGGCATCTATCTTCCTGGAGTCTTTGCCTGGGGGGTGTGAAGCCAAGGGAATGTTTGCCTTGTCACAGGCTGCAGCCTGCACTACCCCAACATGGCTGCATTGCTGATAGAAAAACTCCATATCTGAACCTGACAAGATGTACCTCTTGTCCATTCTCTTGTCAACAGGAGGTACAGAGTTAGGAGACCTTAGAATTTTTTGTGTCTGTTTCCAAAAGGACTTATGGAGGGGAATAGACAGTCTCTTAGACTCTGGGATGTCCATCATCTCAACAAAATCAGGCTCCTCCTGATCCTCCACAGCCTCCTCTATAGGAAGCTGGAGGGTTTGAGCCACTTTTCTGTAAAACAGAAAGGGGGAGGGGACTCAGAAAGCCTAGGAGGGGAAACACCAGAAGGTCTGTCTGGGGAGATGTCCAGTTCCACAGGCACATCCAGACTTTCACCGTCATAATCATCCTCTTCAAAATCCCCCTCCTCATCAAACTCCGGTTCGTAAAAATTTTCAGGGGAATAATCCTGAACCGGGGGAACCGACCAAACCGAACCCCTGCCAGAAGGCACCGGATCGGTTGGAACCAGATGAAGCGATTCAACAATCCGAATCGCTCTGGCTATCTCTTCGGCAGTCGGAACATGAAGATCTGGATCCGAACCGACCAATTTATCCTTGTGCTTCCTTTTAATAGGAACCGATCCCTCAGGATCGGCTCTCCTCTTGCCCGAAGAAGTATCGCCCTGGTCAGAGGGCGCTGCTTCTAGTTCAGTAGAAACCGACCCGGGCTGGCCTTCCGGGTCAGTGGACTTCTCGTCCTCATCCCTAAGTCTACCTAACCTTTTATCCAAAGTAGACTTAGGGAAATTCTTGCAAATTTGGCAGTCTGAATTGAGATGGTCAAACCCCAGACAGTAAACAGAAGTGGTGTGGAGATCGGCCTTAGCAAAGACCTCCTCACACAAACTGCAGTGTTGAAACCCAGTGGGCCCGTTTTTTTTCTTGGGTTTCTCAGACATGACCAACCTAACAAAACTTACCCTTTATACGGCAACGGCCAGGCAAGACTCCCCTATCGGTTTCTCACTGTGTTATGGTGTTGGAAAAACATTCAATTCACTTTTTTTTTTAAACCGATACGGACCGGTAACCACACACTAAAGTTTTTCACAAAAGATTTTTCTAAAGGATCGGTTCAGCCGAACTGACCGAAAAAATTTTACAATTTCCACACAATAACTATCCTAAGTACTTACAGTACCACAAAGTCCCGAACCGACAAACGGAACTTATTGCAGACTAAAACCGACAACTTTAACCAACTTTGAACCGAGCAGAAGGAGAAATCTCTGGAGCGACTGTTCAGTAAGGAGGAGTAAAGAATCTGACGGTTTGGTTTCAAAGTATTGCAGACAGAGTTTTCAACCAAGCTCGAGACCAATGTTCTATGCCTGGCATAGAATTTTAACCCTTCACTCTCCGGGGCAGTTCAAGTGCTGGAGCTAACTGCAATTGTCAGAATACAGCAAGACTTCAAGTTGTTTGAACAGGATGGTCCAGGTTGTCCAAGCGCTGGTCCCACTGGGTGCATAACGTCCACTGGGAGATCCACATATGCAACCTGGCTAAAGGAACTGTGGAGACAGAGGCTGCCATCAGGCCCAGCAAGCGTAGCAATGCACTGGCCGAAGAGATCTGGACGAGATCACCAGGATGACCTGCTCTCGAAGAGTCTCCGCTCTATCTGAGGGGAGAAAGGCTCTGCACTGGACTGTGTCCAAGACCACCCCTATGAACTGAAGGTTCTGAGAGGGGGTTAAAGATGACTTGGGGAGACTGACTGTGATCCCCAGTCAGGAAAAAAGGTCCAGAGTAACCACGAGGGAGTCCAGAAGGCTGTCCCTGGATGGAGCTGTCAGTAGCCAGTCATCCAGGTAGGGGAACACCACTATACCCTGATGGCATAAAACCACAGCTAGGCACTTGGTAAAAACCCTGAGTGCCAGGGGAAAGGCCAAAGGGGAGGACTGTGAACTGGAAGTGCTCCCCCTGGAAACAAAAAAAGCAGGAAACGGCAGTGGCCCAGGTAGATTGGGATATGCAGGTAAGCATCCTGCATGTCCAGGGCACAGAGTCAGTGGTCCTGCTGCAGAAGGGGAAGGAGGCTCTGAGGTCGCCTGTCTTTTTTGCGACCAGGAAGAAGTGGGAGTAAAACCTCCTTCCTCTCTGAGACACAGGCACAGATTCTATTGCTGCCTTCAGTTCCAGAGTCCTGATCTCTTCCTCAACCAACGGAGCTTGGTGCGGTGAGTAATGCGAGCGACCGGGAGAAGAGTCTGGAGGAAATTCCAGAAACTCTAGCATGTGCCCTTGAGAGATGAGATGTAGGACCCACGCACCTGAGGTGATGCCCTCCCACTCCTGGACGTGAAGGGCGAATCTTCCCCCCACTGGCTCCACGTTTTGAAGTGGAGGAGAGGGAAGGCTGGATGAGTCAGGAGGCAGAGGGCCGAGGGGGAAAAATGCTCTCCCACCTATCTCTGGGATTTGGTGGCTGGTGGAGAGGAGAAAGAGGAGCCCGTGGCTCATCTTTTGGATTGCTTCTTTGGGGGCTGATTGCTTCCCTTGGCATTTGAACTGGTGCCAAAAGGGCTGTTTCTTCAGAGTGCCGGCCCTACACATGGAACGGACTGATCTGAAGGCCTGACCACTATCTTGGAGGCCTGTAATCAAATCTTTAGTGTCCCCTCCAAAGAGGACTGATCCCCAGAAGGGAGCATCCTGAATGGCCACCTGTACATCCGTCGACAGTCCAGAAATGTGCAGCCAAGCATGCCTCCTGAGGCTGACCGCAGTAGCAGAAGAGTGGGTCACTGCATCCACCAAATCATAGGTGGCCCTAACAGCATGTCTGCAGGAAATCTTGGACAGATGGAGCTCTTTTACAATCTCCTCGAGATCTGAATCCTCCAAGAACAAGATCTTGGCCTCAAGCTTAGCTATGGTGGCCTTTTGAAAGGACACCATGTGTGCCTCATAATTCAGGGAGCGCAGGGCACACGTGGCTGAAGAATAAACCTTCATCTCGAATTGGTCCAACTGCCTGGACTCCTTACCTGGGGGGTACATGCCCATGTGCTATGGGTTAGTTGAGCGGTCATGAGCAGCAGTAATGACAATAAAGTCTGCCTTGGGGTGAGAGTCCAGGAAGGGGATGCCTTCGGGAGAGTGGTAAATCCTCTCTGCCTTCTTGGGGACAGCAGGAATTGAATGTGACAGCTGCCAAATGGTGGTGGTAAGATCCTCACGTAGAGCTGTCCAGGGAGGAATTGGTATGGGGAAGGCAGCCTCTAGATCCAAGTGCTCGGCTAGACACTTCCTCTTAGGGGCCAGATCCTCAGTATTCCAACCATTTGTATGTTGGATTATGCAGAGGAGTTCAGTGAAGAAGGGGTCCTCCACAGGAGACTTAGGAGACTCTTTTCCCTTTGGAGGGGAGGACAGCTCATCCAAGGAAGACTCCGACGTGTCGTGATCAGAGTTAAGGGGCTCTTCCTCTCGAAATCCAAGAGGGTGATGTCCTGTGGAGTGATGCCCGAGACATACACAGTGGAATGCAGTGAACTGACAGGAGACGAAGAGGGAGGAGGTGTTGCCACCGGGCTAGGAAGCCAACGTACTAGGTCCAAGACAAGCTGGGACCTTGCACTCTTCCATCAAGACTGGATAAAAGACTGAAAGTCTGGTTGTGGAGGCTGAGGAGGTGGGGAAGGGGGAGGGAGAGGAGAAGGAGGAGGAGAAGGAGGTGGTGGGTTGGCTGGGGGAGTATAACAGTGTGCCCCCAAACCCAGATATTGAAGAGGAGGGTACCCCGATACTATGAGTAACCCTGCTGGTACCCAGGGAAATAGCCCTGGGAATAATGATGCGTCAATGGGCCCGGCAGCTGAAAAAGAGGAGTCTGATGTCTGGTGAAAAGAGGGGGACCGGACGTCAGGTTCAGACCTGGCGGTCTGGAAGGACCCGGAAAATCACAACAGTTGATGTAGGAATAGCCGTTGTCAGAGCAGCCGACAAAATGGGAATGAACGTCGGGGCAGCTGATGTGAGATGAGCCAATGTCAAACCCATAGTCATCACACCCTGTGTATCAGGGCCAAGCGGAGGCCCTGATGGAGGGAGCTGACGTGACGAGTCCAACAGTGCTCCTGATGTCAAAGGAGGAGCAGCAGGCACCATGTGACCCGACGCCAGGGCAACTACAGTGCCTGGTGAAGGGAAAGTATTCCACAGGGGGATGTGAAGGACCACCAAGGGAGTGGGTAAAGAAAGGACCTCTTCCTCCTCTGCCCCCAATGTAGGCTGCGGGGCAGGAGAAACCGCCGGGGAGGTGGAGAGGAAGTCTCCCAGCCAGGCAGGGCCTGGGGGGGAGGGCTGACCCGAAGGAGCCAGCACGCTCTGCCATACGTCAGGTAAGATGGCGTTAGCCCCCGATGGGTAATGCCTCAGCAGTTGTCTGAAGGTTGGACAACTGAACGACTGGGCAAAACTGAGACCGGGCAGTGGAGGGAGGAGCCCTCAACCAGCTTATTGGTTGGAGTCGAGCAGACTACTGGCTGCTTCTGGAGGGAGTCCGACTTATCGACTGCCGGGAGGGCCCCGGAGAAGCCAGGGTCTGACTTACCAGCCAGGACTGGGCATCCACCGGAGGAGCCAGTGGACGATTTACACTTCAAAATGGGTTGAAAGATGGCAGAAGCACTGGCGGTCATCCCCGAAGCTGCCTGGGTCACCACGAGGGTGGGCGGCGGGGAAAGGGCCTTGCTGGTTGCAGGCTTGCTAGCAGAGGATCGGTCCTTTTCTCTGTGCCTCTCCTTACCCTTTTTCTTCTTCTGCTTGGATTCAGATGAAGGGGAAGAAACTGTCCCAGAGTTTCTGTATCTCCTTTTCGAGGGTAGCCATCCTGGTCTTGAGGAGATGGACCTCCAGAACCTGCTGTCGTCGTTTGCGAATGGCCTGGTTAAAAGGCTGACAGTTAGGACAGGCTGTGGTGTCGTGGTCCAGGCCTAAACAGAAGAGGCAGAGATGATGGCCGTCATTGTGGGGAATTTGCACCCCACACTTGGTGCACTTCTTCTTTGCCTTTGGAGGTGGAGATGGAGAAGACATAAAGTGCTAGAAATGGACTCGTTTCAAAACAAAATAAGAAAAAATGGTGATCAAAAAAGCTGCAGATTACCGCAAGGTACTAGTGCAGGTCAACGGCAGAAAAGAACTGGAAGTCGGGCGCAGGGACCGCCCACTATATAGGGTCACGCTGACGTCCATCACGTGACATCTGGTGGGCAGTCCCCTGCCAGACACTGCTGGAAAAGTTTGCCATGCAGTCCTGATGCCAGAGGACGCAGTCCTACATGTAATGATCTACTGCAGGAACCCTCTCAAAGTAAGATCAAGTTAGAGAGGAAAAAAAAAGAGAGGGCTATAGACTTCAAGCCCAAAGGGATAGAAAAAGGATATAGGACATAAAAATAATAAACATAATAAAACCCGACTACTAACTTAGAAGAACTAAGGGGTGGGCCTAAAGTGGCAAAGGGGTAGCAGGCGTAAGAGCCACAGCCTATCTCAGTCATGTGAATAGGAAGATGGAGAGAAGGACAGCAGCCCCAGCTGACACTATCTGGAGGATTCTGGGAGTTCTGAAGGACTGCACGCTGGGTTGCTGTGGAGTGAAGCAGTCATAGCAGGTGTATGGAGAGGCTCTTGTTTTAATACAACAGGTATAACATCATTGGCTGAATTGTAATTTTACAATTCCATACACTTTCTAGGCTATCTTGTGTCCTTGCATTGGTCTGGCCTTTTTTATGCTGATTGCGCGCATGCGCAAGAAACATATTGCAGCAGCTTTCCAGAAGCAGGTTGTGGAAGTATGGCACTGTCGTGGCCAATGCCCCCACAGCCTTTAAAGGCTAGACCCGCTTTCCCCAATGCTGTGGCACGCTGTTGCTGACACTAGTTCAGCCAGTGTGCCACCACCTTGAAATGTTTCAGCCGCTGCAATCAGAGGCCGCCCCGTCATTGCAGTGTCAGCCATTCACTGCAATGAGGAGGCGGCCGTCATTGCTGGGCGGAACGTGCCAAGTGTAATATTGTTTGTGAACATGGTGGCGGCTTGCCACCATGTTCTCAAACAATATTTAGTAAAACCCAGTGCCGAGGGGGTGCCCAATTCCCCTCAGCAGCATGCGCCCCCCTGAACAGTTTTTGTTTGCCGACAGGGGACCCAATCCCCGTTGGCTTCAGTGCCCCTGCCTGTACTTTGATGTTGCCGATGGGAAGCCCACTCCCCATTGGCATTATATCCCACCCTCCCAGTTTCATGTGCCGATGGGGAGCCCACTCCCCGCCCGACTGCTCTCCACAAAACACCCAGTAGTTTTCTGCGGGTGTGCCCAATCCCCTCGGCTCTTGTACCCAGCGTGCCGGCCCGGGTAGCAAATCCCCGTCGGCTACAGCTGCCCCTCAACAAAAACACTCTGTTGGCACACTGGGAGCCCAGCCCAGCGTGCACATGCCCCTATAAAAAAAGGTCCCGCAATTTTTGTTTTGTTTTAACCTGTGGAAAAGAAAACAGTCCTCGCAGTCTCCCTTCCCTCCCAAAACCCGCCTCCCACCCACTGCGCATCCTGCCTCCCACACCCCTCTCACCCCATACTTACCTCCGGAGTCCGGCGCAATGATCTTCGGTCGACTGGGAACACATCTGCACTCTTCAAAGCCGACTGCAAACTGAGGAAATGCCGGTAAGCTATATAATGGTATAAACAGGGTTTTTCCAACTTTGATGCATATCTCAGGCATTTCTTGGAATTTTGGCACCAAATTTTCAACATGGGGTTTTTGAGATCGCTCCTCGTGAATTCTGCCACTGGCATAGCGTAATTTAACCTCCGTGCGCTCAAGATTATCAATTTCTAGTGAACTTTCAAGAGTATTAGTGGATTTGCTCCATCCTGCAGCCGTTTGATTAGCACCAAAGGAAAAGAGAGCTTCCCGCAGTGTCTGTTCACTTCCAGAGTGGTTCCTGGAGTTTGTTGCCACAGGCCAAGGACTGTGCCCAGCACCTAATCTATTTTTTGAAATGTCCTGATTCAATGCAGCAGGCTTTTGGCACATGGGAGGAATCCCATCAGAGCTGCCAGCCTGCCCATCCTGAATGCTAAGAACAAGAGCCAGTGTATCGGAAACACTGTTGCTGCTGAGATTGCTTGAGTTCATGTCCACATCAAGGCTCTGCTGACTCACTGGGGGAAACGACAGAAGCAACAGCAGTTTTGACAAGTGCCACAGGCTCTGCAAAGAAGTCTAATACAGAATCCAAGTCTTGTATCTTTTGCAGCAGTAGCCTTTTCTCAGATAATAATCATCCTTTTTTGTCATCCTAGCTTTGCTAAATTTGACCATTCTGTTAAGGCAGTGGCAAAGAAATACCATTTTCATTCTGGTCCTCAGCAGCCTTCAAATCTGTAGAGTCTTCCAACAGTCCAGCCGCAGTTAGTGCTGCATCAACGGCCTCTTGAGTATCAGTGCCTGGGAAGGAGGCCTGCTCCTCTGCACTCTCCATGTCCATCTCCTCCGAAGTCTCCTTAACACTGGCCATCCTGAAACAGACGGCCAAGGGTTCCCCCTACTGTCAGAGTAGAGGAATTTTTTATTGATATCACATCATCACAAATCATAACACATTGTACAAAAAATAAAGAGTAAAGAAAAAATAAACATACAGAAAGAAAGAACAACAGGTATTCATTTCATACACGTGATGCAGTATGTTAAAGACCACACAATAAACACTCCTTAACCCCAAAGAAACCTTCCCCCCTCCCCCTTATTATCTTTCCCCATACCATTGTGGCAGGGGAATTTTTCTAGTTGTAGCTCTCAAACCTAATTACTTCTGAGTGTGATAAGTCACATGAAAGAATACAATTTTAATCCCAAATAAACAAGTATTTCATTCATACTCTGGTTACAAGTGATTGTTCAAAAATAATTTTCCAAATACTGAGTAACCAATAAACTATTAGGGCAAAAATCAGTAGTACTTTTTAAACACGTCTTGCTTAGAAATAGGTTTCAAGTCTACCTCCTTACTTGTATTTGATAAATCCAAACAACCCTTTCCATTTCCTTAAAACATAGCTCTTAGGATTAGCCTGCAGATCCTTCTTAAACACTGACCCCATAGCTTGTTCTACCAGTATCTTATAGGTGGTATATGTTATCAGTCTCTGTTGGAGTGTCCATTGACAGCGAGCCTGCCAAAGGTAAAACTTTAAACAGCAAAACAACACCATTAAAATATCATAATCATACATTATCTTGAGGTTGGGACAATGCCCAAGGACCAAAGACTCATGGGTTAAACTGTCTAACCAACTTAGATTCCATTCTATCTTTAAATATAGGAGGCAGTATAGCGCAGTGGTTTAAGGCTCTGAGCTGCAAATCTGGAGACCTGGATTTGAATCCCACAGCCCCCACTTGCATACTGTGTGACCCTGAGCAAGTCACTTAACTTTCCTGTGCTCCCAGGTTGCACCTGTAAACAAGCTTTCAACTTAGTGTGTCTCACATGGTTAAACAATTGGAATAAAAAAAAAAATATCCCCATAGGGCTTTTGCATAGGAACAGGTAAAAAAGAAATGATCCATTGTCTCTTCAATATTTATACAACCATTATATGGACAATTCCTTTCCTCTTGGGCCTTGTGTTTTGCATTGCCTCTTACATTCAGTCTCCCATAAGCTGAAAGCCATAATACCTCCCACATATGCATTGGAATTCTGTTGTTATTTAATTGTTTTAACACCCCTCTCTTTAGATCTGGGGGGCAATTTTTAAATTCAGGTTGTTCCGGATGGATTTGACTCACCATGTGTGAGTACAATTGTCGTCCTGAGAGTCTGGAGATATCCGCTTTAGTGATCTCCCATTTGCAAAGCTTTTTGAGCACTGGTTTAATGTATTCTGGTATTTTGATAAGGGTGGGCAATTTTGGGGGAAGGTTTCCAGTCCAAATTTCCAAATATGCACTACAAGTTTTACAAAACAAATGGCATGTCATACCGGTTGGTTCCCCTAGCCCAATTTTAAGATTGTGAGACAGGAAAAGGCTATGGAAAAAGATTATAGGGTCCACCATACCCAGACCCCCTTGTTGTTTAGACAAGCATGTAAAACACCTTCTTATTGGGTTCAATCTGGATCCCCAAACCATCTGAAAAAAAGCATGCATATAACCTGGTTTCTAAGATTACTGGGGGTGGGAAAATCATAGCTATATACAACAAAGTGGGTATAATGAACCTTTTAATTATGTGTACCCTTTTTATTTTAGACAACCTCCATGACTTCCATCTCTGGACTTTATTTTCAGCCCCCTGAAGAGCCCTTTCCCAGTTTTCAAGTGGGAGATTATGTTGTCCAAACGTTATTCCCAAGATTTTTTGTGGCTTTGAGGAGAAAAAATATGGTTTACTGTTACAGGTGCCCTCTCTGTATTTCCTAAGTACAACCCTTTACATGTATTTAGATTGAGGGTGGCATTAGATACTCTAGAATATTCCTACAGTTGTTTTATTACATAGGTTCATAGGTGTATACGAACTCGGGGGACTAGCCCATAATGAACTCGTCATCCTTAACCTGGATGGAGATCATATTTTCTATTACCCATAAAGAGATCAAGGTTTTTTTTGAATAACTGGAAGGTACTACTATATACCACTTCAACTGGTAATGAGTTCCAGATCGCCACTATTCTCTGAGTAAAGAACTGGTTCCTACTTGTTGTCCTACTAGTGATCGATTTTAATTTTAATTTATGAGATCTAGTGTTATTCATTTTTATGGGCCATTCTAAACATATTGTTTCGGGCAAGGTTTTGTCTCTAGAAGCCTTATATATTAGACATAAATCCCCCCTTAGGGATCGATATTCCAAGGAGTATAATTTCAATTTTTTTAGTCTACTACTATACAGTAATGATTTACAGTTATGAACATGTCTCGTGAATCTTCGCTGTACCTTTTCAACTAATATCTTATCCTTTGTTAAAGCTGGAGCACTAAATGAAGAGCAGTAGTCAATGTTAGCTCTGACTACGCTACAAAAGACTGGAATTAATACCTCTGGTTCCCTTGATTTAATATTTTTCAGCAAGCATGTAATAAGTCTCTGACATTTTTGAGTGGTTTTATTAATATGCTCAGAGAATTTTAATTTATTGGTAATAAAAACACCCAAATCTTTTTCAGAGGTTACCTTGTTCAATAGGATGATGTCCAAAGAATAGTTAACTAATCTATTATTTTTACAAAAATGCATTACTTTACATTTTGAAGTATTAAATATTAGTTTATGTTCCTTAGCCCATTTTGATAAGTCATTCAGATTATCCTGTAACATAGAGGCAGAAGTATAATCATTCACTATACACGCCAATTTGGCGTCATCTGCGTATTTATTTAACCACACCCCATTTGTAGTTTTCATGCTTGAAATGAGAATATTAAACAAGATAGGGCCCAACACCAACCCCTGAGGTACTCCACTAGTCACATTGCTCTAGGTCGATGTAAAACCCCTGATATTTATTTGTTGCCTTCTGTTTGTCAACCATGCTGCAATCCAACCAACAATATTTTCGTGCAATCCAATATTGACTAGACATTCAATTAAGATTTTATGTGAAACTGAATTAAATGCCTTTTCATAGTCTAAAAAGACCACATCCACGGGAAATCCTGCATCCAGGGCTGCACTAATGGGTTCAAAAAAGTTGATCAGGTTGTTCTGACACGATCTACCAGTAACAAAGCTGTACTGTGTTATGTCCACTTGCCCATTCCTAGTAATGTGTGTGTTTATTTTATACATTATAAGTTTTTCCAAGACTTTTCCTATACAGGATGTCAAACGAATTGGTCTGTATTGCTCCACCTTCTGTTTTGTTCCTCCCTTACGAATAGGTATGACTAAGGCTTCTTTCCAGTCATCTATAACCTCACCAGTGTTGATTGATTTATTGAACAGTAGGGTTAGAGCGCCAACCACTTCATATGAAATTTCTTTTAAGAAAAGAAAAGGGGAAACTGTCTGTTCCTGCAGACAGAGTAGATTTAAATGAATTTATAGCCAAATAAACTTCAGAAAATGAAAATTACGTACTTACCGTAATTCTTGATCTTCTTGGATGAGTCTCCACCACTCATTCACACTATTGGGATCTGCGCCGGAGGCACTAGGACCCATCGGGAGCAAACTTTTTGCTGGAGGGTCGCCACCAGAGATGGCGCTGCGAGCCACGGCACCGCGAGCCTCAGCTTGCGCTGTAATGACTATTTCGGCGTCGACCCTCCAACCGTCTCAGTACCTTTTTTACCAAGGAGGTGCAGCTTAACTAACCTAGAAGGGTAGCCTAACCTAAAAACCGGACATAAGATAGTCCAGACAACCCGTATAAGAAGGGTCAACAAACAAGTCTTCACAGCCTAAAGATTTGAGGGAGTGAAGACCAACAACAGAGGTGAGCTCGGGGGGATGGATGGTGGGCGTGTGAATGAGTGGTGGAGACTCGTCCAAGAAGATCAAGAATTACGGTAGGTATGTAATTTTCATATCTTCCTGGACATAAGTCTCCACCACTCATTCACACTATTGGGAGAGTACCGAGCTAATAATCCCCCGAGAGGGTGGCAGGAGAGACCAAGAGCTCACATTTCTAAGACAGAAGTCCATTAAGGATGGCTCTGCCAAAGGAAGAATGTTGTCTGGCATGGACATGTAGTGCATAATGTTTAACAAAAGTATGCACTGAGCTCCAGGTGGCCGCATTGCAAATATCTGCAATGGGCACGTTGCGAATTTACACTAGGGATGCCGCGACCGCTCTAGTAGAGTGAGCGTAAACCCTAACCTCCAACTTAACCTGCACCATGGAATAGCAGTGGCGAAGGCATGCCACTAGCCATGCTGAGATACATCTGATAGCGACAGGTTGACCTAGCCGGGTCTCGCTGAAGGAAACGAACAGTTGCTGGGCTTTGTGAAAGTCCTTGGTTCTATCCAGATAGAAACGCAAGGCCCTCTTAACGTCCAAAGAATGAAGAGAATGCTCTCCTTCATTTTGGAAGTTCGCAAAGTAAGAGGGAAGGACCAAAGGTTGGTTTAGATGAAATTCTGACACAACCTTAGGAAGAAATTTAGGACGAGTACGTAAGAACTACTTTGTCCCTATGGAACACAGTATACAGAGGGTCTGTGACTAGGCATGTATCTCAGAGACCCTAGTGGCTGAGGTAATGGCCACTAGGAAGGCAGTCTTCCAGGTGAGAAATTTTAGCTCACAGGTAGCCAGAGGTTCGAAGGTTTCTGAGTGAGCATATCTAGCACAAGATTGATGTCCCAGGCTGCAACTGGACATCTTGTAGGAGGTCTGGTATGCAGAATTCCTTTAAGAAATCTCTTAACCACAGGTAACTGAGCCAGAGATAAGGAAAAAATTGGCTCATGATATGCTGAAATGGCACTAAGGTGAACTTTGACTGTAGAGAACTGTAGGCCTGAATTTGAGAGGTCTAAGAGGTACTCCAGAACTTTATCTGGTGGGCAGGAAAAAGGATTCAAAGAGGACTTTGCACACCAGAGTGAGAAACGCTTCCATTTGGCTGTGTAAGTTTTCCTAGTGGCTGGTTTTCGAGCAGCCAGAAGAATATCTGAAACTATTTGAGACACGTTGAACCGGTTTACTTCTACCTCTTCAGGAGCCAAGCGTGAAGGTGAAGTGATCTCAGGTTGGGATGGACCACAGGCCCCTGAGTCAAAAGGTTCATCTGTAGGGGAAGTGGTCTCGGAGGAACTGCCAACATATTGTTGAGTAGTGGAAACCACAGTTGCTGAGGCCAAAAGGGAGCAATGAGAATCATCTTGTCCCCATGGGATTCGAACTTGAGGAGTACTCTCTGAATTAGAGGAAGAGGTGGAAAGGCATAAAGAAAGCGTTTTGTCCACCGCAGCCTGAACGCATCCTGACAGAAAATGCCAGGCCCTGGATTTCTGGAGCAGAAGAGAGGCAGTTTTGCGTTGAATGGGGATACAAAAAGGTCCAGGTCTGGAGTTCCCCACTCTTCGATTAGTGACTGAACTATGGTTGAGTCAAGAGACCACTCGTGAGGGTCTGTCTCTGTTCTGCTGAGACGGTCTGCCAGTTCGTTCTGAATACCTGGCAGGTAGACTGCTTGAATTAGAGCCTTGTGCTCCAAGCACCATTCCCATACCCTCATTGCTTCCCTGCATAAGGGGTAAGAATGAGCACCGCCCTGCTTGTTGATGTAATACATCACTGCTTTGTTGTCCCTTTGAAGGAGAATGTTCTTGTGACACAGAATGCCCTTCAACTCTCGGACCGCATAAAGGACGGCTCTCATTTCTAGGATGTTTATGTGAAGCTGAGACTCGACTTGAGTCCACGCACCTTGAGTGTGGCGAGCCTGACAGTGAGCTCCCCACCCCATGAGGGATGCGTCCATGGTAATGGAGATCTGATGGTCCAGAGGAGCAAAGGGATATCCTTCCAGGAGATTGCTCTCTTGAGACCACCAGGTGAGTGACCTCTTTAAAGGTTCCGTCACCTTGATGAGATAGGACTGTGGGTGAGTGGTTGGGGACCACTGAGTACTGAGCATCCACTGAGTGGTTCTCATGTGCAGATGTGCTAGGGGTACAGTGAACACTGAGGAAGCCATGAGGCCTAGCATCCGTTGCATCGAGAGAGCTGTAACTGAGGTGTTCTCCCCGATGTGACGGGCCATTTGAAGGATATCATTCCTTCTGCCTTCCGGAAGAAAAGCCTTCGCACAGGAGATGTCCAGAAGAGTCCCTATAAAGAGGAGCCTCTGGGAGGGCTGCAGTTGCAACTTCTTGAGGTTCAGCAGAACTCCCATGGATGTAAGGAGGCGAGAAGCCGTCTCTATGGTGTCCAGGGTCCCTTGCCTGGAAGGGCTTGCTAGAAGCCAATCGTCCAGATAAGGGAACACCTGTATCCCAAACTTTCTGAGGTGCGCTGCGAGAACTGCACAACACTTTGTAAAAACCCGCGGCGCCGAGGATAGCCCAAAGGGCAGGACTCTGAACTGATAATACTGTCCCAGAACCACAAACCTCAGGAATTTGTGGTGCCTTGGGAGAATAGGAATGTGCTGGTAAGCATCCTGCATGTCTAGGTAGGCTAGCCAGTCATGTTGATGAAGCAAAGGTAACAGGGTTCCCAGAGAAATCATTTTGAATTTCTCCTTGGGGAGAAATTTGTTTAGCTTTCTGAGATCCAGAATGGGGCGCATACCCCCGGACTTCTTCGGAACCAGAAAGTAATGGGAGTAGAAACCCGTGTTCTGTTGATGCAGCGGCACCACTTCTACTGCCCTGTTGTTCAGAAGGCCCTGAATGTCGGCGGCGAGAAGGTCTGACTGAAGGGTTGACAGCCTGGGCTGCCGTTTGGGAGGACGATCCAGAGGGGTCTCCAGAAGATTGAGTGAATACCCCTCGCGAATTATCCGAAGGACCCATTTGTCTGAGGTTATGGACTTCCACTGGTTGTAGAAGTGCATCAGACAACCTCCCACTGGAGAGGAAAAGTCTACCTCGGGCAGCTGAGATGGGACTTGGGCCAGCCATTCATAAGGTAGCGCTGGGCGCTTTAGGCCCTTGCGTTTTCTGTTGCATCTTCTTTTGAGGTTGGGCAGGTTGGTTTTTATGGAAACCTCCTCTGCCTCTGCCTCGAAAGGACTGACGATTATGAAACTGACGTTTATTGACATGCCCTCGAGAGGGGGCAGGAGGGGGTCGAGCCAACTTAATGGCTGACCTAGTCTTTTGAGTAGCTTCTAGAGCTTGCTCTACCTGAGGACCAAAAAGATACGCACCATCAAAGGGCAACGCCATTACCTGCTGCTGCGCGTCATTCGTGAAACACGGAGTGCGCAGCCAGGAATGACGGCAGGTGCAAATACCAGCAGCCGCTGAATGGGAAGCAGTGTCGAAAGCATCCATGGCTGCTTTAACCTGCTGGTTGTTAGATTCGATACCTCTGGTAATGGTTTTAAGAAGCTCTGACTTTGCATCCGACTCCGGAAGAGCTTCAACCATCTGCTTGATAGAGTGCCACAGGATATACTCATACTGTGAGAAATAGCCCTGGTAGCTGGCAATACGCATACTTAGGGTAGAAGCAGCAAAGACTCTCTTACCTAAGGTGTCTATCTTACGAGATTCTTTGTTAATAGGTCGAGCTGTAGTAGTTTGAGGAAGAACGACCTTATCATTCTCTGCCAGGACTATAATAGGATCCGCAAAGGCTTGAGATGCCAAAATGGGACGATCCTTGGGGGCTGAATATTTCCTATCTATGGATTTAGCCACTGAAGGGGTGAGGGCAGGATTATTCCATACCATTTGAGACAGCGTCTCGAAGGAAGGCTGAACCGGAGGAGTCAAATCCGTAGGGATCTCCGGAACATAAAGGTATTGGAGTCTTAACAATTTCCCAGGATCGATGTCTGTAGTCTGGAGAGAAAGAGTGGAACTCAGATTTTTCAGCAGAGACTTAAATGACAGGTCCTCGACCACAGGCTCTGTAGCAGTGATAGATCCTGCTTCATCCACTTCATCACCCAACCGAAGGTCTGGGTCAGGCTCAATGTCATCTCCTGACAGTCCAGGAGGGACTGTATGGACAGGAAAGGAATGAAAATCAGAAGAGAGGGAAGAAGGAAACGAGTGAAAAGAGGAGTCCTGAAAGGCAGAGGGAGCCTCGAGAGCCCCCGGCGCTGAGGAGGCGCACGGCACCGAGAAGCACCAAGGGACCATGCGCGGCACTCAAAACAACGCCGAGGGGACCACGCAGCGTCAAGACAGCGCCGAGAAGCTGCACGGTGCTCAAGACGGGCGCTGATGGCGCCACACGGCGCCGAGGAGGCCGAAACACCCTAGACCAAAACAGGTTTTTGAAGGAAGAAGAGCAGGAGATAAGGCATCGGTGGGCCCCTGTGCCACAGCCATGTGAGGGGGGGACACCTAATCGCGGAGTCGACGGCACCAAAGAAGGTGCCGCGCAACCAGGAAAATCCAACCGCCCTACCTGGTCTCTCAATCAGCCCGAAAGCCCACGAGTGACCGAGCCAGGTAGCTGAACTAACCTCCGAGCCCATTGCTCCATAAGAGTGGCCCACTGATGAAACTGCTCATCTGAAGACCTACCTGTGGGCGGGGTAGGACTTCGATGTCGAAGCCGCTGGCTACCAGAAGCAGAGGTTGGAGACCCCGAAGGAGGAGGCTGGCAACTAGCCCCGATAACCGAACGTCTACGAGCAGACATATCAGAGGATGACCTCGAGTGATGCCTTCTCTTTTTAGACCTGTGGGCCGAAGAAGAGCTCGAGGCCGAACGGTGCCGAGAATGCGACAGTTTATTTTTATGCTTCCGCGGGGACCGCCCATCCCCTTGGGCATTGGACTGACCGTTGTCAGACCTCCCCTCCGGAGAAGGCGGCAGACCGGACCGAGCCCGACTAACTGAACAGCTTTCATAGGAAGTCTCCCTACCGTCACCTGACCTGCTCATGGTTGACTCCGTCAAAGTAGGCTGAGACTTCTTTATTTTTAAAATAAGACTAAGCGATACTGTATCAAAATAATACTACAAAATAACAAAACTGAAAACTATGCTGCTAGTTTGAAGTTTGACTCCCGGCGGGCGAGCGACGTCGTCACTGAAGTGCACTCGACGGCGGGAAAAAAGGAACTGAGGCGGTTGGAGGGTCAACGCCGAGATAGTCATTACAGCGCGAGCTGAGGCTCGCGGTGCCGTGCCTTGTGGCACCATCTCTGGCGCCGACCCTCCAGCAAAAAGTTTGCTCCTGATGGGTCCTAGTGCCTCCGTCGCAGATCCCAATAGTGTGAATGAGTGGTGGAGACTTATGTCCAGGAAGATCTGTTATTTCTTCTAAACATTCTACAGTATTATAATCATTACCTTTTATTGTCTCCTTAGTTTTGTAATTACTAGTAAAGTATTTGTTAAATTCATTTGCCATGCTCTGTTCATCAGATATTAAATTATTATCAATCAATAATGGACCAACTTTAGAAGAGTTCTTTCTCATAGAGCCAATATAGTTAAAAAATGTTTTTTGTTATCTTTATTTGTTGTTGCTAATCTATGCTCCATTTCTTTTTTTGCCCTTCTAATTGCTAGTTTAGTTTTATTTGCTCTTTTTTTGAACCTGTTCCAATTGATTTCTGTTTTCTGCTTTTTGTATTTATTAAAGGCTCTTTTTTTTGCTCTTACAAGTTTTTTAATCTTAGATGAGAACTATGGAGGGAGTCTTTTGTGATTAAGATATTTATTACGTACTGGTACCCATTTGTCAACACAGTACCTCAGTTTTTCCTTGATTTTATACCATATTTGTTCTGCATGTAGCTCATTCAGTTCCTGCTGCCAATTCCATTCCTTTAGATATGTTTTTATTTAATTGTAATTAGCTTTAGAGTAATTACTCATTTTTGTTATACCTTTAATGGCCACCTCATAATAGTTAATTGTCCATAATACCATACAATGGTCACTATCGGCCAAAGGAGATAGAATTATTGGAATTTCTGCCTGGTCATAGATGTTAGTAAATATTAAGTCCAGAGGGCTGGATATTCAAACTGTGCCATTCTGAGGTGCATTTCGCGCCAGCGAAAATAGTTGCGCAGGGTGGTCGGGTTATTCAAAGGAGTTGCGCTATTGAGCAACCCCTTTGAATATCACCCCCCAGCCACAGCTACTGTGCATGGCGCAGTGGAACTTGTGCCATCGCAAGTTGTCAGAGTGGAGCATTCAACTTGTGGTGGCACAAGTACCATTGTGCCATGCGCAAAATCACGATATTCAAAAGGTGACATGCAAATGGGGCCATAATTCATGCAAGGCGCAGGGGGGGCCATTTGCATCTGATTATGGCCCCATTTGCATGCCATTAGCATAGGTGCCGATCCCCGAGGACTTGCGCCTGGCGCCTGCCAGGCAGCAGCCATCGGGACCGACGTTATTGGTAGCCCTATCACGGGTAGTACGTGGTTTCTACCTCCTCTCGCTGCCTTTGGTGGTCCAGTGATGAATGCCTTTATCGCTGGCGGTATGTTTGACACCTTCTTCTTCCGTTTATCTTGGTGATTCAGGTGACCGAATGCCCGACAGGAAGAAGTAACGATTTCGAACATCTTTCTTGGTGCCCCATCACAAGCAGAAAGTAAACGAGTTTTCCCCACCGAACATCTTTGTGCTGATCAAGGTAAGGTCTGAATTTCCCCCAGGTCTCTGTGGTTATAATCTTCACCACTCACATGAAGCCCCACCACCCGCCTCGGGCGGGCGGTAGCATCCACCCGCCAGCCGCTTCGCGCTGCCGACGATCGCTCAGGAGCGAGCCATTGGTGTATAAGAGCCACCGGGCTGCCAAGAGTCTCATCAAGAAGATGACAGTCCAGATTTGTGAATGATTCATTCACAAATCTGGACTGTCGTGGCAGGGCTGCACGCCCATTGGCCTTGCTCTGCACCAACGGGCGGCAGCCCTACCAGGCAGTCAGTCGGCGGGCGGGCGGGCGGCAGGCGGTGGATGTTGCCGCCCGCCCGCTGCCGGGGTGGGGTGGTGGGGCTCATGGGTGGGTGGGGTGGGGGACACTAGCCACCAGGGAGATGTTTTGAGGAGGGGGTTTAATTTCCTTACTGCCCGCGATCGGGTATTTCGTCCACTGACCACCAGGGGATGTTCTGGTGGGGGTTTAATTTACTTACTGCCCGCGATCGGGCACAAGGAGATGTCTGGGGTTTCATTTACTTTCTGCCCACTGACACATTTCGTCCACTGACCACCAGGGATGTGAACGGGAGGGGGGAGTTATTAAACATACCACCCGCGATCGGGCATTTCGGTCCACTGGACCACCAGGGATGTGAACAGGAGGAGGGGGAGCTACAGTGATGCCCGCGATCGGGCTGGTGGGGAGTACACTATGCCCGCCGATCGGGCTGGGGGGTCCACAGGACTGGAGTTGTGGGGCCAGCCAGGTGGCAGCTGCTGTGTTGCGCCCCTGCAATACAGCAGCTCACCTGTGGGTGGCCCCGCGACTTAAGCCTTTTTGGCTCAAAGTCCTGCAGGCGCAGGTTGGGGTTGCGCCAAACCTGCACAGCCCGCTAAATATCGGGCTGTGCAGTTTATGCATGGATCCTCCCCCTCCAGATGAGCATGCATTCATTTGCATTGCGCTGTTGCTCAGCCTGTTTTCAGTGGCGCAACTGCCTCCTGCTGAATATCGCAGAATGGCGCAATTTAGGACTTGAGCATACGCAACCCTGTTGTGCATGGCGCAACCCTTTTGAATATCTGGCCCAGAATGTTTACCTTCCTTGTAGGGTTATGCACTAGTTGTTCCAGACCCATGGATATAACTATTTCCAGGAAATTAGTTTCCTGGTAGCATGAGCTCAATAGTGTAGCCCAGTTGATTCCAGGATAATTAAAATCTCCCATTAATATTATATTATCAAGATGGTTTATTTTATGAAGATAATCCAAAAAGGAATTATTATTTTCCTTATCTAAAGATGGTGGGCAATAGCAGAGTCCCAAAGTTATAGTTTTTTGTTCAAATGTTAAGTTGACCCAAACGCATTCTATACTGTCAGGGTTTGGTATATCAGTGTACACTTCATGACAGGTTATTCCTTCTTTAACATACACTGCAACCCCTCCCCCTCTGGTATGTTCATGATGCTTAGTAGATAAGAAAAAATTACTCACCTTAGTAATTGCTTTTCTTCTCATGGAGTCTTGCTATATTATAACAATAGCAGTCAGCCACTGCAGCTGAACTGCCCCGGAGAGGAAGGAGTTAACTCCAGAAGATCTGGAGTTCTACAGCCGAGGCGCTTGTGTCAAAGTTTCATCTGGCAGTTTCAAATGAAACTGTCAGATCTTTACGAAGCCAACATCAAGGACTGAAAAAGTCTGTGTGGAAAACTACACTAGCCTATGGCTACCTACTAGTAGTAATAACAACAATATAAACAACAAAGAAACACCCAGAACCATAATAACAAAGATTGATGGTATTATGGTTCGTTTTACCACCCTTGACAAGCACATATGAACCCCCTTCCCCAAGACTCAAGTCCAAGAAGGGGGCAATAAAAAATAACCTAAATGAACAATCTAGATCCCTAACCCAAAGGAAAACAGGGTTAGGGGAAACTAAAATGGCATGACACAGTGCTTGCACCAATTTGCCACCTCTACCCAAGTAGGAGTTCTGAGAGGGGCAGGAGGGAGGGTGGTTATAATATAGCAAGACTCCATGAGAAGAAAAGCAATTACTAAGGTGAGTAATTTTTCTTCAAACACCATGAAGTCTTGCTATATTATAACAATAGCAGATTACACAGCAGTACTCCATGGAGGAGGGTCAGAACCTACTTAGAAATAGGCTCTGAAGCACAGTTGTGCCAAACCGAGCATCTCTCCTGGACTGGACATCCAGGGAATAATGCTTGGTAAAGGTGTGAACTGTCTTCCAGGTAGCAGCTTGACAAATCTCCAGAATAGGAATGTCTCTAGCAGCCGCTAGAGGCGCAGCTGTACCCCGGTGGAGTGGCCTCAATCCTGAGGGGTACTCTACCCAGTTTCTGATAACAAAATTGGATACAAGAGACAATCCACCTTGCAATTGTTCTCTTAGTGGCAGGTTTCTGCCAACCTCGCCATAGGTAAGAAACAGTTGAGGATTCAACCCATGACCTCTGGTGCGCCTAGATAGTAACTTAATGCCCTTTGACATCCAAGCTGTGCAGTCTCCTCTCACCTGAGGAAGAATGCTCAGTGAAAAATACTGGGGGGAGATAGATTGATTCAGGTGGAAATCAGAAACCACCTTAGGCAAAAACTTTCTATTAGTCCTAAGGACTACCTTATCTCTGTGGAAAGAGATAAAATCTTCTTCCACTGACAGGGCCTGTAACTCACTTATGCGTCTGGCAGAGGTGATAGCTACTAGAAAAACGGTTTTCCAAGTTAAATACTTGAGTTCTGCTGAAGACAGAGGCTCAAAGGGGTTGCATTAACTGAGCACGTAAATATTCAGGTCCCAGGCGGAGCTGGTTCCTGAAAAGGAGGGTTAGTATGAAGTAACCCTTTAAAAACTTGGAGAACACAGGGTGAGAAGAAGGGAGGCTTCCCTGCTGACACAAAAGCAGAGACAGCTGCTAGATGAACCTTCAGGGTAGCTGGTCTAAGGCCTAGGGAATTCAGATGGACCAAATATTCCAGAAGAATGGGAAGATCAGCAGATTCTGGATAATCTGCCTCTCAGAGCACCAGATGGAAAACCTCTTCCACTTAGAATTATAAGTGGCCCTGAGTGGAAGGCTTCCTAGAAGTCTTTAAAATATCCATGACACCTGAGAAAGGTGTAAGTCAGCAATTCTAGCCCTCAAGAGCCAAGCCTTGAGGTGGAGGGACTTGAGGTCCGGATACTCACACTCCCCTGTGCACAGGCCAGTAAGTCGTGAACTCTGGGCAGGCTCAGGCAGGGTGGAATTGCCAGGGACAGGAGCAGAGGGTACCAGGGCTGTCTGGCCCAATCTGGGGCAATCAGAATCACTCTGCAAGGTTGAGATCTGATTTCACTAGTACCCTGAAAAGGAGAGGAAAGGGGAGGCATACAGGAACTTCCCTTCCAATCCAACAGAAAGGCATCCAGAGGGACTGAGCCCAGTACTGAGGCCTGCAGCAAAAAGAGGAAGTTGGTGGTTGTCTGGAGCCGCAAAAGATCTATCTGAGGAGTGCCCAACTGGCAAAGACAGACCCCAGTACTTGTGGATTCAGAGCCCATTCATGATGGCCCTGAGAAATTCTGCTGAGGGCGCCGCCAGCACATTGTCCTTCCCTGGGAGATGAACCGCTATCAGGAGGTGTTCTAGGAATAAGCCAGAGACCACAAATTCATTGCTTCCGTGCACAAGGCTGAAGCACCGAGTGCCCTTTTGCTTGTTGATGTACCACATTGTGGTGGTATTGTCTGTCCTGACTTGAACCACTTTGTTCTGGACAGAATCTGAAAAGACCGAAGAGCTAAAAAGACAGCTCTGAGTTCCAGAAGATTGATGTGGAGCAGAGATTCCTGAGGAGACCACACTCCTGAGTGGTAAGGTCGCCAGGTGAGCCCCCACCCAACAGGGAGGCATCCGTGGTGAGGGTGAGGGAGGGAGAAATGGGAATGAAGGAACCCCTTGTTTCAGATTGCTTTGATCCTGCCACCAGTGTAGGGCCAGGATCAGGGTTTGAGTAACTGGGACCAATTTGGTAGGGGTCCTTCCTCTGAGACCAATAGGCCCTCAAATGGAACTGAATGTCCCTCATCTGGAATCTTGCTCCCTGCACAACAGCTGTGGAAGCAGCCATGTGCCCGAGGAGTTGCAGAAAATGCCTTGCTGGTCGAGAGACCCGCAGGGTAAAGGAGGATGCCAGGGCGATGAGTCTGTCCACCCTTTCCGAGGGAAGAAAGGCCCTGGCTAACCTCGTGTTCAATTCTGCGCCTATGAAAGTTAGGGCCTGAACTGGTTCCAGAACTGACTTTGGTAAGTTTAGCAGGAATCCCAGAGAAGTGAGAAGCTGCTGGGTGACTTGCAAGTGGGATTTCACCTGACCTGGAGACTGACCCACAATGAGCCAGTCGTCCAGGTAGGGAAACACAGCAACCCCTTGCCTTCTTAAATGAGCCACTACTACAGCGAGACATTTTGTGAATACCCTTGGCGCAGAGGTAGGTCAAGGGCATTGCCCTGAACTGGTAGTGGCCTGAGGGCAGTTCGAACCTGAGGTACTTTCGTGGAAGGCCTGATCAGAACATGAAAATAGGCATCCTTGAGGTCCAGGGAAGCTAGCCAGTCCCCTGGTTTTAGGAAGGCAATATCATTGCCAGAGTTAACATTTTGAACTTTGGTTTCAACAGATGCTTGTTCAAGTATCTTAAATCCAGAATGGGCCGCCATTCTCCTGTCTTTTGGGGTAAGAAAGTATCTTGAATAAAGCCCTTGCCCTGATGGCAAGGAGGAACCTTTCCACTGCTTTGCAGACCAGAAGAGAAGAAACCTCTGCTTCCAAAGCAAGGGCTTCTGAAGGATTTGCAGGGAAATGCCTGGCTCTCATCTTTGGAAAATATTTGAAGCTGAGAACCAGACCCTGGCCTATTACTCCAGAACCCATCTGTCCGAGTTAGGGACAGCCAGCTCTGGCTGAAATAGGCCAACCTGCCCCCACTGGTACAGGAGAATCGGCCCTGGCACCCCATCAGGGTGCCTGCTTAGCAGCAGCCTTAGGGCTGAGGGAGGGAGACGGTCTACTTGCACCACGCTCTACCCCTGTCTCTGAAGAAACCTTCAGTAGACAGCAGAGGAGGCTTGAAATTGGTAAAAGGCCTGGAAAAGGGTCTGCCCTACCTCTGGGAGCATGCCTTTGTGGCATGGCATGCTTCTCCTTAGCCTGGGCACTTTTGTAGGTAGTTCTGTATTCATCCATCTTTTCATATAATTTTCTGTTTGCTCCCAAACAGAATTTCCACTACAGGAAAATCCATAGCCTTTGACTGAGTATCTTGGGACAGATTAGTGCATCTGAGCCATGCCAACCTCACGGAAAGCTACAGAAGTGGCCATGACCCTGGAGGAAACATCATTAACATCAACAGCAGTATGAAATTGAACTTTAGAGGCTTCAATGCCATCAGCAGCCACCTGTTCCAACCTCACTAGCCAGCTGGCCATGGGCCTGCTTGGCTAACTGCAATACTGTGTCCCACCTAGATTTCTGATATCTAGCCACATAGCCATATAATTTGCCTGCCTGAGTCCCAAAGAAGCTGCCATATACTGTTTCTTCTCGCCATGGCATCAATCTTCCTAGAATCCTTGTCAGAGGATGTCAGGCCAGAGGAATATTAGCCTTGTCACAGGCTGCAGCTTGTACCACACCTACATGACTACACTGCTCAATAAGGAAGTCTGTATCCGAGCCTGACAAAGTATACCTTCTGTCCATTTTTTATCTACAGGAGGGACAGAATGAGGATTTTTAAAATCTTTGTTGTTTGCTTCCTAAATGACTTATGCAAAGGAATAGACAACCTCCTAGACTCTGGAATATCCATCATTTCCACATAATCAGGCTCCTCTTGCTCATCCACAGCCTCCTCTAAAGGAAGCTGGAGGGTTTCTGCAACCTTTTGTAAAAATAAAGAAAGAAGGGACTCAGACAGAATAGGGGAGATTCTAAAGGTCTGTCTGGAGAAATGCCCGGTTCAATGGGCACGTCCAGACCCTCCCAGCCACACATATATTGATCAAATTCCTCCTCCCCCTCCTGTGGTTCATAAAAATCCTCAACTTCAAAATCCTGAACCACTGGGACTGAACGAACCAACCTTTTACCAACTGTTGGTGGTTCTACAGATCCCTGAGACAGTGACTGGACAATCTGAATGGCTTTAGCTATCTCTGCAGCAGTTGGAGACACAATTCTGGACTCCAAACCTCCTGATTTCTTTGTCTTTTTACTTGGGACTGGTTCCTCTGAACCAGTCTTCCTTGCCTGAGGAAGTCTCGCCTGGTCAGAGGGCACTCCTCGGTCCAGTGGGTACTGAACCGGCTGGCCATCCGGGTCAGCGGACTTTTTGGCCTCTCGCTCCTGAGCCGCCCAATCTCTTCTCCAGGGTGGCTGCAGGAAATTTTTACACACCTGGCAGTCTGACAGGAGGTGGTCAGCCCCCAGACAATAGAGACAGTGGTGTGTGTGGGTCAGCCTGGCAAAGGCCCCCACAGACATCACAGTGTTGAAACCCAGCGCCTCGGTTTTTCTTTTGGGTTTCTCAGACATAATGCCAGCCTAACCAAAAACTTGCCCTTTGATGGCAGTGCCAGGCAAGACACCTTTATCGGTTCCCAACCGTGTCACGGGTATTTGAAAACCGTAATATTCGGTTTTTAGAACCGATAAGAACTGGAACCGCACTCTAAAACCCACAGTACAGTTTTAAAAGGCAGAAAATTAAGCGTATCGGTTCAAAACCGAACCGATAATTAATTTTCCACACAGACTTGAATTTTTGTACTTACGGTTACCAGATAGAGCTTTAGAACCGAAATGCGGTAAAATAATGACTTTTGCCGGTTCAAATGAACCGAAACTACTCTCTTGAACCGAGAATGAACCGAGCTGAAGGAGCTGATCTCCGGAGCGACTGTTCAGTGAAGCGGAGTAAAGAATCTGACAGTTTCATTTGAAACTGCCAGATAGAGCTTTGGGCACAGCGCCCTCGCGCTGTAGAACTCCAGATCTTCTGGAGTTAACTCCTTCCTCTCCGGGGCAGTTCAGCTGCAGTGGCTGACTGCTATTGTTATAATATAGCAAGACTTCATGGTGTTTGAAAGTGTATCCCAGAATATTTTGCCCCCACTGTTCTTTAGTAAACCAGGTCTCAGTCACCCCGCAGATGTCTACATTCCTGGTTGTTAATGTTAGCCTGAGCTCATCCATTTGATTAACTAAACTTCTTGCATTTAGTTATAGGATATTAAGTTTAGAATGTTGTATAATATTGTTTTGGTCCAAACATTTTTTTGAAGCTGTTTTATTCACTTTATTGATGTCTGTTAGAGGTATCACTTCAGTATCATTGTGTCTAACCTTCCCACCCCCCTTTATAAGTTTAAAAAGGAAGCAATCTCTTCATTTATTGTTTTCCCTAATAGTTCAGAGCCTCTTTTGCTCAAATGTAGGCCATCTCTTAAGAATAAGTGGCAGTTATTATCAAACTGTTCCCAGTGTGTTAAACATTTTATATTTTGTTTTAGGCACCATCCCCATAACCAGTTATTTACTTTTTTAATCTTCGCTTCCATATAAATATCGGCCCTAGCTGCAGGAAGTATTTCTGAGAATACAGTATGTGCCCCTTTTTCAATTAATATATTTGTAAGCCCCACAAAGGCTTCTTTGATCTGTTGTAAGTTTTGATTTTTAATATCATTGATTCCTGCATGTATTATTACCATTGGTTCTACACTATTTTGTAAAATCTGTTTGGACATCTTAGCAATGTCCTGCAATTTGGCCCCACGAAAACAAGACAAGGTGCATGTTGACTTGTTTATATCACAAATTTGCCTAATTTGGAAATCATTGAATTGCCCAGTACAAAGATTTCTTTAGAGTTGTTTGGGTCCATGCTCTCATTTAAGCAATAAGGCATGACCAAGGGTTATGTTAATCGTCTGTTAATCACCTTCTAGTGGTGTACTGTGGCACGAGGTGTAGCCAAGTGCCACATGCCCCTAGAGGGTGATTAACTGACCATTAACATAATCCCAGGGAGTGCCTTATTGCTATTATAATAAAAAATGTTTTTAAACAGTGTTAAACCTTGTTCAGTATATGGCTAAGCTCTACATGTATGTTAATAAAAGATTAACGTAAGGCTGTCAAAATGTTTGCAGCCAATCAGAAAACTCCATTTCCCCAGATCCTTTTTATAATCATGATCGGTAGTTCCATCTGAGCACATTCATTAATTACACTAGGACAAATTGTGATATGTTCTCCCAAAAAGTTGCTATTAGCGTTGTTTAGCTGAGTAATAGGCCCCAAGATATTGTCAGTACACTGCTTCTGAGTTATGGATCCACAGTTGTTATCTAACCTTATACAATCCTCAGTATTATTTACATTACTGATACTGGTAGCTTCATTTAAGTCAATGAGAGGATCAAAGCTATTAAAAATAGGGATATTAAAACATCCAGATTGTCTACATTTTTTAACTAGTTTAAGGTATTGTGCTGTGAACCACTCTTCTTCATTATCCACTACCTCTGTTTCATGCCTGTGTCTTTTACGTAAAGCTGTGTCAGGTACGCTGTTTATTATTGTAGGCCCAACTTGTCTCTGACAGCCAGTATTTGAGGTATCTGGTAGCTGAAGCCTTTTCCTTGTTTCTATCTGGCTTTGTTCTAGTGCCCTTAATCTATTGTCAAATAAGCTAATCTCCTCTTCTAATTCTTTATTTTTGTTACACTTTGGACATATGTAGCCCGTACCGTTTAATATATTAACATCTAGTTGGTACATGTTACATTTTGTACATAATGTTGCTATGCGACCATCAACAGTTTTTAATATAAACTCCATGGCTTAGCCTTTATTAAGTTAGAAAATCACAGGTTACCTTTACCCTAATGCAAATTCAAGTCCCTCTTCTATATTCCTTCTTTTCGTCGAGCACGGCAAACATACCAAACAACGCTTCTTGTGCGTGTCTTTGCATCGCAGCTTCATGCGCTGCCGCTGCCGCAGGGCTGGATTTAAATAGCCCTTTCAGACCCGGAAGTAGAAGCAAGGGTCACCCAGACTCGCCCCAAATTAAGCTTTGGAATGAAGTTTTGTTTTGTTGGCAACTAAGCGCTTTTCCCAGACTTTTAAGCGCTGGAGAGCTAGCTGGTATGCCAAACTACCGAGCCTGTCTGGCTCACACAGCCCACTGTTACACCACCCACGCGAATCTGTAGCCCTGGAGAACACACTCACAGGCTTCAACTCCTCTTCCTAGTGAGTGCTCAAGCTAGGACTCCAATTCCTCCCGTTCTAGCCAGTATATCTGTTAAAACAATTGTTAAAAACACAGTTTCAATACATCAATAATATATTTATGCAGGCAATAGTGAACAGTATGCAGCAGAGCTTCTGTTGGTAATTGCCCCAGGTTTGCTATAAACAGGCATATATCATCTACATAGGCTTGGATTTTCAGTTCCATTTGGCCTGGGATCCCCCCCAAACCTTCCCATTCCTGAGTATTGCTCAGAACTCTAATCAGAGGGTCCAGGGAAAAGTTATAAAGGAGTGGGCTGATTGGGCAGCCCTGTCAAACCCCTGTATTTATGGTGATACCTGTCATTACCAACCCTCTAATAATAGGTTGCACATGGACTCAGGAATATAGAAGTTGGATTTTATGCACAAATTCCTTTGGAATACCATAATGTAATAAGGTCTGAAAGAGGAAAGGAAGGCATACTCTATCAAAAGCCTTGCTTTGATCTAAAGTAATGATACAACCGGATGTTTGTGCAGCACCACACATCTCTATTACATCTCTGATAATCATTAAGGCATGTTGTAGCTTCCTTTCAGGGATCCCACAAAACTGGGCTGGATGAATTAATAAAGGAGCTATTCACCTTAGCCTATTGTTAAGAACCTGAGACAATATTTTAAAATCAGCGTTCAGGAGAGTTATAGGTCTCTAGTTTGAGATGTCTACCTTTCGCCCTCCCTTATATATAAAAATTAAGAGACCTGCTGTGAATTGAGGGGGGACCACCCCTTTGTCAAAAAATACTGAAAACAGTTCTACTAAATACCTTGCCATTATTTTGGAAAATGATCTGTAACACTCATAAGGCAGTCCGTCAGGTCCGGGTGAAGATCCATTTTTTAGTTTCATAATTACATCTTCTATTTCCTGTAATTTCAAAGCAGAGGTTAAAAATTCCTGATCCTCCCAGGCCAAGGTTACCTGGCTTTTCTCCAAATAAGAATTAATCAAATTTGCAGAAGGAGGAGGGGAACTCTCATGTGATGCCAAAAGCCCACAGATTATTTCATGGATCCCCATCTCATCTTCCACTGTTTCCTCTACCATCTACTAACTGAAACATATCTAAAGTCTCTTTTTTCTTTTTACAGGCTTCAAAGGGGTCTCCAATTGTTTTTTTTTGTGTTCCAAATTGCAATTCTGTATTTAAAGTTTTTGCCCTGTCATATTGAAATTTCCTCATTTCATCCTGGATCTGTTCAATGTCAGGGCCATAATCTTGTCTAGACATAGCAGACTGAAATTATGTTCTTAAGTTTTGATCTTAGTTTTAAATAGCTAAAAAAATTGTTTTGTGCCCTATGCTTGCCATAGTTTTGGAACCATATTGCTATCTCTTTTTTTGTGTCCATCCACCATACCTTCAAATCTTCGTAGAGATCACTCACCAAGGTCCTAGCCCATAGTAATGATGAAATGTTCTCTTTAACAAAAGGGTCTGTGAGCATTGAAACATTTAATCTCCATCTTTTCTCCCTCCTTATTTTCAGGGGTGGGGGCTGTTTGAAACGTTATTTGTAAGAAAAGGTGGTCTAAAAATTCTATAGGGATAGTATGAAAGTTTGGGTCAGGGAGATACCTAGAAACAAAAATATGGTCTATATTTGATGTCAGATGTCCCCTTTTGTATGTATATTTGGGCCCTTGGGATTGGTAGTGCGCACAATTCTTCAGCTCGACAACATTAACACATTTTTGCAAGGCATTTGAATTGCAGTATGTTTTCACTCTTCCCCCCCCCAGTCCCTCTTTGGGTAAGTCGCAGTTAAAATCCCCCCCCCCCAGGATTACATAAGTGGACGTTTGTAAGTAAGGTTGAAGTTTGGAAATTAGAGCCACTCTATCTGCTTTTGTTTACGGGCTGTATACATTTATTTATCTATATGGGACCTTATCCCAGTATCCATCTAGGATGAACAACCTCCCTGGAATCAAATCCATCATCTTGGTCATTTGGAAGGAAAAGGTATTAAATACGATACCTATTCCATCGACCCTGTCTGGCCCAAAGGACCAATAGGATGGCCCCATCTCCATTCGGCCTGGAACAGCCTAAGTTGGTCCAATGTGAGCATCCATGTTTCTTGCAAAAACAGATATCCAGTTTTAGATCTATCAATAGGTGAAACAACGCCATTCTCCTAAGGGAATGTAAGAGGCTATGACAGTTACATGACCCCAGGAATAACTTAACCATTCAATTTAAGAGTTCAAGGCCCTTTCTTCCTCCTTTTCTTTTTCTTCCCATTGTACTCAAATCATCCTTCCCTCCTTCAGCTTGTGTGGGTGTAAGAGCTACATCCATCTGTCCTGTGTCTGATTCTACCTCAGTGGGAGCCAAAACCTCAAAGGGATTAGGTTCCGCTTAGGCCTGCTTGCTCACTTGTGTGGGTGGGGGCGGGGTTTGGTTTTGTATTCCTAGTTGTCCTTCTTGGAGGAAGGGTTTTTTTGGGGGGTGGAAGAGGGATCACCTGCACATCAGTGGATTGTTTATCTGTGTAGCAAACTGGTAGTAGGTCCTCCCACTGGATGGGCTTATCAGGATTGGGACAGAGTGGATGATTCTCCTCATCTATTCTTATCTCCTCAGTCTCAATTTCATCCTTTCTGCCTGGAATAGGGTCTGGAGTCTTATCTGGGGGGTTGTGTTCCGTAGGAGGGGTTTCAGCCTCTACCATCTTTTTGGCTGCTTCCTCTTGAGCTTGTTGGATAAGAAGCTCAGGGCTAATGACTGTTGCCCTATTTCTTGCAGCCCACGGACACTCCGGAAATGTGTGACCTGTGTCCTCACATAACTCACATCGTGTCAGGTTTGCGCATTGCATACTTATGTGCCCCACCTCCCCACAGTTATCACAGTGGGGGCGATCACATACGCTAGAGAGGTGGGTTCTAGCCCCACACTTGTAGCATGCGCGTGGCTGCCATGAATAAAAACACACTCCTCTATCTCTGCCCAGCATGAAGGAGTTTGGTATATGCTCTATGTCACTCTCCAGTTGCCTCAATTTAACCTTATATTTCCATCCCCCAGTCCAAAACATCTCAGAATCCAGTTGTGCTTCTGATGCACTCAATACTGCACATTTTTGTTGAAGCCAGTATGTAATGTCATCAACGTGTACCCCTTCATTCCGAAACATCACTGTCACATATTTAATGAGGGGTTTTGTCAAGGGGATCACTATAAAGGGGAACCACAGAGGTGAAAATTTAACTTGATTGAAGCGTTGCCAGAACAAATCCAGGGTGTATGCAGATCTGAAACTAATGTCATAGTTGTCCTCTCCTGAGATATTTATAAAAGCATAACCATCTTTTTTTGATTTAGCACAGAGTTTTGACAATAGTGGGCGCTGGGGAGGGGGGTCAGTTTGTTTTTTTTCATCTTCAGGTGCCACTCCTCTTCTCAGATCTGGGGTCCCTGCAAAGGTTGTTTCATTCTTCCTGTCCTGTGCCGGATCCCCCCGGGGTTCCCGTATGTTTTTCTCTAAAGGCTCTTTTTCCAGTATAATCAGTTCAGTTATATTCTCCTTTCCCATATTTTCATCCCCCACATCTTGGGCAGAATCTGGATTTGTACTCCCCTTTTCCCCAACAGAGATGTGAGGCAAACCCCTGGGACACCATTCTGGGGTGTTTGCAGGCCACGGTGGGTCTGGCAACCACTGGCCTGAAGGCAATTTCTTCCATCCTGCCTCCTGTAGGGCTTTTCCCGGTGACCAACTGCAGAAGGGTTCAAGTCCCTGATTTAGATTAGTGTGTAGGGAAAATGCTTTGCCAATTTCCTCTGTTGTTGTTGTTGGACAGGATTGCATAGATATATTTTGTCCCTTGTGTTCTACAGGCCCTTTATAAGTATTAGGCCCATCTAGATTGCGTTTTGCCAACATAATAACCTCCCTTCTGTTTTTCCCTTCCTTTGATCCTGGTTTAGCAGATCATGCTGAGAAAGAAAAAATGGTAGCATCAGTCTGTTCAAAGGGATTATTTTGGAAAATGACTTCCCCAATTGTCTTTTCCTCTGTATTTGGGACTTTTTGAATCTCTGTGTTGAACCGGGGGACTGTATTACCAGAGTTAGGATTGTTTTCCAGTCCTGAAACTACATTAGGTATTTCTTTATCTTGTACAGCAGTTTTTAAACCTTCGTTCCCCTTCTCGCTCCTTTTCTCAGTTTTAGAGCTAGTTTCGGTAGGAACTTCTGCTTTAATATCACTGCCCTCTACCTCCCGCAGGTTATTCAAAACATTCACCTCTTGGGGCTCTAGGCACCCGAATCCCTTGGTTTTTCTGCCAGCCCTATTCACATTTGCATCAGTGGTTGAAATAATAGGGTGAAGATTTACCTGTGGGAGCATCTGTCGGGTTGCTCCTTCCTCATCCTTTGATGTTGATGCATCATATTCGGAGCTGTCAGCTGGGCCATACCCATTGTCAATTTCTTCACTGTGATCCAGCAACTTTAATTCATCTTGTTTTCTTGCCATAAAAGCTGCATATTTCTCCTTGGCTTTCTCTAATTCCTGCAGAAGTTCTTCTTTACTTTTACCCTTAATTCCTCCCATTGGAGTTCTCGCACAGTCCTTATTTCCATCAATATTACTCAAGTCCTCGATTGAGAAAAACATCTCTTCTTGTTTATTTTGAACTAATTCTTGATTTATTTCCAGTAAAGCAGCCCCTTGCACTATGAGGTCAGGGGAGGAGGCCATCTCCCCTGCCGCATCAGGCACTTCCTCCTCCTCCTTGGTCCGGCTCCCAACTGGGCTCCTCCATCCCTGCTCACAGGAAGTCAAGCCCCCTGTTGGCAGGAGAGTAGGGGAATTTCCCTGGTGCCCTGGCCAAATTTCCCCCATTCACTAAAAATACCACCAACACCTTAATCTGGTTCAAGTAAGGATTTATGCCATATTACAATTTCAATTGGTTATCATCTGTATCCCCCTTTCACTGTCGCCCCTGAAAAAGGAAATTCTAGTCTCAGTGGGCCTACCCGGTCAACAAAATTCAATAAATAAATAAATTCCTCTATTATGCCTTATGGATACCATGTAAATCCAAATCATTCCAAGGCCATTTTGACATATAATTTTAATACCTAACAGCAAATCAGAGCCCTTTTCCTGATAAAAGGCTGCCAACATATTAAATAAAGAACAAAGTCATAAATAAGGAACCAGTGGCTTATGGAAAACTCTGCAGGGATTCGTACAGGGATTTGATGCTGCCTCTACAGGGAAAATACAGGAAAAATGAGGGCTTGTTACAGGAAAATGGTTATTTGGATCTGGGAGCACTGTGACGATTGTGACTAAACCACACTATATGACACCAACAAGAAGATAACTTCGGTCATTTGGTAGCTCTTCACAGCCCTATCAGCTCTGGCTAGAACTTGTTATGATTGTTATGTGGAGGGTGCTCTCCACTTTGGTCCATTTAACCTGTGTCTGATTGGGCCCCAGATGTGACCCCACCTATCCCATCCCTGAGTTGTCTATAGTAAGAATCTGGTGAGGGGAGGAAATCAGGAAAGGAGCCCCCTTCAGTAAATAACTGGGTTCCATCCACTACTGAAGTACATTTTGGACAGGGAGGTTACTAGAACTTTCTGTTCTAGGTTGTTTGTACATTGGTCCCACTAGACTCTTAGTGTCCATTGTGGGATTCTCATATGCAGTCTGACCAGTGGCACTGTGACAATGACTGCTGCCATCAGGCCAAGGAGTCTCAGGAATATCTTGGTTATGACATACATGTTGCTGTAGATCACCTGGGCCTGTGCGATCAGACACTCGGTCTTGTCCTGGAGCAAGAAGGCTAAGCCTTGAGCTGTTTCCAGGACTACCCCTATGTACTATAGACATTGGCAAGGGTCAATACTGACTTTGGCATGTTGACAGTAATCCCTAGAGCACTGAATGTGTGTCAGGTGCATAAAAGCTGCTCCTTGGAGTGAGCTTTGAGAAGCCAGTCATTCGGGTAGGGAAGACATATAGGACTTCCCTACAGAGGGCTGCTGCCACCACTGCTAAACATTTGGTAAAGACCTGTGGCACAGATGATAAGCCAAAGGGCAATACCCTGAACTGGTAGTGTTCCCCCAAAACAGGAACCTTACACATTTCCTGTGAGGGGGAACATTTTGATATTCAGGTAGGCATCCTGCATATCCAGGAAACAAATCCAGTCCCCTACTTGCAGTAGTGGAAGTAGGCCTTGCATAATGACCTTTCTGAACTTCCAGTACTCAATGACAAAGTTCAAATCTCCGAGATCTAGAATGGGTCACAGATCGCCTGTCCATTTTGGGACTAGGAAGTACCAAGAATAGAGCCCTGTGTTCCTTTGTTCCCAGGTAACAGGTTCTATTGCTCTTTTCTGAAGTAAGATTTGAATCTCCTCCAGAAGCAATGGGATATGCTCTGCAGGGCAATGGGAAGATACTGGCAGATGATCTGGAGGTAGTTCCAGAAGTTCCAGAGCATGCCATTGTGCTGTTATCTGCAGGACCCAGGTATCTGATGTTACCCTCATCCACTGGTCCTGATGGAAGGAAAGATGACCTCTGACAACCACTTCTGGAGGCACTGGTGGTAGGGGGTTGGAGAAGGAGTCAGGCAGAGCTTGTTGCTGTGGCTGCTGCCACAGTGCCACATTTAGGGGCTTTTTTTCCCTTTTATTTCTGTAGGTTTTTACCACCATTTTGGCCCGCCCCCCCATCTCGGGTGCGCACATGCTCATGTGGAGGCACACGCACACTGTGCTTTGAGACGCCCTCCCTATGTGCCACCCCCTCATGCCTATGCCACCACTGGACCTCCACCCAGCGGCGGCTGAATTACGGGGGGGTGACAACCTCCCTAGGAGAGGAAAGCTGCCATTAGGCTGCTCAATCCTGCTCCTTCCCCCCATGCCAGCTCCCCGATGAACTGAGATCATTCCCAAATGTGAGTCGCCGGCATGACATGAGGTAAGGCAGAATGCCTCAGCCCTCTGCACCATCGGACTGGCTCTTTAGGGGCTTTTGAGTAGGCACCTGGGTGTGGCTCCTGGTGGAGGTAGAGCTGCTGCTGCTCTACCCTTACCCTGTTCTCTGGCAGCAGAGCGGTGTCTGTTACTGGCCAGACAAAATGGTACCCTCTCTGGACTCTTTGGCTGAGTATGATAGAGGGAATCCACTGATTTCAGGGTTCTGCCTGAGGCATATAAATTAGAGAGGATAGCTTGCACATCTGCAATGAACAATTTATATCCTCTGAATGGGGCATTGAGAATGGATTGCTGGACACCATTCACAAATCCAGCCACCCTGATCCAGGAGTACCTCCTGGGGCACATTTCAGAGGCTGCTGCCCTGGTAGAAGCACCCGATACATCATATGTGAAATGTAGGAGATGTTTTCCTATGTTTACACCTTCTGTTAGAGCCCTCAATATCTCCTGCTTAAGTGCACCTTCTGGGAGAACCTGGCAGCTGTTTTTGGCCTTCATCCAGAGGGTAATTTAGTATTTAGCAATATGGTGGTTTGCAATTCTCAGGTCCAGAGACGCAGAGGCAAAGGTTCTTTTGCTCAGAAAATCAAGCCTCTTGGACTCCTTATCAGGAGGGAGAGAACTAAAGTGTTTTGGTGCCTTAAATCTGTCATGGGCAACATTTATGACCACAGAATCAGCCTCAGGTTGGCCTGTGAAAAAAAGTTTGCCTGAGGGAGCCTGATACATCTTGTCTGCCTTCCAAAGTATGGCAGGTATCATGCTGGGCCTATGCCTGGCAGCAAAGGTGGCATCCTCCAACACAGGCAGGAGAGAAGGAATGATGATGGGTTTGGAACTAGGCAGTTCTAAGAACTCCACTAGGTGTTTCTTATTGTTGTCCTCTTCTTCTAAATCAAATCCCATGGCAGGTTGTAGTTCCTGCATCATGGTGATAAAATAGAGATCTTCCGGGTGGACCTGGGTGAATATACCACAGAGCCTCACTCCCTGTGGATACAGTGGAGCTAGTCCCTTCACTGGAGTCCACATAATCCTCTTCTTCCTCCTCTTCATCCTGCATAATGAGGTCAGGATTATATTCCTGTTTCTCATTGTCATCGAGGCATAGGTCAGGAAGCATAGGAAAACCAGGAGCAGTTGTAAAATTCCCAAGTAGCCTTTTAATTTTTCCAATAACAGAATGATAAAAAAATAAAATTGTTCAGTATAACTATTTACAAAAGGCAGTACAAACACAGAAAACATAATTCTTCCTCTGAGGGTATCTCTAATTTCAAGTTTCAGTTTATCAGTCTCTCTCTCTCTCTCTCTCTCTCTCTCTCTCTCTCTCTCTCTCTCTCTCTCTCCCTCTAGCAAAAGCATTCCTGCTCTTATTTCTGCATCCTGAGCTCATTAAGAGACCAGAACTTTGTAAGTTTCCTTCCTTGCAGGTGCAAGAAAATAGAACATGATGTCCCAGAACTGGCCTCTTGCTGACAACTCTGCAAAAGAGTTTGTGCTGGGTGTCAAGGTTAACCCCCTAAATTCCAAACAGCTTTTTGCAATCGTTTCAAAAGTATTTATTTATTTATTTGTTGAAATTGTTTCACAAGGAAAAGCACACTGAGCAAGAACTGCTCATCTCCCGGTGCGACCTGGGGGAAGGGGTACAGTGGGGAAGAGGACAAGAGTAGTCCAGGTCCTGACATATATACATACAATTACAATACACTTGAAAACATTTGACAGAAATAGTTGGGCGTAGATGACAATTTACCCTTACTTATAGTATAGTATCAATTACATGGGGAAGTCATGCTTTATACCTTGAAAACATATAATTAGATACAGTTATATACAGTTTCAAACTAAGGGATCCCGGTATCACTTACATTTTCATGCAAAAATTCACATATATTTTTTTAAATGCAAATACGCAAGGGGAAAGGAAAGACAGAAACAGCAAGTGAAGGCAGAGAGATAGCGAGAGGCAGGGAATTGCAATACCATCAGAGTGATCAGTTCCTAGGTCTCACGAGAACATTTGGTTGGCCAACCAGACAGACAAGAGACCGAAAAGGAGAGGACAGAACAGATCCTTGCATTTAACTCTTTCTTTAAGAGGGAACCTGTTTTAAAAACAGGTTTCCAAAACTTTCTATTAATACTCTTCTAACATTAGCTTATAACCTTTACGGTTCAGTGCATGTGCAGTATAGCAAACAATGAAGTTTAAACTCACAGTTTTTTTTTTTTCAACCTTCTGAATTTGCAATCCCTGATCCATATCGTGACAGAAAATCTGCATTGACATTCTCTTTTCCAGATTTGTATATCATCTTGAATTTAAATTGCTGTAGTGCCAGGTACCACCTTGTGATTCTGGAATTGTTATCCTTCATTTGGTTAAGCCAACAGAGAGGATTATGATTAGTTAGAAGTACAAAGTCAGCGCCAGGAAAAAAAACTTAAGGGACTCCATGGCCCACTTTGCTGCAAGGCATTCCTTTTCAATGGTGGAGCCCCTTTTCTCTCTGTTGTGCAACTTCCTACTGATATATAGAATGGGATGTTCTGTCCCATCTATATTTTGACTCAAAACCGCACCTAGGCCAATCTCTGATACATCTGCCTGTATCAAAAATTGTTTCTCAAAGTCTTGGCTTCGCAAAACAGGAGCTGAACATAATGCAGCCTTGACAGCTCGGAAAGCTTCATCACACTCTGGGGACCATTTCACATTATTTGAGAACTTTTTCTTCGTGAGTTCAATGAGGGGAGTAACTAACTGGGCAAAGTTGGGAACAAATCTCCGATAGTTACCCGCCAGCCCTAAAAATGACCTGACATGTCTCTTTTTTTAGGGATGGGACTGTTAGCTGCAGCTTCTATCTTAGAAATCTCTGGCTTTACGTCTCCATTTCCCAAAACATATCCTGAATATCTGGTTTCCTGCATGCCCAATGCACATTTGGTAGGATTAATGGTCAGATCTGCATTTTTGATTGCTGGGATAACTACACGTAGGTGTTCCAGATGGCCTTTCCAGTCTGGACTATACACCACATCATCAAGGTACACAGCACAATAGCAAGTGTGAGGGGATAAAATTACATCCATGTACCGTTGGACTGTAGCGGGTGCACCATGTAAACCAAATGGCATGGTGGTGAACTGATAGAATCCAACAGGGGCGGCAAATGCAGTTTTGTCTCTGGATTCTTTAGCTAGGGGAATCTGCCAGTAACCCTAGGTGAAATTGAGGGCACTGATGTACTTGGCACTTCCCAATCTGTCCACCAAATCATTTATTCGGGGCATAGGATACTGTCAAAGAAAAAATTACTCACCTTAGTAATGTTGTTTCTTCTAATGGAGTCTTGCTATATTATGACAATTGCAGTTTGTCCCAGCCTTAGAACTGCTCCAGAGGTGAAAGAGTTAACTTCCATGCCATGCATGGAACTTAGAGCGTGAGCTCGGTTAGAAAAGCTCTGTCTGGATAATTTCAAACTGAAACTGTCAGATCTTTATGAGCAAAACTCACTAAGGTTCTGTGTGGAAGCTGTAACCTACACTAGCCAACTGGCTACTTAAGTATTAACACATATTCCTAGTCCCAACACCAAGACTCAAGTCAGGGGGACCAGAAAATAAGATAAGATAAAATAAAACACAACACCCAAACACCCCAAAAAGAAGGGGTGGAAAACACAAGATGGGCATCAATAATCCCTAAAGTAGAAGTTCTGAGAGGGGCAGGCTGGGGGGGAGGTCATAATATAGCAAGACTCCATTAGAAGAAACAACATTACTAAGGTGAGTAATTTTTTCTTCAAACAACATGAAGTCTTGCTATATTATGACAATTGCAGACTACACAGCAGTACCTCCATGGAGGAGGGACAGAACCTACTTAGGAAATAGGCTCTGAAGCACAGCTGTGCCAAATCGAGCATCCCTCCTGGCCTGAATGTCCAAGGAGTAATGCTTAGTGAAAGTATGTACTGTTTTCCAAGTAGCTGCTTGACATATCTCTAAGATAGGGATGTCCCTGGCCGCAGCTAGGGACGCAGCTGTACCTCTGGTAGAGTGAGCCCTCAGGCCTGAAGGGGGAACCTTACCCAGTTTTTGATAGCAAAATTGGATACAAGAGACAATCCACCTGGCAATGGATCTCTTAGTGGCAGGTTTCCTTTCCAACCTCACCATAAGTGAGAAAGAGTTGGAGGAGTCAAACCTGTGACCCTTGGTATGCTCTATGTAGTAACTAAGGGCCCTCTTAACATCTAAGCTGTGCAGCCTCCTCTCACCAGAGGAGGAATGGTCAGTGAAGAACACTGGAAGAGAAATAGATTGATTAAGGTGGAAATCTGAAACCACCTTAGGCAAAAACTTCCTGTTAGTCCTGAGGACTACCTTATCCCCGTGAAAGGAGATAAAGTCAGTCTCCACTGACAAAGCTTGCAACTCACTTATGCGCCTGGCAGAAGTGATGGCTACTAGAAACACAGTTTTCCAAGTCAAGTACTTAAGCTCTGCTGAAGACAGAGGTTCAAAGGGGGGTTGCATCAGCTGAGCAATGCAAACATTAAGATCCCAGGCAGGGACAGGGTCCCTGAATGGTGGATTGGTATGAAGAAATCCCCTGAAAAACTTGGAAAATACAGGGTGAGCAGAGAGAAAAGAGGGCTTCCCTGCTGAAATAAAAGCAGAGACAGCTGCCAAATGCACTTTCAGGGTAGCTGGTCTCGGTCCCAAAGAATTAAGATGGACCATATAGTCCAAAACAGTGGGCAAATCAGCAGATTCCGGGGAACTATGCTTCCCAGAGCACCATATGGAAAACCTTTTCCATTTAGAGTTATAAGTAGCCCTAGTGGAAGGCTTCCTAGAAGCTTTCTAAATTTCGAGAACACCTTGAGAAAGGTGTAGGTCAGCAAACTCTAACTCCTCAAGAGCCAGGCCTTGAGGTTGAGGGATTTGAGATTCGGATACCAAACTCTCCCCTGGGCACAGGTTAACAAATTGTGGTTCCTGGGGAGACACAGGGGAAGATGGACTGCTAAGGACAGAAGGAGAGGGTACCAGGGCTGTCTGGCCCAATCTGGAGCAATCAGAATCATCTTGCAGGGCTGAGATCTGATTTTGACTAGCACCTTGAAAGGAGAGGGAAGGGGGGAAGCAGAGAAACTTCCCTTCCCAATCGAGGAGGAAGGCATCCAGGGGACTGAGCCCAACACTGGGGGCCTGCAACAAAAAAGTAGAAGTTGATGATTGTCTGGGGCTGCAAAAAGATCTATCTGAGGGGTGCCCCACCTGGCAAAAACTATCCCCAGTACTCGAGGATCCAATGACCATTCGTGATGGCCCTGGAAAATCCTGCTGAGAGCATCTGCCAGGACATTGTCCTTGCCTGGGAGGTGAACTGCTATGAGGGAGGTGTTCAGGAATAAGCCAGAGACCACAACTTCATTGCCTCGTGCACAAGGCCAAGACTGAGTGCCCCTTGTTTGTTGATGTACCACATTGTAGTGGTGTTGTCTGTTCTGACCTGTACCACTTTGTTCTGAACAGATGCAGAAAAACCTGAAGTGCTAGAAAACAGCTCTGAGTTCCAACAGATTGATGTGAGCAGAGATTCCTGAGGGACCACAATCCCTGGGTGGAGAGGTCTCCATGTGAGCTCCCCATCCCAAAAGGGACGATCTGTAGGGGGTCAAGGAGTGAGATAGAGGGATGAAAGGAACCCTTGTCCAGATTGCTCTGATCCTGCCACCACTGAAGGGCCTGGATCAGGGTTTGAGTTACTGGGATCAACTTGGATAGGGGATCTCTTCTTTGAGACCAAAAGGCTCTCAAATGGAACTGAATGTCCCTCATCTGAAATCTTGCTCCTTGCACTACGGCTGTGGAAGCAGCCATGTGTCCTAGGAGCTGTAGAAAATGCCTTGCTGGTCGAGAGACCTGCAGAGTGAAGGAGGAGGCCAGGGCCACCAGGGTCCTTACCCTTTCTAGGGGAAGGAAGGCTCTGGCCTGCTTTGTGTCCAGTTCTGCGCCTATGAAGGTGAGTACCTGGACAGGTTCTAAAACTGACTTTGGAAGATTGAGAAGAAAGCCTAGAGAGGTAAGCAGCTGCTGGGTAACCTGCAGGTGTGATTTGACCTGGTCTGGAGACTGACCCACAATGAGCCAGTCGTCTAGGTAGGGAAAGATGGCAATCTTTTGCCTTCTTAAATGAGCAACTGCTACCGCCAGGCATTTTGTGAATACCCTTGGGGCAGAGGTAAGGCCGAAGGGCATTGCTCTGAACTGATAATGGCCTGAGGGCAGTTCGAATCTGAGGTACTTTCGGTGGGAGCTTCTGATAAGAACATGGAAGTAGGCATCCTTGAGGTCCAGGGAAGCTAGCCAGTCCCCTGGCCTTAGGGAGGGTAAAATCATTCCCAGAGTCACCATTTTGAATTTTGGTTTTAAAAGGTACTTGTTCAGATATCTTAGGTCCAGGATGAGTCGCCATTCTCCTGTCTTTTTTGGGGTAAGAAAGTACCTGGAGTACAGTCCCTTGCCCTGGTGTAGGGGAGAAACCCTTTCTACCGCTCTGAGAGCCAGGAGGGTTGAGACTTCTGTTTCCAAAGCAAGAGTCTCTAGAGGATTTGCAGGTGGAAAAGATCTGATTCTCATCTTTGGAAATTTTTGAGCTGAGAACCAGACCCTGGCTTACTACTTCCAGGACCCACTTGTCTGAAGTTAAAGACTCCAGTCCTGCGACGTAAGCCAGCCTGCCCTACAGGTAATGGAGAATCGGCCCTGGGCATCCATCAGGGTGCCTGTTTGGGAGGGGCTTTAGGCTGAGGGGTGGGAGCAGGCCTGCTCATACCCCCGCTGCCTCTCCCTCTGAAGAACCCCTCTGAACGTAAGCTGAAGAGGAGGCCTGGGTTGGTAAAAGGTCTGTGAAAAGGCCTGCCTCTACCCCTGGGGGCTGCTCTGAGGAGTGGCTTGCGCCCTTGGCCTGTGCACTCTATAAGTGGTTCTATATTCATCCATTTTCTTCATATAATTCTCTGTCTGCTCCCCAAACAGAGAATTTCCCTACAGGAAAATCCATGGCCTTAGCCTGGGTATCCTGTGACAGACTAGTACACCTGAGCCAAGCCAATCTACGAAAAGCCACAGATATAGCCATGACTCTAGAGGATACATCATTAGAATCCACTGCAGCATGGAATTGCACCTTAGATGCCTCAATACCATCAGCAGCCACCTGTTCCAGCTCCTTGGCAAGCTGGCCAGGGGCCTGTTTGGCTAAGGCCATGACAGTATCCCATATAGATTTCTGGTATCTTGCAACATAGGCCATATAATTTGCCTGTCTGAGTCCCAAGGACGCTGCCATGTATTGTTTTTTAGCCATGGCATCAATCTTCCTGGAGTCCTTGTCAGGAGGATGTGAAGCCAGGAATATTAGCCTTATCACAGGCTGCAGCCTGAACTACCCCAACATGACTGCATTGCTGTGAAAGAAATTCTGTATCAGGACCTGATAAAGGTGTACCTCCTGTCCATCTTTTATTCACAGGAGGCACAGAATTAGGAGCTTTAAAATTTTTATTGTTTGTTTCTGAAGGATTATGTAAAGGAATAGACAATCTCCTGGACTCTGGGATATCCATCATCTCCACAAAGTCAGGCTCCTCTTGCTCATCCACAGCTTCCTCCAAAGGGAGCTGGAGGGTTTCAGCAACTTTTTTAAAACAGAAAATGAGAAGGGGACTCAGAAAGCCTAGGGGGAGACTCTCCTAAAGGTCTGTCTGGGGAGATGTCCGTTCAATGGGCACATCCAGACTTTCAAAATCACATTCACACTGTTCATAATCATCCTCCTCCTCCTCTGGTTCATAAAACTCCTCTATATCATATTCTTGAACCGGTGGAACCGGCCAAACCGACCTTTTGCCAGATAGTGGCGGTTCGGACGGAACCGGGAAAGCGACTGGACAATTTGGATCGCTTGTATCTCTGCAGCAGTTGGAGAAGGAATTTTGGACTCCACCTGCTGATTTTCTAGTTCTCTTTGCTGGAACTGGCTCCTGAGTCAGCTTTTCGCTTGCCGAGGAAGTCTCCGGGAACCGGGAAAGCGACTGGACAATTTGGATCGCTTTGGCTATCTCTGCAGCAGTTGGAGAAGGAATTTTGACTCCACACCTGCTGATTTTCTAGTTCTCTTTGCTGGAACTGGCTCCTGAGTCAGCTTTTCGTTTGCCCGAGGAAGTCTCGCCCTGGTCAGAGGGCACTCAACCGAACCGGGCTGGCCATCCGGGTCAGCAGACTTTTTGGCCTCTTGTTCCCTGAGCCTACCAACTCTCTTATCTAGGGTAGCTGCAGGGAAATTCTTGCAAATCTGGCAGTCTGCATTGAGGTGGTCAAACCCCAGACAATAAACACATGTGGTGTGTGGGTCAGCCTTGGCAAAGGCTTCCCCACAGACACTACAGTGTCAAAACCCAGTGGGCCCGGTTTTTCTTTTGGGTTTCTCAGACATAATGCCAGCCTAACCAAAAACTTGCCCTTTTCCGGCAAATGCCAGGCAAGACACCCTTATCGGTTCCCAACCGTGTCACGGGTCGTGGAAAAAACCGTAATGAAATCCGTTTTTTTTAGAACCGATAAGAACCGGGAACCGCACTCTAAATAGCTTTAAATGAATTTAGAAACAAGTTTTAAAACAACCTGATTGGTTCAAACCGAACTGATAAACATTTACAAGTTCCACACAGAAATAAACCTGTCTATTACTTACAATACCACAGACAGAGCTTGAACCGATCGGTTTGCGGTTAAAATAATTATAATGCAGGTTGAATTTAACAGAGAAAACACTTTTAAACTGAGAAATGAACCGAGCAGTAGGAGGAATCTCCGAGCTACTGTTCAGTGAGGCGGAGTAAAGAATCTGACAGTTTCAGTTTGAAATTATCCAGACTGAGCTTTTCTAACCGAGCTCACGCTCTAAGTTCCATGCATGGCATGGAAGTTAACTCTTTCACCTCCGGAGCAGTTCTAAGGCTGGGACAAACTGCAATTGTCATAATATAGCAAGACTTCATGTTGTTTGAATGCTGACACTTAAGTTTCCTAAATCGAGGCATATTCTTAAGCCCCCTCTTTTTTATTTACAATCACCATTGGTTAATAACAAGCACTTCTTGGCTCTTCTATGATACCCAGTTCTTTCAGTTTTTGTATTTCCTTAACCACGTCTGCTCTGAATTGCTCTGGTAATCTGCATGTCTTATGTCTAATAGGGTGAGCATTCCCTGTCACTATTATGTGCTTGACACCTTTTGTTCAGCATGGCACTGTGGTAATAGTACTGTTAAATGTCTTTAGTAAGTTACAAATTTCTCCTTGTACAGGAGCAGGTGGAGATAGTAGGCACTTAAGGATGTCCATGAAGAATGAGAGTACTGCCTGCACGTCAGCAACTGTGTGATCAATGGGACCGCAGATGGTGTCGATGGGGGAGGCGCAGTCCCTGACATTGATGACCACTCACCAGGAGTAATAGGCTTGGTGGTGCTCATAGCCTGCCTGGATCTGGGAGGGGTCATGGTCTGGACAGATGGCATGCCTATGCCCATGTTTCCTTTCTTCCCCTGCCCTCCTGTCCATCCCTTCCCTCATCACTGTAGTTCTCTATAACCCACTTTCCCTCGCTACCTCAAATCCATGAACTGATGTGAGACTGTAACTATATGAACCCGTACAACTTTACTCATGACTGTACTAAATTGGTCTCACGTCATATTTATAATTTATAATGCTACATATGCTGTCCTGCAACATGCCATGTGGCTCCTGTATCTCATGTTATTTCTATTGCTATGTATGGCCCACTTTTCACACTATGTGTGCCTGGCCATTGCCTTGTACTATTTGCATTTCTTTTTTTCTCCACACCACCTCGTGCCCGAGGTGTGAATTTACAGTATAGATTGAAGTTTCCCTGTATGCGTTGCTGTGTTTCTCTCTGTTGCTTGCCACCCTGTGGCCCGGGTCATGACTGAAAACGATCCTCTGGATCAGTGCACTTACCCAGTAAACAAAGACATAAATAAATAAATAATAAATAAATAAATAAAATAAATAAATAAATAAATAAATAAATAAAATGGTGTTGTCGCCACTGGAGCATTCAATGGTGCTGAAGTGGTCGCAGTGGAGCGAATGGGCGATTACACAGTCAGATGATTGACTGTAGTAGTCCCCTGCATGTGTGACAGGGATAGAAGGGGGCCTAGCGGCCATGACATTGATAATGCCAGGCAGACTGACCAATGACATGGAACACTCTTCCCCTTCCTGCTGGCACATAGAGTGGGTTACTAAAGTCAGTCAGCTGACTACTAAATCATAGCAGGCACATAAACAGACAGACTACAGGCTTTCTGGTGTTGGAAGAACAAGCAGTTGGAAACATACAGACACTTAAGAAGAGCAATTTCCACAATTGCTAGTAATAGCAGAAACTCACATCCTAGACATCCTATAACTAGCATCATTAGGATGGTACTGCACAATGCTATCAAACAGAGGAGTCATAAACTGTAAGAACACAACTCACGGGTTCCATCCGAGATCTGCAGGGTTAATGTAAAGGATTCCTGCTCTGGATACTGTGGCTGGTGTGGCTGTCCTTAAATGACTAATTTCAAACAACAGTCTCATTGTAGGGTTCAGTGGGATGCGTTCGTTACTGGCTAATGTCAATACCTTAGAAAACAAGCAATAAACAAAATGGGAAGATGAGAAACAGCAGCATGTTAATTAATTTGTATATTAAAAATTACTCATCCCTACAGTCTTGATTTAAAATTAACTGCAAAAAATAAGGGAAAAACTTCCATTTAATTACTTACTTTGTTATCATCCATAACAGTATTAAGAGATTCAATCCACATGGGATCTATGTCTCCGTCAAGAACAATCCACTTGGGTCCGTCATGAGAAATGTTAGCTAGGTCACGCATTATACAAGAAAATAGACCTAGAGAAAATAAAAAGATAACATAATGCACAAGTTCATCATCATCATCATCACTTTATTTATATAAGGCACCCTTCCAATGCTCAGGGCGTCTTTACAATACTCATTAAAAACACAATATTACAGCTTAAAACAATTAAAACATATCAACAGAATACATCGGTATACATTTCAATAGGTTCCTGAAAATGCCTTGCTAAACAGGTAGGTTTTCAGTGACATTTTAAAACCTTCTACGGTCAGGCTATCTCATATCTGCCAAGGTAGAGAATTCTACATGGTAGGTGCCATAAAGGCAAAAGATCTTCCCCTGATGTTTTATGGGATACCCTGGAAATCTCCAGCAATCCCTCGCCAGAGGATGGGAGTGAGCAGGTGGGACAGTAAGGGCACAGGAGTTCTTTCAGGTGGTGGGGTTCCTGCTCATGTAGGGCTTTATAGGTCAGCAATGCGACCTTGAAGGTAATCCGCCACTGTATTAGCAACCAGTGCAGTTCACACAGCAGAGGTGTTATATGACTGGATCTAGAAGTTCCAGTCAACAACCTGGCTGTCGCGTTCTGCACTAGCTGCAAGCAGCTGATATCTACCACTAGTAGCCCTAAGCAGAGGGCGTTGCAGTAATCAAAACAACTGGTGACAAAGACGTGGACCAAGGTAGGAAGATCTTTGGGCGGGACCAGGTGCTTCACCCGGGCTATGTTCCTTTGATGGTAATAGGAAGATTTGACTACTGCCGAAACCTGCACCCTTAGGGTCAGGCCTTCATTAAATACCATGCCCAGGTTTTGCACCTGGCCCGAGGCAGTAAGTGGGATTCCCTCAAGATTTAATCTTGAGGGTTTTCCTGCCCATGCCCCTGTCATCCTATAACCAGGATCCACCACCAATACCTCTGTTTTCCCAGAGTTCAACCATAGCCAACTGGCACTCATCCAGTTCTGAATCTCCAGTAGGCAGTTATTAAACACTGCAGCAGAATCTAATTCCTGTTCAGGCACAAAAGACATGTATAATTGAGAGTCATCAGCATAGCAATAAAAACTCAACCCGTACTGTCTTATAATGTCCCCCAATGGAAGCATATACACCGTGAATAACATGGGGGACAGCACCAAGCCCTGTGGAACCCCTCAAGGCAGCCCATGAGAGGCCGAGGAATAAATCCCTGACACCACTCTCTGGGACCTACCCTTGAGGAAGGATTGAAACCAACTGAGGACTGCCCCTCTCTGTCCACAGAAAAACCACAGGCGCTCGAGCAGCACCCCATGATCCACAGTGTCAAATGCTGCTGAGAAATCAAGGAAAACCAAGATAGAATGGGTTCTCTGATCTCTCGCCATCAGAAGGTCATTTAGTACCCATACCAGGGCTGTTTTGGTGCTATGCCTTTTTCTGAAGCCAGACTGGAGAGGGTCATAGATATTGTGGTTGGTTAAACTGTCCTCCAGCTGCAGAGTGACCCCCTTCTCAATAACTTTCCCTACAAAGGGCAAGTTCGAGATCGGTCTGTAGTTGGCTGGGCGGTCGGGGTCAAGGGAGTTTTTTTTTAAAAGGGGATGTACTACTGCCCCCTTTAAGAGATCTGGAAAGATCCTTCTCTCCAATGAAACCCCCACTATCCCAGCAAGGACCGGGCCAATGACTTCTACATACCCCACTAGTAGGCGTGTAGGGCCTGGATCCAAACTACAGTAGGTTGGCCGCAGAGTCTGGATGATCCTCACTACATCCCTTGCTACTAGCCATTGCGCTTCACTGGGACACACGACTCTTACACTGCATTCAGGTTTGCAAGAATCGGAGACGGAATTTCACCTACTATGAGCAACGTCAGATGGCACTAAAACTCCTGCTCCTCCTCCTCCTCCTCCTCCTGCTGTCCGGAAGTGTTCACCCGAACCCTGGACTGGCTCACTCCAGTACAACAAAACTTGCTAAAACTGACAGGGGTCTCATCATCACCACCCTCAACATTTGCAGCCTCCTCCCAAAGCTTGCTGCTCTTCAAATCTTTGCTAACCAGCATAACCCCGACATCCTAGCTATTGTTGAAACCTGGCTGACACCAAATACTCCGGACCATGCTATCTCACTTCAAGGCTACAGCATCTTCAGACTTGATAGGATTACCAAAAGGGGGGGTGTTGTGCAATTTAGATAAAAGACTACATCACCGGTCACTCCATCTCCACTACCTCCTACAACACCTCTGTGCAATTCCTACCTGTCAAACTACTCCTTGGTACCAAAAATAAAGTGCTCACTGTAGTCTCAGTCAACATCCCACCAAAAGACCCAGGGACTGGTCTCCACGCTGTCCTGGAATTTGTAAGATCCCAACCTCCTGGCACTGAGATCTCCTCCTCCTTGGCGATTTTAATATCAGTTGGCTTGCACCTAACGTAGGACCCCACAAGGATGCTATCTTGTCAGTTAACCTAATTCAGATGGTCGACTCCCCCACAAGGAAGAACTACAAATCTGGCACCAGCACTCTCCTAGACTGGGTCCTGGCTAGTCACCCAACCCGTATCAAAAACACCTCTGTCGTCCAGGACTCCTTCAGTGACCATTCCCCTGTCATCTGCACCTGGTCAAATAAGTTTCGCAAGCCACCTCGAAAAACCATCTCAAGTAGAGTCCTACCACGTGGCAAATTGACCCACCTCAAGTTCTGCCTCAGTCGGTAAGACTGGTTACCAATATACAATTCGCTGGATGTTGACTCAGCCCTTGATTACTTCATCGCCACTTTCAACGCTGCCTGCGACTCCTACACCCCAGTAAAAAAGCATAAAGTCAAGGCACTCTCCAATCCCTGGCTCACTGCTGAGCTACTGGCTCAGCTAAAATCAAGGGACCACCTCTGGGCAATAGCTAGGGCCACAGGCGCCCAATCGGACATTCAAAAATACAAACAGTCTCGCAACAACTGCACTAAACAAATACGAATGACTAAGAGTACCTACTTCAAGGAAACCCTTACCAACACTTGGGGTGATGGGAGAGCTTTCTGGGACAATATCAGGGAAGTCACTGGGACGCAGTCCAAATCCTCCCCAACCCTACTGACTGCTGACAGAGCCACCATCCTTGACCCAATGGTCATTGCCAATACCTTCAATGCAGCCTTCACCGACCTCAGTGAGGTCCTCCCCCCAGACTTATTTTTTGGAAACTGACTCCCCGGATCCAACTTCCCTCCTTACCGCCTCAAATCAGCCGCCTTTCCATTGCAAAAAAGTTAAGGCACATGAAGTCTGCAAATATATAACAAAGGCTATCTCCAAGTTCAGAGCCAGTGGCGACTCACTGGACCTTAAGCTGCTATCCCTCACCCTTGAAGAGGTACTGCACCTGTTCACCAGAATTTTCAATCTCTCCCTCAGCCTTAGTCAATTCCCAAGCAAATGGAAATCTTCAATTGTCACTCCGGTCTTTAAAAGCGGTGACATGTCTTTACAGGGGAACTACCGGCTGATATCGATACTACCCCCCCAAGGCCCTTGAGCGCATTGTTGCTGACCAACTCACAGACTAACTGGGCAAGTACAACATCCTCTGTGCACAGCAACACGGGTTCAGACAAGGGCACAGCACATCAATCGCCCTCCTGGAATTCACTGGTGTCATTCACAACTCAATGGACAAAGGTACCTAACTGGAGCTGTATTTATCGACCTGATAAAGGCATTTGACACTGTTTACCATGGCCTGCTTGTCAAACAGCTGCTGAATATCGGGCTCTCACAGGACTCTACTGCTTGGTTCAATAGTTACCTGGACCGGCGCTCAAGAAGAGTAAAAATCTCAGGAATTCTCTCTGACTCCAATCCCGTCCGATCAGGTGTCCCTCAGGGATCCATATTGGTCCCACTTCTCTTCAGCATATTTCTGAATTCACTTCCTCAATCTTGCCCAGAACAAGTTATCCTCTATGCCGACGATGCCATGCTTCTCACCACCCATAAGTACCCGCAACCCTTACACCACAGCCTGCAGCTTGCTTTCACCACTGTTGAGAACCGGTTCGCAAAACATAAACTTGATTCTTAACCACAAAAAAACTAAATCAATGCTCTTCTCCAGCTCGCAAAACAAGCATAGGCAATATCCACTTGCTATCAATACAAACTATGAAAATGGGTATGTTCATGAAAATGTTGTACCAAATTGTGACATGAGGGGTTAATTTTCAAATGCAGAGTAGATCATTTTTCTCTAGCATTTTAACATGCCATGACCCTACAGTGAAAAATGCACTGTGTTGCAAGATAACTGACTTTTAAATGACCAAGAAAAATAAGCTTCAGTGTTCTGAATGTACCAGTGGACACAACCTTGTGTTCTGAATGTACCAGTGGACACCAACCTTGTGTTCTGAATGTACAGTGGACACCAACCTTGTGTTCTGAATGTATAGTGGACACCAAACATGCATTGTCAATTTGACAAAGACCAGCACACAACAATGTAGGTTTATAAAACTTTACTAGTTGTGATCTATGTTGTCAAGAATGACATATTTGTGTACTGAAGTGCACTGAAACAAGAAAAATAACATCAATAAGGTGTTAAAAAAAAAACATCATAGAAAAGATTGTGCATAGCAAATTATCATACTGTCCAACACTTTAAATACTGTCAATTCCAGCAACTCTTGAGCTTTTTATATTGTGTGGCGATAGTTTGCAGTTCATCCCATGCAATTGTAAAGCTTCCATTTCCTGGCAGATGTACAGGTCCATGGAAAAGTCTCTGCTGTCTTGTCATATCAGGGTCCTGCTGTTGTGGCCATATGAGACGCCACTTTGCATGCTGATCCTGGAATTTGACAGTGAAAGTACGTTGTAGTTCATTAAATGCAAGCACTTGCCTGATAAAAAACTGCTTAGAATAGCAGACTGCATAGAACTTTTCCAGTTGTATCTTGTCTGGGTATAATTTTCTTTTTAGCAGGTGTACAGTCAGCAAGCACACTAGGGACAGAAGCAGTGGAGAAGGCCATTGCTGAATTTTCATGAGTAGAATTGTCTATTGCTTCAGTGCCTGAAGCAGCAATCAGGTTGGTTGATGAAGTGCTGGTTACAGCAGAGGGGGTCTGTCAGTAGAGTGGCAGGAGCAAAGGAGGGGTCAGTCACTAGAGTGCTGGAAACAGCAGGAGTGTCCGTATCTGCAGTGCTGTGCTCATGGGCACTCTTTTATGTGCACCGAGTTGTAGAGGAGTGTGTCACTGGCATTGCTGGACAGTGTCACTCCTGAGTTTAAGCATTTGAGCTGTCTGAGAAGTACTGGTGCTACAGTGTTTCAGTTTGAGCCTCTTTGAAGTCCATTGATCCACATGCTCCATGTTCGCACATGGGCCATCATCATTTTAGCACTTGCGGCAGACAAAAGACAGTGCTCTGGTGGCAACCACACCACCTTCCACAGATCTTACACTCTGGACATGTCTTATCCCAGGAGAAGCTATAACATCCGGTCATTTTGACATTTTTATGGATTTGTCAGGCACCCAGAAAAAGTTTCTCTTGGAATGCCCACACCCATCACTTGGAGGCTCTCTGGTCAGATTATCATGGAATTACATGAACATCTTTTCTGCTGTTGAAATGATAGCTATTTGTGATTTCATGGCCCTGGTTGCTGACCATTTCACCACACCACTCTCCCCATCAGAGGGGTGCTTACCATGATGTGATCCAAAAATTGGAACAGTCAGCAGGGAATCCACACTCTGATGAAGCCTTTGAAATTTCACAGAAGAAACATTTTGATTTGTACTGACTAGCACAGCCATCTGTGAAATGTACCTTCTTCGTAATGTTTATGTGGTGAGTGTTCATGATGTGTTCACTGGCTATCTTATCAAAATGTCAAACAGCACGGTAGTAAAGTGTGAGGTTATCTGAGATGAATACCAGGTATTCCATGACAAGGTCATTACAATGTGAGCACCTGTAATATCTAACTATCTGGTGCACTGTAGCCCACTCGTGATGCCAGTGGCAGGACTGGATCTCATCCTGGTACTTGCAGGCATAGTTTTCGACAAAGTCCAGCACAATGACGACCCAGTCTTGTGGTAGATTTGTCTTGAGTAATGCGAATTGCATTATTTGCCACAATGCCACATGTAGATGGTGACCGAGAAACTGTAGGCCTTCCAATAAGTTGTTGTAACGTGGTCTTGTTGTTGACCAACACTTTGCAGGATGATTTGTGTTAATGCCATCATTTATTTTCTTCACTGTGATGGTTTCCCACTGGTACCATCTCAATATTTCTAACCCACGTTGATTCAATAGAGCCTCTGCATGTTTTTCAATTGCCTTCACTGTACAAGCCCCACATACCTTCTCCAGACAGTCTTTTCTGAAAAACATGGAACCTTCATTTGCACACATTGTCAGCTCCACAGTTTTGTAAATATTGGTGATTTTGCACTCTAGCAGTTTATAAAAATCTGCCACTTGGTTTAATGATCACAGTTTTAATGTGGCATTTTCACAGTACTCGCATAGGCATGTGTCCAGTTTCTGTTGTCTGGCAAGTTTTATATGCTTGGAGCACAAACTGTTGAACTTGATGGCACTGATATGATACTCTGGGTATTGCTTCAGAAATTCTGCATGTAGTAAATGAAGGAGTTTTGATCGGAACAATTTGAACATTGGCTTCTTTTTAAGAATGTCTTCTTGTATGGCAGAGGTGTTGCTGACTGTCCAAAAAAGCTTTTTACTTTGTAATTTCCTGAGGCAGTACAGAATTGTGTATGCTTTTTACATGCTTCTGTTCACTATGAGATGCATTCATGAGTGTTGTCCAGCTAATTCCAAGGGTTGTGCTTACGTATATAGCATCTTGTATTTTTTCAGCACCAAAACTGCTCTGACCCACTCCCATTCCTGTTGTCTATTCTTCACATTTTCCTTTATGATATCCATAATGTTTGCCTCCAAATTGTGACATCATTTCATGTTTAGTCCTCTTCTTGACACTGCTGCCCATTTTGCACGTGAACTTGATATTATCGCTTATCACTTTATTGTTGATGCAAACCATGCAGGTGACTTAGGCAGTCCTGCTTGTGTCCTTTGAATTGTCTTTCAGTTAGCACCATCTGATCGGGTGTCCCTGACTGGAGCTGGATCACTGAAATTTACTTGCACTGCTACTGTTGTGGCTGTGTTTATTTGTTTCATAGTGGAGGAAAGGAAGAAACAAAGAGATTGCCCATCAGTTGCTTCACAGCAGATGAAATGGCAGAACAGAAAGTGGGCAATTACTTCACAGTGGGAACGAGAAAGAAACAGAGATTGACCATCAGTTACTTCACAGCACATGAAACAATGGAATGCAGAAGGTGGACAATTACATCACAGCTGGTGGAAGAAGATCACCCATCAGTTGCTACACAACACAGTGTTATGAATGTAAGGAGAATGGTGCACTGCAAAAGCAGCTAAATTCCAGTATAGCTATGATTTGTATCCCACCACCACCATCACACATGATCTTAAAGTGAATTTCTGACTAGCTGCTATAAGGTATTGGGCTTCATAGCCCAATACCTTATAGCACCATAAGCTCACCCCTGCAAACAATTTAAATTTAAAGTTCATAGTTTTAGCATAGGGTCCCTACTAGTTAAGCGACTGCTTTAATTTTCCTCAAGGACTGTTAAAAATGACTAAAAGTTGGCTTTAAAAATAGCCCCAATAGACTTTTATGGGGCTGGCCCTCACACTCTCCATGGCCATACATCACAGTATCAAAGAGCGCAGGGGTGGAGTTGGGGTATAGCGGGGGCACCAGGAAGCTGAAAGGGATTGGCTGGCCGAGGGTTCAGTGCCAGTTACAATCCCTTCCCATGCTAAAATTACTAACTTTAAAATTAAACTTTTTGCAGGGGTGAGCTCAGAACGATATACGGTATTGGGCTATGAAGCCCAATACCTTATATCGGAAACTTCCTTTAAAATGGCTGCACGCTGAGTGCCTAACAAAAGAGGACTGTATTCAGCATGCAGCCATGTTAAGACTATGCAGGACACATTAGGAAGCACATTTCAGCAAAACATTGAGAAACATTTTAAAAACAAGCCCCAAAGCACCTAGGCACCCCCCATTCCCACAACTACATGGCCTGAACATGGCTGAGGGTCAAGAAGCAAACAATGGCCTGCTCAGCACCCAGCCATGTGGTAGGTGGTTACACAAAAGCAGATGGACATCAGGGCCCAGCACCACAGAAATGGGTACAGCAGGCAAACCATTTCACAGAAAAACATTTAGAAGCAGACAGGCAATACTTTGCACTCCCCCCATCCCCCAATGACCACAGACTGCAAGCTGTCAAAATGGCAGAAGGTTGAGCAGCAAACAATGGCCTGCTCAGCATCCAGCCATGTGGATACCATGTGGTGGGTGGTTACACAAAATTCTGTCAGACATGATTAAGCTGGGGGGATTCTGGGAAGCATAGGGAGAGGCATCACCAGTAGAAAACAGGAGGTTGTTATCCCTCTGTACAGCCAGTTGGTGAAACCCTATCTGGAGTACTGTGTGCAGTTCGGGAGATCCCATCTCCATAAGGACATAGACAGGATGGAGGCAGTCCAGAGGAGGGCAACAAAAAGGATGCAGAGTCTGTACCATAAGCTATACGAAGAGAGACTAAAGGAGCTTAATATGTATACCCTAGAGGAAAGGAGGGAGAGGGGGACATGATAGAGACCTTTAAGTACCTCAAGGGAATCAACAATGTCCAAGAGGGTAGTATATTTCAGAAAAACAGATGTGCAAGAACAAGCAGCCACAATCTGATGATATGGGGGGAGGCTCAGGGGCAACGTGAGAAAATATTTTTTCACAGAGAGGGTGGTGGATGCATGTAACGGCCTTCCTGAGGAGGTTGTGGGGTCAATAACAGTGGAGGAATTCAAGAATGCATAGAACAGATATAAAGCAATTCTGGTGAAGGGCAGAAGAAAGTTGGCCATTGGTTAACTAGGATCTGCAACTTTTCCAATAGGTAGGGAAATGGGTAGACTGGGTGGGCCAGGCGATCCTTTTCTGCCATCAAAGTCTATGTTTCTATGTTAAACATTAGCACAGCAAAGCATGGATTTAAAAAAAATACAATGGACATTACAAAACATCATGAAGACTATTATTACCCATTGACAATGTGAAATGCAACAGAAACAGCTTTTTTGGACCAGCCCAAACAATACTTTGCCCCCCCCCAACAACCACAGATTGCATGGTCTCAACATGGTCTGCTCAGCATCCTGCCATGTGGAGGCCATACAGTGAGTGGTTTTAAAAATTGTGTACAACAAACCATGAATTTAAACAAGCATTTTGGTAGTAGGAAGGCAGAGCATAAGTACTAAATCACCCTCCAGCCACAGAATCAAACACCAGCAGGCAGCAAACAGTAAATAAATCACACTGCTGGAGTCCAAATAAGCTGCACAATGATCCCCTGTCCCTTAAACTGGTAGACCTGGTCAGAACCTTAGCTTTTGGTGCTCTGAGTGCACTTTGGATGACTGGGGCTCTTCATCGTTCTGAATGCGCAACGGCTGCTCCAGGTGGACACCAACACTTTCTGCTGTACAAAAAACAGCAAGAAAGGGCGCAAGCACTTATGTACAGCAGATTTTACACCTTCCACTGGCCACCTATGTCTCAGGGAAAAACTGGAACTCAAACAATCGGGCAACCAATTGGGGGAGGCGTTGAATGTACCTAATAGGAGCATGGACACCATTGGTTGGAAGGGTTGAAAAGATGACCTGACTCAAATGATAAAGAGTAGGCAAGATGTACTACCTGACAATATAGCAAGGCAGCACTGGTAAAACACAGAGCATTACAAAAAGGGATGTGCATATCAAAAGTAATTATCATTAAAGACAGCAGAAGAACAGGAGGGTTATTTGCAGTTTTATTATTTGCCAGCCAGTCACATGCCCACACGGGGCATCATGGGTTGATAGAACAGTTATGTTGTCTTTACAGACCGCATGGGCCAGTGCTCAAAGCTTGCAGGGTGCACAGAGATATATACGGGAGCCCTCAACATATGTTCGGGGTTTGCCACTTTATCTCCACTGGGGAAGTCAACAGACTAGGCATACTGATGGTCCTGGTAGGACGAAACACGTCAGTTCATGTCTCTGTTAGCACCCTTGCAAACTGTGTGAGAGGCCTTGGCACCATGCAATTCCTGCTTAAAGTTGGACCAGCATAACATTCTGTGGTGATTTGTATATGCAGCCCATGATGTTTTGCATTGTGTGGGCATGTGATTTTGTATTTTCTTGAATCTTGGCTTCCCAGCCAAATGCCCTTTGGGGTAACCCTTGCCTCAGTGTTTGCGCACAGAGGTTCTTTGTCTTTTAAATAGTTTTTTATTTTAATGGGTTCACCACAACATATCCAAGACACAGTGTCTTAGGGTAGCTGGTCCATTCCACTGGGGTGTCAAACAGACGAGGCATACTGATGAGTCCTGGTAGGACGAAACACGTGTCTATGTCTTCTGTTAGCACCCTTTGCAAACTGTGTGAGAGGCCTTTTTGGCACCATGCAATTCTGCTTAAAGTTGGACCAGCATAACATTCTGTGGTGATTTGCATATGCAGCCCATGATTCTTTGCATTGTGTGGGCATGTGTGATTTTGTATTTTTTTTAATTAATTGGCCATGTTCTGAATGTACTAGCTGAGGACACGAACTAGTACATTCAGACCACATTTTGGAGGTGCTTCAAATTATAAAAATAATGGGTAAAATAACATAGGTAGGGTAAAAGAACTACAGGACAGCATCTGGATTGTTGAAAGCATATCTTATTTAAACAGAAAAAATGGCAGAATTGACAGAAAACATACAACTAAAACTTACAGACTTTCCATGTCACAATTTAGGACCAATAAAACAGCAGGAAAATTGGGTTGGACAACAGCAACAAAAATTCCAGGCAGCTGCGGACCGCAGTTTTATTATATGTATCTCTAGATATACAAAGCATTAAAACAATATTTCAAATATTATTTTTTTTTATTTTTTTTCCTTACTTTATATCACACTCTTAACATTTCTATTCCATTGGTACAAGATTTTCATGAACATAGCCAAATATGAAGAGAGAAGGAGCGGGCATTTGTGAAGGGCCTTCAGAAAATAGTTGTGCACTGCTAGAGAGGAAGAAGGTGGAGGAAGGAAATGATGAAATTAGAGGAGTAATTGATAAATGCCTGGACCAAACTAGAGTGGGGGGAAGTTCTGCTGGGAGAATTGCAACAGGGGTAAAAGGGGGAAATAATGTGCAGGAGGAAGAAGAGGAGCTGGAAATGAGAGAGGGAGATGAATGGAAGCAAGCAGGGAGTAAGAGGGGTGGAATCTTAGTGCTGGGGGACTCAATACTAAGAGGAGTTAGGTGGGGTAGCAAGGGGGAGAGGCATAGTCGCATTTGGGTGGAGGCCATGCCAGGAATGACAGTGGAAAGGGTGGGACAGTCTGTTCTGAAATATGCTAGAAGGGGTAGGGACAAGCCTCATTTAATTATACATCTTGGGACAAATGACCTGGCTGACAAGACAGTAGATACAATCCAGAGGAGGTTTGAGGAATTAGCACAATTATGTGAGGGAGCAGGAAGATCAATAACTTTTTCAGAGATACTTCCGGTGCCAAAGGCAAGCACAACAAGGAAGCTGAGAATAGAGGAATTTAACAGATGGCTAAGAACCTGGTGTTGTGCTAAAGGGTATGGGCTGTTGGGGGGGGGAGAGACCTGGGAGGACAGTAGTCTCTATGCCAAGGACAGACTACACTTGAGTGAGGAGGGAAAGAAAGTGTTGAAACAGAGGATGGAGGAGTACATAGAGGAAGTTTGGAATTTAAACTAGGAGTGGTGGGTGGCAGTTGGGGAAGAGATATGCAGAGACCACAGGTTGGGAAATCATATGAGCTTACCCCCCATAACAGTGACAAAGGACAAATGGCAAGTACTGTTGGTGATGCTAGGAAAGGAGGGCAGGATGGGAGGGGGGAGGGTGGAAGGTGGTTACCCTTAATGCTAGGAGCCTTGGGAGGAAAACTGCAGAGTTACAGGTTCTCATGGCAGAGGGAGAGGTGGACATTGCAGCCATCACGGAAACATGGGCCACCCAATACAATGACTGGGACCTGTCTGTACCAGGGTACAGGTTATTTCGTAGGGACAGGGTGATTGGGAAAGGAGGGGTGGCACTATATGTGAAGGAAGGACTGAAGTGTGTAAGGGAGGAAGGGGAGGAGGGTAGTACGGAGTCACTTTGGATGCAAATCCAGGATTCCAAGAATAGGATTCTTAGAATGGGAGTGGTGTACAGGCCACCATCTCAGACGGAGGAATTAGACAGGGAACTAGTGGGACAGATCAGGAGGACCTGCAAAAAGGGTAGTGTGGTGATTGTGGGGGACTTCAATGCCAGGAGTGGACTGGAGCACCCCAACAACCAGGAACAGAAGGGAGCAGGTACTGTTGGATGCCTTCCAGGACAGCTTCCTGCTGCAAATGGTCAGTGAACCAACCAGGTTAGGGAATACCCTTGATCTTGTGCTGGCAAATAGGGACTTTGTGAGAGAACTTATAGTGGAGGAACTGCTGTCAGGGAGTGACCACCACTCAGTATGGCTCACACTGGATATGGGCAAGGAAGGAGTGGAATCTGGCACAATAGTGCTGGACTTCAGGAGGGCCGACTTTGGGAGGATGGGGAAATGGTAAAAGGGTACCTGGCTAGAATTCAATCTAGTATGGACACTAACCAGAGGTGGAGCGTTTACAAGTCAGATAGTGGAAGCAACCAAAACCTGCTGCAAAGCCCAGAGAAGAAGGCTAGGGCTAAGAAACCGATCTGGTTGAGCAAGGAGGTCAGGGAAAGGTAAGGAGGAAAGAGCTGCCTTTAGGAAGTACAAGAAAACGAGAGGGGAGGACAGGGAGGAGTACTGACAGAATCGAAGGAGGTGACAAAGGGCAGTGAGGGAGCCAAAGCATCTATGGAACTCAGGCTGGCAGAGGCATTAAGAAGGGAGAAGGACTTTAAGTACATCAGGGAGAAAGGAGCTGTAAGACCACATAGTAAGGATTAGGAAGGAGGGGTTGGGGTAAGCAGGTGCAATACATGGAAGCACTCAAATGAGTACTTCTGCTCAGTATTTACTAAAGAGAAGAGGGTGACACCCAAGGTGGGAGAAATGGCAGAAGCAGGGGAAGTGGTGACAGATGGGAAATCATGGAGAGCAGAGTTCTAGAGGGTTTGAAGGCACTGAGGGTGGACAAGGCGCCAGGCCCAGATGGCATCCACCCCAGGGTACTGAAGGAGCTGGCAGAGGTCCTTGCAGGACCTTTGGCAGACCTATTTAATGCCTCACTACATTCGGGGTGTGTACCTCAGGATTGGAGGATGGCTCACGTGGTGCCCCTCCACAAGAGTGGCCCCAAGGATGAACCGGGAAACTACAGACCAGTGAGCCTCACATCCATCGTGGGTAAGCTAATGGAGACTATCCTGAAGGAGAGGCTGGTGGCCCTCCTAGAGGCCAGAGGACTACAGGATAGCAGACAGCATGGCTTCATACGTGGCAGATCCTGCCAAACCAATCTGGTCGAGTTCTATGACTGGTAACTAGGCAACTGGACAAGGGCCATGCAGTGGATGTCCTGTATCTGGACTTCAGTAAGGCATTTGACTCAGTGCCACATGGAAGGCTAGGAATGAAGTTAGTAGGCACAGGGGCGGGTGCAAAGCTGGTGAGATGGGTAGGAAACTGGCTGCAGGGAAGGCAACAGAGGGTGGTGGTGGGTGGGGAGCTCTTACACCCAAGGGCAGTGACGAGTGGTGTTCCACAGGGCTCGGTGTTGGGACCAGTGTTGTTTGGGATATTCATTGCAGACATATCATGGAACATCAAGAGCAAGATCAGTCTGTTTGCTAATGATACCAAGGTAGGCGCGGTGGTGGATGACCTAGGGGGATGGCAGGGGTTGCAGGATGATCTGGCAAAGCTTGAAACCTGGTCAGACACCTGGCAACTGGGCTTTAATGCCAGAAAGTGCAAGGTGCTGCATTTTGGGATGAAGAACCCAAGGAGGAGTTACCAGCTAGGGGGAGTGCAGCTAGCCCAGACAGAGGAGGAGAAGGATCTGGGTGTGCTCATTACAGGGTCAATGAACAACTCGGCACAATGTAGGAAGGCAGCTGCAAAGGCCAACAAAATGCTGGGTTGTATTGCAAGGGGTATATCCTCGAGGAGGGAGGAGGTGATTCTGCCACTGTATAGGTCATTAGTTAGACCACACCTGGAGTACTGCGTGTAGTACTGGCGTCCGTATCTGAAGAGGGACATTAAGTTACTGGAGGGGGTGCAGCACAGAGCGACAAAGATGATCAAGGGGCTGGGGGACTTATCATACGGGAGGAGGTTAAAGGAGTTGAACATGTACTCACTGGAAGAGAGGAGAGACGGGGTGACACGATTGAAACCTTTAAATACACGAAAGGAATAAACAAGACAAGTACAGAGGGGCTGTTCAAAGTAAGGGAGGGGAGGGACACCAGGGGCCATGATATGAGACTGGAGCGAGGAAGGTTCAGGAGGGAGATGAGGAGACACTTTTTTACAGAGAGGGTGGTGGCTGGGTGGAATGCGTTACCTCCTGAAGTGGTATGCAGTAGAACAGTGGACTGCTTCAAACGAGGATGGGACAGGACAAGGGGGAGAGTTAATGAAGGGGAAGGGTGGAAGGAAGGGGCAGCTGCAGAATAAAGGGTGCTAGCTGCACATTCGAGCAGACTTGATAGACCTCTAGGCCTATATCTGCTGGCAAATTTCGTATGTTCGTGTGTTCGTAAACGCAGGAAATACCCTTGAACAAGTGTCATCATTTAAATACCTTGGAACCTCTCTTGACCCTTGCCTATCTTTTGAGGCCCACACTGATAGTGTTGCGAGAATTGCAAACCAACGTATTGGAATTCTCTACCGAAACAGACAGCACCTTTACCCAAGCAGCACTGAAGATTGCTATCCAAAGCTCTGTCGTCTCTGTCATAGACTATGGCCTAATTATCTATGGCTCTGCCTCAGCTACCGCCCTCAGGCGTATAACGACATCCCTTAACAAAGCCTGTTGGCTGCTCACTGGAGCCCAACGACGCACTCATACACGTGAGCTCTACGCTCAAATGGGATGGTTACAACTCACCAATCGCATAAAGTACCTTACCTGCCTGATGATGAAAAAAACTACCTTGGGCCTTACTCCACCTTGTATCCAAGACCTCCTGCGCCCTAACACTAACCTTCAAAATACTAGAAGGTCTGAACGTCAGCTTCTACAGGTCCCCTGGTGCCACACCACTCGGGGCCAAAGATCCTTTGCACACCGTGCTCCCAGCTGGCTTAACGCCCTCAGCCCTCACATCACCACCTCCACCTCTTTGGAATTATTCAAATCTAGACTCCATCTTCATCTCACAGCCTCCAGCTCTTGTGACTGCTTCCACTAAATCCCCCCTCCACATTGTGCTCAACCTCCCCTCCCTGATCTCTTGACAAAGCCGTGAGCTGCTCTAGTCTCTTTTCGTCTGCCACTCCTTTCTCCTCCCTCCCTCCTTTCACCCTTGATTCCCTCTAAATTTATGCAATGACCCCATACGTGTTACTCATGTATATTATTACTATGATGCCATACCTGAACTATTTGAATATTATTTTATGCCTGTTTTTTTAAATGTTGCATGCTTTGTTTAACATGTTTGTACTCTCCTGATGTGGAACCTTTCTAAAAGAGCCATGACTCAAAGGTATTTTAATTCCTAGATTTTAATAAAACAATAAAACAATAAATATCCACGACTACCAGTTGGCTAAAATTGGACCAAGTCTGTCGGGTATTAGTACCACCTGTTTGATAAATGTGTAACCCCCCTGCACATGGGGGTTCCCAAAAGTCTTCCAGGAGCTTGCCTGAATGCTCCAAGCCTGGGTGGTGTTCGGTGTCTGAGCTGCTTAAATGTGGTTGCAAGTGAGTGCTCTTTGAGCCTCCACATACTGTCTCTTTAAGAGCTGTCTGCTTGCAGACTTAATTAGTTTGTATGGGGGGACTGTGTATTTAATGCTCGAATCCCGCCCAAGCTGCGGAATAATCACTCCATTTTGCGGTCGCTGAAGGTATAAAGGGAGCCCATCTAAAAGCTGTAACTGTTTGCCTATAATCATTTAAAGCATTAGCAAAATTGTAGTTTGTCTAATCTGCCTTTATTGTAGCTGGGACTCTGTGTGTGTTATCCCTCCAGTTTGGACCTAAACTGCTGTGCTGGGCCAATTGGGTTAAGGGAGCCCTAAAATGGAGCCTGTGGACGAATCCGAACTTGGACTCTTAATTTGAGCCAACCACAAGGGGACTGTATGGGCAGTAACTCTGGGAAATGTAGTTTTGACCTTGGCACCTTTTTCCACCAACAGAGGGATTCTTATTGTGAGTGACAGCTGAACCAGCCAACAGAATAGTGTGGAGCTAAAGGAAATGCCCTGCTCTGTGCCTGGAAAAATTAGATCAGTTGTGACAGTGAAGAGAGAAGGAGCTCTGTGCTTCTGCGGTGTATAGTTTCGCACGGGAAGTGCAAGTGAGGCCCTGAGGTTCAGCCTGCAGCCGTTGCAAGTGCCAGATCAGACTAAATCCGCCTTGTGAGGAGAAAGAAGGAGATCTGAGGAGTAGAAACCAGGCTCACCCTGTAGAAGACTGGAGAAATTGCTGAATCGTGCTTGGTCTGTCAGGAACTGAAGCTGCTGTGTATTCTCCTGGGTATCTTGCAGTAATTGCGGTAGGGATCGAGGAGCAGTCTGCCTGGTATAGTACTTTCCGTTTACATATAAATGTGCGTAGTGCTTGTGGGGAATCACTATGTCAAATCCCCTGTACAGTGAATTGTGTGCTGAAGCTGGAAGTAAGCCCCAGCTTAATTCGGACTACATCCATTTGCTATCAACTGCAGTGGAGTCTAGTCACAAGGACCTTGTCGCCATGCCCTGTTTTCCTGGCAATCCAGAAGGACATTCTCCATCCGATCCTCAGCTTGGGTAATGTGAGTACAAATCAGGGTATTCCCCTGCAGCTTGTTTTCCAATCACAAGTGTGTCATCTAATTCTTGTTGTTTCACTGCTTCATGGACTGAGCCCTCCAGCTCCGGATTACAATTGGGTGTTGTGCATATATTTTTCTACAGGGCCCTATCCATCTGCACCTGCCGGCCAACCCCAGGCAACGGACCTGGCTAGCCCCCAACCTGGGTACCCAGAGTGTGACTTTTCAGACCCTGTATGTGTGCACAGTACTGTGATTTAATGCCACTAATTAACCTGAGTTCCCTCCCGTGTTACTGCCCCTAAATAAATCAGATTTGTTGTTGTTATACTATATACTGTCTGTGGTGTTGGTACTTAGGGAAACAGGACTGTGTTTTGCTGTGTATGTTGTTTAACCTTACTTTACAGGGGGTCCACAGAGACGTGCTGCAGAATCAGTCTCAAGGGTAAGTGGTATCTATATGAGTGAACAGTGTGTATACGTGGGGTATTGGGGCTGTAACTCCGGTGTACTGTGTGAGCCACTAGAGGGAATAAAAGGGGGTCTCAGTGTCCCAGAGGGCTGTGACCAAGCTAGTCTAACCACTACAAACACTGACCTCTGAGTGGAATCACCCGCCATAGAACCTAGGCCCCTCAACCTGTCAGTAGTCAAGCAGGCAGGGGTAGTAGCCCTTGGGATAGCGCCACCTGGGGGTTACAAATGCAAGGTCCAATGGGGAAGCACTGGCTGATCTCATCCCTGATGGTGGACACCTTTTCAGCGAAGAACTGCGCAAACTCCTCACGCTGCACTTGGGACAGCGCTTGACCAGAGTGGAAGACAGGCTGGATTGCACAGTCTGTCCACAGTCTGGAAGAACTGGGCTGGCCTGTTCTTCACTGTAGCAATTTCCCTGGACAGGAACTCTGCCTTCTTATAGGAAATTGCTGATTGATAGGTCTTATAATGATCCATCAATCTAAGCTTATCCACCTCCAGGTGAGTTTTCCACCAGTGTCTTTCCAACCTTTGCCCCTTCTTCTTCAACTCACGGATCTCCCCATTAAACCAGGGAGCACCTGGGTGAGAGGTGAGAGGACGAACAGGGGAAGGAGCAATGATATCCAAGGCCTCAGTAACAGCCTTATTATAGGCTGACACAAGAGGCCCCGGATCAGTGCTATCCCTTGGAAATCCTGAGAGGTCCAGCACCGTCATTAGGCCTTCTGAGGTAACACCTCTCATAGGACGGTACGGTACCAATTCCTTTTGGGGCAGGCCTATTTCAGGGGGCTGCGAAATTGAATCTCAGGACGTGATGGATAGACCAACCGACTGACTCCACCTCCATATCAGAGATCTCCATCCTCAGGTGGAACACCAAGTCCAGTGAGTGCCCTTATTTGTGGGTTGCAGTGATAATAACCCGTGTTAGGCCCAATGAATCCATCAGTTGGAGGAGGTTTTGTCCAAATGGTGAGAGTTCATCATCGACCCAGGCATTGAAATCCCCCCAGAATCAACCATCTGGGGGATTCCAACATCACATCAGCGATGAAGTCCGCAACCTCCTTCAGGAACTCCCTCCCATCACCTGGTGGATGGTAAATGAGAAGGGTCCTGTAGCCTACACCTGCACCATACACTCAAAGGAGTTGGTTGCTTCAACTGGCACCTCCCTGAGACCCAGTTCCTGTCTAAAACAGACAGCACCCCCACCCCGACGATCCTCTCTCAGGCGGTGAATCAATGAAACTGCAAAATAAATGTATTTGCTCACAGTCCAGCTGTTTATATTTTTCATATAAAGGAAGAAAGGTTACTCATGTGTAATCTTGTTGTTCTAGTGATATTCTTTCACAGATTTAGAATTTTTTGTCATAGAAACTTAGAATGTGATGGCAAATAAGCGCTGCTTGGCTCACCCAGTCTGCCCATATTGTCTTTTTTTCTCTAGACCACACTTGATCTACGGAGCCAAGCCTTTCCCTCCCTTCCCTACCCTATAATTCCCTAGTGTTTGTCACAGACATTTTTGAACCCTTCCATTATTTTTGCCCCACTACATCTCCTGGAAGGCTGTTCCAGAGCTCCACCACCCTTTCATTGAAGAAGTACTTCCTCGTATCCCTTTTGAATTTATACCCCTCCAGCTTCATATCATGCTCCTTGGTTCTAGAGCACCCTTTTCTCTGAAAAATACTCATCTCCTCTACTTTATTAACTTCCATTAAGTATTTAAAGCTCTCTGTCATATCCCCACCCCCTTCTCCAGGGTGGACAGGTTTAGCTCCTTTAGCCTCTTCTCACAGTGCTTTTCATGCAGTCCCTGCACCATTTTGGAAGCTCTTCTCGGGACTGCCTCCACTTTGTCTATGTCCTTCCTAAGATGTGGTGCCCAAAACTGGACACAGTGTTCCAGGTGAGGTTTTACCAGTGATATGTCCATGTACAGACCATTAGCATCTTCTCATTTCAAATTGTGTTCCATACACTCATCATATGGTCTTCCTACTTGTTACCTATGACTATCAGATCTCTTAGTACTAAAAGAAAGAGGCCAAGCAATAAATACAAAAGCAAATGGCAGTGTATGACTGGATTGTGTGGCTGTGAATAAATGCCAACATGTGAAAATATGTTACATATATACCATAACTTAAGATCTTCCTGAATATCTTCTCCACAGATTACCACTTACAGGTCTGAGTCAGAAGCGTTAGGAGCCCATGGGAGCCAGAATTTTTCTGGTAGCTGCTGTTGCAGGCTGGTGGCATGGGAATGTCCCTGCATGTGCATCATCACACATGCTCACTGGTATACAGCGCCACGCCAACTGCCTCAGTACCTTTGTTGTCGAGGGGGAGAGTATCGTGAAAGTAACCTGACAAGTAGTCTAACCCCTAACTAAGGGCATAGGTCAGCCCAGTTGGCCCGTATAAGAAAGGCAATCAACTCCAATATCAAGCAAAATGTCTTCACAGTCCAAATCTATTCTAAAAGGTTGGAAGACAATAACATAACAAACCAAGACTGGAGCGAGTCCGATGGATGGAGGGTGGGTCAGTGTGATGTATGGAGAAAATATTCAATGAGCCCCAAAGGGCTCCATGAAGAGATTGCTGCCCAGATCGGGCCCTGCCAACCCCTGACCCCGAGGATATATGTAGATTAACCAAGTCCTGTGCAATTGAAAGGCTCTGCCTATGGTTCAGTGGACTGACGCAACCAGCCACACACCCCTGCCTGAGTTATTTAAGGCAGGCCCTCTAGCTTTCTTCAAAAGCATTTTTTCTTTGCTGCAGCCGGAGGCTCTACCCAATCCTTCCTTTCTTCCATGTTTGTCCCCTTGTGCTTTGGACCGCGTTTGGTTTGTGCTGGACTTCTACTTGTTTGTGCTAGCTTGGTTTGTGCTTTTCCTCCTCTCCTAGGCTAGTACTTTTCCTCCTCTCCTAGTTCTAAGTAGAACATGCGCACCGAGTTTTCATGCCAAGACTGACAGATCCCAAAGCTCGGCCCTGATCGGTGGTTTTAAAACTATCCAGCTACAGGGATAAAAAGGAACTCCTGAAAATGGCTCGGCAGAAAGGAAATATCACATACAACTTGGCACGTCTGATATTTGACAATAATTATCCACCAGAATTTGTTTCACAACGAATCGCATATGCAGGCATCCTTAGAGAGCAGTGGTCACACCAAGTGCGATTTCAAACGCCCTACCCAGCGAAGTTAAAAGTGGGAAGTGAGATCCAGTGACATACCAAACACCAGAGGAAGCCCTAGCCACCTAGACTGAAAAGGGATGGAAGCCTAAGGATCCAGCACCCCCAACACAGTGACCCAAATCACTGCACACCAAATGGATCCCCAGGGAGCTACATCACGATCGGAACTCAGCGAAGTGGATGGCCTCCACTACCCTGAATGAGATTCGCAAGACACTTCAGTCCCTCCAACAGAAGCAGACCTTCTGGGGATCCGGCACACCAGGAAAGACATGAAGCACTCCAGGTTAGTATGCCTTTTTTCACCACCTCTCATCCACACTCGGCTATCCACTATGTTCTGCGCTGCTCAGAGGGCCTGAGGGGGATGAAGAAATGTTAAATGCTGATTACTCCCCCCATGGTTGTGACCCACACTGACTCCAGGCCTTCAGATTGAGAGTTGCAGCTTGCCTGCAATTGGACCTTGACCTTGTGTGCCCCCATGAATAACACACTAGAAGTCCCACAATAATCAATACTTGATGCCCTCTGAGAAACTAACTAGGTTGCTCGTCTCTCTACCTATCAGTGTTCCCATTTCATCTCCCATGTGCATACTGAACCAAGTCTCAGAACCCTTTCACTCCCTAAGCAATGGAGATGACATGAACCACGAATCCCCAAATAATTCCTGATATCTTGTTAAACGATTTAGAAACTTGCAATCTGAGGGTATATTAACTCAGGAACAGTTCGGAGTTGCCCCTCTCTTTTGGTGATACTTGCAATTGGAACCTTCACACAAAGACACGGATATACAAGAAAAACTGAGTGGCATGTATCCTAAATGTCTGACCCAATTGCGAACGATCGAAGCACAATACCACACAAGTCTTTGATGGACACTCGGGAAGGGGAATTTTCATTGAAACGAAGATTAGAGAATCTGTATTTTTTCAAAGCTGCAACTGTTGCCTAAAATACTGCTTTCCCAAAATATGGGGATTTTTAGAATATCAGAGCGGATTGGAATCACAAAATAATGTGATCATAACAGAAATGGGATTTGGGGAAAACAAGTTTTTCAGTTGACCTTGTGATGTGGGAGATCATATTTCCTATATGGCCTCTCTTGGGAGGGAAGGGGGCTTTTTCGGGTTCATGTTTCCTTTTCTTTACAGTAAGTCTCCAAGACAAAATGAAAAACTGCAAGTTCACAGAAAGAGACTGGTCCCGTGGGGGTAAGTCTCTGCGGGGGGGGGGCTGGGGGACTTGCAGGAGAAACGGGTGTCCCAAAGACTAACAGATGAAGGCCTGAGAGAATGTGCACCTGAATTCTGGCCCCAGCAGAGCAACCCCACTAAGCTTATGATTGGGACAGACCAAACTCTGCATTCCTATGCACTTCACAAAGTACAGGGTTAAAAGGATCACTCCCTTAGGCTTTAAGTGACTTTAAATGTTTGGTGGGGCACGGAAGCCTTCTGAGAAGTGACAGTTTAAATGGGAGGCGGAGGCCACCCACTGAGCCACTATTTGGTGACCCTATGATAGGCATTAAACATCATGCTATGGTCCATCTTTTTTTGGGACCGGGGGGCCTGATGGACAAATTCGTCACCTCATCCCCCATCCTCACTGTGGGACCCTTTAGGCCCCCTGCAAGATTATCTAGGGAACATATCAGATTGTTCCTCTCCCTTGGAAGCTACTTTGTATATAGGTTTGTTGAATGTTATTTATGTTTACGTCTACCTGACTTGCATTTAAAGGAAAGTTTGAAGTGCTTATTCTATGACAGGCTTGACCACAGAGATAACCTTATTAAATGCCACAGAGCTGGATTTAGGAAGTGGGGACAGATAGGGGATAGTTCTGTTGGACCGATGAGTTTTGCATTATTTAAAGGCATTCATTTACAGTATTAGGAAATAATACAGCCCAAATGACACCTTCAACTAAAATAACAGTATGTTCACAAAACATGAACAGACTTAATAATCCGGTGAAAATGTATAAGATCCTGTCCACTCTTAAAAAACAGACACCAACTTTCCTGTTACTGCAGGAAAGCCACGTGGGAGCTCTTGAGTACCAAAAAATGGAAATTACGTACCTATCGTAATTCTTGATCTTCTTGGACGAAGTCTCCACCACTCATTCACACTGATGGGACTATGCTGGAGGCGCCAGGACCCAGGGACCAAACTTTTTCAAGAGGGCTGGCACCGAGATGGAGCCAGGAAGCAGCACAGAAGCCGATGCATGGTAAGAGGCTTATCTCGGGCCGCCCTCCACACGCCTCAGTACCTTTTTCAGGGAGGTGCAACGTAACTAACCTAGAAAGAACTAACCTAAAAACCGGACATAAGATAGTCCGAATGACCCATGTAAGAAGGGTCAACAACAAAGTCTTCACAGCCCAGTCATTGAGGGAGTGAAGACCAGAAACAGAGAAGTGAGCTCGGGGGAATGGTGTGTGGGCATGTGAATGAGTGGTGGAGACTTCATCCAAGAAGATCAAGAATTACAGTAGGTACATCATTTCCATATCTTCCTGGACATAAAGTCTCCACCACTCATTCACACTGATGGGAGAGTACCGAGCTAAAAAATCCCCCAAAACAGGTGGCAGGAGAGAGAGGAGCTCACTTTTTAGGACAGAAGTCCATTAAGAATTGTCCTGCCAAATGACTGATGTTGTCTGGCATGGACATCCAAGGCATAGTGCTTTACAAATGTATGCACGGAGCTCCAGGTAGCTGCACTGCAAATATCTGCAATGGGGACATTACAAATTTCCACCAGAGATGCCACAACTGCTCTGGTAGAGTGAACATACACTCTACCTTCCAGCTTGACCTGTGCCATGGAATAGCAATGGTGAAGGCATGCCACCTGCCACTCTGAAATGCACCTGATAGCAACAGATTGACCCAGCCGGGTCATGCTGAAGGAAACAAACAGTTGTTGAGCCCTGCGAACTTCCTTCGTTCTATCCAGATAGAACCTCAAGACTCTTTTTAAGTCTAGAGAATGAAGGGTACGCTCTCCTTCATTCTGGAAGTTTGCAAAGTAGTTTGGCAGAATTAAAGGTTGATTCAGATGAAATTCCGAGACAACCTTAGGCAGGAACTTAGGATGAGTCCTAAGAGCTTTGTCCTTGTGAAATACAGAATATGGGGGGTCTGTGACCAAGGCATGTATTTCAGATACCCTACGAGCAGAAGTAATGGCCACCAGGAAGGCTGTCTTCCAAGTGAGGAATTTCAACTCGCAAGTAGCTACAGGCTTGAAAGGTTTACGAGTGAGCATGTCTAGCACAAGGTTAATGTCCCAGGCTGCAACTAGATGTCTAATAGGAGGTCTGGTATGCAGGATCCCTTTAAGAAACCTCTTAACTACAGGCAGCTGAGCCAACGACATGGAGCATACCGGCTCATGATATGCCGAAATTACACAAAGATGAACTTTGACTGTGGAGTATTGCAGACCTGTGTTTGAGAGGTCTAAGAGATACTCCAACACTTTATTCGGTGGGCAGGAAAAAGGATTCCAACAGGATTTTGCACACCAGATAGAGAAACGCTCCCATTTAGCTGTGTAGGTCTTTCTGGTGGCTGACTTGTGTGCAGCCAAAAAAATATCCAAAACCCTACGAGAAACATTAAACCTATTCACCTCTATCTCCTCGGGAGCCAAACGTGAAGGTGAAGTGACCTCAGATTGGGATGGACTACAGGGCCCTGGGTCAGAAGGTTCATCTGAAGGGGAAACAGTTTCAGAGAGGTTTTCAACAGTCTGTTGACTGGGGAAACCAGATCTGATGAGGCCAGAATGGGGCAATGAGAATCATTCTGCTCCCCTGTGCCTCCAGTTTGAGCAGCACCCTCTAAATCAGGGGAAAAGGATGAAATGCGTATAGAAAGCAGTTTGTCCACTGCGGCCTGAATGCATCCTGACAAAAAATACCAGGTCCTGTATTTCTGGAGCAGAAGAGAGGCAGTTTTGCATTGGGTAGGGATGCAAAAAGGTCCAGGTCCAGAGTTCCCCACTCCTCGAGGAGTGACTGAACAACGGTTTAGTCGAGAGACCACTCGTGAGGATCTGACTCCATTCTGCTGAGATGGTCTGCCAGCTCGTTTTGTACTCCTGGCAGGTAAACCACCTGAAGAAAAAATTACTCACCTTAGTAATGTTGTTTCTTCTAATGGAGTCTTGCTATATTATGACAATTGCAGTATGACCGCAGGTTAGAACTGCTCCGGAGGTGAAATAGTTAACTTTCCATGCAGGCATGGAACTTAGAGCGCGAGCTCGGTTGAAAACTCAGTCTGTTGTGCTTCAAACGCAAACTGTCAGATCTTTACGAGCTAAAACTCACTAAGGTTCTGTGTGGAAGCTGTAAACCTACACTAGCCAACTGGCTACTAACATAAACACTCATTTTTTGCCTAAAACAAAGACTCAAGTCAGGAGACCCAAAAATGCAAAAACACAACACCAATTCACCCAAAAAGGTAGGTGAAAAACAACAAGGTGGGCATCAAAAAGTGCCAACCCTGTACTGCCCACCCACATCCCAAAACAGAGGTTCTGAGAGGGCAGGCAGGGAGGGAGGAGGTCATAATATAGCAAAGACTCCATTAGAAGAAACAACATTACTAAGGTGAGTAATTTTCTTCCAAACAACATGAAGTCTTGCTATATTATGACAATTGCGAACTACACAGCAGTACCCCCATGGAGGAGACAGAACCTACTTAGGAAATAGGCTCTGAAGCACGGCTGTGCCAAACCGAGCATCACTCCTAGCCTGGATGTCCAGGGAGTAATGCTTGGTAAAGTGTGAACTGTTTTCCAGGTAGCTTCTTGACATATTTCTAGAATAGGAATGTCTCTGGCAGCAGCCAGAGAAGCAGCTACTGCTCTGGTAGAGTGAGCCCTCAGGCCTGAGGAGGAACTTTACCCAACTTTGTAGCAGAATGGATACAAGAGACAATCCACCTGGCAATGGATCTTTTAGTGGCTGGCTTCCCTTTACCAACTTCGCCATAAGTGAGGAACAGTTGGAGGGAGTCAAACCTATGACCCTTGGTATGCTCTATGTAGTAACTAAGGGCTCTCTTCACATCTAGGCTGTGCAGCCTCCTTTCCCCAGAGGAGGAATGGTCAGTGAAGTACACTGGAAGAGAAATAGATTGATTAAGGTGGAAATCTGAAACCACCATAGGAAGGAACTTTCTGTTAGTCCGAAGAACCTCCTTATCTCTGTGAAAAGAGATAAACTCCTGCTCCATTGACAATGCTTGTAATTCACTTATGCGTCTGGCAAAGGTGATGGCTACCAGAAACACGGTTTTCCAAGTCAAGTACTTGAGCTCAGCTGAAGACAAGGGCTCGAAGTGGGGTTGCATAAGCTGAGCAATGCAAACATTAAGATCCCAGGCAGGGGCAGGATCCCTGAATGGAGGGTTAGTGTGAAACAACCCCTTAAAAAACTTGGAAAATACAGGATGAGCTGAAAGAGAAGAGGATTTACCTGCTGAAATAAAAGCAGACGCGGCTGCCAAGTGCACCTTCAGGGTAGCTGGTCTCAGCCCCAAATAATTCAGGTGGACCATATAATCCAGGACTGTGGGTAGATCAGCAGAGACTGGGGAAATATGCTTTTCCAAGCACCATATGGAAAACCTTTTCCATTTGGAATTGTAAGTAGCCCTGGTGGAAGGCTTCCTTGAGGCCTTCAAAATATCCATTATGCCTTGGGAAAGGTGTAAATCAGCAAACTCTAACTCTTCAAGAACCAAGCCTTGAGATTGAGAGATTTGAGATTCGGGTACCAGACCCTTCCCTGGGCACAGGTTAACAGATTGTGATTCCTGGGAAGGCACAGGGGAGGATGGACTGCTAAGGACAGCAGGAGTGGATACCAGGGCTGTCTGGCCCAATCCGGAGCTATCAGAAAGACTCTGCAGGATTGGGATCTGATTTTGACTAGCACTTTGAACAGGAGAGGAAAGGGAGGGAAGGCATAGAGAAACTTCCCCTCCCAACTGAGGGCTAAGGCATCCAGGGGGAGTGAGCCCAACACTGGAGGCCTGCAGCAAAAAAGAGGAAGTTGGTGATTGGGGCTGCAAAAAGATCTATCTGCGGGGTGCCCCATCTGGCAAATACTACTCCCAAGACCAGGGGATCCAGTGACCATTCATGGTGGCCCTGGGAAATCCTGCTGAGGCATCTGCCAGGACATTGTCCTTGCCTGGGAGGTGAACTGCCATAGGGAGGTGTTCAGGGAGTAAGCCAGAGACCACAACTTCATTGCTTTGGTGCACAAGGCCGTAGACCGGGTGCCCCCCTTGCTTGTTGATGTACCACATTGTAGTGGTGTTGTCTGTTCTGACCTGAATACTCTTGTTCTGACAGATTTGGAAAAAAACTTGAAGTGCTAGAAAACTGCTCTGAGCTCCAACAGGTTGATGTGGAGCAGAGATTCCTGGGAGACCACAGACCCTGGGTGGTGAGGTCGCCCATGTGAGCTCCCCAGCCCAAGAGGACGCATCTGTAGTAAGGATTAGAGAATGAGACTGAGTGACAAAAAGACCCTTGTCTCAGGTTGCTCTGATCCTGCCACCACTAGGAGCTTGGATCAGGGTTCGAGTTACTGGGATCAACTTGGAAGAGGATCCTTTCTTTGAGACCAAAAGCTCTCAAATGGAACTGGATGTCCCTCATCTGAAATCTTGCTCCCTGCTCAACTGCTGTGGAAGCAGCCATGTGTCCTAGGAGCTGCAGAAAATGCCTTGCTGGCCGAGAGACCTGCAGGGTAAATGAGGAGGCCAGGGAGACTAGGGTCTTTGCCCTGTCCAGGGGAAGGAAGGCCCTGGCTTCCTGTGTGTTCAGTTCTGTGCCTATGAAGGTAAGAAGCTGGACAGGCTCTAGAACTGACTTTGAGAGATTCAGAGGAAACCTAGAGAGTAAGCAGTTGCTGAGTTATCTGAAGGTGTAAATTGACCTGGTCTGAGGGACTGGCCAACTATGAGCCAATCGTCCAGGTAAGGAAAGATGGCAATCTTTTGCCTTCTTAGGTAGGCAACTGCTACGGCCAGGCATTTGGTGAATACCCTTGGGGCAGAAGTGAGGCCGAAGGGCATTGCTCTGAACTGGTAGTGGCTTGAGGGCAGCTCGAACCTGAGATACTTTCGATGGGAGCTTCTGATGGGAATATGGAAGTAGGCATCCTTGAGGTCAGGGAAGCTAGCCAGTCCCTGGCCTTAGAGAGGTAGGATAATTCCCAGAGTCACCATTTTGAACTTTGGCTTTAAAGGTGCTTGTTTAAATATCTGAGATCCAGGATGGGCCGCCATTCTCCTGTCTTTTGGGTAAGGAAGTACCTGGGTACAAACCTTTGCCCTGGTGTAGGAAGAACCCTTTCCACAGCTCTGAGAGCCAGTAGGGTCGAGACCTCTGCCTCTAGGGGCAGTGCCTCTGATGGAGTTGCAGGTGAAAAGATCTGGTTCTCAGCTTTGGAAATTTTTGAAGCTGAGAACCAGTCCCTGGCTTACTACTTCCAGGACCCACTTGTCTGATGTTAAAGACTTCCAGCCCTGGACAAAGTAAGCCAGCCTCCCCCTACAGGTAGAGAGAATCAGCCTAGGCAATCCCATCAGGGTGCCTGCTTGGCAGGAGCTTTGGGCTGAGGGTGGAAGCAGACCAGCTTGTACTCCGTCTGCCTCTCCCTCTAAGAACCCCCTCTGAGCATAGATGGAGGAAGCTTGGAAGCTTGGTAAAGGCCTATGAAAAGGCCTGCCCCTGCCTCTCTAGAAAGCTGCTTTTGAGGAGTGGCCTGCCTTTCCTTGGCCTGTGCACTCCTAGGTGGTCCTATATTCATCCATTTTCTTCATGTAATTCTCTGTTTGCTCCCAAACAGAGAATTTCCCAACAAGGAAAATCCATGGCCTTAGACTGGGCATCCTGAGACAGGGTAGTACATCTGAGCCAAGCCATCCTGCGAAGAGCCACAGATGTAGCCATGACTCTCGATGAAACATCATTAGAGTCCACTGCAGCATGAAATTGCACCTTGGATGCCTCAATACCATCCATAGCCACCTGTTCCAGCTCCCTGGCAAGCTGGTCAGGGACTTGTTTTGCTAGGGCCAGCACAGTATCCCATCTGGATTTCTGGTACCTAGCAGCATAAGCCATATAATTTGCTTGTCTGAGTCCCAAAGATGCTGCCATGTACTGTTTCTTTGCCATAGCATCAATCTTCCTGGAGTCCTTCTCAGGGGTGGAAGCTAGGGAATATTAGCCTTGTCACAGGCTGCAGCCTGCACTACCCCACATGGCTGCATTGTTGAGTGGGAAATCAGTGTCGGAGCCTGATAAGGTATACCTCTTGTCCATCCTTTTATCCACAGGAGGTATAGTGTGAGGAGTTTTAAAACTTTTACTGTCTGTTTCCGAAAAGATTTATGCAAAGGAATAGACAGTCTCCTGAGACTCTGGAATATCCATCATTTCTAGTCTGGCTCCTCTTGGTCATCAACAGCTTCCTCAACTGGAGCTGGAGAGTTTCAACAACTTTTTATAAAACATGAAATGAGAAGGGACTCAGAAAGCCTTGGAGGAGAAACCCTAGGGGTCTATCTGGAGAGATGTCGGATCAATGGGCACATCCAGATCTTCAAAACCATAATCACTGTCCTCATATTCCTCCTCCCCTTCCCCCGGTTCATAAAAATCTTCAAAATCATAATCTTGAACCGGTGGAACCGGCCGAACCGAACGCTTACCTGAAGGTGTCGGTTCGGTCGGAACCGGAGAGAGAGACTGGACAATTTGAATTGCTTTAGCTATTTCCTCAGCAGTTAGGGAGAGAACTTTTGGCTCTACACTAGCTGACTTTCTAGTCCTTTTTGCTGGAACCGGCTCCTCAGAACCAGCTCTTCATTTGCCCGAGGAAGTATCGCCCTGGTCAGAGGGCACTCCCTCCGGTTCAGTTGGTACCGAACCGGGCTGGCCATCCGGGTCAGCAGACCTTTTGGCCTCCCTTTCCCTGAGCCTACCAACTCTCTTATCTATGGTGGCAGCAGGGAAATTGTGACAAATCTGGCAGTCTGAATTGAGGTGGTCAAACCCCAGACAATAGACACATGTGGTGTGTGGGTCAGCCTTAGCAAAAGCTTCCCCACAAACACTACAGTGTTGAAACCCAGTGGGTCGGTTTTCTTTTGGGTTTCTCAGACATAATGCCAGCCTAACCAACTTGCCGTTTATGGCAATCCACCAAGCAAGACACCCTTATCGGTTCCTAACCGTGTCGCGGTCGTGGAAAAAGCGTAATGAAATCCGTTTTTAGAACCGATAAGGACCGGGAACCACACTCTAAAAAAGGACTAGTAGATTTAAATACAACCTGATCGGTTCAAACTGAACCGATAAAGAATTACAAGTTCCACACAGAAAAACTAAATGTAAAACCTATCTATTACTTACATTACCACAGACAGAGCTTGAACCGACCGGTTGCTGTTTAATTTCATCTAAAACTGAAAAATAATACTTTTAAACCGACAAAATGAACCAAGCAGAAGGAGAAATCTCCAGAGCGACTGTTCAGTGAGGCAGAGTAAAGAATCTGACAGTTTGCGTTTGAAGCACAACAGACAGAGTTTTCAACCGAGCTCGCGCTCTAAGTTCCATGCCTGCATGGAAAGTTAACTGTTTCACCTCCGGCGCAGTTCTAACCTGCGGTCATACTGCAATTGTCATAATATAGCAAGACTTCATGTTGTTTGAATCAGTGCCTTGTGATCCAGGCACCATTCCCACACTCTCATTGCTTCCCTGCATAATGGGTAAGAGTGTGCACCGCCCTGTTTGTTGATGTAATACATCACTGACTTGTCCATTTGAAGGAGAATGTTCTTGTGACAGAGTATGTCCTTCAAAGCTTGGACTGCATAGAGGACAGCTCTCATTTCCAGGATGTTTATGTGAAGTTGAGACTCGTCCTGAGTCCACGTACCCTGGGTGTGGATATCCCAGCAGTGAGCTCCCCAACCCATCAGAGACACATCCGTGGTAATGGAGATCTGATTATCCAGAGGGCCAAAGGGACATCCTTCCAGAAGGTTGTCTTTCTGAGACCACCAGGTGAGTGACCTCTTCAGAGGTTCCGTCACCTTGATGAGAAAGGACTGAGGGTGAGTGGCTGGGGACCACTGAGCACTGAGCATCCACTGAGAGGTTCTCATGTGGAGATGAGCCAAAGGTACAGTGAATACCGAGGATGCCATGAGACCCAGCATTCGTTGCATTGAGAGAGCTCACACTGAGCTGCATTGTCTGATGAAGTGGGCCATCTGTAAGATATCGTTCCTTCTGTGCTTTGGAAGAAAAGCTTTTGCACTGGAAGTGTCTAGAAGGGTTCCTATGAAAAGGAGTTTCTGGGAGGGCTGCAACTGTGACTTTCTGAGATTCAGTAGGACTCCCATGGACGTGAGGAAATCTGAAGCCGTGGCCACAGCCTCCAGAGTCTCTTGCCTAGAGGGGCTTGCTAGAAGCTAGTCATCTAGATATGGCAGCACCTGGATTCTGATTTTCCTTAGATGCACCGCGAGAACTGCACAGCACTTTGTAAAAACTCGAGACACTGAGTATAGCCCAAAGGGCAGGACTCTGAATTGATAGTGTTGACCCAACGCCACGAACCTTAGGTATTTGTGGTGATCTGGGTGTATGAGAATGTGCTGGTAGGTGTCCTGCATGTCCAAGGAATCTAGCCAATTGTGTTAATGAATCAAAGGCAGCAGGGTACCGAGTGATATCATCTTTAACTTTTCCTTGTGCAGGAATTTGTTAAACTTTCTGAGATTCAGAATAGGGCACATGCCGCCAGTTTTCTTTGGAACCAGAAAGTAATGGGAGTAGAAACCTGTGTTTCGTTGATCCAGCGGAACTACTTCTACTGCCCTGTTGTTCAGAAGGCCTTGTACCTCGGAAGCAAGAAGGTCTGACTGTGCCGCAGACAGCCTGGGCTGTCTCTTGGGAAGATGATCCAGAGAGGTTTCCGACAGATTGAGAGAGTACCCTTCGCGGATTATCCTGAGGACCCATTTGTCTGATGTTATAGATTTCCACTGATCATAGAACTGAGTCAGACGTCCTCCCACTGTCGAGGAAGAGTCCTCCTCGTGCAGCTGAGTTGTCCTTGGCCGGAAACTCAGAAGGTGGCACTGGGCGCTTTTAGGCCTTGTGCCTTCTGCTGTGTTTTCTTTTGCGGCTGAGGAGTTTGCTTTCTGTTAAAGCCTCCTCTGCCTTTGCCACAAAAAAACTGATGGTTGTGAAACTGTTGCTTGTTCCCACCTCCTTGAAAGGGAGCCGTCGGAGGTCTAGCTGTCTTAATGGCAGATCTAGTCTTCTGTGTGGCCTCTAGTGCTTGTTCCACCTGAGGCCCAAACAGATACATACCGTCGAAAGGTAAGGCCATGACTTTCTGTTGGGCATCATTCGTAGAGCCCAAAGTACGTAACCAGGAGTGGCGATGGGTGCAAATGCCAGCTGCCCAGGAAGCAGTATCGAAAGCGTCCATTGCAGCTTTAATTTGTTGGTTATTGGACTCGATACCTCTAGTTATGGTCTGTAGTAGCTCTGAGTTAACCTCCGACTCGGGCAGAGCTTCTACCGTTGCTTTGAGTGAATGCCAAAGAACATACTCATATTGAGAAAAATAGCCCTGGTAGCTGGCAATGCACATGCCCAGGGTTAAGGCAGCAAAGACTCTCTTACCCAACGTGTCCATCTTGCGAGATTCTTTGTTTATAGGATGGGCTGTAGATTCTTGAGGAAGGACTCCTTATCATTCTCTGCCAGGACCACAATGGCATCTGCAAAGGCTGGTGAGGCCAAGATGGGGCGATCCTTGGGAGGGGCATATTTCCTATCAATGGACTTGGCCACAGAAGGAATAAGCACTGGATTCTTCCACACCATCTGGAAAAGAGTCTCGAAAGAGGGCTGTACCAGAGGGGTTAAATCCATAGGAATTTCCAGAACATGTAGATACTGGAGACACAGAAGCTTCCCAGGATCATTTTCTGTGGACTGGAGAGAAAGAGTAGAATTTAAATTCTTGAGCAGAGACTTAAAGGAAAGGTCTTCAACAACAGGCTCTGCAGAAGGATTGATCCCTGCCCCCAGGGCAGAATTGGCATCAACATCATCACCCAGCCGAAGATCCGGATCGAGCTCAAAATCATCTCCTGACAGTCGGGGGGACTGTATAGACAGAAATCGGATGAAAACCAGGAGGAAGAAGAGAAGGAGACAGAATCTGAGTCAAAAACCTCTGGAAACTAGATGGCACCATACACATCCTTGGCGCTGCTGAAGAGAACGGTGCCGACATAGAAAATGGTGTCGGCATGGCACTGACAGGGAGCGTGACACTGCACGGGTGCCGAAGAAGGCACCGACGGGTAGCGCAGCACCGCACATGGTGCCAATGCCAACCCTGGTGCTGAGGATGGTGCAGACAGGGTATGCAGTGCCGCAGATGGCACCAGCACCACCCACAGTGCTGCAAAGGACCTCGGCACTAGAGGAGTCGGCACCACAATTGACGGCACCATAGCAGAAGTCTGAGAACTGCAATTTGAAGGTAAAGAATGAAAAATGGCAGGAGATAAAGGCATCGGTATGGACCCCTGAGCCGCAGCCATGTGAGGGAGATAGACACCAGAGCGTGGAGTCGACGGCACCAAAGAAGGTGCCGCGTGACTAGAAAATCCTAACCGCCCTGCCTGCTGATCCAAAACCAACAGGCCCAAAGGCCCCAGTGACAGACTGGCTGGTTCGGGTAGTCGGGACAACCTCAGAGCCCACTGCTCCATAACAGCAGCCCCAATGGTGAAACTGCTCATCGGAAGTCCCTCCAATAGGCAGAAAGGAGCTCTGGTGTTGAAGAGGCTGGCTACCAGAGACAGAAACCTGCGACTCCAACGAAAGAAGCAGAGACCGGCTCCTAACCCTAACAACCGACCATCTACGCGCAGATGTACCAGAGGGTGACCTTGAGTGATGCCGTTTCTTCTTCGACTGGTGGTCCAAAGAAGAACTCGAGGTCGAACGGTGCCATGAATGGAACCATTTCTTTTCATGCTTTCAAGGGGACTACTCATCCCCCCGAGCACTGGACCGTCCGTTGTCAGACTCCCCGCCCTCCGGAAAGGGCAGCGGACCAGACCCAGCCCCGGCTGACTGAACAGCTTTCATATGAAGTCTCCCTACTGTCATCTGCCCCACTCATGGTCGACTCCATTAATGGTGAGCTGAAGACTTCCTTCTTGTACGAGTAAGAAATTTATTCAAATATAATCAGTACTTATCGTGATAAAATAAAAAATAATAAGATTGAAAACTAAGCTGCTAGTTTGAAGTTTGACTCCAGGCGGGCGAGTGACATCGTCACTGAAGCGCACTCAACGGTGGGAAAAAAGGAACTGAGGCAGTTGGAGTGTCGACGCCGAGATAGTCTTTACCACACACCCCGGGCTCGGTGCTGCTTCCTTGTGGATCCATCTCAGCGCCGGCCCTCCTGAAAAAGTTTGCTTCCGCTGGGTCCTAGCGCCTCCTGCGTAGTCCCATCAGTGTGAATGAGTGATGGAGACTTTATGTCCAGGAAGATCTCCGGATGTTCGGGTTTTCCCAAGTGATAGCATCCCCATATAAAGAGGGTAAAAGAAGAGGGGCAGCTATTTTAATCCTGAGGGATACCCCATTCAAGGTACACTCCACTTATGCAGACCCTGAGGGGTGACTAGCAGTAATGACATGCCTATATGAAGGGGCCAAGAGTACCCTAGCGAGCATTTGTATTCCACCTGGCTCAGACTCCCATATAGTCCATTCCTTATTGCAACATATCACAAACCTCCAACGGGGGTCCGCCTGGTGAGAGGAGACCATAATTTTACATACGATAGTTTAGACTCTACTAACCCTAAACCACCAAGGAGGACAGGAGCCCAGAAAGCGGCTCAGGCCTATATGAGGGAAACCAGGTGGACCAATGTCTGGCAGTCCCTGAACCCACGTGGCCGTGCATACACGCAGTACTCAGCCCCACACAGAACCTATACGCGTATAGATCTTTTTCATATTTCAGAGGAACACCGGCACTGTGTAAGGGACTGTGACATGGTGCCTTCCCTCTTGGTGCTCTACATGGATTGGGGGGAATAGGAAGATAACCTGATGGAAGTTTAATAATTTCATGCTTAATTTACCAGAATTTGTGGAGATGGTAAAAGAGCAAATTCCTCAGATATTGGGGGAGATCGAGGCCCCAGAGATAGCACCCAGCATCCTGTGGGACACCTTTAAGCTTGTCCTGAGGGGCAACATAATTAAATTCACTTCCCAGTATATGAAAAAACAAGATGCCCAGCTAAACATGCTGAAAAACCAGTTGAAGGAGCTGATAACTCAACACGTAGCATGGGATGAGGGGGCACTTCCTCAGGCGGAGGCCGCTAGACAGAGAATTAAACATTTACTTGATATTAAAATAGAACAAGCCCTCTAGTTCTTAAAGCAAAAATATTATGAGGGGGGACCGCAGGTTACACGCCCATTCGACCATTGCCTCTGCCGGAGAATTGCCCAAAATACCATCACTCAGATTAAATCCCTGGACCCTGGGAAGAGGGAGAATAAGCCATCACAAACAATGCAGGCATTTACCCAGTTCTACCAAACACTATAGACCCCAGACCATCAGGTGGATATGGGGAAATTACAGGAATTTCTGGCATCCTTGGCTCTCCTAGGACTTATACAAACACAAAGGGAGATTTTGGATGCACCTATTACTAACACAGAACTATTCAAAGTCATTTCTGACCTTAAATCTAACAAAGGCCCTGGACCAGATGGTTACACAAACGAGGCCTATCAGCAGTTTAGGGGGCAGTTGCTCCCTGCACTCCGACCAGCATGTCAGGGGGTGATGGAGGCAGAGGGGGCACATATGACTTGGAGATATGCACATATTTCTAGCATTCTCAAATCCAGTAAAGATCCCCAGGCCTGTTCTTCTTATAGATCAATTTCAGTTCTCAACGTTGATTATAAAATTTTCGCAGCAGTAATAGACAAAAGAATGGAGGCTTTTCTCCCCCTCCTAATCGACACTGACCAGTGTGGTTTCATTCCCACCAGACAGGCACAGGGCAACATTAAAAAAACCTACACCTCCTTCACCTCACCTCCTGGTTGAATTCCCCTTCTCTGTTCCTAAGCCTGGATACAGAGAAGGCTTTTGACCAGGAGGCAGTATGGCGCAGTGGGTTAAGGCTCTGAGCTGCAAATCTGGAGACCTGGGTTTGAATCCCACAGCCCCCTAGGTGCATACTGTCTGACCCTGAGCAAGTCACTTAACTTCCTTGTGTTCCCAGGTTGCACCTGCAAACAAGCTTTCAGCTTAGTGTGTCTCACCTGGTAAAATAATTGGTAAAAAAAAAAAAAGGTGGCTTGGACTTTATTGGCGGCAACTCTCCAGAGAATGAACTTCTTCGGGGAATTTGTGAGGGTGATAAAAGCATTGTACGACCAACCTATGGCCTACATCAGAATCAATGGCTCCATTTCTGACCCGTCCCCCTATTAAGGGGCACAAAGCAGGGGTGCCAGCTGTCGCCCCTGCTCTTTGCCCTATACTTAGAAATGAAAATTACGTACCTACCGTAATTCTTGATCTTCCTAGATGAGTCTCCACCACTCATTCACACTATTGGGATCTGCTCCGGAGGCACTAGGACCCATCGGGAGCAAACTTTTTGCTGGAGGGTCGGCGCCATCGGCACAGCACCGCAAGCCTCAGCTCGCGCTGTAATGACTATCTCGGTGTCGACCCTCCAACTGCCTCAGTACCTTTTTTACCAAGGAGGTGCAGCTTAACTAACCTAGAAGGGTAGCCTAACCTAAAAACCGGACATAAGATAGTCCGGACGACCCGTATAAGAAGGGTCAACAAACAAGTCTTCACAGCCTAAAGATTTGAGGGAGTGAAGACCAACAACAGAGGTGAGCTTGGGGGATGGAGGGTGGGCGTGTGAATGAGTGGTGGAGACTCATCCAAGAAGATCAAGAATTACGGTAGGTACGTAATTTTCATATCTTCCTGGACATAAGTCTCCACCACTCATTCACACTATTGGGAGCGTACCGAGCTAATAATCCCCCGAGAGGGCGGCAGGAGAGACCAAGAGCTCACATTTCTAAGACAGAAGTCCATTAAGGATGGCTCTGCCAAAGGAAGAATGTCGTCTGGCATGGACATCTAGTGCATAATGTTTAACAAAAGTATGTACTGAGCTCCAGGTGGCCGCGTTGCAAATATCTGCAATGGCACGCTGTGAATTTCTCGCTTAGGAATGCCGTGGACCACTTTAGTAGAGTGAGCGTAAACCCTACCCTCCAACTAACCTCGCCATGGAACAGCAGTGGTGAAGGCATGCCACTAGCCATGCTGAGATACATCTGATAGCGACAGGTTGTGCCAGATAGTCTGGAAAGAAAGCGAACAGTTGCTGGGCTGCTGAAAGTCCTTGGTTCTATCCAGATAGAAACGCAAGGCCCTCTTAACGTCCAAAGAATGAAGAGAACACTCTCCTTCATTTTGGAAGTTCGCAAAGTAAGAGGGAAGGACCTAAGGTTGGTTTAGATGAAATTCTGACACAACCTTAGGAAGAAATTTAGGATGAGTACGAAGAACTGCTTTGTCCCTATGGAACACAGTATACAGAGGGTCTGTGACTAGGGCATGTATCTCAGAGACCCTGCGGGCTGAGGTAATGGCCACTAGGAAGGCAGTCTTCTAGGTGAGAAATTTTAGCTCACAGGTAGCCAGAGGTTCGAAAGGTTTCCGAGTGAGCATATCTAGCACAAGATTGATGTCCCAGGCTGCAACTGGATGTTTTGTAGGAGGTCGGGTATGCAGAATTCCTTTAAGAAATCTCTTAACCACAGGTAACTGAGCCAGAGATAAGGAAAAAATCGGCTCATGATATGCTGAAATGGCACTAAGGTGAACTTTGACTGTAGAGAACTGTAGGCCTGAATTTGAGAGGTCTAAGAGGTACTCTAGAACTTTATCTGGTGGGCAGGAAAAAGGATTCAAAGAGGACTCTGCACACCAGAGCGAGAAACGCTTCCATTTGGCTGTGTAAATTTTCCTAGTAGCTGGTTTCCGTGCAGCCAGAAGAATATCTGAAACTCTTCGAGACACATTGAACCGGTTTACTTCTACCTCTTCAGGAGCCAAGCGTGAAGGTGAAGCGATCTCAGGTTGGGATGGACCACAGGCCCCTGAGTCAAAGGTTCATCTATAGGGAAGTGGTCTCGGAGGAACTGCCAACATATTGTTGAGTAGTGGAAACCACAGCTGCCGAGGCCAAAAGGGAGCAATGAGAATCATCTTGTCCCCTGGGATTTGAACTTGAGGAGTACCCTCTGAATTAGAGGAAGAGGTGGAAAGGCGTAAAGAAAGCGTTTTGTCCACCGCAGCCTGAACGCATCCTGACAGAAAATGCCAGGCCCTGGATTTCTGGAGCAGAAGAGAGGCAGTTTTGCGTTGAGTGGGGATGCAAAAAGGTCCAGGTCTGGAGTTCCCCACTCTTCAAATAGTGACTGAACTATGGTTGAGTCGAGAGACCACTCGTGAGGGTCTGTCTCTGTTCTGCTGAGACGAATTAGAGCCTGGTGCTCCAAGCACCATTCCCATACCCTCATTGCTTCCCTGCATAAGGGGTAAGAATGAACACCGCCCTGCTTGTTGATGTAATACATCACTGCTTTGTTGTCCGTTTAAAGGAGAATGTTCTTGTGACACAGAATGTCCTTCAACGCTCGGACCGCATAAAGGACGGCTCTCATTTCTAGGACGTTTATGTGAAGCTGGGACTCGACTTGAGTCCACACACCTTGAGTGTGGAGAGTCTGACAGTGAGCTCCCCACCCCATCAGGAATGCGTCCGTGGTAATGGAGATCTGATGGTCCAGCGGAGCAAAGGGATATCCTTCCAGGAGATTGCTCTCTTGAGACCACCAGGTGAGTGACCTCTTTAAAGGTTCTGTCACCTTGATGAGATAGGACTGCGGGTGAGTGGTTGGGGACCACTGAGTACTGAGCATCCGCTGAGTGGTTCTCATGTGCAGACGTGCTAGGGGTACAGTGAACACTGAGGAAGCCATGAGGCCTAGCATTCGTTGCATCGAGAGAGCTGTAACTGAGGTGTTCTCCCCGATGTGACGGGCCATTTGAAGGATATCGTTCCTTCTGTCTTCTGGAAGAAAAGCCTTCGCACAGGAGGTGTCCAGAAGAGTCCCTATAAAGAGGAGCCTCTTGGAGGGCTGCAGTTGCGACTTCTTGAGGTTCAGCAGAACTCCCATGGACGTAAGGAGGCGAGAAGCCATCTCTACGGCGTCCAGGGTCCCTTGCCTGGAAGGACTTGCTAGAAGCCAATCGTCCAGATAAGGGAACACCTGTATCCCGACCTTTCTGAGGTGCGCTACGAGAACTGCACAACACTTTGTAAAAACCCGTGGCGCCGAGGATAGCCCAAAGGGTAGGACTCTGAACTGATAATGCTGTCCCAGAGCCACAAACCTCAGGAATTTGTGGTGCCACGGGTGAATAGGAATGTGCTGGTAAGCATCCTGCATGTCTAGGGAGGCTAGCCATTCGTGTTGATGAAGCAAAGGTAACAGGGTTCCCAGAGAAATCATTTTGAATTTCTCCTTGGGGAGAAATTTGTTTAGCTTTCTGAGATCCAGAATGGGGCGCATACCCCCGGACTTCTTCGGAACCAGAAAGTAATGGGAGTAGAAACCCGTGTTCCGTTGATGCAGCAGCACCACTTCTACTGCCCTGTTGTTGAGAAGGCCCTGAATCTCGCCGGCGAGAAGGTCTGACTGAAGGGTTGACAGCCTGGGCTGCCATTTGGGAGGAGGTGATCGAGGGGTCTCCAGAAGATTGAGTGAATACCCCTTGCAAATTATCCGAAGGACCCATTTGTCTGAGGTCATGGACTTCCACTGGTTGTAGAAGTGCATCAGACGACCTCCCACCGGAGAGGAAAAGTCCACCTCGGGCAGCTGAGATGGGACTTGGGCCAGCCATTCATAAGGTAGCGCTGGGCGCTTTGGGCCCTTGCACTTTCTGTTGCATCTTCTTTTGAGGTTGGGCAGGTTGGTTTTTATGGAAACCTCCTCTGCCTCTGCCTCGAAAGGACTGACGATTATGAAACTGACGTTTATTGACATGCCCTCAAGAGGGGGCAGGAGGGGGTCGAGCCAACTTAATGGCTGACCTAGTCTTTTGAGTAGCTTCTAGAGCTTGCTCTACCTGAGGACCAAAAAGATACACACCATCAAAGGGCAACGCCATTACCTGCTGCTGCGCGTCATTCGTGAAACCCGAAGTGCGCAGCCAGGAATGACGGCGGGTGCAAATACCAGCAGCCGCTGAACGGGAAGCAGTGTCGAAAGCATCCATGGCTGCTTTAACCTGCTGATTGTTAGATTCGATACCTCTGGTAATGGTTTGAAGAAGCTCTGGCTTTACTTCCGACTCCGGAAGAGCTTCAACCATCTGCTTGATAGAGTGCCACAGGATATACTCATACTGTGAGAAATAGCCCTGGTAGCTGGCAATACGCATACTTAGGGTAGAAGCAGCAAAGACTCTCTTACCTAAGGTGTCTATATTGCAAGATTCTTTGTTAATAGGTCGAGCTGTAGAAGTTTGAGGAAGAACGACCTTATCATTCTCTGCCAGGACTACAATAGGATCCGCAAAGGCTTGAGATGCCAAAATGGGACGATCCTTGGGGGCTGAATATTTCCTATCTATGGATTTAGCCACCGAAGGGGTGAGAGCAGGATTATTCCATACCATTTGAGACAGCATCTCGAAGGAAGGCTAAACCGGAGAAGTCAAATCCGTAGGGATCTCCGGAACATGAAGGTATTGGAGTCTTAACACTTTCCCAGGATCGATGTCTGTAGTCTGGAGAGAAAGAGTGGAACTCAGATTTTTCAGCAGAGACTTAAATGACAGGTCCTCGACCACAGGCTCTGTAGCAGTGATAGATCCTGCTTCGTCCACTTCATCACCCAACCGAAGGTCTGGGTCAGGCTCAATGTCATCTCCTGACAGTCCAGGAGGGACTGTATGGACAGGAAAGGAATGAAAATCAGAAGAGAGGAAGAAGAAGCAGTGAAAGAGGAGTCCTGAAGGCAGAGGGCCGAGAGCCCCAGGCGCGAGGCGCGATGGCACCAAGAATGGCGCAGAGGACCATGCAGCAACCGAAACGACCGAGGACCACCCGCGGCTGAAGACGGCGCCGAGGACACCAAAAACACCCCAGACTCTGAAAACAGGTTTTGAAGAGAGAGAAGAGCAGAGATAAAAGGCATTGGTGTGGCCCTGCCGCAGCCATGTGAGGGGGAGAAAACACCTGAAGCTGGAGTCGACGGCACCAAGAAGGTGCCGCCGACCAGGAAAAATCCAACCGCCTTACCTGGTCTCTCAATGAGCCCGAAAGCCCACAAGTGACCGAGCCAGGTAGCTGAACTAACCTCCGAGCCCATTGCTCCATAAGAGCGGCCCACTGATGAAACTGCTCATCTGAAGACCTACCTGCGGGCGGGGTAGGACTCGATGTCGAAGCCGTTGGCTACCAGAAGCAGAGGTTGGCGACTCCGAAGGAGGAGGCCGGCAACTAGCCCCGATAACCGAACGTCTACGCAGACATATCAGAGGGCGACCTCGAGTGATGCCTTCTCTTTTTAGACCTGTGGGCCGAAGAAGAGCTCGAGGCCGAACGGTGCCGAGAATGCGACCGTTTATTTTTATGCTTCCACGGGGACCGCCCATCCCCCCGGGCATTGGACTGACCATTGTCAGACCCCCCCTCCGGAGAAGGCGGCGGACCGGACCCAGCCCGATTGACTGAACAGCTTTCATATGAAGTCTACCTACCGTCACCTGACCTGCTCATGGTCGACTCCGTCAAAGTAGGCTGAGACTTCTTTATTTTTAAAATAAGACTAAGCGATACTGTATCGAGATAATACTACAAAATAACAAAACTGAAAACTATGCTGCTAGTTTGAAGTTTGACTCCCGGCGGGCGAGCGACGTCGTCACTGAAGCGCACTCGACGGTGGGAAAAAAGGAACTGAGGCGGTTGGAGGGTCGACGCCGAGATAGTCATTACAGCATGAGCTGAGGCTTGCGGTGCCATGCCTCGCGGACCCTCCAGCTAAAAGTTTGCTCCCGATGGGTCCTAGTGCCTCCGGCGTAGATCCCAATAGTGTGAATGAGTGGTGGAGACTTATGTCCAGGAAGATCTGCTGGTGCAGGCAATCAGGCAGAACCAGGATATAAAGGGAGGGGGAGGCAGGGGGCAAGCAACATAAACTCTCACTTTATGCAGACAATCTGATTCTTTATATTGTAGATCCAGAGACCTCCCTGCCACCACTGTGGCAAAGTGTTAGGTGACTTCAGTAACCTAGCAGGGTACAAGATAAATACCTTCAATACGGAGGCTCTGAGAGTTAAGTACTCTCCCTCACCACACATACAACACTTGTTTCCCTTTAAGTGAGACCTGATAACACTTAAATATCTGGGGGTCCACTTATCAGCGAATCCCCCTGAGATGGGGGACCTTAACTATCAATCTCTGATAGATCAGAACACCCTGGACCTGGAGAGATGGAAAACACTGCCCCTTCCAATGATCCAACAAATAGACGCAGTTAGGACACATACCCTACCCCGTTTTTTATACCTGGCTCAGACACTCCCCCTCCCCCTCCCTTCTGCCCTGATAAGATAGTTAACTAAACAGATCTCCAGATATATATATGGGGATCGCAGCACCCCAGAATTAGGTTCTCAATTCTACAGTTGCCCAAGAGACTTGGAGGACTAGCTCTACCTGACCTGGAGGCTTGTTATCTAGCCCCTCAAATAAGAATAGTTTTTTTATTGGTTGCACCCCCAATACTGGGCAAAGTGGAGGGACCTGGAGATGAGGAAAGAGGACCAAATTAACATAAATAAGATACTATTACAGAATCCGAGCCCCCCCCCCATACAGGAAATCACAGATAACCCTTACACAATTAACACATTGCAGGTATGGCAGACTATATTAGAAGCCAAACAACTGGCTAGTTATAGGTCCTTCTTTTATTCGCTCCCATACTGCCAGCTCTTTGAGCCCACTCACCTGGACCATGGCTTTCGGAGATGGGGGTGGCTGAGGCTACATTTGGTGGGGCATGTTCTTGACAGCGGGAACCTGCTCTCATTCTCTGACATAAAAGCAACATTTGGAGTTAGAGAGCGGGACATTTCAGGGCAATGCAGGCCCTTGCCTTTGCCCGAAACCAGACAAGGGAAATTAGCCTGGGGACACATTGCCCCAAATACTAGACATGATCTGGCTGACGGTGGATGGTCGAGCACCCTTAGACCATCTGATAGGGTCAATGTGATAACGGCAATCGCGGAAAGGCGATCACCATTAGGGCAAATGTACATCAGCGCAAATCCATTTTGCCAATGTACACTCCTGGTGCACTGCAAAAGGGCGCTGGGAACTTGATCTTTTTTGTTTATGCCGGGGGCTGTGCCCACCGCACACACCTGTGGGGGGCTTTGCCCATGCACCCCTACTAAAGATTCTCTACTCCAGGTGGGTGCATGTCGGGGGGGGGGTTAAAAATAAAAAAAAGTAAATTCTGCAGACTGGCGCAAAAATCCCGACACACCCAGCACCGAACCCGGCACCCTCCCAACCACAGCCTGCCACAAACCCACCGCGCAGCATGGCCAGCTCGGCAACCCACCATTGTGCTACACCTCACAAACCCTCCCTCCCCTTCTGCCCGTCACATGCCGTGCTCACCCCCCCCCGCATGCACATATACATATAGCAACAGGATGCCGCTATACCCGCATCCCCCCCATCCACTAGCCCTGAGAACAGGCACCGCTACTGAGTCGCCCTTTTTGTAAGTGCTCAATAGTGGTCGCCCTTCTCAAGGGATACCATCTGATTGCATACCTATACAAAGGAGTGATAACTTATAAATGGGACGCCTTACATAAACTTAGACAGACTTGGGAAATCGACCTGTGCATCATATTACCAGAAGCAGTCTGGAGCAGACATCTTGAGCACCCTCCCGGTGGGTTGGCTTCCCCCTCCTGGAAAGAATTTCCCTGAAAAATTACACTCTGGTTTTTTAAGACCCCAATTTTACAGGCAAAATACTCAGAATATAGGGATGCTTCCTGCTGGAGAAGACCTGGGTTCACCAGAGCCACCCATGGGCACATATTCTGGCACTGTCCAAAGCTCCAATACTTTTTTTTGGATCTTTCTACTGCGCTGTCACACATCTTCTCTGGGATTAACCATCTCACTCCAGATATGTTTTTCTTTTCGAACTATCCACCATCTTGCAGAGACCCTAAGACAAAGAAGCTTCTAACTATCTGTTTACTTGCAGCAAAGAAGGTGATCACTAAAAACTGGCTCTCTCCCAATCCAGTTACACTGGAGCAATGGCATGAAGTGATGGCCCAGATGTACAAGATAGAACAATTAACTACATTAGTTAATGAAAAGACAGAAAAATTTGAGCTGCTATGGAGGTGATGGGTAGCATATATTTTCCCTCTTAGACCAAATTTTATCCCATGAACATATACATGGATGGGCTAGTTCAACCTCACTTCCAAATTTAATCAATTCCAGCAATAATATGTCATACATGATGTTTATGAGAAAACTCTTTAAAACCTATAATTAATTGATAGTGGTATTCTGTCAGGTCAGACTAAAGTTTAGCTCTTGTATGAATTATTGTCTAAAGTTAAATGTTTGTATGTTTATGTATGTTTTAATAAAAAAATTGAAAATAAAAGTAAAAAAAAAAAGAAAATTACATATCTACCGTAATTCTTGATCTTCTTGGACGAAGTCTCGACCACTTATTCACACTAATGAGACTATGCCGGAGGCGCTAGGACCGAGTGGGAGCCAAAAATCTTCAGAAGGACCGGCGCCTAGGTAGGACCGCGTATGTGCAGCGCCATGAGACTAGCTCGTGCTGTATAGGCTACCTCGGCATCGACCCTCCAACCGCCTCAGTACCTTTTTTACCAAGGAGGTGCAGGTGTAAACTAACCTAGTGAAACTAACCTATGTCAGACATAAGCTAGTCAGAATGACCCATATAAGAAGGGTCAACACAATAGAGTCTTCACAGCCCAGCCATCAAGGGAGAGAAGACCAAAAACAAGATGAGTGAGCTCAGGGGATGGAGGGTGGGAATGTGAATGAGTGGTGATGACTTAGTCCAAGAAGATCAAGAATTACGGTAGGTACTTAATTTTCATATCTTCCTGGACATAAAGTCTCCACCACTCATTCACACTAATGGGACAATACCGAGCTAAAATAATCCCCCGAGAAGGGCGGCAGGAGAGAGGAGCTCACTCAGGACAGAAGTCCATTAAGGATTGTCCTGCCAAAGGACTGATGCTGTCTGGCATGGACATCCAAGGCGTAGTGCTTCACAAAGGTGTGCACAGAGCTCCAAGCAGCTGCATTGCAGATGTCTGCAATGGGCACAGTCCGTATTTCTGCCAGAGATGCTGTGACTGCTCTGGTAGAATGGGCGTATGCCCTACCTTCCAGCTTAACATGCCCCATTGAGTAGCAATGGCGGAGACATGCTACGAGCCATGCCGAAATACACCTGATGGCAACAGGCTGACCCAGCCGGGCCATGCTGAATGAGACAGAGTTGCTTGGACTTGCGCATCTCTTTCATTCTGTCGATGTAGAATCACAAAACTCTTTTAACATCCAGAGAGTGTAGGGTACGTTCCCCTTCATTCTGGAAGTTCGGAAAGTAGGTCGGAAGGACCAAGGGCTGGTTCAGGTGGAATTCTGAGACTACTTTTGGAGTAAATTTAGGGTGAGTTCTTAGAACCACCTTTTCCTTGTGAAATACCATATGAGGAGGGTCTGTGACCAAGGCATGTATTTCAGACACTCTGTGAGCGAAAGTAATGGCTACAAGGAAGGCAGCCTTCCAGGTCAGGTACTTCAACTTACAGGTTGCTAGAGTCTCGAAAGGTTTACAAGTGAGCATGTCTAGCACAAGGTTAATATACCAAGCAGCTACCGGTCTCCTTGGTGGCTTAGTGTGGACGATACCCTTAAGGAACCTCTTAACCAAGGGCAGTTGAGCCATTGACATGTTGTGGATAGGCTCGTGATAAGAAGAAATTGCGCAGAGATGTACCTTCACCATTGAGTATTATAGCCCTGTATTTATAAATAATAATAATAAAACTTTATTTTTATGGCACCTTTCCAAAACCAAGGCGCTGCACAATTTTAAAAAACATGTATGATATCACACAACTTAAATTAAGTAAAACAGTGCACATTGAATTTAAAACAAATACATCAGTCACCGAAAGCTTGGGTCCATAAATAGGTTTTTAAGGCTTTCTGAAATCCCTCCACGGTCGCACACTCACGTAACTGGTGAGGTAGAGAATTCCAAAGAGATGGGGCCACATGTATAAATGCTTGGGCACCAGACGATTTTAAACACACTCTTGGAATCTCTAGCAACCCCTCGCCAGCTGAGTGAAAACGATAGCCCAGGGTGGTAAGGGACTAGAAGCCTTTCAGGTAGTCAGGGCCCTGTCTGTGAAGAGCTTTATAAGTCAGTAGATGGACTTTAAAGGTGATCCACCATTGTACAGGCAGCCAGTGCAGACCATGCAGCACAGGTCTAGCAGATACTCGAAGACTTTGTTTGGTGGGCAAGAAAAGGGGTTCAGGGAGGACTTTGCGCACAACATAGAGAATCATTTCCACCTCGCCATGTAAGTTTTCCTAGTGGATGGCTTACACGCTGCTAGGAGAATGTCTGAGACTCTACAGGAGACATCAAATCTACCCACTTCTATTTCCTCAGGAGCCAGGCATGGAGATGAAGGGACCTCAGGTTGGGATGGACCACTGGGCCCTGGGTCAGAAGGTCCATCTGAAGTGGTAGTTGTCTCGGTGGAACTTCTGATAATCTGTTGATTAACAGAAACCAAATCTGATGAGGCCAGTATGGGGTGATGAGGATCATTCTGCCCCCCTGTACCTCCAGCTTGAGCAGCACCCTCTAAATTAAAGGAAGAGGAGGAAATGTGTACAGAAAGTGTCTTGTCCACCACAGTCTGATTGCATCCTGACAGAAATTGCCAGGGTCTGGATTTCTGGAGCAGAATAGAGGCAGTTTTGCGTTGAGTGGGGACACAAAAAGGTCCAAATCCGGTGGGCCCCACTCTTTGAAGAGCGATTATACAACATTGGAGTTGATAGACCACTCATGTGGATCCACCTCTGTTCTGCTGAGGTGATCCGCTAGATCGTTCTGGACTCCAGGCAGGTAGAATGCCTGGATCTGGGCTTCGAGTTCCAGGGACCATTCCCATGCTCTCATCGCTTCCCTGCACAGAGGGTAAGAATGTGCTCCACCTTGCTTGCTGATGTAGTACATCACTGCTTTGTTGTCTGTCTCAAGGAGAATTACTTTGCAACAGAGGATGCCCTTCAGGGCTTGGACAGTGTACAGGACAGCTCTCATTTCCAGGACATTTATGTGTAGTTGAGACTCATCCTGATTCCACAGACTCTGGGTGCGGAGATCCTGACATTGAGCTTCCTAGCCGATTAGAGATGCATCTGTGGTGATGGTGATCTGTGTCTCCAGAGGGGCAAAGCAAAAGCCTTGAAGAAGGTTGTCCTCCTGAGTCCACCAGGTGAGTGACCACCTTAAAGGTTCCATCACCTTGATGTGAAAGGACTGTGGATGTGTGGTCGGGGACCAATGAGTACTGAGCATCCACTGAGTGGTTCTCATGAGAAGACAAGCCAGAGGTACAGTAAACACTGAAAACGCCATGAGACCCAGCATCCACTGCATCAAGAGAGCTTGAACTGAGTTGTTCTCTTTGATGAAGCGAGCCATCTGGAGGATATCATTTCTCCTGTGCTCCGGAAGGAAGGCCCTTGCTCTGGAGGTGCCCAGGAGGGCTCCTGTGAAGAGGAGTTGTTTGGAGGGCTGCAGCTGTGATTTTTGAGATTCAACAGGACTCCCATGGATGTGAGAAACTTGTGTAACCCCCCTCACAAATGGGGGTTCCAAAAAGTCTTCCAGGAGCTGGCTAAGTGCTCCCAGCCTAAATGGTGTTCAGCGTTTAAGCCGTTTATCTATGAGTGCTTTTAGAGCCTTCTGGTACTGTCTCTTTAAGAGCTGTCTGCTTGCAGACTTCATTAGTTTGTATGGGGGGGACTGTGTAGTTAATGCTCGAATCCTGCCTGGGCCACTGGATAAACGCTCCGTTTCTGCAGTCGGTAAGAGCACAGAGGGCGCGTAAATGACAAGTGTAACTGTTTGCCTGAAACCAGTTAGAGAATTAAGTAGAATGAAGTTTGTCTAACCTGCCTTTCTTGCAGCTGGGACTCTGTGTGTTTTGCCCCTCCATTTTGGATCTGAACTGTTGAATAGATCCAATCAGTACAGGGAGGCCTCTAAAATGGAGTTTGTTCGGACCAACCAGAATCAGGACTCTCTTGTGAGCTGGGTTACCATGAGGAGATATAGCTCGTAATTCTGGGAAGTGAAGTTCTGGACCTTGGCGCCTATTTGCACCAACAGGGAGAGTTCTGAGTGATTGACAGCTGAGTCCACAAACTGAACCAGGTTACGCCTGAAGGAAATGCTCTGCCTTGTGGCTGGACAGATCAGATCCATTGTGACTGTGATGAGAGAAGGAGCTCCGAGCTTCTGCGCTGTGTAGTTCGTGTGGGAAGCGCGTGGGAGGCCTGAAGTCGAGCTGTTGCGTTGCCAATTCAATTCGGACTGAATCTGAGATTACAGAGAGGAAAAGAGGCTGAAAGAGTGGAAATCAGGCTCACCCTGTAGAAGACTGGAGAAATTGCTGAATCGCGCTCGGTCTGTCAGGGAGTGAAGCTGCGGTGTGAACTCCCGGGTTAAGCAGTAAGTGCGATCGGGACCTGAAAGCAGCTGCCTGGTATAGTAATTTCCTTTACATATAAATGTGTGGAATGCTTGGGAGGAACAGCTAATCGGGTTCTCTTGTCCCTGTGTGTGGGTAGACTGAAAGCCAAGTGAATGGACTGGACCTGAACTGCCTGCTGACTCAAAGCTGTGTGCCTGGCCTGTAGAATCTCATCTCCTTGTTGTGTGTGTCTGGCAATCCAGAACCGGCCATCTGCGCCAAGTTTTCAACGGGGTATTGTGAGCACCAATCAAGGCATTCCCTGTGATCGATTATCTATCAACAGGGTTTCATCTGATTTTCTTTTCTTCTTTTCTTCATGGACTGAGCCATCCGGCTCCGGATTACAATTAGGTGTTGTGCATATTCTTCTCTTCAGGGCCCCATCCATCTACATCTGCCAGCCAACCCTGGGCAACGGACCTGGCTAGCCCCCCCCAACCTGGGTTCACAGAGTGTGACTTTCTGGAACCTGTAATGTGCACAGTACTGTGATCTAATGCTACTAATTAACCTGATCTCCCTCCCATGTTATTGTCCCTTGAATAAACCAGATTTGATGTTGTTAAACTTTAAACTATTTGAAGTGTCAGTACCTACTTATCCAGAATTGTAGTGGTTGGTGTATGTTGATTAACCTTATTCTACAGGGGGTCCTCAGAGACAAACCTCAGAATCAATCTCGAGGGTAAGTGGTACTTTATGTTTGAACAGTGTGTACATGTGGGGTATTGGGATTGTAACTTCTGTGCATTGTGTGAGCCACTAGAAGGGATAAAAGGGGATCTCAATGTCCCAGGGGGCTATGACCAAGCTAGTCTAGCCACAACAAACCCTGACCTCTGGGTGGAGGCACCCACCATAGAACCTAGGCCTCTCACCCTGTCAGTAGTCAGGCAGGCAGGGGTAGTAGCCCTTGGGATAGCGCCACCTGGGGGTTACATCTTGGAGGCACTGCAGGGATTAGCATCCTCTACTGGCCAAGTGAAGGAAGTACCCCATTATGTCTAACTTAAAGGAGAAAATGGAGGGGAGTATCACACCCAAGTTAAAACTCGACCCCCTTAAGATGATGGTACACAGATTGATGGGGTGGTGCGAAGCTGAGGAAATGGACTCCCAAAAGGCTATTTTATTGCTGATGTCCCATTGGGGATTAAAAGTGCTAACATTGTCTCTACTGTAGAACGTGTCAAATGTATGGGCAAGGTGGAAGTAAAAGGGCAATATGCTGACATGCTCGAACAAACCCTTCAAGTGCTGCTTTCATGCAGTATTCCAATAGACCCTGAGAGGTTGCCCCCAGTGATTTTGCCCGAAGGTGCCCAGAAGGGGTGGAGGGTTATTCACACACGTAGTGGTTTGGCCACCCCGGGTGGGTCCCCTAGTACTAATAGCTTTAAGGAGAAACTGCTCAAACTGCTAGCCGCAGAAGGGAGAACCACTCAGAAACTGGCAAAAGTATTAGACATCTCAGGCAACCACACTCCCCTGCCTTCCCCAGGTACATCTCCCGGGTCCTCTAAGAGCTCCATACTAGCCCCACCCCCTATGGTTATTCCCCCCCATTCAACTGGATTTCTATCAGAGATCCAGACTCTTCTCTGGTACTGTTCCAGTGCCTTCAGGGGAAGATGATTTGGAGACCTGGATGGACTATGCTACCCCTTTAGTACAAGAGTGGCAGTGCTCCGAGGGGGAAAAGAGAAAATGGTTGATGGAAAGTTTGAAGGGTTCTGCACTGGAAGCAATCCGATTCCTATGGGCCACTAGTCCGGAGGCCACTGCAGCAGAATATCTTTCTGCATTAGAGGGGGTATTTGGCAGCACTGAAACCGGAGAGGATCTATTATGGAAGTTCAAGTCAGCTAAACAGTGGAGAAATGAGAAATTGTCTACTTTTGTTACCAGGATGGAAAGGGCTTTGCAAAAGGCCCACCGAAAAGGGTGAGTGTCTGCCGAAGCGCTAAACCAGGTCCGATTACACCATATATTGAAATCAGCAAGATTTTCAAGTGTAATATTGCTGAACTCAAATTGCAAGACAGGAGGGCCGACCTGAGTATTGCCACTTGATGAGAGAGATCTGTGAAACTGAAACTGATGAAGAGGGATGGGAACCCTATGCTGGGGCTGTGAACCCTTGTCAGACCCCTGAGAAGAGTGAGCCAGATGAGATTCAATAGCTGAGAGGGTTGATTAAGGGGTTGACTGAGACCTATCAGGAACCCGATCTGTATCAAGCTCCCCCTGAGCCTAAAAGTAGAGTGGGAGTGCATGTCGTTTCCCCTAAAACCCGGATTGAGAGCAACCTGAGAGCAGAAATCAGGGACTTACGAGAGATGGTAAGGGAACTGCAACAGGCTGCTCTCACCCCCAATAGAAGTGGAGACCCAGAGATCCAGCGAGGTAAACCCCCAGTCAAGAAGAGCCATGTAGAGCCCCCAAGATGCCCAACCAGATAAGAGATCCCCCTCCCTCCAAGGACAACAGAGACACTAAGTTCTGCTACCATTGTGGAGAGGATGGACACTTTCAGTTTGATTGTCGGCTGCCAGAGAACTTGATGAAAGTTACCAGCAGGTTAGTGGCCTGGCATCGCAAAACCTGTGCCCAGTCACCGGGGGGGGTCACCCAGAAAAGTTTTGCCACCAGGGCCAATGCCCAAGCAACATCCCAAGTAATGCCCCTCGAATGGTCTGAAGTAGTGGGTCCCTCCATGGAGACTACCGTGAAAGTGAATGGGCTATCCACCAGAGCTGTGCTAGACAGTGGCTCCCAAGTGACAATTATGTTCCAGGACTGGTATCAGAAGCATTTGTCTAATGTACCCCTGCAACCCCTGGAAGGACTACATGTGTGGGGCTTGAGTGAGAAGGCCTACCCCTACTCTGGCTATATCCAAATGTGGTTGTCTTTTCCCACTTCTGTGGCTGGAGTGGCAGAGCAAGTGGAGACCCTAGCCTTAGTGTGTCCCCCTACTGGACTGTATGATGGGGTCCTGTTGTTGATTAGAACTAATGCACATATGTCTGGGTGACTGGTGCAGTTGTGTTATGAAAAACAAGGGTCCCGGACTGGTAGGGCTCTAAGAATTCTGGCCTTGATTAAAAAAGCCTATGAGGCACAGAGAGATGCTGACCGAATGGAACCAGAGGAACCGGTTGGGGTTGTCTGGAAGAAGGATCCTGAATCTCTGCTTTTGGCACCAAATGCCCAATGTGTTCTGCAAGGAGAGGTCCGCATGAAAAGGGATGTCAAGAACAAAATATTAATGCTGGATGCACCAAGAGATGGAAAACTGCCTGAGGGTCTGCTGGTCAAGCCAAGTATTCTGCCTGCTAGAGCCCATGCTTTTGCCAGAAGAGTGATGGTCCAAGTTCACAACGTGTCTGACAGTGAGATCCAAGTAAACCGGAGGTTGCACCCTAGCTACTGTGCACTGTGCGGATACTGCTGTGCTACCCAGTAACAAGAGTTCGGGAAAGTGATAGAGTAACACCTACTTGTTTGATTTCGGTGACTCCTGCTGCAGCAGAAAGTGAGGATCAGTAAGAAGCTTGCCCAAAGGGACCAGGTGTTTTCTTTAAGAGTGGGATGTAGGCTGCGCGAGGGGCTGAGCACCATATCCGGCTACAGGATGATAGGCCATTTCATGAGAGATCTCGACGCCTGGCCCCTGCTGACATAGACGATGTGAGACGACATTTGCAAGAAATGTTGGCTGCTAGTGTAATTCAAGAATCACGAAGCCCATATGCTTCTCCCATTGTGGTAGTGAGGAAAAAGAATGGGACTGTGAGGATGAGCATCAGTTATCGCACCTTAAACCGGTGGACTATCCCTGATCAGTATACCATGCCACGCATTCAAGATGCCCTGGAATGCCTGAATGGTAGCAAGTGGTTCTCTGTGCTGGATCTTCGCAGTGGGTACTACCAGATCCCGAAGGCCCCAGAAGACCGTGAGAAGACAGTCTTTATCTGTCCGCTTGACTTCTATGAATTCATGAGGATGCCTCAAGGGATTTCAGGTGCCCCAGCCACTTTTCAATGATTGATGGAGCGTGCCGTGGGGGACGTGAATTTATTAGAGTGCCTGGTGTATTTGGATGATGTTATTGTGTTTGGTAGCTCACTGGAGGAACATGAGGGTTGACTGTTCAAGGTGCTGGACCGACTAGAGGACTTTGGCCTGAAGTTGTCCATTGATAAGTGTCAATTCTTTCAAACATCAGTAAAGTATGTGGGGCACATAGTTTCTACTGAAGGGATAGAGACAGACCCGAGCAAAGTTGAGGCCTTGACCACCTGGCCACAGCCCCAAAATCTAAAAGAACTGCAAAGATTCCTGGGTTTCTGTGGTTATTATCGGCATTTCATCAAGGACTATTCAAGAGTGATCTGCCCTTTACTTAACCTTACTCAAGAGTATTCCCCAACCCACAAAAGATACAAAAAATCAGCTTCCCTCGAGACTGAAAGAGTGTATTTTCGTCCAAGTGAAGTATTTGGGGTCCGCTGGACTCCTGATTGTAAGACTGCTTTTCATGAGATCACATATCAACTTACCCACGCCCAGTATTGCCTATGCACACCCAACAAAACCTTATGTCCTGCACACACTGATGCTAGCTTGCAAGGGTTGGGGCTGTGTTGTACCAGAACATGAGAATGGTTTAAGACCCGTGGCTTTTTGCCAACCGGAGCCTGACCCTTCCAAAAACTATCCGCACACAAGTTAGAATTCAGCCTTGAAGTGGGCTATTGTGGACCAATTCCACGAATACTTGTATGGGGCTAAAATACTGGTAAAAACTGACAACAATCTCTTGACTTAAGTTCAGACTTCAGTTAAATTAGATGCCACTGGCCATAGGTGGCTTTCTGCATTATCTACATATGATTACGCTGTTGAATAAGAGCAGACCTGAACCACATAGATGCTGATGCTCTCTCACGGAGACCTGTCCCCCCGAATAACTGGGTCAGACTGTCAGAACCTGATATTCGAGCACTCTGATAGAAGTTTGACAGGGAGGAACAAATGTCCACGGACGCAGTGGACTGTATGGTGGATTGTTTGGGACCCTCTGAAAATTGCATTCCAGCTGCTTATTGCCACTTCTCTGCCTTGGACACTGGTGCTTTGCCTCAGTTCAATAATGACAGTATTCAGTGGGCTCAATCCCGAGATCCCATGATCAAAACAGCTCTAGAAGCCCTCCAAGCAGGGAAAGATGTGTCAAGGTTACATTCACTGATTTGAGAACTGCATTGTTATATAAAGAAGGCCCTAAGTTGAAACTGATCAATGGACTGCTATATAGAGAGACGGTAGACAGAGGGGGGCAAATGAACAAGCAACAGTTAGTTTTGCCTACTGCCTTTCGAGACTTGGTGCTGAGGTCCCTGCACAACCACATGGGACACTTTGGCATAGACAGAACACTTGATTTGGTGGGATCCAGATTTTATTGGCCTAAAATAGAGGCTGATGTTGAACAACACATTAGAACTTGTAGTCGCTGCTTACAGAGAAAAGCTTTGCACCAAAGGGCTGTCCCTCTTGTTAACATCACCACCAGTGCCCCCATGGAATTGGTCTGTATTGACTTTCTGAGTTTGGAGCCGGATGAAAGAAATATCAGTAATGTGCTGGTGGTCACTGACCATTTCACGCGATATGCTCAAGCTTTCCCCATCAAGGACCAGAAGGCCTCCACTGTGGCCAAAGTGCTTATAGAAAACTTTTTTGTTCATTATGGGGTACCACAAAGAATTAATTCTGATCAAGGAAGGGACTTTGAGAGTCATCTGATTAAAGAGATGCTTTCTCTGTGGGGAGTGCGAAAGTCCAGAACGACTCCTTACCACCCCCAGGGGGATCCACAGCCTGAACGGTTCAACGGCACTTTGCTAGATATGTTAGGCACCCTTCACCCAAAGGACAAGCCCAGATGGAGCCAACAAATTAGCACCCTGGTACATGCCTACAACTGCACCAAAAGTGATGCCACTGGGTTCTCCCCCTATCGCCTGATGTTTGGAAGAGAAGTCCAACTACCAGTAGATGTTTGTTTTGGAGTTTTTCTTGATGGGGTTCAAGCAGCTACTCATTTACAGTATGTGAAAAAGTTAAAGGCCCAGCTAAATCATGCATACCAACTGGCTCAAACCATGGCTGCCAAAAGAAATCTGGCCAACAAAGAAAGGTATGACAAAAAAGTGAAAGCACTGGAACTCCAGGAGGGAGATCGGGTGTTGCTAAGAAATCTGGGACTGCACGGCAGACACAAGATTGCTGGTAGGTGGCACCATCTTCCCCACATTGTGGTAAGCAAACTAAATGATCTGCCTGTGTACAAAGTAAAGTCGGAGAATAACTCAAAAAATGTGAAAACCATGCATAAAAATCATTTACTACCAATTGGACAAATCTTGATTGAGTCTGAACCCCCAGAAAATGCCCCCTCTGGACCAGTGACTAGAGTTGCTGCTAAGAAAAAATCAAGAAAGCCTGCACCCACAGGAGCTGAGTTAAAATGTTCCCCTCCACAAGTTCCAGTTGAACATGACTGTCAGTCCATGTCAGAGGAAAGTGAGTGTGGCTTTGAATACTACCCTTCTTATGAACTGAGTCAATTGTTTCAGGGCAATCCCCTAGTCAATCCTGGAGATGAAGCTGGGCCTTTTGGACTGTCTAAGCCCCCAGCTTTGTCCCTGGAGCCAATGCTCCCAGAAAGTGAAGTGCAAAGCATCAAGTCAGATGATATGGACTCATTGTGTATGGTTGAACTGTTTGAGCTTTCAGAGGAGGAAAATTATGGACTGGGACAAAATGGTTATATACCAGAGCAAGAAGAGTGTGCTGAGTGCCCTGATAGTTCACTGCCAGTGTCAGAAACTCCCCCTGTGAGCCAAGTGTTGTGGACTCTGAGACTGCAAATCATGGAGCTGAAAGTGCCCCAGGTTCTAGTCTCTCTACCCCAATGGAGAATCCCCTGGTGAGTAAAGATAGTGCAGAGACTGTAACAGTTCCCCCAGAAGGAATGGTTGAGAGGTGAGGCCTGTGGTACGTTTAAGTTATCAGTCCCTGGGCAGACCTGTGGACCTGCCCCTTAATGTGGTCCATAAGGGAGTGTACATGACCCCGGGCTCGTTGCCCAAGAAAAAAATACTCACCTTAGTAATTATGTTTCTTCTAATGGAGTCTTGCTGTATTCTGACAATTGCAGTGATTCCCAACCTTTGAACTGCCCCGGAGAAAAAGAGTTAACTTTCTATGCAGGGCATAGAATGCTGAGCTCGAGCTCGGTTGAAGTCTCTGTCTGGAGTATTTTGAACTTAAACCGTCAGATTCTTACGAGCCTAACTAACTAAAAATTCTATGTGGAAATAGTAAAAATTCCTACTAGCCAACTGACTGAAAAAAGTTTTGGATTCCCAGGGAAGACTCAAGTCAGGAAACCCAAAAACCAAAAACCAATCTACTACAAATAACAGTAATAAATCAGCACCCAAACAAAAAGGAGGAGGGTGCAAGCAAAAAACACCCCGGGGTGAAACACTGCACCTGCCCACCCACTTCACAAAAACAGGTTCTGAGAGGGGAGGCAGGGAGGGAGGTCAGAACACAGCAAGACTCCATTAGAAGAAATATGATTACTAAGGTGAGTAATTTTTTCTTCAAACAACATGAAGTCTTGCTGTAGTCTGACAATTGCAGACTACCAAGCAGTACCTCCAAGGAGGAGGGACAGAACCTACTTTGGGAATAGGCTCTGAAGTACTGCTGTGCCAAACCGAGCATCACTCCTAGCCTGGATATCCAGAGAGTAATGCTTGGTAAAGGTATGGACTGTTTTCCAGGTGGCTGCTTGACAAATTTCTAAGAGAGGGATATCCCTGGCAGCAGCCAGGGAAGCAGCTGTACCTCTTGTGAAATGAGCCCTCAGGCCTGAGGGTGGAATTTTTCCCAGTTTTTCATAGCAGAATTGTATACAAGACACAATCCACCTGGCAATAGATCTTTTGGTGGCAGGTTTGCCCTTTCCCACTTCTCCATAAGTGAGGAACAACTGGAGGGAGTCAAACCTGTGACCCTTGGTACACGCTATGTAGTAACTAAGGGCTCTTTTAACATCTAAACTGTGTAGCCTCCTCTCTCCTGAGGAAGAATGATCAGTGAAGAAAACAGGAAGAGACACAGACTGGTTTAAATGGAAGTCTGAAACCACGTTGGGCAAGAACCTTCTATTGGTTCTAAGGACCACTTTATCCCTGTGAAATGAGATAAAATCAGGTTCCACTGACAGGTCTTGCAATTCACTGATACGCCTGGCAGTTGTAATGGCTACCAGGAACACGGTTTTCCAAGTCAAGTACTTAAGCTCTGCTGAAGACATAGGCTCAAAGTGGGGGTTGCATAAGTTGAGCAATGCAAACATTCAAATCCCAGGCAGAGGCAGGGTCTCTAAAAGGAGGATTGGTGTGAAGCAATCCTTTAAAAAATTTACAGAACACAGGATGGGAAGATAGTGAGGAAGACTTCCCCACAGACAAAAACGCAGAAACAGCTGACAAGTGTACCTTGAGAGTAGCTGGTCTGAGGCCTAGGCCATTAAGATGGACCATATAATCCAGAACCGTAGGCAATCCAGCAGTGTCTGGAGAAATATGTTTTAGAACACCAAATGATGAATCTTTTCCATTTGGAGTTATAAGTCTTTCTGGTGGAGGGCTTTCGAGAAGCCTTGAGGATATCCAGAACCCCTTGGGAAAGATGCAGATCTGCAAACTCTAACTCTTCAAGAGCCATGCCTTAAGATTGAGAGACTGAAGATTGGGGTACCAAATCCTTCCCTGAGAGGATGTTAACAGGTTGTAATTCCTGGGAAGAGACAGGGGAAGATGCACCGCTAGGGACAGCAACAGGGGGTACCAGGGCTGTCTGGCCCAATCTGGAGCAATCAGAATCACCTTGCAAGGTTGAGACCTTATTTTGACCAAAACTCTAAACAGGAGTGGGAATGGGGGAAAGGCATACAGAAACTTCCCTTCCCAATTCAGAATCAGGGCGTCCAGAGGGACTGAGCCCAAGACTGGAGGTTTGCAACAGAAGAGAGGGAGTTGGTGATTGTCTGGGGCTGCAAAGAGATCTATCTCTGGAGTGCCCCACCTTGAAAAAATCACTTTCAACACTTGAGGGTCCAGGGACCATTCGTGATGGCCCTGAGAGATCCTGCTTAGTGCATCTGCTAGCACATTTTCCTTGCCTGGAAGGTGAACTGCTACAAGAGAGGTTTTCGGGAATAAGCCAGGGACCACAACTTCATGGCTTCTGTGCACAAGGACGTGGACCGAGTGCCTCCCTGCTTGCTGATGTACCACATGGTGGTGGTGTTGTCCGTTCTGACTTGATCCACCTCGTTCTGTACTGACTGAGAGAAAGCTTTTAGGGCCAGAAAAACTGCCCTGAGCTCTAGGAGATTGATGTGAAAAAGTGATTCTTAGGGGGACCACAGCCACTGGGCAGTGAGGGACCCCAGATGGGCTCCCCAGCCCAGAAGAGAAGCATCCGTGGTAGGACCACTGAACAAGGCTGAGTAACAAAAGGAACACCTTGTCTTAAATTGGCCTGATCCTGCCACCATTGGAGGGCTTGGATCAAGGTCAGAGTCACTGGGATCAGTTTGGTAAGGGAATCCTTCCTCTGAGACCAAAAAGCTCTCAGGTGGAACTGAATATCCCTCATCTGGAATCTTGCCCCTTGGACCACTGCTGTTGAAGCTGCCATGTGACCCAAGAGCTGGAGGAAATGCTTTGCTGGTCGAGACACCTGAAGGCTGAAGGAAGAAGCCAGTTCTATAAGAACTCTTGCCCTTTCCAGGGGAAGAAAGGCTCTTGCTTTGACAGTATCCAGCTCTGCCCCTATAAACGTAAGAATCTGGACTGGTTCGAGAACTGACTTGGGAAGGTTGAGAAGAAATCCTAGAGAAGTGAGCACTTGCTGGGTCACTTGCAGGTGAGACTTGACTTGGTCTGGAGACTGACCCACTATTATCCAATCGTCCAGATATGGAAAAATAGAAATCTTTTGCCTTCTTAGAAATTCAACTACTACTACCAGACACTTTGTGAAAACCCTTGGAGCTAAGGTTAGGCCAAAGGGCATTGCTCTGAACTGATAGTGGCCTGAGGGCATCTCGAACCTGAGGTACTTTCTGTGGGAGCACCTGATAGGAATGTGAAAGTAGGCATCTTTGAGGTCCAGGGAGGCTAGCCAGTCCTCTGGTCTTAGAGAGGGAAGGATTATTCCCAGAGTTACCATCTTGAACTTTGGTTTTAAGAGATGTTTGTTTAGATATCTTAGATCTAGGATGGGTCGCCACTCCCCTGTCTTTTTGGGGGTCAGAAAGTACCTGGAGTACAGTCCTTTGCCCCAGTGTAGGGTAGATACTCTCTCTATGGCTCTTAAAGCTAGGAGAGAAGAAACCTCTGCCTCTAGGGCAAGGGTTTCCGAGAGATTTGCAGGTGGAAAAGATATGGCTCTCATCTTTGGAAATGTTCTGAAGCTGAGAACCAGTCCCTGGCTTACTACTTCCAGGACCCACTTGTCTGATGTAATAGACATCCAGTCCTAGACAAAGTAAGCCAGTCTGCCCCCTACTGGAATAGGAGAGTCGATGCAGGCAGGCCCATCAGGGTGTCTGCTTGGCAGGGGCTTTAGGCTGAGGAGTGGATGCAGCCCTGCTCATCCCCCTACTGCCTCTCCCTCTGAAGAACCCCTTTGAGAAAAGGAAGAAGAGGCCTGTGTTTGGTAAAAAGGCCTTTGAAAAGGCCTGCCCCTGCCCCTAGAATGCTGCCTTTGAGGAGCTGCCTGCCTCTCTTTGGCCTGAGCACTCCTATAAGTGGTCCTGTACTCATCCATTTTCTTCATGTAATTCTCTGTCTGCTCCCCAAACAGAGAATTACCCACCACAGGAAAATCCATGGCCTTAGCCTGGGTATCCTGTGAGAGGCTAGTACATCTGAGCCAAGCCATCCTCCAAAGAGCCACAGATGTAGCCATGACTCTTGATGACACATCATTGGAATCCACTGCAGCATGAAACTGAACCTTAGATGCCTCAATCCTGCCTGCAGCCACCGCCCCAGCTCCCTGGCTAGCTGGGGAGGCCTGTTTATCCAGTGCCAGTACAGTGTCCCACCTGGACATCTGGTACCTGGCTGTATATGCCATGTAATTTGCCTGCCTGAGTCCCAAAGAAGATGCCATGTACTGCTTCTTTGCCATGGCATTAATCTTCCTGGAGTCCTTGTCTGGGGGGTGTGAAGCCAAGGGAATATTTGTCTTGTCACAGGCAACAGCCTGCACTACTCCAACATGGCTGCATTTCTGATATAAGAACTCCGTGTCTGAGCCTGAAAGTGTATACCTCTTGTCCATTATTCTATCCACAGGAGGTATAGTGTTAGGAGACTTTAGGATTTTTTGTGTTTGTTTCCCAAAATATTTGTGGAGGGGAATAGACAGTCTCCTGGACTCTGGGATGTCCATCATCTCTACATAATCAGGCTCCTCTTGATCTTCCACAGCCTCCTCCATAGGAAGCTGGAGGATTTCAGCCACCTTTCTGTAGAACATAAAGTGAGAAGGGGACTCAGAAAGCCTAGGAGGGGAAACACCTGAAGGTCTGTCTGGTGAGATGTCCAGTTCCACAGGCACATCCAGACCTTCACTTACATCATCATCCTCAGATTCCCTTCTCTTCAAATTCTGGTTCATAAAAATCTTTGAGAGTATAATCTTGAACTGGGAACTAACCAACCAACTCCCGCCCGGCGCGAGCCGGATCGGGTTGGTGGGACCGCTTTTTGGGGGGTTTCAGACATGGCCAACCTAACCAACTTACCCTTTTATGGCAACCGCAGGCAAGACTCCTTATTGGTTCCTAACCGCAATATGGTATTGGAAAACGACTAAAACACGTTTTTTTTAGAACCGATAAGAACTGGTAACCACACTCTAAGTAAAACACACAAAACACAATATTTCACTATCAAATGACCGGTTCAGCCGAACCGAGACGCACTTTTACAAGTTCCACACAGAAAAATCAGAACAATTCCTATCTAGTACTCATGGCACCACAGACAGAGACTGAACCGACTATGCAGATAACTTTTTCGGTTTAAAATAACAACGAAAACTGAAACTTTAACCGACTTTCGAACCCAGCTGAAGGACAAATCTCCGGAGCAACCGTTCAGTGAGGCGGAGTAAAGAATCTGACAGTTTAAGTTCAAAACACTCCAGACAGAGACTTCAACCGAGCTCGAGCTCAGCATTCTATGCCCTGCATAGAAAGTTAACTCTTTGTTCTCCGGGGAAGTTCAAAGGTTGGGAATCATTGCAATTGTCAGAATACAGCAAGACTTCATGTTGTTTGAAACTAAGCCTGGGAAATAATTCCAGATTACTTGTATTGCCCTCTTAGTGTGGTGCCCCCGCCCCATCCAGCCCTGAGGTAGCTGATAGAGAAAAGCCCCCTCTGTCCAGGTTTCATGTGCAGGAAGTAATAACCTGATTTAAAAATGTTTGTATGTGTAATGTTGTATAACCAGTGGAAGACTGTGTAATACAGTATAAGCGTATATGGCAAAGGTTTAATATGCTGATTGTTGTGTAAAAAGGATGCAAGTTTAAACTGTTTTGCCTTAAAGTGATTTAAGGGTATATACTTGACTCGGACGCCAAGTTTTTTCAGGCCAGGAAGGGTGTAACCCCCCTGCAAATGGGGGTTCCCAAAAGTCTTCCAGGAGCTGACTAAGTGCTCCCAGCCTGAATGGTGATCGGCTTTTAAGCCGTTTATCTGTGAGTGCTTTTAGAGCCTTCTGGTATTGTCTCTTTAAGAGCTGTCTGCTTGCAGACTTCATTAGTTTGTATGGGGGGGACTATGTAGTTAATGCTCGAATCCTGCCTGGGCCACTGAATAAACACTCCATTTCTGCAGTCGCTAAGCGTGCAGAGGGAGCCTAAATGACATGTGTAACTGTTTGCCTGAAACCAGTTAGAGTAATAGGTAGAATGTAGTTTGTCTAACCTGCCTTTCTTGCAGCTGGGACTCTGTGTGTTTTGCCCCTCCATTTTGGATCTGAACTGTTGAATAGATCCAATCAGTACAGGGGGGCCTCTAAAAAGGAGTTTGTTCGGACCAACCAGAATCAGGACTCTCTTGGGAGCCGGCTTACCATGAGGAGATATAGCTCGTAATTCTGGGAAGTGAAGTTCTGGACCTTGGCGCCTATTTGCACCAACGGGGAGAGTTCTGAGTGATTGACAGCTGAGTCCACCAATTGAACCGGGTGGCGCCTGAAGGGAATGCTCTGCCTTGTGGCTGGACAGGTCAGATCTGTTGTGACCATGATGAGAGAAGGAGCTCCAAGCTTCTGCACTACATAGTTCATGCGGGAAGTGCTTGGGAGGCCTGAAGTCGGGCTGTTGCATTGCCAATTCAATTCAGACTGAATCCGAGACTACAGAGAGGAAGAGAGGCTAAAAGAGTGGAAACCAGGCTCACCCTGTAGAAGACTGGAGAAATTGCTGAATCGTGCTTGGTCTGTCAGGAAGTGAAGCTGCGGTGTGAACTCCCGGGTTTAGCAGTAAGTGCGATCGGGACCTGAAAGCAGCTGCCTGGTATAGTAATTTCCTTTATATATAAATGTGTGGAATGCTTGGGAGGAACAGCTAATCGGGTTCTCTTGTCCCTGTGTGGGGTAGACTGAAAGCCAAGTGAATGTATGCGGACTGAATCCATCTGCTGATCAAAGCTGTGTGCCTGGCCTGTAGAATATCATCTCCTTGCTCTGTGTGTGTGTGTGTGTGTGTGTGTGTGTGTGTGTGTGTGTGTGTCTGGCAATCTAGAACCACCATCTGCGCCAAGTTTTTCGGCATGGGGTATTGTGAGCACCAATCAGGGCATTTCCTGTGATCAATTATCTATCAACAGTGTTTCATCTGATTTTCTTTTCTTCATGGACTGAGCCATATGGCTCTGGATTACAATTGGGTGTTGTGCATATTTTTCTCTACAGGGCCCCATCCATCTACACCTGCTGGCCAACCCTAGGCAATGGACCTGGCTAGCCCCCCCCCCCAACCTGGGTACCCAGAGTGTGACTTTCTAGACCCTGTAATGTGCACAGTACTGTGACCTAATGCTACTAATTAACCTGATTCCCACCTCCCGTGTTATTGTCCCTTGAATAAACCAGATTTGATGTTGTTAAACTTTAAACTATTTGAAGTGTCAGTACCTACTTATCCAGAATTGTAGTGGTTGGTGTATGTTGATTAACCTTATTCTACAGGGGGTCCTCAGAGACGAACCTCAGAATCAGTCTCGAGGGTAAGTGGTACTTTATGTTTGAACAGTGTGTACATGTGGGGTATTGGGATTGTAACTTCTGTGCATTGTGTTATCCACTAGAAGGGATAAAAGGGGGTCTCAGTGTCCCAGAGGGCTGTGACCAAGCTAGTCTAGCCACAACAAACCCTGATCTCTGGGTGGAGGCACCCACCATAGAACCTAGGCCCCTCAACCTGTCCGTAGTCAGGCAGGCAGGGGTAGTAGCCCTTGGGATAGTGCCACCTGGGGGTTACACTTGGAAGCCATGGCCACCGCTTCTGATGTCCCTTGTCTGGAGGAGCTTGTTAAGAGCCAGTTGTCCAGATACGGGACTACTTGAATTTCACATTTTCTGAGATGCACTGCGAGTACTGCAAAGCACTTTGTAAAAACTTGAGGCACCGAGGACAGCCCAAAGCACAGGACTCTGAATTGTAGTGCTGTCCCAGGGCCACAAATTGGAGATACTTGTGGTGGCTTGGGTGCATGGGAACATGTTGGCAGGCATTCTGCATGTCCAGGGAGGGCAGCCAATTGTTTTGATGACTCAGAGGTAGAAGTGTACCAAGCGATATCATCTTGAATTTCTCCTTGAAGAGGAAATTGTTTAACATCTGTAGGTCTAGAATAGGGCACATACCGCCTGTTTTCTTTGGAACTAGGAAGTAATGGGAGTCGAATCCTGTCTCCCATTCCTCCTGTGGAACTACTTCTACTGCTCTGTTGTTCAGTAAGCCTTGAATCTCGGAAGCAAGGAGGTCTGACTGAGTGATAGTCTGGGCTGTCATTTGAGTGGATAATTCAGAGGGGTATCTGAAAAATTCAGAGTGTAACCCTCGCAAATTATCCAGCGGACCCATTTGTCTGAAATGACTGACTTCAATTGGTTGTAAAACTGAGTCAGACACCCCCCTACTGCCGAAGAAGAGTCCCCCTTGGACAGTTGAGGTGGGACCTGGGCCGGAATTTCAGAGAGTGGAACTAGGAGCCCTTGGGGCCCTGTGCCTTCTGCTGCATTTTCTTCTGTGGCTGGGGGGCTTGGTTCTTGTTGAAGCCCCCTCTGCCTTTACCACAAAAGGACTGGCGGTTATGAAACTGCCTGCAGTTTCCGCCCCATTGAGGGGCAGCAGGATCTGGTCTGACTGTTTTAATGGCAGTTCTAGTTTTCTGAGTGGCCTCCAGTGCCTGTTCCACCTGTGGGCCAAACAGATAAACTCCATCAAACGGCAAATTCATGACTCTCTGCTGAGCATCATTTGTGAACCCCGAAGTCCGTAACCATGAGTGGCGCTGGGTGCATATCCCAGCTGCTGCTGCCCTTGAGGCAGTGTCAAAGGTGTCCATAGCAGCCTTAAGTTGCTGATTATTGGACTCAATGCCTCTAGTAATAGTCCGGAGAAGCTCCAAACTAACGTCTGACTCCAGAAGAGCATCCACAGAGGTTTTTAGTGAATGCCAGAGGATATACTAATATTGTGAGAAATTGCCCTGGTAACTAGCAATACACATTCCTAGGGTAGCAGCGGTGAAGACTCGCTTCCCCAAGGTGTCAGTCTTACAGGATTCTTTATTTACTGGATGAGCCATAGACTCCTGAGGGAGAATGGCTTTGTTGTTTTCTACCAAGACCACCATGGTATCTGCAAAAGCTTGAGAGGCCAGAATTAGTCGATCTTTAGGGGGAGTGTACTTTCTGTCTATGGACTTGTCCACAGAAGGAATAAGTGCCAGATTGTCCCACACCATCTGTGAAAGAGTCTCGAAAGAAGACTGTACCAGAGGTGTCAATTCCATAGGGATTTCCGGGACATGCAGATATTGAAGATGCAACAGCTTCCCCGGATCAACCTCCGAAGTCTGGAGAGAGAGAGGGTGGAATTCATATTCTTCAGGAGAGATTTAAAGGATAGGTCTTCGACCAAAGGCTCTGCTGAAGTAGAGGGCTTACTTTCCGCTCTGAAGGATGAATCTTCATCAAAGTCATCTCCTAATCGCAGATCAGGATCAGGCTCAATATCATCTCCTACTAGCCCAGGGGGGATAGTATATAAAGAAAAGAGAGGAAAGACAGCAGGAGGTGGTGCTTCCTGAATCGGAGTCAAAAATCCCAGCACCAGTGTAAAAAATGGCTCTGGATGCAGCGCCACCAAGACCAGAGTCAAAGGCGATGCCGCCAGCGTCGCCAAGTGAGCGCCTAGAGACCCCAACCCAAACCCCGTGGCACCCAAGGCTGAAGATCTGAAAACATAAGTAGAAGAAAGTAGTACCTGTGCTGGCCCCTGCGCCACAGCCATATGAGGGGGAAAGCACAAGAGCGCGGCATCGATGGCATCGAAGAAGATGCCACATGACTAGGCTGACCCAACCGCCCCAACCACGGTTCCAAAGCCCCAGGCCCAAAGGCCCTGGGGTCAGCTCTGCAGACCTGGGAAGTCGAGACAACCGCCAAACACACTGCTCCATTAGAGTGGCCCAGTGATGAAACTGCTCACCGGAGGATCCCCCCTGGCCATTGGGAACAGAGTCCTCCTGTCCCCCACTACCAATGATCTTCATGCAGACGTACCAGAGGGTGACCTCGAGCAGTACCGTTTCTTCTTCAACCAGTGGGATGAAGAAGAACTCGAGGCCGAGCAGTGCCGGGTCCCTGACAAAGATTGGGAATGTGCCCACTTCTTTTTGTGCTTTCGGGAGGACCGCCCTTCCTCCGGAGCACCAGACTGCCTGTAGTCAGACCTCCCCCTCCATAGAGGGCAGCAGACTGGACCCAGCCCTGCTGCTAAAACAGCTTTCATGCGAAGTCTCCCTACCATCACTGGCCCCGTTCATGGTCAACTCCGTCGAAAGTAGGCTGAAGAAGACTTCTCTGTTCTTTTGTTGACGAAAAGAAAAAAACTTTTTTTTTAAAAAAATAAATAGTGAATATACTAAAACATAATCAAATACTGAATGCCTACGCTGCTGTTGTATAGACATGAAGATTTGGCTCCCGGTGGGTGAGCGACATAGTCACTGAAGCGCACTTGATGGCGGGTAAAAAAGGAATTGAGGCGGTTGGAGAGTCGACACCGAGGTAGCCTATATGGTGCGAGCCAGTCTCGCAGTGCCGCACATGCACGGTCCTACCTCGGCGCGGTCCTCCTGAAGATTTTTGGCCCCCACTTGGTCCTATCCCCTCTGGTGTAGTCCCATTGGTGTGAATGAGTGGTGGAGACTTTATGTCCAGAAAGATCAGGGAGATCTCCAATCTAGCTACCCCTGGGTTATAGGCCCTCCGGCACTGACAGCAGCATCAGAGGAGAGCCCAGGCACATGGATGGTGCAGCTCCACTCTCGGAGATGGTGCCGGGAGCAGAGGTGGCGATGACCTGCAGCACCGAGGGGACCACTGAAGGAGACCCAGTGTATAGATGTGGCATCACACCGGGGGTCATCTGTGTCTCCGAGGAGAACCCAGACTGCGAGGGGTGACCAGTCATCCCCCCCAGAGGAGGACGACTGCCCCACCAACCCCTCACTAGGACCCCTTGCCCCAGCAAGCTGTGGGACAGAGGGGTTCCTGACCCCACTGACCCATATAGAGCTAGGAGGGCTCAGGGGTGGAGACCAGAGACCTAGTCTTGGCATCCTGAGTGCGCTGACGACCGCCAAAGGTCAGGGGTCTCCCCTCAGCCTCTCCATGTGGACAAGTAGGGTGCGATAATCCATTGAAAAGCAGGCCTCACACTCATCCGTTGCATGGCAGGACACAGACAGGTGAAGCAATGGTCGTAGGGGTCCGACAGAGTCATCAAGTTGACACAGGGGCACCAACACATTGAGGCAACTTCCACTTGTTTCAAAGTCTCTTTATGCCAAGGCATAACCGTTATGCAGAAAATAAACAAAAGGGGAAAATATTTGTACCAGCGTTGTGATCACTAAATACAGAAAACAAGAAAACGCAGGTGCCAAAAAATGAAAGTGGTACTCACAGCGCTGGGAAGTTCGAAGAACTAAGCAGGCCTAGGCAGAACCAAACTTTACAGAAGAAGCTGAAGACTTCCCTTGCAGATCCTTCCTCGATGGTGAGAAAAGAAGAACTGAGTGCTGGGAGGCCTCGGCATCTGTTACTGGCCATTCCACGAGCGCCACGTAGAATGCAGGCCTTGGGGGCTCGGCTCCTACAGCTCTGAAAAATTTTAAGAGACTGTGACAGGGTCAGAGCCCTTAAATGAATTTGTGCTGCATTTTCTTTTACACTGTCCTGTTCTTGTAAGTTTATTGTTCTAGCTACATGCTAAAATCTGACCATTTTCAGTCTTGTAGTCTCTCCCCCACTTCTTCCAAGTAAACAAAACCGCAACCACCCTTTGAGCCTTTGGCCTCTGCAGACCTTAAGTACTTAACTTGGAAAGCTGTCTTTTTGGTAGCTATTACCTCTGCCAGACGGATCAGTGAACTGCAAGCTCTGTCAGTGGAGCCTGACTTCATTTCATTCCATACAGATAAGGTGGTCCTTCGAACCAATAGGAGGTTCTTACCCAAAGTGGTGTCAGATTTTCATCTGAACCAGTCCATGTCCCTTCCTGTCTTTTTCACTGATCATTCCTCTTCAGGGGAAAGGAGTTTGCATAGCCTGGATGTTAAAAGAGCCCTTAGCTACTACTTGGAATGTACTAAGGATTTTAGATCCAGCTCTTCCCAACTGTTCCTCACTTACGGTGAAGTGGGGAAAGGTAGACCTGCTACCAAACAAACTATTGCAAGGTGGATTGTTTCCTGTATACAATTCTGCTATGCCAAGCTAGGCAAAATACCCCCTTCAGGCCTGAGGGCGCATTCTACCAGAGGTTCAGCTGCTTCTCTGGCTGCGGCCAGAGATATACCTGTCTTAGAGTTCATACTTTTACCAAGCATTACTCTCTGGACATCCAGGCTAGGAGTGATGCTAGGTTTGGTACAGCAGTGCTGCAAAGCCTATTTCCTAAGTAGGTTCTGTACCCTCCTCCTGGGAGGTACTGCTTGGTAGTCTGCATACTGTCAGAATACAGCAAGACTTCATGTTGTTTGAAGAAAAAATTACTCACCATAGTAACTGTGTTTCTTCTAATGGAGTCTTGCTGTATTCTGATCTCCTACCTCCTCTCAGAACCTGTTTTTTGGGAAGTGGGCTGGCAGGTACAGTGCTGCACCCAGAGGTGCATTGGCTCCTCTTCTTTGGGAGGAGCTGTATAGTGGCTCTATTGTTTGTTATTTATAAAGTTATGTTACGTTCACTACCTGAGTTTTTGTTTTGGGATTCTCGACTTGAGTCTTTGGGATTCCAAAACTTTTGGTTACCCTTATGGCTAGTGTTTTTTACAATTTCCACATTATAGGTGTACTTAGTTAGGGTCTTGGCTCATAAGAATCTGATGGTTACACTTGAAAGTGCAGCAGACAGAGGTTTGCACTGAGCACGAGCTCAACGTTCTATGCTCTTAGCATAGAGTTAACTCTTTCATCTCCAGAGCAGTTCAAGTGCTGGGGTTAACTGCATACTGTCAGAATACAGCAAGACTTCATGTTGTTTGAAAAGGTTAGGTCGTTTGTAATATATACACTTAGGTCCTTCTCTTTAGTTACTATATTCAATTTTATGTCGTTTAGTGTATAATCCCTGCATAAGTTATTGCTTTCAAAGTGCATAACAATACATTTTTTCATGTTGAACTCCAAACTATTCTTTGAGGCCCAATCATGGATTTTTAATAGATTCTGCTGGAGTGTTGTTCCTAGTATGTTGTTACTGACTTGCACACATATTTTTGAATCATCAGTGAATTTTATGCATTTACCCAATATGTTCATGCCCATATCAGAGATAAAAAGAGAAAAGAGAGCAGGTCCTAGAACTGACCCCTGAGGGACTCCGCTGGTCACGTCACCCTTCCTGGACAGGTAGCCTCTTATCCTAACTGATTGATTTCTATCTGTCAACCAGTTTTTGACCCAAATGACAACCTTAGCATTAATCCTAAATTACATCATTTTGAGAATAAGTGTATCATGTGGTACTTTGTCAAAGGTCTTCCTATAATCCAGAAAAAACATGTCCACAGGTTTATTATTGTCTAAAAGTGCACTAATGTTGTCATAGCAGGTCATCATATTTGTTAAACATGAACATTGTTTCCTGAAACCATGTTGTGTTCTATCAATTTTATCTATCGCTATCAAGTCATCGTCTAATATATCTCTGATATGTGATTCCAGTATTTTCCACAGGATCGAGGTCAGACTTATTGGTCTATAATTTCCTAAATCAGATTTGTGTCCCTTTTTGTGGATAGGGACAACCATAGCTGACCTCCAGCCCTGCAGAACTTCCCCAGTGTTTAATGACTGATTAAATAACCTGTGGAGGGGTGTCAACAGCCATTCCCTGATCTCATATAATAACCTGGGATGGAGCCCATCTGGGCCAGCAGATTTTGAAACCTTCATTTTGTCTAATTTATCCTTGATCTTCGATCTTGTGAAAAACTCTTTTTTATATGAAGGATTAGCTGTAGGCATTACCATTGCTGGATTGGATTGTTTATTAAAAACAGCAGAAATAGTCATTGGAGATCTCAACCATCTCCTCAGGGGCTTATATAACGGTATTATTACTACTGATGGGACCTACGATTCTATCATTAGACTTGTTGATGTATGCATAAAACATCTTCCCCCATCGTTCAAATGTGCCATCCTAAATTCCAGATTTCTCTTTTCACGCCTTATCGGTGCTTTTGTTTTCCTCACTTGACTTTTGTACTTGTGAACATTGTATTGATTACTATCCCTCTTCATGATCCTACAGAATTTTCTCTTTAGTGATAGATGGTGCTTGACTGTGTTTGTATACCAGGGTGGCAATTTACCTTTCTTATTATATATAACTTTCTCTGGAACAAATCTATTTTCCACCTTGAGTATTTTATTTTTAAAAAATGTCCATAATTCCTCAGTAGTGTGCTCACCACTTGGCAGTTCCCACTCATGTAACAGATCGTATGGCCTCAGAATCGGCCCTGTTATAGTTTTTGACTATTGTATTTCCAAGCAATATTTCTGGCTTGTCATCAAATGGAAATAACACTACACTGTGGTTGCAACCCAAGAGAGGTTCTAATATTTGCACTCTACTCACTGCTCCCACTCTGTTTGTGAGGACTAAATCTATTACTGTTCCTCGTCGATCTATCCATCACTTGGTTCAGGTCACTGTTCAGGCACTTATCCAAGTATTGTTCCTGACCATTCGTTACTATATTAGTACTCCAACAAATCCCCGGGACGTTAAAGTCTCCTAGTATTAGAACATCATTTTCAGAAATGATACTGGAGATATCATCAACCATCTGTATATGGTCACTTGTGTTAGTGACTGGTGGTCTATATACTACCCCTCCCTTCAATTTTCTACTTTTAGCTATGCCTGCTTCAACCCAAAGACTGTCTATATTCCCTGCCTTAGTATTCGGTAAAGTCAACATGTTGCAGTTAATACTGTCTCTGACATATAAGGCAACCCCTCCACCACTTCTACTCTCTCTATTCTGATAGAATAGTATATAACCATTGATCTTATTCAATTGGGGTTGCTGTTAGACCACCACATTTCTGTTACTGCAGCTAGGTCTACATCCTTTTCCCTCATAAGGATGTCCAATTCAGCCCTTTTAATTGCACTTAGATTTCTAGCATTAACCAGCAGTACATTGAGTTTCGTTCTGGTTCTAATTTTACGCGTTTTGCACATAGCTGGTTTAGAAATGATCATATTAGCACAAACCCCACACACCCTCATGTACAGTTTTTTGAGGCACTGTCCTTCATATTGATAGTATCATAGAATTTAAGTCCCAATTTTCTAGTCCCTAATTTGTTCAAGTGGAGTCCATCATAACTGAATAAATTCCATCTGCTATTAAATTGCTCATAGGTTTTTATACATTTCACCCCATTTTCCAAGCACCATCTTCTCAACCAATTGTTGTAAGCCTTAATACGATTCGTTCTAGCTACTCCTGCTCATGGAACAGGTAAAACCTCAGAGAAGATGATTTTGGAATTATGTTCCTTAATAGCGTCATATATCCTTTTAGTATCTGTTACAGCATCCTCCACTGACTCCTGTCCTAAATCATTGGTAGCAATGTGAAGTAGGACCGTTTTAGGCTCATGGTCAGTCCCTAGGATAGTAAGTAACATATGTCTAATATCCTAAATTCTGGCACCCCTGTAACAACAACTAGTGATGTTCTGCTTATTACCACTTGTCAAGTAGCAATCAGTGTACTTGGTCATTGAGTCCCCTAAAATAAAAAACTGCTCATCTGATGTACCCTGGTTCTGTATTCCAATGTCAGATTCTGCACTATTATGATCTGCCAGATGCTCTTGTGTGTTAATACTTGTGCTCAGCACATTGTTCTTTATATTGGTATTTGCCATATCTAACAAATCAGCAGTGTGCAATTCAATGGTGTCTATCAGATTTATCAGAGGGGCATACCTATTTGTACACACTGGTAGTGTTCCTAAGGCTCTTTTCCTACATTTTTTAGCTCTAGAATTCCCCTCTAACACCGTCCATCCTTCCCCTGAGTCATCCTCTCCCTCACTCACTCATTGTCCTAACTCTCTTTGTGCTATTCTTCTCACTGGCAATGCTTTTGTTGATTGAGCCTCTATAGGTCACGAGTCTTAAATTCAGTTCCTCGATTTCCCTATCTTTCGACGTTAGCAAGTCATTGAGTCTACTGAGCTCTATACAGTTCCCACAGATATATGTTTCACAACTTGAATCTGGTGTGATACTAAACATATCACATACGGAACATTTAATACCTATCTCCCCAAAACCAGATTGACAATAATGGCATCCATAACTGCTAACAATATTCTGCTAAATATAAGCAATGGGACTTACACTGCTTAATCCTAAAGCCAGTACCCGGCCCTTTGTCCTCGCTGGCCACCGCCAGACACGTGCCAAACACGCGTGTCTCAGCACGCGTCTCCGCGCATGGCATCCATGCACCCGCTCGCTCTGGGCAGCCAGCTTTATGTTCCATGGCCCAGAAATAACCAGGTCATGTGACCACTCCTGCCAAGCATTGTCTTAGAGCAGCCCTTAATTTAAATATCTAGAACTAGTACAGCTCAAGTCCTGAAAAGGACTCAATCGAGCCTGCTAGTGTGCCACAAATACAGTGCCCAAGTGAAAATCAACAGCTCTCCAAATTGCCTGCCTTGTAGTCCACCTGCTCCTACTTGTGGACTACACTACCCAGACTGCCTCCTTCCCTAAGCTCTGAGGGAGTGCTGGCAGGAATGCTCTGTCATTCAGAAATGCTTGTGATGCACACTGCTAGACCTGTCTCACTGCGGAAACCCAGTCGTACAGTATGTAGACAGTGTTCTAATGCACCACTTGCTCTAGGCAGCCGGTATTGTTCCACAGCCCGAAATGACCGGTTCACGTGACTGCTCCTGCCGAGCACTATCTTAGAGCAGCCCTTAATTTGAAATATCTAGAACTAGTACAGCTTGAGTCCTGAAAAGGACTCAATTGAGCCTGCTAGTGTGCCACAATTACAGTGCCCAAGTAAAAATCAACAGCTCCCCAAACTGTCTGACTTGTAGTCCACCTACTCCTACTTGTGGACTACATTACCCAGACTGCCTCCTTCCCTATGCTCTGATGGAGTGCTTACAAGAAAGTCCTGTTGTCCAGAAATGCTCATGATGCACACTGCTAGACCTGTCTCACTGGGGAAACCCAGTCGCACAGTGTGTAGACAGTGCAGGCAGACACAAAGGGAATGTAAGTAATGAAAAAGAATTGAAACACACAACCTTGCATTCTGTGTTTTATTCGGTGTAAACTGCTTTAGGTTTGTAAAAAGCCAAAAACAAAACATTCTCTCCTAGATGAAGTAGAGGTGTATAAAGGTCAGATGAGTCAGCCTGTCTGTGTTTATTTAGGATGAGTAAGCCTGCATGTGTTTACTTAGAGAATTATGAGTCAGACAGCTCAAATGGTCCTGACATCATCAGTATGCAGGTATAAAAGCCTGCCTCCTGAGATACAAAACAGATGAGTCAATCAGTGGAGACTTGACTGTCGTGGAGGAAGCATCTCATAGTACATGCAAGTTTTCATGTGCTAGGAATCTATTTGGCTGGAATGAAGCCTGGAAGTTGTACACTGAAGGAACTGTGCACTGTTTCTTATAGTACATGCAAGTTTTCATGTGCTAGGAATCTGTTTGGCTGGAACGAAGCCTGGAAGTTGTGCACTGAAGGAACTGTGCACTGTTGCTCATAGTACATGCAAGTTTTCATGTGCTAGGAATCTATCTGGCTGGAATGAAGCCTTGAAGCTGTGAACTGAGGGAATTGTCCACTTTTGCTCATAATACATGCAAGTTTTCATGTGCTAGAAATCTATCTGGCTGGAATGAAGCCTGGAAGTTGTGCACTGAGGGAACTGTACACTGTTGCTCATAGTACATGCAAGTTTTCATGTGCTAGGAATCTATCTGGCTGGAACAAAGCCTGGAAGTTGTGCACTGAGGGAACTGTGCACTGTTTCTCATAGTACATGCAAGTTTTCAAGTGCTAGGAATCTATTTGGGTGGAACGAGGCCTGGAAGTTGAACACTGAAGGAATTGTGCACAGTTTTTGCATAACTGAAGGACTGATCACCTATTTCCTTTCTGTATGTTAATTACTTTATTTTTTTATTTTGGAAAATAAATACCACAAAGTGCGTTCTATGCCTTTTACCTGAGTCTGTGCATCTGTCTCACCCACTAACCTTCACATAGACAAAGCTCTTTATCTTCCCAAGCAGAGTCCAGACCTCTGGCTACACCCATACATAATAAATAGTGAAGATTAACTTGGATAAGATCTAACACCAGACTCTGCAGGAAAAGAAAAAGTCCTCTGTAAATGTGAGCTGAGCACCCTATGCCAGTCCGAGGTGCCAACTGGGAGAGGGGAAGCCATGCTGTCCACTGAAGGCAGACTGCTGTTCCCACCAGCCTGGAAGCTACCTCATTAGCACCATAAGATGCCCTCACTTGGTGCCTCCCCAGCTTGAGGCCCTGGGTAGAAAGGCAAATGGCCCATCTGATTGCCTCACAATCCGATATGGATGCTAAGAGTTAACTTGGCATCACTCACAGAAGCTTGCCATAAGATGCCTGGTGCGCCTGATGTGCAGAAATGCACGGTGCATGCGATCAAAAACCTCTCCTACCCCAATCATCGAGCTCCACAGAGCTGGTGTCGAGGGGGTAGTTGTGCACTGGGTGCCTGAGCCCAGAGGGGTCTGCAGCACCAAACTCCCCACAGCAGTATGAGGGATAGAGCTTGGAGATCCTGCTGGAGCACAGTACCTGCACTGGATGTCCCTAGAGACTGGAAAGGTAAAGGAATGGTTCCAGATATTCCTGGATGCCACCATAAAAGGCCAGGGCTATGGAGGAAAGACAGAATCATCATCACTGTATTCCCCCAGGAATGACTGCACCGGGGTTGCGGTACTACAACCCACAAAGTGGCAAATACTCAGCTCCTCCACTATCTTTGCTAGGGGATCCATGCCACCGCATCGACAATTTCACGTCAACGCAACGTTTCACCGACACCACTATGTCAACCGCAACTGCTATCAGGATTGTACCGTAGGAGATAAAGGTGTTCCCCCTGTCCCCCTAACTTAAGATAATCAACTCCAGTCAGAGCTGATTCGGGAAGGGGGTGAATGACCTCAGGAAAGAGCACCGGGGTCCCGAACTGACTTTACAGCGCTATGTCGATGTTGTCGGCATTGACAACATTGCTGTAAAGTTGTTGCTGTAGAGACGGCATATGTTTACTAGGAACTGCTGGTACTGTGAGTACTCAGCATCACAGGAGAGATGGACCAAAGGAAAAAATTACTCACCATAGGTAATGTTGTTCTAACCCCAGTAATACTCAGGTATTCATAACTTCTGCAGTGATCCTTTAAGACAGAACTGCCTGGAGAGAATGGAACACATGCAAATGATGGAACCTTTTGCACATGACAACTTTTCAAATGCTGCCTTTAACTAACTGCCTAAGTTCTAAATCCCTCAGATTTCACTCTCCGCCTGTTAAGTCTAGATGCTTGGAGTCCCTTTCCTCAACTTCTATCTGTGACGTGAAGAAACTTATAAAGTCGTATAAGTATCTTTTTTCTTTCATTTGCGGCCTTTTACTTATTGTAATTCTAGCTAAACCATAGTTTTAGTATTAAATTTGTATTTTTATCGGTTCTTCTCAGTTCGGTATAACTGGTGGGGAACCAAGTTATTTTAGTTTATATCAGAGTTTTCTGACTAAAAAACTCTGTTAGTTTAGTTAATTTTTATTTAAAAACCTTTATTTTAGTAACCGCCTTATCGGTTACTGAACCAATAGCCTCAGTTCGTTTTTTCTGCGGTTGCAGATTCCTATCAGTTCCTTGTCAGTTCCAGAACTGACCGCAACTGCTAAATTTTACTTAACTTTTAAAACTATTCAGCGGTTTAAATTTTTTATCGGTTCCCGATAAAACGTCTGAAAAACCTAAAAAGAAAACTGGTAAACCTGGTTTTAAAAACTGTTCTGATTGTGGGGAAGTATTTGCCAAGGCAGATCATACGACCATACGAAATTTGCCAGCAGATAAAGGCCTAGAGGTCTATCAAGTCTGCTCGAATGTGCAGCTAGCACCCATTATTCTGCAGCTGCCCCTCCCTTCCACCCTTCCCCTTCATTAACCCTCCCCCTTGTCCTGTCCCATCCTCGTTTGAAGCAGTCCACTGTTCTACTGCATACCCCTTCAGCAGGTAATGCATTCCACCCAGCCACCACCCTCTCTGTAAAAAAGTGTCTCCTTATCTCCCTCCTGAACCTTCCTCGCTCCAGTCTCATACCATGGCCTGGTGGCCCTCCCTCCTTACTTTGAACAGCCCTCTGTACCCATCTTGTTTATTCCTTTCATGTATTTAAAGGTTTCAATCACGTCACCCTGTCTCTCCTCTCCTCCAGTGAGTACATGTTCAACTCCTTCAACCTCCTCTCATATGATAAGTCCCCAGCCCCTTGATCATCTTTGTCACTCTGGCTGCACCCCTCCAGTAATTTAATGTCCCTCTTCAAACACGGACGCCAGTACTGTACGCAGTACTCAGGTGTGGTCTAACTAATGACCTATACAGTGGCAGAATCACCTCCCCTCCCTCCTCGAGGATATACCTTTGCAATACAACCCAGCATTCCGTTGGCCTTTGCAGCTGCCTTCCTACACTGTGCTGAGTTGTTCATTGACCCTGTAATGAGCACACCCAGAACCTTCTCCTCCTCTGTCTGGGCTAGCTGCACTCCCCCTAGCTGGTAACTCTTCCTTGGGTTCTTCATCCCAAAATGCAGCACCTTGCACTTTCTGGCATTAAAGCCCAGTTCCAGGTGTCTGACCAGGTTTCAAGCTTTGCCAGATCATCCTGCAACCCCTGCCATCCCCCTAGGTCATCCACCACCGCACCTACCTTGGTATCATCAGCAAACAGACTGATCTTGCTCTTGATGTCCCATGATATGTCTGCAATGAATATCCCAAACAACACTGGTCCCAACACCGAGCCCTGTGGAACACCGCTCGTCACTGCCCTTGGGTGTGACAGCTCCCCACCCACCACCACCCTCTGTTGCCTTCCTTGCAGCCAGTTTCCTACCCATCTCACCAGCTTTGCACCCGCCCCTGTGCCTACTAACTTCCTTCCCAGCCTTCCATGTGGCACTGAGTCGAATGCCTTACTGAAGTCTAGATACAGGACATCCACTGCATGGCCCCTGTCCAGTTGCCTAGTTACCCAGTCATAGAACTCGACCAGGTTGGTTTGGCAGGATCTGCCACGTATGAAGCCATGCTGTCTGCTGTCCTGTAGTCCTTTGGCCTCTAGGAGGGCCACCAGCCTCTCCTTCAGGATAGTCTCCATTAGCTTACCCACGATGGATGTGAGACTCGCTGGTCTGTAGTTTCCGGTTCATCCTTGGGGCCACTCTTGTGGAGGGCACCATGAGCCATCCTCCAGTCCTGAGGCACACCCGAATGTAGTGAGGCATTAAATAGGTCTGCCAAAGGTCCTGCAAGGACCTCTGCCAGCTCCTTCAGTACCCTGGGGTGGATGCTATCTGGGCCTGGTGCCTTGTCCACCCTCAGTGCCTTCAAACCCTCTCGAACTCTGCTCTCCATGATTTCCCATCTGTCACCACTTCCCCTGCTTCTGCCATTTCTCCCACCTTGGGTGTCACCCTCTTCTCTTTAGTAAATACTGAGCAGAAGTACTCATTTAGTGCTTCCGCCTATCGCACCCTGCTTCCACCCAACCCCTCCTTCCTAATCCTTACTACGTGGTCCTTACAGCTCCTTTTCTCCTGATGTACTTAGAAGTCCTTCTCCCCTTCTTAATGCCTTGTGACAGCCTGAGTTCCGTAGATGCTTTGGCTCCCCGCCCTTGTCACCTCTCACGATTCTGTCAAGTACTCCTCCCTGTCCTCCCCCTCCCTGTTTTCTTGTACTTCCTAAAGGCAGCTCTTTCCTTCCTTACCTTTTCCATGACCTCCTTGTTCAACCAGATCAGTTTCTTAGCCCTAGCCTTCTTGCTCTGGGCTTTGCAGCAGGTTTTGGTTGCCTCCACTATCCCCAGCTTTATGAGCTCCCACCTCTGGTTAGTGTCCATACTAGATTGAATTCTGGCCAGGTACCCTTTTACCACTTCCCCCATCCTCCCAAAGTCGGCCTTCCTGAAGTCCAGCACTATTGTGCCAGATTCCACTCCTTCCTTGCCCATATCCAATGTGATCCATACTGAGTGGTGGTCATTCCCTGACAGCGGTTCCTCCACTGTAAGTTCCCTCACAAAGTCCCCATTTGCTAGCACAAGGTCAAGGGTATTCCCTAACCTGGTTGGTTCACTGACCATTTGCAGCAGGAAGCTGTCCTGGAAGGCATCCAGCAGTACCTGCTCCCTTCTGTTCCTGGTTGTTGGGGTGCTCCAGTCCACTCCTGGCATGTTGAAGTCCCCCACAATCACCACACTACCCTTCTCGCAGGTCCTCCTGATCTGTCCTGCTAGTTCCCTGTCTAACTCCTCCATCTGAGATGGTGGCCTGTACACCACTCCCATTCTAAGAATCCTATTCTTGGAATCCTGGATTTGCATCCAAAGTGACTCCATACTACCCTCCTCCCCTTCCTCCCTTACACACTTCAGTCCTTCCTTCACATATAGTGCCACCCCTCCTTTCCCAATCACCCTGTCCCTACGAAATAACCTGTACCCTGGTACAGACAGGTCCCAGTCATTGTACTGGGTGGCCCATGTTTCCATGATGGCTGCAATGTCCCCCTCTCCCTCTGCCATGATAACCTGTAACTCGGCAGTTTTCCTCCCAAGGCTCCTAGCATTAAGGGTAACCACCTTCCACCCTTCCCTCCCATCCTGCCCTCCTTTCCTAGCATCACCAACAGTAATTGCCATTTGTCCTTTGTCACTGTTATGGGGGGTAAGCTCATATGGTTTCCCAACCTGTGGTCTCTGCATATCTCTTCCCCAACTGCCACCCCCCACTCCTAGTTTAAATTCCCAACTTCCTCTATGTACTCCTCCATCCTCTGTTTCAACACTTTCTTTCCCTCCTCACTCAAGTGTAGTCTGTCCTTGCATAGAGACTACTGTCCTCCCAGGTCCCTCCCCACCCCCCAACAGCGCATACCCTTTAGCACAACACCAGGTTCTTAGCCATCCGTTAAATTCCTCTATGCTCAGCTTTCTTGTTGTGCTTGCTTTTGGCACCAGAAGTATCTCTGAAAAAGTTACTGATCTTCCTGCCCCCTCACATAAGAAAAAATTACTCACCTTAGTAATTGCTTTTCTTCTCATGGAGTCTTGCTATATTATGACATATAGCAGTTAGCCACAGCACTTGAACTGCCCCGGAGAGGAAGGAGTTAACTCCAGGCTGACTGGAGTTCCAAGCACGAGCGCCTTGCTGAAAGCTCTATCTGGCTAGTTTCAAATTGAAACTGTCAGATCTTTACGGAGCCAACACTAAGCAAAAGTCTGTGTGGAAAAAACTCTACACTAGCCAAATGGCTACCTACTAGTAGAAATAACAATAACAGAAACAACAACAACAACAATATCACCCTGACAAGCACTATTAGGCCCCCCCCCCAAAAGACTCAAGTCCAGGAGGGGCCAAACTCAAAGTAAAACAGAAATACCTAGTTTTCCTAATCCTAAAGAAAAGGGAAAAGGAAAAAGAGCTATAATGGTATGACACAGTGCTTGCACCAATTTGCCAACCCTTACCCAAGTAGAAGTCCTGAGAGGGGCAGGTTGGGGTGGTGTGATATAGCAAGACTCCATGAGAAGAAAAGCAATTACTAAGGTGAGTAATTTTTTCTTCAAACACCATGAAGTCTTGCTATATTATGACTAATGCAGATTACACAGCAGTACCTCCATGGAGGAGGGCAGAACCTACTTAGGAAATAGGCTCTGAAGCATGGCTGTGCCAAACCGAGCATCTCTCCTGGACTGGACATCCAGGAGTAATGCTTGCAAAGGTGTGAACTGTTTTCCAGGTAGCAGCTTGACAGATTTCCAGAATGGGAATATCTCTAGCAGCCGCTAGAGATGCAGCTGTACCCTGCTGGAATGGGCCCTCAGTCCTGAGGGGGTTCTACCTAGTTTTGGTAGCAAAATTGGATACAAGAGACAATCCACCTGGCAATTGTCCTCTTAGTGGCAGGTTTCCCTTTGCCAACCTCGCCATAGGTAAGGAAGAGTTGGAGGGATTCGAACCTGTGACCCTTGGTGCGTTCCAAATAGTAGCTTAAAGCTCTTTTAACGTCCAAACTGTGCAATCTCCTCTCACCCGAGGAAGAATGCTCAGTGAAAAATACTGGAAGGGAGATGGATTGGTTAAGATGGAAATCTGAAACCACTTTAGGTAAAAACTTTCTGTTAGTCCTGAGGACTACCTTATCTCTGTGAAAAGAAATAAAATCCTTTCCACTGACAGGGCTTGTAACTCACTTACGCCTGGCAGAAGTGATGGCCACTAGGAAAACAGTTTTCCAAGTTAGGAACTTAAGGTCTGCGAAGACAGAGGTTCAAAGGGGTTGCATTAACTGAGCAATGCAAATATTAAGCCCAGGCAGGGCCTGGGTCCCAAAGGAGGGTTAGTGGAAGTAACCCCTCAAAAAACTTGGAAACACAGGGTGAGAAGAAAGGGAGGCAGGCTTTCCTGCTGATATAAAAGCAGAGACAGCTGCCAGATGAACCTTTAAGGTAGCTGGCCTGAGGCCTAAGGAATTAAGATGGACCAAGTAGTCCAGCAAAATGGGCAAATCAGCAGATTCTGAGACAATTTGCTTCCCAGAACACCAGATGGAGAACCTCTTCCATTTGGAATTATAAGTGGCCCTAGTGGAAGGCTTCTAGAGGCCTTCAAAATATCAAGGACACCTTGAGAAAGGTGTAATTCAGCAATTCTAACTCCTCAAGAGCCAAGCCTTGAGGTGGAGGGATTTGAGGTCCGGATACCAAACTCTCCCTGGGCACAAGTCAGCAGGGTTGTGGACCCTGGGAAGGCCCAGGGAGGTGGACTGACAGGGACAGAAGCAGTGGGTACCAGGGTTGCCTGGCCCAGTCTGGTGCAATCAGAATCACTTTGCAGGGCTGGGATCTGATTTTACTAACACCCTGAAGAGAAGGGGAAGGGGAAAGGCATACAGGAACTTCCCTTCCCAATCCAACAAAAAGGCGTCCAGGGGGACTGAGCACATTACTGGAGGCCTGCAACAGAACAGAGAAAGTTGGTGGTTGTCTGGGGCTGCGAAAAGATCTATCTGAGGAGTGCCCCATCTGGCAAAACTGACCCCAGCACTAGGGGATTCAAAGACCATTCGTGATGACCCTGAGAAATCCTGCTGAGGGCATCCGCTAGGACATTGTCCTTCCTGGAAGGTGAACTGCTACTAGGAGGTGTTCAGGAGTAAGCCAGAGACCACAACTTCATTGCTTGATGCACAAGGCTGATGACCGAGTGCCCCCTGCTTGTTGATGTACCACATTGTTGTGGTATTCTCTGTCCTGACCTGAACTACTTTGTTCTGGACAGATGCTGAGAAAACCTGAAGAGCTAAAAGACAGCTCTGAGTTCCAACAGGTTGATGTGGAGCAGAGATTCCTGGGGGACCACACCCTGAGTGGAAAGGTCACCCAGTGTACTCCCACCCCAGCAAGGAGGCATCCGTGGTGAGGTGAGGGAATGAGAAATGGGAATGAAGGGACCCTAGTCTTAGATTGCTCTGATCCTGCCACCACTGAAGAGCTAGAATCAGAGTTTGGCCACTGGGACCAATTTGGTAAGGGGTCCTCCTTTGGGACCAATAGGCCCTCAAATGAAACTGAATGTCTCTATCTGGAATCTTGCTCCTTGCACTACAGCTGTGGAGGCAGCCATGTGCCCTAGAAGTTGCAGAAAGTGCCTTGCTGGTCGAGAGACTCGCAGGGTGCAAGAGGATGCCAGGGCAATCAGCTTCTCTACCCTTCCCGAGGGGAGAAATGCCCTGGCCAACTTTGTGTCCAATTCCGCACCTATGAAAGTTAGTACCTGAACTGGTTCTAGAACTGACTTTGGTAAATTCAGCAGGAATCCCAGGGAAGTGAGAAGCCGCTGGGTGACTTGCAAGTGGGATTGTACCTGATCTGGGGACTGACCCACAATGAGCCAGTCGTCCAGGTAGGGAAACACAGCAACCCTTGCCTTCTTAAGTGAGCCACTACCACAGCTAGACATTTTGTGAATACCTTGGAGCAGAGGTAAGACCGAAGGGCATTGCTCTGAACTGGTAGTGACCTGAGGGCAGTTCGAACCTGAGGTATTTTCGGTGAGAAGGCCTGATCAGGACATGAAAATAGGCATCCTTGAGGTCCAGGGAGGCTAGCCAGTCCCCTGGCCTGAGGGAGGGCAAAATCATTGCCAGAGTTAACATTTTGAACTTTGGTTTCAAAAGATGCTTGTTCAGGTACCTTAAGTCTAGAATGGGCCGCCATTCTCCTGTCTTTGGGGGTAAGGAAGTATCTGAGTACAGCCCCTTGCCCTGGTGACAAGGAGGAACCCTTTCCACTGCTTTGCAGTCTAGGAGGAAGAGACCTCTGCTTCCAAAGCAAGGGCCTCTAAAGGGCTTGTAGGAAAATGTCTGGTTCTCATCTTTGGAAACTGTTTGAAGCTGAGAACCAGACCCTGCTTACTACCTCCAGAACCCATTTGTCCGAAGTTAGGACACCCAGTTCTGGCTGAAATAAGCCAACCTGCCTCCAACTGGTACAGGAGAATCGGCCCTGGGCATCCCATCAGGGTGCCTGCTTGCATGTAGCCTTAGGCTGAGGGGGGACAGTTTACCTGCGCCGTCTACCTCTGCCTCTGAAAAACCCTCTGTGCAAAAGCAGAGGAGGCTTGGGATTGATAAAAGGCCTGTGGAAAGGCCTGCCCTACCTCTGGAGTGTGCCTCTGTGGAGTGGCATGCCGCCCTTGGCCTGGGCACTTTTGTAGGTAGTTCTGTATTCATCCATCTTTTTCATATAATTTTCCGTTGCTCTCCAAACAGAGAATTTCCCACTACAGGAAAATCCATAGCCTTTGACTGAGTATCCTGTGACAGATTAGTGCACCTGAGCCATGCCAACCTACGGAAAGCTACAGAAGTGGCCATGACCCTAGAGGAAACATCATTAACATCTACAGGAGTATGAAATTGAACTTTAGAGGCTTCAATGCCATCAGCAGCCACCTGTTCCATTCATTAGCCAGCTGGCCATGGGCCTGCTTGGCTAACTGCAACACTGTATCCCATCTAGATTTCTGATATCTAGCCACGTAAGCCATATAATTTGCCTGCCTGAGTCCCAAAGAAGCTGCCATATACTGTTTTTTCGCCATGGCATCAATCTTCCTGGAATCCTTATAAGGAGGATGTGAGGCCAGGGGATATTAGTTTGTCACAGGCTGCAGCTTGTACCACACCTACATGACTACACTGCTCAGTGAGGAAGTCTGTATCAGGGCCTGATAAAGTATACCTTCTGTCCATTTTTTTATCTACAGGAGGACAGAATGAGGATTTTTAAAATTTTTGTTGTTTGCTTCCTAAATGACTTTTGCAAAGGAATAGACAACCTCCTAGACTCTGGGATATCCATCATCTCAACATAATCAGGCTCCTCTTGCTCATCCACAGCCTCTTCCAAGGGAAGCTGGAGGGTTTCTGCAACCTTTTTGTGAAACATAAAATGAGAAGGGGACTCAGACAGCATAGGGGGAGATTCTAATGGTCTGTCTGGAGAAATGTCCGGTTCAATGGGCACGTCCAGACCCTCCCAGCCACATACATAATGATCAAAATCTTCCTCCCCCTCCTGTGGTTCATAAAATTCCTCAACATCATACTCTTGAACCACTGGAACTGAACGAACCAACTTTTGCCAGCTGTTGGTGGTTCGGCCGTCCCTGAGACAGTGACTGGACAATCTGTATGGCTTAGCTATCTCTGCAGCAGTTGGAGAGGCAATCTTGCACTCCAGACCTGCTGATTTCTTAGATTTTTTACTGGGACCGGTTCCTCAGAACCAGCCTTCCTTTGCCGGGAAGTCTCGCCCTGGTCAGAGGGCACTCCTCTGGTCCAGTGGGTGCTGGACCGGCTGGCCATCCGGGTCAGCGGACTTTTTGCCTCTCGTTCCTGAGCCGGCCCAATCTTTTCTCCAGGGTGGCTGCAGGAAATTCTTACCCACCTGGCAGTCTGACAGGAGGTGGTCAGCCCCAGACAATAAACATGTGGTGTGTGGGTCAGCCTTGGCAAAGGCTTCCCACAAACATCACAGTGTTGAAACCCAGGGCCCGGTTTTTCTTGGGTTTCAGACATAATGCCAGCCTATCCAAAAACTTGCCCTTTTTATGGCAGTGCTTAGGCAAGACACCTTATCGGTTCCTAACCGTGTCAGGGTATTTGAAAAAAACAATTTAAAAGTTAGTTTTTTAGAACCGATAAGAACCGGGAACCGCATCTAAAAGCCCAAATTATTGTTTAAAATTAGTATTTTGCAAACCGATCGGTTCAAAACCGAACCGATAATGAATTTCCACACAGACTTTAAAATCCTGTATACGGTTTACCAGATAGAGCTTTGAACCGAAATGCGTAAAATAATTACTTTTGCGGTTAAAATGAACCGAGAAACACTCGTTGAACCGAAAATGAACCGAGCTGAAGGAGATCTCGGAGCGACTGTTCAGTGAAGCGGAGAAGAATCTGACAGTTTCAATTTGAAACTAGCCAGATAGAGCTTTCAGCAAGGCGCTCGCGCTTGGAACTCCAGTCAGCCTGGAGTTAACTCCGTCTTCTCCAGGGCAGTTCAAGTGCTGTGGCTAACTGCTATATGTCATAATATAGCAAGACTTCATGGTGTGTGGATTGTGCTAGTTCCTCAAACCTCCTCTGGACTGTATCTACTGTCTTGTCAGCCAGGTCGTTTGTTCCACGATGTATAATTAAATGAGGCTTGTCCCTACCCCTTCTAGCATATTTCAGAACAGACTGTCCCACCCTTTCCGCTGTCATTCCTCGCATGGCCTCCACCCAAATGCGACTATGCCTCTCCCCCTTGCTACCCCACCTAACTCCTCTTAGTACTGACTCCCCCAGCACTAAGATTCCACCCTCCTTACTCCCTGCTTGCTTCCATTCATCTCCCTCTCTCATTTCCAGCTCCTCTTCTTCCTCCTGCACATTATTTCCCCCTTTTACCCCTGTTGCATCTCCCAGCAGAACTTTCCCCGCTCCAGTTTGGTCAAGCATTTATCAATTACTCTCTAATTTCATCATTTCCTCCTCCACCTTTCTTTCTCTCTAGCAGTGCACAACTATTTTCTCTGAAGGCCCTTCACAAATGCCCGCCTCTCTCTCTTCACAGTAACCTGTTCTCTCCTTTCCACTCCAGGACTTTTGCCACTTTTGCCTCCCTCACAAGTCCCTATCTCCTCCTTCCATTTGTCTTTTGTTTCCTGACCTGGTTTCCCGGCAATTGTTCTTCCTGGCCTGGGCCCTTTGTCTCTGCTTCCTTCTTCTGACCTCTCTCACCACTGTTGGCTTAAATCACCTCCCTCATCTCCCTTCTTCCTCCCTCCAGTATTGGGCTAAACCCACCCCCAATCTGCCTTGTCTGTCTTAGTTCCTCCTGCAGACCCTCAATCTCCTTTCTAAGTTTTTCTATGTGGTTGCACACTAAACATCCTCCCACACTCCAGGCAATTTTTAGAAAGATTGGTGCACTGCAGTTGTTGCAGCCTACCAACCTACCCATTGCTGTCGTTGCCCACCAGCGACCCCCCACCCTTCCATAATAAGCACAGTGTGTGTGTTGCCTGCCTTGGCTATAATCACCTAAAGAAGATTGTGAAATTTGTAAAACTTTCCCACAAAAAACTGCGGAGAAATGCCTGGAATGGCTAAAGAAAAAACTTCCTCCACCTAAGGGTCCCTCAGGCTCTGACCAGCTGACACTTTCTTCTGCTGTGGGTGAAACCACTGCAGTTTTACAGTTAACCCCTGAGATGGGTGACAAAGTGACTTCTAAGAGGCCTGCTGAACCAGCTGACTCTCCGTTTACCTCAAAAAAGACTGAAAAATTAAAGCACACAGAACCCTCTATTGGGCAAAAAAAGGGGACTTCTGTGGGTGCTCTTGCTCTCCCCTCTTCTCAGGAGATGGCACAGGCTTTCAAAGTGGTACAAGCCTTGCAGGGACTTTTTTCTCCTGGCCAGCAGCCATCTGGGCAGATCCCAGCTGGACAGGCTGGCCTCTCAGCCAAATTCTAATTTTTTGAAAAGGAGGGATTATGGGGAGTATGAGGAGGGGGGGATCCCACTAAACCTGAGGTTTCCCTCAAGCAGATCTTTGGCTCTCCTTCCAGAACTACTGAGGATTATTCCTCACACTTCACTTTTGTGAGAAGGATGGCTCATGCCCTGGGCATCACCACAAGTGAGGAAATAGAGTATGAGGAGGAGGTGGAATACTTCGAGATGATGGAGTTAACCCCCACTAAAAAGCTCCTCCTAGTCAATAAATTCTTCAAAAAGGATGCTTTAAAGATTTTACAGACTCCTAACTCTGTCCTCCCTCTTGATAAGAGACTGGAAAAGAAATATCAGCTGGACGGGAAGGGTGCAGAATTTCTGTTTTCCCACCCTGACCATCAGGGGGTGGTGCAGACAGCAGCCTGTGACAAAGCTAAAGTGTCACTGGCTTCTCACCCACCAGAAATGGAGTTCAAAAAAATTGACAGTATGTCCAAGAAAGGATATTTGTCAGCCTCCTTGGCCATCAAGCAGGCTAATTTTCAGGCCTATGCAGCACCAGTACCAGAAGTCACTGTGGCAATCTGTCTTGGCTATGGAAGATAAGGCCACATCATCCTTGATGGCTGATCTTGCAGAAACTGCTAGGTTTGGCTTAGAGGCAGCCAAATATCAGTTTCAAATGGCTGCTGATACTAATGACACAGCAGCTAGGTGAAAGGCAAATACTGTTGCTCAAAGGAGGTTTTTCTGGCTAAGAGCCATAAATATTACCCAGAACACACAAACAAAGGCCATGGATTTCCCTCTGGAGGGTAATTCCCTTTTTGGAAACAAAACAGTGGATTACATGAAGAAGGTAAACAAACACAAAGCCATCTTCAAGAGCAACTCAGCCAAAGAGAAGGCCTCCCCATCCACCAGGCCCTATGGGAGAGGAGGCAAGGGCAGGTCCTTTCTTAACATGCCCTTTTTCCAGGCAATGGCTGCACCTCAATACCAACAGTATCCTCAGCAAGGGTACTTCAGAGGTAGGGGCAGAAGGGGCTCCAGGCGGGGATCTCAACCCCAGTCTCAGACCCAGAATAAACAAACACCCTGACGTGTCTTCACAGGCCGCCTCCTCTCTACCTGTTGGAGGCAGGCTGGCTCATTAATCACCACAGACAAGTGAGTCCTGGAGGTAGTGAGTCAGGGACTGTCTCTGACTTTCAAATCCCTTCCTGTTCTGAGAACCAGAGTATTCAGACCATCCTCCCTCGCAGAAAAGAAGCTCTTGGAGGAAGAGGTTCCAAATCTCCTACTGTCAAAGGCAGTGGAACCTGTCCCAGCTCAGCAGAAAGGAAAGGGTTTTTACTCAAGGTATTTCCTAACCACAAAGAAAAATGGGGAGTGGTGGCCTATCTTAGACCTCAGGGTACTAAACAAGTATCTGACAAAGCCAAAGTTCAAAATGGTAACTTTGGCAATGATTCTGCCAACACTCCAAAAAGGAGACTGGATGGCATCACTGGACCTAAAATATGCCTAGTTCCACATCCCAATAAGGGAGACTCACAGAAAATACCTCAGGTTCAGACTCCCATCAGGTCACTACCAATTCTCAGCCCTGCCATTCGGTCTCACTTTAGCCCTAGAAGTGTTCACAAAGCGCTAGGCAGTGGTTGTGGCACACCTTCGAAGACAAGGAGTCACAGTGTTCCCATATCTGGATGACTGGCTAGGGGTAGGAAAATCATCACAGCAAGTCAGGCAGTTCCTGCAGATCACCCAGAGGCTTCTAGAGTCCCTGGGGTTCTTGATAAACCACAAAAAATCTGTCCTTCTACCTGCACAGGTGCTGCAGTTCATAGGGGCAGAAATCTACACCTTGCAAGGCAGGGTCTACCTGCCTTTAGACAGGGTAAGAAGTATTTAGCTGATTGCAGACTCATTCAGCCTGCACAAGCCAAAAATGGCAAGGCAGTTCCTACAGCTCCTGGGCCACATGGCTGTAACCACAGGCACAGTCCTAGGTTCCAGGTTCCAAATAAGAGACATCCAGTTCCACCTAAGGGCACACTGGTGCCAGAGAAGAGTTCATCTCTCAAAGCTGATCCCAGTAACAAAAAACCTTGTTATAGGCACTTCAGTGGTGAAAAGAGGAATCCAATCTAAGAGAAGGGGTTCCCTTTCAGCAAAAGTCCCCATCAGTTGTTCTCACAATAGATGCATCTCTACTGGGGTGGAGCACCCATTTAGGGGACCACACAACCCAGGGCACTTGGTCAGGTGCAGAGTCACTCCAGCACATAAACCTGCTGGAACTCAGAGCGGTGTTTCTAGCACTAAAGACCTTCACAACACTAGTACAGGGAAAGGTGGTACAAGTCAGAATGGACAATACCACCACAATGTACTACATAAACAAGTAGAGAGGTACAAAGTCAGGTCCTCTCTGCACAGAAGCCATGAAAATCTGGAGGCTGGCATACTCCTTGGGAGTTTCCCTACAGGCAATCCATCTGCCAGGGAAAGACAATACCTTCGCAAATGCTCTGAGTTGAATCAATCAGGCCCATTATGAATGGACCATGAACAGGCAAGTGGTTGAAGTGATTTTTCAGGAGATGGGGCACCCCAGCTGTAGACTTGTTTGCATCCCATCAGAACCACCACCTGCCACAATACTGTTGCAGACCACCAGATTAGGGAGCAGACCCCCTAGATGCTCTAGCTCTGAACTGGTCAGGAAAGCATCTGTATGCTTCTCCTCCCTTCCCTCTAGTGTACAGGATATTGCTCAAGCTCAAATCCCAGCCAGCATCAATGATCCTGATAGCACCAGACTGGGCCAGGAAGCCATGGTACTCTCTGCTGCTATCTGTGTCTGTGACCGAGCCAATACACTTTCCTTGGAGGCACAATCTACTAACCTCCAACTAGGGGAGGCTCCTGTACCTGAACCTCAGGTCTCTCAGGCTCATGGCTTGGCTCTTAAGGACCTAGAATATGCAGGCTTGCATCTTTCTGAAAGTGTCTTGCAAATTTTAAGGGGTTACAGGAAGCCCTTCACTAAGAAAACCTACGCCTCAAAATGGAAAAGGTTTTCTACTTGGTGTTCAACCAGGGAACTGGTACCAGCACAGGCTGGGGTCCCAGCTGTACCCGACTACCTTACTTATCTATATTCACTGGACTTGCAGTCCAGTACCCTCAAGGTTCATCTGGATACAGCATCTGCCTACATATCAGCTGGACAGAAGGTGTCAATGGCTTCAGATCCTATCTTCAAGAGTTTTTTTAAGAGCCTGGGCCATCTGCACATCCCCATAGGGAACCGGTGTCAGCATGGGGCCTAGATGTGTACATAGCTAAGCTCATGGGGCCTCCCTTTGAGCCCATGTCTTCAACTCATTTGAAATATGTCACATGGAAGACAGTTTTCCTAGTGGCAATGACTTCTGTAAGAAGGATCAGTGAGCTCCAGGCTCTCTGCATTGAACAGGACTACATCTCAATCCACAGGGATAAGGTGGTCCTGGGGACAAACAGGAAATTTCTTCCTAAAGTGGTCTCTGATTTCCACCTGAACCAAATCATTACCCTACCTGTCTTTTTCACTGATCACTCTACCACTGGTGAAAGGAGACTCCACAGTCTGGATGTCAAGAGAGCTCTTAGCTACCATATGACAGCCACTAAGCACCATAGGTAGGACAGAAAACAGCTGTTCCTGACTTATGGGGATGTTGGAAAAGGTAACCCAACATAGAAAAGGTCCTTTTCTTGATGGATAGTACAGTGTATCCAGCTTTGTTACATTAAGGCTGGAAAGGAACCCCCAACAGGATTGAGGGCCCATTCCACAAGAGGCACAGCTGCTACCACAGCAGCTACCAGGGATGTTCCATTAGTGGACTTCTGTAAAGCAGCTACCTGGAAAACAGTACACACCTTTACAAAGCACTACAATCTGGACATCCAGTCCTAGGGTACTGCTAGGTTCAGCACAGCAGTCCTGCAGAGTCTGTTTCCAAAATAGGTTTTGTGCCCACCTCCAAAGATACTGTCTTAAAGTGTACCTGCAGAAGTTCAGAATACCTGAGTATTACTGTGAAGAAACAACATTACTATGGTAAGTAATTTTTCCTTTCTTCCAAGGTATTCTTCAACATTATTGACATGTGCAATATGCCAGCTGGGTTGAGCTGCCCTGTAGAGGAAGAATCAATGTAAATGGGGAGGTGCATTGACCAATCAGAAGAGAGAGGGGAGTGCTGCCCGCTTTAGCCTGAAGGACCTCAGAATTATTTCGACGCTGCAAAACAGGCAAAAACTGTGCACAGTAAAACACGACCATGTGGAAACTGTAAAATCCAAACCACTACTATAAACACTCAATAGAGAACAATGGAACTGTACAAATTTGGCAAAGACAAAAAAGCACAGCCACACCCAGTCAGGGTTTGCAGGGGTGGATGGGTGGGAATGTCAATAGTACTGAAGAATCCCTTGGAAGAAATATTACTACGGTGAGTAATGTTTTCTTCTCATCCCAGGAATTCTTCAGCATTTATTGACAAATGCAGACTACAAAGCAGTACAGCTGGGAGGCAAACACACAAACCTACTTAGGAAACACGCTCTGTAGCAACGCTGTGTCAAATCTGGCATCAGATCTGTACTGCACATCCAAGCAGTAGTGCTTAGTGAATGTGTGTACAGTTTTCCAAGTAGCTGCTTTGCAAACCTCAAGCAAAGGGACATCCGTTGTGGCTGCTACTGAGGCAGCAGTACCCATAATAGACTGGGCCCTGAGGCGGTTGTTTACCAGTTTTGCTGTAACAGAACTGGATATAAGAGACGATTCAATGGGAAATGGTCCTCTTAGCAGCCGGCCTTCCTTTGTCTCCCTCACCATAGGTGAGAAAGAGCAGAATATGGGAGCCTTTAAACTGCTTAGTGTGCTCTAAGTAGCAGATCAGGGCTCTTTTCACATCCAGGCTATGTAACTTGCGCTCGCCTGGCATGGATTTGTCTGTGAAAAAGACCGGCAGCATAATAGACTGGTTGAGGTGGAACTCAGAGACTACCTTAGGCAGAAATTTCCTGTTTGTCTTAAGGACTACCTTGCCCTTGAGAGCAATGATGTAGTTAGGTTCTGTACAGAGGGCCTGCAATTCCGAAATCCTTCTGGCAGAGGTGATGGCAGTCAGAAAAACTGTCTTCCAGGTGACATACTTCAGATGTGCAGTAGCCATGGGCTCAAAGAGAGGTTCCATGAGTTTAGCTATGCAGAGGGTCAAATCCCATGGATGGGGACTGGTTCCCTCAATGGTGGCTGAAGGTGCAAAAGGTCTTTGAAGAACTTTTTGAAAATGTACTGAGAAATTACTGATTTCTCCCTTCCAGTGGAAAGATAAACCAAAATGGCTGCCAGATGCACTTTCAGGGATGAAGCTTTAAGGCCTTCCACTTGAAGGTGGACCAGATAATCCAGTAGGATAGGAGGAGAAGTTTGTAAAGGCTCCACGTCTTTATTCTTGCACCATAACAAAAACCTTTTCCACTTGGAAGCATAAGTTTTCCTAGTGCTAGGCTTTTTAGCCATTCTCAGTATTCTGAGGGCCTGTTTGGAGTACTGAGATTCAGGGAACTCTAACTCCTCAAGTACCAGGCCTTGAGGTGAAGAGACTGAATGTTGGGGTATGCTACCCCTGTCTGGGGAACAGTCAAAAGACTGTGGGTTACTGGTAGTCTGATGGGCTTCCTGACCAACAGGACAAGAAGTAGGGAATACCAGGGCTGTCTCGTCCAATCTGGGGCCACCAGAATCATGGTGGCCGGCTGATCCCTGGGCTTGAGAAAGACCCTGTAAATTGGAGGAAAAAGAGGAAAGGTGTACAAGAATCTCCCTGTCCAGTTCAGAGTCAGAGCATCTACCGGGGTGGTCCCCAATGCTGGAGGCCTGCAGTAGTACTGGGGAAGCTGGTGGTTGAGACTGGATGCAAAAAGATCCATATCTCGCACTCCCCATCTTCTAAAGAGTGTGGCAAGGACCTGCTTGTTCAGGGTCCATTCATGGTAACCCTGACTGATGCGGCTTAGAGCATCTGCTAAAGTGTTGTCTTTGCCCGGAAGATGAATGGCCGACAGGGACATGTCGCAGGAGTATGCCAAGGACCAAACTCTCATTGCTTCGGTACAGTTTGATGGACCTTGTGCCCCCTTGCTTGATGATACAGAACATGGCGGTGGTGTTGTCTGTTCTTATCTGAACCACATGTCCTCTGAGCTGAGTGGTAAAGGCCTTGATGGCCAAGAACACTGCTCTGAGTTCCAGAAGATTGATGTGGTATGAGGACTCTCTGGGGGTCCATGTGACACTTATGGACTGGTCCCATACATGGGCACTCCAACCTGGGAGGGAGGCATCCATTGTCAGAACTTGGGAAGGTTGTTGAATCCGTAAAGGAACCCCTTCCCTGAGGTTTTCTGTGTCCGTCCACCAGTCCAAGGCTCGAAGAAGGATCTCTCTGACTGGTACAAGCTTTGAGAAAGAATCCTTTTTCTGATACCAGTGAGATCTGAGGTGATACTTAAAGGATCTCATCTGGAATCTGGTGCCTGGCACCACTGCGGTCATTGAGGCCATATGACTGAGTAGCATGAGAAAATGTCTGTCTGGCCATGGCTGACCCAGGGTGGAGGAATTTACCAGGCTGAGGAAATTCTGAATTCTGTCTGCAGGAAGAAAAGCCTTTCCCTGCAGAGTGTTGAGCTCTACCCGTATGAATTGTAGAACTTGGGTAGGCTGAAAATTGGATTTCTCTTTTGTTGATGATGAAACCTAGAGACTGCAGGGTTTGCTTTGTCTGGTTCAGGACTTTTGAAACTGCCTCTGGAGAGTTGGCAACAATCAGCCAGTCGTCCAGGTAGGAAAAAATAGAAATCTCCTGTCTTCTGAGATGTGCTACAACTACTGCCAGGCACTTTATGAAGACTCTGGGAGTGGATATGAGACCCAAACGGCATGGCTGCAAATTGGTAGTGGCCTGAAAGCAGCCGGAATCTGAGAAATTTTCTGTGGGACTGCCTGATTGGGATATAGAAGTACCGGTAGGCATCCTTCAGATCTAGGGAGACTAGCCAGTCCTCCTGCTTTAAAGAAGGGATGACCTGATTTAATGTTACCATTTTGAACTTCGGTTTTAGCAAGTGCTTATTCAGGTACCTTAGGTCCAGAATAGGTCGACACTCCCCATTTTTCTTCAGAGTGAGGAAATACCGGGAATAGAGGCGTTTTCACCATTGGGCAAATGGTACTCTTTCCACAGTTTTGGCCTGTAAGAGGGTTTTTACCGCTCTCTCCAGCAGCTGATTTTCTGTTGGAGTTAGTGGCTTTGAAAGCTTGGAGTCCTGAAGGGAAGGAAATTGAACTGAAGGGATAGGCACTGGCCCATGATCTCCAGCACCCTCTTGTCTGTGGTGATGAGATGCCAACGAGGGAAGTAATGGGAGAGCCTGCCCCCTACTGGGAGAGGGGAGGTGACTGAAAAGCATTCAGGAGGACTGTTGCTTGATTTGTGTAATGGGAGAACGTTGTCAAGGCACAGGTCAGGAACCATAGGAAAACCAGCAGCCATTTCAAAATTACAAATAGCAGTTTATTTTTCTCAATAACAGCTAAATAAAAATTAAAAATGTGTTCAGTATAGCTATTTACAAAGGCAGTACAAACAGAGAAAACTAAGTCCTTCTTCTGAGGGTATCTCTTAATTCCAAGTTTCAGACTCTCAGTCTCTCACTCTCCTTGTCTCTCTAGCAAAAGCACTACTGCTCTTTTTATAAATCTTTGGGAACTCATTAAGAGAGACTGCTTCTCACAGAACGTTCTTGTAAGTTTCGATGCAGGTGCAGCAAAAAGAACATAGTGACCCAGAACTGACCTCTTGTTTACAGCTCTGCAAAGGACTTCAAAACTGCATCTCAGGCTAACCCCTTGAGTTCCAAATAGCTTTTTGCAGTCATTTCAACAGTATAACTATACACAGTTTTAAACAAAGGGATCCCAGTATCAGTGACAAGTCCACATAGAGATTCACATATATTTTATAACTGCAGATATTCAAGGGAGAAGAAAAGACAGAAATGAAAATTACGTACCTACTGTAATTATGATCTTTCTGTGTATCTTCACCATTCATCACCTTTGGGGTATTGGCCGGAGGTCATGACCCCGTGGGAGCTTCTTTTTTTTTTTTGATGGTCTGGAGCCAATGCACCATCGGCAATCATTCCCTGAGGCCGACGCACTGCATGGCACTCGTGGGCTGGCCGTTAGGTGTTGTTAACCCACCCTCCCGCCACTCTGAGTCACTGGAGAGGTGAGGAAAAAGGGTTGGGAGGGTGGGACAAGAAGTCCAAGGGACAGACAAAGGGAAAGATGTATAAACCAAAGGAGAAATAAACGACTGACAGGACAGAAGAAGAAGAAGGAAGACTAAGGGGATTGGGTAGGGGTCCCAATCTCTGGAAATAGGAAAAAGGAGAGAGGAAGGATTTAGGATAAATTTGAGAGGGGGGAAGAAGAGTAACAACCATACCTCGGAACCCTGACTTGTCTCCAGACTGTATAGGAACTGCAAGGAGCAGCCAAAAGGCTCACTATCAGAATTTAAGGCACAGAATCACTGGCAATAACTCCAAAGCAGAAAACGGCTATTCTGGAAGAAAGTCGGGACACAGGGTTATTCTCCCCTCTCACAGGGGAAAACATTTTTGGTGTAAGAAATTTTGGTTTCTTAAGGAAATTAAGGATATGTCTACAGGACAAGAGAACTAAGGATTGACGGGACAAAGAAGTGGAGAGAATAGAGGGCATCTACCAACTCCCACCCCACCGGGGTGGAGCCAAAGCACTGGAGAAGGAGTGCCCCCCATCCTGACCACTCTCTCTAAAACATTATCCCCTATGTGTCTCCGTCTTACCCCGCCCCTGACTAACAGAAAGGAGGGGGGCGAGAACGGACACAGAAGGGAGGGGGACCCAGAGACTGAGGCCTCAGGGGGATGGTGGGTGGGATTGTGATGAATGGTGAAAATGCACAGAAAGATCATAATTATGGTAGGTATGTAATTTTCATATCTTATCTGTGTCAATCTTCACCTTTCATTACCTTTGGGTGAGTGCCGAGCCCCCCGAAGTGGGTTTTCAACCCTAAGGGACAGAGTCCCTTAGCGCTCAGTGGGTGACACACTAAGAGGGAGAACCTTCTGGGCCTGGAGAGGCCTGAGAGTGGGGAGAGTGAGACAGGGACCCCCAGAGGGGGAAGGAAGTTGCACTGACAGACGCCGCCTCACTCTACGGGAGAAGAGATAGATTATCTGGTGCACGGAGTTAATCACCCTACGCCGAGCCAAGGGTGACAACTGGGAAAGATGCAGCCATACCATCCTAGTGCAGATTGCTGTCCCTACAACCCTGGTAGCTACCTCATTGGCATCATACGATGCTCTTGCTTGGTGCCTTGCTAACTCCAGGCTACGTGCAGAGAGTGCAATGGCTTGTCTGGTTTGCTCCATGTCAGGCAATGAGGCTAGGAGCTGACCCAGCCTGGACCACCGGAACCTATCATAGGTTGCATAGCGGGCCTGATGTGCTGCGATAGAAAGCAGCAACCGTGCCGAGTAGAACGTCCTCCTGCCCCAGAAGTCAAAATCCAAGGAATCTTGATCTGGGCCCGGTCACGGTGGAGGGCACGGAGCCCATCAGGAGTGTCCAGTTGCGTCAATCCTGACTGAGGATGAGGCATGGAACCTGGAGACTCCAGGGGGATGCAATACCACTGACAGAGATCCCTAGGGGCAGGAATGCTGGAGAAAGGTTTCTGCCAGGAACGTAACAATGCCTCCCGAAAGGGAGCAGGCCAGGGAGGCACCACAAGGGTGTCCTTGCTGAAATCGCCTAGAAAGGTGTGTGCCGAGTGCTCTGGATTGCTTTGAGTGGGAGGGGTGATGTGTAGGTCCTCCAGCATCCTCACGAGGAATCGCTGACACTCCACAAGATCAGCAGCTGGAGAAATGTGGACAGATGGCTCCTCTCCCCTAGAAGAGGTGGATGAGGAATCAGAGGGCCTCAAATGCTCAGAGGGTGGCTGCTCAGGTGGAGGTTGAAAAACCTGTCTGTCCATGGCCCTGACGTAAGCAGGGAACCGAGCAGCCACGGCCCTGAACTGCTCCCAGGAGAGAGGCCCGCTAGGACCAAGGCTGCCTGAGAGCACAGAAGAATGTGGCAGAGGGATAGGGACAGAGCCGAGAAATCAACTGACCTCTGCCTGGGCTAGGGAGTGCACCAGGAGCCCCAGAAGATGAAGAAGATCCGGAAGACTCAACAGCCGACAGCTGAACAACCATACCAGAACGGTCTTGGCTGCGCCTGGAAGAATCCCCTCTGTGAGGTGACTGGGGCCATGTAGGTCCAGAAGGATAGTCCCCTACCTCTAAAGAACGGGGTCCTCTCGAGGAAACCGAAGGGGAAGAGTGGAGATCCACACTACGGCTCCTCCCAGAGCCTGGGTGGGCTCCAGAAAAAGGTCGCCGGACAGAACTCAAACCACTGAACCCCTCAGAATCTAAGAGTGACCACCTCCTTGAGACAGCCAGCCTAGGCAACTGGCAACCCTGGTCAGCTCCTGAAGGGGCCATCCAGGGAGCAGTACCCTCCCCTGGGTGCTCCAATCAGCCCCAAAGTTGGGAGATCCAGGCACACCACCCGAGATGGTACCACTGCTGAGGGGTCAGAGAACCCTCCAAAGCCAGGCTGCAGAGCAGTGGTGGCCTGCACCACTGCCTGCTGGTCAGCACCCCTGACCCTGGCCATGGTAGTCCCTGCCCACTCCTCAGAGGGAGACTGGCTGTGGCCTGTCGAGGACACCACCAGAGTGTCCACGTGGGCAGCTAACTCCAGAGATCTAGACTGCCTGTCCGACTCAGAGTCTGACTCCTCCAACGAAGAGGTGGAGACCAAAGTCCCGTGCCAGACAGTAGGTGGACGCTCACTGCCATCCCTACCAAATAGGGCACCAGAAACAGAGACCGCACCGGAGTCAGTACCAGTGGCCCCCGCAGCACTTCGAAAGGTGGCAGAAGAGGACATGGCTCCAACAAGGGCAGCAGCCTCAGTGCCAGGGCCTGACACAGCACCATCCAGCCTGACGGCACCACGAGCAGCACCGAGAACAGAGACGGTGCCAACGACTGCCCCGACAGTGCTCCCAGCAATGCGAACAGTGTCGTCCAGCCCCATGGCACCATGAGCAGTGCCGAGGACAGAGACGGCGCCAACGATGGCATCAACAGCAATCTCGGTGCCAACATCCGGAACCCCCACAGCACCATGCCCATGTCCGGAACCACGAATGGATCCAGAGTTGGACATGGTGCCATGCTCAACCTCGGTGCAGCGGATGGTGCCGAAGTGATAAAAAGTCAGAGACGGTGCCGTAGAACCTCCCACAGCACCCAGAGCAACCACAGCACTGAGCAACGGACTGGTACTGATGACGGCGCCGTCAGGGCCCACAGCACTGCAAATGGCGCCAAGGCCTGAAATGGCACGGACAGATGGCGTTGAGGATAGCGCCGACCCAGGCCTTCCGAGCCATGGGTCCAACACTGGGGGAGTCTTCGCCCCGAAGAGGTGATTGCCAATGCGGTGCCTCCCGTCCATCTCCCCAGAGGGAACAGACTGGGCCTTCTGCACTGCGGGAGGAGCCTCGGCCATGGCTAGGCTACAAGAAGCTAAGGCTCCCTCCTCCTCGGTCCATATAGAACCAGGAGGGGACCCGGAGGAAAGGCTGAGAGAACACGACTTGGCCCGATGAGTGCGTGCCCGACCCCCAAAAGTCGGCGGAGCTCGCCCCACGTTCCACACTCGTTGCTTGATATCCCGTCAGTCCATGGAGAAACAGGCATTGCACGAGTCCATGTCATGAAGTGGGCCAAGACACGCGAGGCAATGGTCATGCTGGTCGGTGACAGAAAACTTACGGCCACATGGGCACCGTCGCATGGGGGGGCCATCCCGTCTTAGAAGTCTTCTTGCCCTCCAACCTAGACATGACCTATGGGAAAAAAACACCAAACAAGACTCGACATCGCAGATAAAACAAATAATGGAAAGATCTTACCGGGCGACGTCGAGTGAGCTAACAGAACTGGCAGGAAGGGAGCTGACGGACTTCGGCACTGGGAAGAATTGAAACGGAGTCAAAAAGGGATTCCATTTGCTGCATAGCAAGGTAGGCCTCAAAATCTCTGTCTCGAAGCATCCCACAAGGTGACCTCGATGGTGGGAGACGAAGAATTGGTGGGAGGGCAGAGTCGACAGCACTTAATGGCCAACAAGTGAGCGCCATGCAGTGAGTCAGCCTCGAGGGCAGCGCCGATGGTGCATCAGCTCCGACCATCCCCCCCAAAAAAGAAGCTCCCGCGGGGTCATGACCTCCGGCTAATAACCCAAAGGTGATAAATGGTGAAGACTGACACCGATAAGATCAGCAAGTGAGGGCAGAGAGATAGCGAGAAGCAGAGAACTGAAAAACTGTCGAAAGAAAAAATTACTCACCTGTAGTAATCTTGTTTCTTCAAATGGGCTCCACTAATATTATTACTTCTTGCAGTGCTCCTTTAAGCCAGCACTGCCCCACAGCCAAATGGAATGCTATACTAATGACGAAATCTTTAGCTGGTGCATTCAGTTCAAAAACTGCCCAGTGTAACTGCCTACATTCTAACCTCAGATTTCTTAGGAGCCTGCAAAGAGGCCATACTAACACCTAATTAGAATAGAAATAGAAATAGAAAAAAAAGGCCCCAACTGGGGCAACTAGTAAACATTAAATCACAGGAAAAAAGAGAAAAAATTCCCCTTTTCTAAATGTCAGATTCACCTAAGGAAAAAAGACCTACTAAGCTATAAAGCATTATTAAGAAGTGCCAGCAGATAGCATACCACTTCAAGTATTCATACAATCAGCACTGGAAAGGTTTTTACTGATTCTGCCAGGGGAGGCAGGGTGGGAAGTAATAATATTAGTGGATCCCGTTGGAAGAAACAAGATACTACAGGTGAGTAATTTTTTTCTTCTAACCCCAGGAATCCACTAATATTATTATTTCTTGCAGACTATGCAGCAGTACCTCATGGAGGTGGATAAAGAATCTACGTAGGAAAAAATGACTCTGCAGGACTGCTGTGCCAAACCTGGCATCACTCCTGGACTGGGTGTCCAGGCTATAATGGTTAGTGAAGGTGTGGACTGACCTCCAGGTAGCTACTTTACGGATTTCCACCAAAGGCATCTCTCAGGTAGCTGCAATAGTGGCAGCTGTGCCTCTTGTAGAATGGGTCCTAAGCCCAACAGGGGCTAGCCTACCTGCTTTTGAGTAGCAAAACTGGATACACTGAACTATCCATTGAGAGATCATTGTTTTTGAGACAGGTGTCCCCTTACCTACCTCTCCATAGGTGAGGATCAGCTGTTGTCTGTCCTGCCTATGGTCCTTGGTATGAGTCATGTAGTAACTGTGAAGTCTACGCTCCCCTGAGCTAGAGTGCTCAGTGATGAAAACTGGCAAGGTAACAGACTGGTTCAAGTGGAAGTCTGAGACCACTTTGGGGTGGAACTTCCTATTAGTTCTCAACACTACCTTGTCCCTGTGGAAGGAAACATATTCCTTTTCCACACAGAGGACCTGCAGCTCACTTATCCTCCTGGCAGAAGTGATTGCCACCAAGAAGACTACGTTCCAAGTAATAAACCTGAGATCTGCAGAGGCCATGGGCTCAAAGGGAGGAAGCATAAGCTGAGCAATGCAAATGTTCAGGTCCTAAGCTGGCACTGGTTCCCCGTGAGGGGGAAACAGGTGAGAGAGTCCCTTAAAGAACCTCCTGAAGATAGGACTTGATGCAAAGGAGGTGTCCTTTCCAGCTGAAATGTATGGAGACACTGAAGCCAGAAGCACTTTCAGGGTTGAATGCTGCAGAGCTTGGGAATGCAGATGAGTCAGATAGTCCAGCAAGGTTGGTATGCAAACTTGAGCTGGGGCTACACCCTTATACTTACACCATACAGAGAACCTTTTCCATTTCGAGGCATAGGTTTTCTTAGTAGAAGGTTTCCTATACTCTCTGAGGACATCCAGGACCCCATCACGGAATTGCCAATCTGCGTATTCTAAATCCTCAAGAGCCGTGCCTTGAGTCTGAGAGACCTGAGATTGGGGCACATGACCTTCCTTTGAAAGGAGGTCAGTAGGCTGTACCTTTGTGGGAGGTGAATCGGTTTGGCCACTGACATAGAAAGCAGGAGGGAGTACCAAAGCTGTCTGGCCCAGTCTGGGGCTCCCAGAATCATTGAAGGTGGCTGTGATCCGAGCTTGATGAGCACCCTGAAAATCAGGGGAAAAGCGGGGAAGGCATAAAGATGCTTCCCAGTCCAATCCAGAATCAGGGCATCCAGGGGAACTGTTTCCTTGGCAGGGGCCCTGAAACAATGCAGAGGCAGGTGGTGGTTTTGTTGGGATGCTAAAAGGTCTATCTCTGGAGTGCCCCACCTCCTGAATAGGACATTCACAACTTGCTTGTTCAGTATCCATTCATAATGAACATGGTTTATCCTGCTCAAGGCATCTGCCAGGGTGTTGTCTTTGCCAGGCAGATGGATCGACTGTAGGGAGGCGTTTAGAGAGTAAGCAAGGCTCCATATCTTCATTGCCTCTGTACAAAGTGTGGTAGACCTTGTCCCCCCCCTGTTTGTTGATGTAGTACATTGTTGTGGTATTGTCTGTTCTGACTTGTACCACCTTTCCCTGTATTAGATGTGAGAAAGCCTGAAGGGCCAGGTAAACAGCTCTTAGCTATAGCAGGTTTATATGCTGGAGGGAATTTACACTCTCCCAAGTGTCGTGAATGGTGTGCTCCCCCAAGTGAGCACCCCACCCTAACAGGGAAGCATCTGTTGTGAGAACCAATGAAGGGGGCTCCTGCAAGAATCGAGCCCCTTCTCTCAAGTTTTCCAGCTCCATCCACCATTGGAGCGCCTGTAGTAACACCCTTGTTACTGGTATGGGTTTTGATAGAGAATCTCACCTTTGGCACCAGTGTGCCCTGAGGAGGAAATGGACATCTCTCATCTGCAACCTGGCACCTATGACTGTGCTTGTTGCAGAAGCCATGTGCCCTAACAGTTGTAGGAACTGTCTTGCTGGCTTTGGCTTGCCCAGGACAAATGAGCTTGCTAAAAGCCGAATGCTTTCTGCCCTCTCCTGAGGGAGGAAAACCCTTCCCAGTATGGTGTTTAGTTCTGCACCTATAAACTGCAGTACCAGCACAGGGGTCAGGTCTGACTTTTTGATGTTGAGAAAGAATCCCAGAGAGTGCAACAGGTCCTGGGTTACTGAAGGTGCTCGGTCACCTGCTGGTGAGACTTTCCCATGATTAGCCAATCATCTAGACAGGGAAAAACTGCAACACCTAGTCTTCTTAGGTGTGCCACCACTACTGCCATGCACTTGGTAAAGACCCTTGGTGCAGAGGTGAGCCCAAAGGAAAGTGGTGAGAACTGATAGTGGTCTGAGGGAAGTCGGAATCTCAGATATTTACTGTGTGACTCCCTTATCGGAATATGGAAATATGCATCATTTAGGTCTAAGGAGGCTAGATAGTCTCCTTGTTGCAGAGCTGGCAGAATCATGGCCAATGTGACCATCTTGAACCTGGGTTTTACAGGTACCTGTTTAGCAGTCTTGAGTTCTAGTATATGCCACTACTCCCCATTCTTTTTTGTTGTTAGAAAATATCTTGAATAAAAACCCTGCCCTTTTCGGCTGGGGGTAACAGGCTCTACTACCCTTGCTAAAAGTAAGACCTGAACCTCCTGTTCCAACAGTTTAATTTCTGTGCAAGTAACTGCTGTGAACTGCCTTGATCTTGCAGGAGGAAGAGATCTGAAGCAGAGGGACAGGCACTGACTCACTATTTCCAGAACCCACCTGTTTGTGGTAATTTTCAGTCATTCCTGAAAATAATGAGTCAGTCTGTCCCATACAGGAGATGGAGAGGCAGCCTGGAGGGAAAAGTCATGGGATTTGTTTTGTTTGTTGCTGGGGTTGTGCAGATTGGGATCCTCGCCTGGAACCCCTTCTGCCTCTAGCTCTATAAAAAACACCCTGCCATGACTGGTACTGCTGTTGGGGAACAGTCTGTATTTGAAAGAAGGGCCTCCTAAAAGAGGACCTACCCCTGCCTCCCCTTCCATATGTTGAAGTGGAGGGAGAAGCTCTTTCTTTGGTAGAATTACTGTAGAAAGTAGCCTTATACTCATTTACTTTCTTCATATATGCCTTAGTCTGGGCACCAAAGAGTGAGTGACCCTCGACTGGGAAATCCATAGCCTTATTCTGGGTGTCCTGGGTGAGAGTAGTAGCTCTCAGAAAGGCAAATCTTCTCAAGGCTATAGTACCTGCCATCCATCGAGCAGCTGTGTCATTCGTATCAGCTGACGTTTGGAACTGGTACTTGGAAGCCTCCAAGCCCAGTCTTGCAGTGTAAAATAACTCCTAAACTGTTAGAGAGGGGTTAGCCTCTGCATTATCCAAGATGAACTGCCAAAGAGCCTTCTGGCAGAGGGCTGCATAAGCTTGGTAGCTGGCTTGGTGAACTGCCAGGGAAGCCGAAAGGTACCCTTTTTTAGCCATGCTATTAATCCTTCTCGAGTCCTTCTCAGGTGGGTGAGAGGATAAGAGAGTTTTTGCCTTTTCACAGGCAGCCTGCTGTACAATCCCCCTGGTGGTCAGGGTGAACAAATAAAAACTCAGCCCCTGACCTCTCAAGCTGGTATTTTTGATCACACTTTTTATCAGTGGATATGACAGTGTTTGGAGTCTTAACAATTTCAAGGACATCTTTCTTGAAAAACTTATACATAGGAAGTAGGAGCCTTCTAGTGGGTGTCAGCCCCATGAGCTCCATATACTGGGCTTCTTCCTCATCCTGGATCTCTTCTGCAGTTTGCAGATCCAGGGTTTCCACCATCTTCCTGACAAAGGAAAAAATGGGACGAAAAGTTCTCTGTGAGTCTGGGAGGAAAGACAAAGTCCTGTTCTGGCGAGACCTCGGGTTCAATACCCTCCTCTGCCTGATCATCCTCCTCAAATTCCACTGTGTTAGTAGGTAAAGTAGGTGCAAAAATAGTTTTTTTTTTCAACCAGAGAAGCCACAGGCTGCTTAGGGGGTAGTAAGCCCTGCAGCACTTGTAGTAAAACCAGAGTCTGGGTTAGCTCAGCAGGCAAAGGAGCAGGTACAGACACCTGAGGGGCCCCTTGAGGCATTTCAGCTGGGGTCTCAGTGTGTTTTGTCTTCTTGAGTTTTTTGGCAGGCACCAGAGAGTCAGCCGGTTCATTGCCTCTCTTGCCAGAGCCCTCACCCATCTCGGGGGTGGTTTTTGAGGCTCTGGAAGGAATAGCCAAGGACTTAGAGGGGGTGGACTGGTTAGAGCCCATGGACCCCTCTTCCAATTTTCTTTTTAGCCTTTCCTTACATTTTTCCATTGTTTTTATTTTCAGGGAAAGGCTTACATATCTCACAGTCAACAGAAAAATGCTGTTGCTCAAGGCAGAGCAAACATAAATCATGTTTGTCTGCCTTAGCAAACACTTTAGAGCACTTCAAACAATTTTTACACCCAGGAGGTCCTGTTTTCTTTTTAGGTTTGTCTGACATTTTAAAGAAAACAGGAACCAGGAACCAAAAAATTAAAGGCAAGTTAACTATTTGCGGTCAGTTTAGTAACCGAGAAAAAAACAAATCTATCGGTTCTGATCGGATCCGGGAACCAAGAAACAGCTCAGGGGACTGAGAAAAATCAGTTCAAAAGCAATAAATGTTACAGAAAACACAGAAATATATAATTGGAACCCTTTAAAAAATGTTTCCATTCAGGAGAGAAAATAATAAGTTGCCTCTCAGTTCATAGGACCCACGAGGAACTGGAAAAAATAATGCTAAATTTAAACTATGAGGTAAAAAACTAAAATAACAATTACACTAGGCAGTGAATGAAAAATTAAACAAAAATGCTTACTTTTTTTGTTCAATGCGCTTCAGGAAATCGCGCTTGATAGAGAGAAGATCTCCAGGGCATCTAAGCTTTGCAGCAGAGAGAGGAAATCTGAGGTTAGAATGTAGGCAGTTACACTGAGCAGTTTTTGAACTAAATGCACAAGCTAAAGATTCCCTCATTAGCACAGCATTCCATTTAGCTGCAGGGCAGTGCTGGCTTAAAGGAGCACTGCAAGAAGTAATAATATTAGTGGATTCCTGGGGTTAGAATGATCAGTTCCTAGGTCTCACAAGAAAATTTGGTTGCGCAACCTGACAAACAAGAGACAGAAAAGAAGAGGATAGAACAGACCCTTGCACTGAAACTCTTTCTGCATAACAGCTGGGACAGGGCCTTATTGAACTCTGTCACAAAGAAGTAGAAGAGCTGGTCCTCCTTTGGCCTCTCCTTCCTCTGCCCTTGAAGAAACCTCTCATCTAGGAAATATCCATGGGCATCGGCATGGGATAGAATGCCCTAGGGAAATAACCCCTGCTCCTATCCCCCCCTTGCTTTGAGGCTTCTGGAAAGTAGAGGGCTTCTCCTTGGCTGAATTACTCTTGTAAGTAGTTTTGTGCTCATCCAGTCTTTTCATGTACACCTTTGTTTGATCCCCAAAGAGGGAATTCTTCTCACAAGGAAAATCCATAGCCTGCGATTGGGTGTCCTGTGTGAGATTAGCAGTCCTTAACTAAGCGAACTGCCTAAGAGAAATGGCCTGAGCCATGACTCTCAAGGCTGTGACACTGTTGTTCACGGCCATGTGAAACTGATACTTAGAAGCTTCTATGGCCATTTTAATGATTTCACTAACGTCCCTAACCATGGTGTCACCCTCATACTGCATTATGGGTAGGACAGATTTTAAAAGGGCTCTCCGATATCTAGCTGTATATGCCATGTAGGTGGACAGGCGCAGCAGCAGGGAGGCAGTAGTATATGATTTCTTACCCATGGAATCTAATTTATTTGACTGTTTTTCTAGAGGCTGAGCAGACAGTGGCACGTTAGCTTTGTCAGAGGCTGCTCCCTGGATCACCCCTTTATGGTCCAGATGTGTATAAAGAAAGTCAGCAGTTTATTTGCTAAGCTGGTATTTTCTCTCAATCTTTCTGTCCACCCCAAGAACAGAAGTAGGGGTATCCAGAATCTTGAAAGTTGCTCTTTTTAATGTATTATGTATGGGTAAAATTAATTTCTTTGAAGAAAGAGTACCCATCATTTCTATATAATCTTCCTCCATATCTTGATCAGTGTCATCCTGGAGAGGTACTGTAGATCCAGGGTGTCCACCATCTGTTTAACAAAAGTAAAATAGGAAGAAACTTTGTCAGTATCATCAGGCAAATCACCACCGAGGTGACCATCTGGGTCTAAGGGGTCACCCTGCGGCAATTCTTTGTCTTCGTCTCCCTCATAATAAAACCCATGAGCATACCCAGTGGTATGGAGAGAAGAATCAGGCCCCAAATGAGCAGACAAAAATTTTTCCCATAGATTGTAAAGTCTGATACACATGCCAAGTTTTAGCCATTTCACTTGCAGAGGGCATATCTTTATTTACCACCGATGTCTCCCTAGGCCGTTCGGGGGGGGGGCAGTGATGATTTTATCTTTCTTAGTCTTTTTAGCAGGGAATGAATCAGAACTCGGTCCTTAGAGGACCTATCTCTATTTCTGTGTTGACTTGAGGTACCCTCCTCAGCGCTTTAAGAGGAGGGGGAGGCAGACTGGGTGGCCATGGTAAATTGAGTTTGGTCAAAGGTCCAATTGAAATAGATTATATATTTTTTCCCTCCAAATAGTGGTTTGGAAGGCAGTGACCACCTCCACACCGCTTGCCAACAAAAGCCCATTGCACAATATCTAGAGAGGTTTCCTGTAGAGAATGAAGAGAAACCTTTAATTTATTGCTTAAATGATAAGAAAGTGGTTCCCAAGGTGAAAACACAACTGCAGAAAAAACGCCGCTAAACCGTGGAATAAACTACCACAACCGCTCTAAAACTGCGGAAAAATAACACAAACCATGGAAAACTATCGCAAAAAATAAGAAAACCATGGAATTTTAGCAACTGCGGAAAACTTTTACCTCAGAACAGTGCAAAAGAATGGAAGAAGGGGGAAAAAGTCCACAGTTCCCAGGAACCAAACAGGAACCACAGAAAAACTGAATAAAAGCACAACAAAGTACAGTCCACTCCACTTATACTGCTCGCAGTTTAAGCATGCAATCGGTTACTACGAGCAAAACATAAAAAACGAAAATCCTTTTTCATTGATTGTATGATTTAAACATCACTTATAATTATCTAGAACCGCCTGCTATTGCAGACATTTCAGAGCTGAGTTCACATATTTTAATCGCTCTGTGTTCAGTCAGATCTTGCTAATTGTAATCAATTAGTGGCCAGTTACAGCTCGTTACTGTGCATAAAGTAAGTGGCTTTGCCTCTACTCTAATTCAGTTCATCTGAACATCCGAACAGCAACAATGTCTAAACACAAGGCACTCTCTCTGAGTGAGAAAATAGAGCTGCTTAACAGAATCAATGGTCTCCGTCAGATGAGCCAGTGCAACCTGGCAGCTCAGCTATCCCTCCCTAAATCCACAATCACAGATCTAATGAAGCAGCAGGAACAGTTGTTTGCTGAATGGCACCAAAATCAAAATCTGGATCGTAAGCGAAAGAAGGATGAGAAGGATGGTGATGCTGAGAGTGCCCTACTCAGATGGTTCCAAAATGCCCATGGCAGGGATACGCTTATCAGTGGGCCACTGCTAGCACAAAAGGCACAGCAACTCACAGCCACCATGGGTCGAGAGGACTTCAAGCCATCAGAGGGCTGGCTCCAGAGATGGAAAGCACGCAACATAGACTTTCAGAGGGCCCATGGTGAAAAGTTAAATTCTGATGCTGTTGGTGCAGAGCAGTGGCTTTTGAATGTCTTGCCTGGACAGCTGGAGGATTATGCGCCCAAGGACATCTTCAATTGTGATGAAACTGGCCTCTTCTACTGATGTGTGGGCTACGGCACACTGGTTTTTAAATTGGACCTCCTGCTCGGTTCCAAAGGATTTGGAGAAACTGGATCATATTCTTCTGGGCAAGTCACAGAACCCATGCTGTTTCCGTGGGATCCATCACTTGCCAGTTCTATATCGGGCCAACAGATCCTCCTGGATGCCCAGTGAAATCTTCACGGGCTGGATCAAAAATTGGGACCACAAGCTACGCGGCCGCGAAGTCGCACTCATTCTGGATAATTTCTCCGGGCACCCAACTGTTCCTGGACTGTAGAAAATAAGGATGGTGTTTCTCCCCCCACCCCAAAATAACCTGCCTCATACACCCCATAGACATGGGGATCATTTACAGCTTCAAACAACATTACATCCGCGCTATGCAGGAGAAGGTTTTGGAGGAGCTAGACACAAACCAGGAAATGAACGCATCTCAGTGTGTTAAGAGAATTTCACTGCTGGATGCAGTTTGTTTGTTAAAGCACTCCTGGGACATGGTTGCAGTGCAAACGATTAAGCGCTGTTTTAAAAAGGCAGGCTTTTATGTGACAGCACAAGAGGAACAGACTGTGGCCCCAGATATTCTGCCAGAGAATGACACCTTACCTGCTCCAGAAGGACCTTCTGCTGAGGAGTTTGAAGGCCTCTGTCACCTTGGTGACCACGATGCACCACCAGAAAGTGATCAGGAGGACATTCAGGAGGTGACTGGTGCAATGCAAGGTGACATGGATCAAGAAGAGCTGGAAGATGAACAGGAGGATCAGGATGTTGCCAAGGAGGAGGATAGAATCTCAGCTGCTGATGTGCGTGCAGCTCCATTAACTTTGTGCTGTACCATGGAGCAAAACGCAGAGGTGTTACTGAACTGGGACATGCTACACAAGGCAGAGGAAACGTAGTGACCATACACCCAAAGCCATTCTGTGCAGACCCGCATTACTGAGTATTTTACCGGACTGCAAAAGTAACAGTACAATACAGTATCAGTGACTTGACTTACTGAATTACAATACTGAACAGTACTTTCTGAAATTTACAAGTTTGTTTTGTTTTCTAATATTCTAATTATTGTCTCTATTACTGTATTAAAGTATACTTTGTAATGGGAAAATGTGTTTTCTACAGTCACCACATAACATACTGTGAATGTGGAGCCTTTGAAATGAGTCTTGACTCAAAGAGTTGTAATTCTGAATTTACTCATAAATAAATAAATAACTGTGAATACAAGTAAAAAAAGCAGCTGCGTGTTATTTGGTTATAGTGATTAAATGCATATAATGGGCAAATAAGCAAAAGACAAATGTGCCCGCTATAAGCAGTGGGCACTGTACCCAAAAAGTATAGGCAACACTAAAAAGTAGACAAAACCCACAGGAAGGTCTCTGAAGAATCTGAAAAGAGAGCTCTGGGGCAGTGTTGCCTAGTCAGAGGAGAAAATGTTCTGAGGTCCTTCAGGCTGACTGCAGGCAGCACTCCTTTCTCTCTCTCTCTTCTGATTGGTCAATGCACCTCCATTTACATTGACTCTTCCTTTCTGGGGCAGCTCAACCCCACTGGCATATTGCACTTGTCAATAAATGCTGAAGAATTCCTGGGTGAGAAAAATCCTCTTCCTTGGAGGAGGAAGTGCTGCGAGAGGAGGAACTGGATTCAGGTAATGGCAGTGTAGGGCCCTGAGGCTTAAAAAGAGCATGATAAGTTCTGAGGTGAAATTGAGGCAACACAACAGCCATTGACCTGAACTGGTCCCAGGTCATGGGCTCTAGAGGAACAGAAGTACCTGAGAAAGTAGGAGAGAGAGCAGGAGAGAGGAGGATGATCATGGATGACCAGACCAGGAGACCTCACCGGAGGGAAGGCATTACAGACTCGCCCATCTGAGAATGACAAGCATCAGTGGATCGATCCAGACAGTGCCCTTGGGGAACTCCCAGATGGGAGAAAAGAGCTGCACCCACATGTAGGCCCCCAGTGCCCACCAGTGATGGGGCCAAATGGTTCCGAGAGAGAGAGAGAGAGACTTGGCCCCAGACTAGCACTGTGAACCCTGTCCGAGTATATACCACCTCTGGATGGTGGGGTGAGCCACAGGCCCAGTACCTCACTTCATCTCTTACCAGTGCTGACTCTGCCCTCCTGGGCCATGCCCAAACTCTAGGCCACAGCATCCTCTAGAGTTTGCCCCAGATCCAGCACCAGGAGCGCTACGGGCCCCATTCCCAGCACTGTGAAAGGCACCAGAGCCAGACCTGGTACTGGAAATGGAACCAGAACCCAACTGGTACTGTGAATGGTGCCAGAAAGGATCCAGTCACTGTTCCCAAAGCCAGCCTGAGAGGTAACTCTAAAAGTGGCTCCCAACAGAGAATCAGGCTCTCAATCAGGCCCAGGAAGGCCTCCATCTTCACCAGCCCCATCCGCAGGCCCAAGGTCATCACCATCATCCTCCCTGGTCATCCAACCGCCAAAGGAAGAAATTACAATAACCTCTAATAACAGAGTCAGCTCCAGAATCCTTCCCTCTTCTGGCAACATGAATAGTTCCAGAAGAGGCTTGTTCTGCAGCTGGCACTGCCCCATTCACCAGTACCAGCCTTAGTACCAGGAGCTGAGGAGGCAACAGGCTGCAGTGCTGAGGTGCTCCCCCGATGTAGACTGTGCATATAGCTTCAAACTCACCACCTAGGGCATCCACTGCTCTGAAGGGCCGACAGACTGAGAGAGGTACTCAGTTGGCTCCTAGAGGAAAATGACTGTCCACCCGACCCTTGACTCAGGGCCTCCAGTGTCTCAGCGAGGTGAGTGCAGGGAATGCTCTGGTCGTCCCCAGAATGTATAGTACTGGGAAAGGACTCAGGAGAAGAGCCCAGAGATCTTATCTTGGCATCCCTGGTGTGATGCCTGCCTCCAACTATGGAGGGAATCACAGCCCCACCACCATGTGCACTTCTCAAGGGTGTGGTTGTCCATGGAGAAGCAGGCGTCACACCTATCCATAACATGGTTGACACCAAGGCAGGCCCAGCAGATGTCATGTTGGTGCTGAACAGCAATATCGTCCACACAAGAGCACCAACCAAGGGGGGGGGGCCTGCAATGTTCTTCTGCCTGGCCTTCTTGCTGTTATGCTGCTCAGGAGCAGACATGGTGACATGGAAAAAAATTTAACTTACTTACTCACTCACCATAATTCTTGATCTTCTAGGAATATATTCACCATTGATTCACTGGACGCACTAGGACCTGTGGGAACCAGAACTTTTCAGGAGGGCTGGTGCTGAGGCAAGCTGCGCATATGCGACACTGTGAGACTGGTGCACAGTACCAGCCCTCAACCACCTCAGTACCTTTTTACTAAGGAGGTACAGCATAATCTAAAAGAAGTTATGCACTTAACCTAAGGGCATAAGATAGTCCTAGTGCCCATAAAAGTAGGGACAACAAACTGGTAACCAGTGTCTTCACATCCCAAACCAAGAACAAGGGGTGAAGACCAATAAAACATGTTGAAGTTAGCCTGGTGGATAGTGTATGGGCATGTGAATCAATGGTGACGGTATTCCCAGAAAATCAAGCATTAGTGAGTATGTACTTTTCATATCTTCCAAGAATCAATCTTCACATCTATCTTCACTATTGACTCACACTAGTGGGTCAGAGTACCAAACCTAGACAAAATCCCCCATACTGGAGAGGCAGGAGCCACGTGCTCACTCAGAACTGAAGTCCATAAAGGATTGTCCTGCTAAGGGTAGCGTGCTGCCTGGCATGGACATCGGGGAACATTGCTATAATCATCATCAGTGTGGCTGGCTGTTTGTGTTTGTCTCTGTCAGTAGTTTAGTTTTTGTGGTTTTTCGTGTGTTTCTTCTTGGAGGAACTGGACCATTCTTGAACATAACATCTATGAACATTTCCTGGACTAAGAAACTACAAAACATCACCACCAGGTATATGCATTCTCATCATAAATCAGCTTTTTTGGAAGACATCAAAAAGCAAACGTGAGGTCAGTAAATCTTTTATACAAGTTTCTGGGTTGTGGAGTGCTGCATTGAATCCACATTTCCGTCTGACTTTCTTAAAGGATGTATGCTTGTCTTTGAGGTCTATTCACAACTGTTTTGGAGAACAAAGGGAAGATTCTAACAAAGGATTTTTACATCCTGCATATGCCCAAGGCTAATGTTCATCACCTTCAGGAATTTAACACTTTCTGGGTCTTTGATCTACAGTAACAATCAGTTTTCTGGTCCACAGTAGCTCACCATGAGTTACTCAGGAACACTCACCCTTGCTACAGTTAACATCTGCAGTCTCCTGCCAAAACTGGCAACTCATAGATTGGGAGGACGAATCCTGCTTCTAATACTGCTATTATGCTTACATGGGGTATCTACTTCTGTTCCAATCAACAACCACCTGGAGAGAATACCTCACAACACAATGACTTTACTTTCTCCAACCAAATTGCTGAAACACAACATGTGCGTACCTACACCATCCTTATCCTTCTGAAGGGTTGTACCTACAACTCATTTCTTATGCTCAGAAAATACAAAATGACACAACTGGTTCATCTCCCGTTCCACACTATTAAACTGTGGTTTCTCCTACTCCTCATCATCCTATTGTCAGGGGGCGTAGAACTTAACCCTGGCCCCTCTGTCCACCACTCTCCCACTGACCTATCAGCTGTCTCAGGAAAAGGACTTCTCATTACCCATATGAATATTAGGAGCATTACCAGGCACTTTGCTGATCTCGAGACAAGGATGAAAGTATACAATCCTGACCTACTGTGCCTATCTGAAACATGGCTCAAGCCTCACATTCCAAACTCCTTATGTTCCTTGCCCAATTACTCCTTGATACGGAGAGATAGGCCTTCCCCAAATGTGGAGGGAGGTCGCCATCCTCTATAAAACCATCTTGATGTTACGGTCTGCCCACCCACTGGCTCACCCTCAGACTGTGAGTCCCTACACACAACCATTGCCCTTGGTGCAAAAAAACTCCACATTATCTGCGCCTACAACCCACCCACTGGAGGTATCACAGGTCTTCAGGATTCACTTAATCAAACCATCATAAACACCAAGCAAAATGAGGTCATAATCTTAGGTGACTTTAACCTAAACTGGCTGGGACCAACTCACAGCTCACTGCTGACATTAACGCAGAGCTATAACCTGCACCAGATCTTAACGAACCCACTAGAACCACCCCTTATCTAACTACCTCCACCCTCATAGACTGGGTACTGGTAGATCGCTCCTGACCATGTGTAAACTGCAGGCATCTTGGCAGATGCTATCACAGACCACTCCCCACTTTCTGTGTATGGAGCCCGGAGACTGCTCCCCATCCCTCCACGCCTACATCACAATTACCAACTTTGTCAAACTGGACGTGAAGCTTCCTCATGATGTATCCTGTATCAACTGGTCTGATATCTATCACTCCCATGATGTTCAAATAACCCTTGATATCTTCATTGATAATTTCACAGCACTTCAGGATAAACATACCCGGAAGGTCACCAGAAGAGTCAGGGGTAAACAAACAAGATGGCGACACAAGGACCTGTTGGCTAACCTGCGCACACGGGACAAACTCTGGAAGAAGTATAAAGTGTCCAGATACCAGAGGATTACAATACCTACAGGGCTTCTCAGAGCACCTGTAAAAAGCAAATCAGAACAGCAAAGAGCATCTACTGCAAGGAACTGCTCACAAACTCTGCTGGTGACCCTAGAAAATTCTGGGCACAGATCAAGACCTTTTTGGGGCTACCCAGTCATCGACCCCAGGGGATATGATCCTAAATGGTGTACATTGCAACGACTCGAACACTATAGCGAATGCCTTTAACAGATTATTCACGGACCTGTCTCAGTACACCTCGTCCTTCGCTTCACCTCCCACAGCATCTCAGCCTTACTGCACACCCCAGAGATCTGCATCTGGTGCTGACCACTGCCAACTAACTACTACCTCCCCTTTCCACTTTAAAGCTATATCTAGATCCGAGGTCCAAAGGCTATTGCAAAACATATCCGACAACACTAGCCCCGGCTCAGATTCACTTGAGCCACGACTCCTGAAGCTAGCAGCACCATTGATTGCCTCGCCACTGGCCAAGATTTTCACTCTAGCTCTCTCTCTTGGCCTTGTCCCAGATCTCTGGAAGATTGCCCGAGTTACGCCTATCCTTAAAAAAGGAGACCTAAAGGATATCAACAACTACAGGCCCATAGCCATCCTCTCTGTGCTAAGCAAGCTACTGGAGAAGCTTGTTGCAACCCAAACCATTGACTATTTCACAAAGAACAACCTTCTCTCAGACACTCAGCATGGTTTCAGAAAAGGGCACAGTACCTCAACCGCTCTTCTCAAATTCTCCACCAATGTACTCTGCAACATGGACAAAGGCCTCACTCACTGGAGCAGTATTTACCGATCTTACCAAAGCTTTCGATCTTGTTGATCATCCCCTGCTTCTCTCAGCCCTGCATAGACTTAGCTTTCATCCCAGTAGTTGACTGGTTTAACAACTACCTATCAAACAGATTACAACTTGTTAAATTCAACTCCGCTCCTCTCAGATTTGACCAGCACTGACATCGGAGTACCCCAGGGCTCCATCCTGGGACCCCTTCTTTTCTCGCTATACATCAACAACATAGATTATGCCATACTCTCCTGCTCAGCTATCTTATACGCTGATGATCTTGTCCTCTACTACAGCGCTGACAAAGTTAACATCATTAACAAAAACCTCTCCTCAGATTTCAGGAATGTGCAAACATGGCTAAATGCTAATAAGCTCATCCTCAACACAAAAAAGACTTAAGCCATGCTATTTGGCACTGCCCCCAAACTCAGGGCCTGTAAGGAACTCCTCCTAGTCCATGACTCTGGGGGTCTCTCATCGTCTGTGTCACATCCTTCAAATAGCTGGGAGTCCTCCTTGATAAATCCCTTGATTTCAGTCTGTACATCCAGTCAACCTGTAAAGCAACAAATGCCAAACTTGGAATTGCCTATAAGACTTGTGACCTGCTAACACCATCTGCCAAATTGGCAATTGCCAAGAGTATTCTGCTTCCAGCGCTGACATATGGTGTCTCCACTTTTGCTAATGCCCATAAGACTGCTCTCCATAAATGGGATGTAGCGTATAACAACATATGTCGGTATGCCTCCTCTTCTCATCGCCTCAAGCACCACTGCACACTGTATAGCGACCTAGGCTGGCTCTCCCCAACTGCCCACCGACTGTATTCCCTAAGGACCCTCACAGACTCTGTAATCCGTAACCAAACCCCCACCTCCCTTGCAGCTCTACTTGTACCACAGACACCTGCCCACGGACTACGCTCGGCAAACAAATTTCTACTCACCACACCCAGATGTCTTACTTCAAAAGGCTTCACTACACTTCACTACATTTCACTACATTTCACTACACCGCCCTGGCCACCTGGAACTCCCTCCCTCCTGCCCTGAGGCAGGCTAACTCCCACCCAATCTTCAAAAAAGAACTATATCACCACCTGTCCCGGGACCCCTGCACATGCTTTGATCCCACTTAATGCCTCACAGCTAACCACCCTACTTCACCCAAGACACTGCTGCACTTCTAAACAAGCTTTGCTATAAAATGTCTTTATAGCTGCCACTTAGCCCACTTTCAGTTATTTGCATGTACTAATGTCACTTTTGTCATCTCTGCATAGCTATATGTATTATCTCGAGTACTGTCTGACTTGATCTGTATTCTAACTTAGCTGTACTATATACTATGTACCTGTACTATATACTATGTATTGTATAATGTCATCTCATTTTATGTATGTATTCTCCTGGGTCGTGCCTGAAAATAGTCAACTTTGGCTAGTGCACCTAACCCGGTTAACAAAAACTAAATAAATAAAATAAATAAATAAACAAAGGTGTGCACTGAACTCCAAGTTGCAGTTCTACACGTATCACCAACAGGTACAGAGCAAGTCTCTGCCAGAGACATGGCAACTACTCTAGTGGAGTGGGCATTTACCTGACCACCCAGCTTGCCCTGAGCCATGGCATAGCAGTAGTGTAGTCAGCTCACAAGCCAGGCAGAAATGCACTTGATCATAACAAGCAGTCCCTTTCAACTGGGACTGAAGGAGACAAGAGCAGTAAAAATTGCCTGAAGTCCTTAGTTCTGTCCAGGTAAAATGTAAGGGCCCGTAAGGACACTCTTTACATCCAGAGAATGGGGAATACACTTGCTTTCATGCCAGAAGTTGGCAAAGTATGTAGCAGTGCTAGCAGCTGATTCAGATGGAACTCCAATACCACTTTTGGTAGGAACTAGTGTGTGTGCACAGAACTATCTTGTTCTTGTGGAAAAGAGTTTACAGAGAATCTGTGACCAAAGCATGGATGTCAGACACTCTCTAAGCAGAAGTGATGACCAGCAGAATGCTGTATTTCAAGTTAAAAACTTCAGCTCACATGTCGCAAGGTGCTCAAAAGGCTTGCGGGTCAGCATATCCAGTGCCAGACTGATATCCCAGGCAGCCATGAGCTTCCTGATGGGTGGCCTTGTGTGTAAAATGCCCTTATGGAGCCCCATAAACAGTGGCAGTTATGCCAGAGTACCAACAAGCTTGTGGTATTCAAAAATAACACACTAGTCAACCTAAACTATGGAATACGGTATCCAGCATCATGAAGGTCCAACAAATACTCCAGAACCTTGTAAGGTGGGCACTCAAAAGGGCCCATGCAGGCTTTGGAGCACTAGATGGAAAATCTAATCCATTTGGCTGTACAAGTCTTCCTAGTGGAAGGCTTACAGGCAGACAAAAGTATTTCAGAAACCCTCTGAGATAGCTTGTACTTGTGCACATCTGTCTCTTTGGAAGCCAGGCCTGAAGGTGAAGGGAGCAGAGGCTGGATGGACTAGGTGATCCTGAGTCAGAAGTCCAACCTGAGTGGAAGAATCCTAAGTTTGCTGACTCATAGTATGTTTATCAGATGAAAACATATCTGTCGAGGGCAGCAGGTAATGACTAGTGTCATCTTGCTCCCATGTGCCTCCAGTTTGAGCAATATCCTCTGTATTAGAGGGATTGGTGGGAATGTTGCATACAGAAATACATTTTGCCATTGCAGTCTGAAAGCATTCTGACAGAAAATGCCATGTCCTGGATTTCTGGGGCAGGATCGAGGTAGTTCAGTGTTGGTGAGGGGCACTAAAATGTCCACATCTGAGGTGCCCTACTCGCAAATGGTGATCTCACAACGTCTGGAGTTAGTGACCACCTGTGAGGATTGGCCTGTGTTTGGCTGCACTCATCAGCCATAGTAATCTGGACTCCAGGCTGATGGATGGCTTGGAGCAGGATACCCTGCTCCAGGCACCACTCCCACACTCTCACTGTCTCTCTGCAGAGAGGGGATAAGAGCGTGCTCCTCTTTGTTGATGTGATACATCACAGACTTGCTGTTTGTCTGCAGGAGGACTGTTTTATGGTTGACAAGACCCACTTGGGCTTGAGGGCCATAGGAAACAGCTTGCATCTCCAACACACTGATGTGGAGATGAGCCTCTGACAGGTCCCAAATACCTTGTGTCTGGAGACCCTGACAGTTGGCCCCCCATCCCAGCAGGGAGACATCCGTGGTGAGAGTCATCTAAGGCTCTGGTTACGAAAAGGTAAAGCCGTGGGGAAGACTGTCCTCCACTGATTACCATGTGAGTGACTGAACCAGGGGCTTTGTCATCTGAATGGGGAAGGTCTGAGGATATGATTCTTGTGGCCACTGTGTACAGAGCATCCACTGAGTTGATCACATATGGAACTACGCGAGAGGCACTGAGAACATCGAGGAGGCTATCAGACCTAACATGCATTGCACAGAGTGGGATTGTACAGTTTTTCACCCCATGATGTAGCTTGCCATCTGCAGGACTGCCTGCATTCTGCTCTCTGGTTGAAAGGCTTGGGCCTTGGTTGTATGTAGAACAGCTCCTATGAACAGTAGCTGCCATGCAGGTTGAAGGTGAGCCTTCTCTAAATTCAGTACAACACCCATGGAGGTGAGGAAGTGAGTGTCTGTGGCTACTGCCTGTTCCGTCTCCTGCCTGAATGGACTAGCTCTCAGCCAACTGTTCGGATATGAGTAAACTTGGAGCTCTATCTTTCTCAGGTACACTGCGAGTACTGCAAAGCACTTTGTGAAGCCTCGAGATGCAGAGGAGAGCCCAAAGGGCAGGACTCTGAACTGGTAAGCTGCCCCAGTATGAAGAATCAGAGGTATCTGAGGTGGTTGGGGTGTACCAGAATGTGCAGGTATACATCCTGCATATCCAGGGAGCTTACCAATCCTGGAAGAAACAATTGTAAATTTCCTAATCTAAGAAACTGATGAGATTTCTGAGGTTGAGAAAGCGGAGAGTACCCCTGTGAAAGAACCAGTGATCTGAGTCAGAAATGCTCTACAGTGCAGATACCTGCAGCAGTAGAGCAGGAAGCAGAAGCAAAGGCCTCCAGGTGGTTTAGAGCTGATGACTGTTGGACTAAATTCCACCTATGGCAGTCAGCAGAATTTTCGTTCCAGACTCTGCCAGGGACGTAAGCGAACTGCAAGAGATAGTCCTAATAGAAAAATGCCATTGGTAGCTAGCATTTAGTTCTATTAGAAAGAATGCCTTGGTAGCTAGCAATGAAACATTACTCACCACAGTAATCTTGTTTCTTCCAGGGATCACACAGTATGATTAAACTAATGCAGTCAGCCTTCAGAGTTGAACTGCTTGGAGAGATGGAATTTATGCTAATTATGGAATGCTCCATTGGCCCAGGCTAATTTTGAACTGCTGCACTTAGTAACTGCTGCACTCTGAGTGCTCAGATTCATTACGCAGCCTAACAGGGTAAAGACCCTCTAGCTAAATATGTTGATTAAGCTCCCCTTAATCACATTCCCCCAAAACCAACATGTCCCCTATAGGGGCACAGTATGAACCAACTGGTTCAAGAACCAACATATATATTCACTGGCCTACGCAGCAGGTATAGTGTTATGCTTGTGCAACTGTGTTAGTTTGGTTTTGGCCATTCGCACTCTCTATTCCAGAGGAATTACCACCCTGTAGAGGTACAAAGGCAAGGAACCCTCAGAGAGGGTTCCACCCCTAGAAGTGCAACGGGACGGTTCCCGTAGCTAAAGGTACCTTAGGAATCCCCCTAAGGAAAGAGTGCTGCCGCTGGAAGAGGAGGGGAGGATGGTGGGCAAAGAAAAAATGCTTCACAGTGAGGCTTAGAGGAACCGCTATATAGCTCAGGAAGTGGAGTGAGTTGGCCACATCAACCACAGGCAAGCTCTTCATTTCACTGGCCCACAGCCAGTATAGTGTTATGCTTGTGCAACTGTGTTAGTTTGGTTTTGTCCGTTTGCACTCTCTATTCCAGAGGAATTACCACCCTGTAGGGGTACAAAGGCAAGGAACCCTTGCATTGGGTTCCACCCCTAGAGGCACAATGGGACAGTTCCCATGGCTAAAGGTACCTTAGGAATCCTCAAAAAGAAATGTAGTATCATCCCCAAAAAGGAGGCAACATGAAGCATATGAGCAAGCAGTAACTGTGACACAGGAGTAGTAACTGTAATGTAGTAGTAAAGAAGTATAGGCAGGTTGATAATGCAATGAGATGCTCAGTTGTCATAATGACTGCCCAGATTCAGTAGCATGATACTGATGGTTTGCTTTGAGAGTAGGAGATCCTCTAAGGACAGAGGGAATGGCAGGACATCCTCCACCCATCCAACAACGGAACCTACCTAAAGAAACTAGGGGAAGCAATTAAGCTAACTAAGTGTTATGACCTGAGGCAACGGAGGAGAGAAAAAAAACTCTATGAGGAGGAAATCTCTGGGATCCCAAGGCCTAGGTCGCCTTCCCTCCAGACTTGGGATAGTTTATTAAGTGACGGCTCCGCAGCTGCAATTTGAAAACCCAATTAAAGGGAGGTGGAAAATATTCCAATTTGAAGGAAGGCTTTCACTCAAACCCTCAGCTGAACGACGTGGAAGGTTAGAGAAAACTCTACAACAATATCGCGGCATCCAAGGCAGGCGGAGCAACAACTGCTGAGGCACTCACCTGGCCTACCCACCCTAAATCAAACCAGGTGAACCAGAAGCAGTAGTAGGAAGGATGCAGTGAAGGTGCCTCGCTAGGAAACACTGTAGTGGAACACTAGAGCCAAGGAGATCACGTCAACCCTTCACTGCTAGTCTTAAATTCTACACCAGGAGCTGCTGTCGCGTAGCAGGCAGCCAAATCCAAGCCTGGGGTGAGGACATTCCCAGCTATGGGCCAGGTGAGAAGGATCCCACCCCAAGCTGGACACGCTCGAGATGCGGACTAAAGCAGAGCGAGACCGTCAGCTGCAGAAACCCTGCACCAGAATAGAATGGCTGGCATGCCCCAGAAAGTGACTGAGAGCTGAAAAGCTGTTGAGCTGAATGAGTACGGCATGCTGAGATCATAATGAGCATCGAGTGCTGAGATCTTGCAAGGTCGAATGCAGATTGAGTGCAGCAGAATCCCAGGCTGAAGCCAAGGGGATGGCAGTAGGCATGAAGCAATGGTTTACGTAAGCGAGGAGCAATGGTTGCATAAGCAAATGTGGAACTGATAGGCCAGTAAGTAGTAGTAGTGATAGGTGGACTTGTATAGCATACTGTAGAGTAATTAAACAGCACTGAATTGGGGGCAAGCCAGCCAGACATGAATAGCCAAATCAAGGTGACAAACATTCTGAGGGTTTTCGGCAGCGAGACAAGATTTAATAACAAAACTATGTTAACAGCCTCAGCAGGAGCTTAGATGGCTGACCTCAGAGTTGTAACTGCAATGAAACATGGAGACAAATGCTTTGAAAGCAGGTATAGCCAGGCAGTGCAATGAAGCTCAAGCAGAATGAGAGCAACATGAGCAGCACAGCTAGTGTCAGAGTAAACTGTGTCAGGTGAAAAGAATTAAGTATGCAACATGGAGCAGCTATGGTTGAGCTGAAACACACAGATAATAATAGCAGTTGCATTGCAGTAGTTTGAGCGTGGTGAGCATAGTGTAAAACACAAGCACTGGGCACAATAGTAAGTGAAGTAAACAACAGAGGCTACAATTGTAGGTAACTGAAAGCAGTAGCATGAGCTCTGATTAGATTGCGTTGCAGTGCAAGTAATGAGAGTTGTAACTGAAAGCAAGCAATATGAGCTCAGAAGTAGCAGTAGGCAAGGAGCTGAAAGCCCCCAAAAAAAAAAAAGGAAGCACACACAGCCAAAGGCAAAATACAAACCAGAAGGAGGAAATAAACACAGAAGCCCAGCAGAGATGAGCAGGAGCAGCGGGGGGTGGGGTGGGGGGCAGGGGGCAGGCCCCAGCCAGCCAGGGAGGCCCAATCAGCTCAGAGGACAAACCAACAGAGCCTTCGGCTGCAAAGAAAAAATGCTTCACAGTGAGGCTTAGAGGAACTACTTGTATAGCTCAGGAAGTGGGAGTGGCTGGCTGCTTGGCCACCGAACTACAGGCAAGCCTTTCATTTATAAACCACACAAAAACCAAAGTAGAGATGCAGAACCAAGTCCTTTCCTCTCTTTTTTTTTTAGATTCAGGTAGTGGAGGCAGGGTGGGAGCTTTAATCATACTCTGTGATCCTCTGGAAGAAAAAGGATTACTATGGTGAATATTTTTTTCTTCTAACCCCAGGAATCACACAATATGATTAAACTAATGCAGACTACCAAGCAGTATCTTTGCAAGTTGAGCCGAGAGCCTATCTAGAAAATAAGTTCTGCAACACTGCTGTACCAAATCTGGCATCACTTCTGGACTGTATGTCCAGGCTGTAATGCTTGGTGAAAGTATGTACTGTTTTCCATGTAGCTGCTTTGCAGATTTCCAAAAGTGCGACATCCCTGGCAGCTGCCACTGATGCAACTGTACCCCTGGCAGAATATGCCCTGACGCTCAGGTGTGCTTGTTTGCCAACTTTACTGTAGCAGAACTGCATGCATGCTACTATCCAGCATGCAATGGTTCATTTTGAAGCAGGTTTTCTTTACCCACTTCCCCATAGGTGGGGAAGAGCTGGGTATGCTCTGGCTTGTGAGCCTGGTCCTGTCAAGGTAGTGGCTAAGGGCCCTTTGACATCCAGGTAATGTAGTTTCTGCTCAGGTAATCTGAATTGTCAGTGAAGAAGACAGGCAAAGTCACAGTTTGATTCAAGGAAAGTCTGAGACCACTTTAGGGAGAAAGTTCCTATTGGTCTTGAGTACTATCTCATCCCTGTAGAATGAGATGTAGTATGTATCTGTGCACAGGGCTTGTAATTCACTTATCCTTCTGGTTCAAGTATTGGCAACCAGAAAAACAGTTTTCCAAGTGACATACTTCATGTCTGCAGTTGTCATAGGCTCAAATGGTGGCTCCATCAGCTTAGCAATACAAATATTCAAATTCCAAGCCGAAACTGGCTCCCTAAGGGTGGGTGAAGGTGAATGAGACCTTTGAAGTACTTTAGAAAAACAGAATGAGAGGCCATAGACCTCTCCTTGCCTACTGACACATATGCTGAGACTACAGCTAGGTGTACCTTCAAAGTTGAATACTGAAGGCCCAAAGTATGCAGGTGTGTCAAGTAGTCCTGAAGGACAGGGAGGCCAGCCCCTGAAGGAACAATGTCCGTGACTGAACACCATATGGAAAATCTCTTCCACTTTGCTGAGTAGGTTTTCTTAGTGGATGACTTCCTTGACCCCTTGAGCACTGTCAGGACCTCTTCTGTGAGGTTCAGGCTAGCAAACTCTAGGTCCTCAAAAGCCAGACCCCGAACCAAAGGGACCTGAGGTTGGGGTGCAGTATCCTGCTCCGAGAGGATGTCAGGAGATTGTGTCTCTGAGGCAAGTGTATCAGGGGAGACACTGATAGGGTCAGCAAGAGTGAATACCATAGCTGTCTGGCCCAGTCTGGTGCCACTAGGATCATGGTTGCTAGTTGTGACCTGAGCTTGAACAGGGTCCTGAGCAACATGGGGAAAGGAGAGAAGGCATACAGGAATCTTCCCATCCAGCCTAGTGCCAGTGCATCCAGAGGGACTGTGCCCTTGCTTGGAGGCCTGCAATGGAATTGTGGCAGCTGATGTTTGTCTGTGGAGGCAGAGAAAAAATTACTCACCTTGGTAATTATATTTCTTCTAATGGAGACTTGCTGTAGTCTGACAATTGCAGTGATTCCCAACCTTGAACTGCCCTGGAGAACAAAGAGTTAACTTTCTATGCAGGCATAGAATGCTGAGCTCGAGCTCGTTGAAGTCTGTCTGGAGTGTTCTGAACTTAAACTGTCAGATTCTACGAGCCCAACTAAACTAAAAATTCCATGTGAAATTGTAAAAATTTTACTAGCCAAATGGTTGAAAAGTTTTGATTCCCAAGGAAGACTCAAGTCAGGAAACCCAAAAACAAAACCCAATGTACTAAAAATAACAATAATAAATAAGCACCCGAACAAAAAGGAGGAGGGTGCAAGCAAAAAACACCTCTGGGGTGAAACACTGCACCTGCCCACCCACTTCCCAAAAACAGGTTCTGAGAGGAGAGGCAGGGAGGGAGGGAGGTCAGAATACAGCAAGACTCCATTAGAAGAAATATAATTACTAAGGTGAGTAATTTTTTCTTCAAACAACATGAAGTCTTGCTGTATTCTGACACTGCAAGACTACCAAGCAGTACCTCCAAGGAGGAGGGACAGAACCTACTTTGGGAATAGGCTCTGAAGTACTGCTGTGCCAAACCGAGCATCACTCCTAGCCTGGATATCCAGAGAGTAATGCTTGGTAAAGGTATGGACTGTTTTCCAAGTGGCTGCTTGACAAATTTCTAAGAGAGGGATATCCCTGGCAGCAGCCAGGGAAGCAGCTGTACCTCTTGTTGAATGAGCCCTCAGGCCTGAGGGTGGAGTTTTTCCCAGTTTTTCATAGCAGAATTGTATACAAGACACAATCCACCTGGCAATAGATCTTTTGGTGGCAGGTTTGCCCTTTCCCACTTTTCCGTAAGTGAGGAACAACTGGAGGGAGTCAAACCTGTGACCCTTGGTACGCTCTATGTAGTAATTAGGGCTCTTTGACATCCAAACTCTGTAGCCTCTCTCCTGAGGAAGAATGATCAGTGAAGAAAACAGGGAGAGACATAGACTGGTTTAAATGGAAGTCTGAAACCACTTTGGGCAAGAACCTTCTATTGGTTCTAAGGACTACTTTATCCCTGTGAAATGAGATAAAATCAGGTTCCACTGATAGGGCTTGCACCACTGATATGCCTGGCAGAGGTAATGGCTACCAGGAACACAGTTTTCAAGTCAAGTACTTAAGCTCTGCTGAAGACATAGGTTCAAAGAGGGGTTGCATGTTGGGCAATGCAAACATTCAAATCCTGGACAGGAGCAGGGTTCTAAAAGGAGGATTGGTGGAAGCAATCCTTTAAAAATTTATAGAACACAGGATGGGAAGATAGTGAGGAAGGCTTCCCCACAGACAAAAACGCAGAAACAGCTGACAGGTGTACCTTGAGAGTAGCTGGTCTGAGGCCTAGGCCATTAAGATGGACCATATAATCCAGAACCATAGGCAATTCAGCAGTGTCTGGAGAAATATGCTTCTTAGAACACCAAATGCTGAATCTTTTCCATTTGGAGTTGTAAGTCTTTCTGGTGGAGGACTTCTGAGAAGCCTTGAGGATATCCAGAACACCTTGGGAAAGATGCAGATCTGCAAACTCTAACTCTTCAAGAGCCATGCTTTGAGATTGAGAGACTGAAGATTGGGGTACAAAATCCTTCCCTGAGAGGATGTTAACAGGTTGTAATTCCTGGGAAGAGACAGACGAAGATGGACTGCTAGGGACAGCAACAGGGGGTACCAGGGCTGTCTGGCCCAATCTGGAGCAATCAGAATCACCTTGCATGGTTGAGACCTTACTTCTACCAAAACTTTGAACAGGAGTGGGAAGAGGGGAAAGGTATACAGAAACTTCCCCTCCCAATTCAGGATCAAGGCGTCCAGAGGGACTGAGCCCAGGACTGGAGGTCTGCAACAAAAGAGAGGGAGTTGGTGATTGTCTAGGGCTGCAAAGAGTTCTACTTGGTGATTGTCTAGGGCTGCAAAGAGTTCTACCTCTGGAGTGCCCCACCTTGAAAAAATCACTTTCAACACCTGAGGGTCCAGGGACCATTCGTGATGGCCCTGAGAAGTTCTGCTCAGTGCATCTGCTAGCACGTTGTCCTTGTCTGGAAGGTGAACTACTACAAGAGAGGTTTGCAGGAATAAGCTAGGGACCCAACTCATGGCTTCTGTGCACAAGGCCATGAACTGAGGGCCTTCCTGCTTGTTGATGTACCACATGGAGGTGGTGCTGTCTGTTCTGACTTGAACCACCTTTGTTCTGTACTGCCTGTGAGAACACTTTTAGAGCAAGAAAACTGCCCTGAGCTCTAGAAGATTGATGTGGAGAAAGGATTCTTGGGGGGACCACAGCCCCTGGGCAGTAAAGGACCCCAGGTGGGCTCCCTAGCCCAGGAGAGAAGCATCCGTGGTAAGAACCACTGAACAAGGCTGAGCAACAAAAGGAACCCCTTGTCTTAAATTGTCCTGATCCTGCCACCACTGGAGGGCTTGGATCAAGGTCAGAGTCACTGGGATCAGTTTGGTAAGGGAATCCTTCTTCTGAGACCAGAAAGCTCTCAGGTGGAACTGAATATCCCTCATCTGGAATCTTGCCCCTTGGACCATTGCTGCTGAAGCTGCCATGTGGCCTAAGAGCTGGAGGAAATGCCTTGCTGGTCGAGATACCTGAAGGCTGAAGGAAGAAGCTAGTTCCATAAGAACCCTTGCCCTTTCTAGAGGAAGAAAGGCTCTTGCTCTGAGTGTGTCCAGTTCTGCCCCTATAAAGGTAAGAAGCTGAACTGGTTCGAGAACTGGCTTGGGAAGGTTGAGAAGAAATCCTAGAGAAGTGAGCACTTGCTGGGTCACTTAGAGGTGAGACTTGACTTGGTCTGGAGACTGACCCACTATTAGCCAATCGTCCAGATAAGGAAAAATGGAAACCTTTTGCCTTCTTAGAAAGGCAACTACTACTGCCTGGCACTTTGTGAAAACCCTTGGGGCTGAGGTTAGGCCAAAGGGCATTGCTCTGAATTGATAGTGACCTGAGAGCAACTCAAACCTGAGGTACTTTCTGTGGGAGCACCTGATGGGAATGTGAAAGTAGGCATCTTTGAGGTCCAGGGAGGCTAGCCAGTCCCCTGGCCTTAGAGAGGGAAGGATTATTCCCAGAGTTATCATCTTGAACTTTGGTTTTAAAAGATTTTTGTTTAGTTATCTTAGGTCTAGGATGGGTCGCCACTCCCCTGCCTTTTTGGGGGTCAGGAAGTACCTGGAGTACAGTCCTTTGCTCCAGTGTAAGGTAGGTACTCTCTATATAGCTTTTAAAGCTAGGATAGAAGAAACCTCTGTCTCTAGGGCAAGGGTTTCCGAGAGATTTGCAGGTGGAAAAGATCTGGCTCTCATCTTTGAAAATTTTTTGAAGCTGAGAACCAGTCCCTGGCTTACTACTTCTAGGACCCACTTGTCTGATGTAATAGACATCCAGTCCTGGACAAAGTAAGCCAGCCTGCCCCCTACTATAATAGGAGAGTCGACCCGGGCAGGCCCATCAGGGTGTCTGCTTGGCAGGGGCTTAAGGCTGAGGAGTGGATGCAGCCCTGCTCATCCCCCTTCTGCCTCTCCCTCTGAAGAACCCCCTCTGAGAAAAGGAAGAAGATGCCTGTGTTTAGTAAAAAGGCCTTTGAAAAGGCCTGCCCTTGCACCTAGACTGTTGCCTTTGAGGAGTTGCCTGCCTTTCCTTGGCCTGAGCACTCCTGTAAGTGGTCCTGTACTCCTCCATTTTCTTCATGTAATTCTCTGTCTGCTCCCCAAACAGAGAATTACCCACTACAGGAAAATCCATGGCCTTAGCCTGGGTGTCCTACGAGAGGCTAGTACATCTGAGCCAAGCCATCCTCCCAAGAGCCACAGATGTAGCCATGACTCTTGATGACACATCATTAGAGTCCAGCAATGAAACTGAACTTTAGATGCCTAAGTCCCATCTGCAGCCACTGCCTCCAGCTCCTTGGATAGCTGGGGAGGTCTGTTTAGCCAGTGCCAGTACAGTGTCCCACCTGGACTTCTGGTACCTGGCTGTATATGCCATGTAATTCGCCTGCCTGAGTCCCAAAGAAGATGCCATGTGCTTCTCTTGCCATGGCATCAATCTTCCTGGAGTCCTTGTCTGGGGTGAAGCCAAGGGAATATTTGCCTTGTCACAGGCAGCAGCCTGCACTACCCCAACATGGCTGCGTGTTGTTGATATAAGAACTCCATATCTGAGCCTGAAAGTGTATACCTCTTGTCCATTCTTCTATCCACAGGAGGCATAGTGTTAGGAGACTTAAAGATTTTTTGTGTCTGTTTCCCAAAAGATTTATGGAGGGAAATAGATAGTCTCCTGGACTCTGAGATGTCCATCATCTCTAAATAATCAGGCTCCTCTTGATCTTCCACAGCCTCTTCCATAGGAAGCCGGAGGGTTTCAGCCACCTTTCTGTTAAACATAAAGTGAGAAGGGGACTCAGAAAGCCTAGGAGGGGAAACACCTGAAGGTCTGTCTGGGGAGATGTCCGGTTTCACAGGCACGTCCAGACCCTCACTTACATCATCATCCTCAAATTCCCCTTCCTCTTCAAATTCCAGTTCATAAAAATCTTCAAGGGCATAATCTTAAACCGGGGGAACCAACCGAACCGAACCCCTGCCAGAAGGAGCCGGACTGGTCTGAACCGGATGGAGCAATTCCACAATCTGAATCGCTCTGGCTATCTCTTCGGCAGTCGGAACATGATCCTCTGGATCTGAACCGGTCGATATATCTTTACGCTTTCTTTTTGTCGGAACCAATCCCTCGGAATTGGCTCTTCTTTGCCTGAAGAAGTATCGCCTGGTCAGAGGGCACTTCTTCTGGTTGGCGTCAAACCAACCGGCTGACCATCCGGGTCAGTGGACTTCTCAGCCTCCTTTTCCCTCAGTCTACCTAATCTCTTCTCAAGGGTAAATTTGGGAAAGTTTTTACATATTTGGCAGTCTGAATCGAGGTGGTCAAACCCCAGACAATAAACACAGGTGGTGTGGGGATCGGCCTTAGCAAAGACCTCCCACACTCACTGCAGTGTTGAAACCCAGTGGGCCCAGTTTTTTCTTTTAGGTTTCTCAGACATGGCCAGTCAATCCAACTTACCCTTTTTCGCAACCGCAAGGCAAGACTCCCCTATCGGTTCCTAACCGTGTCAATGGTATTGGAAAAAATGGTTCAAAACACGCTTTTAGAACCGATAAGAATCGGTAAACTACACACCAACAAAACACACAAATACTAACAAATGGCCGGGTTCAGCCAAACCCAGCCGCACTTTACAAGTTCCACACAGAAAACAGAACAATTCCTATCTAGTACTCACGGCACCACAGACAGAGACTGAACCAACTATGCGGATACTTTTTCAGTTTAAAACCAACGAAAACTGAAAACTTTAACCGACTTCGAACCGAGCTGAAGGAGAAATCGCCGAGCGACCTGCTCAGTGAGGCGGAGTAAAGAATCTACCTGAGTTCAAAACACTCCAGACAGAGACTTCAGCCGAGCTCGAGCTCAGCATTACATGCCCTGCATAGAAAGTTAACTCTTTGTTCTCTGGGCAGTTCAAAGGTTGGGAATCACTGCAATTGTCAGAATACAGCCAAGACTTCATGTTGTTTGAAAAGGTCTATTTCTGGTGTGCCCCACCTTCTGAACACTGCCTGCAGCACTTGAGGATTGAGTGTCCATTCCTGATGGTCCTGGCTTATCCTGCTGAGGGAGGCTGGCAGGACACTGTCCTTCCCAGGAAGGTGGATAGCTTATAGTGTCACCTGCATGAAGAAGGTCAGGCTTCACAGCTTTATTGCCTCTGTGCATAATGGAGTGGACCTGGTTCCCCCTTGTTTGTTGATGTAGTACATGGTGGTGGTATTGTCAGTCATGACCTGAATCACCTTGTTTTGTAAGTGAGGTGCAAAACCAGTAGAGCCAGGTAAACTGCCCTGGGCTCCAGCAGACTAATGTGCAGAAGTGACTCTGGGGACCATGTCCCACTGGCTGTGAAGTCCAGCATATGTGCTCCCACCCTAGCAGGGAGGCATCTGTTGGAGCACCACTGAGGGATGTTCTTTAAGAAGGAAATTCCTCTCAGTTGTCCCTGTCCAGCCACCACTGCAGAGCCTGCAGTAGTGTGTCTGTGACAGGAACCAGCTTGGCCAGTACATCCTTCTTTGAGACTAATGGGCTCTTACATGAAACTGTATGTGCCTCACCTGAAATCTGGATCCTGGGAAACTGCCGGGCAGCTGCCATGTGCCCCAGTAGGTGTAAGAAGTCCCTGGCTGGCCTGGGCCTGTTTAGCTGAAATGATCCTGCTACCTGCAGGATGCTGTTCACCCTGTTCTGGGAAGAAATGCTCTGCCCAAACTGGTGTCCAGTTCTGCTCCAGTTAAATCCAGAACCTGAACAGGTTCCTGCTGAGACTTTTGCTAATTTAAGAGGAATCCCAGAGACTCTAGTGTGCTCCTGGTCAGGACCAGGGACTCTCTGGTGTGCTGCAGGGACTGGCCTATGACTAGCCAGTCATCTAGGTAAGGGAATACTATCACTCCCTGCCTTCTTATGTGTGCCATTACCACTGCCAGATACTTGTGAATGCTCTGGGTGTTGTGGTTAACCTGAATGTCATTGCTTCAAACTGTAGTGACCTCGAGGGTGTGTGAACTTGGGTATTTCCTGTGGCTTGGTCTGATGGGAATGTGGAAATATGCATCCTTTAGTCTAGGTATTCTAGCCAACCTTTTTTCAGTGTGGGGAAGATCATGGCAAAAGTCACCATTTTGAACTTTGGTTTCAGGATGTGTTTGTTTAGGAGTCTCAGGACCAGAATTGGTCGCCAGTCCCCATTTTTCTTTAGAGTGAGAAAGTATCTTGACTGGAAACCCTTTCCCCTCTAGGACAGGGGGACAGTTTCTATTGCTTTGATTGCCAGGAGACTTTTCACCTCTGCTTCCAAGAGCACCCTGTCTGCAGATGTAACCAGGGCAATATTTCTGTCTTTAACCTGGGTAGTAACTTGAAACTTAGGATAGTCCTTGGCTCACTACCTCCAGGACCCACTTGTCTGTGGTAATGGATGCCAATCCTGGAGGTAATGAGCCAATCTGCCACCTCACTGGCAATGGGAGAGGCGACCTGTACTAGCCTATAAGGATTCTGCTTGGGCTGGTTCTGTACATGGGTCGTCTGGGTAGGCCTCCTCATAGATCTCCTGCCCCTACCCCTGAAGTACCCACTGGGCTCCTGGTAGTCTTGCATGGCTTGTGCCTGGAAGAAGGGCCGAGAATAGGAGCCCCAACCCCTGCTCCCCATATACTGGGACCTGTATGAAGATGTTGGCCTATACTTGGAGTTATTCCTGTAGGTAGCCTTGTACTCTTCCACCTTTTAATATAGGCTTCAGTTTTATCCCCAAACAGGGAATCCCTTCACAAGGGAAGTCCATTGCCTTTGTTTGGGTGTCCTAATTCAGGTCGGTTGCTCTAAGCCAGGCAATCTTCCTGAGGGAGATGGAAAGGGCCATAAGTCAGACTGTGGTGTGATCTGCATCCACAGCCATGAGAACTGGCATTTTGTGGCATCCAGTGCTGTCCTTGCAGTTTCCTGAAGATCCCCTGCCACCTCGCCTGGCACCTTATTGGCTAAGGCCAATACAGTGTTCCACAAGCCCTTCTGGTACTGCACTGATAAGCCATATAATTGGCCTGCCTTACCAGGAGGAAAACAGCCACATACCCCTTTTTTCCCATCCCATCCATCTTTCTGGACTTTTTGTCAGGTGGGTGAGATGCCGAAGGGATTCTTGCTTTGTCACAAGCTGCTGCCTGAACCACCCCTTCACGGTCTGGGTGGTTAAAAAGAAATGCAGCAGTGTATCTATCCAACTGATATTTTTTGTCCACTTTCTTGTTCACTTCTGGCACTGAAGTGGGGGTTTTCAAGATGTGCAGTACTGCTTTTTCAAGAATTGTGCATAGGGAGGAGCATCAAGCACTTTGTAGGAGCCAAGCTTATCATCTCAAGGAAGTCAACTCTCTCCCATCTTCCCTCAGTATTCTGCATGGGTAGATTGAGGGTTTCCACTATATTTTTACAAAAGCATAGTGGGATGTATAATCATCTGGGCCACTTGGTGGGGTACCAAAATCCTGCTCAGGGGATACCTCTAGGTCTATGGGTTCCCCTTCTTCATCCTCCTCCTCTTGAGTTTCATACAAATACTGAGGTTACTGAGCCCCTGGGATCTGGGCAGGAACCGATGGAACCAGTGTTGGGGCAGGGACTACAGCCTGTAGTGTCTGCATGTAACCCCTAGGTGGCACTATCCCAAGGGCTACTACCCCTGCCTGATTTGCCACTAACAGGTTGAGGGGCCTGGATCCGATGGCGGGTGCCTCCACCCAGAGGTCAGGGTTAAGACAGTCTAATATGACTTAGTCACAGCCCTCTGGGTCACTGCAACCCCCCTTTCTTCCCACTAGTGGCCCACACAAATCAATCACAGTACCCTTGCAATATACACTTACCCCAGGACTGGTTCAGTCAGCTGGACTCTGGGAACCCCCTGTAAAACAAGATGATACAGTGCAAAAACCACAGTACAATACTGTAACATAAACGAATACCTCAGGCAGTGTAACTTTGCTGAAACAAACAGATCTGATTTATTTAGGGGAGCAACAAGGACTGGGGAAATCAGGTTAATTAGCTTACCACTCTAATATATATATATCTATATATATATATAGATATATATATATACTAGGGCACTGTGCACAGACCTAACCTATAAGTCACTGTCTCTGGGTACCCAGGCAATAGAAGGCTAGCCTATTTGGTGCAGCTGGTTGGGGCCCTGTGATGAAAAAACACTTACACAATACCCAATTGTAATCCGGAGCTGGATGGCTCAGTTCATGAAGAAATAAAACACAACAATTAGATAACACACTTGCAATTCGATAAACAGATGGCAGGGAGCTACCCTGCTTTGTACTCACAAACTCAATGCTGGGAACTGGATGGCAGGCAGATTGTCCTGGACTGCCAGGAGGAGCAGACCATATGGGCAAGGTCCTTGTGACTGGACCCCACTGCAGTTTGGAGCAAATGGATATAGTCTGGATTAAGCTGGGGTTTACTTCCAGCTTCATGCACTCAATTCACTGTACTGGGATTTCAAACCGATCTCACAAGACCACACATTTATATGTAAAAGGAAAGTACTATACCAGGCAGGCTGCTTCTCTATCCCGATCGCAATTACTGCACAATACCCAGGAGAACACACAGCAGGTTCAGTTCCTGACAGACCGAGCGCGATTCAGCAATTTCTCCAGTCTTCTACAGGGTGAGCCTGGTTTCTACTCTTCAGATCTCCTTTATTCTCTTCACAGGTCAGATTCAGTCCGAACAAGTGCTTGCACAAGCTGCAGACCGAAACTTGGGGCCTTACATGCATTTCCCACGCTGAACTCCACACCAAAGAAGCACAGGGCTCCTTGACTCTTCACTGCCAAAGCTAAACTGAAACTCCAGCAGACAAAACCAGGCACTTCCTTTGAGTTCCTCCCAGTTCCTGGCTGGTTTAGCTGTCACTCACAATAAACTCCCCCTGTTGGTGGAAAAAAGGCGCCGAAGTCAAAACTACATTTCCCAGAGTCACTGCTCTTACAATCACCTTACAGCAGGCTCCAGAGGAGAGTCCAAGTTCTGATTCGCCCAGAGCAGGCTCAATTTTAAAGGATCCCCACCATGATTGGTCCAATTCAGCAGTTCAGAACCAACTTGAGGGAGCTTGCTCTGCACTGTCCTTGCTACAAGAAAGGTTAAATCAAACTGCATTTTCATTATTACTCTAACAGGTTACAAGCAAACAATTATATCTTTGAAGAGTGCTCCTTCTGCCCACTTAGCGATGGCGAGAAACGGAGCGATTTGGCAGTAGCTGAGGGACTCAAGCAGGAAACACACAGTCCCCCATACAACTAATTATGTCTGCAAGCAGACAGCTCTTAAAGAGACAGTACCAGAGGCTCTATAAGCACTCACAGATGAATGGCTTAAACGCCAAACACCATTCAGGCTTGGAGCATTTAAGCAAGCTCCTGAAGATTTTTGGGAACCCCATTTGCAAGAGGGTTACATGCAGAATCTTTAATGCTTTGGCAACGCCCTCAGCTGAGGGCATGCTAGGTGTATCTGCTGGGATCTCCTTAGCCTTCTCAGCCAGAGGCGAGCGACATGCTTCTTTATATTTTTTCTTTGATGGAAAGGCGTTCAGAAGCCGCTTCACAAGCCTTCTGGATTTAGTAGAGTCTGTTTCTTCTGTGGGTTTGGGTACCACAGAGTCTTTTGGCCTGTCTTTATCTTTATTAGAGGCAGAGGTGGAGGGTACATCCTCTGTATGGGTGGAAGCAGTGGCCATCTCCTCTAATTGTTTGGCCCTCTTTTTAAGAGTTTTGGGACAAAAAGTTTTACAGATATCACAATTAGAGAAGATATGACTTGTGCCTAAACAAAACACACAGGGAATGCCTGTCTGCTTTGGCTATTAGCTGGCCACAACTTTCACAGTACTTAAACCCGTGGGTGCCATTTATTTCTTAGGTTTTACACTAGGGATCTCTGACATTGAATAAGCTATAAATCCACAGCACTAAACCAGAAATCAGTTCCCAAAAAATGATAAAAGGCACAAACAAGGCAAGCGGTCGATTCCTCAAGCAAAAAGGAACTGAGCGCTAATTGGTTCTCTGAAAAACACGGGAACCGCGAAAACACCAAGTTTATAAAAATTAAACTTCTAAAGATGGAACCCTAGGGGAACCGTCGAATACAATTAAATTTAATTAAATTCTGAAGTAAAAACCTTTAAGTAACAGCAGAGCCCCGCAGTTCCACGGAACCATGACGGAGCCGCAAAATACAACAAAATACAACAAAAACTGACTAAAACTAAACTCTAAGGGCAGCAATTATATGAAAAAGTAAATAAAGCAGTACTTATTGCCAAAATATTATTGTTTTAGAAAGTTGAAGGAGAGCTCACCAAGGCATCTTAACTGGCAGGTGGAGTAAAGAATCTGAGCACACAGAGTTACTAAGGGCAGCAGTTCTAAATTGGCATGAGCCAATGAGCATTCCATAATTAGCAAATGTAACCCCCCTGCAAATAGGGGTTCTCAAAAAGTCTTCCAGGAGCTTGCTTGAATGCTCCAAGCCTGAATGGTGTTTGGCGTTTAAGCCATTTATCTGTGAGTGCTTTTAGAGCCTCTGGTACTGTCTCTTTAAGAGCTGTCTGCTTGCAGACATAATTAGTTTGTATGGGAGGACTGTGTGTTTTCCTGCTTGAGTTCCACTCGAGCTACTGCCAAATCACTCCATTTCTGCCATCACTAAGTGGGCAGAAGGAGCACTCTTCAAAGATGTAATTGTTTGCTTGTAACCTGTTAGAGTAATAATGAAAACGCAGTTTGATTTAACTTGCTTTCTTGTAGCAAGGACAGTGCAGAGTAGCTCCCTCATGTTGGTTCTGAACTGCTGAATTGGACCAATCATGGTGGGGATCCTTAAAATTGAGCCTGCTCTGGTGAATCAATCTTGACTCTCCTCTGGAGCCTGTTGTAAGGTAATTGTAAGGGCAGTGACTTGGGAAATGAAGTTTTGACTTCACGCTTTTTTTCCACCAACAGGGGAGTTTACCAGATTGACAGCCAAACCAGCCAACTGAACTGGGAGGAACTCAAAGGAAATGTCCCGCTCTGTCTACTGGAAAGATCAGATCAGTTTGGGCAGTGAATAGACAAGGAGCTGGTTTCTTCTTCGGTGTGTATTTTTAGCACGGGAAACGCATGTAAAGCCCTAAGGTTCGGTCTGCAGCATGTGCAAACCCCCATTCGGACTGAATCCGACCTGTGAGGAGAATCAAGGAGATCTGAAGAGTAGAAACCAGGCTTACCCTGTAGAAGATTGGAGAAATTGCTGAATCGCACTTGGCCTGTCAGGAACTGAAGCTGCTGTGTGTTCTCCCGGGTATCGTGCAGTAATTGCGGTCGGGATTGAGAGCAGCCTGCCTGGTATAGTACTTCTTCTTCTACATATAAATGTGTAGTGCTTGTGGGGAATCGGGCTCAAACTCTGTACAGTGAATTGAGTGCATGAAGCTGGAAGTAAACCCCAGCTTAATCCAGACTACACCTATTTGCTCTAATCTGCAGGGTCCAGTCACAAGGACCTTTTCCACAGGTTCTGCTTCCTCGTGGCAATCCAGGACAATCTGCCTTCCATCCAGTTCCCAGCATTGAGTCTGTGAGTACAAAGCAGAGTAGCTCCCTGCCATCTGTTTATCAAATCGCAAGTGTGTCATCTAATTGTTGTTTTCTCATTTCTTCACGAACTGAGCCATCCGGATCTGGATTACAATTAGGTATTGTGCAAGTGTTTTTTTTCCATTACAGGGCCCCAACCAGCTGCACCGATCCTGGCTAGCCCCCCCCCCATCCTGGGTACCCAATGAAAGTGACAATTTGGGACTCTGAATATGCGCACAGTACTGTGATTATTAATGTGTTTAACCTAATTAACTTGATTTCCCCCTGTCCTTGTTATATCCCCCTAAATAAGTCAGATTTGTTTGTTTCAGCAAAGTTACACTGTCTGAAGTATTCGTTTATGTTAAAGTATTGTTCTGTGGATTTTGCACTGTATCATCTTGTTTTACAGGGGGTCCCCAGAGTCCAGTCGACAGAGCCAGTCCTGGGGGTAAGTGTACATTGTGAAGATGTTCCTAATGTATTGTGTAGGCCACTAGTGGGAAGAAAAGGGGGCTACAGTGTCCCAGAAGGCTGTGACCAACTCATACCAGACAGTATTAACCTGACCTCTGGGTGGAGGCACCCACCATTGACCTAGGCACCTCAACCTGTCAGTAGTTAGTCAGTCAGTCAGACAGGGTAGTAGCCCTTGGGATAGTAGCACCTGGGGTTACACATAAATACCATCTGTATGGGCAGTTTAACTCTGAAGGCTGACTGCATTAGTTTAATTATACTGTGTGATTCCTGAAGTAGAATCTGCATGCCTAGGTAGCTGCTGCTCAGGCCCATATTCCCATAGTGTCAAACTTGCATGACTCCTCGTAAGAGGGTGCGCAGTGACCTCTTGGGAGAGAATGGCCTTAACATGCTCAGGAAGAATAACAATGGCATCAGCTAAGGATGAGAAGCATATACTGTACCATCCATGGGCAGTGTATTTTTTCATATACCTGATTGCAGACAGATGATATTTAAGCAGGCCTACTCCAGACCACATCAGACAGGGTTTGAAATATGGGTGGAACAGGAGGAACTAAATTTACCGGCATGGTAGAAACATTCAGCCACTGCAGGCAGAGATGTTTACTTTGATCAATGGCTGTAGGCTCAAAAGTAAGTGCAGAAGCATGCCTCTGAGCAAAACCTTGAAAGTTATAGCATCCTGAGGCACAAAAGTAGGGTCTGGGTCTGAAGAGACCAGGCTAAAAAAATAATTTGTCACCATCCTTAAAGAAGATGAGGTTGGGATCTGACTCGTCCCCCTCTACATCCTCCCTTGAGGGAGGGGTGTGGAGAGTGGTGGATTGCAGGCCCTCTAATCCAGAAATGTGGTCCCGGCAACACAAATGACACTGGCTCCAAGGACGAGGGGCTGAAGCCAGGGGTGGCGCAAGAACTGGAACTGAATCCAGTGCCAGGAGATCCCTGGCACTGAATGTGGTGCCAGAAAACTCCCAGTAATGAGGGCAGTGCCGGGAATGCCCAGCACTGAGGTTGGTGCACAGACCAGTGGTGGAACAGCACTGGGCCAGGCCCAAAAGGCCCAGACCCAGCACTGGCACCAGACCCAGAGCCAACAACCTAGCCAGCACTGAAGTGACCGGAATGCTACCTGGCTAGTCCCACTAAGGACACAAGGTGGGGTGCAGCCAGTGAACAGGAGTTGCGGCGTGGTCACTGGCAAGGGCCAAAGGGCTGTCGATGGAAACAAATGCTCACCTGGCTCCAGTTCCACTGACCTTGAAGGGCTAGGGACCAGCTCCATTGGCAAAGACAAACAAGACAGATGCTGCATCCACTGTTCCAAAGAGTTTCCTAAGGGTGGACCTGTCCACTGGGGTCCCCACTTATAGACAGAGGGGAACTTGGGTCTGAGACAGCAACACCCCAGCACCAGAAGCCTCCAGTGATGCAGACAGCACCAGGGAGGGCCTCCAGCTCCAGAACACTGAGGGTCTCATAGTAGACCTCAAAGAGGGTGACCTCAAGTGGTACTGTTTCTTCCTGTTCCAAAGAGAAGAGGAAGAACTCAAGGCCAAATGGTGCCAAGAACATGACTGGAATTGGGAATGGGTCTGCTGTTTTGTGCTTTCACTAGGACTTTCCTTCCTCCGAGCACAGGACCACCTTGGTCAGATCCCTTCTAATGGAGAAAGTGGACTGGACATGGCCCCTGCTGCTGGAGTAGCCCATGGCAGTCGACTGTAAACTCAGTAGGGCTGTGAGAAAACTGACAGAAATTTTTTTGTAAAATCACTAAACTGACATAAAAATAACAAACGCTAAGCTTTAAACTTTAAAACTAAGAAGAACTGAATGCTGTTGTCATATAGACAGTGGGGAAAACAGTAATGAGGAAGGAGGTGGTCCTTGTCAGTTACTGGCCAACTTATGAACATGATGTTGCTACTTGCCTTGTGGGCAGCAGCACCAAAATCGGTCCCCAGGCTATGAAAGACTTTTCTGCTGTTGGTCCCAACATCCCCAACTTGGACCTATAATTGGGAATGAATGGTGAAGATTGATTCTTGAAAATCGAAAAATACTGTTGGCTAAGGCAGTATAATGCGACATCCTCCTGCTGGCCCTGCACTACCTACTGGCTTCCTCATCTACCACATCTGACTAAAGTCTCCCAATGCTTGGGAATCTCGGGAGCCCCGGCCACAGGAGGAAAACTGTGGGGCAAATGTACCAGGCAAGTGAGTAACTGCCAGAGACAGTGGGTGACAGAGCTGGGGAGGATACTGCAGATGAGGGCCAGCTGAGCAGAAATGGGAGACAAATAAATAAATAACTACACAAACAGATTTCCTTGGGCTACAGTGGGTTGCTTTGCTTGTAGAAGACCATTCCCTTTTAATAAAACAATTATAAATATCTTAATCATCCTATGTTTGCTGCCCTGTTCTAGAAAACTACTGGAATGGGATTTCCTTCTTGATAAAAGTTAAGCTTCATAAGAAAGTATAAAATATAAACATATAAGCTGGAGATTCAAAAAGCTGTAATAAGATTCTGTACCATCTTTCCATTCTCTGGTAGACGGGTTAATAATTCCAAACAATTCATCACAGGTCACAGCCTTAGGGTCAAGATCAACAGTCACAGGTTTTCTTTTCATGCTGACGTAGGTCCTAGTCAAAGACTTCATCACCTGCAAGAGCATAATACAACTTTGGAAAGGAAAATAAAAGATCACTTAATTGTTACTGTATTTTTCTAGTGGTATTAATCCCCAGCCTCCAGCCCCAAATCTGTAGGAATCCAGTTTGTGTGTGTTCTGGGCTCTGGAACAAGCTAACAGATATGAATGACATCCCATTACATAATACCCAGTTATCTCCAACCATCAGATCTCTCCCACAGAAAATGAACATTCAGAACAAGCTAAAAGCACAGGTCAGGAAGGAAGGATAGGCTGCAAGAGATGTTGGATTAATAAAACAAGAAGAAATATAGTTATCATTAATAAAGTAACCTTTTCTTCCAACAAAATGGATTCATCCATAACTTGATATGTGCAGCTGAGTACTTGCAGTTTGAGGGAGACTAATTCTGGGCTTATCTCTCAGTGTTTTATCCTACATCATCTAGATCACTTAGAGTTAATCACAATGTCTGTGTTTTCACTGAATATGATCAATTATTTGTTTACCTAATTGTTTGTTTTCAGAATTATTTTAATATACTCACAATATTAAGTTAATGTTATGTATCTGGCTCACTTATAGTTGTATGTAATGCTACTGTGTTTATGTTTATTGACCTGTAACAGGAAACATTTTTTGAAATAAAAATTATATTGATAAAAAAATAGTTCTGGGCTTAATTAGGAAAATGAAAATTACATACTCACCATAATTCTTAATCTTCTAGGAATATCTTCATCATTAATTCACACTACTGAGTCTGAGTCAGAGGCGCTAGGACCCCATGGGAGCCAGAAGAAAAAATTACTCACCTTAGTAATTGTGTTTCTTCCAATGGAGTCTTGCTGTATTCTGACAGATGCAGTGATCCCCAACCTTTAAACTGCCCCGAAGAACAAAGAGTTAACTTTCTATGCAGAGCATAGAATGCTGAGCTCGAGCTCGGTTGGAGTCTCTGTCTGGAGTGTTTCAAACTCAAACCGTCAGCTTCTTACGAGCCCAATTAACTAAAAATTCTATGTGGAAATTGTAAAATTCCTACTAGCCAACTGGCAGTAAAAAGTTTTGGATCCCTAAGGAAGACTCAAGTCAGGAAACCCAAAACCAAAACCAATCCAATACAAATAACAGTAATAAATCAACACCCAAACAAAAAGGAGGAGGGTGTAAACAAAGAGCACCCTTGGGGTACAGCACTGCATCCTGCCCACCCATTTCCCAAAAACAGGTTCTGAGAGGGTAGGCAGGAAGGGAGGACAGAATACAGCAAGACTCCATTAGAAGAAACACAGTTACTAAGGTGAGTAATTTTTTCCTCAAACAACATGAAGTCTTGCTGTATTCTGACAGATGCAGACTACCAAGCAGTACCTCCATGGAGGAAGGACAGAACCTACTTTGTGAAAAGGCTCTGAAGTACTGTTAGCAAATCAAGCATCACCCAGGCCTGGATATCCAGAGAGTAATGCTTGATAAAGGTATGGACTGTTTTACAGGTGGCTGGAATCAGTTTGGTAAGGGAGTCCTTTCTCTGAAACCAGTAAGCTCTAAGGTGGAATTGAATATCCCTCATCTGGAATCTTGCCCCTTGGACCACTGCTGTTAAAGCTGCCATGTGGCCCAAGAGCTGGAGGAAATGCCTTGCTGGTTGAGATACCCAAAGGCTGAAGGAAGAGACTAGTTCCATCAGAACCCTTGCCCTTTCTAGAGGAAGAAAGGCTCTTGCTCTGAGTGTGTCCAGTTCTGCCCCTATAAAGGTAAGAAGCTGGACTGGTTCGAGAACTGACTTGGGAAGGTTGAGAAGGAATCCTGAGAAGTGAGCACTTGCTGGGTCACTTGCAGGTGAGACTTGACTTGGTCTGGAGACTGACCCACTATGAGCCAGTTGTCCAGATATGGAAAAATGAAAACTTTTGCCTTCTTAGAAAGGCAGCGACTACTGCCAGGCACTTTGTGAAAACCCTTGGGGCTGATGTTATACCAAAGGGCATTGCTTTGAACTGATAGTGGCCTGAGGGCAACTCGAACCTGAGGTACTTTCTGTGGGAGCACCTGATGGGAATGTGAAAATAGGCATCTTTGAAGTTCAGGGAGGCTAGCCAGTCCCCTGGTCTTAGAGAGGGAAGAATTATTCCTAGTGTTACCATCTTGAACTTTGGTTTTAAAAGATGTTTGTTCAGGTATCTTAGGTCTAGGATGGGTCACCACTCCCCTGTCATTTTTGGGGTAAGGAAATACCTGGAGTACAGACCTTTGCCCCTGTGTAAGGTAGGAACTCTCTCTATGGCTCTTAAGGCCAGAAGAGATGAAACTTCTTCCTCTAGGGCAAGGGTTTCTGAGACACCTGCAGGTGGAAAAGATCTGGCTCTCATCCTTGGAAATTGTTTGAAGCTGAGAACCAGTCCCTGGCTTACTACTTCCAGGACCCACTTGTCTGAGGTAATAGACATCCAGTCCTGGACAAAGTAAGCCAGCCTGCCCCCTACTGGAATTGGAGATATGACCTGGGCAGACCCATCAGGGTGTCTGCTTGGCAGGGGCCTTAGGATGAGGAGTGGATGCAGCTCTGCTCATCCCCCGTTCCGCCTCTCCCTCTGAAGAATCCCTTCTGTGAAAAGGGAGAAGAGGCCTGTGCTTGGTAAAAAGGCCTATGAAAAGGCCTGCCCCTGCCCCTAGACTGCTGCCTTGGAAGGAGTTGCCTGCCTCTCCTTGGCCTGAGCACTCCTATAAGTGGTCCTGTACTTGTCTATTTTCTTCATGTAATTCTCTGTCTGCTCCCCAAACAGAGAATTACCCAATACAGGAAAATCCATTGCCTTACCCTGGGTGTCCTGAGAGAAGCTAGTACATCTGAGCTAAGCCATTCTCAAGAGCCACAGATGTAGCCATGACTCTTGGTGACACATCACTGGAGTCCACAGCAGAAGAAGAAGAAGAATCAGCGTTTAGATAGAGCTTTTCATACACAGTATCCCTCAAGCGCTTTACAAGCAATGCTAGACTGGTAGTAAAGTGACTGAATGTGGTGGTGGCCATATCGCACATCATCACCCACACACAGCCTGGATAATTGCATGAACCAGTTTATGGGAATGGGAATGTTGGCCAGGACACCGGGAATGTTCTCAGCTCTTTACGAAGAGTATCCTGGGTTCTTTTACTTTCACCTGGACACCCACCAGGACAACACCAGGATGGGCAGAAGGGACCCTGCTCTAACGCTCCCCATCTGAAGGACAGCACACCCAGCAGTACAGCACTCCCCAATACTGTACTCAGATGCCAGCAATTTTAGGTGCAAGTCTATCCCAGTGTGGGACGAGAACCCACAACCTTCTGGTCCAGAGGCAGATGTGCTACCAACTAAGCCACACTGACACCCAGCAGCATGAAATTATACTTTGATGCCTCAGTCCCATCAGCAGCCACCTCCTCCAGCTCCTTGGCTAGTTGGGGAGGCCTGTTTACTCAGTGCCAGTACAGTGTCCCACCTGGACTTCTGGTACTTTGCTGTGTAGGCCATATAGTTCAGCCTGCCTGAGTCCCAAAGAAGATGCCATGTACTGCTTTTTGCCATGGCATCAATCTTCCTGAGTCTTTGTCTGGGGGTTGAAGCTAAGGGAATGTTTGCCTTGTCACAGGCAGCAGCCTACACTACCCAACATGGCTGCATTGCTGGTTTAAAACTCCATATCTGAGCGTAATAGTGTGTACCTCTTGTCCATCCTTCTGTCGACAGGGGGCCTTTTGTAGGAACCAACCCCTCAGGACCGGCTCTCCTCTTGCCTGAAGAAGTATCACCCTGGTCAGAGGGCACTCCTTCTGGTTCAGTTGGAACCGAACTGGGCTGGCCATCTGAGTCAGTGGACTTCTCGGCCTCCTTTTCCCTCAGTCTACCTAATCTCTTTTCAAGGGTAGATTTAGGAAATTTTTTGTAAATTTGGCAGTCTGTATCGAGGTGTTCAAACCCCAGACAATAAACACAGGTGGTGTGGGGGTCAGCCTTAGCAAAGACCTCCCCACACTCACTGCAGTGTTGAAACCCAGTAGGCCGTTTTTTTTCTTGGGTTTCTCAGACATGGCCAACCTAACCAAACTTACCCTTTTTATGGCAACCACCAGGCAAGACTCCCTTATCAGTTCATAACCGTGTCACGGGTGTTGGAAAAAAACATTCAAAACATGCTTTTTTTAGAACCGATAAGGACCGGTAACCACACTCTAAAATAAAACACAAGGATTCACTACAAATGATCGGTTCAGCTGAACCGATCTAACACTTTACAATTTCCACACAGAAAATCAGAACAAAACCTATCTAGTACTCACAGTACCACAAACAGAGACTGAACCGATTATGCAGAAATAAATTCGTTAAAAACCGACAACGTAAACCAAGACTTTAACCGCTGAACCAAGCTGAAGTAGAAATCTCCGAGCAACTGTTCAGTGAGGCGGAGTAAAGAATCTGACGGTTGGATTTCAAAGGAAACAGACAGAGACCTTAACGAGCCTGCTCAGCATTCTATGCTCTGCATAGAAAGTTTAACCTTTGTTCTCCAGGGCAGTTTAAAGGCTGGGGCTAACTGCAATAGTCAGAATACAGCAAGACTTCATGTTGTTTGAAAGGCAAAGGTAGTGCCAGGTGGGCTCAAATGCTATGTGCTAAGTTGGAGGAGGTTAGTGGATACAATGACAGCTATGTGAGGCCAGAATATGCATTTTTAGCACTACCTTATAAGGACCAAGCTTGGTAATGGATGAGATAGTTTGGGGAGGGCGTTGTACCATGATGGGGCTCTGTACAAGAAGGATCTTTGCACTAGGGATGACCTGACCTTTGGCACCTTCCAGATAGTTTTAGAGGCAGCCCAAGTAGTAACAAGTAGAGTGGCTGACTGAAGGGAGGCTGCAACACCTAACAGGGTTAGTCCAAGGTGAATTTTTTTTTTTTGTAAGTAGGCAGGTCTGGTACTGTAGGTGCTCATCTAGCGATGGAATATTAGCAAGAGCATAGAGGGCGCAGGTGTGTGTGAATTTGTCTGCACCCAAGATGAGTCAGCAGGCCTTGTTGATGGCCAGTTGGATTTGGTGAACCGCTGTGGGGTCAGCAGCTGAAAAGATTGTAAAGCCATAGTCAACTAGGGACATGACTGAGGAAGTTACTGCCAGGTATAGAGCTACGGGTGGGAGGCAGTCTTTGTGTCAGTATAGGAGGCCTATGCGGATGTTGATGGCTGAGGTGAGAGCTTTGATGTGCTCATGGAAGGTAAGTGAGGGCTCAGATGTTGGTGCTGTGTTCTTTTTGATTGCATGTCAGATGTAATTCCCAGGTACCTGTAGGTTGAGACCTGTTCCAGGGGGACATGTGAGTTGGACAGAGTGTTAATGGGGTGGTTTCTGGCTTTGTGCTGTCGGTGCACAAATAGCATAGATTTTGTTTTATTGATGTTGACAACCAGTCTGTGGGTTGTAAATCAGTTTTAAATCTGTTTGAAAGAGTCTTGTAGGGAGCTCTGAAGGGAAGAGGGGTCAGGGTGGGAGGCTATTAGTACTGCATCATCCACGTATAGGAGGATGTTTCCAGTGCAGGAGCCAGCCAGGGCATTTAGATATACATTGAAAAGGAAAGGACCTAGGATTGACCCTTGAGGTACCCCTGAGCATACCGGTAGTGTGGATGATAAGGTCTTGTTTATTTTGATGCACTGGGACCTATTAGTGAGATAGCTGGTGAACCAGTTGAGAGGACCTTGGCCAACTCCTAGATGTTGGAGTATGTCCAGGTTCCAGGAGAAGGAGGTGGGAGACCGTGTCAAAGGCCTTCGAGAGATCTATAAACACGGCCCCAGCAAGGTGTCCTTTATCCAGTGCAGAGTGTAGAGTATTGGAAAATTCTATAAGTGTTGTGGTAGTGCTATGATCCACTCTGAACCCATGCTGTTCTCTGCATTATATGTTATAGGTGAGCAGGTATTCAGTGAATTGGTCCACAATAACTTTTTCCAGGGCTTTGGAGAGTAGTGGCAGAATTAGGAAGGATGTAATTGTGTTGTGTGTCATCAGGTCTCCAAGAAGCAGTGACAAACTTTTTTTATGATTGCACTGCACTTGATCAATGAATTGTGTGACTGGCTGCCTGCCTGGATGGTGATCACTATGTCTTTCATTTTTCTTCTTTAAGGATTCAGCATGTTGATCAGATTCAGTAGAAGTAATCGTAGTACTAGAAAACATTGCCACCTCTTGGACCAGGTAGTATACCATATATCACAGTACTCAGGGCATGAGAAGCAGTTGCATCATTCACATGGGTTGGGTGGGTGGGCTCACTTAGTGCTGCTCATTTGATAATTCATATCCATTTATTTGGCCTGTTGGCTCTGACTGGAACATCCATCAAAATAATACCCACACAGCACCATTAATAAAAAAAAAATCTTAGCTGCCTGGCAGTGCTTGGTGGTGCCATGATATAGGTATTTGCATTTGTCTCTCTTTCTCTCTCTCTCTCTCTTGCTCTGTCTCTCCCAGCACATTCATGTCATGGACCCGAGCAGAATATGCCACCATTACAGGCCAGCCATAAAGGAGATAGTAGTGAGTGATTGCTTTTTTATTTAGCAGTTTTACATAAAGTTTTAGACAAATAATCTATTAAATTATTTCCTTTGGGCCTCTGTGTCAAATGTGACCGACTTTGGCCACTTTTGTACAGTTTTTCAGATATTTGTCAATAAATCAGAACTAATCAGAACTAATCAGAAGAAATCAGAACTTCACCACGTTCCGGTTCTTATTAATTAAGGGTCAGAACTTCACCGAGTTCTCCCAGTCCTAGTACTGACACAGCTTGCGTAATTCGGTCTTTTTCCTGATAGTATTTTATTTGAAAAATCAAACTATAAAAAAGAAAATGCTGCCATCTATCTTAGGTAGATTTGTCCTTTGACTTTAGAACCTTTGGAACACAGGGATCATCTATTTTCCTTTGATGTGCTTCTGAATCCTGTTTAGGGCCCCTATATCAAGACCTACCTCTATGAGTGTTTTTTTTTAAATTTGACAATAACTTTTAACATGCTCCTAGTTCTATATATGGGTGCATTCTCAATTGCCTTTATCAGAAAACACTTTGTGATGTGAACTGTTCCTGCTTACTGCAAATTTCTTACAGATTTTTCAAGTCAGCAAAGACTCTACGTTTTTACATGGACAAATCAGTTTTGATAAGACTAATTCACATGCAACTGCCTCTGACGTGCACAATAGAAAATGGCATGTTATCAGGACTATGGAGTAAACAGTGAAGCTGCCATTGCTGTTTACTCATTTGATCTCCAGCCCTAGAAGCCTCCTCAGTGGGCTGGGGGCATTACATTACAGGTCACTGATTTCATGTAGAGTTACATCCTGCCATCCCCATGATCTACACTTTGCACAGGTAAAGATCCAGTTTTTTTTTTTATTTAGTTCATGACCTTTTGGTTTTTTAATGTTTGTTCATACTTTTTTTCTGTCAAGTTATTTTTAAGACCCACTCTGGTGAATACTGTTCATGTCAACTTTCAAATTCCTTTGAAATGGGTGTCTGTGGTGGACACTGGCATACATCGCAAACACCTATTTCGGGGTTTATTTGAAAATTGACACCATAGTGTTCATCACAGTGGGGCTAGAAAAGACCTAGAAAGAAAAAAAGTATGAAACAACCTTACAAAACAAAAAAGTTATGACTTTAAGAACCCCCCTCCTTTGGAATGAATGGGCACACACTTCCTATGCATGTCAATTAATATTTTTCTTTAAGTCATACCTATTTTGTTTTTTAATATAATTATTTATTTTTTCTGTTGATGTATTTTTTTAGCTTCTCTCTGAAGAACACAATGGGTGACAATGTTCAACTCCACCCCCGAAGCAGTGTTTGTGGTGCATGCCAACATACTCTGCAAACACCTAGTTCAAGGGAATTTGAAAATTAAAATCCATAGGGTTTATCAAGGTTGGGCTAAAAAAGATATTGCTAGGAAAAAGTAAGCAAAAATATTGCAAACAAAAAAAGTTATTAACTAAAGAAAAAAACACTGAAATAAATAGGGTTGTTTGAAATGAATGGGCCCTGTTCATTTCAATGCAGTTGGCCATCCAAGAAGCAATGTTTCGAGGGACACTGAGGATGTGACATTAAGAGGAAAAGAGTCACTACAAAGGAAAGAGGTGGGCGCTACTGGAAGGGGGAGGTGGTTGGTAGGGTGCATAGAGGGTGTTAAAGTGTGTTTTTCCTTTGTTTATTTTAAAGTTTGGGGATAGGGATACTGAGACAGACTTTCTGAAGGTTAGTAATGTGTACCAGAAGGTGGATTAGCCACCCTGACCCCTGGGCTTGTGGGGCTGGTGATGGTGAATGTACAGAAAAGGGAGGGAGACATGTGCCTCTGCACCATATGCAAAATACACCAGTAGCCTATTGCATGTAGAGCTACTGACTTCTGTATCTTGTTACTGTGGAGTGGCAGCATTTGGTTGTAAGTCTGTCAGCTGTAAGTCTACAAAGAGAAGTTCCGTTAGTAAAGTGTAGGAAACTGATGTCGGCTGTAAGTCTACAAGGAAAGATTCAGTCAGTGAAGTGTAGGAATTCTATGTGAAGACCAAGCTGATATCAACTAACAAAGTAAAATCAGGCACCACAGGGGCAAATTTTAAACTAGTAATTTACATAAATCAGTTGCACAGAAAAAGCAGGCTGATAATGATGCCACTCAGCTGCTTACTGGGTAGTGTCATGCAAATGAAGCAAACCAGCCACTCTGTGATAGGAGCAGCTGGCTCCTGTCAACCACATAAAGTTTTCACCCAAAGACAGCAGAACACCATTATGATTAGCCTCGCTGATCATCCTGTCATTGTTGATCCACTTGCAGCCTGAGCTGCATTGGGTCCGACAGTGAAACACCTCTGACAGAACGTTTTGCAATAATATGTTTGCTTTGTGCATGCACACACAAGCAAATACAAAAGTTAGGTCTAGCACTACCAGTTCCAAAGCTATCACATTTTAAAGAAATGGGGCTCAATTCTCAAAGGCATTTGAATGCCACAAGCCACGGGTGCACCAAACACATGCTGCATGGGACTTGTGGCATTCCCTGCCCGGCACTCAGGATCCTCTATCCCATGCACTGCAAGCCCTGAGTTATATCAGCTTTTGCTGGTCTAACTTTGGGGAACTTTTTATGGGGTTTGCACCACATTTGTGGCACAAGCCACCGTGAAGGGGTTAATGTTGAAAAAGCATGTGACCTATGTGAATAGGGTGCACAGTGCAGCAATGGGTTCGGGGCAGCACAGGGTTTGATGAAGGGCTTATGAAAGCCCTGTATCAACCTTCAAGAATCAAGCTCATTATCTTTTGAAAGGTCTAACTTTGTAACTGCTGATGTTAGAAACTTAAGTTGTTTTTTTTTAATGAAAGCTTGGAGTCTAGCTGTTAAAACAGTATTGTCCAAGCTAATTCTTATGTGGCAATACTATTCCAAATGCATTGATACTATTTGACCATGTATAAAAAAGGCTAATGCTTAGTGCTGATAATATTTTTTGTAACAATAGACTGCATCAAACTGTTTTTTTATAGTGATATATAACATTATGTGATGATTTAAAAAAAGTGATTAAATATTTTAAAACTTTTTTATTAATTTTAGAGTTACTACACAATATTTAATTAGTAACTGTGTAGTTTTTAACTTAGGTTTCATTCATCTTATGACTTTAATCAGATAGCGAACATTTCAGTCTCCCCCAAGCAGTACCAAATTGTCCCTGTTTCTTCAGGTTAATAATAAAAACCCAGTCCACCCAGCCACACTCACAGCACACTCACACCTCTAAATAAATATTAACCACCCTGTTTTACACCCCAAACACTCAGAACAGGTCAAACAACTGACAAATCAGATAGATTAAACCACACCCAATAATGGCACTGTATGAAAAACTGTTTAAACACGTAGCAGTAATAAAGTCTAAATTAAGAGTTCAATGTAAAAACTTTCACTGCCACTGAGAGGTAGTTTTGACCTTAACCCAACAAGAAGCAGCTATTCTGTGCATAAAGACAGTCAATTTAGAAGCAAGCTCATCTTTCAAGAATAAAAGAAGGCCAGGCCAGCTCTCACCAGGCCCAGCAAAAGATGAAGCAAAAAAAGTTTTAAAGCTAGACCGACAGGGAAGATCACACTCTCACCATGATCTGACTTTAAATGTAGGCCACAAAGCTCTAGATCAAATCTAGAGGCCACATCATACTGCAGCCCACAGGAAACAAGAATGCACCACATTAGACCAAAGTAACCTGATGTATGTGATTTTCTTCTCCAACCACGTGTCAATCTCATCACTGGTCACCTGCAATTTTTTTGTACTGCAGCAGAAACTCCCAGTCCTCAGTTAAAATAAAACACCCACCTTACATGGAGATGAGAGGGTGAGAGGGAACCTCTCCATCAACATAGACATGCCAACAAGAAACCTAACCTTTCATCACTACTCTGTTGCCCCTGTACTGTAGCTCATCTCTGCACCACCTCCAACCTGTCCCTGTCCTTCCTCAAGTGTGGGCTCTAAAATTGCATGCAATACTTCATGTGAGGGTGAACCTAGATAGGAGACACATTTTGACACCAAAAACCATAATGATGACAACAAATGTGTCACTTCTGTCACAGGATTAAACTCAGTCACTCAGAAGGTAGACCAGGTTATCAAAAACAACTGGCACATACTTCTCTGTGATAAAGTTCTAGAATCAGAAATAGGAACCAGATCGACAGTTACTTACACAAAAGGAACATGCATTAGAGACCAACTGGTGCACAGTCAACTGCATACAGAAAATGTCCAGCTCCCCAGTTTGTAACTAATAAGACAATGAGATTTTCATAAGTGTGGTTACTGTGACATTTGCAAATGGACTATGCAGGGCAAGGAATTCAAGCACCCAGTACTGGAAATCAATATGAAAATGAGGGAGTTTATAAGCTGCACCACTAATTCTGTCATATGTGTTCTATGGTGTTCCCATGGACTAATGCAGATTAGTACAGCAATCAGAATCCTTTAAAAAATGCATCTAAGACTACATATGTTCTACATACAGTGAGAAAACTGAAGCTACAGTAGGTGCACACTTCCAAGAACATCATGCAGCAACATTTCTGACCTCTCATTCATGGGTTTCAAATTGGTGAAACCCCCAAAAATGGTGGGAAGAGACTACAGAGGGAGCATCACTGAATTTACCAATTGAAATCCTTGAGGCTGATAGGAGTAAAAGATATAGTAGATTGCAAACCTTTTATGTAACTCAGATTGAGATAGATTGCCCCCCAAGGGACCACCTCTGATGAAATTCAGTTGAATAGGAATTTCAGCACAAAGTCAATAAGAATGAACTAGTCATGAATGTATTTTTGGAACAAATTGGACTACTGAATGTTAATTGTATTTTTGATCTCTCTTTGGGGTCTCTCTCTCTCTCTCTCTCTCTCTCTTTCAATCGACTCTGCTGGATCTGACATGATGGATGGCAGGAGTATACTGTATTGTCTTTCTTTGGGCTAGAGATCCAGTTTGCTTATTAACTTCACGAATTTGGTATAATGATCAATGCATGTTGTTGAGAATTTGAAAAGAAATGAAAAGTATGAATTGGAACTTGTAAATTAATAACGTCTGCCTACCATTTAGGAACACAGTCTACCATTTATAAGAAAACAACAGACTCTTTCTTATTTAAACTAATTTTTTATTTATCTTATTTGACACTGGAGAAATCTTTGAGCACAGGTACTCTTTTACAAAAGTTTCACATCAGGAAACGTTGCAATAGTGGCAGAACAGGCAGATAACAATGAAACATTACAATGCGATATTGAAAGGTGCATAGCAGCTTACAATGAATCATTGCAGAGGTCAAAATGGTACAAATGCAAAATACAACTTAACATAGAACCAAGCTGTGCAAGGATATAACCTAAAGGCAAACTGATCAACAAGTACAAAGTGAGGTACAGGATCACATTAATTAGGTACAGAAACAATGAGCCTGTGTGCACAGTAAGCTTTTTAAATGGCTCAGCTTAGTCGCATTATGTAGCCTGCGGGAAAGATCATTTAGCCAGTGTATATAAAAAGCATATAAATCTGTATTAACAAACCACTGTTCTGATGGCTTACCTTAAGGAACCCCCAAGTTTTCTATTAGAATATTTTTCTATAAATTATTTTAATCAATGTTTGAATGATTGGTACCTTATTTGTACTAACACCTTGTTTTAATAGTCCCCCCCAAAAAAAAATGTTTAAGTTTGCTTGCACATGCAGTGAAGCAAAGATCTTTTACAATCAAGTAATTTTAGAAGTGCGTCACTGTCATGTCATGTCCAATGCAGCTCAAACTGCAACAAGCTCGGCAGTGACAGACCAATGACCAGGCACTCAGATCACTACACAAATCATTGCTTGCTCGGTGGAAACTTCTTGAAGTTGAAAGAACCGAAGCACTCCTATAAAAGAGTGCTTCAGTTCTTTTGACTACAAGAGGTTTCTGCCCAGTAGAGCTGAGCCAGCAACATGTTTGCATTAAATACTAAACCCCTTCCCTTTGTCTGTTAAGAAAGTAAAGGCTGTGGTCCTATTACTGTTCACAATCTGTAATGTTATAGCAGCATAATTTTTTTATTCCAAAAATGCAGAAGAGAGGGCATTCAACAATGTAGTTTTATTCACATCTGCCTCATTTTAGACCAGATAATGCTTATACAGATACACCTGATTAAACTGTTAAGATTCCATGCTAGCATTAAACAAAACAAGAAAATAGCAGAACTCATGCACAGCAAACCTACAGTGCTTATAAAATAAATAAACCTCTAGTGCAACACGTGCAGTATTTTGCATGCACAATTATAATTATAATTCAATAGTTTATTTTATGGTGTCAGCTGCTGGTCCCACATACCAAACATGCAGTGGTCTTATCTAAACTACTACATTTAAATGTTACTACATGTAATTTACTAAGTATAATGTAAGGCCTTGTAGTAAGTGGCAGTCCTACTGTACATAGCTCTGTTACTAATTGTCTTGTATACTGGATTCTCATGATGCTTAATTATTGTCAAATAAAAACCATGAAACAGAACTTGAAATCTTAGTTCACTATTCTTATTAATGCAGATGGGTAGCTGGATCACCTGTCATAACTCTGTATGGTTTGGTTATCTGTCTTTTGGTTCTGATGATGCACAATTGACTAACATGACGTACTATTTATTTTAATTATTTGCCCATGCAGGATAGGAAAGATGAGATACAACAGCTCATTTTCCCTAGTGTCCCACTGTAATTGTACTACTGCCTGGGAGACTGATGTACCAGTCTGGGAGATCAACTGGCATTACACAACTGGCAGTAGATGAATGGCATTCAAACCTGTGATCTCTGCATCTCTTGCTTCACAAAGTTGTGCTTCAACTAAGACTGCACAGCTATTCTTCCTTCAACGACAGCACACCGAGTTCATTAAAATAAAACTCTAAAATCTGGAAATTATTGTCTCTTGTATGATTCTGCAATTGATATCACTTCCCTGTATACTGTATGTTACTACATTATTGTGGTGTGAATGGGAAAGATAAAAGTATTGCATATTGGGTGACATAGCATCCAATATTTGAAAAAAAGGTGTTCCTTTCCCATCCTAAATGGACCACAGCAAAAGTATCACATTGAAACATTACTGCTGAACAGTTACAACAAGAACTGTCATTTTGAGTTCAAGGTAAGTACCACTACCCTTAACAGCTTTTTTTTAAACCGTGTTTTCCCCATTCCTTTAACAAGTCTGCTTTTCAGAGAATTGCCCTACTGGTTATAGGAGATTTTTAAATTGAAAGGTCCACTCTGTTGTGGTGGCATGGCAGTACTTTTAATAGAGGAAAAAAAAAGAGCAGTGTGGCCACTCACCAGGATTCTATAAAAACATAAAGATCAGCATTAAAGCTGCTGCTTACAACAATTTATTTGTGCAGTATAGTGAAGACCGATGAGCACAACCCAAATGTTTGAAACAGCAGAGAGGCAGAAGAAACTTAGGTGCTCCAGTAAGTATGATGTGGATAAAACAGCTCAGTGCAGTAGTTACTGGTACCATCAACCTCCCCAACACACTTATACTTGTAAACATCCTAGCCTCAAAACATATAAATCAGGGAGCCTCTCTCGCTCGCTCTGTCTCCCTCCCTCTCTCTCTCTCTCTCTCTCTCTCTCCCCTCTCCCGCTTCTTTCTCTCTCTCCCTCCCTCTCCCTCACTCTCTCACTTTGTGTCTATCTCTCTCTCTCTTTGAGTGTGTCTCTCTCTCTTTCTCTCTCGCTTTGTCTCTCTCTCTCTCTTTCTCTTTGAGGATCTTATTAATTGTGCATTACAAACATAAACAAGCATTTGTCAATACCGAATGTTGTCGCGCTGGCATTGGCATTGGCAGTGGCGGAGGTGGAGACACATAGTGCTGTGATTTTGTTAATGTGTTCCAAAAGGTGATTTTCCACAAAGAGTATGCCATTGTGCGGCAGAGCTGCAGAAACACGTTTTGGGCAGGCTGTGGAAAATGGCAGCTAGACTGTTGATAATGAGGTGTGCACAAATGCCAGTGGTGACAATGTGGCATGAAAATATTGTAGATTGATGAAGTTATAAGGGTGCATGGAAACTGCACAATGCACACTTGCAACACAGTCATTATATGGACTTTCAGCACCAAATTCTCAACATAGGCATTTTAGGACCTCTGCTGATGAATAGTGTCACCGTCATTTCCTCAAACTGTCCCAAAAAGTGATTTCGCACAGTGACTGTGCAATTCTGCACCAGACATGCAAAAACACATTTCAGCCAGCTGTACTGTTCATAAGGAGGTATGGAAAAATGGCAATGATGAACAGCTGGAGTGAAAGTATTACAAATTCACAAAGTCACGAGCGTGCATGCAAACAGCACAATGCGCGCTCGTAAAACACTCATTTTATTGACTTTCATCCCCAAATTTTCAACGTAGGCATTTTAGGACACCTGCTAATGAACAGTGTCACTGTCATTTTCATAATGTGTCTTGAACATGGGCTTTCCACAGCGACCGCGCTATTGTGCGCCGGAACTGCAAAAACAGATTTTGGTCAGGATATGAAAATGACAGCTATACTGTACATTAGAGGTGTAGAACAATGGCACTGTTGAAAATCTGGAGTGAAAATATTATAAGTTTGCTAATTTCATTATAGCCGCATGAATCCGCGAACACACGCTTGTAACACAGTCATTTTACGGAGTATTGTCACCAAATTTTCAACACAGGCATTTTAGGACCTCTGCTCATGAACAGTGTCACTGTCATTTTTGTACTGTATCCCAAACAGTGATTTTGCACAGCGACTGCGCTATTCTGCGCCAGAAGTGCGAAAACACATTTCAACCAGGATGTGAAAAATTGCAGCTGAACGGTTCGCAAGAAGGTGTGGTAAAATGCCAATGTTGAGAATCTGGTGTGAAAATAGTTTGATTTTGCTAACTTTTGAGCATGCGTAGCAACTGAGCAACGCATACTTGTAAAACAGTCATTTTTGGGATTTTCCCACCAAATTTGCAACATAGCCTTTTTGAGAGCCCCCCCTCATGAACAGTGGCACTGTCATATCTTTACTGAGCTCCAAGAGGTGATTCCATGCAGTGACTGCGAAAACACCTTTCGGGACCAAATAACACCATGACAATGCAAGAATTCATGAGGTGGGGTCCCAAAAACCCCATGTTGAAAATTTGGGGCCAAAATTCCCAAAAATGCCTGAGATATGCAGCAAAGTTGAAAAAACCCTATTTATTCTATTATACAGCTTACCGGCATTTCCTCGGTTAGCAGTCAGCTTTGAAGAGTGCAGTCATGTTCCTGATCCACCGATGATCATTGCGCCAGACTCCGGAGGTAAGTATGGGGTGTGGAGGGTGTGGGGAGGCAGGGTGTGCAGAGGGTGGATGCAGGTGGGGGCCAGGGAGACTACGAGGGGCTGTTTTCATTTTACAGGTGGGAAAAAAACCATTGCGGGACAGTTTTTGTATTTCAGGGATTTGGCACACTGGGGTGGGCTCCCAGCATGCCACCTAAATGTTTGGGAGGGTCTGTAGCCAACGGGAGATTGGGCACCCTCATCAGTACACAACACGGGGGTGGAGGAAGTTATGCTGACCGGGATTGGGCACCCCCATCGGCACACAAAGAAAGGGGGTGAGCCGAGGGGGATTGGGCACCCCCTCGGCATTTAACAATGAGGGGGTTATCCCGACACTGAGTGGGCTCCCTCGTCAGCACACAAAGAAAGCAAGGGAGTAAACTGACAAGGGGATTGGGCATCCTCGAAGTCGGCAGTTAGTTGGCCACCTGCCCACCATGCTGATAATGTCAGCAAACACGTAGAAAGGTCCGCTGCATCTGATGAGCTTTGCTCGGATTGCAGCAGACCTTTCTTAGATAATGCTCACCACATTATGTATGCATGGTGGCACTGGCATGCAGGCTGATTGGGGAATGAGAGGCTGGCACCTGCTTGTGGTGCCTACGTGCATGCCCAACAACGACCGGCGCCTCAAAGCTGCACTGTCCCAAGATGTTGGCTGCAATGTGCCAACATAAAAAGGGACACTTCATAGAGACATGGTGCCATGGCAATACTTTTTAGTACATGAAAAAAATGGAGAAATGTAGGCACTCACCAGGATACCATAACAAAACATACAGAACCACAGTAAACCTGCTGTTTACAATAATTTATTTGTGTAGCATAGTGAAGACCAGTGGGCACAATCCAAAATGTTTGAAACAGCAGAGAGGCAGAGGAAAATTAGATGCCCAGTAAGCATGATGTGGATAAAATAGCTAGGTACAGAAGTTATTGGGATCATGAACCCCCTCCAAAGTACTGTCTTGCCCCATCACTGTTACACTCATAAACATCATAACCTTGGAACATGTGAATCAATGTGCTTCTCTCACTTTCTCAGTGTCTCTCTTTGAGGGTCTTGTGAACTGCACATTACCAACATGAAAAGGACCGCTCTATAGAGACCAAGGGCCCAATTCCAAGAGAACCCTTACAGCAAGATGCAAAGTACACCCTGATGGAAAAATAAGCCTCAGAAACTGTGACATGCGACTTGCACCCAGTTCCAGAACACAGGCATATTACAACAGAAAATACTGGAATTACAGATGTCACAAGTTATGCCAGTGACAAATGATGCGAAACACAGAATGGACGGCAATAGTTATGCACATCGCAAACAAACGCCAGTAAAAAGGGTGCAAACTGCAAAGCTGGCACATATGGAAATGTAAACGGGTGGCAATGGCACAGAACAGTGCAGTGGCAGCACAGGCCACCAAACAAAGAAAACATAAAAAGAATTTTACAAATGAGGAGACAGATGCCCTCCCAGATGAGGTAGAGGCCCAGGTCAGACTGCTGCTGGGCAAGGGTGGGGAGAGGGAACTGCAGAAACAGTGGAAAGATGCCTAGAATGCAGTTGCCAGGAAGGTAAATGTGGTAGCCAATGCCAGGCACACTGTGACAGACCTCCAGAAATGGCTGAATGACTTAAAAGGCATGACAAATAGAAGGAGGCACACAACAAGCACTGTGCATTGGCAACAAGTGGCAGGTCAAGTGAAGAAAGAACCCTCAGCGGCAACGAACAATGTGTGGTGGCATTCCTCAGCCAGCACAGTGTGCACGGAGAGACCAACCTGGATACAACAAGAATGCAGAGTGGCACAGGTAGGCATTACACAACCACAGTAACAGCAACAATCTGTGTGCCACTGCAGTGTGACTGTGCATGGCTGGGGGTGCCTAGCCCCGTGCAGCTGTGCAGGTGCATGGTGTGTTGCAGTATAGTAGTGGTGGTGGGGTGCTGGGGTGCCAATGAGATGCATGTAGTGATGTAGTGTATGTGGGCATGGGGTTCAAGAATGTTCTGTGGTGTTGCATGGTGTGTAGCACTGTAGGTGGGGGCAGGATGTTCAGTGCACATGCATGGTGTGTAGCACTGTATTGAGGTGGGGGGCTGGAGGTTATGTGCACTTGCATGGTGTGTAACACTGTATTGGGAGGACTGATGGTCCTCTGATGTTGCATGGTGTGTAGCACTGTATGGTGAGGGGGGTCTGGAGGTCCTATGCACTTGCATGGTGTGTAAAACTGTATAGTGGGGGGGACTGGAGGTCCTGTACTGTTGCATTGTGTGTAGCACTGTATGGTGGAGGGACTGGAGGTCCTGTGCACTTGCATGGTATGTTACACTGTATTAGGGGGGGCTGGAGGTCCTGTGCTGTTGCATGGGTGTAGCACTGTAAGGTGAGGGGCTGGAGGTCCTGTGCATGTGCATGGTGTGTAGCACTGTATAGTGGGGGCTGAAGGTCCTGTACTGTTGCATGGTGAGTAGCACTGCATGGTGGAGGACTGGAGGTCCTGTGCATTTGCATAGTGTTTAACACTGTATTGGGGGCGGGGCTGGAGGTCCTGTGCTGTTGCATGGTGTGTTGCACTGTATGGTGGCGGAGCTGGAGTTCCTGTGCACTTGCATGGTGTGTAGAAATGTATGGTGGGGGTGGGCTGGAGGTCCTATGCTGTTGCATGGTGTGTAGCACTGTATGGTGGGGGATGGCAATCCTGTGCACTTGCATAAGACGTGTAGCACTGTATTGTGGGGGCTGGAGGTCCTGTGCTGTTGCATGGTTTGTAGTACTGTATGATGGGGAGGCTGGAGGTCCTGTACTTTCATTGTGTGTAGCACTGTATGGTGGGGGGTTGGAGGTCCTGTACACTTGCATGGTGTGTAGCACCGTATGGTGAGGCTGCTGGTGGTTCTGTGCACTAGCATGGTATGTAACACTGTAATGGGAGGCTGGAGATCCTGTGCTGTTGCATGGTGTGTAGCACTGTATGTTGGGGCTGGAGGTCATGTGCTGTTGCACAATTTATAGCAGTGTATGGTGGGGGGCTGGAGGTCCTGTGCACTTGCATGGTGTGTAGCACTGTATGGTGGGGGGTGGGGGCTGATGGTTCTGTGCACTTGCATGGTGAGTAACACTGTATTTGGGGGATGCTGGAGGTCCTGTGCTGTTGAAAGGTGTGTAGCACTATAAGGCGTGGGAGGCTGGAGGGATGTACCATTGCATGTTGTGAGACATTGAGTGGGGGTGGGTCCAGGTGGGCCACAGACAACAGACGGGACAGCCTTTGCTGTGTGTCAGCATTGTGATGGGGTGGTGGATGGCACGGTAGTGTGTGTGTGTACTGCTGGGGGTTGGACACTGGTGACTCACATGAGTAGCAGAGCTGTGCAGCCCTCTGCATAGGTGTCACACCACGCACACAAAGCAACAGGTGAATGTGCCACGCATCTGCAGGCACACATGTGCAGAACAGGAGACACTCTGTTGACTCTGGGACAGGACACATGTGTGCAGCACACTGCAGTAGGCCACAGTCAGGGATACAGCAGGCATACATGGAGTGCCATACCTGCCTGTATGTTTCACACAGCTGGCATACTGAGATTGACATACACTGTTGTAACCCCACATATACAGCAGGGGAACAAGCAGTGGAGGATGACACCAATGGCACATGCAATCACATGGAGGAGCCCAGCACCATCCCTACAGATACACAATACACCAACATATCACAGGAACAGAGCACAGAAGGCACCAGAGTGCTGCATAGTGAGGGCACAGCAGTTGAAGACGTTATGATGGGGGTGGCAGGGCCAGAGCTGGAGGACATAGTGGATGGCTGTGACATGTACATTGTCATTAACACAATGGCTAACATCGTGCAGGACCTAAGCCCCCCACAATGGAGGAGCTGGAGGCACAACTGGATGAGGCAGCATGGTCTCTGCAGGAGCAGACTGAAAGGTCCCCCACAGACTATGCCACCTTCTGCCAGTCATTGGTGGGACAGCAGGAGGAGCAAACAGAAATGCTGGGATGCATACGGCTGTGCCTCGACGCGCACCACAAGCACCTAGATGAACGGATGGGCAGCCTAGTGACAGCCATTGAGCATGGTACATGCCAATCACAGGCATCCATGAACAAGCTTGTGGAGGTCATACAGACCACACGGGCCTGTGACAAGGACCAGACACAGGCCATCACTAGGCTTACAATGGCTGTGGAGCAGTCCATTGAACAGCAGTGTAGGCAGACAGACAGCCTTGCTGCAGCCTTGCAGAGCATCATGGTGACACAGTTTATGAGGCAACATGTTGTGAGGGATGTAGCTACACAGGCACAGGACACTGTGAATCATGACAACAGAGTCCAGCACACAAGACACATAGATGCAGCTGTATAGACCACTGCAGTGCAGCAGCACACCATGCAACCAGCAGGCAAAATATTGACAGCAGGGCAACAGTCAAAACATGCTGCCACACAGATGCAGCCACCTGCACCGGATGCCCATAAAGCACAGGCCCATGATGCAGGACCATCCATCCCCATCACCAGAGGTAGGGCCCATAATGGCCGTGAAATGGCAGAGATGTCAGACGACGGTGCTGCCAACAGCAGCAGTGTTGTGCAGCACACAGAAACATAGAGGCAGGACATGTCTGTGGGTAGCAGGGTGCAGCTCACTGCTCAGACATCCGTGCCTGCTGTGGGACAGGCTGACCATGTCAAACAGGACACAAAGCATGGGAGTGTGGAATGCACATCAGCAAAGGTTGGTGTGAAGTGTGGATGGAAGCCAAAGTCACCTGCTGTGCAGGACACAACAACGTCTGGTGGGGAACAGCAGCGGTGTTTCCGGTCATGGTGGTGCAAGCACAGCATCAGGGACATGTTCCAATATGCCACAGGGAGAGACCCAGGAATTCCAGCCTGACAAGCGAAGGAGGACTGGGGAAAAGCATGTAAGGAAGGGATAGTGCCATAGTTGATGGATATGGGGATGGAATGGGGGTGTGTGGATGCTGTACATATTATGCATCCTGTGATGTGCACAGGGGGCTGCCTGTCTGACTGTCATGTATGTGTGTGTGGGAGGACATTGTGTGTGAAGGTGTTGTTTGTCTGACATCATAGTGTGTATGTGTGTTGTGTATGGGTCCACTGTGTGTGTGTGTGTGTGTGTGTGTGTGTGTGTGTGTGTGTGTGTGTGTGCAGGGTGTGTGTACACATGGGCTGTTTTAACACTGTCTCAACATCATGTATGCACAAATCATCATTAAACATACTTGTAATGGATATGTGTGTTGTGCAATCTCATCACCAAGGTCTACAATGTTACATGTAACTGGCATGTCTGGTGGTCTGTCACCCATTGTGGCCTGTGCAACATGTACATGGACACAGTGCTACATGTTATGGCTCTCTACCAGTGTGGGACAGTACACCACAACATCTAAGTGTTGCATGTCATGTGCTCCTGTGTGGACAGCATGCATGCTATTTATGGCTACCTGCCATGAGGTGTGTCGTGACACCCATGGAAGGTTAGCATGTGAGTGCAGTACCAGTGTCACATACCACTGCACCCGACAGTGCTATGCAACATAAACAAAAATACCATGCCACTGTCATGTGTGACACTGGACACATGGCACATGTCACACCTGGGGACATGGCTACTGCATCAATCAGCAGGTTAACCTGCCTACACCATACAAGTGTGACATGCAGGCTTAGCCACTGACAGAATATGTGTGGTGGCATGTGCGTGTGTACACAGTGGGCCCATGGGAATGGCCCACAGCAGCACAGTGCGTGAACAGATGACTGCACACTGGTAGGGGATGTATGGATGCTGATACATAGTACATGATGGTGCTATACCCCTACCATAGGGCATTTGAGGGACTTGTGGTACATACTGTGTTGGCGCATGCCATCCACTGGAGTATTGTTCACCAACATGTGACTGTGCCACATGTGTGGGTGTGGGATGGGGCAGACAGGCAAAACATCCATGGTTGGTATGCAGGTAGCTGTGTCACTGCACAATGTTAGTGTGTGTGGCACTGTAGTACTCATGGGTTTGTTTGGTGGGAATGCCATGTCACTGTGTTTGGGGGTGGGGCACTTGTGTCACTTGTTGTACCACTATTATTATGCCTGTGTGACCTTAGATTTGCTTGTGGTGATTGTTGTACATGCTGGCTGTGGCATTCTGTGGCCAGGGCTGCAGGCAGAAACTTGTACAACACAGTATATGCATGTGGACTCCATACATGTAGGCCACAGTTACGAGTTACAGTGACGCAACCATGTGTCATAACAGGACAGCATATCGCAGTATATGCATTATGTATGACATATATGCCACCGCATATGTTCCGCATTTGTGTCACAAATCGTTCGCATCAGCAACATATGGTATGCGGTAGGCTGCACGTGTGTCATGCATAAACACGTGCTGCCAAAACACAACGACACCACAATCGGTACAGGCAGCAAGCCAGGCTGTAGAGTGCTACAACAGTGCTACAACTGAACAAATAACCTGACAACATGAGCAGGAGGTTGACATTGAGTGGAAGGGCCCCTAATTTCACCCCAGAGGAGACTGCACAGCTTGCTAACCTGGTGCAGCAGTGGCACACTACACTGCTGCCACCTGGCTGCATGAACCACACAACAACAGCCAGAAACAAGGTCCAGACTGGCTGCAATTAGTGGGGTGAAGTGTATTGCATGCCAGTTGAAGCACAGGTGGCATGACATGTCCAGGGAGTGACCCTCACATCTTGACACACCTTATGGCTATGGCAGAAAGGCAGGATGTGGAGATCAGGGCAGAACAGCCAGCTGTTGCAGTTATGTATGCCACAAGGTAGGCACTGCAGGACACAGATGTGTACACACAGCATGTCCATGTCTTCATCACAGCTAACTATCTGTTACATGTCTACACAGGTCGCATTAACAGGGACAGGCCATGGCAGTGTTATGTGGACAGTGGACGGTGTGGTGGGGACCAGGGTGCTGTGCAGGAGCAGCACAGGTGTGGTAGGTGCAAACATGATGATGCATGGCTGTTGTTGTAGTACTCAGCATACCAGACAGTGCATATTGCATACAGGGCACCTGTGTGTCAACTGTTAGCAGGCAGTGGAACCCCTGTGACACCAGATCATGTCACTGTTGTGGGACTACCATCATAAAGTATGTCTCTGTGCCCACAGCCATGCCTCACTGTGCACTGTGCAAGTGGTATGTTTCTGTATGGCCAGACTGGGTGGGTGGGACCACTGTAACATTGTTCTGCATGTGGGTTATTGGATGCCACAAATGGCTGCAAACCCATCACGGAAATGGACTGTGGTCTGGGTGATGTGTGTTGTGTCTATACTACACACTGACATGCTGTATTCTGCTGTTGCAGGGGCACTCCCACAGATCACCCTCCATCACAGAGCACTGTTGCATGCCATGACCTAATGCAAGCATCGTGACTCCTGGGAGCACGTGCTCAGGACACTACACTGATGGAGGAGAGCCAGACCACTGCCACTAGAGTCTGATGATAAGGAGCAGCAGGTTTAGGTTGTGGTTGAGGGTGTGGTACAACAGCTGGAGGTGCACATGCCAGAGCGGAGTGATGAGCAGGGTGTGGAGGTCATGTCGCAGCATGCCATCAGTCCTGATCCTTGTCTGGAGCAGCATGATGATGGTGAGGCCACAGTGGCATCTGAGGATGGTCAGAGTGCAATGGGATTGCCAGTGGACTCTGTAGCAGCTGAGGAGGATGCCATTGGTGCTTCTGCAGAGGAGGATGTCACACTGGGGGGCACACAGCATGTACAACCTGTGCAGGAGATGCCCATTGGTGCAGGCACACCAGTGTGTTGCATAACCTTTGGCAGTACAGCAGCAGGAAGCCGTGATTGTACCTGTTGTGGTTGCTGCAGTCATGCCTCATGCAGATAATGGTATGCATGATGTTGACTGTGGGGCACCATAGGTTCCCACTGAGGAGGTGCAGTGCAGCAGTACCATGGGGCTGTTCAACAGCAGGTAGACAGGGACAGACTGCTCAGTGACCTGGTGGAGGTCATCATGGGCGATGTTGCCCACCTCCACGATTCTCTGAGGGCCCTGCTTGTGGCCCTGAGGAACAGATGAGTGGGAGATGGGGCATGGATGTGCAGATTCACATGATTTGTACATAGTAGTAGTAGTATTCTTTTATTGTTCACTCTAAAAAGATCTTTACAATCAAATATGAATAAACGAATAGACAATAACCATATAAATATAAAATGCATACTAACAATATTACACACAATTATGCTAAAGTGCTCAAATACAATATTTTAAAACATCATTCAGTTTATGATTGTCTTAACCCTCATTCTCCTTATCTGTTGTGCATTTATTAAAAAGTTCACCACTCTAGTTATTGTGAATTCTGTTGTTAACATTATATTTATTTTTGCATCATCATCACATGTGATGAAAGAAGAAAGAATGTATTTTAACCATTTTTTTCTAGCTCCATCATACCATGCACATCTCAGAATAACATGGTTAATATTTTCTACCTCTTGAGCCCCATAATAGCAATATGAATGTACCAGGTCTGTTGTTTTTTGGAATTTTGACTAAAGTACATTTTTGAATCAAAGAATTCAGTCCTAAATTTTGCTTACGTTTTTCTTTGTATTGGATCTTCTAATACTTCCAAATAATATTTATGTTTATGTGTAAAAACATTATTACTATACCATCTAGAGAATTGTGATAGTCTTATTCCCTCTATATCCTCCTGATTGTATTTCTTAAATAGTAACTTCTTTATGTATTTTTATAATGCACTGATATGGTAATGTTTTTAAATCTTAAGTACAGCAGATTTTCAAGTCCGATTGATCACAATTTTTCCCTAACTTTTGTCAGCCAATGAGATTTCCAATAGCCCTTAGCCATCCTATTTTTCTTTTCCTCTAGGCATTTTCTGGCCATTGTATTCTATGATTGCCCACCCAGTCAAATCCAGAAGCTTATTACCTTTGCCTCTGCTAATGCCCTCAAGTTTGTAAGGCCTGTTTCAGTTCCTACATACATAGCAGGAATTATAGGTGGAAAACCTAAAGGTTGCTCTTAAAAGACACAATATTATGGGTTTCTCCAATTAATGGACATACGTTCCCAAAATTGTCCCCATATAAGATTTGAGAATTATATTTAGCTTCCACCACTAATAGTAATGGTCCTATACAATGCCACCATAGCGTGAATTAAATCTTTTCAGGGCCAGAGCTGTATCCGTGACCTTGTTCAGAATTGAGGTACAATGAGATTTCCAACACAGGTTCTTAGAGAAGACAATGCCCAGATAAGTGTAATTTTGTACAATTTCTAATGGGTAAGATTTTATATACCACTTGCCTGTATATTTCTTATTTCCAAATAGTATGATATTAGATTTAGACTTATTTATTGCCAGGCTCATTTTATCCACAAAAGATGTCAGTATGTCCAATTTCTCCTGTAAACCCATAGCCATCAGTGAAAATAATACAAGATCATCTGCATACGCAAGACCTGGGCATATCTCCTTTTCAATTCCTGGTGAGTCTGTATTAGAATTCTATAGAATATCTAACAGGGGATCAATGTAGATTGAAAATAACGTGGGAGCTAAAATACAGCCTTGTCTTATACCCCTACTTGTTAGGAAGAGGGCAGACAAATTGACAGCCAGATCGAACCTAACTTGTGCCCAGGTAGACTATAAAAGTTTTATAATATTAATCATGATTGGGTCCATCCCTTTTTTTTCCCATTACTTCCCATAACAGACTGAACTCCTGTTGATGGTATCAAATGCAGGCAAGAAGTCAATATATGCTGTATAAAGTCTCTGTTTTCTCAATTTTATATATTTTTCAAACACATGGTGTAGAATAAACAATTATCCAAAGTCAAGTATGTTTGACGAAAACCTGCTTAGAATAGTGACAGACCCCCACTTTTATTTATGTCATTTATGATATGCCCCAGTAGTAATCTAGCAAAAATCTTCCCTATTATATTTAACAGACTTATGGCTCTATAATTTTTTGGTTCTTGTTTGTTACCCTTCTTATAAATGGGGATTATTACGTCTCCTCTCCAGGAATCAGGGATATAGTTGTCAAACATACATTTATTAAAAAAATGGCACAGAATTTGTATCCACTTCTGTATCTTACACTGAAATCATTCACATGGCATCATATCAGGCCCAGTGCCTTGTTATTTCTTAAATTTTGTATTGCATTCATCACCTCTAGTTCTGAGATTGGTAAAACAATTCAGCTTAATCATCACTTTATCTAATTCAAGCCATGACCTTTTCTCATGTTTATTTAGCATTACTTCCGAGAAATATTCAGCCCATTTTTCTGCAGAGATACCATTTTCTATTTCAATCATAAGGTCTTTGCAGCCATGTGTCACAAGGGTCCAGAACCTTTTATTATCTTTTGACTCAATAGCTTCCATCATACATTCCCACTCTTGAGAATAATATTCTTTCTTCTTTCTACTTAAAAGTTTCTATATTTTTTCCTTGTATTTTTCAAAGTATATTTTCCTTGTTGTGTACAGTTTTGTCTGTGATATCTTATACATTTCAGTAACTGTATTTTTATAGATTTACATTCATTATCAAACCAACTCATAGCTTCTTTCTTAGATTTTAAGCTGTCATTTTTATTTAGTTTATATTGTATCTGTCCAAAAAATCCTTAATGTTTCATAGATCATTTTAGAATCCCAGTTCTCTATTTTATCTAATATGTTTACTAGAAAATCCTCTAAATGTTCTTTAATATAAGGTTCAACCTTATTTGCCATATCAGTCTTTTCCTGCTATACCTGATTTCTGTTTGTTTAATATTGATGTTAGTTTTTACTAAGTCAACACTACCATCTATTAATATGGTATAAAGGACCACTGGGAGGTGATCACTATTTGTTCTGACTGGAACAAATAAATATTTCCACCAATCTATTGGTCCTCTCCAACATGTTAGATCCAACACTGTGCTTCCCTTATCTGATAGGAAAGTGGCTGCTCCTTCTCAATCACCCATTAACTTGCTGTTCAATATATATATAAACCATCATTTTTTAGAATTGTCTGTAGCTTTTTCCCATTATTGTTGAGCTTCCCATCCTTTGTATTTCTCTTTACATCCTCTGCTTCTGGATGAATCCAATTCATAACTGTATTGTCCAATATACCATCAAAACTTCCCATCCTGGCATTCATATCTCCTATCAAGAGTAAAAAGTCATCTGGATAATTGAGGGCAGCCTCAAAAGTCACCTTTTCCAGCAAATGTCGTACTTTATCATTATAATATCATGATTTAGCAGGAGGTATATAACAGGAAATCAGTATTAATTTTACCAGGGTTGTTCCCAGCCTGATGACCATAAAAAAATTCATTCTTACTTATTTCTTCTACAACAGTAAAATACCCTACCTTAACATGTGTTATTAGTCCTTCCACATTTCTTCCTTGCTTGGACCCCTTACTGCTAGCACACTGAAATGTTTGATATCCATTTCTATTAATTTCACTTTTAGGATCATGCCATGTTTCTTGGAGGCATGCTACTGTAGATTGCTTAATAAAATTCAAGAAATCTGTGTTACAAATTTTAGTTTTATATCCTGCTATATTCCATGTCAGAAAGCTTGTAATAGTAATCTCTTTTCCTATTCTAAACTGCATATCCTGCTCTGTAGGGGAATCTGTTGACAAGTCTCTACCTCTACTGTTAATTTCTATATTTGTTCAAGTCAATTCTTGTCTTCCAACACCTGGAATCTATTTAGCAAAATTATAGATTCATTTATATCACTAGTCTGTCTCTCATTGCTTTTTTCTCTTTTTCTTGTTCTATAGGGTTCTCCTCCATTATCTGGTATAAATCAACTATGTTGAAACCCATTCGGTCCAATTTCTCAAAACTATCCAGAATTCTACTAGCCACCAATTCATCTTTACACAGTATATCTACTTGGCTATCGCTTCACAAGCTTTAATGGCGATAGACTTCCTTTATACCCATTCTACCTAATCTAATCTTTAATATAGTAGTAAAAAGATTATAAATTGACCATAGTAATTTCCTTGGAGTCTCATTAAACATTCTCAGATATCCAAAAATTGTTAAAGTCACAGTTCTTCTTGTCTGGTTGTGTATATTCTCTTTCCATGATGTTATACTGGTATACTATGATGTGGGCATGTCGCAAGTGGAGCCTATTGAAATGGCAACCCACTTAGGCATATATAAGCGGCGAGGAAGTAGGGAAGGTGACGGATCGGAGGGGTTGTAAATAGCAACAGGATGTCGCTACACATACATGCATGCTGAGAGGGGAGCAGAGCATGCTGAGCCGAGGTGGGAGGGTTTGTGAGGGGAGGCGGGTGCTGTGGTCAGCCGAGCTGGCTCCATGGCATGGGCGGGGTGGGTGTTGGCCTGGGGTGGCTGGGATGCAGGGTTCGGGTCTGGGCACAGGTATGTTTTTGTGCGCCTGGCCCAAGAGGTGACATTCTTTTTGCACTGTTGCACCCTCCTGACATGAACCCCTGGGTTGAGAATCGAAAAGTAGGGGGATGTGGGAGGCAAAGCCTTCTAATTTACTTCTTCTAGCTATCATTTGTTCCATAAGTATTAAATTTGCTGTATGCTGATTCTTCATTATGGCTATGATCTTGTCACTTATTGCTGTGGGAGTAATACATCTTTGAGCCTTCAAATTCATCCCTACTGCAGTCAATAGCTGCTTCTTGCCTTACATTACCTGCCAGACTCTGTATTCTTACCATCAGAGTGTCCAAACGATATAATTTTTGGCACTCATCCAATGATTTTAAACCTAGTATAGTATTCTGGTATTCTACTAAAATATTTTTCATCTCATTCTGTTTTACATTTGTGGCATTTATATCGTCAGTGACCATATTACCAGTCACTATTGTGGTATAAATAGTATCTTCTTTCAAATTGTTTTCTGGGGAGGCCCATCTATTATATCTAGGCAAATGTCTTTGCCATGCCCAGAATACTCACTAAACTTGGGTTTCCAGATATTTGTTTATTCTCCATTTTGGGTGTGAAGGTTGAGAAGCCACTCATACCTGTTGTTTCTCTGTTTATTTTCTCTTTACTTAGTCCTTCAATATACATTAAGTGGAGATTTACTTTTTCTCCCTCCTGCACTAATTTTTTAGCTATTGATTCCTATTTTATCAATAGTGGTGAGATTCTTGATTGTTTACTATCCCTTGTGTTTCTCTTATCACCTTTATTCCCTTTTTGTTTATTCATTTTGCATATATCCTTTTCATCTTTTCTGTTTTGCTTCTTTGATTTATTTGGGTTTTTCCCCTTTATTTTCCTCCTATCTCCAGTTTTCACATTCTTAACCATTACATTAGCAATGTATGTGTTTCTTCTATACCCCCTTGATCTATTGTTTTTGTGAAATTATTTCCATAAAGCCCAAATCTGACATATTTAATTGTACCACTAGTGACGTGTTAGAAATTACTGATTGGGCTCTCGTAGTTATCATATCTCACACCTGTAGCAACTTAGCCACTTAATCAATTATATATTTTAGTTGTGGTTTGCAATTATCCAATCAATCAGAAATCTTATCCTAACCAATCAGTGTGCAGTAGTCAGAAATGACAAATATATTTCCAAACTTAAAACAAAAAAAGAAACACAGTCCAGCCTGTGACTGATCATTACAAATCTCTTGTCACACTTCTAAGAATTTCCCACTTTAATGTTGAAGTTCAAAGAGAAAGTCCATATCCACTTTGACTTGCTTATCGGTGCATTGTCTTGTCCACAGTTTTTAATTTTGCCAAATAGTTCTTGATTGCAATTAGATCCAATAGTTCCTATAGTCAAGGTTCTAATTTTGCCAGAAGGGTGTCGATTAAGACTAAGTCCTGTAATTCCTATGGACCATTAATTTCCCTCCCTTAGATGTCTGAATGAATTCCAAAAATTCCCTCATGACTCAGTGCCAGGAGCAGCACTGCAGAATAATTCTTGTCCACCCCGTAACAAAACACATAGGGAATACTGTAAATACAGAGAATCAGAAAAGCAAGCTCATACTAAATGTTCAGGTACTAGGAGAATGATAAGCAATAATAGGCAGAATTTAGTTAATTTAATTAAGCCTTTTCCTTAACAGATTTGTTATAAAGAAAAGTAAATCTAAGAGGTAAAAGTATTAACTGTAGGCCTTATGTAGGCCTTGTGTAAGCCTTATATAAAATAAACACCGGATGCTGAAAAGTTCAGCTAAATCTTAATAAATGTAAGAACATGTTGTGATGTCACACTGACACAACAACAACAACAACATAGTAGAAGCACCTTAAGATGCTTTAAAATGCTTAAGACTTTACACTCCGTTTCTTCCAGTCAGTAGTTAATTACACATTTACTTTGTATATGGTATAGCAGAGAAAAGGAAGACTTATTCCAAAACTAAGTAAGTTACTTACATTCTTTAAGCAGAATACCAATTTAGGCAACAGGACTAGAACTCAGAACACCAAATCTCTTCAAGAGTCCTTTACTCAGGTGTTCTCTGCCACTAGGCCTCCAAAAGCAAATGAATGTTTAACGTTTCATTTTTAGCATTTACCGTTTAGCGTTATATGAGCTCGCTCCACCAGAAATTATTCACAGTTGCTAAGGTTCTAGTGTTAATCACCACAGTGATAACTTTTTTTGAAAGCACTGCAGTTTAAATAAAAAACAAAAACTAGCTACAAGATAGCATGCTCCAATTGAACCACTGACTAGCCAACCAGCTTAGAAAATACGGAGGTCATAACTGGTGCCAAAATACCTACACATGTGTATATAGCACAGCACCCTCTGAAAAGCATCTTGCATCAAACGCAGTCAGCTAAGAAATCAATTCTGATTTGCTCAGGAGTCTTTTCGTGTTTGCTTGCATGCATGTGCAAGAAACACATTGCATCAGCTTTCTTCACAAGGGGGTTCTGGAGGTGCGGCAGTGTTGTGCCAAATGGCAGTAGCCCATTCAGGGGCTAGTCTCTGCTGGGCCAATAGACAAGCATGCTCTGGATCACCACAGTTAAACAAGCAGGCCACAACATCAAAGGAATTGAACCGCTGCAATCAGGGAGCACCCCGTCAGTATGCAATCAGCTGTTCGGTATGCTCCCTGACTGCAGCAGCCAATTATAGAGCTGCAAGCTGCCCCCCTTTCGTGTGCCTTCCTGATGGAACACTTAGAGAAAATAAAAACTGATGGGGTAGCCCACTCCCTGTTGGCATAATCCTCTCCTTTACAAAATTGTCCTGTGCTGAGGGGGTGCTCAATCCCCTCAGCTGTTTCACCCGCACCTCTATGTACCAACAAGTGCCAATCCCCCTGTTGGCATGCTCCTTATTCATTATTTTGCCGCGCGGGGCTCACTCCCCTTGGCATAATAATCATGTCCCCAGTGTCTTGTCTGCTGAGAGGGTGCCCAATCTCCCTTGGCTGTTGTCTCCACCCACCTCCGATAGGTGCCGGAAGGGCCCAATCCCCGTCGGCTGAAGCACCCCCAAACAGTCCAGATGGCACACTGGAGCCACCCAGCATGCCCAAACAAAATGTCCCTGTAAAAAGAAAACCTTCAACAATGTTTTTTTTTAATAAATCTATAAAAAGTAGAAAAGCAGTCCCTCGATTCTCCCCCAACCCGCCCACCTCCCTGCATGCCCCACCTCCCACCCCCTCACCCATACTTACCTGTGGAGTCTGGCGCGACAATCTTGCGTGGATCAGCAACATGTCTGCACTCTTCAAAGCCGACCGCAAACTGAGAAAATGCCAGTAAGCTGTATAATGGCATAAATAGGGTTTTTCAACTTTGATGCATATCTCAGGTATTTTTTGGAATTTTGGCACCAAATTTTCAACATGGGATTTTTGGGACCCTTCCTCATGAATTCTGCCACTGTCATGGTGTTAATCCACCCCAAAATGTGATTTCATGTTCACTGTGCAGAATCACCTTTCAGGACTGATTAATGAAATGACAGTGCCAGTGTTCGTAAGGTGGGCTCTCAAAAAGCCTATGTTACTAAGACTGATGAGCATCAAAAATGACTTCTTCTAACATGCATTGCGCGGTTGCTATGCATGCGCGTAACTTCACGAATTTGCAATATCTTCATGCCACATTTTCAACATTGGTATTTTTCCACACCCCCTTGTGAACAGTACAGCTGTCATTTTTTACATCTTGCCTGAAATGTGTTTTCACACTTCTGGTTCAGAATAGCACGGTTGCTGTGGGAAATCAGTGTTCCGGACAGATTATGAGTGTACATTGCGCAGTTTGCATGCATGCTCGTACATTCACACATTTATAATATTTTCACGCCTGATTTTCAACATTGTCATTTTTATGCACCTCCTTATGAACAGTACAGCTTTCATTTTTCACATCCTGCCCAAAATGTGTTTTCGCAGTTCCAGCACAGAATAGCATGGTCACCGTAAGAAATCAGTGTTGCGGACACATTACAAAAATCACAGTGACACTATTCATTAGCAGAGGTCCTATAATGCCTATGTTGAAAATTAGGTGACAAAAGTCCGTGAAATGACTGCATTACGAGTGTGCATTGCGCAGTTTCCACACACGCTCATAACTTCGCATATTTGCAATATTTTCACTCCAGATTGTCAACATTACCATTTTTCCACAGCTCCTTATGAACAGTACATCTGTAATTTTTCACATCCTGGCCAAAATGTGTTTTCGCACTTCCGGCACAGAATAGTACGGTCGCTGTGGGAAATCTGTGTTCAGGACACATTACAAAAATCACAGTGACACTGTTCATTAGCAGAGATCCTAAAATGGCTATGTTTAACATTTGGTGACAAAAGTCCATGAAATGACTGCATTATGAGTGTGCATTGCTCAGTTTCCACATACGCTTGTAACTTCGCACATTTGCAATATTTTCACTCCAGATTGTCAACATTACCATTTTTCCACAGCTCCTTATGAACAGTACATCTGTAATTTTTCACATCCTGGCCAAAATGTGTTTTCGCACTTCTGGCACAGAATAGTACGGTCGCTGTGGGAAATCTGTGTTCAGGACACATTACAAAATCACAGTGACACTGTTCATTAGCAGAGATCCTAAAATGGCTATGTTTAACATTTGGTGACAAAGTCCATGAAATGATTGCATTACGAGAGTGCATTGCTCAGTTTCCACATACGCTTGTAACCTCGCACATTTGCAATATTTTCACTCCAGATTGCCAACATTACCATTTTTCTGCAGCTCCTTATGAACAGTACACCTGTCATTTTTCACATCCTATCCGAAATCTGTTTTTGCACTTTCAGCGCAGAATAGCATGGTCACTGTGGGAAATCTGTGTTCGAGACACATTATGAAAATGACAGTGACACTGTTCATTAGCAGAGGTGTTACAATGCCTATATTGAACATTTGGTGACAAAAGTCCATAAAATGACTGTGTTACGAGCATGCGTTGCACAGTTTACAAGCACGCTCATAACTTCGCACATCTGTAATTTTTTCACACCAGATTTTCAACATTCTCATTTTTTCACACCTTCTTATGAACTGAACAGCTGTCATTTTTCACATCCTGGCCAAAATGTGTTTTCGAACTTCCGGAGCGGAATAGCTCGGTCGCTGTGGGAAATCCACGTCTGGGACATATTACGAAAATCACAGTGACACTGTACATTAGCAGAGGTCCTTAAATGCCTATGTTGAAAATTTGGTGAGAAAAGTCCATGAAATGACTGTGCTATGGGCATGCATTGTGCAGTTTCCACGCATGCTCGTAACTTCACACATTTGCAATATTTTCACTCCACATTGTCAGCATTGCCATTTTTCCGCACCTCCTTATGAACAGTACAGCTGTCATTTTTCACATTTCACCCGATGAGTGTTTTCAGACATGTAGCATAAAATGGTGTGGTCGGTGTGCAAAATCAGTGTTCAGGACAGAGTAAACAAATCACAGTGACACTGTTCATGAGCAGAGGACTTAAACTAGCTATGTTGAAAATTTAGTGACAAAAGTCCATAAAATGATTGTGTTACGAGTGTACATTGTGCAGTTTCCATGCACCCTTGTACGTTCACAAATTCGTAACCTTTTCAGTCCAGAGTTCCAACATTGGCATTTTTCCACACCTCCTTATGAACAGTACAGCCCGTCATTTTTCACAACCTGGCTGAAATGTGTTTTCGCATTTCCGGCACAGAATGACATGGTCGTTAGGGAAAATCAGTGTTTGGGATAGATTAAGAAAATCACAGTGACACTGTTCATGAGCGGAGGTCCCAAAATACCTGTGTTGAAACTCTGCTGTAAAAAATCCCCAAACTAATTACATTACAGGTGTGCTTTGTGCAGTTTCTATGCACACTCATGACTTCACTTTTTGTTTTATGTCTTCATTCCAGATTTTCAGCATTGCCATTTTTTACACCTCCTCATGAACAGTGCAGCTGTCATTTTTTACATCCTGTTCGAAATGTGTTTTCACACCTGTGGCAGCAAATGCTGCAGTTGCTGTGCAAAATCACCTTTCAGCTAACAAACTGATAGTGTCTCTGTTCATGCAGTGGGATCACAAAAAGCCCATGCTGAAAACTTGGAGTAAAAATACCAAGAAATGACCAGGGTGTTTGGGTTTTCAGCCGTCAGGGATATTGATTTATTTATCAAATTTTGGTGACTGGGTAGGCCCACTGAGCCCCGAAGGTCCCTTTTTCAGGGGTGACCCGGGATAACATACAAGTTATGATACAGAACAAGGACATAAAAAGCTTATGAAAACATTTCCTGTTACATCATGAGGTAATTACAGGAGGACAGTGGATACAGGCATGGTTATCATCATGACACTGATTCAAATAGATATGACTTGGGATTGTCAATAGTAATGCTCATGCCATTCCACCCCTCCTCCCACTCGCACCCTGCAGCCAGTGACAGGCTTTGAGGTGCGCCTTGGACTCTTTGGCCCAAGAATCCATCCCATTCTCCTATACTGCACTCATTTCAGCATATTTTCTTATGGAATGAGATGAGTAAAGCCCAAACACCCAAGGCACACCTCAACACTTGTCAGTGTCTGCAGGGTAGGGTGAGGGGAAATGTCATGACAGTTATGGGCAATGACTCAAAGGCACATCCCAGTGTCTGCCCATCTCTGCAGGGTGGGGGTGGGGTTGGAGTCAGTTCAGTACTTCACTGCCATTCTTATACTGCATGGGCACGATTCTCATAGGGGCCTGTGTCTGGCACAAGCTTGGCAAGCAGCATCTTGAACCAATGCCTGGTGCACCAGGGACCCTGCACCTGATTCAGGTATAGGAGGGGTCCCACTGGCTAAGTCCCTGTGCTAGCACTGACCAGAACCCTGTGAAAAACCCCTAGTGCACTGCACAGGTCCAGCGCAGGCCACCAGAAACTAACACAGGACCCTCTGTCCCACTAGGTAATGGGCATGTGAACCCAACCTGATGGGTCAATATCACCCCACCACGTTTGGTGCAACTGGCTCCTGGCTATAGAGGTGAGTGGTGGGATGTACTGGGAACTGGGGAGCAGTCTGCACTGGTGTAAGGGGGGTTAGGGCACCACCTGCTAGGGCATGGGTGTGCACTGTACCACCATATGTTGGTGCTGCAATAGCACCAGTAGGGCAGGCATCAGGGATCAGGAGAGCCACATCAGGATGGGGGTACCAACATGGTACATAGGTAGCATCGGGGAGCTGTGAAGGGTGCCACTGGACCACTAGGATGGGGGCCACACATGTGAGGCCACACTCTGGGGTGTATGATGGGTGGACCGTCACCCATGGTATGCCACACACAGGCATGTCACCCAGGGGAGAATGTCTAAGTCCCCCTACAGCTGTCCTGGCCTATCTAAGGACACTTTGAATTTCTCCCACAAGGTGATGCCTGTGAATCTCAGGATGCAGCTTGCATCGGCGGCAGTCCCCTACCATCATGCTGCAGTGCATTGCAGGTGCAAGCCCTGTTTGGGGCAGGTGGACTGCGGTCGGTGTGCGAAATCAATGTTTTGGACACATTACGAAGATCACAGTGACACTGTTCATGAGCAGTGGTGTTAAAATGGCTATGTTTAAAATTTGATGACAAAAGTCCATAAAATGACTCTTTTACGAGCATCCATTGTGCAATTTCCACACACCCTCATAAGTTCACGAACTTGTGAACAGTACAGCAGTCATTTTTCACACCTGGCCGAAATGTGTTTTCACACTTCTGGTAAAGAATAGCACAATTGCTAAAAGAAATTAGTGTTTGTGACAGATTAAGAAAATCACAGTGACACTGCTCATGAGCGAAGGTCCCAAAGTGCCTATGTTGAAAATCTGCTGTAAAAATCCCCAAACTAATTATATCATGGTGTACATTGCACAATTTCTATGCATGCTTATAGCCTCACCAGTTTTGTATATTTTCACTCCAGATTTTCAACAGTGCTATTTTCATACACCTCCTCATGAACAGTACACCTGTGACTTTTCACATCCTGTTGAAATGTGTCTTCGACCTGTGGTGCCAAATGGCACAGTCGCTGTACAAATCACCTTAGCCTAAAGAACTGATAGTGTCACTGTTCATGCAATGAGGTCACAAAAGTTCATGTGGAAAACTTGGAGTAAAATACCAAGCGCCCAGGGCATTAGAGTTTTTGACCATAACGCCCTACCCTGTAGGGACTGACAGGCGTCAGGGTGTGACTTAGGATTGTCGACAGTAATGCTCATGCCATTCCACCCCACCCCCACTGTGCAGCCAGTGATAGGCATCGAGGTCGCCTGGGACTCTTTGCTCCCAGAGTTCACCCATTCTCCTATACTGCACCATTTCAGTGTATTTCTTTATGGAATGAAGTGATGTTAATCCCAAACACCCCATATATCAGTCTACACTTGCCAGTGTCTGAAGGGTAGAGTGAGGTGAAATGTCGTGACCATCCTGGGTGACAGCCCAGAGGCACACCCAATGCCTGTCCATCTCTGCAGGATGAGGGTGGAGTTGGCATCAGTTCAGTACTCAATGCCATTCCTATACTGCATCTATCTAACTCCTGCACTTCAACTGCTAATGCCAGCAAGCAAACATTCGGTATTGACAAATGCTTGTTTAAATTTCTTATGGTGTGTCTTGTTGCCATGATAAGGTAATTCTTCCAGTAAATCAATTAAGATGATTCAATCAATCAACTGCTGGCTAAATATCAAGCAAACCCATTAAAACATGGAGAAAACATAAGGTCAACAGCTGGGCTATATTGTCGTGCATGAGCAGCAGATGTGCAAAATACCAATAAAAAAATTCTAGGGAGCTCTCATTACAATTCTTCTATCAGATACAGGACCAAGGTGGCGGCTGTGTGTGAGCTGCCTGAGGTTTGTTTGTTTATTATTTTAATTTAATTTGCCTCGTTTTTATTTTTATCTTGTTTTAGTTAGTGGTTTTAGCTTAGTTAGTGCTTTTTAGTTAGTTAATTTAGGGTTTGTAAGCATATCATCGGGTAAGTAGTTAGTTCTACTGTTCTCTCCTGTCATACAGGAGTTCTAGCTATTTAATTGTTAGTGTCACAGCTGCCATTTTGCAAGACTGAAACAGCCAAAAAAAGACACATAAATTTTTAATTACTTCCGCTCCCTTATTATGTGGGAGCTTTGACTGTTGATTTTGCTATGGTATGTCTGTTTTCAGTATAGCCGTGATAGACCTAAAACAAACTCTAAACCCCAAACCCAAATCAGTGGTGATTCGTGGAGTTGCTGCCAGGAGCTGATGTTTCAGTGTTTGAGTTGGGAAGGCCAGGGCTGATCTGAGTTTGCTGCTGACTTATTTGGGAGAACCACTGCTTATTTGACTGGGGAGGACTACTGCCGAATAATCACTCATTCTTGAGCAAGTACTGGTGCAGTGAGAGCACACTTTGCGCACGTTGCAATTCGAAATGTCTGAGTGTAATTGCACTCTGTTGTGGGAAGGTTTTTGCATCAAGACAACAGGCTATGTGAGCTGAGAAGCCTTGGGAGAACTGAAAACTGTTGTTCCAATCCTTTTGGTGGAGATCTGTTTGCTGGAGTGGTGAGAGCATGTTCAGCGAATGGAGACTGAATGCAGTTCTGAGGAGTGTGCAGTTTGTGTTTTGACCACTTGTTTTGGAACAGCTGCTGTGGTGAGAGCATATTCAGTGACTGTATTCACCTTTCTACAGGTGGTTGTGGTGAGAACACATCCAGTGTCTATGTTTAATCCTTTGGGCCTTAGGAATTTTCTCCTTTATTGCCCTGGGAGGGACATCTGACAGGTCTTGGGTTGTGTTGGGTATCTGGGGAGGACAATAGCAGGGGGTCTGGACTGGAGGGTTTAGTCTCAACTGCTGCTGTTAGGTAAGGGGGATTTCTGTGGCCGGTGTGTGGCTGAGTCACCAATACCCCTCTGATCATGTCCTTATTCAGCCTGTAGATTATTGTCGGTCTGTTGCTCCGAGGAAGGGGAAGGTGGCATTTTACCTCTGGGCTGTAGGACTGAACTGGGGATTATTACCTGGGCTAGCCTGTGACCAGAAGGGAACTCAGTGTGGTGCAGATTGGTGGATGGTGTCCCCCTGGGGATTCCTAGCTCTTTCTGTGGGGGGAGCCGTTAGACTCTCTCTTCAGGGACCCATATTTACTGGCCATGGCTTGCAGGGTTTAGCCTCTGGGGATGATATCTATGGTCTAAGGCTCTGAATGGTATTAAGAGGAGGAGAGTGGAAAAAGGAAACTAGACTTGGCCACCTGGCAACTGTTCTGGTGGCTTCTTCATTTTACAGGAACTATATTATCTGACCATTGAGGTAGTGAGAGCATCTCAAACAGACTGAATTTCTCCACATACTTACTGGGTACTGTTGGTGAGAAAGGATAGTAACTTTGTTTTTTTTGTTTTTGGACTGGGAGAGGGTGAGAGCTTCCCCTGTCTAAAATCAATTATCTGAAGTGGGTTTGTTTTATATATTTGGATACTGATCCTGTGTTGAAATATTTTGGATATTTTAATTGCCCAACTCGTTTCTGGGGCTGGGATTTTCTGGATATATGTTGTGGGGTGGTTTATTAATTTGAGTATTTTGATAGTTTAATGTATTATCTAAATAATTTGAAGTTTATATAATTTGGAGGTTTATTTTGGTAATATTGTAACGGTTAGAAAATGTGTTGGGAAGGCTTAACGATGGTCAGGCGTTATTCCCCCACCAGACTCAGGGAATTGCATCCTTTTGAATGCCCCTATCTACCTACTAAAATCTATAAAACATGTCAATCCCCTGGGATCATCAGTAAGTGTCAGAGAAGGGGGAGAACTGGGTCTGTTGGGAAAAGGGAAAGTGGAGGGCAAATTGGGGTAGTGGGGACCAGGAGACACCCTGGGGTGAAATGGGATCATGACAGGGGTATTACCTGTCTTGTTTCCCCAAAACCCCAACAGTTGCTGGGCGTATGTCGAGGTCTCCTCAGTGTCTCATCCAACCCAGGCAGTGTTATGTAATGCCAGATCCATTAGGAACAAGGCAGCTATTATAGCTGATCTTGTTGCAACAGCAGATCTGGCATGCATCACCAAGACACGGCTGGATGAAAATGCAGGTCCTGCATTAGCCTCTGCTGTTCCAGCTGGGTTCTCAGTGATCCAATGCCTGAGGTTGGATCATAGGGGTGGGGGTGTAGCCATCTTTTTAAGACCTAACTGGGCCTTATGGATGTTACAGTGGGGTCCACCACATCTTTGAGCATATCATGGGAGAGGGTGTAGGCTGTAGGATATTCCTCTTTTACTGTCCACCATGTGATGGTGGAGAATTCCTACAGGAGATAGCAGACTTCATCATTGACATGATACTGGTGTGCCCCAGATGGATTATTCTGGGGGACTTCAATGCCTGGGTCAACGATGAACTCTCGCAATGTGGTCAAAATCTCTTCCAGCAAATGATGATGCTGGGCCTTACACAGGTGGCTACCTCCTCTACCCATATTGGAAGTCACTCATTGGATCTGGTGTTCTTTCTGGGGATGGAGATCACGGACTTGGGGTGGAACCAGTCAGTTGGTCTGTCCATCACACCATAGGGTTCAGTTTTGGGGCTCCCCCCAATAGACCTGCCCCTACGGAGATGGTCCAGTACTGCCCTTTAAAGGGAGTTACCCCCAGATGGTCTGTCGGCAGTCCTGGACCTATCGGAATTGCTAGGTGAATGCATGAGTCTGGGGGATCTTGTGCTGGCCTATAACAAGGTGGTGGGAGATGCCCTGGACCTGATTGCTCCTGTTCACATTTGGCCACTAACTCTTTACCCAAGGTCCCCTTGGTTTGATGGTTCCTTGAAGGAGTTGAGGCAAGTTGGCCGAAGGATGGAATAAGCATGGCAGAAATCTGGTCTAGATGCTGACAGGCTTAAATTGATGGAACATTATAGGGACTACCAATCAGAAATCATCCGTAAGAAGGCAGAGTTCCTGTCCAGGGAGATTTCTGTGGTGCAGAATCGACAGGCTCAGCTCTTCTGAACTGTTGACATATTGTGCAATCTAGTCTGTCTCCAATCTGGAACAGCTTTTTCTCAGGTTAAGTGTGAGAGCTCGCTCGATTCTTCGCAGATAAGGTTGCCAACATCAGGTCTGGTATCGGTCGACTCTTCCTACAAAGTTGCGGAGTCGATGGGAGGTGGTACCTCGGGTCTGTCTGGATGGATTTCAGCCAGACAGAATTCACAGACATTGTGAAGATCATCCAGGCTATGCGCCTAACCAGTTGTAGTTTGGATCTGGGCCCTACCCCCCTTTTAGTGGGATGTGTTGCTGTTATCTGCCCAGTCCTAGCTGAAACTGTCTGGAGGTCCTTGGAGAGGGGGGGAGTCTTTCAGGATCCCCTCAAGGAGGCAGTCATTCGGCCACTCCTTAAAAAGCCCTCCTTGGATCCTGACTGCTTACTACTAGCCTGTCTCTAACCTACTCTTTGTGTGTAAGGTTATTGAGAAGGTGGTTGCGCTGCAACTGGATGATCGCTTTGTAACCCACAATGTCTATGAAGCTCTCCAGTCTGGATTTAGGAAGAGACACAGCATGGAGACTGCCCTTGTCGGGGTATTAAATGATCTCCTAATGGTGAGAGATCGAAAGGCCTGTACCATTCTGGTCCTTCTTGATCTCTCAGCAGACTTTGACACTGTGGACCATGGTGTGCTTCTGGAGTCCTTGCGGGTTCTTTGTGGGCTGCTGGGTACAGTCCTAAACTGGTTTTGATCTTTCCTCATGGGCAGATCTCAGAGGGTGGTCATTGGGATTTATGCCTCTGATGTCCTCCCTCTGTCCTGCAGGAATCCTGAGGCCATGCTATTACGTGTTGTTCACAGTGTACAGTACAAGTCACATTAAACTGTTCCCTTAACTCACTGATGTAGCATTGTTCAATGAGTTTCCTAATCTGTGCAGGGTTTAATTCAATGACTTATTAAAAGTTTAATATTGGTTTGCATCTAGCTGTTATGTGCTATGAGCTTTATTTTCAACTGAGTGCATATGAGTTTCATTTCAGAAGGCAGACTAAACAACTCTTAAGGAATACTGTGATATTTATAAACAATGCTCATAAAGAATGCTGTGATATTTATAAATAATGCCATGAAAATGCAGCTACTGCCATTTCACTAAACAGTTACATGTGAGCTGAATAGGCAGTGAGGATGGTTGGAAAAAAGTGAAAGCTTCAGTAGTTTGAGTTGCCAATCTAGTAGCATCACAAAAAAACAATTCTACACCAGTGAGTTGATGGAACAGTTTAATATGACTTGTACTGTACATGCTGCCATTGGGGGACATCATTAGGCATTACAGCTTGAGTTTTCACTGCTATGCAAATGATACTCATCTGTATATGTCCTTTTTACCCGGACAGGTTGATGCAGTTTCGGTGCTAAATAACTGTCTCACCAAAATCAAAGATTGGATGAGCACTAGCTGGCTGAGACTGAATCTGGACAAGACTGAAGTATTGGTGGTGGAGCCAGGTCGTCCAGGGGTGGGTTTGGGGGCTGGACAGGCGTTAGGCCTATGGCTTGATGGTGTTCAGCTCACTACCTCAGACTGGGTGCTTAATCTGGATGTAATTTCTGATGATAAGCTTGACCCTGAAATATCAGGTGTCGGCCGTCATTAAATCCTCATTTAACATTTTAGGAATATCGCCGGGTGAAACACCTGGTTCCCCTGGATGACCTTCCAACATTGGTCGGGTCCATGCCCTTATCACCACCCGTCTTGACTACTGCAATGCCCTCTACCTAGGGCTTTCTAAGTTGACATCCATTGCTTGCAGCTAGTGCAAAATGCTGCGACCAGGTTATTGACTGGTACATCAAGGACCAGTCATATCACACCTGTGCTGTGTGGACTGCACTGGCTTCCTGTTCAGTGGTGGATCACCTATAAGGTTGGCTTGCTAACCTTCAATGCCCTACATGAACAGGGACCTGACTACCTGAAAGATCTCCTGATTCCTTACCCCCCCCACCTAGTCCTCTCTGATCTGCCAATGAGGGGTTGCTAGAGATTCCCAGGGTTCACTTAAAGACTTCTGGTGCTCGAGTTTTTCCATTTGCAACACCAACCCTGTGGAATTCTCTACCTCGTCAGTTAAGAGAATGCCTGACCATCAACAGTTTTAAATCCATGTTGAAAACTTATTTATTTAACCTAGCTTTCCCTGATTGATTTTAATTTATCTATATTTACTGTTTTTATTGTTAATTTATGTTGTATATTTGTATTTTAAATCTGTTCAGGGCCTTGGTTTTGGAAAGGCACTATAAAATTAAAGTTTACTTACTTACTTACTATTAAAGCACTAAGCAATCAATCAAAAATCAACAAATTGGCATTTATGAACTGTTTATAAACTAGTGGAGTTTCTTAAAACTATTAAAAATGGAAATAAAAAGATTAAAGTAAAAATGTAAGCGAACAGCTAAAATGTCGTTCACCAGCCAGTCACCAGTAAATACCAGCTTCTTTATAAAAATATAAAATGTGCATCTCAATAGAGCAGCTCCTTGTATAAGCACAATTTGAGCACTAGCATAAGCACAAACAGTAATCAGTAGGACAGAACTTTCTAACATGTTATCACTGAATATTGTTCTGAATTGCTTTAGACACTCCTCAGGAATGAGTTTTTTGGCTCGATGCCCTTTACTTCGGAGACTTGTTCTAAATTTCCTTCAAGAACCCCCACACAGGGTCCTCCACTGTAACCCACTCACTGGGCTAGCTCCGTTGGCCCTCAGGACTCCAGCACCTGAAAGTAAGAAAGCAGATGACAAGAAAAAAGAAACAATACTACGTGGCCAAAATAAGCTGATCTGGAAAGACTGCTAGACCTCTGTCCGCAGTGTTGTAGGCAACAGTGGCACACCTTATGCAGGACAAAGTAGTACATTCTAGCAGCCTGCTACAGCACTCCTCCACAGTGTCAACAGCATGCAAGGCCTCCTCCTTGTGTCTAGTGGTCCCCTTTGATTTGTACGTAGTTTTTAGACTGTTTATTATTCTTTGGGTGGTCATTGCTGTTCAACTGTTTATTTCCTTTATGATATATGTTGCTGCCACTTTCACTTGCCTTGTTTTTGCTTGTTCATTCTGTGTGTGTACTATCTATTATTAGAGGTGTTCCGAGTGGGAGAGTTCGGTCGTGGAGGCACAGTCAGCCCTGGCTCTGTGGATTCAGGTTCTACAACACTTTGCTCTCTTGAGAAACAATCTGGCACTGGAAGAGAACTATCCTCACATTCAAAGTACTTTTCATGTTCTGGTAGGTCACCAGTTGGTCTCAACTCATCTGTCTCCTCCTCAGGAAAATCACACAGTTCCACCATACACAGTGATTCAATATCATCAGACCTGACACGTTGCACTTCACTCTCAGGGAGCATTGGCTCCAAGGACAAAGCTGGGGGGTTAGGCAGTCCAGGGGGCCCAGTTTCATCCCCACAATTGACCGTGGGGTTACCTTGAAACAGTTGACTCAGTTCATAAGAAGGGTAATAACCGTAATTGCATTCACTCTCATCTGAAGTGGACTGACAGTCATTATCGATTTAGGTTTGCTGTGGAGAAAACCTTAAGTCAGCGACTATGGGGCAGGCTTACTCTGTTTCTGTTTTGCAGCAGCCCGGGTCACTGGTCCAGGGAGAGCAATCTCTGTGGGCTCAGATTCAATCATTATTTGACCAATGGGCAACAAATGGTTTTGGTGCATGGTCTTGACATCTTTTGAGTTGTTTTCCAGCCTCATTTTGTACACAGGTAAACTTGGCAATTTGCTTACTACTATGTGGGGAAGATTGTGCCACCGATCAGCAATTTTGTGTTTGCCATGGAATCCTAGATTCTGCAGCAACACATGGTCTACAGCTTGAAGCTCATGGGCCTTCACCTTTTATCATACCTTTCTTTGATTGGCCAAGTTTCTCTTTGCAGCCATGGTCTGAGCTAGTTGGTAAGTATGGTTCAATTTGAGCGCTTAGCTTTTGTATGCATTGTAGTTAATGCTCTGCTCTGACCCCATCAGGAGAGACCCCAAAACAAACGTCCACTGGTAACCGAGCCTCTCTCCCAAACATGAGGCGATGAGGAGAGAACCCAGTAGTATCATTTTTATGTTTGCTTGCACGCATGTGCAAGAAACATGGTGCCATCATCCGAGTTTTCGGAGGTGTGTCACCCCCTCTTCCAATTCAGTCAGTGTGTTGGCAGGCGCAGCCCCTGTCCGCCAATGCATGCTGGAGCTGTCTATGACAAGCTCCAAATGCAGTGGCGACAGTTGAAAGGGGAGCTACGCTTCAGTGAGCAGTGATAAGATATCGCCTGCCTCGCGCGCAGCTCCTCCACACACACACACATACATCGCCAAGACGCATACCGCGCGGTTGCTCCCCTCACGCACATTTATAGCCGACGGGTGCCCAATCCCCGGGCTGTGCTGCACTCCCCTCATGTTTTCCAAATGCCATGCTGGTGCCCACCCCCTGCGGGCGCAAGTTATCGAGTAGCCGAGGGGTGCCCAATCCCTGGCCGGCTCCACTGTCCCCTCGAGTATTGTTGCACGCTGGGAGCCTACCCAGCGTGGCAACTGATGTTATGGCCGACTGGGTGCCTAATCCTCGCTGGTTTCATGCCCCCCTCAGCCGCTCCTGTGCCACGGTGGAGCCCACCCAGCGTGGCAACGCTCCGCCGTATTTTAAAAAACACTTGAAAAGCAAAATGGTCCCACGCAGTCCCCTGCCCCCCCACAACCTGCACTCCACCCACTGCGCACCTGCCTCCCCACTCCATATACTTACCCGGAGCTCCGGCGCCGACGACCGTGGACTAGGAACACGCCTGCACTCTTCAAAGCTCGATCGCGAACTGAGGAAATGCCGGTAAGCTGTATAATGGGATAGATAGGGTTTTTTTAACTTTATTGTATATCTCAGGCATTTTTGAATTGTACCAATTTTCAACATGGGGTTTTTGGGACTCTCTCTCATGAATTCTTGTACTGTCATGGCGTTATTTGGTTCAAGGGTGATTTTCACAGCCACCGCGCGAAATCACCTTTCCGGAATGGATTAACGAAATGACACTGCCAGTGTTCATATGGTGGGCTCTCAAAAAGACTATTTTGAAAATTTGGTGGAAAATTCCTAAAATGACTGTTTTACGAGCGGGCTATGCGCAGTTCCTACGCACACTCGTAAGTTCGCGAATTTTCAATATTTTCACTCCAGATTTTCAACATTGCCATTTTACTACACCTTCTTATGAACAGTACAGCTGTCATTTTTCACATCTCACCAAAATGTGTTTCCGCCCATGTAGCGCACAATGGCTGGTCGGTGTGTGAAATCAATGCACGGGATATATTAAGAAAATCACAGTGACACTGTTCATGAGCAGAGGTCTTAAATGGCTATGTTGAAAATTTGGAAAAATTCTAAAAATGACTGTTTTATAAGCGTGAGTTGCGTAGTTCTTACGCGTGCTCGTAAGTTTTAATTTAATATTTTCACTCCAGATTTTCAACATTGCCATTTTATTACACTTCCTTATGAACAGTACAGCTGCCATTTTTCATATGTCGCCCAAAATGTGTTTCCGCCCATGTAGTGCACAATGGCGCAGTCGGTGTGCTAAATCAATGTACGGGACACACTAAGAAAATCACAGTGACACTATTCATGAGCAGAGGTCTTAAAATGGCTATGTTGAAAATTTGGCGAAAAAATTCCAAAAAATGACTGTTTTACGAGCATGCGTTGTACAGTTCTTACGCACGCTGTAAGTTCGCAAATTTTCAATATTTTACTCAGATTTTCAACATTGCGATTTTACCACACCTTCTTATGAGCAGTATAGCTGTCATTTTTCACATCTCACCAAACGCGGTTTCATGTAGCTATTAATGCATGCAGCCAGTGCGCAAAATTAATGTACAGGATAAGTTAAGAAAATCACAGTGACACTGTTCATGAGCAGAGGTCTTAAAATGGCTATGTTGAAAATTTGGTGAAACAATTCTTAAAATGACTGTTTTTTTTACGACGCATGCTATAGTCCTACGCGACGTCAGAAAGTTCGCTGAATTTTCAATATTTTCACCCAGATTTTCAACATTGCCATTTTACCTACCTCCTTATGAGCAGTACAGCTGTCATTTTTCACATCTTGGCTAAATGTAAGCCTGCTCATGTAGTGCACAATGGCGCAGTCGATGTGCGAAATTAATGTATGGGACACAGTAAGAAAATCACAGAGACAATGTTCATGAGCAGATGTCTTAAATGGCTATGTTGAAAATTTGGTGAAAAAATTTCTTAAAATGACTGTTTTACGAGCGCAGCGTTGCGCAGTTCCTTTGCATGCTCGTAAGTCTGCGAATTTAATATTTTCACTCCAGATTTTCAACATTGCCAATTTATTATACTTCCTTATGAACAGTACAGCTGCCATTTTTATATGTCGCCTGAAATGTGTTCAGCATATGTAGCATACAATGGTGCTGTTGGCTGTGTGAAAGCAATGTTTGGGACAGATTAAGAAAATCACAGTTACACTGTTCATGAGCAGAGGTCTTAAAATGGCTATGTTGAAAATTTGGTGACAAAAGTCCATAAAATGTCTGTGTTACAAGTGAGCATTGCACAGTTTCCTCGCACCCTCGTAAGTTCATGACTTTGTAAGATTTTCAGTCTAGATTTTCACCAGTGGCTTTTTTCCACACTTCCTTATGAACAGTACAGCTGTCATTTTTCACAACATGGCCGAAGTGTGTTTTCACACTTTCAGCACAGAGATGCGTGGTCGCTGTGGGAAATCATTGTTCGAGACAGATAAAGAAAATCACAGTGACACTGTTCATGATCGGAGGCACCAAAATGCCTGAGTTGACAATCTGCTGTAAAAAATCCCCAACCTAATTATATTACGGGTGTGCGTTGCACAGTTTCTATGTACACTCGTCACTTCACCATTTTTTTTAATATTTTTACTGCAGATTTGCAACATTGCCATTTTTTACACCTCCCCATGAACAGTACAGCTGTCATTTTTTACATCCTGTTTGGAATGTTTTTGCACCTGTGGTGCTAAATGCCGTAGTTGCTGTGCACAAGCAGCTTTCGGCTAACAAACTGATATTCCCCCTGTTCATGAGGTGGGGTCACAAAAAAAAACATGTTGAAAATTTGGAGTGAAAATACCAACGAATGCCTGAGGTATTAGGGTTTCCAACCATAACGCCCAACCCTGTAGAGAATGACAGGCATCAGGGGTGTGACTTGGGATTCTTGCCTGTAATGCTTATACCATTCTACACCCTGCAGCCAGTGAGAAGCATCAAGGTATGCCTTGGACTCTTTGGCTCCAAAGTTCACCCCATTCTCCTATATCGCACCCATCTCACCTTATTTCCTAATGGAATGGGTGCGCATAAGGGCCAAAGACCCTAAGGAACACCGTGACACTTGTCAGTGTCTGCAGGGTGGTGTGGTGAAATGGCATGGCCGTTATGCCTGACAACCCAAAGGCACACCCCAATGCCTGTCACTCTCTGCAGGGTGGTGGTGGGGTTGGCTTCAGTTCAATACTTCACTGCCATTCCTATTACGCAGCTCTGTAACTTCTACACTACCACTGCCAATGCCAGCAAGCAAACATTCGGCATTGACAAATGCTTGTTGGTACAGTTATAGGCGTGGACCAAGGTGCTGATCTGCTGGCTCCATTTTGGCTTGTCTTTCGGATGGAGAGTGCCCAGCATGTCAAGCAGGGTGCGATTAAATCGTTCTGGCTGGGGTCACCCTGCGGATGATAAGGGGTGGTTCTTGACTTCCACACCCCCCATAGAGACAGCATGTCCTTGATTAAGCGACTCTCAAAGTCTCGGCCTTGGTCAGAATGAATTCTTTGGGTGGCCCCATAGTGAACAAAGAAATTCTCTATCAGCACCTTGGCCATGGTGGAAGCCTTTTGGTCCTTGGTGGGAAAGGCTTGGGCATGTCTGGTAAAATGATCTGTAACCACCAACACGTTACTGATATTTTGCTGATCAGGCTCCAAACTTAGAAAGTCAATACAAACTAACTCCATGGGCATGCTGGTGGTGATGTTAACAAGGGGGGCAGCCCTCTGTGGCAAAGCCTTTCTCTGTAGGCAGCGAGTACAAGTTCATACATGTTGTTCAACATCTGCCCCCATTTTAGGCCAGTAGAGTCGGGACCGCACCAGGTCAAGGGCTCTGTCGATGCCAAGGTGGCCCATGTGGTTGTATAGGGACCTCAGCACCAAGTCTCTGAAATCTGTGGGCAGGACCAATTGTTGCTTGTCTACTTGACCCCTCCATCTACAGTCTCTCGGTACAGCAACTGATTTATTAGCTTCAATTTAGGGCCTTCTTTGTACTATAGTGCAGTTCTCAAGTCAGAGGAGTGTAACTTGGACACATCTTTCCCTGCGTAGAGGGCTTCAAGTGCTGATCAAATCATGGGGTCGAGAGATTGAGCTCGCTGGAGGCTGTTATTATCAAACTGAGGCAATGCGCTAATATCTAGTGTGGAGAAGTGGCAGTATGCAGCTGGTATACAAGTGTCAGAAAGGCCCAAGCAATCTACCGGGCAGTCCACTGCGTCTGTGGACATCTGTTTCTCCTTGTCAAACTTCTGGCACAGTGTTCGAATGTCAGGTTCAGACAGCCTGACCCAATCACCCTTGGAAGTAGGCCTTCGGGAGAGAGCATCAGCATCTACGTGATTCAAGCCCAATCTGTATTCAACAGCGTAATCATAAGTGGACAATGCAGAAAGTCACCAATGCCCGATAGCATCCAGTTTAGCTGAAGTCTGCACATAGGTAAGTGCATTTTTATCTGTCTTTACCACTATCTTTGCTCCATACAAATAGTCATGAAATTGGTTGACAATGGCCCACTTCAATTTATGTACGGGGTAGTTTTTTTTCTGATGGGGTCAGACTCCTACTGGCAAAGGCCACTGGTCTCAGACTGTTCTCATGCTCCTGATATAACACAGCTCCCAAACCTTGTAGGCTAGCATCGGTGTGTAACACATAGGGTTTAGCAGGATCAGCATAGGCAAGGACGGGAGCATGGGTGAGCTGATATATGATTTTACGGAAAGCAGCCTCGCAGTTGGGTGTCCATCAAGACCCAAAAAGTTCACCAGAGCAGAAGTACACACTCTCTTTGATTCAGTGGAGGTCACTCACTAGTACTTTTTGTTTGTGGGGGGGTAACCCTGGATGAGGTTCAGCAGTGGGCGAATCACTCTTGAGTAGTCCTTTATGAACCGTCAGTAATAACCACAAAATCCTAGGAAACGTAATTCTTTTAGATTGTGAGGCTGGGGCCAGGTGGTCAAGGCCTCAACTTTGATAGGCTCAGTCTCTATCCCTTCGGTGGACACTATGTGCCCCACATACTTTACGGAGCGGAGGTCTGAAAGAACTGGCATTTGTAGATGGACAGCTTAAGGCCGAAGTCTTCCAGTTGGTCCAACACTTTAAAAAGTTGGCTCTCATGTTCCTCCAGTGAACTTCCAAACACAATGACATCATCTAAGTATACCAGGCATGCCAACAAATTCATGTCCCCCACTGCTCGTTCCATCAGTCGCTGAAAAGTGGCTGGAGCACCAGAGATCCTCTGGGGCATTCTCATAAACTCATAGAACCCAAGTGGACAGATGAAGGCTGTTTTCTCATGGTCTTCTAGGGCCATAGGGATCTGGTAGTACCCACTGTGGAGATCCAACACTGAGAACCACATGCTTCCATTTAAACAGTCCAACGCATCCTGAATACAGGGCATGGTGTATTGATCGGGGATGGTCTGCCTGTTAAGGGTCTTGTAATCTATACACATTCTGACTGTCCCATTCTTCTTCCTCCTCACCACTACAATAGGTGAAGCATAAGGGCTTCTGGATTCTTGTATCACACCAGCCGTGAATATTTCCTGCAGGTGCCTTCTTACTTCATCTATATCTGCTGGTTCCAGGCGCCGAGACCTCTCATGGAATGGCCGTTCATCTTGTAGGCATATGTGATGCTCCACTCCTCGGACACATCCTACATCCCATTCCTTCAACGAAAACATCTTATCTCTCTGGGCGAGTCTCTGGCTTGAGTCTAGCCTTCCGTTCCGCTGGCAATGGGGAGTCACCAAAATCAAACAAGTCGGGTGTCACTTGGTCAGACACTCCAGATGGCTTGTTACTAGGTAGCACTGCAGTGTCTGCACAGTGTACAATAGCTAAGGTGCAGCCTCTATTCACCTGAATTTCTCTATCTGACACATTGTGAACCTGGACCATGACCCGTTGGGCATAGGCATGCGCACGAGCGGATGAGATACTGGGCTTAATCAGCAAACCTTCTGTCAATTTCCCATCGCCTGGTGCATCCAGCATAAGTATCTTATTCTTGACATCTTTCCATAAGCGGACCTCCCCTTGTAGGGTGCACTGGGTGTTGGGTCCCAGGACCATTGACTCAGGATCCTTCTTCCATACTACCCCAACTGGCTCGTCTTGATCTACCTCTTCGGCATTCTGCCACAATTCATACGCTCTCTTAATCAAGGCAGGAATCCTCAGAGCCCTACCAGTTTGTTGCCCCTGTTTCTCATAGCATAGCTGCGCCAATCTCCTGAACATATGAGCATTCATCCCGATTAGCAGAGGACCCCATCATACAGTCCAGTAGGGGGACATACCAAAGCTAAGGTCTCCACTTGCTCCACCACTCCAGCCACTGAAGTAGGAAAAGACAACCAAATCCTGATATACCTGGTGTAGGGGTAGGCCTTTTCACTCAACCCCCAGACATGCAGTCCTTCCAGTGGTTGCAGGGGCACGTCAGGCAAGTGCTTCCGATACCAGTCCTGAAACATTATAGTTACTTGGGAGCCACTGTCAAGCACAGCCCTGGTAGACACACCATTCACTTTTACTGTAGCTTCCATAGTTGGTCCCACCACCTCGGACCATTCAGGCGGCACTGAAGTCGGTGTTGATCCGGCATTGGCCTTGGTAGCGTAACTTTTCCGAACAGCTCCCCCTGGTGGCCGGTTGTTACTCCATCAAACTGTAGCTAATAACCAGGCAGTGACTTTCCTCAAATTCTCCGGCGACCAGCAGAAGGCACAGATGTGTCCATCCTCCCCGCAATGATAACAGAAATTAGGCTTTCTAGGGGCTCGCAGCTTCACAGGGGTATCGAGCAGCTCATCTTTGGCTTGTGCTTTGAGTCCTTGATCCTCTGGACCACTACCAGGTTGGAGATTGGTTTGGTTTCACAGCAAGTCCCCCACTAGAGCTTTCAACTCTTGCACTTCTTCCAGTAGGTTACCTTCAGTCTGGGGTTCCGAAGAAACAACATGTACTCCCACTCCACCTTTGGCCTCTGGGGATGCCTGATACAGGTCAGGTTCTCTGGCTGCTTCAGTCAACTCTTTAATCAACTCTCTCAACTGCTGGGCCTCATCCAAGTCACTCCTCACAGGAGTTGGGCAGGTACCAACCATCCCCGCATAGGGCTCCCAGCCCTCTTCATCAGTCTCCATTTCACGAATTTCCTTCATAAGATGACAGTACTCAGGAGGGTTAGCCTTCTTATCTTGTAACTTGAGTTTCAGTATCATTACACTAAAATGTCGGGCTGACTTTAGGATATGGTCCAGTCTGACCCAGTTCAGCTTCTTCGTGGGCACTTCCCCTTTTCTGTGGGCCCTCTGCAGAGCCCTCTCAAACCTGGTAACAAAAGTGGACAGTTTCTCGTTTTTCCACTGCTTAGCTGACTTGAACTTCCACAACAGGTTGTCCCCCGACTCAGTACTACCAAACACTCCTTCCAGTGCAGACAGGTATTCAGCTGCCATAGCCTCTGTACTAGTTGCTCGCAAGAAATTGATGGCTTCCAGAGCAGGGCCCCTCAAACTCTCCATCAGCCTCTTTCTCTTTCCCTGCTCTGAACATTGCCATTCTTGTACTAAAGAAGTGGCATAGTCCATCCATGTTTCCACGTCATCCTCCCCTGGGGGCACTGGGGCTGTGCCCGAAAAGAGTCTGAGCTTTCGGTAGGAATCCAACTGTGTTGAGGGAATCACTATGGGGGAAGGGGCCACAGGAGAACTCTTTGGAGAAGCGGGGGAGGTGGCTGGGGAGTGCAGGGGCATGTGTTCCTCTGAAAGGTCAAATACCTTTACAAGCTCTTCGGAAGTTCGACCTTCAGACACTAATAGTTTGAGCAACTTATCCTTGAGCCCTTCTACACAGGGGAACCCACCCAGGGTAGTTGGATCGCTGTGCAGGTGAATGACCCTCCACCCTTTCTGGGTACCCTCAGGAAAAATAACAGGGGGTACTTTCTCTGGATCTATCGGGGAGCTACAAGACAGCAGCACTATCATAGTCTGTTCAAACAGATCTGCATTTCTCCCCTTTACCTCGATTTTACCCATACTCTTAACATGCTCCACAGTGGCTACAATATCAACATTAGCAATCCCTAATGGGACATCCAGTAATAGGAGAGCCTGTTGGGGGTTCAACCCCTCAGCCTCACTCCACCCCATCATCCGGTGCACTAACAGCTTATGAGGGGCAATTTTCAGCTTGGGCGTAGCGAGGTCCTCCATTTTGTCCCCAAAACTAAACATAACAGGGTAACTTCTTCCCTTGGCCACTAGAGGACGCTAATCCCAGCAGTGCCTCCAAGATGTAACCCCTAGGTGGTGCTATCCCATGGGCTACTACTCCTGCCTGCTTGGCTAGTAACAGGTTAAGGGGCCTAGGTTCAGTGACGTGTGCCTCCACCCAAAGGTCAGGGTTGGTATCAGTCTGACTAACCAGGCCACAGCCCTCTGGGATGCTGTGACCCCCTCTTGTCTCCTACTAGTGGCCCACACAGTACACAATGTATACCTTCCCAATACCCCTGACAAGTTTGGCACACACAAATATGCTGAGCACTTACTCCCAGGACTGGTTCCTTCAGCTTGGCTCTGGGGACCCCCTGTAAAACAAGGTGATGCAATACCAAAGAAACAATGCAATACTTTCAACATAGACTGACACAACAGTCAATGTAAATTGCAGGAAAAAGGTAGATCTGACTTATTCAGGGGGCTGTAACAAGGATGGGGGCAATCAGGTTAATTGGCCTAAACACACTATGAATATCACAGTTGTGCATGCAGTCAGTGTCCCTATCAGTCACACTGTCTGGGTACCCAGAATGGAAAAGGGGGCTAGCCAGGACCATTGCCGAGGGTAGGCCAGCGTTGCTGCTTGTAGGGGCCCTGTGAGAAGGAAGAATTAACATGCACATCCACGGATTGTAATACGGAGCCAGAGGGCTCAGTTTGTGAAAAACAACACAGTAATCAGGTGGCACACTTTTGATTTAAAAGATATGTTGCAGGGAGCTACCCTGTTTACTTCTAACGATACCCAATGCTGAAAAGAAAATGGATGATGGTTGTTCTGGATTGCCAGAGGGAGCAGGGTAGGGAGACGAGACCCTCATTGCAGGGCCCAACTGCATTTGAAATCAGGCGGATTCAGTCCGATGCAGCTGGGTACAGCTTCCAGCCTTCAACACTCGGCTCAGTTCGGGAAGGGGAACCAGGCAGCAACCTCCCTTCAGTTTGCAGCACATTTATATGTAAAGAAAGTTTACTGTACCAGGCAGACAACTCCTCGGTTCCGATCGCAAAATCACTGCTAAAACCCGGGAGTGCAACGGTAGCTAAAGTGCCTGACAGGCTGATTGCTTTTAGCTAAATCTTCGGTCTTCTTCAGGTAAGACTGGTATTCTTTCAACAGCTTACTTCGCAGCACATCAAGCGGATCACTGTCCGACTATTTTTCTCTCTCTTTCTCTCTCTCAGCAAGACGGCAACAGGCCAAATTTTGGGCCTTCCACGGTTCTCCTGTGTGAACTACTGCGCAACATGGCTGTTCGATTTTGCGAGCTCTTTCCTCTCCAACTTCTAACTCGGATCTGGCTTCCTAGCAGACAGCTCAGGGGATTTCCCTTAGATCCGAAAGATTTGGTTGGGCAGTTTAGCTGTCAGTCACAGTAAGAGCTCCCCCTTCCAGTTGCAAAAAGGCACCAGCAGTCTAGAACTACAAATCCCAACTGGTAATCCATACAGTCCCATTTCAGCAGGCTCCATTTTAAAGTCCCCCAGTACTGATTGGTCCAGTTCGGCAGTTCGGGACCAAAATGGTGGAGCTAAACTGATCAGTCCTTGCTGCAAGAAAGGCAGGTTAGAACAAACTACATTTTCATCGTTACTCTAAATGATTACCAGCAATTAATTACAGCTTTCAGTAGGGCTCCCTCTGCACAATTAGCGATGGCAGAAACGGAGCGATTCTTCAGCAGCCCGGGTGGGACTCAGGCATAGAAACACACATACCCCCATTTAAACTAATATTGACTGCAAGCAGGCAGCCCTTAAAGAGACAGTACATGGAGGCTTTAAAAGCGCTCACGCGCAACAACATTTAAACGGCTTTTCGATGAACACCAACCAGGCAGCGAGCAATTAGGCAAGCTCTGGGAATACTTTCCGGTGACCCCCATTTGTAGGGGGGTTACATACACACACCACCTTGAGTACAGTTCTGGCAATCAGGGTTCACATGTGTTTCTCCTCTTTTTCAGGTGATTCTGACATTTTGGGGGTCCTTGTTGTGTTTCTTCCTCCAGTTGGAGGTTTTTTTATTAAAGGGTTTATGGGTGCTAAATTGTTTGTTATCTTAAATTATACTGATCATTAATACTTCCAGTATTATGGTTGCAAGGGTCTACCTTTAGAGGCTTCTAGGAAATCTGAGGAGTTTAGAACACTGGCAGTTAGTATAGGGCAGCATTTAAAAAATGATGTGCAAAGAATTCCATCATTTGCATGTGTTCTATTCTCTCCGGGCAGTCCTACCTTGAAGGCTTACTGCGGAAAGTTATGAATGCTCGAGTGTCACTGAGAAGAAACAAGATTACTATGGTAAGTATTTTTTTCTTCCTGCACCTTATTAATACCTGTGAGGTATGTGAATATTTCTATCATATCCCCCTTTCCCTCCTGTCCTCTAGAGAGTACATATTTAGTTCATTGAGTCTTTCCTTGTAGGGTATTTAATACAGGACCTGCACCATTTTTGGTAGCCCTCATTTGTACTGTGAGGATTTGTGCCTTAGGGGATTTGTGTAGAGTCTTGATCCACGAGTACAGTTGGGTCCTCTTCCCAAACTTCTCTAGGTTTGCAATCATGAAGGGCCACTTCACCCAGTCAAATGCCTTCTCAGCATCTAGGGCCAGAAGTCCAGGCCAAGTGGCCCCCTCCAAACCCTAACCACATCACATGTAATGATCTGATGTTATTCCTTGCATGCCTACCCTCCACAAAGCCTTCTTGGTCCTCATAAATCAAGGAAGGAACCCTCCAACCTCCTCACCAGCACCTTGAATATCACTTTATAGGCTGTGTTTAGCAGAGATATTCACAGTAGGATCCATACTTGGTTGAGCCCTTGCCTGGTTTAGGTAGTACTGTAATGATGGTGAGATTCTGAGAGGGAGAAAGGGCCCTTCCCATCCAAGGTCTCTCTCACCATTGCTGTCATGGGGTTCCATAGCTGCTCTCAGAACAGCTTGTAAAATTCTCCCAGGATACCATTCAGGCCTAGGGCTTTTCCATTTTACAAAATCCAATCTTCAAGTCGTGATATGCATTACCCAACATCTCCCAACAAGCTCAAATTTTGAATACTTATGATTTAAATTTGCTGTTATTTTTTCCATTCTATACACATCAGTCATGATATTCTGCCACATAGGCACTGGAGCAAGATGGCTGCAGTGTGTGAACTGCTTTAGATTTCTGAGCTTCAAAGTTTTGTTTTTAGCTTGTTTTTAGTTTTTATGTTGATTGCACGCATGCGCAAGAAACATATTGCGGCAGCTTTCTCCAGAAGCAGGTTGTGGAGGCACGGCACTGTTGTGGCCAATGCCCCCACAGCCTGTAAAGGCTTGGCCCGCTTCCCTCAATGCTGTGGCACACTGCTGCTGACACTAGTTCAGCCAGCATGCCACAGCTTTCTAACATTTTAGCTGCTGCAATCAGGGGCTGCCTCATCATTGCGCGTCAGCTATTCGCTGCAATGAGAACGACCCTTGCAGGGCGGAACTTGAACATTGATATTGTTTGTGAACATGGCGGTGATTGCCACCATGTTCACAAACAGTATTAATCTCCCCTCGAAGGGGTGCCCACCCGCAGCATGTGCCCCCCACTGTGTTTGTTTGCCGACGGGTCCCCAACTCTTCGCCTTCAGTGCCATACGGGTTTATGTTGCTGACAGGGAGCCCACTCCCAGGCATTATGTAACTCCCCCATGTTGTCTGCCGATGGGGTGCTCAATCCCGTCGGCATAATGTCACCCTTTTGTTGTGTGCCGACAGGGTGCCCAGTCCCCATCGGCATAATGTAACATCCCTTTTTCTTGTGTGCTGATGGGGTGACCAATCCTCATCGGCTACAGCTGCCCCCCCAAACAGAAGACTCCGTTGGTGTGCTGGGAGCCCACCCCAGCATGCCACATGCCCCTAATATCTTTTTTTTTTTTTTTTACCTGTAAAGAAGGACACGGTCCCTCAGCGGTCTCCCTGCCCCCCCTCCAACAACTTGCGCCCACCCACTGTGCACCCTGCCTCCCCACACCCCCCTCACCCCATACTTACCTCTGGAGTCCAGCGCGACGATCTTCGGTGGACCGGGAACACGTCTGCGCTCTTCAAAGCCGACCGCGAACTGAGGAAATGCCGGTAAGCTGTATAATGGAATAAATAGGGTTTTTTTCAACTTTGCTGCAGATCTCAGGCATTTTTTTGAATTTTGGCACCAGAGTTTCAACATGAGGTTTTTGGGACCCCTCCTCATGCATTCTGGCACTGTCATGGCGTTACTCAGGCCCAAAAGGTGATTTTGCGGTCACGGCACAGAATCCCCTTTCGGGACTGAGTAACAAAATGACAGTGCCAGTGTTCATAGGTGGGCTCTCAAAAGCCTATACTGCAAATTTGTGGGAAAAATCCAAAAAATGACTGTTTTACAAGCGTGCGTTGTGCAGTTGCTACGCACGCTCGTAACTTTGTAAATTTGCAATATTTTCATGCCAGATTTTCCAGATTGGCATTGTTTCCAACCTCCTTGTGAATAGCACAGCTGTCATTTTCCATATCCTGGCCAAAATGTGTTTTTGCACTTCTGGCGCAGAATAACGTGGTCGCTGTGGGAAATCAGTGTTCAGGACAGATTAAGAAAATGACAGTGGCACTGTTCATGAGCAGATGTCCTAAAATGCCTATGGTGAAAATTTGGTGATGATACTCCATAAAATGACTGTGTTACGAGCATGCGTTGCGCAGTTTGCATGCATGCTCGTAACTTCACGAATTTATAATATTTTCCCTCCAGATTTTCAACATTGTCATTGTTCTGCACCTCCTTATGAACAGTACAGCTGTAGTTTTTCATATCCTGGCCAAAATGTGTTTTCACTCTTCCGGCGCACAATAGCGTGGTCGCTGTAGGAAATCAGTGTTCGGAACATATTAAGAAAATCACACTGACACTGTTCATGAGCAGAGGTCCTAAAATGCCTATGTTGAAAATTTTGTGATGAAACTCCATGAAATGACTGTTACGAGCGTGTGTTGTGCAGGTTCCACGCTTCCTTGTAAGTTTGCAAATTAGTAAGACTTTCATGCCAGATTTTCAACACTGGCATTTGTTCACTCCTCCTTATGAACAGTACGGCTGTCATTTTTTCACATCCTGGCCAAAATGTGTTTCCGTGCTTCCGGCGCAGAATACCACAGTCGCTGTCGGAAATCAGTGTTTGGGACAGATTAGCATCGAGCGACTGAGAGAGGGGAAGGAGTGACCGAGCTCAACTGAGCTCTGTCAGGACTGCTGCGGATTTCTTTGTGGGCAGGAACAGGTGACAACATGCGCAGGAGCCCAGTACAAAAGGGCAGCCTGTAGCGCCGGGAGACACAGAACAAGCGAGTGAAGGAGGGGGAGTGAGTTCAACGGAGCTCTATTGGGACTGTTGTGGATTTCTTTGTGGAAAAGGCAGCAATGCATGCAGGGGCTGAGTACAAAAGGGCAGCCTGCAGTGCTGGGAGAAACAGAACGAGCAAGTGACAGAGGGGGAGTGAGCAAACTCAACGGAGCTCTATCATGACTGCTGCAGATTTCTTCATGGGCAGAAAAGGGTGACAATGCAGGCAGGAGCCCAGTACAGAAGGGCAGCCTGCAGTGCCAGCAGAAACGGAATGAGCGAGTGCGACAGGGGGGGAGTGAGTGAGGCCAACGGAGCTCTGTCGAGACTGCTGTAGATTTCTTTGTGGGCAGAAAAAGATGCCGACAGATGCAGGAGCCCAGTACAAAAGGGCAGCCTGCAGCACCAGGAGAAATGGAATGAGTGAGTGAGACAGGGAGAGTGAGCGACCTCAACGGAGCTCTGTTGGGACAGCTGCAGATTTCTTTGTGGGCAGGAAAAGTTGCCAACGCAGCCAGGAGCCCAGTACAAAAGGGCAGCCAGCAGCGCCGGGAGAAACAGAATGAGCGAGTGAGAGAGGGGGGGAGTGAATGAGCTCAACGGAGGCCTATCATGACTGCTGTGGATTTCTTTGTGGTCAGGAAAAGGTGGCAATGCAGGTAGGAGCCCAGTACAAAAGGCCAGCCTGCAGCGCCGGCAGAAACAGAACGAGCGAGTGAGAGAGGGGGAGTGAGTGAGCGCAACGGAGCTTTGCTGGGACTGCTGCAGATTTCTTTGTGAGGCAGAAAAGGCAGCAATGCATGCAGGGCCCAATACAAAGGGCAGCCTGCAATGCCGGCAGAAATGGAATGAGCGAGTGAGACGGGGGGGGGGGGAGTGAGTGAGGCCAATGGAGCTCTGTCGGGACTGCTGCAGATTTCCTTGTGGGCAGTAAAAAATGCCAACAGAGGCACAAGCCCAGTACAAAAGGGCAGCCTGCAGCGCCAGGAGAAACAGAATGAGCGAGTGAGACAGAAAGAGTGAGCGACCTCAACAGAGCTCTGTCGGGACAGCTGCAGATTTCTTAGTGGGCAAGAGAAGGTGTCAACACAGGCAGGAGCCCAGTACAAAAGGGCAGCCTGCAGTGCTGGGAGAAACAGAATGAGCGAGTGAGAGAGGGGGAGTGAGAGAACTCAATGGAGGCCTATCGTGACTGCTGCAGATTTCTTAGTGGGCAGGAAAAGGCGGCAACGTAGGCAGGAGCCCAGTACAAAAGGCTAGCCTGCAGCCCTGGCAGAAACGGAATGAGCGAGTGAGAGAGGGGGAGTGAGCGACCTCAACGGAACTGTGTTGGGACCGCTGCACATGTCTTTGTGGACAGACAAAGATGGCAACATAGGCAGGAACCCAGTACAAAAGGGCAGCCTGCAGCAGTGGGAGACACAGAACGAGCAAGTGAGGGAAGGGAGTGAGTGAGCTGAATGAAGCTCTGTTGGGACTGCTGCAAATTTCTTTGTGGGCAGAAAAAGGCAGCAATGCACGCAGGGGCCCAGTGCAAAGTGCAGCTTGCAGCGGATGAAACGAACGAACGAGTGAGAGAGGGGGAATGAGTGAGCAAGCTCAATGGAGCTCAATCCTGACTGCTGCAGATTTCTTTGTGGCCAGAAGAAGGAGGCAATGCAGGCAGGAGCCCAGTACAAAAGGGCAGCCTGCAGCGCCAGGAGAAACAGAATGAGTGAGTGAGACAGGTGGAGTGAGCGACCTCACCAGAGCTCTGTCAGGACAGCTGTGGATTTCTTTGTGGGCAGAAAAAGGTGCCAATGCAGGCAGAAACCCAGTACAAAAGGGCAGCCTGCAGCGCCGGAAGAAACACAATGAGCGAGTGAGAGAGGGGTGAGCGAGCTCAACGGAGCTCTATTGTGACTGCTGTGGATTTCTTTGTGGGCAGAAAAAGGTGGCAATGCAGGCAGGAGCCCAGTACAAAAGGCCAGCCTGCAGCGCCGGCAGAAACGGAATGAGCGAGTGAGAGAGGGGGAGTGAGCTACCTCAACGGACCTGTGTCAGAACTGCTGCAGATTTCTTTGTAGGCAGAAAAAGCCGCCAACAGAGGCAGGAGCCCAGTACAAAAGGGCAGCCTGCAACGCCACCAGAAAGAGAATGAGCGAGTGAGAGTGGGGGAGTGACCCACCTCAACGGAGTTCTGTCGGGAGAGCTGCAGATTTCTTTATGAGCAGCAAAACGTGCCAATGCAGGCAGAAGCCCAGTACAAAAGAGCAGCCTGCAGCACCAGGAGAAACAGAATGAGTGAGTGAGACAGGCGGAGAGAGTGACCTCAACGGAGCTCTGTCGGTACAGCTGCAGATTTCTTTGTGGGCAGAAAAAGGTGCCAATGCAGGCAGAAGCCCAGTAGAAAAGTGCAGCCAGCAGCACTGGGAGAAACACAACGAGCGAGTGAGAGAGGGGGAGTGAGTGAGCTCAACAGACCTCTATTGTGACTGCTGTACATTGCTTTGTGGGCAGAAAAAGGTGGCAATGCAGGCAGGAGCCCAGTACAAAAGGCCAGCCTGCAGCGCCAGCAGAAACGGAATGAGCGAGAGAGGGGGAGTGAGCTAGCTCAATGGACCTGTGTCAGGACTGCTGCAGATTTCTTTGTGGGCAGAAGAAGCCGCCAACAGAGGCGGGAGCCTAGTACAAAAAGGCAGTTTGCAGCACCAGCAGAAACAGAATGAGCAATCTCAATCTCAATCAATCTTTATTTATTTGTTTAAGGCGCCTTTCTAAAAACCAAGGCGCCTGTACAACACTAGATAAAACAATTTCAATACAATATACAACAAATACAATACTAAACAAACAATTACAAATACAACAAACACCAATATTAAAAATCATTATATGCTTTCCTAAAAAGGTGAGTCCTCAAAGATTCTTTAAAACTATGGACAGTAGGGTTTTCCAGACCTGACGAGGTAGAGAATTCCACAGGGTTGGGGCCATAAAACTAAAGATCTAGCCCTGAGGTCTTTAAACGAACCCTGGGAATCTCCAGCAATCCTCGTCAGTGGATCGGAGAGAGGCGGGGGACAATAGGGATGAAGGAGATCTTTCAGGTAAACCGTCCCTGATCATGTAGGGCCTTATGGGTCAGCAAACCGACCTTAAGGTGATTCGCCAGTAAGCTGGCAGCCAGTGCGAACCACGGAGCTGGCGTTAGCTGACTGCTAGAAGTGCCAGTCAACAGCCTGGCTGCCGACTGCACTAGCTGCGACAGCGAATCTCAAACCCCAGGAAGCCCTAGGTAAGCGAGTTGCAATAGTCAAGGCGGAGGTAGCGGCGTGGACCAAGTAGACAGATCGCCGGGGAACCAGGTGTTTCACCCGGCGATGTTCCTCAGATGGTAAAAGAGGTTTTGACAACCGCTGACACCTGAAATTTAAATGTCAAGCGGTCATCAACACAACGCCCAGATTCCGCTTTCGGTCTGAGGTAATTAGCGGAGTATCCCAAGCCATAAACCCGAGGGTGATCCAACCAATAAACCTGCCTCCGGCGATCCTGGCCCACAACCAACACCTCAGTTTTAACAGGATTCAACCTCAGCTAACTCACATTCATCCAGTCCTGGATTTCAGCAAGACAGTTATTAAAACCGACAAGGCAGTATCGTGACCGGGCGCAAAGGACATGTACAGCTGAGTATCATCTGCATAGCAGTGAAAACTCAGACCATACTGCCTAATAATCGCTCCTAAAGGCAATATATATACTGCAAACAACATGGGTGCCAAAATGGAACCCTGCGGTACCCCACAGGATAGGGAGTTTGATGCTGAGGAAAAAATCCCAGACACCACTCTCTGCGTCCTACCCTCGAGGTAAGATCGAAACAAACTGAGGACTATACCAGACAGCCCACAGATAGACCGCAGGTGTTCCAGTAGCACACCATGGTCTACAGTATCAAATGCTGCAGAGAGATCAAGAAGGACCAGAATGGAACATGATCTTTGATCTCTCGCTATTAGGAGGTCATTTAGCACCCGAATCAACACTGTCTCGGTACTATGTCTTTTCCTAAATCCGGACTGGAGAGAGTCGTAGAGATTGTGGCTGGTCAAATGATCATTCAACTGCAGAGCAACCACCTTCTCAATAACTTTACCAACAAAGGGTAAGTTAGAGACAGGCCTGTAGTTTGCCAGACAGTTGGGGTCCAAGGAGGATTTCTTAAGGATAGGCTGAACCACCGCCTCCTTTAGAGGATTTGGAAAAATTCCCAACTCCAAGGACCTACAGACTATCTCAGCTAAGATAGAGCCAATTTTATCCACACACCCCACTAAGAGACGTGTGGGACCTGGATCCAAACTACAGTTGGTCGGACGCAACAATTGTATGATCATCACAATTTCCTCAACTGTAGGAAGGCTGAAGTCGGACCACACAAACTGGGTGTCTGACATCTCCTGCCGACCATCACCACTCCCATTGGAGAGAATTTGATGGATGTCTGATCTAATTGTGGCAACCTTATCTGAAAAGAATAGAGCAAACTCCTCACACCGTTCTTGAGAAAACACTCTTCTGGGCTGCAGACAGACTGGATTGCACAATCTGTCCACAGTCCGGAAGAGCTGAGCTGGTCTATTCTGTGCAGCAGCAATCTCTCTGGACAGGAATTCTGCCTTCTTACGAGAGATTGCTGATTGATAGATCACGTAGTGATCCATCAATCTAAGTTTGTCACAATCCTGACCCGATTTCCGCCAGCACCTCTCCAGCCTTCGTCCAACTCTCCTCAACTCCCTCAAAGTCTCATCAAACCAAGGAGACTTAGGTCGAAGGGTGAGAGGACGAACACGAACATGAGCAATGGAATCCAGGGCCCCTGCCACCGCCTCATTATAGGCAAGTACCAGCTCACCTGGATCCATGCAATCTCTCAGTAAACTCGATAGGTCTAGCACCGCCATCAGACCATCAGGGGAGACACCCCTTAAAGGGCGATACTGGACCATCTCCATAGGGGCCGGCCTACAAGGGGTGGCCCCAAAACTGAACCCAATGGAGTGATGGTCAGACCATCCGACCGGTTCCACCACCAAATTGGATACCTCCATCCCCAGAAGGAACACCAAATCCAATGAATGACCACCAATATGGGTCAAGGAGGAAATAACCTGTGTGAAGCCCAGTGACATCATTAACTGGAGAGTCTTGACCTAAACTGCGAGACCTCATCGTCAACCCAGGCATTGAAGTCCCCAACACCAACCATCTGGGGACCCCAATGTCAGGTCGACAACGAGGTCCGCCACTTCCGCGAGGAAAACATTCCCATCACCTGGTGGATTTGTATACGAGAAGTATCCTGCACCCCACACCCTCGGCCAGGATACATTCAAAGGATTTGGTAGTTCCCACCGGAACCTCCACTAGGCCCAGTTCTGATCTAAAACAAATGGCAACACCCCCGCCCCTGCGATCTAACCTCGGGCAGTGTATCACTGAGTACCCGGCTGGAACAGCTGCCTCCAAAACTGGTCCAGCATTTCCATCCAGCCAGGTCTCAGTGATGCACGCCAGGTCTGATGTCCCAACAAAATCAGCTATAATAGCCGTTTTGTTCCTAATAGACCTGGCACTGCACAACACCGCCCGAGTAGGATGAGACACCGAGGATGACCGTATTACCTGATGACCATAGTCAGAACCCTTGGGTATGGGAACCAGGCATGGGGAACCCCTTTCCTGGGCCCATTTCGCCCCAGGGCGTCTCCTTGTCCCTACTATCCCTATCCGCCCGCTCCTTTCCATTCCCTCTCCAAACCCAGGCCTTGTCCTCTTCCTTCTTCTAACAATCCTAAAGCCCTACATCGCCTAAAACTTCTATTGGTAAGGGGGGACAGAAAAAAGGACGAAGGTCTCTGAGTTCGGAAGGGGAATAACGCCCGACTGTCCTCATACTGCCCCAACACATTTGTAAAATTCTAATATATATCAAATAAAGAATCCTAGATTTTAAAATTATATAACCCACCCCTTAATTCCAATTAAAATCAATTCTAAATAATAATTCCACAAAACCTCTCACCCTCCAAATCTATATAAAACACTAACAATAAAACAAAACTCTAATTTACTTCCCACCCAGTCCTCTCACCACTGGGAGAAAATAAAATATACCTAAAATTAATAAACTAAATTAATAATAAACTTTAAAATTAGATAAATATATCCTGACAATTACAATTGCATCAACTATCATCCAGTGAAGAAATCATCCCTCACATAATGAAATAGTTCAATCAAATTGGCGCTATAAAATGTCCAGCTCAGATATGACAATAAAACCAGCAGGTCCAAAGTGAGCTAGCTAGAATAAGCTAGCAAGTCAAAGCTCACAGTTAAATCAAGAGTCCTGGAGTGAGGCAAAATCCAAAGCAAGTGAGAGAGGGGGAGTGACCCACCTCAACAGAACTCTGTCGGGACAGCTGCAGATTTCTTTGTGGGCAGAAAAATGTGCCAATGCAGGCAGGAGCCCAGTACAAAAGAGCAGCCTGCAGCACCGGGAGAAACAGAAAGAACGAGTGACACAGGAGCAGTGAGCGAGCTCAACGGACCAACGTAAGCAACATTCGGCATTGACAAATGCGTGTTATTAATTGTTGTTTATTTGTTTAAGCTGTTTTGTCAGTTAGGGAATGTAAGTGATTTACTTAGATCTGAAGCGTATTTTTTTGGTACTAGGTTAACGTGGTTAGCACGGTCCTACAGTTTTAAGTTTTATTTAAACTGTTAGTGACTTTAAAATTTGATAAATATTATGTATTGGGTCAAACGCTACAGTTTTGGTGTTTGTTTAATGCCTTTTTACGGCTGTGACTGGTAAATTAAAAGCTGCAATTAGCGTCTCCTCTTACGAGACTGTAGAAACTGCAGAGTGGTTTTTGGAGCGTTACTCTGGGAATCTCAAAATTGAGGGAGAATCTTCAGCTCTGGAAGCCTTTGTAAAATCTCTCCAAGTGAGTGGAATATATTTAGCAGGACTGTGGAGTACAAAATTTCTTGCTTACACTGCCTGAATCAGCGCTGGTGCAGTGGGAGCGCACTTAATTATTAGCGCTGGTTGTGGAGTGTGGATCTTATTCCTCGTGCCGTCTGCTTGTGGAGTTAACGCTGGAGCAGTGAGAGTGCCTGAGGTTACAGGTGCAGTGTACGGAGGAACAGTGGGAAGCGATATTTTTCTTCTGGAGTCGAAGCTAATGTGGTGAGAGCACATTTCATTTATAGTGTACAGAGGATGAAAGAACAACTGAAGCTTCTCTCTCTCTCTGGTTTTTTAGGTGGGTGCTCCTTTCCACCTGGAGTGGACGACTGGCAGGGTTTGGGTGTTTAGGGAGGAACTGCTGGGGTTTGGACTGGAGGGTTTTTTCCTCTGTGGTTGTAGGTGAGGGGGACTCATGTGGCTGGTGGGCAGCTGAGGTCTCCAGATTCCCCTCCTATAAGGCCTTTAACTATTGTAGGTCTGTCACTCCAGTGAGGGGAAGGTTGTTACCTACCTTTTGGGCCATGGCACCAAAATAAGGTTTTTAGCTGGCATTGGTTTGCGACTTAGAGGGAACTCGGAGGGGCTTTAGTGGATGATGGTGAGTCCCTCTGGGAGTTCTTAAGGCTTCTGTGGGGGAGCTATTGCTTACTCTTCAGGGGCCTGTATTCTCTGGTCGCAACCTTCTAGTTTAGCCCTGGGATTTGTGTCTTGGCCTGAGTTTTTTGAGCGTTTTCATTGAGGAGGTTGCTGGAGAAGAAGAAAGTAGAAGTGGTTCAACCGTTTAGAGGAATTATTTGGTGCCGGACTGGATTGGGAGAGGGTGAGAGCCTCTCCTGCTTTAAGAAACATTTAACCTGAACTTTTAGGATATTCCATATATTTGGATGCTGACCTACTGTTCTTACCTTGGAACTTGCAATATTTGACTTTGCTTTCTAGAACTGAGAGAGGGTGAGAGCCTCATCTGCCCAAAATACCTTCTGAATTTTTGGATTTTTTTATATTTGGACATTTTGTTATTATTTTTCTTTTTTGAGTGAACATTTTGTTTTTATGGCTTTTTCTGTATTTTATTATATTATAGATTTAGTTTGGGGTGGTTTAGATTTTTGTTTCTCTGAGTTTCCCCTGGTGTGAGTGTGTGGGGATTCTCAGAGAAACTGTAGGGGTTTTAAAGTTATTGATTTTAACGTGTAGAAGGCCTGCCCCCATGGTCATACGCTATTCGTCCTCCGCTCTTTGTGCCCTCAGCCCTTTCTCCCCCTCACCATTACAGTTGTCAACATACCAATGCTGTAGAGCATTGGGTATTGTGCGAAGGGGGAGGAGTGGTTTTGGGGTGTGTGAACAGTGGAGGTCGAATGAGCGGGGACACCGTATTGGGGTAGTGGGAACTAAAAGACGCCCTGGGTGAAATGGACTCTGGAACGAGGTCATTCTTGTCTGGCCTCCATACCCAAGGGCATCACCAATGATGATGGGCAAGTGGTCCGTGCTGCTTCAGAGGCCCGTCCAACCCAGGCGGTGTTGTGCAATGCCAGATCCATAAGGCAGTATAGCGAAGTGGTCTAAGGCTCTGAGCTGCAAATTTGGTGACATCCAGCAGGCCAGACCTGGGTTTGAATCCCACAGCTTCCACTTGCATACTGTGTGACCCTGAGCAAGTCACTTAACCTCCTTGTGCTCCCAGGTCGCTCCTGTAAAAAAGCTTTCAGCTTAGTGTGCTATACCTGGTTAAACAACTAAATAAATAAGGAACAAGACTGCAGTTATTGCAGATCTTGTTGGGTCTGTGGATCTGGCATGCATTACCGAGACCTGGCTGGATGAAAATGTGGATCCGATTTTGGAAGCAGTAGTTCCAGCTGTGTGCTCAGTGTTACACCACCTGAGGCTGGACCCTGCGGGGGGGGGGGGTTGCGGTCTGTTTCATGACCGAACCTGGCCTCACAAGTGTACCATTTGAGGGGGCTGAGTCCTTTGAGTGCACTGTAGTGGCAGGTGTGGGTTGCAGAATTGCTCTCATCTATCATCTACCAGGTGATGAGAAGTGTTTTCTGCAGGAAGTAGCAGACTTTTCGTCATCGACATGGCGTTTGAGTCACCCAGGCTGATGGTCCTGGGTGACTTTAACGCCTGGGTCAATGATGAACTCTCTCAGTTTGGACAACACTTCCTCCAATCAATGACATCTTTGGGTCTCACACAAGTGGTTACTTCTGCCACTCATAAGGGTGGTCATTCTTTGGACTTAGTCTTCCTCCTGGGGATTGAAGCCTTCGACTTGGGGGTGGAACCTGTTGGTTGGTCTGACCATTACACTGTGGGATTCAGTTTTTGCAACCCCGCCCCCGTAGGCCTACCCCTGTGGAGATGATCAGGTACCACTCTTTGCGAGATGTTAGCTCTGCAGGCCTGGCAGTGGTGCCTGACCTGTTGGAGTTTTCTGGAGTGAGCAGTGATCCTGATGCCTTGGTCTTGGCCTATAACAGGGCCATTTCCTTGGCTTTAGAGCTAATTGCTCCTGTCCGTGTTTGTCCTCTCCCCCCTTTGCCCTCAGTCTCCATGGTTTGATGGGACCTTGAGAGAGATGCGGCAACAAGGACGAAGATTAGAACGTTGTTGGTGGAGATCTGCCCTTGATGCCGACCATCTTAGATTGATGAAACATTATCAACTCTATCATTCTGCAATCTCCCGTAAGAAGGCAGAGTTCCTGTCCGGGGAGATTGCGGCTGCTCAGAACCGACCAGCTCAGCTTTTTTGAACTGTTGGCAGACTGTGCATCCCCACCTGTCTGCAGGTTCAGAAAGCTTTTTCACAAGTGGAGTGTGATGAGCTTGCTCACTTCTTTGTGCCTAAGGTGGCCGACATCAGGGCAGCACTCCAGCCTGCACCCTCTATGAGAGAAGCTGTAGATCTGCGTTTGGCCGCAGCCTCTAGTCTGTCCTGGAGTTCCTTTGACCATTGATGTCATGAGGATTGTCCAGAGTATGCACTCTACATGCTGTAGTTTGGACCCGGGCCCGACTTCCCTGATAAAGGGTTGTCATGATATTATCGGCCCAGTCCTAGCACGGGTAGTCTGGTGCTCCCTGGATATTGGTGAGTTTCCTAGCTCCCTGAAGGAGGCGGTGGTGACGCCCCTCCTGAAGAAAGCTTCCTTGGATCCTGACTGCCATGCCAACTACAGACCGATCTTTAACCTTCCCTTTGTAGGGAAGGTTATTGAGAAAGTAGTGGCCGTACAGTTGGAGAACCATTTGACCATCCATGACATCTATGAACCACTCCAGTCTGGTTTTCGAAAGAGGCATAGTACCGAGACAGCGCTGGTTCGGGTGCTCAATGATCTCCTGATGACTAGAGATCAGAAGAGCCGTTCCATCTTGGTTCTTCTCAGTCTCTCTTCAGCCTTTGACACTGTGGACCATGGGGTACTTCTCAAGAACCTGGAGTTCATCTGTGGCCTGTCAGGTACAGTCCTCAATTGGTTTAGATCTTTCCTCACGGACAGAACTGAGAGGGTGGTGTCAGGGATTAATTCTTCCCGCCCAGTCTCTCTGTCATGTCAGAGGTTCCCCAAGAGGCCGATGTTGTCCGCGTGTTGTTAGCAGTGTATATCCTGCCCCTCGGAGACATCGTAGGAAGGTATGGGCTGAGGTTTCATTGCTATGCAGATGATACCCAGCTCTACCTATCTTTTGCACCTGACCAGGATAGAGCTTCCTCAGTATTTAATAGCTGCCTCACTGAAATCCAGCGCTGGATGAATTCAAGCTGGCTGAAGTTGAACTCATAGAAGACTGAGGTAATGGTTGTGGATCCTGGTCACAGGGTAGTGGGGACAGGAGCTTGTTTTCCCTCAGGTTTATTTCTGGGGGGTGTCCAGCTCCCTACCTCTGAATAGGTGCGGAACCTGGGGGTGATTTTGACAACGAGCTGACACTGCGTTTGCAGGTGTCGGCAGTTGTCAAATTATCCTTTTATCATCTTAGGAACATTGCCAGGATTAAGCACCTTGTTCCGCCCGGTGATCTGCCTACATTGATCCATGCTTTTGTGACCTCACGTCTTGATTATTGCAACTCCCTTCATCTAGGGCTTCCTGGAGTTGATATCCACCACTTGCAGCTGGTGCAGAATGCTGCGGCCCGGTTATTGACGGGTACGTCTCGTGCCTGTCATATTTCTCCAGTTCTGCACGATCTGCACTGGCTGCCAATACAGTGGTGGATCACCTTTAAAGTTGGTCTTTTGACTTACAAAGCCCTACATGGACAGGACCTGGACTACTTGAAAGAGCTCCTGGTCCCCTACTGCCATAAGCGATCTCTCCGCTTGGCAGATGAGGGATTGCTAGAGATTCCGAAGGTTTCTTTAAAATCTTCATGAGCTCGTGCTTTTAAATGTATGCTGCCCCTAGCCTCTGGAATTCTCTACCCCGTCCGCTTCATCAGTGTGCATCTGTGGAGGAATTTAAAAAGGCCTTAAAACCTATTTATGGTGTAAAATCTATCCTGACTGATTATTGGGATATTATAAGCTCAGATTGATGTTTTATTTGTTTTATCTGTAATTATTTAAGGCGCCTTGAGTTTGAGAAAGGCGTGGTAAAACTTTATTTATATTATTATTATTATTATAATAGCAACTATTGGGGTAGTCTGGGTAAGCCAACTTTTCATTATAGTCTTTTGGTCAACAACATAGAGATATGCAACAGCTTTTTCATGTCTGGGGGATGATTCCCCTAGGTAAATCCAAAAAGAGTAATGTTCTCTTCATTGGAGCATTCTTTTGTCAGGCACTATGCTCTGGATGTCCATTCCAGACAGCATGCCAGCTTTGCCAAAGCTATATTGAATGGTTTGGTTTCCTGAGTCAATCCTAAACTCCAGCCTCCCCATCTGGGGGACTGCTTTGTGAAGTTTGGTACTGTGGTCCATAAGTGAGAATCTTTGGAGAGAATTGATTCTTGGAAGATAGAGAAGTTATGTACTACTGTAACTATAGATCTTCCTGAATATCTTCTCCATTGAGTACCACAACTCCCTCCTCCCCTGAACTCCAGCAGTGTTATTATTGTTTTTTTTTTTTGTCTTCCTCCCTCAAAATATGGGTAATGTGCTCCCTCACTGGAGTAGTGGTGTAGCCCAAAGCTGTTACATTAACATAGAACCCTAGGGACATGAACATTCTGAATATAACACTTCCTCAGTTCACATTTGTCCCTGTAGTACACAAAATAATTACAATTATTACTCAATGTACACGCAGTATTAATGTCCACGTCCCCAGCTGAGTTCTCATAAAAACATATCTGCACCAGAAATTGTGGTATGACTGGAAAAAACACAGACCTGCCTTGTTATGAAGAGTGAATTCACGGTCGACACTTCTTATCTGTGTTTCCCCTCTGCACTGTAAAATCAGTAACAGCTGACTGATAAGACTGAAAAGACAGAGACCTGCCTTGTCTTGAGGGATGAAACCACTTCCAGCACTTCTCATCCGATCTTCAGCTCCTCTCTGTAGTGGAAATCAGCAACAGCAAGATATGTGGAGCCTGGAGGTCTTCCAAACTTCAGGTGCCTGTCACAAACAGCATATCACGGTAGGTAAAGGGCAAACACCAACTGAACTCTCAATGAATGGTGACATCCCATACTGATTACCCAGATGAACCTGACTTCAGTACTCAAATATTGTATTATGTTAACTCACTGCATAAACTGAAGCTTATATACTGGCAGTTCGGAACAACAGATGAACCTTTCAAGTGAAAAAGCACAGCACACCTACAAATATATTGGACAGTATTCTGCAGATGAGCCAGCGGATCCTGGGCAAGGCCACATTGACAACAGTGGAGCTAACAGAAAAGGAAATTACGATAAGTGTGAAGGAATTTCTCCTTTCAAACCCCAGGAAATCTTACTGTATTCTGACAAATGCCATGTGATTTCACCATAGGACTGCCCCGGAGCCAAAACGGTTAACAGACCGTATGCTAAGCCGGCCCAGTGACATAGAAGGTTGAGGCGCGGGCGCCTTACCTCGACCCACGCCGGCGACCCGGGTTCAGGAACGGACTCAGGACGCTGGGGGCTGGCAGGGGCGGGAAAGGATTGAGCATCCATAGGGACTTCTCTCCGCTCCGGGGGGTGGGTTAGGGAGACGTTGGTCGGCAGCAGCCTCTGGTGGAGACCAGGAGCACTGCACGATGGCGCAGGAGGGACATACACACCAGAAAACGTGAAAAACGCTCCACGTTATGCCAGTTGACAGCTGCCTGGTTCTCCGAGGCAATCAGTGCCCCTGAAACCTTCTGCCTCCTGCCTCAGCAGCACCCTGGGGCAAAGACATTGCGCTGGTCTGTGGTCCCCTGGCTGGTGCCTTCCCCCACAGAGGAAGGGACCCACCAGATGAAGGGTTACGCTGGGTTACTCTGGGGTGGCTGTCATTTGAGAGTGGAGGCTTGGGGGACAGGACGGGTCGGTGGAAGCCTTGGCTTGCCCGAAGGAGAGGCAAATGTGGCAGCAAGCTGGGGAGAAAAGAAATAATACACACACACACAAAAAAAAGAACCTTTGGTAATAGTGGAATGTTAGGCTCGAGCTCAGTTTTGAAACCACTGTCCCTGGTTGCACTTCCTGCAACTGTCAGATTCTTTACTCCGCTTGCCTCAATAAGACATCTCCGGAGAGCTCTCCTTCACTTACTTGAAGAAGTTTAGTTTTCTCGGTTTTGTCAAAGTCTGCTTAGTTATTTCGATTTTTAAAGCACTGTCCTTGGTTCACAGGTAGACTTAGTGTAGATTAGTGTTCATCGGGTACGTTTTTTGGTTCCTTATCGGTTTTTCTCAATCGAGAAGGAACCAGTAGTTTCCTTTATTTTTCTGAGGTGAATCTCAGTAAGTTTCTTCTATTCCGACTGTTAAAGTAAGTCAGTTATTATTTAGAAAAATGTTACTGGGGTAATTCTCGGTTGTTTGGTTTTTACCAATCAAAAAAAAACGTTGTTTTCGAGATAAATGTCACAGGCCAAGAACAGAATGGGCCCCACAGATTTCCAACATTGTACTGAGTGTGGGGAACCGTTTGCTAAGCAGATTCTCATCTGATCCGTGTGTTTTGCTTGGGGTTTGACACCTCCAAGAGGACTGTGATATTTGCAGAAACTTCCCTTAGTCGACGCTAGAGAGGTCACTTAAACGACTGCAGGAGAAGATGTCTGATAAAGCCACTGACCCGGCTACAGACAAACCGGCTACCAACCGTAAAGATCCAGAGGAACAGCCCTCTGAAAAGGGTGACAGTTCTTCAGGTAAAAAACGGCCCACGGATACTGGCGCTGAACCATCAACCGCAGGGAAAAGGAAGAAAAAGGCGAAACATACAGTGCACGAACCACAACCAAAAAAAGACACCGGTTCCAGTCGTTGAGGAGATAGCGAACGCTATAAGAATTATCCAGTCACTTCAACTGAGTACCCCGGCTCTGGTTGAGAAGCGGCTGCAGTCACAAACCTCCGGTTCTTCCTCGGTTCCCGGTTCATTGGAACAAGGGGTAGAACCTTTCAGAGAACATGAAGATGAACATGAGGATGAGGACTATGGAGAGCCAAGTGAACTGGATATCTCTCCTGATCCCCACCGTCCTGATTCCTCTTACAAGGGAACTAAGGACGATACATCCCACTTTGCTTCTATAAAGCAAGTGGCCCAAACCCTGGACCTCCCTACTCAGGAGTCAACTGATGAAGAGGAAGAACAGGACTATATGGAAATGATGAATGTTCCAATCTCTACAAGGCTGTTACTGCCCATCTATAAGTCCTTGAGGAAACGGGTGAACAAAGTCTTGCAGACTCCCACTTCTGTGCCACCTGTGGATAAAAAGGTGGACAAGAAATACTGGGTGGCTATGGGTGGAGCAGAGTTCTCTTTGGGCACCCAAGCCATGAAGGGGTGGTGCAGGCTGCAGCTTGTGATAAAGCTGGCATACTTTTGGCATCACACCCACTGGACAAGGATCCCAGAAAAATGGATTCTGTAGCCAAGAAGGTTTTTCTGGGATCCTCTCTGATTATCAGGCAAGCATCCTATATGGCCTATGTTGCCTGATATCAGAGAATACAATGGAATACTGTTATGGAGATAACAAAAAATCTGTCTCAGCCCCTATGGCAGCTGATCTGGAAGAAGCTGTGAAAAGGGGTATAGAGGCATCAAAAGCCCAATTCAGGATGGCTGTAGATAACAATGACACTGCTGTCAGACAGTTGGCTGCTTCTTTGTCTCTTAGAAGATTTGCTTAGCTCAGAACTACTAATTTGACCCAAGACACAGAGTCCAAGGCCTTTGCTTTCCCATGTGAGCCTACACCTCTGTTCGGGGCACAGATAGAGACTTATATGAAGAAAATGGATGACTGCGAAACAGCCTACAAAAGTGCTGCTGCCAAAGAAAGGGCATCTACACCCCAGAAGCATCAAGCTAGGAGGAGTAGTGGTAGGGGACACTATAAGCCATTTCTTCAGCCTCAAGCTTTTCCCCAGTGCCAACTGCAGAGGGGTTATTTGAGGGGCAGGGGCAGGAGAGGCAGCAACTGTACTAGCTCCAGCACCCAGACAGCAGCCCAAGCCAAGCAGACACCCTAAGGTGTCTGCTCGGGTCACCTCCCCAACCCCAGTAGGGGTCAGGCTGGCCCACTACATCCAAAAATGGCAGTTCATCACCATAGACAAGAGGGTCTTGGAGGTAGTGGGCCAAGGCCTTGCTCTCAGCTTCAGGTTCATGCCAAAGCTGAGGGCAAGGGTCTTCAGACCCTCTTCCCCATCAGAAACGTTACTGCTAGAGGGGGAATTATCAACTCTTCTGTCTCAAAGGGCAATAGAGCCAGTTCCTCAGGCACAAAGAGTAAAGGGCCTCTATTCAAGATACTTCTTCACGATAAAGAAAACCAGGGAGTGGCGACCCATACTGGATCTCAGGCACCCAAACAGACATCTGTTAAAACCAAAGTTCAAGATGGTGACTCTGGCAACAATCCTCCCAACTCTAAGGCAGGGGGAATGGCTTACATCTCTACATCTAAAGGATGCTTACTTCCAGATCCCCGTCACGCAGTCCCTCAGAAAATATCTCAGATTCAGAGTGCCATCAGGCCATTACCAGTTCAAGGCAATGCCTTTCGAACTTAATTCTGCTCCAAGGGTGTTCACAAAATGCTTAGCTGTGGTTGTGGCACACCAAAGGAGGCAGGGAGTGGCAGTGTTCCCTTATTTGGATGACTGTCTAGTCATAGGTCAATCCCCTCAACATGTCAGGGAGTCCCTGACACTCACACAGGATGTCCTACAGTCACTAGGGTTCCTAGTTAATATGAGAAAAAATGTATTGGAGCCAGTACAGCTCCTGGAATTCATAGGAGCCGAGCTGGACACTGTGAGAGGAAAGGCTTTTTTTCCAGAGGCAAGAGTGGACAGCCTGATACAGTTGGCAAGTACCTTCAAACTGCATAGCCTAAGGCCTGCAAGGTACTTCCTACAATTGCTGGGTCACATGACAGCTTCCACAGCAACAGTGTCAGGGGCAAAGTTCCAAATGAGAGACATTCACTTTCATCTCAAGCTGCACTGGCATCAGAAAAGACACTCACTGTCAAAGCTAGTGCCAGTCACAGGAACACTCCTGTAGGCACTTCAGTGGTGGCTAGAAAAAGACAATCTCAGAGAGGGTATACCATTCTTGCAGGTAAAACCCTCCTTGGTGCTAATCATGGATGCTTCCCTCCTGGGATTGGGGGCACATCTGGAGGAGCACACTGCTCACGGCACATGGCTCAAGCAGGAGTCACTGTTGCACATAAACGTGCTAGAGCTCAGAGCAGTCTTCCTGGGACTCCAGGCCTTTGCCAGTATGCAACAGGGGAACATAGTACAGGTTAGGACAGACAACACAATCACCATGTACTACATAAACAAGCAAGGAGGCACAAGGTCAACCCCACTGTGCACAGAGGCCATGAAAATTTGGAGTCTGGTATACTCTCTGGGAATTTCCCTCTCAGCAGTTCACCTACCAGGGAAGGACAATGTCCTGGCAGATGCTTTCAGCAGAATCAATCAGAGTCACCATGAGTGGTCCCTAAACAAGCAGATGTTGCAGATTATGTTCAAAAGGTGGGGCACTCCAGAGGTAGACCCCTTTGCAGCCACAGACAACTGTCAGCTCCTCCAGTTTTGCTGCAGGCCTCCAGTGAGGGGCTCAGTCCCACTGGATGCATTACTGTTGGATTGGACAGGGAAGTTCCTGTATGCCTTCTCTCCATTTCCACTGTTGCTAAGAGTCCTGAACAAGCTCAGATCCCAGCTGGCAACAATGATCCTCATTGCTCCAGACTGGGCCAGGTAGCCCTGGTACTCCCTGATTCTGGCACTATCAGTGACCAAACCGATCAGCCTCCCCAGGAAACACAACTTGCTGACTTCCTCCTAGGGCAGGATCCTATACCCCAACCTTCAGTCTTTCAGGCTCAAGGCCTGGCTCTTGAGGACCTAAAGTATGCTGACTTACATCTCTCGGTAGGGGTCATGGAGGTCCTCAGGGTTTTTAGAAAGCCCTCCACTAGGAAGACCTACACATCCAAGTGGAAAAGGTTCTCCAGTTGTTGCCAGAGTAAAGATATAGACCACACTCAGGCAGGCTTGCCAGTGGTCCTGAATTACCTGACCTACCTTCATTCCCTTGGTCTAAGACCATCCACTCTGAAAGTGCACTTGGCAGCTGTCTCTGTTTACTTATCAGCTGGCAATGCATCATCTCCGGCTTCGAACCCAGTAATCAGAAAATTCTTCAAGGGGCTTCTGCATTTGCACCCCACACACAGGAGTCTCACCCCAGTGTGGTATCTCAACATATTTATTGCACAGCTCATGCAGCCACCTTTTGGGCCTATGTCCTCAGCAGATCTCAAGTATGTAACCTGGAAAACGGTGTTCCTGGTGGCAATTACTTCTGCCAGAAGGATTAGTGAGCTTCAGGCTTTATCCATGGAGACTGATTACATTGTGTTTCACAGGGACAAAGTTGTCCTCAGGACTAAAAAGAAATTTCTCCCTAAGGTGGCATCTGAATTCCACCTTAATCAGTCCATTACACTGCCAGTCTGTTTCACTGACCATTCGACTTCAGGGAAACATAGACTGCATAGCCTAGATGTTAAGAGAGGTATCAGCTACTACCAGGACCACACAAAAGGTCACAGGGGGGACAGTACCCAACTCTTCTTGACCTACGGGGAAGTGGGAAAAGGTAAACCAGCCACAAAAAGGTCCATTGCAAGGTGGATTGTGGCCTGTATCCAGTTTTGCTACAGCAAAGTGGGCAAACAGCCTTCAATGGGTCTCAGGGCCCACTCTGCTAGATGAACAGCTGCTTCCATACCAGCTGCAAGAGACATTCCTCTGCTGGAAATCTGTAAAGCAGCTACCTGGAAAACTGTTCACACATTCACCAAGCACTACTGCTTGAATACCCAGGCTAGAAGTGATGCCAGGTTTGGCACAGCAGTGCTGCAGAGCCTGTTTCCTAAATAGGTTCTCTGCCCACCTCCAAAGGTATTCATACTGGGTGCAGAGCAAAAGAAGGCTAAATGCCCATAGTATTGCTCGCCACATCAGTGGGTCCACTTCATCCTATTTATAACCAACCAATTATCCAATCCTTTTTTAAAAGATACCATATCTTACTATTTACCACTTCACTTGGTAGTATATTCCAAATCCTACTTGTTCTGCTGAGGAATGAAAAATGCTCCCTGTTGTTCTTTGTTGTATCTACACTAATTTGCTTTTTATATCCTCTGAGGCCAGATGGTTTATCTTGCATCCTAATGTTCATTTCTTTCGATAATTCTTGATCCCTCAGAATTTTAAGCAACATTATTAGATCACCCCTGGTTCTTCTCTCTTTTAATGTGAACAAACTTATACTTTTCAACCTCTTGTTTTTAAAGAGCCTATTGTCTTGGTGAGCCTCCTTTGAACTCTTCCAATTCTGGTTATCTGTCCTTGCATATATGGGCTCCACAGCTGAGATCCCTAATCCAAATGGGGTCTAATATATGTTTTATACAATGGTAACATGCAACTTATGGATTTATTTATAAAACTCCTTTTAATGTTTTTGATCATAAAATTATCTCTTGTTATGACTTGAGTTTGATGTTTTTTGAATTCCAGCTTATCATCAATGATGATACCAGGTACTGCTTGGGTAGTCTGTGTGACAGGGTTGAATAGGACTCTGTTCCAGTTGTTATGGAGAGTTTGAATGCAGGGATCTGTTCTTTCCTTTCCTGTCTTTTGTCTGTCTGGTTGAGCAACCAAAGTTTCCCGTGAGACCTAGGACTTGATCACCTCAACAGTCTCGCAAATCTTCCTGGACATAAAGTCTCCACCACTCATTCACACTAATGGGACTACACTGGAGGCTCTAGGACCCAGCGGGAGCCAAAAATCTTCAGGAGGGCCAGCGCCTAGGTAGGGCTGCGAGGAAGCGGCACTGCGAGCTCGGTTCACGCTGTATAGGCTACCTGACATCAACCCTCCAACCGCCTCAGTTCCTTTTCTCCTGCCATCAAGTGCACTTCAGTGATGACGTCATTCACCCACCAGGAGTCAAAACTTCACGTCTATACGACAGCAGCTATAGTCTTTCAGTTTCGATTAGTTTTATTGGTTTTATTATTTTCTTGCCAGTTTAAAAGAAAAATAAATAAGTTGATTATTGAGTAAATTTTTCATCAGAAGAAGTCTTCAATCCTCCTTCGACAGAGTCGACCATGAACAGGGCAGGTGATGATAGGGAGACTTCACATGAAAGATTTTCTGTCAGCAGAGCTGGGTCTGGTCCACCGCCCTCTATGGGGGGGGTCTGACTACATACAGTCCGGTGCTCGGGAGGATGGGCAGTCTTCCTGAAAGCACAAAAAGAAGTGGTCCCATTCTTGATCCTTGTCGAGGACTTAGCACCACTCAGCCTCGAGTTTTTCTTTAGCCTCCTGGTCAAAAAAGAAATGGCACCACTCTAGGTCATCTTCTGGTATGCCTGCACATCGATCGTCAGTTACCAGAGGCAGGGGCTGGACTCCATCCCTTCTGGGGTCCCCTCCGGCCCCTGTTTCTGGTGGTAGACATCCTCTACTCCGGAGTCCCTCCCCACCCATTGGAGAGTCCTCCAGTGAGCAGTTTCACCATTGGGTCACTCTTATGGAACAATGGGTTTGGCGGTTGTCCCGTCTGCCTGAGCCGGCGAGTCCGTCATCTGGGCCTTCGGGCCTGTCAGTTTTGGACCTGTGTGCGGAGTGGTTGGGGCTTCCTAGTCATGCAGCGCCTTCTCCAGTGCCGTCAACGCCGCGCTCTGGTGTTTATCCTCCTCATATGGCTGTGGTGCAGGGGTCCACACTGATGCCTTTATCTCCTGCTGAATTTCTTCATTTTTCCTCAGTGAGTTGAGGGTTGGGAACTTCTAGTTTGGTGGTGCCGGCTGTGGCACTGGCTTCTCGACACCATGCTTGGTGTCGTATCCAGAGTCAGCGCTGCCTATGTTTTTGCAACCGCCTCCTGTAGTGGTGCCAGGAGCGCCTACGGTGCCGTATGCGATGCAGGGGTTTTCGACTCCGATTCCCAGTGCTCCTCCTCCTTCTTTTCCTCCTTTTCCTATCTATACAGTCCCTTTGGGACTAGTAAGAGATGATGTTGAGCCTGATCCTGATCTTCGATTGGAGGACGACTTTGACAATGATTCCTCCCTAGGGGCAGTGAATAAACCTCTTTCAGCAGAGCCTCTGGTTGAGGACCTTTCTTTTAAGTCTCTGCTTAGAAATTTGAATACCAGTCTCTCTCTCCAGACTTCAGAAATCGATCCTAGGAAGTTGCTGCATCTGCAGTACCTGCACGTTCCAGACATTCCTGTGGAATTGACTCCCCCCGTGCAACCCTCTTTTGAGACGACACTTTCACAAATGGTGTGGGATAATCCAGCACTTATTCTCTCTATGGCTAAATCCTCAGACGGGAAATATGCCCCTCCCAAGGATCGACCCATTCTGGCCTTGCAAGCCTTTGTTGATGCCATAGTTGTCCTGGCAGAGAATGACAAAGCTGTTCTTCCACAAGAATCTACAGCACGTCCAATAAGCAAATAATCTCACAAAATTGACACATTGGAAAAGTGAGTCTTTGCTGCTTCCACCCTGGGCATGCATATTGCTAGCTACCAGGGCTACTTCTCTCAATATGAGTGTACACTCTGGCATTCACTCAAGGCTACGGTAGAAGCTCTTCCAGATTCAGAAGTTAACTCAGAGCTTCTTCAAACCATTACTAAAAATACTGAATCCGATAATCAACAGCTCAAAGCTTCCATGGGTGCCTTTGACACTGCCTCCAGAGCAACAGCGGCCAGTATTTTCACCCATCGCCACTCTTAGTTGCGCACCTCGGGCTTCACAAATGATGCCCAGCAGAGCGTTGTGGCCTTGCCTTTCAGTGGTACGCACCTGTTTGGTCCTCAGGTCGAGCAGGCACTAGAGGCCACACAGAAGACTAGAATGGCCATCAAAATGGCCAGACCACCATCTGCAGCCCTGCAAAGGGGCGGGAACAGGCATCAGTTTCATAACCATCAGTCCTTTCATGGTAAAGGCAGAGGGGGTTTTAACAGAAACCAAACCCCTCAGCCGCAAAAGAAAACACAGCAGAAGGCACTGGGCCCCAGCAATCACATCAGACAAATGGGTGCTCAGAATAATCTGTGAGGGATACTCTCTAAATCTGTCAGAAACCCCTCCGGATCATCCACCCAAACGACAGCCAGGCTGTCTGTCTCTCAGTCAGACCTTCTTGCTTCCGAGATCCAAGGCCTTCTAAACAACAGGGCAGTAGAGGTAGTCCTGCTGGATCAGTGGAACACAGGTTTCTGCTCCCATGACTTCCTAGTTCCAAAGAAAACAGGTGGTATGTGCCCTATTCTCAATCTCAGGAAGTTAAACAAGTTCCTTTACAAGGAAAAATTCATGATGATATCACTCAGTACACTCTTACCTCTTATTCATCAACATGATTGGCTAGCCTCTCTGGACATGCAGGACGCCTGTCAACATGTTCCCATTCACCCAAACCACCACAAATACCTCAGATTCGTGGCATTGGGTCAGCACTACCAGTTCAGAGTCCTGCCCTTTGGACTATCCTCGGCGCCTCAGGTTTTTGCAAAGTGCTTTGCAATTCTCGAAGCACATCTGAGGAAGCTCGGAATTAAGTTGTTCCTGTATCTGGATGATTGGCTTCTTGCGAGTCCCTCCAGACAAGAGATTCAAGAAGCCGTAGCTACGGCTTCAAACTTCCTCGCATCCATGGGAGTCCTGCTAAACTTGGGAAAGTCAGAGCTGCAGCCCTCCCAGTGGCTCCTCTTCATAGGAGCCGATCTGGATACCTCTAACGTGAAAGCCTTTCTTCCAGAGGACAGGAGTGACATCCTCCAGATGGCCCGTTCATCAGAGAGAATGACTCGGTCCAAGCTCTCTCTCTTGATGCAGCGGATGCTGGGTCTCATGGCATCTTCAGTGTTCACTGTGCCTTTGGCTCGCCTTCATATGAAGACTATTCAGTGGATGCTCAGCACTCAGTGGTCACCGACCACGCACCCATAGTCCTTTCACATCAAGGTGACAGAAATGCTGAAATGATCGCTCACCTGCTGGACTCAGGAGGACAACCTTCGGGAAGGTTATCTCTTTGCCCCTCAAGATCCCCAGATCTCCATCACCATGGATGTGTCCCTACTGGGATGGGGAGCTCACTGTCAGGATCTCCACACCCAGGGTCGCTGGAGTCAGGACAAGTCTCAGCTTCACATAAATGTTCTAGAAATGAGAGCCATCCTGTATGCAGTCCGAGCCTTGAAGGACATACTCTGTCACAAGATCCTTCTCCTTCAAACGGACAACAAAGCAGTGATGTACTACATCAACAAGCAGTGTGGAGCACACTCTTATCGATTATGCAGGGAAGTAATGAGAGTGTGGGAATGGTGCCTGGAGCATAAAGCTCTGATCCAGGTGGTCTACCTAATAGGAGTAGAAAACGATCTGGCAGATTGTCTCAGCAGAACAGAGACAGACCCTCATGAGTGGTCTCTTGATACAAATGTCGTGCAATCACTCTTCAAGGAGTGAGAAACTCCAGACCTGGACCTTTTTGCATCCCCACTCAATGCAAAACTGCCTCTCTTCTGCTACAGAAATCCAGGACCTGGCGTTTTTTGTCAGGATGCAGTCAGACTGCAGTGGACAAGACGCTTTCTGTACGCATTTCCTCCTCTTCCTCTAGTTCAGAGGGAGTGCTCAAACTGGAGGCACAGGGGGGGAGAATGATCCTCAACGCCCCAATTTGGCATCGTCAGATCTGGTTTCCATTAATCAACAGATTGTCGAAAACTTCTCCGAGACAGCTTACATTTCATATGAACCTGCTGACCTAGGGCTCTGTGGTCCATCCTAACCTAAAGTCCCTTCACCTCCATGCCTGGCTCCTGAAGAGATAGAGGTGAACAAGTTTAACATTTCATCTAGGGTCTCAGATATTCTGTTAGCTGCACGCAAACCAGCTACTCGAAAAACTTACACGGCTAAGTGGAAGCAGTTCTCCAACTGGTGTGCAAATTCCTCCTGGAATCCTTTTTCCTGACCACCAAACATGGTCCTAGAATGTCTTCTGGATCTCTCAAACACAGGCCTGCACTACTCAACCATTAATGTTCACCTTTGTGTGATCTCAGCGTACCATGAGCCTGTGCACTTCATGTCTGTGGCTCAGCTTCCTGTGGTCAAGCAGTTTCTTAAAGGCATTCTGCATACTAGGCCACCGGTGAGACAACTGGTAGCAATCTGGGACATTAACCTTGTAGTAGACATGCTCACCCGTAAACCTTTTACGCCCCTAGCTACTTGTGAGCTGAAATTTCTGACTTGGAAGATTGCCTTCCTTGTAGCCATCACTTCCGCCTGCAGAGTGTCTGAAATACATGCTTCGGTCACAGACTTTCCATATACTGTTTTTCACAAAGACAAGATGGTTCTTAGGACTCACCCTAAGTTTCTCCCCAAGGTTGTCTCAGAATTCCATCTGAATCAGCCCTTGGTCCTTCCAACCTACTTCGCGAACTTCTAGAATGAGGGAGAGCGTCCCGTGCATTCTCTGGCTGTGAAGAGAGCTTTGCAGTTCTATTTAGACAGAACTAAAGAAATCCGCACCTCAAAACAACTGTTTGTCTCTTTTAGCACGACCTGGCTGGGTCAGCCTGTTGCTATCAGATGCATTTCAGCATGGCTAGTGGCATGCCTTCGCCAATGCTGCTCCATGGCACGGGTTAAGCTGGAAGACAGAGTATATGCTCATGCTACCAAAGCAGTTGCGGCATCTCTGGCAGAAATCAGGAACGTGCCCATTGCAGACATTTGCAATGCGGCCACTTAGAGCTCCATACACACTTTCGTAAAGCACTACACTTTGGATGTCCATGACAGGCAGCATCAGTTCTTTTGCAGGATAATCCTTAATGGACTTCTGTCCTAAGCGAGCTCCTCTCTCCTGCCACCCTTCTCGGGGGATTATTTAACTCAGTACTCTCCCATTAGTGTGAATGAGTGGTGGAGACTTTATGTCCAGGAAAATACGGAAATGACGTACCTACCGTAATTCTTGATCTTCTCGGAAGAAGACTTCACCACTCATTCACACACCCACCCTCCATCCCCCAAGCTCACTCATTCTGTTTTTAGTCTTCAACCCCCTCATTGTTGGGCTGGCGACTTCTGTCCTTCTGTTGAGTTGACCCTTCTTACACGGGTCATTCGGTCTATCTTATGTCTGACATAGGTTAGTTTCGCTAGGTTAGTTTATGCTGCACCTCCTCAGTAAAAAAGGTACTGAGGCAGTTGGAGGGTCAATGCTAGGTAGCCTATACGACATGAGCTGAGCTTGTGGTGCCACTTCCTTGCGGCCCTACCTAGGCACCGGCCCTCCTGAAATTTTTGGCTACCACTGGGTCTTAGTGCCTTCGGTGTAGTTCCATTAGTGTGAATGAGTGGTGGAGACTCCGTCCAAGAACATCAAGAATTACGGTAGGTACGTGATTTCTATATCTTTGCCCCTCACTGTCTCTCTACCCTCATTTGCTGTTCTGTCTTTTCCTCCATTGCATATCTGCTGGTATAAAAATATATGCAAATCATTAGGTGGAAATGTAACTGATATTGGGATCCCTTTGTTTAGAAAGTATATAGTGTTACTGCTAAAACTGTATATAGTTTTACTGTTGAAATGATTGCAAAGCTATTTGGAACTCAAGGGGTCAACCTGAAATGCAATTTTTAAGCCTTTTGCAGAAGCTGTGGAAAAGGGGCCTCAGTTCTGGGACATTGTGTTTTAGCTGCACCTGCTTGAAACATACAAGAACATTTTACAAACAAACAGGATGCTTGTTAAGGAGTGGGGTTGCAAGGACTTATAAAAACAAAGCTGCAATTTCTTGCGAGATACACAGAGACTGAAGGAAAACTCAGATGGCTCTTCTCTGTTTATTCTGCCTTTGTAAATAGTTATTCTGAACAATTTTATTTTTTTTATGTTACTGCTAGTACTAATAAACACTTTTTGCAAATTCTACAACTGCTTCTGGTTTTTCTTATGCTTCCTGACCTGTGCCTCGACGACAGTCTGCATTTGTCAGAATACAATAAGATTTCCTGGGGTTTGAAGAAAACATTACTTACCATAGTAAGCTTGTTTCTTCCAAGGGAATCTTACTATATTCTGAAATCCCACCCTTCCTCCCCTACTAGAACCTAGAGGGCACTGCATGTCAGTTGTCCTTATCCAATGGCAAACCTGTTGGTGTACCTGTTAATTTCTTGGGCATCTGTGACTTGAGTCTTAGAGATGCCCTTGCTGTTGAAAAGGGGTTTGTCCTGAAAAGGGGTTAATTTGTAATATTAGAATAGATTAGTTTGTTTTAGCTTTTGCATACTTTGTAAGAATCTGATGGTTGCAGGAAGTGCAACCAGGGACAGTGATTTGAAAATCAAGCTTGAGCCTAACATTCCACTATTAGCATAGGTTCTATTAACCATTTTGGCTCCAGGGCAGTCCTCTGGTGAGACCATACTGCATTTGTCAAAATACAGTAAGATTCCCTTGGAAGAAACAAGATTACTATAGTAAGTAATGTTTTCTTCTGTATCGCTCCATGTTGTTCCAGGACCAGCACTCTGGCAGAGGCTGATCCTCATGCATAGTCACTAGCTCCAGACATTGTGAGATCGCTGTTCAACGAGTGGATACCCCATATATGAACCTTTTTGTGTCCCCACTCAATGCCAAACTGCCTCGATTCTGCTTCAGAAATCCAGGATATGGCAGTTTCTGTCAGGATGCATTCAGATTGCCATGGCAAAATCTGTTTCTGTATGCATTTTTACTAGTTCCTCTTTCACAGAGGGTATTACTCAATTTGGAGGCACTCGGGGGCAAGATGATACTGGTAACCCCCTGTTGGCCTCAACACATGTGGTTTCCTCTGTTGACCAGACTGTCAGCAAACTGAGGACCCTGCCACTCAGGACAGACTTGCTGACTGAGGGTCACCTTGACCATCCCAACCTGTGCTCTCTTCATCTTCAAGCCTGGTTTCTGAAGAGACAGAAGTGAACAGGTACAAGGTATCTCAGAGTGTCTCTGAAATACCTTTGGCTGCACGTAAGTCTTCCATGAAGAAAACATACACAACCACATGCAGAATATTTTGCATCTTGTGCTCCAAAACCCATATGGACCCCTTTGGATGCACACCTGACAAGGTTGTGGAATATCAGTTGTACCTTTCTGAAGTTGCCTACAGTGTTCCATAGTAAAGGTCCATCTGTGTGCATACCACAAGTCTGTAGGTACCCTCTACCTGGCACAATTGCATGTGTTCAAGAGGTTCCCAAAGGGCTTTCTACACACAAGGCCTCTCATCAGGAAGCCAGTGGCTACCTGGGATATCAGCTTGCTGCTGTATATACACACTCACAAGCCTTTTGAGCTCCTTGCGATGTGTGAGCTGAAGTTTTTAACTTAGAAAGCAGCATTTCTAGTGGCCATTACCTCTGCTCGGAGAGTGTCTGAAATCCATGCACTGATCACTGATCTTGCATATACTGTTTTCTATAAGGACAAAGTAGATCTTACTTCAAGTGGCAGCTCTTGCAGCAGGCTATGGACCCACCGGAAAAAACTCTTAGCTAGCAGTACCCAGCAGGGGCGCCCCTGACGTCGTCTCCGCCCTGACATCGGCTGTGGTACAAAAGGGGACAGTCCCCAGCTCCACCTCAGTTCTTTTCCCGCTGCAGACCTGCTCTCAACGGTTGCTCTTGGCTCATTGTATGACAGTTCAGCGAAGTTTTACAGTCTTTTTCTCTGTAATTTTCTCCAGTTTTTCTTCTTATCAGTTGAGTGTTCGTCATATGTCTTCATCACCGTCATTGGTGTCCTCATCGGGACTGAAGAAGATGAAGTACTCCTGTGGCTGCCAGATCCCTGCCAAGGATGCCCACGAGGCCTGTGTGTTCTTCCTTGGGCTGGACCACGACACCCAGGCCTGCATGATCAGCAAAGGCTTTATCAGCAGGATGAGGATTAGACACCTGAAGGCATTAAAAGCCCACCTTTTACAGAAGCAGGTTGCCGTGATGCAGAGTTCTCCGGGGAGAAATCCAAGCACAAGGACAAGTCCCACCATACATCCAGCGACAAGGACCATGGCTAATCCTATCCATGTTCCCACTCACTCCATAAGAAGGCTTCTTCTTCAGGCTCTGGTGGTTCCGACCGCTCTCATCACTCCAGGCACTCCCAGGATGAGGGTAGGCCTTCCAAGCCACGCAAAAACCTCGGCAACAGTAGAAGTTAAACAAGGCACGGTGGCTCAACCGGTGCTGCCTGCTAAGGTGAAGGTCACGCCTCTGTGTCCCCCTTCTATCTTGGGCACTACTGCTAAGGCCTCCTCTTTGGTGCATGCCTCAGCCCCGCCAAAGAAAGCCTCAGTATTGGCCCTACCTAGGGTTCCAGGTAAGGCCTCTTCGAAGGAGCAGGACCCTTCCACAAAATCTCCATCGGCTTCCCACCCTTCTAAGGCTCTGGTGAAATATGACCCAGCGCTGGTCAAACCCAGGGGCCAGAAACCGGCCTCGGGTACTGGTGCCAGTCATTATTTAGACCACTTGCCAGATTTGGCACAAAAGATCGAACTGCTAGAAATCCTGAAATCAGGTTTGGACATAGGCACGCATGTATTACAGACCTCGTACGACACTGCAGATACAGTGTCTGGGGCTGTGGCTTCCGGCGTTTGCCTTAGGCGCTACGCCTGGTTAAGGGTCTCCGGATTCTCCCAGGATCTACAGTCCGGAATCAAGGATCTTCCTTTCCAAGGTTCTGTTGTGTTCAGGGAGGAGACTGAGAAATTGATTTCTCACCTCCAGGAGTCTGGGGAGTCGGTTTGGTCCATCCAGAAACTTTACAAGGGGGACCAAAAGCCATTTCACAAGCTTTCCTTTCAAAAGTCCTCAGGGCAGAACACCCGTGGTCAGTTTGCACAGAGAGGCATTTTCAAGAGGAAAACCACAACCCAGCAAACTGGAGGCACCCCCTCTAGAGGCCCAAAGTCCTCTCAAACCTCTCTGCCCACTCCCATATCCTCCCAGTGACTCCTTGCTGCCCTCCTCCTCTGGTGGATGCAGAAGGGGAGGCAGTAGGGGGCCGCATCTCCCTACACTTGGAAGGGTGGAGCAGGATCACATCAGACCTCTGGGTCTTGGACATCATGAGGAGAGGACGTACACTGGAGTTCACACAAATCCCTCTGGAAAGTCCACCAAGGTCCTTCTGTTATATTCTTTCCCACATCCAGTTAATAGAAGGAGAGAATCAGGTCCTCTTGCAGAAAAGGGCGATAGAGCCGGTTCTACAGGGACAACAAGGAAGGGGGTTTACTCCCACTTCTTCCTGGTGCCAAAGAAAATGCAAGACCTTCAGGCCATCCTGGACCTCAGCTCTTTAAATCACTTTATAGAATACAGAAGGTTCAGGATGGTGAATCTACCAGGTCTCATTCCTCTGTTGCACAAGGTGGCCTGGCTCTGCTCCCTAGACATGCAAGATGCTTACATTCACATCGGGGTTTTTCCTCCCCACTGGAAGTTTCTGAGGTTCCACTTCCAGGGGAGACATTATCAGATTCGGGTCCTACCGTTCGGCCTCTCCTCTGCTCCTCGAGTCTTTACCAAGTGCTTAGCAGTGGTAGCTGTAGCTCTCAGAAGCAAATGCCATTACGTCTTCCCTTACATGGATGAATGGCTTTTAGCAGCTCCTTCAAGGCTTCTTCAGTGCACTCTTGGAGACACCTATACACTATTCCAAGAGTTGGGGATTACTCTGAATCTGCCGAAATCATCTCCAGAGCCCAGTCAACAACTCTCCTTTATAGGGACGGTTCTAGATATGGTCCAAGGCATGGCCTTCCTCCTGCAGGACAGGTGGGATCGTCTGTGAGAAGTGGCCTGAACGGGTTCCATGACCCCTCAAGTTCAGGCCAGAACTTTCCCCAGGCTTCTGGGGCATATGGTGGTGGCCATCCCAGTAGTTTCCTTGGCTCGCCTTCACATGAGAGTTCCTCAGTGGATGCTCATGGTGCAATGGGACCAAAGATCCGACGGTCTAGACCAGTTGGTCCAGATATCGGACCCAGTCAGGAGGACCCTTACTTGGTGGCTGAGCCCCTCCAATCTAGAAAAAGGTGTTCTTTGCCAGCAGGAGCCACCGAGCCAGACCCTGACCACAGATGCATCCGAGCTTGGTTGAGGAGTGCATCTAGGAGACAGCCAGACCCAGGGCATCTGGTCTCCAGATGAGTGTAGGCTTCACATCAATGTCCTAGAGATGCAAGCGGTCCTCAACACCCTTCGGGCTTTTCAGGAGGACCTAGCACCAGGCTCTCTTCTTATCCAAGCAGACAACATGGCTGTAGTGTTCGATATCAACAAGCAAAAAGGGCACGCATTCCTACCCCCTGTGCAGGGAGCCGATGAGAGTCTGGTACTGGGCCCTGGAACATCAAATCAGTCTAGCTGCGGTGCACGTTCCAGGTGTCCAAAACGTCTTGGCTGACAACCTACGCCGATCGCGGTCCAAGGCGCACGAGTGGGAGCTACTCCAGTCAGTAGCGGATCAGCTCTTCGACACATGAGGTCTTCCAGAGCCGGACCTCTTTGTGTCTCCACACAATGCCAAACTGCCAAATTTCTGCTCGCGAGAGCACGTGCCTGGTGTTTTCTGGCCAGAAGCATTATCCCTCTGTTGGACAGGGAGGTTCCTGTATGCCTTCCCTCCCTTCCCGCTGATACAGAGGGTTCTCTTAAAGCTTCAGGCTGAGGGGGCGTGCATGATTCTTGTCGCCCCGCTGTGACCTAGGCAGATATGGTTCTCACTACTTCAGTAGCTAGCAATGGAACCTCCGATTCAGCTGCCTTGGAGCTAGTACTTGTTGTCACAAGATCAGGACACGTTGGTCCATCCGGATCTCAAGTCCCTGCACCTGCATGCTTGGCTCCTGCAGACATAGTCTAAGCAAGGTATGGGGTCTCTCAGGAAATGGCAGACATTCTCATCTCTGAGAGAAAGCCCTCTACTAGGTCCACTTATGCTATGAAGTGGAAACGTTTTTGTCTTTGGGCTTCTTCCTGTCACTTAGACCCACTTACCTGTCCAGTGAACTCAGTTTTGCAGTATCTCCTCTCCTTATTGAGTCAAGGCTTGAGCTGCTCCTCCATCAAAGTGCGTATGTTGGCAATTTCAGCCTATCATATGTTGGTGGAGGGAAGAACTTTGGCCCAGCTGGACGTGTCCTGAACTTTTTTGAGGAGCATTCTGCACATGAAACCTCCCATCAGAGATCCAATACCCCCTAGGATCTCCTTTTCGTGCTGGAGAAGCTTACCCTTCCCCTTTTGAACCTGCCACAGATTGCGAGCTACGTTTCCTTTCCTGGAAGGTATCCTTTTTAGTTGCTGTCACTTCCGTTCTGAGAGTTTCCGAGCTTCAGGCCCTGATGTGTAAGGAGCCTTATTTGATTTTTCTCAGGGATAGGGTTTCCCTAAAAACAAATCCTAAGTTTCTCCTGAAAGTGGTTTCAGAACTGACTGAATCAAGATGTCAACCTTCCAGTTTATTATCCTGACCATTCTAATAGAGAGGAAGCGCTCCTGCACAATTTGAACATCCACAGGGTGCTTAGGTATTATCTCAAGTGCACTGCTCCCCACCGCAGGTCAGAGCAGCTTTTCGTTACCTTTGCGCCAGTGTCGAAGCAGACCATTTCTAGGTGGTTGGTCCATTGTATAGTTTACTGTTACATCAAGTACAACAAACCCCCTCCCGAGGACAGTCAGAGGTCATTCTACCAGGGGAGTGTCTACTTCAAACAACATGAAGTCTTGCTATATTATGACAATTGCAGTTTGTCCCACCATTAGAACTGCTCCGGAGGTGAAAGAGTTAACTCCCATTCTAAGAATGGAACTTGGAGCGCGAGCTCGGTTAGAGAAGCTCTGTCTGGGTTATTTCAAACCCAAACCGTCAGATTCTTCTCCATACCTCACTGAACAGTCGCTCGAGATTTCTCCTACTGCTCGTTCATTTCGGTTTAAACAGTGTTTTCTCGGTTCAAATCAACTTGAGAATATTATTATTTTAACCACAAAACCGATCGGTTCAAGCTCTGTCTGTGGTATACGTAAATAATTACAGTTTATTTTCTGTGTGGAACTTGTAAATGTTATCGGTTCAGTTTTGAACGATCAGCTTATTTAAAACTTGAAATTGAAGGTTTTAGAGTGTGTTCCCGGTTCTTATCGGTTCTAAAAAGCAGTTTCATTACGTTTTCCAAGACCAATGACACGGTTAGGAACTGATAAGGGTGTCTTGCCTGCGCACTGCCGTTTAAAGAGCAAGATTTTGGTTAGGCTGGCATTATGTCTGAGAACAAAGAAAACCGGACCCACTGGGTTTCAACACTGTGATGTCTGTGGAAGTCTTTGCCAAGGCTGACCACACACCCATGTATATATTGTCTGGGGTTTGACCACCTCAATTCAGACTGCCAGATTTGTAAAATTTCCCTGCAGCCACCCTGGATAAGAGAGTTGGCAGGCTCGGAGGAGGAGGCCAAAAGTCCAGCTGACCGGATGGCCAGCCCGGTTTGGTGCCAACCGAACTGGAGGAGTGCCCTCTGACCAGGCGAGACTTCCTCGGGCAAACGTAAAGCTGGCTCGGAGGGGCCAGTTCCAGTAAAGAAAGCAAGAAAATCAGCAAGTGTGGAGCCCAAAATTCCTTCTCCAACTGCTGCAGAGATAGCAAGAGCTATTCAGATTGTCCAGTCACTTTCTCCGGTTCTGTCCGAACCGCCACTGTCTGGTAAAAGGTCGATTCGGTCAGTTCCACCGGTTCAGGAATATGATGTTGAAGAGTTTATGAACCAGAGGAGGAGGATGATTATGAACAGTATGAATGTGACTTGGAGGGTCTGGGTGTGCCCATTGAACGGACATCTCCCCAGACAGACCTTTTGAATCTCCCCTTCACTTTCTGAGTCCCCTCTCACTTTATGTTTTACAAAAGTTGCTGAAACCCTCAGCTCCCATTGGAGGAAGCTGTGATGAGCAAGAGGAACCTGATTTTGTAGAAATGATGGATATTCCAGAGTCTAGGAGGTTGTCTATTCCCTTGCATAAATCATTTGAAACAAACAATAAAAATTTTAAAACTCCTAATTCTGTGCCTCCTGTGGACAAAAGATGGACAGGAGGTACACTCTATCAAGTCCTGATACAGAATTCCTTTCACAGCAATGCAGTCACGTTGGTGTGGTTCAGGCTGCAGCCTGTGATAAAGCTAATATTCCTTGGCTTCACATCCTCCTGACAAGGATTCCAGGAAGATTGATGCCATGGCTAAAAACAATACATGGCAGCATCCTTGGGACTCAGGCAAGCAAATTACATGGCTTATGTAGCAAGGTATCAAAAATCTAGATGGGACACTGTGATGGCTTTGGCCAAACAGGCCTCTGGCCAGCTGCTAATGAGCTGGAACAGGTGGCTGCTGATGGCATTGAGGCATCTAAGGTGCAGTTTCATGCTGCTGTGGATTTTAATGATGTATCCTCTAGAGTCATGGCTCGTCTGTGGCTTTTATTGAAGTTGGCCTGGCTCAGGTGTACTAGCTTGTCACAGGATACCCAGACTAAGGCTATGGATTTTCCTGTGGTTGGAAATTCTCTGTTTGGGGAGCAGACAGAGAATTATATGAAAAATGAATGAATATGGGACTACCTATAAGAGTGCTCAGGCTAAGGAGCGGCAAGTCACTCCTCAGGAGGCGGACCCCAGGGGTAGAGGTAGGCCTTTTCACAGGCCTTTTTACCAAACCCAGGCCTCCTCTGCTTATGCTCAGAGGGGGTTCTTCAGAGGGAGAGGCAGACGGGGTGTGGGCAGGCCTGCTCCCACCCCTCAGCCTAAAGCACCTGCCAAACAGACACCCTGATGGGGTGCCCAGGGCCGATTCTCCTTTACCTGTAGGGGGCAGGTTGGCTTACTTCGTTCAGAACTGGGTGTCTCTAACTTCAGACAAGTGGGTCCTGGAAGTAGTAAGCCAGGGTCTGGTTCTCAGCTTCAAAAAGTTCCCAAAGATGAGAATCAGATCTTTCCCACCTGCAAACTCTTTAGAGACCTTTACTTTAGAAACAGAAGTCTCAACCCTCCTGGCTCTCAGAGCTGTAGAAAGGGTTTCTCCCCTACACCAGGGCAAGGGTCTGTACTCCAGATATTTCCTTACCCCAAAAAAGACAGGAGAATGGTGGCCCATTTTAGACCTGAGATATCTGAACAAACACCTGTTGAAACCAAAGTTCAGAATGGTAACTCTGGCAATGATTTTACCCTCTCTAGGCCAGGGACTGGCTAGCCTCCCTGGACCTCAAGAATGCCTATTTTCTACATCCTAATCAGAAGCTCCCACAGAAAGTACCTCAGATTCGAACTGCCTCAGGTCACTACCAGTTCAAAGCAATGCCCTTGACCTCACCTCTGCCCCAGAGGTATTCACAAAATGTCTGGCAGTAGCAGTTGCTCATTTAAGAAGGCAAAGGATTGCTGTCTTTCCTATCTGGATGACTGGCTTATTGAGGCCAGTTCCCAGAACAGGTAAAATCTCACCTGCAAGTTACCCAGCAGCTGCTCACCTCCTGGCTTCTTGCTCAATCTTCCAAAGTCAGTTCTGGAACCAGTTCAGGTGCTCACCTTCATAGGTGCAGAATGGACACAAAGCAGGCCAGAGCCTTCCCTACCCTTAGAGAGGGTAAGGAACTTGGTGCTCTGGCCTCCTCCTTCACTCTGCAGGTCTCTGACCAGCAAGACACTTTTGCAGCTCCTGGGGCACATGGCTGCATCCCACAGCTGTAGTGCAAGGGCAAGATTTCAGATGAGGGACATTCAGTTTCACTTGAGAGCCTTTTGGTCTCAGAGAGAGACCCCTTTCAAGTTGGTCCCAGTGACTCGAACCCTGATCCAGGCCCTCCAGTGGTGGCAGGATCAGAGCAATTTAAGACTGGGGTCCCTTCATTCCTCTGTCTCACTCCTTGACCCTCACTCACGGATGCTTCCCTCCTGGGGTGGGAACCCACATGGCGACCTCTCCACTCAGGAGTGTGGTCCCTCAGGAATCTCTGCTCCACATCAATTTGCTGGAACTCAGAGCTGTCTTTTAGCACTTCTAGTGTTTTCTGCATCTGTTCAGAACAAAGTGGTACAAGTCAGAACAGACAACACACCACAACAATGTGGTACATCAACAAGCACGGGGCACTCGGTCTTGGCCTTGTGCACGAGGCAATGAAGTTGTGGTCTCTGGCCTATTCCCCTGAACACTTCCCTCATAGCAGTTCACCTTCCAGGAAAGGACAATGTCCTAGCAGATGCTCTCAGCAGGATTTCCCAGGGCCATCACGAATGGTCTCTGGATCCTCAAGTACTGGGGATAGTTTTTGCCAGATGGGGCACCCCTCAGATAGATCTTTTTGCAGCCCCAGACAATCACCAACTTCCACTGTTCTGTTGCAGGCCCCCAGTGTTGGGCTCAGTCCCCCTGGATGCCTTTCTCCTAGATTGAGAAGGGAAGTTTCTTTATGCCTTCCCCCCTTTCCTCTCCTATTCAAGGTGCTAGTCAAAATCAGATCCCAGCCTTGCAGGGTGATTCTTATTGCCCCAGATTGGGCCAGGCCGCCCTGGTACCCACTCCTTCTGTCCTTAGCAGTCCATCTTCCCTGTGTCTCCCCAGGAATCACAACTTGTTAACCTGTGTCCAGGGGAGAGTTTGGTATCCGAACCTCAATCCCTCAACCTCAAGGCCTGGCTCTTGAGGAGTTAAATGCTGACCTACACCTTTCTCAGGGTGTTCTTGAAATCTAAAGGCTTCTAGGAAGCCTTCCACTAGGAGCTACCTATAATTCTAAGTGGAAAGGTTTTCCATTTGGTGTTCTAGGAAACATATTTCCCGGAATCTGCTGATTTGCCCATTGTTTTGGACTATATGGTCCATCTTAATTCTTTGGGCCTGAGACCAGCTACCCTGAAAGTACATTTGGCAGCTGTCTCTGCTTTTGTGTCAGCAGGAAGCCCTCCTCTCTCTTCCGCTCACCCTGTATTTTCCAAGTTTTTAAAGGATTACTTCATACTAATCCACCTTTTAGGGATCCGGCCCTGCATGGCCTAATGTTTGCATTGCCCAGTTAATGCACACCTTTGAACCTCTGTCTTCTGCAGAGCTTAAGTACTTAACTTGGAAAACTGTTTTCCTAGTGGCTATCACTTCTGCCAGGCGCATAAGTGAGTTGCAAGCCTTGTCAGTAGAAACTGACTTTATTTCTTTCCACAGGGATAAGGTAGTCCTCAGGACTAACAGGAAGTTTTGCCTAAAGTGGTTTCAGATTTCCATCTTAATCAATCTATCTCCCTTCAGTGTTTTTCACTGAACATTCCTCCTCTGGCGAGAGGAGATTGCACAATTTAGATGTTAAGAGGGCCTTAAGTTACTATATAGAGCGTACCAAGGGTCACAGGTTCGAATCCCTCCAACTTTTTCTCACTTATGGTGAGGTCGGAAAAGGGAGACCTGCCACTAAGAAATCAATTGCCAGGTGGATTGTCTCTTGTATCCAATTTTGTTATCAGAAACTGGGGAAAGTTTCCCCCTCTGGCCTGAGGGCTCATTCTACCAGAGGTACAGCCGCGTCTCTAGCTGCTGCCAGAGACAACCCTATTTTAGAGATATGTCAAGTAGCTACCTGGAAAACGGTACACACTTTCACCAAGCATTACTCCCTGGATGTCCAGGCCAAGAGAGATGCTCGGTTTGGCACAGCTGTGCTTCAGAGCCTATTCCCTAAGTAGGGTCTGTCCCTCCTCCATGGAGGTACTGCTGTGTAGTCTGCAATTGTCATAATATAGCAAGACTTCATGTTGTTGAAGAAAAATTATCTCACCTTAGTAATGTTGTTTCTTCTAATGAGTCTTGCTATAGTATAACCTCCCCAAGCCTGCCCCTCTCAGAACTTCTACTTGGGTATGGGGTGGGCAGCCTAGTGTGGCTAGTTATGCCCATTATATGTTTCCACCCTTCTTGGGGTTTTGGAGTGTGGTGTTTTATTTTATCTTATATTGTTCTTATATTATATTATTACTTCTGGTCCCTGACTTGAGTCTTTGTGCTGGGACCAGGAATATGTTTTAATAGTCAGGTAGCCAGTTGGCTAGTGTGAGTTACAGCTTCCACACAGACCTTAGTGAGGTTTTGCTCGTAAAGATCTGACAGTTTGGGTTTGAAATAACGCAGACAGAGCTTCTCTAACCGAGCTCGCGCTACAAGTTCCATTCTTAGAATGGTAGTTAACTCTTTCACCTCCGGAGCAGTTCTAATGGTGGGACAAACTGCAATTGTCATAATATAGCAAGACTCCATTAGAAGAAACAACATTACTAAGGTGAGTAATTTTTTCTTCTTTTGCATCTTTGAGGAATGTCTCCATTGGAGACATTTGCGCAGTGGCTACTTGGAGCTCAGTGCACACTTTCATTAGGCACTGCAATCTGGATCGTGCTTCCAGGCGCAGGGCCAGGTTCGGCCTAGCTGTCCGTCAGGGACTTCTTTCCTAGCATGCCGTGTTTCAGCACTGGTGCTTTTCAGCCACCTCCCAGGGTTGCTTATTTTGCTTCTCACAGGACTGCTTGGGACTCAGTCCTAATGAGAATAGCCTGCTGCAAGAGCTCCCACTCGAAGTAAGATAGTACAGTTACATAAGAACTTACAGTAACAGTAGATCTTTGAGAGGAGCTCTTGCAGCAGGCGTTGCCTTTCCACCCTCCTTCCCCCGGTGAGATTCAGCATCTTTTTCAGCGTGCTTCCGCCTGGTCCACCTGTCAGAACTTGTTCTTGGGTCTTCGGCGGGTAAACTGAGGTGGAGCTGGGGACCGCCCCCTTTTGTACCACAGCCGACGTCAGGATGGAGCCGACATCAGGGTGCAGCCCCTGCTGGGTACTGCTAGCTAAGACTCTTTTTCTGGTAGATCCTAGTGCCTGCAGCATAATCATAATGATAATATCCTGCTGCAAGAGCTCCTCTCGAACATCTACTGTTACGGTAAGTTCTTACGTAACTGTACTTTCTTCGTACATATCCCAAGTTTCTACCTAAAGTGGTGCCTGAGTTCCATCTCAACCAGCCACTAGTGCTGCCTATCTACTTTGCCAACTTCCAGAATGAGGGAGAATATACATTACAGTCCCTTGATGTTAAAAGAGACCATAGGTTCCAGCTAGACAGAACGAAGGACTTCAGATGGTCCAAACAGCTCTTTGTCTCCTTTGATCCTAATCAGAAGGGACAGCCTGTTGCAGTCAAGTGCATTTCTGCCTGGATCGCGAATTCCCTTCACCACTGCTATGCCATGGTTCAGTTGAAGCTGGAGGACAGCATTCAGGCCCACTCCATCAGAACAGTTGCCATGTCCCTGCAGAGATTTGCTCTGTGCCTGCTGATGATATTTGCAGAGCTGCAACTTGGAGTACGGCGCACACTTTTGTGAAGCATTATGCTTTGGATGTCCATGCCAGGCAGCATGCCACTTTTGGCAGGACTACCCTGAATGGGCTTCTGTCCTGAGTGAGCCTTTGGCTCCTACCACCCTTGTCTGGGGGATTTTGTCTGCACTTGGTGCTCTGACCCATTGGTGTGAATCAGTGGTGAAGATTTATTCCTGGATGATATGAAAATTACCTACTCACCGTAATTCTTGATCTTCTAGGAATATGTTCACCATTGATTCACGTGCCTGTCTACCATCCCCCGGACTCACTCCTGTATATTCTTGTTAGTCTTCACCCTGTGCACTTGGTTCGGCCTGTGAAGACACTATGTTACTGATTTGGTGTCTGTTCTTACACAGGCTCCCAGGGCTATCTTATGCCCTTAGGTTAAGTGCATAAGTACTTGTTAGGTTATGTGCTCACCTTCTGGGTATAAAAGGTGCTGAGGCAGTTGGGGGCTGGCAGTGAGGTAAGCTGTGCCTGCAAGCTCAGTCTTACTGAGCCACACATATGTGCAGCTTGACTTGGCACTAAAACTCTCAAAAGTTCAAACAACAAGAAGTCTTGCTGTATTCTGACAGATGCAGTGATCCCCAACCTTTAAACTGCCTCGGAGAACAAAGAGTTAACTTTCTATGTAGAGCATAGAATGCGGAGCTTGAGCTTGGTTGGAGTCTCTGTCTGCAGTGTTTCAAACTCAAACCGTCAGATTCTTTACTCTACCTCACTGAACGGTCGCTCTGGAGATTTCTCCTTCAGCTCAGTTCGAAAGTCGGTTAAAGTTTCAGTTTTTGTCGATTTTTAAACCTAAAAATTTATCTGCATAGTCGGTTCAGTCTCTGTCTGTGGTGCCGTGAGTACTAGATATTACTTAGTTACTTGGTATTACTTGGTATGAAAGAACAGAATAAGGCCAGAGCCCATCGAGACTGTTCCCCACACTATGTGGGACATTATTTATCTATTATCCCTCAACGAAACATCTCATTTGTTTTTAAAGACAGTGGCACTAGTTGTCTCTACCAATTCTTGTGGCAAGGTGTTCCATACAATGGATGATCTTATTGGAAAAAAGTTTCCCCTTTTGCTGGTTTTATAAGTTTTACTTCAAGCTGTTTATTATGCAGTCTCGGAACATGTCTCCTTTTGAAGAGTGTTAGACCACATTTTTCCATTAGACCTGGTGAATTTATTAAATTAAAAACCATAAGCATATCACCTCTTATTCTTCTAGTTTGAAGAGAAAAGAGACCAGTAGCTTTTCATCTGTTCTGATAATCCAAGTTTGTTAATCTTGGAATCATTCTAGTTACTCTCCTTTGAACCTGTTCAAAATTGCTATGTCTTTTTGGTTTGGATTCCAGAAAGGAGCCATAGTCTAGATATGTGTAATGTATGCCTTATACAATGGAATAAGGCATTTTTCAGTCGATTAACAAAAGTCGTTTATTTGCCTCAAAATTCTGTTGGTCATGCAAGCAGTTCTAACACAGTGATCATTTGATGTAAGTTTATTATTAACATATATCCTAAATCTTTTACAATTTGATGAGTGAAGTGGTAGTCCGTTTATATAATATATCGTTTTGGATTATTTACGAAATGCACTACTAAACATTTATCTTGATTAAACTGCATATGATTTTCATTTGCCCAAAGTGTTAATTTTCCAAATCCTTCTTTAATGAAGAAATATTTTCTTGATTATTAACCTTGCCCTCCAATTTAGTATTGTCTGCAAATTTAACCATGAAGTTATTTGGCCCTGTTTGTAAATCACTGATAAAGAGATTAAACAATGTTGGTCCCAAGACCGACCCCTGTGGTACACCACTTGTCACACTACCCGAATCAGACAAGATATCATTAATTCTGATGCTCTGAGAATGATTTGGCAATCAGTTTAAAGTCCAGTTGACAGTATCAAGTGACAAACCTAGACTGTGCATTTTAGTAATGAGTTTTTCATGTGAGACTTTATCGAAAGCTCTACTAAAGTCCAAAAGAATTACATCAGTAGGGATACCCACATCTAGAAGAGTACTTATATTATTGTAAAAAAGATACCAGATTGGTGGTGCAGGAATACTTGGGAGTAAACCCATGCTGATTTGAATAATAAATTCCTAATTTTTTACAATCTTGATCTATTAGAGTCTTCATTACTCGTTCCATTAATTATGTTTCCTAAAAAGTTAAATTTTTATTTTAATCTGATTTTTAATTGTCTTGTTGAACCAAGGGGGAATTTTTTCCTTTATTATTAAATTTCCACTCAGATGGAATAAAGGTATTTTCCAAATAATGTACAATGTTTTAAAAAAAAGTCCCAAGCTTGTTGTGTTGTACAATTAAGAAGATTAGATTCCCAGTTTATGTTTTGTAAGTGTTCATTGATTTTAGAAAAATTTGCTTTATTATAATTTTTTTATACAGTATAACTTCCTTTGTGTAGTTTTAAACTGTTGAATTTCAAAAAGAATAGATGAATGATCACTGGTCTCAAGTGGATCCCAAATTTGTAAATTGCTAATTTGTTGCTCTATGTTAGTAAATAATAGATCCAAAATATTAGGATCTCGAGTGGGCTCAGTAACAAGTTGTTGTAATCCAGTACTAACTACCACATCTATTAGTCCTTTCTTGGCATAGGACTGTCCTGAGAATGAGTCCCAGTTAATATGAGGGAGGTTAAAGTCACCAAATATTACAGTATCTTGAGATTCTGAAAAATGTGTAATTTCTTTAAACATATCAGTTGTGTAATCTGAATTTGCAGATGGAGGTCGATAGATGTTACCCATAGTTATATAGGACTGCTCCTTCAATAAGATTTTAACCCATATACTTTCCAAAGGAAAGGGAGAACACACTTCAAAAGAAGGAATATCATTTCGTATGTACATACAAACTCCACCGCCTTTCTTATCTAATCTGTTTTTGTGATATAACTTATAACCTGGAATTTCTCTGGACCAAATTGAGGATGCGTCTCACCAAGTTTCAGTTACTCCCACCACACGTATATTTAAAGTTTTATATTTGGCTTCAAGTTCTGCTAATTTGAGTTGGTTTAAAGATCTTGCATTCAAAGCTAGGAATTTACATTTAGTTGTAATAATATTTTGGTAAGTATTCAGAGACTTGGGAATAGACCCATTCTCCCCCATTGTTTTTAGTTTAAACAATGATTTATGATTTTAGTGATACTTTTCCTCATAAGTGTACTACCCCTACGACTGAGATGTAAACCGTCCCAGCAAAACAAGGAAGAACGATCTGAAAATGATTCCCAGTGGGTAATACAGGGTATATCCTGCTTAAAACACCGCTTTCTCAGCCATTCATTTAGGGCTTTGATTTTCTGTGTCATGGTAGATGTTGCTGTCGGGACAGGTAGAATTTCAGATATACAGACACAGCATCCCCTGTCAAGTAACAGGTTACATAATGCCACATAGTCCTGTTGTAACTGATTAAATGGGGTATTGTTTATATCATTAACACTGGCATGTATGATAACCAGTGGATTTTCCCCTGCATTTTGTAAAATTTTAGGCATCATGGAGGTAATGTCAGATACCCTGGCCCCACGGAAGCTAGAACAAGTGCCATTGCTCTTGTCACTATTGCATACCACCCTGTCAATGTGCTTAATGATTGAATCTCCCAGGACTAACACTTGTTTTGAGACAGTAGGGGTACAAGAATCAGAAACAGGTGATTGTTTAACACACTCTGGGCGATTAACTTAATAGGTATTGATTTGGTAGCTTGAGACTTACTAGGACAAATATTCATGGGCATTAACTCCTGATTGAAAAGTGTTTTTAAACCATTATTCTCAACAGAGGGTGATGCATAGGATAAATCATGTAGCACTTCATTATTTGATACAGTCAATTGCTCAAACCTATTACGAGTTTAACTAGGGGCACTATTGTGTATTTGACCGCCCCTCCTTTTTTTAAGAGGCTTTGTTACAATGGTCCAGTCATCATTATCAAGAGAAGCGGGCGGATAATCATCCACCTTATAAGAGAGGCAGAGGCAACAGGTATACTAGTACTAGTCATTACAATTGTCTCCTCATCAGGAGGCATAGAAATGCTACCTAAATGTGAAGTAAATTGTTCATTAGAATGAAGTTGTTCATCCATAAGATCAATGTAACTTTCCAATTCCCTAATATCAGTAGAAACTGGTTTAATATTAAGCAGAAACGCTATCTCTGCTTCAAGAGTAGTAATCAGATGGCAATTAGTACATACATACTCACTCCCATACTTTCCCTCACTATACATCAAACATTGCATACACTTACTAAGTTCTTTTTCCATTATTAAAGTTGTATATTTACTAAGTAGAGGATATGCTAAAATTATCTTATCCAAGTTTGTGTAATGCCAGCAGTTTAAGCTGTTCTGTTTTTCTGTGTGGAACTTGTAAAAGTGCGATCGGTTTGGCTGAACTGGCCATTTGATAGTGAAATCTTGTATTTTGTGTTTTTACTTAGTGTGTGATTACCGGTCCTTATCAGTTCTAAAAAAAAAGTGTTTTAGTATGTTTTTTTCCAATACCCGTGACATGGTTAGGAACTGATAAGGGAGTCTTGCCTGGCAGTTGCCATAAAAAGGGTAAGTTGGTTAGGCTGGCCATGTCTGAGAAACCCAAGAAAAAAAACAGGCCCCTGGGTTTCAACACTGCAGTGAGTGTGGGGAGGTATTTGCTAAGGCAGATCCCCACACCACCTGTGTTTGTTGTCTGGAGTTTGACCACCTTGATTCAGACTGCCAAATATGTAAAAATTTTCCCAAGTCTACCCTTGAGAAGATATTAGGTAGACTGAGGGAAAAGGAGGCCAAGAAGTCCACTGACCCGGATGGTCAGCCCAGTTCTGTTCCGACTGAACCAGAAGGAGTGCCCTCTGACCAGGCGATACTTCTTGAACCTTAAGGAGCCGATCCCTGAGGGATCGGTTCCGACAAAAAGAAAATGCAAAGATAAATCGTCCAGTTGGATCCAGAGGTTCATGTTCCGACCACCGAAGAGATAGCCAGAGCGATTCAGATTATGGAATTGCTCCACCCGGTTCCTACCGATCTGGCACCTTCTGGCAGGGGTTCGGTTCGGTTGGTTTCCCCGGTTCAAGATTATACCCTCAAAGATGTTTATGAACCGGAGTTTGAAAAGGAAGGGGAATTTCAGGATGATGATGGTGAAAGTGAGGGTCTGGATGTGCCTGTGGAAACGGACATCTCCCCAGACAGACCTTCAGGTGTTTCCCCTCCTAGGCTTTCTGAGTCCCCTTCTCATTTTATGTTCTACAGAAAGGTGGCTGAAACCCTCCAGCTTCCTATGGAGGAAGCTGTGGAGGATCAAGAGGAGCCTGATTATGTAGAAATGCTGGACATCCCAGAGTCCAGGAGACTGTCTATTCCCCTCCACAAATCTTTTGGAAAACAGACACAAAAAATCCTAAAGTCTCCTAACACTATGCCTCCTGTGGATAGAAGAATGGACAAGAGGTATACACTTTCAGGCTCAGACACAGAGTTCTTATACCAGCAATGCAGCCATGTTGGGGTAGTGCAGGCTGCTGCCTGTGACAAGGCAAATATTCCCTTGGCTTCACACCCCCCAGACAAGGACTCCAGGAAGATTGATGCCATGGCAAAGAAACAGTACATGGCATCTTCCTTGGGACTCAGGCAGGCGAATTATATGGCCTATACAGCCAGGTACCAGAAGTCCAGGTGTGACACTGTACTGGCACTGACTAAACAGGCTTCCCTCCAGCTGGCCAAGGAGCTGGAGGCGGTGGCTGCAGATGGGATTTAAGGCATCTAAAGTTCAGTTTCATGCTGCTGTGGACTCTAATGTCAGCGTGGCTCAGTTGGTAGCACATCCGCCTCTGGACCAGAAGGTCATGGGTTCTCGTCCCACACCGGGATGGACTTGCACCTAAAAATCGCTGGCATCTGAGTGCAGTATTGGGGTTTCTGTACTGCTGGGGTGTGTCGTCCTTCAGATGAGAAGTTAAACTGAGGTACCGTCTGCCCATCCTGGTGTTGTCCTGGTGGGTGTCCAGGTGGAAGTAAAAGAACCTAGGGTACTCTTCGTAAAGAGCAGGGAACATTCCCGGAGTCCTGGCCAACATTCCTCTTCCCATAAACTGGTTCATGCAATTATCCAGGCTGTGTGTGGGTGATGATGTGCAATATGGCCCGCCACCACACATTCAGTCACTTCACTACCAGTGTAGCATTGCTTGTAAAGTGCTTTGGGATACTGTGTATGAAAAGCACTATATAAATGCTGATTCTTCTGATTCTTCTTCTTTTAATGATGTGTCATCAAGAGTCATGGCTACATCTGTGGCTCTTCAGAGAATGGCTTGGCTCAGATGTACTAGCCTCTTGCAGGATACGCAGGCTTAGGCCATGCATTTTCCTGTAGTGGGTAATTCTCTGTTTGGGGAGCAGACAGAGAATTACATGAAGAAAATGGATGAGTACAGGACCACTTACAGGAGTGCTCAGGCCAAGGAGAGGCAGGCAACTCCTCAAAGGCAGCATTCTAGGGGCAGGGGCAGGCCTTTTCAAAGGCCTTTTTACCAAGCACAGGCCTCTTTTTCCTTTTCACAGAGGGGGTTCTTCAGAGGGAGAGGCAGAAGGGGGATGGACAGGGCTGCATCCACTCTTCTGCCTAAGGCCCCTGCCAAGCAGACACCCTGATGGGCCTGCCCGGGTCGACTCTCCTATTCCAGTAGGGGGCAGGCTGGCTTACTTTGTCCAGGACTGGATGTCTATTACAGCAGACAAGTGGGTCCTGAAAGTAGTAAGCCAGGGACTGGTTCTCAGCTTCAGAAAATTTCCAAAGATGAGAGCCAGATCTTTTCCACCTGCAAATCTCTCAGAAACCCTTGCCCTAGAGGCAGAGGTTTCTTCTATCCTAGCCTTAAGAGCCATAGAGAGAGAGTACCTACCCTATACTGGGGCAAAGGACTGTACTCCAGGTACTTTCTGACCCCAAAAAAGACAGGGGAGTGGTGACCCATCCTAGACCTAAGATATCTAAACAAACATCTTTTAAAACCGAAGTTCAAGATGGTAACTCTGGGAATAATCCATCCCTCTCTAAGGCCAGGGGACTGGTTAGCCTCCCTGAACCTCAAAGATGCCTACTTTCACATTCCCATCAGGTGCTCCCACAGAAAGTACCTCAGGTTCGAGTTGCCCTCAGGCCACTATCAGTTCAGAGCAATGCCCTTTGGCCTAACCTCAGCCCCAATGGTTTTCACAAAGTGCCTGGCAGTAGTAGCTGCCTTTCTAAGAAGGCAAAATATTTCCATTTTTTCATATCTGGATGATTGGCTAATAGTGGGCCAGTCTCCAGACCAAGTCAAGTCTCACCTGCAAGTGACCCAGCAAGTGCTCACTTCTCTAGGATTCCTTCTCAACCTTCCCAAGTCAGTTCTCGAACCAGTCCAGCTTCTTACCTTTATAGGGGCAGAACTGGACACACTCAGAGCAAGAGCCTTTCTTCCTCTAGAAAGGGCAAGGGTTCTGATGGAACTAGTCTCTTCCTTCAGCCTTTGGGTATCTCAACCAGCAAGGCATTTCCTCCAGCTCTTGGGCCACATGGCAGCTTTAACAGCAGTGGTCCAAGGGGCAAGATTCCAGATGAGGGATATTCAATTCCACCTTAGAGCTTACTGGTTTCAGAGAAAGGACTCCCTTACCAAACTGATTCCAGCCACCTGTAAAACAGTCCATACCTTTATCAAGCATTACTCTCTGGATATCCAGGCCTGGAGTGATGCTTGATTTGGCACAGCAGTACTTCAGAGCCTTTTCACAAAGTAGGTTCTGTCCTTCCTCCATGGAGGTACTGCTTGGTAGTCTGCATCTGTCAGAATACAGCAAGACTTCATGTTGTTTGAGGAAAAAATTACTCACCTTAGTAACTGTGTTTCTTCTAATGGAGTCTTGCTGTATTCTGTCCTCCCTCCCTGCCTACCCTCTCAGAACCTGTTTTTGGGAAATGGGTGGGCAGGATGCAGTGCTGTACCCCAGGGGTGCTCTTTGTTTACACCCTCCTCCTTTTTTGTTTGGGTGTTGATTTATTACTGTTATTTGTATTGGATTGGTTTTTGGTTTTTGGGTTTCCTGACTTGAGTCTTCCTTGGGGATCCAAAACTTTTTACTGCCAGTTGGCTAGTAGGAATTTTACAATTTCCACATAGAATTTTTAGTTAATTGGGCTCGTAAGAAGCTGACGGTTTGAGTTTGAAACACTCCAGACAGAGACTCCAACCGAGCTCGAGCTCAGCATTCTATGCTCTGCATAGAAAGTTAACTCTTTGTTCTTCGGGGCAGTTTAAAGGTTGGGGATCACTGCATCTGTCAGAATACAGCAAGACTCCATTGGAAGAAACACAATTACTAAGGTGAGTAATTTTTTCTTCTGGCTCCCATGGGGTCCTAGCGCCTCTGACTCAGACTCAGTAGTGTGAATTAATGATGAAGATATTCCTAGAAGATTAAGAATTATGGTGAGTATGTAATTTTCATTTTCCTAATTAAGCCCAGAACTATTTTTTTATCAATATAATTTTTATTTCAAAAAATGTTTCCTGTTACAGGTCAATAAACATAAACACAGTAGCATTACATACAACTATAAGTGAGCCAGATACATAACATTAACTTAATATTGTGAGTATATTAAAATAATTCTGAAAACAAACAATTAGGTAAACAAATAATTGATCATATTCAGTGAAAAACACAGACATTGTGATTAACTCTAAGTGATCTAGATGATGTAGGATAAAACACTGAGAGATAAGCCCAGAATTAGTCTCCCTCAAACTGCAAGTACTCAGCTGCACATATCAAGTTATGGATGAATCCATTTTGTTGGAAGAAAAGGTTACTTTATTAATGATAACTATATTTCTTCTTGTTTTATTAATCCAACATCTCTTGCAGCCTATCCTTCCTTCCTGACCTGTGCTTTTAGCTTGTTCTGAATGTTCATTTTCTGTGGGAGAGATCTGATGGTTGGAGATAACTGGGTATTATGTAATGGGATGTCATTCATATCTGTTAGCTTGTTCCAGAGCCAGAACACACACAAACTGGATTCCTACAGATTTGGGGCTGGGGCTGAGGATTAATACCACTAGAAAATACAGTAACAATTAAGTGATCTTTTATTTTCCTTTCCAAAGTTGTATTATGCTCTTGCAGGTGATGAAGTCTTTGACTAGGACCTACGTCAGCATGAAAGAAACCTGTGACTGTTGATCTTGACCCTAAGGCTGTGACCTGTGATGAATTGTTTGGAATTATTAACCCGTCTACCAGAGAATGGAAAGATGGTACAGAATCTTATTACAGCTTTTTGAATCTCCAGCTTATATGTTTATATTTTATACTTTCTTATGAAGCTTAACTTTTATCAAGAAGGAAATCCCATTCCAGTAGTTTTCTAGAACAGGGCAGCAAACATAGGATGATTAAGATATTTATAATTGTTTTATTAAAAGGGAATGGTCTTCTACAAGCAAAGCAACCCACTGTAGCCCAGAGAAATCTGTTTGTGTAGTTATTTATTTATTTGTCTCCCATTTCTGCTCAGCTGGCCCTCATCTGCAGTATCCTCCCCAGCTCTGTCACCCACTGTCTCTGGCAGTTACTCACTTGCCTGGTACATTGCCCCACAGTTTTCCTCCTGTGACGGGGCTCCCCGAGGATTCCCAAGCATTGGGAGACTTTAGTCCAGATGTGGTAGATGAGGAAGCCCAGTAGGTAGTGCAGGGCCAGCAGGAGGATGTCGCATTATACTGCCTTAGCCAACAGTATTTTTCCCGATTTTTCAAGAATCAATCTTCACCATTCATTCCCAATTATAGGTCCAAGTTGGGGATGTTAGGACCCAGCAGCAGAAAAGTCTTTCATAGCCTAGGGGACCGATTTTGGTGCTGCTGCTGCCCACAAGGCAGAAGTAGCAACATCATGTTCATAAGTTGGCCAGTAACTGACAAGGACCACCTCCCTTCCTCATTACTGTTTTCCCCACTGTCTATATGACAACAGCATTCAGTTCTTCTTAGTTTTAAAGTTTAAAGCTTAGCGTTTGTTATTTTTATGTCAGTTTAGTGATTTTACAAAAAAAATTTCTGTCAGTTTTCTCACAGCCCTACTGAGTTTACAGTCGACTGCCATGGGCTACTCCAGCAGCAGGGGCCATGTCCAGTCCACTTTCTCCATTAGGGAAGGGATCTGACCACAGGTGGTCCTGTGCTCGGGAGGAAGGAAAGTCCTAGTGAAAGCACAAAACAGCAGACCCATTCCCAATTCCAGTCATGTTCTTGGCACCATTTGGCCTTGAGTTCTTCCTCTTCTCTTTGGAACGGGAAGAAACAGTACCACTTGAGGTCACCCTCTTTGAGGTCTACTATGAGACCCTCAGTGTTCTGGAGCTGGAGGCCCTCCCTGGTGCTGTCTGCATCACTGGAGGCTTCTGGTGCTGGGGTGTTGCTGTCTCAGACCCAGAGTTCCCCTCTGTCTATAAGTGGGGACCCCAGTGGACAGGTCCACCCTTGGGAAACTCTTTGGAACAGTGGATGCAGCATCTGTCTTGTTTGTCTTTGCCAATGGAGCTGGTCCCTAGCCCTTCAAGGTCAGTGGAACTGGAGCCAGGTAGAGCATTTGTTTCCATCGACAGCCCTTTGGCCCTTGCCAGTGACCACGCCGCCAACTCCTGTTCCACTGGCTGCACCCCCACCTTGTGTCACTTAGTGGGACTAGCCAGGTAGCATTTCCGGTCACTTCAGTGCTGGCTAGGTTGTTGGCTCTGGGTCTGGTGCCAGTGCTGGGTCTGGGCCTTTTGGGGCCTGGCCCAGTGCTGTTCCACCACTGGTCTGTGCACCAACCTCAGTGCTGGGCATTCCCGGCACTGCCCTCATTACTGGGAGTTTTCTGGCACCACATTCAGTGCCAGGGATCTCCTGGCACTGGATTCAGTTCCAGTTCTTGCGCCACCCCTGGCTTCAGCCCCTCGTCCTTGGAGCCAGTGTCATTTGTGTTGCCGGGACCACATTTCTGGATTAGAGGCCTGCAATCACCACTCTCCACCCCTCCCTCAAGGGAGGATGTAGAGGGACGAGTCAGATCCAACCTCATCTTCTTTAAGGATGGTGACAAATTATTTTTAGCCTGGTCTCTTCAGACCCAGACCCTACTTTTGTGCCTCAGGATGCTATAACTTTCAAGGTTTTGCTCAGAGGCATGCTTCTCACTTACTTTTGAGCCTACAGCCATTGATCAAAGTAAACATCTCTGCCTGCAGTGGCTGAATGTTTCTACCATGCCGTGTAAATTTAGTTCCTCCTGTTCCACCCATATTTCAAACCCTGTCTGATGTGGTCTGGAGTAGGCCTGCTTAAATATCATCTGTCTGCAATCAGGTATATGAAAAAATACACTGCCCATGGATGGTACAGTATATGCTTCTCATCCTTAGCTGATGCCATTGTTATTCTTCCTGAGCATGTTAAGGCCATTCTCTCCCAAGAGGTCACTGCGCACCCTCTTACGAGGAGTCATGCAAGTTTGACACTATGGGAATATGGGCCTGAGCAGCAGCTACCCTAGGCATGCAGATTCTAACCCCAGGAATCACACAGTATAATTAAACTAATGCAGTCAGCCTTCAGAGTTAAACTGCCCATACAGATGGTATTTATGTGTAACCCCCAGGTGGCACTATCCCAAGGGCTACTACCCCTGTCTGACTGACTGACTAACTACTGACAGGTTGAGGTGCCTAGGTCCAATGGTGGGTGCCTCCACCCAGAGGTCAGGGTTAATACTGTCTGGTATGAGTTGGTCACAGCCTTCTGGGACACTGTAGCCCCCTTTTCTTCCCACTAGTGGCCTACACAATACATTAGGAACATCTTCACAATGTACACTTACCCCCAGGACTGGCTCTGTCGACTGGACTCTGGGGACCCCCTGTAAAACAAGATGATACAGTGCAAAATCCACAGAACAATACTTTAACATAAGCGAATACTTCAGACAGTGTAACTTTGCTGAAACAAACAAATCTGACTTATTTGGGGATATAACAAGGACAGGAAATCAAGTTAATTAGGTTAAACACATTAATAATCACAGTACTGTGCGCATATTCAGAGTCCCAAATTGTCACTTTCATTGGGTACCCAGGATGGGGGCTAGCCAGGATCGGTGCAGCTGGTTGGGGCCCTGTAATGGAAAAAAAACACTTGCACAATACCTAATTGTAATCCAGATCCGGATGGCTCAGTTCGTGAAGAAATGAGAAAACAACAATTAGATGACACACTTGCGATTTGATAAACAGATGGCAGGGAGCTACTCTGCTTTGTACTCACAGACTCAATGCTGGGAACTGGATGGAAGGCAGATTGTCCTGGATTGCCACGAGGAGCAGAACCTGTGGAAAAGGTCCTTGTGACTGGACCCCACTGCAGATTAGAGCAAATAGGTGTAGTCTGGATTAAGCTGGGGTTTACTTCCAGCTTCATGCACTCAATTCACTGTACAGGGGATTTGAAGCGCGATTCCCCACAAGCACTACACACATTTATATGTAGAAGGAAAGTACTATACCAGGCAGGCTGCTCTCAATCCCGACCGCAATTACTGCACGATACCGGGAGAACACACAGCAGCTTCAGTGACAGGCCAAGTGCGATTCAGCAATTTCTCCAATCTTCTACAGGGTAAGCCTGGTTTCTACTCTTCAGATCTCCTTGATTCTCCTCACAGGTCGGATTCAGTCCGAATGGGGGTTTGCACATGCTGCAGACCGAACCTTAGGGCCTTACATGCGTTTCCCGTGCTAAAAATACACACCGAAGAAGAAACCAGCTCCTTGTCTATTCACTGCCCAAACTGATCTGATCTTTCCAGTAGACAGAGCGGGACATTTCCTTTGAGTTCCTCCCAGTTCAGTTGGCTGGTTTGGCTGTCAATCACAGTAAACTCCCCCTGTTGGTGGAAAAAAGGCGCCGAAGTCAAAACTACATTTCCCAGAGTCACTGCCCTTACAATTACCTTACAACAGGCTCCAGAGGAGAGTCCAAGTTCTGATTCGCCCAGAGCAGGCTCAATTTTAAAGGATCCCCACCATGATTGGTCCAATTCAGCAGTTCAGAACCAACATGAGAGCTACTCTGCACTGTCCTTGCTACAAAAGCAAGTTAAATCAAACTGCGTTTTCATTATTACTCTAACAGGTTACAAGCAAACAATTACATCTTTGAAGTGCTCCTTCTGCCCACTTAGTGATGGCAGAAATGGAGTGATTGGCAGTAGCTCAGTGGAACTCAAGCAGGAAAACACACAGTCCTCCCATACAAACTAATTATGTCTGCAAGCAGACAGCTCTTAAAGAGACAGTACCAGAGGCTCTAAAGCACTCACAGATAAATGGCTTAAGCGCCAAACACCATTCAGGCTTGGAGCATTCAAGCAGCTCCTGGAAGACTTTTGAGAACCCCTATTTGCAGGGGTTACATTTGCTAATTATGGAATGCTCATTGGCTCATGCCAATTTAGAACTGCTGCCCTTAGTAACTCTGTGTGCTCAGATTCTTTACTCCACCTGCCAGTTAAGATGCCTTGGTGAGCTCTCCTTCAACTTTCTAAAACAATAATATTTTGGCAATAAGTACTGCTTTATTTACTTTTTCATATAATTGCTGCCCTTAGAGTTTAGTTTTAGTCAGTTTTTGTTGTATTTTGTTGTATTTTGCGGCTCCGTCATGGTTCCGTGGAACTGCGGGGCTCTGCTGTTACTTAAAGGTTTTTACTTCAGAATTTAATTAAATTTAATTGTATTCGACGGTTCCCCTAGGGTTCCATCTTTAGAAGTTTAATTTTTATAAACTTGGTGTTTTCGCGGTTCCCGTGTTTTTCAGAGAACCAATTAGCGCTCAGTTCCTTTTTGCGTGAGGAATCGACCGCTTGCCTTGTTTGTGCCTTTTATCATTTTTTGGGAACTGATTTCTGGTTTAGTGCTGTGGATTTATAGCTTATTCAATGTCAGAGATCCCTAGTGTAAAACCTAAGAAATAAATGGCACCCACGGGTTTAAGTACTGTGAAAGTTGTGGCCAGCTAATAGCCAAAGCAGACAGGCATTCCCTGTGTGTTTTGTTTAGGCACAAGTCATATCTTCTCTAATTGTGATATCTGTAAAACTTTTTGTCCCAAAACTCTTAAAAAGAGGGCCAAACAATTAGAGGAGATGGCCACTGCTTCCACCCATACAGAGGATGTACCCTCCACCTCTGCCTCTAATAAAGATAAAGACAGGCCAAAAGACTCTGTGGTACCCAAACCCACAGAAGAAACAGACTCTACTAAATCCAGAAGGCTTGTGAAACTGACTTCTGAACCATTTCCATCAAAGAAAAAATATAAAGAGAAGCATGTCGCTGCGCCTCTGGCTGAGAAGGCTAAGGAGATCCCAGCAGATACACCTAGCATGCCCTCAGCTGAGGACGTTGCCAAAGCATTAAAGATTCTGCATGTAACCCTCTTGCAAATGGGGGTTCCCAAAAATCTTCCAGGAGCTTGCTTAAATGCTCCAAGCCTGAATGGTGTTTGGCGTTTAAGCCATTCATCTGTGAGTGCTTATAGAGCCTCTGGTACTGTCTCTTTAAGAGCTGTCTGCTTGCAGACATAATTAGTTTGTATGGGGGGACTGTGTGTTTTCCTGCTTGAGTCCCGCTCGAGCTACTGCCAAATCGCTCCGTTTCTGCCATCGCTAAGTGGGCAGAAGGAGCACTCTTCAAAGATGTAATTGTTTGCTTGTAACCTGTTAGAGTAATAATGAAAATGCAGTTTGATTTAACCTTTCTTGTAGCAAGGACAGTGCAGAGCAAGCTCCCTCAAGTTGGTTCTGAACTGCTGAATTGGACCAATCATGGTGGGGATCCTTTAAAATTGAGCCTGCTCTGGGCGAATCAGAACTTGGACTCTCCTCTGGAGCCTGCTGTAAGGTGATTGTAAGAGCAGTGACTCTGGGAAATGTAGTTTGACAGGCGCCTTTTTCCACCAACAGGGGAGTTTATTGTGAGTGACAGCTAAACCAGCCAGGAACTGGGAGGAACTCAAGGAAGTGCCTGGTTTTGTCTGCTGGAGTTTCAGTTTAGCTTTGGCAGTGAAGAGTCAAGAGAGCCCTGTGCTTCTTTGGTGTGGAGTTCAGCCAGAGGAAATGCATGTAAGGCCCCAAGTTTGGTCTGCAGCTTGTGCAAGCACTTGTTCGGACTGAATCTGACCTGTGAAGAGAATAAAGGAGATCTGAAGGTAGAAACCAGGCTCACCCTGTAGAAGACTGGAGAAATTGCTGAAGCCTCGGTCTGTCAGGAACTGAACCTGCTGTGTGTTCTCCTGGGTATTGTGCAGTAGTGCGATCGGGATAGAGAAGCAGCCTGCCTGGTATAGTACTTTCCTTTTACATATAAATGTGTGGTCTTGTGGGATCGGTTTTAAATCCCCAGTACAGTGAATTGAGTGCATGAAGCTGGAAGTAAACCCCAGCTTAATCCAGACTATATCCATTTGCTCCAAACTGCAGTGGGGTCCAGTCACAAGGACCTTGCCCATATGGTCTGCTCCTCCTGGCAGTCCAGGACAATCTGCCTGCCATCCAGTTCCCAGCATTGAGTTTGTGAGTACAAAGCAGGGTAGCTCCCTGCCATCTGTTTATCGAATTGCAAGTGTGTTATCTAATTGTTGTGTTTTATTTCTTCATGAACTGAGCCATCCAGCTCCGGATTACAATTGGGTATTGTGTAAGTGTTTTTTCATCACAGGGCCCCAACCAGCTGCACCAAATAGGCTAGCCTTCTATTGCCTGGGTACCCAGAGACAGTGACTTATAGGTTGAGGTCTGTGCACAATGCCTAGTATATATATATATCTATATATATATATAGATATATATATATTAAGTGGTAAGCTAATTAACCTGATTTCCCCAGTCCTTGTTGCTCCCCTAAATAAATCAGATCTGTTTGTTTCAGCAAGTTACACTGCCTGAGGTATTCGTTTATGTTACAGTATTGTACTGTGGTTTTTGCGCTGTATCATCTTGTTTTACAGGGGTCCCCAGAGTCCAGCTGACTGAACCAGTCCTGGGGGTAAGTGTATATTGCAAGGGTACTGTGATTGATTTGTGTGGGCCACTAGTGGGAAGAAAGGGGGGTTGCAGTGACCCAGAGGGCTGTGACTAAGTCATATTAGACTGTCTTAACCCTGACCTCTGGGTGGAGGCACCCGCCATCGGATCCAGGCCCCTCAACCTGTGGTGGCAAATCAGGCAGGGTAGTGGCCGCAGGATAGTGCCACCTAGGGTTACATGCAGACACTACAGGCTGTAGTCCCTGCCCCAACACTGGTTCCATCGGTTCCTGCCCAGATCCCAGGGGCTCAGTAACCTCAGTATTTGTATGAAACTCAAGAGGAGGAGGATGAAGAAGGGGAACCCATAGACCTAGAGGTATCCCCTGAGCAGGATTTTGGTACCCCACCAAGTGGCCCAGATGATTATACATCCCACTATGCTTTTGTAAAAAATATAGTGGAAACCCTCAATCTACCCATGCAGAATACTGAGGAAGATGGGGAGGAAGTTGACTTCCTTGAGATGATAGGCTTGGCTCCTACAAAGTGCTTGATGCTCCTCCCTATGCACAAGTTCTTGAAAAAAGCAGTACTGCACATCTTGAAAACCCCCACTTCAGTGCCAGAAGTGAACAAGAAAGTGGACAAAAAATATCAGTTGGATAGATACACTGCTGCATTTCTTTTTAACCACCCAGACCGTGAAGGGGTGGTTCAGGCAGCAGCTTGTGACAAAGCAAGAATCCCTTCGACATCTCACCCACCTGACAAAAGTCCAGAAAGATGGATGGGATGGGAAAAAGGGGTATGTGGCTGTTTTCCTCCTGGTAAGCAGGCCAATTATATGGCTTATCAGTGCAGTACCAGAAGGGCTTGTGGAACACTGTATGGCCTTAGCCAATAAGGTGCCAGGCAAGTGGCAGGGGATCTTCAGGAAACTGCAAGGACAGCACTGGATGCCACAAAATGCCAGTTCTCATGGCTGTGGATGCAGATCACACCACAGTCTGACTTATGGCCCTTTCCATCTCCCTCAGGAAGATTGCCTGGCTTAGAGCAACCGACCTGAATTAGGACACCCAAACAAAGGCAATGGACTTCCCTTGTGAAGGGGATTCCCTGTTTGGGGATAAAACTGAAGCCTATATTAAAAAGGTGGAAGAGTACAAGGCTACCTACAGGAATAACTCCAAGTATAGGCCAACATCTTCATACAGGTCCCAGTATATGGGGAGCAGGGGTAGGGGCTCCTATTCTCGGCCCTTCTTCCAGGCACAAGCCATGCAAGACTACCAGGAGCCCAGTGGGTACTTCAGGGGTAGGGGCAGGAGATCTATGAGGAGGCCTACCCAGACGACCCATGTACAGAACCAGCCCAAGCAGAATCCCTTATGGGCTAGTACAGGTCGCCTCCCCATTGCCAGTAGGTGGCAGATTGGCTCATTACCTCCAGGATTGGCATGCCATTACCACAGACAAGTGGGTCCTGGAGGTAGTGAGCCAAGGACTATCCCTAAGTTTCAAGTTACTACCCAGGTTAAAAGACAGAAATATTGCCCTGGTTACATCTGCAGACAGGGTGCTCTTGGAAGCAGAGGTGAAAAGTCTCCTGGCAATCAAAGCAATAGAAACTGTCCCCCTGTCCTAGAGGGGAAAGGGTTTCCAGTCAAGATACTTTCTCACTCTAAAGAAAAATGGGGACTGGCGACCAATTCTGGTCCTGAGACTCCTAAACAAACACATCCTGAAACCAAAGTTCAAAATGGTGACTTTTGCCATGATCTTCCCCACACTGAAAAAAAGGGATTGGCTAGAATACCTAGACTAAAAGGATGCATATTTCCACATTCCCATCAGACCAAGCCACAGGAAATACCTGAGGTTCACACTACCCTCAGGTCACTACCAGTTTGAAGCAATGACATTCGAGTTAACCACAACACCCAGAGCATTCACAAAGTATCTGGCAGTGGTAATGGCACACTTAAGAAGGCAGGGAGTGATAGTATTCCCTTACCTAGATGACTGGCTAGTCATAGGCCAGTCCCTGCAGCACACCAGAGAGTCCCTGGTCCTGACCAGGAGCACACTAGAGTCTCTGGGATTCCTCTTAAATTAGCAAAAGTCTCAGCAGGAACCTGTTCAGGTTCTGGATTTAACTGGAGCAGAACTGGACACCAGTTTGGGCAGAGCATTTCTTCCCCAGAACAGGGTGAACAGCATCCTGCAGGTAGCAGGATCATTTCAGCTAAACAGGCCCAGGCCAGCCAGGGACTTCTTACACCTACTGGGGCACATGGCAGCTGCCACGGCAGTTTTCCCAGGATCCAGATTTCAGGTGAGGCACATACAGTTTCATGTAAGAGCCCATTAGTCTCAAAAGAAGGATGTACTGGCCAAGCTGGTTCCTGTCACAGACACACTACTGCAGGCTCTGCAGTGGTGGCTGGACAGGGACAACTTGAGAGAGGGAATTTCCTTCTTAAAAGAACATCCCTCAGTGGTGCTCACAACAGATGCCTCCCTGCTAGGGTGGGGAGCACATATGCTGGACTTCACAGCCAGTGGGACATGGTCCCCCCAGGAGTCACTTCTGCACATTAGTCTGCTGGAGCCCAGGGCAGTTTACCTGGCTCTACTGGTTTTTGCACCTCACTTACAAAACAAGGTGATTCAGGTCAGGACTGACAATACCACCACCATGTACTACATCAACAAACAAGGGGGAACCAGGTCCACTCCATTATGCACAGAGGCAATAAAGCTGTGAAGCCTGACCTTCTTCATGCAGGTGACACTATAAGCTATCCACCTTCCTGGGAAGGACAGTGTCCTGCCAGCCTCCCTCAGCAGGATAAGCCAGGACCATCAGGAATGGACACTCAATCCTCAAGTGCTGCAGGCAGTGTTCAGAAGGTGGGGCACACCAGAAATAGACCTTTTCAAACAACATGAAGTCTTGGCTGTATTCTGACAATTGCAGTGATTCCCAACCTTTGAACTGCCCCAGAGAACAAAGAGTTAACTTTCTATGCAGGGCATGTAATGCTGAGCTCGAGCTCGGCTGAAGTCTCTGTCTGGAGTGTTTTGAACTTAAACCGTCAGATTCTTTACTCCGCCTCACTGAACGGTCGCTCCGGCGATTTCTCCTTCAGCTCGGTTCGAAGTCGGTTAAAGTTTTCAGTTTTCGTTGGTTTTAAACTGAAAAAGTATCCATAGTTGGTTCAGTCTCTGTCTGTGGTGCCGTGAGTACTAGATAGGAATTGTTCTGTTTTTCTGTGTGGAACTTGTAAAGTGCGGCTGGGTTTGGCTGAACCCGGCCATTTGTTAGTATTTGTGTGTTTTGTTGGTGTGTAGTTTACCGATTCTTATCGGTTCTAAAAGCGTGTTTTGAACCATTTTTTCCAATACCATTGACACGGTTAGGAACCGATAGGGGAGTCTTGCCTTGCGGTTGCGAAAAAGGGTAAGTTGGATTGACTGGCCATGTCTGAGAAACCTAAAAGAAAAAGCTGGGCCCACTGGGTTTCAACACTGCAGTGAGTGTGGGAGGTCTTTACTAAGGCGATCCCCCCCACCTGTGTTATTATCTGAGGTTTGACCACCTCGATTCAGACTGCCAAATATGTAAAACTTTCCCAAATTTACCCTTGAGAAGAGATTAGGTAGACTGAGGGAAAGGAGGCTGAGAAGTCCACTGACCCGGATGGTCAGCCCGGTTCGGTTTTGACCGAACCAGAAGGAGTGCCCTCTGACCAGGGCGATACTTCTTCAGGCAAAAGAAGAGCCAATTCCGAGGGATTGGTTCCGACAAAAAGAAAGCGTAAAGATATATCGACCGGTTCAGATCCAGAGGATCATGTTCCGACTCCGAAGAGATAGCCAGAGCGATTCAGATTGTGGAATTGCTCCATCGGTTCAGACCAGTCCGGCTCCTTCTGGCAGGGGTTCGGTTGGTTGGTTCCCCGGTTTAAGATTATGCCCTTGAAGATTTTATGAACTGGAATTTGAAGAGGAGAATTTGAGGATGATGATGTAAGTGAGGGTCTGGGCGTGCCTGTGAAACCGGACATCTCCCAGACAGACCTTCAGGTGTTTCCCTCCTAGGCTTTCTGAGTCCCTTCTCACTTTATGTTTAACAGAAAGGTGGCTGAAACCCTCCGGCTTCCTATGGAAGAGGCTGTGGAAGATCAAGAGAGCCTGATTATTTAGAGATGATGGACATCTCAGAGTCCAGGAGACTATCTATTTCCCTCCATAAATCTTTTGGAAACAGACACAAAAATCTTTAAGTCTCCTAACACTATGCCTCCTGTGGATAGAAGAATGGACAAAGTATACACTTTCAGGCTCAGATATGGAGTTCTTATATCAACAGCGCAGCCATGTTGGGGTAGTGCAGGCTGCTGCCTGTGACAGAGGCAAATATCTCTTGGCTTCACCCCCAGACAAGGACTCCAGGAAGATTGATGCCATGGCAAAGAAGCAGCACATGGCATCTTCTTTGGGACTCAGGCAGGCGAATTACATGGCATATACAGCCAGGTACCAGAAGTCCAGGTGGGACACTGTACTGGCACTGGCTAAACAGACCTCCCCCCAGCTATCCAAGGAGCTGGAGGCAGTGGCTGCAGATGGGACTTAGGCATCTAAAGTTCAGTTTCATGCTGCTGTGGACTCTAATGATGTGTCATCAAGAGTCATGGCTACATCTGTGGCTCTTCGGAGGATGGCTTGGCTCAGATGTACTAGCCTCTCGCAGGACACCCAGGCTAAGGCCATGGATTTTCCTGTAGTGGGTAATTCTCTGTTTGAGGCAGACAGAGAATTACATGAAGAAAATGGAGGAGTACAGGACCACTTACAGGAGTGCTCAGGCCAAGGAAAGGCAGGCAACTCCTCAAAGGCAACAGTCTAGGTGCAAGGCAGGCCTTTTCAAGGCCTTTTACTAAACACAGGCATCTTCTTCCTTTTCTCAGAGGGGTTCTTCAGAGGGAGGCAGAAGGGGATGAGCAGGCTGCATCCACTCCTCAGCCTAAAGCCCTGCCAAGCAGACACCCTGATGGGCCTGCCAGGTCGACTCTCCTATTATAGTAGGGGGCAGGCTGGCTTACTTTGTCCAGGACTGGATGTCTATTACATCAGACAAGTGGGTCCTAGAAGTAGTAAGCCAGGGACTGGTTCTCAGCTTCAAAAAATTTTCAAAGATGAGAGCCAGATCTTTTCCACCTGCAAATCTCTCGGAAACCCTTGCCCTAGAGACAGAGGTTTCTTCTATCCTAGCTTTAAAAGCTATATAGAGAGTACCTACCTTACACTGGAGCAAAGGACTGTACTCCAGGTACTTCCTGACCCCCAAAAAGGCAGGAGTGCGACCCATCCTAGACCTAAGATAACTAAACAAAAATCTTTTAAAACCAAAGTTCAAGATGATAACTCTGGAATAATCCTTCCTCTCTAAGGCCAGGGACTGGCTAGCCTCCTGGACCTCAAAGATGCCTACCTTACATTTCCCATCAGGTGCTCCCACAGAAAGTACCTCAGGTTTGAGTTGCTCTCAGGTCACTATCAATTCAGACAATGCCTTTGGCCTAACCTCAGCCCAAGGGTTTCACAAAGTGCCAGGCAGTAGTAGTTGCCTTTCTAAGAAGGCAAAGGTTTCCATTTTTCCTTATCTGGACGATTGGCTAATAGTGGGTCAGTCTCAGACCAAGTCAATCTCACCTCTAAGTGACCCAGCAAGTGCTCACTTCTCTAGGATTTCTTCTCAACCTTCCCAAGCCAGTTCTCGAACCAGTTCAGCTTCTTACCTTTATAGGGGCAGAACTGGACACACTCAGAGCAAGAGCCTTTCTTCCTCTAGAAAGGGCAAGGGTTCTTATGGAACTAGCTTCTTCCTTCAGCCTTCAGGTATCTCGACCAGCAAGGCATTTCCTCCAGCTCTTAGGCCACATGGCAGCTTTCAGCAGCAATGGTCCAAGGGGCAAGATTCCAGATGAGGGATATTCAGTTCCACCTGAGAGCTTTCTGGTCTCAGAAGAAGGATTCCCTTACCAAACTGATCCCAGTGACTCTGACCTTGATCCAAGCCCTCCAGTGGTGGCAGGATCAGGACAATTTAAGACAAGGGGTTCCTTTTGTTGCTCAGCCTTGTTCAGTGGTTCTTACCACGGATGCTTCTCTCCTGGGCTAGGGAGCCCACCTGGGGTCCTTTACTGCCCAGGGGCTGTGGTCCCCCCAAGAATCCTTTCTCCACATCAATCTTCTAGAGCTCAGGGCAGTTTTTCTTGCTCTAAAAGTGTTCTCACAGGCAGTACAGAACAAGGTGGTTCAAGTCAGAACAGACAGCACCACCTCCATGTGGTACATCAACAAGCAGGAAGGCACTCAGTTCATGGCCTTGTGCACAGAAGCCATGAAGTTGTGGTCCCTGGCTTATTCCCTGCAAACCTCTCTTGTAGTAGTTCACCTTCCAGACAAGGACAACGTGCTAGCAGATGCACTGAGCAGAACTTCTCAGGGCCATCACGAATGGTCCCTGGACCCTCAGGTGTTGAAAGTGATTTTTTCAAGGTGGGGCACTCCAGAGGTAGAACTCTTTGCAGCCCTAGACAATCACCAAGTAGAACTCTTTGCAGCCCTAGACAATCACCAACTCCCTCTCTTTTGTTGCAGACCTCCAGTCCTGGGCTCAGTCCCTCTGGACGCCTTGATCCTGAATTGGGAGGGGAAGTTTCTGTATACCTTTCCCCTCTTCCCACTCCTGTTCAAAGTTTTGGTAGAAGTAAGGTCTCAACCATGCAAGGTGATTCTGATTGCTCCAGATTGGGCCAGACAGCCCTGGTACCCCCTGTTGCTGTCCCTAGCAGTCCATCTTCGTCTGTCTCTTCCCAGGAATTACAACCTGTTAACATCCTCTCAGGGAAGGATTTTGTACCCCAATCTTCAGTCTCTCAATCTCAAAGCATGGCTCTTGAAGAGTTAGAGTTTGCAGATCTGCATCTTTCCCAAGGTGTTCTGGATATCCTCAAGGCTTCTCAGAAGTCCTCCACCAGAAAGACTTACAACCAAATGGAAAAGATTCAGCATTTGGTGTTCTAAAACATATTTCTCCAGACACTGCTGAATTGCCTATGGTTCTGGATTATATGGTCCATCTTAATGGCCTGGGCCTCAGACCAGCTACTCTCAAGGTACACCTGTCAGCTGTTTCTGCGTTTTTGTCTGTGGGGAAGCCTTCCTCACTATCTTCCCATCCTGTGTTCTATAAATTTTTTAAAGGATTGCTTCACACCAATCCTCCTTTTAGAGACCCTGCTCCTGTCTGGGATTTGAATGTTTGCATTGCCCAACTTATGCAACCCCTCTTTGAACCTATGTCTTCAGCAGAGCTTAAGTACTTGACTTGGAAAACTGTGTTCCTGGTAGCCATTACCTCTGCCAGGCATATCAGTGAAGTGCAAGCCCTATCAGTGGAACCTGATTTTATCTCATTTCACAGGGATAAAGTAGTCCTTAGAACCAATAGAAGGTTCTTGCCCAAAGTGGTTTCAGACTTCCATTTAAACCAGTCTATGTCTCTCCCTGTTTTCTTCACTGATCATTCTTCCTCAGGAGAGAGGAGGCTACAGAGTTTGGATGTCAAAAGAGACCCTAATTACTACATAGAGCGTACCAAGGGTCACAGGTTTGACTCCCTCCAGTTGTTCCTCACTTACGGAAAAGTGGGAAAGGGCAAACCTGCCACCAAAAGATCTATTGCCAGGTGGATTGTGTCTTGTATACAATTCTGCTATGAAAAACTGGGAAAAACTCCACCCTCAGGCCTGAGGGCTCATTCAACAAGAGGTACAGCTGCTTCCCTGGCTGCTGCCAGGGATATCCTCTCTTAGAATTTGTCAAGCAGCCACTTGGAAAACAGTCCATACCTTTACCAAGCATTACTCTCTGGATATCCAGGCTAGGAGTGATGCTCGGTTTGTACAGCAATTGTACTTCAGAGCCTATTCCCAAAGTAGGTTCTGTCCCTCCTCCTTGGAGGTACTGCTTGGTAGTCTGCACTGTCAGAATACAGCAAGACTTCATGTTGTTTGAGAAAAATTACTCACCTTAGTAATTATATTTCTTCTAATGAGTCTTGCTGTATTCTGACCTCCTCCTCCTGCCTCTCCTCTCAGAACCTGTTTTTGGGAAGTGGGTGGGCAGGTGCAGTGTTCACCCCAGAGGTGTTTTTGCTTCACCTCCTCCTTTTGTTCGGGTGCTTATTTATTATTGTTATTTTTAGTACATTGGGTTTTGTTTTTGGGTTTCCTGACTTGAGTCTTCCTTGGGAATCCAAAACTTTTTTCAGCCATTTGGCTAGTAAGAATTTTTACAATTTCCACATGGAATTTTTAGTTTAGTTGGGCTCGTAAGAATCTGACAGTTTAAGTTCAGAACACTCCAGACAGACTTCAACCGAGCTCGAGCTCAGCATTCTATGCCCTGCATAGAAAGTTAACTCTTTGTTCTCCAGGGCAGTTCAAAGGTTGGGAATCACTGCAATTGTCAGACTACAGCAAGTCTCCATTAGAAGAAATATAATTACCAAGGTGAGTAATTTTTCTCTGCCTCCACAGACAAACTCAGCTGCCACAATTCCATTGCAGGCCTCCAAGCAAGGCACAGTCCCTCTGGATGCACTGGCACTAGGCTGGATGGGAAGATTCCTGTATGCCTTCTCTCCTTTCCCATGTTGCTCAGGACCCTGTTCAAGCTCAGGTCACAACTAGCAACCATGATCCTAGTAGCACCAGACTGGGCCAGACAGCTATGGTATTCACTCTTGCTGACCCTATCAGTGTCTCCTGATACACTTGCCTCAGAGACACAATCTCCTGACATCCTCTCGGAGCAGGATACTGCACCCCAACCTCAGGTCCCTTTGGTTGGGGTCGGCTTTTGAGGACCTAGAGTTTGCTAGCCTGAACCTCACAGAAGAGGTCCTGACAGTGCTCAAGGGTCAAGGAAGTCATCCACTAAGAAAACCTACTCAGCAAAGTGGAAGAGATTTTCCATATGGTGTTCAGTCACGGACATTGTTCCTTCAGGGGCTGGCCTCCCTGTCCTTCAGGACTACTTGACACACCTGCATACTTTGGGCCTTCAGTATTCAACTTTGAAGGTACACCTAGCTGTAGTCTCAGCATATGTGTCAGTAGGCAAGGAGAGGTCTATGGCCTCTCATTCTGTTTTTCTAAAGTACTTCAAAGGTCTCATTCACCTTCACCCACCCTTAGGGAGCCAGTTTCGGCTTGGAATTTGAATATTTGTATTGCTAAGCTGATGGAGCCACCATTTGAGCCTATGACAACTGCAGACATGAAGTATGTCACTTGGAAAACTGTTTTTCTGGTTGCCAATACTTGAACCAGAAGGATAAGTGAATTACAAGCCCTGTGCACAGATACATACTACATCTCATTCTACAGGGATGAGATAGTACTCAAGACCAATAGGAACTTTCTCCCTAAAGTGGTCTCAGACTTTCACTTGAATCAAACTGTGACTTTGCCTGTCTTCTTCACTGACAATTCGAGATTACCTGAGCAGAAACTACATTACCTGGATGTCAAAAGGGCCCTTAGCCACTACCTTGACAGGACCAAGGCTCACAAGCCAGAGCATACCCAGCTCTTCCCCACCTATGGGGAAGTGGGTAAAGGAAAACCTGCTTCAAAATGAACCATTGCATGCTGGATAGTAGCATGCATGCAGTTCTGCTACAGTAAAGTTGGCAAACAAGCACACCTGAGCGTCAGGGCATATTCTGCCAGGGGTACAGTTGCATCAGTGGCAGCTGCAAGGGATGTCGCACTTTTGGAAATCTGCAAAGCAGCTACATGGAAAACAGTACATACTTTCACCAAGCATTACAGCCTGGACATACAGTCCAGAAGTGATGCCAGATTTGGTACAGCAGTGTTGCAGAACTTATTTTCTAGATAGGCTCTCGGCTCAACTTGCAAAGATACTGCTTGGTAGTCTGCATTAGTTTAATCATATTGTGTGATTCCTGGGGTTAGAAGAAAAAAATATTCACCATAGTAATCCTTTTTCTTCCAGAGGATCACACAGTATGATTAAAGCTCCCACCCTGCCTCCACTACCTGAATCTAAAAAAAAGAGAGGAAAGGACTTGGTTCTGCATCTCTACTTTGGTTTTATTGTGTGGTTTATAAATGAAAGGCTTGCCTGTAGTTCGGTGGCCAAGCAGCCAGCCACTCCCACTTCCTGAGCTATACAAGTAGTTCCTCTAAGCCTCACTGTGAAGCATTTTTTCTTTGCAGCCGAAGGCTCTGTTGGTTTGTCCTCTGAGCTGATTGGGCCTCCCTGGCTGGCTGGGCCTGCCCCCTGCCCCCACCCCCCTGCTCCTGCTCATCTCGCTGGGCTTCTGTGTTTATTTCCTCCTTCTGGTTTGTATTTTGCCTTTGGCTGTGTGTGCTTCCTTTTTTTTTTGGGGGGGGGCTTTCTTTCAGCTCCTTGCCTACTGCTACTTCTGAGCTCATATTGCTTGCTTTCAGTTACAACTCTCAAATTACTTGCACTGCAACGCAAATCTAATCAGAGCTCATGCTACTGCTTTCAGTTACCTACAATTGTAGCCTCTGTTGTTTACTTTACTTACTATTGTGCCCAGTGCTTGTGTTTTTACACTATGCTCACCACGCTCAAACTACTGCAATGCAACTGCTATTATTATCTGTGTGTTTCAGCTCAACCATAGCTGCTCCATGTTGCATACTTAATTCTTTTCACCTGACACAGTTTACTCTGACACTAGCTGTGCTGCTCATGTTGCTCTCATTCTGCTTGAGCTTCATTGCACTGCCTGGCTATACCTGCTTTCAAAGCATTTGTCTCCATGTTTCATTGCAGTTACAACTCTGAGGTCAGCCATCTAAGCTCCTGCTAGGCTGTTAACATAATTTTGTTATTAAATCTTGTCTCGCTGCGAAAACCCTCAGAATGTTTGTCACCTTGATTTGGCTATTCATGTCTGCTGGCTTGCCCCAATTCAGTGCTGTTTAATTACTCTACAGTATGCTATACAAGTCCACCTATCACTACTACTACTTACTGGCCTATCAGTTCCACATTTGCTTATGCAACCATTGCTCCTCAGCATGCAAACCATTGCTTCATGCCTACTGCCATCCCCTTGGCTTCAGCCTGGGATTCTGCTGCACTCAATCTGCATTCGACCTTGCAAGATCTCAGCACTCGATGCTCATTATGATCTCAGCATGCCGTACTCATTCAGCTCAACAGCTTTTCAGCTCTCAGTCACTTTCTGGGCATGCCAGCCATTCTATTCTGGTGCAGGGTTTCTGCAGCTGACGGTCTCGCTCTGCTTTAGTCCGCATCTCGAGCGTGTCCAGCTTGGGGTGGGATCCTTCTCACCTGGCCCATAGCTGGGAATGTCCTCACCCCAGGCTTGGATTTAGCTGCCTGCTACGCGACAGCAGCTCCTGGTGTAGAATTTAAGACTAGCAGTGAAGGGTGGTTACGACGATCTCCTTTGGCTCTAGTGTTCCACTATACAGTGTTTCCCTAGCGAGGCACCTTCACTGCATCCTTCCTACTACTGCTTCTGGTTCACCTGGTTTGATTTAGGGTGGGTAGGCCAGGTGAGTGCCTCAGCAGTTGTTGCTCTCCGCCTGCGCCTTGGATGCACGTATTGTTGTAGAGTTTTCTCGCAACCTTCCACGTCGTTCCCGCTAGAGGGTTTGAGTGAAAGCCTTCCTTCAAATTGGAATATTTTCCACCTCCCTTTAATTGGGTTTTCCAAATTGCAGCTGCAGAGCCGTCACTTAATAAACTATCCCAAGTCTGGAGGGAAGGCGACCTAGGCCTTGGGATCCCCAGAGATTTCCTCCTCATAGAGTTTTTTTTCTCTCCTCCGTTGCCTCAGGTCATAACACTTAGTTAGCTTAATTGCTTCCCCTAGTTTCTTTAGGTAGGTTCCGTTGTTGGATGGAGGTGGAGGATGTCCTGCCATTCCCTCTGTCCTTAGAGGATCTCCTACTCTCAAAGCAAACCATCAGTATCATGCTACGCAGATCTGGGCAGTCATTATGACAACTGAGCATCTCATTGCATTATCAACCTGCCTATACTTCTTTACTACTACATTACAGTTACTACTCCTGTGTCACAGTTACTGCTTGCTCATATGCTTCATGTTGCCTCCTTTTTGGGGATGATACTACATTTCTTTTTGAGGATTCCTAAGGTACCTTTAGCCATGGGAACTCTCCCATTGTGCCTCTAGGGGTGGAACCCAATGCAAGGGTTCCTTGCCTTTGTACCCCTACAGGGTGGTAATTCCTCTGGAATAGAGAGTGCAAACGGACAAAACCAAACTAACACAGTTGCACAAGCATAACACTATACTGGCTGTGTAGGCCAGTGAAATGAAAGGCTTGCCTGTAGTTCAGGTGGCCAAGCAGCCAGCCACTCCCACTTCCTGAGCTATATAAGCAGTTCCTCTAAGCCTCACTGTGAAGCATTTTTCTTTGCCCCACCATCCTCCCCTCCTCTTCCAGCACTCTTTCCTTAAGGGGATTCCTAAAGTACCTTTATACCAGAACCGTCCCGTTGCACTTCTAGAGGGTGGAACCCTCTCTGAGGTTCCTTGCCTTGTACCTCTACAGGGTGGTAATTCCTCTGGAATAGAGAGTGCGAATGGCCAAAACCAAACTAACACAGTTGCACAAGCATAACACTATACCTGCTGCGTAGGCCAGTGAATATATATGTTGGTTCTTGAACCAGTTGGTTCATACTGTGCCCCTATAGGGGACATGTTGGTTTTGGGGGAATGTGATTAAGGGGAGCTTAATCAACATATTTAGCTAGAGGGTCTTTACCCTGTTAGGCTGCGTAATGAATCTGAGCACTCAGAGTGCAGCAGTTACTAAGTGCAGCAGTTCAAAATTAGCCTGGGCCAATGAGCATTCCATAATTAGCATAAATTCCATCTCTCCAAGCAGTTCAACTCTGAAGGCTGACTGCATTAGTTTAATCATACTGTGTGATCCCCTGGAAGAAACAAGATTACTGTGGTGAGTAATGTTTCATTGCTAGCTACCAAAGGCATTCTTTCTAATAGAACTAAATGCTAGCTACCAATGGCATTTTTTTCTATTAGGACTATCTCTTTTGCAGTTCGCTTACGTCCCTGGCAGAGTCTAGACAAGAATTCTGCTGACTGCCATAGGTGGAATTTAGTCCAACAGTCATCAGCTCTAAACCACCTGGAGGCCTTTGCTTCTGCTTCCTGCTCTACTGCTGCAGGTATCTGCACTGTAAGGCATTTCTGACTCAGATCACTGGTTCTTTCACAGGGGTACTCTCCGCTTTCTCAACCTCAGAAATCTCATCAGTTTCTTAGATTAGGAAATTTACAATTGTTTCTTCCAGGATTGGTAAGCTCCCTGGATATGCAGGATGTATACCTGCACATTCTGGTACACCCCAGCCACCTCAGATACCTCTGATTCTTCATACTGGGGCAGCTTACCAGTTCAGAGTCCTGCCCTTTGGGCTCTCCTCTGCATCTCGAGGCTTCACAAAGTGCTTTGCAGTACTCTGCAGTGTACCTGAGAAAGATAGAGCTCCAAGTTTACTCATATCCGAACAGTTGGCTGAGAGCTAGTCCATTCAGGCAGGAGACGGAACAGGCAGTAGCCACAGACACTCACTTCCTCACCTCCATGGGTGTTGTACTGAATTTAGAAGGCTCACCTTCAACCTGCATGGCAGCTACTGTTCATAGGAGCTGTTCTACATACAACCAAGGCCCAAGCCTTTCAACCAGAGAGCAGAATGCAGGCAGTCCTGCAGATGGCAAGCTACATCATGGGGTGAAAAACTGTACAATCCCACTCTGTGCAATGCATGTTAGGTCTGATAGCCTCCTCGATGTTCTCAGTGCCTCTCGCGTAGTTCCATATGTGATCAACTCAGTGGATGCTCTGTACACAGTGGCCACAAGAATCATATCCTCAGACCTTCCCCATTCAGATGACAAAGCCCCTGGTTCAGTCACTCACATGGTAATCAGTGGAGGACAGTCTTCCCCACGGCTTTACCTTTTCGTAACCAGAGCCTTAGATGACTCTCACCACGGATGTCTCCCTGCTGGGATGGGGGGCCAACTGTCAGGGTCTCCAGACACAAGGTATTTGGGACCTGTCAGAGGCTCATCTCCACATCAGTGTGTTGGAGATGCAAGCTGTTTCCTATGGCCCTCAAGCCCAAGTGGGTCTTGTCAACCATAAAACAGTCCTCCTGCAGACAAACAGCAAGTCTGTGATGTATCACATCAACAAAGAGGAGCACGCCTTATCCCCTCTGCAGAGAGACAGTGAGAGTGTGGGAGTGGTGCCTGGAGCAGGGTATCCTGCTCCAAGCCATCCATCAGCCTGGAGTCCAGATTACTATGGCTGATGAGTGCAGCCAAACACAGGCCAATCCTCACAGGTGGTCACTAACTCCAGACGTTGTGAGATCACCATTTGGCGAGTAGGGCACCTCAGATGTGGACATTTTTGCGTCCCCACTCAACACTGAACTACCTCGATCCTGCCCCAGAAATCCAGGACATGGCATTTTCTGTCAGAATGCTTTCAGACTGCAATGGCAAAATGTATTTCTGTATGCAACATTCCCACCAATCCCTCTAATACAGAGGATATTGCTCAAACTGGAGGCACATGGGAGCAAGATGACACTAGTCATTACCTGCTGCCCTCGACAGATATGTTTTCATCTGATAAACATACTATGAGTCAGCAAACTTAGGATTCTTCCACTCAGGTTGGACTTCTGACTCAGGATCACCTAGTCCATCCCAGCCTCTGCTCCCTTCACCTTCAGGCCTGGCTTCCAAAGAGACAGATGTGCACAAGTACAAGCTATCTCAGAGGGTTTCTGAAATACTTTTGTCTGCCTGTAAGCCTTCCACTGGGAAGACTTGTACAGCCAAATGGATTAGATTTTCCATCTAGTGCTCCAAAGCCTGCATGGGCCCTTTGAGTGCCCACCTTACAAGGTTCTGGAGTATTTGTTGGACCTTCATGATGCTGGATACCGTATTCCATAGTTTAGGTTGACTAGTGTTATTTTGAATACCACAAGCTTGTTGGTACTCTGGCAACTGCCACTGTTTATGGGGCTCCATAAGGGCATTTTACACACAAGGCCACCCATCAGGAAGCTCATGGCTGCCTGGGATATCAGTCTGGCACTGGATATGCTGACCATAAGCCTTTTGAGCACCTTGCGACATGTGAGCTGAAGTTTTAACTTGAAATACAGCATTCTGCTGGTCATCACTTCTGCTTAGAGAGTGTCTGACATCCATGCTTTGGTCACAGATTCTCTGTAAACTCTTTCCACAAGAACAAGATAGTTCTGTGCACACACACTAGTTCCTACAAAAGTGGTATTGGAGTTCCATCTGAATCAGCTGCTAGCACTGCTACATACTTTGCCAACTTCTGGCATGAAAGCAAGTGTATTCCCCATTCTCTGGATGTAAAGTGTCCTTCAGAGGCCACATTTTACCTGGACAGAACTAAGGACTTCAGGCAATTTTTACTGCTCTTGTCTCCTTCAGTCCCAGTTGAAAGGGACTGCTTTGTTATGATCAAGTGCATTTCTGCCTGGCTGTGAGGCTGACTACACTACTGCTATGCCATGGCTCAGGGCAAGCTGGGTGGTCAGGTAAATGCCCACTCCACTAGAGTAGTTGCCATGTCTCTGGCAGAGACTTGCTCTGTACCTGTTGGTGATACGTAGAACTGCAACTTGGAGTTCAGTGCACACCTTTGTTTATTTATTTATTTTATTTATTTAGTTTTGTTAACGGGTTAGGTGCACTAGCCAAAGTTGACTATTTTCAGGCACGACCCAGGAGAATACATACATAAAATGAGATGACATTATACAATACATAGTATATAGTACAGGTACATAGTATATAGTACAGCTAAGTTAGAATACAGATCAAGTCAGACAGTACTCGAGATAATACATATAGCTATGCAGAGATGACAAAAGTGACATTAGTACATGCAAATAACTGAAAGTGGGCTAAGTGGCAGCTATAAAGACATTTTATAGCAAAGCTTGTTTAGAAGTGCAGCAGTGTCTTGGGTGAAGTAGGGTGGTTAGCTGTGAGGCATTAAGTGGGATCAAAGCATGTGCAGGGGTCCCGGGACAGGTGGTGATATAGTTCTTTTTTGAAGATTGGGTGGGAGTTAGCCTGCCTCAGGGCAGGAGGGAGGGAGTTCCAGGTGGCCAGGGCGGTGTAGTGAAATGTAGTGAAATGTAGTGAAGTGTAGTGAAGCCTTTTGAAGTAAGACATCTGGGTGTGGTGAGTAGAAATTTGTTTGCCGAGCGTAGTCCGTGGGCAGGTGTCTGTGGTACAAGTAGAGCTGCAAGGGAGGTGGGGGTTTGGTTACGGATTACAGAGTCTGTGAGGGTCCTTAGGGAATACAGTCGGTGGGCAGTTGGGGAGAGCCAGCCTAGGTCGCTATACAGTGTGCAGTGGTGCTTGAGGCGATGAGAAGAGGAGGCATACCGACATATGTTGTTATACGCTACATCCCATTTATGGAGAGCAGTCTTATGGGCATTAGCAAAAGTGGAGACACCATATGTCAGCGCTGGAAGCAGAATACCCTTGGCAATTGCCAATTTGGCAGATGGTGTTAGCAGGTCACAAGTCTTATAGGCAATTCCAAGTTTGGCATTTGTTGCTTTACAGGTTGACTGGATGTACAGACTGAAATCAAGGATTTATCAAGGAGGACTCCCAGCTATTTGAAGGATGTGACACAGGCGATGAGAGACCCCAAGTCATGGACTGGGAGGTTCCTTACAGGCCCTGAGTTTGGGGGCAGTGCTAAATAGCATGGCTTAAGTTTTTTTGTGTTGAGGATGAGCTTATTAGCATTTAGCCATGTTTGCACATTCCTGAAATCTGAGGAGAGGTTTTTGTTAATGATGTTAACTTTGTCAGCGCTGTAGTAGAGGACAAGATCATCAGCGTATAAGATAGCTGAGCAGGAGAGTATGGCATAATCTATGTTGTTGATGTATAGCGAGAAAAGAAGGGGTCCCAGGATGGAGCCCTGGGGTACTCCGATGTCAGTGCTGGTCAAATCTGAGAGAGCGGAGTTGAATTTAACAAGTTGTAATCTGTTTGATAGGTAGTTGTTAAACCAGTCAACTACTGGGGATGAGAAGCTAAGTCTATGCAGGGCTGAGAGAAGCAGGGGATGATCAACAAGATCGAAAGCTTTGGTAAGATCGGTAAATACTGCTCCAGTGAGTAGGCCTTTGTCCATGTTGCAGAGTACATTGGTGGAGAATTTGAGAAGAGCGGTTGAGGTACTGTGCCCTTTTCTGAAACCATGCTGAGTGTCTGAGAGAAGGTTGTTCTTTGTGAAATAGTCAATGGTTTGGGTTGCAACAAGCTTCTCCAGTAGCTTGCTTAGCACAGAGAGGATGGCTATGGGCCTGTAGTTGTTGATATCCTTTAGGTCTCCTTTTTTAAGGATAAGCGTAACTGGGCAATCTTCCAGAGATCTGGGACAAGGCCAGAGAGGCTAGAGTGAAAATCTTGGCCAGTGGCAGAGGGCAATCAATGGTGCTAGCTTCAGGAGTACGTGGCTCAAGTGAATCTGAGCCGGGGCTAGTGTTGTCGGATATGTTTTGCAATAGCCTTTGGACCTCGGATCTAGATATAGCTTTAAAGTGGAAAGGGAGGTAGTAGTTGGTTGGCAGTGGTCAGCACCAGATGCAGATCTCTGGGGTGTGCAGTAAGGCTGAGATGCTGTGGGAGGTGAAGCGAAGGACGAGGTGTACTGAGACAGGTCGTGAATAATCTGTTAAAGGCATTAGCTATAGTGTTCGAAGGTCGTTGCAATGTACACCATTTGGATCATATCCTGGGGTCGATGACTGGGTAGCCCCAAAAGGTCTTGATCTGTGCCCAGAATTTTCTAGGGTCACCAGCAGAGTTTGTGAGCAGTTCCTTGCAGTAGATGCTCTTTGCTGTTCTGATTTGCTTTTACAGGTGCTCTGAGAAGCCCTGTAGGTATTGTAATCCTCTGGTATCTGGACACTTTATACTTCTTCCAGAGTTTGTCCCGTGTGCGCAGGTTAGCCAACAGGTCCTTGTGTCGCCATCTTGTTTGTTTACCCCTGACTCTTCTGGTGACCTTCCGGGTATGTTTATCCTGAAGTGCTGTGAAATTATCAATGAAGATATCAAGGGTTATTTGAACATCATGGGAGTGATAGATATCAGACCAGTTGATACAGGATACATCATAGAGAAAGCTTCACGTCCAGTTTGACAAAGTTGGTAATTGTGTGATGTAGCGTGGAGGGATGGGGAGCAGTCTCCGGGCTCCATACACAGAAAGTGGGGGAGTGGTCTGTGATAGCATCTGCCAAGATGCCTGCAGTTTGCACATGGTCAAGGCGATTCACCAGTACCCAGTCTATGAGGGTGGAGGTAGTTAGATAAGGGGTGGTTCTAGTGGGTTCAGTTAAGATCTGGTGCAGGTTATAGCTCTGCGTTAATGTCAGCAGTGAGCTGTGAGTTGGTCCCAGCCAGTTTAGGTTAAAGTCACCTAAGATTATGACCTCATTTTGCTTGGTGTTTATGATGGTTTGATTAAGTGAATCCTGAAGACCTGTGATACCTCCAGTGGGTGGGTTGTAGGCGCAGATAATGTGGAGTTTTTTTGCACCAAGGGCAATGGTTGTGTGTAGGGACTCACAGTCTGAGGGTGAGCCAGTGGGTGGGCAGACCGTAACATCAAGATGGTTTTTATAGAGGATGGCGACCCTCCCTCCACATTTTGGGGAAGGCCTATCTCTCCGTATCAAGGAGTAATTGGGCAAGGAACATAAGGAGTTTGGAATGTGAGGCTTGAGCCATGTTTCAGATAGGCACAGTAGGTCAGGATTGTATACTTTCATCCTTGTCTCGAGATCAGCAAAGTGCCTGGTAATGCTCCTAATATTCATATGGGTAATGAGAAGTCCTTTTCCTGAGACAGCTGATAGGTCAGTGGGAGAGTGGTGGACAGAGGGCCAGGGTTAAGTTCTCGCCCCTGACAATAGGATGATGAGGGTAGAGAAACCACAGTTTAATAGTGTGGAACGGAGATGAACCAGTTGTGTCATTTTGTATTTTCTGAGCATAAGAAATGAGTTGTAGGTACAACCCTTCAGAAGGATAAGGATGGTGTAGGTACGCACATGTTGTGTTTCAGCAATTTGGTTGGAGAAAGTAAAGTCATTGTGTTGTGAGGTATTCTCTCCAGGTGGTTGTTGATTGGAACAGAAGTAGATACCCCATGTAAGCATAATAGCAGTATTAGAAGCAGGATTCGTCCTCCCAATCTATGAGTTGCCAGTTTTGGCAGGAGACTGCAGATGTTAACTGTAGCAAGGGTGAGTGTTCCTGAGTAACTCATGGTGAGCTACTGTGGACCAGAAAACTGATTGTTACTGTAGATCAAAGACCCAGAAAGTGTTAAATTCCTGAAGGTGATGAACATTAGCCTTGGGCATATGCAGGATGTAAAAATCCTTTGTTAGAATCTTCCTTTGTTCTCCAAAACAGTTGTGAATAGACCTCAAAGACAAGCATACATCCTTTAAGAAAGTCAGACGGAAATGTGGATTCAATGCAGCACTCCACAACCAGAAACTTGTATAAAAGATTTACTGACCTCACGTTTGCTTTTGATGTCTTCCAAAAGCTGATTTATGATGAGAATGCATATACCTGGTGGTGATGTTTTGTAGTTTCTTAGTCCAGGAAATGTTCATAGATGTTATGTTCAAGAATGGTCCGTTCCTCCAGAAGAAACACACGAAAAACCACAAAACTAAACTACTGACAGAGACAAACACAAACAGCCAGCCACACTGATGATGAATAGCAATGTTCCCGATGTCCATGCCAGGCAGCACGCTACCCTTAGCAGGACAATCCTTTATGGACTTCAGTTCTGAGTGACACGTGGCTCCTGCCTCTCAGTATGGGGATTTTGTCTAGGTTTGGTACTCTGACCCACTAGTGTGAGTCAATAGTGAAGATAGATGTGAAGATTGATTCTTGGAAGATATGAAAAGTACATACTCACTAATGCTTGATTTTCTGGGAATACCGTCACCATTGATTCACATGCCCATACACTATCCACCAGGCTAACTTCAACATGTTTTATTGGTCTTCACCCCTTGTTCTTGGTTTGGGATGTGAAGACACTGGGTTACCAGTTTGTTGTCCCTACTTTTATGGGCCACCAGGACTATCTTATGCCCTTAGGTTAAGTGCATAACTTCTTTTTAGATTATGCTGTACCTCCTTAGTAAAAAAGGTACTGAGGTGGTTGAGGGCTGGTACTGTGCACCAGTCTCACAGTGTCGCATATGCACGCAGCTTGCCTCAGCACCAGCCCTCCTGAAAAGTTCTGGTTCCCACAGGTCCTAGTGCGTCCAGTAAATCAATGGTGAATATATTCCTAGAAGATCAAGAATTATGGTGAGTGAGTAAGTAAGTTAAATTTTTTTCCATGTCACCATGTCTGCTCCTGAGCAGCATAACAGCAAGAAGGCCAGGCAGAAGAACATTGCAGGCCCCCCCCCCTTGGTTGGTGCTCTTGTGTGGACGATATTGCTGTTCAGCACCAACATGACATCTGCTGGGCCTGCCTTGGTGTCAACCATGTTATGGATAGGTGTGACGCCTGCTTCTCCATGGACAACCACACCCTTGAGAAGTGCACATGGTGGTGGGGCTGTGATTCCCTCCATAGTTGGAGGCAGGCATCACACCAGGGATGCCAAGATAAGATCTCTGGGCTCTTCTCCTGAGTCCTTTCCCAGTACTATACATTCTGGGGACGACCAGAGCATTCCCTGCACTCACCTCGCTGAGACACTGGAGGCCCTGAGTCAAGGGTCGGGTGGACAGTCATTTTCCTCTAGGAGCCAACTGAGTACCTCTCTCAGTCTGTCGGCCCTTCAGAGCAGTGGATGCCCTAGGTGGTGAGTTTGAAGCTATATGCACAGTCTACATCGGGGGAGCACCTCAGCACTGCAGCCTGTTGCCTCCTCAGCTCCTGGTACTAAGGCTGGTACTGGTGAATGGGGCAGTGCCAGCTGCAAGAACAAGCCCTCTTCTGGAACTATTCATGTTGCCAGAAGAGGGAAGGGTTCTGGAGCTGACTCTGTTATTAGAGGTTATTGTAATTTCTTCCTTTGAGCGGTTGGATGACCAGGGGAGGATGATGGTGATGACCTTGGGCCTGCGGATGGGGCTGGTGAAGATGGAGGCCTTCCTGGGCCTGATTTCGAGCCTGATTCTCTGTTGGGAGCCACTTTTAGAGTTACCTCTCAGGCTGGCTTTGGGAACAGTGACTGGATCCTTTCTGGCACCATTCACAGTACCAGTTGGGTTCTGGTTCCATTTCCAGTACCAGGTCTGGCTCTGGTGCCTTTCACAGTGCTGGGAATGGGGCCCGTAGCGCTCCTGGTGCTGGATCTGGGGCAAACTCTAGAGGATGCTGTGGCCTAGAGTTTGGGCATGGCCCAGGAGGGCAGAGTCAGCACTGGTAAGAGATGAAGTGAGGTACTGGGCCTGTGGCTCACCCCCACCATCCAGAGGTGGTATATACTCGGACAGGGTTCACAGTGCTAGTCTGGGGCCAAGTCTCTCTCTCTCTCTCTCTCGGAACCATTTGGCCCCATCACTGGTGGGCACTGGGGCCACCATGTGGGATGCATAAGCTCTTTTCTCCCCATCTGGGAGTTCCCCCCAAGGGCACTGTCTGGATCGATCCACTGATGCTTGTCATTCTCAGATGGGCGAGTCTGTAATGCCTTCCCTCCGGTGAGGTCTCCTGGTCTGGTCATCCATGATCATCCTCCCTCTCCACTGCTCCTCTCTCCTACTTTCTCAGGTACTTCTGTTCCTCTAGAGCCCATGACCTGGGACCAGTTCAGGTCAATGGCTGTTGTGTTGCACCAATTTCACCTCAGAACTTATCATGCTCTTTTTAAGCCTCAGGGCCCTACACTGCCATTACCTGAATCCAGTTCCTCCTCTCGCACTTCCTCCTCCAAGGAAGAGGATTTTCTCACCCCAGGAATTCTTCAGCATTTATTGACAAGTGCAATATGCCAGTGGGGTTGAGCTGCCCCAGAAAGGAAGAGTCAATGTAAATGGAGAGGTGCATTGACCAATCAGAAGAGAGAGAGAGAGAGAAAGGAGTGCTGCCTGCAGTCAGCCTGAAGGACCTCAGAACATTTTCTCCTCTGACTAGGCAACACTGCCCCAGAGCTCTCTCTTTTCAGATTCTTCAGAGACCTTCCTGTGGGTTTTTGTCTACTTTTTAGTGTTGCCTATACTTTTTAAGGTACAGTGCCCACTGCTTATAGCGGGCACATTTGTCTTTTGCTTATTTGCCCATTATATGCATTTAATCACTATAACCAAATAACACGCAGCTGCTTTTTTTACTTGTATTCACAGTTATTTATTTATTTATGAGTAAATTCAGAATTACAACTCTTTGAGTCAAAGACTCATTTCCAAAGGCTCCACATTCACAGTATGTTATGTGAGTGACTGTAGAAAACACATTTTTCCCATTACAAAGTATACTTTAATACAGTAATAGAGACAATAATTAGAATATTAGAAAACAAAAACAAACTTGTAAATTTCAGAAAGTACTGTTCAGTATTGTAATTCAGTAAGTCAAGTCACTGATACTGTATTGTACTGTTACTTTTGCAGTCCGGTAAAATACTCAGTAATGCGGGTCTGCACAGAATGGCTTTGGGTGTATGGTCACTCACGTTTCCTCTGCCTTGTGTAGCATGTCCAGTTCAGTAACACCTCTACGTTTTGCTCCATGGTACAGCACAAAGTTAATGGAGCTGCACGCACATCAGCAGCTGAGATTCTATCCTCCTCCTTGGCAACATCCTGATCCTCCTGTTCATCTTCCAGCTCTTCTTGATCCATGTCACCTTGCATTGCACCAGTCACCTCCTGAATGTCCTCCTGATCACTTTCTGGTGGTGCATCGTGGTCACCAAGGTGACAGAGGCCTTCAAACTCCTCAGCAGAAGGTCCTTCTGGAGCAGGTAAGGTGTCATTCTCTGGCAGAATATCTGGGGCCACAGTCTGTTCCTCTTGTGCTGTCACATAAAAGCCTGCCTTTTTAAAACAGCGCTTAATCGTTTGCACTGCAACCATGTCCCAGGAGTGCTTTAACAAACAAACTGCATCCAGCAGTGAAATTCTCTTAACACACTGAGATGCGTTCATTTCCTGGTTTGTGTCTAGCTCCTCCAAAACCTTCTCCTGCATAGCGCGGATGTAATGTTGTTTGAAGCTGTAAATGATCCCCATGTCTATGGGGTGTATGAGGCAGGTTATTTTGGGGTGGGGGGAGAAACACCATCCTTATTTTCTACAGTCCAGGAACAGTTGGGTGCCCGGAGAAATTATCCAGAATGAGTGCGACTTCGCGGCCGCGTAGCTTGTGGTCCCAATTTTTGATCCAGCCCGTGAAGATTTCACTGGGCATCCAGGAGGATCTGTTGGCCCGATATAGAACTGGCAAGTGATGGATCCCACGGAAACAGCATGGGTTCTGTGACTTGCCCAGAAGAATATGATCCAGTTTCTCCAAATCCTTTGGAACCGAGCAGGAGGTCCAATTTAAAAACCAGTGTGCCGTAGCCCACACATCAGTAGAAGAGGCCAGTTTCATCACAATTGAAGATGTCCTTGGGCGCATAATCCTCCAGCTGTCCAGGCAAGACATTCAAAAGCCACTGCTCTGCACCAACAGCATCAGAATTTAACTTTTCACCATGGGCCCTCTGAAAGTCTATGTTGCGTGCTTTCCATCTCTGGAGCCAGCCCTCTGATGGCTTGAAGTCCTCTCGACCCATGGTGGCTGTGAGTTGCTGTGCCTTTTGTGCTAGCAGTGGCCCACTGATAAGCGTATCCCTGCCATGGGCATTTTGGAACCATCTGAGTAGGGCACTCTCAGCATCACCATCCTTCTCATCCTTCTTTCGCTTACGATCCAGATTTTGATTTTGGTGCCATTCAGCAAACAACTGTTCCTGCTGCTTCATTAGATCTGTGATTGTGGATTTAGGGAGGGATAGCTGAGCTGCCAGGTTGCACTGGCTCATCTGACGGAGACCATTGATTCTGTTAAGCAGCTCTATTTTCTCACTCAGAGAGAGTGCCTTGTGTTTAGACATTGTTGCTGTTCGGATGTTCAGATGAACTGAATTAGAGTAGAGGCAAAGCCACTTACTTTATGCACAGTAACGAGCTGTAACTGGCCACTAATTGATTACAATTAGCAAGATCTGACTGAACACAGAGCGATTAAAATATGTGAACTCAGCTCTGAAATGTCTGCAATAGCAGGCGGTTCTAGATAATTATAAGTGATGTTTAAATCATACAATCAATGAAAAAGGATTTTCGTTTTTTATGTTTTGCTCGTAGTAACCGATTGCATGCTTAAACTGCGAGCAGTATAAGTGGAGTGGACTGTACTTTGTTGTGCTTTTATTCAGTTTTTCTGTGGTTCCTGTTTGGTTCCTGGGAACTGTGGACTTTTTCCCCCTTCTTCCATTCTTTTGCACTGTTCTGAGGTAAAAGTTTTCCGCAGTTGCTAAAATTCCTGGTTTTCTTATTTTTGCGATAGTTTTCCATGGTTTGTGTTATTTTCCGTAGTTTTGAGCGCTGTGGTAGTTTATTCCACGGTTTAGCGGCGTTTTTTCTGCAGTTGTGTTTTCACCTTGGGAACCACTTTCTTATCATTTAAGCAATAAATTAAAGGGTTTCTCTTCATTCTCTACAGGGAAACCTCTCTAGATATTGTGCAATGGGCTTTTGTTGGCAAGCGGTGTGGAGGTGGTCACTGCCTTCCAAACCACTATTTGGAGGGAAAAAATATATAATCTATTTCAATTGGACCTTTGACCAAACTCAATTTACCATGGCCACCCAGTCTGCCTCCCCCTCCTCTTAAAGCGCTGAGGAGGGTACCTCAAGTCAACACAGAAATAGAGATAGGTCCTCTAAGGACCGAGTTCTGATTCATTCCCTGCTAAAAAGACTAAGAAAGATAAAATCATCACTGCCCCCCCCCCGAACGGCCTAGGGAGACATCGGTGGTAAATAAAGATATGCCCTCTGCAAGTGAAATGGCTAAAACTTGGCATGTGTATCAGACTTTACAATCTATGGGAAAAATTTTTGTCTGCTCATTTGGGGCCTGATTCTTCTCTCCATACCACTGGGTATGCTCATGGGTTTTATTATGAGGGAGACGAAGACAAAGAATTGCCGCAGGGTGACCCCTTAGACCCAGATGGTCACCTCGGTGGTGATTTGCCTGATGATACTGACAAAGTTTCTTCCTATTTTACTTTTGTTAAACAGATGGTGGACACCCTGGATCTACAGTACCTCTCCAGGATGACACTGATCAAGATATGGAGGAAGATTATATAGAAATGATGGGTACTCTTTCTTCAAAGAAATTAATTTTACCCATACATAATACATTAAAAAGAGCAACTTTCAAGATTCTGGATACCCCTACTTCTGTTCTTGGGGTGGACAGAAAGATTGAGAGAAAATACCAGCTTAGCAAATAAACTGCTGACTTTCTTTATACACATCTGGACCATAAAGGGGTGATCCAGGGAGCAGCCTCTGACAAAGCTAACGTGCCACTGTCTGCTCAGCCTCTAGAAAAACAGTCAAATAAATTAGATTCCATGGGTAAGAAATCATATACTACTGCCTCCCTGCTGCTGCGCCTGTCCACCTACATGGCATATACAGCTAGATATCGGAGAGCCCTTTTAAAATCTGTCCTACCCATAATGCAGTATGAGGGTGACACCATGGTTAGGGACGTTAGTGAAATCATTAAAATGGCCATAGAAGCTTCTAAGTATCAGTTTCACATGGCCGTGAACAACAGTGTCACAGCCTTGAGAGTCATGGCTCAGGCCATTTCTCTTAGGCAGTTCGCTTAGTTAAGGACTGCTAATCTCACACAGGACACCCAATCGCAGGCTATGGATTTTCCTTGTGAGAAGAATTCCCTCTTTGGGGATCAAACAAAGGTGTACATGAAAAGACTGGATGAGCACAAAACTACTTACAAGAGTAATTCAGCCAAGGAGAAGCCCTCTACTTTCCAGAAGCCTCAAAGCAAGGGGGGGATAGGAGCAGGGGTTATTTCCCTAGGGCATTCTATCCCATGCCGATGCCCATGGATATTTCCTAGATGAGAGGTTTCTTCAAGGGCAGAGGAAGGAGAGGCCAAAGGAGGACCAGCTCTTCTACTTCTTTGTGACAGAGTTCAATAAGGCCCTGTCCCAGCTGTTATGCAGAAAGAGTTTCAGTGCAAGGGTCTGTTCTATCCTCTTCTTTTCTGTCTCTTGTTTGTCAGGTTGCGCAACCAAATTTTCTTGTGAGACCTAGGAACTGATCATTCTAACCCCAGGAATCCACTAATATTATTACTTCTTGCAGTGCTCCTTTAAGCCAGCACTGCCCTGCAGCTAAATGGAATGCTGTGCTAATGAGGGAATCTTTAGCTTGTGCATTTAGTTCAAAAACTGCTCAGTGTAACTGCCTACATTCTAACCTCAGATTTCCTCTCTCTGCTGCAAAGCTTAGATGCCCTGGAGATCTTCTCTCTATCAAGCGCGATTTCCTGAAGCGCATTGAACAAAAAAAGTAAGCATTTTTGTTTAATTTTTCATTCACTGCCTAGTGTAATTGTTATTTTAGTTTTTTACCTCATAGTTTAAATTTAGCATTATTTTTTCCAGTTCCTCGTGGGTCCTATGAACTGAGAGGCAACTTATTATTTTCTCTCCTGAATGGAAACATTTTTTAAAGGGTTCCAATTATATATTTCTGTGTTTTCTGTAACATTTATTGCTTTTGAACTGATTTTTCTCAGTCCCCTGAGCTGTTTCTTGGTTCCCGGATCCGATCAGAACCGATAGATTTGTTTTTTTCTCGGTTACTAAACTGACCGCAAATAGTTAACTTGCCTTTAATTTTTTGGTTCCTGGTTCCTGTTTTCTTTAAAATGTCAGACAAACCTAAAAAGAAAACAGGACCTCCTGGGTGTAAAAATTGTTTGAAGTGCTCTAAAGTGTTTGCTAAGGCAGACAAACATGATTTATGTTTGCTCTGCCTTGAGCAACAGCATTTTTCTGTTGACTGTGAGATATGTAAGCCTTTCCCTGAAAATAAAAACAATGGAAAAATGTAAGGAAAGGCTAAAAAGAAAATTGGAAGAGGGGTCCATGGGCTCTAACCAGTCCACCCCCTCTAAGTCCTTGGCTATTCCTTCCAGAGCCTCAAAAACCACCCCCGAGATGGGTGAGGGCTCTGGCAAGAGAGGCAATGAACCGGCTGACTCTCTGGTGCCTGCCAAAAACTCAAGAAGACAAAACACACTGAGACCCCAGCTGAAATGCCTCAAGGGGCCCCTCAGGTGTCTGTACCTGCTCCTTTGCCTGCTGAGCTAACCCAGACTCTGGTTTTACTACAAGTGCTGCAGGGCTTACTACCCCCTAAGCAGCCTGTGGCTTCTCTGGTTGAAAAAAAAAACTATTTTTGCACCTACTTTACCTACTAACACAGTGGAATTTGAGGAGGATGATCAGGCAGAGGAGGGTATTGAACCCGAGGTCTCGCCAGAACAGGACTTTGTCTTTCCTCCCAGACTCACAGAGAACTTTTCGTCCCATTTTTTCCTTTGTCAGGAAGATGGTGGAAACCCTGGATCTGCAAACTGCAGAAGAGATCCAGGATGAGGAAGAAGCCCAGTATATGGAGCTCATGGGGCTGACACCCACTAGAAGGCTCCTACTTCCTATGTATAAGTTTTTCAAGAAAGATGTCCTTGAAATTGTTAAGACTCCAAACACTGTCATATCCACTGATAAAAAGTGTGATCAAAAATACCAGCTTGAGAGGTCAGGGGCTGAGTTTTTATTTGTTCACCCTGACCACCAGGGGGATTGTACAGCAGGCTGCCTGTGAAAAGGCAAAAACTCTCTTATCCTCTCACCCACCTGAGAAGGACTCGAGAAGGATTAATAGCATGGCTAAAAAAGGGTACCTTTCGGCTTCCCTGGCAGTTCACCAAGCCAGCTACCAAGCTTATGCAGCCCTCTGCCAGAAGGCTCTTTGGCAGTTCATCTTGGATAATGCAGAGGCTAACCCCTCTCTAACAGTTTAGGAGTTATTTTACACTGCAAGACTGGGCTTGGAGGCTTCCAAGTACCAGTTCCAAACGTCAGCTGATACGAATGACACAGCTGCTCGATGGATGGCAGGTACTATAGCCTTGAGAAGATTTGCCTTTCTGAGAGCTACTACTCTCACCCAGGACACCCAGAATAAGGCTATGGATTTCCCAGTCGAGGGTCACTCACTCTTTGGTGCCCAGACTAAGGCATATATGAAGAAAGTAAATGAGTATAAGGCTACTTTCTACAGTAATTCTACCAAAGAAAGAGCTTCTCCCTCCACTTCAACATATGGAAGGGGAGGCAGGGGTAGGTCCTCTTTTAGGAGGCCCTTCTTTCAAATACAGACTGTTCCCCAACAGCAGTACCAGTCATGGCAGGGTGTTTTTTATAGAGCTAGAGGCAGAAGGGGTTCCAGGCGAGGATCCCAATCTGCACAACCCCAGCAACAAACAAAACAAATCCCATGACTTTTCCCTCCAGGCTGCCTCTCCATCTCCTGTATGGGACAGACTGACTCATTATTTTCAGGAATGACTGAAAATTACCACAAACAGGTGGGTTCTGGAAATAGTGAGTCAGTGCCTGTCCCTCTGCTTCAGATCTCTTCCTCCTGCAAGATCAAGGCAGTTCACAGCAGTTACTTGCACAGAAATTAAACTGTTGGAACAGGAGGTTCAGGTCTTACTTTTAGCAAGGGTAGTAGAGCCTGTTACCCCCAGCCGAAAAGGGCAGGGTTTTTATTCAAGATATTTTCTAACAACAAAAAAGAATGGGGAGTAGTGGCATATACTAGAACTCAAGACTGCTAAACAGGTACCTGTAAAACCCAGGTTCAAGATGGTCACATTGGCCATGATTCTGCCAGCTCTGCAACAAGGAGACTATCTAGCCTCCTTAGACCTAAATGATGCATATTTCCATATTCCGATAAGGGAGTCACACAGTAAATATCTGAGATTCCGACTTCCCTCAGACCACTATCAGTTCTCACCACTTTCCTTTGGGCTCACCTCTGCACCAAGGGTCTTTACCAAGTGCATGGCAGTAGTGGTGGCACACCTAAGAAGACTAGGTGTTGCAGTTTTTCCCTGTCTAGATGATTGGCTAATCATGGGAAAGTCTCACCAGCAGGTGACCGAGCACCTTCAGTAACCCAGGACCTGTTGCACTCTCTGGGATTCTTTCTCAACATCAAAAAGTCAGACCTGACCCCTGTGCTGGTACTGCAGTTTATAGGTGCAGAACTAAACACCATACTGGGAAGGGTTTTCCTCCCTCAGGAGAGGGCAGAAAGCATTCGGCTTTTAGCAAGCTCATTTGTCCTGGGCAAGCCAAAGCCAGCAAGACAGTTCCTACAACTGTTAGGGCACATGGCTTCTGCAACAAGCACAGTCATAGGTGCCAGGTTGCAGATGAGAGATGTCCATTTCCTCCTCAGGGCACACTGGTGCCAAAGGTGAGATTCTCTATCAAAACCCATACCAGTAACAAGGGTGTTACTACAGGCGCTCCAATGGTGGATGGAGCTGGAAAACTTGAGAGAAGGGGCTCGATTCTTGCAGGAGCCCCCTTCATTGGTTCTCACAACAGATGCTTCCCTGTTAGGGTGGGGTGCTCACTTGGGGGAGCACACCATTCACGACACTTGGGAGAGTGTAAATTCCCTCCAGCATATAAACCTGCTATAGCTAAGAGCTGTTTACCTGGCCCTTCAGGCTTTCTCACATCTAATACAGGGAAAGGTGGTACAAGTCAGAACAGACAATACCACAACAATGTACTACATCAACAAACAGGGGGGGGACAAGGTCTACCACACTTTGTACAGAGGCAATGAAGATATGGAGCCTTGCTTACTCTCTAAACGCCTCCCTACAGTCGATCCATCTGCCTGGCAAAGACAACACCCTGGCAGATGCCTTGAGCAGGATAAACCATGTTCATTATGAATGGATACTGAACAAGCAAGTTGTGAATGTCCTATTCAGGAGGTGGGGCACTCCAGAGATAGACCTTTTAGCATCCCAACAAAACCACCACCTGCCTCTGCATTGTTTCAGGGCCCCTGCCAAGGAAACAGTTCCCCTGGATGCCCTGATTCTGGATTGGACTGGGAAGCATCTTTATGCCTTCCCCGCTTTTCCCCTGATTTTCAGGGTGCTCATCAAGCTCGGATCACAGCCACCTTCAATGATTCTGGGAGCCCCAGACTGGGCCAGACAGCTTTGGTACTCCCTCCTGCTTTCTATGTCAGTGGCCAAACCGATTCACCTCCCACAAAGGTACAGCCTACTGACCTCCTTTCAAAGGAAGGTCATGTGCCCCAATCTCAGGTCTCTCAGACTCAAGGCACGGCTCTTGAGGATTTAGAATACGCAGATTGGCAATTCCGTGATGGGGTCCTGGATGTCCTCAGAGAGTATAGGAAACCTTCTACTAAGAAAACCTATGCCTCGAAATGGAAAAGGTTCTCTGTATGGTGTAAGTATAAGGGTGTAGCCCCAGCTCAAGTTTGCATACCAACCTTGCTGGACTATCTGACTCATCTGCATTCCCAAGCTCTGCAGCATTCAACCCTGAAAGTGCTTCTGGCTTCAGTGTCTCCATACATTTCAGCTGGAAAGGACACCTCCTTTGCATCAAGTCCTATCTTCAGGAGGTTCTTTAAGGGACTCTCTCACCTGTTTCCCCCTCACGGGGAACCAGTGCCAGCTTAGGACCTGAACATTTGCATTGCTCAGCTTATGCTTCCTCCCTTTGAGCCCATGGCCTCTGCAGATCTCAGGTTTATTACTTGGAACGTAGTCTTCTTGGTGGCAATCACTTCTGCCAGGAGGATAAGTGAGCTGCAGGTCCTCTGTGTGGAAAAGGAATATGTTTCCTTCCACAGGGACAAGGTAGTGTTGAGAACTAATAGGAAGTTCCACCCCAAAGTGGTCTCAGACTTCCACTTGAACCAGTCTGTTACCTTGCCAGTTTTCATCACTGAGCACTCTAGCTCAGGGGAGCGTAGACTTCACAGTTACTACATGACTCATACCAAGGACCATAGGCAGGACAGACAACAGCTGATCCTCACCTATGGAGAGGTAGGTAAGGGGACACCTGTCTCAAAAACAATGATCTCTCAATGGATAGTTCAGTGTATCCAGTTTTGCTACTCAAAAGCAGGTAGGCTAGCCCCTGTTGGGCTTAGGACCCATTCTACAAGAGGCACAGCTGCCACTATTGCAGCTACCTGAGAGATGCCTTTGGTGGAAATCCGTAAAGTAGCTACCTGGAGGTCAGTCCACACCTTCACTAACCATTATAGCCTGGACACCCAGTCCAGGAGTGATGCCAGGTTTGGCACAGCAGTCCTGCAGAGTCATTTTTTCCTACGTAGATTCTTTATCCACCTCCATGAGGTACTGCTGCATAGTCTGCAAGAAATAATAATATTAGTGGATTCCTGGGGTTAGAAGAAAAAAATTACTCACCTGTAGTATCTTGTTTCTTCCAACGGGATCCACTAATATTATTACTTCCCACCCTGCCTCCCCTGGCAGAATCAGTAAAAACCTTTCCAGTGCTGATTGTATGAATACTTGAAGTGGTATGCTATCTGCTGGCACTTCTTAATAATGCTTTATAGCTTAGTAGGTCTTTTTTCCTTAGGTGAATCTGACATTTAGAAAAGGGGAATTTTTTCTCTTTTTTCCTGTGATTTAATGTTTACTAGTTGCCCCAGTTGGGGCCTTTTTTTTCTATTTCTATTTCTATTCTAATTAGGTGTTAGTATGGCCTCTTTGCAGGCTCCTAAGAAATCTGAGGTTAGAATGTAGGCAGTTACACTGGGCAGTTTTTGAACTGAATGCACCAGCTAAAGATTTCGTCATTAGTATAGCATTCCATTTGGCTGTGGGGCAGTGCTGGCTTAAAGGAGCACTGCAAGAAGTAATAATATTAGTGGAGCCCATTTGAAGAAACAAGATTACTACAGGTGAGTAATTTTTTCTTTCGACAGTTTTTCAGTTCTCTGCTTCTCGCTATCTCTCTGCCCTCACTTGCTGATCTTATCGGTGTCAGTCTTCACCATTTATCACCTTTGGGTTATTAGCCGGAGGTCATGACCCCGCGGGAGCTTCTTTTTTGGGGGGGATGGTCGGAGCTGATGCACCATCGGCGCTGCCCTCGAGGCTGACTCACTGCATGGCGCTCACTTGTTGGCCATTAAGTGCTGTCGACTCTGCCCTCCCACCAATTCTTCGTCTCCCACCATCGAGGTCACCTTGTGGGATGCTTCGAGACAGAGATTTTGAGGCCTACCTTGCTATGCAGCAAATGGAATCCCTTTTTGACTCCGTTTCAATTCTTCCCAGTGCCGAAGTCCGTCAGCTCCCTTCCTGCCAGTTCTGTTAGCTCACTCGACGTCGCCCGGTAAGATCTTTCCATTATTTGTTTTATCTGCGATGTCGAGTCTTGTTTGGTGTTTTTTTCCCATAGGTCATGTCTAGGTTGGAGGGCAAGAAGACTTCTAAGACGGGATGGCCCCCCCATGCGACGGTGCCCATGTGGCCGTAAGTTTTCTGTCACCGACCAGCATGACCATTGCCTCGCGTGTCTTGGCCCACTTCATGACATGGACTCGTGCAATGCCTGTTTCTCCATGGACTGACGGGATATCAAGCAACGAGTGTGGAACGTGGGGCGAGCTCCGCCGACTTTTGGGGGTCGGGCACGCACTCATCGGGCCAAGTCGTGTTCTCTCAGCCTTTCCTCCGGGTCCCCTCCTGGTTCTATATGGACCGAGGAGGAGGGAGCCTTAGCTTCTTGTAGCCTAGCCATGGCCGAGGCTCCTCCCGCAGTGCAGAAGGCCCAGTCTGTTCCCTCTGGGGGATGGACGGGAGGCACCGCATTGGCAATCACCTCTTCGGGGCGAAGACTCCCCCAGTGTTGGACCCATGGCTCGGAAGGCCTGGGTCGGCGCTATCCTCAACGCCATCTGTCCGTGCCATTTCAGGCCTTGGCGCCATTTGCAGTGCTGTGGGCCCTGACGGCGCCGTCATCAGTACCAGTCCGTTGCTCAGTGCTGTGGTTGCTCTGGGTGCTGTGGGAGGTTCTACGGCACCGTCTCTGACTTTTTATCACTTGGCACCATCCGTGCACCGAGGTTGAGCATGGCACCATGTCCAACTCTGGATCCATTCGTGGTTCCGGACATGGGCATGGTGCTGTGGGGGTTCCGGATGTTGGCACCGAGATTGCTGTTGATGCCATCGTTGGCGCCGTCTCTGTCCTCGGCACTGCTCATGGTGCCATGGGGCTGGACGACACTGTTCGCATTGCTGGGAGCACTGTCGGGGCAGTCGTTGGCACCGTCTCTGTTCTCGGTGCTGCTCGTGGTGCCGTCAGGCTGGATGGTGCTGTGTCAGGCCCTGGCACTGAGGCTGCTGCCCTTGTTGGAGCCATGTCCTCTTCTGCCACCTTTCGAAGTGCTGCGGGGGCCACTGGTACTGACTCCGGTGCGGTCTCTGTTTCTGGTGCCCTATTTGGTAGGGATGGCAGTGAGCGTCCACCTACTGTCTGGCACGGGACTTTGGTCTCCACCTCTTCGTTGGAGGAGTCAGACTCTGAGTCGGACAGGCAGTCTAGATCTCTGGAGTTAGCTGCCCACGTGGACACTCTGGTGGTGTCCTCGACAGGCCACAGCCAGTCTCCCTCTGAGGAGTGGGCAGGGACTACCATGGCCAGGGTCAGGGGTGCTGACCAGCAGGCAGTGGTGCAGGCCACCACTGCTCTGCAGCCTGGCTTTGGAGGGGTTCTCTGACCCCTCAGCAGTGGTACCATCTCGGGTGGTGTGCCTGGATCTCCCAACTTTGGGGCTGATTGGAGCACCCAGGGGAGGGTACTGCTCCCTGGATGGCCCCTTCAGGAGCTGACCAGGGTTGCCAGTTGCCTAGGCTGGCTGTCTCAAGGAGGTGGTCACTCTTAGATTCTGAGGGGTTCAGTGGTTTGAGTTCTGTCCGGCGACCTTTTTCTGGAGCCCACCCAGGCTCTGGGAGGAGCCGTAGTGTGGATCTCCACTCTTCCCCTTCGGTTTCCTCGGAGAGGACCCCGTTCTTTAGAGGTAGGGGACTATCCTTCTGGACCTACATGGCCCCAGTCACCTCACAGAGGGGATTCTTCCAGGCGCAGCCAAGACCGTTCTGGTATGGTTGTTCAGCTGTCGGCTGTTGAGTCTTCCGGATCTTCTTCATCTTCTGGGGCTCCTGGTGCACTCCCTAGCCCAGGCAGAGGTCAGTTGATTTCTCGGCTCTGTCCCTATCCCTCTGCCACATTCTTCTGTGCTCTCAGGCAGCCTTGGTCCTAGCGGGCCTCTCTCCTGGGAGCAGTTCAGGGCCGTGGCTGCTCGGTTCCCTGCTTACGTCAGGGCCATGGACAGACAGGTTTTTCAACCTCCACCTGAGCAGCCACCCTCTGAGCATTTGAGGCCCTCTGATTCCTCATCCACCTCTTCTAGGGGAGAGGAGCCATCTGTCCACATTTCTCCAGCTGCTGATCTTGTGGAGTGTCAGCGATTCCTCGTGAGGATGCTGGAGGACCTACACATCACCCCTCCCACTCAAAGCAATCCAGAGCACTCGGCACACACCTTTCTAGGCGATTTCAGCAAGGACACCCTTGTGGTGCCTCCCTGGCCTGCTCCCTTTCGGGAGGCATTGTTACGTTCCTGGCAGAAACCTTTCTCCAGCATTCCTGCCCCTAGGGATCTCTGTCAGTGGTATTGCATCCCCCTGGAGTCTCCAGGTTCCATGCCTCATCCTCAGTCAGGATTGACGCAACTGGACACTCCTGATGGGCTCCGTGCCCTCCACCGTGACCGGGCCCAGATCAAGATTCCTTGGATTTTGACTTCTGGGGCAGGAGGACGTTCTACTCGGCACGGTTGCTGCTTTCTATCGCAGCACATCAGGCCCGCTATGCAACCTATGATAGGTTCCGGTGGTCCAGGCTGGGTCAGCTCCTAGCCTCATTGCCTGACATGGAGCAAACCAGACAAGCCATTGCACTCTCTGCACGTAGCCTGGAGTTAGCAAGGCACCAAGCAAGAGCATCGTATGATGCCAATGAGGTAGCTACCAGGGTTGTAGGGACAGCAATCTGCACTAGGATGGTATGGCTGCATCTTTCCCAGTTGTCACCCTTGGCTCGGCGTAGGGTGATTAACTCCGTGCACCAGATAATCTATCTCTTCTCCCGTAGAGTGAGGCGGCGTCTGTCAGTGCAACTTCCTTCCCCCTCTGGGGGGGGGTCCCTGTCTCACTCTCCCCACTCTCAGGCCTCTCCAGGCCCAGAAGGTTCTCCCTCTTAGTGTGTCACCCACTGAGCGCTAAGGGACTCTGTCCCTTAGGGTTGAAAACCCACTTCGGGGGGCTCGGCACTCACCCAAAGGTAATGAAAGGTGAAGATTGACACAGATAAGATATGAAAATTACATACCTACCATAATTATGATCTTTCTGTGCATTTTCACCATTCATCACAATCCCACCCACCATCCCCCTGAGGCCTCAGTCTCTGGGTCCCCCTCCCTTCTGTGTCCGTTCTCGCCCCCCTCCTTTCTGTTAGTCAGGGGCGGGGTAAGACGGAGACACATAGGGGATAATGTTTTAGAGAGAGTGGTCAGGATGGGGGGCACTCCTTCTCCAGTGCTTTGGCTCCACCCCGGTGGGGTGGGAGTTGGTAGATGCCCTCTATTCTCTCCACTTCTTTGTCCCGTCAATCCTTAGTTCTCTTGTCCTGTAGACATATCCTTAATTTCCTTAAGAAACCAAAATTTCTTACACCAAAAATGTTTTCCCAGAGAGGGGAGAATAACCCTGTGTCCCGACTTTCTTCCAGAATAGCCGTTTTCTGCTTTGGAGTTATTGCCAGTGATTCTGTGCCTTAAATTCTGATAGTGAGCCTTTTGGCTGCTCCTTGCAGTTCCTATACAGTCTGGAGACAAGTCAGGGTTCCGAGGTATGGTTGTTACTCTTCTTCCCCCCTCTCAAATTTATCCTAAATCCTTCCTCTCTCCTTTTTCCTATTTCCAGAGATTGGGACCCCTACCCAATCCCCTTAGTCTTCCTTCTTCTTCTTCTGTCCTGTCAGTCGTTTATTTCTCCTTTGGTTTATACATCTTTCCCTTTGTCTGTCCCTTGGACTTCTTGTCCCACCCTCCCAACCCTTTTTCCTCACCTCTCCAGTGACTCAGAAGTGGCGGGAGGGTGGAGTTGACAGCACCTAACGGCCAACCCACGAGTGCCATGCAGTGCGTCGGCCTCAAGGACGGTGCCGATGGTGCATTGGCTCCGACCATCAAAAAAAAAAAAGAAGCTCCCACGGGGTCATGACCTCCGGCCAATACCCCAAAGGTGATGAATGGTGAAGATACACAGAAAGATCATAATTACAGTAGGTACATAATTTTCATTTCTGTCTTTTCTTCTCCCTTGAATATCTGCAGTTATAAAATATATGTGAATCTCTATGTGGACTTGTCACTGATACTGGGATCCCTTTGTTTAAAACTGTGTATAGTTATACTGTTGAAATGACTGCAAAAAGCTATTTGGAACTCAAGGGGTTAGCCTGAGATGCAGTTTTGAAGTCCTTTGCAGAGCTGTAAACAAGAGGTCAGTTCTGGGTCACTATGTTCTTTTTGCTGCACCTGCATCGAAACTTACAAGAACGTTCTGTGAGAAGCAGTCTCTCTTAATGAGTTCCCAAAGATTTATAAAAAGAGCAGTAGTGCTTTTGCTAGAGAGACAAGGAGAGTGAGAGACTGAGAGTCTGAAACTTGGAATTAAGAGATACCCTCAGAAGAAGGACTTAGTTTTCTCTGTTTGTACTGCCTTTGTAAATAGCTATACTGAACACATTTTTAATTTTTATTTAGCTGTTATTGAGAAAAATAAACTGCTATTTGTAATTTTGAAATGGCTGCTGGTTTTCCTATGGTTCCTGACCTGTGCCTTGACAACGTTCTCCCATTACACAAATCAAGCAACAGTCCTCCTGAATGCTTTTCAGTCACCTCCCCTCTCCCAGTAGGGGGCAGGCTCTCCCATTACTTCCCTCGTTGGCATCTCATCACCACAGACAAGAGGGTGCTGGAGATCATGGGCCAGTGCCTATCCCTTCAGTTCAATTTCCTTCCCTTCAGGACTCCAAGCTTTCAAAGCCACTAACTCCAACAGAAAATCAGCTGCTGGAGAGAGCGGTAAAAACCCTCTTACAGGCCAAAACTGTGGAAAGAGTACCATTTGCCCAATGGTGAAAACGCCTCTATTCCCGGTATTTCCTCACTCTGAAGAAAAATGGGGAGTGTCGACCTATTCTGGACCTAAGGTACCTGAATAAGCACTTGCTAAAACCGAAGTTCAAAATGGTAACATTAAATCAGGTCATCCCTTCTTTAAAGCAGGAGGACTGGCTAGTCTCCCTAGATCTGAAGGATGCCTACCGGTACTTCTATATCCCAATCAGGCAGTCCCACAGAAAATTTCTCAGATTCCGGCTGCTTTCAGGCCACTACCAATTTGCAGCCATGCCGTTTGGGTCTCATATCCACTCCCAGAGTCTTCATAAAGTGCCTGGCAGTAGTTGTAGCACATCTCAGAAGACAGGAGATTTCTATTTTTTCCTACCTGGACGACTGGCTGATTGTTGCCAACTCTCCAGAGGCAGTTTCAAAAGTCCTGAACCAGACAAAGCAAACCCTGCAGTCTCTAGGTTTCATCATCAACAAAAGAGAAATCCAATTTTCAGCCTACCCAAGTTCTACAATTCATACGGGTAGAGCTCAACACTCTGCAGGGAAAGGCTTTTCTTCCTGCAGACAGAATTCAGAATTTCCTCAGCCTGGTAAATTCCTCCACCCTGGGTCAGCCATGGCCAGACAGACATTTTCTCATGCTACTCAGTCATATGGCCTCAATGACCGCAGTGGTGCCAGGCACCAGATTCCAGATGAGATCCTTTAAGTATCACCTCAGATCTCACTGGTATCAGAAAAAGGATTCTTTCTCAAAGCTTGTACCAGTCAGAGAGATCCTTCTTCGAGCCTTGGACTGGTGGACGGACACAGAAAACCTCAGGGAAGGGGTTCCTTTACGGATTCAACAACCTTCCCAAGTTCTGACAATGGATGCCTCCCTCCCAGGTTGGAGTGCCCATGTATGGGACCAGTCCATAAGTGTCACATGGACCCCCAGAGAGTCCTCATACCACATCAATCTTCTGGAACTCAGAGCAGTGTTCTTGGCCATCAAGGCCTTTACCACTCAGCTCAGAGGACATGTGGTTCAGATAAGAACAGACAACACCACCGCCATGTTCTGTATCATCAAGCAAGGGGGCACAAGGTCCATCAAACTGTACCGAAGCAATGAGAGTTTGGTCCTTGGCATACTCCTGCGACATGTCCCTGTCGGCCATTCATCTTCCGGGCAAAGACAACACTTTAGCAGATGCTCTAAGCCGCATCAGTCAGGGTTACCATGAATGGACCCTGAACAAGCAGGTCCTTGCCACACTCTTTAGAAGATGGGGAGTGCGAGATATGGATCTTTTTGCATCCAGTCTCAACCACCAGCTTCCCCAGTACTACTGCAGGCCTCCAGCATTGGGGACCACCCCGGTAGATGCTCTGACTCTGAACTGGACAGGGAGATTCTTGTACACCTTTCCTCTTTTTCCTCCAATTTACAGGGTCTTTCTCAAGCCCAGGGATCAGCCGGCCACCATGATTCTGGTGGCCCCAGATTGGACGAGACAGCCCTGGTATTCCCTACTTCTTGTCCTGTTGGTCAGGAAGCCCATCAGACTACCAGTAACCCACAGTCTTTTGACTGTTCCCCAGACAGGGGTAGCATACCCCAACATTCAGTCTCTTCACCTCAAGGCCTGGTACTTGAGGAGTTAGAGTTCCCTGAATCTCAGTACTCCAAACAGGCCCTCAGAATACTGAGAATGGCTAAAAAGCCTAGCACTAGGAAAACTTATGCTTCCAAGTGGAAAAGGTTTTTGTTATGGTGCAAGAATAAAGACGTGGAGCCTTTACAAACTTCTCCTCCTATCCTACTGGATTATCTGGTCCACCTTCAAGTGGAAGGCCTTAAAGCTTCATCCCTGAAAGTGCATCTGGCAGCCATTTTGGTTTATCTTTCCACTGGAAGGGAGAAATCAGTAATTTCTCAGTACATTTTCAAAAAGTTCTTCAAAGACCTTTTGCACCTTCAGCCACCATTGAGGGAACCAGTCCCCATCCATGGGATTTGACCCTCTGCATAGCTAAACTCATGGAACCTCTCTTTGAGCCCATGGCTACTGCACATCTGAAGTATGTCACCTGGAAGACAGTTTTCTGACTGCCATCACCTCTGCCAGAAGGATTTCGGAATTGCAGGCCCTCTGTACAGAACCTAACTACATCATTGCTCTCAAGGGCAAGGTAGTCCTTAAGACAAACAGGAAATTTCTGCCTAAGGTAGTCTCTGAGTTCCACCTCAACCAGTCTATTATGCTGCCGGTCTTTTTCACAGACAAATCCATGCCAGGCGAGCGCAAGTTACATAGCCTGGATGTGAAAAGAGCCCTGATCTGCTACTTAGAGCACACTAAGCAGTTTAAAGGCTCCCATATTCTGCTCTTTCTCACCTATGGTGAGGGAGACAAAGGAAGGCCGGCTGCTAAGAGGACCATTTCCCATTGAATCGTCTCTTATATCCAGTTCTGTTACAGCAAAACTGGTAAACAACCGCCTCAGGGCCCAGTCTATTATGGGTACTGCTGCCTCAGTAGCAGCCACAACGGATGTCCCTTTGCTTGAGGTTTGCAAAGCAGCTACTTGGAAAACTGTACACACATTCACTAAGCACTACTGCTTGGATGTGCAGTACAGATCTGATGCCAGATTTGACACAGCGTTGCTACAGAGCGTGTTTCCTAAGTAGGTTTGTGTGTTTGCCTCCCAGCTGTACTGCTTTGTAGTCTGCATTTGTCAATAAATGCTGAAGAATTCCTGGGATGAGAAGAAAACATTACTCACCGTAGTAATATTTCTTCCAAGGGATTCTTCAGTACTATTGACATTCCCACCCATCCACCCCTGCAAACCCTGACTGGGTGTGGCTGTGCTTTTTTGTCTTTGCCAAATTTGTACAGTTCCATTGTTCTCTATTGAGTGTTTATAGTAGTGGTTTGGATTTTACAGTTTCCACATGGTCGTGTTTTACTGTGCACAGTTTTTGCCTGTTTTGCAGCGTCGAAATAATTCTGAGGTCCTTCAGGCTAAAGCGGGCAGCACTCCCCTCTCTCTTCTGATTGGTCAATGCACCTCCCCATTTACATTGATTCTTCCTCTACAGGGCAGCTCAACCCAGCTGGCATATTGCACATGTCAATAATGTTGAAGAATACCTTGGAAGAAAGGAAAAATTACTTACCATAGTAATGTTGTTTCTTCACAGTAATACTCAGGTATTCTGAACTTCTGCAGGTACACTTTAAGACAGTATCTTTGGAGGTGGGCACAAAACCTATTTTGGAAACAGACTCTGCAGGACTGCTGTGCTGAACCTAGCAGTACCCTAGGACTGGATGTCCAGATTGTAGTGCTTTGTAAAGGTGTGTACTGTTTTCCAGGTAGCTGCTTTACAGAAGTCCACTAATGGAACATCCCTGGTAGCTGCTGTGGTAGCAGCTGTGCCTCTTGTGGAATGGGCCCTCAATCCTGTTGGGGGTTCCTTTCCAGCCTTAATGTAACAAAGCTGGATACACTGTACTATCCATCAAGAAAAGGACCTTTTCTATGTTGGGTTACCTTTTCCAACATCCCCATAAGTCAGGAACAGCTGTTTTCTGTCCTACCTATGGTGCTTAGTGGCTGTCATATGGTAGCTAAGAGCTCTCTTGACATCCAGACTGTGGAGTCTCCTTTCACCAGTGGTAGAGTGATCAGTGAAAAAGACAGGTAGGGTAATGATTTGGTTCAGGTGGAAATCAGAGACCACTTTAGGAAGAAATTTCCTGTTTGTCCCCAGGACCACCTTATCCCTGTGGATTGAGATGTAGTCCTGTTCAATGCAGAGAGCCTGGAGCTCACTGATCCTTCTTACAGAAGTCATTGCCACTAGGAAAACTGTCTTCCATGTGACATATTTCAAATGAGTTGAAGACATGGGCTCAAAGGGAGGCCCCATGAGCTTAGCTATGTACACATCTAGGCCCCATGCTGACACCGGTTCCCTATGGGGATGTGCAGATGGCCCAGGCTCTTAAAAAAACTCTTGAAGATAGGATCTGAAGCCATTGACACCTTCTGTCCAGCTGATATGTAGGCAGATGCTGTATCCAGATGAACCTTGAGGGTACTGGACTGCAAGTCCAGTGAATATAGATAAGTAAGGTAGTCGGGTACAGCTGGGACCCCAGCCTGTGCTGGTACCAGTTCCCTGGTTGAACACCAAGTAGAAAACCTTTTCCATTTTGAGGCGTAGGTTTTCTTAGTGAAGGGCTTCCTGTAACCCCTTAAAATTTGCAAGACACTTTCAGAAAGATGCAAGCCTGCATATTCTAGGTCCTTAAGAGCCAAGCCATGAGCCTGAGAGACCTGAGGTTCAGGTACAGGAGCCTCCCCTGGTTGGAGGTTAGTAGATTGTGCCTCCAAGGAAAGTGTATTGGCTCGGTCACAGACACAGATAGCAGCAGAGAGTACCATGGCTTCCTGGCCCAGTCTGGTGCTATCAGGATCATTGATGCTGGCTGGGATTTGAGCTTGAGCAATATCCTGTACACTAGAGGGAAGGGAGGAGAAGCATACAGATGCTTTCCTGACCAGTTCAGAGCTAGAGCATCTAGGGGGTCTGCTCCCTAATCTGGTGGTCTGCAACAGTATTGTGGCAGGTGGTGGTTCTGATGGGATGCAAACAAGTCTACAGCTGGGGTGCCCCATCTCCTGAAAAATCACTTCAACCACTTGCCTGTTCATGGTCCATTCATAATGGGCCTGATTGATTCAACTCAGAGCATTTGCGAAGGTATTGTCTTTCCCTGGCAGATGGATTGCCTGTAGGGAAACTCCCAAGGAGTATGCCAGCCTCCAGATTTTCATGGCTTCTGTGCAGAGAGGACCTGACTTTGTACCTCTCTACTTGTTTATGTAGTACATTGTGGTGGTATTGTCCATTCTGACTTGTACCACCTTTCCCTGTACTAGTGTTGTGAAGGTCTTTAGTGCTAGAAACACCGCTCTGAGTTCCAGCAGGTTTATGTGCTGGAGTGACTCTGCACCTGACCAAGTGCCCTGGGTTGTGTGGTCCCCTAAATGGGTGCTCCACCCCAGTAGAGATGCATCTATTGTGAGAACAACTGATGGGGACTTTTGCTGAAAGGGAACCCCTTCTCTTAGATTGGATTCCTCTTTTCACCACTGAAGTGCCTATAACAAGGTTTTTTGTTACTGGGATCAGCTTTGAGAGATGAACTCTTCTCTGGCACCAGTGTGCCCTTAGGTGGAACTGGATGTCTCTTATTTGGAACCTGGAACCTAGGACTGTGCCTGTGGTTACAGCCATGTGGCCCAGGAGCTGTAGGAACTGCCTTGCCATTTTTGGCTTGTGCAGGCTGAATGAGTCTGCAATCAGCTAAATACTTCTTACCCTGTCTAAAGGCAGGTAGACCCTGCCTTGCAAGGTGTAGATTTCTGCCCCTATGAACTGCAGCACCTGTGCAGGTAGAAGGACAGATTTTTTGTGGTTTATCAAGAACCCCAGGGACTCTAGAAGCCTCTGGGTGATCTGCAGGAACTGCCTGACTTGCTGTGATGATTTTCCTACCCCTAGCCAGTCATCCAGATATGGGAACACTGTGACTCCTTGTCTTCGAAGGTGTGCCACAACCACTGCCTAGCGCTTTGTGAACACTTCTAGGGCTAAAGTGAGACCGAATGGCAGGGCTGAGAATTGGTAGTGACCTGATGGGAGTCTGAACCTGAGGTATTTTCTGTGAGTCTCCCTTATTGGGATGTGGAACTAGGCATATTTTAGGTCCAGTGATGCCATCCAGTCTCCTTTTTGGAGTGTTGGCAGAATCATTGCCAAAGTTACCATTTTGAACTTTGGCTTTGTCAGATACTTGTTTAGTACCCTGAGGTCTAAGATAGGCCACCACTCCCCATTTTTCTTTGTGGTTAGGAAATACCTTGAGTAAAAACCCTTTCCTTTCTGCTGAGCTGGGACAGGTTCCACTGCCTTTGACAGTAGGAGATTTGGAACCTCTTCCTCCAAGAGCTTCTTTTCTGCGAGGGAGGATGGTCTGAATACTCTGGTTCTCAGAACAGGAAGGGATTTGAAAGTCAGAGACAGTCCCTGACTCACTACCTCCAGGACTCACTTGTCTGTGGTGATTAATGAGCCAGCCTGCCTCCAACAGGTAGAGAGGAGGCGGCCTGTGAAGACACGTCAGGGTGTTTGTTTATTCTGGGTCTGAGACTGGGGTTGAGATCCCCGCCTGGAGCCCCTTCTGCCCCTACCTCTGAAGTACCCTTGCTGAGGATACTGTTGGTATTGAGGTGCAGCCATTGCCTGGAAAAAGGGCATGTTAAGAAAGGACCTGCCCTTGCCTCCTCTCCCATAGGGCCTGGTGGATGGGGAGGCCTTCTCTTTGGCTGAGTTGCTCTTGAAGATGGCTTTGTGTTTGTTTACCTTCTTCATGTAATCCACTGTTTTGTTTCCAAAAAGGGAATTACCCTCCAGAGGGAAATCCATGGCCTTTGTTTGTGTGTTCTGGGTAATATTTATGGCTCTTAGCCAGAAAAACCTCCTTTGAGCAACAGTATTTGCCTTTCACCTAGCTGCTGTGTCATTAGTATCAGCAGCCATTTGAAACTGATATTTGGCTGCCTCTAAGCCAAACCTAGCAGTTTCTGCAAGATCAGCCATCAAGGATGATGTGGCCTTATCTTCCATAGCCAAGACAGATTGCCACAGTGACTTCTGGTACTGGTGCTGCATAGGCCTGAAAATTAGCCTGCTTGATGGCCAAGGAGGCTGACAAATATCCTTTCTTGGACATACTGTCAATTTTTTTGAACTCCATTTCTGGTGGGTGAGAAGCCAGTGACACTTTAGCTTTGTCACAGGCTGCTGTCTGCACCACCCCCTGATGGTCAGGGTGGGAAAACAGAAATTCTGCACCCTTCCCGTCCAGCTGATATTTCTTTTCCAGTCTCTTATCAAGAGGGAGGACAGAGTTAGGAGTCTGTAAAATCTTTAAAGCATCCTTTTTGAAGAATTTATTGACTAGGAGGAGCTTTTTAGTGGGGGTTAACTCCATCATCTCGAAGTATTCCACCTCCTCCTCATACTCTATTTCCTCACTTGTGGTGATGCCCAGGGCATGAGCCATCCTTCTCACAAAAGTGAAGTGTGAGGAATAATCCTCAGTAGTTCTGGAAGGAGAGCCAAAGATCTGCTTGAGGGAAACCTCAGGTTTAGTGGGATCCCCCCCTCCTCATACTCCCCATAATCCCTCCTTTTCAAAAAATTAGAATTTGGCTGAGAGGCCAGCCTGTCCAGCTGGGATCTGCCCAGATGGCTGCTGGCCAGGAGAAAAAAGTCCCTGCAAGGCTTGTACCACTTTGAAAGCCTGTGCCATCTCCTGAGAAGAGGGGAGAGCAAGAGCACCCACAGAAGTCCCCTTTTTTTGCCCAATAGAGGGTTCTGTGTGCTTTAATTTTTCAGTCTTTTTTGAGGTAAACGGAGAGTCAGCTGGTTCAGCAGGCCTCTTAGAAGTCACTTTGTCACCCATCTCAGGGGTTAACTGTAAAACTGCAGTGGTTTCACCCACAGCAGAAGAAAGTGTCAGCTGGTCAGAGCCTGAGGGACCCTTAGGTGGAGGAAGTTTTTTCTTTAGCCATTCCAGGCATTTCTCCGCAGTTTTTTGTGGGAAAGTTTTACAAATTTCACAATCTTCTTTAGGTGATTATAGCCAAGGCAGGCAACACACACACTGTGCTTATTATGGAAGGGTGGGGGGTCGCTGGTGGGCAACGACAGCAATGGGTAGGTTGGTAGGCTGCAACAACTGCAGTGCACCAATCTTTCTAAAAATTGCCTGGAGTGTGGGAGGATGTTTAGTGTGCAACCACATAGAAAAACTTAGAAAGGAGATTGAGGGTCTGCAGGAGGAACTAAGACAGACAAGGCAGATTGGGGGTGGGTTTAGCCCAATACTGGAGGGAGGAAGAAGGGAGATGAGGGAGGTGATTTAAGCCAACAGTGGTGAGAGAGGTCAGAAGAAGGAAGCAGAGACAAAGGGCCCAGGCCAGGAAGAACAATTGCCGGGAAACCAGGTCAGGAAACAAAAGACAAATGGAAGGAGGAGATAGGGACTTGTGAGGGAGGCAAAAGTGGCAAAAGTCCTGGAGTGGAAAGGAGAGAACAGGTTACTGTGAAGAGAGAGAGGCGGGCATTTGTGAAGGGCCTTCAGAGAAAATAGTTGTGCACTGCTAGAGAGAAAGAAAGGTGGAGGAGGAAATGATGAAATTAGAGAGTAATTGATAAATGCTTGACCAAACTGGAGCGGGGAAAGTTCTGCTGGGAGAATTGCAACAGGGGTAAAAGGGGGAAATAATGTGCAGGAGGAAGAAGAGGAGCTGGAAATGAGAGAGGGAGATGAATGGAAGCAAGCAGGGAGTAAGGAGGGTGGAATCTTAGTGCTGGGGGAGTCAGTACTAAGAGGAGTTAGGTGGGGTAGCAAGGGGGAGAGGCATAGTCGCATTTGGGTGGAGGCCATGCGAGGAATGACAGCGGAAAGGGTGGGACAGTCTGTTCTGAAATATGCTAGAAGGGGTAGGGACAAGCCTCATTTAATTATACATCGTGGAACAAACGACCTGGCTGACAAGACAGTAGATACAGTCCAGAGGAGGTTTGAGGAACTAGCACAATCCACACACCATGAAGTCTTGCTATATTATGACATATAGCAGTTAGCCACAGCACTTGAACTGCCCTGGAGAAGACGGAGTTAACTCCAGGCTGACTGGAGTTCCAAGCGCAGCGCCTTGTTGAAAGCTCTATCTGGCTAGTTTCAAATTGAAACTGTCAGATTCTTCTCCGCTTCACTGAACAGTCGCTCCGAGATCTCCTTCAGCTCGGTTCATTTTCGGTTCAACGAGTGTTTCTCGGTTCATTTTAACCGCAAAAGTAATTATTTTACGCATTTCGGTTCAAAGCTCTATCTGGTAAACCGTATACAGGATTTTAAAGTCTGTGTGGAAATTCATTATCGGTTCGGTTTTGAACCGATCGGTTTGCAAAATACTAATTTTAAACAATAATTTGGGCTTTTAGATGCGGTTCCCGGTTCTTATCGGTTCTAAAAAACTAACTTTTAAATTGTTTTTTTCAAATACCCTGACACGGTTAGGAACCGATAAGGTGTCTTGCCTAAGCACTGCCATAAAAAGGGCAAGTTTTTGGATAGGCTGGCATTATGTCTGAAACCCAAGAAAAACCGGGCCCTGGGTTTCAACACTGTGATGTTTGTGGGAAGCCTTTGCCAAGGCTGACCCACACACCACATGTTTATTGTCTGGGGGCTGACCACCTCCTGTCAGACTGCCAGGTGGGTAAGAATTTCCCTGCAGCCACCCTGGAGAAAAGATTGGGCCGGCTCAGGGAACGAGAGGCCAAAAAGTCCGCTGACCCGGATGGCCAGCCGGTCCAGCACCCACTGGACCAGAGGAGTGCCCTCTGACCAGGGCGAGACTTCCCGGCAAAGGAAGGCTGGTTCTGAGGAACCGGTCCCAGTAAAAAATCTAAGAAATCAGCAGGTCTGGAGTGCAAGATTGCCTCTCCAACTGCTGCAGAGATAGCTAAGCCATACAGATTGTCCAGTCACTGTCTCAGGGACGGCCGAACCACCAACAGCTGGCAAAAGTTGGTTCGTTCAGTTCCAGTGGTTCAAGAGTATGATGTTGAGGAATTTTATGAACCACAGGAGGGGGAGGAAGATTTTGATCATTATGTATGTGGCTGGGAGGGTCTGGACGTGCCCATTGAACCGGACATTTCTCCAGACAGACCATTAGAATCTCCCCCTATGCTGTCTGAGTCCCCTTCTCATTTTATGTTTCACAAAAAGGTTGCAGAAACCCTCCAGCTTCCCTTGGAAGAGGCTGTGGATGAGCAAGAGGAGCCTGATTATGTTGAGATGATGGATATCCCAGAGTCTAGGAGGTTGTCTATTCCTTTGCAAAGTCATTTAGAAGCAAACAACAAAAATTTTAAAAATCCTCATTCTGTCCTCCTGTAGATAAAAAAATGGACAGAAGGTATACTTTATCAGGCCCTGATACAGACTTCCTCACTGAGCAGTGTAGTCATGTAGGTGTGGTACAAGCTGCAGCCTGTGACAAACTAATATCCCCTGGCCTCACATCCTCCTTATAAGGATTCCAGGAAGATTGATGCCATGGCGAAAAAACAGTATATGGCAGCTTCTTTTGGGACTCAGGCAGGCAAATTATATGGCTTACGTGGCTAGATATCAGAAATCTAGATGGGATACAGTGTTGCAGTTAGCCAAGCAGGCCCATGGCCAGCTGGCTAATGAATTGGAACAGGTGGCTGCTGATGGCATTGAAGCCTCTAAAGTTCAATTTCATACTCCTGTAGATGTTAATGATGTTTCCTCTAGGGTCATGGCCACTTCTGTAGCTTTCCGTAGGTTGGCATGGCTCAGGTGCACTAATCTGTCACAGGATACTCAGTCAAAGGCTATGGATTTTCCTGTAGTGGGAAATTCTCTGTTTGGAGAGCAACGGAAAATTATATGAAAAAGATGGATGAATACAGAACTACCTACAAAAGTGCCCAGGCCAAGGGCGGCATGCCACTCCACAGAGGCACACTCCAGAGGTAGGGCAGGCCTTTCCACAGGCCTTTTATCAATCCCAAGCCTCCTCTGCTTTTGCACAGAGGGTTTTTCAGAGGCAGAGGTAGACGGCGCAGGTAAACTGTCCCCCCTCAGCCTAAGGCTACATGCAAGCAGGCACCCTGATGGGATGCCCAGGGCCGATTCTCCTGTACCAGTTGGAGGCAGGTTGGCTTATTTCAGCCAGAACTGGGTGTCCTAACTTCGGACAAATGGGTTCTGGAGGTAGTAAGCAGGGTCTGGTTCTCAGCTTCAAACAGTTTCCAAAGATGAGAACCAGACATTTTCCTACAAGCCCTTTAGAGGCCCTTGCTTTGGAAGCAGAGGTCTCTTCCTCCTAGACTGCAAAGCAGTGGAAAGGGTTCCTCCTTGTCACCAGGGCAAGGGGCTGTACTCAGATACTTCCTTACCCCCAAAGACAGGAGAATGGCGGCCCATTCTAGACTTAAGGTACCTGAACAAGCATCTTTTGAAACCAAAGTTCAAAATGTTAACTCTGGCAATGATTTTGCCCTCCCTCAGGCCAGGGGTGGCTAGCCTCCCTGGACCTCAAGGATGCCTATTTTCATGTCCTGATCAGGCCTTCTCACCGAAAATACCTCAGGTTCGAACTGCCCTCAGGTCACTACCAGTTCAGAGCAATGCCCTTCGGTCTTACCTCTGCTCCAAGGTATTCACAAAATGTCTAGCTGTGGTAGTGGCTCACTTAAGAAGGCAAGGGTTGCTGTGTTTCCCTACCTGGACGACTGGCTCATTGTGGGTCAGTCCCCAGATCAGGTACAATCCCACTTGCAAGTCACCCAGCTGGCTTCTCACTTCCTGGGATTCCTGCTGAATTTACCAAAGTCAGTTCTAGAACCAGTTCAGGTACTAACTTTCATAGGTGCGGAATTGGACACAAAGTTGGCCAGGCATTTCTCCCCGGGAAGGGTAGAGAAGCTGATTGCCCTGGCATCCTCTTGCACCCTGCGAGTCTCTCGACCAGCAAGGCACTTTCTGCAACTTCTAGGGCACATGGCTGCCTCCACAGCTGTAGTGCAAGGAGCAAGATTCCAGATAGAGACATTCAGTTTCATTTGAGGGCCTATTGGTCCCAAAGGAGGACCCCTTACCAAATTGGTCCCAGTGGCCAAACTCTGATTCTAGCTCTTCAGTGGTGGCAGGATCAGAGCAATCTAAGACTAGGGTCCCTTCATTCCCATTTCTCATTCCCTCACCTCACCACGGATGCCTCCTTGCTGGGGTGGGAGTACACTGGGTGACCTTTCCACTCAGGGTGTGGTCCCCCAGGAATCTCTGCTCCACATCAACCTGTTGGAACTCAGAGCTGTCTTTTAGCTCTTCAGGTTTTCTCAGCATCTGTCCAGAACAAAGTAGTTCAGGTCAGGACAGAGAATACCACAACAATGTGGTACATCAACAAGCAGGGGGCACTCGGTCATCAGCCTTGTGCATCAAGCAATGAAGTTGTGGTCTCTGGCTTACTCCTGAACACCTCCTAGTAGCAGTTCACCTTCCAGGAAGGACAATGTCCTAGCGGATGCCCTCAGCAGGATTTCTCAGGGTCATCACGAATGGTCTTTGAATCCCCTAGTGCTGGGGTCAGTTTTGCCAGATGGGGCACTCCTCAGATAGATCTTTTAGCAGCCCCAGACAACCACCAACTTTCTCTGTTCTGTTGCAGGCCTCCAGTAATGTGCTCAGTCCCCTGGACGCCTTTTTGTTGGATTGGGAAGGGAAGTTCCTGTATGCCTTTCCCCCCTTCCCCCTTCTCTTCAGGGTGTTAGTAAAATCAGATCCCAGCCCTGCAAAGTGATTCTGATTGCACCAGACTGGGCCAGGCAACCCTGGTACCCACTGCTTCTGTCCCTGTCAGTCCACCTCCCTGGGCCTTCCCAGGGTCCACAACCCTGCTGACTTGTGCCCAGGGAGAGTTTGGTATCCGGACCTCAAATCCCTCCACCTCAAGGCTTGGCTCTTGAGGAGTTAGAATTGCTGAATTACACCTTTCTCAAGGTGTCCTTGATATTTTGAAGGCCTCTAGAAGCCTTCCACTAGGGCCACTTATAATTCCAAATGGAAGAGGTTCTCCATCTGGTGTTCTGGGAAGCAAATTGTCTCAGAATCTGCTGATTTGCCCATTTTGCTGGACTACTTGGTCCATCTTAATTCCTTAGGCCTCAGGCCAGCTACCTTAAAGGTTCATCTGGCAGCTGTCTCTGCTTTTATATCAGCAGGAAAGCCTGCCTCCCTTTCTTCTCACCCTGTGTTTCCAAGTTTTTTGAGGGGTTACTTCCACTAACCCTCCTTTGGGACCCAGGCCCTGCCTGGGCTTAATATTTGCATTGCTCAGTTAATGCAACCCCTTTGAACCTCTGTCTTCGCAGACCTTAAGTTCCTAACTTGGAAAACTGTTTTCCTAGTGGCCATCACTTCTGCCAGGCGTAAGTGAGTTACAAGCCCTGTCAGTGGAAAAGGATTTTATTTCTTTTCACAGAGATAAGGTAGTCCTCAGGACTAACAGAAAGTTTTTACCTAAAGTGGTTTCAGATTTCCATCTTAACCAATCCATCTCCCTTCCAGTATTTTTCACTGAGCATTCTTCCTCGGGTGAGAGGAGATTGCACAGTTTGGACGTTAAAAGAGCTTTAAGCTACTATTTGGAACGCACCAAGGGTCACAGGTTCGAATCCCTCCAACTCTTCCTTACCTATGGCGAGGTTGGCAAAGGGAAACCTGCCACTAAGAGGACAATTGCCAGGTGGATTGTCTCTTGTATCCAATTTTGCTACCAAAACTAGGTAGAACCCCCTCAGGACTGAGGGCCCATTCCAGCAGGGTACAGCTGCATCTCTAGCGGCTGCTAGAGATATTCCCATTCTGGAAATCTGTCAAGCTGCTACCTGGAAAACAGTTCACACCTTTGCAAGCATTACTCCTGGATGTCCAGTCCAGGAGAGATGCTCGGTTTGGCACAGCCATGCTTCAGAGCCTATTTCCTAAGTAGGTTCTGGCCCTCCTCCATGGAGGTACTGCTGTGTAATCTGCATTAGTCATAATATAGCAAGACTTCATGGTGTTTGAAGAAAAAATTACTCACCTTAGTAATTGCTTTTCTTCTCATGGAGTCTTGCTATATTACGACCACCCCCCCAACCTGCCCCTCTCAGGACTTCTACTTGGGTAAGGGGTTGGCAAATTGGTGCAAGCACTGTGTCATACCATTATAGCTCTTTTTTCCTTTTTTCCCTTTTCTTTAGGATTAGGAAAACTAGGTATTTCTGTTTTACTTTGAGTTTGGCCCCCCTCCTGGACTTGAGTCTTTTGGGGGGGGGGCCTAATAGTGCTTGTCAGGGTGATATTGTTGTTGTTGTTGTTTCTGTTATTGTTATTTCTACTAGTAGGTAGCCATTTGGCTAGTGTAGAGTTTTTTCCACACAGACTTTTGCTTAGTGTTGGCTCCGTAAAGATCTGACAGTTTCAATTTGAAACTAGCCAGATAGAGCTTTCAGCAAGGCGCTCGTGCTTGGAACTCCAGTCAGCCTGGAGTTAACTCCTTCCTCTCCGGGGCAGTTCAAGTGCTGTGGCTAACTGCTATATGTCATAATATAGCAAGACTCCATGAGAAGAAAAGCAATTACTAAGGTGAGTAATTTTTTCTTATGTGAGGGGCAGGAAGATCAGTAACTTTTTCAGAGATACTTCTGGTGCCAAAAGCAAGCACAACAAGAAAGCTGAGCATAGAGGAATTTAACGGATGGCTAAGAACCTGGTGTTGTGCTAAAGGGTATGCGCTGTTGGGGGTGGGGAGGGACCTGGGAGGACAGTAGTCTCTATGCCAAGGACAGACTACACTTGAGTGAGGAGGGAAAGAAAGTGTTGAAACAGAGGATGGAGGAGTACATAGAGGAAGTTGGGAATTTAAACTAGGAGTGGGGGGTGGCAGTTGGGGAAGAGATATGCAGAGACCACAGGTTGGGAAACCATATGAGCTTACTCCCCATAACAGTGACAAAGGACAAATGGCAATTACTGTTGGTGATGCTAGGAAAGGAGGGCAGGATGGGAGGGAAGGGTGGAAGGTGGTTACCCTTAATGCTAGGAGCCTTGGGAGGAAAACTGCCGAGTTACAGGTTATCATGGCAGAGGGAGAGGGGGACATTGCAGCCATCATGGAAACATGGGCCACCCAGTACAATGACTGGGACCTGTCTGTACCAGGGTACAGGTTATTTCGTAGGGACAGGGTGATTGGGAAAGGAGGGGTGGCACTATATGTGAAGGAAGGATTGAAGTGTGTAAGGGAGGAAGGGGAGGAGGGTAGTATGGAGTCACTTTGGATGCAAATCCAGGATTCCAAGAATAGGATTCTTAGAATGGGAGTGGTGTACAGGCCACCATCTCAGATGGAGGAGTTAGACAGGGAACTAGCAGGACAGATCAGGAGGACCTGCGAGAAGGGTAGTGTGGTGATTGTGGGGGACTTCAACATGCCAGGAGTGGACTGGAGCACCCCAACAACCAGGAACAGAAGGGAGCAGGTACTGCTGGATGCCTTCCAGGACAGCTTCCTGCTGCAAATGGTCAGTGAACCAACCAGGTTAGGGAATACCCTTGACCTTGTGCTAGCAAATGGGGACTTTGTGAGGGAACTTACAGTGGAGGAACCGCTGTCAGGGAATGACCACCACTCAGTATGGATCACATTGGATATGGGCAAGGAAGGAGTGGAATCTGGCACAATAGTGCTGGACTTCAGGAAGGCCGACTTTGGGAGGATGGGGGAAGTGGTAAAAGGGTACCTGGCCAGAATTCAATCTAGTATGGACACTAACCAGAGGTGGGAGCTCATAAAGCTGGGGATAGTGGAGGCAACCAAAACCTGCTGCAAAGCCCAGAGCAAGAAGGCTAGGGCTAAGAAACTGATCTGGTTGAACAAGGAGGTCATGGAAAAGGTAAAGAGGAAAAGAGCTGCCTTTAGGAAGTACAAGAAAACAGGGAGGGGGAGGACAGGGAGGAGTACTTGACAGAATCGTGAGAGGTGACAAGGGCGGGGAGCCAAAGCATCTACGGAACTCAGGCTGTCACAAGGCATTAAGAAGGGGAGAAGGACTTCTAAGTACATCAGGAGAAAAGGAGCTGTAAGGACCACGTAGTAAGGATTAGGAAGGAGGGGTTGGGTGGAAGCAGGGTGCGATAGGCGGAAGCACTAAATGAGTACTTCTGCTCAGTATTTACTAAAGAGAAGAGGGTGACACCCAAGGTGGGAGAAATGGCAGAAGCAGGGGAAGTGGTGACAGATGGGAAATCATGGAGAGCAGAGTTCGAGAGGGTTTGAAGGCACTGAGGGTGGACAAGGCACCAGGCCCAGATAGCATCCACCCCAGGGTACTGAAGGAGCTGGCAGAGGTCCTTGCAGGACCTTTGGCAGACCTATTTAATGCCTCACTACATTCGGGTGTGCCTCAGGACTGGAGGATGGCTCATGGTGCCCTCCACAAGAGTGGCCCCAAGGATGAACCGGGAAACTACAGACCAGCGAGTCTCACATCCATCGTGGGTAAGCTAATGGAGACTATCCTGAAGGAGAGGCTGGTGGCCCTCCTAGAGGCCAAAGGACTACAGGACAGCAGACAGCATGGCTTCATACGTGGCAGATCCTGCCAAACCAACCTGGTCGAGTTCTATGACTGGGTAACTAGGCAACTGGACAGGGGCCATGCAGTGGATGTCCTGTATCTAGACTTCAGTAAGGCATTCGACTCAGTGCCACATGGAAGGCTGGGAAGGAAGTTAGTAGGCACAGGGGCAGGTGCAAAGCTGGTGAGATGGGTAGGAAACTGGCTGCAAGGAAGGCAACAGAGGGTGGTGGTGGGTGGGGAGCTGTCACACCCAAGGGCAGTGACGAGCGGTGTTCCACAGGGCTCAGTGTTGGGACCAGTGTTGTTTGGGATATTCATTGCAGACATATCATGGGACATCAAGAGCAAGATCAGTCTGTTTGCTGATGATACCAAGGTAGGTGCGGTGGTGGATGACCTAGGGGGATGGCAGGGGTTGCAGGATGATCTGGCAAAGCTTGAAACCTGGTCAGACACCTGGAACTGGGCTTTAATGCCAGAAAGTGCAAGGTGCTGCATTTTGGGATGAAGAACCCAAGGAAGAGTTACCAGCTAGGGGGAGTGCAGCTAGCCCAGACAGAGGAGGAGAAGGTTCTGGGTGTGCTCATTACAGGGTCAATGAACAACTCAGCACAGTGTAGGAAGGCAGCTGCAAAGGCCAACGGAATGCTGGGTTGTATTGCAAGAGGTATATCCTCGAGGAGGGAGGAGGTGATTCTGCCACTGTATAGGTCATTAGTTAGACCACACCTGGAGTACTGCGTACAGTACTGGCGTCCGTATTTGAAGAGGGACATTAAATTACTGGAGGGGTGCAGCCAGAGTGACAAAGATGATCAAGGGGCTGGGGACTTATCATATGAGAGGAGGTTGAAGGAGTTGAACATGTACTCACTGGAGGAGAGGAGAGACAGGGTGACGTGATTGAAACCTTTAAATACATGAAAGGAATAAACAAGATGGGTACAGAGGGGCTGTTCAAAGTAAGGGAAGGGAGGGCCACCAGGGGCCATGGTATGAGACTGGAGCGAGGAAGGTTCAGGAGGGAGATAAGGAGACACTTTTTTACAGAGAGGGTGGTGGCTGGGTGGAATGCATTACCTGCTGAAGGGGTATGCAGTAGAACAGTGGACTGCTTCAAACGAGGATGGGACAGGACAAGGGGGAGGGTTAATGAAGGGGAAGGGTGGAAGGGAGGGGCAGCTGCAGAATAATGGGTGCTAGCTGCACATTCGAGCAGACTTGATAGACCTCTAGGCCTTTATCTGCTGGCAAATTTCGTATGGTCGTATGATCTGCCTTGGCAAATACTTCCCCACAATCAGAACAGTTTTTAAAACCAGGTTTACCAGTTTTCTTTTTAGGTTTTTCAGACGTTTTATCGGGAACCGATAAAAAATTTAAACCGCTGAATAGTTTTAAAAGTTAAGTAAAATTTAGCAGTTGCGGTCAGTTCTGGAACTGACAAGGAACTGATAGGAATCTGCAACCGCAGAAAAAACGAACTGAGGCTATTGGTTCAGTAACCGATAAGGCGGTTACTAAAATAAAGGTTTTTAAATAAAAATTAACTAAACTAACAGAGTTTTTTAGTCAGAAAACTCTGATATAAACTAAAATAACTTGGTTCCCCACCAGTTATACCGAACTGAGAAGAACCGATAAAAATACAAATTTAATACTAAAACTATGGTTTAGCTAGAATTACAATAAGTAAAAGGCCGCAAATGAAAGAAAAAAGATACTTATACGACTTTATAAGTTTCTTCACGTCACAGATAGAAGTTGAGGAAAGGGACTCCAAGCATCTAGACTTAACAGGCGGAGAGTGAAATCTGAGGGATTTAGAACTTAGGCAGTTAGTTAAAGGCAGCATTTGAAAAGTTGTCATGTGCAAAAGGTTCCATCATTTGCATGTGTTCCATTCTCTCCAGGCAGTTCTGTCTTAAAGGATCACTGCAGAAGTTATGAATACCTGAGTATTACTGGGGTTAGAACAACATTACCTATGGTGAGTAATTTTTTCCTTTGGTCCATCTCTCCTGTGATGCTGAGTACTCACAGTACCAGCAGTTCCTAGTAAACATATGCCGTCTCTACAGCAACAACTTTACAGCAATGTTGTCAATGCCGACAACATCGACATAGCGCTGTAAAGTCAGTTCGGGACCCCGGTGCTCTTTCCTGAGGTCATTCACCCCCTTCCCGAATCAGCTCTGACTGGAGTTGATTATCTTAAGTTAGGGGGACAGGGGGAACACCTTTATCTCCTACGGTACAATCCTGATAGCAGTTGCGGTTGACATAGTGGTGTCGGTGAAACGTTGCGTTGACGTGAAATTGTCGATGCGGTGGCATGGATCCCCTAGCAAAGATAGTGGAGGAGCTGAGTATTTGCCACTTTGTGGGTTGTAGTACCGCAACCCCGGTGCAGTCATTCCTGGGGGAATACAGTGATGATGATTCTGTCTTTCCTCCATAGCCCTGGCCTTTTATGGTGGCATCCAGGAATATCTGGAACCATTCCTTTACCTTTCCAGTCTCTAGGGACATCCAGTGCAGGTACTGTGCTCCAGCAGGATCTCCAAGCTCTATCCCTCATACTGCTGTGGGGAGTTTGGTGCTGCAGACCCCTCTGGGCTCAGGCACCCAGTGCACAACTACCCCCTCGACACCAGCTCTGTGGAGCTCGATGATTGGGGTAGGAGAGGTTTTTGATCGCATGCACCGTGCATTTCTGCACATCAGGCGCACCAGGCATCTTATGGCAAGCTTCTGTGAGTGATGCCAAGTTAACTCTTAGCATCCATATCGGATTGTGAGGCAATCAGATGGGCCATTTGCCTTTCTACCCAGGGCCTCAAGCTGGGGAGGCACCAAGTGAGGGCATCTTATGGTGCTAATGAGGTAGCTTCCAGGCTGGTGGGAACAGCAGTCTGCCTTCAGTGGACAGCATGGCTTCCCCTCTCCCAGTTGGCACCTCGGACTGGCATAGGGTGCTCAGCTCACATTTACAGAGGACTTTTCTTTTCCTGCAGAGTCTGGTGTTAGATCTTATCCAAGTTAATCTTCACTATTTATTATGTATGGGTGTAGCCAGAGGTCTGGACTCTGCTTGGGAAGATAAAGAGCTTTGTCTATGTGAAGGTTAGTGGGTGAGACAGATGCACAGACTCAGGTAAAAGGCATAGAACGCACTTTGTGGTATTTATTTTCCAAAATAAAAAAATAAAGTAATTAACATACAGAAAGGAAATAGGTGATCAGTCCTTCAGTTATGCAAAAACTGTGCACAATTCCTTCAGTGTTCAACTTCCAGGCCTCGTTCCACCCAAATAGATTCCTAGCACTTGAAAACTTGCATGTACTATGAGAAACAGTGCACAGTTCCCTCAGTGCACAACTTCCAGGCTTTGTTCCAGCCAGATAGATTCCTAGCACATGAAAACTTGCATGTACTATGAGCAACAGTGTACAGTTCCCTCAGTGCACAACTTCCAGGCTTCATTCCAGCCAGATAGATTTCTAGCACATGAAAACTTGCATGTATTATGAGCAAAAGTGGACAATTCCCTCAGTTCACAGCTTCAAGGCTTCATTCCAGCCAGATAGATTCCTAGCACATGAAAACTTGCATGTACTATGAGCAACAGTGCACAGTTCCTTCAGTGCACAACTTCCAGGCTTCGTTCCAGCCAAACAGATTCCTAGCACATGAAAACTTGCATGTACTATAAGAAACAGTGCACAGTTCCTTCAGTGTACAACTTCCAGGCTTCATTCCAGCCAAATAGATTCCTAGCACATGAAAACTTGCATGTACTATGAGATGCTTCCTCCACGACAGTCAAGTCTCCACTGATTGACTCATCTGTTTTGTATCTCAGGAGGCAGGCTTTTATACCTGCATACTGATGATGTCAGGACCATTTGAGCTGTCTGACTCATAATTCTCTAAGTAAACACATGCAGGCTTACTCATCCTAAATAAACACAGACAGGCTGACTCATCTGACCTTTATACACCTCTACTTCATCTAGGAGAGAATGTTTTGTTTTTGGCTTTTTACAAACCTAAAGCAGTTTACACCGAATAAAACACAGAATGCAAGGTTGTGTGTTTCAATTCTTTTTCATTACTTACATTCCCTTTGTGTCTGCCTGCACTGTCTACACACTGTGCGACTGGGTTTCCCCAGTGAGACAGGTCTAGCAGTGTGCATCATGAGCATTTCTGGACAACAGGACTTTCTTGTAAGCACTCCATCAGAGCATAGGGAAGGAGGCAGTCTGGGTAATGTAGTCCACAAGTAGGAGTAGGTGGACTACAAGTCAGACAGTTTGGGGAGCTGTTGATTTTTACTTGGGCACTGTAATTGTGGCACACTAGCAGGCTCAATTGAGTCCTTTTCAGGACTCAAGCTGTACTAGTTCTAGATATTTCAAATTAAGGGCTGCTCTAAGATGGTATAAAGCAGGAACGCAGTCACGTAGACAGTCATTTCGGGCTGTGGAACAATATTGGCTGCCTAGAGCAAGTGGTGCATTAGAACACTGTCTACATACTATGCGACTGGGTTTCCGCAGTGAGACAGGTCTAGCAGTGTGCATCACAAGCATTTCTGAATGACAGAGCATTCCTGCCAGCACTCCCTCAGAGCTTAGGGAAGGAGGCAGTCTGGGTAGTGTAGTCCACAAGTAGGAGCAGGTGGACTACAAGGCAGGCAATTTGGAGAGCTGTTGATTTTCACTTGGGCACTGTATTTGTGGCACACTAGCAGGCTCGATTGAGTCCTTTTCAGGACTTGAGCTGTACTAGTTCTAGATATTTAAATTAAGGGCTGCTCTAAGACAATGCTTGGCAGGAGTGGTCACATGACCTGGTTATTTCTGGGCCATGGAACATAAAGCTGGCTGCCCAAAGGCAGGTGCATGGATGCCATGTGCGGAGACGCGTGCTGAGACACGCGTGTTTGGCACGTGTCTGGCGGTGGCCAGCGAGGACAAAGGGCCGGGTACTGGCTTTAGGATTAAGCAGTGTAAGTCCCATTGCTTATATTTAGCAGAATATTGTTAGCAGTTATGGATGCCATTATTGTCAATCTGGTTTTGGGGGAGATAGGTATTAAATGTTCCGTATGTGATATGTTTAGTATCACACCAGATTCAAGTTGTGAAACATATATCTGTGGGAACTGTATAGAGCTCAGTAGACTCAATGACTTGCTAACGTCGAAAGATAGGGAAATCGAGGAACTGAATTTAAGACTCGTGACCTATAGAGGCTCAATCAACAAAAGCATTGCCAGTGAGAAGAATAGCACAAAGAGAGTTAGGACAATGAGTGAGTGAGGGAGAGGATGACTCAGGGGAAGGATGGACGGTGTTAGAGGGGAATTCTAGAGCTAAAAAATGTAGGAAAAGAGCCTTAGGAACACTACCAGTGTGTACAAATAGGTATGCCCCTCTGATAAATCTGATAGACACCATTGAATTGCACACTGCTGATTTGTTAGATATGGCAAATACCAATATAAAGAACAATGTGCTGAGCACAAGTATTAACACACAAGAGCATCTGGCAGATCATAATAGTGCAGAATCTGACATTGGAATACAGAACCAGGGTACATCAGATGAGCAGTTTTTTATTTTAGGGGACTCAATGACCAAGTACACTGATTGCTACTTGACAAGTGGTAATAAGCAGAACATCACTAGTTGTTGTTACAGGGGTGCCAGAATTTAGGATATTAGACATATGTTACTTACTATCCTAGGGACTGACCATGAGCCTAAAACGGTCCTACTTCACATTGCTACCAATGATTTAGGACAGGAGTCAGTGGAGGATGCTGTAACAGATACTAAAAGGATATATGACGCTATTAAGGAACATAATTCCAAAATCATCTTCTCTGAGGTTTTACCTGTTCCATGAGCAGGAGTAGCTAGAACGAATCGTATTAAGGCTTACAACAATTGGTTGAGAAGATGGTGCTTGGAAAATGGGGTGAAATGTATAAAAACCTATGAGCAATTTAATAGCAGATGGAATTTATTCAGTTATGATGGACTCCACTTGAACAAATTAGGGACTAGAAAATTGGGACTTAAATTCTATGATACTATCAATATGAAGGACAGTGCCTCAAAAAACTGTACATGAGGGTGTGTGGGGTTTGTGCTAATATGATCATTTCTAAACCAGCTATGTGCAAAACGCGTAAAATTAGAACCAGAACGAAACTCAATGTACTGCTGGTTAATGCTAGAAATCTAAGTGCAATTAAAAGGGCTGAATTGGACATCCTTATGAGGGAAAAGGATGTAGACCTAGCTGCAGTAACAGAAATGTGGTGGTCTAACAGCAACCCCAATTGAATAAGATCAATGGTTATATACTATTCTATCAGAATAGAGAGAGTAGAAGTGGTGGAGGGGTTGCCTTATATGTCAGAGACAGTATTAACTGCAACATGTTGACTTTACCGAATACTAAGGCAGGGAATATAGACAGTCTTTGGGTTGAAGCAGGCATAGCTAAAAGTAGAAAATTGAAGGGAGGGGTAGTATATAGACCACCAGTCACTAACACAAGTGACCATATACAGATGGTTGATGATATCTCCAGTATCATTTCTGAAAATGATGTTCTAATACTAGGAGACTTTAACGTCCCGGGGATTTGTTGGAGTACTAATATAGTAACGAATGGTCAGGAACAATACTTGGATAAGTGCCTGAACAGTGACCTGAACCAAGTGATGGATAGATCGACGAGGAACAGTAATAGATTTAGTCCTCACAAACAGAGTGGGAGCAGTGAGTAGAGTGCAAATATTAGAACCTCTCTTGGGTTGCAACCACAGTGTAGTGTTATTTCCATTTGATGACAAGCCAGAAATATTGCTTGGAAATACAATAGTCAAAAACTATAACAGGGCCGATTCTGAGGCCATACGATCTGTTACATGAGTGGGAACTGCCAAGTGGTGAGCACACTACTGAGGAATTATGGACATTTTTTAAAAATAAAATACTCAAGGTGGAAAATAGATTTGTTCCAGAGAAAGTTATATATAATAAGAAAGGTAAATTGCCACCCTGGTATACAAACACAGTCAAGCACCATCTATCACTAAAGAGAAAATTCTGTAGGATCATGAAGAGGGATAGTAATCAATACAATGTTCACAAGTACAAAAGTCAAGTGAGGAAAACAAAAGCACCGATAAGGCGTGAAAAGAGAAATCTGGAATTTAGGATGGCACATTTGAACGATGGGGGAAGATGTTTTATGCATACATCAACAAGTCTAATGATAGAATCGTAGGTCCCATCAGTAGTAATAATACCGTTATATAAGCCCCTGAGGAGATGGTTGAGATCTCCAATGACTATTTCTGCTGTTTTTAATAAACAATCCAATCCAGCAATGGTAATGCCTACAGCTAATCCTTCATATAAAAAAGAGTTTTTCACAAGATCGAAGATCAAGGATAAATTAGACAAAATGAAGGTTTCAAAATCTGCTGGCCCAGATGGGCTCCATCCCAGGTTATTATATGAGATCAGGGAATGGCTGTTGACACCCCTCCACAGGTTATTTAATCAGTCATTAAACACTGGGGAAGTTCTGCAGGGCTGGAGGTCAGCTATGGTTGTCCCTATCCACAAAAAGGGACACAAATCTGATTTAGGAAATTATAGACCAATAAGTCTGACCTCGATCCTGTGGAAAATACTGGAATCACATATCAGAGATATATTAGACGATGACTTGATAGCGATAGATAAAATTGATAGAACACAACATGGTTTCAGGAAACAATGTTCATGTTTAACAAATATGATGACCTGCTATGACAACATTAGTGCACTTTTAGACAATAATAAACCTGTGGACATGTTTTTTCTGGATTATAGGAAGACCTTTGACAAAGTACCACATGATACACTTATTCTCAAAATGATGTAATTTAGGATTAATGCTAAGGTTGTCATTTGGGTCAAAAACTGGTTGACAGATAGAAATCAATCAGTTAGGATAAGAGGCTACCTGTCCAGGAAGGGTGACGTGACCAGCGGAGTCCCTCAGGGGTCAGTTCTAGGACCTGCTCTCTTTTCTCTTTTTATCTCTGATATGGGCATGAACATATTGGGTAAATGCATAAAATTCACTGATGATTCAAAAATATGTGTGCAAGTCAGTAACAACATACTAGGAACAACACTCCAGCAGAATCTATTAAAAATCCATGATTGGGCCTCAAAGAATAGTTTGGAGTTCAACATGAAAAAATGTATTGTTATGCACTTTGAAAGCAATAACTTATGCAGGGATTATACACTAAACGACATAAAATTGAATATAGTAACTAAAGAGAAGGACCTAAGTGTATATATTACAAACGACCTAACCTTTTCAAACAACATGAAGTCTTGCTGTATTCTGACAGTATGCAGTTAACCCCAGCACTTGAACTGCTCTGGAGATGAAAGAGTTAACTCTATGCTAAGAGCATAGAACGTTGAGCTCGTGCTCAGTGCAAACCTCTGTCTGCTGCACTTTCAAGTGTAACCATCAGATTCTTATGAGCCAAGACTAACTAAGTACACCTATAATGTGGAAATTGTAAAAAACACTAGCCATAAGGGTAACCAAAAGTTTTGGAATCCCAAAGACTCAAGTCGAGAATCCCAAAACAAAAAACTCAGGTAGTGAACGTAACATAACTTTATAAATAACAAACAATAGAGCCACTATGCACAGCTCCTCCCAAAGAAGAGGGAGCCAATGCACCTCTGGGGTGCAGCACTGTACCTGCCAGCCCACTTCCCAAAAAACAGGTTCTGAGAGGGGAGGTAGGAGGGAGGTCAGAATACAGCAAGACTCCATTAGAAGAAACACAGTTACTATGGTGAGTAATTTTTTCTTCAAACAACATGAAGTCTTGCTGTATTCTGACAGTATGCAGACTACCAAGCAGTACCTCCCAGGAGGAGGGTACAGAACCTACTTAGGAAATAGGCTTTGCAGCACTGCTGTACCAAACCTAGCATCACTCCTAGCCTGGATGTCCAGAGAGTAATGCTTGGTAAAAGTATGAACTCTAAGACAGGTATATCTCTGGCCGCAGCCAGAGAAGCAGCTGAACCTCTGGTAGAATGCGCCCTCAGGCCTGAAGGGGGTATTTTGCCTAGCTTGGCATAGCAGAATTGTATACAGGAAACAATCCACCTTGCAATAGTTTGTTTGGTAGCAGGTCTACCTTTCCCCACTTCACCGTAAGTGAGGAACAGTTGGGAAGAGCTGGATCTAAAATCCTTAGTACATTCCAAGTAGTAGCTAAGGGCTCTTTTAACATCCAGGCTATGCAAACTCCTTTCCCCTGAAGAGGAATGATCAGTGAAAAAGACAGGAAGGGACATGGACTGGTTCAGATGAAAATCTGACACCACTTTGGGTAAGAACCTCCTATTGGTTCGAAGGACCACCTTATCTGTATGGAATGAAATGAAGTCAGGCTCCACTGACAGAGCTTGCAGTTCACTGATCCGTCTGGCAGAGGTAATAGCTACCAAAAAGACAGCTTTCCAAGTTAAGTACTTAAGGTCTGCAGAGGCCAAAGGCTCAAAGGGTGGTTGCGGTTTTGTTTACTTGGAAGAAGTGGGGGAGAGACTACAAGACTGAAAATGGTCAGATTTTAGCATGTAGCTAGAACAATAAACTTACAAGAACAGGACAGTGTAAAAGAAAATGCAGCACAAATTCATTTAAGGGCTCTGACCCTGTCACAGTCTCTTAAAATTTTTCAGAGCTGTAGGAGCCGAGCCCCCAAGGCCTGCATTCTACGTGGCGCTCGTGGAATGGCCAGTAACAGATGCCGAGGCCTCCCAGCACTCAGTTCTTCTTTTCTCACCATCGAGGAAGGATCTGCAAGGGAAGTCTTCAGCTTCTTCTGTAAAGTTTGGTTCTGCCTAGGCCTGCTTAGTTCTTCGAACTTCCCAGCGCTGTGAGTACCACTTTCATTTTTTGGCACCTGCGTTTTCTTGTTTTCTGTATTTAGTGATCACAACGCTGGTACAAATATTTTCCCCTTTTGTTTATTTTCTGCATAACGGTTATGCCTTGGCATAAAGAGACTTTGAAACAAGTGGAAGTTGCCTCAATGTGTTGGTGCCCCTGTGTCAACTTGATGACTCTGTCGGACCCCTACGACCATTGCTTCACCTGTCTGTGTCCTGCCATGCAACGGATGAGTGTGAGGCCTGCTTTTCAATGGATTATCGCACCCTACTTGTCCACATGGAGAGGCTGAGGGGAGACCCCTGACCTTTGGCGGTCGTCAGCGCACTCAGGATGCCAAGACTAGGTCTCTGGTCTCCACCCCTGAGCCCTCCTAGCTCTATATGGGTCAGTGGGGTCAGGAACCCCTCTGTCCCACAGCTTGCTGGGGCAAGGGGTCCTAGTGAGGGGTTGGTGGGGCAGTCGTCCTCCTCTGGGGGGGATGACTGGTCACCCCTCGCAGTCTGGGTTCTCCTCGGAGACACAGATGACCCCCGGTGTGATGCCACATCTATACACTGGGTCTCCTTCAGTGGTCCCCTCGGTGCTGCAGGTCATCGCCACCTCTGCTCCCGGCACCATCTCCGAGAGTGGAGCTGCACCATCCATGTGCCTGGGCTCTCCTCTGATGCTGCTGTCAGTGCCGGAGGGCCTATAACCCAGGGGTAGCTAGATTGGAGATCTCCCTGATCTTTCTGGACATAAAGTCTCCACCACTCATTCACACCAATGGGACTACACCAGAGGGGATAGGACCAAGTGGGGGACAAAAATCTTCAGGAGGACCGCGCCGAGGTAGGACCGTGCATGTGCGGCACTGCGAGACTGGCTCGCACCATATAGGCTACCTCGGTGTCGACTCTCCAACCGCCTCAATTCCTTTTTTACCCGCCATCAAGTGCGCTTCAGTGACTATGTCGCTCACCCACCGGGAGCCAAATCTTCATGTCTATACAACAGCAGCGTAGGCATTCAGTATTTGATTATGTTTTAGTATATTCACTATTTATTTTTTTAAAAAAAAAGTTTTTTTCTTTTCGTCAACAAAAGAACAGAGAAGTCTTCTTCAGCCTACTTTCGACGGAGTTGACCATGAACGGGGCCAGTGATGGTAGGGAGACTTCGCATGAAAGCTGTTTTAGCAGCAGGGCTGGGTCCAGTCTGCTGCCCTCTATGGAGGGAGGTCTGACTACAGGCAGTCTGGTGCTCCGGAGGAAGGGCGGTCCTCCCGAAAGCACAAAAAGAAGTGGGCACATTCCCAATCTTTGTCAGGGACCCGGCACTGCTCGGCCTCGAGTTCTTCTTCATCCCACTGGTTGAAGAAGAAACGGTACTGCTCGAGGTCACCCTCTGGTACGTCTGCATGAAGATCATTGGTAGTGGGGGACAGGAGGACTCTGTTCCCAATGGCCAGGGGGGATCCTCCGGTGAGCAGTTTCATCACTGGGCCACTCTAATGGAGCAGTGTGTTTGGCGGTTGTCTCGACTTCCCAGGTCTGCAGAGCTGACCCCAGGGCCTTTGGGCCTGGGGCTTTGGAACCGTGGTTGGGGCGGTTGGGTCAGCCTAGTCATGTGGCATCTTCTTCGATGCCATCGATGCCGCTGCTCTTGTGCTTTCCCCCTCATATGGCTGTGGCGCAGGGGCCAGCACAGGTACTACTTTCTTCTACTTATGTTTTCAGATCTTCAGCCTTGGGTGCCACGGGGTTTGGGTTGGGGTCTCTAGGCGCTCACTTGGCGACGCTGGCGGCATCGCCTTTGACTCTGGTCTTGGTGGCGCTGCATCCAGAGCCATTTTTTACACTGGTGCTGGGATTTTTGACTCCGATTCAGGAAGCACCACCTCCTGCTGTCTTTCCTCTCTTTTCTTTATATACTATCCCCCCTGGGCTAGTAGGAGATGATATTGAGCCTGATCCTGATCTGCGATTAGGAGATGACTTTGATGAAGATTCATCCTTCAGAGCGGAAAGTAAGCCCTCTACTTCAGCAGAGCCTTTGGTCGAAGACCTATCCTTTAAATCTCTCCTGAAGAATATGAATTCCACCCTCTCTCTCTCCAGACTTCGGAGGTTGATCCGGGGAAGCTGTTGCATCTTCAATATCTGCATGTCCCGGAAATCCCTATGGAATTGACACCTCTGGTACAGTCTTCTTTCGAGACTCTTTCACAGATGGTGTGGGACAATCTGGCACTTATTCCTTCTGTGGACAAGTCCATAGACAGAAAGTACACTCCCCCTAAAGATCGACTAATTCTGGCCTCTCAAGCTTTTGCAGATACCATGGTGGTCTTGGTAGAAAACAACAAAGCCATTCTCCCTCAGGAGTCTATGGCTCATCCAGTAAATAAAGAATCCTGTAAGACTGACACCTTGGGGAAGCGAGTCTTCACCGCTGCTACCCTAGGAATGTGTATTGCTAGTTACCAGGGCAATTTCTCACAATATTAGTATATCCTCTGGCATTCACTAAAAACCTCTGTGGATGCTCTTCTGGAGTCAGACGTTAGTTTGGAGCTTCTCCGGACTATTACTAGAGGCATTGAGTCCAATAATCAGCAACTTAAGGCTGCTATGGACACCTTTGACACTGCCTCAAGGGCAGCAGCAGCTGGGATATGCACCCAGCGCCACTCATGGTTACGGACTTCGGGGTTCACAAATGATGCTCAGCAGAGAGTCATGAATTTGCCGTTTGATGGAGTTTATCTGTTTGGCCCACAGGTGGAACAGGCACTGGAGGCCACTCAGAAAACTAGAACTGCCATTAAAACAGTCAGACCAGATCCTGCTGCCCCTCAATGGGGCGGAAACTGCAGGCAGTTTCATAACCGCCAGTCCTTTTGTGGTAAAGGCAGAGGGGGCTTCAACAAGAACCAAGCCCCCCAGCCACAGAAGAAAATGCAGCAGAAGGCACAGGGCCCCAAGGGCTCCTAGTTCCACTCTCTGAAATTCCGGCCCAGGTCCCACCTCAACTGTCCAAGGGGGACTCTTCTTCGGCAGTAGGGGGGTGTCTGACTCAGTTTTACAACCAATTGAAGTCAGTCATTTCAGACAAATGGGTCCGCTGGATAATTTGCGAGGGTTACACTCTGAATTTTTCAGATACCCCTCTGAATTATCCACTCAAATGACAGCCCAGACTATCACTCAGTCAGACCTCCTTGCTTCCGAGATTCAAGGCTTACTGAACAACAGAGCAGTAGAAGTAGTTCCACAGGAGGAATGGGAGACAGGATTCGACTCCCATTACTTCCTAGTTCCAAAGAAAACAGGCGGTATGTGCCCTATTCTAGACCTACAGATGTTAAACAATTTCCTCTTCAAGGAGAAATTCAAGATGATATCGCTTGGTACACTTCTACCTCTGAGTCATCAAAACAATTGGCTGCCCTCCCTGGACATGCAGAATGCCTGCCAACATGTTCCCATGCACCCAAGCCACCACAAGTATCTCCAATTTGTGGCCCTGGGACAGCACTACAATTCAGAGTCCTGTGCTTTGGGCTGTCCTCGGTGCCTCAAGTTTTTACAAAGTGCTTTGCAGTACTCGCAGTGCATCTCAGAAAATGTGAAATTCAAGTAGTCCCGTATCTGGACAACTGGCTCTTAACAAGCTCCTCCAGACAAGGGACATCAGAAGCGGTGGCCATGGCTTCCAAGTGTAACCCCCAGGTGGCACTATCCCAAGGGCTACTACCCCTGCCTGCCTGACTACGGACAGGTTGAGGGGCCTAGGTTCTATGGTGGGTGCCTCCACCCAGAGATCAGGGTTTGTTGTGGCTAGACTAGCTTGGTCACAGCCCTCTGGGACACTGAGACCCCCTTTTATCCCTTCTAGTGGATAACACAATGCACAGAAGTTACAATCCCAATACCCCACATGTACACACTGTTCAAACATAAAGTACCACTTACCCTCGAGACTGATTCTGAGGTTCGTCTCTGAGGACCCCCTGTAGAATAAGGTTAATCAACATACACCAACCACTACAATTCTGGATAAGTAGGTACTGACACTTCAAATAGTTTAAAGTTTAACAACATCAAATCTGGTTTATTCAAGGGACAATAACACGGGAGGTGGGAATCAGGTTAATTAGTAGCATTAGGTCACAGTACTGTGCACATTACAGGGTCTAGAAAGTCACACTCTGGGTACCCAGGTTGGGGGGGGGGGCTAGCCAGGTCCATTGCCTAGGGTTGGCCAGCAGGTGTAGATGGATGGGGCCCTGTAGAGAAAAATATGCACAACACCCAATTGTAATCCAGAGCCATATGGCTCAGTCCATGAAGAAAAGAAAATCAGATGAAACACTGTTGATAGATAATTGATCACAGGAAATGCCCTGATTGGTGCTCACAATACCCCATGCCGAAAAACTTGGCGCAGATGGTGGTTCTAGATTGCCAGACACACACACACACACACACACACACACACACACACACACACACAGAGCAAGGAGATGATATTCTACAGGCCAGGCACACAGCTTTGATCAGCAGATGGATTCAGTCCGCATACATTCACTTGGCTTTCAGTCTACCCCACACAGGGACAAGAGAACCCGATTAGCTGTTCCTCCCAAGCATTCCACACATTTATATATAAAGGAAATTACTATACCAGGCAGCTGCTTTCAGGTCCCGATCGCACTTACTGCTAAACCCGGGAGTTCACACCGCAGCTTCACTTCCTGACAGACCAAGCACGATTCAGCAATTTCTCCAGTCTTCTACAGGGTGAGCCTGGTTTCCACTCTTTTAGCCTCTCTTCCTCTCTGTAGTCTCGGATTCAGTCTGAATTGAATTGGCAATGCAACAGCCCGACTTCAGGCCTCCCAAGCACTTCCCGCATGAACTATGTAGTGCAGAAGCTTGGAGCTCCTTCTCTCATCATGGTCACAACAGATCTGACCTGTCCAGCCACAAGGCAGAGCATTCCCTTCAGGCGCCACCCGGTTCAATTGGTGGACTCAGCTGTCAATCACTCAGAACTCTCCCCGTTGGTGCAAATAGGCGCCAAGGTCCAGAACTTCACTTCCCAGAATTACGAGCTATATCTCCTCATGGTAAGCCGGCTCCCAAGAGAGTCCTGATTCTGGTTGGTCCGAACAAACTCCTTTTTAGAGGCCCCCCTGTACTGATTGGATCTATTCAACAGTTCAGATCCAAAATGGAGGGGCAAAACACACAGAGTCCCAGCTGCAAGAAAGGCAGGTTAGACAAACTACATTCTACCTATTACTCTAACTGGTTTCAGGCAAACAGTTACACATGTCATTTAGGCTCCCTCTGCACGCTTAGCGACTGCAGAAATGGAGTGTTTATTCAGTGGCCCAGGCAGGATTCGAGCATTAACTACATAGTCCCCCCCATACAAACTAATGAAGTCTGCAAGCAGACAGCTCTTAAAGAGACAATACCAGAAGGCTCTAAAAGCACTCACAGATAAACGGCTTAAAAGCCGATCACCATTCAGGCTGGGAGCACTTAGTCAGCTCCTGGAAGACTTTTGGGAACCCCCATTTGCAGGGGGGTTACACCCTTCCTGGCCTGAAAAAACTTGGCGTCCGAGTCAAGTATATACCCTTAAATCACTTTAAGGCAAAACAGTTTAAACTTGCATCCTTTTTACACAACAATCAGCATATTAAACCTTTGCCATATACGCTTATACTGTATTACACAGTCTTCCACTGGTTATACAACATTACACATACAAACATTTTTAAATCAGGTTATTACTTCCTGCACATGAAACCTGGACAGAGGGGGCTTTTCTCTATCAGCTACCTCAGGGCTGGATGGGGCGGGGGCACCACACTAAGAGGGCAATACAAGTAATCTGGAATTATTTCCCAGGCTTAGTTTCAAACAACATGAAGTCTTGCTGTATTCTGACAATTGCAATGATTCCCAACCTTTGAACTTCCCCGGAGAACAAAGAGTTAACTTTCTATGCAGGGCATAGAATGCTGAGCTCGAGCTCGGTTGAAGTCTCTGTCTGGAGTGTTTTGAACTTAAACTGTCAGATTCTTTACTCCGCCTCACTGAACGGTTGCTCCGGAGATTTGTCCTTCAGCTGGGTTCGAAAGTCGGTTAAAGTTTCAGTTTTCGTTGTTATTTTAAACCGAAAAAGTTATCTGCATAGTCGGTTCAGTCTCTGTCTGTGGTGCCATGAGTACTAGATAGGAATTGTTCTGATTTTTCTGTGTGGAACTTGTAAAAGTGCGTCTCGGTTCGGCTGAACCGGTCATTTGATAGTGAAATATTGTGTTTTGTGTGTTTTACTTAGAGTGTGGTTACCGGTTCTTATCGGTTCTAAAAAAAACGTGTTTTAGTGCGTTTTTTTCCAATACCATATTGCGGTTAGGAACCAATAAGGAGTCTTGCCTGCGGTTGCCATAAAAGGGTAAGTTGGTTAGGTTGGCCATGTCTGAAACCCCCCAAAAAGCGGTCCCACCAACCCGATCCGGCTCGCGCCGGGCGGGAGTTGGTTGGTTAGTTCCCCCGGTTCAAGATTATACTCTCAAAGATTTTTATGAACCAGAATTTGAAGAGAAAGGGGAATCTGAGGATGATGATGTAAGTGAAGGTCTGGATGTGCCTGTGGAACTGGACATCTCACCAGACAGACCTTCAGGTGTTTCCCCTCCTAGGCTTTCTGAGTCCCCTTCTCACTTTATGTTCTACAGAAAGGTGGCTGAAATCCTCCAGCTTCCTATGGAGGAGGCTGTGGAAGATCAAGAGGAGCCTGATTATGTAGAGATGATGGACATCCCAGAGTCCAGGAGACTGTCTATTCCCCTCCACAAATATTTTGGGAAACAAACACAAAAAATCCTAAAGTCTCCTAACACTATACCTCCTGTGGATAGAATAATGGACAAGAGGTATACACTTTCAGGCTCAGACACGGAGTTCTTATATCAGAAATGCAGCCATGTTGGAGTAGTGCAGGCTGTTGCCTGTGACAAGACAAATATTCCCTTGGCTTCACACCCCCCAGACAAGGACTCCAGGAAGATTAATGCCATGGCAAAGAAGCAGTACATGGCATCTTCTTTGGGACTCAGGCAGGCAAATTACATGGCATATACAGCCAGGTACCAGATGTCCAGGTGGGACACTGTACTGGCACTGGATAAACAGGCCTCCCCCCAGCTAGCCAGGGAGCTGGAGGCGGTGGCTGCAGACGGGATTGAGGCATCTAAGGTTCAGTTTCATGCTGCAGTGGATTCCAATGATGTGTCATCAAGAGTCATGGCTACATCTGTGGCTCTTTGGAGGATGGCTTGGCTCAGATGTACTAGCCTCTCACAGGATACCCAGGCTAAGGCCATGGATTTTCCTGTGGTGGGTAATTCTCTGTTTGGGGAGCAGACAGAGAATTACATGAAGAAAATGGATGAGTACAGGACCACTTATAGGAGTGCTCAGGCCAAAGAGAGGCAGGCAGCTCCTCAAAGGCAGCATTCTAGGGGCAGGGGCAGGCCTTTTCAAAGGCCTTTTTACCAAACACAGGCCTCTTCTTCCTTTTCTCAAAAGGGGTTCTTCAGAGGGAGAGGCAGTAGGGGGATGAGCAGGGCTGCATCCACTCCTCAGCCTAAAGCCCCTGCCAAGCAGACACCCTGATGGGCCTGCCTGCATCGACTCTCCTATTCCAGTAGGGGGCAGACTGGCTTACTTTGTCTAGGACTGGATGTCTATTACATCAGACAAGTGGGTCCTGGAAGTAGTAAGCCAGGGACTGGTTCTCAGCTTCAGAACATTTCCAAAGATGAGAGCCAGATCTTTTCCACCTGCCAAATCTCTCGGAAACCCTTGCCCTAGAGGCAGAGGTTTCTTCTCTCCTAGCTTTAAGAGCCATAGAGAGAGTATCTACCCTACACTGGGGCAAAGGACTGTACTCCAGGTACTTTCTGACCCCCAAAAAGACAGGGGAGTGGCGACCCATCCTAGATCTAAGATATCTAAACAAACATCTCTTAAAACCAAAGTTCAAGATGGTAACTCTGGGAATAATCCTTCCCTCTCTAAGACCAGAGGACTGGCTAGCCTCCCTGGACCTCAAAGATGCCTACTTTCACATTCCTATCAGGTGCTCCCACAGAAAGTACCTCAGGTTCGAGATGCCCTCAGGCCACTATCAGTTCAGAGCAATGCCCTTTGGCCTAACCTTAGCTCCAAGGGTTTTCACAAAGTGTCTGGTAGTAGTAGTTGAATTTCTAAGAAGGCAAAAGATTTCTATTTTTCCATATCTGGACGATTGGATAATAGTGGGTCAGTCTCCAGACCAAGTCAAGTCTCACCTGCAAGTGACCCAGCAAGTGCTCACTTCTCTAGGATTTCTTCTCAACCTTCCCAAGTCAGTTCTCGAACCAGTCCAGATTCTTACGTTTATAGGGGCAGAGCTGGATACTGTCAAAGCAAGAGCCTTTCTTCCCCTGGAAAGGGCAAGAGTTCTTATAGAACTGGCTTCTTCCTTCAGCCTTCAGGTGTCTCGACCAGCAAAGCATTTCCTCCAGCTCTTGGGTCACATGGCAGCTTCAACAGCAGTGGTCCAAGGGGCAAGATTCCAGATGAGGGATATTCAGTTCCACCTGAGAGCTTTTTGGTCTCAGAGGAAGGATTCCCTTACCAAACTGATCCCAGTGACTCTGACCTTGATCCAAGCCCTCCAATGGTGGCAGGATCAGGCCAATTTAAGACAAGGTGTTCCTTTTGTTACTCAGCCTTGTTCAGTGGTCCTTACCACGGATGCTTCTCTTCTGGGCTGGGGAGCCCATCTGGGGTCCCTCACTGCCCAGTGGCTGTGGTCCCCCTAAGAATCACTTTTTCACATCAATCTCCTAGAGCTCAGGGCAGTTTTTCTGGCCCTAAAAGCTTTCTCTCAGTCAGTACAGAACGAGGTGGATCAAGTCAGAACGGACAACACCACCACCATGTGGTACATCAGCAAGCAGGGAGGCACTCGGTCCACGTCCTTGTGCACAGAAGCCATGAAGTTGTGGTCCCTGGCTTATTCCCGAAAACCTCTCTTGTAGCAGTTCACCTTCCAGGCAAGGAAAATGTGCTAGCAGATGCACTAAGCAGGATCTCTCAGGGCCATCACGAATGGTCCCTGGACCCTCAAGTGTTGAAAGTGATTTTTTCAAGGTGGGGCACTCCAGAGATAGATCTCTTTGCAGCCCCAGACAATCACCAACTCCCTCTCTTCTGTTGCAAACCTCCAGTCTTGGGCTCAGTCCCTCTGGACGCCCTGATTCTGAATTGGGAAGGGAAGTTTCTGTATGCCTTTCCCCCATTCCCACTCCTGTTTAGAGTTTTGGTCAAAATAAGGTCTCAACCTTGCAAGGTGATTCTGATTGCTCCAGATTGGGCCAGACAGCCCTGGTACCCCCTGTTGCTGTCCCTAGCGGTGCATCTTCCCCTGTCTCTTCCCAGGAATTACAACCTGTTAACATCCTCTCAGGGAAGGATTTGGTACCCCAATCTTCAGTCTCTCAATCTTAAGGCATGGCTCTTGAAGAGTTAGAGTTTGCAGATCTGCATCTTTCCCAAGGGGTTCTGGATATCCTCAAGGCTTCTCGAAAGCCCTCCACCAGAAAGACTTATAACTCCAAATGGAAAAGATTCATCATTTGGTGTTCTAAGAAGCATATTTCTCCAGACACTGCTGGATTGCCTACGGTTCTGGATTATATGGTCCATCTTAATGGCCTAGGCCTCAGACCAGCTACTCTCAAGGTACACTTGTCAGCTGTTTCTGCGTTTTTGTCTGTGGGGAAGTCTTCCTCACTATCTTCCCATCCTGTGTTCTGTAAATTTTTTAAAGGATTGCTTCACACCAATCCTCCTTTTAGAGACCCTGCCTCTGCCTGGGATTTGAATGTTTGCATTGCTCAACTTATGCAACCCCCACTTTGAGCCTATGTCTTCAGCAGAGCTTAAGTACTTGACTTGGAAAACCGTGTTCCTGGTAGCCATTACAACTGCCAGGCGTATCAGTGAATTGCAAGACCTGTCAGTGGAACCTGATTTTATCTCATTTCACAGGGATAAAGTGGTCCTTAGAACCAATAGAAGGTTCTTGCCCAACGTGGTTTCAGACTTCCATTTAAACCAGTCTGTGTCTCTTCCTGTTTTCTTCACTGATCATTCTTCCTCAGGAGAGAGGAGGCTACACAGTTTAGATGTTAAAAGAGCCCTTAGTTACTACATAGCGTGTACCAAGGGTCACAGGTTTGACTCCCTCCAGTTGTTCCTCACTTATGGAGAAGTGGGAAAGGGCAAACCTGCCAAAAGATCTATTGCCAGGTGGATTGTGTCTTGTATACAATTCTGCTATGAAAACTGGAAAAATTCCACCCATGAGCCTGAGGGCTCATTTCACAAGAGGTACAGCTGCTTCCCTGGCTGCTGCCAGGGATATCCCTCTCTTAGAAATTTGTTAAGCAGCCACCTGGAAAACAGTCCATACCTTTACCAAGCATTACTCTCTGGATATCCAGGCTAGGAGTGATGCTCGGTTTGGCACAGCAGTACTTCAGAGCCTATTCCCAAAGTAGGTTCTGTCCCTCCTCCTTGGAGGTACTGCTTGGTAGTCTGCAATTGTCAGACTACAGCAAGACTTCATGTTGTTTGAAGAAAAAATTACTCACCTTAGTAATCATATTTCTTCTAATGGAGTCTTGCTGTGTTCTGACCTCCCTCCCTGCCTCCCCTCTCAGAACCTGTTTTTGTGAAGTGGGTGGGCAGGTGCAGTGTTTCACCCCGGGGTGTTTTTTGCTTGCACCCTCCTCCTTTTTGTTTGGGTGCTGATTTATTACTGTTATTTGTAGTAGATTGGTTTTTGGTTTTTGGGTTTCCTGACTTGAGTCTTCCCTGGGAATCCAAAACTTTTTTCAGTCAGTTGGCTAGTAGGAATTTTTACTATTTCCACATAGAATTTTTAGTTAGTTAGGCTCGTAAGAATCTGACGGTTTAAGTTCAAAATACTCCAGACAGAGACTTCAACGAGCTCGAGCTCAGCATTCTATGCCCTGCATAGAAAGTTAACTCTTTTTCTCCGGGGCAGTTCAAAGGTTGGGAATCACTGCAATTGTCAGAATACAGCAAGACTCCATTAGAAGAAACATAATTACTAAGGTGAGTATTTTTTTCTTGGGCAACGAGCCCGGGGTCATGTACACTCCCTTATGGACCACATTAAGGGGCAGGTCCACAGGTCTGCCCAGGGACTGATAACTTAAACGTACCACAGGCCTCACCTCTCAACCATTCCTTCTGGGGGAACTGTTACAGTCTCTGCACTATCTTTACTCACCAGGGGATTCTCCATTGGGGTAGAGAGACTAGAACCTGGGGCACTTTCAGCTCCATGATTTGCAGTCTCAGAGTCCACAACACTTGGCTCACAGGGGGAGTTTCTGACACTGGCAGTGAACTATCAGGGCACTCAGCACACTCTTCTTGCTCTGGTATATAACCATTTTGTCCCAGTCCATAATTTTCCTCCTCTGAAAGCTCAAACAGTTCAACCATACACAATGAGTCCATATCATCTGACTTGATGCTTTGCACTTCACTTTCTGGGAGCATTGGCTCCAGGGACAAAGCTGGGGGCTTAGACAGTCCAAAAGGCCCAGCTTCATCTCCAGGATTGACTAGGGGATTGCCCTGAAACAATTGACTCAGTTCATAAGAAGGGTAGTATTCAAAGCCACACTCACTTTCCTCTGACATGGACTGACAGTCATGTTCAACTGGAACTTGTGGAGGGGAACATTTTAACTCAGCTCCTGTGGGTGCAGGCTTTCTTGATTTTTTCTTAGCAGCAACTCTAGTCACTGGTCCAGAGGGGGCATTTTCTGGGGGTTCAGACTCAATCAAGATTTGTCCAATTGGTAGTAAATGATTTTTATGCATGGTTTTCACATTTTTTGAGTTATTCTCCGACTTTACTTTGTACACAGGCAGATCATTTAGTTTGCTTACCACAATGTGGGGAAGATGGTGCCACCTACCAGCAATCTTGTGTCTGCCGTGCAGTCCCAGATTTCTTAGCAACACCCGATCTCCCTCCTGGAGTTCCAGTGCTTTCACTTTTTTGTCATACCTTTCTTTGTTGGCCAGATTTCTTTTGGCAGCCATGGTTTGAGCCAGTTGGTATGCATGATTTAGCTGGGCCTTTAACTTTTTCACATACTGTAAATGAGTAGCTGCTTGAACCCCATCAAGAAAAACTCCAAAACAAACATCTACTGGTAGTTGGACTTCTCTTCCAAACATCAGGCGATAGGGGGAGAACCCAGTGGCATCACTTTTGGTGCAGTTGTAGGCATGTACCAGGGTGCTAATTTGTTGGCTCCATCTGGGCTTGTCCTTTGGGTGAAGGGTGCCTAACATATCTAGCAAAGTGCCGTTGAACCGTTCAGGCTGTGGATCCCCCTGGGGGTGGTAAGGAGTCGTTCTGGACTTTCGCACTCCCCACAGAGAAAGCATCTCTTTAATCAGATGACTCTCAAAGTCCCTTCCTTGATCAGAATTAATTCTTTGTGGTACCCCATAATGAACAAAAAAGTTTTCTATAAGCACTTTGGCCACAGTGGAGGCCTTCTGGTCCTTGATGGGGAAAGCTTGAGCATATCGCGTGAAATGGTCAGTGACCACCAGCACATTACTGATATTTCTTTCATCCGGCTCCAAACTCAGAAAGTCAATACAGACCAATTCCATGGGGGCACTGGTGGTGATGTTAACAAGAGGGACAGCCCTTTGGTGCAAAGCTTTTCTCTGTAAGCAGCGACTACAAGTTCTAATGTGTTGTTCAACATCAGCCTCTATTTTAGGCCAATAAAATCTGGATCCCACCAAATCAAGTGTTCTGTCTATGCCAAAGTGTCCCATGTGGTTGTGCAGGGACCTCAGCACCAAGTCTCGAAAGGCAGTAGGCAAAACTAACTGTTGCTTGTTCATTTGCCCCCCTCTGTCTACCGTCTCTCTATATAGCAGTCCATTGATCAGTTTCAACTTAGGGCCTTCTTTATATAACAATGCAGTTCTCAAATCAGTGAATGTAACCTTGACACATCTTTCCCTGCTTGGAGGGCTTCTAGAGCTGTTTTGATCATGGGATCTCGGGATTGAGCCCACTGAATACTGTCATTATTGAACTGAGGCAAAGCACCAGTGTCCAAGGCAGAGAAGTGGCAATAAGCAGCTGGAATGCAATTTTCAGAGGGTCCCAAACAATCCACCATACAGTCCACTGCGTCCGTGGACATTTGTTCCTCCCTGTCAAACTTCTATCAGAGTGCTCGAATATCAGGTTCTGACAGTCTGACCCAGTTATTCGGGGGGACAGGTCTCCGTGAGAGAGCATCAGCATCTATGTGGTTCAGGTCTGCTCTTATTCAACAGCGTAATCATATGTAGATAATGCAGAAAGCCACCTATGGCCAGTGGCATCTAATTTAACTGAAGTCTGAACTTAAGTCAAGAGATTGTTGTCAGTTTTTACCAGTATTTTAGCCCCATACAAGTATTCGTGGAATTGGTCCACAATAGCCCACTTCAAGGCTGAATTCTAACTTGTGTGCGGATAGTTTTTGGAAGGGTCAGGCTCCGGTTGGCAAAAAGCCACGGGTCTTAAACCATTCTCATGTTCTGGTACAACACAGCCCCAACCCTTGCAAGCTAGCATCAGTGTGTGCAGGACATAAGGTTTTGTTGGGTGTGCATAGGCAATACTGGGCGTGGGTAAGTTGATATGTGATCTCATGAAAAGCAGTCTTACAATCAGGAGTCCGCGGACCCCAAATACTTCACTTGGACGAAAATACACTCTTTCAGTCTCGAGGGAAGCTGATTTTTTGTATCTTTTGTGGGTTGGGGAATACTCTTGAGTAAGGTTAAGTAAAGGGCAGATCACTCTTGAATAGTCCTTGATGAAATGCCGATAATAACCACAGAAACCCAGGAATCTTTGCAGTTCTTTTAGATTTTGGGGCTGTGGCCAGGTGGTCAAGGCCTCAACTTTGCTCGGGTCTGTCTCTATCCCTTCAGTAGAAACTATGTGCCCCACATACTTTACTGATGTTTGAAAGAATTGACACTTATCAATGGACAACTTCAGGCCAAAGTCCTCTAGTCGGTCCAGCACCTTGAACAGTCAACCCTCATGTTCCTCCAGTGAGCTACCAAACACAATAACATCATCCAAATACACCAGGCACTCTAATAAATTCACGTCCCCCACGGCACGCTCCATCAATCATTGAAAAGTGGCTGGGGCACCTGAAATCCCTTGAGGCATCCTCATGAATTCATAGAAGTCAAGCGGACAGATAAAGACTGTCTTCTCACGGTCTTCTGGGGCCTTCGGGATCTGGTAGTACCCACTGCGAAGATCCAGCACAGAGAACCACTTGCTACCATTCAGGCATTCCAGGGCATCTTGAATGCGTGGCATGGTATACTGATCAGGGATAGTCCACCGGTTTAAGGTGCGATAACTGATGCTCATCCTCACAGTCCCATTCTTTTTCCTCACTACCACAATGGGAGAAGCATATGGGCTTCGTGATTCTTGAATTACACTAGCAGCCAACATTTCTTGCAAATGTCGTCTCACATCGTCTATGTCAGCAGGGGCCAGGCGTCAGATCTCTCATGAAATGGCCTATCATCCTGTAGCGGATATGGTGCTCAGCCCCTCGCGCAGCCTACATCCCACTCTTAAAGAAAACACCTGGTCCCTTTGGGCAAGCTTCTTACTGATCCTCACTTTCTGCTGCAGCAGGAGTCACCGAAATCAAACAAGTAGGTGTTACTCTATCACTTTCCCGAACTCTTGTTACTGGGTAGCACAGCAGTATCCGCACAGTGCACAGTAGCTAGGGTGCAACCTCGGTTTACTTGGATCTCACTGTCAGACACGTTGTGAACTTGGACCATCACTCTTCTGGCAAAAGCATGGGCTCTAGCAGGCAGAATACTTGGCTTGACCAGCAGACCCTCAGGCAGTTTTCCATCTCTTGGTGCATCCAGCATTAATATTTTGTTCTTGACATCCCTTTTCATGCGGACCTCTCCTTGCAGAACACATTGGGCATTTGGTGCCAAAAGCAGAGATTCAGGATCCTTCTTCCAGACAACCCCAACCGGTTCCTCTGGTTCCATTCGGTCAGCATCTCTCTGTGCCTCATAGGCTTTTTTAATCAAGGCCAGAATTCTTAGAGCCCTACCAGTCCGGGACCCTTGTTTTTCATAACACAACTGCACCAGTCACCCAGACATATGTGCATTAGTTCTAATCAACAACAGGACCCCATCATACAGTCCAGTAGGGGGACACACTAAGGCTAGGGTCTCCACTTGCTCTGCCACTCCAGCCACAGAAGTGGGAAAAGACAACCACATTTGGATATAGCCAGAGTAGGGGTAGGCCTTCTCACTCAAGCCCCACACATGTAGTCCTTCCAGGGGTTGCAGGGGTACATTAGACAAATGCTTCTGATACCAGTCCTGGAACATAATTGTCACTTGGGAGCCACTGTCTAGCACAGCTCTGGTGGATAGCCCATTCACTTTCACGGTAGTCTCCATGGAGGGACCCACTACTTCAGACCATTCGAGGGGCATTACTTGGGATGTTGCTTGGGCATTGGCCCTGGTGGCAAAACTTTTCTGGGTGACCCCCCCCGGTGACTGGGCACAGGTTTTGCGATGCCAGGCCACTAACCTGCTGGTAACTTTCATCAAGTTCTCTGGCAGCCGACAATCAAACTGAAAGTGTCCATCCTCTCCACAATGGTAGCAGAACTTAGTGTCTCTGTTGTCCTTGGAGGGAGGGGGATCTCTTATCTGGTTGGGCATCTTGGGGGCTCTACATGGCTCTTCTTGACTGGGGGTTTACCTCGCTGGATCTCTGGGTCTCCACTTCTATTGGGGGTGAGAGCAGCCTGTTGCAGTTCCCTTACCATCTCTCGTAAGTCCCTGATTTCTGCTCTCAGGTTGCTCTCAATCCGGGTTTTAGGGGAAACGACATGCACTCCCACTCTACTTTTAGGCTCAGGGGGAGCTTGATACAGATCGGGTTCCTGATAGGTCTCAGTCAACCCCTTAATCAACCCTCTCAGCTATTGAATCTCATCTGGCTCACTCTTCTCAGGGGTCTGACAAGGGTTCACAGCCCCAGCATAGGGTTCCCATCCCTCTTCATCAGTTTCAGTTTCACAGATCTCTCTCATCAAGTGGCAATACTCAGGTCGGCCCTCCTGTCTTGCAATTTGAGTTCAGCAATATTACACTTGAAAATCTTGCTGATTTCAATATATGGTGTAATCGGACCTGGTTTAGCGCTTCGGCAGACACTCACCCTTTTCGGTGGGCCTTTTGCAAAGCCCTTTCCATCCTGGTAACAAAAGTAGACAATTTCTCATTTCTCCACTGTTTAGCTGACTTGAACTTCCATAATAGATCCTCTCCGGTTTCAGTGCTGCCAAATACCCCCTCTAATGCAGAAAGATATTCTGCTGCAGTGGCCTCCGGACTAGTGGCCCATAGGAATCGGATTGCTTCCAGTGCAGAACCCTTCAAACTTTCCATCAACCATTTTCTCTTTTCCCCCTCGGAGCACTGCCACTCTTGTACTAAAGGGGTAGCATAGTCCATCCAGGTCTCCAAATCATCTTCCCCTGAAGGCACTGGAACAGTACCAGAGAAGAGTCTGGATCTCTGATAGAAATCCAGTTGAATGGGGGGGAATAACCATAGGGGGTGGGGCTAGTATGGAGCTCTTAGAGGACCCGGGAGATGTACCTGGGGAAGGCAGGGGAGTGTGGTTGCCTGAGATGTCTAATACTTTTGCCAGTTTCTGAGTGGTTCTCCCTTCTGCGGCTAGCAGTTTGAGCAGTTTCTCCTTAAAGCTATTAGTACTAGGGGACCCACCCGGGGTGGCCAAACCACTACGTGTGTGAATAACCCTCCACCCCTTCTGGGCACCTTCGGGCAAAATCACTGGGGGCAACCTCTCAGGGTCTATTGGAATACTGCATGAAAGCAGCACTTGAAGGGTTTGTTCGAGCATGTCAGCATATTGCCCTTTTACTTCCACCTTGCCCATACATTTGACACGTTCTACAGTAGAGACAATGTTAGCACTTTTAATCCCCAATGGGACATCAGCAATAAAATAGCCTTTTGGGAGTCCATTTCCTCAGCTTCGCACCACCCCATCAATCTGTGTACCATCATCTTAAGGGGGTCGAGTTTTAACTTGGGTGTGATACTCCCCTCCATTTTCTCCTTTAAGTTAGACATAATGGGGTACTTCCTTCACTTGGCCAGTAGAGGATGCTAATCCCTGCAGTGCCTCCAAGATGTAACCCCCAGGTGGCGCTATCCCAAGGGCTACTACCCCTGCCTGCCTGACTACTGACAGGGTGAGAGGCCTAGGTTCTATGGTGGGTGCCTCCACCCAGAGGTCAGGGTTTGTTGTGGCTAGACTAGCTTGGTCATAGCCCCCTGGGACATTGAGATCCCCTTTTATCCCTTCTAGTGGCTCACACAATGCACAGAAGTTACAATCCCAATACCCCACATGTACACACTGTTCAAACATAAAGTACCACTTACCCTCGAGATTGATTCTGAGGTTTGTCTCTGAGGACCCCCTGTAGAATAAGGTTAATCAACATACACCAACCACTACAATTCTGGATAAGTAGGTACTGACACTTCAAATAGTTTAAAGTTTAACAACATCAAATCTGGTTTATTCAAGGGACAATAACATGGGAGGGGGGGAATCAGGTTAATTAGTAGCATTAGATCACAGTACTGTGCACATTACAGGTTCCAGAAAGTCACACTCTGTGAACCCAGGTTGGGGGGGGCTAGCCAGGTCCGTTGCCCAGGGTTGGCTGGCAGATGTAGATGGATGGGGCCCTGAAGAGAAGAATATGCACAACACCTAATTGTAATCCGGAGCCGGATGGCTCAGTCCATGAAGAAAAGAAGAAAAGAAAATCAGATGAAACCCTGTTGATAGATAATCGATCACAGGGAATGCCTTGATTGGTGCTCACAATACCCACGTTGAAAAACTTGGCGCAGATGGCGGTTCTGGATTGCCAGACACACACACAACAAGGAGATGAGATTCTACAGGCCAGGCACACAGCTTTGAGTCAGCAGGCAGTTCAGGTCCAGTCCATTCACTTGGCTTTCAGTCTACCCACACACAGGGACAAGAGAACCCGATTAGCTGTTCCTCCCAAGCATTCCACACATTTATATGTAAAGAAATTACTATACCAGGCAGCTGCTTTCAGGTCCGATCCTTACTGCTTAACCGGGAGTTCACAGCAGCTTCACTCCCTGACAGAACCGAACGCGATTCAGCAATTTCTCCAGTCTTCTACAGGGTGAGCCTGATTTCCACTTGAAGCGTAGCTCCTTTCAACTGCACGCCACTGCATTTTGGAGCTTGTCATAGACAGCTCCAGCATGCGATTGGCGGACAGAGGCTGCGCCTGCCAACACACTGACTGAATTGGAAGAGGGGTGACACACTCCAAAAACTCGGATGATGGCACCATGTTTCTACGCATGCGGCAAGCAAACATAAAATGATACTACTGGTTCTCTCCTCATCGCCTCATGTTTGGGAGAGAGGCTCGGATTACCAGTGGACGCTTGTTTTGGGGTCTCCTGATGGGGTCAGAGCTGAGCATTAACTACAGCACGTGACAAAAGCTAAACGCTCAATTGAACCATGCTTACCAACTAGCTCAGACCATGGCTGCAAAGAGAAACTTGGCCACAAAGAAAGGTATGATAAAAAAGGTGAAGGCCCATGAGCTTCAAGTTGTAGACCATGTGTTGCTGCAGAATCTAGGTTCCATGCGCAAACACAAAATTGCTGATCGGTGGCACAATCTTCCCACATAGTAGTAAGCAAATTGCCAAGTTTACCTGTGTACAAAATGAGGCTGGAAACAACTCAAAAGATGTCAAGACTTCATGCACCAAAACCATTTGTTGCCCATTGGTCAAATAATGATTGAATCTGAGCCCACAGAGATTGCTTTCCCTGACCAGTGACCCGGGCTGCTGCAAAACAGAAACAGAGTAAGCCTGCCCTATAGTCGCTGACTTAAGGTTTTCCACAGCAAACCTAAATCGATAATGACTGTCAGTCCACTTCAGATGAGAGGAATGCAATTGCGGTTATTACTCTTCTTATGAACTGAGTCAACTGTTTCAAGGTAACCCCACGGTCAATTGTGGGGATGAATCTGGGCCCCTGGACTGCCTAACCCCAGTTTGTCCTTGGAGCCAATGTTCTGGAGAGTGAAGCAACGTGTCAGGTCTGATGATATTGAATCACTGTGTATGGTGGAACTGTGTGATTTTCCGAAGAGGAGACAGATGAGTTGAGACCAACTGGTGACCTACCAGAACATGAAAAGTACTTTTGAATGTGAGGATAGTTCTCTTCCAGTGCCAGATTGTTTCTCAAGAGAGCAAAGTGTTGTAGAACCTGAATCCACAGAGCCAGGGCTGACCTGTGCCCGACCTAATGAACTCTCCCACTCAGACTAAGTCCCCTTGCAAGTGAGGAAAGTGCGAGACTGGAGGTGAAAGGCAGAGACTGTGACTGTTCCCCCAGGAAAACTGGTCGAGCTGTCAAACCAATAGTACGTCTCAGCTATGATTCTGGGAGGCCAGTGGATTTGCTTCTCAATGTAGTCCACAAGGGGTTTATCTGTTCCAAAGTTCCCTACCCAAACTGAGTTTGAATGCCAACTCCGGCTGATTGTTCTGCCTTCATAATGGTGCCCTGTCCCATCCAGCCCCAAGGTAGCTGATAGAAAGGGCCCTTTATCATTGTTCAATGTGGGAGGTAATAACCTGATTCAAAACTGCAGGGTATATGTGAGTATATGTGCAACTTATGTATGGTGTACTTTAGCAACAGTAGTGAACTGTGAACAACAGAAACTGTGTATGGTAAAGTTTTAATGTGTTGATTAATGACTTAGGAAATTGTAGGTCTGCTAATGGCATAGATTTGTAAGATACTTTGCATTTGAAATTATTGTGAAGGTACCCACTTGACACGGACACCATGTTTTCCAGTCTAGGAAGGGTGTAACCCCCTACAAATGGGGGTCACCGGAAAGTCTTCCCAGAGCTTGCCTAATTGCTCACCGCCTGGTTGGTGTTTAGCGCCAAGCTGTTTAAATGTTCTTGTCTGTGAGCACTTTAAAGCCTCCATGTACTATTGCTTTAAGCGCTGCCTCGCTCAGTGAATAGTTTAAATGGTGGGTATGTGTGTGTTTATGCCGAGTCCCACCTGGGTTGCAGGAAAATTGCTCCGTTTCTGCCATTGCTAACGTGTGCAGAGGGAGTCCTACTGAAAGATGTAACTAATTGCTGGTAATCATTTAGAGTAGTGATGAAAATGTAGTTTGTTCTAACCTGGCTTCTTGCAGCAAGGACTGATCAGTTTAGCTCCACCATTTTGGTCCTGAACTGCGAATTGGACCAATCAGTACTGGGGACTCTAAATGGAGACTGCTGAAATGGACTATATGGATTACCAGTTGGGATTTGTAGTTCTAGACTGTTGGCGCCTTTCTGCACTGGAAGGGGAGCTCTTACCGTGACTGATACAAACTGCCCAACTGAACCTTTGATCTAAGGAAATTCCCTGGGCTGTCTGTTGGAAGCCGATTTGAGTTGGAAGTTGAAGGAAAGAGCTTGCATAGAGATGTTGCCGCAGTAGTTCGCGAGGAGAACAGTGGAAGGCCCAAAACTCAGCCTGTTGCCATCTTGCTGTGAGAGAGAAAGAGAGAAAATAGTTGGACAGTGATCCGCTTGATGTGCTGTGGAGTAAGCTGTTGAAAGAATACCAGGCTCACCTGAAGAAGACCCAAGATTTTGCAAAGCGATCGGCCGTCAGAACTTAGCTACTGTTGTTTCTCGGTTTTAGCAGGATTTTGCATCGCTAAGGAGTCGCCTGCCTGGTACAGTAAACTTTACATAAATGTGTTGCAACTGAGGAGTCACTGCCTGTTCCCCTTCCTGAACTGAACTGGTTGTTGAAGGTGGAAGCTGTACCCAGCTGCATCGATGAACTGCCTGCTTTCAAATGCAGTGTGCCGCCACTAGGGTCTCATCTCCCCACTGCTCCTTCTGGCAATCCAGAACAACCATCATCCATTTTGTTCTCAGCATTGTATCGTGAGAAACAGGTAGCTCCTTGCAAATATCTTTTAAGTACAAGTGTGTCATCGATTACTTTGTTGTTTTTTACAACTGAGCCCTCGGCCGGGATTACAATCAGTGGGTGTGCATGTTAATTCTTCCTTCTCAGGGCTCCTACCAGTTGCAACTTGTGCTGCCCTTGATCGGTCCTGGTTGTTCTTCATCCTGGGTACCTAGAGAGGTTGCGATTGGGACACTGATTGGATGCAATTAGTGTGATTTTTGGTGTGTTTAGGCCACTAACCTGATTGCCCCCTCCGTTATGGTCCTCTGAATAAATCAGATCTACTTTTTCCCGCACTTTACATTGACTGTGTGTCAGTTTATGTTGAGTATTGCACGTTTCTTTTGTACATCACCTGTTTTTAGGGGGGTCCTGACGGAAGAAGGAACCAGTCCTGGGGTAAGTGCTCAGCATATTTGTGTGTGCCAGACTTGTCAGGGTATTGGGAAGGTATACATTGTGTACTGTGTGGGCCACTGGGTAGGGAGGATGGGAGTCAGGCATCCCAGAGGGCTGTGACCTGGGTTAGTCAGACTGATACCAACCCTGACCTTGGGTGGAGGCATCGACCACTGAATCCTAGGCCTTTAACCTGTTACCAGCCAGCAGGCAGTGTAGCCTCAAGGATAGCACCACCTAGTCACATGTATAAATATATATATATATATATATATATATATATATATATATATATATAGTAGCACAGCATGCAGAAGTGCAGAGGCTAAAGGTTCTGCAAGGAGGCAGGGTGAAGAAAAATTACTCACCATAGTAATGTTGTTTCTTCAATGGCGTGTTGCTGTATTCTGACTATATGCAGTTAGCCTCAGCACTTGAACTGCTCCGGAGGAGGAAAGGGTTAACCTCATGCCAAGGCATAGAACGTTGAGCTCGGAGCTCAGTTTTCAAACCTCTGGCCCAGGTACTCTTACTCCATCAGATTCTTACAGGCACTATGCTAACTAACTAAAAAACAGAAATTGTTTTTCTAACATTTTGTGCCAAAAGGCTAATACACAGATTTTTAGGGTCCAAAAGACTCAAGTCGAGAACCCCAAAAAGAATCCAAGTTGGCAGTAAATTTAATGATATATTTAAAGTAATAACAAAAAAACCTCATCCTAAGAAGAGGTAACCCAGGTACGCCCTGAAGTAGCACTGTGCCTACCCACCCACATCCCAAAAACAACTAGGCTTCTGTGGAGGAGGCAGGAGGGAGGGAGGAGTGAGGGTCAGAATACAGCATGACTCATTAGAAGAAACAACATTACTATGGTGGGTAATTTTTTTCTTTCAAATAACATGAAGTCTTGCTGTATTCTTGGACTATATGCAGACTACCAAGCAGTACCCCTGAGGAGGTGAGTTACAGAACCCATTTTGGGGAACAGGCTCTGCAGTACTTGTTGTGCCAAATTCAGTATCACTTCTTGAGTGGATGTCGAGATAGTAATGCTTGGTAAATGTTTGAACAGTTTCTCCAGGTGGCTGCTTATACAAATTTCCACTAAAGGTATGTTCTGGCTGCTGCACCGGGCATTGCACTCTCTGGTGGCAGTCCTCAGGCCTGAGGGTGACTCCTTCCCAACTCTGAGTAGCAGTAGAACTGTATACAGGAGACAATCCACCTGGCAATAGTCTTCTTAGTGGCAGGTTATTACCTTTTCCTACTTCTCAGAAGTGAGAAACAGCTGAGAACAGTCATTTCTATGGGTCTTAGTGAATTTTATATAATAACTAAGGGCCCTCTTTCATGAAGAGTGTCAGTCTTCTTCCCAGAAGAAGAATGGTCAGTGAAAAATGCAGGCAATGACATAGATTGGTTCAAATGAAATTCTGCTACCACCTTGGAAGGAATTTCCATTCGCTCGAAGACCACCTTATCCTGTGAAATGAAATGAAATCAGGTTCCACTGATAAAGCCTGTAACTCACTGATTCTCCTGTGAGAGGCAATGTTACTAGGAAACACAGTTTTCCAAGTCAAGATTTTAGCTCAGCTGAAGATAATGGTTCAAATGAGGTTGCATAAGCTGTGCAATGCAGATATCTGATCCCAAATAGGGGTAGGGTCCCTAAAGGAGGACTGATATGAACCAAATCATTGAAAAATCTCTTGAAAATGGATGGGAGGCTAAGGAAGAAAACTTCCCAGCTGAAAGGAAGGCAGAGATGGCTGCCAAATGCACCTTGAGAGTGGTAGGCCTGAGGCCTAAACTGTTAAGATGCACCAAATAGTTTCAAAGCAGTGGCAATGTCAGCTGAATCTGACTATGCTCTGAGAATACCAAAAACAAAACCCTCTTCCATTTGGAATTGTAGGTATTCCTAGTGAAGGTTTTCTACTAGCTTTAAGAATGTCTAGGGCTGATCAGGAAAGATGAAGGCCAGCATATTCTAGCTCCCTCGTAAAGCCAAGCCTTGAGTCTGAGAGTCTGAAGGTTGGGATACAGTATCCGCCCTGTGAGGAGGTGAGAAGATTGAACTATCTGGGAAGACAAATGAGGAATTGTCACTGACATTGACAGTAGTGGGGGTACTAAGGCTACTTGGCCCAGTCTGGGGCCACCAGAATCACAGTGCAAGGCTGAGATCTGGTCTTGATCAGAACTCTGAGTATCAGAGGAAAAGGAGGAAAAGCATATAGAAACCTGTTTGTCCAATCCAACAGGACAGCATCTTGAGGAACAGACTCCAAAGAGGGGGTCTGCAGCAGAAGAGGGAGAACTGATGATTGTCTGGGGCTGAAAGAGATCTATCTCTGAGTGCCCCACCTTTGAAAATGATCTGAAGAATTAGAGAATTCAGGGCCCATTCATGGTGGCCTTTGAAATCCTGCTGAGAGCATCTGCCAGTACATTGTCCTTCCCTGGGAGATGCACAGCTATCAGGGAAACCTGCATGGAATAAGCAGTGACCATATTTCCATGGCTTTGGTGCACAAGGCCAAGGACTGAGTGCCCCTGCTTGTTGATGTACCAGCTGAGTGTGTGTTGTCTGTCCTGATCTGCACCACTTTCCCTGAATTGTGTTCGAGAATGTCTAAAGTGCTAGAAAGACAGCCTTGAGTTCGAGAAGATTTATGTGCAAGAGAGACTCCTGATGAGACCATGTTCCCTAAGCAGTAAGCTGATCCAGATGGGCTCCCATCCCAGCAGGGAAGCGCCTCAGTGAGAATCACAGTTGGGGCCTGACTGAGGAAGGAGACACCTTGTCTCAGACTGTCCTCCTCCAGCCACCACTGGAAAGCCTGAACCAGAGTTTGAGACACTGAACTAACTTGAGAGGGGGTCTTTTTCTGAGACCAAAATGATTTTAGATGAAATTGAATATCTCTCATTTGAAACCTTGCCCTTGCACTACTGCAGTGCAAGCTGCCATGTGGCCTAGCAACTGCAAGAAATGTCTGGCTGGCTGAGACACTAGTGGACTAAAAGAGGAAACCGGAGTGATGAGAGACTGAAACCTTGAAAGAGGAAAAAGTCTTGGCCTGGATAGTGTCCAGTTCCACCCCTAATAAATGTGAGAAGCTGGGCTGGTTCCAGAACAGACGTTTCTAAATTTAGATGAATTCTAAGGAGTCAAGAAGCTTTTGAGTGACCTCTAGAGCTAATTTGACTTGGTCTGAGGACTGACCCACTATAAGCCAGTCGTCCAGGTAAGGAAATAGTAAGATGCCTTGTCTCCTGAGAAAAGCCACCACTACTGCTAGACACTTGAGAACAATTGAGCAGATGTTAGCCGAAGGCATTGCTCTGAACCGGAAGTGGCCTGAGGGCAACTCAAACCTGAGGTACTTTCTGTGGGAATGTCTGATAGGTATGTGGAAAATAGGCATCCTTGAGATCCAGGGAGGCAGCCAGTCTCCTGGTCTCAGAGAGGAGAATTATTCCCAGAGCCAACATTTGAACTTTGGCTTTAGTATGTTTTGTTCAGGTGTCGAGATCTAGGATGGCCGCCACTCCCTGTCTTTTTGGGGTAAAGCAGTATCTGGAATACAGTCCTTTTCCCTGTGATTGAGCGGTGCTTTTCACTACTGCTCTGCAGAGCAGTAGAGAGAGACTTCTGCCTCTAAAGCCTTTGTCTCCGCAGGAGAGGGAGGACTGAAAGACTTTGCTCGCATTTTTGGGAACCTCCGAGCTGAGAGCAAGTCCCTGGCTCACTACTTCCAGGACCCATTTGTCTGAGGTAATAGACTCCCAGAGCTGAAAACAGTAAGCCAGCCTGCCCCTACTGGAACCGGAGGCGATTCTGACTGACACATCAGGGTGTCTGTTTGGCAGGGTTAGACTGAGTGGAGGATGAAGTCCTGGTCATCCCCCTCTGCCTCTTCCCCAAAGAACCCCTCTGCTGGAAAGAAGAGGAGGCCTGGGCTTGGTAAAAGGCTCATGAAAAGGCCTGCCCTGCCAGCCCTAGATTGCTGCCTCTGAGGAGTGACCTGTTTTCCTTGGCTGCAGCATCCTGTAGGTGGTCCTGTATTCATCAACCTTTTCATGTAAGCCTCTGTTTGCTCCCCCAAACAAAGAAATTAAAATTACGTACCTACCGTAATTCTTGATCTTCTTGGACGAGTCTCCACCACTCATTCACACTATTGGGATCTGCGCTCGAGGCAATTAGGACCCATTGGGGAGCAAACTTTTGAAGCTGGAGGGTCGGCACCAGAGATGGCGCTGTATGAGGCACAGCAATCACAACCTCAGCTCACGGCTGCACTGACTATCTCGGCCGACCTCCAACCGCCTTGTACCTTTTTACCAAGGAGGTGCAGCTTAACTAACCTAGAAGGGTATCTCATCCTAAAACCGGACATAAGATAGTCCGACGACCTGTATAAGAAGGGTCGACAAAGAAGTCTTCAGCCTAAAGATTTGAGGGAGTGAAGACCAACAACAGAGGTGAGCTCGGGATTGAGGATGGAGATGGTGAGACTCATCCAAGAAGATCAAGAATTATGGAAGGTATATAATTTTCATATCTTCCTGGACATAAGTCTCACCACTCATTCACACTATTGGTAGAGTACCGAGCTTAATAATCCCCGAGAGGGCAGCAGGAGACCAAGAGCTCACATTTCTAAGACAGAAGTCCATTAAGGATGGCTCTGCCAAAGGAAGAATGTCATCTGGCATGGACATCTAGTGCATAATGTTTAACAAAAGTATGCACTGAGCTCCAGGTGGTCGTGTTGTAAATATCTGCAATGGGCATCACGACTTCTCGCTTAGGGATGCCGCCACCGCCTAGTAGAGTGAGCGTAAAACCCAACCTCCAACTTAACCCGCGCCATGGAATAGTAGTGGTGAAGGCATGCCACTAGCCATGCTGAGATACATCTGATAGTGACAGGTTGACCAGCCGGTCTCGTTGAAGGAAACGAACAGTTGCTTGGCTTTTTGAAGCTCTGGTTCTATCCAGATAGAACGTAAGGCCCTCTTAACGTCCAAAGAAAGAGAACGCTCTCCTCATTTTGAAGTTTGTAAGTAAGAGGGAAGGACCAAAGGCTGGTTTAGATGAAATTCTGACACAATCTTAGGAAGAAATTTAGATGAGTATGAAGAACTACTTTGTCCCTATGGAACACAGTATACGGAGGGTCTGTGACTAGGCATGTATCTCAGAGACCTCATGGCTGAGGTAATGGCCACTAGGAAGGCAGTCTTCCAAGTGAGAAATTTTAGCTCACAGGTAGCCAGAGGTTCGAAAGGTTTCTGAGTGAGCATACTAGCACAAGATTGATGTCCCAGGTTGCAACTGGATGTCTTGTAGGAGGTCTGGTATGCAGAATTCCTTTTAAGCCTCTTAACCACAGGTAACTGAGCCAGAGATAAGGAAAAAATCGCTCATGATATGCTGAAATGGCACTAAGGTGAACTTTGACTGTAGAGAATTGTAGGCCTGAATTTGAGAGGTTCAAGAGGTACTCCAGAACTTTATCTGGTGGGCAGGAAAAGGATTCAAAGAGACTTTGCACACCAGAGCGAGAAACGCTCCATTTGGCTGTAAGTTTTCCAAGTGGCTGGTTTCCGTGGCAGCCAGAAGAATATCTGAAACCTTCAAGACACATTGAACCGGTTTACTTTACCTCTTCAGGAGCCAAGCGTGAAGGTGAAGGATCTCAGGTTGGGATGGACCACAGGCCCCTGAGTCAAAAGGTTCATCTGTAGGGAAGTGGTCTTGAGGAACTGCCAACATATTGTTGAGTAGTGGAAACCACAGCTGCCGAGGCCAAAAGGGAGCAATGAGAATCATCTTGTCCCCTGGATTCGAACTTGAGGAGTACCTCTGAATTAGAGGAAGAGGTGGAAAGCGAAGAAAGCGCTTTGTCCATCGCAGCCTGAACGCATCCTGACAGAAAATGCCAGGCCCTGATTGGAGCAGAAGAGGGAGTTTTATGCTGAGTGGGTATGCAAAGGTCCAGGTCTGGAGTTCCCACTTCGAATAGTGACTGAACTATAGTTGAGTCGAGACCACTGTGAGGGTCTGTCTCTGTTCTGTTGAGACGGTCTGCCAGTTCGTTCTGGAATACCCTGGCAGGTAGACCGCTTGAATTAGAGCCTTGTGCTCCAAGCACCATTCCCATACCCTCATTGCTTCCTGCATAAGGGGTAAGAATGAGCACCGCCCTGCTTGTTGATGTAATACATCACTGCTTTGTTGTCCGTTTGAAGGAGAATGTTCTTGTGACACAGAATGTCCTTCAACGCCAGACCGCATAAAGGACGCCTCATTTCTAGGACATTTATGTGAAGCTGGGACTGACTTGGAGTCCACGCACCTTGAGGTGGAGAGCCTGACAGTGAGCTCCCACCCTGCTAGGGAAGGCGTCCGTGGTAATGGAGATCTGATGGTCCAGAGGAGCAAAGGGATATCCTTCCAGGAGATTGCTCTCTGAGACCACCAGGTGAGTGACCTCTTAAAGGTTCCGTCACCTGATGAGATAGGATCATGGGTGAGTGGTTGGGGACCACTGAGTACTGAGCATCCACTGAGTGGTTCTCATGTGCAGATGTGCTAGGTGCACAGTGAACACTGAGGAAGCTATGAGGCCTAGCATCTGTTGCATCGAGAGAGCTGTAACTGAGGTGTTCTCCGATGTGACAGGCCATTTGAAGGACATCATTCCTTCTGTCTTCTGGAAGAAAAGCCTTCGCACAGGAGGTGTCCAGAAGAGTCCCTATAAAGAGGAGGCCTACGTAGGGCTGCAGTTGCATTTCTTGAGGTTCAGCAAACTCCCATGGACGAAGGAGGCGAAGCTATCTTCATGGCGCCCAGGGTCCCTTGCCTGGAAGGGCTTGCTAGAAGCCAATCGTCCAGATAAAGGAACACCTGTATCCCGACCTTTCTGAGGTGTGCTGGCAGAACTGCACAACACTTTTGTAAAACCCAACAGCAGAGGATAGCCCAAAGGGCAGGACTCTGAACTGATAATGCTGTCCCAGAGCCACAAACCTCAGGAATCTGTGGTGTCTCGGGTGAATAGGAATGTGTTGTAAGCATCCTGCATGTCTAGGAGGCTAGCCAGTCGCGGTTGATGAAGCAAAGGTAACAGGGTTCCCAGAGAATATTTTGAATTCTCCTGGGGAGAAATTTGTTTAGCTTGAGATCCATAATGGGGCGCAGACACCGACTTCTTCGAACCAGAAAGTAATGGGAGTAGAAACCGTGTTCCATTGATGCAGCGGCACCACTTCTACTGCCCTGTTGTTGAGAAGGCCCTGAAGCTCAAGCAAGCAGAAGGTTCGATCAGAAGGGTTGACAGTCTGGCTGCCATTTCTGGGAGGATCGCATCCGAGGGGTCTCCAGAAGATTGAGTGAATACCCCTCGTGAATTATCCGAAGGACCCATTTGTCTGAGGTTGGTGGACTTCACTGGTTGTAGAAGTGCATCAGATGACCTCCCACCGAGAGGAAAAGTCCATCTCGGCAGCTGAGATGGGACTTGGGCCAGCATTCATAAGTAGCGCTGGGCGCTTTGGCCCTTTGCGCTTCTGTTGCATCTTCTTGAGGTTGGGCAGGTTGGTTTTATGGAAACCTCTCTGCCTCTGCCTCGAAAGGACTGACGATTACGAAACTGACTTTTATTGACATGCCTCGAGAGGGGCAAGAGGGGTCAAGCCAACTTAATGGCTGACCTAGTCTTTGAGTAGCTTCTAGAGCTTGCTCTACCTGAGGACCAAAAAATACACACCATCAAGGGCAACGCTATTACCTGCTGCTGCGCCATTCTTGAAACCCGGCGCGCAGCCAGGAATGACTAAGTGGAAAATACCAGCAGTCATGAACAGGAAGCAGTGTCAAAAGCATCCATGGCTGCTTTAACCTGCTTGGTTGTTAGATTCAATACCTCTGGTAATGGTTTGAAAAGCTCTGGCTTTGCATCCAACTCCGAAGAGCTTCAACCATCTGCTTTGATAGAGTGCCACAAGATATACTCATACTGTGAGAAATAGCCCTGGTAGCTGGCAATACGCATACTTAGGGTAGAAGCAGCAAAGACTCTCCTTACCTAAGGTGTCTATCTTACGAGATTCTTTGTTAATAGGTCAAGCTGTAGTAGTTTGAGGAAGAACGATCTTTATCTTCTCTGCCAGGACTACAATAGGATCCGCAAAGGCTTGAGATGCCAAAATGGGACGATCCTGGGGCTGAATATTTCCTATCTATGGATTTAGCCACAAGGGGTGAGAGCAGGATTATTCCATACCATTTGAGACAGCGCCTCAAGGAAGGTTGAACCGAGGAGTCAAATATGTAGGGATCTCCGGAACATGAAGGTATTGGAGTCTCAACAATTTCCCAGGATCGAGGTCTGTAGTCTGAGAGAAAGAGTGAAATCGGATTTTTCAGCAGAGACTTAAAATGACAGGTCCCTCACCACAGGCTCTGTAACAGTGATAGATCCTGCTTCGTCCACTTCATCACCCAAACCGAAGGTCTGGGTCAGGCTCAATGTCATCTCCTGACAGTCCAGGAGGGACTGTATGGACAGGAAAGGAATGAAAATCAGAAGAGAGGAACAAGGAAACAAGGAAAAGAGGAGTCCTGAAAGGCAGAGGGAGCCCCTAGAGCCCCCGAGCGTGAGGGAGGTGCACGGCAACGAGAACGATGCCGAGGACCACATGGCACCAAAACGACACAGAGGGACCACGCGCACTCAAAACGGCGCCTGAGAAGCCGTGACAGCACTTCGAGGATGGCACCGAAGCCAAGACGGCACTTGAGGATGGTGCCGAGATGCCACGGTGCCGAGGATGCCGAAACACCCCAGACTCAAAAACAGGCTTTGAAGGAAGAAGAGCAGGAGATAAGGCATCAGTGTGGCCCCTCGCGCCACAGCCATGTGAGGGGGGACACTTGCTGCTGGAGTCGACGGTAATGGAAGAAGGTGCCGCCACACCAGGAAAATCCAACCGCCCTACCTGGTCTCTCAATGAGTCCGAAGCCCACGAGAGTGACCGAGCCAGGTAGCTGAACCAACCTCCGAGCCCATTGCTCCATAAGAGCAGTCCACTGATGAAACTGCTCATCTGAAGACCTACCGCGGGCGGGTAGGACTTCGTCGTCAGCCGCTTGGCTACCAGAGGAAGAGGTTGACGACCAAGGAGGAGGCAGTAACCAGCCTGATAACCGAACGCCAACGCAGACATATCAGAGGGCGACCTCGAGTGATGCCTTCTTTTAGACCTGTGGGCGAAGAAGAGCTCAGAAGCGAACGGTGCCGAGAATGCGACCGTTATTTTTATGCTTCCACAGGGACCGCCCATCCCCGGGCATTGGACTGACCGTTGTCAGACCCCCTCCAGAGAAGGTGGCGGACCGACCCAGCCCAACTGACCGAACAGCTTTAACACGAAGTCTCCTACCGGCCACCTGACCTGTTTGTCGAGTCGCTCAAAAGTAGGCTGAGACTTCTTTATTTTTAAAATAAGACTAAGCGACACTATCGAGATAATACTACAAAATAACAAAACTGAAAACTATGCTAGTTTGAAGTTTGACTCCGCGAGCGGCGATGTTGTCACTGAAGCGCTTTTCGATGGCGGGAAAAAGGTACTGAAAGCGGTTGAAGGTCGACGCCGAGATAGTCATTACAGCCATCTCTGGCGCCATCTCTAGCAAAAGTTTGCTCCCGATGGGTCCTAGTGCCTCCGGCGAGATCCCAATAGTGTGAATGAGTGGTGAGACTTATGTCCAGGAAGATCTACTGGGACAGAAAATCCATGGCCTTGGTCTGGGTATCCTGTGATAAACTGGTACACCTGAGCAAAGCAAATCTCCTCTTGGAGACAGATATAGCCATGACCCTAGAATGCACATCATTCGAGTCAGCAGCAGCATGAAAGTGGACCTTGATGCCTCAATACCATCCACAGCCACCTGCTCCAGCTCCCTGGCCAGCTGGGGAGGCGATTTTAGCTAGCTCCAGAACCGTATCCCACATAGACTTCTGGTATCTGGCTGATATGCTATGTAATTAGATTGCCTGAGCCCCAAAGAGGATGTCATACTGTTTCTTGGCCATGGCATCCACTTTTCTAGAATCCTTATCTGGAGGGTGAGATGCCAGGGAATGTTAGTTTGTCACAGGCTGCACCCTGCACTACCCCAACATGGCTGCAATGATTAGAAAGGAATTCCATCCCAGGACCTGACAGGGCATACCTCCTGTCCATCTTTTTATCCACAGGCAGTATGGATGATGGAAACTGAAGAATTTTCTGTGTCTGTTTACCCAGGGATTTATGCAGAGGATAGACACCCTTTGACTCTGGGGCATTCCTCATCTCAACATAGTCAGGTTCCTCTTGACCCTGTTCAGCTTCTTCCACTGGAAGCTGAAGAGTATCAGCCACTTTCCTGTAGAACAAGAAATGGGAGGGGACTCAGAAAGTCTGGGAGGAGACTCATTGGAAGGCCTGTCTGTGGAGATGTCAGGCTCTACTGGCTCATCTAGGCCTTCGCAATCCTCTTTTTCTTTGTAATCTTCATCTCCTTCCCAACCGCCTCATAAAATGCTTCAGGATCATATTCAGAAGCAGACAAGTCGGACCGAACTGACCGTCTTTGAGTCGGGGTCAGTTCAGTTGAACTGGGCAAAGCGACTGCACAACAGCAATCGCTTTAGCTATCTCATCAGTGGTCGGAACATGGGAACCGATCCTAAACCAGATGACTTATGCTTTCTTAGACGGAACTGATTCCACAGAATCGCTCTCCTTTGCCTGAGGAGGTATCACCCAGGCTGTAGAGCACCCCTCAGGTTCAGTCGGAACCAAACCAAACTGGCCATCTGGGTCATGGATTTCTCAGCCTCCTTTCCTTTAGCCTACTTAAATGTTTATCTAAAGTGGCCTTGGGAAAGTTTTACAGATTTGACAGGCTGCTTTGAGGTGGTCAACCCAGACAGTAAACACAGACGAGATGGGGATCAGCCTTAGCAAAGGCCTCCCCACACTCGGGTGCAGTGCTGAAACCCAGTGGGACCAGTTTTCTTTTGGGTTTCTCAGACATGCCTAAAGGAAAAAGTTACCTTTACCAGCGCTTAAGCCAGGCAACTACAAACCTATTGGTTCCAAACCATGTCACGGGTCGGTTAAAAAAACAAGGAAATTATAGTTTTTAGGATCAGATAGGTACCAGAAACCACAATACAAATGACAGAAAAAAAAACAGAATTGCTTCGGTTCCTAACTGGACCAACCGGAAGAAAGCCAACAAAAACAATTTCTACCACAAAACACTAACTACCTACTAAACACTTACTGTACCAAGGATAGACAAGTGAACACCGAAAAAATAAGTAAACAGTTGAACAAACCAACCGATTTTTACTTAAACTGAACCGAGTGAAGGAGAGAATCTCTGGAGCAACTTCTCAGTTAGGCGGAGTAAAGAATCTGACAGTTACACTAAGGAGTACCTGGGACAGAGGTTTGAAAACCGAGCTCAAGCTCAACGTTCTATGCCTTGGCATAGAGTTAAACATTTCCTCTCTGTAGCAGTTCAAGTGCTGGGGCTAACTACATATAGTCAAGAATACAGCAAGACTTCCATGTTGTTGAAGTTATGAATATCTGAGTATCTCTGGGAAGAAACAAGATTACTATGGTAAGTAATTTTTCTTCTAACCCCAGTAATGCTCAGGTATTCATAACTTTCTGTAGACTACAAAGCAGTACGACTGGAGGTGGGCACAGAACTTTATTTTGAAACAGACTTTGCAGGACTGTTGTGCCAAACCTAGCATCACCCATGGATTAAATATCCAGGTTGTAGTGCTTCATAAAGGTGTGTACCGTTTTCCAGGTAGCTGCTTTACATATATCAACCAGTGGAACATCTCTGCCAGCTGCTAAGGTAGCAGTTGTCCCTCTTTGGAGTGGGCCCTCAATCCTGTTGGGGCTCAAGCTTTAGTGTAACAGAACTGGTTACATTGAACTATCCATCGAGAAATGGACCTTTCAACGCTGGGTTACCCTTTTCCCACATCCCTCGTAAGACAGTAACAGCAGTTTTCTGTCCTGCCTATGGTCCTTAGTGGCTGTCATGCAGTAGCTGAGAGCCTCTTGACATCCAGACTGTCAAGTCTTCTTTCACCAGAAGTGGAGTGCTCAGTGAAAAGACAGGTAGGGTAATGAATGGGTTAAGGTGGAAATCAGAAACCACCTTAGGGAGGAATTTTCTGTTTGTCCTCAGGACTACCTTATCTCTATGAAATGAAATTTAGTCCTGTTCAATGCAGAGATCCTGAAGCTCACTGATTCTTCTTGCAGAGGTCATTGCCACTAGGAGAACTGTTTTCCATGTGACATATGTTAGGTGAGCTGAAGACATGTGTCAAAAGGAGGTCCCATGAGATTAACTAGACACCTTGAGGTCCCATGCTGGCACCAGTTCCCTGTGAGGGGATGCAAATGGCCAGACCCTTAAAGAACCTCCTAAAGATAGGTTCTGAGGCCACTGTTACCTTTGCTCCAGTAGAAATGTAAGCAAATACTGTGGCCAGGTGAATCTTCAAGGTGCTAGGCTGCAGTCCCAGGAATGTTAATGAGAGAGGTATTTAAGAGGAAAATATTACTCACCTGTAGTAATCTTGTTTCTTCCCAGGCATCCACTAATATCATTACTCTTTGCAGTTATCTTTGAAGTCAGGACTGCTCCAGAGAGAATAGAATGATATGCCAATCATGGAATGTTTAGCTAATGCATCTATTTTCAAACAGCCTTGTGTTAACTGCCTACATTCTACCTCAGATTTCTTAGAAGCCTGCAAAGAGGCCATAACAACATGTGAATTATAATTAATTAGAAAATGGGTAAAGGTAGTTGAGGCCTCTGATTGGCTGAGGACTTCTATTCGGTGGGCATCTATCATACAACAGATGCCCACCTATTAAAAGTACCATCCCAGCCAGCCCCATCACCAGAATCTTGGTGCCCAGCCTGCTCTTCTAATTGGTTAAAAGTCCTCATTTTAAATTCAAATATCCACCATTTTTCTCTGTTGCTTATGAGAAACAGTCGCACACAATGGTCTGCATTTCAATACAACTTACTAACTGTAGGCACACACGTTTCTTCATTATTTTAACTGAACATCAATATCTGTGATATTTGACTGTCCTCACTTACTCGTTCTCCCATCGACCACAGGCTCTCATTCCTCCTCCGCTCAACAACGCTGTCTGATTCCTTCTCCCGCCGACTATGCCTACTGTCAAAACAAAACTGCCTGTAGCACACAATTGAGCAACGCAACCTCACCTTCCAGTTAGATCCCTGCCATACTGCCCATTTAACTTCAGACACTGCCTGCCAGATCGCGAGTCACCTAGCAAGACTGCTATACATTTTAAAAAGTCTTCATTTTCCTGAAACCCACTCATTTTAAACCGGTCTACTCTCCCACTGCACTCTCATAACGACAAGTAGGCTAACACTTTTTTTTTTCCAAGTCTTTATTTTGCGGTCTGCATACCTCGAACTCCGCTCATTTGAATCAGGTCCACTCTCCCGACCATGCTGTCCTAACGCGTTGTCCACTAACAGTCACCTCTTAAAATGCACAGACATCCAAGTGTCCCTGATGAAGTAATTTACTGCAAACTCCGTGAGGAAGAGCTTACACATGCAGTTACTATAGAGCACTTGTACTTTGAGATGCAGATGATAAAATTGACTTTATTTGCCCTGGTGGAAGACTAAAGATTTGAAACCCACTGTGATGGAGATAACCAGGCAGGTGTCAGACGTAAAACTCTCTCCTCATCACAAGCTCAACCGCTGCTTATTTCAAACTCTAGAACTCGGGGTCAAAAAGATTAAAAATCAGTCTCAAAAGTTAAATTCTGTAGTAGGGCATACTAGGTTGGCTTTTACTGGGTGACACAAGCTGGTCTTGTAACCATAGCAATCACCCTCAAAAATGCAGGCGGAGGAACTATTTTATTAAAATCTTACTTTAAATACAGTTTTCATTAACATTTTCTTATTAAACTTATTTTTCGACAGTGCCCATTTTCTAAGCGCAATAATACCCTCCAGGGTGGGCGGTATTGTGCTATACGGACCTTCCAGGGCTATAAGGCCCTCCGCCTGTGGCGTCGGGCCTCATTATGTCTCTCATGTCTCGGTATAGCACAATACCACCCACCCTGCTGGGTATTATTGCTTACATAACCATAAAAGAATTTTAAATGCCCAACAGGCTATTTCAAATGAGTAGCCAAGGGCTAATTAGCAAAGTCCCTTTTCTAAATTCAGATATGCTCTACGAAAAGAACCTTCAAGCTATAGGTATTACCAGAATGTGTCAGCAGGTGGCATACCACTCCAACTGTGTATCTTATCAACTGTGAAGAGTATTTTTTTAGTTATTGATTCTGAAGGGGGATAGGGAGAGAAGTAATAATATTAGTGAATGCCTGGAAAGAAACAAGATTACTACAGGTGAGTCATTTTTCTTCTAACCCCAGGAATCCATTAATAGTATTACTCTTGCAGACTATGTAGCAGTACCACTAGAGGTGGGCAGAATCTATTTAGGAAAAAGACTCTGCAAAACAGCTTTACTAAAACTGGCATCACTACTAGACTGGGTATCCAGACTATAGTGTTTAGCAAGGTGTGGGCTGACCTCCAGATAGTTGCTTTTACATATTTCCAATAGAGGTACCTCTTGGGCAGCTGCAATAGTGGCAGCTGTGTCCCTGTAGAGTGGGCTTTAAGACAAGAAGGAGGAACCTTGCCTGCTTTTGAGTAACAAAACTGAATACATTGGACTATCCATTGAGATAAAGTACTTTCTGAAGCAGGAGTACCTTTACCTACTTCCTCATATGTGAGGAACAGCTGTTGTCTGTCCTACCTATGGTCTATGGCATGAGTCATATAGTTACTCAGTGCTCTTTTGACATCCAGGCTGTGCAGTTACACATCACCTGAGCTGGAGTGCTCAGTGAAGAAACTGGCAATGTTATTGACTGGTTCAAGTGGAAGTCAGAGACCACCTTGGCGAGGAACTTCCTATTAGTTCCCAACACTACCTTATTCCTGAGAAAAGAAACTTAGTCCTTTTCCACTCAAAAGACCTGTAGCTCACTAATCCTCCTGGCAGAAGTGATTGCTACCAGAACAAGCATTTGTCATTGCCGAATGTTGTCTCGCTGGCATTGGCATTGGCATTGGTAGTGTAGAGTTAGAGATGCATAATAGGAATGGCAGTGAAGTATTGCAGTGATGCCAACCCCACCCCCACCCTGCAGAGACCGACAGGTGTTGGGTGTGTCTTGGGTCGCCAGCTATAACGCTATGCCATTTACTCACCCCACCCTGTAGACACTGACAAGTATCGCTAGGTGCTTTGGGGTCTTTGGGCTTATACTTACCCCATGCCATAAGGAAATACGCCAAGGTGGGTGCAGTATAAGAGAATGGCGTGAACTTTGTGCCAAACACTCCAAGGCACACCATGATGCCTATCACTGGCTGCAGGGTGGGGTGGAGGTGGAATGGCATGAGCATTACAGCCGATGATCCCAAGTCACACCCTGGCGCCCGTCAGTCTGTACAGGGTGGAGTGTTACAGTTGGAAACCCTAATGCCGTAGGGCATGTGTTGTATTTTCACTTCAAATTTTTTAACATGGGCTTGTTATGACCCCACCTCATGAAGAGTGGCACTATCAGTTTGTTAGCCGAAAGGTGGTTTTGCACAGCAGCCATGCCATTTGGCGACTCAGAGATGAAAACACATTTGGGCAGTATGTGAAAATTACAACTGTATTGTTGATGAGGAGGTGTAAAAAATGGCAACGTTGAAAATCTGAGTGAAAATATAAAAAATTGGTGAAGTCATGAGCATGCATAGAAACTATGCAATACGTCCGTAACCCAATTCTTTTGGGATTTTTTAACCACATTTTCAACATAGGCATTTTGGGACCTCCCTCATGAACAGTGGCATTGTGATTTTGTTAATCTGTCCCAAAGTTGAATTACCACAGCGACCACACCATTGTGCGCCACAAGTGTGAAAACACATTTTGGGCAGGACACGAAAAATGACAGCTGTACTGTTCATAAGTAGGTGTGAAAAATGCCAGTGTTGGAAATGTGGCATGAAAATATATCGAAATTTGGGCGGGTTACAAAGGTATGCGGAAACTGTGCAACGACGCTTGTAACACAGTAATTCTATGGATTCTTTGTCACCAGATTTCAACTTGGCATTTTAGGACCTTACCGTGAACAGTGTCACCGCTATTTCCTCAAACTGTCCCAAAAACTGATTTCGACAGTGATCGCGGCTATTCTGGCGCCAGACGCGCGAAACACATTTCGCCAGGATATGTAAAATGACAGCTGTACTGTTCATGACGAGGTGTGGAAAATGCCAATTCTAAAAATCTGGAATGAAAATATTACAAATTCATAAAGTTATGGCGTGTGTGGAAACTGCATAACACTCGTAAAACAGCCATTTATTTTATTTTTTCCACCACATTTGCAACATAGGCTTTTGAGAGCCTCCCTCATGAACAGTGTTGTTTCATTAATCGGTCCCGAAGGTGATTTCGTGCAGTGACCGCAAAATCACCTTTGGGACCGAATAACGTCATGACAGTGACTGAATTCATGAGGAGGGGTCCCAATAACCTCATGCTGAAAATTTGGTGTCAAAATTCCCAAAAATGCCTGAGATATGCACCAAAGTTGAAGGTGAAAAATCCTGTTTATGCCATTATACAGCTTACGGCATTTCTTCAGTTCAGGGTTAGCTTTGAAGAGTGCAGACGTGTTCCCGTCAACCAAAGATCATTGCGCCGGACTCGGAGGTAAGCATGGGGTGTGGGTGTGTGGGGAGGCAGAGTGCGCAGTGGTGGGTGCGGTTGTGGGAGGGGCAGGAGACCATGAGGACCGTTTCCTTTTACAGGGTAAAAAAAAAAAAAAAAGGAACATGCATGAGCGGTTTATTATTTTTCCAGGCATATTTGGCATGCTGGGGTGGGCTCCCAGTGTGTCACCTGATTGTTTTTTTTGGGGGCTGTAGCCGGCAGCAGAATGGGGCACTCCAGTCAGCACATGGAGGAGTAAGAGCCGAGGGAGTTGGGCCCCCCTCGGCACACAACAGATGGGAGAGGGATATTATGGCGATAGGGGGAATGGGCTCCCCATTGGCTACATAAACAGGGATGAGGGACTGCAGCCGACAGGGACTGGGCCCCGTAGGCAAAGGAAGAGTTTTGGGGAGGGCGCATGATGCCGAGGGAGATTGGGCACCACCTAGGCACGCCGGGGTCATTATGCCGACAGGGGTGGGCTCCCCTATCGGCAAATGAAGTGGGTCAGGAATGCGACAGAGGGATGGGGTACCCCTGTCACCATGTTTACATGGGAGCTGTGCCGCCACAATAAGAAGCTTGCTTCTCATTGCAGCGGACGCTTTCTTAGATGTGGTCTCCACATTACGTCTTTGCTGGTGTGGCGCCTGCTTGCTGTCTTACTGAGGAATGAGGGACGCACCTACTGATGCGCGCCCTACATTCACCCACAGTGACCGCACCTCCAAATCTGCTCTTAATGTAATGTGTTGGCTGGCGTGCAAGCGTGAGCCAACATAAAAGACTACCTTCCAGGTAACAAATTTAAGCTCTGCAGATGCCATAGGCTCAAAGGCAGAAGCATAAGCTTGGCAATGCAAACATTAAGATCCCACAGCGGCACTGGTTCCATGTGAGGGACAAACAAGTAAGACAGACCCTTAAAGAACCTCTTGAGTATGGGATTCAATGCCATTGAGGTATCCTTTTAGGTGAGAGGTACGCTGAAACTGAAGCCAGGTGCACTTTTCAGAGTCTAGTCCTGCAGCCCCAAGGGTGGAAATAAGACAAATAATCCAAGAGTGCTGGGATCCTGGCCTGGGCTAGGGCTACCCCTTATCATTGTACCAAATGGAAAATCTTTTCCATTTTGAGGCATAGGTTTCCTTAGTGGAAGGTTTCTTGTAACCCCTAAGACTTCAAAACTGCTTCAGAGAATTGACAGTCTGCATATTCTAAGTCCTCAAGAGCCATGCCTTGAGCTTGAGAGACCTGAGATTGGAAACGCTACCCTCCCTGAAAGGAAGTCAGTAGATTGTACCTCTGAGGAAGGTGAATCAGCTTGCTCACAGGCATTAAAAGCATAGGGAGTACCAAGGCTGCCATACCAGGCTGGTGCTACCAGGATCATCGAGCTGGTTGTGACCTGGGCTTGATGAGAACCCTGAAAATCAGTGGAAAGGGAGGAAAGGCATAAAGGTATCTGCCTGTCCAATTGAGAATCAGGGCATCCATTGGAACTGTCCCTTTCACTGGGGCCCTGCAACAATAGGGAGGCAAGTGGTGATTTTGGTGGGAGCAAAAGGTCTATTGCTGGGATCCCCCACCTCCTGAATAGAGCATTCACCACTTGCCTGTTCAATGCCATTCGTGATGGGCCTGAATTATCTTGTTCAAGGCATCTGTCAGGGTGTTGTCCTTGCCAGGCAGATGAATTTCTTGTAGAGGTGTTTAGGCAGTTAACAAGGCTCCATATCTTCATTACCTCTGTACAAACAGGAGTGGACCTTGTCCCTCCTTATTTGTTGATGTAGTACATGGTTGTGGTATTGTCTGATCTGACTTGTACCACCTTTCCCAGAAGGCGACGAGAGAAAACCTGAAGGGCAGGTATACAGCCCTCAGCTCCAGCAGATTTATGTGCAGGGGTGAGTCTGCACTGTCCCAGGAGCCATGAATGGTGTGATCCCTAAGTGGGCACCCCATCCTAACAGGGAAGCACCAGTTTGAGAACCCGAGAAGGGATCCTGCAGAAATGGAACCCTTCCCTTACGTTTTCTAGTTCCCTCCACCCTTGGAGGGCCTGTAGAAGGTTTTTGTTACTGGTACTGGCTTTGAGAGTGGGTCTCGCCTGGCACCAGTGTGCTCTGAGGTAGAACTGGATATCTCTCATCTAACATCTGGCACCTATGACTGTGCTTGCTGCTGAAGCCATGTGCCCCAATAGCTGAAGGAAATGTTTTGCTGGCTTTGGACCTATCCAGGCGAATAAGCCTGCCAAGAGCCAAATAGCTTCTGCCCTCTCTTGAGGAGAAAAATGGAAGTATGTACCTCACAGTAATTCTTGATCTTCTTGGACGGAGTCTCCACCACTCATTCATACTGGCCGGGATCTCCCAGAGCACTAGGACCCAGTGGGAGCAAACCTTTTTGCAGGAGGCCGGCACCAGAGATGAAGCTACGAGGAGCAGCGCCAGGAGCCTCAGCTCGTGCGTTAATGACTACCTCGGTGTTGACCATCCAGCCACCTCAGTACCTTTTCCGAGGAGGTGCAGCGTAACTAACCTAGAAGGATAGCCTAACAAAACCCGGACATAAGATAGTCCGGATGACCCATATAAGAAGGGTCAACAAAGAAGTCTTCACAGCCTAAAGATTGAGGGAGTGAAGACCAAAACAGAGGTGAGCTCGGGGGATGGTGGGTGGGCGTGAATGAGTGGTGAAGACCCGTCCAAGAAGATCAAGAATTATGGTAGGTATGTAATTTCCATCTTCCTGGACATAAAATCTCCACCACTCATTTCACACTGATGGAGAGTACCGAGCTAGTAATCCCCAAGAGGCGCAGAAGAGACCAAGAGCTCACAATTTTAGGACAGAAGTCCATTAAGGCTGGTTCTGCCAAATGAAAGATGTCACCTGGCTTGGACATCCAGGGCATAGTGCTTGGCGAAAGTATGCACTGAGCTCAGGTAGCTACACTGCACATATTTGCAATGGGCACATTGCGGATTTCCACCAGGGATGACGTGACTACTCTAGTAGAGTGGCGTACACTCTGCCCTCCAACAACCTGCGCCATGGAATAACAGTGGCGAAGGCATGCCACCAACCATGCTGAAATGTATCTGATAGCAACAGGCTGACCCAGCTGGTCTCACTGAAGGAAACAAACAGTTGTTGAGCTTTGTGAATTTGTTTTGTTCTATCTAAATAGAAATGCAGAACTCTTTGACATCCAAAGAATGAAGGGTACGTTCTCCTTCATTTTTGGAGGTTGGCAAAGAAAGTAGTGTAGGACTAAAGGTTGGTTTAGATGGAACTCTCGAAACAAACTTAGGGAGAAACTTAGGATGGGTCCTAAGAACTACTTTGTCCTTATGAAACACAGCAGTACAGAGGGTCTGTGACCAAGGCATGTATTTCAGAGACCCTGTGGGGCGGTAATGGCCACCAGGAAGGCCGTTTTCAAGTGAGAAATTTCAGACTCACAAGTAGCTAGAGGCTCAAGGCTTTTGAGTGAGTATGTCTAGCACAAGGTTAATATCCCAGGCCATGACTGGATGTCTGATAGGAGGTCTGGCATGCAGAATACCTTTAAGAAACCTCTTAACTGCTGGTAACTGGAGCCAGTGACAAGGAGGAGTGCTGGTGATAAGCTGAAATGGCACAAGGTGTTTGACTATAGAATATTGAGCACTGAATTTGAGAGGTCTAAAAGGTACTCTAGAACTTTATTTGGTGGGCAGAAAAAGGATTCAAAGATGATCTAGCACACCAGAGAGAAAACACGCCTTTGGCTGTGTAAGGTTTTTCTAGTGGTTGGCCACGCAGCCAGAAGAATATCTGAGACTCTGCAGGAGACATTGAACCTGTTCACTTCTATCTCTTCAGGGCCAAGCATGAAGGTGAAGTGACCTCAGATTGGATGGACCACAGGCCCCTGAGTCAGAAGGTTTGTCTGAAGGAAGCGCTTTCGAGGAGTTTCCAACATACTGTTGAGTAACGGAAACCATATCTGTCGAGGCCAGAAGGGAGCAATGAAGATCATTTTGTTCCCCTGGGACTCAAACTTGAAAGTACCCTCCAAATTAGAGGAAGAGGTGGAAAGGCATATAAAGCATTTTGTCCACTGCAGCCTGACGCATCTGACAGAAACTGCCAGGCCCTGGATTTTCAGAGCAGAAGAGAGGTAGTTTTGTGTTGGTGGGGATGCAAAAGGTCCAGGTCTGGAGTTCCCCACTCTAGAATAGTGACTGAACTACGGTTGAGTCTAGAGACCACTCGTGAGGATCTCTCTCTGTTGCTGAGACAGTCTGCCAGTTTTTTCTGCACTCCGCAGGTAGACTGACTGAATTAGAGCCTTGTGCTCTAGACACCATTCCCACACTCTCATTGCTTCCCTGCATAAAGGGTAAGAGGTGAACCACCCTGCTTGTTAATGTAATACATCACTGCTTTTGTTGTCCATTTGAAGGAGAATGTTCTTGTGACAGAAGAATGTCCTTTCAAAGCCCATACTACATAAAGAATGACTCTCATTTCTAAGACATTTGAATGAAGCTGGGACTCATCCTGAGTCCGCATTACCTCGGGTGTGGAGATTCTGACAGTGAGCTCCCACCCCAACGAGCATCCCATGGTAATGGAAATCTGATGATCCAGAGGGAGCAAGGGATACCCTTCCAGAAGATTGTCCTCTTGTGACTACTCAGGTGAGTGACCTCTTCAGAGTTTCTGTCACTTTGATGAGAGCAGATTGAGGGTGAGTGGTTGGGGACCACTGAGTACTGAGCATCCACTGAGAGGTTCTCATGTGGAGGCATGCTAGGGGTACAGTGAACAGCGAGGATGCCGCATGAGACCCAGCATCCGTTGCATCGAGATAGCGCAAACCGAGCTGTTCTCTCTGATGTATCTAGCCATCTGTAGGATATCGCCTCTTCTGTCCTCTGGTGAAAAGCTTCGACAGGAGGTGTCCAGAAGAGTTCCTATGAAAGGAGCTTCTGGGAGGGCTGCAACTGCAATTTCTTGAGATTTAGCAGGACTTCCTATGCACGTGAGAAAGTCCAAGGCCATGGCTATGGCGTTGAGAGTCTCTGCCTGGAAGGGCTTGCTAGAAGCCAGTCGTCAGACATGGGGAACACTTGTATTCGATCTTTCTGAGAGTGCGCTGTGAGAATTGCACACAACACTTTGTAAAACTACTTGGCGCGAGGATAGCCCAAAGGCAGGACTCTGAACTTATAATGCTGGCCCAAAGCCACAAACCATAGGTATTTGTGATGCTTTGGGTGAATGGAATATGTTGGTAAGCATCCTGCATGTCCAGGAGGCTAGCCAGTCATGTCTATGAAGTAAAGGTAGCAGGCTTCCTAGCGAAATCATTTTGAACTTTTCCTTGGGAAGAAATTTGTTCAATTTTCTGAGGTCCAAAATGAGCGCATGCCTCCGGTTTTCTTTGGAACCAGAAAGTAAGGGAGTAGAACCCAGTCTTCCATTGATCCAGTGGAACTATTTCTACTGCCCTGTTGTTCAGAAGGCCTTGTATCTCGGAAGTGAGAAGCTCTGACTGAAATACTGACAGCCTGGGCTGTTGTTTGAGGGACAATCGGAGGGTCTCTGAAAGATTGAGGAATACCCCCGCGATTATCGGGAGGACCCATTTGTCTGATATTATGGACTTCCACGGTTGTAGAACTGAGTCAGATGACCTCCCACCACTGAGAAAGAGTTCCCTCAAGCAGCTGAGGTGGGACTAGGGTTAGAAACTCAGAAGGCGGCACTGGGTGCTTTGGGCCTTGCTTTCTGTTACATTTCTTTTGAGGCTGGGAGGCTTGGTTTTATTAAAACCTCCCCTGCCCTTGCCTCGATAGGACTGACCGTTGTGAAACTGATGCTTATTAACACCCCTGAGAAGGAGCAGGAGCATTGTTGCCTTAGTCTTTTTGCTCTCTTTTTTTTATCTTTTATGTAGCCACATCAAGTTTTTTCAGGGGATGTGCTGTTTTCCTACCAGGGTTTGAAGCTAAGATGGAAACACGAAAGTAAGAAGAGCAGGGGTCCCCCACCTTGGCGGTCACCGACGAGGAGAGACAGAGGAGAGTGTGTGATTCACAGACACTGGAGACTGGAGAATGAGAATAGAAGAACAGAGCGGAACAGAACAGAAATTGATGTAGAGAGACGGAGAGCGGAGTACAATCTAACAGAGGAATGGGTGAAGGTTTTACAACTGAGCCACTGTTGGCGTAGTCTTTGTTGAGAGACACGGTCGCTTGGAAGACAGAAACAGACAAAATAGTCTGGAAGAAAACTATCAAAATAGAGCTGTATTCCACTTCATTGTCTTTTTGTTTTATTTCTGACTGATATGTTACAAGCAGAGGTGAATTGTTGATTGAAGTGCTTGGTTCTTTGAGATAAAACTCGAACCTTATTTTAATATAAGTGTTATGACAGATTATTATTATCTTTATTTGATGTTACTTGGTGTAACTTGCAGATAGATGGGGTTGTTGGTTGTTGATTTAAACGGGGAGAAGGGCAAGTTTAAATCAGCTAATTAGCAAACAAACATAAAAATGAGTTTTAATTAAGATATGAACTGATAGCTTGAAGCTATAAGCAATAAAGTTTTGATTAGTGACATCAATTACCACTCATAGATGCTCATGATTTTCTTGTGTTAATTAAATTAGATACTCTAATAACCTAATCATCTGAATGCTAAGTGTGAGTATCTTGATGAGCAAAGTTAATTACAGACGTTCTGAATGCCCTAAATGCCCACTTTTTTTTGTGTCAAATTAATTTTTAGATTAACCGCTGCTCCATTTAATAGAGGATCTGCAATTCTATTTAGATATGTGCTGGGAGACGAGGAAGCAAAACGTGAGCGCGTGTTGAGTATTTTAGAGACATCACACTTTGAGTACTTTGAGTAACCTGTGCTTCTCTGAATTGTAAAATTGTGGTGCCGGCTTGCTGCTAAGGTTGTATTTAACCAAGAAGTTAGTGAAAATAGTCACAATATATTCGCATTTAATCGCTTTTAATCACATGCACGCATAAACGCTAAACTAAATGCTAAACTAGCAGTTGTTATAACAGAAGTCGGAAGCATTCAAGTGAATTTTTGAGAAAGAGAATTTAACCCTAAACCTATTTTGTGGTATTCGAGGAGTACTACTAGAGATTGTGTAGCTATTTAGCACCAGGTTAAAGCTGCTGGCTTAACTTTAGGTCAGACAGCCATCCCCTGACTGAGTGTGCAGATCCTAGATAGAATTTTGCCTGGATAGTGGGCGGACAACCTTACCTAAAAAGTAAGTCAATGGTAATATAAAACTGTTATGATATAATCTGAGTTTTAATTAAGAGAAATCAGAGAAACTGAGTTTAAAACTGTGTTTTTTTATTTAGTGATTTAAAATTTTAGATTTAGATATGTATTGATTATTGTAATTAATTGCAAGCTACTGTTAATGCAGTGATATTAGTAGTGATTATTATTGTTATTGTTATTAATTAGTTTAAGAAGGTATTTCTATCTTAAGGCTTTAATTATTTTATAGAATTTTATAGAATATAGAATTCAGTAAGTTTAGATTTTACCTAGAACTTTTATGACTTTTCTCTTATATAGTGAATCCACAATATAGAAATAAAATTTCCACTGACATATTGGACGGATTGAAAGGAGGCACACAGAGGAGGAAAAACAGGAGGAAATTAACGCTTTTAGGACTTTTTAATCTTGAAATTCTGGCTTGGGGCTTATATTGAATACACATTGAATTTCTATTTCTACGCTGACCTGCAATTGTGCAATAACTGAATAACTGACTAATTGACTACTACTATTCATAGAAGGTGACTAATTTTGTTGCTTAGCACTGTTACTATCTTGCCCAGTTTTTACTAATTATTAAGATTTTTGAGCTTGACAAGAAGCGATGGATTGAATATTTATGTTATTAAGGGCATTTATACAGTATTTTTAGAAGTTTCTACGACCAGTTATCATCTGATTTGAATTTCTGCCTTGTTAAAGTGATAGACATTTGAACAGACTATTCATTATTGTGATATAATATTCAATTGCATGAATTTGTTGTAAAAGTCCTCTAACAGGAAAGCTTTGGGATTGGAAATTTAGATATTGAATAGTTTTAGTATTTTTTGTGTAAAGGAAGATTGAAAAGGTGTTTTTTCCCCCATTTCAAATAAATGCTATGACCAGAAGTAAACAAGGGTTAATTTAACTGAGGCTAAACCTAAGGATAAAAGAAATCAAAAGGAGGTGGAGAAAGGGGAGACAGTTGTTTGACAAGGCTATTAGTTAAGGAAATGCAAAGTAAATAAAACTCCAGGTAAATTGAAACAAAAAGAAGTTGTAAAATAATGAATAACAAGGAAATAATTCATACTTCTACTCTGAATGGAGACATTACAAAATTTTGAAGGCAACCAAAATGGACAAAACTAGAGGTAAAGACATGGAATCTGGATTAAGAACAGAAGAGTATTATAATACAATAGCCAGTATTAATGCTGACTCAAGAGATAATTTCAACATTAATTTGGGAAGGTGAAATGAGATTGGATAGAATGAAGGAAAAGAAAGTTTCAAGAATGCTATGGTAGCACAAGAAGATAAAAATCTAAAAATATCAATGGTAACAGATGACTTACTGAGTACACCAGACATTCAAAAGACCCGGTAGAGGAAGAACAATTGTGGTCTCATAATTCAATAAGTTTTTCTATGATGGATATAGATGGAATAACAAAAGAAGTGGAAGGGTACTGAGAGACCCAATACAATCTAATATTTTGATTTACCATCAATTAACTGAAATTAAAAAGGAGTTGGCATTTATAAATGGAATAATGATTGAAAACAAGATAAGATTAGATTATCTAGTCGAAACCAAATGAATAACAATTTTGGAACACAACGAGATGGGATATCTAAATTAGATGAGAAAGTGGAAGACATTAGGAATCATGATGAAAAAGAGGCAAGTGAAGGGAGGATTCATTAGAATATGTGATGCTCCTAGATAAAATATTTAGGGAAGAAAGTATATGTCTAGATCTAAGGAACATATTTCCTGATATATGGGAAAAGGACAACAGGAGAAGGAAAAGAAAGGTCATGAATGAGAATGAGGATCAAGGAATCAGTAAAGACAACAGAAAAGAAAAAAAAAGATGATAAAAAGAGGAAGAGCAGGTTGTGGAAGGTTCAAACAATATAATGAAGGAGTTAAATAAAAAGGACAAAGGAAAATATCAAAAGAAGACAGTTTGAGAAGGTAATATCTAGGGTAACATCAGAAAGTAATAATGGAAAGAGTAAAAATGCTAACAAAGAGAAAATACAGAAGATAAATAAAAAAGTGAAAAGAGAGTGTTGAATGGGAATAATAAGGTAAAGAAGAAGAACTTAGATGATGAAAGGAAAGTGATAAAGGAAGTAGAGATTGAAAAAGGACAATTAGGATGTGCAGAACTAGCAGATGTTATGGGAAAAGTCAAAATAATGAGGAAGAGAAGGTGAAGAAAGGAATTTTAGAAGAAAGGATTCAAAGAGATTGATTAAAAGATGGGGAGGAGGTGGATAAGAAATATGAGGAAACATTTAAACAATTTTAAAAAGACAACAAAAAGGATTTTGTTTTACCCCTGTATAAAATGGTATGTTTGCCCAATGAACGGAAGAAAGTTTGTCAGAAATGATTAAGAACTTATTAGATATTGTACTGAGAGGATGCAGACACATGCTGAATGGTATTAGCAGGGACACTGGTTTACCGATTGAGAAAGGCATATTCCATTTTGCATATTGTAAAAAATGGTATTGTCACCGGTGTTCGTTGCCAAAATCCGTTTTACCGGTATTTGGTTCTGTGTACTTTATTTAACAATTTTAACTCTGCTAATATGCATTTTAGCAATTTTGACCTCCACTATTGCACATCCTTCTATCCTTGTACCAATTTAAAGTTATTTTAGGTATAAGATGTGATGGCAGCAGCACTACAGCCCCTATCCCTAAGGTGTGATGGAAGTAGCACTACGGCCTCCATCCCTCTGGTGTGATAGCAGCAGCAACAGAACTATGACCTCTCTCCCTCAGGTGTGACAGAAGCAGCAGCACTGCTGCCCCCATCCCTTAGATGTGATGGCAGCAGTACTACATTCCCCATCCACCAGTGGTGATGGCAGAAGCACTACAGCCCCCACCCTTCAGTGTGATGGCAGTAGCAATAATCCAGTCTACATCCCTCAGGGGTCATGGCAGTAGTGATAGCACTATGATCTCCTTTCTTCAACACCCACATGCACAAGTTACAAATGACTTGGTCTCTTTGCTTATTAGAACTCAGATGTGAATTAATCTGAACCATCATCGCTAAGGTGGACTACCTTTGTTTTTCCGATCTATAATTTAACTGCCTGAATTGTATTTCTGCCTGTGACAGCACTGACCAGGATTAGGGAACAGGCTTGGGTGTTGGAGGGCTAGCTGGTGGGTGAAGGCTTGAGTGTCCAACAACCACTCACCTTCTCCTGGGAGGGAGGATGGGTTCACAGCTCAGCATTTGCTGAACCCTGGTGGAGGCCAGAGACATGACAACACATCGCCCCTCACTGCGGAGGGTACGTGACAGACGCTAGCTTGTGCCTCGACATCATGTAGCCTGTCACGCCCCCAAGAAAATGGGAAAAACACCCACTGGGCCAACCAAGGATACACAGGAAGCTTTTTGGGAAGTTCTCTCCCCGGTAGGCTCCCCACAGGGTAGGGGCCCACTCAATGAAGGATTACTTTGGTTACCTGGTAGCACAGCAGTAAGGGACAGTGAATGGTGGACGGGACCAGCAGTGATGGTAGCTAGCCTTGGCAGGCCTGAAGGAGTGGATAACCAGGGGTAGGAGGAGCAAACAAAACTGACTGAATTTGTCTTTGAAATAGAGTGTCTTCACCTAAAAAAGCCACAAGTGACTAGTGGAGGACCTTCAAATGGATTCATGCATCTCCCAGACATGTGGATGCTTTTTTTACTTGTGTCCATGAAAAGGGTGTCTCCCAGTTTTCATGTCTGAGCTCAAATGTGAATTGAGCACTACTCTGCCCACCAGCATCATACAGCCCTGTGGTCTTACCTTCTGTATGTCACTGAATGTGCTTTCAAATCCACTGGCCAAACGTAAGTACATTTAAATACTTAATGTTTGCTTTTGTTGAAGCAGTCTATCAAAAACTTTTGTTGTCACAGAGACTGAAACAGCAGGTGGGAGAAAAGGTGCAAATGATCCAATTCACCTAAATGGGATGCTGACTGTGCAGTCTTTTCGTAAGTAGTAAGACAGTTTTTCCTTGTGAACATACTTCCATTCAAACTAGTTTTCATTCAAACAACTGAGGATTTTGGATGGCCCTGCTGATTATAAACTTGAATAAGCTAGTTGGTAACAGTGATCCTGCATGTAGAATCTACAACTTAGATGCTTATATGCAAAGAATACAATAAAACCTGACTAAAATCTAAAACAAGTTTATACAACACAGAAAATGTATCTGAAAATGTATCTTTACCTATACAAAATCATTGCAGCACAAGTAAAACTCAGGTAAATTACATGGTACCCTGACTACTATTATATGATGTAGTAAACATACATTGGTATTTTTTTTGTATTCTTTGTAAACCAGGTAAGGCCCACTAAGGCAGAACTGCCTGTTTTCAGGCATGACCTATAAGCACTGGGGGGTTCAGTGACTTGCTTGGAGTCACACAGTATGCAAGTGGAGGTTGTGGGAATCAAACCCAAGTCTTCTGATGTACCCAGTTCAGTCTAACCATTAGGCTATACTGCCAGTCCTAATAACACCCATATACAATGTTTTAATATATGCTTTTAATAATAGTGCACAGTACGGTCCTACAGTACAAATTATGAACATGAAACACTTTACAACATTTTACTAAACTGAACTATTCGCCACTCCATCTGCTTATTTTTTCTACACCAAAGTCAGTGAATAGTTGACAGAGCACTGTAAATAGCTTTTGATCAGGCTTCATTATTCTATATCCAGAAACGGAAAACATTTGGATTTATTTAATATTATTTTCTGTGGCTCACTAAATAGAATTACATTTTGGAAGAGATAACACATCTTATTCGTTTAGGATTCATGTTAGAAACAGAAGTCTTTCTTCATATTTAAAACATATTCCAGTGTCAGTGTATTCATTTAGTAGTTTATGCTGACTAATATATGCTGTAGAAAACAGTAAATGATTTATTGTAAAGCACTCAGGATCTATAGTAGAACTCCCACAATTTCCCAGCAAGTTTTACGTAAAATCTCTGCAATTTCAGGTTACTTTTCCTGCAATTTCCAGTGGCCCTGCCCTTGTGTGCTGATACTTGTATTTTGTTTTGTATCACACAGTGTAATATAAATAGTAAAAGACTCCTAGGCACATACTACATGAAAACTGTGGTTTCAGGAAGGAAAGCAGTCCTCAGGTGATGGAGATGTTGGTGGAAAGCATGGGTGGTTAAACTGAATGGCTGATTACAACAAAGCAGTGGGTGATTTCCTTACTGACTCTATACACAGAAAGCAGAAAGAATGCTAAGCACAGCAGCATTCATTTTAAGATGATGAAATCTGGGTTGGCTTGCTGGTGCTGCAGTAGAACTACTGCTTGCAATGCCAGTGACCCAGGGTCAGAAGTGAACTTGGGTTGCTGGAGGTCTGACCAGGGAATAGGACTGAGCACCGGAGGACTGCTCTCCTCCTCCAGTGAGGGTGGGCTGCAGGTCCTGTTGCTTTACTACCACCTGTGTGACCATGGGTGGTGATGCAGTGGTGCTGCAGAGTGATCTGGAGTGGAGGACGCTAGCCAGGATCTGGAGCAGTGGCATGCCTCTATATGACCTACCTCCTTGGATCTCCTCTAGTGCTGGTAGTGTGTGCCTCCGGGACAGAGACAAGAAAACCAGGAACAACCACCCCACATCAGCCACTGGCAGAAGGGACCCAGGTGCCCCAGACTTCATAACTAAGCTCCATGAGGGAGCCACTGGGCTTCCGACACACACTAAGGGAATGTGGAGGGGTGACCTGGGTCCCCCCTTCCCACCTGGGTGGGGTACAACCCAGGCAGGATAGAGAAGGCCCACAGGAGCTTCTGAGCGTTACCTGGGTGAAGCTAGGGATTCCCAGCCTAGGATCTCTGAAAAGCAGAAACTGATGCTGTGAGAAGGGACATAAAAGAGAAAATATTTTTTTTTAAAAGATGCTGAAATCTTAGAGATTCTGTGCAGTGACATGCAATTTCCGTGAGGCACCGGTACAAGAATCAAAATCCACAAACCAAGCAGGATTCTGTGATTGTTACCGGTGTTACCGGTAAATGGAAACCAGGGTCCCTGGGTATTAGTATTGTAAGGCCAATTATGGAATTAGAACTAGTTTTGGGGGTCACCGATCAATATTATACTTTGAAAGCTATTGACAATCAAGCAAAAGAGTTAGGGAAAATAGGAATTCGTTGGACACTTGACAACATTGGGAGAATTACTCCCAGAATATTATGAGGTTAAAGGAGAAAGAGGGCGATAAGAGAATTATTATATATGGTTCAAAACCATTTTACATGGAGAATAGTAAAATCTTAAGACTAAAGTGTCCGAATTTACTAAATATACTATTGGGCATTAAGAGTTGCATCTATAAAGTAATTCAGGCCAGTCGATGTGAAAAGGATGGCCAAATATTGGTAAAGATAAAAAGGGCACCATCTATGAATCATTAATACAGAGACAGTCACTGTTGGATGATCTTGGTGTATATGTTTGTATGGAAATAGAAGGGATAGATCGATGTGCTGAAAACCCAAGGAATCAAGGACATGGGATGCAATGATAGAGACATCAAACAGATATACATTATTAACAGATTTAGACCAGTGACTGCCTGTAAAGAGAAATGAAAGGAGGCCACAGATAATGGAGATTAACACAAGGGTTAAAGAGAATGTACAAGAGGGAGAACCAAGTGAGAATAAGATAGAATTAAAGAATAAGATAAAAATTCTACTTGGAACTCCTCGGATTACAAGAAAGATTAGAGATTCAGATTTAGTAAAATATCTAGAAACTTTTGAGTATATATTTGTTCAGGAAACATGGATGATGAATGATGTTTATTAAGATGGTTATATGGTATATGGGAAAAAACTGAGAAGTTAAAAAGTTTGGAAGAAATGCAGGGGTTTGCAAACTTTTTGTAAATTAAATAACAAAGTGAAAACAAAGGAGATCCAGATTGATGGTAAGAGTTTACTAATAGTACGTATACAAGAGGAAGAAGAAGATGATTTGATATTGATAAACATATGCACCATTATCCAATAGCACATTGGTGATAAAGATTGGCTGCAGAAATTGTCCAGGGAATTAGATAGATTGGAATTTAATACCCCAAAAGTAAAATCTTAATAGTTGGTGATTTTAATGTAAGATTGGGTACCCTACAAGGAATAACAGATGAAAGAAAAAATTACTCATCATAGTAATCTTGTTTCTTCAAAGGATCACTCATTATGATTAAACGTAATGCAGTCAGCCTCCTGTGTTGAACTGCCCAGAGAGATGGAATTATATGTAAATTATGGAACTCTCACTTGGCTCATGCCACTTTCAAACTGCTGCCCTAGCAACTGCTGCACTCTGAGTGCTTCAGATTCTGATGGAGCCTAACTATGTAAAAGACCCACTAGCTAAAAATTAACAAACCTTAAAAATAATATTTTTGCTCTTTCAGGTCAAAACATCCTTAACCAACAAACCTAAGAAAACTGAGAACACATGGACACCAACTGGCTAAACAAAGTGAGTCTCTATCTTAACCTATATAGGAGAAAGAAAACCCCTAATCTAATGCAGGGTTACAGAGCAACTTCTATAGGTTCTAGTAAGGAGGTAGGAAAGGTCTTTAATCATAATGAGTGATCCCTTTGAAGAAACAAGATTACTATGGTGAGTAATTTTTCTTCTAACCCCAGGAATTATTCCTTATGATTAAACGTAATGCAGACTACCAAGCAGTACCTTTGGAGGTTGGGCAGAGAATCTATTTTGGAAACAGGCTCTGCAGTACTGTTGTACAAACCTAGCATCACCTCTGGATTGCAAGTCCAGGCTGTAATGCTTTGTGAAGGTGTGTACTGTTTTCCATGTAGCTGCTTTACAGATTTCCAGTAGCAGAATTTCTCTTGAAGCTGCCAGTGAAGCAGCTATGCCATGGTGGAGTGTGCTCTCAGGCCCAGAGGTACCTGTTTACCCACCTTACTATAACAAAACTGTATACATGCCACTATCCTGCGAGCAATTGTACGCTTTGTTGCAGCTCTGCCCTTACCAACTTCACCATATGTGAGAAAGAGCTGTGATTGACTTGCTCTGTAAGATTTGGTTCTGTCAATATAGTGCTGAGAGCCCTTTGACATCAAGGGAGTGAAGTCTCCTTTCTGGAGAACTGGAGTTGTCTGTAAAGAAGACAGGTAGAGGATAGACTGATTTAAGTGAAAATCAGATACCACCTTGGGAAGGAATTTTCTATTAGTCCTAAGGACCACCTTGTCCCTGTGGCATGAGATGTAGTCCACATCTGTGCACAGGGCTTGTAATTCACTGATCCTTCTGGCTGAAGTAATGGCAACAAGGAAAACAGTTTTCCAAGTGACATACTTCAAATCTGGTGTTGCCATGGGTTCGAATAGTGCATCCATGAGCTTAGCAATGCAAATATTTAGATTCCAGGCCAGAACCGGTTCCCTTAGGGAGGGTGAAGATTAAGGCCTTTAAAATATTTTCTAAATACTGGATGAGAAGCCGTGAAACTCTCCTTACCAACTGACAGGAAAGCAGACTAAAGCTAAGTGAACTTTGAGGGTGGAAGGCTTCAGGCCTAAGAATGTAAATGTGTAAGGTAATCTAGAAGAATAGCCAAATCAGCCCGAAAGGGCTCAAGGCTTTACTCTGTACACCATATTGTAAATCTTTTTCACTTAGAGGCATATGTCTTCTTAGTAGAAGGCTTCCTGGAACCCCTAAGCACTGTCAACACCTGTTCTGATAGATTAAGGTTAGCAAACTCTAAGTCCTCAAGAGCCACGCCTTGAGCCTCAGTGATTTGAGATTGGGATACAGGATCCTGCCCTGAGAGGAGGTTAACAGGTTGTGCCTCCTGGGCAGATGGACTGGGGAAACCACTGACAGAGACAGCAGAAGAGAGTACCAGTGCTGTCTCGCCCAGTCCAGAGCCACCAGTATCATTTTTGCTTGGTTGGGACCTCACTCTAGTAGGGTCCTGAATATCATGGGGAAAGGAGGGAATGCATACAGAAATTTCCTGTCCAATCCAGGGCCAAGGCATCCAGGGGATTGTGCCCTTAGAGGAGGCCTGCAACAGTACATTGGAAGCTGGTGGTTTTCTGGGGAGGCGAAGAGATCCACCTCTGGAGTGCCCCATTTTCTGAAAATTGTACTGAGTACCTGAGTATTCAGGCACCACTTATTGTGGTCCTGAATTATCCTGTTAAAGAGTCTGCCAGCACACTGTCCTTCCCTGGAAGATGTATGGCTGACAGGGATACTCCATGGAGTATACTAGGGGCCACAGTCTCATTGCTTCTGTGCACAGTAGATGTGACCTGGTACCTCTTTGCTTGTTGATGTAATACATGGTTGTGGTGTTGTCTGTTCTGACTTGCACCACCCTGTTTTGCAGGTAAGGAGCAAAAGTTTTTAAAGCCAGGTAAACAACCCTGAGCCCAAGAGATTTATGTGCAACAGAGATTCCAGGGACCATGAGCCACTTGCTGTGTGCTCTAACATGTGTGCCCCAGCCTAGAAGAGGGCATCTGTTGTGAGGATTACTGAAGGTTTTCCCTTATAAAAGGCATAGCCACCCTGAGGTTATGCTCGTTCAGCCACCATTGTAAGGCCTGGACTGGAACCAGTTTGGACATAGGATCCGTCCTTTGAGACCAATACTGTCTGAAATGGAACTGAATATCTCTCATTTGAAATCTCATGTCCTAGTAACCTGAGAAATTCTCTGGCTGTTCTGGGTCTCCGGGGACAAAGGATTTTGCAATCTGCAGAATGCCTGTGCCCTGTCCTGTGGTAGGAGGGCTCTGCCCTTTCTGGTATTTAGCTCAGCTCCAATAAACTCCAGCACATGGAGTGGTACCTGTTGAGATTTTCTTCGTTTATCAGAAATCCCAGGGACTCTAGTGTGGATTTTGTGAGTGCCAGTGACCATACTGCATGCTGCAGAGACTGTCCTACTATTAACCAGTCGTCCAGGTAGGGAAGACTTTTATACCTTATTTCTCAAAACTCTACCACCACTGATAGGCACTTTGTAAAACCCTTGGTGCTGAAGTTAGCCCAAAGGGGAGAGTTGCAACTGATAATGGCCTGAAGCCAGTCTGAATCTCAAGAATTTTCCGTGAGAAGGTCTGATGGAATATGGAAATAAGCATCCCTTAGATCTAGGAGGCTAGCCAGTCTCCCTTTTGCAAGGAAGGAATGATTATGGCAAGAGTGACCATTTTGAACTTTGTTTCAAAATGTGCTTGTTCAGAAGTCTTAGATCCAAAATAGGCCGCCAATCCCCATTCTTCTTCCTTATGAGGAAGTATCTGAATAAAAAACCTTTCCCTGCTTATTAGAGGCACTACTCTACTGCTTCGATTGCTAGCAGATGTTTTACCTCTGCTTCCAACAAAACCCTGTGTGCAGCTGTTGCGAGCAAAGGTTCTTGTTCTCAGCTTTGGGAATGATTTGAAACTGAGTGCCAAGCCCTGGCTCACTATCTCCAGCACCCACTTGTCTGTGTGTGATGGACTGCTAACGTGAAGGTAATGAGCAGTCTGCCACCTACTGGTGGATCTGTAATAGGGATGCGGCACTAGCCCATCAGGGATTCTGTGCAGGCTGTGCCCGAACCTGTGGTGCAGGAGCTGCTCTTCTCATGGCTCTCCTGCCTCTTCCTCTAAAATAACCTCTGGCCTGCTGCTTGAGGCTGGGAGGCTTGTGCCTGAAAGAAAGGTATGGGATAAAAACCCTGCCCCTACCTCCCTACTTTGGGATCTATAAGAGGTGAAGGCTATCCTTGGAATTGCTCTGATAGGTGGATTATATTCCTCCACCTTTTTCATGTATGCCTCAGTTTTATCCCCAAACAAGGAGCTGTTCTCCAGGGGAAATCCATTGCTTTGTTGGATTTAAGGTTAGGTTACGCTCTGTAAGCCATGCAAACCTTCTGAGTAAAACTGACAAAGCCATTAACCTGGATGCAGTATCATTGATATCCACTGCCATATGAAACTGGTATCTAATAGCACCAAGTGCAGCCCTTGCTGTATCTTGTAAGTCTACAACCTCTTCATCTGGGACCCTATCAGCTAAAGCTAGAACAGTGTTCCATAGAGCTTTTGGTACTGCACTGAATATGCCATGTAACTGGCCTGCCGAACTAATAAAGAGGCAGCCATGTCACCCTTTCTTTCCCATAGCATCCATTTCTCTTGAATCTTGTCTGATGGATGGGTAGCCAACGGGATCCTGGCCTTGTCTGGCAGCAGCTTGACTACTCCCTCAGGATCAGGTTGTGTAAATAGAAAATCAGCTGTAGTTCTGTCCAGCTGGTATTTCTTGTCAGCTTTCTTATCCACACCAGGAGTAGAGGTTGGAGTTTTAAAATTGGCACTGCAGCCTTGTTTAAAGATTTATGCATGGGCAGAAGTAAACGTTTCATGGGGGTTAATCCCATCATTTCTAGAAAGTCTGCCTCCTCCATATCCTCCACTGTTTTCTGAAGAGGAAGGTTCAGGTTTCCACCATGTTCTTAACAAGAGCATAGTGGGAGGAGTATTCCTCAGGACCCGGGAGGAGATCCAAACTCTTAATCAGGAGAAACCTCTGGATCTGTAGGTTCCCCACCAAAGTCCTCCTGCTCCCCAAACACTTCCAGCACTTTTGCCTTGCTGGGGCTGTAGGAGGAACTGGGGCAGTCAGTGTAGGAACTGGGATTGCACCATGTGGGGCTTGTAATACTTGTAATACCTTAGCAACGTCCTCAGCCGAGGGCATAATATGCTTGTCTGCTAGGAGCTCCTTTGCCTTCTCGGCCAGAGGCACAGCCACATGTTTTTCTTTACACTTTTTCTTTACTGGAACAGGTTCAGTGCCTGTTTCACAGCCCTTTGATTTACCTTGTTCATATTTATCTGAACTCCTGTCAGGATCCTTGGCTTACCCTCCATCCTGTTTGGCGGGAGGAGGAAGAAGCAGAATTATTCCCAGAAGCAGAAGCCATCTCTTCCAACATGTTAGACCTTTTCTTTAATGTCTTTGGGCAAAAGGTCTTACAAATATCACAACTGCAAATATGTGGCTTATACCCACATAAGAAATACAGAGAGAATGTCTGTCTGCTTTTGCTATAAGTTGCCCACAAGAGTCACAACATTTAAAACCTGTGGGTCTTGGGCATTTTTAGATTTATCCAAATGGACCTCTGACATTTAAGCTAGGCAAAAAATAAATTACTTAAAACACAGTTATTTAAAGTAACTCAAAACTGGAGATTACTTTAAAATAACTATCGCTAGCGTTCCTGGAACTGAGTGCTATTCGGTTCCTGAAGAAAAAGGAACCGAAAATTACTAAATTTGGACAAAACTAAAGTGGTTCAGGGAACCGAACGCTAATAATAAATTGAGATAGGAAACCTTTAAAATAGATGCAGAACCCTCGGTTCCAAGGAACCGTGAGGGAACCGCTATATAAATACAAAACTACTAAAATACTAATTCTACTATACTAAACAATGTTTCTAAGGCAGCAATTTAAAATTAAACTGAAAATGAGTACTTATCTACAGATAAACTTTAGTCAGAGACAGTTCAAGGAGAGCTCTCTGGGACGTCCCTTACTAGGCAGGCGAGTAAAAGAATCTGAACACTCAGAGTGCAGCAGTTGCTAGGACAGCAGTTTTCAAGTGGCATGAGCCAACTGAGAGTTCCATAATTTACATAAAATTCCATTCTCTGGACAGTTCAACACAGGAGGCTGACTGCATTACGTTTAATCATAATGAGTGATTCCTGGGTTAGAATCACCTATTGTGTATCTCTTTCGGAGGAGAACAATTTGATGCCAAATAGGGAAGTAATGGATACTACTATAAACAATAAGGAATCTCTGTCCATAGGACATTATGTGACAAAATGTTCTTCTATTGAATGGGAGAATTAGAGGTGATGTATGGTAATTATACATTTCAAGGGGTCGGGGTAATCTACAATAGACTATGTCTGGGTTAATCTTAATTTGGTACCAAAATGTGTTAATATGAGAACAAGGACAAGTCTAGAAAGCCAGCATGCTTGTATAGAATTAGTGCTAGAAATGGATCAGGCCCATTTTGTTGTTGATCAATGGGACCTGATTCACTAAAATTGTTAAGAAAGAACATCATAGGATGGAATATTATAGAAAGTGGGAATTTATTCAGTTGATGCATGATAGAGGCATTCTGGAAAAATAAATAATTGTATTAATGATAAAATTATATAAAAACAATATTGGAATATAATATTATTATGGCAGATATAAGGTATATTATTACCAGACAACAAATCATAATAGAAAGGAAAGGACAGGCATGGTATAATAAAGGATGTAGGGATGCAAAGAGATCCAGAAGCAAATGATTTGATACCTTTAATGGACCAACATAGATGTAACAACAAGAACAAAGTGCTCTGCTTTTGGACCAACCAGTCCTTCTTCAGAAGCTCATGGCAGTTGTTTAGTTGTTTAGGATGCAAAGAGGAAATTTAATGGGCTATTGAGAGCCCTAAAAGGGAGTTTGGTAGATAATAAGAACAAAGAAATGAACAAATTAAGAAAAGAATGCACAAGGATTTTGAAAATAAATAAAGAAAGACATCAACTTAATTTATGGACAGAATTAGAGGAAGCCATATTTTCAAATGACTCTAAGAAGTTTTGGAGTATAGTTAATAATGGTACACTATTTCTATATCTTAGAGAAGAAACAAAAGCAGAATGCCTAACAGAAAATTGATACAAGTCTGTTTATTGTCAGCTAAGAAAGCCATAACAAAAAGATGGCTAGACCAAAGATCCCCATGATCAAGGAATGGCAGGATTTAGTATCCAAATATACAAGATAGAAGCTCACAGCCATAATAAATAAACATAAAGAAATTTGAAATACAATGGCAAAGGTGGGTGTTATACATCATGGCCCATAGAGATGATTTTATTCCTTGAGGGATAGAGACCTATAAAGCAGAATTCAAGCCTCTCTCCTAACAGAAAGTACTATATTGTTTACATCAATTCTATGAACGTAATGACCCAATGTATTGTATTGTATTGTGTATTGTCTTTTGTCATACTATGTAAAAGTCCTGTAAAGATAAATGTATGTAATTGTCTATATGTGTGGAAAAGAAATTTAGAAATTAAAGAGTTAAAAAAAAATAATGGTACACTAAATTATGATAACAAGATAGTCACATCAATTAAGCCGGATGTGTGGGTACAATATTATACAGGTTTATTTTATACAACTAATAGGAGTAATCAACATATAAATAAACAATATGACAAGAATGGATTGGATAATAAAAACAAGAACTGGACAATAACAACTTGACTGCAGAAGAGGAAGTATGGAAGGTCTTGGATACTTTAAAAAACACAAAGCCCCAGGCCTAGATGGGATACCCTTTGATGTTATTTTTATACAGCTCAATCTTGGGTTCCTTACTTGACAATATTATTTAATAAAATTTGTGAAAAGGAATAATATCAGCTACCTGGAAATTAAATATAATTGTCCCCATATTTAAAAGGTGAGAAAAAAGGCAGAATGTTATCAACCGATTAGCCTATTAGACAGTACCAGAAAATATTTACTAAGATATTAAATAATAGATTAACAACATGGGCTGAGAAAAATAATATTATTGATACAGAGCAAGCTGGATTTAAAATGGTCAATCTACGTTAGATCAATGTTGGACATTGGTGCATTTAGTCCACAAGTATACTAAGATTACAAAACAAAAGTTATATTGCATATTTATTGACTTAAAAATGCATTCGATTGAGTGAATCGGAGTATGTTGTGGGAAAGATTAAAAGGACTAGGAGTAGATAGGGCTATGGTGACAATGTTTGAACGATTATATCAAGATAATTATACAAGTGTAAGATACTCAACAAAGGGACAATTGACACAATGGTTTCAAACCAATATTGGGGTAAAACAGGGATGTACCTTTCAACATTGTTGTTTAATTTGTATTTTCAAACAATATTAAGTAAATTATATCATTTAGACTTTCATTTACCTAGAATAGGAGAGAAGTATTGTGCTTACTTGGCCTTTATGGATGATGTAGCTTTATTATCCTCAAGCTTTACAGGCATAAACAGGATGTTAACAAAATTTAATAGAGAATGCAAGAAGGCAGATGTATTGCTAAATTATGAAAAACAAAAGTACTGGTTTTGGAGGAACAAAAAGAATATCAATACAAAATACATGGGTACACGTTGGAGATGGTTAAAATTTTGTTATTTAGGAATAGTTTTCCTCAGGATGGAACATGCATAAGCATATAAAAGAAATATGTAGTAAAGTTAATAGGTTTATGCCAATACTGAACAGATTTGTGTCTAGATATGGAGGGCAGTCAGTAAAAGGAATTTTGAGGGTTTTAAATATAAAAGTTAAAGCCCAAATACTTTATGAGCAGAGATTTGGGGACTTTATGATTTTTCAAGCTAGAAAGCATTTTGAATAACTTCTATAAAAAAATCTTGGGTCTTCCTAATGGAACCATCAGCAATGGTTAGGGCAGAATTGGTGCAATATCAATTGGAATGTAAAATTAAAATAAGACAATTGAATTACTGGTTGAAGGTATTTAATATGAGCAATCAAAAGTTACCTAGATTATGTATGGAAGAGGCAATGGAGTACAGTAAACATTATAGGTTATTTCTAGTATGATAATAGTGGAGAAAATAATGAAACCATTGGGGCTGCTGGGAATAATATCAGAAAGTATCATTTGTCCAGCAGACATAATGAAATCAAGAATTAAAGAAAGGGTTAGAGATTATTATATCCAGTTGGATTTGGCACTGTAAACAGTACAAAGTGAAGAAATGGATGATAAAAAATAAGTGATCGATGAATTGGAATACTACTTGAAAGTGGTGATTAACCCTGAGCTCAGGAAATTATTAACCCGAGCAAGATTTGAGAGTATAACAACTAATTGAAATTAAATATATATAGTAAAGAGAAAACAGTTGAGGAAATACTATGCAAATGTAGAATAAATAGAGACACTCTTAGACACTTAATATTATGTCCTCTATAAGAAAAAGATAGAAAAGAATTGTGGGGAGATCTTGAGTAAACTGAGCTAGAACCAGAAATTATGTTACATTTTTGTTAAAATCCCATAACCTGGAAATATTACATGTTGTAGCTTCCTTTCTAAAAATAATTGAGCAGAAAAACTGCATGTGAGGACCTACCATCTTAAGGGGCGGGTTAAATAATTTGTGTATAATTCAATAAATTGATATTGAAATATTTAATGATGTGAACACTATCTAGGTGAATGTAAATTGAAGTTTAATGTATAAATGTTGTATTATGGATGTTTAATATGGTAATTTTCATGTACTTCAACTGATTTTAATATATGTATTTTAATTGTAATGACTTGAATAAGTCGATCAATAAATATTACTACCACTAGTTGAGGACCGAAGAGATACATACTGTCGAAGGGTAATGCATGGGCTGTTGCTGGGCATCATTCGTGAAGCCAGTATGCAGCCAGGTGACGGCGGGTACAAATGCCCGCTGTCACTGCTCAAGAGACAATATCAAAAAGCCTCCATAGCTGCTTTAACCTGCTGATTGTTGGAATCGATACCCCTGGTTATGGTTTGAAGAAGTTCTGAATTACTGTCCGCTCTGTAGAGCTTCTACCATTCTTGCTTGAGCGCTTGGCAAAGAATATACCATATTGAGAGAAATAACCCTGGTAGCTGGCAATACGCATACCCAGGTGGATGTAGCAAAGACTCTCTTGCCTAAAGTATCTATCTTACGAGATTCTTTATTTATAGATTGGGCTGTAGTAGCCTGAGGGAGGATGACCTTATCATTCTCTGCCAAGACCACAATAGGGTCCACAAAGGCTTGGGAGGCCAAAAGAAAAAATTACTCACCTTAGTAATTATCTAATGGAGTCTTGCTGTATTCTGACAATTGCAGTGATTCCCAACCTTTGAACTGCCCCGAAAACAAAGAGTTAACTTTCTGTGCAGGGCATAGAATGCTGAGCTCTAGCTCAGTTTAAGTCTCTGTCTGGAGTGTTTTAACTTAAACCATCAGATTCTTACAAGCCCAACTAACTAAAAATTCTATGTTATATTGTAAAATTCCTACTAGCCAACTGGCTAAAAGTTTTGGATTCCCAGGAAAGACTCAAGTCAGGAAACCCAAAAACCAATCTACTACAAATAACAATAATAAATCAGCACCCAAACAAAAGGAGGAGGTGCAAGCAAAAACACCCTGGGTGCATTATTGCACCTGCCTACCCACTTCCCAAAAACAGATTAAGAGAGGGAGAGGAGGAGGTCAGAATACAGCAAGACTCCATTAGAAGAAACACCAATTACTAAGGTGAGTAATTTTTCTTCAAAACAACCGCAGTCTTGCTGTATTCTGACAGTGCAAACTACCAAGCGGTACACTCCAAGGAGAGGGACAGAACCTACTTTGGGAATAGGCTCTGAAGTACTGCTGTGCTAAACCGAGCATCACTCCTAGCCTGGATATCCAGAGAGTAATGCTTGGTAAAGGTATGGACTGTTTTCAGGTGGCTGCTTGACAAATTTCTAAGAGGGATATCCCTAGCAGCAGCAGGGAAGCAGCTAATACCTCTTGGAATGAGCCCTCAGGCCTGAGGGTGGAGTTTTCCCAGTTTTTCATAGCAGAATTGTATACAAGACACAATCTACCTGGCAATAGATCTTTTGGTGGCAGGTTTGCCCTTTCCCACTTCTCCATAAGTGAGGAACAGCTGGAGGAGTCAAACCTGTCACCCTCGGAATAAAACTATGTAGTAACTAAGGGCTCTTTTAACATCTAAACTGTGTAGCCTCCTCTCTCCTGAGGAAGAATGATCAGTGAAGAAAACAGGAAGAGACAGACTGGTTTAAATCAAAGTCTGAAACCACTTTGGTTAAGAACCTTCTATTGGTTCTAAGGACTACTTTATCCCTGTGAAATGAGATAAAATCAGGTTCCACTGACAGGGCTTGCAATTCACTGATACGCCTGACAGAGGTAATGGCTACCAGGAACACAGTTTTCCAAGTCAAGTACTTAAGCTCTGCTGAAGACATAGGCTCAAAGGGGGCTGCATAAGTTGAGCAATGCAAACATTCAAATCCCAGGCAGGAGCGGGTCTCTAAAAGGAGGATTGGTAAGAAGGAATCCTTTAAAAAATTTACAGAACACAGGATGGTAAGATAGTGAGGAAGACTTCCCCACAGACAAAAACGCAGAAACAGCTGACAAGTGTACCTTGAGAGTAGCTGGTCTGAGACCTAGGCTATTAAAATGGACCATATCATCCAGAACCATAGGCAATCTAGCAGTGTCTGGAGAAATATATTTCTTAGAACACCAAATGCTGAATCTCTTCCATTTGGAGTTATAAGTTTTTCTGGTGGAGGGCTTCCGAGAAGCCTTGATGATATCCAGAACCCTTGGGAAAGATGCAGATCTGCAAACTCTAACTCTTCAACAGCCATGCCTTGAGATTGAGAGACTGAAGATTGGGGTACCAAATCCTTCCCTGAGAGGATGTTAACAGGTTGTAATTCCTGGGAAGAGACAGGGGAAGATGGACTGCTAGGGACAGCAACAGGAGGTACCAGGGCTGTCTGGCCCAATCTGGAGCAATCCGAATCACCTTGCAAAGGCTGAGACCTTATTTTGACCAAAACTTTGAACAGGAGTGGGAAGGGGAAGGCATGCAGAAACCTCCCTTCCCAATTCAGAATCAGGGCGGCCCAGAGGGACTGGAGACTGGAGGTCTGCAACAAAAGACAGGAGTTGGTGATTGTCAGGGCTGCAAAGAGATCTATCTGTGGAGTGCCCACCTTGAAAAAATCACTTTCAACGCTGAGGGCCCAGGGACCATTCGTGATGGCCCTGAGAGATTCTGCTTAGTGCATCTGCTAGCACATTGTCCTTGCCTGGAAGGTGAACTGCTACAGAGAGGTTTGCAGGAATAAGCCAGGGACCACAACTTCATGGCTTCTGTGCACAAGGCCATGGACCAAGTGCCCCGCTTGTTGATGTACCACATGGTGGTGGTGGTGTTCGTTCTGACTTGAACCACCTGGTTCTGTACTGACTGAGAGAAGCTTTTAGGCCAGAAAAACTGCCCTGAGCTCTAGGAGATTGATGTGGAGAAGGGATTCTTGGGGGACTACAGGCCCTGGGCAGTGAGGGACCCCAGATGGGCTCCCAGCCCAGAAGAAAAGCATCCGTGGTAAGGACCACTGAACAAGGCTGAGCAACAAAAGGAGCACCTTGTCGTGAATTGTCCTGATCCTGCCACCATTGGAGGACTTGGATCAAGGTCAGCATCACTGGGATCAGTTTGGTGGCAATCCTTCCTCCGAGACCAAAAGCTCTCAGGTGGAATTGAATAGCCCTCATCTGGAATCTTGCCCTTGGACCACTGCTGTTGAAGCTGCCATGTGGCCCAAGAGCTGGAGGAAATGCCTTGCTGGTTGAGACACCTGAAGGCTGAAGGAGGATGCCAGTTTTATAAGAACTCTTGCCCTTCCAGGGAAGAAAGGCTCTTGCTTTGACAGTATCCAGCTCTGCCCCTATAAACGAGGCTGGACTGGTTCGAGAACTGACGTGGGAAGGTTGAGAAGAAATCCTAGAGAAGAGAGCACTTGCTGGGTCACTTGCAGGTGAGACCTGACTTGGTCTGGAGACTGACCCACTATTAGCCAATTGTCCAGATATGGAAAATGGAACCTTTGCCTTCTTAGGAAGGCAACTACTACTGCCAGGTACTTTGTGAAACCCTTGGAGCTGAGATTAGGCCAAAGGGCATTGCTCTGAACTGATAGTGGCCTGAGGGCACTTGAGCCTGAGGTACTTTCTGTGGGAGCACCTGATGGGAATGTGAAAGTAGGCATCTTTGAAGTCCAGGGAGGCTAGCCAGTCCCCTGGCCTTAGAGAGGATGGATTATTCCCAGAGTTACCATCTTGAACTTTGGTTTTAAGAGATGATTTTTTAGATATCTTAAGTCTAGGATAGGCCGCACTCCCTGTCTTTTGGGGTCAGAAAGCACCTGGAGTACGGTCATTTGCCCCAGTGTAGGGTAGGTACTCTCTCTATGGCTCTTAAAGCTAGGAGAGAAGAAACCTCTGCCTCTAGGGCAAGGGTTTCCAGAAGATTTGCAGGTGGAAAAGAACTGGCTCTCATCTTGGAAATTTTTGAAGCTGAGAACCAGTGCCTGGCTTACCACTTCCAGGACCCACTTGTCTGATGTAATAGACATCCAGTCCTGGACAAAGTAAGCCAGCCTGCCCCTACTGGAATAGGAGAGTCGACCCAGGCAGGCCCATCAGGGTGTCTGCTTGGCAGGGGCTTTAGGCTGAGGAGTGGATGCAGCCCTGCTCATCCCCTTCTGCCTCTCACTCTGAATAACCTCCTCTGAGAAAAGGAAGAAGAGGAGGCCTGAGCTGGTAAAAGGCCTTTGAAAAGGCCTGCCCCTGCCCCTTAACTGCTGCCTTTGAGGAGTTGCCTGCCTCTCCTTGACCTGAGCACTCCTGTAAGTGGTCCTGTATTCATCCATTTTCTTCATGTAAATCTCTGTCTGCTTCCCAAATAGAGAATTACCCACCACAGGAAATCCATGGCCTTAGCCTGGGTATCCTGTGAGAGGCTAGTACATCGGAGCCAAGCCATCCTCTGAAGAGCCACAGATGTAGCCAAGACTCTTGATGACACATCATCGGAGTCCACAGCAGCATGAAACTGAACCTTAGATGCCTCAATCCCATCTGCAGCCACCACCTCCAGCTCCTTGGCTAGCTGGGGAGGCCTGTTTAGCCAGTGCTAGTACAGTGTCCCACCTGGACTTCTGGTACCTGGCTGTATAGGCCATATAATTCGGCCTGCCTGAGTCCCAAAGAAGATGCCACGTAGTGCTTCTTTGCCATGGCATCAGTCTTCCTGGAGTCCTTGTCTGGGGAGTGTGAAGCCAAGGGAATATTTGCCTTGTCACAGGCAGCAGCCTGCACTACCCCAACATGGCTGCATTGCTGATATAAGAACTCCGCGTCATGAGCCTGAAAGTGTATACCTCTCCATTCTTCTATCCACAGGAGGTATAGTGTTAGGAGACTATAGAATTTTTGTGTCTGTTTCCCAAAAGATTTGTGGAGGGAACAGACAGTCTCCTGAACTCTGGGATGTCCATCATCTCTACATAATCAGGCTCATCTTGATCTTCCACAGCCTCCTCCATAGGAAGCTGGAGAGTTTCAGCCACCTTTCTGTAGAACATAAAGTGAGAAGGGGACTCAGAAAGCCTAGGAGGGAAACACCTGAAGGTCTGTCTGGGGAGATGTCCGTTCCACATGCACATCCAGACCCTCACTTCCATCATCATCCTCAAAATCCCCTTCCTCTTCAAATTCCGGTTCATAAAAATCTTCGGTATAATCTTGAACCGGGGAACCAACCGAATCGAACCCCTGCCAGAAGGAGCAGGATTGGTAGGAACCAGATGGAGCAATTCCACAATCTGAATTGCTCTGGCTATCTCTTCGGTGGTTGGAACATGAACCTCTGGATCCGAACCATTCGATTTGTCTTAGCGTTTCTTTTGTGAGACAATCCTCGGAATCGGCTCTCCTTTGCCCGAAGAAGTATCACCCTGGTCAGAGGGCAATCTGGTTCGTCAAAAGAACCAGCTAGGCTGGCCATCCGGTCAGCGGACTCTCGGCCTCCTTTTCCTCAGTCTACCTAATCTCTTCTCAAGGGTAGATTTGGGAAAGTTTTACATATTTGGCAGTCTGAATCGAGGTGGTCAAACCCCAGACAATAAACATAGGTGGTGTGGGGATCGGCCTTAGCAAAGACCTCCCACATTCACTGCAGTGTTGAAACCCAGTGGGCAGTTTTGTCTTGGGTTTCTCAGACATAGCCAACTTCAACCAACTTACTCTTTTTATGGCAACCGCCAGGTAAGACTCCTCAGACATAGCCAACCTAGCCAACTTACCTTTTATGGCAACTGCCAGGTAAGACTCTTATCAGTTCCTAACCGTGTCACGGGTATTGAAAAAACTGCACAAAACACGCTTTTTAGAACCGATAAGAACTGGTTACCACACTCTAAGTAAAATGCACAAAACACAATATTTCACTGTCAAATGGCCGGTTCAGCCAAACTGAGCCGACTTTTACAAGTTCCACACAGAAAACAGAACAATTCCTATCTAGTACTCACGGCACCACAGGCAGAGACTGAACCGATGTGTGGATAACTTTTCTGTTTAAAAAACGACTAAAACTGAAACTTTAACCGACTTTTGAACCGAGCTGAAAGAGAAATCTCCAGAGCAACCATTCAGTGAGGCGGAGTAAAGAATCTGACGGTTTAAGTTCAAAACACTCCAGACAGAGACTTCAACCGAGCTCGAAGCTCAGCATTCTATGCCCTGCATAGAAAGTTAACTCTTTGTTCTCTGGGGCAGTTCAAAGGTTGGGAATCTCTGCAATTGTCAGAATACAGCAAGACTTCATGTTGTTAGAATGGTCGATCCTTGGGAGCAACGATTTCTATCTAAGGAACTTAGCCACAGAAGGAATGAGAACGGGATTATTCCATGCCATTTGGAGAAAGCATCTCAAAGGAAGGCTGTATCGGGGAGTTAAATCCATAGGGATCTCTGGGACATGAATGTATTGGAGCCTTAAAAGCTTCCCAGGATTGATATCTATAGTCTGGAGAGAAAGAGGATTCAATTTTCAGCAGAGACTTAAATGACAGGTCCTCGACCACAGGCTCTGCAATAGGATTAGCTCCTGTTCCTTCCATTCATCACCCAGACTAAGGTCTGGGTCAGCCCAATAACATCTCCTGACAGCCCAGGAGGGACTGGTATGGACAGGAAAGGAGTGAAAACAGAAGAAAAGAGGAAGGAAAAGGTTTGGAGTCAAGAAGCCCTGAAGACTGGAAGACATCACACCAAGCCTCGACGCCGAAAAGAGCACAGTGCAGCCTGACCCAGCACCGCACTTTTAGCGCTAACAGAGCCCCTCTCCGCTTGGATGGTGCCGACAAGCCCCGCGGCATCAAGGATGGTGCCAACAAGCCACATGGTGCCGAGGTGGTGCCGAAGGCCACATGGTGCTGACAATCTCAATGGCGCTGAGGGCCGGCACCAACAGACGATCACCACTGAGGATGGCACCAGAGACCCATCGACGTCAAGGAGCTGAAACCAACACAGGGCTCTGAAAACTAGGGATTTGAGGAGAAAGAAGAAGAATACCGGAGATAGTGGCATCAGTGTGCCCCTGCACCGCAGCCATGTGAGGGGGAAACACCTGAGCGTGGAGTCGATGGCACTGAAGAAGGAGCCACACAACTTGGGAGGTCCAACTACCCTACCCATCTGCCGAGGGCCCCGGAGGACCGAGCCAGGCAGCTGGACCAACCACCGAGCCCACTGCACCATCAGAGCGCCCACTGATGAAACTGCTCATATGAAGCCCCACCAGAAGGCGGGAAGGGCTCCAATGTCGAAGAGGTCGGTAACCAGAAACAGAAACCAGCGACTCCAGAGGAGGAGGAGACCAACAACTGACCCCAATGACCCGACTGTCGTGCACAGACATACCTGAGGGCAACCTGAGTGATGCCTTCTCTTTTTGACCTGTGGGCTGAAGAAGAGCTCGAGGTCAACGGTGCTGAGAGAATAAGACCGCTTTTATGCTTCCGGGATCACCCTCCCTCAGGTACTGGACCGTCCATTGTCAGACCCCTCCGGAGAGGGTGGAGGACCAGACCCAGCCTGGCTGACTGAACAGCTTATATGAAGTCTCCTACTGTACCTGACCCGCTCATGGTCAATTCCATCAATGAAGGCTGAGACTTCTTTCTTAAATAAGAATAAATTATTGTAAGCGGTACTTATTTGAGATATACTACAAAATAATAAACTGAAAACTATGCTGCTAGCTTGAAGTTTGACTCCTGGTGTGAGCCGACGTTGTCACTGAAGCGCACTCGACGGCAGAAAAAAGGAACTGAGGCAGTTGGAGGTCGATGCCAAGACAGTCATTGCCCGACGAGCCGAGGCTTGCAGCATCAGCCTCACGGCTCCATCTCTGGCTGGCCCTCCTGCAATGCTTGCTTCTACTGGTCCTAGTGCCTCGACGTAGATCCAATCAGTGTGAATGAGTGGTGGAGACTTTATGTATAGGAAGATCTGTTCCCACTACTGTATCCGGTTCTGCCCTATGAACTGCAGAACTTGCACAGGGGTCAGCACTGACTTTTAGTATGGAGAAGGAATCCAGGGACAGTAGCATATCCTGAGCTACCTGTAGGTGGTCTGACACATGTTGGTGGGATTTCTATGATTAGCCAGTCATCGAGATAAGGAAAGACTGTAACAACCATTCTTCTAATGTGTGCCACTATCACTGATATGCACTTGGTAAAACCCTTGGTGCAGAGGTGAGGCCAAAAGGCAGTGTTGAAAACTGGTATTAGCCTGAGGAGTCTGAATCTGAGATACTTTTGTTGTTAGGAAATATCTGGAACAGAACCTTTGTCCTCTTTGGTTGTGGGGAATAGGTTAGACTGCTTTTGCCCGCAATAAGGCCTGTACCCCCTGCTCAGCAATTCTCTTCTGAGATCATGGATCTCTTCAGTTGTTCGTAAATCCAGGGACTCTACCATTTCCTTCACAAAGAGAAATGGGAAAGAAATCTTATGTGGGTGGGGGGTGTACCAAAATCCTGTTCTGGTGACACCTCAGGTTCAATTCCCCTCTCTTCTTGGTTACAGTCATCATCATCATCATCTTCATCATCATCATCACCATATGCCAAAGTAGCAGTAGGCACCAGAGGGGCAACAATAGCTGCTTTTTCAGCAGGAGTAATCACAGGCTGCTGAAGAGGAAATAATCCTTGCAGCACCTGGAGTAAAGCTAAGGCCTGTGTTAGATCAGCAGGGAGAGGAGCTTTAAATGGCACCTGAGGAACCCCTTGAGGTGTTTCAGCCGGGGTGTCAGAGTGTTTTGTTTTCTTCAGCTTTTTGGCAGGCACCAGAGAGTCAGCCGGCTCATTGCTTCTCTTGCCAGAGCCCTCACCCATATCAGGGGTGGAATTACAGGCTCTGGAAGGACTTGCCACATTCATGGAGAGGTGGACTGGTTAGAGCCCAAGAACCCTCCTAAAGCCAGAGCCCCTCACTTTATTAGGCATGGAATTAGAGGCTCTGGAAGGACTTGCCACATTCATGGAGGGAGGAGGACTGATTAGAGCCCAGGGACCCCTCCCTCTAGTTTCCTTTAAATTTGCCACATTCTTGTAGAGGGTGGACTGTTAGAGCCCAGGGACCCCTCCTCTAGTTTCTTTTAAACCTCTCCTGCATTTTCCCACTGTTTTACCAGGAAAGACTTATATATATCATAATCTTCATAAAATTGTTATTGCCAAAGGCAGATCAAGCAAAGATCATGCTTATCTGGCTTAGCAAACACCTCAGCACACTTCAACAATTTAAAACCAGGAGGTCCTGTTAAAAAACTTAAACATTTTAAACCAGGTTTTATTTACTCTAAAAATTGATTAGCTTTTTGGTCATAAAGTGCTAAAACATTGTGAGAAATGCATAGCACTTGCCTCACTCTGTTAACAAACCTAACACTTCTAGAAAACCTATATAAATACTTTCTTTACAGTTAGTACTGCTGATCAATTATATAAAAACCCTGCTATGAGGAAAACAGTAAATAACAATAGACACAAGGCAGTAATGAAAATAAGACAAAAATACTTTTCTGGTCTTAAACAGTAATCAGATGATCTTAATTGAGAGAGAGAGATCTCTAGGGCATCTAATCTCTGCAGCAGGTAGAAGAAATCTGAGGTAGAATGTAGGCAGTAAGCACAAGGCTGTTTGAAAATGGATGCATTAGCAAAACAATGACATATCATCCTATTCTCTCTGGGACGTCCTGACTTCAAAGAGGACTGCAAAGAGTAGTAAAATTAGTGGATTCCTGGGGTTAGAACAGCTGATAACCCCAGCCTGTACTGGCACCAATTCCCTAGTCGAAACCAGATAGAAAACCTTTTCCATTTTGAAGAATAGGTTTTCTTAGTGGAGGATTTCCTGTACCCTCTCCGAATGTCCAGCACTGCTTCAGAGAGGTGTAAACTCACATATTCTAGGTCCGCAAGAGCCAAGCTTTGAGACTGAGAGAGCTGAGGTCTGGGTACAGCAGGGTTCCCTGTTTGGAGGTTAACAGGTTGTGCCTCCGAGGGAGGTGTATTAGTTTGACTACAGACATGGGGAGAGCAGAAAGAGTACCATGGCTGCCTGGGCCAGTCTGGACCTATCAAGATTAGAGATGCTGAAATGGGACCTGAGCTTGAGCAGTACCTCCTGAACACCAGGGAAAGGGAGGAAAGGCATACAGGTACTTCCTGACCAATCTAGAGCCAGGGCATCCCGAGGCAGTGTACCCCGATCTGGTGGCCTGCAGCAATACTGTGGCAGGTGGTGGTTCTGGTGGAATGTGAACAAGTCTATCTCTGGAGTGCCCCACCTCCTGAAGATTACTTGTACCACTTGCCTGTTCAGAGTCCATTCATGATGGGCCTGGTTGATTCGACTCCAGGCATCAGCCAGGGTATTATCTTTTCTGGCAGATGGATTGCCTGCAAGGATACTCCCAAAGAGTAAGCCAAGGTACAGATTTTCATGGCTTCTGTACAGAGAGGATCTGACCTGGTGCCTCCCTGCTTGTTTATGTAGTACATTGTGGTGGTGGTGTCTGTTCTGACTTGCACCACCTTCCTTACACCAATACTGTAAAAAGCTTTTAGTGCCAGAAACACAGCTCTGAGTTCCAGCAGGTTTATGTGCTGGAGGGACTCTGCAGCTGACCAAATACCCTGGGTTGTGTGATCCCTAAATGAGCACCCCAGGAGAGATGCATCTGTTGTGAGAACAACTGATGGAGACTCTCGCTGAAAGGGAACCCCTTTCTTAGGTTGGGTCCTCCTTCCACCACAAGTGCTTGTAACAAAGTCCTTGTTACAGGGATGGGCTCTGAAAGAGGATCTCTTCTCTGGCTCCAGTGTGCCCTTAGGTGAAACTGGATGTCCCTCATTTGAAACCTGGAGCCCAAGACTGTACCTGTGTCTGCAGCCATATGACCCAGTAGCTATAGAAACTGCCTTGCAGTTTTGTGCTTTGTAACCCCTAAGTGGCGCTATCCCAAGGGCTACTACCCCTGCCTGCTTGGCTAGGAGCAGGTTAAGGTTCTTGAGTTCTGAAATGGGTGCCTCCACCCAGAGGTCAGGGTTGGTAGTGGTCAAGCTAACCTGGACACAGCCCTCTGGGACACTGTAACCCCTCTTTCCTACCAGTGGCCGGAACAATATGCACAATCACTTTCACAACCCCCTGATACACCACAAAGTACCCACACTGTTTGCACTTACCACCAGGGCTTTCCTCTGGCTCGACCCTGGGGACCCCTTAAAACAAGGTTATACACAGCAAGTAACAGCAGTACAGTACTCTTGCACAAACTGGAACCACAGTCAGAGTAAATGCAAAAAAGTTAGATCTGATTTATTTAAGGGACTTGAACAAGGAGGGGCGTAATCAGGTTAATTTGCTTAAACGCTGTATCAATCAAACAGTTATGCATGCACTTCAGGGTCCAGAAACAGTCACACACTCTGGGTGCCCAGTTGAAGAAGAGGTGGGCTAGCCAGGATCGTTGCCGGGTAGGCCGCATCACAGCTGGTTGGGTCCCTGTAGTGGAAGAAAACAACATGCACTGCACACACTAATTGTAATCCAGAGCCGGAGGGCTCAGTTCATGAAAAAGAAAAGAACAACAAGACAATCAGATGACACACTTAGATTAAGCTGTTGTTGCAGGGAGCTACCCTGATGGTTACTCACGATACCCAAGCCTGGACACAGGCTGGATGAAAATTGAGATAGCAGGTGGTTAATCTGGAGTGCCAGGAGAAGCAGGGCCCACATGAATCGCGACATCATTCCTGTTCAAGCGTGGAGCAGGGGCTGATCCCCAGGCAGGTCTCTCGTTGATGGCTTTCTCTGTGCAGTGGGGTAGTCTGGCAGGGGCAGTGTGGCAAGGCCCAGGCCGTATGGAGATGAATGCAGATTCAGTCCGGTCGAGCTGGATACAGCTTCCAGCAAGCAGAACACAATTCACACAGTCGGGAACCAAATCACGACGCACTATAAACACACAGCACATTTACACATAAGGGATTCTACTATATGAGACAAACCGCTCTCCTCGTCACAATCGCAAAGTCTCTGCACACACTGGGAGTTTAGAGGTAGCTGGAAATCCTGACAGGCCGATGCATTCAGAAAATCTTCGGTCTTCTTCAGATTGATCCTGGTCACAACTCAGTGGCTTACTTCATTCTCACAAACTCGGATTCAGTCCGAACTGATTCTCTTCTTCCCTCTCAGGGGCAGCAGGTAGGCATGCAGGCCAAAACTCAGGCCTTTCCACAGAGACTGTCTCAAGCTGTTGCTTCTTCAGCTCTCAACTTAGATCTGACTCAACTGACAGCAAGCCTGGGAATTTCCCCAAAATCCAAAAGGTTCACTTGGCTGATTCATCTGTCAGTCGCAACAGAAGCTCCCCCTTCAGGTGCAAAAGGCCAAAAGCCCAAAACTACAATTCCTACGGATTCTGACTCCAGACAGTTCCTGTACTCCGCCTCCATTTTAGGTCCCACCAGTATTAATTGGTCCAGTTCAGCAGTCCCGGCCAAAGTGGTGGGGATAAACAAAACAGTCCTTGCTGCAAAGAAGGCAGGTTAGACAAACTACATTATCATTATCACTCTAAATGATTTTCAGCAAACAGTTAAATCTTTCAACAGAGCTTCCTCTCAGATTACTTTTGACTGCAATCCAGGCAGCTCTTAAGAGACAGTACACAGAGGCTATACAGGCACTCTCTGGCAATTACATTTAAACTGCTAAACGGAGGACACCAGCCTGGCAGTGAGCATTTAGGCAAGCTCAAGGAACACTTTTTGGGAACCCCCATTTGTAGGGGTTACACTTGTGTAAGCTGAATGAGTTTGCAATCAGCTGGAGATTTCTTACTCTGTCCAGAGGCAGCTAAGCCCTGCCTTGCAGGATACTGATCTCTGCCCTATGAACTGCAGGACTTGTGCAGGAATAAGGACTGATTTTGTGATTGATCAGGAACCCCAAAGACTCCAGGAGCCTTGGTGGTCTGTAGATATTGTCTGACTTGGTCTGGTGATTTCCCTACTACCAGCCAGTCATCTAAGTACAGGAAATGGAAATTACGTATTACCGTAATTATTGATCTTCTTGGACAGTCTCCATCACTCATTCACACTAGTGGAAAAGTGCCGAGGCGCTAGGACCGCGGAGCCTAAAATTTTCTGAAGGGTCGGCGCTGAGACAGGACCATGCATGCGCTGCACCACGAGACTAGCTCGCCCTGTGTAGGCTATCTTGACGTCAACCTCCAACCACCTCAGTACCTTATCGACCAAGGAGGTGCAGCATAACTAATGAGAATAACACAACCTGAGTTTCTGGGCCTGAGAGAGCCCAGATGGCCTTTGCAAGAAAGGTCAAGAATAATGTCCTCACAATCTGAACCATAGGACCATGAAGACCAGGAAAGAAAATGAGGAATCCAGGGGATGGTAGGTGGCTGAGAATGAGTGATGGAGACTGTCCAAGAAGATCAATAATTACAGTAGGCACGTAATTCCATATCTTCCTGGACTAAGTCTCCATCACTCATCCACACTAGTGGGAGAGTACTGAGCTAAAACCAACAACCCTGAGTAGGGTGGTAGGATAGGGTTCACTCAGAAAGGACAGCCAAGGACTGTCCTGCTAATAAAAAGAGCTGTCTTGTAAAGAGCAACTAGAACATAGTGCCTACAAGATAAGCGCTTGAGTTGTAACTCACCACTTTGCAGATGACTGCAATGGACACAAATGAAAGTCTGCCAGGAAGCCGCAACCACTTTAGGAGAGTGGCAAGAACCTGGTTTCACAATTTGGTCTAGGACCAAAATTAATAGTGTCAAAGACATGTACTAATGTAATGTAAAGGGACCCCAGGAACAGAAAGAGTCAGAGGTAAAGACTACTGGTTCAGGGTAGCCCGAAAATGCAGATGGAAACCCCCACTATCAGGTATGGCTGACCTGTAAACAACAGGTCCAGGAGCACTTGAACCCCTTACTTGGTGAGCAAGGGGTCCGGTGGGGTTAGCCCATCAAGGAGAATGGTCTCCACTTAGTCACAGGAACCTTCCTGATGGAAGGCCAAGCACGACTTAGAAGCCCTCGTGGTGGTCTAGTAGAACCAGATCCTACCCATTGCATATTCCAAAGGAATCATCCTGCCCCTGTGTGTACAACTGTAGTAGCAGTCTCTGAACTCAGGGAAGAAAGGAAAGAAAGGAAAAAGTGTACAGGACATGTCCACTGTGGAAAAAAAAAATTCTGACAGAAAAAACGGGCTGGATTTCTAAGGCAAATAGAGGCAGATGTGCGTCGAGGAGGGACACAGCAGGACCAAGTTAGAGCTAACCCATTTGTTGAAGTGACTGAAAGAGGCAGTGGCTCAATGCGTGTGAGGCACTACCCACTCTGGCCTCCCTGAAGGGAGTAGGAAAGAATTCTAGTTTGTTTGCTGAAAACAAACATTATAACTCCATCACACACTTGAAGAGGATAGCTTTGTGAGCGACTAGCATGGACCACTGCGAGGAACTGAAGGTGTGAATATTTGAGAAGCTACCTCAGAAAAGACCTACTTGACCTTCCGTCAAGAACGAGAAAATTACTGTTGAGTTAAGAAGCAAGGAAGTAGGAACCTGAGTTCCAACTCGGTGAGAGTTGCTTCTGCTGCTGTAAGGCTCTGCTCAAGAGAAGAAAGCCTGATAAAAAGAAAGGGAATTAACAGACTGACAGTCGCTAGGTCTAAGAAATGTCTCTGAATGAGAGAAATCGCTTCAGAGAAAGAGATAACGATACCGCTAACGGATCGGATTCCCTAGGGGAAGAAGAAGTCAGGTACTCTTTACCGCATTCTGGAGATGAGCTCAGGGCTGATGCAGAATCTAAACAGATACAAAAGGGGTATCAGGTAATTTTGGCTAGGCCCTGTGCTGTGATAAAAATATATATATTTTTTAGTCCAAGCCTAACAAGGCTTTCTAGGCTGCTATTTCGCAAGGATTGTCTTGATACAAAATGATCAAGATGTTCTCCATCTTAGTGCAGAAGAAGCTTAAGCGCCCACGCTGAAGTCATGACGACTAATAATCACAGGTGAAGAAATGTTAACCACCTGTGCCAAAAGCCACCAAAGGGCAATATCACAAGGCTATATACCCTATCAAAGGAGCAGAAGGGCCAGAGCGGCTCCCGACCATTAAATTAGTATGTTCCACAGAGTGTAACTGTCTTGATGATTGAAAAAGTCTAGATGCAGAAGTGTATGGTCCACAGACGCAGTGTGAAATACTATGGTGGACCCCATTACTGAGGAACTACTGAAAAGATTTTCCATCACAGACTCTGATGATAGAGAGGACGTGCCCTTCAGTATATAAAATGAGTCATCCGCTGTATTACTGGCCAGAAGGACAGGGAAAGACCCATCTAGATGCACTTCTACCTAGAAGGACCTCAAAGAGAGGTCTAGGTCAGAGCCACTAGAGACTCTGCCATCAGGAAGGATGTCGAGGAGCTTGGTACCACATAGAGAGCCAAGAAAGTGCTGAGAAGAATGAGATTCTACTGGCAGAAAAGTACAGCAGAGTTCCATCAGCAGAAAACCACAGGCTGATTCAAGATCCCACATATACCGCCACTACTAAGATGTGTGAAAAATAATCCGCAGAACAGGAGTTCATTCTGTGATAAACATCCGCCACAAGTTCTGTGGAAAGGAAGTCCGAAAGAGAAAAAGTGTCACTAATTCTGCCATACAGCACCCACTAGCACCGTGCTGCACCAGCATCATTTGTGGCACAGGAAGGCACAAAGCAGTGCTATGCCTGGGCGATACCGAGGGCAGCCGCGGCAGTACCTGCAGGCACCCCCAGCACCCATGTAGCAATGGCACCCGAGAGCACTCCTGACACCCATGGTACCATGGCACCTATGGCACCATGGTACCCATGACACCAATGGCAAGAATGGCACCCGAGGACACCAGTGGCACTCATGGCACCTAAGGGCACCAGTGGCATCCATGGGTGCCTGTGGTGCCACCCATGGCACCCACAGGTGTCCCCAGTGCCACCCATGGTACTCATGGCACCTGTGGCACCCATGGCACCCGTGGTGCTCCACAGCACCACATAACACTCGCTGGGTGCTCCTGGCACCACCTATGGCACCCCCACCCTGAGCCTGCAGCACTACCCGCGGGTGCTCAGCGCCACCCACAGGTTCTTGGCGCTGCCCACGGGTGCACAGCACCACCCACGGGTGCACGCACCACTGAAAGTGCTCGGTGCCCCTACAGGTGCACGGCACCACCAGACACCCACGGCACCACTGACGGTGCCGACACCAACAGCAGCAACAAGAGCATCCACAGCACTGCACAGAGCGATGGTGCCGACCCATAAGCGCTGACAAAGGCCTGGCGCGGCCAGGCACGGTGCCAGCAAGGCACCAAGACACGGCGCCGACTAAGGCATCTAGACACGGGCGCCAACTCAGGCACCGAGGCTCAGTGCCAACTAAGCACCGAGCCAAGGCTCCAAGGCATGGCGCCAACCAAGGAATGAAGCCACGGCGCCGAACCACAGCGCCCGAAGGAAATGCCAATGGAAATCCTGAGAACAAGAGAAGGAAAGGTGGTGCCTGTGCCGACCCCCTGCATGGAAAAGGAGTGGGGGTAGCCACTAGGGGTCGACATGATGGCAAAGGCACCAAGAGGGCACCTCACCCATCATAATCCAATCAACCCGGCTCCGTCCAATGGTTCAGAGGCCTGGAGGTCCCAAAATCAGGAACAGAGACAGGAAAACTGGAAAGTCAAACCCCTGCTCCATGGGAGCAGCCCAGAGGTGAAACTGCCCACTGGAGCTCCAACGAGGACAGAGATGGAACTGGTCAAGAATGCAGCCGTTAGGAGCAGGGCCAAGAGGAACCTATCAAAAGTCAGTTCAGGCCCATCGCCCTCCCGGCGAACAATCCTCGTGCAGGCGTACCAAAGGGCAACCTTGGCGGCACCGATTCTTCTTCCCCACGAGGAAGAGGAGCGAGGTTAACAGAGCCAGATCCTCGAACCACTAGATTTGTAGGCCGGAGGACTGTCCTCCTCGAGCACAGGACTGTCCATAGTCAGACCCTCGCTAATTAAGGGTGCAGGCGGAACAGCCCCTCTGCCATAAAACCTTTCAACGAAGTCCTCCTACCATCACTGCTACCGCCTAAGGATGATTCCGTTGATGGCAGGAAAGAATTTCTTTCTTCTTCTTCATAATCTTCTTCTTGTTCGTAAAATAAGAAATTACTACTTAAAATATTAAATTGAGCGTTAAAAGCTGCTGTCGTATGAGCAAAACTTGAACTCTGGCAGGCGGCGGCGATGGGCATCCAAGTGCACTCACGACGCAGGAGAAAAGGAACTGAGGTGGTTGGATGGTTGATGCTGAGATAGCCTACACAGGCGCGAGCTAGTCTCATGGTGCCATGCGGCGTTGACCCTTCAGAAAATTTTAGGCTCCGCTTGGTCCTAGCGCCCGGTGTTATCCCACTAGTGTGAATGAATGATGGAGACTTAGTCCAGGAAAATCACTGTGACCCCTGCCTTCGAAGGTGTGCCACAATTGCTGACAGGCACTTTGTGAACACCCTTGGGTCCAAAGAAAGGACAAAAGGCAGGGTTGAAAACTGGTATGGCCTGATAGGATTCTGAACCTGTGATATTTTCTGTAGGACTTCCTTATGGGGATGTGGAAATAGGCCTCTTAAGTCCAGTGATGCCAACCAGTTTCCTTTTGGAGTGTTGGAAGTATCAGTACCAGAGTTACCATTTTGAACTCTGGCTTTTTCAGATGCTTGTTCAGGGCCCTGAGGTCCGAGATAGGCCGCCACCCCATTCTTTTTGTGGTGAGGAAATACCTGGAGTGGAAACCCCTTCCTCTCTGCTAAGTGGGACAGGTTCCACTGCCCTCAGCAGCAGCAGCAGGATTGAACCTCTGCCTCCAACAGCTTCTTTTCTGCGAGGGAGGTGAACTGAATACCCTGGTTTTCAGAAGAGGAAGGGATCTGAAGTTCAGAGACAGTCCCTGACTCACTACTTCCAGGACCCACTTGTCTGTCGTGATGTTTAGCCAAGCCTGGAGGAAGTGAGACAGTCTGCTTCCCACAGGGAGGAAGGGAGGGAGGGAGAGGAGGAGGAGGTGGCCTGTGCAGGCATGTCAGGGTGTTTGTTTAGCTTGGGACTGAGGCTGGGCCTGTGACCCCAACTAGAGCCCTTCTACCCCTGCCCTGAAGTGCCCTTGTTGTGGGTATTGCTGGTACTGGGATGTGGTCACTGGTTGGAAAAAGGGCCTGGTGTGGAAGGACCTGCCCCAGCCCCCCTTCTATAAGGCTTGGTGGATGGTGAAGCCTCTCTCTTTATTACAGTTGCTTCTATATGTGGCCACGTACTCATCTACCTTTTCATATAGGCCACTGTTGACTCCCCAAATACAGCATTTCCTTCTAGAGGAAATCAAGAGCCTTTGACTGGGTGTCTTGATTGAGATTTGTGGCCCTTAGCCAGGCAAATCTCCTCTGGCTACCGTGTTTGCCATCCATCTGGCTGCAGTGTCATTTGTATCAGCAGCCATCTGGAACTGGTATTTAGCCACCTCTAGCCCAAATCTAGCAGTTTCTGCTCGGTCATCAGACAGGGGTGAGGGGCTTTCTGAGCCATAGCCAAAACCGACTGCCACAAGGACTTCTGGTACTGGGCAGCATAGGCCTGAAAATTTTCCTGTCGAATTAGTAAAGAAGCTGACAAATACCCCTTCTTTGCCATGCTGTCTATTTTCCTAGAGTCCTTTGTCTGGTGGATGGAAGCCAGAGGGATCCTAGCTTTATCACAGGCAACCGCCTGTACAACCTCTTGATGGTCTGGATGGGAAAAGAGGAACTCTGCCCTTCCTCTCCATCTGATATTTTTTATCCATCCTCTTGTCAAGAGGCACCTCCTTTGGGCCTTCAGTCCTATCTCTTCTGTCCGCCATCCCAAGACCTACCCTTACCTCAGATCGCAACCCCTGGAGGTAGCCCGCGAACCTTCGCGAGGGTCCCCTCCCGAGAGGAAGGCACCGTGGGGTCATCCAGGCGCATCATGCATTGGCTCCAGGTGTTGCTGAGGTGGGAGATTGGGGCCGTGACGGCAGTGAGGAGACCGGAGAGCCGTCATCTGGCTAGCCAGTGAGCCATTTTCGGTTTTCTCCCTTGGAGGTGGCGTACCTGGCGTCAAGGCAACGCTGCGTCCATCACTCCCCGGAAATTAGAGCCCTGACACTCTGCCATGCTCCGGCCTCCGCCCAGAGCCAGCAGGTGCCCGCTCACATCCCCGGAGAAGGCAAGCTGTCTACGGATGCTACAACCTTCTCCCCAGCCGGCTCTCCGACCACCCGAGTCCGTTCTCGAACCCGGTCACCAGCGCCAAGCGGAGCATCTTTTGAAAAACTTATTGACAAGAAATAAAAATTACGTACTCTACCGTAATTCTTGATCTTCTTGGACGAGTCTCCACCACTCATTCACACTAGTGGGATCTGTGCGGAGGCACTAGGACCCATCGGCAAACTTTTTACTGGAGGGTCGGGCGAGATGGCGCCGTGAGGGCATGGCGCCAGCAGTGGCTCAGGTAATGACCATCTTGGCGACGACCCTCCAACCGCCTCAGTACCTTTTTGCCAAGGAGGTGCAGCGTAACTAACGTAAAGAGTAAACCTAACCTTACAAACGGACATAAGATAGTCCGGACGACCCGTGTAAGAAGGGTCAGCAAAGAAATCTTCACGGCCTAAAGATTTGAGGGTGAAGACCAACACAGCGGTGAGCTGGGGGATGGAGGGAGGGTAGAATGAGTGGTGGAGACTGCCCAAGAAGATCAAGAATTACGGTAGGTACGTAATTTTCATATCTTCCTGGACATAAGTCTCCACCACTCATTCACACTAGTGGAGAGTACCAAGTTGATAATCCCCAAAGGGCGGCAGGGGAGCAGAGCTCACACGCCTAGGACAGAAGTCCATTAAGGATAGGTTCTGCCGGGCGGAATGACGCCTGGCATGAACATCCAGTGCATAATGCTTAACGAAGGTATGCACTGAGCTCCAGGTGGCGGCATTGCAGATATCTGCAATTGGAACATTCATAATTTCCGCTTAGGGATGCGCTTGTTTCTAGTAGAGTGAGCGTATACCTACCTTCCAATTTAACTGTAGCCATGGAATAGCAATGTCAAGACATGCCACTAACCATGATGAGATGCATCTGATAGCGACAGGCTGACCCAGCCGGGTCTCGCTGAAGGAAACAAACAATTGCTGAGTCTTGCGAAAATTCTTGGTTCTATCTAAGTAGAACCTGAAGCCTCTTAACATCCAAGGAATGAAGAGACCGTTCTCTCATTTTGGAAGTTCATAAGTAAGAGGGAAGCACCAGAGGTTGGTTTAGATGGAATTCTGACACAACCTTGGGAAGAAATTTAGGATGAGTACTAAGAACTACTTTGTCCTTATGGAACACAGTATACGGAGGGTCCATAACCAGGGCATGTATCTCAGAGACCCCATGGCTGAGGTAATGGCCACCAGGAAGGCAGTCTTCCAGGTAAGAAATTTTAGCTCACAGGTAGCTAGGGGTTCGAAAGGCTTGCAGTGAGCATGTCAGCACAAGGTTAATGTCCCAGGCTGCACTCGGACGCTCTAACAGGGGGTCTGGTATGCAGAATTCTCTTAAGAAATCTCTTTACCATAGGTAATTGAGCCAGAGACAAGGAAGAAACCGCTCATGGAACGCTGAATGGCACTAAGGTGAACTTTAACCGTGGAGTACTGGAGACCTGAGTTTGATAGGTCCAAAAGGTACTCCAGAAGCTTGTCTGGAGGACAGGAAAAGGGATTCAAGAGGACTTTGCACACAGAGAGAAAGTGTTTCCACTTAGAGGCGTAAGTTTTTCGGTAGCTGGCTTCCGAGCAGCCAGAAGGACGTCTGAGACTCTACGAGACGTTGAACTGATCCACTTCTACCTCTTCAGGAGCCAAGCATGAAGGTGAAGTGACCTCAGGTTGGGATGGACCAACTAACCCTGAGTCAAAAGATTGATTGGTAGGGAAGTGGTCTCGAGAGGGTACGTCACATACTGTTGAGTAGAGGAAACTCATAGCTCGAGGCCAGGAGGGAGCAATGAGAATCATCTTGGTCCCTGAGACTCGAACTTGAGGAGAACTCTCTGAATTAAAGGAAGCGGTGGAAAGGGCGAAGAAAGCGTTTTGTCCACCGCAGCCTGAACGCATCCTGACAGAAAATGCCAGGCCCTGGATTTCTGGAGCAGAAGAGAGGCAGTTTTGCTGAGTGGGGATGCAAAAGGTCCAGGTCTGGAGTCCCCACTCTTGAACAGTGACCGAGCTACGGCTGGGTCGAGAGACCACTTGAGGGTCTGCCTCCGTCTGCTGAGGTGATCTGCTAAGTCGTTTTGCACACCTGGCAGATATACCGCTTGAATTAGAGACTTGTGCTCCAAGCACCACCCCACACTCTCATTGCTTCCCTGCAAAGGGGATAAGAGTGAGCACCGCTTGCTTGTTGATGTACTACATCACTGCTTTGTTGTCCGCTTTGAAGGAGAATGTTCTTGTGACAAAGAACATCCTTCAGACGCTCGGATTGCATAGAGGACCGCCTCATCTCCAGGAACATTTATGTGGAGCTGAGTTTCGAGCTGAGTCCATACACCTTGAGTGTGGAGAGAGACAGTGAGCTCCCATCCCATTAGCGATGCGTCTGTGGTGATGGAGCTCTGATGATCCAGAGGAGCAAGGGGAATCCTTCCAGGAGATTGCTCTCTTGAGACCACCAGGTGAGAGACCTTCAAGGGGCTCCGCTACCTTGATGGGATAAGACTGGGGTGAGAGGTCGGTGACCACTGAGTCGGAGAGCATCCATTGGGTGGTCCTCATGTGTAACCGAGCTAGGGTACAGTGAACACTGAGGACGCCATGAGACCCAACATACGTTGCATCGAGAGAGCTGTGACCGATCGGTTCTCCCGATGTAACGGGCCATCTGAAGGATGTCGAGTCTTCTGTCCTCTGGAAGGAAAGCCTTCGTGGAAGAGGTGTCCAGAAGAGTCCCTATGAAAAGGAGCCTCTGGAGGGCTGCAGTTGTGACTTCTTCAGATTTAGCAGAACTCCCATGGACGAAGAAGGCGAGAGGCCGTTTGAACGGTTTCCAGAGTCCCTTGGCTGGAAGGACTCGCTAGGAGCCAATCGCCTAGGTAGGGAAACACCCGAGTCCAAGCTTCCTGAGATGCGCTCACAGAACTGCACAACACTTTGTAAAAACTTTCGGGCGCCGAGGATAGCCCAAAGGGCAGGACTCTGAACTGATAATGCTGACCCAGAGCTACAAACCTAGGAATTTGCGATGGGTCGGTGGATGGGGATATGCTGGTAAGTCGCCTGCATATCCAGGGAGGCCAGCCAGTCGTGTTGATGCAGCAAAGGTAACAGGGTACCTAGGAAATCATTTGAATTTCTCCTGGGGAGGAATTTGTTCAACTTTCTGAGGTCTAGAATAGGGCACATCCCCAGATTTCTTTGGAACCAGAAAGTAATGGGAGTAGAACCCTGTGTTTCGCTGATGCGGGGCACCAGTTCTATTGCCCTGTTGTTTAGAAGGCCCTGGATCTCGCGGTGAGGAGGTCTGACTGAGAGGTCGACAACCTGGGTTGTCATTTGGGAGGGCACCTGGGTTTTCCAAAAGATTGAGAGAATAACCTCACGAATTATCCGAGCACCCATTTGTCCGAGGTTATAGACTTCCACTGATTGTAGAAGTACATCAGACGACCTCCCACTGGAGGAGAAAGTTCCATCTCGGCAGTGTGGATGGAACTGGGGCCGGCAATTCATAAGGTAGCGCTGGGGGCTTTAGGTCCCTGCGCTTGCTGCACCTTCTTTTGAGGTTGGGCAGGTTGGCTTTTATGGAAGCTTCCTCTGCCTCTGCCTCGAAAGGACTGGCGACTATGAAACTGACGCTTGCTTACATGCCCCGAGAGGGGTAGGCGGGTTCAGCCAACTTAATGGCCGACCTAGTCTTCTGAGTGGCCTCTAGGGCTTGCTCTACCTGAGGCCCAAAAAGATAGGAGCCATCAAAGGGCAACGCCATTACCTGCTGCTGAGCATCATTCGTGAAGCCAGAAGTACGCAGCCAGGAATGGCGCTGAGACAATCGCGGCTGCTGAACGAGAAGCAGTGTCGAAGCGCCCATGGCGGCTTTGACCTGTTGGTTATTGGACTCACAATCTCTGATAACGGTTAGAAGGAGCTCTGACTTGGAGTCGGAATCTGGAAGAGCTTCAACCATTCGTTTCATAGAGTGCCACAGGATATACTCATACTGAGAAAAATAGCCTTGATAGCTGGCAAATGCATACTTAGAGTGGAGGCAGCAAAGACTCTCTTACCTAATGTATCAATTTTACGAGACTCTTTGTTAATAGGTCGAGCTGTAGTAGCTTGAGGAAGAACGACCTTGTCATTCTCTGCTAGGACTACAATAGGATCCGAAAGGCTTGGGATGCCAAAATGGGACGATCCTTGGGAGCTGAATATTTCTTATCAATGGATTTAGCCACTGAAGGAATAAGAGCAGGATTATTCCATACCATTAGAGACAGCGCCTCAAGGAGGGTTGAATCGGAGGAGTCAAATCCTGAGGGATCTCAAGCATGAAGATACTGGAGTCTTAATATTTTCCCAGGATCGGTGTCCGTAGTCTGGAGAGAAAGAGGATCTCAGGTTCCTCAACAGAGACTTAAAGGATAGGTCCTCGACCACAGGCTCTGTAGCAGGAAGGATCCTGTTTCTCCACTTCATCACCCAACCGAGGTCTGGGTCAGGCTCAACATCATCTCCTGATAGTCCAGGAAGGACTGCTTGGACAGGAAAGGAGTGAATAGGAGAAGAAGAAGAGCAGATAGAAAGGGAGAGTCTCCGAGGGCCCCCGCGCCAGGAGGCGAAGGAGTCGGAAACGGCGCCGCTGGAGGTGCATAGCGCCGACAGCACCCGGCACCACAAGCGGCAATCATAGGCGCTTCGCGGCACCACCGGGCGGCGCAGCGAGACCCGCCGGCACCGTGATGGCGCTGCAAGACCCAGCGGTAGCTGGGGGACGGCGCCGCAAGGCCCCGCGGCACCAAAATGGCACCAACAAGCTTAGGCGACTCCCCGCAGGAGGCGCCGAGGACACCCTGGAACCTGGAAAGGAAGAGAAGGGAAAACCAGGAGATAAGGGCATCGGTGTGGCCCCGCGCCGCAGCCATGTGAGGGGAAACACTCTATAATGAGTCGCTGGCACCGAAGGAGGCGCCGCGCACTAAGAAGGTCCAACCGCCCTGCCTGATCGCCCGACAAGCCCGAGGCTCCGGGAAACCGAGCCAGGCAGAAGAACCAACCTCGAGCCCATCGCCTCCATAAGAGCGCCCACTGATGAAACTGCTCATCTGGAGTCCTACCTATAGGCGGGTGGGGCTCCGATGTCGAAGACGCGGAACAGGAAGTTGGCGACTCGAAGGAGACTGGCAACTAAGATTGATAACCGACCGTCGGGCGGAGCGTCAGAGAAGGCGACCTCGGAATGATGCCTTCTCTTTTTGACCTGTGGGCGAAGAAGAGCTAGAGGCCGAACGGCGCGAATGCGACCGTTTATTTTATGCCGCGGGGGACCGCCCATCCCCAGGCATCGGACTGACTGCTGTCGAACCCCGCTGAGGAGAAGGGGCTGACCGACCCAGCCCGACTGACTGAACAGCTTTACACGAAGTCTCCTACCGCACCTGACCTGCTCATGGTCGACTGCCCAGTAGGCCGAGACTTCTTACTATAAGTTAAATTCTAAAATATAACAGAAATAGAATAAAATTAAGCGATACTACTATCGAGATAGAATTACAAAAATAAACTGAAAACTATCGCTAGTTTGAAGTTTGACTCATTTCAAGTGACGGCGTTGTCACTGAAGCGCACTGGGCCAGGCGGAAAAAAGGAACTGAGGTGGTTGAGGGTCGTCGCCAAGATGGTCATTACCACCGAGCCACTGCTCGCGCGCCCATGCCTCACGTGCCATCTCCTCGCCCGACCCTCCAGCAAAAGTTTGCTCCCGATGGGTCCTAGTGCCTCCCGCCGCAGATCCCACTAGTGTGAATGAGTGGTGGAGACTTATGTCCAGGAAGATGAAGGAGAGCTCTGGTGGAGTTAGCCCCATCATTTCTAAGTACTCCACCTCCTCTTCACCCTCAGTCTCCTCCCTTGTGGTAATGTCCAGTGCATCAGCTATGTTCCTCTCAAAGATAAAGTGTGAGGAGTAATCTTTGGATGTTCTGGGGGTGAGCCAGATTCCTGCTCAGGGATGCCTTAGGTTCAATGGGTTCCCTTTCCTCCTCCTCACATTCACTATATTCTTCCTCTTGTCAAGGAAGATATGCCTGTGCTGCTAGCCTGTACCACAGGGTCTGACCAGGTGGCTGCTGATCAGTAGACACTAGGCTTTGTAATGCTTGAATTACCCTGAAAGCCTGGGCAATTTCTTGGGAGAAGGCATTGTGAAGCAGGCACATAAGTCCCATTTTTTGTAGATGGGGGTTCTGTGTGCTTTAACTTTTGTTTTCTTAGAGAGAACCAGGAAGTCAGCCAGTTTAGTAGCCCTCTTGGTGCCCTTGTCACCCATCTCAGGGGTAGAGGCAACAACAGAAGTGGTTTCACCCACATTAGCAGGGTGTATCAGCTGGTCAGAGCCAGAGGGACCCCTAGGTGGAGAAGTTTTTTCAGCCATTCCAGGCGTTTTTCAAAATTTTTTCAGGGAATGTTTTGCAAATATCACATTCCTCCTTAAGATGCTCATATACAAAGCAGGCCACGCACAAAGTGTGTTTATCTGCCTTGGCAAAGACATTGTGAACAGTTTTTAAAACTAGATTCACGGTTTTCTTCTTAGTTTTCTGACATTTTATCGGTTACCGATAAAAAGTAAACGCTAAATCAGTTGTGAAATTTAAAACAAAACTTGACTATGGTTGGTTCCGAACTGATAAGGAACCGATGGAACCGAATCAAGAAAACAAAAGAACCAGGATTAGCAGTTCAGTAACCGAGAGAAGCGGTTACAAAAACAAAGTTTTAAAACTAAAATTTATAAAACTAACAGGTTTTTTAATCAGAAAACCCAGACTAAAGTAAAACTAACCCTGTTCCTTAATGGTTATACCGAACTGAGAGGAACTGAAAAATTAACTAAATAATGCTAAAACTTAGTTAAATACACAAAAACAATGGGCTAGATACTCAAAGGGGTTGCACCTGGCACAACTGAGTTCCGCCGCGCAACTCCAGTAATGGGCCCAGGCGAGATTCAAAAGGGGACTTGCACAGCGTAAGCCCCAATGCGCTGGGGTGCATTGGAAATGTGCGCGTACATCTGAAGGGGCATGCCCATGATATGCAGCACATCCCGATATTCAGCCCGGGATGTGCAGCACACCTGCTGGAACAACTCCTAGATGCACCGCATACCGGGGCACAAAGTTGAGCCAGACAAAAAGGCTAAAATGTGGCCACCACAGGCGGGCGACTATGCTGCAGGGTGCAACACAGCGGCAGCCAGCTGTGGATGGCCACCCGCCCAGCAAGAACACCGCCCACAAGCACCCAAATGGTCCCTAGTAGTCTAGTGATAACCCCTCCTGACCGTAGTCCCGATCACCGTTAAATAAGGTCGATGTAATCCCTGGTAGTCCAGTGGTACCCCTCCCCAATAACCCGACCGCGGGCAACAGTAAAAGTAGAAACAAGTCCTGTAGTCTAGTGCCCCCATAACCCAATCACGGTAACACCTACAGATCTGAATCCCTGGTGGTCCACGTGGCTGCCCTGACCCTCCTGCCCACACAGGACCCCTGTTTACAGCTTCCCCATCATCAGTGGGCGGCTGCACCCACCCGCCATACCACCGGCCCGCCTGCATGACAGCTTACAGTACCAGCTGTGCGTTATTGACTACAGTGTGGACCAATGGGCTTGCAGAGCATACTGTACCAGACATGCAGGTGTGAATGAAGTCATTCACATATTTCTGCCTGTCTAGTACAGTATGCCCTGTAAGCTTCCATTGGTCCACACTATGGACCAATAGGCTTACAGCTCAGACTGTAAGCTGTCAGCGCGACATGCAGCTAGGTGGTATGCAGGTGGGTGCAGCCACCCGCCGATGATGCGGGGCAGGGCAGGCAGGGGTCCAGGGCGGTGCCGCTGGACCACCAGGGATTCTGATCTGTTGGTGCTACCAGCATCGGGGTTACGGACAGGTGGATGGCCACTAGACTACCAGGGCTTGTTTTACTTACTGATGCCCGTAGTCGGGTTACGGGAGGGAGGCGGGTACCACTGAACTACCAGGGATTACATCGACCTCATTTAACCGCAATTGGGGCTACGGGCAGGAGGGGTTACCACTAGACTACCAGGGCTGTCATTTATCGCTTTTACCACGATCGGGCTACAGGGAGGGAGGGGAGGTTACCACTAGACTACCAGGGCTGACGTTTATTCATTTTTACCGTGATTGGGCTATGGGGAAGGAGGAGGGTTACCACTAGATCACCAGGGAGTGCTTCCATCTGCATCTACTGTGATCGTGGCTACGAGGCAGGGGTGCCCCAGGACCCCTCTGTCCATACCACATGTTGTGCAGGGCACCAGGTGCAGTTCGCCAGTCTGCCCTGCTCAGCTCATGCAAATGAATATAATGACATGCAAATGGCCCCATTTGCATGCCCAAGCTTAATATCTCAGGAATCGCCCAGTGCAACTACAGTTGCGCTGGAGCATTCCAGTCCCTCACAATGTCTGGCCAGCGCATTGTATATGCACCAGGCACATTCTGTGCTATATTCAGCAGAGCGCCACGGCACATCACCTGAATATCCCTGTCTGGCCCTGGTGCATCTCTGTGCTGGCGCTTCCACTTGCGCCATTGCCTGGGCAGTCTGAATATATAACCCGCTAAGTATAAGGTAGAAAATGAAATAAAAGATACTTATAGTATTTTATAAATTTCTTCTCATCAGAAGGGAAAGTAGAAGAGCGACACTCCAAGTGACCAGACTTTTCAGGCGAGAATGAAATCTGAAGAGTTTAGAACACAGGCAGTTAGTATAGGGCAGGTGTGAGACATACAGATGGACACCGACACAGAATCAGCAGGTGCAACCCACTTTTGCAGAGTGGGATGTTTATTAAATGAGTAAGCTTTTTGTAGGCAGAAAATAATATACTCAAACAGGAACCAAAAACACAAACTGTATAGTACAAGACAGCAGTCCTCTCTCTACACACAGTCAGCAGAAAGAAAAATTACTCACCTTAGTAATTCTGTTTCTGCCCAAAGATACTCAGGTATTCATAACTTTCTGCAGTAAGCCTCAAGGGTTGGACTGCCCAGAGAGAATGGAACATATGCAAATAATGGAATCATCAGCAGTGATAACTTTCAAATGCTGCCCTATACTAACAGCCAATGTTCTAAACCTCCTCAGATTTTCTAGGAGCCTGAAAAGACAAGCAACCCAGTAAGAAAAACAAAAGTATTTGAAAAGGGAATAATTCAAAATGTCCCTGATTTGGTCAAAATAGGAAACTCCAACTGGAGAAAACACAGAAGCATTACTGAAAAATCAGCATGCCAGCAAAACATGCAAAGAGTAAAGACCAAGAGCCTTGTTTACCAACTTGTACCACTATTTGGCAACATATATACACATTGTGGTATACCCATTTGTAGGTAGTAGCATGCAGGAGTGCAGAGGCTTGAGTTCTGGAAAGGAGGAGGGGAAGTTATGAATACTGAGTATCACTGGGAAGAAACAGAATTACTAAGGTGACTAATTTTTCCTTCTAACCCCAGTAATACTCAGGTATTCATAACTTTCTGCAGACTACAAAGCAGTACCACTGGAGGTGGGCACATAACATTACTTGGAAATAGACTGCAGGACTGCTGTGACAAACCTAGCATCACATCTGGACTGGACGTCTAGACTGTAATGCTCTGTAAAGGTGTGTACTGTTTTCCAGGTAGCTGCTTTACAGATATCCACTAGAGGAACATCCCTTGCAGCTGCAACTGTAGCAGCTGTCCCCTGGTGGAATGTGCCCTCAACCCTGTTGGGGGCTCCCTACCAGCTTTTGTGTAGCAGAATTGAATACACTGGACTATCCAACAAGAAATAGATCTTTTAGATGCTGGATTACCTTTTCCACATCCCTGAAGGTCAGAAACAGCTGCTTTCTGTCTTGCCTATGGTCCTTAGTGGCTGAAATATAGTAACTAAGAGCTCTTCACATCCAAACTATGAAGTCTTCTTTCACCAGAAATAGAATGCTCAGTGAAAAAGACAGGTAAGGTAATTGATTGGTTGATGTGAAAATCAGAGACTACCTTTGGTAGGATTTTCTATTTGTTCTCAAAACTACCTTATCTCTGTGAAATGAGATATAATCCTGCTCCACAGAGACAGCCTGTAGATTCACTTATTCTTCTTGCAGAAGTAATTGTCACTAGGAAAACTGTTTTCCAAGTGACATATTTAAGCAGACTGAAGCCATAGGCTCAAAGGGATGCCACATGAGCTTGGCTATACAAACATTAAGGTCCCATGCTGTGGGAGGGTGCAAATGAGCCAAACCCTTGAAGAACATTTTAAAAATGGGGTCTGAAGCTAGTGATACCCTAGCACCAGCAGAAGTGTAAGCAGACAGTGCTGCAAGTGTATCTGAGTGAATTTGGTTGTAGGCCCAGAGAATGCAAATGAGAGAGGTAATCCAAAACAGCTGAGACCCCAGCCTGTTATGGAATCAAATCCTTAGTCAAGCACCAGATGGAAAACCTTTTCCACTGAGAGGAGTACGTTCTCTTAGTAGAGGGTCTCTGTAGCCCCTCAAAATGTAGTACAGATTCAGAGAGTTGCAAATTAGCATACTCTAACTCCTCAAGAACAAGGCTTTGAGACTGAGGGACTTGAGGTTCGGGTATAACAGGGTTCTCTGGTTGGAGGTCAATAGATTGTGCCTCAGAGGGCATCTTATCAGTTTGGCAGCAGACACTGAGAGCATTAGAGAGTACCATGGCTGCCTGGGTCAGTCTGGAGCTATCAGGATCAGGGATGCCGAATGGGACCTGAGCTTGAGCAACACTCTGAAGACTAGGGAAAGGAGGAAAGCGTAGAGGAACCTCCCTGACCAGTCTAGAGTCAAGGCATCCAATGGCAAAGTGCCCTGATCTGGTGACCTGCAGCAATACTGAGGCAAGTGGTGGTTCTAGTGGGACGTGAACAAGTCCACCTCTGGAGTGCCCACATTCGGAAAACTATGTCCACCACCTGTTTGTTCAGAGTCCATTCATGATGGGCCTTGTTGATTTGACTTAAGACATCTGCCAGGTATTGTCCTTTCCTGGAAGATGTACTGCTTGTAAGGAAGCTCCCAGAGAATACACCAGGGTCCAAATTTTTATGGCCTCTGTGCAAAGGGGCCCTGACCTGGTGCCTCCCTGTTTGTTGATGTAGTACATTGTGGTGGTATTGTCTGTTCTGACCTGTACCACCTTTGACTGTATCAGACCTGAAAAAGTTTTAGAGCCAAAAACAGCCCTGAGTTCCAACAGGTTTATGTGCTGGAGGGACTCTGAAGCTGACCAGGTGCCTTGTACTGTAAGATCTCCCAAATGGGTGCCCCAGCCCAAAAGGGATGCATCTGTTGTGAGAACAACTGAGGGGTTGTCTTTCTGAAAGGGAATACCTTCTCTTAGACTGGGAACTTGTTTCCACCACTCCAAAGCCTGCAGCAGGGTTCTTGTGACCGGAATGGGTTTTGACAGAGTCTTTCTTTGACTCCAGTGAGCCCTGAGGTGGAACTGGATGTCCCTCATTTGAAACCTTGCACCCAGCACTGTGGCTGTGGATGCAGCCATATGTCCCAGAAGTTGCAAGAACTGCCTTGCAGGCTTGCTCCTGTTCACCTGTTCAAGGTGAAGGAATCTGCCACTAGCTGAAGATTTCTGATCCTGTCCAGAAGGAGGAGGCCCTGCCCTGCAGGGTGTCTATCTCTGCCACTATGAACTGCAACCTTTGTGCAGGAGTGAGGACTGACTTTTCGAGACTGATAATGAACCCTAAGGATTCCAAGAGGCCTTGAGTAAGGTTTAAGTACTGAATGACCTGTTGAGGTGATTTGCCCACCAACAGCCAGTCGTCCAAATATGGAAAAACTGTCACACCTTGCCTTCCAAGGTGTGCTACCACAGTGCTAGGCACTTTGTAAACACCTTTGGGGCCAAAGAAAGGCAGGGTTGAAAATTGGTAATGACCTGAAGGAGTTTTGAATCTGAGGTATTTTCTGTGAGACTCTTTTATGGGAATGTGGAAATAGGCGTCCTTCAAGTCCAGTGATGTCAACCAATCCCTTTTGGATTGTTGGCAAAATCAATGCTAAAGTTCACATTTTGAACTTTGGCTTTCTTAGATGCCTGTTTAGGGCTCTGAGATCCAAAATAGACTGCCACTCCCACTTTTCTTTGTGGTGAGGAAGCATCTGGACTAAAATGGGCTTGGGACAGGTTCCACTTGTAACCCCTTGCAAATGGGGATTCTTAAAAGCTCCCTCAAAGCTTGCCTAAGTGCTCCCTGCCAGGCTAGTGTCCTGCTTTTTACCATTTACATGGGTAGCAAGGAGCATTTTTGAAGCCTCCATGTACTGTTTCTTTAAGGACTGCCTGTTGCAGTCGTGATTATCTGAAATGGGGAGGAGGGCTGTAGGTTGCATGCCCGAGTCACTAGCCGGGACACTGAAAAGTAGCTCGCTTCTGGGGTTGCTAGTGATCCAGAGGGAGTTTTGCTGGGGATGTTATTATTTGTTGAAAATAACGAAAATAATAATGATAATGTAGTTGTTCTAACCTGCCTTCCTTTGCAGTAAGGACTGTTTGGTTGTCTCCTCCATTTTGGTCGGAACTGCCGAATTGGACCAATCAGTACTTCAGGACCCTGAGAGCTGTCTGACCAATAGGGGAACTGCTTATAAGTAGGAGAAGGCATTATGGGCTATAACGCCTTTTCGCACCACTGAGGGGAGAAGATTGATTAACTGACAGGTGTGCCAGCCAATAGACAAGGGTAGCGCAATTCTAAGGAGAGCCCCATTGCTGAGAGGGGCAGATGCACAGTGCCTGAGGTGAAGGAAGGAGCTGTGTGCTTCTGCGCTGGGAGAGTGTTCGCGGAAGGCGTGGACGCCTGAGGGCCGCTTCTGCCGCTGAGTGAGTCTGATTAAATCTGCTGCATGCGGTCAGAGGAGGCTGGTGCCAGCCCAGCTACCCACCAGGCTTGACCTGTTTGGAGGATTGGAGAATCTGCTGAATCGCTCAGTCCTCGGAAAGCTGAAACTGCCGTTGCAGCACCTTAGACAACTGAGAGTTAGTGTTAAGCCTTGGTGGCTGCGGCCTGGTGTGGTACCCCTCTGGATTTTACCATAATGTGTGTGAGGAGGCTGGTGAAACTCAGGCTTAGCCCTGCCCATGGTGCAGAAACTGTTGCTTGCTGGAGTCGTGAGTACTAAACCAGGGTAGCTCCCTGCTAAGTTACAACAGTGGTCTCAAGTTATTTTATTCTGTTGCTGGCTGCCTAGCAAAACCTCCTTCCCATCCTGACTTTTTATCAGTATTGTAAAGGCCTATCTGTGTCAGGGCCCCAACCAGCTGCCACGGTGGACTAGCCATTAGGGCTTGGGTACCCAGGGGCAGTAAATATTAGGTTCAGGCCTGTGCACAGAGCCCTAGGTAGATAGGTATAGTGAAAAGCCAATCAACTTGATTTCCCCTTTCCTGGTTACTTCCCTGAATAAATCAGATTGTTTGTTCTGCAACTCACACCTGGCTAGTTTGTGCAGTTATGGTGAACTACTGCATAGTGACTGTGATATAACTGCACCTTACTTTACAGGGGTTCTCGGAGGGAGCTGAGAGATACCAGTCTGAAGACAAGTGCACTGGGAAAAGTATTGCTGGTACCTCGTGTGAGCCATTAAGCGGAGACGAAAGGGGTTACAGTAACCCAGAGGGCTGTGATCGAGGCCATCTCAACAGTATTAACCCCGACCTCTGGGTGGAGGCACCTCCAACGGATCTGGGCCTCTTACCCTGTCTCCGGGAGGCAGGCAAGGGTAGTAGCCCTAAGGGTAGCGCTCTGGGGTTACAAATTGAGTGCACCTGCTGGGATCAGCCCCCTAGTGGCCAAGGGGGGAAGCATATGAAAATGGAAAACTGGAAGGGATATGTTGGGGAAAATTAAGTTGGGACCTATTAAGACAATGGTACACAGACTGATGGGGTGTGGTGAAGCCAAGAGTTGGACTCCCAGAAAATTGTGTTACTGCTAGATGTGCCTTTGGGAACCCCTAAATGCTGACATCATTTCCGCAGCAGAGCGAGTGAAATGTTTAGGCAAGGTGGAGGTAAAAGGGTGTATGGCTGACTTGCTCGACCAGGCGCTGCAGGTGCTACTCCTGTGCAGTGTGGCCACTGACCCGAGAAGGTACCTCCGTGATTTACCCGGAGGGTGCTTCACAGGGATGGAGGCTAATTCATATTCGAGTGGATCAGTCACCCTGGGGGTCTCCTCAAATGAATAGTTTTAAAGACAAACTGCTTAAATTGCTGGCTGTGGGGAGAACTACTCAGGAACTGCTACAAGCATTGGATTTGTCCAGTGATGCTATCCCTCAGGGTTCCCCGGCACCTCCCTGTCCCCCAAGAGTTCTGTGTTGGCTTCATTGCCCTAGTGGTCCCACCTATACAGCTCGATTCTTACCGTAAGTTAAAACTTTTTCTGCACGGTGCCCGTGCCTCCAGGGAAGGATGACCTGAGGCTTGGATGGACTATGCCACCCCTTGGTCCAGGAATGGCAATGCTCTGAGGGGAGAAAGGAAGAGGTTGATGGAGAGCTTGGGGTCCCGCTTTAGAAGCCATTGGTTTTTGCGGCCACCAGCCGAAGCCACTGCCGAGAGTACCTCTCTGCTTTAGAAGGTGTTTGGGAGTACAGAGACTGGTGAAGATTTATTATGGAAATTCAGGTCCGCTAGGCAGTGGAGAAATGAGAACTGTCCGCCTTTGTCACTAGGGTGGAGCGGGCCTTGCAGAAAGCCTAGAAAGGGGGAATCACTGCCGCAGCCCTGAATCAGGTCAGGTTGGAACATGTTTTAAATCTACCAGATTCTCTATGTAATACTGCTGAAACTTAAGTTGCATGATCGACGGGCCACCCTGCCTGAATATTGTCAGTTAATTAGGAAATTAGAGAAGTGGAGACTGATGAAGAGGGTGGGAGCCATGTGTGGGGTGGTGAACCCTAGTGGAACCCCTGAGCCTAGTACCCTTGAGGAGGTCAGCCTGTCCAGAGGGTCTGAGGATCCCCAGATTTTCCTGGTGTCGTGGGAATGCGAGTTTTCCTCTGACCCCATGTAGAGAGTGAGCTGAGGGCCAAGGTCAGGAATTTGCGGAACTGGTGAGGTATTTAAAGCAATCTGCTATGTACCCTGTTAGGTCCAGGGCCCCTGAGATAAACCGAACCAGACCCCGGCCCAAGGGAGCCCCTCACCCCTCTCAGGCCCCACAAATATGGGGCCACTCAAACAGTGATCTCCGGACCCCAAGTTCTATTACCATTGTAGAGAAGATGGGCATTTTCAACCTGAGTGTCAGAGGCGGAGAACTTAAGGAAAGTTAACAGTAGACTGATCACTTGGCATCGGTGGACCCAGTCTCGACCCCTAGGAAAGGTTTTGTGACTCGGGCCCAGGCTCAGTTGACCCTCAATGCTGTGCCTCGATTGGTCTGATGTGGTCGGGCCTTCAATGGAGACCCGGTGCGAGTAAATGGGATTCCCGCCGGGCTGTATTATACAGTGGCTCTCAGTAACCATCATGTTTCAGGACTGGTATCAGGCACATTTACCTGAGGTGCCCCTGCAACCCTTGAATGGTCTACATGTGTGGGGTTGAGCGACAAGGCATATCCGTATTTGGGGTATATCTGAGTTTGGTTATCATTCTCGACATCTGTGGCTGGAATGGATGAGCAGGTGGAAACTTTAGTTTTAGTTTGCCCACCCACTGGACTGTATGATGGGTGCCTCTGTTGATTGGGACGAATGCTCATATGTTTGGATGATTGGCCCAGTTGTGCTCAGAAAACAGGCATTCAAAACTGGCGAGCTCTGAAAATACCGCTGTGCTCCAAATGTAATTGCCACCCAGAGGAAGGTTGGTGAGGAGGAACCTGAGGGCCGGTGGGGTGGTGTGGAAAAGGATCCGGCTCCAGTGATACTCACCCAAATGCCCAGTGTGTCCTGCATGGAGACGTACGATTAAGGCGGATGTCAAGAATAAATTGTTGATGTTGGATGCCTGGGGAGGAAGATTGCCTGAAGGACTGTTGATAAAGCCCAGTATTTTGCCGCTAGAGCTCATGCTTATGTCAAGAGAGTGATGGTTCAAGTGCATAATATGTCCACAAAGAGATTCGAATAAGAGAGGGTGTACCTGCAAGTGTCCATTGTGCGGATACGCAGTACTGCCAAGTATGAGGGTCCCGAGGCCGACGATCGAGTTACTCCTGATTTGTTTGATTTAGTGACTCTCCGTGCCAGCTGAATGGAAAAAGAGGATCAGTGGGAGGCTTGCCCAAAGGGACCAGGTATTCTCCCTGAAAGAGCAGGATGTGGGATGTGTGCAAGGGCCGAGCATCACATTCGGCTGCATGTACGAAAGGCCTTTCGAGAGAGATCCCACGCCTGGCCCCGCTGACATCGATGATGTATGCGCATCTGCAAGAGATGTTGGCTGCTGATGTGATACAAGAGTCCAGAAGCCCTATACTTCCCCATTGTGGTGGTAAGGAAGAAGAACGGGACTGTTCGGATGTGTGTAGACTATCGACTTTGAATCGGGCGACCATCCCCGACCAGTACACCATGCCACTAATACAGAACGCCTTGACTGTTTAAATGGCAGCAAGTGGTTTTCTGTGTTGGATCTCCACAGCAGGTACTACTAGATCCGATGGCCCCAGGGGACCGAGAGAAGACTGCATTCATTTGCCCCCTAAGTTTCTATGAGTTCATTCGGATGCCTCAAGGTTTCAGGCACCTCAGCCACCTTTCAGCGCCTGATGGAGAGAGCCATGGGGATATGAATTTGCTCAAGTGTCTGGTCTATTTAGATGGCTCATAGTGTTTGGGCTTCTGTTGGAAGAACACGAACAGCGACTATTTAAGGTCTTGGATCGGCTGGAGGAGTTGGCCTCAAGCTGTCTATAGATAAGTGTCAATTTTTCCAGACTTCTGTAAATATGTGGGCCACATAGTGTCCACTGAGGGCATAGAGACTGATCCTAGCAAAGCGGAGGTGTTGACTACTTGGCCTCAGCCCAGGAACTTGAAGAGTTGCAATGATTTCTGGGTTTTATGGATATTATAGGCGATTTGTCAAGGACTATTCTCGAGTGATTCGTCCCTCCTCAACCTCACTCAGGGGTACCCTCCACACACAAAAGTATAAGAAAGCTGTGCGATCGAGACCGAGAAGAGGTATTTCCAGCCGAATTAACTGTTTGGGGATCGCTGGACTGTTGAGTGTGAGGATGCTTTCTATGACATCATATATCAACTCACCCATGCCCCCATGTTGGCTTATGCTGACCGGCCAAGCCCTCGTTCTCCATACTGATGCTAGTCTTCAAGGATTGGGGCTGTGTTGTATCAGGAGCACTCAAATGGCCTGAGACCTGTAGCTTTTGCCAGTAGAAGTCAGGCTCGTCAGAGAAGAACTATCCCGTGCATAAGCTAGAGTTCCTAGCTCTAAAGTGGCCATTGTTGATCAGTTCCATGACTATTTGTGACGTGCTAAATATTAGTAAAGACGGATAACAATCCTCTGACCTATGCAAACCTCAGCCAAGTTGGATGCCACTGGTCATGGTGGCTCTCGCCTTGGCCACCTCACGACTATGCTGTTGAATACAGGGCCGGTTTAAACCATATAGATGCGGACGCTTCTCTCGAGGCCTATGCCCAAGCTGATTGGATCAGGTTGTCTGAGCCTGACATAAGAGCCCTTTGCCAGAAGTTTGACAAGGAAGATCAGGTGTCTCAGATGCTGTGAACTGTATGGTGGATTGCTTGGGGCCATCTGAGAACTGTATACCTGCTGCCTACTGTCATTTTTCCGCCCTGGACACTAGTTCACTGCCTCAGTTTGACAATACTAGTCTTCAACAGGCTCAATCCGAGATTCTCTGATAAAGCTGGTGGTGGAGGCCCTGCAGGCCGGGCGGAGATGTGTCCAAATTGCGCTCTACCGACTTAAGAGCCACCCTGTTATATAAAGAAGGGCCCAGATTAAGGCTGATTAACCAACTACTATACAGAGAGACTGGTACATAAAGAGGACCAGATTGTCAAACAACAGCTGGTACTGCCTTCAGAGTTAAAGGAACTGGTTTTAAGGTCTTTACATAATCAGATGGGGCACCTTGGCATCGACGAACTCTCGATTTAGTACGAGCCTGGTTTTACTGGCCGAAAATGTGCACAGATGTGGGCGGTATGTCAAGACCTGTAGTCGGTGTTTGCAGAGGAAAGCCTTGCTCGAGAGAGCTGCTCCTATGGTCAACATTACTACTAGTGCCCCTATGGAACTAGTCTGCATTGATTTCTTAAGTCTGGAACCCGATCTGAAAAATATCAGTAATATATTGGTGGTTACCGATCATTTCACCGGTATGCAGGCGTTCCCTACTAAGGATCAGAAAGCAACCACGGTGGCTAAGATACTTGTTGAAAACTTTTGTCCTCTGCAGGGCCCCCAGCGGATCCATTCTGACCAGGGGAGGGACTTGAGAGCCGCTTGATTAAAGAGATGCTGTCTTTGTGGGGGGTGCGAAAGTCAAGAACCACCCTTACCATCCTCAGGAGATCCCCAGCCTGAAAGGTTTAACCGCACATTACTTGACATGTTGGGCACCTTGCAACCCAAAGACAAACCGAGATGGAGCCAGCAGATTAGTACCCTGGTTCACGCTTAACTGCACCAAGAGTGATGCCACAGGATTTTCCCGTACCGACTGATGTTTGGGAGAGAAGCTAGATTGCCCATGGATGTGTGTTTGAGGTTTCCCTGATGGGGTGCAAGCAGAAAATCATCCACAATATGTACAGAAGCTGAAGGCCCAGTTAAATCATGCTTATCAGTTGGCCCAGACCATGGCTGCTAAAAGGAACTTGGCCAATAAGGAAAGGTATGACAAGAAAGTGAAGACATTGGAGCTAAGAGAAGGGGATAGAGTGTTGCTGTGAAATCTGGGGCTGCATGGAAAACATAAGATTGCTGACCGATGGCATCACCTCCCTCACATTGTTGTGGGTCAGCTGGCCAATCTGCCTGTGTATAAAGTGCGACCTGAAAACAATTCCAAGGATGTAAAACTATTACTGCAATCATCTGCTACCAATCGGGCAAATCCTGATTGAAGCTGAACCTTCAACTGCCGCCTCCCCGGCCTGTGACTAGATCTGCTGCCAAGAAAAGAACCAAACCTGTGGACCCTTCAGCAAGCCAACCAAGAGAGCTTTGTCCAAACCCTGCAGGAGGAGATGATCAACAATCGTGTCGGAAGACAATGAAGATGATATTGAATACTATCCCTCTTACGAACTGAGCCAGTTGTTTGGGCAATCCCTTGTTAACTCCAGAAACAGATTGGCCGTCTGGACTGCTTGAGCCCCATACTTTGTCTCCGGAGGCGATACCTCCAGAAGATGAGCTGGGTAGCAGAAAAGCCCCAGGAGTGGGGTCCTTAAGCCTGGCTGAACTGTCTGGCCTGGCTGCATTATCTGACTTCTCAGGCGAGAGGAGGGTAGGGGACAAGCCACTGATATGCCAGAACCGGAGGAATATTTTGAATGCCTCGATGGTTCCTGTACTAGTAGATGCGCAGCCTCAGCTGAGCCCAGTGGAGTGGGTCCTGGGTTAAAGGGTCAGACCACCAATAATATATGAGTACTGAGCCCTGTTCCCTTGTGGAGGTTCCGTCCCTAATGTCAGTGAGGCTGAGTTGGAATCAGGGCCTGTTTCGAGGTTCCCGAGACACCTAGGCGATCCAGCCGAGGAGTACGGCCTGTAGTAAATTGAGCTACGAGTCTGTAGGCCAGCCTGTGGACCTGCCCTTCAACGTGGTCCATAAAAGGTGTATGTGTCCCTGAGCTCTTTGCCTAAGTTAGCCCTGGGAATGACTCTGAGTCTGTTAATATTGCCCTTCGGTGTGGGGCCTCACTTTAGGTGACCCACCAGTAGCTGAAATGGAGGGTTCCCCAGGTCCGGGGCTGTGAGCAGGAAATATTGACCTGATTGGGAAAAAGAGGAACAAGGGTTATGTGTGTACTGGTGTATAACCCATAGTACACTGTATATATTCATGTATGTAATGCAAAGTGTGATGTACTGTCAATTAGGCTGTGTGCCTTCAGGTGAATTAAGAGATTACTCGCGGACGCCAAGTTTTTCCAGGCCAGGAGGGTGTAACCCCTTGCAAATGGGGGTTCTTAAAAGCTCCCTCAAAGCTTGCCTAAGTGCTCCCTGCCAGGCTAGTGTCCTGCTTTTTAGCCATTTAAATGGGTAGCAAGGAGGCGTTTTTGAAGCCTCCGTGTACTGTTTCTTCAAGGACTGCCTGTTGCAGTCGTGATTATCTGAAATGGGAGGGGCTGTAGGTTGCATGCCTGAGTCCCTTGGGATGCTGAAAAGTAGCTCGCTTGGGGTTGCTAGTGATCCAGAGGAGTTTGCTGGGGGATGTGATTGTTGTTGAAAATAACGTAAAATTATAATGATAATGTAGTTGTTCTAACCTGCCTTCCTTTGCAGTGAGGACTGTTTCGGTTGTATCTTTCATTTTGGTCCCGAACTGCGAATTGGACCAATCAGTACTTCGGGACTCTGGGCTGTCTGACCAATAGGGAACTGCTTATAAGTAGGAGAAGGCATTATGGGCTATAGCGCCTTTCACCACTGAGGGAAGAAGATTGATTAATTGACAGGCGTGCCAGCCAATAGACATGGGTAGCGCGAATTCCAAGGAGGAGCCCCATTGCTGAAAAGGGCAGATGCACAGTGCCTGAGGTGAAGGAAGGAGCTGTGTGCTTCTGCGCTGGGAAAGTGTTCGTGGGGGAAGCGTGGACGGCCTGAGGGCCATTTCTGCCGTTGAGTGAGTCTGATTAAATCTGCTGCGGAGCGGTCAGAGGAGGCTTGTGCCAGCCCAGCTACCCACCAGGCTTGACCTGTTTGGAGGATTGGAAAATCTGCTGAATCGCTCAGTCCTCGGAAAAGCTGAAACTGCCGTTGCAGCACCTTAGACAGCTGAGGGTTCATGTTAAGCCTTGGAGGCTGCGGCCTGGTGTGGTACCCTCTGGATTTTACCATATAATGTGTGAGGAGGCTGGTGAAACCTCAGGCTTAGCCCTGCCATGGTGCAGAAACTGTTGCTTGCTGGAGTCGTGAGTATTAAACCAGGGTAGCTCCTGCTAAGTTACAACAGTGGTCTCAAGTTATTTTATTCTATTGCTGGCTGCCTAGCAAAACCTCCTTCCCATCCTGACTTTTTATCAGTATTGTAAAGGCCTATCTGTGTCAGGGCCCCAACCAGCTGCCACGGTGGACTAGCCATTAGGGCTTGGGTACCCAGGGACAGTAAATATTAGGTTCAGACCTGTGCACAGAGCCCTAGGTAGATAGGTATAGTGAAAAGCCAATCAACTTGATTTCCCCTTTCCTGGTTAATTCCCTTGAATAAATCAGATTGTTTGTTTGCAACTACACCCTGGCTAGTTTGTGCATTTATGGTGAACTACTGCATAGTGACTGTGATATAACTGCACCTTACTTTAGGGGTTCTCAGGAGGAGCTGAGATACCAGTTTGAAGGCAAGTGCATTGGGAAAAGTATTGCTGGTACCTCGTGTGTGCAATTAAGCGGGCGAGAAGGGGGTTGCAGTAACCCAGAGGGCTGTGACCGAGGCCATCTCAACAGTATTAACCCGACCTCTGGGTGGAGGCACCCGCCAATGGATCTGGGCCCCTTACCTGTCTCGAGGGCAGAGGCAGGATGAGTAGCCCTAAGGGTAGCTCCCTGGGGTTACGCTGCTTTTAAAAGTAGCAGTTTCTGGACCTCTGCCTCCAGCAGAATTTTTTCTGCCAGGGAGGTGCACTGAAACCCTTGGCTGTTAAAGGAGAAAGGGATCTGAAACCCAGAGACAGACCCTGACCGACTAACTCCAGGATCCACTTGTCTGTGGTGATGGTCAGCCAAGCCTGGAGAAAGTGGGAAAGTCTGCCTCCGACAGGAGTGAGGAGGTGGCCTGTATTTCAGAAGGTCTGCGGAGTTTGGGGTGGAGGTTGTGCTTCAGCTCCATGTCTAGACCCCCTTCTACTCCCTGCCCCTAAAGTACCCTGCTGTGGTTACTGTTGGTACTAGGGCATGGCCACTAGCTGAAAAAGGGCCTGGTGTGGAAGGACCTGCCCTGGCCTCCCTTCCATAAGGCCTGGTGGATGGAGCTCTCTCTCTACTAGGGTTGCTCTATAGGTGGCCTTGTACTCATCTACCTTCTTCATGTATGCCACAGTGGATTCTTCAAAAGAGCATGTGTCAGCAGTGAGATTTGTGGCCTCAGCCAAGCAAAATCTCCTTTGAGCTACCGTGTTTGTCATCCATCTGGCTGCAGTATCATTGGTATCAGCAGCCATCTGGAAGTGGTACTCTAAGCTCAAACCTAGCTGTTTCTGCTAGGTCGTCAGACAGGGGTGAGGGGTTTCTGGAAATGGCTACCACTGACTGCCACAGGGACTTTTGGTACTGGGCAGCATAGGCCTGAAGTTAGCCTGCTGCATGGCTAGGGAAGCTGACAGGTATCCCTTCCTTGCCATGCTATCTATTTTCCTAGAGTCCTTTTCTGGTGGTTGGGATGCCAGAGGGACTCTAGCCTTATCTGAGCTGCCTGTTGGATGACCCCTTGGTGATCTGGATGAGAAAAAAAGACTCTGCCCTTCCCTCTCCAACTGATATTTCTTGTCCAGCCTCTATCGGGGCAGAATTTGGGGTCTGCAACAACTTTAGAGCATCTTTCTTGAAAATTTATTGACTGGGAGGAGAAGGGCTTTGGTGGGAGTTAAACCCATCATCTCAGATATTCTGTTTCCTCCTCATCCTCCACTTCTTCCCTTGTGGAGATGTCAAGGCATCAGCCATCTTTCTCACAAAGGTAAAGTGAGAAGAAAAATCTTCAGACGTCCTGGGGGATCCAAAGTCCTGCTCAGGGAAACCTCGGGCAAGATGGGTTCCCCGTCATCCTCCTCATAATGGCTGCATTCCTCCTCTTCGATAGGAGGAATAATGTCACGCTGACCTGCTGTGACAGGTGGCTGCTGTGCAGGGGGCACCAAACCCTGCAAGCCTGAATAACTTTAAAAGCCTGTGCAATTTCCAGAGGAGTTGGCATGGCACTATGAATACAGAAGTCCCCAGATTAACAGTTGGGAGTTCAGTATGCTTCAGCCTACGTGCTTTCTTAAGAGGAACCAGGGACTAGCTGGTTCAGAAGACCTCTTAGCACTTTTATCACCCTTATCAGGGGTGGAAGCAACAACAGGTGTGGGTTCAGCCACAGTAAATGAAAATTGCATACCTACTGTAATTATGATCTTTCTGTGTATCTTCACCATTCATCACTGTTGGGTACATGGCAGGTCCTGACCCGGGGAGCTCTTTTTTTTTTGGGTAGGAGCCAATGCACCATTGGTGCCGCCCTTGAGCTGGCGCATTGCGTGAGCGCACGGGTTGGCCATTAGGCACTGTCGACTCCACCTGCCTGCCAGTTCTGAGTCGCGGAGAGGTAAGAGGAAGGGGTGGAGGTATAGAAAAGGAAAATATATAGGAACTAAAAGGAGAAATAATGACTGAGAGGACAGAAGAGGAGAAGATGGAAATAAGGGATTGGGAGGGGCTCCAATCTCTGGAAATAGAAGAGGGAGGTAGGGTGGGATAGAGAATTTAGGAGGAGAGGGGAGGTTAAACACATCCCAGACCCTGGTCCATCCCCAGATTACACGGAACTGCAAGGAGTAGCCAAAGGCTTCTTGCCAGAATTCAAGGCACAGAATGGCTGGCAAAAACTCCAGATGAACAGAGTCGGTGAAAAGGAAAAGAGTTTTGTTTTTTGTAATAAAAGATAGTCAAGGACAAGGAGAAATAAGTTGGTCGGGAACAAGGAAGAGGAGAGAATGGAGGCAACTGCCAACTCCCACCCCACAGGGGTGGAGCTAACGACTAGAGAAGGAGTGCCCCCACACTGACCACTCTCCCCAGAACATTATCCCCTATGTGCCCTGTTTTACCCCTCCTGACAAGAAAGGAGGAGGGAGGGATGGGCACAGAGAGAAGGGGACCCAGAGACTGAGGCCCAAGGGGGATGGAGGGGGGGATTATGATGAATGGTGAAGATACACAGAAAGATCATAATTACGGTAGATATGTCATTTCCTATATTATCTGTGTCAGTCTTCACCATTCATCACTGTTGGGTGAGTGTCGAAGCCTCCATGGGGATTTTCTCTTTACATCCTAAGGGGACAAAGTGCCTTAGCTCTCAGTGGGTGACACACTAAGAGGGAGAACCTTCAGGGCCTGGAGAGGCCCGAGAGTGAGATAGTGAGACAGGGACCCCCAGAGGGAAGGAGTTGCCCTGACAAACGCCGGCCTCGCCTCTGCGGGGAGAAAAGGTAGGTTCTCTGGTAGCGGAGTTAATCACCCATGCCAGGCCAAGGGTGACAACCGGAAAGACGCAGCCATGCCATCCGCCTAGTGCAGATCGCTGTTCTACAACCCTGGTAGCTACCTCATTGGCACCATAGGATGCCTCGCAGTGCCTTGCTAGCTCCAGGCCACGCGAGAGAGTGCAATGGTTTGTCTGGTTTGCTCCGTGTCAGGCAACGAGGCTAGAACCTGTCATAGGCTGCACAGTGGGCCTGATGTGCAGAAATGGAAAGGAACAACTGTGCCGAGTAGAAAGTCCTCCTACCCCAGAAGTCAAAATCTGAGGAATCTTGATCTGGGGCTGGTCACGATGAAGGGCGAGAAGCCCACCAGGAGTATCCAACTGCGCCAATCCGGACTGTGGATGAGGCATGGAACCTGGAGACCTGGGGTAGCAATACCTCTGGCTGAGATCCCTAGGGGCAGTAACTCCAGAGAAGGGCTCTGCCAGAGTGCAACAATGCCTCCCGAAAGGAGCAGGCCAGGGAGCACCACAAGGTGGCCTTGCCAAATCACCTAGAAAGGCATCTCCTGATGCTCTGGATTGCTAACAGTGGCAGGGGTGAGGTGCAGGTCCTCCAACATACTCACGAGGAGCTGATACTCAGCGACATTAGTGGCTGGAGAGATGTGGACAGAAGGTTCCTCTCCCAGAAGAGGGGATGAAGAGCTGGAGGCCCGGCTGCTCAGAGGAGGCTGCTCGAGGAGGTTGAAAACCTGACTGTCCATTGCCCTAACATAAGCTGGGAACCGAGCAGCCACAGCCCTGAACTGCTCCCAGGAGAGAGGCCGCTAGGACCAAGGATGCCTGGGAGTGCAGGAGAATGGCAGAGGAATGGGGACAGAGCCGAGAAGAGATGTCGGCTGACCTCCGCCTGGGCTAAGGGTGGACCAGGAACACCGTGGAGGAAGGTGCCCCAGCAGACCTCACAGCCAGCTGAACAACCATTTGGTACTGCCTTGGCTGCACCGGAACAATCTCCCCTGTGAGGTGACTGGGGCCGTATAGGTCAGAAGGCGGTCCTTACCTCAATAGAATGGGGCTCTCTAAAGAACCCGAGGAGGAAGAGCGGAGATACACACAACGCTTCTTCCAGAGCCCGGGTGAGCCCCCCGAAAAAGCTGCCTGCAGACCCCACACCCTCGACCTCAGAGCCCAAAAGAGCCCTCCTTCTTGAGAGAGCCAGCCTAGGTAGCTGATAGCCCTGGGCAGCACCCAAAGGAGCTATCCAGGGCACAGCACCCTCCCTCCCATGGTGCTGTGATCGGCCCCAAAGTTGGGCGATCCAGGCACACCACAGGTGGGGGTACTACTGCTGAGGGTCAGTGAACTCACCAAGACCAGGCTGCAGAGCAATGGTGGCCTGCACCACTGCCTGCTGGTCAGCACCCTGACCCCAGTCTCAGCAGCCACCGACCCTCCTCAGAAGGGGCTGACTCGGCTTGTCGAGGATACTACAGGGCTGCCCACTCCAACAGTAACTCCAAAGAGTCAGATTGTCTGTCTGACTCAGAGCCCGACTTCACCTCTGAAGAGGGAGGCTGAGGCCCTGTGCCAGACCGTAGAGGGCACCCACTGTCATCTTTGCCAAAGGGGTGCCAGAAACTAAAACCATGCCGCGAGCCAGTTCCAGTGCCCCTACAGCACTGCAAGCAGAATCTACAGGGGCACGGTTCCAGCCCGAACAGGAGCTCCAGACTCGGACCAGCCACGGTGCCATCCGGCCCTGAGGCGCCGTGAGCGTCACCAAGGGCAGAGACGGTGCCGAGCGACAGCCTCAACGGTGCCACTAGCAAGTGAGATAGGTGCCGCCCAGCTCCACGGCACAGCAATGGCACAGAGGGCAAAGGCAATGCCGATGACAGCACCGACAGTGGAACTGATGGCCCCATGGCACCGAGTCCCGAGGACATAGCACACCATGCTCAACCTCGCACCATAAACAGCACTGAGGTGAGACATAGACAAAGATGGTGCCGTGAAACTCCCCAGCTCCGACAGTAGCCACGACACCGTCGACGACAAACCAGCACCGACAACGGCTCCGTCCACAGCCTATGGTGCCGCGAACGGTGCCGAGGTCTGCAACAATGCCGACCGACGGCATCGAGGACGGCGTCGAAATGGGCCTTGTGAACCGCTGGTCCGACACCGGGGAGCCTTCACCCCAAGGAGCGATTGCTGTGGCGGTGCCTCCCATCCGCCCCCTGAAAGCAGCGGGACGGGCCTCCTGCACCGGAAGGAACCTCGGCAACGCGCCAGGCTACTAGTAGTAGCCAGGCTTCCTCCTCCTTGGTCCATGTAGGAACCAGGAGGGACCCGGAGAAAGGCCGAGTGCGTGGCTTGGCCCGGCAGTGCCATGACCCCTGAAAGTTGCGGAGCTCGCCCACTTTCCACATGCATTGCTCGATGACCCGCGGTCCATGGAGAAACAGGCATCGACGAATCTACGCGTCGTGAAGCTGGCCAAGATACTTAACGCTACAGTTGTGCTGGTCGGTGACGGAATATTTTGGCTGCATGGGCACCATTGCATGGGGGCTGACCCGTCCTGGAAGTTTTCTTGCCCTCCGACCAAGACATGACCTACGGAGGAAAAACACCAAACAGACTCGATGTCACCAAGAAATGAAATATATGGAAAGATCTTACCAGCGACATCAGTAAGCAACTAGAACTGGCAGGACACGGCACCGATGGACTGCGTGAACGGGAAATAGCTGTGAAAATGAACTGCGCCATAGGCGGTAGGCCTCAATCAGAACTTGCTTCCCACGAGGTGACCTCTACAGCAGGAGATGAAGAACTGGCAGGCAGGTGGAGTGCGACAGCGTAGCAACCAACCAGCGAGAGTGCCATAGTCATTGAGCCTCGAGGCTTTCTGATGATCGTCCAGCTCTGCACCAAAAAAAAGAGAAAGCTCCAATAGGTCATGACCTCCGGCCATGTACCCAACAGTGATGAATGGTGAAGCACTGACACAGATAAGATCAGAGGTATTGGCTGGTCAGAGCCAGAGGGACCCTTGGGGAGCTTTTTCTTTAGCCGCTCCAGGCATTTTCAATTGTTTTCTCAGGAAAGGTCAGGCAGATTTGACAGTCCTCTTTAAGATGCTCATAACCAGACAAGCAACACACAGTGTGCTTATCTGCCTTTGCAAAAAATGTCCCCATATTTACAATTCTTAAAACCAGGCTCGCTGGTATTTTTCTTCGCTTTTCTGCCATTTAAACCGACAAAAAGAGAACCAAAAGGCAAAAAATTAAACAACAATAATGCAGTTCTGTTCGGTTCGGAACCAAAAGAGAACCGAAGAACCGAACTGATAAAATTTCTGGAACCAGAGCTCGTGGTTCAGTAACCAATAACTTCAGTTACAAAAAACAATTTTAAACAATATTTAAATGAAATATAAAGTGGTTTTGTGCTAGAAAACCCTAAATGACAAAACTAGCCCGGTTATCCCGAACCGAGAGGAACCGGCAAAATGATTAAACTACTACTAAAACAAGTTTAGCTAAATAACACAATCAATATAAGGCAGAAAGCGAATAAAAAGGAATACTTTTATGTTTTTGTAAGTTTCTTCACTTCTGACAGATGATGAAGAGCAACACTCCGAGCGACCAGACTATTCAGGCGGAGAGTAAAATCTGAGGAGTTTAGAACATTGGCAGTTAGTATAGGACAGCATTTGAAAAGTTATCACGTGCTGATGATTCCATCATTTGCATACGTTCCATTCTCTCCGGCAGTCCAACCCTTCAGGCTTACTGCAGAAAGTTATGAATACCTGAGTATTACTGGGGTTAGAACGGTATTAGTAGTTCGATAACTGAAAAAAGCGGTTACACAAAGATAATAAAATAAGTTTTTAAAACTAGAAAAACTAACGTAAGGGGAAAAAACATGTTAAAGCTAATAAAATCCTCGGTTTCTACAGGTTATACCAAACCATGAGAAACCAAGAAAAACAAGGTAATTAAACTAAAACACTAACGGTTATTAAATAAACAAAAGATAAGAGCAGCAGTTGAAAATAAAATAAAAGTAGTATACTTATATGTTATTTCAAAATGTTTTAAGGCAAGATAATGTGAAGAAAAATCCCGAGTGTCTTGTCTTGACAGGCGGAGAGAGAGAGGGTTAGAATGTAGGCAGTTGTAGGCAGTTGATAGGGGCAGCATTTGAAAAGTGGCACAAGCCAATGAGTCTATCATTAGCATAACGTTCTGTCTCCGGGCTGATCTGGCTTAAGGCACATTGCAGAAGAGTTAGGAATATTGGAGTATTCCTGGGGTGAGAAGTCCCGATCCCGAAGAAGTGGAGAACCTAGGCCTGAGCGGGGTCCTTTGCATAGTGACCAGCTGTTGCTCCAGGAGATAACACTTCAGTGTCTCCAGACAACGGATGCAGGTCTGGCGATTGAAGCCACAGCAGTGTGGGCAGGACTCGGAATCGTGGGTGAGGCCTCAGACAGATGGGCAGGCCAAGTGACCGTCCCTGGCCGGGATTTGCTTCCCCATGCTCACTTGGACTTCCATCACTGAGAGGTGAAGAATAGCGAAGACATGCACGACTGAAGCAGTAGAAAAATCAGTGGAAAGGTAAACGAATCTATGGATAAAATGGCAGTTGACTAGTAGCAGGAGGCATCCGTGGAGCTGATGTGCACGGGTCGATGGTGAAAGAATTGAGGTATGGCTGGGGACTCCTTTATACTACTGGTGGATATCGGAGGCAGTCCGACATCAGGGTCGGTCCCCACCTGATACTGCTAGCTAAGTTTTTCTAGAGGGTCCTAGTGCCTGGCAGCATTAACGGTACAGCCTGCGCAAGAGTTCTAGCTCAAGTAAGATCTACAGCCTGCTACAGTAAAGACTCTTTTAACTCTTTGACAGCCATGAAAGACCTGCACCAGTCAAAATGGACAAGTAGAGGTTAATTGCACTAGTCCAGGTGAATTTAATATCAGAAAAAGTGTCAATGGCTCAGAGATTGCATGCTCGCATTTGAGGCGGAAGATCAGAAGGCTGTGGGTTCTATCCCCACACCAAGTAGTTAGGTTAATCTCAATACACACTGTAGTGCAGAATGAGGGGGTTGCTGCACTCCTGAGGTGCTGTCTTTGGATGAGACGTTAAACCGAGGTCCCATCTGCCTGTTCTGGTGGTAGTTCAGGAATATGTTAAAGACCCATGGCACTTCTCAAAGAGAGTAGGGGAATTTTTATTGGTACATAATTAGAATTACAAACTGAACAGAAAGAATAAAACATAAAGTAAGAACATACAATTTACAACTGAAAACAAAATCATAGAAATAAAGACACAGTAATCAGTCTAAATAATAGGTTGTTATGTCAATTTAAGTGCTAAACTATTTCATCACAGTTTTACTTATATATAGATCAAGGAGCTCACGACCATTAGATGCTCCTTTCCTCTGTCGTGAGGCACTCTTATTCCATGAAGCGTCTACGCATAGATCTCTGAAACAGGCACATTCTTGGAATTTTTTTTAAATATATTATTGATCTCTCAGCTTTGCTTCGCTGTTCTCACTCCAGCTGAAGGTGTGGAAACCACTCATTTTCAGCAACGAGTGTCTGAGGGATGTATAAATACATATTAATATAACCAATACAGTGTCTCCCACCACTCTAAATATAGCTGTCTAGGACGGTTCTTGCTGTATTTCCTGAATTTTAATGTATGATCATTTGAAACAATTGTTCAGGTGTGATTACTATCTGTTGCAGAGTTAATCGACATCTAGTCTGCCATCTCTAATACTTCATACAGGTCATTACAAGTCTTACATTACTTAAATTATATATCATCTGGTGTTTTAAAAAATTCCTAAAAACAATGTTTCTGGTAGGATATTTGCCCAGTGTCCTGGCCAAATTTCCTCCATTCACTAAAAATAGACCAACCGTTTAATCTGCTTCAATGACAGTTGGCATCCATCTGGATCCCCCTCCCCAGGGACGAGGCTGAAAATAAGCAGAATTGTCTAGTCCTCCTTTCCTGGTCAACAAAACTTATAAAAATTAAATAAAACACTATGCCTCAGACAAGTGAAACAATGTTAAAATCGACCCTTGCTTCTAATATAAAATCTTCTTTCTCTTCACAAATGACAGTTTCAGTAACCTCTGTATCAAGTTCAAGTTCAGGTTTATTGCAGGAAGATTCCGTTGAGCAAGCTCATTCACAAGGAGGTCCTGAAGCATGTATACAGTCAATGGGACATCACATAGGAAAAAGGTATCCTAAAAATACAGTTGAAGTTCATGTGAACCATTATATAGAATAGTACATCACAGTTTAATAAAGTACAGTTAAGATCATATGACACATAATGTTCAGAAACACAAGGAGAGGATTATAAACATATACAAGGAAAGAGTAGTAAATTGTAAAGTATAGAATATCAGGAAAGGGAAGTTGGTTTAGAAGGAAGAGTTAAGGATTAATGGAGAGCAGAGAGCGGAAAGTGCTAGTGTGAGTAAGGGGAGTAAGATATAGGTAGAGTACAAGGGTTAGTGGAGGGTCATGAAAATGGCTGAAGAGAGACTAATAGTTTAGCTGCAGAGATATTTTAGGGGTTTTAGTCGGTGCCAGAAGCTAGATAGATTCAGAAATGGATAGCACTAGTTCCTGATAGATGGGAGGGCAAAGTAGGAGCAGAAGAGTGAGGAAGAGGCTTAAAAACAGCTGCAGATATCTTTTATTTTAGATGCAGCCAACGCTTTGTAGAAATTAACGAGACAATGCTAGATAGTTTCAGTGCGGACTGCAGTTGGTTCCAGATAGTTGGAAGAGCATGTGATAAAGGCACGTTTGCCAAAGATGGTGCGAGTCCTAGGCATGACGAGGAAGATAAAGTCAGATTTCTAAGTGAGTATGCACTATGGGAGATGCAGATGAGAGATGTTAGGTAGCTCGGGAGTTTGTTCAGGAGTAGCCTAAGAGTCCATATACCAGCATGCAGCAGCCATCTAGTGGTGAGTGATGTCCAACCAACAGCTGTGTATAGAGCACACTGATGGGTTTGGTAAGGGAGTTTGTAATGAACCGCAGTGATAGAGGATGTCCAATTTGTTGAGGTTTGAGAGTGCAGAGGAATGTAAATTAGATCCCCATAGTCAAGTAGGGGAAGGAATGTGGCCTGAACAAGCCTGATACGAGTCTCTAGCGGAAGAGTGACCTATTTCTGAAAAAGAACCCTAAACTGGCTTTTAACCTCCTGGCTAGGGTCCTCAAGATGGTCATTAAAAGAGAGCTTGTTATCTATCCACATGCCAAGATATTTAAATTTGGAGATGACTTCAGAGGTTCACCTAGAGGTGACAACAAAGTCTTTAGGTGAGTCAGGGGAGTGGTAGAGGAGGTGCTAAGAGTGAAGATCATTGCCTTAGTTTTCTTAGCATTGAGGAGAAGCTTAGCATTGATAAGATTAAGTTCGAGCTAAGCAAAGTCAGCTTGTAGCACGTTCCTAACTTTGAACAAGGTTGAGCCCGAGGTGTACAGTACTGTGTCGCTTGCAAAAGAAATGCAATTTGGATTTGGTTATGTGAGAATCCAGGTCATAGATGACAAGGAGAAGAGGATAGGGCCTAGGATGGAGCCTTGTGGGACTCCCCTAGCAGTCGGCAAGGAGGCTGAGAATAGGCCATCAGTTTTAACTTTCTGGGTCCTCCTGATAGGTAACTGGTAAACCACTGAGCGGTGGAAGGGTGGCACCCAATTTAATAAGGCTAGAAACCAGTAGATTGTGATCGATGATATCAAACGCTTATTAAGGTCTAAGAAGACTGTGCCAGTAGTCTTCTTAGCATCTATAGTAACCTCGAGTCATTAGTAACTTTAGCCAGTGCTGTGACGGTTGCTGTGAGTTAGGCCGGAAGAAAAAATTACTCACCTTAGTAATGTTGTTTCTTCTAATGGAGTCTTGCTATTATGACTATTGCAGTTTGCCTAGCCTTAGAACTGCTCCGGAGGTGAAAGAGTTAACTTCCATGCAGAGCATGGAGCTGAGCATGAGCTCGGTTCAGAAGCTCTGTTTGGCTAGTTTCAAACCGAACCGTCAGATCTACGAGCAAAAACTCACTAAGGTTCTGTGTGGAAGCTGTAACCTACACTAGCCAACTGGCTACCAATATATTAACACATTTTTACTGGTCCCAACACAAAGACTCAAGTCAGTGGACCAGAAAATTAAGATAAAATAACTAAATAAACACAACACCCAAATATGAAAGAGGGCATCAATAAATGCCAACAGAGGACTACCAACCCCATACCCCAAAGTAGGAGTTCTGAGAGGGCAGGCTGGGGGAGGTCATAATATAGCAAGACTCCATTAGAAGAAACAACATTACTAAGGTGAGTAATTTTTTCTTCAAACAACATGAAGTCTTGCTATATTATGACTATTGCAGACTACACAGCAGTACCTCCATGGAGGAGGGACAGAACCTACTTAGGAATAGGCTCTGAAGCACGGCTGTGTTCAACCGAGCATCCTCCTGGCCTGAATATCCAGGGAGTAATGCTTTGAAAGTGTGTACTGTCTTCCAAGTAGCTGCCTGACATATCTCCAAGATAGGGATGTCTCTAGCAGCAGCTAGAGATGCAGCTGTACCTCTGGTAGAGTGAGCCCTCAGGCCTGAGGGGGAACCTTACCCAGCTTTTGATAGCAAAATTGATACAAGAAATGATCCACCTGGCAATGGATCTTTTAGTGGCAGGTCTCCTTTCCCAACCTCACCATAAGTGAGAAACAGTTGGAGGAGTCAAACCTGTGACCCTTGGTACGCTCTATGTAGTAACTTAGGGCCCTCTTAACATCTAAGCTGTGCAGCCTCCTCACCAGAGGAGGAATGGTCAGTGAAGAACACTGGAAGTGAAATAGATTGGTTAAGGTGGAAATCTGAAACCACCTTAGGCAAAAACTTCCTGTTAGTCCTGAGGACCACTTTATCCCTGTGAAAGGAAATAAAGTCAGTTCTCTACTGATAAAGCCTGTAACTCACTTATACGCCTGGCAGAAGTGATGGCTACCAGAAATACAGTTTTCAAGTCAATACTTAAGCTCTGTCAAGACAGAGGCTCAAAGAGGGGTTGCATTAGCTGAGCAATGCATACATTAAGATACCAAGCCGGGCAGGGTCCCTGAATGGAGGATTGGTGTGAAGCAAACCTTTAAAAACTTGGAAATTACAGGATGAGCAGAGAGAGAAGAGGCTTCCTGCTGAAATGAAGGCAGAGACAGCAGCCAAGTACACTTTCAGGGTGGCTGGTCTCAGTTCCAAAGAATCAAGATGGACCATGTAGTCCAATACAGTAGGTAGATCAGCAGATTCTGGGGAAACATGCTTCCCAGAACACCATATGGAAACCTTTTCCACTTGGAGTTATAGGTAGCCCTGGTGGAAGGCTTCCTAGCAACCTTCAGGATTTCGAGAACACTTTGAGAAAGTTGCAAATCAGCAACTCTAACTGCTCAAGAGCCAAGCCTTGAGGTTGAGGGATTTGAGATTCGATACCAAACTCTCCTGAGCACAGGTTAACAGATTGTGGTTCCTGGGAGACACAGGGAAGATGGACTGCTAAGGACAGAAGGAGTGGGTACCAGGGCTGCCTGGCTCAGTCTGGAGCAATCAGGATCATTTTGCAGGGCTGAGACCTGATTTTGACTAGTACTTTGAACAGGAGAGGGAAGGGGGAAAGGCATAAAGAAACTTCCTTCCCAATCGAGGAGAAAGGCATCCAGGGAACTGAGCCCAACACTGGGGCCTGCAACAAAACAGTGGAAGTTGATAATTGTCTGGGGCTGCTAAAAGATCTATCTGAGGAGTGCCCCATCTGGCAAACACTATCCCCAGTACTAGGGGATCCAGTGACCATTCGTGATGGCCCTGGGAAATCCTGCTGAGGGCATCTGCCAGGACATTGTCCTGCCTGGGAGGTGAACTGCTATGAGGGAAGTGTTCAGGAGTAAGCCAGAGACCACAACTTATCGCCTCGGTGCACAAGGCCGAAGACGGTGCCCCTTGTTTGTTGATGTACCACATTGTAGTGGTGTTGTCTGTTCTGACCTGTACCACCTTGTTCTGAACAGATGCAGAGAAAACCTGAAGTGCTAGAAAACAGCTCTGAGTTCCAACAGATTGATGTAGCAGAGATTCCTGAGGGAACATAATCCTGGGTGGAGAGGTCGCCCATGTGAGCTCCCCATCCCAAGAGGGATGCATCTGTAGTAAGGGTCAAGGAATGGGACAGAGGGATGAAAGGCACCCTGTCTCAGATTGCTCTGATCCTGCCACCACTGAAGGGCCTGGATCAGGGTTCGAGTCACTGGAATTAACTTGACAGAGGATCTCTTCTTTGAGACCAGAAAGCTCTCAAATGGAACTGAATGTCCTCACTGAAATCTTGCTCCTCACTACAGCTGTGGAGGCAGCCATGTGCCCTAGGAGCTGCAGGAAATGCCTTGCTGGTCGAGAAACCTGCAGAGTGAAGGAGGCGGCCAGGCCACTAAGGTCCTTACCCTTTCCAAGGGAAGGAAGGCTCTGGCCTGCTTTGTATCCAGTTCTGCGCCTATAAAGGTGAGTACCTGGACAGGTTCCAAAACTGACTTTGGAAGATTGAGAAGAAATCCCAGAGAGGCAAGCAGCTGCTGGGTAACTAGCAGGTGTGATTTGATCTGGTCTGGAGACTGACCCACAATGAGCCAGTCATCCAGGTAGGGAAAATGGCAATCTTCTGCCTTCTTAGGTGAGCGACTGCTACTGCCAGACACTTTGTGAACACCCTTGGGGCAGAAGTAAGGCCAGAAGGCATTGCTCTGAACTGATAATGGCCTGAGGGCAGTTCGAATCTGAGGTACTTCGATGGGAACTTCTGATAAGAACATGGAAGTAGGCATCTTTGAGGACCAGGGAGGCTAGCCAGTCCCCTGGCCTTAGGGAGGGTAAAATCATTCTCAGTGTCACCATTTTAAACTTTGGCTTTAAAAGGTGCTTGTTTAGATATCTTAGATCCAGGATAGCCGCCACTCTCCTGTCTTTTTGGGGTAAGGAAGTACCTGGAGTACAGACCCTTGCCCTGGTGAAGGGGAGAAACCTTTTCTACAGCTCTGAGAGCTAGGAAGGTTGAGACTTCTGTTTCCAAAGCAAGAGTCTCTAAAGGGTTTGTAGGTGGAAAAGATCTGGCTCTCATCTTTGGAAATTTCTTGAAGCTGAGAACCAGACCCTGGCTCACTACTTCCAGGACCCACCTGTCTGAAGTTAAAGACTGCCAGTCCTGGACGAAGTGAGCCAACCTGCCCCTACAGGTAGTGGAGAGCCGACCCTGGGCACCCCATCAGGGTGCCTGTTTGGCAGGGGCTTTAGGCTGAGGGGTGGGAGCAGGCCTGCTCGAACTCTGTCTGCCTCTCCCTCTGAAGAACCCTCTGTACATAGGCTGAAGAGGAGGGGCCTGAGGTCTGGTAAAAGGCCTGTGAAAAGGCCTACCCCTACCCCTGGAGCTGTCTCTGAGGAGTGGCTTGCCGTTCCTTGGCTTGTGCACTCCTGTAAGTGGTTCTATATTCATCCATTTTCTTCATATAATTCTCTGTCTGCTCACCAAACAGAGAATTTCCCACCAGGAAAATCCATAGCCTTAGACTGGGTATCCTGTGACAAAGTAGTACACCTGAGCCAGGGCAATCTGCGAAAAGCCACAGATGTAGCCATGACTCTAGAGGATACATCATTAGAATCCACTGCAGCATGGAATTGCACCTTAGATGCCTCAATACCATCAAGGGCCACCTGCTCCAGCTCCTCTTGCGAGCTGGCCAGGGACCCTGTTTAGCTAAGGCCATGACAGTATCCCATCTAGATTTCTGGTATCTTGCAACATAAGCCATATAGTTAGCTTGTCTGAGTCCCAAGGATGCTGCCATGTATTGTTTTGGCCATGGCATCAATCTTCCTGGAATCCTTGTCAGGATGATGTGAAGCCAGTGGAATATTAGCTTTATCACAGGCTGCAGCCTGAACTACCCCAACATGACTGCATTGCTGTGAAAGAAAATCTGTATCAGGACCTGACAAAGTGTACCTCCTGTCCATCTTTTTATCCACAGGAGGCACAGAATTAGGAGCTTTTAAAATTTTTATTGTTTGTTTTCTAAAGGATTTATGTAAAGGGATGGACAACCTCCTGGACTCTGGGATATCCATCATTTCCACATAGTCAGGCTCCTCTTGCTCATCCAAAGCCTCCTCTAAGGAAGCTGGAAGGTCTCAGTAACTTTTATAAAACAAAAATGAGAAGGGGACTCAGAAAGCCTAGGGGAGACTCACCTGAAGGTCTGTCTGGGGAGATGTCGGTTCAATGGGCACATCCAGACTTTCAAAGTCACATTCACACTGATCATAATCCTCATCCCCTCCTCTGGTTCATAGAACTCTTCTATATCATAATCCTGAACCACTGGAACCGACCGAACCGACCTTTTGCCAGACAGTGGCGGTTCAGAGGAACCGGGACAGGGACTGGACAATCTGTATTGCCTTGGCTATCTCAGCAGCAGTTGGAGAAGGAATTTTGGACTCCAAACCTGCTGATTTTTAGATTTCTTTGCTGGAACTGGCTCCTCAGAGCCAGCTTTTCGTTGCCGAGAGTCTCGCCTGGTCGAGGCACTCCCTCCGATTCGGTTGGCACCGAACCGGGCTGGCCATCGGGTCAGTGGACTTTTTGGCCTCTCGTTCCTGAGCCTGCCCACTCTCTTGTCCAGGGTGGCTGCAGGAAATTTTACAAATCTGGCAGTCTGAATTGAGGTGGTCAAACCCCAGACAATGAACACATGTAGTGTGTGGGTCAGCCTTAGCAAGGCTTCCCCACAGACACTACAGTGTTGAAACCAGTGGGCCGGTTTTCTTTTGGGTTTCTCAGACATGATGCCAGCCTAACCAACCAACTTACCCTTTTGATGGCAGTGCCAGGCAAGACACCCTTATCGGTTCCAAACCGTGTCACGGAGTCGTGGAAAAAAACCATAATGAAATCCGTTTTTAGAACCAATAAGAACAGGAACGCATACTCTAAAAAGCCTTAAAGGCTTTAAACTTATATTTAAATACAACTCGATCGGTTCAACCTAACCGATAATACTTTACAAGTTCCACACAGAAAAAACCCTATCTATTACTTACGATTAGCATAGACAGAGCCTGAACCGATCGGTTTGCGGTTAAAATAATGAAATTGCGGTTAAATTAAACCGAGAAATAGCGTTTTAAACCGAAGAAATGAACCGAGCAACAGGATGAATCTCGGAGCGACTGTTCAGTGAGGCGGAGTAAAGAATCTGACGGTTTCGGTTTGAAACCAGCCAAACAGAACTTCTGAACCGAGCTCGCTCTAAGCTCCATGCTCTGCATGGAAGTTAACTCTTTCACCTCTGGAGCAGTTCTAAGGCTGGGGCAAACTGCAATAGTCATAATATAGCAAGACTTCATGTTGTTTGAATCTGGATTGTGCTGGGTTAAGAAGAAAGGTTTCGATGTGGAGTTTTAATTGTGTGTAAATCAATTTTTCAAAGATTTTGGAGAGAAGAGCAGGACTGAGATAGGTCTATAGTTATTCAGATCACAAGGGTCCCAGATTTGAATAAGGGCAGGATGTGGGCAGATTTCCAACAAGGCGGAACTATGACTGTGGTGATGGAGAGATTGAAAATGTGAAGAATGGGGCAGTGAGGTGCGGGTAGCCAAGTTTTAAAAAAAAGGTTCAAGACCATCATCCCTGGTGCTTTTCTTAGTATCTAGAGTTAAGGAGGCGAGTCTTCAACTTCTTTGTAATTAAGTGTATGCAGCTGGGAGGGACAAGTTTTGTTTTTAATTTTTGTTGTTTCGAATTCTATTTTTGCATTCTGTCTCTTTCAAACAACATGAAGTCTTGCTGTATTCTGACTATTGCAGTTAGGTCCTGCCTTTCAACTGCCCTGGAGAACAAAGGGTTAACTTTTCTATGCCTTGCATAGAATGTTCATCCGAGCTCATTGAAGCCTCTGTCTGTTGTTGTTCAAACTGCAACCGTCAGATTCTTTACTCCACTCACTGAACAGTCGCTCCGGAGATTTCTCCTGCTGCTAGGTTCAAAAGTCGGTTGAAGTGTCGGTTTTCGATTCGGTTTCTACCGAATTGTTGTTTCTGTATAGTCGGTTCAAGTCTCTGTCTGTGGTACCATGAGTACTAGATAGGTTTTTGTTCTGTTTTCTGTGTGGAACTTGTAAACTGTGGATTGGTTCGCTGAACCAATCATTTTGAAGTAAAACTTGTGCTTTACTTTAGTGTGTGGTTACCGGTCCGTATCGGTTCTAAAAACAGGTTTTAAGTACTTTTTCCAAGACCATTGACACGTTCAGGAACTGATAGGAGTCTTGCCTGGCAGATTGCGAAAAAAGTGCGCTTTGGTTAGGTTGAGCCATGTCTAGAAACCCAAAAAGAAACCGGCCCACTGGGTTTCAACACTGCAGTGTGTGTGGGGAGGTCTTTGCTAAGGCTGATCCCCACACCACCTGTGTTTATTGTCTGGGGTTTGACCACCTCGATTCAGACTGCCAAATTTGCAAGAATTTTCCAAATCTACCCTGGAAAAGAGATTAGATAGACTGAGGGAAAGGGAGGCCAAGAAGTCCGCTGACCCGGATGGCCAGCCAGTTCGGTTCTGACCAAACCAGAAGGAGTGCCCTCTGACCAGGGCAATACTTCTTCAGGCAAGGGAGAGCCGATTCAAGGAATCGGTTCTGACAAAAAGAAAAGAAAAGACAAATCGACCGGTTGGACCCAGAATCTCATACTCCAACCGCCGATGAGATAGCCAAAGCGATTAGGATTATGGAATAGCTTATCGATCCTTGACCAAACTGGCACCATCTGGCAGGGGCTCAGTTCGGTCCAGTTCCCCAGTTCTGGATTATACCTTGGAAGAATTTTATGAACCAGAGTTTGAGGAGGAGGAGAGTATGAGGTTGATTATGGTGATAGTGAAAGTCTGGATGTGCCTATTGACCGGACATCTCCTAGACAGATCTTCAGGTGTTTTCTCCTCCTAGGCTTTCTGACTCCCCTTCACGCTACATGTTCTACAGAAAGGTGGCTGATACCCTCCAGCTTCCTGTGGAGGAGGCAGTGAGGATCAGGAAGAGCCTGATTATGCTGAGATGATGGACATCCCAGAGTCCAGGAGACTGTCTAGTCCCTCCACAAATCTTTTGGGAAACAGACACAAAAAATGTTTAAGTCTCCTAATTCTATACCTCCTGTGGACAGAAGAATGGACAAGAGGTACACTCTCTCAGGCTCAGACACGGAGTTCCTTTTCAGCAGTGCAGCCATGTTGGGGTTGTACAAGCTGCTGCCTGTGATAAGGCAAACATTCCCTTGGCATCACACCCCCAGACAAGCACTCCAGGAAGACTGATGCCATGGCAAAGAAACAATACATGGCAGCATCTTTCGGACTCAGGCAGGCTAATTATATGCCTATGCAGCCAGGTACCAGAAGTCCAGGTGGGACACTGTACTGCACTAGCTAAACAGGCTCCCACCCAGCTTGCCAAGGAGCTGGAGCAGGTGGCTGCAGATGGGATTGAGGCATCGAAGTACAGTTTCATGCTGCTGTGGACTCCAGTGATGTATCATCAAGAGTCATGGCTACATCTGTGGCTCTTCGGAGAACGGCCTGGCTCAGATGTACTAGCCTCTCACAGCATATCCAGGCTAAGGTCATGGATTTTCCTGTAGTTGGTAATCCTCTGTTTGGGAGCAGACAGAGAATTACATGAAGAACATGGACAAATACAGGACCACTTACAGGAGTGCTCAGGCCAAAGAAAGGCAAGCAACTCCTCAAAGGCAGCAGTCCAGGGGCAGGGGCAGGCCTTTCCAAGGCCTTTTACCAAGCTCAGGCCTCTTCTTCTTCGTTTTCTCAGAGGGGTTCCTTTGGGAGAGGCAGAAGGGGGATGAGCAGGGCTGCATCCACCCCTCAGCCTAAAGCCCCTGCCAAGTAGACACCCTGATGGGCCTGCCGGGTCGATTCTCCCTATACCAGTAGGGGCAGGCTGGCTTACTTTGTCCAGGACTGGATGTCTCTTACATCAGACAAGTGGATCCTGGAAGTAGTAAGCCAGGGACTGGTTCTCAACTTCAAAAATTTCCCAAGATGAGAGCCAGATCTTTTCCACCTGCAAATCTCTCAGAGACCCTTGCCCTAGGGCAGAGGTTTCTTCTCTCCTAGCTCTCAGAGCTACAGAGAGAGTTCCCACCCCACAGGGCAAAGGATTGTACTCCAGGTACTTCCTAGCCCCAAAAGACAGAGAAATGTGACCCAACCTGGACCTAAGATATCTGAACAAACATCTTTAAAGCCAAAGTTCAAAATCGTAACTCTGGGAATTATCCTTCCTCGCTAAGGCCAGGGGACTGGCTAGCCTCCCTGGACCTCAAAGATGCCTACTTTCACATTCCCATCAGGTGCTCCACAGAAAGTACCTCAGGTTCGAGTTGCCCTCAGGCCACTATCAGTTCAGAGCAATGCCCTTTGGCTAACATCAGCCCCAAGGGTCTTCACAAAGTGCCTGGCAGTAGTTGTTGCCTTCCTAAGAAGACAAAAAGATTTCCATTTTCCATACTTGGATGACTGGCTCATAGTGGGCCAGTCCCAGACAAGTCAAGTCACACCTGCAAGTGACCCAGCAAGTGCCTCACTTCTTCAAGTTTCTTCTCCAACCTACCAAAGTCAGTTCTCGAACCAGTGCAGCTCCTCACCTTCATAGGGCAGAGCTGGATATGGTAAAAGCAAGAGCCTTCCTTCCCTGGAAAGAGCAGAGCTCTCATGGAGCTGGCCTCTTCATTCAGCCTTCAGGTGTCTCGACCAGCAAGGCATTTCCTTCAGCTACTGGGCCACATGGCAGCTTCCACAGCAGTGGTCCAGGCGCAAGAATCCAAATGAGGGACATTCAGTTCCACCTAAGAGCTTTTGGTCCCAAAGAAAGGATTCCCTTACCAAACTAATTCCAGTGACTCGAACCCTGATCCAAGCCTTGCAATGGTGGCAAGATCAGGACAATTTGAGACAAGGGTTCCATTTGCCACTCAGTCTCATTCAGTGATCCTCACCACAGATGCTTCCCTGCTGGGCTGGGAGCTCATTTGAGGATCTTACCACCCAGGGACTGTGTAGTCGCCTCAGGAATCTCTGCTCCACATCAATCTCTTGGAACTCAGAGCAGTGTTTCTGGCACTACAAGCTTTTTCCAAATCTTTATGGAACAAGGTGGTTCAGGTCAGAACAGACAACGACACCACCATGTGGTACTCAACAAGCAAGGAGGCACTCAGTCTGAGGCCTTGTGCACAGAAGCAATGAGTTGTGGTCCCTGGCCTATTCCCTGCAAACCTCTCTGATAGCAGTTCACCTCCCAGGGAAGGACAATGTCCTAGCAGATGCACTGAGCAGAATATCCCAGGGCCATCACGAATGGGCCTTAGATCCTCTGGTGTTGAAAGAAAAATTACTCACCTAGTAATGTTGTTTCTTCTAATGGAGTCTTGCTATATTATAGACATTAGCAGTTTGTTCCAGCTCTAGAACTGCCCCGGAGTGAAATGGTTAAAACCATTCCAAAATAGAATTTTGCACGAGAGCAGCTCTATCTGTGTCATTTCAAACTTGAACTGTCAGATCTTTACGAGCCAAACTCACTAAGGTCTGTGTGGAAGCTGTAACCTACACTAGCCAAATGGCTACCTAAATAATAACAACCATTGATGGTCCCAACACCCAAGACTCAAGTCAGGGACCAGAAATACTAACACCATTCTAATAATATGAAAATGGAACATAACTATAATAAAACACACACACGCATACACATACACACCCCAAAGTCCCAAAGGGGACAAAATGCTAACAGGAGATAAGTAGGGCCCACACTAAGTTGCCTGCACCCCACCAAGTAGAGGTTCTGAGAGGGGCAGGTTGGGGGAGGTCATAATAAGCAAGACTCCATTAGAAGAAACAACATTACTAAGGTGAGTAATTTTTCTTCAAACAACATGAAGTCTTGCTATATTATAGACGATTAGAAAAACACAGCAGTACCTCCATGGAGGAGGGCAGAACCTACTTAGGAATAGGCTCTGAAGAACAGCTGTGCCAAACCGAGCATCTCTCCTGGCCTGGACATCCAGGGAGTAATGCTTGGTAAAAGTGTGTACCGTTTTCCAAGTAGCAGCCTGGCAAACTCTAATAAAGGGATATCTCTGGCAGCAGCTAGAGACACAGCTGTACCCCTGGTAGAATGAGCCCTCAAACCGGGGCTCTGCCCACCTCATAAACAAATTGGATACAAAAGACAATCCACCTGGCTATTGATCTCTTAGTGGCAGGTTTGCCTTTTCCCAACTTCACCATAGGTAAGAAAAGTTGGAGGATTCGAACCTGTGACCTTTGGTACGCTTCTATATAACAACTAAGAGCCTCTTAACATCCAGGCTGTGCAACCTTCTCTCACCGAAGAGGAGTGATCAGTGAAAATACTGGAAGGGAGATAGATTGATTAAGATGGAAATCTGAAACCACCTTAGGCAAAACTTCCTATTAGTCCTAAGGACTACCTTATCCCTGTGGAAAGAAATAAAGTCAGTCTCCACTGACAAGGCTTGCAATTCACTTATGCGTCTGGCGAAGTAGTAGCCACTAGAAAACAGTTTTCCAAGTTAGGTACTTAAGCTCTGCAGAAGACAGAGGTTCAAAAGGGGTTGCATTAACTGGGCAATGCAAACATTAAGGTCCCAAGCAGGAGCCGGTTCCAAAAGGGAGGATTAGTATGGAGTAATCCTTTAAAAACTTGGAAAACACAGGAAGTGAGGAAAGAGGGATGACTTTCCTGCTGACACAAAAAACACACAGCTGCCAAATGAACTCTCAGGGTAGCTGGTCTGAGACCCAAGGAATTAAGATGTACCATGTAATCTAACAAATGGGCATCAGCAGATTCTGGGAAAATATTTTCCCAGCACACCAAATGGAAAACCTTTCCATTTAGAACTATAAGTAGCCCTAGTGGAAGGCTTTCTGGAAGCCTTTAGGATCTCAAGAACACCCTGAGAGGTGTAAATCAGCAAACTCTAACTCCTCAAGAGCCAGGTCTTGAGGTTGAGGATTTGAGGTCCGAATACCAAACCCTTCCTGGGCACAAGTCAACAGATTGTGATTCCTGGGGAGGCACAGGGGAAGATGGACTGTCAGAGACAGAAGGAGTGGGTACCAGGGCTGCCTGGCCTATCAGGGCTATCAGAATCACCCTGCAAGGCTGAGATCTGATTTTGACTAATACTTTGAATAGGAGAGAAAGGGAAGCATAGAGGAACTTCCTCCCAATCCAGAAGAAGGGCATCCAGGGAACTGAGCCCAGCACTGGAGGCCTGCAACAGAACAGAGGAAGTTTGTGATTGTCTGGGGCTGCAAAAGATCTATCTGAGGATGCCCCACCTGGCAAAAACTATCCCCAGCACTTGAGGATCCAGGGACCATTCGTGATGGCCTGGGAAATCCTATGGGCATCCGCTAGGACATTGTCCTTCCCTGGAAGATGAACTGCTATGAGGGAAGTGTTCAGGGAATAGGCCAGAGACCACAACTTCATTGCCTCGGTGCACAAGGCCAAGACCGAGAATTTCCCTGTTTGTTGATGCACCACATTGTTGTGGTGTTGTCTGTTCTGACTTGTATCACCTTTGTCGTGGACAGATGCAGAAAAAGCTTGAAAAGCTAAAAGACAGCTCTGAGTTCCAGCAAATTGATGTGGAGCAGAGATTCCTGGGGACCAAACTCCCTGAGTGGAAAGGTCGCCCATGGGCTCCCAAGCCAGAAGGAAGCATCTGTAGTGAGAGTCAAGTCGTGAGAGAGAGGGGAAATAGAGGGACCCCGCTCTTAAATTGCTCTGATCCTGCCACCACTGGAGAGCTAGGATCAAGGTTCGAGCTCACTGGGACCAACTTGAAAGGGGTCTCTTCTCTGAGACCAAAAGGTTCTCAAGTGAAACTGAATGTCTCTCATCTGAAATCTGGCCCCTGCACAACAGCTGTGGATGCAGCCATGTGCCCCAGAGCTGCAGAAAGTGTCTTGCTGGTCGAGACCTGCAGAGTGAAGGAAGAGGCCAGAGCCACTAAATTCCTTACCCTTTCTGGGGAAGAAAGGCTCTAGCTACTTTGTATCCAATTCTGCCCCTATAAAAGGTGAGTACCTGGACTGGTTCCAGAACCGACTTTGGTAGGTTTAGCAGAAAACCCAGGAGGTGAGAAGCTGCTGGGTGACCTGCAGGTGAGATTTTACCTGTTCTGGACTGGCCTACAATGAGCCAGTGCGTCTAGATGGGGAAAAACAGCAATCCTCTGCCTCCTAAGTGGGCCACTGCCACTGCTAGACACTTGTGAATACCCTTGGAGCAGAGGTAAGGCCGAAGGGCATTGCTCTGAACTGGTAATGACCTGAGGCAGTTCGAATCTGAGGTACTTTCGATGGGATCTTCTGATTAGGACATGGAAATAGGCATCCTTGAGGTCCAGGAAGGCTAGCCAGTCCCTGGCCTTAGGGAAGGCTAAAATCATTGCCAGAGTTACCATTTTGAACTTTGGTTTCAGAAGATGCTTGTTCAGATATCTGAGATCTAAAATGCGCCATCCATTCTCCTGTCTTTTGGGGTAAGGAAGTATCTGGAATACAGACCGCCCTGATGCAGGGGAGGAACCTTTCTACTGCTCTGAGAGCTAACAGGGATGAGACCTCTGTTTCCAGAGCGAGGGTCTCTGAAGCACTTGCAGGTAGAAAAAGTCTGCTTCTCAACTTGGGAAACTTTTGAAGCTGAGAACCAGACCCTGGCTTACTACTTCCAGAAACCACTTGTCTGAGGTTAAAGAAGCCCAATTCTGACTGAAGTAAGCCAGTCTGCCCCACTGGTACAGGAGAATCGGCCCTGGGCACCCCATCAGGGTGCCTGTTTCGCAGGAGCTTTAGGCTGGGGGTGGGAGCAGGTCTGCCCACCCCTCGCCTGCCCCTGCCTCTGAAGAAGCCCCTCTGAGCATAGGGCAGAGGAGGCCTGAGTCTGGTAGACAGGCCTGTGAAAGGCCTACCCCTACCCCTGGGGCATGCCTTTGAGGAGTGGCTTCTCGCTCCTTAGCCTGGGCACCTCTCTGTAAGTAGTCCTATATTAATCCATCTTCTTCCATGTATTCTCTGTCTGCTCTCTTCAAACAGAGAATTTCCCACCAAGGAAAATCCATAGCCTTAGTCTGGGTATCCTGTGACAAACTAGTACACCTGAGCCAGGCCAACCTACGAAAAGATACAGATGTGGCCATGACCCTAGAGGAAACATCATTAACATCCACAGCAGCATGAAACTGAACCTTAGAGGCTTCAATGCCATCAGCAGCCACCTGTTCTAGTTCACTAGCCAGCTGGCCATGGGCCCTGCTTGGCCAATTGCATAACAGTATCCCATCTAGATTTCTGATACCTAGCTTCATAAGCCATATAATTTGCTTGCCTGAGTCCCAGAGAGGCTGCCATATACTGTTTTTTGCTACATGGCATCAATCTTCCTGGAATCCTTGTCAGGAGGATGTGAAGCCAAGGAATATTAGCTTTATCACAGGCAAGCAGCCTGAACTGCCTAACATGACTGAATTGCTGAGAAAGGAATTCTGTATCAGGGCCTGACAATGTATACCTTCTGTCCATCTTTTTATCTACAGGAGGCACAGAATTAGGAGCTTTTAAAATTTTAATTGTTTGTTTCTAAAGACTTATGTAAAGGAATAGACAATCTCCTAGACTCTGAATATCCATCATTTCTACAAAATCAGGCTCCTCTTGCTCATCCACAGCCTCTTCTAAAGGAAGCTGGAGGGTTTCAGCAACTTTTATAAAACATAAAATGAGATGGGACTCAGACAGCATAGGGGAGATTCTAAAAGGTCTGTCTGGGGAGATGTCGGTTCAATGGGCACACCAGAACCTTCCCAGCCACATTCATACTGTTCATAATCCTCCTCCCCTCCTCTGGTTCATAAAATTCCCTCAATATCATAATCCTGAACCTGGGACGGACAGAACGACCTTTTACCAGATAGTGGTGGTTCGGACAGACCTGAGACAGTGACTGGACAATTTGTAGTGGCTTATATCTCTGCAGCAGTTGGAGAAGAATTTTGGACCCAGACCTGCTGATTTTCTTGTTTTCTTTACTGGAATTGGTCCTCAGAGACCAGCTTTTCTTCGCCCGAGGAAGTCTGGCCCTGGTCAGAGGGCACTCCCTCTGGTTCGGTTGGCACCGAACCGGGCCAGCCATCGGGTCAGTGGACTTTTGGCCTCTTGTTCCCTGAGCCTGCCCAATCTTTTTTCCAGGGTGGCTGCAGGAAATTCTTACATACCTGGCAGTCTGACTGGAGGTGGTCAAACCAGACAATAAACACATGTGGTGTGTGGGTCAGCCTTGGCAAAGACTTCCCCACAAACATCACAGTGTTGAAACCCAGTGGGCCGGTTTTTCTTTTGGTTTCTCAGACATAATGCCAGCCTAATCAAAACTTGCCCTTTTAACGGTGCCAGGCAAGACACCCTTATAGGTTCTAACCGTGTCACAGGTATTGGAAAAACCGTAATAAATCCGCTTTTTTAGAACCGATAAGAACCGGGAACCGCACTCTAAAATAGTAACTTTTAGTTTTAAATGAGTTTTAACCCACTGATGGGTTCAAAACCGAACCGATAACTACAAGTTCCACGCAGACCAAAACCTTCATTTTACTTACGTGTTACCACAGATAGAGCTTGAACGTAACGGTTTTGCAGTTAAAATAAAACTATACTCGTTAAATCCAACCGAGAAAACACTTTTAAACCAAGAAATGAACACGAGCAGAAGGAGAAATTCCGAGCGATCTGTTCACTGAGGCGGAGTGAAGAATCTGACAGTTCAAGTTTGAAATGACACAGATGAAAAAATTACTCACCTTAGTAATTGCTTTTCTTCTCATGGAGTCTTGCTATATTATAACAATAACAGTCAGCCACTGCAGCTGAACTGCCCCGAGAGGAAGGAGTTAACTCCAGAAGATCTGAGTTCTACAGCGAGGCGCATGTGCCTAAAGTTTCATCTGGCAGTTTCTAAATGAAACTGTCAGATCTTTGAAGCCAACATCAAAGGACGGAAAAAGTCTGTGTGGAAAACTACACTAGCCTATGGCTACCTACTAGCAGTAATAACAACAATATAAACAACAAAGAAACACCCAGAACCATAATAACAAAGATTGATGGTATTATGGTTCGTTTTACCACCCTTGACAAGCACATATAAACCCCTTCCCCAAGACTCCAAGTCCAAGAGGGGCAACAAAAATAACCTAAAAGAACATCTAGATCCCTAACCCAAAGGAAAACAGGTGTTAGGAAAACTAAAATGGCATGACACAGTGCTTGCACCAATTTGCCACCTCTACAAGTAGGAGTTCTGAGAGGGGCAGGAGGGAGGTGGTTATAATATAGCAAGACTCCATGAGAAGAAAAGCAATTACTAAGGTGAGTAATTTTTCTTCAAACACCATGAAGTCTTGCTATATTATAACAATAGCAGATTACACAGCAGTACCTCCATGGAGGAGGGTCAGAACCTACTTAGAAATAGGCTCTGAAGCACAGCTGTGCCAAACCGAGCATCTCTCCTGGACTGGATATCCAGGAATAATGCTTGGTAAAGGTGTGAACTGTCTTCCAGGTAGCAGCTTGACAAATCTCCAGAATAGGAATGTCTCTAGCAGCCGCTAGAGACGAGCTGTACCCTCGTGAGTGGGCCTCAATCCTGAGGGGGGTACTCTACCCAGTTTCTGATAACAAATTGGATACAAGAGACAATCCACCTTGCAATTGTTCTCTTAGTGGCAGGTTTCCTTGCCAACCTCGCCATAGGTAAGAAACAGTTGGAGGGATTCGAACCTATGACCTCTGGTGTGCTCTAGATAGTAACTTAATGCCCTTGACATCCAAGCTGTGCAGTCTCCTCTCACCTGAGGAAGAATGCTCAGTGAAAATACTGGGAGGGAGATATGATTCAGGTGGAAATCAGAAACCACCTTAGGCAAAACTTTCTATTAGTCCTAAGGACTACCTTTATCTCTGTGGAAAGAGATAAAATCTTCTTCCACTGACAGGGCCTGTAACTCACTTATGCGTCTGGCAGAGGTGATAGCTACTAGAAAAACGGTTTTCCAGTTAAATACTTGAGCTCTGCTGAAGACAGAGGCTCAAAAGGAGGTTGCATTAACTGAGCAATGGCAATATTCAGGTCCCAGAGGGAGCTGGTTCCCAAAAGGGAGGGGTTAGTGTGAAGTAACCCTTTAAAAACTTGGAGAACACAGGGTGAGAAGAAGGGAGGCAGGCTTCCTGCTGACACAAAAGCAGAGACAGCTGCCAGATGAACCTTCAGGGTAGCTGGTCTAAGGCCTAAGGAATTCAGATGGACCAAATAGTCCAAAAGAATGGGAAGATCAGCAGATTCTGGGGGTAATCTGCTCTCAGAGCACCAGATGGAAACCTCTTCCACTTAGAATTATAAGTGGTCCTAGTGGAAGGCTTCCTTGAAGCCTTTAAAATATCCATAACACCTTGAGAAAGGTAAATCAGCAATTCTAGCTCCTCAAGAGCCAAGCCCTTGAGGTGGAGGGACTTGAGGTCCGGATACCACACCTCCCTGTGCACAGGCCAGTAAGTCGTGAACTCTGGGCAGGCTCAGGCAGGTGGACTGCCAGGGACAGGAGCAGAGGGTACCAGGGCTGTCTGGCCCAATCTGGGGCAATCAGAATCACTCTGCAAGGTTGAGATCTGATTTTCACTAGTACCCTGAAAAGAGAGGAAAGGGAAAGCATACAGGAACTTCCTTTCCAATCCAACAGAAAGGCATCCAGAGGGACTGAGCCCAGTACTGGAGGCCTGCAGCAAAAGAGGAAGTTGGTGGTTGTCTGGGGCCGCCAAAAGATTCATCTTGAGGAGTGCCCCAACTGGCAAAGACGGACCCCAGCACTTTAGGATTCAGAGCCCATCTGTGATGGCCCTGAGAATTCTGCTGAGCGTCCGCCAGCACATTGTCCTTCCCTGGGAGATGAACCGCTATCAGGGAGGTGTTCAGGAATAAGCCAGAGACCACAACTTCATTGCTCGTGCACAAGGCTGAAGACCGAGTGATGTACCACATTGTGGTGGTATTGTCTGTCCTGACTTGAACCACTTTGTTCTGACAGAATCTGAAAAGATCCAAGAGCTAAAAAGACAGCTCTGAGTTCCAGAAGATTGATGTGGAGCAGAGATTCCTGAGGAGACCACACTCCCTGAGTGGTAAGGTCGCCAGGTGAGCCCCCACCCTAACAGGGAGGCATCCGTGGTGAGGGTGAGAGAGGAGAGAAATGGGAATGAAGGGAACCCCTTGTTTCAGATTGCTTTGATCCTGCACCACCAGTGTAGGCCAGGATCAGGATTGAGTAACTGGGACCAATTTGGTAAGGGTCCTTCCTCTCTGAGACCAATAGGCCCTCAAATGGAACTGAATGTCCCTCATCTGGAATCTTGCTCCCTGCACAACAGCTGTGGAAGCAGCCATGTGTCCGAGGAGTTGCAGGAAATGCCTTGCTGGTCGAGAGACCCGCGAGGGTAAAGGAGGATGCCAGGGCGATGAGTCTGTCCACCCTTTCCGGGGAAGAAAGGCCCTGGCTAACCTTGTGTTCAATTCTGCGCCTATGAAAGTTAGGGCCTGAACTGGTTCCAGAACTGACTTTGGTAAGTTTAGCAGAAATCCAGAGAAGTGAGAAGCTGCTGGGTGACTTGTAAGTGGGATTACCTGACCTGGAGACTGACCCACAATGAGCCAGTCATCCAGGTAGGGAAACACAGCAACCCCTTGCCTTCTTAAATGAGCCACTACTACAGCGAGACATTTTGTGAATACCCTTGGCGCAGAGGTAAGGCCGAAGGGCATTGCCTCTGAACTGGTAGTGGCCTGAGGGCAGTTCGAACCTGAGGTACTTTCGGTGGGAAGGCCTGATCAGAACATGAAAATAGGCATCCTTGAGGTCCAGGAAGCTAGCCAGTCCCTGGTTTTAGGGAAGGCAATATCATTGCCAGGGTTAACATTTTGAACTTTGGTTCAACAGATGCTTGTTCAAGTATCTTAAATCCAGAATGGGCCGCCATCTCCTCTGTCTTTTGGGAAGAAAGTATCTTGAATAAAGCCCTTGCCCTGATGGCAAGGGAGGAACCCTTTCCACTGCTTTGCAGACCAGAAGAGAAGAACCTCTGCTTCAAAGCAAGGGCTTCTGAAGGACTTGCAGTGGAAATGCCTGGCTCTCATCTTTGGAAAATATTTGAAGCTGAGAACCAGACCCTGGCCTATTACCTCAGAACCCATCTGTCCGGTTAGGGACAGCCAGCTCTTGACTGAAATAGGCCAACCTGCCCCCACTGGTACAGGAGATCGGCCCTGGGCACCTCTATCAGGGTGCCTGCTTAGCAGCAGCCTTAGGCTGAGGGGAGGAGACGGTCTACTAGCGCCACATCTACCCCTGCCTCTGAAGAAACCCTCTGAGACAGCAGAGGAGGCTTGAAATTGGTAAAAGGCCTGAAAAGGGTCTGCCCTCACCTCTGGGAGCATGCCTTGTGGCATGGCATGCTTCTCCTTAGCCTGGGCACTTTTGTAGGTAGTTCTGTATTCATCCATCTTTTCATATAATTTTCTGTTTGCTCCCCAAACAGAGAATTTCCCACTACAGGAAAATCCATAGCCTTTGACTGAGTATCTTGGGACAGATTAGTGCATCTGAGCCATGCCAACCTACGGGAAGCTACAGAAGTGGCCATGACCCTAGAGGAAACATCATTAACATCAACAGCAGTATGAAATTGAACTTTAGAGGCTTCAATGCCATCAGCAGCCACCTGTTCCAACTCACTAGCCAGCTGGCCATGGGCCTGCTTGGCTAACTGCAATACTGTGTCCCACCTAGATTTCTGATATCTAGCCACATAAGCCATATAATTTGCCTGCCTGAGTCCCAAAAGAAGCTGCCATATACTGTTTCTTCGCCATGGCATCAATCTTCCTAGAATCCTTATCAGGAGGGATGTGGCCAGAGGAATATTAGTCTTGTCACAGGCTGCAGCTTGTACCACACCTACATGACTACACTGCTCAATAAGGAAGTCTGTATCCGAGCCTGACAAAGTATACCTTCTGTCCATTTTTTATCTACAGGAGGGACAGAATGAGGATTTTTAAAATCTTTGTTGTTTGCTTCCTAAATGACTTGTAAAGGAATAGACAACCTCCTAGACTCTGGAATATCCATCATTTCCACATAATCAGGCTCCTCTTGTCTCATCCACAGCCTCCTCTAAAGGAAGCTGGAGGGTTTCTGCAACCTTTTGTAAAAAATAAAGAAAGAAGGGACTCAGACAGAATAGGGGAGATTCTAAAGGTCTGTCTGGAGAAATGCCCGTTCGATGGGCACGTCCAGACCCTCCCAGCACACATATATTGATCAAATTCTCCTCCCTCCTGTGGTTCATAAAAATCCTCAACTTCAAAATCCTGAACCACTGGGACTGAACGAACCAACCTTTACCAACTGTTGGTGGTTCTACAGATCCCTGAGACAGTGACTGGACAATCTGAATGGCTTTAGCTATCTCTGCAGCAGTTGGAGACACAATTCTGGACTCCAAACCTCCTGATTTCTTTGTCTTTTTACTTGGGACTGGTTCCTCTGAACCAGTCTTCCTTTGCCGAGGAAGTCTCGCCCTGGTCAGAGGGCACTCCCTCTGGTCCAGTGGGTACTGAACCGGGCTGGCCATCGGGTCAGCGGACTTTTGGCCTCTCGTTCCCTGAGCCGCCCAATCTCTTCTCCAGGGTGGCTGCAGGGAAATTTTTACACACCTGGCAGTCTGACAGGAGGTGGTCAGCCCCAGACAATAGACACAAGTGGTGTGTGGGTCAGCCTTGGCAAGGCGTCCCCACAGACATCACAGTGTTGAAACCCAGTGGGCCCGGTTTTTCTTGGGTTTCTCAGACATAATGCCAGCCCTAACCAAAAACTCGCCTTTTGATGGCAGTGCCAGAGCAAGACACCTTATCGGTTCCTAACCGTGTCACGGTATTTGATAAAACGTAATAATTTCGGTTTTTAGAACCGATAAGAACGGGAACCGCACTCTAAAACCCACAGTACAGTTTTAAAAGACAGAAAACAAGCTTATCGGTTCAAAACCGAACCGATAATTAATTTTCCACACAGACTTGAATTTTTGTACTTACGGTTACCAGATAGAGCTTAGAACCAAATGCGGTAAAATAATGACTTTTGCCAGTTCAAATGAACCGAAAACTACTCTTTAAACCGAGAATGAACCGAGTTGAAGGAGCTGATCTCCGGAGCGACTGTTCAGTGAAGCGGAGTAAAGAAATCTGACAGTTTCATTTGAAACTGCCAGATAGAGCTTTGGGCACAGCGCCTCGCTGTAGAACTCCAGATCTTCTGAGTTAACTCCTTCCTCTCCGGGCAGTTCAGCTGCAGTGGCTGACTGCTATTGTTATAATATAGCAAGACTTCATGGTGTTTGAAAGAGCTGCTCGTGCTAAAATTCTATTTTGGAATGGTTTTAACTATTTCACTCCGGGGCAGTTCTAGAGCTGGAACAAACTGCTAATGTCTATAATATAGCAAGACTTCATGTTGTTTGAAGTGATTTTCTCAAGACGGGCACTCAGAGATAGATCTTTTGCAGCCCCAGACAATCACCAACTTCCTCTCTTTTGTTGCAGACCCCAGTCTTGGGCTCAGTCCCCTGGATGCTCTGATTCTGAACTGGGAGGGAAATTTCTGTATGCTTTTCCCCCTTCCTCTCCTGTTCAGAGTGTTTGTTGAGATAAGGTCTCAACCATGCAAAGTGATTCTGATTGCTCCAGACTGGGCCAGACAGCCATGGTATCCCTTGTTGCTGTCCCTAACAGTCCATCTTCCCTGTCTCTTCCCAGGAATTACAACCTGTTAACATCCTCTCAGGGGAGGATTTGGTACCAGATCTTTGGTATCTCAATCTCAAGGCTTGGCTCTTGAAGAGTTAGAGTTTGCAAATCTGTATCTTTCCCAAGGGGTTCTGGATATCCTCAAGTCTTCTCGAAAGCCTTCCACCAGAAAGACTTACTACTCCAAATGGAAAAGATTCAGCATTTGGTGTTCTAGGAAGAATATTTCTCCAGACTCTGCTGAACTGCCTACGGTTCTGGATTACATGGTCTATCTTAATGGCCTAGGTCTCAGACCAGCTACCCTCAAGGTACACTTGGCAGCTGTATCTGCTTTCTTGTCTGTAGGCAAGTCTTCCTCTCTGTCATCCCATCTTGTATTCTGTAAGTTTTTCAAGGGATTGCTTCACACCAATCCCCCATTTAGGATCCTGCTCCTGCTTGGGACCTTAATGTTTGCATTGCTCAGCTTAAGCAACCCCTTTGAGCCTTTGTCCTCAGCAGAGCTTAAGTACTTGACTTGGAAAACTGTGTTTTGGTAGCCATTACTTCTGCCAGACGTATTAGTGAATTGCAAGCCCTGTCAGTGGAATCTGATTTCATCTCTTTTCACAGAGACAAAGTGGTCCTTAGAACTAACAGAAACTTCTTGCCTAAAGTGGTTTCTGACTTCCACCTCAACCAGTCTATATCTCTCCTGTTTTCTTCACTGATCATTCTTCCTTGGGAGAGAGGAGGCTACGCAGTTTGGATGTTAAAGAGCCCTTAGCTACTACATAGAGTGTACCAAGGGTCACAGGTTTGAATCTCTCAGTTGTTCCTCACTTATGGAGAAGTGGGTGAGAGCAAACCTGCCACTAGGAGATCTATTGCCAGGTGGATTGCTTCTTGTATACAATTCTGCTTTGAAAAACTGGGTAGAACTCCACCCTCAGGCCTGAGGGCTCATTCCACAAAAGGTACAGTTGCTTCCTGGCTGCCAGGATATTCCTCTTAGAAATTTATCAAGCAGCCACCTGGAAAAACAGTCGATACTTTCACCAAGCATTACTCTCTGATATCCAGGCTAGGAGTGATGCTCAGTTTTGCACAGCAGTACTTCAGAGCCTATTTCAAAGTAGGTTCTGTCCTCCTCCATGGAGGTACTGCTTGGTAGTTGAATAGTCAGAATACAGCAAGACTTCATGTTGTTTGAAGAAAAATTATTCACCTTAGTAATTATGTTTCTTCTAGTGGAGTCTTGCTGTATTCTGACCTCCCCCCGCCTCCTCTCAGAACCTAGTTTTTGGGATGTGGGTGAGCAGGAGCAGTGTTGGCACCCTAGGGGTGTCCATTTTACACCTCTTTTTCTTTGGGTGGAATGTTGTTTTGGATGTGTTTTTGTTTTGGGTTTCTTGACTTGAGTCTTCCTTTGAGAACCAAAAACATTATATATTGCCAGTTGGCTAGTAAAAATGTTACAGTTTCCACACAGAACACCTAGTGAGTTTTTGCTCGTAAAGATCTGACAGTTGCAGTTCGAACAACAACAGACAGAGGCTTCAACCAAGCTTGTGATGAACATTCTATGCAAGGCATAGAAAAGTTAACTTTTGTTCTCTGGGGCAGTTGAAAGGCAGGACCTAACTGCAATAGTCAGAATACAGCAAGACTCCACTAGAAGAAACATAATTACTAAGGTGTGTAATTTTTTCTTATATCCCACCTAACTGTCTCCAGCGACCGCCCAACACCACAGACTCTACCTCCTTGCATGGCCTGAGCTCTCCTCTCCCCCAAGGGCCGCTCCCACCCAGGGCACTCTTTCTATAGGGTTGAGCACTGAGCCGGGAGGAGACAGGACAAGGAGAGCCGCCCGACTACAGGAGTGTGGTTCATGGGTGGAGGCGCTTTGGAGGGAGGAGGGGGTGTTTCTTAATTAGTTATGCCCTGTGGAGCCCAGCTGCCAAGGCAACGTATCGCCGCAGCTCCACCCCCTGGCATATGCCATGATGCTACTTTCGCCACCTCCAGCCTCCACCACAGGTCACTTCTTGAGCAGTCGTCTCCCCAACCCTCCCTGGGGAAGAGAGAGCAGTCCTCTGATGCTCAATCTCTTCCCCCGCCGACCCCCAGCTGCCTGGGCTTATTAACCGAACCCAGGTCACTGGCATTGCACAAGGTGTGGTGTCCAGCACCTCAACCCTCAGTGCCACTAGGCCAGCCTGGAAGGGACAAGTTGAAGTATGGGAAGTGGGAATAGTACTGGCTTCATATTCCCAGGCCTGCATAAGTGAGGAGTCAAAGGCTAAGCCGGCTGTGAAAAAAATGTGTGTTAAGTTCTTCAAGGATTTGGCAATTACTTTTGATAACTCTACCATTGGTGAGGATCTTAGCTGGGATGGAGGGTGTAGCAGGCTGACCTTGATAGATGAAGTGTCCTCCCTGTTTGAGGGTGGAAACATAGAAGTTTGCCTTTACAGAATGAATGTGTTTACACAAGCATTCCTAGCTGCTCTTGTAACCCCCTGCAAATGGGGGTTCCCAAAGACTTCCAGGAGCTTGCTTGAATGCTCCAAGCCTGAATGGTGTTTGGCATTTAAGCCATTTATCAGTGAGTGTTTTAGAGCCTCTGGTACTGTCTCTTTAAGAGCTGTCTGCTTGCAGACATAATTAGTTTGTATGGGGGACTGTGTGCTTCTCTGAGTACCACTCGAGCTGCTGCCAATTCACTTCATTTTGCAGTCACTAGAGTGCAAAGGGAACCTATCTGAAAGATGTAACTGTTTGCAGAAATTATTTAGAGTAATAATGAAATTACAGTTTGTCTAACTGCTTTCTTTGCAGTCAGAACTGTGTCTGCTAGTTCCCCATTCTAGTTTTGAACTGCTGAACTGGACCAATCAGTGTGGGTAAGCTAGCTCTAAAATGATGCCTTGACGAATCAGAACTTGGACTCATAATCTGAGCCAGCCACAAGAGGATTGTATGGGCAGTGACTCTGGGAGATGTAGTTTAGACTTCAGTGCCTTTTTGGACCAAGCAGCAGTCTGTTGTGAGTGACAGCCAATCCAGTCAAGAACTGGGAGGAACTCAAAGGAAGTGCCCGTTTGTCAGTTGGAGTTCAGTTGAGCTTGGCAGTGAAGAAGGAAGGAGCCCTGTGCTTTTCAGTGTGCAGTTTTAGTCAAAACGTGTGTAAGGCCCAGAGTTCCGGTCTGCAGCTTGTGTAACAGCTTGTTAGGACTGAATCCGTCCTGTGAAAAGAATCAAAGGATCTCTGAAGAGTAGAAACCAGGCTCACCCTGTAGAAGACTGGAAGAATTGCTGAAAATTGCACTCGGTCTGTCAGGAACTGAATCTGCTGTGTGTTCTCCCGGTATTGTGCAGTAATTGCGATCGGGATACAGATGCAGCCTGCCTGGTATAGTACTTTCTTTTATATGGATGTGTGAAGAGGTTTGTGTACCTCAAGTGAGCCCTGCTGACATTGAAGGACCCTATCTTATTTGGAGGTCGTGAGTACTAATTCAGGGTTGCTCCCTGTTGAATTGCCACATTAAATCAAATGGAATTACTGTACTGCTGACTGTTTAATTCTCCTTTTCTCTGTGTGAAAGGGCCCTACCAGCTGCCACGGTTTGGACTAGCCACTAGGGCTTGGTACCCAGGGACAGTAACTGATAGGGATAGGCCTGTACACAGAGCCATAGGTAGATTATTAGAGTGATAAGCTAATTAACCTGATTTCCCCTGTCCTTGTTATATCCCCTAAATAAATCAGAGCTGCTTGTTTCAGCAAAGTTATACTGCCTGAGGTATTTGTCTATGTTAAAGTACTGTACTGTGATTGTTGCACTGTATCTCATTTCACAGGAGGTCCCAGTGCGGAACCAGACCTGGGGTAAGTGTATACTGTGAAGGTAATTCTGATATATTGTGTGGGCCACTAGTGGGAAGAAAGGGGGTTGCAGTGTCCCAGAGGGCTGTGACCAAGTTAGTTTAACTATTGCAAACCCTGACCTCTGGGTGGAGGCACCCGCCATTGGATCCAGGCCCTCAACCTGTTAGTGGCAAATCAGGCAGGGGTAGTAGCCCCTGGGATAGCGCCATCTAGGGGTTACATCTTGGAGGCTCACCGCTGGGATTGTGTGTCCTCTAGTGGCCATATTCTGAACCAATGTTAAGAAAAAATGGGTACCCGACAGAAGTGGCTGTGCACCGGCTGGTGGAGTGGTGTACTGGGGAGGAGATCGACTCCAAAATGCTATGCTTATCCTGGACATCCCCTGGGTATCAATACGGACACTGTGCAGGGAGTACTTTCAAGGTGGAAGGTTTACAAAACCCTGTGGTGGTGGGTCGGCATGCTAATCTGCTCACCCACACTTTCCTGGCCCTAGTAGAGTTTAAGGATCCCATAGATAGCTCCAAAGTGCCACAGACCATTACCCCAGAGGGAGCCCTCACTGCTTGGAGAGTGATAACTAAGGACAGTAAAGACCTGGGGAATCAGCCCCCACCACTATCTGAAACTTTTGAGGAGAAATTTGCTGAATGGTTGCTGGGAGAGGGAAAACTGGGAGGACTTGAAGAAACTATTCTTTCCACCTGGGGTGTTCCTCCCCAACACCCTCTCCTGCTCCAGTGCCCGTAATGGTGGCTGAACCAATGCAGACTCCTATTTCTGCACCTGCCATTAGTCACGACTCTTACCGAAGGTTGAGGATCTTCTCTGGCACCCTCCCCACCCCCAAGGGAGGATGACTGGGAGACCTGGATAACTATGTTGCCCCCAATTGCTAGAATGGCAATGCTCGGAAGGTGAAAAGCGAAAGAGGGTTAGTGAGAGCCTCGAGGTCCTGCCCTGGCTACCATCCGGCTAAGCAAACGGGCCAGTAACCCTGAAGCGACTGCACAGGCCTATCTTGAGGCCTTGGAGAATGTGTATGGGAGCCCAGATTCTGATGAGGACCTATGGTGGAGAGTAAGAGATGCACAACAGTACCAAGGGAGTTGTTGTCTGTGTATGTATCTCGGCTGGAAAATTGTTGCAAGAATGCCTCAGAAAAGGTAGTTTGCCAGCGATTGAACTGGACGAACCAGGCTGGACAGGATCCTTAAGTCTGCCCCTTCTCAGAACTGCTGTTGCTTCAGTTACACCTGGCAGATCGACTGGAATCCCACCCTCCTATGATGAGTTAATGAGAGAAATTCGAGGATTGAGAAAAGACGACCTCGGGAGGACCTGCACCAATAGCTGCGGCTACGACCGAGTGACTGAGGGTGACCCATCAAGTGAAGTTCAGGGGCAGAGGTTGGCAGTCAATGAGTGCTCTGACAAGGAAAAAGATATGTCACAATGGGGCGAACTGTTGAGAGAGATCCGGAATTCAAAACAGTCCTTTATGAAGGCCACGCCTGCAAGTAGGGCCCTGACCTATATCCGACTGCATCTGCTATGGGGTGGGGTACCCACCCATGTATCTCCTGCTGATAACAGCTCCGAACTCGATTCCTTGACCATGGAAGTGGAGAAACTGACGAGATGTCTCCAAATGCTTATCACGCCACAGACAGAGATGGCACCAAGGTTTCCAGTTAGTAATACCCCCTGGCTCCAGTGTGGCGCCGGCCAGCTCAAACTCCAGAAAGTATGTTTTGCTATAATTGTGGGAAAGATGGGCACATGAAAAGGAATGCCAGTCCCAAAAGACACTGACAAAGTTGCATATAGGCTACAAGGAGAGCTTGGAGAAGAAATCAGTGGTTAAGAGGTGCACGACATGATCCCAGTGAGGGCACCAAAATGCTAATTCACGTCCTTTGTGGCAAGGTCAGTTGCCCAGGCCCCACTACCGCCTCTCCAGACTGGTCCAGAATAGTGGGTCCCTCCATGGAGACCACTGTAAAGGTGAACGGAGTGTCTACAAGAGCTATATTAGACAGTGGCTCCCAAGTGACAATTATGTTCCAAGATTGGTATCAGAAGCATTTGTCAGACATACCCTTACAACCATTAGAAGGACTGCATGTATGGGGGTTAAGTGAGAAGGCCTACCCCTATTCCGGTATATCCGAATTTGGCTGTCTTTCCCCACCTCCGTGGCTGGAGTGGCCGAACAAGTAGAGACCCTAGCCTTAGTGTGCCCCCACTGGACTGTATGATGGTGTCCCTTTGTTGATTGGAACAAATGCTCATATGTTCGGAAGGCTGGCACAGTTGTGTTATGAAAAACAGGGTCAAAGACTAGTAGAGCTTTAAGAGTTCCGCTTTAATTAAGAAGGCCTATGAGGCACAGAGAGATGCTGAAAAACAGAACCAGAGGAACCGGTCGGAATTGTATGGAAGAAGGATCCTGAGTCTCTGATCCTGCGCCAAATGCCCAGTGTACCTTACAGGAGAGGTCCGTATCAGAAAGGATGTTAAGAATAAAATATTAATGTTGGATGCACCAGGCGATGGAAAATTGCCAGAGGGACTGCTGGTCAAGCCTAGTATTTTGCCCGCTAGAGCCCATGCTTATGCCAGAAGGGTAATGGTCCAAGTTCATAATGTGTCTGAAAGAGACATTCGAGTAAACAGAGGTTGCATCCTGGCTAATGTGCATTGTGCAGACACTGCAGTGCTACCCAGCAGCAAGAGTTCAAGGAAGAATGACAGAGTAACGCCCTGACTTGTTTGATTTCGCGACTCCGCTGCCAGCTGAATGGAAAGTGAAGATCAGTGAGAAGCTTGCCCAGAGAGACCAGGTGTTTTCTTTAAAGGAATGGGATGTAGGATGCGTGCAAGGAGCTGAGCACAATATCCGCTGCATGACGAAAGACCATTTCGTGAGAGGTCTCGACGCCTGGCACCTGCTGACATAGATGATGTGAGACGGCATCTGCAAGAGATGTTAGCTGCTGGTGTAATACAAGAATCCAGAAGCCCTTATGCTTCCCCATTGTGGTAGTGAGGAAAAAGAATGGAACAGTAAGGATGTGTGGATTATCGCACCTTAAACCGCGGACTATCCCTGATCAGTACACAATGCCCGCATTCAGGATGCTTTGGACTGCCTAAACGGGAGCAAGTGGTTCTCTGTGCTGGATCTCCGCAGTGGGTACTATCAGATCCCGATGGCCCCAGAGGACCGTGAAAAGACAGCCTTTATCTGTCCGCTAGGCTTCTATGAATTCATGAGGATGCCTCATGATTTCAGGTGCCCCAGCCACTTTTCAACGATTGATGGAGCTGCAGTGGGGGACATGAACTTACTAGAGTGCCTGGTATACCTAGATGATGTTATTAGGTTTGGCAGCTCACTGGAGGAACATGAGAGCAGATTATTTAAGGTATTGGACCGACTGGAGGACTTTGGCCTTAAACTGTCCATTGATAAGTGTCAATTTTTTCAAACATCAGTAAGTATGTGGGACACATAGTATCCACCGAGGAATAGAGACCGACCAAGTAAAGTTGAGGCCTTGACCACCTGGCCACAGCCCAAAAATCTAAAAGAACTGCAAAGATTCCTGGGATTCTGTGGTTATTATCGGCGCTTCATCAAGGACTATTCAAGAGTGATCGCCCTTTACTTAACCTTACTCAAGGGTATCCCCAACCCACAAAAAATACCAAAAGTCAGCATCCTCAAGACTGAAAGAGTGTATTTTCATCCGAGTGAAGTATTTGGGGCCCGCTGGACTCCTGATTGTGAGACTGCTTTTCATGAGATCATATATCAACTTACCCATGCTCCAGTGCTGGCCTATGCCGATCCAAGAAAACCTTACGCCCTGCACACTGATGCTAGCTTGCAAGGGTTGGGGCTGTGTTGTACCAAGAGCACGAGAATGGCCTGAGACCAGTGGCCTTTGCCAGTAGAAGCCTGACCCCATCCGAAAAGAACTATCCTGTACATAAGTTAGAGTTCCTAGCTTTGAAGTGGGCTATTGTTGACCAATTCCATGAGTACTTGTATGGGGCTAAAATACTAGTAAAACTGACAATAATCCTTTGACCTATGTGCAGACCTCAGCTAAGTTGGATGCCACTGGCCATAGGTGGCTTTCTGCATTATCTACATATGACTATGCCTCTCGAATACCGAGCAGGTCTGAACCACATAGATGCTGATGCTCTCTCCGGAGGCCTGTTCCCAGAATGATTGGGTCCGACTGGCAGAACCTGACATTCGGGCACTCTGCCGGAAGTTTGACAGGGAGGAACAAATCCGCAGGGCGCAGTGGACTGCATGGTGGATTGCTTGGGAGCCTCTGAGAATTGCATACCTGCTGCTTATTGCCACTTTTCTGCACAGACATTGGTGCACTGCCTCAGCTGGACAATGACAGTATTCGGCTGGCTCAATCCCGCGATCCCATGATCAAAGCAGCTTTAGAAGCCCTCTATGCAGGAAAAGATGTGTCCAAATTACGCCTCACTGATTTGAGAACCGCACTGTTATACAAAGAAGGTCCTAAGTTGAAACTGATCAATAAACTGTTATACAGAGAAACAGTAGACAGAGGGGACAAGTAGACAAACAACAACTAGTGCTGCCCACTGCCTTCGAGACTCAGTATTGAGGTCCTTGCACAACCACATGGGGCACCTTGGTATAGACAGAACACTTGACTTGGTGAGATCCAGATTCTATTGGCCTAAGATGGGGGCTGATGGGAGCAACACATTCGAACTTGTAGTCGCTGCTTACAGAGGAAAGCTTTGCCCCAGAGGGCTGCCCCTTGTTAACATAACCACCAGTGCACCCATGGAGCTGGTCTGTATTGATTTTCTAAGTTTGGAGTCAGATCAAAGAAATATCAGTAATGTGCTGGTGGTCACTGACCATTTCAACGAGATATGCCCAAGCTTTCCCACCAAAGACCAGAAAGCATCCACTGTAGCCAAAGTACTTAGAAAACTTTTTGTTCACTATGGGGCTCCACAAAGAATCCATTCTGATCAAGGGAGAGACTTTGAGAGTCGCCTGATCAAAGAGATGCTTTCTCTGTGGGGAGGCGAAAGTCCAGAACCACTCCTTACCACCCCCAGGGGACCCCACAGCCTGAACGTTTCAACCGCACTTTGCTAGATATGCTAGGCACCCTGCACCCAAAGGACAAGCCTAGATGGAGCCAACAAATTAGCACTCTGGTATATGCTTATAACTGCACCAAAAGTGATGCCACTGGATTCTCCCCTACCGCCTGATGTTTGAAGAGAAGCTCGACTACCAGTAGATGTGTGTTTTGGGGTCTCTCCTGATGGGGTTCAAGCTGACAACTATTTACAGTATGTGCAAAGTTAAAGGCCCAGCTAACTCATGCGTACCAACTGGCTCAAACCATGGCTGCCAAAAGAAATCTGGCCAACAAAGAAAGGTATGATAAAAGGTGAAAGCACAGGAACTCCAGGAGGGAGATCGGGTATTGCTAAGAAATCTGGGACTGCATGGCAAGCACAAGATTGCTGACAGATGGCACCATCTCCCTCACATTGTAGTGGGCAAACTAGATGATCTGCCAGTGTACAAAGTAAGGCCTGAGAATAATTCAAAAGATGTAAAACAATGCATAGAAATCATTTACTGCCCATTGGACAAATCTTAATTGAGTCTGAGCCCTAGAAGATGCCCCTCTGGACCAGTGACTAGAGCTGCTGCTAAGAAAAGATCAAGAAAGTCTGCACCTACAGAAGCAAAGTTAAAGTGTTCCCTCCACAAGTCCCAGTTGAGCATGACTGTCAGTCCATATCGGAAGAAAGTGAGAGTGACTTTGAATACTATCCTTCTTACGAACTGAGTCAATTGTTTCGGGCAATCCCTAGTCAATACTGGAGACAAAGCTGGGCCTTCTGGACTGTCTAAGCCCCCAGCTTCATCCCTGGAGCCAATGCTCCCAGAAAGTGAAGTGCAAAGCATCAGATCAGATGAAATGGAATCATTGTGCATGGTTGAACTGTTTGAGCTTTCAGGGAGGAAAATGATAAATTGGGGCAGACTGGTGATACACCCGAACAAGAAGAGTATTTTGAGTGCCCTGACAGTCCACTGCCAGTGTCCGAAAGCTCTCCATGCGAGCCAAATGTTGTGGACTCAGAAACTGTAACTCCTGGAGCTGAAAGTGCCCCAGGTTCTAGCCTCTCTACCCCATGGAGACTCCCTGACAAGTGAGGACAATGCTGAAAATGAGGCTCAGAGTGCAGAGACTATAACAGTTCCCCTAGAAAGACTGGTCGAGCTGTAAAGCCTGTGGTGCACCTCAGTTATGATTCACTTGGGAGGCCTGTGGACTTGCCTCTCAATGTTGTCCATAAAGGAGGTGTGTGTGTCCCCGAGCTCATTGCCCAAACTGAGCATCAGTGCTAACTCCAAGTTACTTGTGTTGCCCTTTCTATATGGTGCCCCTTGCCCCATCCAGCCCCAAGGTAACTGATAGGGAAGGCCCTCTCTTCAGGTTTCATGTACAAGAGGTAATAACTTGAGTTATGGTACAATGTGTATGTAATACTGTGTAAAGAGTGACGTACTGCAATGTTTCAGAAATGTGTTCTTGGTAAAATGATATATTGACTGATGATTACATGCGAGCCTAATGCAAATGTATATGGTTGCAGTTGAAACTTAGGGTACTTGCTTGACGCGGACGCCAAGCTTTCCCAGGCCAGGAAGGGTGTAACCCCTGCAAATGGGGGTTCCCAAAAGACTTCCAGGAGCTTGCTTGAATGCTCCAAGCCTGAATGTTTGGCATTTAAGCCATTTATCAGTGAGTGTTTTAGAGCCTCTGGTACTGTCTCTTTAAGAGCTGTCTGCTTGCAGACATAATTAATTTGTATGGGGGACTGTGTGCTTCTCTGAGTACCACTCGAGCTGCTGCCAATTCACTTCATTTTTGCAGTCACTAGGAGTGCAAAGGAACCTATCTGAAAGATGTAACTGTTTGCCAGAAATTATTTAGAGTAATAATGAAATTACAGTTTGTCTAACCTGCTTTCTTTGCAGTCAGAACTGTGTCTGCTAGTTCCCATTCTAGTTTTGAACTGCTGAACTGGACCAATCAGTGTGGGGTAAGCTAGCTCTAAAATGATGCCTGGACGAATCAGAACTTGGACTCATAATCTGAGCCAGCCACAAGAGGATTGTATGGGCAGTGACTCTGGGAGATGTAGTTTAGACTTCAGTGCCTTTTTGGACCAACAGCAGCAGTCTATTGTGAGTGACAGCCAATCCAGTCAAGAACTGGGAGGAACTCAAGGAAGTGCCGGTTTCGTCAGTTGGAGTTCAGTTGAGCTTTGGCAGTGAAGAAGGAAGGAGCCCTGTGCTTTTCAGTGTGCAGTTTTAGTCAAAAACTGTGTAAGGCCCAGAGTTCCGGTCTGCAGCTTGTGTAACAGCTTGTTAGGACTGAACCGTCCTGTGAAAAGAATCAAAGGATCTCTGAAGAGTAGAAACCAGGCTCACCCTGTAGAAGACTGGAAGAATTGCTGAAAATTGCACTCGGTCTGTCAGGAACTGAATCTGCTGTGTGTTCTCCCGGTATTGTGCAGTAATTGCGATCGGGATACAGATGCAGCCTGCCTGGTATAGTACTTCTTTTATATGGATGTGTGAAGAGGTTTGTGTACCTCAAGTGAGCCCTGCTGACATTGAAGGACCCTATCTTATTTGGAGGTCGTGAGTACTAATTCAGGGTTGCTCCCTGTTGAATTGCCACATTAAATCCAAATGGAATTACTGTACTGCTGACTGTTTAATTCTCCTTTTCTCTGTGAAAGGGCCCTACCAGCTGCCACGGTTTGGACTAGCCACTAGGGCTTGGGTACCCAGGGACAGTAACTGATAGGGATAGGCCTGTGCACAGAGCCATAGGTAGATTATTAGAGTGATAAGCTAATTAACCTGATTTCCCTGTCCTTGTTATATCCCCAAATAAATCAGAGCTGCTTGTTTCAGCAAAGTTATACTGCCTGAGGTATTTGTCTATGTTAAAGTACTGTACTGTGATTGTTGCACTGTATCTCATTTCAGGAGGTCCCAGTGCCGGAACCAGACCTGGGGTAAGTGTATACTGTGAAGGTAATTCTGATATATTGTGTGGGCCACTAGTGGGAAGAAAGGGGGTTGCAGTGTCCCAGAGGGCTGTGACCAAGTTAGTTTAACTATTGCAAACCCTGACCTCTGGGTTGGGCACCCGCCATTGGATCCAGGCCCCTCAACCTGTTAGTGGCAAATCAGGCAGGGGTAGTAGCCCCTGGATAGCGCCATCTAGGGGTTACACTCTAAAAAGCATGCCAGTCTGCAGGGCTCTTAGTGCATCTAGCCTTGGCCCAGATCTAGTCATGGTTTGTAAGTGCGGCCTTCAGATCAGGGGTGAACCAGGGATGAGAGGTGTTACACTACAAGCCTTAACAAAGGGGCATGCTTATTTGCCAGGGTGACAAGGTTGTCATTGAGGACAGTGACAGCTTCCTCTGCTGTTTTGGCGAGATAGAGATCTTGCCACCTTACCTTGCCTAGGTCAGACAAGTAATTTGCTGCACTAAATTTGAAAAAGACCATTTTGTTATAAGCTTTGGTTGGTAACGAGCCTTGGCTTGCAGTCTTATGCATACTACAGCCCGTGGTCGCTCATGTCACTGTGAAAACTGCAGAGTGTAAAATTTTGTGAGGATGAGTGGTTAATATAACATCTAGGAGTGAACTGTTGACAATATTCAATGTATTGCTCCTTGTGGGTTCACTAACTAGCTCTATAAGGCCAAGCTCATCGCAGAGAGATTGTAGGCTGTGTGATTTAGGGTAAGCCAGTCCATACTGAAATCCCCAAGGATTATTGTTTCAGTATTGGCAGCAGTGGTTAAGGATTTAAGTACATTAAGGAAGTCAGTGCCACCAGCCAGCATATAACCACTGATGATAGTAATGCATTCTATGGAAGAAAGGTGAAGCTTCAGGATACAATCTCGTATCCTTTTGGTTTGGATTTACAGTAGATATCACTAACTGAGTACTTGGTTTTAGAATAAACAGCCACACCACCTCCCTGGTTCCCTGTCTGCCCTGTGTAGTTTATAGCCAGGAAGAGTAATTTGTTGGTCAGTATTGGCCTTTTAAGCCACAACTGGTAATAATGATAAGATCTGGTTTGGTATGAACAGCCCATGCTTGTAACTGAGCAAATTTTTGGTCAAGCTAATATATTGACCAGCATCATATTAAGCCCAGGGCAGCTGCAAATTTGGTAGGTGAAGTAAGCGGTAATGGAGGTCCAGGATTTAACTCACATTGCCTAAGCAGAGGAGGAGGAGCAAAATAGCGGTTTTCAGGAGCTCATCAAAGATGTAAATGCTTTTTTTCTTTGTGACCACCTGCTATTTATTGACAGGAGCATAGGTTTGGTCATAGGGAAGGAGAGGCTTGATTTGACCATTCACTGATAACAGTGAAAGTGCTTGGACAGACATAGCTGAAGGGAGTAGAAAGTGGAGGGGAAGAATGAGGAGTGTGAGTCAAGGGAAGGTGGCGTGCTACACTGAGTGAGGTACAGTGTGAAGGGGCAACACAGGTTGGAATAAGGAGTTCCAGGATAGGACCAGGGCCTGATGCTCGTGTTGAACTGATACACTGAGCATGTTATTTACTGCAATCAAAAGTACAAAGATAACACAAGGCATGATTCCAGTACAGTGCGGTCTGTGGGGTAGAAAGGATGGGATACCTCTGCTTTATGGGTGTTAGGAGCACAGCCTAATAGCCCTTAAGAACTGAGGTGCTAATGTAAAAGATTGCCTAAACAGGTAGAGAAAATGGCAGGGAGAAATTAGCTGGGGGCAACAGCAGGGTGAGAGATAATGAGCAGCTAAATGAAGTAATAGCAAGAGGGCACTGCTACCTTAATAAGGATTGGATTGAACATGTCCATGCTAAGCCAATAGGATAGAAGAACAACAAGAAAGGCGGAGCAAGACTGTATATAATGGTGGCCTAGGACGGGTGGGGGTGGGAGAAAAGCAGGCAGTAGGAATTGGGAGGCGAAGTTGGGAGCAGAGGATTAAAGAAAGCATTGTTTAAGTCAATGGCAAAATGCGCACAATTAGAATGGAGTCAGGAGGCAGGCAGACCAATCAGTGTCTGCTCGCAAAAGTGCTGCGCCTAATTGGGTTCTGCCTATCGGGCAACCTCTGGAGTGAATTCAGCGTTGTACCTGTAGGGCTAGATCCGATTCCTGGACCCTAATGTTTAATAACGTTAGATCCCAATTCACAGGATCTAATGTTATCAAAAACCTCACAGCAATTCTGAAAGGTAATAAATATACTTTAGTCCTCAGCAGTCAGCAGTACACCATAAAATATTTCTTATTATGACATTTACAAATACAAAAAAAATGAGAACATAATGCACTGGGTCAATCAGGTAACATGGTGGATGACAGAGGGTGAACATCATGAAAAAGATACAGCCTGTACAGTAGAAAGCGTTGGTGGATGGTGGATAGAAAGTGGCAGACAATAGAGTGAATTTCTAAAGAGAGAACAGTACAGGACCTCAGGATGGCGAACAAGGAGTGCTAGATAATAAAGGGGTTGATAATCAAGGGTGCAATTAGAATTAGCTCCAGGTACAATTTCTCCAGGGGCCCAGATTTTGTTTTTGGGGGCAATTTCCACTTTCAAATATCCTGCCCTAGCATGAAATATTATTAATTTTCACAAGAAAATCTTTCTTTCAGGGAATAAGTTGGGCTCATTCACAGCTTAAATACCTAACGACAATAAGGGAGGAGGAACCCTGACCTACCTACATTGGGCTCAGGGTCCTTCCCACAGAAAAGTAAGAATTATACTAACTCCCCAACACAGGAGGGTGGGAGAGAAGAAAAATTACTCACTTTAGTAATGTTGTTTCTTCTAATGAGTCTTGCTATATTATGACAGTAGCAGTTTGTCCCACCACTAGAACTGCTCGGAGGTGAAATGGTTAATACCATTCCAGAATGGAACTTTGAGCACGAGCTCTAAGAAGCAGCTCTGTCTGTGATATTTCAAAACTGAAATGTCAGATCTTTATGAGCAAAACTCACTAAGGTCTGTGTGGAAGCTGTAACCTACACTAGCCAAATGGCTACCTAAATATTAACAATCATTGCTGGTCCCAACACCCAAGACTCAAGTCAGGGACCAGAACTACTAATACAATTCTAACAACAAGAGAATAAAACAACAGGATAATAAAACACACCCCAAAACCCCAAAAGGGGAGAAACGCTAAAGGGCATAAAAATAGTGCCCACACTAAATTGCCCGCATCCCACCCAAGTAGAGGTTCTGAGAGGGGCAGGCTGGGAGGTCATAATATAGCAAGACTCCATTAGAAGAAACAACATTACTAAGGTGAGTAATTTTTCTTCAAACAACATGAAGTCTTGCTATATTATGACAGTAGCAACTACACAGCAGTACCTCCATGGAGGAGGGACAGAACCTACTTAGGAATAGGCTCTGAAGAACAGCTGTAGCCAATCGAGCATCTCTCCTGGCCTGGACATCCAGGAGTAATGCTTGGTGAAAGTGTGTACGCTTTCCAAGTAGCAGCCTGGCATATCTCTAATATAGGAATGTCTCTGGCAGCAGCTAGAGACGCTGTACCCTGGTAGAATGAGCCCTCAAGCCAGAGGGGGATCTCTGCCCAGCTTCTGATAACAAAATTGGATACAAGAGACAATCCACCTGGCAATTGATCTCTTAGTGGCAGGTTTGCCTTTCCCAACTTCACCATAGGTGAGGAAAAGTTGAGGGATTCGAACCTGTGACCTTTGGTACGCTCTATATAATAACTAAGAGCCCTCTTAACATCCAGGCTGTGCAACCTCCTCTCACCAGAAGAGGAGTGATCAGTGAAAATACTGGAAGGAGATAGATTGGTTGAGATGGAAATCTGAAACCACCTTACGTAAAATTTCATGATCAGTCCTAAGGACTACCTTATCCCTGTGGAAAGAGATAAAGTCAGTTTCTACTGACAAGGCTTGCAACTCACTTATGCGTCTAGCAGAGTGATAGCCACCAGAAAAACAGTTTTCCAAGTTAGACACTTAAGCTCTGCAGAAAACAGGTTCAAAGGGGTTGCATTAACTGGGCAATGCAAACATTAAGGTCCCAGGCAGGGCGGTTCCCGAAAGGGTGGATTAGTATGGAGTAATCCCTTAAAAACTTGGAAAACACAGGATGAGTGGAAAGAGGGATGACTTTCCTGCTGAAACAAAAGCAGAGACAGCTGCCAAATGAACTCTCAGGGTAGCTGGTCTGAGACCCAAGGAATTAAGATGGACCATGTAATCTAATACAATGGGCAAATCAGCAGATTCTGGGAAATATTTTCCCAGCACACCAAATGGAAAACCTTTTCCATTTAGAACTATAAGTAGCCCTAGTGGAAGGCTTTCTGGAAGCCTTTAGGATTTCAAGAACACCCTGAGAGAGGTGTAAATCAGCAAACTCTAACTCCTCAAGAGCCAGGCCTTGAGGTTGAGGAGTTGAGGTCTGGATACCAAACCCTTCCCTGGGCACAAGTTAATAGGTTGTGATTCCTGGGGAGACAAAGGGAAGATGGATTGTCAGTGACAGAAGGAGTGGGTACCAGGGCTGCCTGGCCCAATCCGGGGCAATCAGAATCACCCTGCAAGGCTGGGATCTGATTTTGACTAATACTTTGAATAGGAGAGGGAAGGGGAAAGCATAAAGAAACTTCCCCCAATCCAGGAGAAGGGCATACAGGGGACTGAGCCCAACACTGGAGGCCTGCAACAGAACAGAGGAAGTTGGTGATTGTCTGGGGCTGCAAAAGATCTATCTGAGGAGTGCCCCATCTGGCAAAGACTATCCCAGCACTTGAGGATCTAGGGACCATTCGTGATGGCCTGGGAAATCCTGCTGAGAGCATCCGCTAGGACATTGTCCTTCCCTGGAAGGTGAACTGCTATGAGGGAAGTGTTCAGGGAATAGGCCAGAGACCACAACTTCATTGCCTCGGTGCACAAGGCCGAAGACCAAGTGCCCCCTGTTTGTTGATGTACCACATTGTTGTGGTGTTGTCTGTTCTGACTTGTATCACCTTGTTGTGGACAGATGCAGAAAATGCTTGAAGAGCTAAACAGACAGCTCTGAGTTCCAGCAAATTGATGTGGAGCAGAGATTCCTGGGGGACCACACTCCCTGAGTGGAAAGGTCGCCCATGTGGGCTCCCCAACCCAGAAGGAAGCATCTGTAGTGAGAGTCAAATTGTGAGCAGGGGAATGAAGGGACCCCAATCTTAAATTGTTCTGATCCTGCCACCACTGGAGGGCCTGGATCAAGGTTGAGTCACTGGGACCAACTTGGAAAGGGGTCTCTTCTCTGAGACCAATAGGTTCTCAAGTGAAACTGAATGTCTCATCTGAAATCTTGCTCCCTGCACAACAGCTGTGGATGCAGCCATGTGCCCTGGAGCTGCAGAAAGTGTCTTGCTGGCCGAGAGACCTGCAGAGTGAAGGAGAAGGCCAGAGCCACTAAATTCCTCACCCTTTCCAAGGGAAGAAAAGCTCTGGCTAGCTTTGTGTCCAACTCTGCCCTATAAAGGTGAGTAGCTGGACTGGTTCCAGAACCGGCTTTGGTAGATTTATCAGAAAGCCCAGGAGGTGAGAAGCTGCTGGGTGACTTGCAGGTGAGATTTTACCTGTTCTGGGGACTGGCCTACAATGAGCCAATCGTCTAGATAGGGAAAACAGCAATCCTTTGCCTCCTTAAGTGAGCCACTGCTACTGCCAGACACTTTGTGAATACCCTTGGGGCAGAGGTAAGGCCGAAGGGCATTGCTCTGAACTGGTAATGACCTGAGGGTAGTTCGAATCTGAGGTACTTTCGATGGGGAGCTTCTGATTAGGACGTGAAAATAGGCATCCGTGAGGTCCAGGGAGGCTAGCCAGTCCCTGGCCTTAGGGAGGGTAAAATCATTGCCAGAGTTACCATTTTGAACTTTGGTTTCAAAAGATGCTTGTTCAGATATCCGAGGTCTAATATGGGCCGCCATTCTCCTGTCTTTTGGGGTAAGGAAGTATCTGAATACAGACCCCTGCCCTGGTGCAGGGAGAAACCCTTTCTACTGCTCTGAGAGCCAACAGGGTTGAGACCTCTGCTTCCAGAGCAGGGTCTCTGAACACTTGCAGGTAGAAAAATCTGGCTCTCAACTTGGGAAACTTTTGAAGCTGAGAACCAGACCCTGGCTTACTACTTCCAGAACCCACTTGTCTGAGGTTAAAGAAGCCCAGTTCTGACTGAAGTAAGCCAACCTGCCCCTACCGGTAAGGAGAATCGGCCCTGGGTATCCCATCAGGGTGCCTGCTTAGCAGGTGCTTTAGGCTGAGGGGTGGGAGCAGGCCTGCCCACCCCTCGTCTGCCTCTGCCTCTGAAGAAGCCCCTCTGAGCATAGGCAGAGGAGGCCTGGTCTGATAAAAGGCCTGTGAAAAGGCCTACCCCTACCCTGGGGTATGCCTCTGGGGAGTGGCTTGCCGCTCCTTAGCTTGGGCACTTTTGTAAGTAGTCCCATATTCATCCATCTTTTCATGTAATTCTCTGTCTGCTCCCCAAACAGAGAATTTCCCACCTAGGAAAATCCATAGCCTTAGTTTGGGTATCCTGTGACAGGCTAGTACACCTGAGCCAGGCCAACTCACGAAAGATACAGATGTGGCCATGACCTAGAGGCAACATCATTAACATCCACAGCAGCATGAAACTGTACCTTGAAGCCTCAATGCCATCAGCAGCCACCTGTTCTAGTTCGCCAGCCAGCTGGCCATGGGCTTGCTTAGCTAATTCCATAACAGTATCCCATCTAGATTTCTGATACCTAGCTACATAAGCCATATAATTTGCTTGCCTGAGTCCCAGAGAGGCTGCCATATACTGTTTTTGCCATGGCATCAATCTTCCTGGAATCCTTGTCAGGAGGATGTGAAGCCAGGAATATTAGCTTTATCACAGGCTGCAGCCTGAACTACCTAACATGACTGCATTGCTGAGAAAGGAATTCTGTATCAGGACCTGACAATGTGTACCTCCTGTCCATCTTTTTATCTACAGGAGGCACAGAATTAGGAGTTTTTAAAATTTTTATTGTTTGCTTCCTAAAAGACTTATGCAAAGAATAGACAATCTCTAGACTCTGGAATATCCATCATTTCTACACAATCAGGCTCCTCTTGCTCATCCACAGCTTCTTCCAAGGAAGCTGGAGGTTTCAACAACTTTTTGTAAAACATAAAATGAGATGGGGACTCAGATAGCATAGGGAGATTCTAAAGGTCTGTCTGGGGAAATGTCCGGTTCAATGGGCACCTCAGACCTTCCCAGCCACATTCATACTGTTCATAATCATCCTCCCCCTCCTCTGGTTCATAAAACTCCTCCACATCATATTCCTGAACCACTGGAGCCGGACGAACCGACCTTTTGCCAGATAGTGGCGGTTCGGTCGGAACCTGAGACAGTGACTGGACAATTTGTATAGCTTTTGCTATCTCTGCAGCAGTTGGAGAAGGGGTTTAGACTCCAAACCTGCTGACTTTTGTTTCTTCACTGGAACTGGTTCCTCAGAACCAGCTTTTCTTTTGCCCAAGGAAGTCTCGCCCTGGTCAGAGGGCACTCCCTGGTTCCGGTTGGTTGGCACCGAACCGGGCTGGCCATCCGGTCAGCGGATTTTTTGGCCTCGCTCCTAAGCCTGCCCAATCTCTTTCCAGGGTGGCTGCAGGGAAATTCTTACATATCTGGCAGTCTGACTGGAGGTGGTAAAACCCCAGACAATAACACATGTGGTGTGTGGGTCAGCCTTGGCAAAGACTTCCCCACAGACATCACAGTGTTGAAACCCAGTGGGCCGGTTTTTCTTTGGGTTTCTCCAGACATAATGCCAGCCTAACCAGAAAACTTTCCCTTTAAGCGGCAGTACTAGGCAAGACACCCTTATCGGTTCCTAACCGTGTCACGGTATTTGAAAAAGCGTAATAAAATCCGTTTTTAGAACCGATAAGAATGAACCGCACTCTAAAATGCTAAACTTTAAAGTTAATGAGTTTTAAACTCGGCTGATTGGTTCAAAACCGAACCAATAAACTTACAAGTTCCACACAGACAAAACCTTTTAAATTACGGTTACCACAGACAGAGCTTGAACTGAAGCGGTTTTGCGGTTAAAATAAAGCTATTCTCGGTTGAATCGGACCGAGAAAACACTATTTGAACGAGAAATGAACCGAGCAGAAGGAGAAATCTCGGAGCGACTGTTCACTGAGGCGGAGTAAAGAATCTGACAGTTCAGTTTTGAAATATCACAGACAGAGCTGCTTCTTAGAGCTCATGCTCAAAGTTCTATTCTGGAATGGTATTAACCATTTCACCTCCAAACAGTTCTAGTGGTGGGACAAACTGCTACTGTCATAATATAGCAAGACTTCATGTTGTTTGAATCCATTAGATTCTCAGGCACCCACATATGGACACCAAGCTCAATCTGAACTGCCTGCCCGCTTGGCAGAGGTTTGGGAGCAGGGTTATTACAAGGTTAAAAAGGTTATGCTCCCATTTAGTGGAGTTAGTTTCTACTGTTATAGGTTATTAAAGGAATAATGCACAACAGGGTGTGTGTCATGCTGGGATAACGCGCCCGTCTGGGGCATTGGGGCGCACTAAGCCTGCGGCCTCGTGCCCAACCCCGGGTGTGGCGTATCCAGCACGACACACACCCTGGATGCATTATTCCATCATACAATGGCTCATTGTTATACAGAATCAAAAAATAATTTTAAAGATGTTTTGTGTGGAAAAATATTTTTGTTTTAAGAGAAGATGAAACAATCAATCAAAAGTTCCATAAAACAATCAATCAAAAGCTCAATCAAATGCTCATCTACATGGGTTCACAGTGCTGAGACTAGATCCGTGGCATCATGCTGGGATAACGCCATGGGTCCAGCCCCAAACTGACCAATCACAGTCCAAGATTCTTTCTTGCCATTGTATAATGCGTGTTAGAACACAGGTTTACTAAAAGGTTTGAATTGCAAACTTTTATGAAACATAAAAGGCATAATAATTTTCTTTATAAAGAATCAGAGGTACTCTCTCCTAAGAGTGCATGTACTGTATACAGTCCTGTCATAAATTGAGAAAACTGGAAAGAACAATGAAATCTAGGGGGTGGGGAGAACCAGGAGGCTCCATAATAAATCCAGGATTCCTAGTATGTATCCCAAATGGTTACAATAAATACCAAAATATTATCCTATAATGTTAATGGGATTATACACCCTATTAAAAGAAGCAGAATCAGAGATTTCTTCACAACCAGAAATGCAGTTTTAACTTTCTTCAGAAACACACTTATCCCTAGTGAAGCCTTAAAGCTTAAAACAAGGAGCTTCTCAGTTCTCTACCATGCTTCTCTTGGGAGAGTAGGAAATGGAAGTGGCTGTGTTACTATCAGCAAATACGCCTTTTGAGGAGGCGGAGGTGGTAGTGGTGGACCCTGGGGCTCGATATGTAATGATTGTGGGACAAGTACAAGATGTCTGGATCACTCTGGTTAATGTATACGCCCTCTGGAGTCACCGCTCAGCTTCTATTCAGATCTAGTTCAATTAATAACCCAGAAGGCAAGGGGTGTAGTAATAGCAGGGGTGACTGGAGCCTAGTTATGAACAGAAAGATGAAGTCTACGACAGGGATCCCACACCAGAACGAAAAACTGCAGCACAATTTAATAGGCTCCTAGGGAGTGTGGTTTAGATTGACATCTGGAGGAAAAATACCCAAAGGCAAAAGTATACGTTCTACTCACCCTGTCATAAAATATTCTCCAGACTTGAAATGTTTTTACCTATGGCAGAGACATGCATTTTTCACTCAGCGTGGCAGGGTACAGCCACTGTCTGATCATCAACCAATATTTTTAGAAATAGATCTGCAACTCACAAAAGCCCAGCATTGAAGGCTTAATGTAAGCCTCCTAAGAGATGAACAAATAAGGGAAGAGGTCAAGAAAGTAATAACACAGACAATAGAAATAAATGACACCCCGGACACCACACCCCAAATGCTGTGGGACATGATTAAAACCTTGGTCAGGGGAAAGCTAATTTCACTGGCCTCTCACAGGAAGCGGGAGAGGTTAAAACAAATGCAGTCCCTCACAGAACAATTAAAGGCCCAGAAAACACAGCAAAAGAGCACTGGACTAAAGAGAGAGAGAGGTGGAAATTAAAATAATTAGAACCAAAATACAGAACTTAAACAAAATAGAATTTGAGAAAGCTCTATTTTACCTAAAGCAAACATATTATGGGGGCTAGGGTGGCCAAGCAATTGGTCTACTGGTTAAGACAAACAGCAGCCAAGGCAACATCACTGGCATTAGGGATCCAGGCACAGGTGTACTCAAACATAAATGGGAACAGATTTCCGGAACATTTGTATCCTACTATAAGACTTTACACCAGACCCAGATGGAGACCGAAGGGAAGATATCTCAAATTTCTAACAGAACTAATTTTGCCCTGACTTACTCGACACAGATGAGGGAGCTGATGGCCCCAGTACTACAGGGAAATTGCAACTGCAATCAAACACCTGAAGACAGGCAAATGTCCGAGACCGGATGGGTTCTGCGGGAGTTTTACAAAACCTTTGTAGCAGAAACAACCCCAACACTGCAGAGAGTCTACAATACTGGGAGGACAGAGGAGACCCGGTCCCCCCTTGTGGAACTATACCACCATAACAGTGATCCCCAAAGAAGGAAAAGATCTGAAAGAATGTAGTTCATACAGACCTATCTCTGTTAAATGTAGATTATAAACTCCTCACGGTCATATTGGCAAGAGAATTAACCCATTAATAGCCCAGCTCATTAACCTAGACCAAACAAGATTTGTAGAGGACGTCAGGCACAAGAGGGGGTGAGGAGAACAATAAACATAATAGACCTGATAAACAAGTGGCGGACTCCAGCCTGCCTCTTGGACTAAATACCGAGAAGGCATTTGACAGGGTCAATTGGACATTTCTGTATGCGGCCCTGGAACAGTTTGGGTTCCCAAATGCTTTTGTCACTGCAATCAAATCCCTATATGCAAATCCATGAGCACAAGTGAGGGTTAATGGGGCATCTCACAAAGATTCTCACTTGGGAGGAGAACCAGACAGGGTTGTCCGATGTCCCCATTACTATTGCAATATATATTGAACCTCTAGCACAGCCATCCAACAAGACCAGGAATTAAAGGGATCTTTGCAGGGAGCACAGAACATAAAATCTCACTCTATACGGACAATGTCCTATTATATATGTCGGACCCAAAGGAATCCCTCCCAAGGTATGGGACCTTCTAACTAAATTTGGTGGGCTGTGGGATATGCCTTAAACAAAATAAAACAGAAATACTGAAGTTCTTTCACACCCCAATGGCTAAAATTCAACAGATTATCCCTATTAAATGGGACCCCCAAGATTAGATACCTGGGGACATATATCCTCAGGAACCTCAATCTCTTATTCTCAAGTAACTTTGACCCCTTTGTCACCCAGATAAAACAAGACCTGAATAAATGGGAGCTCCTTCACCTACCCCTCCACTCCAGAATAGAAACAATCACCATGAATGTTCTGCCTAGGATCCTATACCTTTTTCAGTGTCTACCCTTAAAATACACCGAACAATTTAGAGCCTGGCAGAGTATGATCACAAAGTTTATATGGGCTAACAAAAAGTAAGAATCAAGAACCCTTTAATGCAAACAAGCAAGAAATATGGAGGTACAGTGGTACCTAACTTGGAAGATTATTATCTAACAGTGCAGTTAGGATGTGCCCTTTTGTGACAAGCACCGGGCTATGAAGCACACTGGAAGGGGATAGAGAAAGAGGAAATGGAAGGAACACCCCTGGAGGCTATAATATTCACTCCAAAACTGCTATTTGAAGATAAGAAGGTAGCCTTGACCTCTGTTAGAAACACCGTTAAAACAGTGCAGAGAATTAGGACAAAGCATAAATGTGAGGAAGAGCTTTGGTTCCTTAGAAGATCGCCTGGGACAGGAATTTGAGTCAGCTAGACAAGATGATACATACAGGAGGTGAAGCAGATTGGGGATGAATAGTCTAGAACAATTACTGAACGGAAATACAATAAGAGACTTTGCAGACTTAAAAGAACACTTCCAGTTGAGGTAGACAGACCACTTTAGGTACCTTCAGGTAAGAGACTTCACCCAAAACATACAGAAACAATTTAGCCCACCTCCCCAAACAAACAGAATTCTGAAAAGCTATAGGAGAGATTATAAGTGACCACAAACATAAGAAAAATTACTCACCTAAGTAATTATGTTTCTTCTAGTGGAGTCTTGCTGTATTCTGACAAGTGCAGTTAGCCCCAGCCTTTAAACTGCCCTGGAGAAAAATGAGTTAACTTTTCTATGCATGGCATAGAATGTTTCATCTCGAAACTTGGTTGATGTCTCTGCCTGTTGTAATTTGAACTACAACCGTCAGATCTTACGAGCAAAACTCACTAGGTGTTCTGTGTGAAACTGTAAAATTTGTACTAGCCAACTGGCAGAAAATAATATTTTGGGTTCTCAAAGGAAGACTCAAGTCAAGAAACCCAAACACAAAAACCAATCAAATGAAATAACATCTCACCCCATGAGAAACAGAGGGTGTAAAGGGGCACCCTAGGGTGCCAAGTTTGCCAACACTGCGCCTGCCACCCACATCCCAAAAATCTAGGTTCTGAGAGGGAGGCAGGGGAGGTCAGAATACAGCAAGACTCCACTAGAAGAAACATAATTACTAAGGTGAGTAATTTTTCTTCAAACAACATGAAGTCTTGCTGTATTCTGACAAGTCTAAACTTCAAAGCAGTACCTCCATGGAGGAGGACAGAACCTACTTTGGGAATAGGCTCTGAAGTACTGCTATGCCAAACTGAGCATCACTCTAGCATGGATATCCAGAGTAATGCTTGGTAAAAGTATGGACTGTTTTCCAAGCAGCTGCTTGACAAATTTCTAAAGAGGATATCCCTGGCAGCAGAAAGGGAAGCAGCTGTAACTCTTGTGGAATGAGCCCTCAGGCCTGAGGGTGGAGTTTACCAGTTTTTCATAGCAGAATTGTATACAAGACATAATCCACCTGGCAATAGATCTCTTGGTGGCAGGTTTGCCCTTCCCAACTTCTCCATAAGTGAGGAACAACTGGAGGAGTCAAACCTATGACCCTTGGTATGCTCTATGTAGTAGCTAAGGACTCTTTTAACATCAAACTGTGTATCCTCCTCTCTCCCGAGGAAGAATGATCAGTGAAGAAAACAGGGAGAGAGATATAGACTGATTCAGGTGGAAATCTGAAACCAGTTTAGGCAAGAACTTTCTGTTAGTTCAAGGGCCACTTTATCTCTGTGAAAAGAGATGAAATCAGGTTCCACTGACAGGGCCTGCAATTCACTGATACGTCTAGCAAGTAATGGCTACCAAAAACACAGTTTCCCAAGTCAAGTACTTAAGCTCTGCTGAGGACAAAGGTTCAAAAGGGGTTGCATAAGCTGAGCAATGCAAACATTAAGATCCCAAGCAGGAGCAGGAACCCTAAATGGGGGATTGGTGTGAAGCAATCCTGGAAAAATTTACAGAATACAGGGTGGGATGACAGTTAGGAAGACTTGCCTACTGACAGGAAAGCAGAAACAGCTGACAAGTGTACCTTGAGAGTAGCTGGTCTGAGACCTAGGCCATTGAGATGGACCATATAATCCAGAACCGTAGGCAATTCAGCAGTGTCTGGAGAAATATTCTTCTTAGAACACCAAATGCTGAATCTTTTCCATTTGAGTTGTAAGTCTTTCTGGTAGAGGGCTTTTGAGAAGCCTTGAGGATATCCAGAACCCCTCGGGAAAGATGCAGATCTGCAAACTCTAACTCTTCAAGAGCCAAGCCTTGAGACTGAGAGACTGAAGATTGGGGTACCAAATCCTCCCTGAGAGGATGTTAACAGGCTGTAATTCCTGGGAAGAGACAGGGGAAGATGGACTGCTAGGGACAGCAACAAGGGATACCATGGCTGCCTGGCCCAGTCTGGAGCAATCAGAATCACTTTGCAAGGTTGGGACCTTCTCTTGACTAACACTTTGAACAGGAGAGGAAGGGGGAAAGCATACAGAAAGTTCCTTCCCAGTTCAGAATCAGAGCATCCAGGGGACTAAGCCCAAGACTGGGGTCTCCAACAAAAGAGAGGAAGTTGGTGATTGTCTGGGGCTGCAAAAGATCTATCTCTGAGGTGCCCCATCTTGAGAAAATCGCCTTCAATACCAGAGGATCCAGGGCCCATCAGTGATAGCCCTGAGATATTCTGCTCAGTGCATCTGCCAGGACATTGTCCTTCCCTGGAAGGTGAACTGCTATCAGAGAGGTTTGCAGGGAATAAGCCAGGGACCACAACTTCATTGTTTCTGTGCACAAGGCCATAGACCAGGTGCCCCTTGTTTGATCTACCACATGGTGGTGGTGTTGTCTGTTCTGATCTGAACCACCTTGTTCTGTACTGATTTGAAAAAGCTTGCAGTGCCAGAAACACTGCTCTGAGTTCCAAGAGATTGATGTGTAGAAGAGATTCCTGAGGCAACCACAGTACCTGGGTGGTGAGGTCCCCAAATGGGCTCCCCAGCCCAGCAGGGAAGCATCTGTGGTAAGGACCACTGAATGAGACTGAGTGGCAAATGGAACCCCTTGCCTCAAATTGTCCTGATCCTGCCACCATTGCTGGGCTTGGATCAGAGTTCGAGTCACTGGGATTAGTTTGGTAAGGAATCCTTTCTTTGGGACCAAAAAGCTCTTAAGTGGAACTGAATGTCCTCATCTGGAATCTTGCACCTTGAACCACTGCTGTAGAAGCTGCCATGTGGCCCAAGAGCTGAAGGAAATGCCTTGGTGGTCAGAGACACCTGAAGGCTGAATGAAGAGCCAGCTCCATGACAGCTCTTGCCCTTTCCAGGGAAGGAAGGCTCTTGCTTTTACGTATCCAGCTCTGCCCCATGAAGGTGAGGAGCTGCACTGGTTCGAGAACTGACTTTGGTAGGTTGAGAAGAAATCCTAAAAGTGAGCACTTGCTGGGTCACTTGCAGGTGTGACTAGACTTGGTCTGGGGACTGGCCCACTATGAGCCAGTCGTCCAAATATGGAAAATGGAAATCTTTGTCTTCTTAGGAAGGCAACAACTACTACCAGGCACTTTGTGAAGACCCTTGGGGCTGAGGTTAAGCCAAAGGGCATTGTTCTGAACTGATAGTGGCCTGAGGGCAACTCAAACCTGAGGTACTTTTGTGGGAGCACCTGATGGGAATGTGAAAGTAGGCATCTTTGAGGTCCAGGGAGGCTAGCTAGTCCCCTGGCCTTAGCGAGGAAGGATAATTCCTAGAGTTATCATCTTGAACTTTGGCTTTAAAAGATGTTTGTTCAGGTATCTTAAGTCCAGGATGGTCGCCACTCTCCTGTCTTTTTGGGGGTTAGGAAGTACCTGGAGTACAGTCCTTTGCCACAGTGTAGGTAGGTACTCTCTATAGCTCTGAGAGCTAGGAGAAAAGAAACCTCTGCCTCTAGGGCAAGGGTCTCTGAGAGATTTGCAGGTGGAAAAGATCTGGCTCTCATCTTGGGAAATTTTTGAAGCTGAGAACAGTCCCTGACTTACTACTTCCAGGACCCACTTGTCTGATGTAACAGACATCCAGTCCCGGACAAAGTAAGCCAGCCTGCCCCTACTGGGATAGGAGAATCGACCCAGGCAGACCCATCAGGTGTCGCTTGGCAGGGGCTTTAGGCTGAGGGGTGGATGCAGGCCTGCTCATCCCCTTCTGCCTCTCCCTCTGAAGAACCCCTCTGTGAAAAGGAAAAAGAGGCCTCTGCTTGGTAAAAGGCCTGCCCCTGCCCTGGACTGCTGCCTTTGAGAAGTTGCCTGCCTTTTCTTGCCTGAGCACTCCTGTAAGTGGTCCTGTATTCATCCATTTTCTTCATGTAATTCTCTGTCTGCTCACCAAACAGAGAATTACCCACTACAGGAAAATCCATGGCCTTAGCCTAGGTATCCTGTGAGAGGCTAGTACATCTGAGCCAAGCCATTCTCTGAAGAGCCACAGATGTAGCCATAACTCTTGTTGATACATCATTGGAGTCCACAGCAGCATGAAACTGAACTTTTGATGCCTCAATCCCATCTGCAGCCACCTCCTCCAGCTCCTTGGCAAGCTGGGGAAGCCTGTTTAGCTAGTGCCAGTACAGTGTCCCACCTGGACTTCTGGTACCTGGCTGCATAAGGCATATAATTAGCCTGCCTGAGCCCCAAACATGCTGCCATGTATTGTTTCTTTGCCATGGCATCAATCTTCCTGGAGTGCTTGTCTGGGTGGTGTGATGCCAAGGGAATGCTTGCCTTATCACAGGCAGCAGCCTGTACAACTCAACATGGCTGCATTGCTGATAAAGGAACTCCGTATCTGAGCCTGAAGAGTATCAGCTTGTCCATTCTTCGATCCACAGGAGGTATGGAATTGGGAAACTTAAGAATTTTTGTGTCTGTTTCCCAAAAGATTTGTGGAGAGGACTAGACAGTCTCCTGGACTCTGGGATGTCCATCATCTCTACATAGTCAGGCTCCTCCTGATCCTCCACTGCCTCCTCCATAGGAAGCTGGAGGGTATCAGCCACCTTTCTGTAAAACATGAAGTGCGAAGGGACTCAGAAAGCCTAGGAGGAGAAACACCTGAAGGTCTGTCTGGGGAGATGTCCAGGTCAATAGGCACATCCAGACTTTCACCATCACCATAATCATCTTCCAACTCTCCTTCCTCCTCAAACTCCGGTTCATAAAATTCTTTCAGGGTATAATCTTGAACCAGAACCGACCAAACCGAGCCCCTGCCAAAGGTGCGGATCAGTCGAGACTGGGTGGCAAGATTCCCTGTCTGAATCGCTGGCTATTTCTTCAGCGGTCGGAGTAGAGATTCTGGATCGAACCGGTCTATTTGTCTTTGTGTTTTCTTTTTGTCGGAACCGATTCCTCGGAATCGGCTCTCCTTGCCTGAAGAAGTATTGCCCTGGTCAGAGGGCACTCCTTCCGTTCGGTCGGAACCGAATCGGGCTGGCCATCGGTCAGCGGACTTCTCAGCCTCCTTTCCCTCAGTCTACCTAATCTCTTTTCAAGGGTAGATTTGGCAATATTTTTACAAATTTGGCAGTCTGAATCGAGGTGGTCAAACCCCAGACAATAAACACAGGTGGTGTGGGGATCGGCCTTAGCAAAGACCTCCCCACACACACTGCAGTGTTAAAACCCAGTGGGCCGGTTTTTTCTTGGGTTTCTCAGACATGGCCAACCTAACTAAACTTACCCTTTTTCAGCAACCGCCAGGCAAGACTCCCCTATCGGTTCCTGACCGTGTTACAGGTCTTGGAAAAACATACTAAAACCCATTTTTTAGAACCGATATGGACAGGTAACCACACACTAAAGTAAAATACAAAATTTACCTGAATGATCGGTTCAGCCGAACCGATCCACACTTTCACAAGTTCCACACAGAAAACAGAACAAAACCTATCTAGTACTCACGGTACCACAGACAGAGACTTGAACTGACTATGTGGAAACAAAATTTTAGAGTAAAACCGGCGAAAACCCGACACTTCAACCGACTTGAACCGAGCAGCAGGAGAAATCTCGGAGCGACTGTTCAGTGAGCAGAGTAAAGAATCTGATGGTTGCAGTTCGAATTACAACAGGCAGAGACATCAACCAAGCTCGAGATGAGCATTCTATGCCATGCATAGAAAAGTTAACCCATTGTTCTCTGGGGCAGTTTAAAGGCTGGGGATAACTGCACTTGTCAGAATACAGCAAAACTTCATGTTGTTTGAAGGGACATATCTCTGCATTATACAGGGCACTTAGAAACAGGGGAAGAAAAACTCCACTCACTTGAAAACTAAATGGGAAGAGGAGCTGGGAGAGCAATTCACAGATCAAGAATGGAAATGATCTTCACACAGGCACACAAAACTACCTATTCACAGAGCTGGAAAGAGTTTGAGTGGAAAATTAGAACATGTTTCTTCATCACCCCGGTGGTGAAGAACAAATGGGAAAAACACAGCTCACATTGTCGGAGGGATTGTGAGAGAAAAGAGCAGGACACTTACACATCTTGGGACAGTGTCCAAGGCTGTATAGATATTGGCAGGAAGTAAGCGAGGCTGTGGAGGACATGTTTTCCTTGACAGAAACCTTAACAGTGAAACACATGGTAGTCAGTCTTGTCCGGGGGAATCAGGGCAAAGATCAGATATACTTATGGAACATCCTGAATACAGTGGCCCATAAAGCAATCACGAGGAGGTGGCTCTCCCAGATCCCCCTCGGCCACACAGTGGATTGAAGTAGTAAAGAAATACAGAGTATGGAAGAGCTGACACATAAAATCAACTCCAGAATCCCCATATTTGTGAATAGATGGACAAAATGGTTGATGTGGGAGGGAGGCAGGAGGTAGGAAAGAGAGGGAACCGCAGGGAAGGAAAGAACCTAGTACTAGAAATTATACTGTATGAAATATGGGTGATTGGATCTATAGATGTCATATAATAAAAATTACTCACCTTAGTAATTATGTTTCTTCTAATGGAGTCTTGCTATATTCTGACAATTGCAGTGATTCCTACCTTGAACTGCCCCAGAGAACAAAGAGTTAACTTTCACGAGGGCATAGAATACTGAGCTTGAGTTTGGTTGAAGTCTCTGTCTGGAGTGTTTTGAACTTAAACCGTCAGATTCTTATGAGCCCAACCAACTAAACATTCTATGTGGAAATTGTAAAATTCCTACTAGCCAACTGGCTGAAAAAGTTTTGGATTCCCAGGAAGACTCAAGTCAGGAAACCCAAAACCAATCTACTACAAATAACAATAATAAATCAGCACCCAAACAAAAAGGAGGAGGTGCAAGCAAAAACACCCTGGGGTGCAACACTGCACCTGCCCACCCACTTCCCAAAACTAGGTTCTGAGAGGGAGGGAGGTCAGAATACAGCAAGACTCCATTAGAAGAAACATAATTACTAAGGTGAGTAATTTTTCTTCAAACATGAAATCTTGCTGTATTCTAACAATTACAGACTACCAAGCAGTTCCTCCAAGGAGGAGGGACAGAACCTACTTTGGGAATAGGCTCTGAAGTACTGCTGTGTTAAACCGAGCATCACTTCTAGCCTGGATATCCAGAGAGTAATGCTTGGTAAAGGTATGGACTGTTTTCCAGGTGGCTGCTTGACAAATTTCTAAGAGAGGATATTCCTAGCAGCAGCCAGGAAGCAGCTATACCTCTTGTGGAATGAGTCCTCAGGCCTGAGGATGGAGTTTTTCCCAGTTTTTCATAGCAGAATTGTATACAAGACACAATCCACCTGGCAATAGATCTTTGGTGGTAGGTTTGCCCTTTCCCACTTCTCCATACGTGAGGAACAACTGGAGGAGTCAAACCTGTGACCCTTGGTATGCTCTATGTAGTAACTAAGGGCTCTTTTAACATCTAAACTGTGTAGCCTCCTGTCTACTGAGGAAGAATGATCAGTGAAGAAAACAGGAAGAGACATAGACTGGTTTAAATGGAAGTCTGAAACCACTTTGGGCAAGAACCTTCTACTGGTTCTAAGGACTACTTTATCCCTGTGAAATTAGATAAAATCAGGTTCCACTGACAGGGCTTGCAATTCACTGATATGCCTGGCAGAGGTAATGGCTACCAGGAACACGGTTTTCCAAGTCAAATATTTAAGCTCTGCTGAAGACATAGGCTCAAAGGGGTTGCATAAGTTGAGCAATGCAAACATTCAAATCCCAGGCAGGAGCAGGATCTCTAAAAGGAGGACTGGTGTGAAACAATCCTTTAAAAATTTACAGAACACAGGATGGGAAGATAGTGAGAAGACTCCCCACAGACAAAAATTCAGAAACAGCTGACAAGTGTACCTTGAGAGTAGCTGGTCTGAGACTAGGCCATTAAGATGGACCATATAATCCAGAACCGTAGGCAATCCAGCAGTGTCTGGAGAAAATGTTTCTTAGAACACCAAATGCTGAATCTCTTCCATTTGGAGTTATAAGTCTTTCTGGTGGAGGGCTTTTGAGAAGCCTTGAGAGTATCCAGAACCCTTAGGAAAGATGCAGATCTGCAACTCTAACTCTTCAAGAGCCATGTCTTGAGATTGAGAGACTGAAGATTGGGGTACAAAATCCTTCCCGAGAGGATGCTAACAGGTTGTAATTCCTGGGAAGAGACAGGGGAAGATGGACTGCTAGGGACAGCAACAGGGGTACCAGACTGTCTGGCCCAATCTGGAGCAATCAGAATCACCCTGCAAGGTTGAGACCTTATTTTGACCAAAACTTTGAACAGGAGTGGGAAGGGGAAAAGGCATACAGAAACTTCCTTCCCAATTCAGAATCAGAGCGTCAGAGGACTGAGCCCAAGACTGGAGGTCTGCAACAAAAGAGAGGAGTTGGTGATTGTCTGGGTCTGCAAAGAGATGTATTTCTGGAGTGCCCACCTTGAAAAAAACACTTTCAACACCTGAAGGTCCAGGGACCATTCTAATGGCCCGAGAGATCCTGCTCAGTGCATCTGCTAGCACATTGTCCTTGCCTGGAAGGTGAACTGCTACAAGAGAGGTTTGCAGGGAATAAGCCAGGACCACAACTTCATGGCTTCTGTGCACAAGGCCATGGACCAAGTGCCCCTGCTTGTTGATGTACAACATGATGGTGGTGTTGTCCGTTCTGACTTGAACCACCTTGTTCTGTACTGACTGAGAGAAACCTTTTAGGGCCAGAAAACTGCCCTGAGCTCTAGGAGATTGATGTAGAGAAGGATTCTTGGGGAACCACAGGCCCTGGGCAGAGAGGACCCCAGATGGGCTCCCCAGCCCAGAAGAGAAACATCCGTGGTAAGGACCACTGAACAAGGCTGAGCAACAAAAGGAACACTTTGTCTTAAATTGTCCTGATCCTGCCACCATTGGAGGACTTGGATCAAGGTCAGAGTCACTGGGATCAGTTTGGTAAGGAATCCTTCCTCTGAGACCAAAAAGATCTCAGGTGGAACTGAATATCCCTCATCTGGAATCTTGCCCTTGGACCACTGCTGTTGAAGCTGCCATGTGGCCCAAGAGCTGGAGAAATGCGCTTGCTGGTCGAGACACCTGAAGGCTGAAGGAAGAAGCCAGTTCTATAACAACTCTTGCCCTTTCCAGGGAAGAAAGGCTCTTGCTTTGACAGTATCAAGCTCTGCCCCTATAAAGGTAAGAAGCTGGACTGGTTCAAGAACTGACTTGGGAAGGCTGAGAAGAAATCCTAGAGAAGTGAGCACTTGCTGGGTCACTTGCAGGTGAGACCTGACTTGGTCTGGAGACTGACCCACTAATAGCCAATTGTCCAGATGTGGAAAAATGGAAATTTTTGCCTTCTTAGGAAGGCAACTACTACTAGGGCACTTTGTGAAAACCCTTGGAGCTGAGGTTAGGCCAAGGCATTGCTTTGAACTGATAGTGGCCTGAGGACACTCGAACCTGAGGTACTTTCTGTGGGAGCACCTGATGGGAATGTGACAGTAGGCATCTTTGAGGTCCTGGGAGGCTAGCCAGTCCCTGGCCTAAGAGAGGGAAGGATTATTCCCAGAGTTACCATCCTGAACTTTGGTTTTAAGAGATGTTTGTTTAGATATCTTAGGTCTAGGATGGGTCACCACTCCCTGTCTTTTTGGGGTCAGGAAGTACCTGGAGTACAGTCCTTTGCCCCAGTGTAGGGTAGGTACTCTCTATGGCTCTTAAAGTTAGGAGAGAAGAAACCTCTGCCTCTAGGGCAAGGGTTTCTGAGAGATTTGCAGGTGGAAAGATCTGGCTCTCATCTTGGGAATTTTTTTTGAAGCTGAGAACCAGTCCCTGGCTTACTACTTCCAGGACCCACTTGTCTGATGTAATAGACATCCAGTCCTGGACAAAGTAAGCCAGCCTACCCTTACTGGAATAGAAGAGTCGGCCCGGCAGGCCCATCAGGGTGTCTGCTTGGCAGGGGCTTTAGGCTGAGGAGTGGATGCAGCCTGCACATCCCCCATCTGCCTCTCCTCTGAAGAACCCCTCTGAGAAAAGGAAGAAGAGGCCTGTGCTTGGTAAAAGGCCTTTGAAAAGGCTTGCCCCTGCCCTAGACTGCTGCCTTTGAGGAGTTGCCTGCCTCTCCTTGGCCTGAGCATTCCTGTAAGTGGTCCTGTACTCATCCATAAATTCTTCATGTAATTCTCTGTCTGCTCCCAAACAGAGATTACCCACCACAGGAAATCCATGGCCTTAGCCTGGGTATCCTGTGAGAGGCTAGTACTTCTGAGCAAGCCATCCTCCAAAGAGCCACAGATGTAGCCATGACTCTTGATGACACAACACTGGAGTCCACAGCAACATGAAACTGAACCTTAGATGCCTCAATCCCATCTGCAACCACCGCCTCCAGCTCCTTGGCTAGCTGGGGAGGCCTGTTTAGCCAGTGCCAGTACAGTGTCCCACCTGGACTTCTGGTACTTGGCTGTATAGGCCATGTAATTCACCTGCCTGAGTCCCAAAGAAGATGCCATGCACTGCTTCTTTGCCATGGCATCAATCTCCTGGAGTCCTTGTCTGGGGGTGTGAAGCCAAGGGAATATTTGCCTTGTCACAGGCAGCAGCCTGCACTACCACAAAATGGCTGCATTGTTGATATAAGAACTCTGTGTCTGAGCCTGAAAGTGTATACCTCTTGTCCATTCTTCTATCCACAGGAGGTATAGTGTTAGGAGACTTTAGAATTTTTGTGTCTGTTTCCCAAAAGATTTGTGGAGGGAATAGACAGACTTCTGGCTCTGGGATGTCCATCATCTCTACATAATCAGGCTCCTCTGGATCTTCCACAGCCTCCTCCATAGGAAGCTGGAGGTTTCAGCCACCTTTCTGTAGAACATAAAGTGAGAAGGGACTCAGAAAGCCTAGGAGGAAACACCTGAAGGTCTGTCTGGAGATGTCCAGTTCCACAGGCACATCCAGACCCTCACTTCCATCATCATCCTCAAAATCCCCTTCCTCTTCAAATTCCGGTTCATAAAAATCTTCGAGGTATAATCTTGAACCAGGGAACCAACAAACTGAACCCTGCCAGAAGGAGCCGGATCGGTAGGAACCAGACAGCGATTCCACAATCTGAATCGCTTCTAGCTTCCTTCGGTGGTCAGACCATGAACCTCTGGATCCGAACCGGGTCGCGATTTGTCTTTATGCTTTCTTTTGTCAGAACCATCCTCAGAATCGCCCTCCTTTGCCTGAAGAAGTATCGCCTGGTCAGAGGGCACTCCTTCTGGTTCTGTCGAAACCGAACCGGGCTGGCCATCTGGGTCAGCGGACTCGCCTCCTTTTCCCTCAGTCTACCTAATCTCTTCTCAAGGGTAGATTTGAGAAAGTTTTACATATTTGGCAGTCTGAATCGAGGTGGTCAAACCCCAGACAATAAACACAGGTGGTGTGGGATCGGCCCTAGCAAAGACCTCCCCACACTCACTGCAGTGTTGAAACCCAGTGGGCCCGGTTTTTTTCTTGGGTTTCTAAGACATAGCCAGCCTAACCAACTTACCCTTTTAATGGCAACACGCCAGGCAAGACTCCCTTTATCAATTCCTAACTGTGTCACGGATATTGGAAAAAACGCACAAAACCCATTTTTAGAACCGATAAGAACCGGTAACCACACTCTAAGTAAAAGCACAAAACACAATATTTCACTATCAAATGGCCAGTTCAATCAAACTGAGCCACACTTTACAAGTTCCACACAGAAAAAACAGAACAATTCCTATCTAGTACTCACGGCACGACAGACAGAGACTGAACCGACTATACGGATAACTTGTTTGGTTTAAAACCAATGAAAACTGAAACTGACTTTCGAACCGAGCTGAAGGAGAAAATCTCCGGGCTGACCATTCAGTGAGGTGGAGTAAAGAATCTGACGGTTTAAGTTCAAAACATTCCAGAGAGAGATCATCCCAGCTCGAGCTCAGCATTCTATGCCCTGCATAGAAAGTGAACTCTTTGTTCTTCTGGGGCAATTCAGAGGTTGGGAATCACTGCTATTGTCAGAATACAGCAAGACTTCATGTTGTTTGAAATAACCGTTATTAGGTAAGATGTAATTGAACTGTATTTTAGCTTTATAACAAATGTAAAATATATGAGAGATTGTACATTGTTGTATATGCCTGTAACATCAATAAACATGAATTTAAAAAACAAGAAAATCTTTCTTTCACTGAAAAGTCCTACCTGAGATTTGCCGTGCCTGCATTTCCAATTACAAACACAGAATGTCTCACTTGAAGCAACTCTTCAAGCTGAACCACTTTCAGAACAAAGTTATCTTCTGGCTGCAGTTTCAGCTCCAGTACAGACTGCTTTACAACCTGAACAGTAAAGAATAAAGTCTCAGAACCTACTATAAGAACTTGCAATCACAGTACTTCAGCAGTAACTCCATACAATTATCAGTCAGTATTTGTAACCACAGGTTCTTCAGAAAGTATGAAATGCCACAGTAAAGCTCCTCTATCTCCATGTGCCTTCTTGACTGGGACCTCATTTATGCATCTTCAGTCTGCAACCTTGGTGTTGAAACTTCTACTCACCTTGAAGATTCCTTATCCTGCCTATATCTCATAACTGCAAAAAGTAAAGCTACTTACAGAAACTCCAGATCTTCAAGAATCTTCCCCATAGAGCCACACTCTTTGGCCTTAGGGACGAAAGTGCTAGGCACTTGCAGAAATAAACTAAGACCAGGGCATCAACAATGTTGTCAGCACCAGCGGATGTGTGACAATGTTCCACAGCCAGTAGCTGTTGCTTACACCTTGACTTGCCACAGTTCTGTTAGCAAAAGAGTGAAAAGAAATGAAAATTACGTACCTACCATAATTACTGATCTTTCTGTGTATCTTCACCATTCATAACTACTGGGTACAGCGCTGGCACTAGGACCCCGTGGGAGAATTTTTTTCCTTTTTTTCTATGGGCTGAGTCGATGCAGGGCCGGTGCACGCCTCAAGGCCCGTGTTCTATGTGGTGCTCATGGGTTGGCCATTATCTGTCTTTGACCTTTAGCCTCAGTTCTGAGACACGCGACAGTGTAAGAAAAGGGAGGTGGGTGGGGCAAGGGAGCCCAAAGGATAGATAAAAGGAAAGGATATAAAACCAAAAGGAGAAATAAACGACAGAGGAGACAGGAAGAAGAAGCTAGGTTTGGGAAACTGGAGAAAGGGAAGGGGCCCCAATCTCTGGAAAGGAGGAGAAAGAGGAGGAAAATAGAGGAGAGGAAGAAGAGGGACTGCACCCCTAGAGACAATGCTGGACCCCAGGGCTTTAGCAAGGGTGACAGACCAGAACATCTGGACTATCTAGTAGGTTAAGAGCTGCCAGGAGGTAACGCCTAGATCTGAATGAGCAGCATTAGCCCAAGAAGGGCCAACCTTAAGAGAGGAGGTCGGAATGGGGTGTCTCTCTCTCCTCCCCACCAAAATAAGGAAAAACTAAAATGCTAGGAAGGTTAGCCAAAGGATATCCAAACTTAGGGCAAGTAAAACAAAGGGTTTTCAGGTCAAAGGAAAAACAGGGGGTCAAAGGAAAAACAGGGGTCCCCAATCCCTCACCTCACTCCAGAACGTAAGTGAGGAGAAGATAAGTTAATGAAGGGGCGGACTCTCCCCCACCCCAAAATAATAACTCCTTACAGGAGAAAATTCCTCCCTGTGTGTCTCTCAGGATCCCTTTCTTCCTAACTGCATGGGAGGCGAGGAGAAAAACAACAGGGAGACACACAGGAGGGAGCCCAGAGATGGAGGCCCCAGGGGAAGGTGGGTGGGATTTAATGATGAATGGTGGAGTTACACAGAGACGATCAATAATTATGGTAGGTACATAATTTTCATATTTTATCTGTGTCAGCCTTCACCATTCATCACTACTGGGTGATACTGAGCCCCGAAGGGAGCCCTAAACTTCCCTAAGGGACTAGATCCCTTAGCCTCCAGTGGGTGAGACACTGAGGAGAGAACTCTTACAGGCCTGGGAAGGCCTGAGACTGGTCTGGGTGAGACAGGGAGCCACCAGTGGGGACGGAAGGCACCCCAAAAGCATTCATACCCTGCGGGAGAAGAGGTGGGTTCTCCAGTCTCACGAAGGAAATCACCCTACATTGGGCCAGGGGTGACAACCGGGATAAGCGAAGCCATGCCATCCGCCTAATGCAGATCGCTGTCCCTATAGCTCTGGAGGCTACCTCACTGGCATCATAAGATGCCTTGGCGGTGCCTTGCTAGCTCCAGGCCCTGAGCAGAGAGGGCAATGGCTTGCCGTTTCCTCCATATCAGGCATTGAGGCTAGGAGTCATCCTAGCCTGGACCACAAGAACCTATCGTAGGAAGCAAAGTGGGCCTGATGAGAAGCAATAGAAAGAAGGATCCATGCCAAATAGAAAATCCTTCTCCACCAAAAATCAAGTCCGCAGAGTCTGAGTCTGGGGTCGGGGTCGGCACGATGGGGGTCGAGAGCCCAGAAGGGGTGTCCAGGCAGGTCAAACCCAAAGACAGATGAGGCAAGGAACCTGGAGACCTGTGGGGGCGCAATGCTGTTGACATAGGTCCTTAGGGCTGGAAAAGTAGAGAAGGACATAGCCAAAGCCGATGTGATGCTTCCTGGAAGGGAACAGGCCAGGCGGGAACCACTCAGATTGGCCGCACTGTACTACGCCTAAGAGGCACACGTCACATGCTCTAGATTGCTGAGAGGGACTGGGGTAAGATGGAACTTGTCCAACATCCTCGCGAGGAAGCGCTGATACGAAGAAAGATCAGATGCTGGGGAGATGTGGACAGACAATTCTCCCTCTGAGGAGGAGGAAGAAGATGCAGGTGCGCTCCAGATTCAGGGTCTGGCTGCATGGAAGCATGGTGGAACACCTACTGGTCCAGGGCATGGAGGTGGGTAGGGAAATGTGCAGCCGAACCTCTGAATTGTTCCTAGATGAGAGGTCCCCTGGGACTGGGAATGGAGGCAGAGGCATGGGGACAAGCTCCTAGCAACAGGAGGACAGCCTCTGTCAGGGCAGGGGCCTAGAGGAAACTCCCGCAAGGAGGAGACCCAAAGGTCCCAGCAGCTAACAGCCATTGAACTGGATCAGAATGGTCAGAGCTGTGCCCACGGGAAGAAATCCCCCGTGAGGTGACTGGGACTGTGTGAGTCCAGACGGATGGCCCCTGACCTCTGAAGTTGAAGTCCTTCTTGAGCAACAATCCAGGGAAGAGTGAGGGTCCACCTCGGCTCCTCCCAGATCCGCCGGGCTCCTGTGAGGGTGCGCTGTACGACACCCGCTCCTCAACCCTTCAGAGTCTGAGAGGGACCTCATCCCCATAGCCACCAGTCTAGGCAACTGACAACTCTGGGTGAGACTCAAGAATCAACCCAGGAACAGTACCCTCCCTTCCTGGTGTTCCCGGCTGTCCCAAACCTGGACTGTCCAAACACACCAGAGAAGGGGTGCCCCAGCCTGAGAAGCAGATGCACCAGTGGGTCCTAGAGCTGCACGGGCAGTGGTCACGAGGGACCACTGCCGGCTGATCAGTACCACTGACCCCAGAGTCTACTAGCAATGACTGACCCCAGAGGGAGGCCGATTAGGGGCTGAGGTACTGGACACAGAGGATCGGAGGATTCTGAATAATCCGGGACCCAATCCAGATCAGACCCAGAGTCCTCCAAGGAGGAGGTAGACCCCAAGGCCTGATGCCAGATCACCCCTTGATCCCTACCAGTTCCCGGACCATGAGCCGGACCACCTTCAACCCTGGCACCACAGGTGGCACCAGAGCCAAGCACGACACTGCGCCCAACACACTCCACCCTCCTCAGTGCCGTGAATGGCACGGGATTAGTGGCAACACAGGCGTGGCACTGTGCTCCACCCTGGCACTGCGATCAGCGCCGGAGCCAAGGTCAGCATTGACGACGGCACTGCCCCCATCCCCAGTGCCACAAACAGCACCGGAGTTGGGAGCAGTGCCGACTCAGTCCTGGTGCCTTGCACAGCACCAGAACCAGAAACAGATCCAGAAACTGAAGCAGCACTTCCTCCGACATGGCCAACTTCCTGGGCGCGCGAACAGCACCAGGAGCAACAGCAACACCAAGGGGCGGCCCAGTGCCGACCGTGACGATGCCCTCAGGCTCAAATGCCACGAATGGCACTGGAACCAAGGGTGACACCGCTAGTCGACACTAAGGACGGTGCGGTCCGGGCCCAAGGGCCCAGAACACGACACTGAGGGAGCCTTCACCTCCAAAGAGGTGATTGCCATAGTGGTGCCTCATGCCTGCCCCCAAAGTGGGCAGACTGGGCCTTCTGCACCGCAGAAGGAGCCCCTGCCACAGCAAGGCTGAGAGAAGTGGAGACCCCTCCTCCATGGGCCATATAGGACTGGGAGGGGACCCAGAGGAAGGGTCCAGAATCCCGGCCTTGGCCTGCCGACTATGAACCCGCCCCTCCTGAATGTCAGCGGCACATGTCCAACTTTAAACATGCAGATCTCAAGAACTGATGGTCCATAGAGAAACAGGCATCACAGTTGTCCACGTCATGGGCCAGCCAAAGCAGGAGAGACAATGGTCATGCTGGTCTGTCACGGAATAAAGGCATCCACAGGGGCACCGATGCATTGGTGGCCGCCTGCCTTTGATGATTTTTCGATGATTTTGCCCCAGGACGAGAGATGACCACACGGCAAACAATAAACAAAACAGTACTCGACATCACTATAAATAATGAAAGCGGTCTTACTGGCCAGAAGCGATGTCGAGCAGGCTAAACAGAACCGAGAACCTATGTACACTAGGCTTGACGATAACTAAGCCGCACATGCAGTTGCTTATGAAGTCTCCTCCACGAGGGTCTGCACTCGGCAGGCGGAGAAAAAGAACTGAGGTTAGGGCAGAGTTGACGACAGATAGCAGTGCAACCCGCGAACGCCACCGTGAACGTCCGCCTGAGGGTGGCGCCAGCCCTAGCGCCGACTCACCCATAGGGGAAAAGCTCCTCACGTGGGTCCTAGTTCTGGCACTGTACCCAGTAGTGATGAATGGTGAAGACTGACACAGATAAGATAGTGACATTACAGAGATTACTGTAACTGAAGATCTTCCAGAATATCTTCTCAATAGAGTATTTTTATTGGTCTGAACCAGAGGCACCGGGACCCTGGGGAGCCAGACCTTTGGGAGCTGACAGCACAGGTACAGTGGGAAGAAGTATTTGCCCTCTCCTGATTTTCTTATTATTGCATATTTGTCACACTGGATGTTTTCAGGTATTTAGAGAAATGTAATATTAGATAAAGGGAACCTGAGTGAACAACAACACTTGTTTTTTATTTTTTTATTTCACCTATTTAATGAAAAAGTTAACCAACACCAACTGGCACTGTGTGAAAAGTAATTGCCCCTTACACTTAATAACTGGTTACCATTTAGCTGCAATGACTGCAACCAAACACTTCCTATAATTCAATATCAGTCTTTCACATCGCTGTGGAGGAATTTAACTCACTCTTCCTTGCAGAACTGCTTTAATTCAGTAACATTTGGTAGGTTTTCAAGCATGAACTGCTCGTTTCAGGTCCTGCCACAGCATCTCTATTGGGTTTAAGTCTGGACTTTGACTAGCCCTCCAAAACTTTAATTTTACTTCTTTTTAGCCATTCTGATGTGGACTTGCTTTTGTGTTTTTGTATCATTGTCTTGCTGCATAACCCAACTACGCTTCAGCTTCAGCTGACGGAAGGATGACCGGACATTCTCCTTAAGAATTTTCTGGTACAGAGCAGAATTCATGGTTCCTTTAATTTTGGCAAGTCATCCAGGTCCTTAGGCAGCAAGCATCCCCACACCATCACACTACCACCACCATGTTTGACTGTTGGTATGGTGTTCTTACTGTGGAATGCTGTGTTTGCTTTTATCGAGACATTATGGGATCCATGTCGTCCAAAAGTTCCACTTTGGACTCATCTGTCCATAGAACATTTTCTCAAAAGGCTTGTGGATCATCCAGGTGCTTCTGGCAAATGAGAGACGAACATTTATGTTCTTCTTGGTTAGCAGTGGTTTCTGCCTTGCTACTCTCACATGAAGCCAATTTTGCCCAGTCTCTTTCTGATTGTGGAGTCATGAACACTGACCTTAGCTGAGGCAAGAGAAGCCTGCAGTTCTTTGGATGTTGTTTTAGGATCCTTTGAGACTTCCTGGATGATTTTTCGCTGTGCCCTTGGAGTAATTTTGGCAGGCCGCCCACTCCTGGGAAGATCACTACTGTTCCAAGTGTTCTCCATTTGAAGATTATGGCTCTCACTGTGGTTCGATGGAGTCCCAGAGCCTTAGAAATAGCTTTGTAACCCTTTCCAGACTGAAAGAGGGCAACAAATTTTTTCTGATCTTTTCAGGAACTTCCTTTGATCATGGCATAAGTAACAAGTTATTAACCTTTGAAGTTATAATGACTCTGATAAGGGCCAAAAATAAGTGAGGTTTATATTGAGCAGGCTGGCTGTAATCAAGCCTGGCTGTGTTCAATCAGCAGACTCTAATTATCCTTTTAATTGGGTTGATTTAACTAGGGGTACCATTTTTCACACAGTGCCAATTGGTGTTGGTTAACTTTTTTCATTAAATAAATGAAATAAGTAAAAAAAGTGTTATTTGTTCACTCAGGTTCCCTTTATCTAATATTATATTTTGTCTAAAGACCTGAAAACATCCAGTGTGACAAATATGCAATAATAGAGAAAATCAGGAAGGGGCAAATACTTTCACGCCACTGTATATCCCTGGTATCGCCTGCTGGGTGTGCTTCTGGTATACAGTGGCACTTCACTCAACCACCTTACTACCTTTTTACTACGGAGGAGAGCTAATGAGTGAAACAGAAACCTATGAGCAACCTAACCACTATCTAAGGGCATAAGATAGCCCTGTTGGTCTGTAAAAGAAGGGACAATTTCAACATAAATAACAGTGTCTTCACAGCCCTTACCTGTTCGAGAAGGAAGGAATAGAATACCATACATTAACACTGTAGTGAGTCCCAGGAATGGAGGGTGGCTTGTGGTACTATATGGAGAGGTCTACAGTTATAGTTAAGTACTGTCATTTCTCTGTCTTCCTAGGATCAATCTTCTCTGTGGACTCCCACTTAAGTGTCAAAGTACCAAGATTCAGACAACAGTCTCATGGACTGGGGAGGCTGGAGCTAGGACTCACTTAGGAATGTAAGCCATTCAGTACAGCACGCCAAAACTGCCATGTTGCCTGGAATAGACAGCCAGAGCATAATGCTTCATGAAAGTATGCACAGTGCTCAAGTGGCAGCCTTGTGCTCTCTGCAATAGGCACCAAACAGAGTTCTGCTAGCAAAGTGGCTACTGCTGTAGTGGAATGTGCTCTGACAGCAGAGCTTTCCAACTTTATCCCTGCCATGATGTAGCAGTGGCAGAGACAAGTCACAGTACACCTTGACAGGCATTGGATGGTGACAGGAGACGCTTTTGATTGGGATCAAAAGAGAGGAGTAATTACAGTACTTTGCCTACCTGTAGTGCTTAGTTTTGTCCATGAAGAATCTAAGGACACTTCTGACATCAAGGGAATGCAGCAATTTTTTCCATTTCATTTTTGGGGTTGGAAGAGTACATATGCAGAACCACGGACTGGTATATGTGGAACTGTAACATCACCTTGAGTAAAACTGGGGTGTGTGCACAGGATCATTTTCTCCTAAAGAGAAACAGTCTATGGAGGATTTGTGACTAGAGCCTGTATTTCAGACACACTACATGCAGAGGTGATGACTAATAGGGATATGGTCTTCCAGGTAAAGAATTTCATGTCACAAGTCACAAGTTCAACTGGATCAAAAGGCTATCAGTGACCATATTGACCACAAGACTGAGATCCCAAGGAGTAACTGGCTCTGTATATGGGTCATGTGCAGGATTCCTCTAATGAATCTTTTGAACAGTGGCAACTGAGACAAAGTCAGGAGCTGACAGGTTAGTAATCTGTGAAGATAGCAGGTAACAGGACTTAACTGTGGAGCATTGCAGCTCTGAGTCTGACAGGTCTAATCACTCCAAACTTTTGAAGGAAACACAGGGATTCTGAAATGCCAAATGGAAAAGAACTGACACCTAGCTCCATAAGTTTTCCTGGTGAATGGTTCATGAGCTGCCAGTAGTACCTCAGAGACTCTCTGAGAGACATTAAACCTTTTCACCTCCTTCTCTTCAGGAGCCAAGTCTGGAGATGGAGGGACCACAGGCTGGGGTGGACTAGACAGCCCTTGGCCTAAGTCAGCAAGTCCATCTCAGCTGGTAGAATCTTCAGTTTGCTGACTGCCACCTAAGTCTGAAGTGGATACCATACCTACCTTGGCCAACAGGGAGCTATCAGAATTATCATGCCCCTTGCACTCCAGTCTGAGTAGCACTCTGAATGAGAGTGACTGGAGCGAAGGCACAGAAATACACTTCAGCATGAAGTATCATTGAAAATACAAGTTGGAGTCTGTAGGACATGAATCAATCTGGTGACTCTGAGGGCTAAAATCTGTTTCTAGTCACCATCCCTGGGATCTGGGCTTACACCTTCCCAACCACCCTTCCCTGCCTCCTCACTGTGCACCAACCCACTCCCCAAACCCTCTGGTGGACAGAAGCCCAGGCACCTGGGCCTCCTGGGCATGGTAGTACCCCTCTGTCTGGGTTATACTGTTAGTGGGGCATGACAAAGAGGGCTCCTGAATGTGAGCATTGGGATGAGGGAGAATGTGATGTGGTCGATCAGATTTCTGACTGTCACTTACTCTGAGTATGGGATGGATGGGTCCGTAGCTGTTGACCTGTTCTTTTTCACAATGTGTGGAGGGTGGGAGTGTTTATACACATATATATATATATATATATATATATATATATATATATATATATATATATATATATTGAGGAGGTGCAGGGATGAAGCCCCCATGGGGGGTTCTTGAGGCAGATCCACTGTGGGAAATTACGGTGACACCAGGAGGTGCAGTGCCTTATGTGCAGTGCTACCTTGGTGGGTCTGCCTGCCTTCGAGATTTGTATTGCTACTGTTTCATTCCCCAACCCTAGACAGGGAGTAAGGAAGGTGAGGGTTTTTCTTTACACTACAATACTGCTCTACCTCAGATAGGGAGTTAGGAAAGATATGGGCTTCTCCGTTGTTAAACCTCTAAGCAGAACAAGTTCTAGTCACTGACAACATGATCTGTGCACTACAGTGGCAGGAAATAAACAAGCATTTGTCAAAGCTGAATGTTTGCTTGCACATATGTGCTGTGCAGGTGTTTGTAATGATAGTGCACAAATGCAGATGCCCTGCACCAAGGGAAGACTCTGTCCAAGGGCTCTGGATTTCTGTGCAGCGACAGATGTGAAGAATTCATGGGGCTGTGTGTGGGCTGCAGAAGCGCAGGGCCCTGTAGTCCCTGCACTTCCATGTGGCCGCAGATACAGATGCACAGGGCAAACAGTGCATCTGTCAGAATATGCATAAGGCATTCTGCCACCCTTGGCTGGAGAGGTGCGGGCCCTATGCCAAGAGGACAGTTGTCTTCAGTATATGATACTGGCCCATGCGCACAGTCCTGCGCCTTTCATTCCCTGGATGGGATGGGAGGGTCGCATAACAGCACCATTCCCCACCCTCACCCCATCCAGCTGGATCACTGAGCTCACTGGCATGGGATCATAAAGCATGGCACCTGTGATGAAGAGTGGTACTACAATTCATTTTTTTTATTTAAACCCCAACTTTTCAAGATACTCATTTTAGGATTCACCTTACAAACATGACATGTACCATTTATAGTATATTGGCCAGAATGCAATTTCACACCACAGGTGCAAAACATGTCTCATCCAGGATTTTAAAAATTATACATCATGTTTATGAGGTGGTGTGGTAAAATGCCTATGTTGAAAGTTTGGAGTCAAAATATTGAAATTTAGCGAAGCCATGAGTGAATGCTGAAATACTGTAATGTTCAGTCATAACCTGGACATTTCACCATACTTGTACACCAAATTTTCAACATAACTTTCTTATTACCCCATCTCATGAACCCAGTAAGTGAAAAGTTTCAAATCCTCATAAAAAGTCATTTCTGCACCACTGAAACGTCATTCCGTGCCACAGGAGTGCGAAAACACGTTTGTGGGGTTTGAAAAATGACAACTATCACGTTCATGAGGTGGTGTGAAAAAAAGTTATGTTGAAAATTTGGGGTCAAAATATTTACAAAACAACCCCACAAAATTACCAAATTTACAATCGAGCGTAGAAAAATTTCAATGTATGCACATAACTGCCATTTCTTTCATATTTTGTCCCCAAATGTTCAACATTGCTTTTCGTGACACCACCTTATGAACAAGGGTGGTGAAATGTTCAATCCCACCAAAAGGTGATTTCGAACACAACCGGAAAAATCACCTTTTGGACCTGATTTGCATAATTCCACTACCATTGGTTGTAAGAAAAATTACTCACCTTAGTAATGTTGTTTCTTCTAATGGAGTCTTGCTATATTATAGACATTAGCAGTTTGATCCAGCTCTAGAACTGCTCCGGAGTGAAATGGTTAAAACCATTCCAAAATAGAATTTTGGCACGAGAGCAGCTCTATCTGTGTCATTTCAAACTTGAACTGTCAGATCTTTACGTGCCAAACTCACTAAGGTCTGTGTGGAAGCTGTAACCTACACTAGCCAAATGGCTACCTAAATAATAACAACCATTGATGGTCCCAACACCCAAGACTCAAGTCAGGGGACCAGAAATACTAACACCATTCTAATAATGTGAAAATGGAACATAAGTATAATAAAACACACACACGCGTACACATACACACCCCAAAGTCCCAAAGGGACAAAATGCTAACAGGACATAAGTAGTGCCCACACTAAGTTGCCCGCACCCCACCAAGTAGAGGTTCTGAGAGGGCAGGTTGGGGAGGTCTATAATATAGCAAGACTCCATTAGAAGAAACAACATTACTAAGGTGAGTAATTTTTCTTCAAACAACATGAAGTCTTGCTATATTATAGACATTAGCAGAATACACAGCAGTACCTCCATGGAGGAGGGCAGAACCTACTTAGGAATAGGCTCTGAAGAACAGCTGTGCCAAACCGAGCATCTCTCCTGGCCTGGACATCCAGGGAGTAATGCTTGGTAAAAGGTGTACTGCTTTCCAAGTAGCAGCCTGGCAAATCTCTAATAAAGGATATCTCTGGCAGCAGCTAGAGACGAGCTGTACCCCTGGTAGAATAAGCCCTCAAACCGGGGGACTCTGCCCACTTTTGATAACAAAATTGGATACAAGAGACAATCCACCTGGCTATTGATCTCTTAGTGGCAGGTTTGCCTTTCCCAACTTCACCATAGGTAAGGAAAAGTTGGAGGATTCGAACCTGTGACCTTTAGTACGCCTATATAATAACTAAGAGCTCTCTTAACATTCAGGCTGTGCAACCTCCTCTCACCCAAGAGGAGTGATCAGTGAAAATACTGGAAGGAGATAGATTGATTAAGATGGAAATCTGAAACCACCTTAGGCAAAAACTTCCTATTAGTCCTAAGGACTACCTTATCCCTGTGGAAAGAAATAAAGTCAGTCTCCACTGACAAGGCTTGCAATTCACTTATGCATCTGGCAGAAGTGATAGCCACTAGAAAAACAGTTTTCCAAGTTAGGTACTTAAGCTCTGCAGAAGACAGAGGTTCAAAGGGGGTTGCATTAACTGGGCAATGCAAACATTAAGGTCCCAAGCAGGGCCGTTCCAAAGGGAGGATTAGTATGGAGTAATCCTTAAAAACTTGGAAAACACAGGATGAGAGGAAAGAGGGGATGACTCTCCTGCTGACACAAAAGCAGACACAGCTGCCAAATGAACTCTCAGGGTAGCTGGTCTGAGACCCAAGGAATTAAGATGTACCATGTAATCTAACAAAATGGGCAATTCAGCAGATTCTGGGGAAATATTTTTCCAGCACACCAAATGGAAAACCTTTTCCATTTAGAACTATAAGTAGCCCTAGTGGAAGGCTTTCTGGAAGCCTTTAGGATCTCAAGAACACCCTGAGAGAGGTGTAAATCAGCAAACTCTAACTCCTCAAGAGCAAGGCCTTTGAGGTTGAGGGATTGAGGTCCGATACCAAACCCTTCCCTGGGCACAAGTCAACAGATTGTGATTCCTGGGGAGGCACAGGGAAGATGGACTGTCAGAGACAGAAGGAGTGGGTACCAGGCTGCCTGGCCCAATCCGGGCAATCAGAATCACCCTGCAAGGCTGAGATTTGATTTTGACTAGTACTTTGAATAGGAGAGGAAGGGGGAAGCATAGAGGAACTTCCCTCCCAATCCAGAAGAAGGGCATCCAGGGAACTGAGCCCAGCACTGGAGGCCTGCAACAGAACAGAGGAAGTTTGTGATTGTCTGGGGCTGCAAAAGATCTATCTGAGGATGCCCCACCTGGCAAAAACTATCCCCAGCACTTGAGGATCCAGGGACCATTCTGTGATGGCCCTGGGAAATCCTGCTGAGGGCATCCGCTAGGACATTGTCCTTCCCTGGAAGATGAACTGCTATGAGGGAAGTGTTCAGGAATAGGCCAGAGACCACAACTTCATTGCCTCGGTGCAAAAGGCCGAAGACCGAGTGCCCCCTGTTTGTTGATGTACCACATTGTTGTGGTGTTGTCTGTTCTGACTTGTATCACCTTGTCGTGGACAGATGCAGAAAAAGCTTGAAGAGCTAAAAGACAGCTCTGAGTTCCAGCAAATTGATGTGGAGCAGAGATTCCTGGGGGACCAAACTCCCTGAGTGGAAAGGTCGCCCATGTGGGCTCCCAACCCAGAAGGAAGCATCTGTAGTGAGAGTCAAGTCGAGAAGGGAAATGAAGGGACCCCGCTCTTAAATTGCTCTGATCCTGCCACCACTAGAGAGCTAGGATCAAGGTTCGAGTCACTGGGACCAACTTGAAAGGGGTCTCTTCTCTGAGACCAAAAGGTTCTCAAGTGAAACTGAATGTCTCTCATCTGAAATCTGGCTCCCTGCACAACAGCTGTGGATGCAGCCATGTGCCCCAGGAGCTGCAGAAAGTGTCTTGCTGGTCGAGAGACCTGCAGAGTGAAGGAAGAGGCCAGAGCCACTAAATTCCTTACCCTTTCTGGGGGAAGAAAGGCTCTGGCTAGCTTTGTGTCCAATTCTGCCCCTATAAAGGTGGGTACCTGGACTGGTTCCAGAACCGACTTTGGTAGGTTCAGCAGAAAACCCAGGAGGTGAGAAGCTGCTGGGTGATCTGCAGGTGAGATTTTACCTGTTCTGGGGACTGGCCTACAATGAGCCAGTCGTCTAGATAGGGAAAAACAGCAATCCTCTGCCTCCTTAAGTGGGCCACTGCCACTGTTAGACACTTTGTGAATACCCTTGGAGCAGAGGTAAGGCCGAAGGGCATTGCTCTGAACTGGTAATGACCTGAGGGCAGTTCGAATCTGAGGTACTTTCGATGGGATCTTCTGATTAGGACATGGAAATAGGCATCCTTGAGGTCCAGGGAGGCTAGCCAGTCCCCTGGCCTTAGGGAAGGTAAAATCATTGCCCGAGTTACCATTTTGAACTTTGGTTTCAAAAGATGCTTGTTCACATATCTGAGATCTAAAATGGGCCCACTCTCCTGTCTTTTTGGGGTAAGGAAGTATCTGAATACAGACCCTGCCCTGATGCAGGGAGGAACCCTTTCTACTGTTCTGAGAGCTAACAGGGATGAGACCTCTGTTTCCAGAGCGAGGGTCTCTGAAGCACTTGCAGGTAGAAAAGTCTGCTTCTCAACTTGGGAAACTTTTGAAGCTGAGAACCAGACCCTGGCTTACTACTTCCAGAACCCACTTGTCTGAGGTTAAAGAAGCCCACCTCTGACTGAAGTAAGCCAGCCTGCCCCCACTGGTACAGGAGAATCGGTCCTGGGCACCCCATCAGGGTGCCTGTTTCTAGGAGCTTTAGGCTGGGGGTGGGAGCAGGTCTACCCACCCTCGCCTGCCTCTGCCTCTGAAGAAGCCCCTCTGAGCATAGGCAGAGGAGGCCTGAGTCTGGTAGAAAGGCCTGTGAAAAGGCCTACCCACCCCTGGGGGCATGCCTTTGAGGAGTGGCTTGCCGCTCCTTAGCCTGGGCACTCTTGTAAGTAGTCCTATATTCACCCATCTTCTTCATGTAGTTCTCTGTCTGCTCTCCAAACAGAGAATTTCCCACCACAGGAAAATCCATAGCCTTAGTCTGGGTATCCTGTGACAAACTAGTACACCTGAGCCAGGCCAACCTACGAAAAGCTACAGATGTGGCCATGACCCTAGAGGAAACATCATTAACATCCACAGCAGCATGAAACTGAACCTTAGAGGCTTCAATGCCATCAGCAGCCACCTGTTCTAGTTCACTAGCCAGCTGGCCATGGGCCTGCTTGGCCAATTGCATAACAGTATCCCATCTAGATTTCTGATACCTAGCTACATAAGCCATATAATTTGCTTGCCTGAGTCCCAGAGAGGCTGCCATATACTGTTTTGCCATGGCATCAATCTTCCTGGAATCCTTGTCAGAGGATGTGAAGCCAAGGAATATTAGCTTTATCACAGGCAGCAGCCTGAACTACCCCAACATGACTGAATTGCTGAGAAAGGAATTCTGTATCAGGGCCTGACAATGTATACCTTCTGTCCATCTTTTTATCTACAGGAGGCACAGAATTAGGAGCTTTTAAAATTTTAATTGTTTGTTTCCTAAAAGACTTATGTAAAGGAATAGACAATCTTCTAGACTCTGGAATAGCCATCATTTCTACAAAATCAGGCTCCTCTTGCTCATCCACAGCCTCTTCTAAAGGAAGATGGAGGGTTTCAGCAACTTTTATAAAACATAAAATGAGATGGGGACTCAGACAGCATAGGGGAGATTCTAAAGGTCTGTCTGGGGAGATGTCCGGTTCAATGGGCACACCAGACCTTCCCAGCCACATTCATACTGTTCATAATCCTCCTCCCCTCCTCTGGTTCATAAAATTCCTCAGTATCATAATCCTGAACCACTGGAACTGGACGAACCGACCTTTTACCAGATAGTGGTGGTTCGGACGGACCCTGAGACAGTGACTGGACAATTTGTATGGCTTTTGTTATCTCTGCAGCAGTTGGAGAAGGAATTTTGGACCCAGACCTGCTGATTTTCTTGTTTTCTTTACTGGAATTGGTTCCTCAGAACCAGCTTTTCTTTGCCGAGGAAGTCTGGCCCTGGTCAGAGGGCACTCTCTGGTTTGGTTGGCACGAACCGGCTGGCCATCCGGGTCAGCTGGACTTTTTGGCCTCTCTTGCTCCTGAGCCTGCCCAATCTTTTTCCAGGGTGGCTGCAGGAAATTCTTACATACCGGCAGTCTGACTGGAGGTGGTCAAACCCCAGACAATAAACACATGTGGTGTGTGGGTCAGCCTTGGCAAAGACTTCCCACAACATCACAGTGTTGAAACCCAGTGGGCCCGGTTTTCCTTTTGGGTTTCTCAGACATAATGCCAGCCTAACCAAAACTTGCCCTTTAACGGCAGTGCCAGGCAAAGACACCCTTATCGGTTTCTAACCGTGTCACGGTATTGAAAAACCGTAATAAATCCGGTTTTTAGAACCGATAAGAACCGGAACCGCACTCTAAAATAGTAACTTTTAGTTTTAAATGAGTTTTAAACCCACTGATCGGTTCAAAACCGAACCGATAACTTACAAGTTCACACAGACAAAACCTTCATTTATTTACGGTTACCACAGATAGAGCTTGAACCGAACAGTTTTGCGGTTAAAATAAAACTATTCTCGTTAAATCCAACCGAGAAAACACTTTTTAAACCAAGAAATGAACCGAGCAGAAGGAGAAATGTCCGAGCGACTTCACTGAGGCGGAGTAAAGCATCTGACAGTTCAAGTTTGAAATGACACAGATAGAGCTGCTCTCATGCCAAAATTCTATTTTGGAATGGTTTTAACCATTTCACTCGGGGCAGTTCTAGAGCTGGATCAAACTGCTAATGTCTATAATATAGCAAGACTTCATGTTGTTTGAAGGTGGGGTCCCAAAAGGCTATATTTTGAAAATCTGGGGCCAAAATGTGCAAAAATAAGAAAGTTATGTATCAAAGTTCAAAACCCCATTGAAATACATTGAACCACACTTACCTTAGTTTCTCTTACTGCAGTCGGTGGTTCCAACAGCAAGATGTGTCTGTGATCAGAGAGTGGATCTTTGCCCTGTGACCTGTTCAGGTGGTGAGAGTGTGAGTGGGGTGTGGAGGGATAGGGGTGGTGGCGCTGAGTGGGAGGTCGGGGGTGTGGGGGCAGATCAGTGAGGGACTGTTTTCATTTACATGTAAAAAAAAACACAGAAGGACAGTTTTCTTTTTTCAAATGCATTCCAACACTGGGATTGGGCACCCAGAGTTGGGCTTGTTGAGGAACAGGAAAGGCAACCTGGAGGAGTGTGGGTTCAATAGAAGCAGTCCCAGATGTGGGCACCTTGGACCGCTTATAGTTTAAAAACATTTTATAACAATGGCAAGGGGTGGACAAGCAACCTGGAGGGGACGGGGAGAAAGAAGGAAGCTGGGGCACCTCGTCTCCACTTACATTGGAAAAAAATGTTATGGCCGGCTCAGTGGCACTGAGGGCTGAGGCATGGGTCGCCTTACCTTGCGCGGTGACCCAGGTTCTGGAACAGACTCAGGCGCCGGGTTGGGCCGGGGAGGAGAGGAATGAGCATCCAGAGGACTGCTCTCCTCTCCTGGGGTGGGGTACAGGAAAGCATCGCTTGGCAGAGAGGACCCCAGTGGAGACTGGTGGCACTGCATGAGCAGCCCAATGGGGATCTCAGGAAACCAGAAAAACAGCTCCAGGATCTGTTGGATGATGGCTGCGGTCTCCGACACCACCAAAGCCCTCCAGGAAGCCATGTCTGCCTCAGCAGCACCCCAGGGCCTAATAATGAGTGTGCTGGCAACCCCTACCAGTACCTTCCCCTTGAGGAGAGGGACCCACCGAGCCGTGCGCTACGCTGGGATACTTCGGGCCAGATGCAATGTGAGATGGAGGGCTCGAGTGAGGACAGCAGGAGGTAAGTCGGGGCCATGGTGGCACTGGAGCACATAGGGGATAAATAAATCAAGGAAACATTTTTTTTTTATAAAAATGGGAAGGGCGGAGGATGAGCAACTTGAGGGACAGGGAGAAAGAAGCAGTAGGGGGTGAGCACCCAACTCTGCTTACATTTTTACAAAATCTTTATAAAGATGGGAAGGTGGGCAGACAAGTGACCTGAAGGGGTTGAGGAGAAAGAAGCGGTAGTGGGGTGGGCACCCAGCTCCATATGGGCAGGTGAGAGACTCGGAGGAATGGGGAGAGAGGTCTCTCAGACTCCTCTTGTTGAAAGCTGATGAGCTGCTTGCTGACTGGCTTCATGCAAATGAAAGGACCGAAGCCCCTCTGCTTTGATCCTTTCAGTACACCCAGCAAGCAGCAAGTGGTGTCACGACCACAGTGTATGGTCATTGGTCTGAACTGCAGAGCCCCTTCCAGTTTGAACTGCAATGGACTCGGCAATGACACACCTCTGAAATCCCCTTTGGTGTAGCAAATGTTTCTTCCATGTGCACAAGCAAATGTAAGGGATCTCACTTCACTACAGTTCACTAGTGGAAGAAGTGGAAAGTTGAGAAATGTGAATGTGTTGAGGATGCTCAGAACTTAAGGCCATTCAAATAGGGATAGTATCCCGAACTTGCTTTCATATCACTTTGTTGTGCTCAGTCTGCAGATTTCTTAATAGTGGGTGCAGAACAAGGAAAGACTGTCACAGTCCCCAAGGGAAGAGGAAACTTTAAGCGTGTGGATGAGATCAGCTGTGCCCACAATAAAAGGCTTTCCCACTCTACCTTTTTTTTTTTTTTAACCAGGAGAGACACACTAAGCTGAAAGCTTGTTTACAGGTGCGACCTGGGAGCACAAAGAACTTAAGTGACTTGCTTAGGGTCACACAGTATGCAGGTGGGGCTGTGGGATTCAAACACAGGTCTCCAGGTTTGCAGTTCAGAGCCTTAAATCACTGCACTATACTGCCTCCTATACCTAATATATATGTTTTATGTACAGTGCCATGACAGCAGGAGTTCAAGTAAGCATTAATGCACAACACAGGAGGAGGGCTCTACTGAGGGAATTAATGCCTGGCTGGGGGGAGTGGTTGGGGCACAGACCCCAGGCTCGTGTGCCTCCAACCACCAACCGGCATTCATTTCCTAGTAGATCCCGACTCTGGAGTGCATTAATGTGCTTGTAACATGGCAAGCACTACAAACATTGACTTCACAAATTAGGATTTGAAAGAAAGACAGAGATGTTCGTTTCTGTTAATCGCAATTTTTTTTTTGCTGCATATAATTCGTTTGATACAGCCAACATTCCTCACTACTGTGGCTGCTACATACTACTGTGGCACTAAAAATACAAATTGTTGAAGATTAACACACAGTAATAAACGTACATTACACAATTTTCATACAAACTACTTATTTTTAAAACTCCTTGTAACTTGCCCATTTTCTAATGCATTGAGCAGCAAAGCATTATGGGAGCAGTAATTAACATACAGTCCCGATCGCAAACTGAACTCAGCGATTTCGGACAACAACAACTTTACAGAGTCTCTCATTTATTCTTCTTGTGTCGTTCCTTGGACATGAATTCAGATGAGCAACTTAATTTGCTGAATTTGGAATTCATCTCTTTTCTTTTATTGCCACTATCGTTATCATTTTGCGATCTCCTATCCATAACGATGCAATTGTGACACGCTGGGCAGGTGGGTGGGAAGCAACTAGATTGAAATACTGTTCGGTTAGTGTTTTCAATGTGGAGATTGTTATACTGCAAAATTGAAGCAGGCATTACTAGGGAATTAATGCCAGCTTCATTTTGTATCATTGGCTATGCTTTCTGCTATTAGAATGCTGTATTCATCTATGCTAAACATTGCCATGTTACAAAGTGAAATGAAGGATATCTGCAGCAAACTCCTTTGATGATAATTATAAACAATACTCCTACACCCACCCATCATAACCTCACTCAGGGTTTCTTACATCTGCTTTATAAGTGCTCCAAGCTGTCCAATTCAAAATACCAATGAAAAAATCCCAAGTCGATCATTTGAAAGCAGAACTATTTGGTGGAAAACAAGAAATCTCTTCAGACCCCTTTAAGCCACTTCTGAGGTTGAGTTGATTGTAAGCAGATCTTATTTAGTCCCAGGCTGTCTGGGGGATGTATTCTGGTTCCTAAGCTGACAGATCTGTAGTGGGTTCTCTATCAGGTCGGGCAGGACTGCTCACCAGTACCCTTCCGACGCCTCCCATCATCACCTTCCTCATCAGCTCTAGTAGTATGCAAGTGTGGAGCAGGATAAGTTGTCCCACTTCAGTCAGCAAAGCAGCGAATCGACCTGATCTGGTAGGCCCAGTTTGGAACAGCTTGTAGGTAAAGTTTTCCCAGACTGTGATCGTGCCCTCATACATTATTTCCCAGAGGGAGGCAGCAGAAGCTCCAGTGCAGATTAACAGATGAATTAGGCCTGTCCCTCCTAGCAGCTCTGAGGCTTTTGATTTCATCAAATGTCTCTTTAGAGAGGATCTGATCCCCATCCAGGGAGAGCTCCGTTGGTTTTTAATTATTTAATTGCATAATTTATACTGACACTGCTATAATTTGGCATCAATCAGATGTAGATTAATTTATGTGTCATTACTAATGCCATATTTATAAGTATTGATGTTTTTATTGCATTAATTCAAAATAAAAATGTTATTGAGAAAAAAATCTGTACTGTAGGAAGCTGTAATCTGAAGAGGCTCCTCAGTATGGTTTAAAGTGACAGCAGCCTCCTGGGCTAAGAGAGGTCACAGAAAGGTCAAGGGAGAGTGAGGCCAGTCAGCTAGACAGACACAGAGAGAGACAGAGCAGCATCCCATTCCCAAATAGGTGAGTTCTTCCAGAATCCTCTGCCACAAGCAGCTCATTTCGTACTTTGGAGGGCAATCATGCTATACATTTATGTAAAGAAATTTTGTCTGCCTTTAATTACAAGTGCTGAATAGCAGTCCTATAGATAACAATCCATAGCTGATACAGCAAGGAAATAGTGCACCCTGCAGTGAAGTTAAACATCTGAAATACAAAGGCAAGTGTTGCTTGGCATAAAATAAACCTGTTGTATGCAAGTATGTATAAATTCTGATAATCATCTCCTGTGCTACTTTGTAAGGAAAACATTTTCTATTAAAAATCATGTTCCTTGTTACTAGTTTACTTTTAAAACTTTACATATGGCTTTATAACTTGAGAGCAACCACTGCAATCGAAGAAGAACCCTCATTTCATTCGGAAAGACCAGCCAGTCCCTGGGACGGCATGCAGAACACAGATGTAAGGAGGGACTTGGATGGGTGGGCAGGGGTAACTTTATTTATAAAGATGTAAAGGGCAAGTGGATGAGCAACCTGGAGAGGATGGGGAGAAAGAAGTGGCAGCAGGGGTGGGCATCCCACCCACTTACATTTTTAATAAACTCTTGTCAGATCCACCACGGCTGCATAATGAAGTTTGTGAAGAAAATGGGCAGACTAGGATGGTTCCTGTGGTCCTTACCTAGTGTCAAATTGTATGTTTATGAGGGTAATGTAGTCAGTTGCTTTGGAAAATATGGAATGTTAATACACCAAGAGCTATCTTTTCTGTCATATTGCCAATTCTGATGGTAAATTCTGTTTAAATTACACCAAGACTAGATGTAATTAAATATATTGTTACAAAACAAGGGCACTTAACATCACCTGCTGAAAGCCAGGAGATTAGCTGGGGATAAATAATGATGTGCTAAAGACTCATATTTAGTCCACTGTGTGATCCCTAACATTGCACTGCTAGGTGCAAGGTCTTAAGGAGCCGTTAATCACAACTGGGCATCTGGAACATTAAAAGAAATTAACATGCTCAATTATTCCAGAGAACACTAGCACTGCTATGAAATCCCTTCTACACTTACTGCCCCTTGACAAATTACCTAGGTCTTGTATGATTGAAGCCTCCCAACCCCACCACCTACAACCAGGTATACACTACCACTGCAATGATGCTGGACCACACATAACTGAAACATAGAAAGGTGACAGCAGAAGGTGACATGGGGTCCATCTAGTACACCCAGTTTTGTTTCTGTGGCATTTGCTGAAATCTAGATTTAGTAGTAGCCGTATTGGTCCTTGCAAAATAGATCCAAGCAAATGATTCAATACCTTTAATGGACCAACATAGATGTAACAACAAGAACAAAGTGCTCTAGCTTTGGACCTGAAGAAGGACTGGTTGGTCCGAGCTAGAGCACTTTGTTCTTGTTTCTTACATCTATGTTGGGCCATTAAAAGGTATCAAATCATGTGGCATTTGCTGAAAGAGCAGCTGACATCAGCAAAACAATGCATTTTTCTTGCCCTCCTGTGGGCTAGCAGCACCTGGCTGGATCATTTCAGTGAAACATAGAAACATAGACTTTGACGCAGATAAGGACCACTTGGCCCACCCAGTCTGCCCATTTCCTACCTACTAGATAAGCTACAGATTCTAGTTAACCAACAGCCTACTTCCTGCAACCCCCACTATAATTGCCTTATGTCTGTCCCATGCATGTTTGAATTTCACTGTTTTAGAGCCAACGACCTCCCCAGGAAGGCAGTTCCATGTATCCACCACTCTCTCCGTGAAAAAAAAATTCCTCATTACCCCTGAGCCGCCCCCTCTATCTTTAAATTGTGCCCCCTTTGTTCTTACACATCTCTTTTTCTGAAAAGATGCTACCTCCTTGACTTTGTTGATTCCCTGAGGTACTTGAAAGTTTCTATCATGTCCCCTGTCCTCCTTTTGATCAAGGGTATACATATTAAGCTCTCTCAGTCTCTCTTCATATGGTTTCTGATGCAGACCCTGCACCATTTTAGTTCCCTCCTCTGGATTGATTCCATCCTGTCTATGTCCTTGCATAGATGAGGTCTCCAAAACTGCACACAGTACTCAGATGGGGTCTCACCAACTGTCTGTATAGAGGATAACCACTTCCCTTTTCTACTTTCCTATGCATCCCAGTATCCCCTGGCTCTCCTTACTGAATTCTCACATTGCTTACTCACCTTTAGGTCATCTGATATGACTACCCCCAGGTCCCTTTCCATTTTACAAAGTCTTGTGCTTTTCTTGGGTACAAGAAGGTGGGATAGGCTACAGGACTGAGTGTGGAGGCAACCAAGTGAAGCAACAAATTATAATAGCAGGTGCTGCAGAGTTAAATATTCAGTTCCTAATAAGTACAACACACCTGTCACCCTCACCATGCTGTAGACATGGTTTAAAAGTAATTATAAAAGGATCTCAAAGTGTTGCAATATGATTGGCTGTTATGCCCCAGCAGCCTTAAATGAATCCCCATTACAATGTCATGTACAGCCTGATCACAATGGCATATTCTTCCTGTCAATATTCCATCTTACATACTAACACACATACTAAAATGCCAGCAGAATAGGCCTAACGGTCTCGAGTCTGCTCGATTTTCAGCACCCACATAGAGGACCGATTTTGGTGTCCCTCCCCTTGGGTTATACCATCCCCAGTCCCAGATGTTCCACCTGTACTGGGCCTGGTTAGATTTATCCTGCCCTGTACCTGCCCTTCCCTTTAAACCCATCCACAGTTTCCACCTCTACCAGCTCCCTGGGCAGTGCATCTTATAGCACTGTTTAAGCAAGGGGAAAGTATGGTATTAATTTCAGAATAGATTTAGGAATTTTATTGATGGTTCAATGACATTTAGGAGCACTAAAATATCTAAATGTCAAACATATTACATTAAATAATGTGACCATGCATACTATTATTTTACCCATGTACAATATTTGATGTTTATGGCTTGTGTTGCACATGGTGCATACAGATGACCTCACAGAATTAGTTATTAAAAAGGGCTTGAATTATGAATATCTATATATATATATATTATGGTAGCACGATAGTGCTACCATAGTTAGGGTTGAGGAGCCATTTACATGTTAAACCTAAAATTTTGGACCTTAATAACTTTGCAGCTGTTCAATGGATTTGCCTGAAATTTGGAATAGACTATCAAGAACCATACATCTTGGGATCTGCCAACTTCCATACTGTTCGGATATACGGCTGCAGAATTATTAAGCATGATCTGCTGACATTTACGCTTTTTGAATTCTTTGCTCGTCCCTACAGGTCACACGGTTTGCAGATTGGTCCAAAAACTTCAGGGAACGTACAGCCAGGGTCCCTGATGTGCCTTTTGAAGATTTTGTGAAAAATATTAAACAGTTCAAAAGTTATTCAAAAACAATTTCCCATTATAAGTCAATAGGAAAAGTTAACAAAAGTTCACATTTTCAAATGCACTTTTTGTGTCGTCAAATGGCCCTAGTAGTGTTGCAAATCCACCATTTTGTTTTCAGTTAGTGATCAGAAAATGCTTGGCATTTAAAATTGGGACCCCTATGGACACAATTCTTTCTGTGTTCACCTAGTCGGACCCTGAGGATGCTGGCCATGTCTTTATTTAGTGGTTAAACACCCCAGAAATATGTTTTAACATTTTGAAAAAAGTAGTGTCGCACTCATGACACTTTCTCAAATCTGTGTGAAAGCTTTGCAAATCAAGACACTACTTTGCGACACTATGCCCAAAATAACAGGAATTCTTTGCCACCCTGCTGCAAATGTTCTCAGCAATTAGTGGAAGCTTCATTTTCAGTCAGTAACAGAGCCACAACAAAAGAGTGTGCAACACCACCCTCCCACAGATGTCTATACATAATTTTAATTTACACACTGGCACAAAGAACACATACTACTTTACTTCAAAACTCACTTGAAATGTTTTATTTAATTTATTCACAAGCACAGTGAATGAAACTAGCTACGGAACTTCCACGAGCGCCAGGCCAGTCAGCTCAGTGAAGAAAACTGCACCTCCCGTAGAGCTCATGCTGATCTCGTCCATGATAGCACCTGCTGGTGATTTGTGCATCCGTGTATACATTCAGGGATGAGCGAGATTATCATAGTTAGCATGTGTGCCATGGAGTGCTAATGCTAAACTGTAACTGACGTCACTGGTGCTCGTCCGCGGCTGTCGGTAATTGAAGTTTTTTTTTTTTAAATGTGCATATTCACCGCAATGGTCTGGCCGCCGGTACACTGAACAAATGGTGAGAACATGATTCAGACCACATTCATGAACAGTTGTCATCGGATCCACAACAAAGTAAACAGGTCAGGACACCTAAAGAAAAAATATAAAAATAAGTGGATGTCTGTTCTTCAAGAGAGATTACCTTCGGCAGCCTGCAGCACACTCACTTTGAAAGTTTTGCTGGCCAACTCCTCCAGGGTGCAGAGCGGCAGTGACTGGGCAGTCATGCCATACTTTCTCCTGCAGCCCCTGGGCGGCAATCCGAGGCTGGCTGTGACGGGGCTTTGCTCACGAGGGTTTGTTTAGGATCTCCTCAATACCGAACAGGGTGAGGGCTCCTACGTCCCTGCTGTTAAGGGAGGGACAGAAATGGCAGGGATGCAGAAATGTACCAAAAACAGCCACTGTAATATAGTGCAGTGCTGCAGTCCATAGGGACAACATGGGCAGATTGCTTCTTGAGGGAGGGTCAGGCGGAGGAAAAACAGTTCCACGGACAGAAAACATGGCGTCAGCCCTTTCTACATGCAAAATGTCTGCAGGGCTCTGTCCATGCAGCCGTTAAAAAGGACAGGTGGGCGAGAGACGTGGAGGGATGGGGGGAATAGGGAGCTAGAGAGAGATCTCTCAGGCTCCTCTTGTTAAAGCTGATCAGCTGCTTGGTGATAGGTTTCATATAAATGAAAGAACCCAAGCCCTCTCATTGGAGCGGCTTCGGTCCTTTCAAGTACGTGAGGTTCCGCCCAGCAAGCAGCAAGTGGTGTCACAACCACAGTGTGTGTGTGTGTGTGGTTATTGGTATGGACAGCTGAGCCCTTTCCAGTTTGAACTGAAATGGGCTATGTAGTGACACACCTCCAAAATCCCCTTTAGTGTAACAAAACATTTCTTGCACGTGTGCAAGCAAAAGTAAAATGGCAAGGGCTTATTTTCATACACAAAAGGAATGTAATAATATACGTGATACTACAACTGAAAGAAAAATTACTCACCTTAGTAATTATGTTTCATCTAATGGAGTCTTGCTGTATTCTGACTATTGCAGTCAGCCCCAGCACTCTAACTGCCCCGGAGAGTAGAGGGTTAATTTTCTATGCAGAGCATAGAACGTTGAGCTCGTGCTTGGTTCAAACCTCTGTCTGCTGCACTTTGAAACACAACAGTCAGAGTCTTATGAGCTAATACTAACTACTATGTGGAAATTGCAAAATTTTTACTAGCCAAATGGCAACCAAATATTTTGGATCCCCAAAAGACTCAAATCAAGAAATCCAAAATCAAAGACCAGGTAGTGAACAACTTAAGACTGTTAAATTAATAATATAACCCACTTCCCTCTCTAAAAGGAGGGAGTACCCAAATGCACCCCTGGGGTGCAACACTGCACCTGCCAGCCCACTTCCCAAAAACGGGTTCTAAGGGGTAGAGAGAGTCAGAATACAGCAAGACTCCATTAGATGAAACATAATTACTAAGGTTGAGTAATTTTTCTTCAGACAACATGAAGTCTTGCTGTATTCTGACTACTGCAGACTACTAAGCAGTACCTCCATGGAGGAGGGAATTGAACCTACCTTGGGAATAGGCTCTGCAGTACTGCTGTACCAAACTGAGCATCACTCCTAGCCTGCATCTCCAGGGAATAATGCTTGGTAAATGTATGAACTGTTTTCAGGTGGCTGCTTTCATATCTCTAGCAAGGAATATCCCTGGCGCAGCCAGGAAGCAGCTGTACCTCTAGTCGAATGAGCCCTCAGGCCTGAGGGAGGTATTTTGCCTAGCTTCTCATAGCAGAATTGAATACAAGAGACAATCCACCTGGCAATAGTTCTCTTAGTGGCAGGTTTGCCTTACCCATGTAACCCCCAGGAGGCGCTATCCCAAGGGCTACTACTCCTGCCTGATTTGCCACTAACAGGTTGAGGGGCCTGATCCGATGGTGGTACCTCCACCCAGAGGTCGGGGTTAAGACAGTCTGATATGACTTGGTCACAGCCCTCTGGGTCACTGCAACCTCCTTTCTTCCCACTAGTGGCCCACACAAATCAATCACAGTACCCTTGCAATATACACTTACCCCCAGGATTGGTTCAATCAGCATGACTCTGGGGACTCCTGTAAAACAAGATGATACAGTGCAAAACCACAGTACAATACATTAACATAAACGAATACCTCAGGCAGTGTAACTTTGCTGAAACAAACAGATCTGATTTATTTAGGGGATATAACAAGGACAGGGGAAATCAGGTTAATTAGTTTAAACGATTAATAATCACAGTACTGTGCACATATTTCAGAATCCCAAATGTCCCAATGTCACTCTTACTGGGTACCCAGGCAATAAGAGGCTAGCCTATTTGGTGCAGCTGGTTGGGGCCCTGAAGATGGAACATGCTTACACAATACCCAAATTGTAATCCGGAGCGGTAGGCTCAGTTCGTGGAGAAAGAAAGGAAAAGTAATCAGATGGAACACTTGCAATTAGATGATGGCAGGGAGCTACCCTGATTTGTACTCACAAATTCAATGCTGAAACTGAATGGAAGGCAGATTGTCCTGGATTGCCAGGAGGAGCAGACCATGTGGACAAGGTCCTTGTGACTGGACCCACGGCAGTTCAGAGCAAATGGATGTAGTCTGGATTAAGCTGGGGTTTATTTGCAGCTTCATGCACTCAATTCACTGTACAGGGATTTGAAACGAGTCCCCACAAGCACTACACACATTTATATGGAAAAGAAAGTACTATACCAGGAAGGCTGCTTCTCTATCCCGATCGCAATTACTGCACAATACCGGAGAACACACAGCAGATTCAGTTCCTGACAGACCCAGCACGATTCAGCAATTTCTCCAGTCTTCTACAGGGTGAGCCTGGTTTCTACTCTTCAGATCTCCTTGATTCTCTTCACAGGTCGGATTCAGTCCAAACAAGCAGTTGCACAAGCTGCAGACTGAAACGTGGGGCTTACATCGCTTCCAGACTAAAACTGCGCACCAAAAGAGCACAGGGCTCCTTCCTCTTCACTGCCAGAGCTAAACTGAAACTCCAGTAGACAAAACCAGGCACTTCCTTTGAGTTCCTCCCAGTTCTTGGCTGGATTGGCTGTCACTCACAATAGCCTCCCCTGTTGGTGCAAAAGGCAAGTCCAAACTACATTTCCCAGAGTCACTGCCATTACAATCCTCTTGTGGCTGGCTCAGATTACGAGTCCAAGTTCTGATTCGTCCACAGGCACCATTTTAGAGCTCCCTTAACCCACACTGATTGGTCCAGTTCAGCAGTTCAAAACTAGAATGGGGAACTAGGCAAACACAGTTCTGATTGCAAAGAAAAGCAGGTTAGACAAACTGTATTTTCATTATTACTCTAAATGATTTGTGGCAAACAGTTACATCTTTCAGATAGGTTTCCTTTGCACTCCTAGTGACTGCAAAAACAGAGTGAATTGGAGGCAGCTCGAGTGGGACTCAAGCAGAGAAACACACAGTCCCCTCATACAACTAATTATGTCTGCAAGCAGACAGCTCTTAAAGAGACAGTACCAGAGGTTCTAAAACACTCACAGATAAATGGCTTAAACACCAAACACCATTCAGGCTTGGAGCATTCAAGACAAGCTCCTGGAAGTCTTTGGGAACCCCATTTGCAGAGGTTACACCTTCCTGGCCTGGGAAAGCTTGGCGTCGCGTCAAGCAAGTACCTATAAGTTTCAATTGCAACCATATACATTTGCATTAGGCTCACACATGTAATCATCAGTCAATATATCACTTTACCAGGAACACATTTCTGAAACGTTGCAGATCGTCACTCTTTACACAGTATTACACACACATTGTACCATAACTCAGGTTATTACCTCTTGTACCTGAAACCTGAAGAGAGGGGCCCTTCTCTATCAGCTACCTTGGGGCTGGACGGGCAAGGGCACCATACCTAGAGGGCAACACAAGTAACTTGAGTTAGCACTGACGCCAATTTGGGCAATGAGCCTCGGGACACATACACTTCTTTATGGACAACATTGAGAGGCAAGTCCACAGGCCTCCCAAGGGAATCATAACTGAGGTGCACCACAGGCTTTACAGCTCGACCAGTCTTTCTAGGGGGAACTGTTACAGTCTCTGCACTCTGAGCCTCATTTTCAGCATTGTCCTCACTTGTCAGGGAGTCTCCATGGGGGTAGGGAGGCTAGAACTTGGGGCACTTTCAACTCCAGGAGTTACAGTCTCTGAGTCCACAACATTTGGCTCACATGGAGAGTTTTGACACTGACAGTGGACTGTCAGGGCACCAAAATACTCTTCTTGTTCTGGTGTATCACCAGTCTGTCCAGTCCATCATTTTCCTCCCTGAAAGCTCAAACAGTTCTACCATACACAATGATTCCATTTCATCTGACTTTGATGCTTTGCACTTCACTTTCTGGGAGCATTGGCTCCAGGGACGAAGCTGGGGGCTTAGATAGTCCAGAAGGCCCAGCTTCATCTCCAGTATTGACTAGGGATGCCTCGAAACAATTGACTCAGTTCGTAAGAAGGGTAGTATTCAAAGTCACACCCACTTTCTTCTAATACGGACTGACAGTTATGCTCAACTGGTACTTATGGAGGGAACACTTTAACTCAGCTTCTGTAGATGCAGACTTTCTTGATCTTTTCTTAGCAGCAGCTGTAGTCACTGGTCCAGAGGGGCATCTTCTGGGGCTCAGACTCAATCAAGATTTGTCCAATGGGCAGTAAATGATTTCTATGCATTGCTTTTACATCTTTTGAATTCTTCTCAGGCCTTACTTTGTACACTAGCAGATCATCTAGTTTGCCCACTACAATGTGAGGGAGATGGTACCATCTGTCAGCAATCTTGTGTTTGCCATGCAGTCCCAGATTTCTTAGCAATACCCGATCTCCTCCTGGAGTTCCTGTGCTTTCACCTTTTATCATACCTTTCTTTGTTGGCCAGATTTCTTTTGGCAGCCATAGTTTGAGCCAGTTGGTACGCATGAATTAGCTGGGCCTTTAACTTTTGCACATATTGTAAATAGTTGTCAGCTTGAACCCCATCAGGAGAGACCCCAAACACACATCTACCAGCAGTCGAGCTTCTCTTCCAAACATCAGGCGGTAGGGGAGAATCCAGTGGCATCGCTTTTGGTGCAGTTATAAGCATGTACCAGGGTGCTAATTTGTTGGCTCCATCTAGGCTTGTCCTTGGGTGTAGGGTGCCTACATATCTAGCAAAGTGCGTTGAAACGCTCAGGCTGTGGGTCCCCTGGGGTGGTAAGGAGTGGTTCTGACTTCACACTCCCATGGAGAAAGCATCTCTTTGATCAGACGACTTCAAAGTCTCTCCTTGATCAGAATGGATTCTTTGTGGAGCCCCATAGTGAACAAAAAAAGTTTTCTACAAGTACTTTGGCCACAGTGGATGCTTTCTGGTCTTTGATGGGGAAGCTTGGGCATATCTCGAGAAATGGTCAGTGACCACCAGCACACATTGATATTTCTTTGATCTGACTCCAGACTCAGAAAATCAATACAGACCAGCTCCATGGGTGCACTGGTGGTGATGTTAACAAGGGGCAGCCCTCTGGGGCAAAGCTTTCCTCTGTAAGCAGCGACTACAAGTTCGAATGTGTTGCTCCACATCAGCCCCCATCTTAGGCCAATAGAATCTGGATCTCACCAAGTCAAGTGTTCTGTCTATACCAAGGTGCCCCATGTGGTTGTGCAAGGACCTCAGTACTGAGTCTTGAAAGGCAATGGGCAGCACTAGTTGTTGTTTGTCTACTTGTCCCCTCTGTCTACTGTTTCTCTGTATAACAGTTTATTGATCAGTTTCAACTTAGGACCTTCTTTGTATAACAGTGCAGTTCTCAAATCAGTGGAGCATACTTTGGACACATCTTTTCCTGCATAGAGGGCTTCTAAAGTTGATTTGATCATAGGATCGTGGGATTGAGCCGCTGAATACTGTCATTGTCCAGCTGAGGCAGTGCACCAATGTCTATTGCAGAAAAGTGGCAATAAGCAGCAGGTATGTAATTCTCAGAGGGTCCCAAGCAATCCACCATGCAGTCCACTGCGTCCGTGGACATTTGTTCCTCCCTGTCAAACTTCTGGCAGAGTGCCCGAATATCAGGTTCTGACAATCTGACCCAATCATTCTGGGAACAGGCCTCCGGGAGAGAGCATCAGCATCTATGTGGTTCAGGCCTGCTCGGTATTCAACAGCATAGTCATATGTAGATAATGCAGAAAGCCACCTATGGCCAGTGGCATCCAACTTAGCTGAAGTCTGCACATAGGTCAAAGGATTATTGTCAGTTTTACAGTATTTTAGCCCCATACAAGTACTCATAGAATTGGTCAACAATAGCCCACTTCAAAGCTAGGAACTCTAACTTATGTACAGGATAGTTCTTTTTGGATGGGGTCAGGCTTCTACTGGCAAAGGCCACTGGTCTCAGGCCATTCTCGTGCTCTTGGTACAACACAGCCCCATCCCTTGCAAGCTAGCATAAGTGTTCAGGACATAAGGTTTTCTTGGATCGGTATAGGCCAGCACTGGAGCGTGGGTAAGTTGATATATGATCTCATGAAAAGCAGTCTCACAATCAGGAGTCCAGCGGGCCCCAAATACTTCACTCGGATGAAAATACACTCTTTCAGTCTTGAGGACACTGACTTTTGTATTTTGTGGTTGGGGGATACCCTTGAGTAAGGTTAAGTAAAGGGTGAATCACTCTGAATAGTCCTTGATGAAATGCCGATAATAACCACAGAATATCAGGAATCTTTGCAGTTCTTTTAGATTTTTGGGCTGTGGCCAGGTGGTCAAGGCCTCAACTTTACTTGGGTCGGTCTCTATTCCCTCAGTGGATACTATGTGTCCCACATACTTTACTGATGTTTGAAAGAATTGACACTTATCAATGGACAGTTTAAGGCCAAGTCTTCCAGTCGGTCCAATACCTTAAATAATCTGCTCTCATGTTCCTCCAGTGAACTGCCAAACACAATAACATCATCTAGGTATACCAGGCACTTAGTAAGTTCATGTCCCCACTGCACGCTCCATCAATCGCTGAAAAGTGGCTGGGGCACCTGAAATCCCTGAGGCATCCTCATGAATTCATAGAAGCCAAGCGGACAGATAAAGGCTGTCTTCTCATGGTCCTCTGGGGCCATCGGATCTGGTAGTACCTACTACGGAGATCCAGCACAGAGAACCACTTGCTCCCATTTAGGCAGTCCAAAGCATCCTGAATGCGGGCATTGTGTACTGATCAGGATAGTCCGCCGGTTTAAGGTGCGATAATCCACGCACATCCTTACTGTCCCATTCTTTTTCCTCACTACCACAATGGGGAAGCATAGGGCTTCTGGATTCTTGTATTACACCAGCAGCTAACATCTCTTGCTGATGCCGTCTCACATCATCTATGTCAGCAGGTGCCAGGTGTCGAGACCTCTCATGAAATGGTCTTTCGTCATGCAGCGGATATGGTGCTCAGCTCCTTGTGCATCCTACATCCCATTCCTTTAAAGAAAACACCTGGTCCTCTGGGTAAGCTTCTCACTGATCCTCACTTTCCATTCAGCTGGCAACAGGAGTCACCGAAATCAAACAAGTCAGGGTTACTCTGTCATTCTTCCCTGAACTCTTGCTGCTGGGTAGCACTGTAGTATCTGCACAATGCACATTAGCCAGGGTGCAACCTCTATTTACTCAATCTCTGTCAGACACATTATGAACTTGAACCATTACCTCTTCTGGCATAAGCATGGCCTCTAGCAGGCAAAATACTAGCTTGACCAGCAGTCCCTCCGCAATTTTCCATCGCCTGGTGCATCCAACATTAATATTTTATTCTTGACATCCTTTCTGATATGGACTCTCCCTGTAAGGTACACTGGGCATTTGAGCGCCAGGATCAGAGACTCGATCCTTCTTCCAGACAATTCCAACCGTTCCTCTGGTTCTACTGTTTCAACATCTCTGTGCCTCATAGGCCTTCTTAATCAAGGCCGAATTCTTAAAGCTCTACCAGCCCTTGACCCCTGTTTTTCATAACACAACTGTGCCAGCCATCCAAACATATGTCATTAGTCCCAATTAGTAAAGGAACCCCATCATACAGTCCAGTAAGGGGACCCACTAAGGCCAGGGTCTCTACTTGCTCTGCCATTCCAACCACAGAGGTGGGGAAAGACAGCCAAATTCTGATATACCCGGAGTAGGGGTAGGCCTTTCTCACAGACCCCCATACATGTAGTCCTTCTAATGGTTGTAAGGTCACGTCTGACAAATGCTTCTGATACCAATCCTGGAACATAACTGTCACTTGGGAGCCACTGTCTAATACAGCTCTTGTAGACACTGCATTCACCTTTAGTCTCCATGGAGGGACCCACTGTTCTGGACCAGTCTAGAAAGGCGGTAGCAGGGCCTGGGCAACTGACCTTGCCACAGAGGGACGTGAGTTAGCATTTTGGGACCCTCGCTGGGACCATTTGTGCACCTCTTAACCACTGACTTGTTCTCGAAGCTCTCCTTGTAGCCGGCTCACCACTCTCTCTAAGTCTTTCTGAGACCAGCATTCCCTCTTCATGTGCCATCCTTCCCACAATTATGGCAAAATATATCTGCTGAAGTTTGGGGTGACCGAGGCATCACTGTGGGGCTGTGGCATGGGTACTATCGATAGAAAACCTTGTGCCACCTCAGCCAGTGGTGGTTGACATTTGGAGACATCTCTTCAGTTCCCTCACTTCCATAGTCAATGCATCAAGTTTCGAACTGTTGACAACATGAGGTGCCTGGGTGGCACCCACCCCATAGCAGAAGCAGTCGGGCAAGTGTCAGTGCCCGTGCTCATAGGAGTATCCTTCATGATGAGACTGTCTGTTACTTTCCTAATCTCCCTCAGCAACTCCTCCCAGTGCAGGGTGTTTACAGCCATCCCATTTGGCAGGCACTTAATCCTTGACTTTCATCATGGGTTTTCGTGATCCTCTGTCAGCAGCCAATCTCGCCTTTGGAGCAGAGGTTGTAGTAGCTACAACTACGCTGGGCTCTGAGAAATCCTCCTTCCTCCTCAACTTCCCAGATTTCTTTCATCAAATCACAATGATCCAGTGGGTTATCTCTCCTGTCTTGAAGCCTCAACTGAAGGAGCTGCAATTTTGAGTGCTTTGCATGTTGCAATATGTGCCCCAACCTCACCACGGTTTAAGTCACTGGCTGACCACCCCCCTTTCCGGTAGGCTCTCTGTAGCGCCTTCCAGACGAGTAACATACGAGATAAACTTTCCCTGGCCATTGTTTTGTACCTTGAAACTTCCACATCAAGCTCTCTCCTGACTCAGTACTCCCAAAATTGCATTCAAGTGCAGTTAGGTACTTTGGGCAGATGCCTCAGGGTTTGTGGACCTCAAAGACTTAATGGCTTCCAGAGCTGGACCTCTCAAGCTCTCTAGGATTTTTCCATTTCTCAGCCTCTGCACACTGCCACTCAGATACCAAAGGGCAACACAGTCTATCCAGATCTCCCAATCATCCCTCCTTGTGGGGTGGGAGGGTGCCGAGAAAATTCTCAACCCAGGTAACAGTCATGACTATTGGCAGGTACAGACATGGGGCTTGCACTGGCACAGAAGGAGGGGCAATAACGGGTGCTGGAGGGAAGGTGTTTGTGGAGGAACGCTCTCAGGTGGCAATAATAGTTTCTTTAAATCCTCCACAGTTTTCCTCCTTCCCCAACAACAATTTAGCAAATTTCTCCTCAAAAGTTTCAGATAATGGGGAGGCTCATTCTCCTTGGGGTCTTTACTGTCTTTGGTTATCACTCTCCAGACAGTGAGGGTTTCCAGGGATAACAGTTTGTGGCACTTTAGAACTGTCTACAGGGTCCTTACACTCTATTAGGGCCATGAAAATTTGGGTGAGCAGATCAGCCTGTCGACCCTCTACCACAGGGTCTCGTAAACATTTAGCCTTGGAAAGTACTCCCTCTACAGTGTCCGTACTGGTACCCAGCGGATATCCAATATAAGTATAGCATTTGGGGTTCGATCTCCTCCCCAGTACACCACTTCACCAGCTGGTGTACAGCCACTTCTGTTGGGGTACCCATCTATTTTTTACAGTAATTTGTAAATGTGGCCACTAGAGGACGCTAATCCCAGTGGTGCCTCCAAGATGTAACCCCAGGAGGCGCTATCCCAAGGGCTACTACCCTGCCTGATTTGCCACTAACAGGTTGAGGGGCCTGGATCCGATGGCGGTGCCTCCACCCAGAGGTCAGGGTTAAGACAGTCTGATATGACTTGGTCACAGCCCTCTGGGTCACTGCAACCCCTTTCTTCCCACTAGTGGCCCACACAAATCAATCACAGTACCTTTGCAATATACACTTTCCCCAGGATTGGTTCAATCAGCGTGACTCTGGGACTCCTGTAAAACAAGATGATACAGTGCAAAATCACAGTACAATACGTTAACATAAACAAATACCTCAGGCAGTGTAAGAAAGGAAAAGTAATCAGATGGAACACTTGCAATTAGATGATGGCAGGAGCTACCCTGATTTGTACTCACAAATTCAATGCTGAAACTGAATGGAAGGCAGATTGTCCTGGATTGCCAGGAGGAGCAGACCATGTGGACAAGGTCCTTGTGACTGGACCCCACGGCAGTTCAGAGCAAATGGATGTAGTCTGGATTAAGCTGGGGTTTACTTGCAGCTTCATGCACTCAATTCACTGTACAGGGATTTGAAACGCGAGTCCCCACAAGCACTACACACATTTATATGGAAAAGAAAGTACTATACCAGGAAGGCTGCTTCTCTATCCCGATCGCAATTACTGCACAATACCGGGAGAACACACAGCAGATTCAGTTCCTGACAGACCGAGCGGATTCAGCAATTTCTCCAGTCTTCTACAGGGTGAGCCTGGTTTCTACTCTTCAGATCGCCTTTGATTCTCTTCACAGGTCGGATTCAGTCCGAACAAGCAGTTGCACAAGCTGCAGACCGAAACTTGGGGCCATACACGCTGTTTCCAGACTAAAACTGCGCACCGAAAGAGCACAGGGCCCTTCCTCTTCACTGCCAGAGCTAAACTGAAACTCCAGTAGACAAAACCGGCACTTCCTTTGAGTTTCTCCAGTTCTTGGCTGGATTGGCTGTCACTCACAATAGCCTCCCCTGTTGGTGCAAAAGGCGTTGAAGTCCAAACTACATTTCCCAGAGTCACTGCCATTACAATCCTCTTGTGGCTGGCTCAGATTACGAGTCCAAGTTCTGATTCATCCACAGGCACCATTTTAGAGCTCCTTAACCCACACTGATTGGTCCAGTTCAGCAGTTCAAAACTAGAATGGGGAACTAGGCAAACACAGTTCTGATTGCAAAGAAAAGCAGGTTAGACAAACTGTATTTTCATTATTACTCTAAATGATTTCTGGCAAACAGTTACATCTTTCAGATAGGTTCCCTTTGCACTCCTAGTGACTGCAAAAACAGAGTGAATTATCGCAGCTCGAGTGGGACTCAAGCAGAGAAACACACAGTCCCCTCATACAAACTAATTATGTCTGCAAGCAGACAGCTCTTAAAAGACAGTACCAGAGGTTCTAAAACACTCACAGATAAATGGCTTAAACGCCAAACACCATATTCAGGCTTGGAGCATTCAAGCAAGCTCCTTGAAGTCTTTGGGAACCCCCATTTGCAGGGGTTACCCACTTCCCATAAGTGAGAAACAACTGAAGGAATCAAACCTGTGAGCCTTAGTATGCTCAATGTAGTAACAAAGGGCTCTTTTAACATCCAAACTCTGTAAACTTCTTTCTCCTAAAGAAGAATGATCAGTGAAGAACACAGGGAGAGAGAGAGATTGGTTCAGCTGAAAATCTGAAACCACTTTAGGTAAAAACTTCCTATTAGTAGTAAGGACCACCTTATCTCTATGGAATGAGATAAAATCACGCACCACTGACAGAGCTTGCAATTCACTGATACGCCTGGTAGAGGTAATAGCTACCAGGAACACAGTTTTCCAAGTCAAGTACTTAAGCTCTGTTGAAGACAAAAGCTCAAAGAGGGTTGCATAAGCTGAGCAATGCAAACATTAAGATCCCAAGCAGGGTAGGATCCCTAAAGGGGATTGGTATGAAGCAATCCCTTGAAAAATGTACAGAATACAAGGTGAGATGACAGTGAGGAAGGCTTTCCGCTGACAGAAAAACAGAAACAGCTGACAAATGTACTTTGAGAGTAGCCGGTCTGAGGCCTAGGCCATTAACATGAACCATATAATCTAGAACTGTAGACAATTCAGCAGTGTCTGAGGATATATGCTTCTTGGAATACCAAATTCTGAATCTTTTCCATTTGAGTTGCAAGTTTTCTGGTGGCAGGCTTTCGAGAGGCTTTGAGAATATCCAGAACCCTTGGGACAGATGCAAATCTGCATACTCTAACTCTTCAAGAGCCATGCCTTGAGATTGAGTGACTGAAGATTGGGGTACCAAATCCTCCCGAGAGGAGGTTAACAGGTTGTAATTCCTGAGAAGAGACAGGGGAAGATGGACTGCTAGGGACAGTAACAGGGGCTACCAAGGCTGCCTGGCCCAGTCTGGAGCAATCATAATCACTTTGCAAGGTTGTAAGCTTACCTTGACCAGAACCTTGAACAGTAGAGGAAAGGGTGGGAAGGCATATAGAAATGTCCTTCCCAGTTCAAAATCAGAGCATCCAGAGGGACTGAGCCCAATACTGGGGTCTGCAACAAAACAGAGAAGTTGGTGATTGTCTGGGACTGCAAAGAGATCTATCTCTGGAGTGCCCCACCTTGAAAAAATCACTTTCAACACCAGAGGATCCCGGGACCATTTGTGATGGCCCTGGGAGATCCTGCTCAATGCATCTGTTAGCACATTGTCCTTCCCTGGAAGGTGGACTGCTATCAGAGAGGTCTGCAGAGAAATAAGCTAGGGACCACAATTTCATGGCTTCCGTGCACAAGGCCGTGGACCAAGTGCTTCCCTGTTTGTTGATGTACCACATGGTGGTGGTGGTGTTGTCTGTCCTGACCTGAACCACCTTGTTCTGCACTGACTGACAGAAAGCTTGCAGGGCCTGGAAAAACACCCTGAGTTCCAAGAGATTGATATGAAGAAGGGATTCATGAGGGGACCACAGTCCCTGGGCTGTGAGAGCCCCCAGATGGGCTCCCACCCCAATAAAGAAGCATCCATGGTTAGGACCACAGAATGAGACTGAGTGACGAATGGGACTCCTTGCCTGAGGTTGCCCTGATCCTGCCACCATTGGAGAGCCTGGATCAGAGTCTGGGTCACTGGAACTAGTTTGGTTAGAGTGTCTTTCTTCTGAGACCAAAAGGCCCTCAGGTGAAACTGAATGTCCCTCATCTGAAATCTGGCCCTTGGACCACTGCTGCAGAAGCTGCCATGTGGCCCAGAAGTTGAAGGAAGTGCCTTGCTGTCCGAGAGACCAGAAGGTGGAATGAAGAAGACAGCTCTACAATAGCTCTTGCCCTTTCCAGAGGAAGAAAAGCTCTTGATTTGACCGTATCCAACTCTGCCCCAATGAAGGTGAGGAGCTGTACAGGCTCGAGAACTGACTTGGGAAGATTGAGAAGGAATCCTAGGGAAGTGAGCACTTGCTGAGTCACTTGAAGGTCTGACTTGACTTGGTCTGGGGACTGACCCACAATGAGCCAGTCGTCCAGGTATGGAAATATAGAAATATGTTTCCTTCTTAAAAGGCCACTACTACTGCTAGGCATTTTGTGAATACCCTTGGAGCTGATGTCAGGTCGAAGGGCATAGCTTTGAACTGATAATGGCCTGAAGACAATTCGAACCTGAGGTACTTTCTGTGGGGGCACCTGATGGGAATGTGAAAGTAGGCATCTTTTAAGTCCAGGGAGGCTAGCCAGTCCCTGGCCTTAGAGAGGGAAGGTTATTACCAGAGTCACCATTTTGAATTTTGGTTTTAAATGATGTTTGTTCAGGTATCTTAAGTCTAGGATGGATCGCCACTCCTGTCTTTTGGGGTAAGGAAGTACCTGGAGTACAGACCTTTGCCCCTGTGCAATGTAGGAACTCTCTCTACAGCCATTAGAGCCAGTAGAGATGAAACCTTTGCCTCTAGGGCAATGGTTTCGGAGATGCTTGCAGGTAGAAAAGATCTGGCCCTCAGCTTTGGAAATTTCTTGAAACTGAGAATCAGCCCTGGCTTACCACCTCCAGGACCCACTTGTCTGAGGTAACAGACATCCAGTCCTGGACTAGTGAAGCCAGCCTGCCTCCTACAGTAATGGAGGAGACGCACCTGGCTGACACATCAGGGTGTCTGCTTGGCAGGAGCCTTATGTTGAGGGATGGATGCAGCCCTGCTCATCCCCTTCTACCTCTGCCTCTGAAGAACCCCTCTGAGAAAAGGAAAAGAGGCCTGTGCTTGGTAGAAAGGCCTATGAAAAGGCCTGCCTCTCCTTGGCCTGTGCACTCCTATAGGTGGTCCTATACTCATCCATCTTTTCATGTAATTATCTGTCTGCTCCCCAAACAGAGAATTATCCACCACAGGGAAATCCATGGCCTTAGCCTGGGTGTCCTGTGAGAGACTAGTTCATCTGAGCCAAGCCATTCTCTGAAGAGCCACAGATGTAGCCATGACTCTAGAGAACACATCATTGGAGTCCACAGCAGCATGGAACTGTACCTTAGATGCCTCAATCACATCAGCAGCTACCCTCCAGCTCCAAGGCTAGCTGGGGAGGCCTGTTTAGCCAGTGCCAGTACAGTGTCCCACCTGGACCCTGGTACCTGGCCGAATAGGCTATATAATTAGCCTGCCTGAGTCCCAAGGGGATGCCACGCACTGTTTCTTTGCCATGGCATCCAGCTTCCTAGAATTTTTATCTGGGGATGTGAAGCCAAGGGTATATTAGCCTTATCACAGGCTGCAGCCTGCACAACCCCAACATGGCTGCATTGTTGGTACAAGTACTCTGTACCAGAACCCGATAAGGTGTACCTTTTGTCCATCCTTCTGTCGACAGGAGGTACGAATTTGGAGTTTTAAAATCTTTGTGTCTGTTTCCCAAAAGACTTATGAAGGGAATAGACAGTCTCGTGGACTCTGGGATGTCCATCATCTCCACATAATCAGGTTCCTCTTGTTCCTCTACAGCTTCTTCCACAGGAGCTGAAGGGTTTCTGCCACTTCCTGTAAAACATGTAGTGGGAAGGGGACCTCAGAAAACCTAGGAGGGGAAACCAGAAGGTGCCGGTCTGGGAGATGTCCGTTCAATGGGCTCAACCAGACCTCCCACACCATCATCATCATCATAATCTTCATCCCTCCAAATCTGGTTCATAGAAATCTTCAGGGCATAATCTTGAACTGAGGAACTGACCGAACTGAGCACCTGCCAGAAGCGCCGGATCAGTCGGAACTGGACGAAGCAATTCTACAATCCTTATCACATTGGCAATCTCTTCGGTGGTCGGAAAATGGGTCTCTGGGACTGAACTGGCCGATTTTTCTTTTCTTTTGTAGGAACTGATCCCTCAGGATCGGCTGTCCTCTGGCCTGAAGAAGTATCGCCTGGTCAGAGGGCACTCCTTCAGGTTTGGTCGGAATCAAACCTGGCTGGCCATCCGGTCAGCAGACTTCACGCCTCCTTATCCCTGAGCCTACCTAATCTTTTTCCAGGGTAGACTTAGGAAATTTTACAGATTTGGCAGTCTGAACTGAGGTGGTCAAACCCAGACATTAACACAGGTGGTGTGGGGATCAGTCTTAGCAAAGACCTCCCCACACACACACTGCAGTGTTGAAACCCAGTGGGCCCGCTTTTTCATTTGGGTTTCTCAGACGTAGCCATCCTAACCACAAACTTACCCTTTTATGGCAAACAACCAGGCAAGATACCCTTATCGGTTTTTAACCTTGTCACGGGTATTGGAAAACCACAAGAAAATGCAGTTTTTTTAAACTGATAAGGACCGTAACTACACTATAAGTTTAAAACAAAACAGAACATATAAATCGCTAAACGGCCGGTTCAGTCGAACAGGTCGAAAAATCAATTTTACAATTTCCACAAGTTTACTAAGTCTAGCTCACTACCTAGTACTTACTGTACCACAGACAGAGATCTGAACCGAAACTTGTAAAAATAATCAGTAAAACCGAGGACTTTAACTGACTTACAAACTGTAAGCAAAGGAGAAATCTCCGGAGCAGCCGCTCAGTTAGGCAGAGTAAAGAATCTGACAGTTGTGCTTCAAAGTGCAGCAGAGATTTGAACCGAGCTCGAGCTCAACATTCTATGCTCATGAGAAAATTAACCCTCTACTCTCCGGGCAGTTTGAGTGCTAGGGCTAACTGCAATAGTCAGAATACAGCAAGACTTCATGTTGTTTGAAAATGTAGGTAAATCACTTTAAACTCATTTTATTATTTAACATTTTTTTCCCTGTCACTGGAGCAGAGCAGGACATCATCGGGGACATGGGAGCTTAGAAATGACTTTCTGCCGTCCCCATAGCAGCGATCACCATGTTTCCAGCAGTGCCCAACTCAGGAGCCCTCACAAGCTGCACCTACTCAGCAAGCCTCTTCTAATCAGGCGGCTTTATTCCGGCTGTGGGTGGGGTTTGACATGCCCGCCAGAATCTGCATCTTTGGTACCAGACTTTGTTTGCTCATTCCCTCTCTGGAGCAGAGCGGGACATCATCAGGGTATGTGGGGCTTGCAACTAACTATCAGAGCCCTCCCATAGCAGCAATCGCCAAGTTTCCAGCAGTGCTGAATTTGAGAGCCCCTCATAACCTGCACCTACTCAGCAAGCTTCCTCCAATCAGGTGGCTCTATTCTGGCTGTGGGTGGATTTGAAATATCTGCCAGAATTTGAATCATTGGCATCAGACTTTTGTTTGCTCATTCCCTTTCACCAGAGCACAGCGTGACATCATCAGAAGACATGGGGCTTGCAACTGACTTTCAGAACACTTCCTCATAGCTCTCCCAGTGTTTTCAGTAAAGTCAAACCTGGAGCCCCTCTCAAGCCACACCTACTTAATAAACCTCCTCCAACCAGGTGGCTCCATTCTGGCTGTGGGTGGAGTTTGACATGCCCACAAGAATTTGAATCTTTGGCACTAGACTTTGTTTGCTCATTCTCATTCTCCTTCACCGGAGCACTGCAGGACATCGCTGAGTTATTGGGGGCTTGCAACCCACTTTCTGAGCCCTCAACTAAGGGATCCTAACATCACTTACAGTTTTACACAAATATTCACATATATTTTTATAACCGCAGATATGCACGGGAGGAAAAGACAGAAACAGCAAGTGAAGGCAGAGAGACAGTGAGAGGTGGAGAATAGCAAAACCATCAGAGTGATCACTTCTTAGGTCTTACAAGAACATTTGGTTGCACAATCAGACAGACAGGAGACAGAAAAGGAGAGGATAGAACAGATCCTTGCATTTAACTCTTTCTGCATAACAACTGGGACAGGGCCTTGTTCAACCCTGTCACAAACCTAGAAGTGGATAAGGCAAAGCAGCAGACGTTATTATAGGAGACATTCCATACGCCTAGACTGGAAGCACTGGTTAGACAGAAGGAGGTCAGACCATATGTGGTAGGGTAGCAGGATTCCTTGGGCAACTGGAATCCTGGCAGTAGGAGAGAGAGAGAGTGTATTTTATTCTATAGGCCAGCCCAAGCTTAGTAGTCACTGACTTACAGATGTTCAAGATGTGCAGTATAAAATCAAGGGCAGGATCCAGGGTAAGACCTAGATATTTGAAAGAGTTAGCAGCTAGGAGAAGGGATCCATCTGAGCAGTGAATGGCTGCCATTAGGACAAGTCTTTAGTTTAGGTGGGGACCCAAAGATCATGGTCTGGGTCTTGCAAGAGTTTAGAACAACGCAATTTTGTGTAAGCCAGGTCTGAATTCTTCCAAAATCAATATTCAGCTGATAGTTGATCTCAGTTAAAACTTTATAGTTAGTGTATAGTACAACATCATCGGTGTATAAGAGGTTGCTACAGAAGGATGGTACTTTGGGGCATTATTAATGAAGACGGAAAAAGTAGCAGACCCAGAATGGAGCCTTGAGGTACACCTATATTGACTGTGGTTAGGGCAGATTTAGCCTGGTTAACAAACTGTTGCCTATTACTTAGATAGCTAGAGAACCTTCCAGTATAGTAAGTTAGCTAGAGAACCATCCAGTATAGTAAGTACTGTCTCATTATTCATCCTATTCAAGCAAATTGGCTTAATGAGTCTCACCCACATGTTTTCACAGTGCTGTTCTCACACAGACCCCAGGATTCTGAAAGCAATGTGCATGGACTCCCACTATTAGCTCCTAGTCCCAGGGCACATTAGACTATTGTGTTGATCTGATGTATACATGCTTGTCCTGTTTACTGCTCAGCCACAGACCTTATCAAAACACTAGGTTTGTATCCTGCATTACTAGGGTTGTTCACTGCTCAGCCATAAATCTTAGGTATCAAAATATCATGTTTATATCCTGCTAGGCTGTGTAATTTGATAATGAGCTGATGTGTACCTGCTCACTCTACTTGCTACTCATAGGACTCAGGTTTCAGTAAGCTAGTAGTAAGCTCTCCTGGATATGGGGAGAGTGCCAGAGGACTGGAAGAAGGCAGATGTACCTTTACACAAGGGAGGTAGTAAGGAAGTGAAGAGGAACTACTGACCTGTCAGCCTCACATCAGTGGTAGGGAAGGTAATGGAGGCATTAATCAAGGAGAGGGTGGTGGATTACCTGGAGGAGAGTGGCTTTCAGGACAGCAGACAGCATGGTTTCACGAGAGGGAAGTCTTGCCAGACAAATCTAATTCAGTTCTTTGATTGGGTGACTCAGGTGATTGATCGGGAGAGCAGTGGACGTGGCTTATCTGGACTTCAGTAAGGCCTTCAACACTGTCCCCATAGGAGGCTGGTGAGCAAGATGGAAAGCCTGGGGTTGGGTGGGAAAATAACAAGCTGGATGGATGCCTGAGTGGCAGGGAAGAACTCAGAGGGTGGTGCTAAATGGGGTGCACTGGGACAGCGAGAGTGAAGAGTGGAGTGCCACAGGGTCAGTTTTGGGTCCGCTTCTGTTCAACATCTACATTAGTGATACTGTGGAGGGTTTAGGGAGGTGTGTCTATTGCTGATGAAACAAAAATATGCAATAGGGTGGTACCCCGGTAGGGGTGGAGGACATGAGGGAGGACTTAAAGATGCTCGAAAATGTTCTGGGATGTGGCAGCTGAAATTTAATGCCAAGAAGTGCTTGTGATGCGCTTGGGGAGTAGGAACAGAAGAGCAGAGTACACCCTAGGTGGGAGTAAATCAAAGTAACAGAACAGGAGAGGATCTGGGAATCATAGTCTCCTCAAACCTTAAGGTAGGAATCCAATGTAGCAAGGTGGCGGGAAAGGCCAATGGAATGTTTGCATGCATATGCAGGGCATTACTAGTAGAAGGAGGGAGGTAATAATGCCCCTTTACAAAGTCATGGTGAGGCTGTACCTGGAGTATGGGGGTCAGTTCTAGGGGCCACATCTCTGCAAGGATATAGATGCATTGGAGAGGGTTCAGAGAAGAGCAACCAAGATGGTGCAGAGTATGCAGGAAAGTCATATGAGCAAAGGTGTAAGGAGGATCTGTGCACTCTGGAGACAAGGAGGGAAAAGGGAGACATGATTGAAACTTTTAAATATGTAAAGGGGCTCAGTAAAGTAGGAGAAGAGGGTTTACTTAAGAGGACAGAGGGGTCAGAACAAGAGGGCACAGCCTCAGACTGCAAGAAAAGATACAGGAACAATGTGAGAGGGCATTTCTTCATGGAGAGGGTGGTGGTGGTGGTGGAGCCCTGGAACAGACTACCAAACAGAGTGGTTGGGGCTAAATTGGTGGACAAGCATATGGTGCTGAGTATCAGAGGGAGGGCAGGGCTGGCAGGGAGGGGAGGTGTAGTGGGAAAAGGGCAGACTACATGGGCTGGTATGGTCCTTTTCTGCTGTCAAACTTCTGTGATTCTATGATTTTGTGTAGCCCTGGCACCGTGTCCACAGAGGGCTACTACCCCTGCCTGGGTGGCTACTAACAAGGTTGAGGGGCCCGGTTCCCATTTAGCTGTTACGGGGATTCTTTCCCAAGATAACAAAATAAATAGTGCGGTGCCTCAACCCAGAGTACATTTTAAGTGGGCATGATTTTCAACAGTACAACCCCTGGGATGCTGTACCAACCTACCTCCGACATACATTCACCCCAAGACATGGACTTACTATAACCAAAACCCCAAATTCAACACTTTACATTTTTGACTTAAGCTAATAATATGCTCACTAAAAATATGCTCACAAGTCAGAAGCTTCCAAAACAGTAAACCATCATTTCTTTACATGGGGAGGGCTAGGAATGGGTAGCTGTTGTAGAGGTTAAGCAAACATTTTTCATTTGTCAATTGGCATTTAGAGATTAGCATTTAACTAGATCAACCATATCCCCTTTTAATTTTGACCTTATTTCAATGATTACAGCACCAACCCTCTAACTAGCTAACTGCTGTAGATTTCACCAATTACATCACCCCAACTGGTACCAGTTCCCCAGTTTAGATAACCCCAAACATTCTGTTCCTGGGCACCCAGCACTATAGTTGCAGGCCTGTGGAACAACTGGTTGGCTGGCAGTGGCATGCTTGGTGTAAAATAACATTACTTATAACTCTCTTGATTACTTTAGGCTTTTTACTATGCCATTGGGCACCAACTTTAGACAACTATTTACAACCCCCAGGTGCAGGACAAACTCTGCATTTACTCACAGTTCCACTGACAGTCCTGGTGGAAATGGTGACCTGCCTCTGGGGTAGTTGGAGCAGCGGAACTCGGGATCATTTGGAAGTTTGAGACGTGGAGCCGGCACTCTGTAGCTTGAATCTTCCAGCTTGCTTGAAGGTCTAGCAGCTTGTCCCCTTCAGCCTGTTTCCAGGCCTGATATAGAGCATGAACGCGAGGCTCTCCAGGCCACGAAGGAACCTAGACCCAGGAATGACCCCACGGTCCAGCTCACCACTGGCTCTAGAGTGCAGTAGCACTCAGACATGCGCCTGTGGCTTCCTGTGGCCCAGTCAGCCCCAGTAGATAAGGGCTGGCTGTTTCCCTACTAGGTTGAAAATGAGCAAATTCTTAGTCTCTCTAGCTTCAGGTCTGGTTGGCAATTTCAACATTTAGAAGTTTAAGAAAACATCCTTCAGCCACACTACCATCATGGCAGCCGTGGCCCTTTTCACAGAGGTCACAGTCTCTGGACTCTCACTGGTGGCGTGGTCTCAGTGAGACTTTAGATCATTCAAATGGGCCCCTCCGAGGACCCTGAACTTGGCACTGACTGAACACATTCTTTCACTTGACTCATCCCCTTATACTCCTGAAACTTTTCCTCATCGCTTCGATGCTAAACAACCCAGATCTCTTCCCCAATGCAGACTACTTGGTTTTTACTGGCCAAGCTCCACGTGTCAGGAGATTCCTATATCAAGTTTACCTGGTTTTACTGGCCAAGCCTCTGCATGTCAGAAGACTCCCATACCAAGCTTCCATAGACCTTTTTCCATAAACCTTTGTCCAAATTGTCCTTCCCTTTCCTGTGATGTTAAGTCCACCCGGTACAGACAGAACCTTTATTCCTTCCAAGAACCTTTTATCTGTGCTTCTTACCGCTGTGGTGTAGACAAAATTCAACATTTCCTTGCACTAAGGGCTCTGCAGCCCCCAAAGAAGATCTCTATCTCCATCTCCTTGAAATTCCAGACAACCCTTTTTTCTCTGGAACCTTTGCCATACTTCACACCCTGAAGTGTAGCTGGGCATTGCAGCTCTCCTTCAGCTGAAGCTGCAACTGAACTCCTTGACCACAATTTCTCCAAAATGGGGAAAGGCAACTCAGAGACCCTAGGGGAAAGGTAGCTGGCAACCCCCGACCAGGCCTTCCCCAGCCTTGCGCCCCATTTTCAGATAGGGGCTGGAGCCCCACTCCTCTGGAGGGGCTCCCACTGAACTGAGTCCAGCACCAAAGGTCCTTGTCTTTTGAGAGCTCTTTCACAGCTCCCCATTGGCTGAAATCACTGTCCTTGACAAAAATTAATATGCATTAGGCTTCCTCGGCACCCAATTGGTTGTGCAGAAGGGTGCCAGGTATTTCCCAGCTTTTTCCCCAAAGTCCTTGGTACAGTCCCAGAAGTCCCTGGTAAATCCGATTGACTGAATTTAGGTCACAAGGCTGCAATATGGCTGCTGACACAAACAGTTCCACAGCAGTCCCCATGTGTCCCAATATTAAAATGTCCCATAGATATGTAACACCCTCCTGCCCTTTCACACCATTACCTTTTTATCAGTTGTTTGTCCCCTGCCTGTCACTGCTGCTGATATTCTCTATCCCCAGGCAGCAGGCAGGCTCTCATTAATATGCACGCTGCCTCATTCATATTCACGAGGCATCCCCCCACCATTTTGCTAGTGCTCGTTGGCATTCCTTAATAAAATTATCCACAGGACTCTCCTAGGCCTCCTCCGATCTCTGGTTCCCCAGTTGCTTAACAGGAGGACTAGAACCGAACAGCTAAAAAACAGAAGTGCAACCACGCATGTACGAGCCACCCGACCACACCAAAGCGCAGGAACAAGTTGGCAGCTCTGTGGGTTAGCTCTTCCAGCCCCGATCTCACCAGTAAGTTAAAGCAAAATGAAGGGGCTCACGCGGAGGCTTAAGGAGACAAACGGGTGACTAGGGACCCAGGCCAGGAGTAGGGACACAATGCGGAATACCAGGAACTCGGGCAGGAAATGGGAGAGCGGGCAGCCCCATGGGGCAATGGGTAAGCCCCCGACGGGGTTACACTAGGTTAATGCACTGTAATACTATTGATGCGCCATTGAGGTTACTAGACTGTTATATTGCTGTATACCTTCCTTCATTATATAAACTGCTCCCTATGCTGTTTTCAGGTGTCTTTAAAAATAAGTTTTATGTCCTGGATTGGTAGTCACCATCTTATAGAGTGTAACATACTACAGTGTATATTCTTTTTCAGGTAAGCCAGACAAAACAGTAATTGTTAGCTCATACTGGTTCAAGTCCGTAGATGTGCTGCTCCCAACCCAGGATCTGCCTATAAAGTGCAAACACTAGCAAACAATGGTAAAATTCTAAGACGTGCTGCTCTCTAATCAGGGTCTGCTTATAAAGTGTAGTCAATAGCATCTACTGGTATAGACACCAAGTCATGCTGCTCTCTATCTAGGGTATCTAAAAACTGTAATTGTTAGCATATATAGGTACAATTCCTAAGTCATGCTGTTCCTCATCTAGGGTCTGCCTACAAATTGCAATTATTTTAGGACACATTGGTGAAATCCTTAAGATGTGTTGCTACCTATCTAGGGTCTGCTTACAAACTGCAATTGTTAGCATTTACTGGCACAGTCTCTAAGTCGTGCTCCTCCCTATCCAGGACATCATACTACTTCAGAATATGTTGTCCGCTCAGACAATCGCCTGATCTACACTAGTCCAACCAACCTCTTGGTCGAGGGCTGGACAAAATCCATCCAACCAAATCTGAGCTCAAAGCTGCTGTGTTCCTTCTAGGACCTATTCTCAAAAATGCCAAACTCCCCACCAGCACCCCCAACCCACACCACAGGGCCTCAAAATATACTACACCAAGATTAGGAAGCTTTGCCCCAAAATGGACCTTATATGAACCTCAGTCACACTGAAACGCCTGGATTTCCTCATCATCAAGGAGACATGGCTCTTATCATGCAGTGACTCTTCAGTGATAAAACATCCCAGGTAACACCCTCTATTGAATGGACCACTCCAAGTGTGAGGGCAGAGTTCTTATCTATGCTGCCTCCAATCTCAGTTTCAAAATCACCTTCCAGGATGCAGCACCCAAGTCATATGAACTCTTATCAGGGGTCCTCTTCTTCCCCAGTCTATACCCATAGGCATCAATGGGGTTTACTGTGTTCCAGGAAATCTCGAACAAAGTCATAAAGCTGATCCAGAAGGCTATGGATCCCTCCAAATGGAGAAATGAAAAGAATATCTTCACCATTCATTCACATTCATGATTGTAAGCTGCAGGTAACAGCCTCCCCGGTAGCAAAGTAGGGAGGAGACTTACGCCAATGCCAGCACTGCCCATGAAGCTGATGTAGTGAAGTCATGCATGTAAGCCAGCCAGTAACCGATGTTGCCTCTCTCATCAGTTCTGTTGCTAGGAGAAGGAACAAAGTGGAGAGAAAAAGAGAGGGCTATAGACTCCTAGCCCAAAAGGATATAGGATATAAAAATAACAAGATAAAACCTATCTACTTACAGAGCTATGGGTTGGGCCTAAGGGTGGCACAGGGGTAGTAGGTGTCAGAGCCAGAGCCTTATTCCACCAACTGGACAGAATGGTGAAGAAGAAAAAGAGCAGCAGCCCTGGCTTTGTGTAGGTAAGATGGTAAATGCCATCTAAGTAAAATGTCTTTACACTCCCAAGTGGACAAAGAATTTGGTAGGGTAAACCTCAAAAGGTACTCCAGAGGAGTCGATAGCAAATTTGATGGGACAGAGTCCGGGAGTACAATTATTATCATCGTGCCACTAAAAGGAGAGAAAGAATGTGAAACATATGTGAAATGTAACATCCATTCCAATGGCTAAGTGTGGAACAGCACTCAGTCAAACAGGCAGAGAAGTATAGCACAGAAAATCCTAGAGCATCTGCCTCTCCCTGTAATGCAGGAATGTTAACAACTGCACCTTGTCCAAAGTGTCAGATACTGCTATACGGCAGAAGCCTAGATATATGGAAATGGTGGAGCCAACTGCAAGGCAGCAACGGACATACCCAGAGATATCTCATTTCATTTCATTTTTATTTTAAACTGGAAGGCATGTGGGCAAGATGCCTGTTTCACAAGCATCCAGTTATAACAAAAACATTGGTGGATATATATACACAATTACAGAAAATACAAATTTTACAGAAGTACATATAACATAGGTGGGTATAGAAGGAGAGAAACATAGAAACATAGACGTTGACGCAGATAAGGACCATAAGGCCCATCCAGTCTGCCCATTTTTTCTACCTTATAAATGTGCCACTGGCTTTGCTCTGTCAGTGGTCTATCTCGTCATACTCATCTGCATTGCTCCCTTATGCCTATCCCATGCCTGTTTGAAGCCCTGCACTGTATTCATAGCTACCACTTCTGAGGTAGGCCGCTTCATGCATCCACCATCGTTTCTGTGAAAAGAATTTCCTCACTTTCCCCTTAATCGGCCTCCCTCTAATCTCATACTGTGTCCTCTTGTCCTGCTAGTTTTCTTATATTTAAACTTCTTAGACTCTTTCACCTTGTTAATGCCCTTAAGGTGTTTGAATGTCTCGATCATATCACCTCTCTCCCTCCTTTGCTCGAGGGTATACATATTGAGCTCCATTAATCTGTCCTCATATATCTCCTGATGCAGTCCCTGCACCATTTTGGTTGCCCTTCTGTACTGCCTCGCCTCCAGTACTGCACGCAGTACTCCAGATGGGGCCTAACTAGGCTCTGTAAAGAGGGATTATTACCTCTCTCTTACGACGATACTTCTACTAATACACCCTAACATCCCCTAGCCTTACCTACTGCTTTAGAGGTCTGCTTGATGATTTCAGGTCATCGGTGATGATGATGCCCAAGTCTCTTTCTTCCTTTGTGACTGCCAGCAACTCCTCCCAGCCTATAGGTGGCTTCAGGGTTTCTCTTCCCTATGTGCATGATCTTGCACTTTTGCATTAAATCCCAGTTGCCACTCTTCTGACCATTTTGCTAGTTTATCCAGATCTCTTCTCATTCTGCCCACCTCATCTGGATCATCTACTCTGTTGCAGATCTTGGTGCTGCAAACAGACAGTCCTTACCCTTTAGTCCATCTGCAATGTCACTAATGAAGATACTGAAGAGGACTGGCCCCAGAACTGATCCCTGAGGTACCCCACTTAGGACCTGCATCTCTTCTGACTGTATACCATTTACCACAACTCTCTGTTTCTGCCCGTCAACCAGTTTGCCACCCAGTTGACCAACTTCTGTCCCACCCGAGCCTACCCAGCTTTTTATCAATCTTCTATGTGGAACAGTGTCGAAAGCTTCACTGAAGTCAAGGTAGGCGACATCAACTGCTTCCCCTTGGTCCACCACTCTGGTTACCCAGTCAAAGAAATCTATGAGATTAGTTTGACAGGACCTTCCTGTTGTAAACCCATGTTGTCTTGGATCCTGTGCCCTATGGATTCCAGGTGTTGCACTATCCTTTCCTTAAGGAGTGCCTCCATAATCTTGCCCACTACTGAGGTAAGACTGACTGGTCTGTAGTTCCCTGCCTCCTCCCTGCTACCACTGTTATGGAGTGGGATCACATGAGCCCTTCTCCAGTCTTCTAGGACTCTCCTGTGCTCAGAGACTCACTAAACAGTTCTGCTAATGGCTCTGCTAGTTCCACCTTTAGCTCCTTAAGTACCCTGGGATGTATGCCATCAGGTCCTATTGCCTTGTCTACCCTGAGCTTAGCGAGCTCTTTAGGACCCTTTCTTTGTGAAGGGAGTAGTGCTCACCTCCTCCCCTGAGTCCATGGTGCTGAGCTGTGGCCTGCCCTACCTTCTCTTCAGTAAATACTGAGCAAAAGTATCTATTTAGAATAGATGCTTTTACAGGGTCCTCCTCACATGCCCCCTTTTTTCCTTTATGCTTAGCAATATCCCTCTGGACTTTCTCCTTTCACTCATGTACCTATAGAAAGTCTTGTCACGTTCTTTACTGTTCACTAGTGTTTCCTCAGTTTGGGACTTTGCCTGCTTTACTGCCTTCCTGCTTCCCTAGGGCAGTTTGGTATGCCTCTCATCTTCATCCTACTGTGTTCCCTTATATTTCCTGAAGGCCAGCCTTTTGGCTCTGACCTTTCTGCTACTGTATTTGAGAACCAAAGTGGTTTCTTCTTCTTTGCCCTTCCTTTTCTGTCTAACACAATGGGATGTTGCTTCAGGTATTGCATCCTTAATGCTTGCCCACTTGCCTGTACCCCTCACCTGTGTTTCTTTTGCCAGGGTTAGCTTAACTCTGTTGGCCATCTTATCAAAGTCAGCTCCTCTGAAGTCCCATATTTTTGCCTTGGAATGGGATGATTTAGATGTAGTGGCCAAATTGAACAAACCATGTGATGGTCACTGGCCCCAGGTGACCTTCTACCTGAAGATCTGTGATCCCTTTTCCTGTTAGTCAGTACTAGATCTAGGATAGCCCTGTCATTTGTGGGTTGTTGTACCAGTTGTTTGAGGCCCTCCTGCAGGGAATCCACCATGTGTCTAGTTCTGGCAGATGTTCCTGCTGGTATTAACCTATCTGTATCCGCATGTTGAAGTCTCCCATTATCAGAACCTCCCTTTAGCTGTCATGTTTTGTATATCTTCTAACAGTAATGTGTCTATGTCCTCCCCTGGTCTGGGGCCTGTAGACAACCCCAGTTCTTATGGCTGTCCCATTTTCTGTTTCCAGGGTGACCCACAGTTCTTCTGGCTCCTTAAGTGTAAGAGAGCGTAAGGAGACAGAAAACATTCCAAGGATTTTCCTGGGGTTTTTTTTTTGGGGGCTTTTCTCACTTGCTTTAATTTTTTTATTAATTTATGTATTTATTTATTTTACATTTCTTCTTTTTAGTAGGAAGAGGACAAGGGGCCTACTTCCTAATGTTGTGTTTTTATAAATGGAAAAGGAAATGTACCTTCAAGAAAGATGATGAGCTCCCAAGGAGGAGCAAGAAGTGACAGTTTAACAGATGCGAACAGGGTGAGCATTCCAGAGGCCCAGGCTGTTACCTGAGTGAGGGATGGTGGTTACGTGTGAATGAATGGTGAAGATACTGTGGAAGATCAATAATTATGTTGAGTACATAATCTGCCATATCTTTCAGGAATGGGTCTTCATCATTCATTCATTCACACTCATGGGTCAGAATATCAAGCTTTCCCTAAAAGGGAGGAGTTGGCTCACCTTGAGGGAAATATCCCTCAGCCCTCTATGGGGAACTACTAGAGGGCAGGGACTCTCACAGGTCTGGCAGAACCAGAGACTTGTCAGGGGCAGGCGAGGCTCCCATGGTTTGGGAGCAGGAGGGCACCCTGGTAATTCATGCCTGACCTCATGGGAGAAGTGAGTCCCTGAATGCGAATGAAGCACCCTGCACTGGGCCAGGGTATCAAGTGGGAAAGGAGAAGCCATGTAGTCTGCCAAATGCAGACTGCTGTTCCTACAAGCCTGGAAGCTACCTCACTGGTGTCCTATGATGCCCTTGCTTGGTGCCTTACTAACTCCAGGTCCTGAGCAGAAAGGTGAATGGCCTACCTAGTTGACTCTCAGTCTGGCGTGGAAGTTAGACCCGACCTTGCTTTATCCACAGGCAGTTTTTGTAAGTGGCCTGATGTGCAGCAATGCACATCATACTGCATGCCACAGAAAACAACCTCCTCCCCAGGCATCCATCTCCTCAGAGTAAGCCTCGGCAGGTGGTCACACACAGGGCATTTTGGCCCAGAGGGAGTCTGCAATATCAAAATTCCCAGTGTAAGTGAGGTACAGCTCCTGCAGATCCCTTGGAAGTGCAATATCGGCACTGGATATCCTTAGGGGCTGAAGAAGGGGTCAGAAGGACAAAGTCATACATTCCTGGGTGTCTCCTCAAAAGTCTTAGGCTAAGGAGGGATGACAAAGAGTCATCGTTGAAATTCCCAAGGAATCCCAGCACCAGGGTAACAGTATTGTGACCAGCGAGGACCCCACATTCGCTCCCTCAACATCTCCATCAAGAATTGCTGGCACACGGAGCACCTAGCATTCACAGACATGTGAATAGAAAAGTCCTCTTCCTCAGAGAAGGAAGAAGGAGAGCAGGAGCCAGACTCAGACAAGGTGGTGCTGGGGCCACTAGGCCTGAACTGAGCCTGGTCAGACTTAAAGTGATACTGGTGGAAGACACTGGCCATTCTATTGTATTGGTGCCAAGTCATAGGCTCCAGAGGACCCAGAATGCCTTGCAGTTCAGGGAGGGGAGGCAGAGGACTGGGATGGAAATAGAAGTCAGTGACTCCAGGTTGTGTGCCAAGGCTGCGAGAATGCTCAGAGGACTTCTTCCAGGGAGAGGACCTTGTAAACTTGCCCAAATGGAGCTGACCAACCTCAGAGGCCCAACCCAGATGGTACTCTTGGGGAGAGACCTCCTGGTGGGGAAGAGCGGAGCCATACAGGTCCCACAGAGCATACTTGATCCCCACCAGTGACAATGTCAGCTGTTTCTGGGGAGAAATACACCACTGGGCTAGCACTGACACCAAGGCTGGTGCTGCCTCTAGCACCAGACCCAGGGTCAGCTGCAGGCCCAGTGGGAAGTCTCATCCCTTACCAAGACTGCCACTTCCCCAAGCCAAGCCTAGCGCCAGGTCCAGGGTCACCCTGGAGTCGACTCCAAACCCGCACTGTACAGGACCGGAACCAGACCTGGCACCATGAGTGACACCAGGCCCAGGGACGGCACCAGAATCCATCCTGGCACCACAGGCAGCACCAGAACAGGTTGCAGCACCACACCCAGTCCCAGGCCCAGTGACAATGCTAGAAGTGACGCTGTCTCCAACGTCAGGCTTGGAACCAGGCCCAGGGTAGGTTTCCGCATCGCTGTCCCCTCCATCAAGTCCAAAGTCAACATCCTCATCCTCCCCAGGCCACTAGGGTGATCAGGGAAAGGGATGACCACCACCTCTGACTTGAAATCAGGTTGACTCTGGAACTGACCCTCTTCTGGTACCACTAACAGCACCACAAGTGAGCACGTGTTCATGCTAGTGCCATCCCACTCACCAGTACCAGGGTGGTACCAGTACTTGGGACAGCACCAGACCATGATGCTGAGGTGCCCACTGGTGTGCACCGAGCATATACGTAACTTTGGCCTCACCACCGGTGATGTCTGCTGTCCTGAAGGGTCGACAGACTGGTCGGTGCTCAGTTGGCCCCTGAGAGCCAACTACCCACCAGAATTCCCCAGGACCTATGACATCCTCAGCAAGGTAAGCATGGGGAGGACCCTGATCCCCTCAGGACCAGAGGTACTGGGAAAGGTCCTGGGAATGGTCCAGAGACCTTACTTTGCATCTCTGGTGCAAGGCCTGCTTCCAAAAGCAGAGGCAAATTATCCCACTTCAATGCATGGAATTCCAGTGTGTGTTTAGCTCTTGAGAAGAAAATGACTGTAGTAATATTGTTTCTTTCAAAGGGATCCTCACTATGCTTACATGCAATAATTCCTGGAATGAGCAGCATCAGTGCTTTTAAGAATTTTATGCTAATTATGAAATATAGAATGAAATTCAACTTGCTGTGTGGTCACGCTCACCCTGCACTCTAATGTCAGCTCTATTTCTAAAGCTAGGTGAGCAGTGACCACTTAAACTAGCTAAATTACTACCAAAAATATTAAATGTTGCTAAAAATTTGATAAATAGTTTAACAAGGCAGAACAAACTTATGAAAATTAGATAACTCGGACCACAGAGCAATAATTGTAAAGGCACTATAACAAGCAATGTTCAAGCAAATAAACAGAACTAATTCTTGTTAGAACCTTTTACCAGGTTCTGGAAAGAGAGGTAGGGGTTAGAAATATTAAGCATAGTAAGGGATCACTTTAGAAGAAACAATATTACTACATTGAGTTTTTCTTCAAACTCCAAGAAACCCCTCACTTATGCTTAAAGAGCCACTGACGTCTCAAGAAGAACTTTGAAAAAATAATATTTGAACACCAAGCAGCACATATTTCTGTTTAGCTCTGTATTTCTAATCCCCATTATTTTATTACTGAGGTCATATGCATGAGAACAGGATAGTTGTTCCTTGAGGATTAATCAGTCTTTGCTTCTTCCCAACCTGATGTCATAATACTCTGCTTGTGACACCACAGTGATTCTCATGGTGACAGACTGTGATGTCACAACAGAGCATTATAATTTCAAATTGGGAATAAGCTATAGAGGCAGATGAACTCTAAGGATACAAATCTTGTTTTGTGGGAATTTTTATACTAATAATAGAGAGAAGAAATGAAATACAAGTTGAATTGTGTCTAAATATTATGTTTTCCAAAGTTTTCACAAAGACATCAGCTGCTCTTTAACAAATGAAGACTCCATAGCAGTACAGTACATTGGGAGGCTGGGCACAGAACCTGCTTAAGGAAAATGTTCTGCAAGACAACAGTGTCAAAGCTGGAATATCCTTCTGGACTATACGTCCAGACAGAAGTGCTTTGTGAAAGTGTGTACTGTTTTCCAGATAGCTGCTTTACAAATTTCCTACAGGGAAATACTCCCTGACACTGCCACAGAGGCAGAGGTGATTCTTGGGAGTGCTCCCTAAAGCCTTTAGGTGACAGTTCAACAGCATTGTCATATAAGAACTGTATGCAAGAAACTATCCAACGAGAAATGGTTCTCTTATATGCTGGTTTACTTTTCCCACTTTGCCATAGGTGACAAATAATTGGGTGTTAGTGGACCTGACATCATTTGTATAGTCTAAGTAGTACCTCACTGCCCTCTTCACATCCAGACTGTGGAGCTTCTGTTCTCCTGAGCTGGATTTTGCTGTAAAGAAAACAGGAAGGGTAATTGATTGATTCAGATGGAATTCAGACACTGCTTTGGGGATGGATTTTCTGATAGTTCTTAGGACTACCTTATCTGTATGAAAGATTACATAGTTAGGATGTGTGCAGAGGACTTGCAGCTCACTCACCCTCTAGCAGATGTCACTGCTACCAGGAAAACTGCTTTCCAAGTGACATACTTCAGTGCAGCAGCTGCACACATTCAAGTCCCAGTGAGAGACAGGATCCTTTACTGGAGGGTACAGGTGATTAAGGCCTTTGAAAAATCTTCTGAAAATGGGCTGTGAGGCCACTGACTTGTCCTTGCCAGCTGATGCACAAGCTCACACTGCTGCCAAATGAACCTTTAGGGGTGAGGGCCTGAGGCCCACGAACTGGAGATGGACTATGTAGTATAGGAGTGTAGGCAGACTTGCCCAGAGGGGTTGAGCTGTGTAGAACACCAAAGAAAATTGTTTCCATTTTAAAGCATTAATTTTCCTCATTGCTGGTTTCCTGGAAACCTTCAACACTTCCATCACTTTCTCAGAAAGAGTTATTCCAGACAACTGTAGCGTTCAAGAACCATGCTCTGAGACACAGAACTCTCAGATCTGGGAATGTTATCCTGCCCTGGGACAGTGTTAGCAAATTGTATCTCAAGAGTAGGTTGACAGGAGGCCTGTTAGAGAGGGACCCATTCTGGAGCTATGAGAATCACTATTGCTGACTCCGTCTCAGTTTGATCAGTGTTCTCAGCAAAAGCTGGAAAGGCATATAGAAACTTATTTATTTATTTAAAATTTGATAACTGGGAAAGGCACACTGAGCCAGGGCTTGTTCCTGGTGCAACGGGGAGAGGGATTAGGCATACAGACGAAAAAATTACCCACCTTAGTAATCTTGTGTCTTCCCAGTGATACTCAGGTATTCATAACTTTCTGACCTAGAGGTTTCAAGAATTGTCTTGCTGGCCTGCTCCTGTTCAAGGTAAAGGAATTTGCCACTAGCTGAAGATTTCTAATCCTGTCCAGAGGGAGGTAGGCCTGCCCTGCAAAGTGTCTATCTCTGCCCCTATGAACTGCAACTTTTGTGCAGTAATGAAGACTGACTTTTGTGATTGATGATGAACCCAAGGATTCCAGCAGGCATTGGGTAAGGCCTAGATACTGAGTGACCTGCTGTGGTGACTTGCCCGCCACCAGCCAATTGTCCAGATAAGGAAAAACTGTCACACCTTGTTCAAGTGTGCTACCACTGGTAGGCACTTTGTAAATGCCCTTGGGGCCAAAGAAAGGCCAAAAAGGCAGGGTTGAAAACTGGTAATGGCCGAAGGAGTTTGAACCTGAGATATTTTCTGTGAGACTCCTTATGGGAATGTGGAAATAGGCGCCTTTTAAGTTCAGTGATGCCAACCAATCTCTTTCTGGATTGTTGTAGGAATTAATGCCAAAGTTACCATTTTGAACTTTGGCTTTTCAGATGCCTGTTTAGGGCTCTGAGATCCAATATAGGCCACCACTCCCCACTTTCTTTGTGGTGAGGAGGTATCTGGAGTAAAGCTCCTTCCTCTCAGTAAGCTTGGGACAGGTTCCACTGCTTTTAAAGTAACAGTTTCTGGACCCTGCCTCCAGCAGGTTCTTTCTGTCAGGGAAGGTGTACTGAAACCCCTGGCTGCTAGAGGAGGAAGGGATTTGAAAGCCAGAGACAGACCCTAACCGACTACCTCCAGGACCCACTTGTCTGTGGTGATGTTCAGCCAAGCCTGGAGGAAGTGGGAAAGTCTGCCTCCGACAGGGGTGAGGAGGCAGCCTGTACTTCAGGTGGTCTGCTTGGCTTGGGGTTAAGGCTGTGCTTGAGACCCACGCCTATAGCCTCTTCGACCCCTGCCCCTAAAGTACCCCTGCTGTGGGTACTGTTGATACTAGGGTGTGGCCACTGGCTGGAAAAAAAGACTGGTGTGGAAGGACCTGCCCGCCTCCTCCATAGGGCCTGGTGGATGGAGCAGTCTTCTCTCTCTCTCTCTACTAAAGTTGCTTCTGTAAGTGGCCTTATACTCATCCACCTTTTCATGTATGCCACTGTAGAGTCTCCTGAAAAGAGCATTTCCTCTAAAGGAAAATCCAGGGCTTTACACTGAGTATCAGCAGTGAGATTTGTGGCTCTCAGCCAAGCAAATCTCCTCTGGGCTACCGTATTTGCCATCTATCTGGCTGCAGTGTCGTTGGTATCAGCAGCCATCTGGAATAGTACTTAGCTGCCTCTAGCCCAAACCTAGCTGTTTCCGCTAGGTCGTCAGATAGGGGTGAGGGAGCTTGAGATGGCAAAACTGACTGCCACAGGGACTTTTGGTACTGGGCAGCGAGGCCTGAAAGTTAGCCTGTCGTATAGCTAGAGAGGCTGACAGGTACCCTTTCCTAGCCATACTAGCTATTTTCCTAGAGTCCTTATCTGGTGGGTGGGATGCCAGAGGGACTCTAGCCTTATCACAGGCTGCTTGTTGAATGACCCTGATGATCTGGATGACGAAAAAGGAACTCTGCCCTTCCTCTCAACTGATATTTCTTGTCCATCCTCTTATCCAGAGGGGGACAGAATTTGGAGTTTGCAACAATTTTAGAGCATCTTTTTAAAGAATTTGTTCACCGGGAGGAAGGGCTTTGTGGGAGTCAAACCCATCATCTCCAGATACTCTATTTCCTCCTCATCCTCCACTTCTTCTCTTGTGGAGCTGTCTAGGGCATCTGCCATTTTCTCACGAAAGTGAAATGAGAAGAAAAATCTTCAGATGTTCTGGGGTGAACCAAATTCTTGTTCCGGGATACCTCAGGTAAGATGGGTTCCCTTCATCCTCCTCAAACTCGCTGTATTCCTCCTCTTCAATAAAGGAATTCTGCCAGGCTGTCCTGCTGGAACAGAAGGTTGCTGGGCAGGGGCCACTAAGCCTTGCAATGCCTGAATGACTTTAAAAGCCTATGCGATTTCTTTGAGGTGTAGTCATGATATTAGCAGGTACAGAAGTCCCCTGATCAGTATTTGGGGTTCTGTATGCTTCAGCTTATGCGTGTTTTTGGAGGAACTGGGGAGCTAGCCAGTTCAGAAATTCTCTTGGTAGCTTTATCACCCATCTCAGGGGTGGAAGTAGCAACAGATGTGGGTTCAGCCACAATAACAGAGGGTGTCGGCTGGTCAGAGCCAGAGGGACCCTTAGGGAGTTTCTTTTTCAGCCGTTCCAGGCATTTTTCAATAGTTTTTCAGGGAATGTCAGGCAGATTTGACAATCCTCTTTAAGGTGTTCCTATCCCAGACAAGCCACACACATAGTGTGCTTATCTGCCTTTGCAAAAATGTCCCACATTGTGCACAATTTCAAAAACAGGCTCGCTGGTCTTTTTCTTCGTTTTTTCTGCCATTGAACCAATAAAAAGATAACCGCTAAGTAAAAACATTTAAATAATAACACTTGGTTGCGGTTGGTTCCGAACCAAAGAGGAACCGGACCAACAAAAACTGGAACTGGTACTAAGCGGTTCAGTAACTGAAAACTACAGTTACAAAAAACACTTTTAAACTAAATTTAACCAAAAATAAAACAGGTTTTGTGTCAGAAAACCCTAAGATAGGAAAAATTAATCCGTTCCCTCCCGTTATTCCGAACCGAGAGGAACCAGCAAAACAACTAAATATCAACAAAACTAAGTTTAACTATAGTAAAACAATTACTATAAGGCAGCAAATGAAATAGAAACAATACTTATATATTTTTATGAGTTTCTTCCACGTCAAACAGTTGATTGAAGAGTGACCAGACTGTTCAGGCAAAGAATAAAATCTGAGGAAGTTTAGAACATTGGCAGTTAGTATAGGGCAGTAATTGAAAAGTTGTCACGTGCAGATGATTCCATCATTTGCATATGTTCCATTCTCTCTGGGCAGTCCAACCCTCCAGGCTTACTGCAGAAAGTTATGAATACCAGAGTATTACTGGGGTTAGAAAAATACAAATATCAAAAGAACAAGTAATGGCAATAATAAGTTCATAAATGCACTACCAAACCAGTGTCATCATGGCTCAGTTGGTAGCACATCTGCCGCTGGACCAGAAGGTCATGGGTTCTCATCCCACACATCAGGATTGGACTTGCACCTAAAACACTGGCATCCGAGTACAGTATTGGGGCGGTACTGTACTGTTGGGGTGTACCATCCTTTGGATGAGATATTAAACCGAGGTCTCTTCTGCCCATCCTTGTGTTGTCCCATAAACCGTTCACGTAATTGTCCAGGCTGTGTGTGGGTGCTGATGTATGACATGGCCACTACTACATTCAGTCACTTCACTACCAGTCTGGCATTGCTTGTAAAGTGCTTTGGGATACACTGTATATGAAAAGCGCTATATAAATGATGATTCTTCTTTTCTTCAAACAATGTGGTTTACAAAGGAATACAAACTGAGAGGTGTACAATTAAACATTCTTGGTACCAGGTCAAAGTGAGAAATAGGATGAGTGAGGATATGCATATTCTGGACAGGTGGGCAGGGCAGGGAATGGGGAGGACTCCATAGTAGGAGCCGAGGTCAAAAGGAGTATGGAGGTTACAGGAGAAAAGAGAAGAAAAAATTACTCACCTTAGTAATTGTATTTCTTCTAATGGTGTCTTGCTGTATTCTGACATATGCAGTTAGCCCCAGCACTTGAACTGCCCCGAGAGGAAAGAGTTAACTCTATGCAGGAAGCATAGAACATTGAGGTCGAACTCAGTTTCAAAACTCTTTCTGCAGTGTTTCAAAGTGTAACCGTCAGATTCTTACGAGCTACTACTAACTAACTATGCTTCTATAGTGGAAATTGTAAAGGAACATAAGCCAACAGGCAACAGATTGGGTCCCCAAAAGACTCAGGTTGAGAACCCAAGATAAATAACCAGGTAGTGAACCAACATATAACTGTAAAAGACAACATAACAATAACACCCTCCCTTCTAGAAAGGAGGGGTGCCAAGTACACCCCTGAGGTGCATGACTGTACCTACAGCCCACTTCCCAAAACAGGTTCTCAAGTAGGGAGGCAGGGAGGGAGGTCTGGGCAACAAGCTCCCTGAACTTGTGGCCTTGATGGAAGAGGATGCCTGGATATTGTACTAGTCACAGAAACATGGTACACAGAGAACCATGACTGGGATGTTAACATACCAGGGTACACAACCTTCAGGGAGAGACAGGGTGGGTAGAAGAGGGTGAGGAGTAGCTCTATGTAAGGGAAGGGATAAACGCAATGGAACAAAAAAGTAAACAGAGAGGAGAGGAGGCACTGTGGGTCACCTTAGAGACTGGAAATGGCACCACAATCCGCACAGGGTTGTATACAGACCCCCATGTCAGGGAGAGGAATGGACAAGGATATGCTAGAAGGCATCCTTGATGGCAAAGAAGAAAAATTACTCACCTTAGTAATTGCTTTCTTCTCATGGAGTCTTGCTATATTATAACAATAGCAGTCAGCCACTGCAGCTGAACTGCCCCGGAGAGGAAGGAGTTAACTCCAGAAGATCTGAGTTCTACAGCGGAGGGCGCCTGTGCTCAAAGTTTCATCTGGCAGTTTCAAATGAAACTGTCAGATCTTTACTAAGCTAACATCAAAGGACGGAAAGTCTGTGTGAAAAACTACACTAGCCCATGGCTACCTACTAGTAGTAATAACAACAATATAAAGAACAAAGAAACACTCCGAGCCATAATAACAAAAATTGATGGTATTATGGTTCGTTTTACCACCTTGACAAGACATATGAACCCCCTTCCCCAAAGACTCAAGTCCAGGAAGGGGCAATATAAATAACCTAAATGAAACAATCTAGATCCCTAACCCAAAGGAAAAGAGGGTAAGGGAAAACTACACTGGCATGACACAGTGCTTGCACTAATTCGCCACCCCTACCCAAGTAGAAGTTCTGAGAGGGTAGGAGGGAGGTGAGACACATAGCAAGACGCCATGAGAAGAAAAGCAATTACTAAGGTGGAGTAATTTTTTCTTCAAACACCATGAAGTCTTGCTATATTATAACAATAGCAGATTACAGCAGTACTTCCATGGAGGAGGGTCAGAACCTACTTAGGAAATAGGCTCTGAAGCACAGCTGTGCTAAACCGAGCATCTCTCCTGGACTGGACATCCAGGGAATAATGCTTGGTAAAGGTGTGAACTGTCTTCCAGGTAGCAGCTTGACAAATCTCCAGAATGGGGATGTCTCTAGCAGCCGCTAGAGACGCAGCTGTACCCTGGTGGAGTGGGCCTCAATCCTGAGGGGGTACTCTACCCAGTTTCTGATAACAGAATTGGATACAAGAAACAATCCACCTTGCAATTGTTCTCTTAGTGGCAGATTTCCTTTGCCAACCTCGCCATAGTAAAGAAAGAGTTGGAGGGATTCGAACCTATGACCTCTGGTGCGCCTAAATAGTAGCTTAAGGCCTCTTTGACATCCAAGCTGTGCAGTCTCCTCTCACCTGAGGAAGAATGCTCAGTGAAAATACTGGGAGAGAGATAGATTGATTCAGGTGGAAATCAGAAACCACCTTAGGCAAAACTTTCTATTAGTCCTAAGGACTACCTTATCTCTGTGGAAAGAGATAAAATCTTCTTCCACTGACAGGGCCTGTAGCTCACTTATGTGCTGGCAGAGGTGATAGCTACTAGGAAAACGGTTTTCCGTTAAATACTTGAGCTCTGCAGAAGACAGAGGCTCAAAGGGGGTTGCATTAACTGAGCAATGCAAATATTCAGGTCCCAGGCGGGAGCTGGTTCCTAAAAGGAGGGTTAGTATGAAGTAACCCTTTAAAAACTTGGAGAACACCGGGTGAGAAGAAAGGGAGGCAGGCTTCCCTGCTGACACAAAAGCAGAGACAGCTGCCAGATGAACCTTCAGGGTAGCTGGTCTAAGGCCTAGGGAATTCAGATGGACCAAATAGTCCAGTAGAATGGGAAGATCAGCAGATTCTGGGATAATCTGCCTCTCAGAGCACCAGATGGAAAACCTCTTCCACTTAGAATTATAAGTGGTCTCTAGTGGAAGGCTTCCTTGAAGCCTTTAAAATATCCATGACACCTTGAGAAAGGTGTAAGTCAGCAATTCTAGCCCTCAAGAGCCAAGCCTTGAGGTGGAGGGATTTGAGGTCCGGATACACACTCTCCCTGTGCACAGGCCAGTAAGTCGGGACTCTGGGCAGGCTCAGGGCAGGGTGGACTGCCAAGGACAGGAGCAGAGGGTACCAGGGCTGTCTGGCCCAATCTGGGCAATCAGAATCACTCTGCAAGGTTGAGATCTGATTTTTACTAGTACCCTGAAAAGGAGAGGAAAGGGGGAAAGGCATACAGGAACTTCCCTTTCCAGTCCAACAGAAAGGCGTCCAGAGGGACTGAGCCCAGAACTGGAGGCCTGCAACAGAAAAGAGGAAGTTGGTGGTTGTCTGGGGCTGCAAAAGATCTATCTGAGGAGTGCCCCATCTGGCAAAGACAGACCCCAGCACTTGTGGATTCAGAGCCCATTCGTGATGGCCCTGAGAAATTCTGCTGAGGGCGTCCGCCAGGACATTGTCCTTCCCTGGGAGATGAACCGCTATCAGGAGGTGTTCAGGAGTAAGCCAGAGACCACAACTTCATTGCTTCGTGCACAAGGCTGAAGACCGAGTGCCCCTTGCTTGTTGATGTACCACATTGTGGTGGTATTGTCTGTCCTGACTTGAACCACTTTGTTCTGGACAGAATCTGAAAACACCTAAGAGCTAAAAAGACAGCTCTGAGTTCCAAAAGATTGATGTGAGCAGAGACTCCTAAGGAGACCATACCCCTGAGTGGCAAGGTCGCCTAGGTGAGCCCCCACCCTAACAGGGAGGCATCCGTGGTGAGGGTGAGGGAGTGAGAAATGGGAATGAAGGGAACCCCTGTCTTAAATTGCTCAGGACCTGCCACCAGTGGAGGCTAGGATCAGAGTTTGCGTAACTGGGACCAACTTGGTAAGGGGGTCCTCTTCCTTGAGACCAATAGGCCCTCAAATGTAACTGAATGTCCTCATCTGAATCTTGCTCCTGCACGACAGCTGTGGAAGCAGCCATGTGCCCGAGGAGTTGCAGAAAATGCCTTGCTGGTCGAGAGACCCGCAGGGTAAAGGAGGATGCCAGGGCGATGAGTCTGTCCACCTTTCCGAGGGAAGAAAAGCCCTGGCTAACCTTGTGTTCAATTCTGCGCCTATGAAAGTTAGGGACCTGAACTGGTTCCAGAACTGACTTTGGTAAGCTTAGCAGGAATCCCAGGAAGTGAGAAGCTGCTGGGTGACTTGCAAGTGGATTTCACCTGACCTGGAGACTGACCCACAATGAACCAGTCATCCAGGTAGGGAAACACAGCAACCCCTTGCCTTCTTAAGTGAGCCACTACTACAGCGAGACATTTTGAATACCCTTGGCGAGGTAAGGCCAAGGGCATTGCCCTGAACTGGTAGTGGCCTGAGGGCAGTTCGAACCTGAGGTACTTTCGTGAGAAGGCCTGATCAGAACATGAAAATAGGCATCCTTGAGGTCCAGGGAAGCTAGCCAGTCCCCTGGCCTTAGGGAAGGCAATATCATTGCCAGAGTCAACATTTTGAACTTTGGTTTCAACAGATGCTTGTTCAAGTATCTTAAATCTAGAATGGGCCGCCATTCTCCTGTCTTTTGGGGTAAGAAAGTATCTTGAATAAAGCCCCTGCCTGATGGCAAGGAGGAACCCATTCCACTGCTTTGCAGTCCAGCAGAGCAGAAACCTCTGCTTCCAAAGCAAGGGCTTCTGAAGGATTTGCAGGTGGAAAATGCCTGGCTCTCATCTTTGGAAAGTGTTTGAAGCTGAGAACAGACCCTGGCCTATTACCTCCAGAACCCATCTGTCCGTGGTTAGGGACAGCCAGTTCCGGCTGAAATAGGCCAACCTGCCCCCACTGGTACAGAGAATCGGCCTGGACACCCCATCAGGCTGCCTGCTTAGCAGCAGCCTTAGCTGAGGAGGGGACGGTCTACTTGTGCCACGCCTCCCCTGCCTCTGAAGAAACCCTCTGCGAGACAGCAGAGGAGGCTTGAAATTGCAAAAGGCCTGGAAAAGGGCCTGCCCTCCTCTGGGAGCATGCCTTTGTGGCATGGCATGCTTCTCCTTAGCCTGGGCACTTTGTAGGTAGTTCTGTATTCATCCATCTTTTTCATATAGTTTCTGTTTGCTCCCAAAAAGAGAATTTCCCACTACAGGAAAATCCATAGCCTTGACTGGGTATCTTGGGACAGATTAGTGCATCTGAGCCATGCCAACCCACGGAAGCTACAGAAGTGGCCATGACCCAGAAGAAACATCATTAACATCAACAGCAGTATGAAATTGAACTTTAGAGGCTTCAATGCCATCAGCAGCCACCTGTTCCAACTCACTCAGCCAGCTGGCCATGGGCCTGCTTGACTAACTGCAATACTGTGTCCCACCTAGATTTCTGATATCTAGCTACATAAGCCTATATAATTTGCCTGCCTGAGTCCCAAAGAAGCTGCTATATACTGTTTCTTCGCCATGGCATCAATCTTCCTGGAATCCTTATCAGGAGGATGTGAGGCCAGAGGAATATTAGCCTTGTCACAGGCTGCAGCTTGTACCACACCTACATGACTACACTGCTCAGTAAGGAAGTCTGTATCCGAGCCTGACAAAGTATACCTTCTGTCCATTTTTTATCTACAGGAGGGACAGAATGAGGATTTTTAAAATCTTTGTTGTTTGCTTCCTAAATGACTTATGCAAAGGAATAGACAACCTCCTAGACTCTGGAATATCCATCATTTCCACATAATCAGGCTCCTCTTGTTCATCCACAGCCTCCTCTAAAGGAAGCTGGAGGGTTTCTGCAACCTTTTGTAAAAATAAAGAAAGAAGGGACTCAGACAGAATAGGAGGAGATTCTAAAGGTCTGTCTGGAGAAATTTCCGGTTCAATGGGCACGTCCAGACCCCCCAGCCACACATATATTGATCAAATTCTCTCCCCTCCTGTGGTTCATAAAAATCCTCAACTTCAAAATCCTGAACCACTGGGACTGAACGAATCAACCTTTACCAGCTGTTGGTGGTTCTACAGATCCCTGAGACAGTGACTGGACAATCTGAATGGCTTTAGCTATCTCTGCAGCAGTTGGAGACACAATTTTGGACTCCAGACCTACTGATTTCCTTGTCTTTTTACTTGGGACTGGTTCCTTTGAACCAGCCTTCCTTTGCCCGAGGAAGTCTCGCCCTGGTCAGAGAGCACCCTCTGGTCCAGTGGGTACTGGACCGGCTGGCCATCCGGTCAGCGGACTTTTGGCCTCGCCCTGAGCCGCCCAATCTCTTCTCCAGGGTGGCTGCAGGGAAATTTTACACACCTGGCAGTCTGACAGGAGGTGGTCAGCCCCAGACACTAAACACAGTGGTGTGTGGCTCAGCCTTGGCAAAGGCGTCCCACAGACATCACAGTGTTGAAACCCAGTGGGCCCGGTTTTTCTTTTGGGTTTCTCAGACATAATGCCAGCCCTAACCAAAACTTGCCCTTTTGATGGCAGTGCCAGGCAAGACACCCTTATCTGTTCCTAACCGTTCACGTGTATTTGAAAAACGTTATAATTCCGTTTTTAGAACCGATAAGAACCGGAACCGCACTCTAAAACCCACTGTACACTTTTAAAATGCAGAAAATCAACCGATCGGTTCAAAACTGAACCGATAATTAATTTTCCACACAGACTTAAATTTTAGTACTTACGGTTACCAGATAGAGCTTTAAAACCAAATGCGGTAAAATAATAATCTCTTGCCGGTTCAAATGAACCGGAAAATACCGCTTGAACCGAATGAACCGAGCTGAAGGAGCTGATCTCCGGAGCGACTGTTCAGTGAAGCGGAGAAGAATCTGACAGTTTCATTTGAAACTGCCAGATAGAGCTTTTGGGCACAGCGCCTCAAGGCTGAGAACTCAGATCTTCTGGAGTTAACCCTTCCTCTCCGGGCAGTTCAGCTGCAGTGGCTGACTGCTATTGTTATAATATAGCAAGACTTCATGGTGTTTGAAAGGGAGATACTATTGATGGGGACCTGAATATGCCAGATGTTAACTGGAGCACCTTTGCTGCAGCCACATCCAAGAGCAGGGCCATTCTCGATGCCCTACAGGTGGCATGCCTCAGACAGCTAGTTTTGGAACCCACTGAGGGAGCAATCTTAGACCTCATACTCCAAATGGGGACAGCGAGAGGATCTCAGATCTAGAAGTGGTAGCCATCTGGGAACAAGTGACCACCAAATAGTGTGGTTCACAATAACTCAGCTACAGAGTCAAGCCATCACAAAGTAAAGGGTACTGGACTTCAGGAGGGCTGACTTTGGCAAGATGGGAGAGTGCCACAGAAAAGCACTAGCAAACAGGCTAGAAGGAGGTGGAGCAACAATGGGAAACATCAAAACTGCCATCACAGAGGCAACAAGCCTTTGTGTGAAGCAAGAAAACAAATCGAACGAAAGAAAAGCCACTATGGTTCTCAAAAGAGGTGGCGGGAAGGTTAGGGAGAAAAGATAGCATTTAGGAAGTATAAGAAAACACAGAAGGAGCAGGACAGAGAACTGTACCAGTTAAGGCAGAAGGAAGCAGGGAGGGAAGTCAGAATAGCAAAGGCCCAAACTGAGGAAAAGACAGCCAACTCGGTTAAGAAGGAGATTAAACCTTGTATAGGTACATCAGGGACGAGAAAGACAAAGGGAAGGATAGTGAGGCTGAATAGAAAGGACGGTGGGTGGGCAGAGCGGGACAGTGAAAAGGCAGGGATACTGAACGAATACTTCTGCTCAGTATTCACAAAAGGAGGAGGGGAGGTGCCTAATCCAATTAACAGAAGCACTCTGGATAGGGGTCGATCCCAGTCTTTTCACAGAAGAAAGGGTTTGAAAGAACTCCAAAACTGAAGGTGGACAAAGCAATGGGGCCTGATGGAATTCACCCCAGAATTCTAAAAGAATTAAGGGAGAACTAGTGACACCACTGACTACCCTTTTAACAAATTATAGGAGGATGGTGTGGTACCTGAGGACTGGAGGAGGCGGATGTGATTCCCTCACAAAAGTGGAGCAAGACAGAGGCATGAAACTACAGACCTGTCAGTTTGACCTTCAGATAGGGAAAGTGATGGAATCACTTCTGAAGGAAAGAATTGTTGAGTACCTTGAGGAAAGGGACACAGGACTCAAGACAGCATGAGTTCACAGTGGAAGGTCATGTCAGACGATTCTAATTGATTTCTTTGACTGGGTGACCAAAGTAGTAGACCAGAGAGGGGCTGTGGTCATGGCTCACGAGACTTTAGCCAGGCATCTGACACAGTCCCACACAAAAGATTAATAATCAATTAACCAGCCTGGGAATGGGTCCCAGGATGGTAGCCTGGGTAAACATTGGTTGGACAACAGGACACAGAAGGTAATTGTAAATGGAGTCCACTCTGAAGAAAGAGGGGTTACTAGTGGGTACCACAGGGTTCATTATTGGGTCCAGTCCTTTTAATGTATTTATAAGTGACATTGCAGAGGGACTGAAGGAAAAGTATGCCTCTTTGCAGATGATACAAAGATCTGCAACAGGGTTGATACACAAGGAGGCATGGAAAGGATGAGAAGGGACTTGACAAGGTTGGAGGAATGGTCAGAAGTATGGCAGCTTGGATTCAATGCAAAGAAGTGCAAAATAATGCACCTGGAAAACAAAAACCCAGGGAAGATTACACAATGGGGGAGGTAGTAACAACAACAAAATGGAAAGGGACCTGGGGGTAATCATATCAGATGACCTTAAGGTTAGCAAGCAATGTGAGAAGGCAGTAGGGAGGGGCTGGGGATACTGGGATGTATAGGGAGATGCATCACCAGCAGAAAACAGGAAGTTGTCATCCTCTGTACAGACAGTTGGTGATACCCCATCTGGAGTATCATGCCCAGTTCTGGAGACCCCATCTCGCAAGAACACAGACAGGATGGAGGCAGTCCAGAGGAGGGCAACTAAAATGGTACAGGGTCTGCAACAGAAGCCATATGAGGAGAGACTAAAGGAGCTTAATATGTATACCATTGAGGAAGGGGGGACACGATAGAAACTTTTAAGTACCTCAGTGGAATCAACAAAGTCCAAGAGGGTAGCATCTTCAGAAAAAGAGATGCAAGAACAAGGGGACACAATCTGAAGATAGAGGGGGACTGCCTGGGCAATGTGAGGAAGTATTTTTCACAGAGAGGGTGATGGATGCATGGAACAGCCTTCCTAAGGAGGTTGAGGGTCTAAAACTGTGGGAGAATTCAAAAATGAATGGGACAGACATAAGGCAATTCTTGTGGGGTAGGAAGAAATAGGCTGTTGGTTAACTAGGATCTGCAGCTTATCCTGTAGGTAGGAAAATGGGCAGACTAGGTGGGCCAAGCGGTCCTTATCTGCCGTCAAAGTCTATAGTTTCTATACAGCAAGACTCATTAGAAGAAACACAATTACTAAGGTGAGTAATTTTTTCTTCAAACAACATGAAGTCTTTCTGTATTCTGACATATGCAGACTACCAAGAGTACCGCCATGGAGGGGGACTACCAGACCTATTTTGGGAATAGGCTCTTCAGTACTGCTGTTCCAAACTGAGCATCATTCCTAGCTTGGATATCTAGAGAGTAATGCTTGGTGAAAGTATGGACAGTGTTCCAGGTGGCTGCTTTGCATATCTCTAGTAGGGTATATCCCTGGCAGCAGCCAGGGAAGCAGCTGTACCCCTAGTTCATTAATTCTCACCCTTTGTGATAGTGAGCCTCCCCTAGCAATGAAAAGATTTTGAGCCTCCTCAAACTTGGAAAAAATCTTGGGCTTCCCATAGGAAAAAAATCCTACTTTGCACAGTACATGAGGAATAAAGTGAAACTAATAAAGCTTGACTGAGTATATTCTCTTTTATTCAATGTATTGCTCTCCACCCCTAATCCAGCACCCAGGTTATATTTGTCACTCCTTTTTCTGACTCCTGGGCCCTTGTCACTCTGTTTCCTGTCTATCTGGAACAACCAACCTAGCCACTTCATCTCCTCCTCTTACCCTATTGTTAAGCAACTTCCTGCACCCTTTCCTCAGGTCACACCTGAAAATATGCATCAGATCACTGTGCCTTTCCCAGTCACTAATTTACATATAAACACCTACTATAGAAACAAGCCTTGACTCAGTGTACTTTTCCCAGTAACTAATTTGCATAAAATACCTATTGTAGAAACAAGCCTCGACTCAGCATGCCTTCCTCAGGCATTAATTTACATATATGTATATATACACACATATAAACAAGCTTTGGCTCAATGGGGACTTCCTGGTCACTTATTTGTGCATAAGTAAAGAAATTCATCCGAAATTATCCATATTTAGTTTGTTTCATCCTTTCACACAAAACAGCCAAAACTTAACATTTAAATACTGTACATTCTCAGACTTGACTGGGCCTCCCCTGAAAATGAGAACCACTGCCCTAGTTGAATGAGCCCTCAGGCCTGAGGGAGTGTTTTGCCTAGCTTGTCATAGCAGAACTGTATACAAGAGACAATCCACCTGGCAATAGTTCTCTTAGTAGCAGGCCTACCTTTCCCACTTCACCATAAGTGAGAAACAATCGGAGACATTCATTCCTATGTGCCTTAATATGTTCAATGTAGTAACTAAGTGCCCTCTTAATATCCAAACTATGTAATCTTCTTTCTCCTGAAGAAGAATGATCAGTGAAAACATAGGAAGAGACATGGACTGGTTCAGATGAAAATCTGAGACTACTTTGGGTAAGAACCTCCTATTGGTTCTGAGGACCACCTTATCTCTATGGAATGAGATAAAATCTAGCTCCACTGACAGGACTTGCAATTCACTAATACACCTGGCAGAAGTGATAGCTACCAGGAACACAGTTTTCCAGGTCGAATACTTGAGTTCGCTGAAGCCAGAGGCTCAAAAGGGGTTGCATGAGCTGAGCAATGCAAACATTAAAATCCCAAGCAGGGTAGGGTCCCTAAAAGGAGGGTTGGTATGAACCAAACCTTTAAAGAACTTACAGAAGTCAGGTGAGATGCCAGAGAAGAAGCCTTCCCTGCTGACATAAATGCAGATACAGATGCTAAATGAATTTTTAAAGTGGCTGGCCTGAGGCCTAGGCCATTAAGATGAACTATGTAATCCAGAACTGTAGCCAGATCAGCAGTATCCAGTAAAATATCCTATGGAAACACCAAATGCTGAATCTCTTCCATTTGGAATTATAAGTTTTCTGGTGGCAGGTTTTCGAGAGGCCTTGACAATATCCAACACCCCTGAGACAGATGCAGACCTGCATACTCTAACTCTTCACGTAACCAGGCCTTGAGGTTGAAAGACTGAAGGTTGGGGTACTAGATTCTTTCCTGACAGGAGGTTAGCAGATTGTGCCTCTTGGGGAGAGATAGGGTGAGGTGGACTGCTGGGGACAACAAAAGAGGATTCCAAGGCTGTCTGGCCCAGTTTGGAGCAATCAGGATCACCTTGCATGGTTGCACCTGATCTTGACCAGGACTGTGAATAACAGGGAAAAGGAGGGAAGGCATAAAGGAATTTGCCCCCCCAATCCAGAACCAGAGCATCCAGGGGAACTGTGCCCAGAACTGGAGGCCTGCAACAGAAGAGAGGAAGTTGATGATTGTCTGGGGCTGCAAAAGAGATCTATCTCTGGAGTGTCCTACCTGGAGAAGATTACTGGTATGAAGGGGTCTAGGGCACATTTGTGGTGGCCCTGGGATATTCTGCTCAGGGCATCTGCTAGCACGTTGTCCTTCCCTGGTATATGGACTGCAACCAGTGATGCTTGTAGGCATAAGCCAGAGACCATATCTTCATGGCTTCCATGCATAATGCCGTGACTGAGTGCCTCCTTGCTTGTTGATGTACCACATGGTGGTGGTGTTGTCTGTCCTGACCTGAACCACTTTGTTCCTCACCGACTCCAAGAAAGCTTGGAGGGCCAGGAATACTGCCCTCAGTTCCAGAAGATTGATATGGAGTAGAGACTTCTGAGGAGACCAAACACCTTGTGCTGTAAGGGCTCCCAGGTGGGCTTCCCAACCCAGGAGGGAGGAATCTGTGGTTAGTACCACTGAATGAGTCTGACTGATGAATGGGACTCCTTGTCTGAGACTGTCCTGATTCAACCACCATTGGAGAGCTTGGACCAGAGTCTGAGTCACTAGAATCAGTTTGGTTAAAGGATCTTTTTATAGGACCAAAAGAACCTCAGGTGGAACTGAATGTCCTTCATTTGAAATCTGGCACCCTGTACCACCACAGTGGAAGCTGCCATGTGGCCCAGGAGCTGAAGAAAATGTCTTGCTGGTCAAGACACCAGAAGGAGATAAAAAGAAGCAAGATCTGTAAGGGCCTTCACCTTGCTAAGGGAGAAAAGCCTTTGCCTGCACAGTACCCAACTCTGCCCCTATGAAGGTGAGGAGTTGCACTGGTTTGAGAATCAACTTTGGCAGACTGAGAAGAAAACCCATGCTAAGTGAGCGGCTGTTGAGTAACTTGTAGGTCTGACTTGATTTGGCCTGAGACTGCCCCACAATGAGCCAGTCATCCAGGTATGGGAATATGGAGATCCCTGCCTCCTGAGGAAGGCCACTACTACTGCTAGGCCCTTTGTGAACACCCTTGAGCTGATGTTAGCCAAGGGATTGCTCTGAACTAATAATGGCCTGAAGACAACTTGAACCTGAGGTACTTTCTGTGGGAGCACCTGTTTGGGATGTGAAAGTAGCATCTTTGAGGTCCAGGGAAGCTAACCAACCTCTGGCCTTAGAGAGGGAAGAATTACTCCCAGAGTCACCATTTTGAATTTTGGTTTTAAGATGTGCTTGTTTAGATACCTTAGGTCTAGGATGGGCCGCCACTCCTGCCTTTTTGGGGCAAGGAAATATCTGAATACAGATCTTTACCCTGTGCTGAGTAGGAACTCTCTCAACAGCCCTAAGGGTTAGCAGAGAGGAAACCCCTGCTTCTAAAACAGTGGTCTCGGAAAGGTTTTCAGGTGGAAAGAATTTGGCCCTCAATTTTGGGAACTTTGCAAACTGAGGGCTAACTCCTGGCTTACTACCTCCAGGACCCACTTGTCTGAGGTAACAGACTTCCAGGCCTAGAAGTAGTAAGCCAGCCTGCCTCCTACTGGGATTGGGGAGTCAACCGGCTGACACATCAGGGTGTCTGCTTGGCAGAAGCATTGGACTGAGACGAGGATGCAGCCCTGCCCATCCCCTCCTACCTCTCCTCTGAAGAACCCCTCTGTGGAAAGGACAAGGAGGCCTGTGCTTGGTAGAAAGGCCTGTGAAAAGGCCTGCCCCTGCCCCTAGACTGTTGCTTCTGAGGAGTTGCCTGCCTTCCTTGGCCTGTGCACTCCTGTAGGTGGTCCGATACTCATCCATTTTCTTCATGTAATTTTCTGTCTGTTTTGCCCTCAAAGTTTTTGGACTTAGAAACTGAACATTTTCTGAAATTCTTCATTTGAACTGAGGAAGACTCTTCTTGATGTGTATGTCGTCGGGTGGGTGGGGTGGGTGGGATGGTCTCTTGCAGTATGGCGTAAGGGGAACTGTTGTTTATACTGGAGAGTCTATATAGATGTAATTCATGTTTTTGCTTATAAAGGAGTCTGAGGAGTCCACTTTTAGTTGCATAAATATCTTCACCATCAGGTGCAGGGTCCCTAGTACACCTGGCATTGACACAAGCTGCAGTTTACCACAGGTACTTAACTTTGTCCCTGGGGCTCGATAATTACCTGTCAACTGTTGGAAATTGCTGGTTGTGGGGTTTGGGGGGCATGGGGTATTACATGATCGGGGTGAGCAGGAGCACCTGACCGGCATGCCTGTGGAGCATGTCCCTTCTGGGGGTGAATGACTCAATGCTGGCCTACTTATCAACAGCTACAGATTGTGTTCATACCTGAATAACAATATTACTGAATGGAAAATACTAATAAAAATGAATGAGCTGGCTCACAAACATGTGGCAGGGACGAGGTCATCACACAGTATGGCTGGGATTGGGGACGAGCGGCTGGAGATGTCCGCTACCCTTCCCTTCTCATGGGCCACCTATGTCCAGAAACCTGCTGCTGAGACCCACTTGAGGTGCTGGGTACTGCCTGATGAGGGCTGCAGCTACTCTTACTGCCTGGGGGCGGGCGTGGGGGCCTCCTTCTGCTCTGCCTCCTTCCCTTGGGGAGCTGTGGAGGTAGGGGGGCTTCTCTGCTTTGCTGTGGACCCTCAGTAGAACTCCTTATTTAGAGTTCACCTTCATATTACAGCAATCACATTGAGGATCTCGCACTCCAACGTGACGTCCCATATCCTAACTTTTCCCTTTTTCCCAACTGGACACTATACGTGTCAGGAGGTCCCCATTAGGATGTTACCTCCCAGTAAGGATTTATCCTTACTTCAGGGTCTTGTAATGGCTCTGCCCTTGGAAGCACCAGTTACACTTCTTCTGTTGTGAACACCCAGCTGGCCTCACATCAGACCCTGTTACAAGTTTTGTCTGGAATTATAGTTCATATTGTTGAATGCTTATATTTGTGTTTGTGTTGTTATTGTCTTAATAAATTAGTCGACAGTCAATATGAAATGGGAACCAAGAGCCTCTGGACAGTGAGATTATTGGGATCTCTGTCCATCTGGGGGATGGGATGGGACCCTCCCGGCAGCGCCTCTCCCAAATCTGCTCATGACCTCCCACACCTGAAACTTCCATCGCTAAATATAAATGGCCTGTCTCGCCATCAAGAGTCTTAACGCACTCTGAGAAAGAGTAGATCTGACCTGATCTACCAACAAGAAACCCATTTAAATGCCACAGAGCATGCTAAGCTACCCTGTCTTTGTCGAGGTGAGGTATTTTATTCCTCTAGCCATGGAGGTAGACGAGAGGAGTGGCAATTATAATACCCCCACACCCCATTTCAACTGGACCTCACTGGGTTGATCCAGAGGGTAGACTGGTTATTGTACAAGGCACAATAAATAATATGCAAGTCACCCTAGCGAATGTGTATCTCCCCTGGTCTCCCTGTCCCTCAGCTAAAGATACTACTGGATAAAATAGTTCAGATGACCACAGGGACTCTCCTACTGGCAGGAGATTTTAATCTCCTTCCAGATCCCATGCTTGATTCCTCCAACCCACGACCCACAAGACAAACAGTGGCCCAGAAGTTCTTTAAGAAATTCACACAAGAAACGGGCTGGAGTGATGTATGGCGTCATAGCCACCCTCGATCAATAAATTATTCCATTCCTCATCAGTGCATCGTGCTTACTTATGCATTGATCAAACATATACTTAGATTGAGAACCAGCGCACTTTGCAAGATGCTCGGATGGGAGATATAGTCCTCTCAGACCATGCTCCCTACTTACCACCTGGGACATGGGGCTTCAACCCCAAAACACTCGCTGGAAGCTCAATCTGTACTATCTCCACTCCCAACAATTCCAGGAATACATCACAGATAAAACTGTAGAAATTGTAGGAGATAACCCCCAGAGGAGACTACCCAGCAATACAGTGGGACACAGTGAAATCTGTCCTCCGTGGACATATAATTCAGCACACTGCTGAATTAAACAGACAGCGAGAGAGCAGAAACCAAATTAGAGGACACCCTGCATTTTTTACAAATGGCCCACAAACAGGGAGACACTTCAGTCCTGCTTGCACTACAACAAACCAAAGCAGACCTCGACCACCTGGCCCTACTGCAAACAGAGACTGCCCTAACATTTTTAAGACAAAGATATTATGAGGTGGGGCCTAGAGGTAGGAGGTCACTAGCCTACCAGATCCGCGAGGCAAAAGTCCTCAGTCATAACCACAATCAGACACCCCTGAAGTGGTCACCCCAACCAAGTTACACAACATCACTGAGGCTTTTACATCCTACTATTCCACCCTTTACACCCCAACAGACCCCACCACCAGTGGCACTGGAACAATTTTTACAGAGTGGGTGCTGAAAGCCATTGAACAAAACTGATAGGAAGCCATAGGGAATTGTATTCACAAGGGTGCTGCTGCACCACAGCACCCCTAGTTCCAACACCTATGCCCACTCACCCAACAGATAGCTAACTATCTCCACCCAATTACCATGCCCAAACTTTCTGAACCCCAAAAAGGCTCTAACCACCCTGATAACAGCAGTTGAACTTACCACGGCTTTAGCCAGAGCAAAACCCTTAAGGCCCCAGGCCAGATGGGTACGGAATAGAATTTTATAAAATAACTAAGCCCCAGATCCTCCATAAACTATGTACTGAAGGGATCTTCCCCACCTCGTGGTCGTATGTAACCATTTCAGTTATCCCTAAACCAGGAAAACACTCAGCTCTGCAGCTCCTATGGACCAATCTCAGTTCTCAACACTGACTATAAGCTATTTACGAGTATCCTAGCTCATCGTATGGAGACACACCTCCCTCAGCTTATAGATAGGGACCAGACTGGTTTTTGTGAGAGCCCGCTGCACCACGGACAACATCAAACGATCCTCTACATAACCTACAAGATGCACTCCACTAACACCCTCAGTTCTACTTAGCCTTGATGCGGAGGAAAGTTTTAGACAGGGGTGGTTTGGCCCTTCCTGTACCAGGTCCTACATAAAATAGGGATTCCGCAAACCTTAATCAGGGTCATATAAAACATATGTAACCCCCTATAAATGGGGGTTCCCAAAAGTCTTCCTCGAGTTTGCCTAAATACTCACTGCCAGGCTGGTGTCCTGCATTTAGCAGTTTAAATGTTGTTGCCAGTGGGCGCCTTTAAACTTCCATGTACTGTCTCGTTAAGTGCTGCCTGATTGCAGAGCTAATCAGTTTAAATGGGCAGGTCTGAGTGTTTCTCTGCTCGAGTCCCGCCTACATTGAATAATTCTCCATTTCTGCCATCGCTAATTGTGCAGAGGGGCCCATGGGAAGATGTAACTAATGGCTGGTAATCGTTTAGAGTGGTGATGAAATGCAGTTTGTGCTAACCTGCCTTTCTTGCAGCAAGGACTGTTCAGTTAGCTCCACTATTTTGATCCCGAACTGCTGAAACGAACCAATCAGTACGTGAGGACTCTAAAATGGAGCCTGCATCTAAAGGGGATATGTGGAGCTAGACTCTGGGAATTGTAGTTTTGGACTGTGGCACCTTTTGCACCAACAGGGGAGCATCATACAGATTGACAGCTGAATCAGCCAACCGACCTCTTGGGATCTGAAGGAAATGTCCGGGCTGCCTGCTATGAATCAGATTCTGTGTTGGCAGTTGAGAGAGAAACAGCTCGGGCTAGTCCGAGCAGCCTCTATGTAGTAGTTCCAGGAGGAGAATTGTGGAAGGCCTGAACTCTGGCCTGCTTTCCTGGTTTGCTGCCCCAGAGGGAGAAAAGGATTCTTTTCAGACTAAATCGATCTAGTGAGAATGAAGAAGCAATGAGTGTGACCAGGCTAAACCTGTAGAAGACCAAAGATTTTGCTGAAAGAGATCGGCCTGTCAGGAACCCCAGCTACTTCTGAGCTCCCGGTTTGAGCAGTGATTCTGAGATTGGGACCAGGGAGCATTTTGCCTGGTACAGTAAAAGTTCTGTACATATGAATGTGCGTTGTTTCCCACTTTGTGAACTGTGTGCTGCTGACTTATACATGTAAATGTGCTGTGTCTCCCACTATGCGAACTGTGCTGCTGGCTAACATATAAATGTGCTGTGAATTGGAAGGGGTCACGATCTGGTTTTTCCCAGTTTAAGCTGTGTGCTGAAGGTTGACGCTGCACCCAGCCCAAACTGACTGTATCCACTGCTGTGTAAGGCAGTTAGGCTCTGCCACGTGGCCTTGCTTTCCTACCCCGCTACACAGAGAAGATCTGTCGATGAGAGACCTGCCAGGATCAGCTCCTGCTCCATGCCTGAACAGGAACGATGCTGTAGTGACTGTGGGCCCTGCTTCTTCTGGCAATCCAGAACATCCTCTACTGTCTCGACCATCGCCCATCCTGCATCCAGTTTTGGGTGTTGTGAGTAACAAACAGGGTAGCTCCCTGCAACATTTATGTAACCCACTTATAAATGGGGGTTCCCAGAAGTCTTCCGGGAGCTTGCTGGGCACTCTGAGTCTGGATGGTGTCCGCGCTAAGCCGCTTAATGGCACTGCAGTAAGTGCTATTACTGCTCTATGTACTGTCTCTTTAAGAGCTGCCTGCTTGCAGGTTTCAGTGGCTGTGTGTGGGGGGAATGTGTTTCTGCTCGAATCCCGCCAGAGTTGTGGTGAATTCGCTTCAATGTTACAGTCACTGTAAGCATAAGGGGAGCCTCCTGATAGATGTAACTGCCTGGTGATTGTTGTTTAGAGTATTAGTGAAATTACAGTTTGTCTAACCTGTTTCCATTACAGCTGGACTTTGTGTGTTTGGCCCTCCATTTTGGACCTGGACTGTGTGTAGGGTCCAATAGGAACCTGGGGTATCTAAAATGGAGTAAGTAGCAGCCAATTAGAATTAGGCCTCTAAAGGGAGCCAGTTGACCAATGAGACCCAACCATGTAGTTCTGGGAAGTGAAGTCTGGATTCTGGCACCATGTTTGCACCAATAGGAGCAGTAGCAAGTGACTGGCATCTGCTGCCCACCTATGGGATTGGGTGGTGCCTGAGTTGTGAGACTTGCCCTCGCTGCCCAGGGGCAGAGACGCTGTGGCTGTGAGAGAGAAAGGAGCTCTAGGCCTTTGGCGCTGTCGAGAGTGTTCGCTGGAAGCACATGTGGGAGGCCAGAAGTCTGGCGGTTTCAAACGCCTGCCAGTGTCGGACTAAACCGCTAGGCAGCAGTCAGAGGAGGCTGTGCAAAAGCCTGCAACCTACCAGGCTCACACTGAAGAGGACTGGAGAATCTGCTCACCGACTCAGTCTGTCAGGATAAGTGAAGTTGCGCTGCTTTGGTCTGGACATATGCAGTGCAAGCGATCGAGGCCACACAGCAGCTCCCTGGTATGGTACCCTTTGCCTTTCTTATAAATGTGTGGAGAAGTGCTCGAGTCCCAGGTTCGATCCTGCGAGTGGTGTGAGGCTCTTTCTGCTAGAGTTGTGAGTACTAAATCAGGGTCGCTCCTGTCAAATGCTCCTAGTGAGGGCAAGGTCTTCTGGTTCCTTTACTGGCTGCAATAACTGAGCCGCTGGCTCTGTCTAATCTGAGGAATCAAATGCTCGCTTCTATGTCAGGGCCCCAACCAGCTGCATCGAGGACCAGCCTTTGTGCCTGGGTACCCAGAGACAGTGACTAATAGGTTAGGCCTGTGCACAGAGCCTTAGACAGCTATTTACATACATATATATATATATATATATATATATACATATTAGAGTGGTAAGCTAATTAACCTGATTCCCCAGTCCTTGTTATTCCCGTGAAATAAATCAGATTGAGTGTTTTTGCAAAGGTATACTGGCTAACTGGTGTGTTTATGGTGAATTACTGTACAGTGATTATTTGTAACCACATCTCACTTTTCAGGGGGTCCCCAGAGCAAGCCGATTGTTCAAGCCTGGGGGTCAGTATGTACCATGAAGATACTGGGACTGATTTGTGGGCCACTAGTGGGAAGAAAGGGGGCTGCAGTGACCCAGAGGCTGCCACCAAGTCATACCAGACTGTCTCAACCCCGACCTCTGGGTGGAGGCACCGCCACTGGATCCAGGCCCTCAACCTGATAGTAGCAATTCAGGCAGGGTAGTAGCCTTGGGATAGCGCCTCCTGGGGTTACATATAGCTAAACCAAAAGTGTGTCACCTGATTGTCTGTTATTTCTTTCCTTTGCATGAACTGAGCCTCCGCCCAGATTACAATTAGGGTGTGGTGCATGTTGTCCTTTTTCTTCACAGTGCCCCATCAGCTGCAACGCCAGCCTACTCCCGGCAACGGTCCTGCCAGCCCTTTTTTTTCATCCCTGGTACCAGAGAGTGTAACTGTCATGGAGACTTGACTGCCCACACTATAGAGTAAATGATAGAGTGTTCAAACCAATTATCATGATTGTGCCCCTCCCGTGTTACTACCCCTGAATAAATCAGATCTACTTTTTCTGCAATTTATATTGACTGGGGTGTCAGTTTATGTTAAAGGGATTGTATTGTTGCCTTTTGTCCTGCATCTCTTTGTTTTACAGGGGATCCCCAGAGCCAAGCGGAAGAAAGCAGTCCTGGGGTAAGTGCCAAATATATGTGTATGTGCAAAGCATATCTGGGGTATTGGGAAGGTAAACAGTGTGTATTGTGTGGGCCACTAGTGGAAACGAGGGGGCCACAGTGTCCCAGAGGCTGTGGCCTGGTTAGATTAACCAATACCAACCCTGACCTTTGGGTGGAGGCGCCTGTCACTGAACCTAGGCCCTCAACCTGCTACTAGCCAAGCAGGCAGGGGTAGTACGCTTGGGATAGTGCCACCTAGAAGTTACACATATACTCAACTCCCAAAGCCTGTGTGAAGATAGATGGACATCATTCTGGATATTTTCAACTGTCTCGAACCAGCAGGGATGCCCTCTCCCCGCTCCTTTTGCAGCTTTCACAGAATCTCTTGCTCAATGCATACGCAATGCACAGGGCCTTGCTGGGGTTACCTTGGGGACACAGAGCACCAAGTTGCAATGTATGCTGACGACGATTACTGTACCTCCAAGACCCGGAAGTCACTCCCAACAATAAAACAGCTTCTAGACGAGTCTGGACAGGTATTCTGATACAAACTTAACCTTTCCAAGACAGAGATACTTACCTTCCATTACTCACCATCCCCCATATACAAAGTCTGTTCCCTGCAGCTGGTCCCTGTTGAAGTTAAAATACCTGGGGTCCAACTGTTCCAGTCCCCAACAGATTTTTTATAAAATAAGTATGTCCCTTTCTCTCTCAACTTAAAGCTGACTTGGCCTCATGGAACACATTACCACTAAGTCTTTCCAGAAGAATAGATCTAATTAAAATGGTTACTCTCCCAGGGCCCTGTACCTATTTCACACTCATAAAATGCTCCATATCCCACACTGTGCTCTCTGGTCTACCTACCTACCCACCCACCCCTTCCCAATACTGGATGTATTTTATCCCCCAGAGAGCCGAGCTGAGGATGCTGCCTGGGGCTCCCCATCCCTCCTCCCCCACCCCTCACTGGGACTGATGATATAGAATAATAACAGCAGGCTTCCGCCTACTGAGTGGTTGGAATGTCTGGGGAGATGGTATGCCCGAGGATATACTGAGGTCAGCACTGAATGAATTAAGCTTAGTCTATAACCCACAATGGGAGTTAGGATTAAATGACTAATAAAGGGTAATTATAAAATCCCCAGATTGAATCTTCTACAGGATTATGAAGAATTTGGGCAAGCAGACCAGATTCTAGAAACTGGCTTTTACGACTGTTAATATATAAAATGTTTCAGAAAAGTTCCCAATACCCTATGTAAAGCACAGATATTTCATAAATTGCAAAATTGTCGACTATGTATGTTGAAAACTCAATAAAGATGAAATTATTAAAAAAGCTTTTCATATTAGAGGAGGAGCCGGCACCTGAGGCTGTGTGCAGCCTCGAGACAAGCATTTCATGGCACTCATGGGTTGGCCAGTAACCGACACCTGCCCTCCATCAACTCAGTTTTGATCACCGACAGAGCAAAAGAAGAAAAAGTTACTTACCATAGTAATCTTGTTTCTCCCAGGGATACGCCAATATTCATAACTCTATGCAGTGTACCTTGCCAGATCTGCCCGGAGATGGAATGTTGTGCTAATGAAGGAATTATTGGCTCGTGCCACTTTTTCAAATGCTGCCACATATCAACTGCTCACGCTTCTAACTCTCAGATTTCGTGGATGCTTGGAAAGACAGGGCCCAAAACAAATTCACAATTATCTATAAAATTTGTAACCATAAACCACCCACAACTAACCTCCAACTGGAGAAAAACACTTAAGTAATATAGTCCCCAATGTCAGAATCACCCAAGGGGAAGAAAAACAGCTGAAACACATTTTCAATTGTGAAAGCCAGAGGTGGCATACATGCCTTTGATTTCACAGTATGTAGTGCAGAGTCCACTGGTTCTGGTAGGGGAGTTTGGTGGAGAGTTATGAATATTGAGTATCCCTGGGAGAAACAAGATTACTATGGTAAGTAACTTTTCTTCTTACCACAGGAATACTCCAATATTCCTAACTCTTATGAATACTAGAAAGCAATACCTTGGAGATACCTATTTTGGAAACAGTCTCTGCAGGACAGCTGTACCAAACCTAGCATCAGCCCTAGCCTGCATATCCAGGCTGTAGTGCTTGTTAAAGGTGCAGCTGTTCTCCAAGTAGCTGCTTTACAGATGTCTACATAGCGAACATCTCTAGAGGCTGCCAGAGTGGCAGCTGTACCCTTATGGAACGGGCTCTGAGCCCCACTGGAGCTTCCTTTCCTGCTTTTCAGTAGCAAATTGAATACATTGAGCAATCCACCAAGAAATGGAGCTTTTAGATGCTGGGTTACCTTTTCCCACATCCCCATAGGTCAGAAATAGTTGCTTCCTTCCTGTCTATGGGACTTAGTGGCTGTCATGTAGTAGCTCAAAGCTCTCTTGACATCAAGGCTATGTAACCTGCACTCACCAGAGCATGAGTGTTCAGTGAAGAACATCAGCAGAGTGATGGTTTGATTCAGGTGATAATCTGAGACTACTTTAGGGAGGAATTTCCTGTTAGTCGGAGGACCACTTTATCCCTGAGAAACGAGACGTAGTCCTGCTCAGTGCACAGGGCCTGAAGTTCACTGATCCATCTGGCTGAAGTGATGGCACCAAAAATACTGTTTTTCATGTAACACACTTTAGTGGGCTTGAAGACATGGGTTCAAAGGGGAACCCATGAGTTTGGCAATACAAATGTTTACGTCCCATGTTGGCACTGGTTCCCTAACCAGTGGGTGCAGGTGGGATAGGCTTTAAAGAACCTTTTAAAATGGGGTTCGATGCCATAGAGGTAGTCTTACCTGCTGAGGTATAAGCAGAGACTGAAGCTAAACGAAGCTTCAGGGTAGAGGCTGCAGAAAGTAAACCAGATAGTTCAGCACATATGGCACCCCTGCCTGTACTGGCACTATTTGCCTGGTGGAACACCAAATAGAAAACCTTTTCCATTTTGCAGTGTAGGTTTTCTATGTAGACGGTTTCTATACCCCTTAAGATGTCTAAGACCACTTCAGACAGATGTAAGCTTGAAGCATTTCTAGGTCCTCAAGAGCCATGTCTGGAGTCTGAGTGACTTGAGGTTCAGGTATAGGAGCTCCCGATTGAAGGTCAGCAGATTGTGCCTCTGGAAGGTACATTGGTTTGTCCACTGACATGGAGAGCAGTAGGGAGTACCATGGCTGTCTGGCCCAGTCTGGGGCTATTAGTAGCATTGTGGCTGGCTGAAGTCTGAGCTTGAGTAGTACCCTGTACACCAGAAGAAATGGAGGGAAGGCATACAGATACTTCCCTGACTGGTCCAGGATGAGGGCATTCAGGGGCACTGTACCCACTGCTGGAGGCCTGCAACAGTACTGTGGGGTGATGACTTGGGATGCAAACAGATCTATCTCTGGAGTATTCCACCTTTGAATATCACTTCCACCACCTGCCTGTTTAAGGACCATTCGTGATGGGCCTGGCTGATTCGACTTAAGGCATCTGCTAGGCCATTGTCCTTGCCTGGCAGATGAATGGCCTGAAAAGAAACTCCTAGGAGTAGGCCAAAGTTCAGACTCACATGGCTTCTGTACAGAGAGGATTTGACCTTGTACCATCCTGTTTGTTTATGTAGTACATAGTGGTGGTATTTCTGTTCTGACTTGTACCACCTTTCCCTGGATCAGTGGTGTGAAAGTTTGCATTGCCAGGAACACTGCCTGAGCTCTAACAGACTGATATGCTGGAGAGACTCTGCATTTGACCAAGTGCCCTGGTAGTGTATTCCCCAGATTGGCAGCCCATCCTAACAGTGATGCATCTGTTGTGAGAATTACAGAAGGAAACTCTTTTGGAAGGGAACCCTTCTGAGGTTGGCGTCCTCCTTCCACTACTGAAGGGCCAAGATTAACATTTTGTTACAGGGACCATTTTGATAGTGAGTCTTTTCTCTGAGACCAATGAGCCCTTAGATGGAAATTAATGTCTTCATCTGAAACCTGGAACCCAGGACTGAGCCTGTGGCAGCTGCCATGTGTCCCAGGAGTTGAAGAAACTGTTGTATGGTTCTTGGCTTGTTCAGCCTGAAAGAGCCTGCTAGATGCAGAATGCTTTTACTCTGTCTAGTGGTAAGTAAGCTCTGCCCTCCTGGTATTTAGTTCTGCTCCTATGAACTGCAGAACTTGTGCAGGAAGAAGAACTGATTTATTTAGGTTTACCAGAAACCTCAGGGACTCCAAAAATTGTTTGGTGAGCTGTAGGTGTTCTTTTAGCTGTTGTGGTGACTTTCCCACCACCAGCCAATCGTCCAGATAAGGAAACACTGTGACACCTTGCCTTCACAAGTGTGCCACAACCACTGCCAAGCACTTTGTGAACACCCTTGAGCTGAGGTGAGGCCAAATGGCAGGGCTGAGAACTGGTAATGACCTGAAGGAGTCTGAATCTGAGATACTTTCTGTGAGACTCCATTATGGAATGTGGAAATACGCATCTTTTAGGTCCAGAGATGCCAGCCAATCCCCTTTTGAGTGCTGGCAGGATCAGAGACAATATCACCATTTTTAATTTTGGTTTTGATAGGTGCCTGTTTATCACCCTTAGGTCTAAGATTTTCTTTGTTCTAAGAAAATATCTTGAGTATGGACCCTTTCTCTCTGCTGTGGAGGCACTGGTTCCACTGCTTTTAACAGTAACAGATTTTGAACCTCCTTTTCCAGCAGCTTTTTCTCCATGATGGAGGCTGGTTTGAAGACTCTTGTTCTTAGAGAGGGAAGGGACTTGAAGCTTAGGGACAATCCCTGACTCACTATCTCCGGGACCCACTTGTCTGTGGTGATCTTTTCCAGGCCTGGAAAAGTGAGTCAGCCTGCCCCTACTGGAGGTGAAAAGCAGCCTGGGAAGACGAGTCAGGAGTCCTGCTTCGTTTGGGGCTGGGTGTGGAGCCACACCTGGCACCCTCCTGCCCCAACCTCTAAAGTACCCTTGGTGAGGACATTTAGGTACTTGGGGTACAGCCATGGCCTGATAAAAGGCCTGGAATGAAACTGTCTGCCCCTGCCTCCCCTATTGTAAGGTCTTGGAGATGGAGAGGCCTTTTCGGCCGAATTACTCCTGTAAATGGTCTTGTATTCATCGACTTCTTCATGTAGGCCTCTGTATAGCTCCCAAAAGTGAATTACCCTCCCTGGGAAGTGCAGAGCTTTGTTTTGGTGTCTTGAGTGAGGTTTGTGGCTTTTAACCAAGCAAACCTTCTCTGTGCTATTGTATTGCCATCTACCTGGCAGCAGTGTCATTGGAGTTCTGCTGCTATTTGAAACTGGTATTTGGCAGCTTCCTTGCCAAATCTAGAAGTTTCAGCCAAGTCTGCAGATATGTTAGCTGGGGCTTTATCAGCCATAATCAACACAGACTTCAAGAGAGTTTTCATATTGGGCTGAATAGGCCTGAAAGTTAGCTGCCTGATGGCCAAAGAGGTTGATAAATAGCCCTTTTGGCCTTGCTGTCCAATTTACGTAGTCCTCTCTGGGGGTGAGAGGCCAGAGGGACTTTGCCTTATCACAGGCAGCAGCTTGCACCACCCCTGGTGGACAGGGTGTGAATATAAAAATTCAGCCCTTCTTTGTCAAGCTGATATTTGTTATCCAGCCTTTATCTAAAGGCAGGACAGACTCAGGTATCTGGAGGAGCTTTAGTGCAACCTTTTAAACAAGCATTTGTCAATGCCGAATGTTGCTTGCTTGTATGTGCTGTTTAGGTATTTGGAAGTGATAGTTCCATGCCTTCCTCCCAAGACATCCACTGTATCTTTCCGTTCAGCATTCACAGAAGAGTGGAGGGGCAAGGGCACAGCAGTACAGCAGTTGCCAACGGGTGAAGAGGTGGACAATAGTCCATTCAAAGGCAAAAGAGTCCTGCAGGAGCTCACTAAATTGAAGGTGGACAAAGCGATGGAACCAGATGGCATACGCCCAAGGATATTAACAGAACTGCGAAGGGAGATAGCAGTACCTCTGGCAGCCATGTTCACTGAGTCATTCAACACGAGTGAATTGGAGGAGGGCACATGTGGTCCCTCTACACAAGTCCAGCAGCAGGAGGAGGCAGGGAACAATAGGCTGTTCAGCCTCACCTAAGTAGTGGGGAAGATCATGGAGACATTGCTTAAAGAAAGGATAGTGGGGCATCTAGAAGCCATCGGAGCCCAGGACCATAGACAACATGGATTCACAGTGGGGACATCATGCCAGACAAATCTGGTTGATTTCTTTGACTGGATGACAAAGGAAGTGAATCAGGTGGGCAGTGGACAACACTTACCTTGATTTCAGCAAAGCCTTTGACACCATCCCATATGAGGCTGATAAACTAGCCAGGTAGGCTGGGCATGGGGAAAGGGTGGTAAACTGGGTTAGAAACTGGCTAACAGACAGGAGGCAGAGAGTGTTGATAAATGGTGTGCAGTCTAGGGAGAGGGGTCACCAGTGGGGTGCTACAGGAATCAGTCCTGGAGCCAGTCCTGTTCAATGTCTTCATTAGTAACATTGCAGAATGTCTGAAGGAATTTTTTCACAAATTTTTCAACATAGCCATTTTAAGACCTCTGCTCATGAACAGTGTCACTGTGATTTTCTTAATCTGTTCCAAACATTGACTGCGCCATTATGCGCTATATGCACGGAAACACATTTTGGGAGACATGTGAAAATGACAGCTGTACTGCTCATAAGGAGGTGTGGTAAATGGCAATGTTGAAAATCTGGAGCGTAAATATTAAAAATTTGCGTAATCCACGAAAGCATGCGAGATCAGCGCAACAAATGCTCATAAACAGTCATTTTAGTCATTTTTTCACCAAATATTCAAACTAGCCATTTTAAGACCTCTGCTCATGAACAGTGTCACTGAGATTTTCTTAATGTGTCCCATACAATGATTTCGCATACCGACTGTGCCATTGTGCGCTACATGGGTGGAAACACATTTTGGGCGTGATGTGAAAATGACAGCTGTACTGCTTATAAGGAGGTGTGGTAAAATGGCAATGTTGAAAATCTGGAGTGAAATATTAAAATTTATGGAACTTACGGCGCATGAGATCGCGCAACTAATGCTCATAAAACAGTCATTTTGGGGAATTTTTCACCCAGTTTTCAACATAGCTATTTTAAGACCTCTGCTCATGAACAGTGTCACTGTGATTTTCTTAATCTGTCCCAAACACAGATTGCACACCGACTGCGCCATTGTGCGCTTACATGCATGCAAACACATTTTGTGTGACATGTGAAAATGACAGCTGTACTGCTCAAAAGGAGGTGTAGTAAAATGGCAATGCTGAAAATTTGGAGTGAAAATATTAAAAATTAGCGAACTTACACAATCACGCTAGAAACTAAAAGTACATGCTCAGTAAAACAGTCATTTTAGGAATTTTTTCACCAAAGTCTCAACATAGCCATTTTAAGACCTCTGCTCATGAACAGTGTCACTGTGATTTTCTTAATGTGTCCCATACATTGATTTCGCACACCGACTGCACCATTGTGCGCTACATGCGCAGAAACACATTTTGGGCGCGATGTGAAAATGACAGCTGTACTGCTCATAAGGAGGTGTGGTAAAATGGCAATGTTGAAAATCTAGATGCAAATATTAAAAATTCACGAACTTCCGAGCATCGTAGGATCTGCGCAACGACAGTCGTAAAACAGTTATTTTGAATTTTTCACCAAATTTGCAACATAGGTTTTGAGAGCCACCTTATGAACACTGGCACTGTCATTTCGTTAATCAGTCCTGAAAGGTGATTTCACGCAGTGACAGCAAATCACCCTTCGGGCCGGATTAACGCCATGACAGTACAGAATTCATGAGGAGGGTCCCAAAACCCCATGTTGAAAATTTGGTGCCATAATTCAAAAAATGCTTGAGATATGCAGCAAAGTTGAAAATCCCTATCTATCCCATTATACAGCTTACTGGCATTTACTCACTTGGTCGGCTTTGAAGAGTGCAGGCGTGTTCCCGGTCCACCGAAGATCGTCGCGCTGAAGTCCGGAGGTAAGTAGGGATGTGGGGGTGTGTGGGGAGGCAGGGTGCGCAGTGGGTGGGTGCGGGTTGTGGGAGGGGGCAGGGAGAAGTGCCAAGGACAGTTTTGTATTTACAGTTTTTTTTTTAATAAGACGACGAGCGATTTGCCATGCTGGGATGGGCTCCCAGCGTGGCAGCTAGAAGCTGTTTGGGGGCTGGAGCCGATGCTGGATTGGGCACCCCGTCGGCCATATACATATTTTGCCACGCTGGGGTGGCCTCAGCGTGGGCACCTCAGTGCTGGGAGCGGGAGCCGAGGCCAGGGGATTGGGCACCCCGTCGGCCATAACAAATTTTGCCACGATGGGGTGGGCTCCCAACATGGCACCTGGAAGCTTTTGGGTGGGGCATGGAGCTGACAGGGGATTGGGCACCTCGCCGGCCATACAGTGTGTGCATGGGGGGAGGGAAGGCGCATGAGCACGCAGTATGCGTGCGGCGTGTGTGTGTGTGTGTGTGTGTGTGTGTGTGTGTGGAGGGGAGCTCTGCTCACTGAAGCGGAGCTCTCCCTTTCAACTGTACGACCACTGTATTTCAACTGCTGTCATAGACAGCTGCAGCAGTGATTGGGGAACTGAGGCGCCGCTTGCAAACACACTGACTGAATTGGAAGACGGTGCCACACCTCCAAAACTCGGATGATGGCACTATGTTTCTTGCACATGCATGAAAGCAACATAAAAATGTGTTAATAGGGAATAACAGCTTTTGGTGGGTGTCAAGCCCATCATTTCAAGGTACTCAGCTTCCTCCTCATCCTCTATCACTTCTGTGGTAGAGATATCCAAGGCATCAACAACTTTCCTAATGTAATCCCCTAAAACGGGGTTCCTAAAATATCTTCCTGGGCTTGCCTAATGCCCTCTGCCAGGCTGGTGTCCTGTGTCTGAATCCTTTTCTAAACGTTTCCATGTGAGTGCTCTATTAGCCTCCGTGCCTGTCTCTTTAAGAGCTTCTAGCTCATAGTGTATAATTGATCTGTGTGGGGCCAAGTGTTTCTAGGGCTCAGGTCCAGCCTGGGCTGCTGTATAATTGCTCCATTCTGCCATTGCTAGTTGCGCAGAGGGAGTCCTATGGAGAGCTGTGACTGTTGGCTGATGTTCTGCTCTATTAATAATGATATCATAGTTTGTCTAACCTGCCTTCTTTGCAGCATGGACTTTTCTGTTAATCACCACCATCTTGGTTCTGGACTGCCAGTATGCACCAATCAGTACCTATGGGGGCTCTAAATGGAGCCTGCCCCAGGGTCTTGTGGAAGTAAAATTCTGTAGGAATTGTAGTTTTACCCTTTGGCGCCTAAATGGACCTGGAGGAGGAGCCCTAGCTGTGACAGACAGATGGCTCAACCAACCGAACCTTTTGATCACTGGGAAAGTCCCATGCTGCCTGTAGCAGTGAGTCAGTCTGGAGTAGGAGATAGAGTGAGAGGAGCTCGAGTTTTCAAGCAGCTGCTCCTGCATAGTGCAATGGGAAATCGGCAGGAAAGCTGTGTCTCACCTGCCTGCTACCATCTTACCAAGTGAAGAGAACTGAAAACCTGAATTGGACTTTATCTGAACCTATGACTTTCAGCCTGAATTGTGACCAATTTCGCCTGAAGAGGACCGAAAACTTGCTTGGAGCGATGGCCTCTCAGGGCTTCCAACACGAACAAAGAGCGACGGTTTGTGCAGAAATCCTATGTATTGCAACCGACTGTCATCCAAACTGTGGTATTCCTTTGCTTTTACTATAAGTGTGCTGAATGCAGATAGTGGGTCGCTATTTGGTTCCCCACTGTTTGAATGTGTTACGCTTGCTGGAAGCTGTATCCAGTAACTTTAACAAGACTAAATCCATTTCATCCACCTTGTCTGGGCCTCAGCATCTCAGCCCTGACTGCCGCTCAAGCTGCACAGTTTCAATCGATGAGAGACCCCGTGGGATTCGGCTTCCTGCTCAACACCATCGAACAGGAACGACACCACGGTGAATCATGTGGGCCCTGCTTCTCCTGGCAAACCAGCACTTCATCCTGAGGCCTCCATTTCGTCCATTCTGCAACCTGGTCAGAGTATCGAGAGTAGATCACAGGGTAGCTCCCTGCAACAGATCCCAAATCAAAGTGTGTCATCTGATTTAATTGTTTTGATTGATTTTCATGAACTGAGTCTTATGGCTCTGGAATACAAATTGTGGGTTAAAATGCATGTTGTATTTTCTTCCTAAGGGCCCCAACAACAGCTGCAATGCTGGCCTACCCGGCAAAGCTTCAGGCTAGCCTGTAACTTCAACTGGGTACCCAGAGTGTGGACTGTGATAGAGGGACTCTTACAGACATGCATGCATGCTTAACCTGATTTAATCAGAACTAGAATCAAGCACCAGATTATGCCCTTCCTTGTTCAAGCCCCCAATAAATCGGATCAATATCTTTTACATTTAACCTGGCTATTGTGTACCATTGTGCTGGGATACTGTATTGCTATTGCTTTTCTCCACTGCAGGACTTATTTTGCAGAGGGTCTCAGGGCCGAGTCAGTTGATCCAGTCTTGGAGGTAAGTGCAACAAGTGTGGGTTTGACACTGTATCCTGGTGTAAATTGCCATTGTGTATTCACTGACCAGACTAGGCCACTAGAAGGGAAAGAGGGGTAACGTGTCCCAGAGGGTTGTACCCATGGCAGCTATGCTACCATTGACCTTGTCCTCCAGGTGGAGGCACCTGTTCCTGGAACTCAGGCCCCTCAACCTGCACTTAGTCACACAGGCAGGGTAGCATCCCTTGGGTAGCGCCACCTAGGGGTTACATCTTGGCAGCACTGCTGGGATTTGCACCTTCTAGTGGTCAGAGGTAGTTACTACAACCCAGTGCTTTGAATCTGCAACAGAATGGCGGCGCTTACTACACCTAAGTTTAAGATTGCCCCCATAAGTTGGTGGTGCACCGTATGATGGGGTGGAGGAGGCGGAGGTAGACCCCAACACGCCATTTTGTTAATGGACATCCCGGTAGGGACCACTAATGCAACTATCATAGAAACTGCTGAACAAGTTAAGTGTTTGGGGAAGGTTGAGGTGAAAAGGAGGAACTCAGATCTGTCTGAACAAACCATGGTGGTCCTTTTCTCCTGTAGCCTCCCATAGACCATGAGAGAGTGTCCCTGTTATCTTGCCTTGAAGGGTCCCAGAAAGAGTGGCAGGGTATTCATTTGCAGTGACCCGTGCTCCAGGAGGATCCCAATTTCAAAGACAAATTGCTTAGTCTGTTAGTCACTGAGGGTCAATCCGCCAAGGAGTTAGTGAAAATGTTAGACCTTTCTGAAGACACCACTCCCTGCAGTCCCCTTTAGCATCTCCTGCCACCCCTAGAGTTTCCCTGTGGTAACCTCCCCAATTGTGATACCATCTGTACACCTGGACTCTTATCGTGGACTGAGACTCTTCTCAGGCACGGGCACGGTGCCTGTGAGAGGAGGACGACCTGGAGACGTGGATGGATTATGCCACCCCTGGTCCAGGAGTGGCAGTGCTCTGAGGGAGAGAGAGAAAGAAAGAGACTCATGGAGAGCTTGAGGGCCCGCACTGGAGGCCATCCGTTTCTTCACTCCACCAGCCCAGAGGCCACTGTTGTCGAATACCCCTCTGCCCTGTAGGGAGTCTTTGGTAGCACTGAGTCAGGAGAAGAACTGATGTGGAAATTCAAATCCGACAAACAATGGAAGAATGAAAACCTGTCCATGTTTGTTACCAGACTTGAACGGGCCTTACAGAGGGCCCATAGGAAAGGGGAGTGCCTCCAATGAACTGAATCGAGTCAGACTAGACCATGTTTTGAAATCCGCCAGATACTCTGGTGTGTTGATGCTGAAATTGAACTGCAAGATCGGAAGACAAATCCACCTGAATATTGCTTCCTTATGAAAGAGATTCGGAGGCTGAGAATGATGAAGAAGGATGGGAGCCTTATGCGGGGTTGCTCGTACTAGTCAGACCTCTGATCGAAATGATGAATGACATGATGAGTGCGAACTCCAACAGATGAAGGAGTTAATTAAAGAGCTGAAGGAGATGAGAGCAACTCAACAAGCCACCGAGGTGGCGAAAAATTCAAACCTTTGTCAAACGCTCCCGAGCCAAGAGTGAGGCCCTGCCTGGAGGAGTGGGTGCAAGTCATTTCTCTGAAACCCGGATGGAGAGTAATGTGATGGAAGAAGTACGACAGTTGAGAGCCCTGGTAGGAGACCTTATTAGAGCCACTCAAGCAGTTGACACCTGGAGGGGTCCAGAAAGCAGAGAAAGTGAGTTCCGGATTAGAGAGGGACCACCGGACTTACCTAACCAGCCTAAACAGGGAAGTAGCCCTTTTCCCCTAGAGACTCTAAAACTCCATATTTTGCTACCGCTGTGGGGAAGACGGGCATACCAGGCCCAATTGCAATTTGCCTGAGAATCTGAGAAAGGTTACCACAAGGTTGCTGGCTTTGGTTTAGCAGAGCAATATAAGGCCTCAGACCAGGCCTGTGAAAAGACTTATTCCTCCAAGACTGCCATAAAACAGACAGCTACGTCCCCTTCAGCTGATTGGTCCAAGGTGGTAGGCCCATCAATGGAGACCACCGTGACAGTGAATGGTGTTTCTGCGAGGGCTGTATTCAACAGTGGATCACAATGGCCACAGTATTTCAACGTTGGTACAGAAAACACCTGCCTGATGTGCCCTCGCAACCCCTGGAAGGTCTGCACGTGGGGGATTGGGTTGAAGTCATACCGTACTTGGGATACATTCGGATCTGGTTGTCTTTTCCCACTGTAGTGGCCGGGTGGAGGAACAAGTAGAGATGCTAGCTTTGGTGTGCCCTCTATGGGATTGTATGATGCTGTTTCCTACCATTGGGACTAATGCCCACATGTTTGGGAGACTGGCTCAGTTGTATCAAGAAAAACAAGGGTGACAGACTGGGTGAGCTGTGTGAATTTCAGCCTTGATAAAGAGAGCTTATGACCTGCAAAACCAGACCACAGAGGTGGACAAGGATGACCTGGTGGGGATACTGTAGAAAAAGATCCTGATTCTTTGGTACTACCACCCAATGCTCAGTATACTGTTCATGGAGAAGTTTGTCTTAGAAGAGCTGTAAGAAGAAAATATTGATGCTGGATGCACCAGGTGAAGGGAAGTTGCGGGAGGATTAATGGTCGAACCCAGTATCTTACCTGCTTGTGACCAAGCTTATGCACGGCAGTGATGGTTCAAATACAGAATGTGTCTGATCAAGAAATCCGAGTGAACCAGGGATGCACCAGCTACAGTGCACTGTGTGGACACTGCAGTACTGCCTAGCAACAAATATTCCGGAGAAAAGGAGGAGGTGACCCCAGACCTATTGGATTTTGGGGAGTCCCCACTGCCTATTGAATGGAAGTCTCAAGTCAGCGGAAACTTGCCCAGAGGATCCAAGTGTTTTCCCTAAAGAAATGGGATGTGGGGTGCATCCAAGGTGCTGAACATACTATCAGATTTCATTATGACAGGCCTTTTCAGGAGCGGTCTCATCGCCTTGCCCCAGCTGATATCGATGATGTCCAAAGGCACCTACAGGAGTTGCTAGCTGCGGCATTATTCAAGAATCAAGAAGCCCCTAAGCTTCTCCTATCACAGTAGTGTGAAAGAAAAATGGGTCTGTGAGGATGTGTAGATTACTGGACTTTGAACCGATGGACAGTACCAGATCAATATACCATGCCTGCATACAGGACACCTTGGACTGCCTGAATGGAAGTCAGTGGTTTTAGTACTTGATTTACAAAGTGTGTATTATCAGATCCTGATGGCCCCAGAAGACCATGAGAAAACAGCAGTCATCTGTCCCTTGTGGTCTACAAATTCCTCAGGATGCGAGGGATTTCAGGGCACCCACCACTTTCCAGAGGCTGATGGAATGTGCAGTAGGGGACATGAACTTGTTGGAATGTCGAATATACCTGGATGATGTCATCATGTTCGAAGCACATTAGAAGAACATGAAACCATATTATTCAAAGTTCTTGATCGTCTGGAAGAATCATCTGTGAAATATGTGGGACATATAGTGTCAGCCGAGGATACAGACTGACCCCAGTAGAGCAGAGGCCTTGACCACTTGGCCGCAACCCAATAACTTGAAAGAACTGCAGTGTTTTTGGGGTTCTGCGTACTATCGCTGATTCATTAAGGACTATTCCAAAGGAATCCAGCCGCCCTAAATCTCACCAAGGCTATCCCCTACTAACCAAGAGGTACAAGAAAGGGTCCATCAAGGACAGAGAGAAGGTGTATTTCCAAACAGGTAAACCATTTGGGGCCCGCTGAACTGTCGAAATGCAGGCGCTTCTTTGAGATCATCCATCAGCTCACTCATGCCAACCCCACCAAGCCATATGTCCCACACACTGATGCCAGCCTGAAAGGGCTAGGGGCTGTGCTGTACCAGAACTATGAAGATGGCCTGAGACCTGTGGCCTTCACCAGTAGAAGTTTAACACCCTCTGAGCAGAATTATCCTGTTCACAAATTATATTTCCCTCGAATGGGCCATAGTCGACCAGTTTCACAAATACCTCTATGGGGCCAAGATATTGGTAAAGACTAATAACAACCCTTAACTTACGTACAGACTTCAGCAAAGCTGGATGCCACTGGGCACCGTGGCTTTCTGCACTGTCTACCTACGATTATGTGGTTGACTACTGGCCTGGATTGAACCATATCGATGCTGATGCCCTTTGAAGTGGCCAAGCCCTCATGACAAATGGGCAAGACTGTCCAAACACTCTATTAAAGCATTGGGTCAAAATTTGATAAGGATGAGCGGTCACCTACAGATACTATGGACTGTCTAGTGGACTGTCTGAGGTCTCCCAATACTTGCAAACCTGCAGCCTATTGTCATTTTTCAGCATTGGACATCAGTGCTCTGCCCCAGTTTGATAGTGATAGCATCCAGTGGGTTCAGTCCTAAGACCCACGATCCAACCCACACTTGATGCCCTACGTGTGGGGAAAGATGTGTCTAAGCTATGCTCTGCTGACATGCGAACTGCTTTATTATTCAAAGAAGGCCCCAGACTAAAGTTACGAGATCAGTTGCTATATTGAGAGACAGTAGATCACTAAGGTCAGGTGGACAAGCAGCAGTTAGTGCTACCCACGGCCTTCAAGCAGCTGGTGCTGAGGTCCCTCCACACTCACATGGGACACCTCAGTACTGACCGACCCTCGACTTCATGCGGTCTCAATTTAATGGCCAAAATGGGGTCCGACATTGAGAACCATGTCAAAACCTGTAGTCGCTGCCTTCAAAGAAAAGCTTTGCCTCAGAAAGCTGCCCCTTTAGTCAACATCTCCACCAGTGCCCCCATGGAACTGGTTTGCACAGACTTTCTGTGTCTGGAGCCTGATCAAAAGAACACTGGCAATGTACTGGTGGTAACTGATCATTTTACTCGCTATGCTCAAGCTTTTCCAACAAAAGATCAGAAGGCCTCTACTGTGGCCAAGGTGCTGGTGGAGAAATTCTTTGTCCATTATGGTAGTACCCCAACGTATCCACTCTGATCAAGGAGAGACATTCAAAGTAGATTGATCAAGGAGATGCTTTCCCTGTGGAGGTGCAGAAGTCAAAACCACTCCTTACCACTCCCAGGGGACCCCAACCTGAGCGATTTAACAGGACCCTTCTGGACATGTTGGGCACCCTTCATTCAAAAGATAAACACAAATGGAGTCAACAAATCAGTACTCTGGTGCATGCCTATAATTGTACAAAAGTGATGCCACCAGGCTCTCCATATCACCTCATGTTCGGAAGGAAGCCTGGTTACCTGTAGATGTCTGCTTTGGAGTGTCCCCGGATGGAATCCATGCTGGAACTGTCTACAATATGTACAAAAGCTAAAGGCCCAGTTGAACCATGCTTTCAGTTGGCCTAGACTATGGCTGCCAAGAGAAACCTTGCCAACAAAGAGAGACACGACAAGAAAGTGAAGGCCCAAGAGCTATTACCTGGAGACTGTGTGTTGTTGCGCAATCTGGGACTTCATGGAAAGCACAAAATTGCTGATAGGCGGCATCATCTTCCACACATAGTGATCTGTAAACTGGATGAACTGCCTGTGTATAAGTGTGCCCTGAGGACAACTCTCGAGCTGTTAAGAGCATGCACAGAAATCATTTACTACATATTGGCCAAGTAATGATCGAGCTGAACAGTCAGAGTCTGCCCCTCCTGGGTCAGTAAACTGTGCCGCTACAAAAGGCAACAGAATGAACTATCTCCAACCATGCAACCACCAAGGCCTTCTCCCCAGCAGGCCAAGCCTGACAATGACAGTCACTCTGAATTTGATAGCAGTGAGTATGATACTCCTTATTATCCTACTTATGAACTGAGTCAATTATTTCAAGGCAACCCAATGTGTAACTATGGGGATGAAGCTGGGCCCTCAGAACTGTCTAACCCTGCAGTTTCTTCCCTAGAGCCAATGCCCCTGAGAGTGAGGTGCAAGTACAGTGTCTGAAATGGCTGATTCACTGTGCTTAGTGGAATTGTTTGAACTGCCCAAGGAGGAGTCTGATGCCATAAACTGCCCTGGTGACATGCCTGAAAACGATGATCATAATGAGCTTGACCTTGCTGACTTAAATGACCCGAGTATCCCGTCTGCTGTAGAGAGTGTCAGTCAAGCGCCTCAAGATACAGATATGTTAGAGTCTGCCCTGGATGACTCATCTGAACCTTTACAGAGGATAACCATGTGCTTAATGTGGTGGATCCAGAACTGACAGATCCAGAGACTGATAGTGTTCCACTGCTGGAGTCTTCGCCCAGTGCACAGGTACCCTCTCGATCCAAGAAGAGACTAATGCTAGTGCGGATACTCCAGAGACTATACCTGTTCCCCATGAAAGTCTAGGAGAGTTGTTAAACCAGTTATGCGTCTTAGCTTACTCCCTGAAAGATCAGTTGATTTCCTTTGAATGTCATCCATAAGGGTGTCTCACATCTCCAAGAGCTCACTTCCTGAACTGAGCCTTTCTGCCACCTCTAAGTTAATTGTTCATCTTTCAGAAAATGGTACCCTTGCCCCATCTAGCACTAAGTTAGTTGATAGGAATGGGTCCCCATCTGTGTTACTCCAAATGCAAGAAGTTATAACTTGAATCAATGTAGTAGTCATAATAATGCGTTATCATAGCCAGATTCTGATTACATGTATGAGAAATGCATAACTGTTGTCATTACAGATATAGTATATGTGTGACGCATTGAAAATGTATAGTAATGTGATAAGTTTACGATGCTGATGCATTAGTCATTATCTTGTCTTGTGTAGTAATGTCACATATGTCTCAGATAGAATATTGTCTTTACATGATACTAAAGTGTAGACTTGACGAGGATGCCAAGTTCTTTCCAGGCAGGGAAGGATGTAACCCCTACAAACAGGGGTTCCTAAAATATCTTCCTGGGCTGGCCTAATGCCCTCTGCCAGGCTGGTGTCCTGTGTCTGAATCCTTTTCTACACATTTGCATGTGAGTGCTCTATTAGCCTCCATGCCTGTCCCTTTAAGAGCTGCCTATCTCATAGTGTATAATTGATCTGGGTGGGGCTGAGTGTTTCTAGGCTCGAGTCCCGCCTGGCTGCCGTATAATTGCTCCATTCTGCCATCGCTAATTGCACAGAGGGAGTCCTATGGAGATCTGTGACTGTTTGCTGATTATCTACTCTATTAATAATGATATCATAGTTTGTCTAACCTGCCTTCTTTGCAGCATGGACTTTTCTGTTAATCACCACCATCTTGGTTCTGAACTGCCAGTATGCACCAATCAGTACCTTTGGGGCTCTAAATGGAGCCTGCCCCAGGGTCTTGTGGGAGTAAAATTCTGTAGGAATTGTAGTTTTACCCTTTGGCGCCTAAATGGACCTGGAGGGGAGCCCTAGCTGTGACAGACAGATGCATCAACCAACCAAATCTTTTGGATCACTGGGAAGTCCCGTACTGCCTGCAGCAGTGAGTCAGTCTTGAGTAGGAGTTGTGAGTGATAGGAGCTCGAGTTTTGAGCAGCTGCTCCTGTGTAGTGTGCAGGAGGAAATCAGCAGGAAGGCTGTGTCTCGCCTGCCTGCTTCCATCTTCCCAAGTGAAGAGAACTGAAAACCTGAATCAGACTTTATCCGAACCTGTGACTTTCAGCCTGAATTGTGACCAATTTCACCTGAAGAGGATCAAAGACTCGCTTGGGATGATTGGCCTCTCAGGGCTTTCAACCACGATACTTGAAGCGTCTGGTTTTACACAAGAAATCCTCGTGCAACCCGTACTGTCATCCGAACTGTGGTATTCCTTTGCTTTTACTATGTGTGCTGAATGCGGATAGTGGTCGCGATTTGGTTCGCCACTGTTTGAATGTGTCACGCTTGCCAGAAGCTGTATCCAGTAACTTTTTTTTAACTCTTTGTTCTGACACACTCTCTGGGCATCCTTCCGGGTATACCCACAACTGCTACCTCTACCTCTGTTCCTTGCCTGAACCCCCTTATGATACCAGAGGAACTCCCACCACCCAGGCAGACCTAGCCCCTCGGATCACCCCCCAGGGCAGGCCCCATCCCCTTACGGCCTTTCTGTAATTAGAGAGATCCTACTTTGGGTGGTGGGAGCCTGAGTCCTCCGGTTGGGGCGGTAGTTGGGATGTGGGCGGCGTCCCTCATATCCCCATCATCTCCATGGAGGGTGGCGTGATTTTCTGGTGCGTTTTCTGTTTCCTCTGGAGCCCGCCAGCAAGGTGATGTAGCCTGTGACTCCACCCCCAGGCATCTGCTGCACTCTACTTATGGTGGCCCCAGCCACCACCTGAACTCCACCCCAGGAAGAGAGAGCAGTCCTGACGCCGATCTCTTCCTTCCCTGAACCCCAGCCACCCGAGCTCACTTCCAACCCGGTCGCCAGTGTGACGCGAGGTGGCGCCCAGCACCTCAACCCTCAGTGCCACCAGGCCGGTCGATCTAGTAACTTTAACCAGACTTAATCCATTTCATCCACCTTGTCTGGGCCTCTACACCTGCCCTGACTGCCGCCACACTGCAGAGTTTCGATTGACAGGAGACCCACCCGAGGATTTAGCCCCTGCTCAACACCATCGAACAGCAACAACGCCACAGTGAATCGTGTGGCCTGCTTCTCCTAGCAAACCAGCACTTCCTCCTGAGGCCTTCATTCCATCCATCCTGCAACCTGGTCAGGGTATCGTGAGGAGATCACAGGGTATCTCCTGCAACAAAACTCAAATCAAAGTTTGTCATCTGATTTAATTGTTTTGATTGATTTTCATGAACTGAGTCTCTGACGCTCTGGAATACAAATTGTGGGTTAAAGTGCATTGTGTTTTTTCTTCCCTAAGGGTCACAACAACAGCTGCAATGCGGCTACCCTGGCACGCCTGCTAGCTTGTAACTTCAACTGGGTACCCAGAGTGTGTGACTGTGATAGAGGGACTCTTAGAGACATGCATGCTTAACCTGATTTAATCAGAACTAGAATCAAGCACCAGATTATGCCCTTACTTGTTCAAGTCCCCAATAAGTCAGATCTATATCTTTTGCATTTAACCTGGCTATTGTGTACCATTGTGGTGGGGATACTGTATTGCTATTGCTTTTCTCCACTGCAGGACTTATTTTGCAGGGGTCTCCAGGGCGAGCCAGTTGATCCAGCCCTGGTGGTAGGTGCAACAAGTGTGGGGTTGACATTGTATCCTGGTGTAAATTGCCATTGTGTATTCACTGACCAGACTAGGCCACTAGAAGGAGGGGTAACAGTGTCCTGGAGGGTTGTACCCATGGCAGCTACGCTACCACTGACCCTGTCCTCCAGGTGAAGGCACCTGTTCCTGGAACTCCGCCCCTCAACCCGCGCTAGTCACACAGGCAGGGTAGTATCCTTGGGGTAGTGCCACCTAGGGGTTACACTAACAAAGGAAAATGTGAAGAATAGTCTTCAGAAGACCTCAGAGGAGAGCCAAACCCTGTTCAGGGAGACTTCAGGCTCTATAGGCTCTCCTCATCCTCCTCCACGTCATCATCAAAATCTTTCCCAGTGGAAAAGATTGGTGGCATCTGTGTGGGTCGGCACTGGGGCTGTTGATCAGCAGGCACGACCTTGCAAGGCTTGCAAAACTTTAAATGCCTGTGCTATTTCAAGAGGAGAAGGCATGGCAGGTCGACGACAGAAGTCCCGTAGGCTGACCAGCAGGAGGTTCAGTGTGCTTAGTCTTTTAGTCTTTTTAGCTGGAACCTGAGAGCTAGCCAGTTCAGCTGTTCTTTTGTACCCATATCAGGGTTAAAGTAATGGGATCTGTGGTTTCACCCACAGTCCCAGAGGGTATCAACTGGTCAGAGCCAAAGGGACCCTTATGGAAGCACTTTCTTCTTCAGCCTTTCCAGACGTTTTTCATGCGCCTTTTCAGGAAAGGTCTACAGATCTCACAGTCTGTTTTAATGATCATAGCCAAGGCAGATAACACAAGAACTGTGTTTATTTGCCTTGGCACAGACCTCTGCACACCTGTGCAATTTCTGAAACCGGGTTCACTGGTCTTTTTCTTTGGTTTTTCTGATATTTTCAAATAAAAACACACAAAAACAGCAACCACAATAAAATTAAAGTATTTTAAAACTAAATTTGTCGGTTGCAGTTGGTTCAGAAACTGATCGAAACTGATTGGAACCTGGAACCGATAGAACTGGAACCGTATTAGTGGTTCAGTAACCGATAAAAGTGGTTACACAAAATGTTTTAAAAAGTTTTTATACAAGAAAAACTAAACTAAAGGGAAAAACCCTACTAAGGTTAGGTATTCAGTTTCTCACAGGATATACCGAACCGTGAGAAACTGAGAAATGAAGTAATTTATAATAACTATAAAAGCTAGTGGTTAATAATATAAACAAGAGATAAGGGCAGCAATTAAACATAAAATAAAAGTGGTATACTTATAGGTTTATTTTCAAAGTTAAGGTGAGATGATGAGGAGAAAATCTCTGAGCATCTAGTCTTTTTGCTCCTCCTCCTCGCAGCCCCCATCTCTTGGAGTCACCTATGGCCTTTTCAGCCCTCGCTCACCTACCTGGTGACCAGTGCAGTCCATCTCCCATTAAGCCATGGTTATACCCCCAGGCGGGTACGGGTGGGAGCCCATGCACCCGAGACGCCTATCTTTCGTCGGGATGCTGTCTCTGGGCAGGTAGGAGCATTGAGGGTCGGGGTCTGGTGCTCTGTCTACTAGGAGGCTGCAAGGTGTTTTTCCGGTGTTCTAGCGATGTACTGTGTCCCTGACGTCAGGGCGCTTGAGCGCTCGACGCCTAGCACATCGCCTCTGTTAGGCATTGGACTTGTTATACCTCGGTCTCCACCCGGGCCAGACAAGAGCTGAGCTCTGGTTCCCCTCCCCGGAGAGGACGAGCAGTCCTCTTGACGCTTCGCCCTTTCTCTCTCTCTCGGCCGCCCTCCGCTTCCGGCTCGTTCTATCCCTGGTCGCCGCTGGCGGCCGCAAGCGGAAATCCAACTGGCTGCGCTGGGCGTGGCAGGCCCAAGCATCTAGTCTTGACAGGCGGAGAAAGAAACGAGGGTTAGAATGTATGCAGTTGATAGGTGGCAGCATTTGAAAAGTGGCACGAGCCAATGATTCTATCATTAGCACAATGTTCCATCTCTGGGCAGATCTGGCTTAAAAGCACAGCAATAAGAGTTAGGAATATTGGAATATTCCTTGGGTGAGAAGAGGACAGTTGGGCAAGGGAGCCCACAGGACAGAAAAAGGAAAGGATATAATCTAAAAGGAGATATAAGCCAACCAGAGGAGGGATAGGCCTAAATTTTTGAGAGGGAGGAAGGGCCCCAACCCCAGACAGGCAAGAAGAGGTTGAGAGGGTAGAGAGAGAGAAAAGGCAAGAAAAGAGGGAAACAGAAAATAAATTAAGTAGACAGGAGGGAGGCAGGGAGGGCGCAGGAAAAAGAGGGAGAGTAATAAAGGAGTGAAATGGTCCCAATCATGAGCATAGCAGGGGCTCCTCTACTGCCCCATGCTCAAGGAGGATTTATACGAGCTTCCCTTTGCCCATGGAGATGCATGAGACTGCAGGTTGGCAAGGGAATGAATGCTGCTTAGTCCAACATATCATTGACTGTTCAAAGAATGGTGAGACCAGATCACCCCTTCTCTCAGCGCTCGCTTCCCCACCCAACTCGCTACTTAGGAGTAGGCTAGGATATCCCGCTAGGGCAAGGTCCCTTCTGCTGCAGGAAGGAGTCACATGCTGAGATCTCCTTGATTGAATTCAAGGGCTGCCTGCCAATCCATACTCCAAAGGGAGGTAGGTAAGTGTCCGTTAAGGAGACGAGCAGAGAAACTCCACCCCATGGGTATCCCACGGATGCTAACATGAGCATAAAAACCACGAGTGGTCCTTAAGAGGAAAGAAAAGGGAGGTAAGGGTCCCTGAGTCCGCCGACCAGGACAAGATCCTGAAGGGAACAAAAGTTTCTTTAAGAGAGTTTTCAGTCTAGAGACTCTGGAGAATGCCACTCCAAAAATCCTACCCTGCTGTACAGGACTCTGAGGAGCCTTTTTGGGCAAAGGGGCACATGCCCCTACTTGCCCTCCCCCCATGGTGGGTCCCTGTCGCTCAATGAAGAATTAGTGGAACCGGAGGTGCTAGAAGGATTTTGCCCACAATTGGCTTCAACTGGGGGCAAGGCAAGTAGGAAGGAGGCATTGCCCAGAAGCTGAGGCCCAAGAGGGGTGGTGGGCAGGAAGCAGTGATGAATGGTAAAGATATATAGTAAGATCAAGAATTACAGTAGGTGTGTCATTTCATATCTTAACTGTATCAATCTTCACTATTCATCACTGGTGGTGAGTACCAAGCACCTAAGGTGCTGGCTCTTCCCTGAAGGAGAATCCTCCCACAGCCTCCTGTGGGGAGAGCACAGAAGGTAGGGGCCCTTATGGACTCTGGTAAGGCCCATGACTGGTCAGGGCAAGACGGGACTCCCATTGCCTGGGAGAAGGAAGGTGACCCACTAGCTCTCATCTTATCTTTGACAAAGCAGTAGCGCTAAATGCAGAGGACAAGTGTGAACATTAGAGTCCAACTGGAGTGTGGTAGGCTCCGTGGTGAAGAGAAATGTGTGCATATCTCTTGCTCAACAACATTCCCTCCTGCTAGTTTTACCTCTCTGAAATTGGTACTCTACCCGCTGTGTAAGAACTGTGTTGTATTTCATTCAAAGACCTCTGTATTGTTGTTGAACTGAGCTGTTTGTTGCCACGGCAACTGTCAGCTACCTGTGTTGGTGCACTTTACGTGGGACTGGGACTGAGACTGATAATATTGCTGCACTTTAATTGCACACCTGTTACTGCTTTTCTAGTTCACACAGGAGCCAATCACATTGATGGCAGCATTGGGTTGAGGAGGAGCATCGGTGCTTAAAAGCTCACCTGTGTCAGGAGAGGCAGCGATGAAGGAGAACAAGTGTGAACACTGGAGTCCAACCAGAGTCATATTGGATCAGAGCGGCACAGAATACTGCTGGAAAAAGATGAAGGACTTACTTGCTGTAAGGGTCTGTTACCTTCTGTTGTAAACTTTGAAATGGCTGTATTGTTTTTCAGCAGGACTGTTGTACATTATATGTGTACTGGGAATGGATATTGTACTTGCAAAGTGTTGCTTGAATAACAATACGATGCAACTAAATTCAGTAACAAAATATATGTTCATCTATGGGATTGTTAGAGCAAGGTTTGTCACTGTGTCAGATTTTAGGAGACTGTTATAAAAGGCTGGTTACAACATTGGGTATACTATGAGAAACCAATCCGGATTGCTTGTTGTGTCGATGCCACTCATGGTGGCTAATATTATGAGCTCACTACTGAGGGCAGGGACACTGAGAGCAACCCCAGTCCTTTAGAGAACGTTATGGCCGATCTGGAATACTTCACCAATGCTCCAAATGGAATGAGAATAATTCACTGTAATGCACGAAGTATAATGTCCAGATTTCACGAAATAGAAGCATGGGTTGCAAACTACAAACACGACGTTTAGCCATTAGTGAAACATGGCTGCAATTGTCAGTAATAAATAATGAAATGAACATACCAGGATATAACATCCATAGGAAAGATAGGTTGAAAGGGAGGGAGGGTGATGTTTTACATAAAGGATAATTATACTGTGGATGAAAATGTATAATGACCCTCCCCAAATACCATGAAATCTTGGCAGTCCAGATTAAACTTGGCTTGGTTAAAAAACTGACAGTATGTTGTGCGTACCTACCCCAGTGCACTGTGGGTGAAACCATTGTGCTGGGAGATTTTAACTCAAACTGGTCGGGACCGAAATCCCTAAATTTGTTAGTGTCCTGGCACAAACAAATCTGCAGCAGTTAATTAGTCTACCTACTAGGCTAAACTTAAAACAAGAGGCATACTGTACTCGACTGGATACTGACAAATAGGGTTAATCATGTTCTAAAATGCAGGTTGACCGCTGATTCTGTCAGTGATCATCACCCGTATTTTGCCTCTGGAAGCACTCACAGAAAACTTATATACAAAATCGCAGAATTCAGAAATTTCTCTGGGTCTGATGTGCTGAAATTCAGTGAAAGTTTGCAAAACATTGATTAGTCTTACTTGAAGATAATACGGACATAAACTGTACATTTTCATTAGTAAATATACAAGAGTGCTGGATATACATACTCCATCCCTAAAAAGCGTATCAGAGGCACAGAGTCTAAATGGTTAACTCCTTTCTGTTTAAATTAATGAAAGAGTGAGATATATGGTGGAACAATACAAGAACAAGCATTTTCAATGCCGAATGTTGCTTGCTTGTATGTGCTGTTTAGGTATTTGGAAGTGATAGTTTCATGCCTTCCTCCCAAGACATCCACTGTGTCTTTCCGTTCAGTATTCAGAGAAGAGTGGGGGGCAAGGGCCACAACAGTACAGCAGTTGCCAAGGGGCTGAAGAGTGGACAATAGTCCATTCAAAGGCAAAGAGTCCTGCAGGAGCTCACTAAATTGAAAGGTGGACAAAGCGATGGAACCAGGCTAGCATCGCTTAGGGCGATCGTGCTGGGAGGAGGCAGGGAACAATAGGCCGTCAGCTTCACCTCAGTAGTGGGAAGATCATGGAGACATTGCTTAAAGAAAGGATAGTGGGGCATCTAGAAGCCTTCAGAGCCCAGGACCACAGACAACATGGATTCACAGTGGGGACATCATGTCAGACAAATCTGGTTGATTTTGACTGGGTGACAAAGGAAGTGAATCACGGTGGGGCAGTGGACAATGCTTACCTTGATTTCAGCAAAGCCTTTGACACCATCCCATATAGAAGGCTGATAAACTAGCTGGGTAGGCTGAGCATGGGGAAAGGGTGGTAAACTGGGTTAGAAACTGGCTAACAGACAGGAGGCAGAGAGTGGTGGTAAATAGTGCAGTCTAGGGAGAGGGGGACCAGTGGGGTGCTGCAGGGATCGGTCCTGGGGCCAGTCCTGTTCAATGTCTTCATTAGTAACATTGCAGAATGTCTGAAGTGAATTTTTCACCAAATTTTCAACATAGCCATTTTAAAACCTCTGCTCATGAACAGTGTCACTGTGATTTTCTTAATCTGTCCCAAACATTGATTACGCACACCGAATGCGCCATTGTGCGCTACATGCACGAAACACATTTTAGGCGAGATGTCAAAATGACAGCTGTAGTGCTCATAAGGAGGTGTGGTAAAATGGCAATGTTGAAAATCTGGAGTGAAAATATTAAAATGTGCGAACTTATGACGCATGTGAGGAACTGCGCAACGCACACTGTAAAACAGTCAGTTTTAGGAACTTTCACCAAATTTCAAATAGCCATTTTAAGACCTCTGCTCATGAACAGTGTCACTGAGATTTTCTTAATGTGTCCCATACATTGATTTAGACACCGACTGCACCATTGTGCACTACATGGGCGGAAACATGTTTTGAAGAGATGTGAAAAATGACAGCTGTACTGCTCATAAGGAGGTGTGGTAAAATAGCAATGTTGAAAATCTGGATTAAAAATATTGAAAATTCGTGAACTTACGAAAGTACGCGAGGATCAGCGAACAAATGCTTGTAAAACAGTAATTTTGGGAATTTTAACCAAATTTTAACATAGCCATTTTAACACTTCTGCTCATGAACAGTGTGACTGTGATTTTCATAATCTGTCCCAAACATTGATTTCAAGACACCAACTGCGCCATTGTGTGCTACATGCGCGAAACACATTTTGGGCGAGATGTGAAAAATGACAGCTGTACTGCCCATAAGGAGGTGTGGTAAAATGGCAATGTTGGAAAATCTGGAGTGCAAATATTAAAAATTCACGAACTTACGGCGTGCGTGGGGCTGTATAGCCTTTTCATAAAAACAGTCATTTTTAGGAATTGTTTCACCAATTTGCAACATATAGGCTTTTTAGATCCCATCTTATGAATGCTGGCACTGTCATTTTATTAATCGGTCCCAAAGGTGATTCACGCAGTGACTGCGAAATCACCCTTCGCCCGATAACGCCATGACTGTGACAGAACTCATGAGGAGGGTCCCAAAACCCCATGCTGAAAATGTGGTGCCAAAATTCCAAAAATGCCTGAGATATGCAGCAAAGTTAAAAAACCCTATCTATCCCATTATACAGCTTACCGCATTTCCTCAGTTCGCGGTCGGCTTTGAAGAGTGCAGGCGTGTTCCCGGTCCACCAAGATCGCCGCCTGAGATCCGAGGTTAGTATGGGTGTGGGGGTGGGGAGGCAGGGTGCGAGTGGGTGGGTGCGGATTGTGGGAGGGGGGCAGGGGAGGCTCCGGGGACAGTTTTGCATCTACTGTTTTTTTTTTTTTTTTAATAAGACGATGAGGGACGTTTGCCACGCTGGGATGGGCTCCCGCGTGGCAGCTGAAGGCTGTTTGGGGGGCTGGAGCCGACGATTGGGCACCCCTGGCCGCTATACGATTTTGCCACGCTGGGGTGGGCTCCTCAGCGAGGCACCTGATGCTTTGGGGGGTGGAGCCGATGGGGATTGGGAACCCCGTAGGCCATAACAAATTTTGCCACGCTGGGTGGGCCTCAGCATGGCACCTGGAAGCTTGGGGGGCGGAGCCAATAGGGATTGGGCACCCCGCTGGCCATACAGTGTGTGTGTGGGGAGGGGAAGGTGCATGAGCATGCAGTGTGCGTGTGTGTGTGTGTGTGTGTGTGTGTGTGTGTGGGGAGAGCTCTGCTCACTGAAGCAGAGCCTCCCTTTCAACTGTATGACCACTGCATTTTCAACTGCTGTCATAGACAGCTGCAGTAGTGATTGGGGAACTGGGGCCGCGCCTGCAAAACACACTGACTGAATTGGAAGATGGGTGCCACACCTCCAAAACTCAGATGATGGCACTATGTTTCTTGCACATGGCAATCAACATAAAATGAAACAGTTACAAACATGCAAAATTATTGATGTTTGAGAAATACCTGTACAGTTAAAATTAAAATGGCTAAGGTTGAATACTTGAGGCAACAACAAACAGAGGTTAACAAACAGCACAAAGTTCAGGAAAACAGTTAATGGTCTGATTAACCCCCAAGGTCCACCTGGAAACAACTATGATAAAAGAAAATGATAAGCTAACTGATCCCTTATTCATAGCAAACGAATTTAATAGAATATTCACTAACTTGGATGCTTATAGGAATGACCTTGGTGTGAATCAGCCTGAAATAGGACAAACTAAGCCTTTGGGAAGACCAACATTTTACCTTAAGGCTGCAGCCAGTTTGAAGTGCATAAATTACTGAAACAACTGAAAATGAATAAATCCAGTGGATATGATGGATTGGCACCAAAATTATTATGGTTAGCATCAGCCAAAATAGCTTATGCAATTAGTCTCATTTTGAATGTGTCTTTCTGTTTGGATGAAGTACCTGATCTATGGAAGCACTCTTTGTAATACCAATACACAAGGCAGGGTCTACTCGAGAGTTCATTAACTATAGACCAGTTTCTATATTCTCAGCCTTATCAAAAATTCAGGAAAAAATAATATGTACAGTCAGTTAATTGATTATGTGAAACTCACAGTTTACTATCAGAGTCAACATGGATTTAGAAAGGGGTGTGGGACAGAGACAGCCTTGATCGAGCTCATGAACGGTCCATGAGGGCATGGAAATGGATGTGACAGGGGCCATGTTCGTGGACTTGACCAAGGCATTTGATCTGGTTGACCATGCCTTGTTTTTTTTTTTTTTTTGTAGCCTTTATTTCTCACCTGTTGGACTCTCTCAGGTGTTGACACTCAGTGATGGCTCTGCTGCCGCCTGAATTCCCCGCTTCTAGTGCTCGCCTGACCTGGACCGCCTCATGACCTCCCAGTCACTCGATCCCCCAGCTCTGAGCCCCCTGAAGGGACCGCCATCTCCTCTGGTGCTCTATCTACTAATCTAATGGAGCGACTGGAGAGCGGAGGGAGACCGGGAACACCAGGATGGATGGCCCGACTTTGGGCATGGGGCCGCACCACTGATCAACACTGTCGCCTACTGACAGTAAGGGTTTTCTACTGCTGTTTACCCCAGGAGCTCGAAGTGCAATGACATCTGCACGGAGAGCCATAGACATCTGCCACGCTTCCCTTAACAGCTCCTTGCAAACGATTCTCCTGGTCTCCACTGGGGTCCCTGCTGCCCAGAGACACCCTGGATCCTCCCCAGGGACAGGAGAGCAGCCCATCAGGCGCTCGATCCTCTCCCTCCCTGCCGACCCCAGAGCCCGCACTCCGGCGTGGCACGAGGTGTGCCATTCAGCACCTCAACCCTCAGCGCCACCAGGCTGGCTCAACCATGTCTAATTAATAGGGACAATGGAACATGTTGGGGTAGGAGCACCTGCACTGCGATGGTTCGCTATTTGTTGGAAAGATTTCAAATGGTAAAATATGGGGGATGTATCTCTGAAAAGGCATTAGTTAAATGTGGAATCCCACAGGGCTCCATATTAGGACCTTTTTGTTTTCAATACTTTTGACTCTGTCACACACAGCCATCAAGGGTGCGCGCCTCACATTATATGCAGATGACACTGTGGTGTACTTGCAAGGGTATCATTACCTGAATTGAATACTACACTGACAAGAGAATGAAATTCTATGCGGAAATGGCTTTTGAATAATAATTTGGTGTTAAACAAGCTAAAACATTGTTATTTGGAACTTCGCCAGGTTGAAAGAAAATGGTAGTTACTTACAAGTTAGGTCCTTAGATGGTACTATGAGAATGTAAATAACATCAAATTCCTGGGAGTCAAACTAGATCCTACTTTAAATAATGGTTCCTATGTATATAATAATGGCCAAAATTCATGCAAAGATTGCATTATTATACAGGCTTCATAGGTTTTTAACTGATGAAACTAGGTTGGCAATTGCAAAAGGATTATTACCTGTACTAAACTATGCATCTATAGTAATCAACAATGCTACTGTTTAAGTACAACACTGCGAGAAATCAGTGTTATTACAAAGAGTAGGTAAATTTGCACTTCTTGCATCAAATAACACACATCACTGTGACATTATAAATAATCTGGGGTGGTTGCATGTTATACTGTGATATAAATTTGCCATTGCTAGATTTATATTTAGAATCAGGCATCTCTATTAGTTTGAAAGGACAGCTTGTGGAACCTAAATATGAAATTCATACAAGATCAACATGTGATCAAATCTTATTAAAGGTTTCTTATAAGCGCATACTTAATGTTTTATTTATTTATTTTTATTTATTGAATTGTTTCACCAGGAAAGATACACTGAGCAACTTAATGCTCGTCTCACAGTACGTCCTGGGGAAGAGGAAAGGATATACAGAGTAAATGTTCAGATAAATACATACAGATGGTGTAATTATATACAGTTATAAAACAGGAACATGGCACATGAGACAGGCTGTTGTAGAGTTACTGTGCAGGCAGTTCTTAGGAGCAGCATATAAAATAAAAATCAGTACAGGTAATGAGCAATAGGATACAATATTGACAATACATAAGAATTACAGGCAGTACACAGTGATGCAATATGCACAGGGTGAACACATAGGAATCAGTCACCCCTATTTAAGAGCTAGTCTATAGGGGGAAGTACAAGGCAAGTAGGGTGCAGGGGTGAGAAAGAGGAGAGGGAGAGGCACAGAAAACAAAGAGGGAAACAGATATGGAAAGTCAGGGAGCAGGTGCAAGAGGGTGTAAGGTAGTTGTGCAACGAAGTGTGAGTGAGTAAAGGAAGGAGGAGGACAGATTTGTGGAGGGAGAGCATTCCATATTTTAGGCAGGTGGTAGGAGAAGGCTTTTGGCCAGAGGAAGTGGTTCTGCAGGGGAGTGAGAGGGTGCAGTGTCAGCTTGGGATCTCAGGGAATAGGAGGTAGGGGTGCCAAGAGAGGAGGAGATATATGAGGGAGAGATCCAAGCCAGAATTTAGAGATGAATTTAGCATCATGAAGCGGGCGCCGAGTATAGGGGAAGAGGGTCGAGAGTGGTAGAGGTCACAGTGATGGGCGCGGGAGGCATCAAGAGCAAAACGACAGGAGTTAAATAGATAGTCCAGTCTGGATAGGTGGGACTGTGAGGCAGCATCATAGACTATGTTGAAGTAGTCAAAATGGGCATGATCATCTTCTGTACCAGCTCACGCCTGGCGGTGAGCGGGATGCAGCTTCGGTTTCTGAAAAGTGCCCAAGCTTAGGGCCTTAGTTTTTTCAGAACGGCATCAATATGTACAGAGAAGTCAAGGTGTCTGTCCAGCCAGATGCCGAGATACCTGAAAGAGGAGGAGTCCTCAAGAGCAGTCCCATCGAGGGTCTGGAAGGTAGGGAGGTGAGTTAGCCTAGCGAGTCTCTGCCTTGTGCCAAAGGACATGGAGACCATCTTCTTGACATTTAGAAAGAGCTGATGAGAACTAAATCAGAGTTGGACTTTGGTGAAGTCGGACTGGAGCCTGGTAGTGACATCAGCAACAGTATTGCCAGAGGTAAACAATACTGTATCATCCGACATGTGGATGCTGGATGCTGTGCAAACCGGGGAGGTCATTTAAAAAGACGGAGAATAGAATGGGGCCTAGCACAGAGCCTTGTGGGACTCCAGTGGTTATAGGCAGTGGAAGAGATAGCATCAGCAATCTGTACTGATTGCGACCTGCTGGACAGGTAGGCACTGAACCATCCTGTAGCAGACGGGATAATCCAGCAGCTGAAAGGCTGTGAAGGAGGAGGGGATGAGAAACAGTGTCAAAGGCTTTAGCCAGGTCTACAAAGATAGCTGAGGTAATGTGCCTTTGTCAAAGCCTGAAGAGATGTTGTCAGTTAATCTTAGGAGAGAGGTGGTGGTAGAGGGATTTCCTGAAGCCAGACTGTGGGGGTGAAAAAGGAGCCGGAGAGAAACAGAGAGAGTTGTTTGAGTGCTATGTGTTCTTGTAATTTAGCTAAGGCTGGCAGTAGGGAGACAGGACGAGAAGTTACCAGGGAGTGAGGGGCCACCACTCCTTCGGGATGGGGAGGACACACACATGTTTCCAGACAGAGGGCACAGTGGCAGTCACAAAGGACAGGTTTAGTAACAGGGAGAGTGGAAGGCTATGGCAGGAGCAGAGATGTGTAGGAGCCTGGGGTCAAGGTCATCAGGCAAGGAGCCTTTAGTAGGGTTTAGTGCCAGGACAGCTTGAAGGGTAGAGGCAGGGGTGACAAGAGAAGGAGAACAGGGGGTGTAGGGGTTTGGAGGAGGGGACTGGGCAGGGGAGCAGAGGGAGAGGGATGGGAGGAGGAGGGGTCCTCTGGGGCGAGGGGAAAAGAAGGGTGGGGGACAGTGTAATGGACAGTGTACCTTTGCATATGCTGCACCAACCATTTGGAACGACATTCCGTTAAATATTAGAAGTGTATCAAGCTATGACACTTTACAGAACCCTAAAATCACATTTTAAGAATTTTCAACATGTGATTGTTTTAAAAATGTTTTTTAATCTTAAGACATAGAAATTGTTTTTCTACTTATATGTTGTATGGGTTGTAAATGTTTGTATTTTGTATTTTGTTTGTTGTATACTTATATGTTTTACTGACCACGGGATTGTACCTGTGAAAGGGATTGTACCCAGTGTGCTAATCCGTATACAAATAAAAATCAACTCAAACCCTGCCGGAGAAAAAATTGGCCCCTTGAAAGGGAGGCAATCACCCTATACTGGGCCAGGAGTGACAACCATGAAAGGCAAAGCCACGCCATCCACCTAATGCAGACAGTAGTTCCTGCTAGCCTGGAGACCACCTCATTGGTGTCATAAGACGCCCTTTCCCAGTGTCTCGCCAGCTCCAGACCATGAGGCAGAAAGGCTAATGGCCTGCCTGGTTGCCTCAGGATCAGGCATGGATGCCAGGATTTGCCCCAGCACCGTCCATAGGTGCCTTGCATAGGCAACCTGATGGGCCTGGTGTGCAGCCATGCACAGAAGGAGGCGGGCAGCTGAAAAGACCCTGCGGCCCCAGCAGTCAAACCCAGTCGAGTCCGACTCTGGGGGTGGTCATGCCTCGGCAATGATGCCTGGAGGTGTGTCCAAGACCTTCACACCAGAAGAGGGCTGGACACAGCACCTTTGGACCTCTAGGGTGCACAGTACTGGTGCAGACAGTTCTGGGGTGCTGAAGATAGGGGAAGAGGACTCTGCCAAATCCTGTGTGATGCTTCCACAAAGGGAACAGGAAATGGAGGAATGACCAAGTGGTTGGCACTGAACTCACCTAAGAAGGCGGGTGTTGCACGGTCAGTATGCAGCAAGGCAAAATGGGACAAGTGGAGCTCCTCCAGCATCTCTGTCAGGAACCGCTGATAGCTAGTGAGATCAGTGTCAGAGAAGAAGTGGATGGAGGAGTCCCCTCTCAGGGAGGAAGCAAGAAGCTGAGAAGCTTGACTCATAGGCCGGAGCAGCTGGTGGCCCAGGTTGAAGATGACCTCATCCATGGCTGTAACATGGGGAAATGCAGCTGTCAAGCCCTGAATTGTCCTAGGTCATGGACCCTGAAGGGCCAAACAGTCCTGGAAGAGGGGAGGTGGAGACAGAGAGACGGAGGAAGGAGACCTCTGGCTAGGCAGAGCTGCCCTCTGCTATAGCTGTGGGAAAGCATGGGGACCCCCGAGGAGGGGGCTGACCCCACCCACTCCAAGGGCACCCAACTGACCAGGGCGACCAAGGTGGTGCCCTTGGGGAGAATCCTCTCAATGGGGTGCCCAGAGCTTTAGCAGCACTTGTGGGCAGCCCCTGACCCCACCAACTGCAGATACCCCCGAAGAGTCAGAGGCTAGGAGGGAAGAGTCCGCACTTCTGCTCCTCCAAGGACCACCAGCTGTCCTAGAGAGGTGCTTCTGTGTCTTCTTTGACCTCCCTGTCTCCATCCCCTCAAAAGGGATCTGCTCCTTGGGGAATCCTGAGCCTGAGGACTGGGTCAAGGTATCTCCCACACCCGCAGAGGTGCTAGAAACCACCCCAGATCCGGAGAGCGCCTAAGATCCGAAATGGTGCCACTAGCAGCACCAGAATCAGACCCAGCACCGACCTCCATGCTGGCCACAGAACCGCATCCACGTCAGTGTTCGCACCAGGAGTAGCACGGTACCATCCCTGGCACCAGTCACTGCGCCACCAACGGCACCAGGATCTGCCATGGCACTGACCCCAGCACTGAGTGAAATGCTGGAGAAGGCACACCACAGCGTCCCCTCACAGCACCAACTCTAGCATCAATCCTGGTGCAGACCCGGCCACCCACAGCACTGACCTCAGCGGCCAACTATGGCACCGACTATGGCACCATTCCCTGGCACCGACTGTGAAGAAACACCAGTTTGCTTGGCCAATACCAGAGGCTCAGAAATCCCAGAAATGGAAATTACGTACTTACCATAATTCTTGATCTTCTTGGATGAAGTCTCCATCACTCATTCACACTAATGAGACTACACCGCAGGCACTAGGACCCCATAGAGTCAAAAATCTTCAGGAGGGCTGGTGTCGGGATAGGACCGTGTAGCGCAGTGCCACAAGACTAACTTGCCACATAGGCTATCTCAGCATCGACCCTCCAACTGCCTCAGTACCTTTTTGACCGAGGAGGTGCAGCATAAACTAACGAAAGAAAACCTAACCCTAACTTCTGGGCATGTGAAGGCCAGGATGACCCATGTAAGAAAGGTCAATTCAAAAATGTCTTCACAACCTGGACAACAAAGAAGTGAAGACCAAAGCAGAATGAGTGAGCTTGGGGGATGGGGGTGGCGTGTGAATGAGTGGTGGAAACTTAGTCCAAGAAGATCAAGAATTACAGTAAGTACATAATTTCCATATCTTCCTGGACTAAAAGTCTCCACCACTCATTCACACTAATGGGAGAGCACCGAGCTAAAAATCACACCCCATGAAGTAGGGTGGTGGAGACAGAGCTCACCAGGACAGAAGTCCATAGGACTGTCCTGCTGAAGAAAGTGAACTGTCCGGCATGGACATCCAGAATATAGTGTTTTACAAAGTTATGAACTGAGCTCCAACTCGCTGCCTTGCAGAGGTCTGCAATAGGTACATTCTGAGATCTCCGAAGGAAAGCCGCAGCCACTCTGGTGAGTGGTGTGAACCTAGCCTTCCAGCTTGACCATGTCATGGATTAGTAGTGGCAAAGACATGCTACTAACCCAAAAGAAAACATCTCATGGCAACAGGCTGACCCAGCTGGGGCATGCTGAAAAATACAATAGTTCCTCAGATGCGTATCTCTTTGTTCTGTTGATGAAGACTCACAGAACCCTCTTAATATCCAGAGAAATGAAGGAGTGCTCTCCTTCATTCTGGAGTTAACGAAGTAAGTAGAGGGAAGCAAAACTCGATTAACAGTAACTGAGCCAGTGACATGTTGTCTACTGGCTCAAGTTAGACTGAAAACACGCAGAGGTGTACCTTCACTGTTGAGTATTGCACACCTCCATTCGAGAGGTCCAAGAGGCACCCCAACACCTTAGTTGGTGGGCAGTCAAAGGGTCCAGACAGGACTTGCACACCAGATGGAGAAGAGTTTCCACTTAGCCGCCAGAAGCCCTACTGGTGGAAGGCCTCATGCACGGCTTAGAAGATGTCTGCATTGGTCTGGGAAACCTAAAACTTGCCCACTTCCATTTTCTCCGGAGCCAGGCAAGGAGATGAAGGGAGCATAGGCTGGCTGACTAAAGTCCCTGAGTCAGAGGGTCAGCTCATAGAGGGAGTCACCTTGGGGGGGGACTTCTGACAGACCGAGATCAATGCGAATCATATCTGCCGATGCCAGTCTGGGACAATGAAAATAATCCCGTCCCCCTGTGCCTACAACTTGAGCAGCACCCTCTGAATTAAAGGACGAGGAGGAAAATGTACAGGGAGCATTTTGTCTACTGCAGTGAATACATCCTGACAGAAAACATCAGGATCTAGATTTCTGAAGCAGGATAGAGGCAGTTTTGTGCTGAGCGGGATGCAAAAGGACCTGGTCTGAACTGCCCCACTCCTGCAAAGAGGGTAGAAGGATGCTCCACCCTATTTGCTGATGTAATACATCACAACTCTTTTGATATTTATGACAACATGAGGTTCCTTCTGGCTCCACACCTGAGTGTGGAGGTCTTGACAGTGAGCCTCCCATGAGCAATTTTGTCTGAGGTTCTGTCATTTTATGCGGAGAATTGGGATGTGGTCAGAGATCAGTGCTTGCTGTGGAGGACGCCCTGAGTCCCAGCATCCACTCAACCAAAAAGGGCCCTACTAGAGTTGTTTTCCATGATGTAATGGGCCATCTGAAGATGACATTTCTCCCGTCCACTGGAATGAAAACTGACGCCCTGGAGGTATCCAGGAGGGTTCCTAAGAAGAGGAGCTGCTGGGCAGATGAAACTGGCATCTTCCTGAATTAGAAAACCCCTGGAGAGAACAACTGAGAAGCTGTGGCGACTGCTTTCTGGGTCTCTTGCCGGATGGGCTGGCTAGGAGCCAAATGTCCAGGAAATGAAGACTTGAATGCTGAGGTTTTAGTGAACTCCTCCCTGAACAGGTACTTGTTTAACCTTCCAAGGTCGACAACGGTGCATGCCGCTTGTTATCTTGGAATCGGAAGCAATGGAAATAGGAACCTATGCTCCATTCCACTTGGGAACAACTTCTGCTGCCCAGTTCCCACAGAAGCCCTGTATCCCAGAAGCAAGAGAGTATGACAAGGAGGCAGACAGACTGGGCTGCTGCCTGGGTGGAAGGTCTTGGGAAATCTGCAAAATTGGGAGAGTATCCCTCCTGGACAATCCAGATGACCAATATGTCTGCTATAATGGACTTCCACTGGTTGAAAAAATTAATTAGACACCTCTCCTACCGCTGAGAGGCGTCCCCTCAGACAGCTGGATCCACAGAGGTTGGTACAGGATGCCTTCTGGCCCTGTGCCCTCTGCTACACTCTCTTTGTGGCTGAGGGTTGGTTCCTGATAAAGGCACCTAGGCCTCTACCATGAAAGGACTGCCTGTTATGAGAATGTCGACAGTTCCCATTCCTCTGAGAGGCGGTAGGTGCCTCCTGTTGTTTAAATGGCAGCCCTGTTGTTCTGCGTGGCCTCCAGAGCTCAGCCTGAGGGCCAAACAGATAAGCACTGTCAAGGAGACTTTAACCATCTGCTGCCAGTGGCAGCTGCCCTAGAGGCAGAGTCGTAGGTGTCTGTAAAAGCTTTCAGCTGATTATTGGGCTATATGCCTCTAGCAATGGGCGTTAGATTTTGGGAGGTTCTCAACCACTGCACTGAGTGTGTTCCACAGGGTGTACATGTACTGAAGAATGTAGGTACTCAAGGCGTTAGAAGTCTGCATTGGTCCACAGATGAAGGCTGAAATGTTATGATGGACCCCTATCCCTGAGGAAAAACTGGAAAGTAGATCTTCCATTACACTGAGAAAAAGACTTGCATTCCAGCCCATAAAATGAGTCATCCACTGTGTCTTCAACAAAGCAGAATAGGGAGAGACTCATCCAGATCCACTTCTACCCCAGAATAACCTCCAAAAGGCAGGTCTAGGCCAAGAACATGGGAGACACCACCTCCTGGAGTGGTAAAGAGTTCAGCGTCATCACGGCACCCGCACCACATTCGGCGCCCGTGCAGGCGGCGGCATCACATGGTGCCAGGCCTGGTGCCAGCACCACCCAGCGCCAGACCCAGTGCCAGGTGACATGGCACCAGATCCGGCATAGGGTGACACAGCACCAGACAGCGCCAGGTGACATGGCACCAGACACGCGCCTGGGAGACCCAGCACTAGGTGACACCACACCAGACATGGTGTTGGGTAACACGGTGCCAGCACCACTGCTGCACCCAGACCTGAAGAAAAGGGGGAGAAGGAAAGCTGCACTATGTTGGCCCCTGTAGGGGAAAAGGAGAGGGGGTAGGCACAAGAAGTCGGCATCAATGGCGTTGCACCAAAGAGGCACCACGCATATCCTGGCCCAACTGACCTGGCGCAGCCCAGCGTGCTCTGAGGCCTGAAGGCCCCGGAACCAGGTCCACTGGTTAGACACCTGGGCAGATGCCATACCCCTGCTCTAAAAGGAAGCACAGAGGTGAAACTGCTCACTGGGACCTCACATGATGACAGAGACGGGATCCAGTGTCAAAGATCACAGACGTTAAGAGCAGAGCCACAGAGAAACCCATTGGAGTCAGTTCAGGGCTACCACTCTCCACCACTGAGGTCCCCATGAGACGTACCAGAGGGCGACCTCGAGCGATACCGATTCTTCTTCCACTGACAGGAGGAAGAAGAGCTCGAGGTCAAGCGGAGCTGGGTCCCGATCGAGGTCGGAAAGGGACCGCTACTTTTGTGCTGGTAGGACTTTCCTCCCCTCCGAACACCCGGACTGCCCATGGTAGGACTCCCCTCCGCAGGGCGCAGTGGACTGGACACAGTCCCACTACTATCACAGCTTTCAAACCAAGTCTCCTATCGCCACCACTACCGCCTAAGGTCGACCTTTGATGGCAGGCTGAGAATTTCTTCTTTTTCTTCTCATCATCATCTTTTTTTTTAATAAGAAAAGAACACTAAAAGCAGGTAAATAAATCGAATACTGAATGGCTATAGCTGCTGTCATACAGATGAAGACTTGACTCCGGCAGGCAGTGACATCACCATCGAAGTGCACATCAGCAGGAGAAAAGGAACTGAGGTGGTTGATGGGTCAATGCTGAGACTGTCTATATGGTGCAAGCTAGTCTTGCAGCACCACACAAATGTTGGTCATATCCTGGCCGCTCTCCTGAAGATTTTTGGCTCTACGGGGTCCTAGCACCTCCGGCATAGTCTCATTAGTGTGACTTAGTGGTGGAGACTTTTAGTCCAGGAAGATCTCGGTAAGGAGAGCCCTGAGTTCAAGAGTTGGGCTGCCAATCGGGTCATCCCAGTCCTCCTCTTCCGAAGAGGAATTGACCAGGGACACCTCAGAGAGGCAACCCTGAGACTCTTCCCTCCCACGGCACAGCAAACGGCACCGGAGGGAGACCCAGAACCAACCTTGGCACTGCCTTGTTCACCAACACTGGAGGTGATATCGGGAGCCAATGTGGCACCGGAAGGCAGCCCCAAGGGCATCACCAGCATGGACCGTGCATATAGCAATGGCTGTGACACCAGGGGCTTCTGGACCTCCAAAGAAGAACCAGAATGCGTGGTGCTAAGCCGCCCCACCCCGAGGAAGATGACTATCCACTGACCCCTCAAGCAGGTCTTCGGTCTCGGCAAGAAGAGCCTGGAGGCCTGCTCCTTCGGCCCAGAGCAGAACCGAGGGGAGACCTGGGAAAGGCCCAAAGTCTGGCCTTGGTGTCCCATGAGCGACACTGTCCTCTGAAGGTGGGAGGATCCTGATCCACCTTTAACGCATGCATTTCAAAACCCAGTGGTCCCTGGAGAAACAGGTGTCGCAATTATCTATATTGTATTTTGGACCCAGGCAGGACAAACAGCGATTACGATGGTCTGTAACAGTCATGGGCTTGCCGCTTAGGGCACTGACACATGGGGGCACACCCACTTTGGACTTAAAACTAGGCCCAGAACTGAACATAACCATGATAGAATAACTAAAATGTAAAATACAGAAAAAGGACTCAGCTGTAGATAAATAAACAATAAGAAATAAATGGAAGGAGTTTACTGGATTCCTGTAGTCTCTACGGCGTTGAGTAATGGTGGTGGCAGAACTCGAGAATGATGATGATGCTTCAAATGGCAGCTCCATGGGATGATGCACATTCAACAGTGAGGAGCAAAAACTGAGTGGGTGGAGGGGCGGTATCAGTTACTAGCCAACCGCGGCGCCACAAAATGCGTCGGCCTTCACAGCAGCACCACCCCTGTGCCGCTCCTCCTCCTCCTCCTAATACAAAAGCTTTTGAGCTAAAAGCTTTCCACAGGGTTCTAGTGCCTCCAGCTGAACCCACCAGTGATGAATGGCAAAGATTAATGCAGTTAAGATCTTACTTTCACATCCACAGTATACAGTATGTGCTTAGTGACAGTTCAGTCGGTGGGCGGCCGTGGTGTGAGAGGAGGGCTGTGACAGTCACCGCCTCAGGGTTCGGGCTGGGGAGAGCATGGTGGTGAGCACTACTTGCCCGGGTGGGGGGTGGGGTTTTACTAGACCACCAGGTAAAGCTTTTTGTACACATTGTCATATACGGACATGTGGGGGGCTGCTATATTAAACTTATGTATACAGAAAGACCGCTAGACCAGCAGAGAAATATTTCATTAAATATATATCTATATATATATCTATATATATATATATATATATATATATCTATGGACATGTCGGGAGGGGGACCGCTAGACCGCCAGGTATATATTTACTTAAACTTATGCATATATGGACATGTCAGAGAGGGGGACCGCTAGATCATCAGGTAAATATTTAATTAAACCTATGCATATATGGACATGTGGGGAGAGGGGACTGCTAGACCACCAGGGACTAGAGTAGGCGTACAGCAGACGGTGCTTGCAGAAACCCCAGGTGTACTGTCTGTTTGGCGACAGCCAGGGTTGCCATAAGCCACGGGACTTTCGCCAGGGGCCCTACCTAATAGAGAATCGGGCTAGGGCCCTGATGCACCTGGCATTGATGTAAGCTGATGTGTGCCACAGCTTGTGTCAGTCTAAGGCCCCTTTGGAATTGGGCCCATGCCTGGCTTAAAACTAACTACGAGCCCATTGGAAATGCAAGCGGAGGACTTACATCAAGTAAACCAAAACTTACTTTCACATCCCCTCTCCCCTAGCTGACATAACTCAAAACCCGTATAGAAGTAACACCCTTAGATGTTGGAGACACTTAACTAGACACACCCACTTTAAGAAAATTTCGATATTTACTATAGTCACTCCCCTATTTATCTATTTTCTCCCAGTTCATCTGGATCATGGTTTTATGCATTGGGAAAGGGTAGGACTGCATCTGACAGTAAACTTCCTCAAAGATGGACAGATCATACCATACTTGGAGGTGCAACAACGGTACTCATTATGCCTTCAAGATAGGTTTCCTACCTCCAAGTGGCAGCCTTTATTAAAAAATGTATTGCATCGGAAGCAGAATGGAAAAGGGGTAACTCTAAGGTAGTAGAAACCACAGGGAGGGAGTGGATATGAGTCCATTTCAGGAAGAAGAGACACTGGAGCTTAGGGATTTGAAAGTTGACAGGGCATGGGGCCAGACGGGTGCATCCAGGATTTTGAGAGAACTGAGAGAGTGCTGGCTGCTCCCTTGACTGCTCTTTTAACAACTCATTAAGCTCAGAGGTAGTACCTAAGGACTGGAAGTGCGCTGATGTGATACCCCTACACAAGGGAGGTGGGAAGGAAGACGGGTAACTACAGGCCTGTGGGTTTAACATCCGTGGCTGGAAAGCTCATGGAGAAACTACTCAAGAACAGAATAAACAGCTACCTGGAAGCAAACGGACTTCGGACCCGGGCAGCATGGGTTCACAGAGGGCAGATCCTGTCAACTAACTTAACTAAATTTTTGACTGGGTCACCAGGGTGGTGGATCGGGGGCCTGTGGATGTGGCCTACCTTGATTTCTGAAAAGCTTTTGACTTGGTGCCACACAAGAGGCTCTTATACAAATTAGCCTGCTGGGGGAGGGGGTCATACAATGGGTGGGTAACTGGTTGGAGGGTAGAACAAAGAGGGTACTGGTCAACAGGGCACCTCAGAATATTCCGTGGTCATTAGTGGGGTTCCCCAGGGGTCGGTGCTGGGACCTCTTCTGTTTAATATCTTTATAGGGGATATAGCAGTGGGTCTTGAGGGAGGATGAGTCTCTTTGCAGACGATGCAAAGGTCTTCAATAGACTGGATATGCCAGAGGAGGTGGAGAGGATAGGAAGGGATCTGGTGAGGATAGAGGAATGGTCCAAAGAATGGCAATTGTTATTCAACATGACTAAGTGTAGAATCATGCAGCTAGGCAAGAAAACTGGGAGGCAGAGTACTCTCTGGAGGGTAGTTCCCTGCAGGTAACTGAAGAAGAGAGAACTTGGGCATCATCATTTCACAAGATCTGAGGGTAGGAAAGCAGGGTGGGGGAGCAGTGGCAAGAGCAAGCAGAATGTTGGGTTGCATAGGGAGAGGGAGAGGGATATCAAGGAGGAAGAGGAAGGTCATAGTACCCCTTTACACACAGCTGGTTAGGCCTCATCTGGAATATGGGGTTCAGTTCTGGAGGTCCTACCTCAGGAAAGATGTGAAGAGGGTGGTGCGAAGTTCAGAGAAGCAGACAAGGGACGGTAAGGGCCTAGAGCACTTACCATATGAGGGAAGAATGAATGATCTGGGCATGTACTCCTTGGTACAAAGAAGGGAGTGGGGAGACATGATTGACACTTTTAAATACTCCAGCGGTATAAATAAGGTGCCTATGGAGAACCTTTTCCACTTGAAAGAGAGGCCTAGGGCAAGGGGTCATGAATACCAGATTAAAGGAAATTTAAAGGTAACTTGAGAAAGTATTTCTTCACTGAGAGGGTATTGGACAGCTGGAATGAGTTGCCGGGGAGGTAGTGGGGGAGAGGACAGTAGAGGGTTCAAGAGGGCCTGGGATAAACACAAGGGATTGTTGAAGTGGGGGGAGGACTACAGCAAAAGCCTAGGAGAATCCTAGGCACTCTAGGCAGACTGGGTGGGACTGAGGTGCTTTTCTCCCATTGCATTCCTATGTTCCTATGTTCCATCTGATACAAAACATCTGCCCCTTCAATGGTGGCAGTACTACAATCAGCCCTAGAGGGCACGACTCCTCTTTCTCACATAATTTCCCATATTTATGATGTCTTACACCAGTTAAGAGCTGATTCAGCTAACACTCTTAAAACTCATTTGTTCCCATAGATGCTATATGGCGTCAGAACCATCCATTGCTGGAATGGACCCAAAAGAAAAAATTCTCACCTTAATAATTGTGTTTCTTCTAATGGAGTCTTGCTGTGTTCTGACAATTGCAGTTAGCCCCAGCACTTGAACTGCCCCAGGGAGTATAGGGTTAAATTTCTATGCAGGGCATAGAACGTTGAGCTCAAGCTCGGTTGAAGACTCTGTCTGCAGTACTTTGAATCCAAACTGTCAGATTCTTAGAGCTAAAAATTCAATGACCTATCAGAATATGAAATTGTAAAATTTCTACTAGCCAACTGGCAACTAACAGTCTAGGTTCCCAAAGGAAGACTCAAGTCAGGAAACCCAAAAACCAAACAAAAACAGGTAATAAAGCATAACAAATTCTTAATAAGCAAACTAAAACACCCAAACAGGAAGTGTGCTGGAGACACCCCTGGGTTACACACTGCACCTGCCCACCCACTTCCCAAAAACAGGTTCTGAGAGGGAGGCAGGGAGGGAGGTCAGAATACAGCAAGACTCCATTAGAAGAAACACAGTTACTAAGGTGAGTAATTTTTCTTCAAACAACATGAAGTCTTGCTGTATTCTGACAATTGCAGACTACAAAGCAGTACCTCCAAGGAGGAGGGATAGAACCTACTAAAAAATTACTCACCTTAGTAATTATATTTCGCCTAATGGAGTCTTGCTGTATTCTGACAATTGCAGTGATTCCCAACCTTTGAACTGCCCCGGAGAACTAAGGTTAACTTTCCATGCAGGGCATGGAACGCTGAGCGTGGCTGAAGTCTCTGTCTGGAGTGTTTTGAACTCAAACCGTCAGATTCTTACGAGCCCAACTAAACTAAAAATTCTATGTGGAAATTGTAAAAATTCTACTAGCAACTGGCTGAAAAGTTTTGGATTCTCAAGGAAGACTCAAGTCAGGAAACCCAAAAACTAAACCCAATGTACTCAAAAATAGCAATAATAAATAACCACCCAAACAAAAAGGGAGGAGGGTGCCAGCCAAACACCCTGGGTGCACACTGCACCTGCCCACCCACTTCCCAAAAACAGGTTCTGAGAGGAGGAGGAGGTCAGAATAGAGCAAGACTCCATTAGAAGAAATACAATTACGAAGGTGAATAATTTTGTTTTCAAACAACATGAAGTCTAGCTGTATTCTGACAATTGCAGACTACAGCAGTACCTCCAAGGAGGAGAGACAGAACCTACTTTGGGAATAGGCTCTGAAGTACTGTTGCGCCAAACCGAGCATCAACTCTAGCCTGGATATCCAGAGAGTAATGCTTGGTAAAGGTATGGACTGTTTTCAGGTGGCTGTGACAAATTTCTAGGAGAGGATATCCTAGCCCACAGCCAGGAAGCAGCTTCAACCTCTTGTGGAATGAGCCCTCAGGCCTGAGGTGGAGTTTTCCCAGTTTTCGTGTAGAATTGGATACAGGACACAATCCACCTGGCAACAGATCTTTGGCAGGTTTGCCCTTCCCACTTCTCCATAAGTGAGGAACAACTGGAGGGAGTCAAAGCTGTGACCCTTGGTATGCTCTATGTAGTAACTAAGGGCTCTTTTGACATCTAAACTGTGTAGCCTCCTCTCTCCTGAGGAAGAATGATCAGTGAAGAAAACAGGGAGAGACATAGACTGGTTTAAATGGAAGTCTGAAATCACTTTGGGCAAGAACCTTCTAATGGTTCTAAGGACCACTTATCCCTATGAGAGGAGATAAAATCAGGTTCCACTGACAGGGCTTGCAATTGACTGATTCGCCTGGCAGAGGTAATGGCTACCAAGAACACAGTTTTCCAAGTCAAGTACTTAAGCTCTGCTGAAGACATAGGCTCAAAGAGGGTTGAATGAGCTGAGCAATGCAAACATTCAAATCCCAGGCAGGAGCAGGGTCTCTAAAAGGGGATTGGTGTGAAGCAATCTTTAAAAATTTACAGAACACAGGATGGGAAGATAGTGAGGAAGGCTTCCCTCAGACAAAAATGCAGAAACAGCTGACAAGTGTACCTTGAGAGTAGCTGGTCTGAGGTCTAGGCCATTAAGATGGACCATATAATCCAGAACTGTGGATAATTCAGCAGTGTCTGGAGAAACATGCTTTTAGAACACCAAATGCTGAATCTTTCCATTTGGAGTTGTAAGACTTTCTGGTGGAGGGCTTTCAAGAAGCCTTGAGGATGTCCAGAACCCCTTGGGAAAGATACAGATCTGCAAACTCTAACTCTTCAAGAGCCATGCTTTGAGATGGAGAGACTGAAGATTGGGGTACCAAATCCTCCCTGAGAGGATGTTAACAGGCTGTAATTCCTGGGAAGAGACAGTGGAAGATGGACTGCTAGGGGCAGCAACAGGGGTACCTGGGCTGTCTGGCCCAATCTGGAACAACCAGGATCACCTTTGAAGTTGAGACCTTATTTTTACCAAAACTTTGAACAGGAGTGGGAAGGGGAAGGCATACAGAAACCTCCTTCCCAATTCAGAACCAGGGCATCCAGGGGACTGAGCCCAAGACTGGAGGTCTGCACCAAAAGAGAGGAGTTGGTGATTGTCTGGGGCTGCAAAGAGATCTATCGCTGGAGTGCCCCACCTTGAAAAAATCACTTTCAACACCTGAGGGTCCAGGGACCATTCATGATGGCCCTGAGAAATCCCTCAGTGCATCTGCTAGCACATTGTCCTTGCCTGGAAGGTGAACTGCTAAAGAGAGGCTTGCAGGGAATAAGCCGGGACCACAACTTCATGGCTTTTGTGCACAAAGCTGTGGACCGAGTACCTCCCTCTTGTTGATGTACCACATGGTGGTAGTGTTGTCTGTTCTGACTTGAACCACCTTGTTCTGAACTGACTGTGAGAACACTTTTAGAGCTAGAAAAACTGCCCTGAACTCTAGAAGATTGACATGGAGAAGGGATTCTTGAGGGGACCACAGGCCCTGGGCAGTGAGGACCCCAGGTGGGCTCCTGAGCCCAGAAGAGAAGCATCTGTAGTTAGGACCACTGAATAAGGCTGAGCAACAAAAGGAACACCTTGCCTTTAATTGTCCTGATCCTGCCACCACTGGAGGGCCTGGATCAAGGTCGGAGTAACTGGAATCAGTTTGGTAAGGAGTCCTTTCTCTGAGACCAGTAAGCTCTCAGGTGGAACTGAATATCCCTCATCTGGAATTTTGCCCCTGGACCACTGCTGTTGAAGCTGCCATGTGGCCCAAGAGCTGGAGGAAATGCCTTGCTGGTTGAGATACCTGAAGGCTGAAGGAAGAAGCTAGTTCCATAAGAGCCCTTGCCCTTTCTAGAAGAGGAAAGGCTCTTGCTCTGAGTGTGTCCAGTTCCGCCCCATAAAGGTAAGGAGCTGGACTGGTTCAAGAACTGACTTGGGAGGCTGAGAAGAAACCCTAGGGAAGTAAGCACTTGCTGGGTCACTTGCAGGTGAGACTTGACTTGTTCTGGAGACTGACCCACTAATAGCCAATCGTCCAGATAAGGGAATATGGAAATCTTTTGCCTTCTTAGAAAGGCAACTACTACTGCCAGGCACTTTGTGAAATCCTTGGAGCTGAGGTTAGGCCAAAGGGCATTGCTCTGAACTGATAGTGGCCGGAGGGCAACTCAAACCTGAGGTACTTTCTGTGGGAGCACCTGATGGGAATGTGAAAGTAGGCATCTTTGAGGTCCGGGAGGCTAGCCAGTCCGCTGGCCTTAGAGAGGAAGGATTATTCCCAGAGTTATCATCTTGAACTTTGGTTTTAAAAGATGTTTATTCAGATATCTTAGGTCTAGGATGGGTCGCCACTCCCTGTCGTTTTGGGGGTCAGGAAGTACCTGGAGTACAGTCCTTTGCCCCAGTGTAGGTAGGTACTCTCTCTATAGCTCTTAAAGCTAGGTGAGAAGAAACCTCTGCCTCTAGGGCAAGGGTTTCCAAAGATTTGCAGGTGGAAAAGATCTGGCTCTCATCTTTGGAAATTTTTTGAAGCTGAGAACCAGTCCCTGGTTTACTTCCAGGACCCACTTGTCTGATGTAATAGACATCCAGTCCTGGACAAAGTAAGCCAGCCTGCCCCTACTGGAATAGGAGAGTCGACCCGGCAGACCCATCAGGGTGTCTGCTTGGCAGGGGCTTTAGGCTGAGGGGTGGATGCAGGCCTGCTCATCCACCTTCTGCCTCTCCTCTGAAGAACCACCTCTGCGAAAAGGAAGAAGAAGGCCCTGTGCTTGGTAAAAGGCCTTGAAAACCTGCCCCTGCCCCTAGACTGCTGTCTTTGAGGAGTTGCCTGCCTTTCCTTGGCCTGAGCACTCCTGTAAGTGGTCCTGTACTCGTCCATTTTTTTCATGTAATTCTCTGTCTGCTCCCGAACAGAGAATTACCCTACAGGAAAATCCATAGCCTTAGCCTGGGTGTCCTCGAGAGGCTAGTACATCTGAGCCAAGCCATCCTCCGAAGAGCCACAGATGTAGCCATGACTCTTGATGAGACATCATTAGAGTCCACAGCAGCATGAAATTGTACCTTAGATGCCTCAGTCCCATCTGCAGCCACCGCCTCCAGCTCCTTGGCTAGCTGGGGAGAGGCCTGTTTAGCCAGTGCCAGTAGAGTGTCCCACCTGGACTTCTGGTACCTGGCTGTATAGGCCATATAATTTGCCTGCCTGAGTGCCAAAGAAGATGCCATGTACTGCTTCTTTGCCATGGCATCAATCTTCCTGGAGTCCTTGTTGGGGGTGTGAAGCCAGCGGAATATTTGCCTTGTCACAGGCAGCAGCCTGCACTACCCCAACATGGCAGCATTGCTGATATAAGAACTCCGTGTCTGAGCCTGAGAGTGTATACCTCTTGTCCATTATTCTATCCACAGGAGGTATGGTGTTAGGAGACTTTAAGATTTTTTGTGTCTGTTTCCAAAAAGATTTATGGAGGGAACAGACAGTCTCCTGGACTCTGGGAAATCCATCATTTCTACGTAATCAGGCTCTTCTTGATCTTCCACAGCCTCCTCCATAGGAAGCTGGAGGGTTTCAGCCACTTTCCTGTAAAACATAAAATGGGAAGGGACTCAGAAGCCTAGGAGGGAAACACCTGATGGTCTGTCTAGGGAGATGTCCGGTTCCACAGGCACATCCAGACCTTCGCTTACATCATAATCCTCAAATTCCCTTCCTCTTCAAACTCTGGTTCATAAAAATCTTCAAGGGTATACTCTGGAACCGGGAACCAACTGACCAAACCCTGCCAGAAGGAGCTGGATTAATTGGAACCGGATCGAGCGATTCCATAATCTGAATCGCCTTGGCTATCTCTTCGGCGGTCAGAACATGAACCTCTGGATCCGAACGGTCGATTTATCTTTGCACTTTCTTTTGTCGGAACCGATCCTCAGAATCGGCTCTCCTTTTGCCCAAGAAGTATCGCCTGGTCAGAGGTACTCCTTCTGGTTCGGTCGAAACCGAACCGGCTGGCCATCGGTCAGCGGACTTCTCAGCCTCCTTTTCCTCAGTCTACCTAATCTCTTCTCAAGGGTAGATTTGGGAAAAGTTTTACATATTGGCAGTCTGAATCGAGTGGTCAACCCTAGACAATAAACACAGGTGGTGTTTCTCAGACATGGCCAACCTAACCAATCTTACCCTTTTTTCAGCAACACGCCAGGCAAGACTCCCTTATCGGTACCTAACCAGGTGTCATGGGTATTGGAAAAAACGTTCAAAACACGTTTTTTAGAACTGATAAGAACCGGTAACCACACACTAAATATAGCAAAATCACAATCAAATGGTCGGTTCAGCTGAACCGACTGATCTTTTACAAGTTCTACACAGAAATAAAAACAATTCCTATCTAGTACTCACGGCACCACAGACAGAGACTGAATCGACTATACAGATACTTTTTTTTCTGGTTTAAACTGAAGAAAACTGAAAACTTTAACCGACTTGAACCAAGCTGAAGGAGAAATCTCCAGAGCGACTGCTCAGTGAGGCGGAGTAAAGAATCTGACGGTTTGAGTTCAAAACACTCCAGACAGAGACTTCAACGAGCTCGAGCTCAGCGTCCATGCCCTGCAAGGAAAGTTAACCCTAGTTCTCGGGCAGTTCAAAGGTTGGGAATCACTGCAATTGTCAGAACACAGCAAGACTTCATGTTGTTTGAATTTGGAATAGGCTCTGAAGCACTGCTGTGTTAAATCTAGCATCACCCGAGCCTGGATATCCAGGGAGTAATGCTTGGTGAAGGTATGAACTGTTTTCCAGGTGGCTGCTTGGCAAATTTCTAACAAAGGATATCTGCGCACAGCCAGAGATGCAGCTGTACCTCTTGTGGAATGAGAATCAGGCCTGAGGGAGGAATTTTTCTCAGTTTCTCATAACAGAATTGGATACAGGACACAATCCACCTGGCAACAGTTCTCGGTGGCAGGTTTGCCCTTACCTACTTCCCCATAAGTGAGGAACAACTGGAGGGAGTCAAACCTGTGACCCTTTGTACATTCTATGTAGTAACTCAGTACTCTTTAACATCTAAACTGTGTAACCTTTGATTTCTGAGGAAGCATGATCAGTGAAGAACACAGGAAGAGACATGGATTGGTTTAAGTGGAAATCAGAAACCACTTTTGGTAGGAACCTCCTATTGGTTCTAAGGACCACCTTGTCCCTGTGGAATGAGATGAAGTCCGTTCAAGTGACAGAGTTTGCAATTGATACATCTGGCAGAGGTAACAGCAACCAAAACACAGTTTTCTAAGTCAAGTACTTGAGCTCTGCTGAGGACATAGGCTCAAAAGGGGTTGCATAAGCTGAGCAGTGCAAACGTTTCAAATTCCAGGCAGGAGCAGGATCCTAAAAGGAGGATTTGTATGAAGCAATCCTTTGAAAATTTTACAGAATACAGGATGAGAGTACAGAGAGGAAGGCTTTCCCACTGACAGAAAAGCAGAAACAGTTGACAAATGTACCTTGAGAGTAGCTGGTCTGAGGCCTAGACCATTAAGATGAGCATATAATCCAGAACTGTAGACAATTCAGCAGTGTCTGGGATATATGTTCTTGGAACACCAAATGCTGAATCTTTTCCATTTGGAGTTGGAAGTTTTTCTGGTGGCAGGCTTTCGAGAGGCTTTGAGAATGTCCAGAACCCCTTGGGACAGATGCAATTCTGCATATTCTAACTCTTCAAGAGCCATGCCTTGAGATTGAGGGACCAAGATTGGGGTACCAAATCTTCCCTGAGATAAGGTTAACAGATTGCACTTCCTGGGAAGAGACAGGGAAGATGGACTGCTAGGAACAGCAGCAGGGGATACCATGGCTGCCTGGCCATTCTGGAGTAATCAGAATTAGTTTGCAGAATTGTGACCTCATTTTGACAAGAACTTTGAACAACAGAGGAAAAGGAGGAAGGCATAGAGGAATTTCTCCTTCCCAGTTCAGAACCAGAGCATCCAGAGGGACTGAGCCCAGTAATGGAGGTCTGCAACAAAACAGAGGAAGTTGGTGATTGTTCTGGGCTGTAAAGAGATCTATCTCTGGATTGCCCCCACCTGGAAAAAATCACTCTAGCACTAGGGGATCCAGAGACCATTCGTGATAGGCCCTGGGAGATTCTGCTCAGTGCATCTGCTAGCACATTGTCCTTGCCTGGAAGGTGGACTGCAACTTAAGATGTCTGCAGAGAGTGCTATGAGACCATAGTTTCATGGCCTGCACAAGGTCATGGACCCAGTGCCTCCCTGCTTGTTGATGTACCACATGGTGGTGGTGTTGTCTGTCCTGACCTGTACCACCTTGTTCTGCACTGACTGAGAGAAGGTATATGTAACCCTGCAAATGGGGGTTCCCAAAAGACTTCAGGAGCTTGCTTGAATGCTCCAAGCCTGAATGGTGTTTCATGGTTTTTCATTTATCAGTGAGTGTTTTTAGAACCTCTGGTACTGTCTCTTTAAGAGCTGTCTGCTTGCAGACATAATTAGTTTGTGTGGGGACTGTGTGTTTTGATTGAGTACCACTCAAGCTGCTGCCACTTCACCCCATTTTTGCAGTCACTAGGAGTGCAAAGGAACCTGTCTGAAAGATGTAACTGATTGCCAGAAATCATTTTCAGTAATAATAAAATTACAGTTTGTCTAACCTGCTTTCTTTGCAGTCAGAACTGTCTGCCTAGTTCCCCATTCTGGTTTTGAACTGCTGAACTGGACCAATCAGTGTGGGGTAAACTAGCTCTAAAATGATGCCTTGGACGAATCAGAACTTGGGATCTATAATCTGAGCCAGCCACAAGAGGATTGTGTGGGCAGGCTCTGGGAGATGTAGTTTAGACTTCGGTGCCTTTTTGACCAACAGCAGCAGTCTATTGTGAGTGACAGCCAATCCAGTCAAGAACTGGGAGGAACTCAAAGGAAGTGCCTGTTTTGTTCTGTTGGGAGTTTCAATTTGAGATCTGAAAGTGAAGGGGAAAGAAACCCTGTTCCTTCAGTGCAGTTTCAGTCAAAAACGGCAAGGCCCAGAGTTCTCGGTCTGTAACTTGTGTAACTGCTTGTTAGGACTGAATCTGCCCCTGTGAAAAAGAATCAAAGGATCTCTGAAGAGTAGAAACCAGGCTCACCCTGTAGAAGACTGAAGAAATTGTTGAATTACACTCGGGTCTGTCAGGAACTGAATCTGCTAGGTGTGTTCTCCTGGTTATTGTGCAGTAATTAAGCATTGGGATACAGATGCAGCCTGCCTGGTATAGTTTTCTTTTTACCATATAAAATGTGTGAGGAGTCTCTTGAGACTGCGCAGCCCTGCTGACATTGAAGGACCATATCTTTGGAGGTCGTGAGTACTAATTCCGGGTCGCTCCCTGTTGAATTGCCACATTAAATCCAAATGGAATTACTGTACTCGTTGACTGTTTAATTTTCCTCTTTCTCTCAGGTGAAGGGCCATCTCACCAGCTGCCACGTGTTGGACTAGCTAATTCAGGCCTGGGCACATTGGTGGACAGTAACTGGTAGGATAGGCCTCAGTACAGAGCCATAGGTAGATAGTAAAGTGATAAGCTAATTAACCTGATTTCCCTGTCCTTGTTATATCCCCTAAATAAATCAGAGCTGTTTGTTAACAACAGTTATACTGCCTGAGGTATTTGTCTATGTTAAAGTACTGTACTGTGATTGTTGCACTGTATCTTATTTTACAGGATGTCCCGTGCCCAAACCAGCCTTTGGGGTAAGTGTGTACTGTGAAGGTAATTCTGCTATATTGTGTGACTACTAGTGGAAGAAAGGTGGTTGTGCAACCTAGAGGGCTGTGACCAAGTAAGTTTAACTATTGCAACCCTGACCTCTGGGTGGAGGCACCCGCCATTGATCCAGGGCCCTCAACCTGTTAGTGGCAAATCAGGCAGGGGTAGTAGCCCTGGGATAGCGCCATCTAGGGGTTACATTTTTGAGGCTCACCGCTGGGATTGTGTGTCCTCTAGTGGCCATATTTACAAACCACTGTTAAGGGAAAAAATAAATAAATAAATAAATGGGTACCCGGACAGAAGTGGCTGTGCACTGCTGGTGGAGCGGTGTACTGGGAGGAGATCACCTCAAAATGCTATGCTTATCCTGGACATCCCCCCTGGTATCAATATGGACACTGTGCAGGGAGTACTTTCCAAGGTGGAAGGTTTACAAAATCCTGTGGTGGTGGGTCGGCACGCTAATCTGCTCACCCACACTTTCCTGGCCCTAGTAGAGTTTAAGGATCCCATAGATAGCTCCAAGTACCAGTGGACATTACCCCAGAGGAGCCCTCACTGCTTTGAGAGGATAACTATGACAGTAAAGACCTGGGGGAATGAGCCCCACCACTATCTGAAACTTTTGAGGAGAAATATAAATGGTTGCTGGGAGAAGGGAAAACTGTGGAGGACTTGAAGAAACTATTCTTGCCACTCTGGGGTGTTCCTCCCAACACCTCTCCTGCTCCAGTACCCGTAATGGTGGCTGAACCAATGCAGATCCTATTTCTGCACCTGCCATTAGTCACGACTCATCAAGGTTGAGGATCTCTCTGGTACCCTCCCCACTCCCAAGGGAGGATGACTGGGAGACCTGACAGGACTATGTTGCCTCATGCTAGGAATGGCAATGCCTTCAGTCGGGTGCTTAAAGAGGGTTAGGAGAGCCCGAGGTCCTGCTCCTGGCTACCATCCGTGCTAACGGGCCAGTAACCCTGAAGCGACTGCACAAGCTTCATCTTGAGGCCTTGGAGAATGTGTATGGGAGTCCAGATTCTGATGAGGACCTATGGTGGAGAGTAAGAATGCACAACAGTACCAAGGGAGTTGTTGTTCTGTATGTCTCTCGGCTGAAAAATTGTTGCAAGAATGCCTCAGAAAGGGTAGTTTGCCAGCGATTGAACTGGATCGAACCAGACTTGGACAGAATCCTAAGTCTGCCCCTTCTCAGAATCAAGGCTGCTTCAGCTACGCCTGGCAAATCGACTGAATCCCCCACCTCCTATGATGAGTTAATGAGAGAAATTCGAGGAGTTGAGAAAAGGCTACCCCGAGGACCTGCACCAATAGCTGTGTCATGACCCGAGTGGACTGAGGTGGCGGCCCATCAAGTGAAGTTCAGGGCAGAGTTGGCAGTCAATGAGTGCTCTGATAAGGAAAAAGATATGCCACAATGGGGCTTAACTGTTTGAGAGAGATCCGGGAATTCAAAAAACAGTCCTTTATGAAAGGGCCACGCCTGCAAGTACGGGCCCCGACCTATATCCCGACTGGGTATTCTGGGGTGGGGTGGGATACCCACCCATGTATTCTCCTGCTGATAACAGCTCCGAACTCGATTCCTTGACCATGGAAGTGAGAACTGACGAGATGTCTCCAAATGCTTATCACGGCGCAGACAGAGATGGCACCACGAAAGTTAGTACACTTACCCCGCCACTGGCTCCCAGTGTGGCACCCGGCCAGCTCAAACTCCAAAAGTATGTTTTTGTTATAATTGTGGGAAGGATTGGGCACATGAAAAGGGAATGCTAAACCTCAAAAGACACTGACAAAGTTGCATATAGGCTACAAGGAGAGCTTGAGAACAAATTAGTGGGTTACGAGGTGCACGAATGATCCCAGTGAGGGCACCAAAATGCTAATTCATCACTTTTGTGGTAAGGTTGGCTGCTCCAGGCCCCCACTACTGCCTCTCCAGACTGGTCCAGAATAGTGGGTCCCTCTCCATGGAGACCACTGTGCTGCAAAATGGAGTGTTTGCCAAGAGCTGTATTAGACAGTGGCCCCAAGTGACAATTATGTTTCAAGATTGGTATCAGAAGCATTTGTCAGACGCACTTTACAACCATTAGAAGGACTGCATGTATGGGGTTATGGAGAAGGCCACCCTATTCTGGGTATATCCTAATTTGGCTGTCTTTCCCCACCTCCAGGCTGGAGTGGCTGAATAAGTAGAGACCTTAGCCTTAGTGTGTCCTCCACTGGACTCAATAGGATGGTGTCCTTTTGTTGATTGGAACAAATGCTCATATGTTCAGAAGGCTGGCACATTTGGTGTTATGAAAACAGGGTCAAAGACCAAGTAGAGCTTTTAAGAGTTCGCTTTAATTAAGAAGGCCTATGAGACAGGAGAGATGCTGAAAATATAGAACCAGAGGAACCGGTCGGAATTGTATGGAAGAAGGATCCTGAGTCTCTGATCCTGGCACCAAATGCCCAGTGTACCTTACAGGGAGAGGTCCATCAGAAAGGATGTTAAGAATAAAATATTAATGTTGGATGCACCAGGCGATGGAAAATTGCCAGAGGGACTGCTGCTGGTCAAGCCCAGTATTTTGCCCGCCAGAGCCCACTGCTTATGCCAGAAGGGTACTGGTCCAAGTTCATATGTGTCTGAAAGAGACATTCGAGTAAATAGAGGCTGCATCCTGGCTAATGTGCATTGTGCAGACACTGCAGTGCTACCCAGCAGCAAGAGTTCAAGGAAGAATGAGAGTAACGCCTGACTTGTTTGATTTCGCAACCCCGCTGCCAGCTGAATGGAAAGTGAGGATCAGTGAGAAGCTTGCCCAGAGAGACCAGGTGTTTCTTTAAAGGAATGGGACGACGATGCGCAGGGAGCTGAGCACAATATCCGCTGCATGACGAAAGACCATTTCGTGAGAGGTCTCGACGCCTGGCACCTGCTGATATAGATGATGTGAGACGGCATCTGCGAAGAGATGTTAGCTGCTGGTGTAATACAAGAACCAGAAGCCCTTTATGCTTCCCCATTGTGGTAGTGAGGAAAAAGAATGGGACAGTAAGGATGTGCGTGGATTATCGTGACTCTAAACCGCGGACTATCCCCGATCAGTACACAATGCCTGGATTCAGGATGCTTGGACTGCCTAAACGGAGCAAGTGGTTCTCTGTGCTGGATCTCGCAGTGGGTACTACTAGATCCCGATGGCCCCAGAGGACCGTGAGACAGCCTTATCTGTCCGCTTGGCTTCTAATGAATTCATGAGGATGCTCTAGGGATTTCAGGTGCCCCAGCCACTTTTCAACGATTGATGGAGCTGCAGTGGGGACATGAACTTACTAGAGTGCCTGTATACCTAGATGATGTTATTGTGTTTGGCAGCTCACTGGAGGAACATGAGAGCTGATTATTTAGGTATTGGATCGACTGGAGGACTTTGGCCTTAAACTGTCCATTGATAAGTGTCAATTTTTCAAACATCAGTAAAGTATGTGGGACACATAGTATCCACCAGGGAATAGAGACCACCCAAGTAAAGTTGAGGCCTTGACCTCTGGCCACAGCCCAAAAATCTAAAAAGAACTGCAAAGATTCCTGGGATTCTGTGGTTATTATCGTTTTCATCAAGGACTATTCAAGAGTGATCCGCCTTTACTTAACTCTTACTCAAGGGTATCCCCAACCCACAAAAATACTCAAAGTCAGCGCCCCTCAAGACTGAAAGAGTGTATTTTCATCCGAGTGAAGTATGTGGCCCGCTGACCTCTGATTGTGAGACTGCTTATGAGATCATATATCAACTTACCCATGCTCCAGTGCTGGCCTATGCCGATCCAAGAAAACCTTACGCCCTGCACACTGATGCTAGCTTGCAAGGGTTAGCTGTGTTGTACCAAGAGCACGAGAATGGCCTGAGACCAGTGGCCTTTGCCAGTAGAGCCTGACCCCATCCTAAAAGAACTATCCTGTACATAAGTTAGAGTTCCTAGCTTTGAAGTGGGCTATTGTTGACCAATTCCATGAGTACTTGTATGGGCTAAAATACTAGTAAAAACTGACAATAATCCTTTGACCTATGTGCAGACCTCAGCTAAGTTGATGCCACTGGCCACAGGTGGCTTTGCATTATCTACATATGACTATGCCCTAATACCAAGCAGGTCTGAACCACATAGATGCTGATGCTCTCCGGAGGCCTGTTCCCTCAGAATGATTGGGTCCGACTGGCAGAACCTGACATTCGGCACTCTGCCGAAGTTTGACAGGGAGGAACAAATGTCCACTGACGCAGTGGACTGTATGGTGGATTGCTTGGGACCCTCTGAGAATTGCATACCTGCTGCTTATTGCCACTTTTCTGCACAGACATTGGTGCACTGCCTCAGCTGGACAATGACAGTATCTGGGCGGCTCAACTCCGATCCTATGATCAAATCAGCTTTAGAAGCCCCTATGCAGGAAAAGATGTGTCCAAATTACGCCCACTGATTTGAGAACTGCAATTGTTATACAAAGAAGGTCCTAGTTGAAACTGATCAATAAACTGTTATATAGAGAACAGTAGACAGAGGGGACAAGTAGACAAACAACAACTGGTGCTGCCCACTGCCTTCGAGACTCAGTATTGAGGTCCTTGCACAACCACATGGGGCACCTTGGTATAGACAGAACACTTGACTTGGTGAGATCCAGATTCTATTACCTAAGATGGGGTCATTGATGGAGCAAATATATACGAACTTGTAGTCGCTGCCACAGAGGAAAGCTTTGCCCTCAGAGGGCTGCCTCTTGTTAACATAACCACCAGTGCAACGTATTGGAGCTGGTCTGTATTGATTTTCTGAGTTTGAGTCAGATCAAAGAAATATCAGTAATGTGCTGGTTGGTCACTGACCATTTACCATGAGATATGCCCAAGCTTTCCCACCAAAGACCAGAAAGCATCCACTGCAGCCAAAGTACCAGAGAAAACTTTTTGTTCACTATGGGCTCCACAAAGAATCCATTCTGATCAAGGGAGAGACTTTGAGAGTCGCCTGATCAAAGATGCTTTCTCTGTGGGAGGAGAAAGTCCAGAACCACTCCTTACCACCCCTAGGGGCCCACAGCCTGAACGCTTCAACCGTGACTTTGCTAGATATGCTAGGCACCCTGCACCCAAAGGACAAGCCTAGATGGAGCCAACAAATTAGCACCCTGGTACATGCTTATAACTGCACCAAAGTGATGCCACTGGTTCTCCCCACCGCCTGATGTTTGGAAGAGAAGCTCGATCATCAGTAGATGTGTGTTGGGGTCTCCTGATGGGGTTCAAGCTGACAACTATTTACAGTATGTGCAAAAGTTAAAGGCCCAGCTAACTCATGCGTACTCAACTGGTCAAACCATGGCTGCCAAAAAGAAATCTGGCCAACAAAGAAAGGTATGATAAAAGGTGAAAGCACAGGAACCCAGGAGGGAGATCGGTATTGCTAAGAAATCTGGGACTGCATGGCAAACACAAGATTGCTGACAGATGGCACCATCTCCCTCACATTGTAGTGGGCAAACTAGATGATCTGCCAGTGTACAAAGTAAGGCCTGAGAACAATTCAAAGATGTAAAAACAATGCATAGAAATCATTTACTACCCATTGACAAACTGATTGAGTCTGAGCCCCCAGAAGATGCCCCTCTGACCAGTGACTAGAGCTGCTGCTAAGAAAGATCAAGGAAGTCTGCACCTACAGAAGCAGAGTTAAAGTGTTCCCTGCACAAGTCCCAGTTGAGCATGACTGTCAGTCCATATCAGAAGAAAGTGAGAGTGACTTTGAATACTATCCTTCTTACGAACTGAGTCAATTGTTTCGGGCAATCCCCTAGTCAATACTGGAGACAAAGCTGGGCCTTCTGGACTGTCTATGCCCCAGCTTCATCCCTGGAGCCAATGCTCCCAGAAAGTGAAGTGCAAAGCATCAGATCAGATGAAATGGAATCATTGTATGGTTGAACTGTTTGAGCTTTAGGGAGGAAATGATAGATTGGGGCAGACTGGTGATACACCCAACAAGAAGAGTATTTTGAGTGCCCTGACAGTCCACTGCCAGTGTCTGAAAGCTCCATGCGAGCCAAATGTTGTGGACTCAGAAACTGTAACTCCTGAGCTGAAAGTGCCCCAAGTTCTAGCCTCTCTACCCCATGGAGACTCTGACAAGTGAGAACAATGCTGAAAATGAGGCTCAGAGTGCAGAGACTGCAACAGCTCCCCTAGAAAAGACTGGTCGAGCTGTAAAGCCTGTGGTGCACTTTCAGTTATGATTCTCGGCCGCCAGTGGACCTGCCTCTCAATGTTGTCCATAAAGGAGTGTATGTGTCCCCAGCTCATTGCCAAACTGAGCTGCTAGTGCTAACTCCAAGTTACTTGTGTTGCTCTCTAAGTATGGTGCCCTTGCCCGGTCCAGCCCCAAGGTAACTGATAGGAAGGGTCCCTCTCTTAGGTTTCATGTACAAGAGGTAATAACTTGAGTTATGGTACAATGTGTGTTATACTGTGTAAAGAGTGACGACTGCAATGTTTCAGAAATGGTTCTTGTAAAATGATGTATTGACTGATGATTACATGTGTGAGCCTAATGCAAATGTATATGGTTGCAGTTGAAACTTATGGGTACTTGCTTGACGCGATCGCCGCTTTTCCCAGGCTAGGAAGGGTGTAACCTGCAAATGGGGGTTCCCAAAGACTTCCAGGAGCTTGTTTGAATGCTCCAAGCCTGAATGGTGTTTCGTGCTTAAGCCATTTATCAGTGAGTGTTTTAGAACCTCTGGTACTGTCTCTTTAAGAGCTGTCTGCTTGCAGACATAATTAGTTTGTATGGGGACTGTGTGTTTCTTTGATTGAGTACCACCAAGCTGCTGCCAATTCACCCCATTTTGCAGTCACTAGAGTGCAAGGAACCTGTCTGAAAGATGTAACTGATTGCCAGAAATCATTTACAGTAATAATAAAATTACAGTTTGTCTAACCTGCTTTCTTGCAGTCAGAACTGTCTGCCTAGTTCCCATTCTGGTTTTGAAACTGCTGAACTGGACCAATCAGTGTGGGGTAAACTAGCCTCAAATGATGCCTTGGACGAATCAGAACTTGGGACTCATAATCTAGCCACAAGAGGATTGTATGGGCAGTGACTCTGGGAGATGTAGTTTAGACTTGGTGCCTTTTGGACCAACAGCAGCAGTCTATTGTGAGTGACAGCCAATCCAGTCAAGAACTGGGAGGAACTCAGAGGAAGTGCCCGGGTTTTTGTCTGTTGGGAGTTTCAGTTTGAGATCTGAAAGGAAGGGAAAGAAACCCTGTGCTCCTTCAGTGCACAGTTTCAGTCAAAAACGGTGCAAGGCCCAGAGTTCCGGCTCTACAACTTGTGTAACTGCTTGTTAGGACTGAACTGTCCTGTGAAAAGAATCAAAGGATCTCTGAAGAGTAGAAACCAGGCTCACCCTGTAGAAGACTGAAGAAATTGTTGAATTACACTCGTCTGTCAGGAACTGAATTGCTGTGTGTTCTCCTGGTTATTGTGCAGTAATTACGATTGGGATACAGATGCAGCCTGCCTGGTATAGTGCTTTCTTTTTACCATATAAATGTGTGAGGAGTCTCTTGAGATCAAAAGTAGCCCTGCTGACATTGAAGGACCATATCTTCTTTGGAGGTCGTGGAGTACTAATTCGGTCGCCCTGTTGAATTGCCACATTAAATCCAAATGGAATTACTGTACTGCTGACTGTTTAATTTTTCCTTTCTCAGTGTGAAAGGGCCCCTACCAGCTGCCACTGGTTTGACTAGCTACTTAGGGCCTGGGTACCCAGGGACAGTAACTGTAGGGATAGGCCTGTGCACAGAGCCATCAGGGTAGATAGTAAAGGATAAGCTAATTAACCTGATTTCCTGTCCTTGTTATATCCCCCTAAATAAATCAGAGCTGTTTGTTTCAACAAAGTTATACTGCCTGAGGTATTTGTCTATGTTAGTACTGTACTGTGATTGTTGCACTGTATCTTATTTTACAGGATGTCCCGTGCCTGAACCAGCCTTGGGGTAAGTGTATACTGTGAAGGTAATTCTTATATTGTGTGGGCCACTAGTGGGAAGAAAGGGGTTGCAGTGTCCAGAGGGCTGTGACCAAGTAAGTTTAACTATTGCAAACCCTGACCTCTGGGTGAGGCACCCCATTGATCCAGGCCCTCAACCTGTTAGTGGCAAATCAGGCAGGGTAGTACCCCTGGGATAGCGCCATCTAGGGTTACATACAGAGCCAGGAACACTGCCCTGAGCTCCAAAAGATTGATATGCAGGAGGACCTTGATGGGACCATTGTCCTGGGCTGTGAGAGCCCGAGATGGGCTCTCCACCCCAACAGAGAAGCATCTGTGGTAAGGACCACAGAGGGGGCTGATTGACTAAAGGAACCCCTTGCCTGAGATGGTCCTGATTCTGCCACCATTGAAGTGCCTGGATAAGAATCTGAGTCACTGGAACTAGTTTGGTTAGAGGATCCTTCTTTGGGACCAAAAGGACCTTAGATGGAACTGAATGTCCCTCATTTGAAACCTGGCCCTTGGACCACTGCTGTAGAAGCTGCCATGTGACCCAGGAGCTGAAGGAAATGCCTTGCTGGTCGAGAAACCAGAAGGTGGAAAGAGGAGGCCAGCTCTGAAATGGCTGTAACCTCTGCATGGGAAGAAAAGCTCTTGCCTTGACTGTATCCAGCTCTGCTACTATAAAAGTAAGAAGCTGTACAGGTTTGAGAACTGACTTGAAAGGTTGAGAAGAAACCCCAAGGAAGTGAGCACTTGCTGGGTCACTTGGAGGTCTGACTTGACTTGGTCTGGGGACTGTCCCACAATGAGCCAGTCGTCCAGATATGGAAACACTTAAATCTTCTTCCTTCTTAAAAGGCCACCACTACTGCCAGGCACTTTGTGAACACCCTTGGAGCTGATGTTAGGCATAAGGCATTGCTCTGAACTGATAATGGCCTGAAGGCAATTTGAACCTGAGGTACTTTCTGTGGGAGTACCTAATGGGAATGTGAAAATAGGCATCCTTGAGGTCCAGAGAGGCTAGCCAGTCCCCTGGCCTTAGAGAGAGAAGCCTTATTCCCAGAGTCACCATTTTGAACTTTGGTTTTAACAGATGCTTGTTCAGATATCTTAAAACCAGGATGGGTCACCACTCCACTGTCTTTTTTGGGGTAAGGAAGTACCTGGAGTACAGACCTTTGCCCTGTGTAGGTAAGGCACCCTCTGTATGGCCCTTAGAGCCAACAGAGATGAAACCTCTGCTTGCAAGGCAATGGATTCGGAGGTGCTTGCAGGTGGAAAAGATCTGGCCTCAGCTTTGGAAATCTTTTGAAACTGAGGACCAGTCCCAGGCTTACCACTTCCAGGACGCATTTGTCTGAAGTAGCAGACTTCCAGTCCTGGACGAAGCAAGCCAGCCTGCATCCTACTGGTATGGAGTCGACCGGGCTGACACCTCAGGGTGTCTGCTTGGCAGGAGCTTAGGCTGAGGGGTGGATGCAGCCCTGCTCATCCCCCTTCTGCCTCTCCTCTAAAGAACCCCTCTGGGAAAAGGAGAAGAGGCCTGCGCTTGGTAGAAGGCCTGTGAAAAGGCCTGCCCTGCTCCTGGCTTGCTGCCTTTGAGGAGTTGCCTGCCTTTCCTTGGCCTGTACACTCCTGTAAGTGGTCCTGTATTCATCCATTTTCTTCATGTAATTCTCTGTCTGCTCCCCAAACAAAGAATTACCCACCACAGGAAATCCATGGCCTTAGCCTGGGTGTCCTGTGAAAGGCTAGTACATCTGAGCCAAGCCATTCTCTGAAGAGCCACAGATGTAGCCATGACTCTGACGACATATCACTGGAGTCCACAGCAGCATGAAACTGAACCTTGGATGCCTCGATCCCATCAGTAGCCACCCCTCCAGCTCCTTGGCCAGCTGGGAGGAAGTCTGTTTAGCCATTGCCAGTACAGTGTCCCATCTGGACTTCTGGTACCTGGCTGTATAGGCCATATAATTAGCCTGCCTGAGTCCCAAAGAGGATGCCATGTACTGTTTCTTTGCCATGGCATCCAACTTCCTGGAGTCTTTATCTTGGGGTGTAGCCAAGGGAATGCCTGCCCTGTCACAGGCTGAAGCCTGCACTACTCCCAACATGGCTGCATTGCTGGTAAAGAAACCTGTATCTCAGCCTGACAGAGTATACCTCTTGTCCATCCTTCTGTCCACAGGAGGTATAGAGTTAGGAGACTTTAGAATGTTTAGTCTGCTTCCCAAAGACTTATGAAGGGAACAGACAGTCTCTTAGACTCTGGGATATCCATTATTTCAACAAAGTCAGGCTCTTCTTGGTCCTGCACAGCCTCTCTATAGGAAGCTGGAGGGCTTCTGCCACTTTCCTGTAAAACAAAAGTGGGGAGGGACCCAGAGAGCCTAGGGAGGAAACACCAGAAGGTCTAGTCTGGGAGATGTCCGGTTCTATAGGCACATCCACACTTTCTAGGCACTCATCATCATAATCCTCACATTGTTCACTGTCCTCCTCAAAATCCAGTTCATAAAAATCTTCAGGGCAAAATCCTGAACCGGAGGAACCGACCGAACCGAACCCCTACCAACCGGACCGGATCGGTCGGAACTGGACGAGCGATTCCACAATCCGAATCACTCGGCAATTTCTTCCGCGTTGGAACATGGAGATCTGGATCCAAACCGCAGACTTTTCCTTTTTGCAGGAACTGACCCCTCAGGATCAGCTCTCCTCTTGCCTGAAGAAGTATCGCCCTGGTCAGAGGCACTCCTTCTGGATCGGTGGTAACCGAACCGGCTGGCCTTCTGGGTAAGCGGATTTCGGCCTCCTTCTCCCTAAGTCTACCTAATCTCTCACCCAGGGTAGACTTGGGAACATTCTTACATATTTGTCAGTCTGAATCGACGTGGTCAAACCCTAGACAGTGAACACAGGTGGTGTGGGATCAGCCTTAACAAAGACCTCCCACACTAATTGCAGTGTTGAAACCCAGTGGGCCCGTTTTTTTCTTGGGTTTTCAGACATGGCCAACCTAACCAAACTTTCCCTTTTTTCAGCAACACTTGAGCCAAGACTCTTATTGGTTTCTAACAGTATTCGGGTGTTTGAAAAAACGCTGAAAACATGTTTTTTTAAACCGATAAGAACCGTAACCACACTCTAAAAATAACTAAATCAAAAGACCTAAAGGATCGGTTCAGCCGAACCAATCGGCACTTTACAATTTCCACAATCTAAAACACTATCTAAGTACTTACTGTACCACAGACAGAGTGAACCAAATCGCAGCAAAATTATTCGAAAAACCGAGACTTTAACCGACACTTTAACCGAGTCTTTGAACTGAGCAACAGGAGAAAACTCTGGAGTGACTGTTCAGTGAAGCAGAATAAAGAATCTGATGGTTTGGATTGAAAGTACTACAGACAGAGTCTTCAACCGAGCTCAAGTTCAACGCTCTATGCCATGCATAGAAATTTAACCCTATACTCTCAGGGCAGTTCAAGTGCTGGGGCTAACTGCAATTATCAGAATACAGCAAGACTTCATGTTGTTTGAATGGGACCGCTTCTTTTCGTGATTTTGGGAAGATCACCCATCCCCCTTAGCACTGGACTGCTCAGTCAGACCCCTCCACAGAGGGCTGCAGACCAGACCCAGCCCTGCTGACAGAACAGCTTTCATACAAAGTTTCCCTACCATCACCTGCCCCATTCATGGTCAACTCTGTCGAAGGAGGGCTGAAGACTTCGACAACAATCTATTTAATAACTTCAAAATTATTTGAAATTGGTAAGAAAATAATAAAACTACTAAAAGTAATCAAAACTGAAAGACTATAGCTGCTGTCGTATAGACAAGAAGTTTTGATTCCGGTGGCGTCATCCTCACTGAAGCGACTCGATGGTGGGAAAAAAGAACTGAAGCAGTTGGAGGAGGATCGACGCTGGATAGTTATGGGTGCAAGCTGAGCTATGGTTCGAGCTTCCCCACGCCCTACCCAGTGCCTGCCTCCTGAAGAATTTTTGGCTCCCGCTGGTCCTAGAGCCTCCCGCATAGTCCCATCAGTGTCAATGAGTGGTGGAGACTTTATGTCCAGGAAGATCAGAGAGCCCTGAGGTACCAGGGGACTTGGCCCCAATTGGCCTCTAGGAGGGGAAGGTGAGCAGGGTGGAGGCGACGCCCAAAAACTGAGGCCCATAATGGGATGGTGGGTGGGAATCAGTAATGAAGATACAAGAGAAGATCAAGAATTACAGTAGGTACGTAATTTACATATCCTCCCTTGTCAGTCTTCACCATTCATTATTGCTGGGTGAGTACCAAGCCCCTGGAGGGGACCTGGCACAGCCCTGAGGGAACAGATCCCTCAGCCTCCTGCGGGTGAGGTGCACAAGGAGGAGGCCCTACAGCCATACTAGACCATTGAGAGCTAAGGCTGTTCAGGATGAGTAAGTGTCTCCCATGGTCAGGGGATGGGAGGCACCCCTGAAGAACTCTTCTTGCCCTGTGGGAAAAAGTTGGGTCCCTCGAAAGCAGAGGAGATCACCCTACGCTGGGCAATGGGTGACAACCTGGACAGATGAAGCCATGCTGTCCGCCTAATGCAGATTGCTGTCCCTGCTCATATGGACACCACCTCATTGGCATCGTAAGATGCCCTTGACTGGTACTTTGCAAGCTCCAGACCTTGAGCAGAGAGGGCAATGTCTTGTCGAGATTGCTCTGTGTCAGACAAAGATGCTAAAACCTGTGCTAGCATCGATCACAGGTGCCTGTTATAGGCAGCATGGTAAGCCTGATGAGAACTTATGCACATTAATGCAGCTGAAGAGAAAAGTCTGTGTTTCCACTGGTCAAATTTTATGGAATCCAGATCCGGGGTCGGTCGTGCGCCAGGCACTGAAGCCAGGAGGGAGTGTCTAGTTATGTCAGCCCTGAAGGCAGGGGATGTAGGGAACCTAGAGACTCCTGGGGAGCACAATACCATCTCCTGCAGTCCGCTTGACTGGGGAAGGCGGCTAGAGACTGCCATGTGGATAGACGCTCCTGGAAAGGAACAGGCTAGGACAGTACCACTCGGGTGGTGGGCGCCTAAATTCACTGGAGGAAATGAGCACGCCTCACACTCGGTATTGCTTCTCGTACATGATAAATGCAAAGCTCCTGAAGCAGCCTTTGAAAGGAACCACTGATATTCAGTGACATCAGCATCGGAGGATAGGTGGACGGAATGTTCCTCTCCTCAGAAGAGGGAAATAAGGATAAAGAGGAGCTTGAATGTTCAGAGAACTCTGCGGCAGGAGAGACAGGTGAAAGACCCATTCGTCCATGGCTCTGATGTAAATGGGAAAGGTCAGCAAGAGTGGTTTCTGAACATCTCCCAGGTAATGGCCCCGTGAGGGACCCATGTGGCCCGGGAGAGGAGGAGGAGTCTGCAGAGGGATGAGCGATGGGCACCGAACTGACAGTACCAGGTCTCTGCTAGGATCTGAGACTCAGAGACTGATCCCGCTGAACAGGGGACCCTGGGGCCACACTGGGTTGCAAAGGTTGTGTCTGAGATGGCAAACTCCAGAAGAGCCCTAGGGAGAATCTCCCCGTGATGCTGTTGGGTTGCATGAATCAAGGGCAACCCTCCATGCTGCCAACTGAGGAAGCCTCCAAGACCTTGAGGGAAAGGCGGGTTCAGTGCTGCGACTCTCCCCACCCCCTGCAGGGCAGTGGAAGGGGCAGACGCTGCCCTCTTCCTCAACCCCAGCGGATGGGTCCCCAATCCCACAGGCCTCCCGAGGAGACTGCAGAAAAGGAGGCATCAGTCCCCTGCAGGGCCTGGGCAGCACCAGGAATGGCAGCTGCCCCAGCCTCCAGGGTTGGATACCCCACTGAGCTCCTGGACTGCTGTTCCCAATGGATCCATGGCCAACCTCAGCCGAAAAGATCCACCAGAACAACAGGCTCCAGAGACTTAGGGATAGGGATGCTGGGCCGCCTGGTACTGCATCCCAAGGGACCTCCGACTCAAAGAGTCAGGGTGCCAGCCTGGGGTCGGCCTCGAAGTCATCCCTCCCAAGAGGAAGTGACCAGGCAGACCTCCAGTCTAGCTACCCGGGAGGTCCCCTGGCAGCAGTGCCATGAACAGCATTGCTGCAGGACATGGCACCACCCACAGCGCCGTCCCCAGCCATCGCACCGCGAAATGACAACGGGATCCTGACAGTGATGGGAGGTGGCACCGAGGGTCCACCACTGCCAGGCCCAGCAGCCATGGGCCGCGACACTGGGAGAGCCTGCACCTCGTGGAGGTGACTGCCGGGGCAGCGCCAGCAATCTGACTCTGCAGGGAATCATGTTGCTCCTCTGGCACCACAAAATAAGCCTCCTCTTCGGCAAGATTAGAATTGAGGAGGCCTCCCTCGCCAGGCTGTATAGACCAGGGAGGGGACCCGGAGAAAGGGTCAAGAATCCTGGCCTTGGCACTCATGAAGCAACGCTTACCTCCGAAAGTCATCAGGGCCCTGTCGAATCTTAAATGCGTGAATCTCGAGAACATGGCTGCCCATAGAGAAGCAGGCATCGTGAATGATCCATACTGTGACTGGGTCCCAGGCATCACAAGCAAACATCATGCCAATCTGAAATGGAAAAATGCCGCCACAGGACACCGACGCATAGGGCATGGCCCACTTTAGATTTTCTTTGCCCCAGAACCTGACATGATGAGAAATTAAACACAAACTTGAGCAAAGATCCCGTGTCGTCGATAAAGTAAACAGAATGGTCTTACCGGACTTTCAATGGTGTCGAGATAACAGAATCAGGATGAAGGAGAAAGGTGGCATCGAAATCAAAGGCCTAGTGGCGTATATGAAATTGTTCAGAACTCGCGCAGCAGGTGCGACCTCGATGGTGGGAGAAAACAGAACTGGGATGGAGGAGGGGGTCTCACGGTTGCCTAACGACCAACCTACATGCTCGTGGTGTGTTGCCACGTGGGCGGCGCCACGATGCTGACTCCTCCATCCAAAAAAAAAAAAAAGCTCCCATGGGTGGTGTGCACCTCAGCTTACACCCAGCCATAATGAATTGTGAAGATTGACAAGGGAAGATCAACAGACCTAGAACATCTTGAAAGAAGGAAAAAATTGTTGGGGGCCACAAAGGCCAAGTAGGAAGAACTTCCTCAAGAGAAGCCTCTGATAGCTAGCATCTCTTTTATGATTTTTTAAAATTTTTAAAGGAGGGAAGGCAAGAAGGGAGGGGACGCTGCCCAGAGGCCTGGTCATGAGGGGAGGTGATGGAGTAGCAGTGATGAATGGTGAAGATATTCTGGAAGATCAAGAATTATGGTAGGTATGTAATTTTCATATCTTCCAAGAATCAGTCTCATCATTCATCACTGGTGGGTCGAGTACCACGTCACCACCAAAGGTGGTGCTGCAAACATTGAGGGAAATAGTTGTTCCCTCAGCCTCCTGTGGGGAAATACAAGAGTCAGGGGCCCCTCATGGGTGTGGTGAGACCCGAAACTGGTCAGGGACAGGTGGAGGCCCTTGGCCTGGGAGCAGGAAGGCCCTGCAAGATCATGTCTGGTCCTATGGGAAAAGAAATCAACCTCTCGAATTGTGAAGTGTCCACTCTATGCCAGGCCAGGTGTGATAACATAAATAGACAAAGCCATGCCGCCTGCTGAATGCAGACCGCAGTTCCCACCAACCTGGAGGCTACCACACTGGCATCATAAGACACCCTTGACTGGTGTCTCGCCAACCCAGGCCCTGGGCAGAAAGGCGAATAGCTTGCCTGTTTGCCCCACAGTCAGGCATGGATGCAAGGAGGTGTCCCAGCATTGCCCACAGGTACCTACCATAGGATGCCATGTGTGCCTCACATGTAGCAATGACAGCATAGTGCATACCGCTGAGAAAACTCTTTGACTCCCAATGGTTGAACTCAGCTGAGTCCAACTTAGGGGGACGGTCACACTCTGGTGACTCCATGCCCAGAAGGGGTATTCAGGAACTGGACTCCCAAAGGTGTGACATGGCTCCTGGAGACCCCACTGGCATCCCTCGGGCTGGAGAAGCGGCAGAGAGATGGAATCAGACATTCCATGAAACCTCCGTGAAGGGCTGAGACCACCGAGGTATGACGGTAGTGTCACTACTGTACTCCACCAGGACAATGTCAGTCGGGCAGGATTGCATCCAGCAAAATGGTCCAAATGCAGGTCTTGTATCATCCCAAAAGGAGCAGCTGATAATTGGTATAATCAGCATCAGAGGAATGGTGGACTAACTATCCTCTTCCTCAGAGGAGGAAGACGGGATGAAGAGGAGCTGGATTCAGGAGGTGACAGTCAGGGTTTCTGGCCAAAAACAGTCTGGTACATCACCCTCAGGTAGACGAGGAATGCACTCACCAATGCACTGAATTCTTCCCAGGTGAAAGGCCCCTCAAGGCCTGAAATGCCCAGGAAAGAGGGTGGAGAAGACAGAGGTCATGACAGACCAGGCTAGGCCCTCTGCCAGGGCTTTGAGATTGAACAGAGGACCCTTCCAGGGAGAGGGCTGTGCAACTCAGCCATCCCACAGTGTCCAACCAAAGAAGGGAGGATAGGGTGGTGCCCTTGGGGAAAACCCCTGTTGGGTTAGTTGGAGCCATATAGGTCCCAAAGGACAGTCCCTATCCCCACCTGCAGCAAACTCAGACGGTTCCAGCAGGGAAAGAAGATCAGAGTCTGTGCAATGACTCCTGGTAGAGACTCTAGCAACTCTAGCCACAGAATGCAGTGCTGACCTACATCTACTGACCCCAACCTCACCACAGAGGAACCTGCCCATAGAAGAATGCATAAACGCAGAAGGGGAGTCAGCAGAGAGCAAGGAAGGTGAGGCAGTGCTGTGAATGGCACGGACATCCCCATCAGCATTGCAAACAGCTCTGGAACCGAGCGGCACTGACCCCGATCCGCACCGCACTTGGTCATCTGATCCAGCTGGTGCTGGAATCAGCACCAGAACCATCCCCGTGTTGCAAGTGGCATTGTAGGATACAGGGGAGATGACACTGTGGCTGGCACTGGGAGGAGGACTCCCAGGCCCCACTGACATTGCAAGTCTAGAACTGGGCCTAGAAGAGTCTCGAGGCTCGGAAAGTGGGGAAGCTAATCAGGATCATTCAGTCCTCATCCTCCAACTTGGAGGATGAGATCAGAGAAATTGCCACAGTAGCCACGAGACCCTTCCTCCCCAGTGCCATGAATGGCAGCAGGAGGGGACCCAGCCACGCAGTCGGCATCACCTGCCCACTGGCAGCAGCCTGAGAGCCAGAAGCCAAAGCAACACCAGACTGCAGCGCCGGGATCTGCCAGTGAGGGCCCGTATAGCTGTGACATTGCCACTGGGTGTCTGAGCCCTCAAGGGGCACTGGACTGCTAGGGGTGCTAAACTGGTCCTCCAGAGGAGGCCAGCTGTCCCACAAACCCCTCATACAGGCTTCCTGTCTCAGCAAGACTAGGAATAGGAGGTCTGCTCCCCCGGTATGTACAGTACCAGGAAGGAGCTCAGAGGAAGAGCCCAGACACCTGATAATGGTACCCTGGTGTGACGCAGTCCTCCAAAGTTGGGGGTCCTGCCCCAGCTTTACCACGTGGAGCTGAAAGGTATGGAGGTCCATAGAGAAACAGGAGTCGCACACATCCATGTCAGAGTTTGGGTCAAGGTAGGTCAGACACCAGTCATAATGGTCGGTGATGGTCACTGGCTTCCCAAAGAGGCATCAATGCATGGGGAAGCCCCACCTTAGATTTCATGGCTTTCCTAGGCCCAGACTGGACATGACCAACTGAACGGAACAAAACAAAAAGAGCAAAACAACACTCAAAGTCACACTGGAAAGAACACAAGAAAGTAAAGTGGAAAAATGGTGTCAAACCAGGAAACAGTGTTGAATTATGGCACAGCACTGAGCGAAAACTTCAGTGACAGAACTGATATAAACAGGTTACTCACCTGTAACAGTAGTTCTAGGAGTGGTATATGTTGTTCATTCACATTGATTGGCATGTCCTTTCCCTTTACATATCTTGCCGGAGGTCTTCAAGCTGGCTCCTCCCACCCACCCAGGCGGTATAACCCCCGGCCCACCCCAAGACACCAGATCTTGCCTGCTGGAAGCTAGGATGTAGCTGAAGCCAGGAATCACTGAGGACACTACTTTGTAATTCTGAAGTTACTCATAAATGCAATGAAGTACCATCAGCCTTCTATGTGGGCACAGTGCAGATCTCTGAATAAGAGAATCAGTATCTCAGGTTTCCAGTGCAGATCCCTGAAAATGGAGAATCTATATTTCCAGTTTCCAGTGCAGATCTCTGGCTAGAGAATCCGTGATCTCAGGATTTTCATTGAGGGTATCTCTTGCATCAGGCCACACCTGTGGAACTGTAGCCGCCAGGCAAGGGCACACACTGTAACCTTTCAGAGGTGCTACCAGTCAGAGACAAGGGGGAGGACAGGGCACGCCACACCACAAGATTCAGTGCATGGTTGAAGGACTGGTGCAGAGCAGGGCTTCGCTTCATTGGGGACTGGGGTCCCACCTGGAGAGATGCAGGCCTCATACAGGTGGGATGGTTGCATCCTCCAGACAAGGGGAACTAAGATTCTCAGTGAGAGGTTTAAAGGTTGATTGGCAAGCATTCAAACTAGCTAAGAGGGGAGGTGAAAGTATGCAGAAAGAAACCAACTCCCCACCACCCCCAGCCCCACAGGATGAAGCAGTCAGTAGGAAGGACCCTAGGGTTGGGAAATCAACACTAAAACCAAGATTGGTAGAATGACAGAGATGAGGATGAATGGGAGTAAAAACAGGAGGGAAGGGAGGGAAGACATGGGAACAGGAGGAGCTACTAGAAGGGAGGTTGTAAAATTTGGAAGGCCATGTGCATGAATGCCCGTAGCCTGGGGAAGTAAAATCCTGGACCTAGTGGCCTTAATGGCAGAAGCAGACCTGGAAATTGTCGCTGTTACTGAGACATGGTACATGGGGAACCATATATGGGATATAGTATTACCAGGTTACACTCTATTTAGAAAAGACTGGGTGGGGTAAAGGGTGGAGGGGTGGCGATCTATGTCATGGAGGGAATTAAAGCAACTGAAGTTCAGGGAATGCAGAAGGGAGCGGAAGCCCTGTGGGTCACCCTGGAGACAGGAAATGGCACCACCATTCGCACTGGGATGATCTACAGACCTACAGCACAAGGGAGGAGATGGATGGGGTACTAGTGGAAGCCATCCACTAAATGACAGCCAAAGGTGAAGTGCTGCTGGTGGGAGACTTCATTTGCCCGATGTGGATTGGAGCACCCAGGCTACAGCCAAGAGCAGAGGCATCCTGTGTGCCTGCAGGGGCATGCTCAAGCAGTTTGTGGCAGAACCACCAGAGAAGAAGCAGTATTGGACCTGGTACTCACCAATGGGGACAGAGTCACCGATGCAATGGTGGGTAGCCACCTGGGGTCCAGTGATCATCGACAGTGTGGCTCAATGTGAGAACAGTGGAGGAGTCAAACCACACAAAAGGCAAGGGTCCTGGATTTCGGACTGGTGGACTTTGCAAAAATGGGGAATGTCTCAAGAAAGCCCTGGCAGGAAGGGGAGATATAGAGTAGCAATGGGCTAACCTTAAGGGAGCCATAGCAGAGGCAGCCAGCCATTGTGTTTGACAGCTAAGCAAAACAAAGAGAAAAAAACGCACTGTGGTTCTCTAAGGATGTGGCTGGGAAGGTAAGAGATAAAGGCCAGCTTTCAGGAGCTACAAGGAAACACAGAGGGGAAGACGGGAACTGTATCTGAAAAGCAGGGGAGGCAGGGAAAGTAGTCGGAGCTAAAGGCAAAAACGGAGGAAGAAATAGCCCAGGCAATTAAGAAAGACAAGACCTTTTTCTGGTACATTAGTGAAAGTTTTCCTCTCCTCTCCTCCCAATAAGTCCAACTAGGGACTAAGTTATGCACTTAAAATCTTGTCTCTTGCACCTGTTTCAACTTACTGATCATCCCAACTGACAGCTGTTTCAGTGGTTACTAGGCCCAAGTTGTCTGCTGTCATGTTTTGCCTATCTCTGTTAAAGATTTTGGCAACCCTTTCTGTGTAATCTCTGTGTCATTGCTGATTTCAGTTATATGCACCTCTGTTATCCTCACCTATTATCACTCATGCCTGTGAATGTAAAACTTTGCTTGATACTGCTCTTCTGTATTGTATGTTTTCTTGATATCTTTCCTAATTTGTATGAAATGTACTTGAAACCACTATTTTGCTCTGCATTTCTGTTGTCTGCTATGCCTGCTACTTGCTCTGTATTCTACATTGTTCTATTATGTAAAAGGTGTCTCACTTTGTTGTGTCTACCATGTTTGTACTGTATCCTCCCAGGTCATGCCTGAAAATAGTCATTGCTATGGCTAGTGCACTTACCTGGTAAACAAAAGCTAAATAAATAAAGACCAGGGTGGAATTGTGAGGTTAAAAGGAGGGACGGGTGTGCAGAGGGGGCTTTAAAAAATCCTGAACAAATATGTTTGTTCAGTATTCACAGGAGAAAGACCTCTACTGGGCAGTAGGAGCACCAGTGGAATGAGGTGGACACCAGCCTGTTTATGGAGGAGAGAGTCCTAAAGGAACTTGAGAATCTGAAAGGGACAAGGCCATGGACCAGATGGAATACATCCCAGAATAATAAAGTACTTAGAGAGGTGCTGGCAGCACCACTAACAGCTCTATTCAACAAATCAGAGACAGGGATGGGTCCAGGGACCGGAGGAGGGCAAATGTAGTCCTCTCCACAAAAATGGGAACAGGAGAAGGCTGGCAACTACAGGCCAGTCGGCCTGACCTCAGTGGTGGGGAAATTAATGGAGTCACTGCTAAAGGAAAGGATTGTGATAGTACTTGAATCCAGTGGAGCACAGGGTCCAAGGCAGCATGGATTCACAGCGGAAGGTCTTGTCAAACAAATCTGATATATCTTTGACTGGGTGACCAGGGAGGTAGGTCAGGGAGAGGAGATGGATGTGGCCTACCTAGATTTCAGCAAGGCCTTCGACACCGTCCCCCACAGGAGGTTGATAAGTTGGGCAGCCTGGGAGTAGGCCCCAAGGTGGTAAACTGAGTCAGAAACTGCTTGAGTGACAGGACACAGAGGGTGGTGGTGGTAAATGGTGTTCAATCCGTGGGGGTGACCAGCGGGTGCCACAGGGATCTCTGCTGGGGCCAGTCCTCTTTAATGTCTTCATAAGTGACATTGCAGAGGGGCTGGAGGAAGGTATGCCTCTTTGCAGATGACACAGAGATCTGCAACTGGGTCGATGCTCCAGGGGGATGGAAAAAATGAGAAAAGACCTAAACATGCTTGAGGAATGGTTGAGTGTGTTGCAGCTGAGATTCAATGCAAGAAGTGCAAAATCATGCATTTAGGGTGCAGAAATCCAAGTGAGTACCGGAGGTACTGACTGCCACCAATCAAGAAAGGAACCTGGGGTAATCATATCTGATGAGCTGAAGGTAACCAAACAATGTGAGGAGGCAGTGGGGATAGCCAGTGGGATGCTAGGATGCATAGGGAGAGGAATCTCCAGCAGAGGAAAGGAAGTGGTTAAGCCACTGTACAGATCACTAGTGAGACCTCATCTGGAGTACTGTGTCCCGTTCTGGAGGCAGCATCTCCGGAAGGACGAGGCTAAAATAGAGGTAGTCCAGAGAAGGACAACAAAAATAGTGCAAGGACTGCACCAAATGTCATATGAGGAAAGACTAGAGGACTGCTGTGTATTCCCTGGAGGAGAGAGAGGGGCTATGATGGACCTTCAGGTACATCTGGGGTATAAACAAGGTACAGGAGGGTAGCATCTTTCTGAAAAGGTGTACAAGAACAAGGGGCATGATATGAGGCTGGGGGTAGGCTCAGGGCAGTGTGATGAAGTACATAGAAGTGGATGCTTGGAACAGCCTCCTGTGGAGGTGGTGGGATCAAAAATGGTAGGGGAATTCAAGAATGCATGGGATAGACATAAGAGTACTCTTGCAATAGGGAAAAGAGAGTAAGCTGCAGATCAGCTAGGGTCTGCGGTAGTGCAGTAGGTAGGAAAAGGGGCAGACTAGGTGGTCCACACTGTCCTTATCTGCCATCACCTTCTATGTATCATATGTACACAAGTACATCCTGAATGCCCCTTCAGAGGCTACAAGCTCTTCGGGCAGACATGCAGGACATACTTTCTGACCTGCAGGCCTCGGGTAAGACTCTGTGGTCAGTCCACTCTCTATACCACACGCAGCCAAAAAGTGGCCAGAAGGTGCCCTTTCTTCACTTGACTTCAGCAAAGCTTTTGACACTGTTCCACATAGAAGATTGATAAATAAGCTAGGTAGGCTCGGGTGGGTCAGAGTTGGTCAACTGGGTGGCAAACTGGTTGACTGGCAGAAAACAGAGAGTGGTGGTAAATGGTATACAGTCAGAAGAGATGCAAGTCACAAGTGGGGTACCTCAGGGATCAGTCCTGGGGCCAGTCCTATTCAACATCTTCATTAGTGACCTCACAGATGGACTAGAGGGTAAGGCTTGTCTGTTTGCAGATGACATCAAGATCTGCAACAGAGTAGATGATCCAGATGGGGTGGGCAGAATGAGAAGAGATCTGGATAAACTAGCAGAATGGTCAGAAGAGTGGCAACTGGGATTTAATGCAAAGAAGTGCAAAATCATGCACATAGGGAAGAGAAACCCTGAAGCCACTTATAGGCTGGGAGGGAGTTGCTAGCAGTCACAAAGGAAGAAAGAGACTTGGGCATCATCATCACTGATGACCTAAAATCATCCAAGCAGACCTCTAAAGCAGTAGGTAAGGCTAGGGGGTGTTAGGGTGTATTAGTAGGGGTATCACAAGTCGTAAGAGGGAGGTAATAATCCTCTGTACAAGACATTGGTTAGGCCCCATCTGGAGTACTGTGCAGTATTGGAGGCCACACCTTCACAAGGACATTAACCAAATTGAGGCAGTCCAGAGAAGGGCAACCAAATGGTGCAGGGACTGCATCAGAAGACATATGAGGACAGATTAGCGGAGCTCAATATGTATACCCTTGAGCAAAGGAGGGAGAGAGGTGATATGATCGAGACATTTAAACACCTTAAGGGCATAAACAAGGTGAAAGAGTCTAACATGTTTAAATATAAGAAAATAGCAGGACAAGAGGACACAGCATGAGATTAGAGGGAGGCCGATTAAGGGGAATGAGGAAATTCTTTTCACAGAAAGGGTGGTAGATGCATGGAATGGCTTCCACAAGAAGTGGTGGCTATGAATACAGTGCAGGGCTTCAAACAGGCATGGGATAGGCATAAGGGAGCAATACAAATGACTACGAATAGATGGGTCACTGACAGAGCAAAGGCCGATGGCACATTTATAAGGTAGAAAAGAAATGGGCAGACTGGATGGGCCTTGCGGTCCTTATCTGCCGTCAACTTCTATGTTTCTATGTTTCTATGTTTCTATGAAGGTCAGGAAGGTTCGGTGGATGAACAACATATACACCATGAAGGAAAGATTCTCAAAGGAGACTTCAAGGAGTCCTTGGCCGGGCTTGGATGGAGAGCTGGGCTCGTGCCTTCTCGAACACCCCACGGAGGCCTCCGAGGAGTCCGAAGAGAAGAAGAAGAGGAATCTGAAGCAGAGTAAGACCCTAGCTCATCTAGGGGAGGAACGGGTTCCTTAGGGGAATCCCAGGATGTGTCCTGCCCTCTCTGGATCCCGAGGCAAAGCCCGGGAACCTGGAGGTGGAGAGGAGTAGCTGCCTGGGGCATCGGGAGCCGGTGGTGGCACCGCCGCCAGAAGACGGCTCTCGACTTCCTTGGTGAGCTGAGCCTTGCCTCAGCCCACCAGGGAGGCAAGAGGCTCTCCTGAGATCCACCATGCCTAGGGGGCAGTGGAGGAGGAGGAGGGATAGTTGTATGGATGAAACCGAGGGAGAGTATCTGTAACCCGCCGCGGGAATACCGGAGCCGGGTACTGCAGCGCCGGGTACTGCGGGGCCGGAGAAGTCGGCACCGGTACTGCGGTGCAGGATACTGTGGACCTGGGAAAGCGGATCAACTGTGATAGGCCCGTGGGGTGGAGGCCCGATGGAAGAGGAATATCCCACGCGTCCGGAGGGCCGGTCGGAACCGGCATCAGCGGGCGGTGTCAGAAACCCGGCGCCGGGGGCGGCGCCAGGGCAAGGCCGAGCCGCGCCAGGGAAGCCGACATCAGATCCAGCTCTGTAGGAAGAGGATCGGACGGAGCCAGGATCCCGAGCCTCGTCCGAGGCAGAAAGAGAAACCCGGGGTCGGGCAGGGGGGACTCGGGCTCCCCTGATGGCAGTGAAGGCTGCGGGGAACCTGGTACGACAGACGAAGCAGGGTGCCTGCCATGAGGCTCGAGGCCCGGTGCACATCGGAGGAGCCAACACGTGACTTAGGGGCCGAGGCTCGGCGGACGCCAGAGGAGGCGCGTCCGATTTCGGGGGTCCCTTTGTCGGAGACAGGACGAGGATGGGAAGAGGCCGGGTCTGATGGGGACACTGCCATGCGCCGCCCGAAGGGTCAGGGTGTCTTAGCGGCCTTCTCCCGGCAGACGCTGGAGGGAGCCGACGTCCGGCTTATGGGAGGCGCCCACACCAGTAGGCCGCAAGCCTGCGGTGGAACTGGGGCTGGAGCCCTTTGCCCGAGGCACCGGCCGGCTCACGCGAACCCGACAGGCGGGCTGACACCTCCTCCAAAGCCTTGGAGGCTGCCGCCGGGTGATCCCCCAGAGGGATGTTACTTGCCCACGACTCCGGCCGAGTCGCAGAGAGGAGACCTTCTCCCGTGCCTTTCCTTGTCCCGCTTCTGTGCCCTTCAGGGAGATCGCCTGCCGAAGTTTCTTCAACTCCTTCTCCATCGTGGACATCTTCTTCTTGAGGAGATTGGCTTCGAGACTGCTGGCATCGCCTGATGGTGGCGCGTTGAAATAGAGGCAGTGGACACTTGTCGACCGCATGGTCGGGCCTAAAACAGAAGAGGCAGAGAGAGTGACCGTCTTTGTGAGGCAGTTGGGCACATCGCAGTCGCACTTATTTTTGAAGGGACTACATATACCGACGCTCACCTGACGATAGAAAATATAAAATACAAAATACTGAAACTTTTCAGAAAAACTGACAAAGTAACAGGACTGAGCGATAGGAACTTCACCTTGACGCTACTGCACGAGCTGACAGCCGGGAAAAGAACTGGAAGGCGGGCTTCCGACACCGTCCTTTATACCGACGGTCAGAGTATCGCTGGTCACCCGACATGGAGGCGGTTCCTACTAGAGGACTACCTAGCTGAGAAATTTTCTCCTGGGAGTCCTGCTACCGGCAGCGTCAGTCCTATATGTAATTACCTACTGTAAGAGCCCTCTCAAGTAAGATCTACTGTTACAGGTGAGTAACCTGTTTTCTAGGATCGTGATATGTTGTTAATCCACATTGATTGGCAGACCAAGCAGTTCTCCAGAGAAGGGAGGCAAGGCACACACCCCTACTTCGGGAATGGAGACTAGTGAACTGAGGCTCCAAAACCAGCATCCCGGCATGACTCAAGGTCGATGTGGTAATGAGTAATGAAGGTGTTTGCCGACTTCCAGGTAGCAGCCCTGCAGATATCCTGGATAGGGATGTCCTAGAAGCAGCCACCCATCGACGGTAGTGGGCGGTGGAATGAACCCTTAGTCTTCGGAGGCTCCCTACCCACCAACCCATAGCAGAGATCAATGCAAATGTAATCCATCTGCCAACTGTCCGCTTCGCTGCAGGTCTGCCAGGTGCGGCTTCAGCATAGGTGACAAACAGCTGGCGAACCTCTCCCGAACTTCAGCCATCCGCCCTTATAATAAGAGAGTGCTTGTCTCAGGTCCAGAGTATGGAGCCTGTACTCAGCCTCCGAGGTGTAGTTTGCACAGAACACAGGCAGAGTGAACACCTGGTTAGGTGAAACTCCACCACATTCGGAAGGAACTTCGGTTGGGGCGCAGGACAACCTTGTCCCTGTGGAAGACTAGGTAAGGAGTTCCACCCAGAGCACCTGAGCTCCCAGTCCTTCTGGCTGATGTGATAGCCACCAGGAAGGCAGTCTTCCATGACAGGTGTGACATCTCACACCTGTGCATTGGTTAAAATGGCTTGCCCATGAGTTTTCTAGTACCAGCAGTATATCCCACGGAGGCGGAGGTTCTCGCACCACAGGGATATGTGGTCGAGGCCCTGAAAAGCACCAGACCACAGTCTCCTGTGCCACTGTCCGTTGACCAGCCTGTGCCCAGTAAGCAGAGATGGCTGCGAGGTGCACCTTAAGGATAGTCATCCGAGACCACCTTGAAGAGGGACCAAAGGTAGCTGAGGATACTGGCCATAGGACAGAAACTAGGGTCCAGGCCTTGTCCTAACACCAAATGGAAAATCTTTTCCATTTGAAGGCATAGCTCCTCCTGGTTGATGCTCTTCCTAGATGCCTCAACTACGCTGAGGGACATCATTGAAAGACCCAAAGCCTGGAGCTCTAGCCGCCAGGCACCAGGCTGTCAGGTGCAGGGATTGAAGGTCCAGATGGAATACCTTCCCTGACTGACTGACATCAGGTCTGGGTGTGCTGGAAGATGTCTCGGGAGCCGCCGCTGAGGCTGATGAGATCTGGATACCAGAACTGGTGCAGCCAGTCTTGGGCTACCAGGATCACCTTCGCCTTGTCCTCTTCATCTTGAGTAGCACCTGTGGATCAAGGGAAATGGAGGGAAAGCATAGAAGAGCCTGGGGTCCACGGCCATGAGAATGCATCCCCATGCAGTGAGCCCTGTTGAGGATGGGCATAAAACAGCCTCAGCTTTGTAATCTCCCTGAGGCAAACAGGTCCACCTGAGGGGTGCCCCATAGGAGAACAGACTGTGAACAACCTCTGGGTGGAGAGACCACCGTGGGATGCCTCGCCCACATGGCTAAGGGCATCTGCCAGTTGGTTCGAGGTTCCTGCCACATGGATGGCTAGGAGATCCGCCTCCAGTCGGCTCATGAGGGTCCAGATGCAGAGAGGCGGAAGTGCGTCGCCCCTGCTTGTTGAGATAGTGCATGGTTGTGGTGTTGTTGCCTGACCTGGACCACTTGACCCTGCAGGAATGGAGCTAGTGCAGTCAGCGCCAGCCGCACTGCTTGGAGCTCCAGCAGGCTGATGTGACATTGGGATTCCTCGGGGTCCAGAGCCTGTGATCCTGTGGCTTCCCATGTGGGCCCCCAGCCGGTGAGAGAGGCATTGGTCATAAGGATGACCATCAGCTCGGGCAGACAAATGGGATCCTCTCTGCAAATGTTGCAGGATGGTCCACCATTGTACAGCGTCCCAAAGCTTCTGCATTACTGTGACCAGCTGTTCGAAATGACCCTGTCGCTGGGACCACTGGCTGGCCAAGCCCCACTGAATGGGATGCATTCACCACCAGGCCCAACGCACATGGTGATGCAGGCCACCATGTAACTCCAGTAGATGCAGGAAGTCCTGAGCAGGGTGCAACTGCCCAACCAGAAATGATTGGGAAAAGGAGGAGAGAACCTCAGCTCTGTCCACTGGGATCGGGCTCTGGCTCGGCAAGAGTCGAAGCTCTGCCCTGATGAAACAGATCACCTGCAAAGGCACAAGTTCCGACTTGGCCTTGTTGATCAGGAGACCAAGCTCGAGATAGGTCTTGAGAGCCAGATCCCTGACCTCTCCACTTCCAACCTGAGGGACCCAATATGAGCCAATCATTGAGGTAAGGGTACACCCTGACCCTTGAGGCCAAAGATGGCTGCCACCACTGCGATGCATTTGGTGAAGACCCAGGGGCCGATGACTGACCGAACAGCATGGCTTGAACTCATAGAAGGTTCCCTCCATGCAGAAGCGGAGGAAACCTCGATGTGACAAATGGATCGGACATGGAAAACACATCCTGTAGATCCAGGGAGCAGAACCACATGTTTTGCTTGGAGAGATGGTGTGATCTGGGACAGAGTTACCATCCAAAAGGTGCGCGACCTGAGATACTGATTCAGATTTAGCAGATCCAGAATGGGGTGCCAGCCCCAATCCATTTCAGGACCAGGAAGTACCTGGAAATTAACCCTGGGCTGACTGGGGATCTGTAACTCAGGCCACTACCTCCTTGAGGAGGTTGGCTATATCATCTCTGAGAGCCAACCAAGTGTGAACTGATACCCTTTCCTCATGTGCGGCGTGGGGCTCAGTTTGGTGGGTACTGCTTGAATTACAGAAGCAGTCCCTGACCGACCACTTCCAACACCCACCTGTCTGTGGTAACAGGGACCAAGCAGAAAGGAAGTGGCAGAACCGGCCCCCATGGAGGACCCAGAGCAGGTGTGATGGGCATGGGTCTGTCACTCCATCCCATCACCAGCAGGCCTGGAAGAGGAGGATCCAAAAGCAGGAACGCTGGTACCCTTCCTCCTGGTTTGGAGACTGAGCACCTGACTTGGGCCGAGGGTGCCAAGACTGGGCCTGCTGCTGCTGCCCAGATTGAAACTAAGGCTGCTTGGCCACTGAGGCAGAAGGGCAAAATGGCTTCTTCTTCTGCTTCTTGGAACCTTGGGATTCCTTTTGGCAGAAGTAGTGGGGTCCAATGTGGTATTGGACTCTGGATACGCTCAAGATGACCATCCACTCCTGGACCGAACAAGTCAGTACCCAGGAATGAGACATCTGCCAACTGTGCTGCGTGGTTGGCCATAAAAGTTGAGACCCACAACCAAGCCCTGCGGCGCATGGCAACCGCAGCTGCTACTGATCTGGCAGAGGAATCCTAATGTCCTAGGCTGTCTGAAGTTGTTGCCTAGCAACAGCCCTAGCCCTGGTTCTGGACCTGTTTAACCATGGTCTGAAGATCCGCGGGAAGGTGAGGGAACACTCATCTAGGGAGCCCAACAGGGCATGACAGAAGTGTGCCATAATCACAGCCGGCACAAGCCTAACAGAGGCCAAGCGATGAGGCGGCATAGACCTGCAGGCAGAGTGATCCAGTTTCATGGATTCTTTGTCTAGCGGTCTATGGAGTCTCCCAAGTTTCTCAACCCATCTGAACACAGACTCGGTCACCATCTTCCTCACAAGGGATGCTGTGTAAATCCCGAGAGGGAGGCAGTAAATGCACGGCGGGCCATCCTGGCTGTGATTGAGTGGGGGCAGAGGCTGGGTGCTGCCAGAGTTCTAGGGCTGGGATGACAATGGCTTCAGCAACTGGAAAGGCCTCGGTCATAGAATCCTCTTCTGAGGATGTCAGTTAAGGGGTATTCTACCCGCTTCTCAACAGGCTCCAACTTCATTCCTGTGGACTCGGAGATGAGAGGAGGATGCCCATAAGGAGGTGGGCCCTCCTCAGCAAAAGACTTATGGCATCATCGTCCCAAGAAAGAGATGCCAATTCTGAGTCCTTGGACTCTAAGGAGTCCAGGTGAGTGGTCTGCTACTGAGTCACACGGACCCACTGCAGGCAGTCGGGAGTAAAGAGGATGGAGAGCCTATGCGGGAGGCCTGAAGCAGGCCGAGACTCCTTGGGGAGCCCCCAGGGAGGCTCTTCAGTGGCGGCTCCACCAAGATAGGTGGAGAGACCAACTCAGCTGAATCGGAAGGAAGTCACCGCCCAGAGGCATACGGTCGGCGACGACCGACTCTGGGGTGGTCGACGACGCCCACAGGGCAACAGTCACGAATGGCTGGGGTTGATGGGACTGCCTTCAGTCTGGCCAAAACTAGCTGCTGTCACAACATGTCCTCATAGCCAACACAACTTGCATCAGAGTCTCCCTCATCCAAGGAGGACGAGGATGAATGGTGGTGCCACCGCTTTTGGGGTGCCACTTATGCAACTTCCTCAGCCTCTCAGTTGAGAATGTCCCAGACCTGAGACATTGACCATTAGGGGACCAACGGAACGCCAGGAGAAGTCAGGAGAATCCTGGTTCCTCCAGGTCAGGGATGACCACTGCCCAGGGCTTCCCAGCTGGCTGGGTCACCTCATCAGTGAGATCCAATAGGACCAGAGTCCTATACAAGGAGTTGTCAGCCTCTTCAGTCAATGACGGATCAATGGGGTCAAGGATGATCTGCGGCCGTCGTCCCGCGTTTGGGCGGCTGACACAGTGGGGGCACCATAAGGTCGACAGCCGAGGCCACAACTGACAGTCAAAGAAGAGATTCCTGGCATAGATTGCTCTCTGTCCTAAGAGCTGCATTGAAAAAATTATTCACCTTAGTAATATTGTTTTTCTAATGGAGTCTTGCTATATTATGACAATTGCAGCATGACCGCAGGTTAGAACTGCTCGGAGGTGAAATAGTTAACTTTCCATGCAGGCATGGAACTTAGAGCGAGCTTGGTTGAAAACTCTGTCTGTTGTGCTTCCAAGGTAAACTGTCAGATCTTACGAGCTAAAACTCACTAAAGTTCTGTGGAAGCTGTAAACCTACATTAGCCAACTGGCTACTAATAAACACTCATTTTTGGTCTAAAATGAAGACTCAAGTCAGGAGACCCAAAAATGCAAAACACAACACCAATTCACCCAAAAGGTAGGTGAAACAACAAGGTGGGCATCAATAAAGTGCAACATTGTACTGCCCACCCACATCCCAAAACAGAGGTTCTGAGAGGGGCAGGCAGGAGGAGGTCATAATAGCAAGACTCCATTAGAAGAAACAACATTACTAAGGTGAGTAATTTTTCTTCAAACAACATGAAGTCTTGCTATATTATGACAATTGCAGACTACACAGCAGTACCCCCATGGAGGAGGGACAGAACCTACTTAGGAAATAGGGTCAGAAGCACGCTGTGTTAAACTTAGCATCACTCCCAGCCTGGATGTCCAAGGAGTAATGCTTGGTAGAAGTGTGAACTGTTTTCCAGGTAGCTGCTTGACATATTTCTAGAATAGAATGTCTCTGGCAGCACCAGAGAAGCAGCTGTACCTCTGGTAGAGTGAGTCTTCAGGCCTGAGGGAGGAACTTTACCCAATCTCTCGTAGCAGAATTGGATACAAGAGACAATCCATCTGGCAATGGATCTTTTAGTGGCTGGCTTCCCTTTCCCAACTTCACCATAGGTAAGGAACAATTGGAGGGAGTCAAACCTATGACCCTTGGTATGCTCTATGTAGTAACTAGGGTTCTCTTCACATCTAGGCTGTGCAGCCTCCTCTCCCCAGAGGAGAGTGGTCAGTGAAGTACACTGGAAGAGAAATAGATTGATTAAGGTGGAAATCTGAAACCACCTGAGCAGGAACTTTCTGTTAGTCTGAAGGACCACCTTATCTCTGTGAAAGAGAAACTCCTGCTCCACTGACAACGCTTGTAATTCACTTATGCGTCTGGCAGAGGTGATGGCTACCAGAAACACAGTTTTCCAAGTCAAGTACTTGAGCTCAGCTGAAGACAAGGGCTCGAAGGGGTTGCATAAGCTGAGCAATGCAAACATTAAGATCCCAGGCAGGGGCAGGATCTCTGAATGGAGGGTTGGTGCAACAACCCCTTAAAAACGTGGAAAATATGGGATGAGCTGAAAGAGAAGAGGATTTACCTGCTGAAATAAAGCAGACACAGCTGCCAAGTGCACCTTGAGGGTAGCTGGTCTCAGCCCCAAAGAATTCAGGTGGACCATATAATCCAGGACTGTGGGTAGATCAGCAGAGACTGGGGAAATATGCTTTTCCGAGCACCATATAGAAAACCTTTTCCATTTGGAATTGTAAGTAGCCCTGGTGGAAGGCTTCCTTGAGGCCTTCAATATATCCATTATACCTTGGGAAAGGTGTAAATCAGCAAACTCTTAACTCTTCAAGAACCAAGCCTGAGATTGAGAGATTTGAGATTGGGTACCAGACCCTTCCTGGGCACAGGTTAACAGATTGTGATTCTTGGGAAGGCACAGGAAGGAAGGACTGCTAAGGACAGCAGGAGTGGATACCAGGGCTGTCTGACCCAATCCAGAGCTATCAGAATGACTTTGCAGGATTGGGATCTGATTTTGACTAGCACTTTTGAACAGGAGAGGAAAGGGGAAGGCACAAAGAAACTTCCCTCCCAATTGAGGGCTAAGGCATCCAGTGGGAGAGAGCCCAACACTGGGGCCTGCAGCAAAAAGAGGAAGTTGGTGATTGTCTGGGGCTGCAAAAGATCTATCTGCGGGTGCCTCATCTGGCAAATACTACTCCCAAGACCAGGGGATCCAGTGACCATTCGTGGTGGCCCTGGAAAATCCTGCTGAGAGCATCTGTCAGGACATTGTCCTTGCCTGGGAGGTGAACTGCCATAAGAGAGGTGTTCAGGGGTAAGCCAGAGACCACAATCTCATCGCTTCGATTGCACAAGGCCGTAAGACCGAGTGCCCCCTTGCTTGTTGATGTACCACATTGTAGTGGTGTTGTCTGTTCTGACCTGAATACTCTTGTTCTGAACAGATTTGAAAAACTTGAAGTGCTAGAAAACTGTTCTGAGCTCCAACAGGTTGATGTGGAGCAGGGATTCCTGGGGAGACCACAGACCCTGGGTGGTGAGGTCACCCATGTGAGCTCCCCAGCCCAAGAGGGATGCATCTGTAGTAAGGATTAGAGAATGAGGCTGAGTGATGAAAGAACCCCTGTCTCAGGTTGGTCTGATCCTGCCACCACTGTGAGGGCTTGGATCAGGGTTCGAGTTACTGGGATCAACTTGGTAAGAGGATCCTTTCTTTGAGACCAAAAGGCTCTCAAATGGAACTGGATGTCCCTCATCTGAAATCTTGCTCCCTGCACAACTGCTGTGGAAGCAGCCATGTGCCCTAGGAGCTGCAGAAAATGCCTTGCTGGCCGGGAGACCCGCGAGGGTAAATGAGGAGGCCAGGAGACCAGGGTCTTTGCCCTGCCTAGGGAAGGAAAGCCCTGGCTTCCTGTGTGTCAGCTCTGTGCCTAAGAAGGTAGAAGCTGGACAGGCTCCAGAACTGACTTTGAGAGATTCAGAAGGAAACCTAGAGAGCAAGCAGTTGCTGCGTTATCTGGAGATGTAATTTGACCTGGTCTGGGACTGGCCTACTATGAGCCAATCGTCCAGGTAAGGAAAGATGGCAATCTTTTGTCTTCTTAGGTAGGCAACTGCTACTGCCAGACATTTGGTAAATACCCTTGGGGCAGAAGTGAGGCCAAGGGCATTGCTCTGAACTGGTAGTGGCCTGAGGGCAGCTTGAACCTGAGGTACTTTCGATGGGAGCCTCTGATGGGAATATGGAAGTAGGCATCCTTGAGGTCCAGGGAAGCTAGCCAGTCCCCTGGCCTTAGAGAGGGTAGGATAATTCCCAGAGTCACTATTTTGAACTTTGGCTTTAAAAGGTGCTTGTTTAAATATCTGAGATCCAGGATGGGCCGCCATTCTCCTGTCTTTTTGGGGTAAGGAAGTACCTGGAGTACAAACCTTTGCCCTGGTGTAGGGAGGAACCCTTCCACAGCTCTGAGAGCCAGGAGGGTAGAGACCTCTGCCTCTAAGGCAAGAGCCTCTGATGGAGTTGCAGGTGGAAAGATCTGGTTCTCAGCTTTGGAAATTTTTGAAACTGAGGACAGTCCCTGGCTTACTACTCCAGGACCCACTTGTCTGATGTTAAAGACTTCCAGTCCTGGACAAAGTAAGCCAGCCTGCCCCTACAGGTAGTGGAGAATCGGCCCTGGCAATCCCATCAGGGTGCCTGTTTGGCAGGGCTTTGGGCTGAGGGTGGAAGCAGACCTGCTTGTACCCCATCTGCCTCTTCCTCTAAAGAACCCCCTCTGAGCATAGGCGGAGGAGGAGGAAGCTTGGGCTTGGTAAAAGGCCTGCCCTGCCTCCAGGAAGATGCTTTTGAGGTGGCCTGCCTTTCCTTGGCCTGTGCACTCCTATAGGTGGTCCTATATTCATCCATTTTCTTCATGTAATTCTCTGTTTGCTCCCAAACAGAGAATTTCCCACAACAGGAAAATCCATGGCCTTGGACTGGGTGTCCTGAGACAGGGTAGTACATCTGAGCCAAGCCATCCTACGAAGTGCCACAGATGTAGCCATGACTCTTGATGAAACATCATTAGAGTCCACTGCAGCATGAAATTGCACCTTGGATGCCTCAATACCATCCATAGCCACCTGTTCCAGCTCCCTGGCAAGCTGTCAGGGACTTGTTTTGCTAAGGCCAGCACAGTATCCCATCTGGATTTCTGGTACCTAGCAGCATAAGCCATATAATTTGCTTGTCTGAGCCCCAAAGATGCTGCCATGTACTGTTTCTTTGCCATAGCATCAATCTTCCTGGAGTCCTTCTCAGGGGTGTGAAGCTAGGGAATATTAGCCTTGTCACAGGCTGCAGCCTGCACTACACCACATGGCTGCTTGCGAGTGAGGAAATCAGTGTCGGAGCCTGATAAGGTATACCTCTTGTCCATCCTTTTATCCACAGGAGGTATAGTGTGAGGAGTTTTTAAACTTTACTGTCTGTTTCTGAAAAGATTTATGCAAAGGAATAGACAGTCTCCTAGACTCTGGAATATCCATCATTTCTACATAGTCTGGCTCCTCCTGGTCATCAACAGCTTCCTCAACAGGGAGCTGAAGAGTTTCAGCAACTTTTTATAAAACATGGAATGAGAAGGGACTCAGAAAGTCTTGGAGGAGAAACCCTAGGGTCTATCTGAGAGATGTCCGGATCAATGGGCACATCCAGATCTTCAAAACCATATTCACTCTACTCATATTCCTCTTCCTCCCCGGTTCATAAAAATCCTCAAAATCATAATCTTGAACCGGTGGACCCGCTGAACCGAGCGCTTACCAGAAGGTGTCGGTTCGGTCGGAACCGAGAGAGAGACTGGACAATTTTAATTGCTTTAGCTATTTCCTCAGCAGTTGGGGAGAACATTTGGCTCTAAACTAGCTGACTTTCTAGCCCTTTTGATGGAACCGGCTCCTCAGAAGTGGCTCGTTTGCCGAGGAAGTATCGCCTGGTCAGAGGGCACTCCTCCGCTTCGTTGGTACCGAACCAGGCTGGCCATCGGGTCAGCAGACTTTAGCTCCCTTTCCCTGAGCCTACCAACTCTCTTATCTATGGTGGCAGCAGGGAAATTGTGACAAATCTGGCAGTCTGAATTGAGGTGCAGAGCTTGAACCGACAGGTTGCGTTTAATTTCGCTAAAACTGAAAAATAATACTTTTAAACCGATAAAATGAACCGAGCAGAAGGAGAAATCTCCAGAGCGACTGTTCAGTGAGGCAGAGTAAAGAATCTGACAGTTTACCTTGAAGCACAACAGACAGAGTTTTCAACTGAGCTCACGCTCTAAGTTCCATGCCTGCATGGAAAGTTAACTATTTCACCTCCGAGCAGTTCTAACCTGCGGTCATACTGCAATTGTCGTAATATAGCAAGACTTCATGTTGTTTGAAGAGATGCATTTTCTCTCAGTTCCTTGGATTCCTTCTTGCGGGATCTGGAGATGTGCGAGCCAGGGCCTTCTCCATGAGTGGTAAGGGATTGGACCAGCTCCTTAAAGGAACCTGAAAGAGAAGCCCAGTTTTAGTGGAACAAAACTGAGGGCAAAGACAAGAGCTTAGCAGCACGGGCCACCTCTTCTTCAAGGCCTTCATCTGTTCCAACTGTTCCACGGACCCCGCAGCAGTGACATCCTTTGACTTGACCAGCGGGGACATTTTTCCAGACATCCGAGCTGGAGATGCACGAGGCGATCATCCAAAAATAACGAGAAAAGTCACAGGCCTGAGTATCATGATCGTGACCCAGGCAGTACACACAAGTGGCATGCAGGTCCGTCCAAGACATTTTCTGCCGCAGGGACACCAGCGGAACCCGGCGAGGACTTGTCCTCCATCATGGTCATGAGACAATTTGTTTCGAGCAAGTGAAGAATCTGAATCAGTAAACCGAGTTTGGTGCAGGGCCTACTAAGCGGGAGTGAGAAGGAGGTAACCTGTATCTTCCAGCGGAAAGGAAGATCTGGCATCATGGGGTAGAGTCGAGGATATACCACCGGGTGGGTGGGAGGAGCCAGCTTGAAGACCTTCTGGCAAGATATTTAAAGGGATAGGACATGCCAGTCAGTGTGGATGAACAACATATCCACGATCCTAGAAAGTCTTTTTCTGCTGTGCTTCCACGAGATGCAGCCTTGATGGCGAGAAGAACAGAACTGAGGAGGTGAGGGCAGGCATGCATTTTACAGCCCGTCCATGAGTGCCACATCATGCATCAGACTTGAGGCAGCATCTTCCTTGACATCAGCTCCCTCCTTCAAAATCTCTTAAAGCTATATGCTCCCATGGGGTTATAGCACCACCAGCACAGTCCCGCCAGTGATGAATGGCGAAGACTGATTCTTGGAAGATTCTTTTTCCACTATCTTGGAGGAACCGGTTTTATGGCACATTTCTGGGGTAAGGACTGTACCTCTTCTCTCAACAGGGAGGGATAAGCTGAGAGAGCTGGTGGGTGATCTGGAAGGGTATCCAGAAGCTCCAAAGCATGGCCCCTTGCAATAATGTCCAGCACCCATTCATCTGTAGTGATCTCCCTCCACTGGCTCAAATGAAGGGAGAGACAACCCCCTACAACCACCACTAGGAACACGACGATTGGGGGGTGTATGGCTGTGAGTCATGCTGAACTGGTGAGGCGACACCTCCAGCTCCACCTCCACCTCCTCTAGGTGCCTGGAATGGGCACGGGGTAAGAGTGGCTGGCAAGGTTCCAGCACCCTTACCTCTTCCTGGTTGTCTATAGGTTTTCTTCCACCTCTGGCAGCTGGTGGATGAAACTGGCCCTTACTATTACCTCTATCTGGTTTAGGGTACAGGGATCTGACTGGCCTCAATGTCATCCTAGATGACTGAAGGCCTCTTGATGCCTCTTCCACATTATACCCAAACAGTGTATTGCCTCTAAATGGGGCATTTAAAACTGCCTGCTGGATATCATTAGCAAACCCAGCTACTCTAAGCCAAGAGTATTTTTCATGCAAATGCCAGAGGCAGCTGCCCTGGCAGAGGCATCCGAAACATCATAGGCTGAGCAGATTAGATGCTTACCCACCTCAGCCCTGGAGTTAAGGCTTTCATTAACTCAGATGTGGCATTACCTTCAGCTGAGGCCTGTGCTCTAGCCTTAGCACTTCTTCAGAGGGTTTTCTGGTACTTAATCATATGGGCCTTGTAGGTTGCAATATGCGGGCCTAATGATGCAGAGGCATAAATATGTTTCCCATGACATCCAGCCTCCTGGATTCTTTATCAGGAAGAACGGAGTTCACATGTTTAGGTATTCTGGACCTGTCATAGGCTGCTATGATCACCACCGAATCTGTCTCAGGCTGGTTGGCATAGTAAGGCTTGTTAGATGGTACAGGGTACATCTTGTCTAAATCTGTGTTAAAACTTATTTATTTTCATTGGCTTTCCCAGACTAATTTTAAATAAATGTATATTGCTGTCTGCTTGCATATTTATGGTTTATACTTTGTACAGCACCTTGATTTTGAAAGGTGCTATATACATCAAGATTTGCTTGCTTGTCTGCCTTTGTAGGAACAACTGCTATAGCACTGGACCTATACCAAGCTGCATAAATGGCATCCTCCAGAGCTGAGTATACTGGAGGAATAACTATAGATGGTGTTTCTGGCACCTCCAGAAACTACAACAAATTGTTCTTTGTTGAGTCTTCCTCTTTCAGAGTGAAGCCCATGGTAGCCTGCATTTTCTGTATTAGTACGGAAAAGAAGGATCCTTTGGTGGTGACCTTGGGGTTTCACCACAGATGCCTCACTGCATGAGGGTAAAGTGGAGCTAGTACCAGAAAGATACTGGTCTTCAGCATAACCCTCTCCTACTCATAATCTTCATCCATTATGAGGCTGGGTTATATTCAACCTCGTTGTCATCCCCAATGATAACAGGATAGAAGCGCCCCAGTGACAATGACAGCAATTGAGGAGGTACTTTTTGAATAGTGCTTGGTTGTTGTGTCGGGTTCTGAGAGGTGGGCGGTCCCATCAATGTCAACACAGGTCAATCAGGCAAGCCTGGCAATAGTTAACGTATCATTTCTGAGAATGATACCAGCACTGTTGTACATCAGTGACATCCATATTAGGGGTTCTGACTGTAACTGTTGATGGCAGGTGTAGACTTGGTGACAACGGTGTCATATTGCCCATAATAAGATTGCAGTGTCAGTGGCTCAGTAGGTAGCACACTCGCCTCTGAGGCCGGGAGATTGGATGGCTGTGGGTTCAGTTCCCATCTGGCACTTGGTTAATATCCCAGTACTGACACTGTAGTGCAGCATGAGAGGGTACTGCACTTCTGAGGTGCTGTCTTTCAGATGAGATGTTAAACCGAGGTCCCATCTGCCTGGATTGGTGGTAGTTCAGGTGGATGTTAAAGCCCCATGACACTTATCAAAAGAGTAGGGAATTTTCCCAGTGTCCTGGCAAAATTTCCCTCATTCACTAAACATACCACCAACAGTTTAATCTGGTTCAAGGTCAGCTGGCATTCATCTGTATCCCCTTCCCAGGTCATGCCTGAAAATAGGCAGCATTTGTCTAGTGCACTTACCGGTGGCGGAAACTAAATAAATAAAATAAGCCCAGTAGTGCCTAATCCAAGCCCTGACCTTGGTTTCTGGTTGATGGTCAGGGGTGTGACAGAGGTTGAATAGGACCCTGTATAAGTTGTTATGGAAGTTTGAATGCAGGGATCTGTTCTGTTTTTTCCTTTTCTGTCTGGTTGTTCAACCAAATTTTTCATGAGACCTAGGACTTGATCACCCCAACAGTCTCACAATTATCTATATCTCACTATCTCTCAGTCTTCCCTTGCTGTCTTTTCCTCCCTTGCATATCTGCTGGTATAAAATATATACAAATCATTATGTGAAAATGTAACTGATATTGGGATACCTTTGTTTAGAAATAATATAGTGTTACTGTTGAGCGGTATATAATTATAGTTTGAAATAATTGCAAAAGCTATTGGAAACTCAAGGGTTAACCTGAAATGCAATTTGTAACCCTTTTGCAGAACCTGCAGCAAAGGGGCCTCAGTTCTGGAACATTGTATTCCTGCCTGCACCTGCCTGACCTCTACAAAAACATTTTAGAAAAAACAGGATGCTTGTAAAGAAGGGAATTTGCACAGATTTATAAAACAAAGCTGCAATTGCTTGCAAGGGACACAGAGATTGAAGGAAAACACCGATGGATCTTCTCTATTTATTCTGCCTTTGTAAATAGTTATACAGAACAAGTTTATTTTTTATGTTACTGCTACTACAAATAAATACTTTTGCAAATTCTACAACTGCTCTTAGTTTTCCTACTTTCTGCTTACAGAGAAGTGCCACAGGCATCAACAGTCACCATTTGAAATGCTGTATGGTAAGCAGACAAGAGGGCCATTGGATGTGATAAAAGAAGCATTGGGAAGATAACCACTCAAAACAATCTATAACATCTCAAATGTGTGCCCTAAGAAAGAAGCTGGCAAAATATGTTGAAATAGCCCATAGTAATCAGGAAGAGGCCCCAAACCAGCAGAAGGTATATTATGACCATGGGGTAAAAGAACATTTTGAGCCAGGTGAAAAGGTTTTGCTACTGTTACCCACTACAGAAAATAAACTGTTAATGAAATGGCAAAGGCCTTATAGAGTGCTTAGGCGTATTGGCACCGTTAAGTACGAGATTGAGACCCCTGACAGGAAAAATCCTACTAAGATATACCATGCTAACCTCCTCAAGAAATGGGTTGAAAAACTGCCAAAAGCTGCTTTGCTAGTTTACCAGAAACTGATAAAAGAAGATACTGATGTACCTTATGATAGACTGGAACAAACTGCAACAGCTGATGTTGTAAGGTGAATGCCTCCTTAACCTCAGAACAAACTGAAGAAATTTGTAATGTGCTAAAGACATTTAACAGTATTTTTACCACAGTACCAGGCTGAGCAAAGGGATTGAGCACGTGATAGTGCCAAGGAATGCTCGCCTATTAGGAAAAAGGCATACAGGTTACCAGAGCGGATAAGAGCTGACGTGATTAAGGAAATACAAAAATGAAAGAACTGGGTATCATAGAAGAGTCGAGGAGTCCTTGGTCATCTCCAATGGTAATTGTAAACAAAAAAGAAGGGGTGTTAGAATATGCCTTGATTTTTAGGAAACTTAATCATGTCAGAATCTGACAGTTATCCTATACCCAAAATAGATGATTTGGTGGACAGACTGGGAAGTGCAAAGTATATCAGTACCGTTGATCTAACCAAGGGTTACTGGCAAATCCCTTTAGCTAAAGAATCCAGAGACAAAATTGCATTTGCCACTCCTGTTAGATTCCATCAGTTCACCACCATGCCATTTGGTTTACATGGTGTCGAGCTACATTCCAGCGGTACATGGATGTAATTTTATCACCTCACACTGGTTATTGTGCTGCATACCTGGATGATGTTGTGGTGTACAGTCCAGACTGGAAAAGCCACCTGGAACACCTACGAGCAGTTATCCAAGTTATCAAAAATGCAGGTCTGACTATAATAATCCTACCAAATGTACACTGGGCATGCAGGAAACCAGATATTTGGGCTATGTGTTGGGAAATGGAGAAGTTAAGCCAGAAATTTCTAAAAATAGAAGCTGTAGCTAACAGCCCTGTCCCTAAAACAATGAAACATGTCAGGTCATTTTGAGGGCTGGCTGGTTATTATCAGAGATTTGTTCCCAACTTTGCTGAGTTAGCTACTCCCCTCACTGAACTCACAAGAAAACAGTACCCAAATAATGTGAAATGGACTCCAGAGTGTGATGAAGCATTTCAAGTCATTAAGGCTGCATTATGTTCAGCCCATTTAAAAGCCAGACTTTGAGAAACCATTTTGTTACAAACAAATGCATCAGAGGTAGACCTAGGTGCAGTCCTGAGTCAAAATATATATGGGACGGAACATCCTATTCTGTACATAAGTAGGAAGTTGCATGACAGAGAGAAAAGGTACTCCACCATTGAAAAGGAATGTTTAGCAGCAACGTGGGCCATGGAGTCCCTTAAGTTTTATTTGCTAGGAACTGACTTTGTAGTTATAACAGATCACAATCCTCCCTTTGGCTTAACCAAATGAAAGATAAAATTCCAGAATCAAAAGGTGGTACCTGGCACTAAAGACATTTAAATTCAAAGTGATAATACAAATCTGGTAAAGAAAATAGCAATGCTGATTTTATGTCAAGATATGGATCAGGAATTGAGGGTTCTGAAGGCTGAAAAACAAATGTATGAGTTTAAACTTTACTGTTTGCTGTACTATTACAGAAAAAGGATACTGCACATGTGCTTAATTTCTGAAAGTTAGAAGCTAATATTATTAGAGAATCATTAGAACATTTTGGAAATCTGTTTGATAAAACAGGTTCCCTCATAAGGAAGAAGGGTGTATGTGACAGGGTTGAATAGGGCCCTGTCCCAGTTGATATGGAGAATCTGAATGCAGGGATCTGTTCTGTTCTGTTCTTTCCTTTCCTGTCTCTTGTCTGTCTGGTTGCTCAACCTCATTTTTTCGTGAGACCTAGGACTTGATCACCCCAACAGTCTCGAATTATTTGTCTCTCGCTATCTCTCAGTCTTCCCTTGCTGTTTGTCTTCTCCTCCCTTGTATATCTTCTGGTATAAAAATATATACAAATCATTATGTGGAAATGTAACTGATATAGGGATCCTTTGTTTAGAAATTATATTGTGTTACTGTTGAAATGTATATAATTACAGTTTGAGATGATTGCAAAAAGCTATTGGAAACTCAAGGGGTTAACTGAAATACAATTTTAAGCCTTTTGCAGAAGCTGTGGAAAAGGGGCCTCAGTTCTGGGACATTGTGTTTCTGCCTACACCTGTCTGAAATCAACAAGAACATTTTAGAAAAAATACAGGATGCTTGTTAAGAAGGGGAGTTGAAAATATTTATAAAACAAAGCTGCAATTGCTTGCAAGGGACACAGATTGAAGGAAAACTCTGATGGATCTTCTCTATTTATTCTGCCTTTGTAAACAGTTATACAGAACAAGTTTATTTTTTTAAGTTACTACTAGTACAAATAAATACATTTTGCAAATTCTACACCTGCTCCTGGTTTTCCTGTGCTTTCTGACCTGTGCCTTGACGACAGGGGCTGTGATCACTGCCGCCATAGCGGGCAATGGCGGACGTGAAAGAGGTACCAGCCTGCTGCAGCAGTGACCTAGAGCGTGTCAGGAAGCCTTTTCTTTGTCCTGATATTTATGCTTATGACTTCCTGACAATAATTTTTCTTTACATTCGATGACTGAAATTCAATTGATGGGGACGGCAATGCAGATTTTTATTGCATCTGTTTTTCCATCACTGCCAAAGTTTTCTTTAATAAAAGCGTTTCCTGTGCTCCTTTTCAGCATCGCCTGGAGTGCAGTTGAAGCCCTTATAAATCTCACATTTGAACAGTGAGAGGCCCAAACAGCAGATATACACCTCGTGTGTGTCGCGCTGTAAATATTAGCACTCATAATAGCGAAACCATTTGGCTGGTTCTTTTGGCGGCAAACAGGAGCCAAAATCACTAAAATGGTGATTATTTACTATAGACAAAGAATAAATGATGCTGGCGAATACTCAACATTCCAGTATGTTTATTTTTTATTTACTATTTCTCCTCCTCTCTCACCCTCTGTGGCCCTCCTTCTGGTTGATCTTCACAGCCCCGTCACCCTGGCTTATCCTAGGACTTACCTTCTTCCCCAAGTTCCCCACGGATTATCTCTGTGGTGGGGCGGTCCGGATAGGGGAGGTGTCTAGGTCACCAGGAGTGGGGCCTGCAGAGGTCGGTAATCATCCTGCCAGCCAGGGTGTTTTTCCATTTTTGTTCTGCTGCTGCTCTACCCCTCCCCATAGGGATGCCGGCATTTGGGACTGCATCCCTGTATGAACATGCGGTGCATGCTTCACGCAACATGCAGCATGGTGCGTCCCTCACTCCCATGTCTCACTTGCCCTACTGCCCACACATCTGCAGGCAGCAGTACTACAGCTAGACATGGCACTCTCTCTCCCTGGCAGAGGAGAGTGTCTTGTGGAACATTTGATCCTCTCCTCCCAGGCCGACCCCCAACAGCCCGAGTCTGCTACTGAATGTGGGTCACCAGTGTGGCAGGAGGTAAGGCGCTCAGCACCTCAGCCCTCCACATTACTGGGCCAGCACTTGACATTCCATATGTAGGTCTGATGAGTATGATCAATGGAGGGAAGAAAAATTACTCACCTTAGTAATTATGTTTCTTCTATTGGAGTCTTGCTATATTCTGACTAATGCAGTTAGCCCCAGCCTTTAAACTGCCCTGGAGAACAAAGGGTTAACTTTCTATGCACAGCATAGAATGCTGACTCGAGCTTGGTTGATGTCTCTGTCTGTTTCCTTTGAAATCTAACCATCAGATTCTTCTGAGCAAAAACTCACTAGCTATTCTATGTGGAAATTGTAAAATTTTTACTAGCCAACTAGCAACAAAAGTTTTGGATTCCCAAGGGAACACTCAAGTCAGAAATCCAAAACAAAAACCCTTCAGATAAGAATAATAACAGAGAAACACCCAAACAAAAGCAGAGGGTGTAAAGAAGCACCCCTGAGGTGCAACACTGCACCTGCCCGCCCACTTCCCAAAAACTAGGTTCTGAGAGGGGAGGTGGAAGGGAGGCCAGAATACAGCAAGACTCCAATAGAAGAAACATAATTACTAAGGTGAGTAATTTTTTCTTCAAACAACATGAAGTCTTGCTGTATTCTGACAATACTGAACTACCAAGCAGTACCTCCATGGAGGAGGGACAGGACCTACTTTAGAATAGGCTCTGAAGTACTGCTGTGCCAAACAGAGCATCACTCCTAGCCTGGATATCCAGAGAGTAATGCTTGTTAAAGGTATGGACTATTTCCAGGTGGCTGCTTGACAGATTTCTAAGAGAGGAATATCCCTGGCAGCAGTCAGGGAAGCAGTTGTATCTCTTGTAGAGTGAGCCCTCAGGCCTGAGGGTGGAATCTTTCCCAGTTTCTCATAGCAGAATTGTATACATGACACAGTCCACCTGGCAATAGTTCTCTTGGTGGCAGGTTTGCCCTTTCTCACTTCTCCATAAGTGAGGAACAACTGGAGGGACTCAAACTGTGACCCTTGGTATGCTCTATGTAGTAGCTAAGGGCTCTTTTAACATCTAAACTGTGTAGCCTCCTCTCTCCTGAGGAAGAATGATCAGTGAAGAAAACAGGAAGAGACATAGACTGATTCAAGTAGAAATCTGAAACCACTTTTGGCAAGAACCTTTTATTGGTTCTAAGGACCACTTCATCTCTGTGAAAGGAGATAAAATCAGGTTCCACTGACAGGGCTTGCAGTTTACTGATACGTCTGGCAGAGGTAATGGCTACAAAACACAGTTTACAAGTCAAGTACTTTTTTTTTACCAATTATTTTACCAGGTGAGACACACTAAGCTGAAAGCTTGTTTGCAGGTGCAACCTGGAAGCACGAGGAAGTTAAGTGACTTGCTCAGAGTCACACAGTATGCAAGTGGGGCTGTGAGGTTCAAACCCAGGTCTCAGATTTGCAGCTCAGAGCCTTAAACCACTGTGCCATACTGCCTCCACTACTTACCAGTAATTTAAGCTCTGTTGAGGACATAGGCTCACAAGGAGGTTGCATAAGTTGAGCAATGCAAACATTTAAATCCCAGGCAGAGGCAGGGTCTCTAAAGGGAGGATTGGTGTGAAGCAATCCCTTAAAATATTTACAGAATATAGGATGAGATGATAGTGAGAAAGACTTCCCCACTGACAGAAAAGCAGAAACAGCTGACAAGTGTACCTTGAGAGTAGCTGTCTGAGGCCTAGGCCATTAAGATGGACCATAGAGTCCAGAACTGTAGACAATTTAGCAGTGTCTGGAGAAATATGCTTCTTAGAACACCAAATGCTGAATCTCTTCCATTTGGGTTGTAAGTCTTTCTGGTGGAGGGCTTTCGAGAAGCCTTGAGGATGTCCAGAACCCCTTGGGAAAGATGCAGATCTGCAAACTCTAACTCTTCAAGAGCCATGCCTTGAGATTGAGAGACTGAAGATTGAGTACCAAATCCTCCCTGAGAGGATGTTAACAGGTTGTAATTCCTGGGAAGAGACAGGGGAAGATGGGCTGCTAGGGACAGCAACAGGGGTACCAGGGCTGTCTGGCCCAGTCTGGAGCAATCAGAATCACTTTGCAAGGTTGTGACCTTATCTTGACTAAAACTCTGAACAGAAGGGGAAGGGAGGAAGGCATACAGAAATTTCCTTCCCAGTTCAGAATCAGAGCATCCAGGGGACTGAGCCCAAGACTGGGAGTCTGCAACAAAAGAGAGGAAGTTGGTGATTGTCTGGGGCTGCAAAAGATCTATCTCTGGAGTGTCCCTCCTTGAAAAATCACCTTCAATACCAGAGGTCCAGGGACCATTCGTGATGGCCCTGTGAGATCCTGCTCAGTGCATCTGCTAGCACATTGTCCTTCCCTGGAAGGTGAACTGCTATCAGAGAAGTTTGTAGGAATCGCCAGGGACCACAACTTCATGGCTTCTGTGCACAAGGCCATAGACCGAGTGCCTCCCTACTTGTTGATGTACCACATGGTGGTGGTGGTGTTGTCTGTTCTGACCTGAACCACCTTGTTCTGTACTGACTGAGAGAAGGCTTGCAGGGCCAGAAAAACCTGCCCTGAGTTCTAGGAGATTGATATGGAGAAGGATTCCTGCAGAGACCACAGTCCCTGGGCAGTGAGGGCCCCAGATGGGCTCCCAGCCCAGAAGAGAAGCATCCATGGTAAGGACCACTGAAGGAGGCTGAGTGGCAAATGGAACCCCTTGCCTTAAATTATCCTGATCCTGCCACCATTGAAGGGCTTGGATCAGGGTCAAATCACTGGAATCATTTTGATTAGGGAATCCTTCTTTTGGGACCAAAAGGCCCTCAGATGAAACTGAATGTCCCTCATCTGAATCTTGCACCTTGGACCACTGCTGTAGAGGCTGCCATGTGGCCCAAGAGTTGAAGGAAATGCCTTGCTGGTGGACACCTGAAGGCTGAAGGAAGAAGCCAGCTCTATAAGAACTCTTGCCCTGTCCGGGAAGAAAGGCTCTTGTTTTGACCGTATCCAGCTCTGCCCTATAAAGGTAGAAGCTGGACAGGCTCAAAAACTCACATGGGAAGGTTGAGAAGAAATCCTAGAAAGTGACCACTTGCTGGGTCACTTGCAGGTCTGAATTGACTTGGTCTGGAGACTGACCCACTATTAGCCAGTCGTCCAGGTATGGAAAATGGAAATATTTTGCCTCCTTAAAAGGCAACTACTACTGCCAGGCATTTTGTGAATACCCTTGGGGCTGAAGTTAGGCCACAGGGCATTGCTCTGAACTGATAGTGGCCTGAGGGCAACTTGAACCTGAGGTACTTTCTGTGGGAGCACCTGATGGGAATGTGAAAATAGGCATCTTTGAGGTCCAGGAGGCTAGCCAGTCCCTGGCCTTAGAGAGGAAGGATTATTCCCAGAGTTACCATCTTGAACTTTGGTTTTAAAAGATGTTTGTTTAGGTATCTTAGGTCTAGGATGGGTCACCACTCCCTGTCTTTTTGGGGTAAGGAAGTACCTGGAGTACAGACCTTTGCCCCAGTGTAGAAGTGAGTACTCTCTCTATGGCTCTCAAAGCCAGCAGAGATGAAACCTCTGCCTCAAGGCAAGGTTTCTGAGAGACCTGCAGGTGGGAAAGATCTAGCTCTCATCTTTGGAAATTTTTTGAAGCTGCCTACCAGTCCCTGGCTTACTACTTCCAGGACCCACTTGTCTGATGTAATAGACATCCAGTCCTGGACGAAGTAGAATCAGTCTCCTACTGATATGGGAGAGTCGACCGGGCAGGCCCACCAGGGTGTCTGCTTGGCAGGGGCCTTAGGCTGAGGAGTGGAGTAGCCCTGCTCATCCCCTTCTGCCTCTCCCTCTGAAGAACCCCCTCTGTGAAAAGGGAAAAGAGGCCTGTGCTTGGTAAAGTCATTTGAAAAGGCCTGCCCCTGCCTCTAGACTGCTGCCTTTGAGAAGTTGCCTGCCTTTCTTTGGCCTGAGCACTCCTGTAAGTGGTCCTGTACTCATCCATTTTCTTCATGTAATTCTCTGTCTGCTCCCAAACAGAGAATTACCCACTAGGAAAATCCATGGCCTGAGCCTGGGTATCCTGTGAGAGGCTAGTACATCTGAGCCAAGCCATTCTCCGAAGAGCCACAGATATAGCTATGACTCTTGAAGACACATCATTGGAGTCCACAGCAGCATGAAACTGAACTTTGATGCCTCGATCCCATCTGCAGCCACCTCCTCCAGCTCCTTGGCTAGCTGGGGAGGCCTCTTAGCCAGTGCCAGTACAGTGTCCCACCTGGACTTCTGGTACCTGGCTGTGAATACCATATAATTCGCCTGCCTGAGTCCCAGGAAGATGCCATGTACTGTTTTTGCCATGGCCTCTATCTTTCTGGAGTCTTTGTCTCGGGGTGTGAAGCCAAGGAATGTTTGCCTTATCATGGGCAACAGCCTGCACAACCCAACATGGCTGCATTGCTGATATAAAAGCTCCGTATCTGAGCCTGAAAGTGAATACCTCTTGTCCATTCTTCTATCAACAGGAGGTATAGAATTGGGAGACTTCAAGATTTTTGTGTCTGCTTCCCAAAAGATTTGTGAAGGGAATAGACAGTCTCCTGGACTCTGGGATGTCCATCATTTCCACAAAATCAGGCTCTTCTTGATCCTCCATTGCTTCCTCCATAGGAAGCTGGAGGTCTCAGCCACCTTTCTGTAGAACATAAAGTGGGAAAGGGACTCAGAAAGCCTAGGAGGATACACCTGAAGGTCTGTCTGGGAGATCTCCCATTCAACAGGCACATCCAGACTTTCACCATCACCATCGTCATCCTCAAACTCCCTCCTCCTCAAACTCCGGTTCGTAAAATTCTTCAGGGTATAATCGTGAACCGGGAACCAACCAAACCGAGCCCCTGCCAAAGGTGCGGATTGGTCAGAACCAAGCGAAGAGATTCCACAATCCGAATCACTCTGGCTATTTCCTCGATGGTCGAACATGGACTTCTGGATCCAAACCGGACGATTTTTCTTTGTATTTTCTTTTTTGTCGAACCGAACCCTTGGGATCGGCTCTCCTTTGCAAGTATCGCCCTGGTCAGAGGGCATTCTTCTGTTCGGTCGAACCGAACCGGCTGGCCATCTGGGTCAGCGGACTTCTCGACCTCCTTTTCCTCAGTCTACCTAATCTCTTCTCAAGGGTAGATTTGGGAAAGGTTTTACAAATTGGCAGTCTGAATCGAGGTGTTCAAACCCGCAATAAACACAGGTGGTGTGGGATCAGCCTTAGCAAAGACCTCCCACACACTGCAGTGTTGAAACCCAGTGGGCCGTTTTTTCTTGGGTTTCTCAGACATGGCCAACCTAACCAACTTACCCTTTTTTGACAACCGCCAGGCAAGACTCCTTTCGGTTCCTAACTGTGTCACAGGTGTTAGAAAAAGCGTATCAAACATGTTTTTTAGAACCGATAAGGACTGGTAACCACACACAAAGTAAGATACAAGATTTAACAACTGATCGGTTCCGCTGAACCGATCCACACTTACAAGTTCCACACAGGAAAAACAGTACAAAACCTATCTAGTACTCATGGTACCACAGACAGAGACTGAACCGACTATACGGAAAATAAATTTTGGTTAAAAACTGACAGTAAACCTACACTTCAACCGACTTTGAACCGAGCTGCAGGAGAAATCTCGGAGCGACTGTTCAGTGAGGCGGAGTAAAGACTCTGATGGTTAGATTTCAAAGGAAACAGAAAGAGACATCAACTGGGCTTGAGCTCTGCATAGAAAGTTAACCCTTTGTTCTCGGGGCAGTTTAAAGGCTGGGGCTAACTGCATTAGTCAGAATACAGCAAGACTTCATGTTGTTTAAAGAACTGGGCGAAATGGGCTGCCCACATCTATGTAGACGCTGATGCATGACGCTGTCATGGTGGCCCCTGGCTTCATGAAGTTTCCATGTGGTCCTAGTGCTGGACACAGGTATAGGTCCAAAGCTATGGCCTGATGAAAGAGACATCTTTGAAGAAGAGCTCTTTTTTTTGTTGTTGGAAGTAGAAATCCCAAAAGGAACATTCTCCTGCTCTTTTTGTTTTAAAAGGACTCCCAAAATAGAAGGGCAGAAGAAAAAGGAAAGGGGTAAAAGAGTGGCAAGGGGTAAAGAGAAGAAGAATAGGTTGAGCTGCACAGAGGCCCTCGTTCAGCTCAGCAGGGAATAGTGGGCAGGCTTGTGAATAAATGGTGAAAATATTCTGCAAGATCAAGAAGAAAACATTACTTACCACAGTAATATTATTTCTTCAAAGGGATCCCTCATTATGCTTACTAATGCAATCAACCTGAAGGATTGAGCTGCCCTGGACAGAGTGGAATGTATATAAATTATGGAACTCAGAATGTAATTTCAAATCTCTGCTACATGGTGGAGTTCTACCCTGGTCTCCAACGTCAGATTTATTGTGAAAGCCAGGAGGGCAGTGGCCACTAATCTCACTAACATAGCCCTAATAAAATCTAAGTGAAAACTGCCAAAAAACAACTAAAGATTGGTCCCACAGAGGCAAGCTATGGCAGACTAAGAGTAAAACGACAGAATCAAGGAATTATGGACAATGCAATAAGTAATGCTCAAACAAAAGACACCAAACAACAACTGATTCTTGGAGAACCTTTTGCAGGTTCTGAAATGGGAGAGCAGGGTGGGAAAGTTAAGCATAGTGAGGATCCTTTGGAAAAAACAATATTACTATGGTAAGTAATGTTTATTCAAACCCAGGAATCCTCACTATGTTCACTACTGCAGACTACAAATCAGTACCTTGGGAGGCTTGGTGCAAAAAAAAAATACTCACTACAGTAATGTTGTTTCTTCTAATGGAGTCTTGCTGTATTCTGACTATATGCAGTTAGCCCCATCACTTGAACTGCTCCAGAGAGTAAAGGGTTAACTGTATGCAAAGGCATAGAACGTTGAGCTCGAGCTCGGTTTTCAAACCTCTGTCTGTGGTACTCTGAAGTGTAACCATCAGATTCTTACGAGCACTAAACTAACTAACTCAGAGGAAGAAATTGTTTCCAAAATTTTGTGCCAAATGGCAAAACAATGTTTTAGTGTCAAAGACTCAAGTTGAGAAAACCAAAAAGAACACAACAAGTAGTGATTTACCAAAAATTTTAATAAACAAACTAAAAGAAACCCCTAAGAGATTGAGGCATATCCAGTACACCTCTGGGTGCAGCACTGTGCCTGCCCCACCACATCCCAAAACTACTAGGTTCCAGGAGGGAGGGAGGCAGGAGGAGAATCAGAATACAGCAAGACTCCATTAGAAGAAACATTACTATGGTGAGTAATTTTTCTTCAAACAACATAGAAGTCTTGCTGTATTCTGACTATATGTAGAACTACTAAGCAGTACCCCTTGGAGGAGGAGTCACAGAACCTATTTTGGGAACAAGCTCTGCAGCACAGTGGTGCCAAACCTAGTATCACTTTGTGACTGGCTGTCCAGAGAGTACTGCTTGGTAAAAATGTGAACAGATTTCCAGGTAGCTGCTTTGTATATGTCCACTAATGGTATATCTCTAGCTGCTGCAACTGAAGCAGCTGTACCTCTGGTAGAATGAGCCCTCAGGCCTGGGGAGGTTCCTTCCCAAGTTTAGAATAGCAGAACTGAATACAAGAGACAATCCACCTGGCAGTAGAACTCTTGGTAGCAGGTTTGCCCTTTCCCACTTCACCATAAGTGAGAAACAACTGAGAGCAGTCCTTCCTATGGGCCTTAGTATGCTCAATATAGTAACTAAGAGCCCTTTTTACATCAAGACTATGTAACCTCCTGTCCCCAGAGGAGGAGTGATCAGTGAAAACACACGCAATGACATAGATTGGTTCAGATGAAAGTCTGACACCACCGGAAGAAACGCTCTATTGGTGCGTAAGGACCACCTTATCGCTATGAAAGGAAATGAAATTAGGTTCCACTGATAAGGCCTGTAATTCACTGATTCTCCTGGCAGAGGTAATGGCCACCAGGAACACAGTTTTCCAGGTCAAGTATTTCAGCTCAGCTGAAGAGAAAGGTTCAAAGGGGCTGCATAAGCTGAGCATACAGATGTTCAGATCCCAAGAAGGGTAGGTCTCCAAAGGGCGGATTGACATAAACCAAACCTTTGAAGAATTTCTTGAAAACTGGATGAGAAGCTAGAAGTGCCCTTACCAGCAGAAAGGAAGGCAGACACAGCTGCCAAATGTACCTTGAGGTAGTAGGCCGGAGGCCTAAACAGTTAAGATGTACTAAATAGCCCAATACAGTGACAATATCAGCCAGTTCTGACTTAGTATGCTTCCTGGAACACCAAAATCCAAACCTTTTCCATTTGGAGTTGTAAGTTTTCCTAGTAGCAGGTTTCCTGCTAACTTTTAAAATATCCAGAACTGATTGGGAGAGGTGCAAACTTGCATATTCTAGCTCTTCAAGAGCCAGGCCTTGAGCCTGAGAGTCTGAAGGTTGGGATACAGAATCCTCCCCTGAGAGGAGGTGAGGAGATTGTGTTGTCTGGGAAGACACAAGGGCATTGTTACTGACAGTGACAACAGCAGAGGATACCAAGGCTGACTGGTCCAGCCTGGAGCCACCAGGATCACCTTGCAAGGTTGAGACCTGATTTTTATCAGGACCCCGAATATCAGAGGAAAAGGAGGAAATGCATACAGAAACCTGCTTGTCCAATTCAGTAGAAGAGCATCCTGAGGACAGGAACCAGAAGGTGGTCTGCAACAATAAAGAGGAAGTTGATAATTGTCCGGGCTGCAAAGAGATCTATCTCTTGAAAATGACTTGAAGAACTAGAAGGTTTAGGGTCCATTTGTGATGACCCTGAGAAATTCTGTTGAGAGCATCTGCTAGAATGTTGTCCTTCACTGGGATATGCACAGCCATCAGGAAAGCCTGAAAGGAATAAGCTAGAGACCATACTTTCATGGCCTCTGTGCACAAAACCGAGGACTGAGTGCCTCCTGCTTCTTGATCTACCACATGGTTGTGGTATTGTCTGTCCTGATCTGCACCACTTTCCCTGAACCACGGTTGAGAATGTCTGAAGTGCTAGAAAGACAGCTCTCAATTTGAGAAGATTTATGTGTAGAAGGATTCCTGGTGTGACCAGGTTCCTGAGCTGTAAGATGATCTAGGTGGGCTCCCAGCCCAGCAGGGAGGCTTCTGTGGTGAGAGTCACAGAAGAGACTTGCCTTATAAAGGGAACCCCTTGTTAAACACTGCCTTCAGCCACCACTGGAGGGCCTGGACTAAGGTTTGAGAGACTGGAACCAGTTTGGAGAGAGGGTCCTTTCTGAGACCAGTAAGATCTGAGATGAAACTGAATAGCTCTCATCTGAAATCTTGCTCCCTGAACTACTGCTGTGGAAGCTGCCATGTGGCCCAGCAGTTGCAGAAAGTGTCTGGCTGGATGAGACACTAGAGGAAGAAAACAAGAGGCCAGAGTGACTAATGACTGAACCCTTGAGAAAGGGAGAAACGCCCTTGCCTGAATAGTATCTATTTCCACCCTATGAAGGTGAGAAGTTGGGCTGGCTCCAGATCAGACTTCTCCAGATTTAGAATGAAACCCAATGATTCTAGAAGTTTTTGGGTGACCTCTAAGGCTGACTTGACTTGGTCTGAGGACTGGCCCACTAAGAGTCAGTCGTCCAGGTATGGGAACAGAAGGATGCCTGCCTCCTGAGGAATGCCACCACTACTGCAAGACATTTGGTGAACACACTTGGAGCAGATGTATAGGCCAAGGGCATGGCCCTGAATTGATAGTGGTCTGAGGGCAACTCAAACCTGAGGTACTTTCTGTGGGAATGTCTGATAGGTATGTGGAAGTAGGCATCCTTGAGGTCCAGGGAGGCTAGCCAGACTCCTGGTCTCAGAGAGGGAAGAATTACTCCCAGAGTCACCATTTTGAACTTTGGTTTTGTCAAATGTTTGTTCAGGTACCTTAAATCTAAGATGGGTCGCCACTCCCTGTCTTTTGGGGTAAGAAAGTATGTGGAATACAGTCCTTTTCCCTGTGACAAAGAGGTACCTTCTCTACTGCATGCAAAAGCACAAGAGAGGAGACTTCTGCCTCTAAGACCTTTGTCTCCAAGGGAGAGGGAGGACTGAAGGACCTTGCTCTCATTCTTGGGAACAATTTGAAACTGAGAGCAAGTCCCTGGCTCACTACTTCCAGGACCCATTTGTCTGAAGTAATAGACTCCCAGGCCTGGGAGTAGGTGAGCCAGCCTGCCCACTACTGGGATTGGGGAGGCGACCTGACTGACACCTCAGGGTGTCTGCTTGGCAGGGGCTTAGACTGAGTAGCTGATGGGGTCCTAGTCACCCTTATCTACCTCTTCCCAAAGGCCCCTCTGTTGGAAAGAAGAGGAGGAGGCCTGAGCTTGGTAAAAGGCATGTGAAAAGGCCTGCCCTGCCCCTAAACTGCTGCCTCTGAGGAGTAGTCTGCTTTTCTTTGGCTGCAGCACTCCTATAGGTGGTCCTGTATTCGTCCATTTTTTCATATTATTCTCAGTTTGATCCCCAAAGAGAGAGTTACCAGTTACAGGAAAATCTATGGCCTTAGCCTGGATATCCTGTGAGAGGTTGGTACACCTAAGCCAAGCGAATCTCTTCATGGAGATAGATGTAGCCATGACCCTGGAATGAACATCATTGGAATCAAAAGTAGCGTGGAATTGCACTTTAGATGCCTCTATACCATTTGCAGCCACCTGCTCCAGCTCCTTAGCTAGCTGGGGGTGGCATTCTTAAGCTACAGTAGCTCTAGAACCATATCCCACATAGCTTTCTAGTACCTAGCTGTATATGCCATGTAGTTAGATTGTCTGAGTCCCAAAGAGGATGCCAAGTACTGTTTTTTGCAATGGCATCCACTTTCCTGAAATCCTTGTCTGGGGGAGTGAGATGCCAGGGGAATATTAGCCTTGTCACAGGCTGCAGCTTGTACTGCCCCAACATGGCTGCAATGCTTGGTAAGGAATTCCGTCCCAGGATCTGACAAAGTATACCTCCTGTCCATTCTCTTTTCCACAAGGGGTATGGATGTAGAAATTGTAAAATTTTTGTGTCTGCTTCCCCAAGGATTTGTGTAAAGGGATAGACACCCTTTTAACTCTAGTACATCCATCATTTCTAAATAGTCAGGTTCTTCCTGATCCTGTTCAGCCTCTCCAGAGGAAGCTGATGAGTCTCAGTCACTTTCTTGTAAAACAAGAAATGGGAAGGGACTCAGAAAGCCTGGAGGAGAAACCTAAGAGGGCCTGTCTAGGAGATGTCAGGCTCTACCGGCCCATCTAGGCCCTCATCCTCTTCATCATAATCGTCCTCCTCCTCCCAATCGCCCTCATAGTAAGCTTCAGGATCTATGTCTGAAGCAGACATTTCTAACCAAACCGTCTGCTTTGAACCAAAACCAGTTCGGTCGGAACCAGGCAAAGTGACTGAACTATGGAAATCGCCGCTATCTCCTCAGCTGTCGGACCATGGAAGTCGGATCCAAACCGACTGACTTTCTTTTCTTTACTTCAAGAGAATTGGCTCGCCATTTGCCTGAAGAGGTATCACCCAGGTCAGTGGGCACCTCTTCAGTTTCAGTCATAACCGAACCGGGCTGGCCATCCAGGTCAGTGGACTTCTCGGTCTCCCTCTCCCTTAGCCTACTCAAACACTTTTCCAGAGTGGTTTTGGGAAAGTTTTCTGCATAATTGGCAGTCTTCTTTGAGGTGGTCAAACCCCAGACAGTACATACATATGAGGTGAGGGTCAACCTTGGCAAAGGCCTCCTTACACTGGTGCAGTGCTGAAACCCAGTGGGTCTGGTTTTCTTTTGCATTTCTCAGACATGCCTTCAACTTAAAGTCACCCAAAACAGCGGTTAAGCCAGGCGACTACAAACTTATCGGTTCCAACAGTGTCACAGGTCAGTTAAAAATCCTAAGTCAGATTTTTAGGAACCGATAAGTATCGAAAAACACATAATCAGCAAATTATACAGTAAACAGAATAGTTTTCAGTTCTGCACCAGACCGACCAGTAAGAAACCGAAAATAAAACAATTTCTTGAGGAAAAACACCACTATCTACAACTACCACTTACTGGTACTGAGACAGAGGAAAGAATACCGATATTCTTGAAGAAACTGCTTGAAAACCGACTGATTCGTACTGTAACGAACGAAGCACAGGAGGGATCTCGGAGCGACTTCACAGTTAGGCAGAGTAAAGAATCTGATGGTTACACTTCAGAGTACCACAGACAGAGGTTTGAAAACTAAGCTCGAGCTCAACGTTCTATGCCTTTGCATAGAGTTAACCCTTTACCTCCGGAGCAGTTCAAGTGCTGGGGCTAACTGCATATAGTCAGAATACAGCAAGACTTTTAAGTTGTTTGAACCTATTTAGGGAAAAGGTTCTGCAAGACAGCGATGCCAAACCTGGCATCCTTTCTGGAATGCACATCCAGGCAACAGTGCTTTGTAAAGGTGTGTGCAATTTCCAGGTAGCTGCTTCACAAATTTCTAACAAGGGATATCCTTGGAGCTGCCACATAGGTAGCAGTGCCCTGAGGCCCTGTGGTGGCAGCTTTCTAGCTTACAATAGCAAAACTGGATGCAGGAGACTATCCAGTGAGCAGTGACTCTCTTAGAGGCTGGCCTGCCCCTGCCCACTTCACCATATGAGGAACAGCTGTGAGTGGGAAGACATGAGGTCCTTAGTAGCCCAGATAGTAGCTAAGTGCCCTTTTAACATCCAGACTGTGGAGCTTCTGCTCACCAAGCTGGACTTTGCCATGAAAAACACTGGAAGGGTGATGGACTGGTTTAGGTGAAACTCAGACACCACCTTGGGAGGAATTTCCTGTAAGTCCTTAGAATTACCTTGTCTCTGTAGAAGATAATGCAGTTTGGGTCTGTGCAGAGGGCCTGCAGCTCGCACACCCTTCTGGCAGAAGTTAGCCACCAAGAAAACTGACTTCCAGGTGACATAGTTCAAGTTTGCAGCAGCCATAGGTTCAAAAGAAAAATTACTCACCTTAGTAATGTTGTTTCTTCTAATGGAGTCTTGCTGTATTCTGACAATAGCAGTGAGTCCCAACCTTCGAACTGCCCCGGAGATGAAATAGTTAACTTTCCATGCCAGGCATGGAACGCTGAGTTCGAGCTGGTGAGACTCTGTCTGTTGCTGTTTAAACTCAAACTGTCAGATCTTTACGAGCTAAACTCACTAAGGTCCTGTGTGGAAGCTGTAAACCTACACTAGCCAACTGGCTACTAAACATAAAACACATTTTTGGTCCCAAAGCAAAGACTCAAGTCAGGAGACCCAAAAATGAAAACACAACACCCACTCACCCAAGAAAAGGGGTGAAAATAACAAGGTGGGCACCTACTGAGTGCCAACACTGCCACTGCCCACCCACATCCCAAAACAGAGGTTCTGAGAGGGGCAGGCAGGGAGGTCAGAATACAGCAAGACTCCATTGGGAGAAACAACATTACTAAGGTGAGTAATTTTTCTTCAAACAACATGACGTCTTGCTGTATTCTGACAATAGCAGACTTACCAAGCAGTACCTCCATGGAGGAGGTACAGAACCTATTTAGGAACAGGCTCTGAAGCACAGTTGTGTTAAACCAAGCATCACTCCTAGCCTGGATATCCAGGGAGTAATGCTTGGTAAAAGTGTGAACTGTTTTCCAGGTAGCTGCTTAACATATCTCTAGAATAGGATGTCCCGGCAGCAGCCAGGGAAGCAGCTGTACCTCTGGTAGAGTGAGCCCTCAGGCCTGAGGGTGGAACCTTACCCAGTTTCTCATAACAAAATTGGATACAAGAGAAAATCCACCTGGCAATGGATCTTTTAGTGGCAGATTTCCTTTACCAACCTCACCATAAGTGAGGAACAGTTGGAGGGAGTCAAACCTGTGACCCTTGGTACGTTCTATGTAGTAGCTAAGGGCTCTTCTCACATCTAAACTGTGCAGCCTCCTCTCGCCAGAGGAGGAATGGTCAGTGAAGTACACAGGAAGAGAAATAGATTGATTAAGGTGGAAATCTGAAACCACCTTAGGCAAAAACTTCCTGTTAGTCCTGAGGACCACCTTACCTCTATGAAAGGAGATAAAATCAGGCTCCACTGACAAAGCTTGTAACTCACTTATCGTCTGGCAGAAGTGATGGCCACCAGAACACAGTTTTCCAAGTCAAGTACTTAAGCTCTGCTGAAGACAAAGGCTCAAAGGGGTTGCATAAGCTGAGCAATGCAAACATTAAGGTCCCAAGCAGGGCAGGGACCCTAAATGGAGGGTTGGTGTGAAGCAATCCCTTGAAAAACTTGGAGAATACAGGGTGAGCTGAAAGAGAAGAGTGCTTACCTGCTGAAATAAAAGCAGAAACAGCTGCCAGATGCACCTTCAGTGTAGCTGGTCTAAGCCCCAAGCTATTTAAGTGGACCATATAATCAAGGACTGTGGGCAGATCAGCAGACTCTGGGAAAATATGCTTTCCAGAGCACCATATGGAAAATCTTTTCCACTTGGAATTATAAGTAGCCCTGGTGGAAGGTTTCCAGAAGCCTTCAGAATATCCATTACACCTTGGGAGAGGTGTAAATCAGCAAACTCTAACTCTTCAAGAGCCAGGCCTTGAGATTGAGAGATTTGAGATCGGGTACCAAACCCTTCTCTGAGCACAGGTTAACAGGCTGTAATTCCTGGAAAGACACAGGGAAGATGGACTGCTAAGGACAGTAGGAGTGGGTACCAGGGCTCTCTGGCCCAGTCTGGAGCAATCAGGATCATCTTGCAGGGTTGAGATCTGATTTTGACTAGCACTTTGAACAGGAGAGGAAGGGGGAAGCATACAGGAACTTCCCTTCCCAACTGAGAACTAAGGCATCCAGGGGACTGAGCCCAACACTGGGGGCCTGCAGCAAAAAGGGAAGTTGGTGATTGTCTGGGGCTGCAAAAGATCTATCTGTGGGTGCCCCATCTGGAAAATATCACCTCCAAGACCAGGGATCCAGTGACCATTCGTGATGGCCCTGGGTATCCTGCTGAGAGCATCTGCCAGGACATTGTCCTTGCCTGGGAGGTGAAATGCTGTGAGGGAGGTGTTCAGGGAATAGGCCAGAGGCCACAACTTCATTGCTTCTGTGCACAAGGCCGTAGACCGAGTGCCTCCTTGCTTGTTGATGTACCACATTGTGGTGGTATTGTCTGTTCTGACCTGGATAACTTTGTTCTGAACAGACTTGGAAAAGCTTGAAGTGCTAGAAATACTGCTCTGAGTTCCAACAGATTGATGTGAAGCAGAGATTCCTGAGGGACCACAACCCCTGGGTGGTCAGGTCACCCAAGTGAGCCCCCACCCCAAGAGGGAGGCATCTGTAGTAAGGATTAAAGAGTGAGACTGAGTTACTGAAGGGAACTCCTTGTCTCAGATTGTTCTGATCCTGCCACCACTGTAGGGCTTGGATCAGGGTTCGAGTCACTGGGATCAATTTGGTCAGAGGGTCCTTCCTTTGAGACCAAAAGGCTCTCAAATGAAACTGAATGTCCCTCATCTGAAATCTTTCTCCTGCACCACTGCTGTGGAAGCAGCCATGTGCCCCAGGAGCTGTAGAAAATGTCTTGCAGGTCAAGACACCTGCAGGGTGAATGAGGAGGCCAGAGAGATAAGGGCCCTTGCCCTGTCCAGGGAAGGAAAGCTCTGGCCTTTTCTGTGTCTAGTTCTGCGGCTATGAAGGTGAGGAGCTGGACAGGCTCTAGAACTGACTTTGAAAGATTCAGAAGGAAACCCAAGAGGTGAGCAGTTGCTGAGTTATCTGTAAGTGTAACTTGACTTGGTCTGGAGACTGGCCTACTATGAGCCAGTCGTCCAGGTAAGGGAAGATGGCAATCCTTTGCCTTCTTAGAGCAGCAACTACTACTGCCAGGCATTTTGTGAATACCCTTGGAGCAGAGGTCAGACCAAGGGCATTGCTCTGAACTGGTAATGGCCTGAGGGCAGCTCGAACCTGAGGTACTTTCGATGGGAGCTTCTGATGAGAATATGGAAGTAGGCATCCTTGAGGTCCAGGGACACTAGCCAGTCCCTGGCCTGAGAGAGAGTAGAATAATTCCCAGAGTCACCATTTTGAATTTTGGTTTTAAAGGTGCTTGTTTAAGTATCTGAGATCCAGGATGGCCGCATTCTCCTGTCTTTTTGGGGTAAGGAAGTACCTGGAGTACAACCCTTTGCCCTGGTGTGGGGTGGAACCCTTTCCACAGCTCTGAGAGCCAGAAGGGAAGAGACCTCTGCCTCTAGGGCAAGTGCCTCTGAGGGATTTGCAGGTGGAAAGGATCTGGTTTTCATCTTTGGAAACTTTTGAAGCTGAGAACCAGTCCCTGGCTTACTACTTCCAGGACCCATTTGTCTGATGTCAGAGACTCCCAGTCCTGGACAAAGTAAGCCAGCCTGCCCCTACAGGCAGTGGAGAATCGGCCCTGGCCAACCCATGGGGTGCCTGTTTGGCAGGGGTTTTGGCTGAGGGGTGGGAGCAGGTCTGCTTGTACCCGTCTGCCTCTCCCTCTAAAGAACCCTCTCTGGGCATAAGCAGAAGAGGGAGGCCTGGGCTTGAAGAAAGGCCTGTGAAAGGCCTGCCTCTGCCCCTGGGATGCTGCCTCTGAGGGTGGCATGCCTTTCCTTGGCCTGTGCACTCCTATAGGTGGTCCTATATTCGTCCATTTTCTTCATGTAATTCTCTGTCTGCTCCCCAAACAGAGAATTACCCACAACAGGAAAATCCATGGCCTTAGTCTGGGTATCCTCTGACAGGCTAGTACATCTGAGCCAAGCCATTCTATGAAGTGCCACAAATGTAGCCATGACTCTAGATGACACATCATTGGAGTCCACTGCAGCATGGAATTGCACCTTGGATGCCTCAATACCATCAGCAGCCACCTGCTCCAGCTCCTTGGCAAGCTGGCCAGGGACCTGTTTTGCTAAAGCCATAACAGTGTCCCATCTGGATTTTGATACCTAGCAGTATAGGCCATATAGTTGGCCTGTCTGAGTCCCAAGGATGCTGCCATGTACTGTTTCTTTGCCATGGCATCAATCCTCCTGGAGTCCTTGTCTGGGGTGTGAAGCCAAGGGAATATTTGCCTTATCACAGGCTGCAGCCTGCACTACCCCAACATGGCTGCATTGTTGTGTAAGGAACTCCGTATCTGAGCCTGACAATGTATACCTCTTGTCCATTCTCTTATCCACAGGAGGTATAGTATTAGAGTCTTTAAAATCTTAAATGTCTGTTTCCCAAAAGATTTGTGCAAGAGAATAGACAGCCTCCTAGACTCTGGGATATCCATCATTTCTACATAGTCAGGCTCCTTCTGGTCATCCACAGCTTCTTCCATAGGAAGCTGGAGGGTTTCAGCCACTTTTTATAAAACATGAAATTGAGGGGACTCAGAAAGCCTAGGAGGAGACACTCCCTGAAGGTCTGTCTGGGGAGATGTCCGGGTCAATGGGCACATCCAGACTTTCAAAACCACATTCACTTTCCTCATACTCCTCTTCCTCCTCCTCGGTTCATAATATTCCTCTAAATCATAATCTTGAACGGGTGGAACAGCTGAACGGCGCCTCCCTGATGGTGCAGTTCGGTCGGACTGAAAGCGACTGCACAATTTTGATCGCTTTGGCTATTTCTTCAGCGGTTGGAGAGGAAAGTTTTGGCTCCACACCAGCTGATTTTTCCTTTCTAGATCTCTTAGCCGAACTGACTCCTCAGAATCGGCTCTCCTTTTGCCGAAGAAGTCTCACCCTGGTCAGAGGGCACTCCTTCTGGTTCGGTTTGAACCGAACCGGCTGGCCATCCAGTTCAGCGGACTTTTGGCCTCCCTTTCCTTGAGCCTACCAACTCTCTTTTCTAGGGTAACTGCAGGAAATTTTTACAAATCTGGCAGTCTGCATTGAGGTGGTCAAACCCCAGACAATAAACACAGGTGGTGTGGGGTCAGCCTTAGCAAAGACTTCCCCACACACACACTACAGTGTTGAAACCCAGTGGGCCCGTTTTCTTTTGGGTTTCTCAGACATTGTGCCAGTCCTAACCAATACTTTTAATGGCAATCCGCCAGGCAAGACCTCTTATCGGTTCCTAACCATGTCACGGGTCGTGGAAAAAAAGTAATAAAATCTGTTTTTTAGAACCGATAAGAACCGGTAACCACACTCTAAAAGTACAAATTAAGAATTTCTAACAACTTGATCGGTTCAAACCGAACCGATGAACCATTTACAAGTTCCACAGAATAGAATAAAATATAACCTATCTAGTACTCACAAAGACCACAGACAGAGACTGAACCCGACAGGTAACGGTTTAAATTCAGCCGAAAACCGAGAAAGCGGTACTTTAACCACAAATTGAACGAGCAGGAGAAATCTCCGGAGCGACTGTTCAGTGAGGCGGAGTAAAGAATCTGACGGTTTGAGTTTAAGCAGCAACAGACAGAGTCTCAACCGAGCTCAAGCTCAGCGTTCCATGCCTGGCATGGAAAGTTAACTCTTTCATCTCCGGGGCAGTTCGAAGGTTGGGACTCACTGCTATTGTCAGAATACAGCAAGACTTCATGTTGTTTGAAAGAGATTTCACAATCTTAGCTATACACAAGTACAAATCCCAGGGAGGGACTGGTTCCCTAACCAGGGATATGGTGTAGAGTCCTCTAAAGAATTTCCTGAAAATTGGATGTGAAGTTACTGTTTCTCACTGCCTGCTGAGACATAGGCAGAAATAGCAGCCAGGTGCACCTTAAGGGCTGAAGGCCTGAGGCCCAAAGTCTGAAGGTGAACCAATAGTCCAAAAGTATGGGCAGGTCTGCATGTAAAGGATTGAGCTGCTTGGGAGCACGCCACGGAGAAAACCTTTTCATTTTGGAAGCATAAGGCTTTCTAGTAGCAGGCTTCCTGGAGACCCTGAGGACTTTGAGGACCTCCTCTAAAAGTGAAAATCTAAGTACTCTTAACTCCTCAAGAACCAGGCCTTCAGGTGCAGTGACTTGAGGTTCAGAAAAGGTTTTCTACCCTCAGACAAGGTCAGTAGGTTGTGTCTCTCTGGGAGAAGAATGGGCTGTTTGATGGGAGGGCCAAGAGAAGGGAGTACCAGGCTTGTCTGGCCTAGTCTGGGGCCACTAATATCATGGTACCAGGCTGGCTCCTTAGCTTCAACAGTACTCTTACAAGTAGAGGGAATAGAGGAAGCCATACGGGAACCTATCCAACCAGTCCAGGATCTGGGCATCCATGGGAACCAAGCCCACTGCTGGAGGCCTGCAACAAAGAGAGAGGCTGGTAATTCTCTTTGAGGAAACAAATCTATTTCTGGTGTGCCCCACCTCCTGAATACTGTCGCCAGCATCTGCTTGTTCAGAGACCATTCGTGATGTCCCTGTCTGATCCTCCTGAGGGAATCCACCAAGACATTTGGAAGGTGGACTGCTGACAACTGCACCTCAAAAGTAAGCCAGAATCCCAGATCTTCCTAGCTTCTGTGCACAGATTTGAGGATCTTGTGCCTCCCTGTTTGTTCATGTAATACATGGTGGTGGCGTTGTTTGTCCTGATCTGGACTGACTGGCTCTTTAGCTGGGATGCGAATGACTGAAGAGCTAGGAAGACTGCCCTTAGTTCCAGGAGGTTTATATGTATAACCCCTAGGTGGCACTATCCAAGGGCTACTACCCTGCCTACTACCTAGGATGTAGGTTGAGGGGCCTGAGTTCCTATTTTTAACATTAATCAGGTTCTTTCCAAAGTTAGTACATTGTGCAGTGCCTCCACCCAGAGTTTACCTTTTAGTGGGCTAGAGCTTAGTCTATTGCAGCCCTCTGGGAAGCTGTGCCTACTTACCTTACCAGGATACCACCCCAAGCATGACCTAATAACATTTCCCCAATTAAGACATTTTAACAATTATTGACGTACTACTAAAAATATGCCGAGACAGGTTTCTGCAAGAACAAACAATAACAAGTTTATTTACATGAGAAAATTAGGAAGGGTGAATTGGAGTAGAGGTTATGCTATTTACAGTAATGGTATCTATTTGATTAGGTTTGATTTAGATTGAATCAACATTTTGCATTCTGATCATATATAGCCCCAGTGGCCACCCATCAACCTCTGATGTAATCAGGTCCCTGACTAACTATCTAGCTGCATTAAGGTAGAACATGTACTATTAATGTCCACACTGGTACCAGTTTTCCATTTAGTGTAAGACCCCGCAATCCCATACAACCTGGGTACCCAGTATTTACAGTTCTAGAATGGTGCAGGTCTGATGAACAGTGCAGCTGTACGTTGGCTGGCTAGCTGGGGCCCTTAAGAGAATTAAGGAGATGAAATTTAGGTTGCATCCTAACCTATAACGGCAGCTGGCAGGATTTGCCAACTTTAACTATTTACAAGCCCCTTTTCATGGTGGTGCAGGGTTGACCTGCATTACCTTACAGTCAGATGTCTTAATAGGCTTGAGACAAGTCAGGATCAAGTGTTTTCAGCAGGCGGGCTCCCACTCGGAAGGCTAAAATGCTGGCAAAGCTGACAGTCGCCCTCCAAAACTAACTGCAAAGGTCTTGTTGCTCTTGCAGGTGGAAAAACACTTTAACATTCTTTAGGTTGAGTCCCTCTTCTGGGCGAAATCACTCTTTTACATTCAGCACATGTATGCTTTTGAAGTCTACATCCAGCACATTTATGCATTCAGCACATTTATCTAACAACATCTGCAGCTTCAGTTGCATCTGTTGCACTAAGGCGGACAATGCTTTAAACTTGGCTTTTCACCACCTGACCACTTATTAAATTTGGACTGAGCTTGAAGCTTGACTCCTGCCATTTACAACAACTTTAACTGGACTGAGCTTGCAGCAAGACTCACTACCTTTTCAGACTTTGCGTTACTCTTTCGATGCAAACACTTGCGCTTGGCAATAGACTGTTTACAGTAGTTCTCTAGGCTTTGTAACAGCAAACTTGCACTTGACAGCAAATGGTTTCTGTAGCTCTCTAGGCTCAATAATACAAGATGCAGTCCCTTGTGGTACACACTGGCGCTTGCAGCTTCCACGAACAAAATATTGAATCTCCCAGGCAGTTAGGAAAAGCCCGGCTCTGAGTACTCCCTTCCAGTCCTGTAAGCACTTTCAGATCAGACACAATTATACACAATACCTGGACCCTTTCTGGTCACTTAGCAGATGTCCACCCTCTAAGCGTTGCTGTGAATGCAGGGTGCAGACAGACAGACAGTCACTATTGGTAGGATTTGGGCTTCTCTGCCCCTTCAAGATCTTCTCAGAGTTGCACATGGCAAAGCAATTTACTTACACAGATGTCTTACAGAAATTGGATTCCTCCTTTTGAGATTTCAGGCTTTATCAATTCTGTCACTGCTGAGGCAAGTTCAGCTCTCTCACAGCTGGCTTCGTCAGGTTACTGGTCCACGTTTTTCCTCAGTGTGGAAAGGTTTGGCGAGCCCTGGAGAACATTCTCTGGCAACCCCCAGGCTAAGACTCCTACTTCAGGCAGTCAGTTGTCTCTAACTTGACAGGAGAAAAAGCCCCCTCCCTGTGGAGGGGCTTACACTGGTTTGCTAGGCCTATTTTTGGCAAAGGACCTAAGCTCCCCACGCCTGTGGGGAGCCCACACTGGATCTGCTCACACAGCCAAACACTGTGCTTTATGGAGCCTCTTTGAGGCTCCTGATTGGCTGGAGTTATCTGTTGCTCCCACATTAATTGGCTGATCCTGCCTGTCAGTCCAGGAAATTAATATTCATTACCTTCACTCAATGCACTATAGGCTCCCTGTTTTGGCCTGAAATTAGGTCCCTGCAGATTTCCCATAAGCACTTTGTAATGTCCCATGAGCTCTGGCAAAAATAAATCCTGGCTGGAAATCTTTGCTTTCCGATTGGCTGTTGCTGCACTGTGATGGCTGCTATTACACACAGTCCCTTTGCAGCTTGAACACAGTCCCAAATAAAAGTCCTGGTATAGCCAGAATAATGATTTATTTAGCATTTTGCCCCACAGTCCAAAAGTGACATGTGTGCCTTGTTGCGCTGCCCAGCTTAAACAATTTTATTTAGTAATTTGCTTGTCACTGCTGCTAATATCAAGTGCCCCTAGGCACCAGACAGGCTGATATCCAAGTCCCAACATTACTGGTATAGCCAGTTTATTTGTTCCCCTTTCATTTGTTAGCCCCCTTAATGGTTTGGTGGCTGCTGCTATTAATTTGTATTTATTTACATTTTAACTTCTGCAGCAGCCACAGATAGAACCCTCATTAATATGCATGGTGAGCTTGTTAATATTCGAGAGCTCCTCGAGAATGCCTCACTCAAACTTCTTTGCCCGCCACCTGGTTTAGGTCATTGGTCCCCAGTGAAGAGAAGAGGGGTACCGAGACCTTACAAGGACCTCCCATTCCACCACAAATTGAGCAGTCAGGAGATCAAAAGGTGCTAGGTGCTCATGCCGATCCCCGCCAGCACCGCGAGTGCCAACTCGATTAGCAGGGGATAGTGGCTTAGCCCCAAGCCCCAAAAGGCAGTATAGCGCAGCGGTAAGGCTCTGAGCTGCAAATCTGGAGACCTGGGTTTGAATCCTACAGCCCCACTTGCATACTATGTGACCTTGAGCAAGTCACTTAACTTCCTGTGCTCCTAGGTCGCACCTGTAAACAAACTTTCAGCTTAGTGTGTTACTCCTGGTAAAACAATTGGTAAAAAAAAAGGCTAAACTGAAACACTGGGACTGTTTGGGGACCTCAGGCACCTTTGGGACTTTAGCTGTGGTGGTGAGCTGGGAAAAATGAGGAAGATCCGGTAGATACAGGAGTCGCTCAACAGTGGGAGCAGAAATGGGTGAAACGGACAGCAAGGTAAGCCCCAATTTTAGGGGGCTACTTATGCTGCCTGGATTCTCGAGGGACCACACTCCACTTACTGTTTGGTCACCCAGGTGAGCTCCCAGCCTAGAAGAGGGCATCTGTTGTCAAGATGACTGTGGGGAACTGCTGTTGAAAAGGCATTCCTTCCCTGGGGTTGCCTTTTTCCTTCCTCCAGTCTAAATCTTTTAAGAAGGGTTTTGCCACTGGCACCAGCCGTGAAAAGGGGTCTCACTTTTGGGACCAATGGGCCTTAAGTGGTACTGGATGTCTCTCATTTGAAATTTGGCCCCTGCCACCAGAGTTGTGGTGGAGGCCATATGACTCAAGAGCTGAAGGAAGTGCCTTGCTGGTCTGGGCTGGCCCAGAACAAAGGACTTTGCTATGCTTACCAGACTTTCCATCCTGTCCTGAGGCAGAAATGCGCCCTTGGAGGACATCCACCTTGCTCCTATGAACTCCAGGACTTGGTCTTGGTTCTGTCTGGGATTATGAGAAACCCCGACTTTCCAAAGTGCTGTGGGTCAGTGGGATAGAGGCCTTGGCCTGCTGGTGTAATTTTCCTGTGACCAGCCAGTCTTCAGACAGGAAAACCCAGCCCCCCGCCTTCTGGAGGTGTGCTGCCACCATGGCTAAGCACTTTGTGAATACTCTGGGGCTGAGGAGAGACCGAAAGGGAGGTCTATGAACTGGTAATGGCCAGACGCCAGCCTGAACCTTTTGTGGCTAGGCCTAATTGAAATGTGAAAATAAGTATCCTTCAGATCCAAGGATCCCATTGAGTGCTGTTGCTGCAGAGATGGTATCACTGTAGCTAAGGCTATCATTTTACACTTGTCCTTTTCAGGCGTTTGTTCAGAAACCTAAGATCCAAAGTAGGTCACCATTCTACATTTTTCTTGTGGGTGAGAAAATGTCTTGAGTAAAGGCCCTTTCCCACTGAGAGGGAACTATTTCTGCTGCTTTCACCTGCAGCAACTTTTGATCTTCAACTCCAGCAGAATCCTTTCTGTTGGAGTGGGAGGTTGAAGTTTCTGCAAACCTACAACCTGGGAATCTTTTGAACTGCAGCGTGAGCCCCTGGCTCACCACTTCCAGGTCCCACTTGTTTGTGGTGATGTTTTCCATTCCTGGAAGAACTGAGTCAGCCTTCCTCCCACTGGTAATGGATGGGAGACTGGACCGACTCATCAAGGGTTCTGCTTGGGCTGAGCCTTAGGTGCTGGAGCTGGGTCAGCCCATCTGGAGTCTCTTCTGCCCTTGCCCCTGAAGAAACCGCTCATCTGAGAAAAGTCATAGAGGCAGAAAGGCATGGAGAAAATAACCTCTACCCCTACCTCCCCTTCCATGAGGCCTATAGGAAGTGGAGGACTTTTCCTCTCAGTGTTACTTTTGTAGGTGGCTTTGTACTCTTACGCTTTTTTCATGTATGCCTCGGTCTCGTCACCAAATAAAAATTATTCTCACTAAGGAAATCCATGACCTTTGCCTGGGTGTTTTGGGACAGGTTAGTGGTCCGGAGCCAGGCAAATCTCATTAACTATATGGCATGGGCCATGACCCTGGAAGCAGTGTAACTGGTATCCACTGCAATATGGAATTGGTATTTGGTTGCATCGAGGGCAGCTTTGACTGTATCTACCAAATCTTGTGCCAGATCTCCTGAAGCCTTATCACTCACGTCAGTACAGAGTTCCAGAGGGCTTTCTGGCACTGGGCAGCGCAGGCCATCTAGGCAGCCTGCCTCAGCAGCACAGAGGCAGAGGTACAAACCTTTTTCCCATACTGTCCGACTTCCTGGAATCTTTATCTGAAGGCTGGGTAGAGGGGAATCTTGGCCTTATCGCAGGCAGCAGCCTGGACTACCCCTTCATGGTCAAGGTGTGAGTAGAGGTACTCAGCATCATATCTTTCTAGCTGGTACTTCTTCTCAATCTTTTGTCAGTCCCCAGAGTGGACATAGAGTTCTGCAATAATTTGCAGGATGCTTTCTTGAGGGGTTTGTGTACCAGCAGGAGCAACCTCTTGGTTGAAGTTAACCCATCATATCCAAAACACCACCTCGTCCTCATCCTCCACAGTTTCCTGGGTGGATAGGTCAACGGTATTCAACATTTGCCTAACAAATGCATAATGGAGAAAATCCTCTTGACCCTAGGGAGGGGAACCAAACTCCTGCTCAGGGAACCATCAGGCTCAGTGAGTTCCCTTCATCCTCCTCCTCATAATAAAACTCAGCTCCCTGGTCCTCAGAACTGGGAGGGGACAGGGACTAGAGGAGGAACCAACATGCCCATTAATGATCCCATGGCTTAGAAAGCCTGGAAAAATTGCCACGCTTAGTCATTCCCTCCACAGAGGCATTTTTGTTTGGCAGCTCCTTTCCTTTTCAGAAGGAGGAGCGACATGTTTCTCTTTCTGTTTTCTTTTTGCAGGAACTGACTCTGGAACCTGCTGAAAGGGTCTTTTGCTTGGCTACCTCTGGGTTCCCTTTTCAGGAACCCTAGTATCGAACACATCTTGAGCAGATCTTTCCTTCTACTTACCATGGGTGGAAGGACCCTCATAAAGTGTTCTTAGCAGACGTAGAGGCATACTGAGAAGCCATAATAATTTTCAACTTTTGGCCCTTTTTGACAGTTTTAGGGCAAAACCTACTGCTAAGTTCACAATCAGTTAGGGAATGATCAGGACCTAAGCATCTGAAACACAACTCATGGCAGTCTGCCTTCACCAAGAGATTGTAGCACTTAGCACAGTTTTTGAAACCTGTAGGTCCTGTTTCTTTTTGGGTCTGTCAGACATGCCAATTTTGAAAGATCCCTAAAAAATGGTTCCGTAAAGAAAAATACAATTTGTGGTCTGGTTCCCTAAAACAGTGAACTGTTAACAAAATAAGTTTAAAATGTTTTCCCTTTTTAACTGTAAAGAAAAGCTTCCCTCAGAAAATAAGCAAACTATAAGAAACACGCCTCAGTCCCTGAAAATCGGAAACTGAAGCATGAATAGTTCCAAATGAAAAACATTAAAATAAGAGGAAAAAGTTAATAAAAGATGCGTTTAAAAGAAAACTGCTGTAAAAAGAGTTTTTCCTCCAGTTCCCAGGAACCGCTGGAAACTGGAGAACGCCATCTAAAACAAAAGAAAATGCTAAACTACACTATTCTAACTAAACCAGCAGAAATGAGAGAAACTAAATGAAAATACTTATAAAATTTGAAAATAAAACCGGAAAACTCAATTCAAATGAAGAGAGCTCTTCAGTGTGACTTCCTTCCTCAGGTGAAGAAATAAATCTGACATTCTAGAGCACAGTAGAACGTCATCACGCAGGCAGACATTTGAAATTGCATTCTGAGTTCCGTAACTGACATACACTCCTCTCTCTGGGGCAGCTCAACCCTTCAGACTGATTGCATTAGTAAGCAAAGTGAGGGATTCCCGCATCTGAATGATGGTGAGTCGTAATTTTCATATCTTCTAAGAATTAGTCTTCACGATTTATTCCCACCATTGGGTCAGAGTACCAAGCTTACCAGCCAGAAGGGTGATGCTGCTAACCCTGGAGGGAAAGGCTCTGTGGGGATAACCACAAGAAGGCAGGGACCCCTCATGGGTCTGGTAGACCCGAGACTGGACCGGGGCAGGTGGAGGCTATCGTGGCCTGGGAGCAAGAATGCACCCTGATAACTCATGCCTGACCCTGCAGGAAAAGAAGTGGGTCCCCTGGAAGCATAAGGCGAGCACCCTACACGGACCAAAGTTGTCAACCTGGACAGGCAAAGCCATGCTGTCCGCCAAATGCAGACTGCAGTTCCCACCAGCATGGAAGCAACCTTGTTGACATTACAAAGATGCCCTCGCTTGGTGTCCTGGCTCCAGGCCCTGGTAGGAAAGGCAATGGTTTGTCTGGTTTACTCGGTAGTCTGGCACTGTTGTTAGGAGTTGCCTTAGCATTGCCTATAGGTGCCTGCCATAGGTCACCTGATGGCTCTGATGTGAGAGATGCACAGCATGGTGCATGCCACTTAAAAACCTTTCTGCCCAAGACATCAAACCACGAGAGTCCGAGTCAGGAGGGTGATCATGCACCAGATGTCTATGCCCAGAGGGGATGTCCAGGAGCAGAATCCCAGAAGAGGAAGTTGCAAGGCACCTGGAGACCCCACAGGAGCACAATACCTCTGCTGGATGTCCTTTACAGCCACAAAGGAGCAGAGGGATAGAGTCAGACATCCCTGGATGCCTCCGTGAAGGGCCACGGTCACAGAGGATGACTGTGGTGTCTCTGCTGTATTGACCAGGAATGATGTGCCAGGTAAGCAGGATTGTGACCAGGAAAATGGTGAGACCTAGCTCCTGCATCATCTCCCTAGGAACTGCTGATACCAGGTGTACTCAGTGTCAGATGAAAGACGGATGGAGGTGTCCACTTTCTCTGAGAAAGAAGAAAGGAAGGAACTGGGAGAAGATGAGGAGCTGGAATCAGGGGCAGGGGTGCAAGGACTTCAAACTGGAAAATGGCCTGGTGCGAAGATACTGAGAAACGTACCAGCTGCCTCCTTGAACTGTTCCCAGGACAGGGCCCCAATAGGACCAAAAATGCCTGGGAGAGGGAGGAGGAGGCTGTGTAAGACCAGGCCAGGTCCTCTGCCAGGGCTGCAAGAACATTCAGGAACCTCTCCGGGGGATGGCCTGGCAATCTTGACCATCAGCGAACGGGCATTAGCTGTGGATCAGTCAGGATGGTGCCCTTGGGGAAGCCCCAGGTGGGGAGAGAGGGAGCATACAGGTTTCACAGGATTGCCCAGATCCTCAACAGTGACAAGGCTAGCTGGTTCTAGAGAGAAATGAGGGTCCAAGCCGGTACAACAACTCCTGCCAGAGCTGCCACCTGTTCTGGGCAAGGAGTGAGTCACCGACCTAAACCACAAGGTACCCTACTCACTAGTTCAGCTCACTGATGAAGACTACGGTCAAAGCACAGGGCTTGAGTCAGAAAGACAGCAGTTCTCTGTTGCACTGTACATTTGGCATAATAAAATATCTTGCGTCTATCTGTCTATGCCAGTGCTCCATTTCTACATCCGGTGTGTTTAATAGGAGTGCTGGGACCTTCCTGTTTTTGCCACTCCTCACTAGGACTGGCCCATCCCTTGGGCCAGGCTCAGAGTCAAAACAGATTCCCCAGGGGCATAGGTGCTTGAGGCAGCACCACAGAGGGCACCAGCTCTGCCCCTGATGCCGTGAACAGTGCCAGGACTAGAAGCGGCACCAGGAATGATGCCAGGACCCGAACCAGCACTAAGAATGGCACTGGAACCCAAACCAGCACCATAAAAGGGACCCTTGTGCAGACCACAGTGCCGCCAATAGGCACAATCCATCAGAGGAGACCCCAACCCCAACCTAGGCCCAGAATCAGGCCCAAGCAGGCCTCCTTCATCACTGGAACCCCCAGCAGGCTCAATATCCTCCTCACCCTCCTGGTCATCCAACTGCTTGGGGAGGGTATCCAGCATCTCCAGGAGGCGAGAGGAACTGGCTGAAGCCTTCCTCTCCTGGCACTCCTGAGCAGTTTAAGGAAGGGCCCGACCTTGTGATTGGCAACACCTCACTCACCAGTACCAGCCTGAGTACCAGGAGCTGAGGTAGCACTGAGACTCAACACCAATGTGCCCTGACGTGCAGAGATGCACATCATGGTGCATGCCCAGCATATAGTTTTGACCTCATCACTAAGGCGTCCACTGCCCCAAAGGGCCAACAGACTGGGAAGGGTGCTCAGCCAATCCCCCACAGGAGGGTGACTGTCCACCAGACTCCTCCTTCAGGCTCTCCAATGTCCTGGTGGGGCAAGCAGAAGGAGAGTCCTGGTCTTCTGCAGTACCTATAGTGACCCCAGCAGGAGTACCAATGCATGGGTGGGGGCATCCTTGTTCTTCTCCTGGGAAGACTTCTTCTTGGGCTCCTCAGAACTGGATATGCGTTGAACCAAAAAATAAGAAAAAATGAAGGAGAGAAAAGTGTTCAATGCTGCACAGAGCCAAACGAATAAAAGCAGTACCAAAACAAATATGCTGCCAAGGTATGGTACTTAATGGGTGGCAGCAAACTGATGGCAGTATGATGCAGATAATGATGACTGAAGTGCTCCCATGGTGTGCTCTCCATTGCAGGAAAAACAGAATTGAGGAAGGTAGGGGCTGGTGTCGATTTCTGACCAGTCCATGAGTGCCACATCATATGTCCACCTCGTGGCATGATACCAGCACCGATGTTAGCCCCCTAGCTGTAGGCTGCAGAAAGCCTTGTCCTGGAGGTCCTAGTGCCTCTGGCACAGACCCAATGGTGGGAATAAATGGTGAAGATTGATTCTTGGAAGATCAGAACTGAGGAGGGGCCAGCTTTTGGTTATTGGCTGGTTCAGCATGCAGTGTCACTATGTTGGCTTTGAGGCGATTCCAGCGATGTTGTCCTCCTCCTGAGCTGCAAAAGACTTTGCATCCCTGGAGTCCTAGAGCCTCTGGCTTAGACCCATGAGTGTGAATGAATAGTGAAGATTGAGTCCTGGAAGATCATATCATCCTCGGAGACTTTCATATCAGCAGGGGAACAGGCACACATCGTCCCTTACCACAACCTCCACTCCAAATTCAAGGTACTCAACCTTAGCCAGCTGATACAATCACCCACCTGTATCAAAAATAGGCTGCTGACTACAGCTTATTTATCGGATACTGGTGTCTAACCCACAGAAGATCCTGGTAGCAGATGCAATGCCCGACATATTTGGCGATCACTGCATGACCTTTTTCACCCACAGAATCAAACAACAAAAGCCCTCTAAGCCAGGTTGGTGGTGCTGAGGGTTGAGTGCTGGATGCCACACCTCAGCTATGCTGATGACCGGGTTCAGGAGGCAGTTCAGTCGTCAGGGGTTGGCAGGGGTGGGGAGGATGGAGCATCCCGACAACTCTCCCTCTCTTTGGGGGTGGGTAAAGGGGTTGTATTGCTCTGCATGGGTGCCTGACAAAGTCAGGGGCACTACAGATGTGGCATATAGAAGGGGGGTTGGAGTCACGTTGGACATGATGCATGAAGTGCGCTGATGTCGTGCATGTCCAGCTCAGTAGGGTGGAAAATCGCGAGGCGGTCGTGGTGGCTGATGGCCATGCACTGCGCCTCAGGACCTAGAAAGGTGCACCCCCAGGTATTGGATCCGGGTCCCCGTGGGGGAGACACTGTGTGTGCCAGCCTGCGTGGAGGAGGCGAGTCGCCACCAGACCCAGGTCCAAGGGTGCAGGTGCCGGTGGCCGGATGACCTCCCAGCCCACCAAGCAGAGGAGGTAAAATAATAATAATAAAAAAGCCCTCCTAAGGTAATCCATGCAAGATCATTTAGAATGTTCATCCTGAATGAGTGCACCCATGACCTCACCCCGACTAACTGCTCCCCAATCTAGCAGCGCAAGACCCAGAGGGAGCTGCTTCCATATTTGCTGCTACCTTCACAGGTATCTGTGACAAATATACCCTTCAAGAGATTAAGAGTACAGGGCCACCAACAATCATGGATCACCACCGACATAATAAACTGGTTCCAGCAAAGGGACAAGGCATGAGCCAAACACAAAGCCACAGGATCCCCTCAGACAGACAAGCCTGCATCGCGACCAAATCAGTGCACCAGACTCATATGAGCCAAAGCGAACTACTTCCAAACAAGCTTCAGCCGCAGGCTCAGATACATCCAAATTCTGGAGAACAATCGGCACCCCCAAACCCTTCCTCATCCACTTGTATGGACCAGTCCAACCTGAATGCTGCCCCCCTCTGTAGACAAACTCAACTAATATTTCATAGAAGGCTGAAAGGCCCTGATACCGAACTCTACAAATACGCAGTAGACCCGTCACTCTTGACTGGCCCCTTCATCCATCAAAGTCCTCAAAAAATGGAAATAATTTACCTACCGTAATTCTTGATCTTCTTGAACGAAGTCTCCACCACTCATTCACACTGATGGGATCTACGCCAGGCGCTAGGACCCAGCGGATAAGCTTTTGCAGGAGGACCGGCGCCAAAGATGGGGACTGCGAGCCTCTGCTCATGCGGCAATGACTATCTTGGCATCGACCCTCCAACCGCCTCAGTACCTTTTTCCGAGGAGGTGCAGCGTAACTAACCTTGAAGGATAGCCTAACAAAAACGGACATAAGATAGTCTGGAAGACCCATATAAGAAGGTCAAAGAAAGAAGTCTCCACAGCCTAAAGATGATTGAGGGTGAAGACCAACAACAGAGGTGAGCTCGGGGATGGTGGGTGGATGTGTGAATGAGTGGTGGAGACTTCATCCAAGAAGATCAAGAATTACGGTGGGTACGTAATTTCATATCTTCCTGGACATAAAGTCTCCACCGCTCATTCACAATGATGAGAGCACCGAGCTAATAATCCCCGAGAGGGCGGCAGGAGAGACCAAGACCTCATAAATTTAGGACAGAAATCCATTAAGGATGGCTCTGTCAAATGAAATATGTCATCTGGCATGAACATCCAGGGCAGAGTGTTTGAGAAGTATGCACTGAGGCTCCAGGTAGCTGCATTGCAAATATCCGCAATGGGCACGCTGATGGATTTCGCCAGGATGCCACGACCACTCTAGTACAGTGAGCGACACTCTGCATTCCAGCTTAACCTGTGCCATGGAATAAAAGTGGCAAACGATGCCACCAGCCATGCTGAAAGGCATCTGATAGCAACAGATTGACCCAGCCGGTCTCGCTGAAGGAAACAAACAGTAGTTGAGCTTTGCAAAATTCTTTTGTTCTATCTAAATAGAAATGCAAAGCTCTTTTGACATCCAAGAATGAAGAAACGCTCCCTTCATTTGGAAGTTCAAAGTAAGTAGGAAAGACCAAAGGTTGGTTTAGATGGAATTCTGAAACAACCTTAGGGAGAAACTTAGGATGGGTCCCAAGAACTACTTTGTCTTAATGAAACATAGTATACGGAGGGTCTGTGACCAAGGCATGTATCTCAGAGACCCTGTGGGCTGAGGTAATGGCCACCAGGAGGCCATTTTCCAAGTGAGAAATTTCAACTCACAGATAGCTAGAGGCTCGAAAGGTTTTCAGTGAGCATGTCTAGCACAAGATTAATGTCCCAGGCTGCAACTGGACATCTGATAGGAGGTCTGGTATGCAGAATTCCTTAAGAAACTTCAACCATCAGGTAACTGAGCCAGTGACAAAGAAAGTACTGGCTCATGATAAGCTGAAATGGCACAAAGGTGAACCTTGACTGTACAGGATTGCAGACCTGAATTTGAGAGGTCTAAAGGTACTCTAGAACTTTATTCAGTGGGCAGAAAAAGGATTCAAAGGGATTTTGCACACCACAGTGAAACGCTCCATTTGGCTGTGAGGTTTTTCCTAGTGGCTGGCTTGCGTGCAGCCAGAATATCTGAAACTCTGTGAGGGACATTGGACCTGTTCACTTCTATCTCTTCAGAAGCCAAGTGTGAAGGTGAAGCGATCTCAGATTGGGATGGACCACAGACCCTAGAGTCAGAAGGTTCATTTGAAGGGAAGCGCTTTCAGAGGGGTTACTGACATACTGTTGAGTAACGGAAACTATATTTGTCGAGGTCAGAAGGGAGCAATGAGGATCATTTTGTCCCTCTGGGACTCGAACTTGAGAAGTACCCTCTGAATTAGAGGAAGAGACGGAAAAGCGTGTAAAGCATTTTGTCCACTGCAGCCTGAACGCATCCTGACAGAAAATGCCAGGCCCTGGGTTTCTGGAGCAGAAGAGGCAGTTTTGTGTTGAGTGGGGATGCAAAGGTCCAGGTCTGGAGTTCCCACTCTGTGAATTATGACTGAACTACGGTTGAGTCGAGAGACCAATCGTGAGGATCTGTCTCTGTTCTGCTGAGATGGTCAGCCAGTTCATTCTGTACTCCCAGCAGGTAGATCGCCTGAATTAGAGCTTTGTGCTCCAAGCACCATTCCACACTCTCATCGCTTCCCTACATAAGGGGTGAGAGTGAGCACACCCCTGCTTATTGATGTAATACATCACTGCTTTGTTGTCCATTTAAAGGAGAATGTTCTTGTGACAGAGAATGTCCTTCAAAGCCGGACTGTATAAAGGACGGCCCTCATTTCTAGGACATTTATGTGAAGCTGAGACACTTCCTGAGTCCATGTACCTTGAGTGTGGAGAGTCTGACAGTAAGCTCCCCACCCCATTAGGGACGATCCGTGGTAATGGAAATCTGTTGTTCGGGGGAGCAAAAGGATACCCTTTCAGAAGGTTGTCCTTTTGCGACCACCAGGTGAGTGACTTCTTCAGAGGTTCTGTCACCTTGATGAGAAAGGACTGGGGGTGAGTGGTAGGAGACCACTGAGTACTGAGCATCCACTGAGAGGTTCTCATGTGCAGGCGTGTTAGGGTACAGTGAATACCGAGGATGCCATGAGACCTAGTATCTGCTGCATCGAGATAGCTGTTACTGAGCTGTTCTCTCTGATGTATCGGGCCATCTGAAGAATATCCGGTCCTTCTGTCCTCTGGTAGAAAAGCTTTCACAGGAGATGTCCAGAAGAGTTCCTATGAAAGGAGCCTCTGGGAGGGCTGCAGCTGTGATTTGTTGAGGTTTAGCAGGACTCCCATGGACGTGAGAAAGTCTGAGGCTGTGGCAACGGTGTAGAGGGTTCCCTGCCTGAAGGACTTGCTAGAAGCCAGTCGTCCAGGTATGCGGAACACTTATTCCGATTTTTCGAGATGCTCTACAGTATTGTACAACACTTTTGTTAAACTCACGACGCCGAGGACAACCCAAAGGGCAGAACTCTGAACTGATAATGCTGGTCCAAAGCCACACACCTCAGGTATTTGTGATGCCTTGGGTAAATAGGGATATGCTGGTAAGCATCCTGCATGTCTAGGAAGGCTAACCAGTCATGTTGATGAAGCAAAGGTAACAGGGCTCCTAGCGATATAATTTTGAATTTCTCTTTGGGAAGAAATTTGTTTAATTTTCTGAGGTCCAAAATGGGCGCATGCCCTGGTTTTCTTTGGAACCAGAAAGAAATGGGAGTAGAACCCTGTGTTCCGTTGATCAAGCGAACTACTTCCACTGCCCTGTTGTTCAGAAGGCCTTGTATCTCGGAGGTGAGAAGTTCTGACTGAAGTACTGACAGCCTGGGCTGTCATTTGGAGGATGATCCGGAGGGTTTCTAAAGATTGAGGGACTACCCCTCGTGGATTATCCGGAGGACCCATTTGTCCGATGTTATGGACTTCCAACGATAGTAGAATTGAGTCAGACGACCTCCCACCACTGAGGAAGAGTCCTCCTCGGGCAGCTGAGGTGGGACTTGGGCCAACAACTCAGAAGGCAGCACTGGCGCTTGGGTCCTTGCCTTCTGTTGTGTTCTTTTGAGGCTGAGGGGCTTGGTTTTATTGAAACACCCCCAGCCTTTGCCTCGAAGGACTTACAGTTATGAAGAAAAAATACTCACCTTAGTAATTATGTTTCTTCTAATGGAGTCTTGCTGTATTCTGACAATTGCAGTGATTCCCAACCTTTGAACTGCCCGGAGAACAAAGAGTTAACTTTCTATGCAGGGCATAGAATGATGAGCTCGAGCTCGGTTGAAGTCTCTGTCTGGAGTGATTCAAACCTAAACGTCAGATTCTTACAGCCCAACTAAACTAAAAATTCTATGTGGAAATTGTAAAATTCTTACTAGCCAAGTGGCTGAAAAAAGTTTTGGATTCCCAAGGAAGACTCAAGTCAGGAAACCCAAAACAAAACCCAATGTACTAAAATAACAATAATAAATCAGCACCCAAACAAAAGGAGGATGCAAGCAAAAACACCCTGGGGTGCAACACTGCACCTGACCACCCCTTCCCAAAACAGGTTCTGAGAGGAGGGAGGTCAGAATACAGCAAGACTCCATTAGAAGAAACATAATTACTAAGGTGAGTAATTTTTCTTCAAACAACATGAAGTCTTGCTGTATTCTGACAATTACAGACTACCAGCCAGTACCTCCATGGAGGAGGGACAGAACCTACTTTGGGAATGGGCTCGAAGTACCGCTGTGACAAATTGAGCATCACTCTTAGCCTGGATATCCAGAAATAATGCTTGGTAAAGGTATGGACTGTTTCCAGGTGGCTGCTTGACAAATTTCTAAGAGAGGATATCCCTGGTAGTAGCCAGGAAGCAGCTGTACCTCTTTGGAATGAGCCCTCAGGCCTGAGGGTGGAGTGTTTCCCAGCTTTTCATAGCAGAATTGTATACAAGGCACAATCCACCTGGCAATAGATCTTTTAGTGGCAGGTTTGCCCTTTCCCACTTCTCCATACTGGAGGAATAACTGGAGGGAGTCAAACCTGTGACCCTTGGTAGGCTCTATATAGTAACTAAGGGTTCTTTTGACATCTAAACTGTGTAGCCTCCCTCTCCTGAGGAAGAATGATCAGTGAAGAAAACAGGAGAGACAAAGACTGGTTTAAATGGAATAGATGAAACCACTTTGGGCAAGAACCTTCTATTGGTTCTAAGGACCACTTTATCCCTGTGAAATGAGATAAAATCAGGTTCCACTGACAGTGCTTGCAATTCACTGATACGCCTGGCAGAGGTAATGGCTACCAAGAACACAGTTTTCCAAGTCAAGTACTTAAGCTCTGCTGAAGACATAGGCTCAAAGTGGGGTTGCATAAGTTGAGCAATGCAAACATTCAAATCCCAGGCAGGGCAGGGTCTCTAAAGGAGGATTGGTGTGAAGCAATCTTTAAAAAATTACAGAACACAGGATGGGAAGATAGTGAGGAAGACTTCTCCACAGACAAAAGCAGAAACAGCTGACAAGTGTACCTTGAGAGTAGCTGGTCTGAGGCCTAGGCCATTAAGATGGACCATATAATCCAGAACCGTAGGCAATTCAGCAGTGTCTGGAGAACATGCTTCTTAGAACACCAAATGCTGAATCTTTCCATTTGGAGTTGTAAGTCTTTCTGGTGGAGGGCTTTCGAGAAGCCTTGAGGATATCAGAACCCTTGGGAAAGATGCAGATCTGCAAATCGTAACTCTTCAAGAGCCATGCTTTGAGATTGAGAGACTGAAGATTGGGGTACCAAATCCTTCCCTAAGAGGATGTTAACAGGTTGTAATTCCTGGGAAGAAACAGGGGAAGATGGCCTGCTAGGGACAGCAACAGAAGGTACCAGGGCTGTCTGGTCCAATCTGGAGCAATCAGAATCACCTTGCAAGGTTGAGACCTTATTTTACCAAAACTTTTTAACAGGAGTGGGAAGGGGAAGGCACAGAAACTTCCCTCCCAATTCAGGATCAGGGCGTCCAGAGGACTGAACCCAGGACTGGAGGTCTGCAACAAAACAGAGGAGTTGGTGATTGTCTGGGGCTGCAAAGAGACCTATCTGGAGTGCCCACACTTGAAAAAATCACTTTCAACACCTGAGGGTCCAGGGATCATTCGTGATGGCCCTGAGAAATCCTATTCAGTGCACCTGCTAACATTGTCCTTGCCTAGAAGGTGAACTGCTACAAGAGGTTTGCAGGGAATAAGCCAGGGACCACAACTTCATGGCTTCTGTGCACAAGGCCGTGGACAGAGTGCCTCCTTGCTTGCTGATGTACCACATGGTGGTGGTGTTGTCTGTTCTGACTTGAACCAGCTTGTTCTGTACTGACTGTGAGAATGCTTTAGAGCCAGAAAAACTGCCCTGAGCTCTAGAAGATTGATGTGGAGAAGGGATTCTTGGGGACCACAGCCCTGGGCAGTAAGGGACCCCAGGTGAGCTCCCAGTCCAGGAGAAGCATCCATGGTAAGGACCAGTGAACAAGGCTGAGCAACAAAAGAACACCTTGTCTTAAATTGTCCTGTTCCTGCCACCACTGGAGGGCATGGATCAAGGTCAGAGTCACTGGGATCAGTTTGGCAAGGGACTCCTTTCTCTGAGACCAGAAAGCTCTCAGGTGGAATTGAATATCCCTCATCTGGAATCTTGCCCCTTGGACCACTGCTGTTGAAGCTGCCATGTGGCCCAAGAGCTGGAGGAAATGCCTTGCTGGTTGAGATACCCGAAGGCTGAGGAAGAAGCTAGTTCCATAAGAACCCTTGCCCTGTCTAGAGGAAGAAAGGCTCTTGCTCTGAGTGTGTCCAGTTCTGCCCCTATAAAGGTAAGAAGCTAGACTGGTTTGAGAACTGACTTGGGAAGGTTGAGAAGAAATTCAGAGAAGTGAGCACTTGCTGGGTCACTTGCAGGTGAGACTTGACTTGGTCTGGAGACTGACCCGCTATTAGCCAATCTTCAGATATGGAAAAATGGAAATCTTTTGCCTTCTTAGAAAGCCAACTACTACTATGAGCACTTTGTGAAAACCCTTGGGGCTGAGGGATTCAAAGGGCATTGCTCTGAACTGATATGGCCTGAGGCAACTCGAACCTGAGGTACTTTCTGTGGGAGCACCTGATGGTAATGTGAAAGTAGGCATCTTTGAGGTCCAGGAGGCTAGCCAGTCCCTGGCCTTGAGAGGAAGGATTATTCCCAGAGTTATCATCTTGAACTTTGGTTTTAAAAGATGTTTGTTTAGATATCTTAGATCTAGGATGGGTTGCCACTCACCTGTTTTTAGGGGTCAGGAAGTACCTGGAATACAGTCGTTTGCCCCAGTGTAGAGTAGGTACTCTCTCTATAGCTTTTAAAGCTAGGAGAGAATAAACCTCTGCCTCTAGGGCAAGAGTTTCGAGAGATTTGCAGGTGGGAAAGATCTAGCTCTCATCTTTGGAAATTTTTGAAGCTGAGAACCAGTCCTGGCTTACTACTTCCAGGACTCACCTGTCTGATGTAATAGACATCCAGTCCTGGATGAAGTAAGTCAGCCTGCCCCACTGGAATAGGAGAGTCGACCGGGCAGGCCCATCAGGGTGTCTGCTTGGCAGGGGCTTTAGGCTGAGGAGTGGATGCAGCCCTGCTCATCCCCCTTCTGCCTCTCCTCTGAAGAACCCCTCTGAGAAAAGGAAGAAGAGGCCTGTGCTTGGTAAAAGGTCTTTGAAAAGCCTGCCCCTGCCCCTAGACTGCTGCCTTTGAGGAGTTGTCTGCCTTTCCTTGGCCTGAGCACTCCTGTAAGTGGTCCTGTACTCATCCATTTTTCATGTAATTCTCTGTCTGCTCCCCAAACAGAGAATTATCCACTACAGGAAAATCCATGGCCTTAGCCTGGGTGTCCTGAGAGGCTTGTACATCTGAGCCAAGCCATTCTCTGAAGAGCCACAGATGTAGCCATGACTCTTGATGACACATCATTAGAGTCCACAGCAGCATGAAACTGAACCTTAGATGCTACAATCCCATCTGCAGCTACCACTTCCAGCTCCTTGGCTAGCTGGGGAGGCTTGTTTAGCCAGTGCCAGTATAGTGTCCCACCTGGACTTCTGGTACCTGGCTGTATAGCCATGTAATTCGCCTGCCTGAGTACCAAAGAAAATGCCATGTACTGCTTCTTTGCCATGGCATCAATCTTCCTGGAGTCCTTGTCAGGGGGGTGAAGCCAAGGAATAATTGCCTTGTCACAGGCAACAGCCTGCACTACAACAACATGGCTGCATTGTTGATATAAGAACTCTGTGTCTGAGCCTGAAAGTGTATACCTCTTGTCCATTCTTCTATCCACAGGAGGTATAGTGTTAGGAGACTTTAAGATTTTTGTGTCTGTTTCCCCAAAAGATTTATGGAGAGAATAGACAGTCTCCTAGACTCTGGGATGTCCATCATCTCTACATAATCAGGCTCCTCTTGATCTTCCACAGCCTCCTCCATAGGAAGCTGGAGGTTTCAGCCACCTTTCTGTAAAACATAAGTGAGAAGGGACTCAGAAAGCCTAGGAGGAAACACCTGAAGGTCTGTCTGGGAGATGTCCGGTTCCACAGGCACACCCAGACCTTCACTCATCATCATCATCCTCAAATTCCCCTTCCTCTTCAAATTCCAGTTCATAAAAATCTTCAAGGGTATACTCTTGAACCGGGAGAACCAACGAACTGAACCCCTGCCAGAAGGAGCCGGATCGGTCGGAACCGGATGGAGCGATTCCACAATCTGAATCGCCCTGGCTATCTCTTTGGCGGTCGGAACATGAACCTCGGATCTGAACCAGTCAATTTATCTTTGCGCTTTCTTTTGTGGAACCGATCCCTCAGAATCGGCTCTCCTTTTAACCCGAAGAAGTATCGCACTGGTCAGAGGCACTCCTTCTGGTTCGGTCGAAACCGAACCGGGCTGGCCATCCGGTCAGCGGATTCTTGGCCTCCTTTTCCCTCAGTCTACCTAATCTCTTCTCAAGGGTAGACTTGGGAACGTTTTACATATTTGGCAGTCTGAATCAAGGTAGTCAAACCCCAGACAATAAACACAGGTGGTGTGGGGATCAGCCTTAGCAAAGACCTCCCCACACTCACTGCAGTGTTGAAACCCAGTGGGCCCGTTTTTTTCTTGGGTTTCTCAGACATGGCCAACCTAACCAAACTTACCCTTTTTGGCAACCACAGGCAAGACTCTTTATCGGTCCCTAACCGTGTCATGGGTATTGAAAAAACAGTTAAAAACACGTTTTTTAGAACCGATAAGAACCGTAACCACACACTAAGTAAACAAACAAATTTCACTATCAAATGGCGGTTCAGCGAACCAAGCCACACTTTTACAAGTTCCACACAGAAAACAGAACAATTCCTATCTAGTACTCACGGCACCACAGACAGAACTGAACCAACTATCGGATACTTTTTTCGGTTTAAAACTGACGAAGCTGAAAACTTTAACCGACTTTGAACCAAGCTGAAGGAGAAATCTCCGAGTGACTGTTCAGTGAGGCGGAGTAAAGAATCTGATGGTTTAGGTTTGAATCACTCCAGACAGAGACTTCAACCGAGCTCGAGCTCAGCATTCTATGCCCTGCATAGAAAGTTAACTCTTTGTTCTCGGGGCAGTTCAAAGGTTGGGAATCACTGCAATTGTCAGAATACAGCAAGACTTCATGTTGTTTGAAACTGGTGTTTAACTCCCCTTGGAGGGCGGGAGGAGGTCGAGCCAATTTAATGGCTGACCTAGTCTTTTGTGTGGCCTCTAGATCCTGTTCTATTTGAGGGCCGAAGAGATATACACCATCGAAGGCAACGCCATGACCGTTGCTGGGCATCATTCGTGAAACCTGAAGTGCGCAGCCAGGAATCTGGCGGTACAAATGCCTGCCTCCGCTCAGAGGCTGTATCGAAGGCATTCATAGCTGCTTTAACCTGCTGGTTGTTGGACTCAATACCCCTGGTTATGGCTTGAAGAAGCTCTGAATTAGCGTCTGAGACCGTGGAGCTTCAACCATTTGTTTGAACGAATGCCAAAGAATATACTCATATTGAGAGGAATAGCCCTGGTAGCTGGCGATATGCATACCCAGGGTGGATGCAGCAAAGACTCTCTTACCTAAAGTATCTATCTTATGAGATTCTTTGTTTATAGGTTGAGCTATAGTAGTCTCAGGAAGGATGACCTAAACATTCTCTGCCAAGACTACAATAGGATCCTAAAGGCATGGGAGGACAAAATAGGTCGATCCTTGGGCAGCATACTTCCTATCTATGGACTTAGCCACAGAAGGAATGAGAGCAGGATTATACCATACCATTTGAGACAGCGTCTCAAAGGAGGGTTGTACAGGAGTTAAATCCATAGGGATGTCCGGAACATCAAGGTATTGAGTCTTAAAAGCCTCCCAGGATCAATGTCCATAGTCTGGAGAAAAAGTGGAATTCAAATTTCTCAACAGAGACTTAAAAGACAGGTCCTAGCCACAGGTTCTGTAACAGGATTAGGTCCTGCTCCTTCCACATCATCACCCAGTCTAAGATCTGGGTCAGGCTCAATATCATCTCCTGACAGTCCAGGAGGGACTGTATGGACAGGAAAGGAATGAAAATCAGCAGGAAAAGAGGAAGGAAAAAGCCCTGAAGAAAAGCCCAGCCTCGGCGCCAAAGAAGAACATGGCACCGAAGGCCACCACGACGCCGACAAAGTAGACAGTGCTGAAGAGGAACACAGTGCGAAAACCGCAGAGTGCGAGAAAGCCGGTGCGAAAGGGCACAAGGTGCCGAGAAACTCAACAGCACCGAAAACCACACGGGACGAGGATGGCGCCGACAGGCGCACCGGCCCGAGCGACTCCACTGACGCCCGACGGCACTGGACACCAACCCAGGGCCCTGAAAATTCGATGTGAGGGGAAAGAAGAAAGAATACCAGGAGATAGAAGCATCAGTGTGGCCCTCGCGCAGCCATGTGAGGAGGAAAACACCTGAGTGAGGAGTCGAAGGCACGATGAGGGCTGCATGACCAGGAAGGCCCAATCACCCTGACCGATCTCCTGAAGAACCAAGGCCCTGGAGTGACCAGGCCAGGCAGCTGGACCAACCTCTGAGCTCATTGCTCCATAAGAGCCACCCAGCGCCCACTGATGAAACTGCTCATCGGATGCCCTACCAGAAGGTGGGGAAGGGCTTTGATGTTGAAGAGGTAGGTGACCAGAAACAGAAACCGATGACTCGAATGAGGAGACCGGCAACTGACCCCAATGACTGACCGTCGATGCACAGACATATCAGAAGGCGATCTCGGTGATGCCGTCTCTTTCTTGACCTACGGGCGAAGAAGGCGTGAGGCGAGCAGTGCGAGAATCGACCGTTTTCTTTTATGCTTCAGGAGGACCACCTTCCCTCGGGCACTGGACCATCCATTGTCAGACCCCCTCCGGAGAAGGCAGCAGACCGGACCCAGCCCGACTGACTGAACAGCTTTCACTCTGAAGTCTCCCTACCGTCACCTGACCCGCTCATGGTGACTCCCTCAATGTAGGCTGAGACTTCTTTCTTTAATAAGAATAAATTATCATAAGCGGTACTTTATTCGAAAAATACTACAAAATAAAAACTGAAAACTATTCTGCTAGTTTGAAGTTTGACTCAGGGATGAACAACATCATCACTGAAGCACACTTGACAGCGGAAAAAAGAACTGAGGCGGTTGGAGGGTCGACGCTTGAGACAGTCATTGCCACACGAGCAGAGGCTTCATGTGTGCCACTCCTACAGCCCCATCTCTGGCACCGCCCTCCTGCAAAGTTTGCTCCAGCTGGGTCCTAGCGCCTCAGCATAGATCCCATCAGTGTGAATGATTGGTGGACACTTTATGTCCAGGAAGATCTAATGGATCTCAACATATCCTCTAGCTGAAGGGCAGATAGCATCACCCCAGATTCTTTAGAAAAGGCACCTCAGCAATAGCATCCACTACTGCACACTCTTCAACTGTCTCTGGCCACTGGATCTTTCCTCACAACTGAAAGATGCAGTGGAGTTCCATCCACAAAGGTTGCCCCATGGATGTACCCTTCAGCTTTCACCCGACCTCCTCTGCCAGTCCTGTCCAAAGTCCTGGAGCATTCTATTCCATCTCTGGTTTTCTGATGCCTTACCAAGAAGGACTCCAGCCAAACCTCTCCACAGCCTCTTCCCTTACCCACACCATCTACCCACCTTCATCCACATCAGCATGGACAGCGGACTGGGCAGCAGCCATCTTCTCAAACCTAACCAAGACCTTCAGAGTTTAGACACTGTAGACCACAACCTCCTTCTGAACAAGCTAGCAGCTTCAAGTATCTCCTCCACCTTGCTTGCCTGGTTCATCTAGTTCAGCTCCTACATGTCGGACAGGTTGCAGTTAGTAAAACATGGTGGCATTATGTGGTCTGCCCTGTCAGTTACCATTGTAGTCCCTCAAGGATCAGTTCAAGGACCACTGCTCTTCATAATCTTCATAAATGACCTCAATTATCGTCTCCTGCACACATTCGTAGTACCGTATGATAACATTATTTATGTATCCAGTCCCAATGTCAACTCCATTGAAAAGCCAGAAAACTACATACAGTACAGAACTGGTTCCAAGCCAACAGGCTGGTGTTAAATAAGAAAAAAAGTATCCATTCTGTTTGGATACAGATGGTGGCTAGGATCAATCTCCGCCACACTGAACATCACTGACTAATGTACAATAACCTTGGGTAGGTGCCACTCGAGACAAGACAACAGAGGCACACAGCCATCATGGAAGCAATGTTCTGGATGGGCAAACCCGCATGCTACCAGGCAAATCTACTCTGTCTGGCAGCTAATCTGATCTATGCAGTCAGGTCCAAAGATGGCAAATGACTCTAAATCCCAAGATACAAACACAATCTCAGGAAAGCTTCATTCAGCTATTGGCTACCTAAAACTTGGAACAACCTACCTCCCAGTACTACCTTTGTTCCACCATTTCTTACTGACAGGGCAGTACTACCTTTGTCCCATCATTTCTTACAGACAAGAGGCTAATTAAGGCCCACTTCACAGGTGTGATCCTGCCACAACTGCTCCTGACTCTGTACTAGACTGCCCCACTCTGAAAATATATGAAGTATAATATCTCTGCACTGTCAAGCACTTTACCCCTGCTGCACCCTCACCTAACTCATAAGCACCAAGTGTAGCACCCTCCCTTCAATTCGATCTCTTGGAACCGTTATTCCTAGGAAGCAGAATTGAACTCACACTGAAATGTGACTTGATCCACATTGAATCACATGTATGTGTCTCTTCACAACTGTGACTCCTATACTTGTATAGTGTAAGCGCTGTATTGTATTATTGTATGTATGTATTTGCCACAGACCTGTAGCTGTGTACCTGCATATATGCATTCTTTCCCTGACTCCCCAGTCATAATTGGAAATGAGTCCTCAGGGCTCTGCACACTTGCTTGGTAAAATATGTTCTAAATTAATCAATAAAAATAAAATTACCTTTTCAAACTGTAAATCTCTCTTTCTGGGTACATCCAGTGCCGGAAAAAGATCTCCAATTAATCCCATAAAAACAGGAGTGTCATCAGTTACTATCTTTGGGACATTAAAGTCTCTCAAGGCTCTCATTAAGACTTGATCTTCTGGCCGAGCAGAGTCTCCTCGTTTTAAAGAGCCTGCCACAACCAACACTGACTTGATAGCTCAGAAACCCCAGTCATAGTGATCCTGTTGAATGAATGAATGGAAATGTTATTTTGTGGCATTGTTTCATTTGTCTAAACATTTACTTTTATGGTTCAATAATTCAGTTAAAAGATATGCATTTCTATGTCTTTCTACCTTCTATGGAACTGACCCTTTTCTCAAAAATGAAAATGACATACTCACCACAATTTTGATTTTCTAGACTATCTTCATCATTCATTCACACTTAAAGGTCTAAGCCGGGGAGGGGCTACTGACAAGACACGCTGGGAGAGAGCTCCGCTGTCTAGGAGGTTTTAAACTAAAAACGTTCAATTCTTTCAACAAATTTCTGGAAACTAAGCTCCAAGGTGAATTCCTCATATCGTGCTGCTCACTTCTATATAATTTTATTTATTTATTTATTACAGATTGGGATCAATACCTTTGAGTCAGGAACTCGTTTACAAAGGTTCCAGGTCATACAGATACAGAAGACAACAAACAACACATGGGTTACATAAAGGTTACGCAGATTCCATATAGTATGTTTATACTGCAAGTTACAAAGGTACACATCATTTTACATAGGTTTCCAAGATAGTAATGATCCTAGTAACCCAGGACACAACATAACTAGATTAGAATTCAGTGCGAGATTGAGATAACTGTTTCCAGTTGAGATGCAGATTGTAACGTAAATGCCATAACAGAGTAAGTGCAGAAGTACAGCAGTGGGACTAAGGATTCAAATCTTGGGTGCTTGTGGAGCAGCCAGAGGAGGCTTTGTCAGTGCAGGTGTAGGAGAAGGAGTGTGAGGGAGGAGAAATGTGGCAGGGGTGGGCAGAGGGAAGAGGAATAGGAGGAGGAGGGTGAGGAGGAAGGAAATTGTCAGGGGTGGGCAGGGGTGGGGGGCATGGGGTGTAAGGATGTAGGCAATAGTCGGTGGAAGGGAGGTGTGGGGGTGGAAAGGGAAGTCAGGGGAGGAGGAGAGATTCAAGGTAGGAGAAGGAGGAGGGAAGAGGTTGAGGGGAAGTACATTTTACCAATTTAAACTAGGGTCCAAGAGAGTGGTATGAAAGGAGGTAAGAACAGCCAGGAGAACTGCTTAGGCAAGGACTAGATTAAATATTTGCATATATTCTGTAGGGCTAAGTGGGCTCGGAGGCCCGATTTGAACTATGCTAACCTTACTACACTCGATTAGGTCCTTGAGAATTCATTGAACCACTTGGGTCCCCGAAGGAGAGGGATCTCTGGGCTTGTGCTGTTCGGGCTAAACGGCACCGCCAGTCCCCCTTAACCGCATTTAAAGTCCTAATAAAAGGTTGAGCGGTTTTGAATAGGCAGGAGGTTAACCTAGGGGTAAAGCTTAACAAGGGCATCTTAGCATTTTGTGATGGGCCATACAAATAGAGCTGCGGAGGCGCGAGAAAAATCAGCTACCTGTAGAACTGTTGCCACTGGCTGAGTCACAACCACGGCCGGGGACAGAACCTCGCTGGAAGACCCTACAGAGGTCTATGTAGGCAATCGACTCCAAGGTGGAGTCCATACTGACCAGATTTAATGAGCAAGACACCAAAATTGAGGTCGCCACACAAGTTGCTTCATCTGCTGAATCCATGGCCACTCAGGCACTAGCTAGCTCCAGCACAATGGTGCAGTAAAGCACAATGGCGCAGTAAAACGCTCACTTGCAGTATCATCTGGAGGCTGTGGAGAATGCACAGCACGTCACTAACATTAGGATAGTGGGCCTCCCTGAATGTTGCAAGGGGTGGCCTGCTCAATTTCCAAACGGTTGACTGCCGCAGAACCTACGCCTGGAACAATCTCTGTCTCCAGCTCACTTTTTAAAAGGCTACCACATTTCCTCCCAAGCTGCATTGAGTCTGCAGGACTCACCTCAAACTGTTCTGTTGCTTACCTATGGAGCGTCAACTAGAGCGTTATTTTGCAAACTGCAAGAGGATCGGGACAGCTAAATTTCCAGGGAAAAAACATTCACCTATTTCCTGACCTCTCCTTCACCACATAGGCCAGACGGAAGAAATTTGATGGGGTAAGGGCCAGGTTGACATCTCTGGGCATAGCGCATTGCTTGATTCCCTATTGATGCCCACATGGCTCTAAATCCAATATGGAGGGCAAACCTTCCAGTTTACAGATCCTGAAGAAGCAGGAAGGAAGGCAGAGGCCATCGGCAGAGAATGTATGCGTTCTCCAGCCCACGACTCATCAGACTCTGAAGGTGCTACCTGAACTTGGACTTGATTTTGATTTAATATGTAATATGTTTTGATTTAATATGTGGATTTACAATAATGTCTACTGGTTTGGCTGCTAAGTAACAGTTTTATGAATATTTACAGTCCTGGAGTTCCTAGTTTGATAGCGATGCTGTATTGATGCTAGTTGGTTCTTGTTTAAATTTGACTGCCATTAAGCCTCATAGAGTGTATTGTCTTACTTTTAATTAATATAACCTTTTACAGCTAATCTATTTAGTTGGATTAATGCAATGGAGCAATGCATAATTGATAAGATAGAATTCTATATAGCAAGATAGTTGATTGAATATTAAAAGCTTGCCGTTCCGGTTTGTGAGCCTCTTGGGATCAGCTGAGATTTATCCCAGCACTGCATGTAGTGGATTCAACATTTTAGAGGTGGTCACATCAATACAGGCTGTTGAATTATAAATGTTTGGTTTTGCTTTTCATACTGGACTTGACCACCCATAGTCTTGTAGGGTGCAGCATATCAAGGACGTTATTGCTGGACTTAAGCTAGTCACAGAATTTGCAATATTTACTGTCCTGAACTATTCGGGGTTCTTTTGCCTAAATTATTGTCTGTGCCCTGTAATACTTAGCTCTCCTGAGGTTTTGACCTGAATGCCTTCAGCTTGTTATGCAGACCACTTCAGCATATTATACAGTTAGTTTTGCTGATGTAATTCATGTTTATTCAGAATATTGAGACCAGCCATACAGCTGACCTGCTGATTTCATTAATTTTACTGTGCTTAGTTGTGATCAAATACCACTGTGTAACTGCTGTCATTGTGCTTTCTTCTATACATTTTCCTACCTGCCTCCCCTCCATTTATTTGACCCTTTCTCCTCCTCTCCTTCTCTAGAGAATCCCTCCTGTGCTTCCTTCCTGAAACTCTCACTGTATTCAGATCTTCCTCTGCCTAATTCCTCCCTGAAACCTCCCACCACCTCCCTATTTATTTCCTCCACAGCTCTCCCAAATTCTCAGGGCATTCTTGCCCATGGAGCTGCAGTGGGACCTCCAGCCGCGTAATCCCGGTAATGCAAAAGGACAGCGTCTGCCCTGATTTCAAGTTTGGAGCCTTTTCTCCTCGGGTTTGTTCAGCAGTCTTCCTGGATCTCTGCTAGGTGTGCGTGTGTAGGTACATAAGGGACATTGCAGTTACGCAAGAACTTACCGTAACAGTAGATCTTTGAGAGGTTCCTGCAGTAGGTCTTCACATATAGGACTCGCCCCTGGCATCAGGTCCGAAAGGCAAATTTGTAGATAGCAATCATCAGTGGGGACCGCCCCGATGTCAGGTGACGGATGTCGCCCGAATATAAAAGGCGGTCTTGTACCGCCTCCAGTTCTTTTCCATCGGAGACCTATAGAAAGGTAAGAATAAGGTAGGAGGCAAAGACCCTAGGACCCTGCTTCTCTCTAGACCCAAGGGCTTAGTAGGATAAAAAATAAAGGAAAAACATCCAGGTGCTGGGGGAAGGTGGGAGGAAACTAGACCTACTGTAGGAACCTCTCGAAGATCTACTGTTACGGTAAATTCTACGTAACTGCAACTTCGAGAGGGTTCCTGCAGTAGGTCTTCTATCATTGGACTGAATACCAAGCAGTCCCAAAATAACTAATGCTGAGGTGCATCCGGGAGGAGGAGAAGTCGCAATAGGAATCATGGCAGGAGGCCTTGCAAAACTGCAAGACTAAAGCCGGGTTCTGCGCCTAGAGGCAATGTCCAGACTGTAATGCTTAGTGAAAGTGTGAACAGATGACCACGTGGCCACTACACAGATCTCTGCAGTAGACACATTCCTGAAAAGGCAGTAGAGGTAGCCACGCTGCGGGTGGAGTGACCTTTGACTGCCCCGGAAGGACTTCCCATATTTCGTGTTAGAAAAGTGGATGCAGTTGGCTAACCATCTAGAGATGGTTTGTTTGGAAATGGCCTTGCCCTGGCACTGAGGAGCAAAGGCAACAAAGAGTTAGTTAGATTTCTGAACCTCTTTAGTTCGGTTCGTGTAGTACCTCAGAATCCGGTGCACATCTAAGGTGTGCAGAAGGTATTCCCTTTGCTGGAATGCTGGGGATAGTATACTGGTAATTCCATGCTCTGATTCAGAGTGGTTTCTGAGACCACTTTGGGGAGAAAGGAAGGGTAAGTCCGAAGGACTACTCTGTCCCTATGAAAATTAAATAGGGTTCCTTACAGACAAAAGCCTGGAGCTCAGAGACCCTACTGGCGGAAGTCACTGCAACTAAAAATAAAGTCTTCTAGGAGAGAAGCGTAAGTCACAAGTAGAAGCTGGTTCAAGAAGCTGGCAGCTTCTCGAGCATGAATTCAGGTCCCAGGGGGACAGGGATTCTGGATCGAGGCTTCAAGTGAAGGAAGCCTTTCAGAAAGGTTCTCCCAACGCCCAACTGAGCCAAGGTTTTACCTTCCACGGGCGGTGGTAGGCCGACACTGCAGAGAGATGGACCTTAATGGAAGAGTAGCTAAGGCCCACCTCAGATAAATGTGTGAGGTACTCTAACACCTGGGCGCCGAGCACAAAATGGGTCCCAGCACCTTGCTTGGGCCTAGATCGAAAATCTTTTTCACTTCATGGCGTAAATTGATCTAGTAGAGGTTTTCTGGCTTCTGCTAAGATATGTGCAACCTGCGAGACACCATAGCAGGAAGCCGCTATGTCCACAGGTGCCATGCATGAAGGTGGAGAGACTGAAGGCTCAGGTGCACCAGGTGCCCTGCTCCTGTGTCAGAAGGTCATGGGAAAATGGCAAAGGAACCGGAGGTTCCAGTGCCAGTTGTTGCAAACAGGATACCAAATCTGGCGTGGCCAGAGAGAGCGATAAGGATCATATGAGCTCCCTCCTGCTGAAGTTTCACCAGAACCTTCTGAATGAGAGGAAAGGCATAGAGAACTTCCTGTCCAAGAGAGAGACGGTGTGTTCCACCAAAAAGCACCATGCCCAGGAACAAGCAAGCAAAGCTGGGTAGTTTTGCATTGAATGGGAGGCAAACAGATCTATCTCTGGTCGACCCCATCAAAAGAGTTCTTGACCACCACTGATTTTAGCTCCCACTCATGGGCCCTGGCCACTGATCGACTGAGACTATCCGCCAGGACATTGCTTATGCCTGGGACATGGACTGCTGTCAAGAAAAGGCTGTGCTGGATCGCCCAGTACCAGACCCTCATTGCTTCTCTGCAGAGAGGGTATGACCAGGTTCCTCCCTGTTTGTTGATGCACCAGACTGTGGACATGTTGTCCGTCTGGACCAGAAGTGATCCCAGTACCAGGAAGGACTGGAACGCCTGGAGAGCGAAAGAACCTCCCTGGTCTCCAGAACGCTGATGTGGAGCATAAGCTCCTGGTTGGACCACGACCCCTGTGTCTTGTGTACCCCAGATGGGCTCCCCAGCCCAAGCTAAGGCATCCATGGTGAGGATTTGTTGGGATGGGGAATGAAAAGGCATTCCCTTGAAAGGTTGGAGAGATCCTGCCACCAGCGAAGATCTCTGTAGGCTGCTGGAGATCATGACTTTTGGTTCATGTCATCTGTCCTCTGATCCCACTGGACTCTGAGAGACCATTGGTGACCCTCATGTGGAGTCTGGCCATGGTACTGTTGAAATGGCGCTGCCATCAGTCCCAAAAAGCCCAAGCACAGCACGTGCTGGGATCCATCAAGCCTGGGCCACGAGAGTAGCCTGAGCAACCAAAGTCTCAGCTTGATCTAATGGCAGAAACGCTTGCTCTGAACTGTATTTAGTATGGCTGCAATGAACTGGAGACATTGAGATGGTACTAGCTGGGACTTGGGGAAATTGACTGTGATACCCAGGCGTGAGAACAAGTTCAGAGTAAAGAGAGGGACTCTTTCAGGCTGGTAGGAAAGGGTGCTGTGAGGAGCCAGTCATCCAGGTACCGGAAGACATAAATGCCCTGGTATATAAGAACGCTAACATCAGCTAGATATTTCGCGTGAACAACTGAGGGTCAAGAAAGGCCAAATGGAGCACTCAACTGGAAGTGCTCCTCCATAAAAACAAAATGGAGGAAGCTGTGGTGGGCCGGGAGGATAGGGATGTGCAGGTAGGCATCCTGCATATCCAGGAGCACAGCCAGGAGTATGGATGGAGCAGGGGATGGAGCCCTGAAGAGTCAACATATGAAACTTCTTGTACTGATGAAGATGCTTAGTGTGCTGAGGTCCAGGATCAGTCTCCAGGTCGCCCGTTTTCTTTGGGACTAGGAAGAAGTGGGAGTAAAATCCTTCCTGTCTGGTTTGGAGGGACAGGTTCTATGGCCTTCTTTAGAAGAAGTGCCTGGATCTCTTGAGAGACAAAGGGGACCTGATCCCATGGATAGAAAGACCGTCCCAATGGCAGAGGGGCTGGGATCTCGAGGAACTCGATCGAGTGACCCGCTGGATGAGTTGAAACACCCAAGACTCTGCGGTGATGAACCTCCAACCCTCTAGGTGGAGCCTGAACCTCCCTCCGACCGGTTACTCCTGACTTAAGGAAGGGAGTGGAAGGAGGGAAAGGAGTCAGGACGCCGAGGAAGGGAGCTTTAGCCCCGAGGCTGGTTTGGGGAACTTAGCCTGTGGGGTTTGGGCTCCTGAGCCAGGCGCGTCTTTTTCCCTGATGCTTAGCCTGGTTCTTATTCCACCTTCTTTGGCAGCGAAGGGCTGCTTTTTCTGACCCATCTAGTACATAGCGCGTGACATCTCTTAAGGAGCGCCCACTCTCTGCAGTCCTGTGATAATATCTTTGGCATCACTGCCAAAGAGGACGAACCCCCAAAAGGGGTGTCCAAAAGGAAGATTGTACATCCTGTGCCAGGTCTGCTATCCAGAGCCAGGAGGCAGTGGAGACAGATCCCTGTGGCTGCTACTCTAGCCACTGAATCCACAGAGTCAGACGTTGCTTGAGCGCATGATGACACGAGGACTTGCCCATCTTAACCTTGTCCAGGAGCTTCTACCTAAGGCTTTCATCCTGAACCTCAAGGAGGTCCCTTTCCAGCTCTGAAAGTGAAGCTTTTGGAAAGCAACCGTGTGGAGACATAGTTGAGGGATCTGATAGCACAAGAGGAAGAAGAGTAGATCTTTTGTCCGAACTAGTCTAATTGACGAGAGTCCTTGTCAGGAGGCGAGGAACTCAGGTGTTTCAATTGGGCTGACAGGTCGTGAGCGGCAGTGATTACCATGGAGTCTTGGATGGGTGTTAAGATGCTGAATCCCTTTCAGGGATAATAAGTCCGTTCTGCCTTTCTGGAGACCGCTGGTATGGTCACCAAATCCTCATGGAGTCCCATCCATGGGGGATGGGGATAGGGTCAGAAGTAGTAAGATCCAGGTGCTCTGCCGGTCTTTTTCATTCGGATCCACCTCTTTTGAGGCCAGCCTCCAGCTGCCTATATTGAGCGCAAGTGGTCTCTAAAGGAAGGGTCTCTGGGGAGACTTGGGGACTCCTTAGGAGGGATCTCAACAGAAGATCTGGGGTCCAAAGGTTTTGGAGTCAGACTCCGTGTCGGAGGGCTCAGAGCTGCTGGGGATGGAGGATCCACCCCAGCAGATCCCACAGCTAAAGAACCCGAGGTTCTGCGGAAGGAGGCAGTGAAGGGGGGCCTTGGTAGGGGAACATCCCCACAGACTGCCTGAGCTCCGATAGTAGCTGAGTTCTGGCCTCTTGCCACCACTGGGGGCAGCCTCATGGTCTGATGCCGGGGTGGCGGAGGAGGCTGGAGTTAGGGTAGCCTGGGTACTGAGACCAAGATGGGTAGTGATAACCTGTTTGAGAACAGTAAGAGTACCCAGGGTACCCGGTTTTGGGTATCCCAGCATCGGGTATTCCAGCGTTGAGTATCCCAGCATCAGAGGACACAGCAGCCTGGTCGGATACTGTGGAGTCGACAGTGGGCCACCTGAAGGTGGGACAATGGGTTCTGGACCCAGAAACCGACCCGCGAGGTTCTGGTCCTGCCGGGAGGTGCCATGGTACTCTAGGAGGCGTGGATCTGGGAGGGCCCCAAGGTCCTGAGGGAGAAGGCTCATGGAAAGATCCCCAGCTGGTGACAGACTTATATCCGGGTTTGGCGGTAGGCTTGGTGAGGGGAGGTCCAGAGAGAGCCCCAGCGGCAGGTCTGAGGGTGATCCTGCTGGAAGAAAAATCAGAGGATTGAGTGGTAAGTCCCTGGGATGAATGACCGGGGATGATGGGTCGCTCTGCGCTCACTCTGTCCAGTGTCGGGGCCAAACTGGAGCCCGACAGGAGAGTGGAGAGATCCAGGTGGGCGATGGAGGAGCTGTCGCCTGACTGAATGGACCGTGCCGGGCTAGTAGTGGTCGGGAGACCACCGCTAGAAGCGGATTGGCTGGAGTCGTGCCCTTCAACGTGGTTGAGGGGTGTCTTATCGGCTAGGTAAGATGACTTAACTGATACCTCAAGAGGCTACCCCGGCTACCCACTCACCTCGGCAGGAGGGGAGAAGGTGCCTTGCCTAAAGAAGCAGACAGGGCACTAGCTGAAGTACTCACAGTTTCAGACCTCCAGCGTGGTGACAGACTCTGGTTCCGCGCTTCTCCTTGCTTTTCTTCTTTTTGGGTCCGCGACGATGACCTATCCTCAGTTCCTGGAGCTCCTTTTCCATCGATGCCAGTCATCGGGTCAGAAGGTGGGCCTTGAGGGTCCGCTTGCACCGTTCAAGTTGCCTGGTTGAAGGCCTGACAGATGGAGCACTCCTCAGTGTGTGCTTGGAACCAAGGCAGAGGAGACAGCGGAATGGTCATCCCCTGCAGGATATGGGCGCGCACTTTCAGCACTTCTTCTTCTGTCTAGAAGACATCAAATGGCAGGTAAATTGATGAGAAAATTTTACTATGAGGCGAAGAAAACTTCAACAAAAAAGGCGGACGCTTTGATCGCTGTTCTATCGAGTGCCAACGCATCGAGCTGCACGGCGCGGAAAGAACTGAGAGCCGGGCGCTGGACCGCTTCTTTATAGTCGGGCTGATGTCACATCACCTGACGCTAGTGGTCCTTGCTGATGATTGCCATCTACAAGTTTGCTGTCAGCACTGGACGCCAGGGGCTTAGTCCCATATGTGAAGACCTACTGTAGGAACCTCTCTCCAAGTAAGATCTTTATTTACCTTTATTTTCACAACTTACCTGCCAAAACGAATTACCTGCTTTTAGCCCTGTAGATACTAAATTAACTGCTTTTAGCCTGCTAAAACGAAATTACCTGCCTTTAGCCCTGTCAAACGAAATTGTCCTGCTTTTAGCAGTGCCAAAAAGAATTTTCCTGCTTTTAACCCTGCCAAAACGAAATTTATTACTTTTAGCCTGCCAAACTGAAATTTATTACTTTTAGCCCTGCCAAAATGAAATTTAGTACTTTTAGCCCTGCTGAAATGAAATACCTGTTTTAGCCCTGCAGTAGAATTACGTGCTTTTAGCCCGTCAGAACAGCCAGCTCTTGATCTGAATCTATTTCTGGCATTGTTGGCGCCTAAGAGCCACTGACCCACGTTCTCTTACCTGCAATCGAGAATGAGAGGGAGTTTCCTGTTGGCTGCAGACTTGAGTTCCTCCATAACTTGGAACAGCCTCAGCTGGATCCTTAGCCTCGGTGGCTTAGACTCTGCTCAGGGCACTCGCCTCCCTGCTTTAGCTGTGTTTATTTTTATAGGTCTTCCATATCATGACATTCTCCATGAGTTCTGTGTTCTATCTGTGAGAAATCTCATCTGCAGGTTATCACCTGTCTCCACTAGGGTCATCCCTAACCTGAAACAGCCAACGCTCACTTTTCTTTCTCATTTTAGCTTCAGTCTATGGTGGGTTACCCTGCCTGTTCCAGTAGTCCTCCTGTTGTTTTTCCACTACTCCTTTACTCGACCCAAGTTTCTCTCTTAAGTTCTCCCCTTTGGTTGCTCCTACTTTTGCAGCCAATATCTCCTGCACTCTATCTCCACAATGTTGACTAGGCTAGCTTTGTATCTCTTGGGCCCTCGCTCTTTGCTCTACTGGCCTTCAGCTCCTTATCCCTTGTTGCAGGCCCACCCCACCCCCAGCTGAGGAGTCCACTTGGAATTACATTTATTCTAACCTGATAGCCGAAGGTTCCGCCACACCTCCACCCCTAGTTTACCTTAGCCACAAACTCCTCGACTCTTCATAAGGCATTTGGTGCTTAGGAGGATTACCTCCCACTATTGTCTCTTGTGCTATAGCCCTTGCTTTTCTATGGTTCGCTACCTAACTCTCATTAGCCAGGATATTGAATCCAATCCTGCGCCCTCGATCTACCTTAACCAATCCCACCCCACACCACCCACCTGCTTCCTCATGCTCCTGGCTATCCTTTGCTCACCTAAACATCCGCAGTCTACTTGCTAATCTCTCTGAGCTGAAAGCTTGGGTTCAAGTAAACAACCCTGACATCCTTGTTCTGTCTGAAACATGGTTAAAACCAACTGTCCTTGACAACAGCTGTGTCATACCTGGCTATAACTTGTATCGTGCAGACTGGGCATCCTCAAAAGAGGAGTGGCCTGGCACTATATTACAAGTCTCACCCAAATGTCACACTGTTACCAACACCTAGTTTGATCAACAGTGAGGTACTCACTGTGTCCTGCTCCTAGGGGTGCCAAGAAGTTACACATATTTGTGGTGTACTGACCCCCAGGAAGAGCAAACCTGGACTAGAGGAGCTCACTGGTCTGATTCCTGCCCTAAGAACAACAAAGTGATCTGTCTGGAGGATTTTAATCTTGATTGGCTGGGTCCCAACTCTGCCTCACTTGCTTTCATTAGCAGTAAGGCCAGCCTCGACCAACTCATCTCTTCCCACACTCGATTAACCCACAACAACCTCTGTTGTTCGATGATTGACTGGATCCTCACCAATCACAAAGACTGCTATCCTCTTCCGGGTTCTGCCTGACACCATTAGTGACCACTGCCCTGTCTACTGTGTTAGGATGTCTCGGCTATCACTACTCCCCCAAAGTTCTGTCCTTTGCTAACTTCTCTGCTCTGGACATCTCAGCGTTCCTATGCAATTTGAAACAAGCTAACTGGCCCCCTTATTCCATACAAATGATATCAACCTGGCCACTGACTACTTCAGTGCCACTCTGCTAGCTTTATGGTCTAAATATATCCCTGTTTCAACACGGAGAGTCAGAGGAAAGGTGACTAAGGGCTGAAGCCTGCCTTCAACTACACAAAGAGCATGACAAGCTTTGGTCTAAATGGAAATCCTCCTCTGTTCATACAGACTTTGTTGCTTATCAGACTCTATGAAACACCTGCAAGAAAGAAGTCCATGCTGCCAAGAGCAACTACTACTAACAAAGCCCCTCCTCTGGTCCATGGCCTCTGACCCCAAGAAGTACTGGAGTCAGATAAATGAGATCCTGGGTAACTCCAAGCCACTCGGCTCCCAAGGATATGCTAATTGATGATACTCTGTGCAACAACCCCTGCATAATAGCTAACGTCAACTCCTCTTACTGAGGCCCCTAAACCTCCCTTCAGCATCCAATGGACCTATCCCTCTCGCCTAATACTCTGCCACTTGTCCTCTCTACTATTACTCAGTCGGACGTTCTCAGGTTTCTTCAGTCTATCTCCCTGCATGGAAGCCCTGGGCCTGATGGCATTGAACCATGGATACTTAGACTGGGGCCCGTCTCCTGTTACCTCTATCACTAGGCTGTTTAATCTGTCTCTATGCACCTCTACTGTGCCTTCAGCATGGAAAACTGCAAGAATAATCCTGTCTTCAAGAAAGATGACCCCAAAGTCCTATCTAATTATCGTCCCATAGCCTTGCTACCAACCCTCAGTAAGATTTTAGAGAAACTTATTCACCTCCAGATCTGCTCACCTACTGAACTTTAATCTTAAGTCTCCTGCTCAACATGGTTTTAGGGCTGGACATAGCACCTCAACCACCCTCACTCTAGTCACCAGTGACATTAAGTCAAGCATGGACAAAGGTCTACTCACAGGGCTGTATTCATAGACCTCACTAAGGCATTCGACATGGTTAAGAAAAATTACTCACAATAGTAATGTTGTTTATTCTAATGGAGTCTTGCTGTATTCAGACATAATGCAGTTAGCCCCAGCACTTGAACTGCCCGGAGAGGAAAAGAGTTAACTCCATGCAGAAGTATGGAACGTTGCGCTCGAGCTCATGAGCAACTAACTAACTAGGCACTAAAATATGGAAATTGTTTGAAACATATAGCCAAAAGGCAAAAATAGTTTTGGGGTCCAAAAAGACTCAAGTTGGAGAACCCAAGAAGAAACAAGGTAGTGACAATTTAGGCTACAAACATAAGAATAATAAACATAACAGCTACCCCACCAAAAGGAGGGTACAAGGTACATGCCTGAGATGCAACACTGTACCTGCCAGCCCACTTCCCAAAAACAGGTTCTGAGAGGGGAGGCAGGAAGTTTGAATACAGCCAGACTCCATTAGAAGAAACAACATTACTATGGTGAGTAATTTTAGTTCAAACAACATGAAGTCTTGCTGTATTCAGGCATTTCTGAAGACTACCAAGCAGTTCCCTAGAGGAGGGAATGCAGAACCTACTTTAAGACAGGCTCTGCAGTACTGCTGTGCCAAACCTAGCATCACTCCTAGCCTGGATGTCCAGGGAGTAATGCTTGGTGAATGTATGTACTGTTTTCCAGGTGGTTGCTTTACAGATCTCTAACAAGGGAATATCTCTGGCCGCAGCTAGAGAGGCAGCTGTAGCCCTAGTGGAGTGAGCCCTCAGACCTGAAGGGGTGTTCTACCAATTTGTCATAGCAGAATTGTATACAAGAAACATTCCACCTGGCAATAGATCTTTAGTGACAGGCTTACTCTTTCCCACTTCACCATAAGTGAGAAACAATTAAAGACAGTCATTTCTGTGTGCCTTAATATGCTCTATGTAGTAGCTAAGAGCCCTTTAACATCAAACTGTGTAATCTTCTTTCTCCCAAGAAGAATGGTCAGTGAAAACACAGGGATGATATGGACTGGTTTAGGTGGAAACCGATACCACTTTAGGCAAGAACTTCCTATTAATTCTTAGGACCACTTTATCCCTATGGAAGGATATGAAGTCAGGTTCAACCGACAGGGCCTGTAATTCGTTAATCCGCCTGGCAGAAGTAATTGCTACCAGAAACACAGTTTTCCAGGTCAAGTACTTCAATTCAGCCAAAGCCATAGGCTCAAAGGGTGGCTGCATAAGCTGAGCAATGCAGACATTAAGATCCTAAGGTGGAGTAGGCTCCCTAAAGGGAGGGTTAATGTGGAGCAGACCTTTGAAAAACTTTCTGAAAACAGGATGAGATGCCAGGAAGAGCCCTTCCCTGCTGAGAGAATGCAGAGACAGCTGCTAGATGAACCTTCAGAGTGGCAGGCCTAAGGCCTAGACCATTCAGATGAACTATATAGTCTAAGGTTGTGGAAATGTCTGCAGAATCAGGCAAGATGCCTTTCTGAGAGCACCAAATACTGAACCTCTTCCATTTTGAATTGTAAGTTTTTCTCGTTGAAGGTTTCCTGTAGACCTTTAGAATATCCAGAACTCCTAGAGAGATAATAATAATAATAATAATAACTTTATTTATTTAGCGCTTTCAAATACCAAGGCGCTTTACATATAGATCGTAAAATCAAAATATACATATAAGATTAACAATTCAAAACAGCATCAATCCATAAAAGCCTTATTCCATAAAAGTCTTGAAATCCCAGCTAAATGTTTCCGCGATTCGCGCATTCTCTAAGCGGCGAGACAGAAGTTCAGAGGGTAGGGGCCATGAACCCAAAAGCCCCTAGCCCCAGAGGACTTTAATATACCCTCGAACTCAAGCAACCCCTCGTCAGCTGAACGGAGCTGTCGCATCGGGCGCATGGACGAGAAGCTCTTCAAGTAGTCAGTGGCAGGATGAAGTGCTGCATATTCTAACTCTTCAAGAGCCAGGCCTGAGGTTGAGGGACTGGAGACTGGGGAATCAGATCCACCCCTGGGAGGAGGAGAGAAGACTGTATCTCATGGGAAGACATAGGGAACGTGACACAGCCAAGGACAACAGAAGAGGATACCAGGGCTGTCTGGCCCAATCTGGAGCCACCAAAATCACTGTGCAGGGTTGAGTTCTTATCTTGATCAGAACTCTGAACAGGAGAGGGAAAGGAGGGAAGGCATAGAAAACCTGTCCTTCCAGTCCAGAATGAGGGCATCCTGGGGAACTGTCCCAGGACTGGAGGTCTGCAACAAAACAGAGGAAGTTGATGATTGTCTGGTGCTGCAAATAGATCTATCTCTGGGATGTCCCACCTGGAGAAAATGATCCTCAGAATGTGAGGATTCGGGGACAATTGTGATGTCCCTGTGAAATCCTGCTCAGGGCATCTGCTAACACATTGTCTTTCCCTGGAAGATGAACCGCTACCAGGAAGTCTGAAGGAATAGGCCAGAGACCAAATCTTCATGGCCTCCGTGCACAAGGCCGTGGACCGAGTGCCTCCCTGCTTGTTGATGAACATTATTGTGGTAGTATTGTCCATCCTGATTTGGACCACCTTGCCCTTGACTGAATCTGAGAAGGTCTGAAGGGCTAGGGAAAACTGCCCTGAGTTCCAGGAGATTGATATGAAGAAGAGACTCTTAGGGGACCAGATTCCCTGAGCTGTTAGGGCTCCCAAGTGGGCTCCCAGCCTAGGAGAGAAGCACCCATAGTCAGTACTACTGATAATAATAATAATAATAATAATAATAATAATAATAATATTTTATTTATAATACGCCTTTCAATTGCCAAGGTGCCGTACATCAATACAGATTAAAAATACAAATCATTAAAAATACAATTTTGTCAAAACAATTTACAATCAATATTCTAAAACACAGTTTTCCATAAAAAAGTCTTCAAACCTCTCTTAAAGGCCTCCACAGAAGTTGCACTCCGCAACCGACGGGGTAGAGAATTCCAAAGGGTGGAGCTACATATGCAAAAGCCTCGACAACCGAAGAGTTCAAATTCACCCTTGAACCTCTAGCCACCCCTCATCGCCGAGCGGAGGATCGATTAGGCAATAGGGAACCAAAGTTCTTTCAGATAGACTAGCCCAGATCGCTAGAGCCTGAAAGTCAGCAATCCGACTTTAAAGATGATCCCACCGAATTGGCAGCCAGTGCAGTTCACGCTGCACGAGTAATGTGACAGGCCCTACTAGAACCTGTCAAAAGTCAGGCTGCAGCATTCTGCACTAGCTGCAGGCAATGGATTTCAACCCAGAAAGCCCTAGGTAAAGGGGTTGCAATAATCCAAGCCGCGAGGACACGAAGGCATGGACTAACGTTGGCAGATCAGCAGATGGAACAAGATGCGAATCCTGGTGATGTTCCTAAGATGATAAAGGAAGTTTTGACGACTGCTGACACCTGCGAATGCAGTGTCAAGAAGTCGTCAAGAACTACCCCAGGTTCCGCACCTGTTCAGAGGTCGGGAGAAATGCCTCTGAGAAGAATTACGGAAGACACACCATCACCCAACCCCCTATCTGCACAATTCGGTCCCCAACCAGTACCTCAGTTTTATCAAAGTTCAACCTCAGCCAGCTAGAATTCATCCACTCCTGGATTTCTTTTAGACAGCTATTAAAGACCGAGAGAGCTCCCTCCTGGTGGGGCAAAGAAAGGTAGAGCTGGGTATCATCTGCGTAACAGTGAAACCTCAGCCCATACCTCCTTACAATGTCTCCGATGGGTAGTATATACACCACAAATAACATGGGTGACAGTACGGAACCCTGAGGCACCCACACAACAAAGCCATTGAATCCGAGGAAAAACCCGGACACAACTTTGTGATCTCCCAGTGAGGAATGGTGTGAACCATCTTAAGACGGTTCCAGATATTCCACAGAACAGCCTCAGGCGTTCCATCAACACCATGTGATCTATGGTGTCAAAAGCTGAAGAAAGGTTGAGGAGAACCAAAATGGAATGACTCTTCCGATCTCTGGCCATCAGAGATCATTGAGCACCCAAACCAGGGCTGTCTCGGTACTATGTCTTTTATGAAAACCAGACTGGAGGGGTTCATAGAAGTCATGGATGGTCAAATGGTCTTCCAGTTGTGCAGCCACTACTTTCTCAATCACCTTCCCAACAAGGGAAGGTTAGAGATGGGTCTGTAGTTTCAGAGACAGTCAGGGTCCAAGGTAGCTTTCTTCAAGAGGTGTCACCACTGCCTCTTTCAGGAGCTGGGAAACCTCACCAAATTCCAGGGATCACCTGACTATCTGCATAAAGACTGGACCAATGATGTCAATACAACCCAAAATTAGGGAGGTTGGTCCAGGGTCCAAACTACAGCACATAGGGCGCATATACTGGTCGATTCTCATGACATCAATGAACTCTAGGTGACGAAGGAACTCCAGGCAAACCAAGGCACCGTGATCTAACACCGTTCACGGCACCCCCAGAGTGTTATGGCAGTAGTTCGCCCCTAATGTCAGCCACCTTATTTATGAAGAACCGAGCAAGCTCATCGCACTCAATTGCGAAAAGACTTTCGAACTTGCAGACAGGCTGGGTTGCACAGTCTGTCCACAGTTCGAAACAGCTGAGCTGGTCGATTCGAGCAACCTAATCTCCTGGACAGGAACTCTGCCTTCTTATGGGTGATTTGCAGATTGATAGACCAAATAATGATCCATCAATCTAAGGTGGTCGACATCAAGGGCGGACTTACGCTAGCAGGGCTCTAACCTTGCCCCTGTCTCCACATCTCCCTCAATGTCCCATCAAACCAAGGGGACTTGGGGCTAAGGGAGAGGGGGCGAACACGACTGGAGCAATGAAATCCAGAGCCCCATAGCGGCTGTGTTATAGGCCGATATGAGAGTCTCTGGATCACTGCTTGCCAATGTGGGGACGAGAGGTCAAGCACTGCCGCAAGGCCTTGGGGATCTATATCCCGCAAAGGGTGGTACCTGACCAACTCCATGGGGCAGGCCTTCTAGAAGAGGAGCAAAAACTAAACCCCACGGTGTAATGATCTGACCACCCGACGGGTTCCAACCCCACATCGGATGCCTCGACCCCTAGAAGGAAGATTAGGTCAAAGAGTGTCCACATTTATGTGTAGCAGAGGAAACCACCTGTGTAAGGCCCAGTGTTGTCATTAACTGGAGGAAGTGTTGACCAAATTGTGAGTTCGTCATCGACCCAGGCGCTGAAGTCACCCAGAACCATTAATCTGGTGATTAATGCCATATGCGACAGAAGTCTGCCACTTCCTGAAGGAATCGTTTCTCATCACCGGGTGGATGGTAAATGACAGCGATTGCCTACACCTGCTACAACTATACACTCAAAGGACTCAACCTCCCCACTTGGACCTCTGTGAGGCCGAGTTCGGTCTTGAAACAGACCACAACCCCTCCCCCACGATCCAATCTTGGGCGGTGTAACACAGTACCAGGCTGGAGTCATAGCCTCCAGAATGGCACCAAGAGTTATCATCCAAACAGGTCTAGTAATGCAAGCCAGGTCCACCGTACCAACAAGATCAGCAATAATTGCGGTCTTGTTTTTAATGGACCTGGCATTTACAACTACCGCCTGAGTTGGATGAACCTCATGAGCCGCACAGGCCATCTGCCCACCGTAATCAGTGGTGCCCTTGGGCATGGGTACCAAACATGAAAACCACGATCAGAATTCACCCCAGAGGCGCCTCCTGGTTACCAACCACCCCAATATGATGACCTCCTCGATCATCCTCCTGTCCGCAACCTCACGCCTTCTCCCTCCCACGAGCAATACCCAGCGCCTACACTGCTGGTAGATCTCAAACTGAAGAGGGGAGAATAAAAAGGTGAAGGGCACAAAGAGAGGAGGATGAGTAGCGCACAACTGTGGAGGCTGAAGGCCAGCACATGCTGTAAGCTAAACTGCCGGATAGAAAACCTAATACAAAACTAACAAACTAATAATACCCCTAAAAACAAAACGGTTTAAAAACTCAAACCCAGCTCCCAGGTTAGCTAACATCAATTCAGAGCCTGAAATTAGAGACCCTGACAACCTCCCCAATACAAAATAATCCACAAAACAAATAAATAACAAACAAAGCTTAGGGACTCTCACCCCAACCCAACACAAAAACAATGAATAATTTATCCCACCCAGTCCTCTCACCACTGGGGAAAGAGGATAGAAAGGCACTCTCACTGCCAAATTAAACCAAATTATAATAATACAACAACAAATAAAAACAAAACTAAATTATTCCAGTCCAAGTAAGCGTGGAAGGAAATATAAAAAGTCCCCCAGATCTCTCACAAATGCTGCAAGGAAAATTACAATCCTCTTCACTGACCAGGAAAGGAACTATAACTTTACAAAATAAAAATAAATAAATAAAGTGCATGGACGCAGGGTCCTCTCACCACCCCATCATGTAGGCAGGAAAACGAAATAATCCATAAAAAGGAGGAAGTCAGCAGTCTCTTTAGTCCAGGCCCAGAATTTAAATATTGCCAAAACCAGGCATTACCAAAAGTCCAAGGCTAAATTGGGATACAGTGTTGCCAATTACTGGAAAAAACTCCTTCAGAACCACCCTGTACTTACTGCCGGGTGCTTTCAGGAGAAAAACAACCCAACACCAAAAGATCCCGAGAAAGGCCACAATTGCAGCCGTTTCCAGAGGTCTAAGGAAGCAAGATACCACAGCCAACTCCCCAGCTGGGTAACAACACCAACCCCAGTATGATAAATCTCACAGAGAAAGCACCCAGCAAAAACCAGAGGATGAAGAAATAAATTTAAACAGTACTGTCTTTCCTGCTCACAGATCCAGGACTCATAAAGATCATATATTGTTCTTTCAAATCTGTATAATCAGCTCCAAGCAAGCAATTATACCCGACAGAATTGGGAGTATTAGTACCCGACCGCCAGGGCATATGTGGCCCCACGCCGCAGGCAGAGGGTCTATAGTCTTTGGGCGGTCCGGTATTGCCCATACTGCCCACCCTGGAGGGTATTATTGCGCTAGAAAATGGGGCATTTACCTGGAGCTGCATGCCAAATACCATGATTTAGGAAACCTTGTGTTATATTTCCCCATGTGGAGAGATATTGGGGGTTCCTTATCCCATCCTTTATTTTATGTTATATGTAATGAAAATCACATTGTGATGGAACCTCTTATGTGTCTATGTTTGTGTGAGCTGGTTTCTTACATGAAAGCCTAATAAAAATATAAAAAGAAAAGAAAATGGGGTATTTGTGAAATTCTTTTATAAAATAATTTTAATGTCTCAAATTTGCTCAAAAAGTTGTATAAATTAATAGAAAAATGTTGTTGTAAAGTAATCCCTGTAGTAGGTATAGCTGCCAGTAGAGGGCACTTTTGTCTTCAATACTCTGTTTTCCGTGCCTGCCTTGAAAGCTGGTTTCTTGTGATGCCTAATTTACAGCGGTTTTCTCGTGTTCCCGTTTATTTATTTTTTGATCGGTTTCTTTGACGATAAGGGAAATATGGAAAATAGATTAGTTGCAGCCTGCGTGTCTGAGTTCAGCTACAGAGATTTGTTGCAGCTCAGTGCAGAGTTCAACTACAGTTTCATTCTTTACTGTCGGATTACTACCTGATCACTGTATTGCCAGTGCATCAAGGTACGAGAGAAACTCACAAATATTAATAAAAAATTAAAATAAACATTTGATTTGAGATGTGTTCTGATAGCAGGGCAGGGTTGCTAAGGAGTTGCAAACAGCGGGTTGGCATCTGGAGGAGGCACGAGATCTCTGTCAGGAGACAAGTGGTGCCGTTATGCTGACCGAAACACTCTTATTTCCTGTCTTTCAGCCACAGATTAAACAACATGTGTTTTTTGCATGCTTTGTTTTTTTAAGATATGATACTTTTAGGTTTGTATTGGGCTGGCAGGGAGGGTATACGAGTTGTAGATGACAGCCAGCAGTATCAGAAGCGATGACTGTGTTCAGTATGGTGCAGTTACCGTGACTTTTATTTTCTCTTCATGTTGTTGTTATAGCAGGGATTGCCGTTGTGCTGTTGGTGACAGTTTCAATTTGTGGAGGCGATAGTTGCAGTCAGGGAAATAGTCACTCGCTAACACACATAAAAAATGGCGTCTGGCTAAATTCAGTGCCCCATTTTTTAGCCAATGAGAAAGCAAGGTGGGCATGCACAAGGATGTTCGAGTGAGTGAAGGGCAACTGGGTTGGCACTTTTTATTTGCTAGGCGTCTATTGAAAGTTAATGTACCCCTCTTTAAGGGTAGCAGCCAGTCAGAGCCCAGCAAATAAAGCCCATTTTCTAAAATCCATCAAACTCCCTTCTGGGCGGATGGGTATAGATCCAGACCCCTGCTAGTAATCCTTCCCCAGGCACACTCTCCAGCAATCCCGGGAGGGATCCTAAGGTCACTGGGCTACACCACCAACTACTTGGCGGAATAAGACCAGGACCCCATAAAGCTACACCACAACCAGCCCACCCCGGATCAAGGCCTGCACTCCAGCACCAAATACGAGCTTTATTCCAAGTATCTGCAGATTTGAACATGACCACGGACCGACATTAAAAGCTCATAAAATTAACTCCCGCAATAAGTAATCCAAAAGTAGTCCAGGAGGTAAATCCAGACGAACCCAAAGTCCAAAAACAGCCACATCCACCAGAAAGTTGTTATCAGTTCCTCAAAGCGATGACCATTTGTAGCATTCTGCCAGAAGTCCCCCGATGAATAAGCGATCCAACTCCACAAGAATTCTCAAGGAGGAGAGGAGAAACAACCAGCTCAGCCCAATTGCCAAGGAACAACGATGGAACAACATCAGCCGGCTTTCTTCTAGGCTACACAGCGGTAAGTGGCCAGCAACAACGACCACTCGGATGTGTAGCACACCCGACTGATGCAGATTTACTGCAATATTACTCCCACCTCTGAGAGGCAAAACAAAAATGCAGACAAGCAGGAGACTGTCCGCAAGGCTACAAAGTAAGCAGGAGCGAGATCACAAAGGGGAAACAATTTCATAAAACAGTAAATAAACTACACACAACAAAAGTAAAATAACTTATTTTCAAAATAAAGCGCTCAAATAAAACTAGCGGCTAACACTCAAATAAAACTAGCGGCTGATAACTGCCTAGCGTGGCAGCCATCTTTTCTCTCAATGACCGATGATGGAACTTGAGGAGAAATGGAAACCCTTGTCTGAGGTTGTCCTGGTCCAGCCACCACTGGAGAGCTTGTACCAGAGTTCGGGTCACTGGAATCAGTTTGGAGAGTGTGTCCTTCTCTGTGACTAAAATGACCTTAGATGGAACTAAATGTCCGCATCTGAAATCTGGCTCCTGAACCACTACAGTGGAGGCTGCCATGTGTTCAAGAGTTGGAGGAACTGTCTCCATGGAAGAGACACCTGAGGCCAAAAGGAGGCGAGGTCTGCTAAGGCCTTCACCCTTGCCAGAGGAAGGAAGGCTTTGCTTGGACAGTATCCATCCACCCCTATGAAGGTGAGAAGCTGTACTGGTTCAAGGACTGATTCTGGCAGATTTAGAAGAACCCCAGAGAACTGAGCAAGTCCTGGGTGGGTTTGCAAGCTGCTCCTGACTTGATCTGATGACTGTCCTACCAGCAAGCCAGTCGTCCAGGTATGGAAAAAATGGTGATACCCTGTCTTCTGAGGTTAGCCACCAATGCTGCGAGGCACTCTGTGAACACCCTTGGAGCTGATGTTTGGCCCAAAAGGCATGGCCTTGAACTGATAGTGGCCTGAAGGCAACTCGAACCTGAGGTATTTTCTTGGGAGCACCTTATAGGGATATGGAAGTAGGCATCCTTGAGGTCCAGTGATGCTAGCCAATCTCCTGGCCTTAAAGAGGGAAGGATTATTCCCAGAGTTACCATTTTGAAAGGTATTTCCTGACCCCAAAAAGACAGGGTAGTGGCGACCCATCCTAGACCTAAGATATCTAAACAAACATCCCTGGAGGAGAGGAGGAGAGGGATATGATAGAGACATACAAGTATCTTACAGAGAGGAACAGGGTGCAGGAATGCACTATTTTTAAGCGAAAAAGATGTTCCAGGACTAGAGGCATGGGATGAAGTTGGAGGGAGGACGATTCAGAGGAAGCGTGAGGAAGAATTTCTTCACAGAATGGGTGGTGGATAAGTGGAACACCCTGCCAGAGGAAGTGGTGGGGCTGAAACAATCACAGGATTTAAGAATGCATGGGATAGACATAAAGGAATTCTGGAGGTCAGGGGGTAAGGGCAACAGACTTCTTGAAAAACATAAACTGAACTTGCAGACTTAAATGGGCAGACTGGGTGGGCCATAGGCCCTTATCTTAACACTGTCTATGTATCTATGTATCTATGTAAGTACCTTAGATCCAGGATGGTCGCCACTCCCTGTTTTCTTTTCGGTTAAGGAAGTACCTGGAGTACAGGCCTTTTCCCTGTGTTGAGTAGGAACCTTCTCTATGGCTCTGAGAGCTAGGAGAGAAACCTCTGCCTCCAGGGCAAGGGTTTCTGAGACTGATGCAGGTGGAAAAGACTTGGCCTTCCTTTTGGGTACCTTTTGAAACTGAGGGCCAGTCCCTGGCTTACTACTTCCAGGACCCACTTGTCTGAGGTAACAGACTTCCAGGCCTGAATGTAGTAGGCCAGCCTGCCTCCTACTGGGATTGGGGAGTCAACCGGGCTGACACCTCAGGGTGTCTGCTTGGCAGGAACCTTAGACTGGGAGGAGGAAGCAGCACTGCTCACCCTCCTGCCCTCCCTCAGAAAAAAAACCTTAGTGGGTGAGAAGAGGAGGCTTGGCTTGGTAAAAGGCCTGTGAAAAGGCCAGCCCCTGCCCCTGGACTGCTGCTTTTGAGGAGTGGCTTGCCTTTCCTTGGCCTGTGCAGTCCTGTAAGTTGTCCTGTATTCATCCATTTTCTTCATGTAAGCCTCTGTCTGCTCCCCAAAGAGTTACCAACTACAGGAAAATCCATAGCCTTGGACTGGGTGTCCTGTGATAGGCTAGTACATCTGAGCCAAGCATGCCTCCTCGAGACACAGATGTAGCCATGACTCTGGATGCCACATCGCTGGAGTACAAGCAGCGTGAAATTGTATTTGGTTGCCTCAATTCCATCTGCAGCCACCTCCTCCAGCTCTTTGACTAGCTGGGGAGGCCTGTTGAGCCAGTTTCAGAACCATATCCCACCTGGACTTCTGGTACCTGGCTGCATAGACCATATAATTTGCCTGCCTGTGTCCCAAAGAGGATGCCAAATATAGTTTTTGGCCATGGCATCAACCTTCCTGGAGTCCTTGTCTGGGTGGTGTGAAGCCAAATGAATGTTGCCCTGTCACAGGCTGCAGCCTGCACTACTAACATGGCTGCAATGTGAATAAAGGAACTCCGCAGCTGAGCGAGATAACATATACCTCCTGTCCATTCTTTTATCTACAGGAGGTAGAGATAGGAGTCTGTAGACTCTTTTGTGTCTGTTTCCCCAAGGACTTAAGAAGGGATAGACAACCTTTTGGACTCTGGGATGTCCATCATCTCCACAAAATCAGGCTCTTCTTCCGCCTCAGCTTCAAACATAGGGAGCTGGAGGTTTGGATCACCTTCTTGTAAAACAAGAAGTGTGAAGGGGACTCAAAGAGCCTGGGAGGAGAGATATCAGAGAGTCTGTCTGGGGAGATGTCTGGTTCAGTGGGCACATCCAGACCCCCAGGTCGTCATCATCATCGGGATAATCTTCATCTCCTCCCACTCCTGATAGAAAGCATCCGGATTCGTAATCCGAAGGGCTTATTCTGACCAAACCGACTGCCCTAACGGCGGTGCGAATTTGGATGGAGTTTCGATGACGATTGGACAATACTAATCGCTTTGGCTATCTCATCAGCGGTTGGAGTACGATACTGGATCCGAACTGGCAGACTTTCATTTCTTTTGACGGAACCCACTCAGAGTCGGTTCTCCTTTTCCTGAGGAGGTATCGCCCAAGGTTAGTAGGCACCCTCCTCAGGTTCGGCCTAACCGAACGGGCTGGCCATCCGGATCCACGGACTTCTCGGCCTCCCTTTCCTTAACCTACTCAGTCTTTTTCTAGAGTGGTTTGGGAAAGTTTTGCAAATTTGGCAGTCTGACTGGAAGTGGTCAAACCCCAGACAGTAACACAGATGATGTGGGGTTGGCCTTAAAAGGCCTCCCCCACACTCAGTCACAGTGTTGAAACCCAGTGGGACGGTTTTCTTTTTGGGTTTCTCCAGACATGACCAACCTACCAAAATTACGCTATAGAAGCTTTCAAGCCAGGTAATACCAGCCTATCAACAACAACCGTGTTACTGGTTTGGAAAAGAACAGAAAAAGCCTGGTTCTTTTAAACCGATCGGTACGGAACACCACACTAATCCCAGAAAGATATTATTTAAAATTAGAGAGTCATAAGGTTGGTTCCTAACGGACCGACCGAAAAGAAACGAAGAGACAAACAATTTCCACAGTTAAATAAAATGAAAACATAGTCACTACCTATCTACAACACTACCTGTACTGTAGACAGAGGCTGGAAATCCAAAAACAATAAAGAAATGTTTTTAAAACTGAACGCTTTACTATACCGAACTGAGCAGAGGAAATCTCCGGAGTGACTTCACTGTTAGGAGGAGTAAACAATCTGATGATTACACTGGGAAGTACCACAGATAGAGGTTTGAAAACCGAGCTCGAAGCTCAACGCTCCATGCTTCTGCATGGAGTTAACTCTTTCCTCTCCGGGGCAGTTCAAGTGCTGGGGCTAACTGCATTATGTCTGAATACAGCAAGACTTCATGTTGTTTGAACCATCCTCTTTTCCAAAACAAACTACATCTCCTGGGCGCCTCCAGACCCACCCTATCATAGTTTAGCAGCTACCTAACCAACCGTACTCAGTCCACCTCTTTTGGCAAAGCTCTTTCATCCCCAGCTCCCATCTCCTGTGGTGTCCCATAAGATTCCATCCTGGGACTACTACTCTTTTCTATATTCATTAATGATACTCCTCCTCACTTCCTCATTGTCACTCCATCATGTATGCTGTGATCTGGTTCTCTATGTTGCCTCTCATTCTGTCTTGCACATTAATGCCCACCTGTCCTCTGCATTCAAACAGATCCAGCAATGGCTCTCCTCCAATTTATTAATTTTTAACCTACCTAAGACCCAGGCTATGCTGTTTGGGTCTGCTAGAAAAATCTCTGCTGAGTCTACTAAGCTCCATGTGCTTAGCTGCAATGGGTCTAAAGTGTCATATACCAACTCCTTCCAAATACCTTGGAGTAACTCTTGATTTCTCTGTACATATCAACAAGTTGTGTAAATCTGTTAATCCCAAATTAGGAGCAGTTTACCATATGTGGCTCCCTATCCCTGCTGCCAGAATCTCCATGGCACATGGGGTACTACTTCCTCGGCGACTGTATCCTCTCCCCACTCTCTCCCATAAGCATGAGAATCCTTCACAAGTGGGACATCTCATATAATAACATCTGTAGATTAAGCCTCTCTGTCCTCGACTAACTCACCACTGCCACCTCTACTCCACTTTAACGCTGGCTGTCCCTCTATCATAGCACTCCTTCTCACTGGGTTGCTTTACTGATTCCATGAACTGGACCCCCACGCCCAGACTGTATAGGTGCCAGGCTCACCCTGTGGCATACTCCCACACACTAAGGTCATCTAATCAACCTCTGCTCTCCATCCCTCTCTGCTCGACCAAGATGGGGAGCAAGCCTTCTCCCATTTTGCCCCTAAAATCTGGAACTCCTTACCAGCCTATTTAAAAACTCCTTATCTCACTCAGCATTTAAATCAGCACTTTTTCCCACCTTCAAGCACTCGACTCCTGCCACTGTACCTAAGCATCCCAGTACTCCTTCTACTCATCCTTATTCTGCTCTACTTAGGTGCTACTATACTGAACTGTACTGAATTGCCTGACTGTGTTATTGGTCTGATCATCCCTGCGTGGATGGCTACTGCTTGTTGTTACTTGATCTTCTCTGTGGAGGTCAACTCTGTTATGTAGCTGCTACTTGTGTTTGATTGTTTATTTATCCAAAATTATGTCTGTCTCTTTCGGATGTCTTTCTGCTAACGATCTGAACCTGTTTTTGTGGTAACTACTTCTGCTTTATGTAATGTACTCTTCAGTCGTGCTTGAAAATAGGCAGGCCTCTTGCCTACTAATGCACTTACCAGGTTACCAAAATGCAAATAAATAAATATACCCTGAAATTCTAGACAAGACTGCGAAGACTTCTCTTACCCTGTTACATTGAATGTATCGTCTGTACCTGTATGTGATTTCTTGCATGAGATGGTTATATGCTATTGTTTTACTATAAAGGTAATAAATACAATTAAAAAAAAAGGTGTAAGCCAGAGGCACTAGAACTCAGTGAAAGCAAAGTCTTTTGCAGCCTAGGAGACTGATACAGTGCAGGCACCACCACAAGGCAGATGTAGTGACATCACGCCTGTGGGTTGGCAAGTAACCAACGTCGGCCCTAACCTCCTCAGTTCTGTTTGCCAGGAGAGAAACTAGTGGGGAGAGAAAAGCCAGACAGAGGGCTATCAACTACCAGCCCAAAGGGTTAGAAAAGGATATAGAATATGAAATCATAAAAATAAGACCTACCAACTTACAGAAAAGTAAGAGACAGGCCTAAGTGGCACGTGGGTAGCGGTGTAAAAGCCAGAGCCTACTAATCACCAATATAGGAAGATGAGGAGGGCAGCAGCCCTGGCATATACAGTGGTAGTTACAAAAAAGTTGACCAGTAGTGTGTTATTTTCCATCAACGTGGGAAACAATACGTAGATTTATCGCATACCGTGGAAAAAAACAATGGTAGCCAATGTGTTTTACCATGGTAGCAATAATCTGCAATATTTTTCCATGGTTGACTGAAAATATTGCAATTCTGGTCACCTTTTGTGTAACTACCACTGTAGCTCTGGCTGGTCTAAGTGGGAGATCCAGAGGAATCTTTGAGAACAGGATGGCAGAAGCCAACTTAGGGAGGGGTTGTATGCTCACAGAGGACAAGAAACCAGGATTAAAACAAATTGTAAACACAGCAGGGAGATTAGAGAAGATCACGAGCACTGCTACCATCCTCTTGCTTCTCCAGAGAGTGAAGAGAAAGAAGAAAGAAAAGAGAGGCCAATCACCTAAGTGTGGGAGCATGCAGCTGAACAGGCTGAGAAATGGAAACAGAACAGCAAAATCTCCCTTATGCTGTCTAAGAGCTAGCTGACCTCAAGCAAGGAACATGGTTCATGAAAATGTCCAAGGACCAGCTAAAAAGGGTGGATTGCAAGGAAACGAGCACTTCCCTGAGTCTCAGCAACAGTAGAGCTGTAAGCACTGAAAAACATTGCCAGCCAGAGCTGACCATCAGTGGGTATGAGAACTACAAGAGGATATAGTTTAGGAGTCCCATCTGACCAAAACATAATATGGGAGAAATATAGAACCTCTGATCTCGAAAGGCCTGACAATAGAGCTGAGCCAGGGCTCGAAAGCACCACTAGTAGGCCCAGTTCAAGCCAAGGAGAGACATCTAGGAGCTCAAGAAGTAAAGTGCAACTCCTAAGAGGTAAAAATAACTGAGAAAAAGGGGTCCCCAGTAAAATAGCAATTGCCAGGTATAGGCACCACAAAACTGAATGATCTCCATCCTCCAGACTTCCTTTCTCTCATGAAATATCCCAAAAATAGGGAATTAAGAGAAACAGAGATGAAGCAGGCCATTTAAAGTAAAATGCAGGAGGCGAACTGCAAGGAAAAAGAAAGTGTAACTGGTAAAGGAACTTGGGCTACAATTCCACAACATTTCCTATCCCTAGAGTGCCTGCTCCTCTGTAAGGCCTTGTTCCCAAGAAAGGATGAGAAGAAAAATTACTCACCTTAGTAATCTTGTTTCTTCACAGTGACACTCAAGTATTCATAACTTTCTGCAGTAAGCCTGGAGGGTTGGACTGCCCGGAGAGAATGGAACATGTGCAAATGATGGAATCATCTGCACGTGACAACTTTTCAAATGCTGCCCTATACTAACTGCCAATGTTCTAAACTTCCTCAGATTTCCTAGAAGCCTGAATAGGCAAAGCCATACAACAAAATACTGCAAGTATTTATGATTAGAGAACAGAATTCAAAACAACCCTAATTTAATAAGAAGAAACTCCAACTGGAGAAAACACATAAATTTTAAGAAACCAGAACGTCAGAAACACCTGAAGAGGGTTAAAGACCATAAGCCTTGTTTACCAACTTCTATCACTCTGTGGCAATGTATACACAGTCATAGTGATGTACCCTTTTGTTGTAGCACAGCATGCGGGAGTACAGAGGCTTGAGTTCTGGACGGGAGGTATGGTGGGACTTTATGAATACCTCAGTATCACTGGGAAGAAACAAGATTACTAAGGTGAGTAATTGTTTCTTCTAACCCCAGTAATACTCAGGTATTCATAACTTTCTGCAGACTACAAAGCAGTACCACTGGAGGTGGGCACAGAACATTTATTTAGAAATAGACTTTTACAGGACTCCTGTGCCAAACCTAACATCACTTCTAGACTGGATATCCAGATTGTAATGCTTAGTGAAGGTGTACTGTCTTCCAGGTAGCTGCTTTACAGATATCACCAGTGGAACATCTCTTGCAGCTGCCAGGTAGCAGCTTTTCCCCTGGTGGCATGCGCCTCAACCCTCTTGGGGGCTCCCTACCAGCTTTGGTATAGCAGAATTAAATACACTGGACTATCCAGTGAGAAATAGATATTTTAGACGCTGGATTACTTTTTCCCACATCCCTATAGGTCAGAAACAATTGTTCCTGTCCTGCCTATGGTCCTTAGTGGCTGTAATATAATAACTGAGAGCTCTCTTTACATCCAAACTATGAAGTCTTCTTTCACAGAAGTAGAATGCTCAGTGAAAAGACAAGTAGGTAATGGATTGGTTAGGTGAAAATCAGAGACTGCTTTTGGTAGGAATTTTCTATTTGTTCTTAAAATTACCTTATCTCTGTGAAAGAGATATAATCCTGCTCCACACAGAGAGCCTGGAGCTCACTTATTCTTCTTGCAGAAGTCATTGCCACTAGGAAAACTGTTTTCCAAGTGACATATTTAAGGTGAGCTGTAGACATAGGCTCAAAGGGGGCCCCATGAGCTTGGCTATACAAACATTAAGGTCCCATGCTGGCACAGGTACCCTGTGAAGAGGTGCAAATGGTCCAAACATATATACATATATAGACAACACCAGCAATCTGGCCTCTGTCCAGTGTCACATGGATAGTGTTGGTATATTCCAAAAGCGGTTGTGGTGCTATGGTTTTTTTCGAAACCATGCTGTTTGGGGCAGAGGAGATTGTGTTCAGCAAGGTAGTCTGTGACTTGGGTGGTGACTATCTTTTCAAGAACTTTGGAGAGAGAGGTAGGAATTGAGATGGGCGATAATTACTAGGCAGGTTTCAGTCACCACTCTTCAGGAGGAGTGATGAGGGCAGTTTTTCCACAAGGAGGAATTGACCCAAGGCAAGGGAGCGGTTTAGCAGGGCAGTGAGGGGTAGAGTACTTCAGGAGAATGAGCCTTAGTATTTTAAGATTGAGACTGTCACTGCTGAACGGGATTTGTTGAGTGCCTTTAACAGAAGGGGCAGCATCACGCTGGAGATGACCTTGAAGCGGAAAGGGGTACTTGGGTGGGTGTCGATGTTATGGTGGGGTGGGTGCAAAATGTTGGCAGGAGCACGCTGAGGTCTGAGAATGGGGAGTTCAGAGCATTTGCTATTGTGTCAGGGTCCTTGGAGATACCACTATTTACCAGTATCGGGGGCATTAGAGATTTTGCCACTAAGATCTTTGAGGAGTCCCAGAAATTGCACCCTTCCCCAAGAGGCAGTGAGGGCTGCTCTGTAGTATTCTGCCTTTGCCCTGTTGGACCTGCCAGGGCAGCAGTTCCTGGCCTCACGGTGCTGCCTATCAGTGGGTCTTCCAGTCGCCAAGGCTATGTGCCAGAGATTGTCTCGGTGACCCATGAGGTCCAGAAGGGACTGGGACATCCAGGGGTGTCAGCACCTTTAATGACTCATTTGCAGAAGGGTGCAAGAAGGTCACAGGTGGAATTGAAGGAATTGACAAAGTACTCCAGGGTTGAATCAATATCAGGCGAGGCAGCAATGGGAGACCAGTCTCAGCTGATGAGGTGGTATTTCAGGACCTATATCTCTCCCTGGTGTCCAGTGGTCCTCCCCCACCCAATTATCCGCCTGACCTTGAAAGCATATTCCCTGGTGTCCAGTGTAACTTCCCCATCATGAGCCCCTGTATAGTAGAATTAAATAGTTCCCTGGCATCTAGCCAACCCCCATCCCCAATCCCTGTATAGTGACTTTAAACCTTTCCCTAGTGTCTAACGATTCCTGCCCTCCCACCTCTGTTTTCATGACTTGAAATTCCAGGAAATGCACTGGTGATTGTAAGTCTAATTTCATGCTTTACTGGATTCTACTGTCATTCTTTTAGTATTTGTAAATAATTAGAATAAAAGAAGGCTTACTATACAGGGCACTAAATGAAGCAAATTGAAAATAGTACAGGAAGCAATTATAAGAAAAAACCTTCATGGTCTGCTTTCTCAGGGACTTATGAAGTGGGAGGAGCAACCTTTAGATGTAGAGACAGCCATAATTTCTTTGTAGTCCTCTTCCCCTCATCCTGTATTGATTCCTGGGTGGGAGGTCGAGAGACTGAGCTACTTGCTTCATAAAAGCAAAGTAAGAAGAAAATCTTCATTTCCTTATCAGGGGAATCTGGTCTACGTGGATCTGGAGAGATATCAGGCTCTGTGGGATCCCCATAGTCTTTATCCTAAACTTCATCATCTGGAAAGGCTCCTCACTTTGGTCGGTTAAACCAAAGCCTGCGACCGGGAGTTTTGGGAACGCATTCTGGATCAACTGGAACCAAGGACTGTAAGGACTGAATGATCCTAATCGCAAGTAGCATTTCTCAGCAGAAGGAACCGCTGTTGATTCGGTTATGTTCCTGGTGCTTTCTTTCTTTTTAATCATGACGGTTGGTTCAACAGTTTTATCCGCAGTTGTTTTCTTAGTAGAGCTATCGCCCTGTCACACGGCAGCCCCTCCGTTCAGTCGGTCGCCATTGACTGGATTAGCAGCCTTCTCGGCCATTTTTTCCTTAGCCTTTTCTGCTTTCTTTCAAGGGTAGACTGAGGAAATTGGCACAAATTTTACAATCTGTCTGCAGGTGGTCAAACCCCAAACAGAATAAACAGATAAGGTGAGGATCTGTCTTCAGCAAAAGTTCCCTTTTCGGTACAGTGCTGGAAACCTGTGGGTCCTGTCGTGTTCATTTTTTAGGCTTCTGTGACATAACCCACCACACGCCAAACTAAAAATCTTTGTTTTGTTTATTGTTTTGGTTGTTTAGACCGATAAGAAAATACCGGAGTTACCCTGAAGTTCTGAAAATAAAACAAGCCCAGGGTTAGCCCAGTTAAAGGACCCACACAACAAACCGGAGTTACCCTGGTTAAACTAAACTAAAATAACCGACTTCAGAGTTGGGCAAATAAATTAACTTTCTAAAAGAAATAACAGATAGAACTAAAAGCAGATCATCGGTTTCTTCCTGGTTGATGAACCGAGAAGAAAAATGACTACTTACCCTAATCAACTAAAATCTACACAAGTACTACCTGAAAACTAAGGACTGTGAAAAGAATACCAATAAAATAAATTTTACTAGTGAAAACAGAAAAATAAAGTTTCTTCAAGCGATGAAGGAGAGCTCTCGGAGACATCTTACTGTGACAAGCAGAGTAAAGAATCTGACAGTTTAGAAGTTGTTTACCAGGGACAGCGATTTGAAAACCGACTTGAGCCTAGCATTCCATCATTTGCATAGGTTCTATTAACCATTTTGGCTCCGGGCAGTCCTATGATGAGACCATACTGCATAAGTCAGAATACAGTAAGATTTCCTGGGGTTTAAAGGTCAAATTCCATGAAATTCTTTATTTTTACCAGTCTGCTTATAAGGTCGGGTGGGTGATCGGGTGGGGAGGGACTACTGGACACCAGGGACAGATTTCTTCATAACAACAGGCCAGCGATCAGCAATCGAGGAGAGGGCCACTAGCACCAGGGAAGTGTTATTTATAGATCGAGCATGAGTGCGGGTGGGGATGGACCACTGGACACCAGGAAACGTATTTTTATACTCGGGCCGGCAATCATGGGGGTGGGGAGACCACTAGCACTGGGGCAACTCATGTTTGTTAACTCGGTCGGTGATTGGGAGGGGGGCCACCAGCAGCAGGACACTTACATTTGTTAACTTGGGCCAGTGATCGGTGCTTGGCAATTGGGGTGGGGGAACACTAGCACCAGGAAAACTTAGGTATTTTAAGTCAGGCCAGTGATCAGCGATCGAGAGGTACCAATAGCACCAGGGACAGTGGTGAACGTACTGACACAGGATGGCTCTGGGGCAGGTGCTGGGGATCGTGCTACACTCCATCCCACCCCATGTACAGCAAATGGGCCCATTATGGCATGCAAATGGCCACATAGTGCCTCCATGCCCAGTGGGCTCATTTATATAGCTGCTTTTGAATCGAAATAGCGCACTTGTGCCATTCATTGCAGAGCCATGCTCCTGGCTGCATGTCTGGACAACGCTAGTGGTGTTAGTACTGTGGTATTGGGGTTAGCTCCGACTTGACCTGGCCCTATTTTCAGTTGGATAGCATGGTGTGCTATCTGACTATGAATGGCAACATTTGACACCTGGCAATGGCAAAGCACAACGCAATTTGTACTTTGTTTTATGATTTTTTGTAAATCTAGCCCTAGTTTTCTCTGGGGTGCACTGTTAGTACTGCAAAGCACTTTATACAAAACTCACAGTGCTGAGGAAAGCCCAAAGGCTAGGACTCTAAACTGGTAGAAGTTGATTCCCTCCAAGCAAAATAAAAATTACGATTTACCATAATTCTTGATTTTCTAGGAATATCTTCACCATTGATTCACACTTATAGATTCTAAGTTGAGGCACTAAAGACACCGTGAGCCAACATTTTTCAAGGAGGCTAGTGCCAAGGCAAGTTGGCACATATGCGGCGCTGTAAGAGGGAGCCCGGAGCACAGCTTACTCGCACCAGCCCCTCAATCACCTCAGTACCTTTTTACCGAATAGGTGCAACATTACCTAACTAACATTTCCCTACCCCTCAGGTGGATTCCAGACACTGTGGGTGTGGTGCAGATATGTATGGCTAATGGGTCATGATAAAGGGCAAAAGGAGGGGCGATGAAGGGAATCCTTGATGTCCCCATTCCAATGGAAACGTGTCCGAGAGAGAGCCATTGAGACAAACATAGAGTTGAGGGAAGTGTAAATATTCTGGACAGTGCCTATGAAATCCTGTGGAAAGCCTAAGTTTGACAGGCTAGCCCATAGAACAGACCAGAGAAATGCTTTTCAGCATCAAGACTTGGCAGAGCCATGCAGGTTGTGACATAATCCAGTAACACGAGTCCGCTTAACACTGTCATGTGCACCCAGTAGTACACAAAGCCTCACCTGGCCAGGGTCTATTAAGAGGAGAAATAAGTGCTCTAGTCTATGGGCCAAGATGATCATGCATATTTTGTAATTCACTGTAATTCTTGATCTTCTAGAAATATCTTCACCATTGATTCCCATAGGATCTTTCAGTCTCTTTGTTGGTTTTCACGCCTTGTTCTTGGTTTGAACTGTGAAGACACTGTGTTACTAGTTTGTTGACCCTTTTACACAGGTCACCAGAGGTATCTTGTGCCTTAGGTTTAGTGCTTTAATATAAATGTAACCCCCTACAAATGGGGTTCCTGAAAAGTCTTCCTTGAGCTTGCCTAAATGCTCACTGCCAGGCTGGTGTCCTGCGTTTAAGCAGTTTAAATGTGATTGCCAGAGAGTGCCTGTATAGCCTCTGTGTACTGTCTCTTAAGAGCTGCCTGGCTTGCAGTCATAAGTAATCTGAGAGGGATCTCTGTTGAAAGATGTAACTATTTGCTGAAAATCATTTGGGTGATAATGATAATGTAGTTTGTCTAACGTGCCTTTTTGCAGCAAGGACTGTTTTGTTTCTCTCCACTATCTTGGTTCTGGACTGCTGAATTGGACTAATCAGTACTAGCGGGACCTAAAATGGAGCCAGACTACAGGAGCTGTCTGGAGTCAGAATCTGTAGGATTTGTAGTTTGGGGATTTTGGCGCCTTTTGCACCTGAAGGAGGAGCGCCTGTTGTGACTGACAGGAGGATCAGCCAAATGAACCTTTTGAATTCTGGGAAATTCCCAGGCTTGCTGCAGTTTGAACAGGAATGACGCCTCAGCGAATCATGTGGGCCCTTCTTCTCCTAGCACTCCAGATCAACCAACTGCAGTCTCAGTTTTCATCCAGCCTGTGTCCAGTCTTGGATATCGTGAGTAATCATCAGGGTAGCTCCCTGCAACAACAGCCTAATCTCAAAGTGTGTCATCTGATTGTCTTGCTGTTTTCTTTTCATGAACTGAGCCCTCCGGCTCCGGATTACAATTAGTGTGTGTGGTGCATGTTGTTTTCTTTCCACAGGGCCCCAACCAGCTGCAACGTTCTGGCTAGCCCACCATTCTCCATCTGGGTACCCAGAGTGTGTGATTGTTTAGGGACCCTGAAGTGCATGCATAACTATTTGATTGATACAGCCTTTAAGCAAATTAACCTGATTATGCCCTCCCTTGTTTAAGTCCCTTAAATAAATCAGATCTAACTCTTTTTGCATTTACCCTGACTGTGGTTCAGTTTGTGCAAGAGTACTGTACTGCTGTTATTTGCTGTGTATAACTTCATTTTACAGGGGTCCCTCAGGGTCGAGCCAGAGGAAAGCCCTGGAGGTAAGTGCAAACAGTGTGGGTACTTGTGTGGTGTATCAGGGTATTGTGAAAGTGACTAGTGTGTGTCCAGCCACCAGTAAGGAAAGAGGGGGTTACAGTGTCCCGGAGGGCTGTGCCCAGGTTAGCTTGACCACTACTAACTTGACCTCCGGGTGGAGGCACCTGTTCAGAACTCAGGTCCCTTAACCTGCTACTAGCCAAGCAGGGGTAGTAGCCCTTGGATAGTGCCACCTAGGGGTTACATAAATGTTTGTTACTTGCTGATTATTTGCTTCACAACGTAACTTCCCATAGATTCAATTTCTGTGGTCTGGGATCTCTTTCATTCATTTGGGAGGCTATGGGACAATACATTTAGCACTCTTACAATGGAGGTATTACATTATAATTACTCTCTGTCACCATATCTTGAACAATCTTTCCCCTTTAAGTGGTACAAAAAGGCATTAGTGTAATCCCCTGCCAAATGGGGCTTACCACAGATGCCTGCAGCCATGTCCTCCTCTCCTCCCGGGCACCTCCTGAGTTAGCCTGCAGTTTTTTTGGTCCCTGGTCCTGTTTCTGTCTCTCTGAGGCTCGAACAGAGTGACCGCGATCTTCCCTATGAAGCATGTTGAACCGGAGAGTGTTCCTTTCGTCCCGAATCCCCATGCTCTAAGTGGGACCTGGTGACCATGGACAGGGCACTGAGAGGCCACTCTCCCAAAAGTGAAGGAGATCAACAAGGAGGATTCAATCAGGCTCATTAATATTCATGAGCCAGGAGCCCCGATCAGTTAAATATTCATGAAGGTCTGTTCTGCTCTCGGGCAGCTGTTCTCAACTGCAGCCGAAAAGGGAAAAGAAAATGTTTAAAAATAGTAATGAAACTAAGGTGTATGTTTGGGGAGAATGCTTCCAAGGGAGAAAAGTGTTTAAAACAAAATGATTGCTCTGCTCCTGGCTGCACCAGTAAAATGTTGGGATTCAGAGTGATAGCCTGTCTGCTGCTGCATGTCAGGGAGCTAAAACATCGGCAGCAGTGGCAGGAAAATGGACAATTAGGTAGCTCTGTGCAGCGACAGCAAGTACACATGCAGGGCTAACGAACTGTGGGGCATTGTGGCAAATATTCAATTATACCTGGCTGCACCAGAACTTAATTTGGGACTGTTACTAATCTGCTTAGGGACAGTGGGTTAAGCATCTATTGCCAGCAGCCACAGCTAATCAGAAAGCCAGGATAACAAAGCTAGGACTTGTGGGACATTCACAAAAGCTCATGGGTAAATGCTAAGTGCTCATAGGGACTTACAGGGATCTAATTCTAGGTGCCAAAACAGCAGACCAACAGTGTATCAGTGAGGTTCATACATTATTCATTTCTGTGATTGACAGGTCCTCCAGCCAATCATAGGCCTGCAACCAACCACAGCCAATCAGGAGCCTCAAGAGAGTCCTATAAGAGACAGTGTTTTCCAGTGTTTCGCTAGATTCGAGATTCAGATCCAGATTCAGGAGGGAGATTTGAGCAGGACCCCGAGGGTGGGGCTCAGGCCCCAGCCATGCCATGCTGCCAAGTCTGGAGATCCAGTTAATCCCCCTAGCCCAGAGAGAGTTGTCTTCATTATTTAGTTAAAGTAATGTAGTTTGTTAAACTGCTAGCTTGGAGGTTGCCAGAATGTTCTCCAGGTGCTAGCCTCCTTCCACATCGGGGAAGATGTGGACCAAACCAGATGACATCAAGCAGCGGTTGAGAGTGCTGAAAAGAACCTGAGTTGTGTGAGGACTGAAGACCATCAGGAGCCTTCTATAGTGGGAACCGTCCATGAGGGACCTGAGTAAGTACTCTTGTAACCCCCAGTGCAAGAGAAAGCAAACTAAGTAGATATAGGCCGTCATGCTCCTGTAACTGTTCAAGTGCCAAGAAAGCAAGCTAAGGAACAATGGGCCATCATGCCCAGTAACTGTTCAAGTGAGAGAAAGCAAGTTTAATCAATCTGGGCCACCTTGCCCAAAGTGACCGTTGATATAAGTAGTTCTTCAGTTCGGACCTTGCCCTGCTTCCCTGTCTGGCCCAGCACAAGTGGATCTCTGGAACTGTCTTTGCAGATTGTAGTTGTTGCTGGGGACCCAAGAGGGCCAAACAGCATCTAAATATTGGGGACCCATTGGTGCCTAATAGTATCAGAAATGTGCCAAGATGCACCTGTGTCAGGAAAATCATATAAATGTGCTGAGTATGCACCTGTGTCCACTCTCTGGTCAAGACTGTCCTGTGGAGCTGAGAGCCATAGCCACATTGCCACATTAAGGGACTGAGATCTCAAAGTCAATTAAGTCTGGCTTATGACATCTGGAAATAACAGTTTTTCACCTTCTATGAGATGTATTGAAGTATAAATGTACTGGATGTGATAATGTATTGGGATATGCATGTACTGGATATGACAACAACCATATAAATGTGCTGAATATTCAGGATTGTAAATCCAGGATTTAACAAAGGTAACCAGCTGGTTACTTTCTTCCCTAAATGCTCAGCTTGCGACCAGCAGAGCAACCCCTGCCTTTCTGCTAAATGCAGGGCAACCCTGCACCTCTGCTAATGAAATGGAAGGTTGTTGTTAATTTGTCCTCAAGTTAATCCCTTCCTTTTAAATCAAAGCCGGACAACACCACCAGCTGCAACATCCACCAGGCCTGCTACCTTCCAGGACTTTGGAATCTGGGTACCCAGGGTTTAGTGTGAGATTGCAGGGTTTCACATGTGTCTGGGAATTGGTACAAGTGTGGGAAATTAATGTGTAATATCTGATTAGTCAGCAGCTTACATAGCCAGAGCTCTGGATATCTTTTGGGTTGGTAAAATGTGATTCTCTTTCTGTTAGTCTGATAGTCACCCAGCTGGAGGGTTTCACCAGCACAAACACAGAAAATCTTTGTACATTTGTATATAAAAATCAATGCATAACCTCGGGGTTCCTCCTGTTTCCCATCCTAACTCCTATGTTCCCCAAATAAATATTATTGTTGTTACTTTTTTGCAAATGGTTGTCATGAGCATATTATTAGAGACAGTCTTTAATTCCAAAATGTTTGAAATGTGGGAAATGCTAATGGGTCATGTCTTGGGGGCAAAAGGTAATTGTGGGTGGTATAAGATCTCAGAGGTTGTACCAGGTAACAGCTAGCCCACATTAAAGGTAAACTCTGAGTGGAGGCACTGCGCATTTAGAATCTAATGTAGTTTGAGAACCCAAACCCTCAACCGACCTCGTAGGTAGTAGGCAGGTGTAACTCTAACAGTAGCACCACCTAGGGGTTACATTTAGATATCTGGGGATTAAGCTCACAAAGAATTTAAAGTATCTCAAACTGCTCAATCTGGAACCCTTAATGCAGCAAATCATGGAAGAACTCTCTATGGCCTCAACTTTACCTCAGATTCTTCTAACGTATCAAGGCTATTTGCGAAATATTTTTCCTAGAATATTATATTATTTACAGAACCCCCTTTGATGCTGGACAAACTATATTTTAGAGCCTGGAATAAGCTCATATCTCATTTTATTTGGAATGGACAAGCTCCTTAGATTAGATTTTCTATCCTTTATCAGGCACAAGAGAGGAGGAGTCAATCTTCCAGATTTAAAATGGCATGTTCTAGCAGCTCACTTACGGACCATATGTGCATAGATTGCTCCTTCCATGCATCCTTACTGGAAGAGGACTAAATTCACATTAAATTAACTGTACGATACATATTTATTCCATAACCACACAGGCTGTCTCCCCATCCAAATTTTATCAATATACCGTGGTGACTTTTACGTGATGGTTAGCAATATTGAAAACATGTCTCTTGCCAAATCACCATTTTCAGCTTTTGCCTATGACACTGATTGTTCACCAAATCATATAGACGAGGCATTACAGAGTTGGTCCAGGCTGGGGCTCCATTTTATTTTTCAACTCTTGGACTTCAAGGGACTCTCCCTTCTCCACTCTACAAACCAATTTTCATCTTCTCACAACAGATCTGGGGGTTGAACCCTCGGGCTTAGCCCTGGCAACAACGCTTCTGAGGCATTAATCACCGGGTAGAGCCCTCCTCTGCTGGTGAGATTAATGCTTACACACATGCTTCAGGTAAATCTCTTGAAGCCACTGAAAGAGTCCCGCTCTATGGGCCTCTGTTCTCTGGTGCAACCTTCCTGTGTTTTAGCATAGGCAGGGGTGAGCCTAGCCACCCCTACCACTATTGGCATATATAGACTGTTGTTTGGGACATGCCCTGGAATTAGTATTTTTGGAAACTTTTGCTGCAAATCACTTGAAACATTCATCCACCCCTGCGATAAAATCAAAAGCACCCCAGTCTTCTAGAAAAATATGTTCTCATCTATGATTTTTTTTCTTTGTTAGGTGTGCCAGTTTATCATAAAATATATGGCTGATTCACAGCATCAGTGCCACCTTAATATTGGCAAAGCTTTGTTTAACACTCTTAAAGGAACACTGTCAACTTCCTAAGCCTCAGTGTCCCTAGTTTAAAATGCACAATTTATGATTGTTCACATTATATTCAGATTGTTTATGCAGCTGGTAGTTTGATTCACATCCCTTTTTCTTTTAAAAAGTGAAAACTAACTGCCCACCATACTAGTGTTACCACACCAACACGTTTGTTTACAGTTCTTGACCACATCACACTGCATCTTTCCTGGACTCAGGAACACTAACACCACAATCTAGCCACTGATTATGCAGTGGAGTCGAGGACTATTGCATCATAAGTGGCTGCACTGTTTGAGGTATTTCTAATGTTCAGGAAGTATGCAGTAAGAGTAGCTCAGTGATTTGAAGCAAAACAAAGCTGGGTATAGCTATATATTACCATGCATTTCAGTTGTAACAAGCAATGAGGTAGATAAAACAACCAGCAACATAAATGAATTTTGAGAAAGTAAGCAATCATAAAATGTGTATTTTACCTAAAATAATACAACAAAGATTGACAGTATCCTTTAATATTTCTTGCAGTTGTATGATCTTGCATGCCTTGACTCAGTCCTCCTTCTATCTCCACCACCTTCTATCCTGCCTGAGGAACAACTGCCTTTCTAATGATTTGAATGCCACATAGCATCCTGATGTAACTGGGATTATACCTCTCACCCCACCCAGATCCCAACTGATGTGAGGCTATCGAGAAAGTACACAACGGCTCAGCACCTGTTAAGAGATGGAGAAGGATGACAAAATAACTGTCTGGATCCATCCTGTGTATCTGAGGTAGGAGTCCATCTTTCCCTCCCACTTGGGGCACTGATGTCTTAGTCAAGCAAGGGTGGCTGGGCATGGACATGTACCAGGCCCAGCCTGCCTATACATAAAACACATGGCATGTCTGCTGCCTCTGCATTCAGTGTCCAAGTACTTGCAAGCCCCTAGCTAACATCTGGCAACATTTCCTGAGCTGTAAATCTCTGCCAACATGATCCCTCCCTTTGGTTACCAGAGAGCATTTGTGCAGTTGTGAGGCATCCTGAGATGATTGTCACTGGATTGCCACTTGATTGCAACCTCTGGGCTTGGCACCAACCTTGTTCAGCACCTTGGTAAGCAGTAATGCTAGGATATCATCAGGTAGCCCTGCCATGAACCTTTGAAAGTTTTCTCCTCACATCCCACTGGCTGATGTCAGTAATGCAAATGGTAGTATCAATACTGTCCTATAATATAGCGGACACTGCCTTGCCAGTAGCCTCTCATAAGTAATTATGTTTGACTTCCTCATATTGTCCCAGCATCAAGAAATTCTACTCACCAAGAGGGTGGTGGATAACTGGAACAAACTCCTAGAGGAGGTGGTGGGAGCAGGGACTTTGGGGATTCAAGGGAGGCGTGGGATAGACACGAGGTCTTTTCGATCTGGGGGATGGTAGGAAATTGCAAAGTTCCAGCAGCTTAATTAGCACACTGGGCAGACTGAGTGGGCCTGGCGGTCCCTTTCTGCCTACACATTTCTACGTTTCTATCAAGGATATCAGTGTGTATGTGATATTGCATATTCAGTGTGTGACCTCACAGACAATTCCAAAATACTTTATTATGGAGCAAAGTAGCAGAAATACTGAAAAGCATAAAAGCTGGACTTTTGAGAATTAAGGAGATGCAGAGCGCATGAACACAGGCAAGAGCCGCATGCTCCCGAGCCTCACGTTGCAGACCTGCCCTAGATGGTTCCACTTAGACTGCACGAGTCTACAATTAATACTCACATCAGTGTTAGCTATTAAAAAGCGATCACAAGACAGTTGTACACTACTAAAAATTCCTACGTTGGTGGGATAGAGAGCCATCATGCTGGATATTTATAATATGGAATGCATGACATACATGTACATGTACATGGATAAACTTACCAATCTGAGATTCGATGGAGAAAGTGGGTACTTTATCTACTGTCACACTATTTCGACTTTGTGCCACAGGGTCGGTGTCCATTTCTTTCCTACACTCTCATATACTGCTGTATATACTCTTCTATTTTATTTCTTTCCTTTTAACTTCCTCTCTTTTCTAGTCATACTACAGTTTCTTTGTTCCTATATCACATATGCATTACAAAATATAAGCTATCTCTTGCTATGTTCAGACTGCTACCACAGTACTGGTTGTTATTCTCTGAGGTTGTCACATAACCTGTGGGAGATCTTGTCAGATGAATCTGATCAAATTTTTGATTGGGTGACAAAGGTGGTTGATCAAGAGGGGCAGTGGATGTTTCCCACCTGGACTTCAGTAAGGTCTTTGACGCTGTACCTCACCATAGACTGGTAAATAAGCTGGAAAGCCTGGGAGTGGGACAGAATATAAGTAGATGAGGCGGAAAACTGGCTGAAGGACAGAAGTCAAGGGGTAGTGGTAAATGGGGTACATTCGAGGGTAATGGGTAACGAAGCAGTGTTCCTCAAGGGTCAGTACTGGGACCAATTATTTTTAACATATATATCAGTGATATAGCAGAGGGACTTAAAGGGAAGGTGTGTTTGTTTGCAGATGATGCAAAGTTATGTAATAGGGTAGACATAGCAGGAGGGGTTGAGGCCATGAGGAGGGATCTGAATATTCTGGAAAAGTGGTCGGACACATGGCAGCTGAAGTTCTATGCAAAGAAGAGTGCAGTGATGCATGTGGGGCATAAAAATCCACAAACTGAATACTCACGGGAAACAGATAAAGCAAACAGAACAGGAAAGGGAACTGGGAATTATAATCTCGAACAACCTTAGGGTAGGCAACCAATGCAGCAAGGCGGTGGGCAAGGCCAATAGAATGATGACATGCATAGGAAGGGCATTACATGTAGGAAGCGGAGGTGCTGATGCCTTTATATAAAACCATGGTCAGACCATACCTAGAGTATGGGTACAGTTCTGGAGGCCTCACTTACGAAAGGACATAGATGGGATAGAAAAGGTTCAGAGAAGGGCAACCAAGATGGTGCAGGGTATGAAAGATAAGCCATACAAGACAAGATGAAGAGAACTGGATCTATACCCATTGGAGATTAGAAGGAGAGAGTGACATAACAGAGACTTTTAAAATGCGAAGGGTAAAAATAGAGTGAGGAAGCCAGCTTATTTAAAGGGAAAGTCAGAGCTAAAACAAGGGGTCATAGTCGAAGATTGGAAAGAGGAAGATGTAAAAGCAATGTAAGGTAGTGTTATTTCACTGAGAGGGTAGTTGAATCCTGGAACAGATTACCTGAGGAGGTGATAGGTACTGAAACAGTGGAGAGATTTAAGAGAGCATGGGACAGACGAAAAATTATTCACCTTGGTAATTATGTTTCTTCTAATGGAGTCTTGCAGTATTCTGACTATTGCAGTTAGCTCCAGCCTTTAAACTGCCCCGAGAACAAAGGGTTAACTTTTCTATGCATGGCATAGAATGCTGAGCTCGAGCTCGGTTTAGGTGTCTGTCTGTTTCCTTTGAAACTCAACCGCCATATTCTTACAAGCAAAACTCACTAACCATCCTATGGAAATTGTAAACATTTTTACTAGCCAACTAGAAAAAGGAGTTTTGGATTCCCAAGAAGACTCAATGTCAGGAAACTCAAAACAAAAACCAACCCCATTAAGGGATAACAACAATAACAAAAACACCCAAACAAATAAAGGGAGGGTGTGTAATAGGCACCTCTAGGTGCAACACTGCACCTCCACCCACTTCCCAAAAACAGGTTCTGAGAGGGAGGCAGGGAGGGAGGTCAGAATATAGCAAGACTCCATTAGAAGAAACATAATTACTAAGGTGAGTAATTTTTCTTCAAACAACATGAAGACTTGCTGTATTCTGACTACTGCAGACTTACAGCAGTACCTCCATGGAGGAGGGACAGAACCTACTTTGGGAATAGGCTCTGAAGTACTGCTTGTGTTAAACTGAGCATCACTCCCTAGCCTGGATATCCAGAGAGTAATGCTTGGTAAAGGTATGGACTGTTTTCCAGGTGGCTGCTTGACAAATTTCTAACAGAGGATATCCCTGGCTGCTGCCAGGAAGCAGCTGTACCTCTTGTAGAGTGAGCCCTCAGGCCTGAGGGTGGAATCTTTCCTAGTTTCTCATAGCAGAATTGTATACAAGACACAATCCACCTGGAATAGTTCTCTTGGTGGCAGGTTTGCCTTTCCCACTTCCCCATAAGTGAGGAATAACTGGAGGATTCAAACCTGTGACCCTTGATACGCTCTATGTAGTAGCTAAGGGCTCTTTTAACATCCAAACTGTGTAGCCTTCTCTCCCTGAGGAAGAATGACCAGTGAAGAAGACAGGAAAGACATGGACTGATTCAAGTGGAAGTCTGAAACCACTTTGGGCAAGAACCTCCTATTGGTTCTAAGGACCACTTTATCTCTAAGAAAGGAGATACAATCAGGTTCCACTGACAGGGCTTGCAGTTCACTGATATGTCTGGCAGAGGTAATGGCTACAAAAACACAGTTTTCAAGTCAAGTACTAAACTCTGCTGATGACATAGGCTCAAAGGAGGTTGCATAAGTTGAGCAATGCAAATATTTAAGTCCCAGACAGGGCAGGATCCCTAAAGGGGGACTGGTATGAAGCAACCTTGAAGGATTTATAGAACACGGATGAGATGACAGTGAGGAAGACTTTCCCACTGACAAAAGCAGACACAGTTGATAAGTGTACCTTGAGGTAGCTGGTCTGAGCCCTAGGCCATTAAGATGGACCATGTAATCCAGAACTGTAGATAATTCAGCAGTGTCTGGAAAGATATGCTTCTTGGAACACCAAATGCTGAATCTTTTCCATTTTGAGTTATAAGTCTTTCTGGTGGAAGGCTTTAGAAGCTTTGAGAATATCCAGAACCCCCTGAGACGGTGCAAATCTGCATACTCTAACTCTTCAAGAGCCATGCCTTGAGATTGAGAGACTGAAGATTGGGGTACCAAATCCTCCCCTGAAATGAGGTTAACAAGTTGTAATTCCTGGGAAGAGACAGGGAAAGATTGACTGTTGAGAGACAGCAGCAGGGGTACCAAGGCTGTCTGGCCCAGTCTGGAGCAATCAAAATCACTTTGCAAGGTTGTGACCTTATCTTGACTAGGACTTTGAACAGAAGAGGAAAGAGAGGAAGGCATACAGAAATTTCCTTCCCAGTTCAAAATCAGAGCATCCAGAGGAATGAACCCAAGACTGGGGCCTGCAACAAAACAGAGGAAGTTGGTGATTGTCTGGGGCTGCAAGAGATCTATCTCTGGAGTGCCCCACCTTGAAAAAACACTTTCAAAACCAGGGGTCCAGGGACCATTCGTGATGACCCTGGGAGATCCTGCTCAGTACACCTGCTAGCACATTGTCCTTTCCTGGAAGGTGGACTGCTACCAAGAGAGGTCTGAAGGGAATAAGCCAGGGACCACAATTTCATGGCTTCCATGCTCAAGGCCATAGACCAAGTGCCTCCTGCTTGTTGATGTACTACATGGTGGTGGTGGTGTTGTCTGCCTGACCTGAACCACCTTGTTCTGTACCAAATGAGAGAAGGCTTGCAGGGCATGAAAAACTGCCCTGAGTTCCAGGAGACTGATATCAATCAATCAATCAAATCTTTATTTATCAGGCGAACATCGTTGAGCACAGCTCATTGCAAGATGGACCTGGTAAGGTCAGAGTTCAATTTACATAGATACATAAAAATATTCAATATACACACACTCTAGGATACTACATAGAATATTCAGTATACACACAGTATAAGGATACATTCTAATCATACTATACATTAAATTCAGGTGTAGTGGTAATAAGGGGTGAGGGAAGGGGGCGGGAAGTGGTGTGCCTGGCTGGTGGGGAGGAGGAAGATGGTGGGGGCCTATACTGTGGAGCGGATAAACTGTAGGCCTTATGAAGAGGGGCAGGAGGGCGGCACTGGGGGTTTGTATAACAGGGGGTATATGAAGGAGTGACTCCTTGGGGACCACAGTCCTTGGGCTGTGAGATCCCCAGATGAGCTCTCCACCCAAAGAGAAGCATCCGTGGTAAGGACCCCGAATGAGACTGAATGAGAAAAGGACCCTTGCCTTAAATTGTCCTGATCCTGCCACCATTGAAGAGCTTGGATCAGTGTCCGAGTAACTGGAATCAGTTTGGTAAGAGGTCCTTCCTTTGGGACCAAAAGGCCCTCAGATGGAACTGAATGCCCCTCATCTGAAATCTTGCCCTTGGACCACTGCTGTGGAAGCTGCCATGTGGCCCAAGAGCTGGAGGAAATGCCTTGCTGGTCGAGACACCTGAAGGCTAAAAGACAAAGCCAGTTCTATAAGAACCCTAGCCCTTTCCAGGGGAAGAAAGGCTCTTGCTTTGACAGTATCCAGCTCTGCCCTATAAAGGTAAGGAGCTGAACTGGTTCGAGAACTCATTTGGGGAGGTTGGGAAAGAAACCCAGAGAAGTGAGCACTTGCTGAGTCACTTGCAGGTCTGATCTGACTTGGTCTGGAGACTGACCTACTATGAGCCAATCGTCCAGATATGGAAAAATGGAAATCTTTTGCCTTCTTAGAAAGGCAACAACTACTACCAGGCACTTTGTGAAGACCCTTGGAGCTGATGTTAGGCCAAGGGCATTGCTTTGAACTGATAATGGCCTGAGGGCAACTTGAACCTGAGGTACTTTCTGTGGGAGCACCTGATGGGAATATGAAAGTAGACATCTTTGAGGTCCAGGGAGACTAGCCAGTCCCTGGCCTTAGAGAGGAAGAATTATTCCCAAGTCACCATCTTGAACTTTGGTTTTAGAAGATGTTTGTTCAGGTATCTTAGATCTAGGATGAGTGCCATCTCCCTTTCTTTTAGGGTAAGGAAGTATCTGGAGTACAAACCTTTTCCACAGTGTAGGGTAGGAACTTTCTCCCTATGGTTCTTAGAGCCAGAACAGATGAAACCTCTGCATCCAGGGCAAGGGTCTTGGAGAGACCTGCAGGTGGAAAAGATCTGGTTCTCATCTTTGAAAATTTTGAAGCTTAGAACCAGTCCCTGGCTTACTACTTCCAGGACCCACTTGTCTGATGTAATAGACATCTGGTCCTGGTACAATATAACCAGTCTTCCACAGGAATAGCAGAGTCGACTCAGGCAGACCCATCAGGGTGTCTGCTTGGCAGAACCTTAGGATGAGGGGTGGATGCAGCCCTGCTCATCCCCTCCTCTCCCTCTAAAGAAACCACTCTGTGAAAGGGAGAAGAGGTCTGTGCTTGGTAAAAGGCCTATGAAAGGCCTGCCCTGCCCCTAGATTGCTGCCTCTGAGGAGTTGCTTGCCTTTCTTTGGCCTGAGCACTCCTATAAGTGGTTCTGTACTCATCCATTTTATTCATGAAATTCTCTGTCTGCTCCCCAAAGAGAGAATTACCCACCAAGGAAAATCCATGGCCTTAGCCTGGGTATCCTGTGAGAGGCTAGTACACGGAGCCAAGCCATCCTCTGAAGAGCCACAGATGTAGCCATGACTCTTGATGACACATCATTGGAGTTCACAGCAGCATTAAATTGTACCTTTGATGCCTCAATCCCATCAGCAGCCACCTCCTCCATCTCCTTGGCCAGCTGGGGAAGCCTGTTTAGCCAGTGCCAGTACAGTGTCCCACCTGGACTTCTGGTACCTGGCTGTATAAGCCATATAGTTTGCCTGCCTGAGTCTCAAGGAAGATGCCATGTACTGTTTCTTTGCCATGGCATCTATCTTCTTGGAGTCTTTGTCTGGGGGTGTGAAGCCAAGGGAATATTTGCCTTGTCACAGGCAGCAGCCTGCACTACTAACATGGCTGCATTGCTGGTATAAAAACTCTGTATCTGAGCCTGATAGTGTATACCTCTTGGCCATCCTTCTGTCAACAGGAGGTATAGAATTGGGAGACTTTGGATTTTTGTGTCTGCTTCCAAAATATTTGTAAAGGGAACAGACAGTCTCCTGGACTCTGGGATGCCCATCATTTCCACATAATCATGCTCCTCCTGATCCTCCATTGCCTCCTCCATAGGAAGCTGGAGGTTTCAGCCAACTTTCTGTAAAACAGAAAGTGGGAAGGGACTCAGAAAGCCTAGGAGGGATACACCCAAAGGTCTGTCTGGGGAGATGTCCGTTCCACAGGCACATCCAGACTTTCACCATCACCATCATCATCTTCTTCAAACTCCCCTCCTCCTCAAACTCCAGTTCATAAAAGCCTTCAGGGGTATAATCTTGAACTGGGTGAACAGGCAAACTGAACCCCTGCCAAAAGGTGCCGGATCAGTCAGAACCGGGCAAGTGATTCCACAACCGAATCGCTCTGGCTAGTTCTCGGCGGTCAGAACATGAACGTCCTGGATCCGAACTGGTCGATTATTCTTTGCGTTTTCCTTTTGTAGGAACCAATTCCTCAGGATCGGCTCTCCTCTTGCCGAAGAAGTATCGCCCTGGTCAGAGGCACTCCTTCTGGTTCGGTCGGAACCGAACCGGGCTGCCATCCGGGTCAGCGGACTTCTTGGCCTCCTTTTCCCTCAGTCTACCTAATCTCTTTTCAAGGGTAGATTTAGGAAATGTTTTACATGTTTGGCAGTCTGTATCAAGGAGTTCAAACCCCAGACAATAAACACAGGTGGTGTGGATCGGCCTTAGCAAAGACCTCCCCACACTCACTGCAATGTTAAACCCAGTGGCCCGTTTTTCTTCTTGGGTTCTCAGACATGACCAACCTAACCAAACTTACCCTTTTATGGCAACCGCCAGGCAAGACTACCTTATTGGCTCCTAACCATGTCACAGGTATTGGAAAAAACATTCAAAACATGTTTTTTAGAACCGATAAGGACCGGTAACCACACTCTAAAGTAAACACAAGGATTCACTACAAAAGATCGGTTCAGCCGAACCAATCTAACACTCTTACAATTTCCACACAGAAAATCAGAACAAAACCTATCTAGTACTCATGGTACCGCAGACAGAGACTGAACCGACTATGTAGAATAATTTTCGGTTTAAAACTGACACTTAACCGACACTTTAACCGACTTTCGAACCGAGCTGCTGGAGAAATCTCTGGAGCGACTGTTCAGTGAGGCGGAGTAAAGAATCTGATGGTTGAGTTTCAAAGGGAAACAGACAGAGACCTCAACTGAAGCTCAGCATTCTATGCCATGCATAGAAAAAGTTAACCTTTGTTCTATGGGCAGTTTAAAGGCTGGAGCTAACAGCAATAGTCAGAATACAGCAAGATTTCATGTTGTTTGAAATAAGAGGTTGATTAGTGGGCAGAATAAAAGATCCTTGGGCAGTGGTATGAATTAGGGGTAGGTTGGAAAGGGCCAGACTAGATGGGCCAGGATGGTCCTTTTCTGCTGACACATTACTATGATGATACTATGAAAGTATATTGAGTCTGTGCTTCCATTTTTTGGCTTCTTATCTGTAGGCAATTAATTGGATATATGCGGGTTCTTCCACCGTACCTTTATGTGCTTATGTTCAGGCATCCCATATATTTGGACTATTTGAACTTTTGCTTGGAAAGCCTTTCTAAATTCACCTTAGCAACAACTGGAATGCCTGTGGCAGGTGGGATTAGATATGCAGGTATATCAATTAAAATGTAAGGCATCTCATATGTCATACCTATCTTTGTACTGTCTGACATTCATACATGATCTGTACCTTGCCTTCTGTCTATGAAAACAAAGTAAAAAAAAGAATTACAGTGAATACGTAATTTCATATCTTCCAGGAATCAGTCTTTACCATTGATTCTCACCAGTGGGTTAGAGTACCAAGCTCAGATGGAAGTCCCTCAACCAGGGTGTTGAAGCTGAGGCTCATTCAGGACAAAAGTCTGTTGAGGATGGGTCTGCCAAAGGAGGCATGCTGCCTGGCATGGACATCTAGGACATAGTCACAAGCAATTAGTTCTAAGTGTCTCTACCAGGTTGTGCACATACCCTAAGAGGGATCCACTTACACTGCCACAAAACCCAGTGACCTACACCACTGGTGGGGTCAGCTCAATATGCCTTTACCATACAGAATAATAATAAACTGGTATTTTGAATTCACATGTTTTTCTATTTTTTTTTTGACCATGTTGCAAAATCGCGCCATGTCATATTTCTGTTGTTTTTTCATATTTAATATTCTCTTTGTTGTTATGGTGGTGGTCAAGCCAGTTGTTTTTGTCTGTAATTTGTTTTGCATGTAATATTTCTTTGGGTTTATTCTGCAGTATGAGTTTGAGTGAAAAGCTGCTCTTGTTTTAACTGGTTCTGTGTTTTAACTGTTCTTGGGTGAGGTGTCTTAGTTAATTGGAGGGTCACTAAAGGCTAAAAAGCCAAGCCATTAAGTCTGATGGTTCTTTTGGATGGAAGGGCTAGCACTATGAAAAGTCATGACCGCCTATTGGGGAAGTAGCTTGACAAAGGCCTCAGACCAACCTCTCTTAGCGGGGTGGCATAGAGTGTCTTAAACACAAGGTAGGAGTGAACTGTTTTTCCCCTAACCTGGGGCGGGGAGGAGAGAACCTTCCAGCAAGAAAATCTGCAGTTGAAATTTAAAATCCAAATATCAAGAGCCAGTTGGTTCTTTGTATCCAGAGGACAGAAGGGCTCCCATTGCTGGTGGGGACTGGTCTTTAGCTAGCCAATCAGAGTAGGGCAATCCCACAGACAACCATTTTGAAACTGTCTTTAGCCAGAGCAAGGCTTGTTGAGTCAGTTCCATTTGTAATGAGAAAATTGATCAAATGAGGCCCCTTTGAATTCCATCACAAAACGGGCAACCAGGACATCTTACTAAACCCTAACTGTATCAACTGCAGCTAGAATAAAGTATTGTAGAAACTGTATTTAAGTGCATGTTTTTGTATATTGTCCAACTTTATTTCTTACATCCTGTAACCACATTTTGAATGCTGTTTATATGTTTAATTATATTATCTAGTAGATATTAGTAAAGCTTTGGCATAATTGTATAATCCCTCTGCAGTTGTCTGTAAGCTTGGGAGGGGTTTGTTCAAACAATACCACACCTGACCTAACGCTAAAGACTGAACGCCACCGAATGGAACATGGGAAGAGACTCTGTGGAGGTAGGGAGATACATGAGGTCTCATGGAGGGTCTGTGGGGTTTGAACTGGTCCCTGCATTTCCCAGAAAAGACACATATAGGGTCTATAGGGCACCTGAAGGCCTGTAAATGCCTGTGGCTTTTTTGGCAGTGCAGTGGCCAAAGGGTTCTCTCCCAGGAACACAGGCTCACGGCTGTATTTCCACCTCTCACACAGACAGAAGAATGCCCGGGACCTCCCATGGATGTTCAATTGTAAACCCAGCAAGTGCCCTGAAGGACAGGGAAGGGTTCCTGACCTACACCATACAGACTGCACCCAGAGGAGTTTACTGTAAGCTCAGGGAATCCTGCCCCACAGGAGTGGGCCTGTGACTTATTGGTGCCAGCGTATGAGACTGTGAACTGTTTTGAGCAAACTACACACAAAAGAGGGCAGAAATTGCAAAGGGAAAATTGGTTACAGAATATAGTTTCCCTACTCTGTTTGGTTTCTTTTTGTTATTGTGTTAAGTTAGACCAGTGGTAGTGTAGGGAGGAAAATGGCTGCCAGCTACAATGACTACACTGTGGAACAGTTGAAACAGCTGTGCCAGGAGAGGGTCTTTTATGATGGGTCACCTCACAGAAGTCCTTTTGCAGCCGATGACCAGGCAGCAGCATGGGACTTCAAGTCACAGTCAGTGACTGCAGGGGACCAGACCTTTGACGTGGTGGTGCAGGACGGAATCGCAGTGACCAGATCCAGGATGGAGACAAGGGACCAGAATGGACCAGGAGATACAGCACCAAGGGAAAGCCACCACATATTCTGATTTGGAAAGGATAAAGCTTCAATTGGAGATGCAGTAATTGAGCTTGCCATGCAGGAAAATCAGCTTGCCATGCAAGAAAACAGCATGAAAGGGAGCTCGAGCAGAGAAGGCTGAAGCTTAAAACAGAGCTGCAGGACAAACAACACCAGTGTGGTTTCAACTAGAGAAACTAAAACTTCACAACACGATTTTATTGAATTTAATGTAAGTCATTACATGCAATAACTCTTTCAAGTAGACATACATCTTAATACATTAACACTGTTATTACAGTGTGACGCTTTAGTTATTTGGTCTGCCACTAAAAGGACCCTTACTTTTTGTGGTCTGCCAACCCTTCGGTTGCTGCTGGTGAGGACCCCATCTGGACCGTGAATAACTAGACGGACACATAAAGTAAAGAATACAGGTTTATTCTCTGCACGGCAGATGTTCTTTTCATGAGGACAAGCCCCAGACTGGCACATTTTCTGACTGACAAGCATACATGGCACTGCCAGGCAGTGCAACAATTAGATACATGCAGATTCTAAGTGCTCTTAAAGGCGGCAGCTTAACATTAAGCCCCATGCTTAATGTGTGCTTCACATCACTGCCGGAACAGTGAATGTGAGCACCACTCGAACAAGCAATAATCTATAAACAATTTCTAAGTAAGAGATAATTTTATGTAAGTTTTAAGGCCAAAAACATTTTCACGCATTTCAAGGCATTACTTTCACAAACAGAATTCCACTGCAGGAGGGGAGAGGAAGGAACCTGGACTACACTGGGGACCAGTCAGAGTAGCACTGGGGACACATAGTACTTGAGACTTGGTCATGCCACAAGTGCTAAAGTGTGGGGAAGTAAAGGGAAGAGAGGAAGGGTAACAGCATGAGGTTACCCAGAATGCAGGCCAAACTTTATTAGCAGTTGCATAACAGTAATAACAGGTGGACTGTCAATGTAAAGGCATTCCAAAGGGGAGGAAGTGTTACATGCAGGAATGCAGTACCATCAGAACAGTTTCGTAATACAGCTACAAGAAGAAATTTACTGCAAAACAGTTAAAGACAGAAAGGAATTAGTCCCAAAACACACCGAGTCCAGTAACAAAAGTTCAAGACCTCTGTCGACTTTTCCGGTCAGTGGGAATGGAGGCCTGTGTAGATTGCACTAGTTCCTGACAGCATGGAGTCAGGTCATTAAGCGACCCAGGAGTTCTGCCCACTATCAAAACCACACCATCCGGTAAAATGGAACCGGCTGAGAGTGTCAGGAGTGGGAAGATACATGAGGAACTAGTTGCAAGTTGTCTGAGGGATCTCAGCTTCAGAGAGGATTGCCGCTCAAGGTCGGCTTCATTTCTGGGAGGACTGAGGTCGTCTGGAAGGTTGTAACTCAGGTACCCATGCTTTAATTGGTTTATATGGACTTTGTTGTGTACCAGCTTGTCATCCAATCCTAAGGCCGCAGATGAACGTGACTGGAGGAAGCTTTTCTATGACGTAGAAGGGACCAGTCTAGGGGCAAAGCAGTTTCTTGGTGGTGCCCAGAACAAGAACAGGTCTATACAAATAAACAATGTCCCCAACGGAGAATGAAGGCTCAGCGCGCCTTGGCTGCAGACATTTTTGCATTGCCGATTTTCTGGCCCAACGTGGTGATTGCAACACGTCAGGCACGTTCAAGCTGTTCCAGCAAAGGGATAATGAAAGAAGAAGCTGATTTAGGAACCTCTAGCAGTGAGATCCCTGTCCAGTGCAGTTCTTGGGTGATGTCCACGGACTAAGAAGAATGGGTGTATTCTGTGCTGTCAACATAAGGGCTCGTATTGTATGCAAACTGCACAAAGGAACAAAACAGTCCCAGGTGTCATGAGTCTCATCCAGATACTTGAGAGTGTGTTGAGAATGGTAGACATCATTCTTTCACTCTGTCCATTGCATTGTGGATGGTAACTTGTGGTATGTGTCCTTTTTATGCCGAGAAGTTTGCAAGTTTCTCAATACAATGGTGGACAGGTAGTTAGTGCCTCTATCTGAATGTAGATGCGATGGGGTCCGTGATGACAAATGACTGTTTTGAGAAAGGCACTTGCCACAGTGGCAGCTTTAATGTCTCTTAGGGGCGAGTTCCAAATACTTCGCAGGTAGTCCATAAAAACAAGGATGTATTTGTTGCCAGAGTCACAGCATGTTGGTAAGGGCCCAAGAATGTCAGTGCTGACTCTTTGGAACAGTTCAGTGGCTACAGGCATTGGAATGAAGTGTGCCTTTGTCAGTTTGGCAGAGTCTTTCTTTGGGAGCAGGGTTGGCAGTATTTTATGAACTGGACAATATTCCTGTTCATGTTTGGCCAGAAGAAGTGAAGCATTGTCTTTTCAAGAGTTCTGTGTATTCCCATATGACATCCAGAAAGTGGAGAGAAGAAGAAGAAGCAGCATTTATATAATGCTTTCATACATCCAAAGCGCTTACAAGCAATGCTAGACTGGTAGTGAAGTGACTGAATGTGTGGTGGCCATATCGCACATCATCACCCACACACAGCCTGGATAATTGCATGAACCGGTTTATGGAAGGGGAATGTTGGCCAGAACACCGGAATGTTCCCTACTTTTGCAAAGAGTGCCCTGGGTTCTTTACTTCCACCTGGACACCCACCAGGACAACACCAGGATGGGAAGAAGGGACCTCAGTTTAACATCTCATCCAAGAACGGCACACCCCAGTAGTACAGCACCCCCAATACTGCACTGGATGCCAGCGATTTTTAGGTGCAAGTGCAATCCCGTGTGGGACGAACCCACGACCTTCTGGTCCAGAGACGGATGTGCTACCAACTGAGCCACGCGGACACCTGAGAAGAACTTGAGGGATTAGAGAGGCTGGCACAACTAGCTGTACATGAGTTCTATCCGTCGATGACCCTTGCCTTCCCTTGGTCCAAATGTGAAAAAGCACACCCGTCATTGAAGTACTGCAAAGCAAAGAAAAGTACATCTTGGCGATGTTTCTTTTGTTGGTGTAAGGTTCCAGACTCTAAGTAGGTGATTATGTCCGTAAATTGAGTGTCAGTTCTTTGTTGTGTTTTAACAGTTGCAGGGTCAAATCAGATGTTGAGGAGATGAGAAGATCTTCAGCTGCTTGCAGTAACTGAGGATTTGTGTGTCTCTGTAGAAGTGGTTGGTAGCAGCAAAGTAACTTGAGGTGCTGTAGGAGTGTCCACAGGAAGCACATCCGTGGCATGGAAGGGAACAGCTTGTAAGCAGGATTCTTCATCTGTTGAAGAGGATGCAGAGGGATATCATCTCTGGCTTACACCATCAGCATTTGAGTGAACTCGACCTGGTCTGTGTTGAATTTTAAAGTTGTAAGATTGCAGCATGGCGATCCATCGGCAAACTTGCCTACTGGCTCCTTCATTTCGAATAACCATCTGAGGGCCGAGTGATCAACGATAGCTATAAAGGAGGAGTAGCTAAGGTAGCAGTCAAATTTCTTTACGGCAAATACCATGGCTAGACATTATTTTTCTGTGATGCCATAGTTCTGCTCAGCTGAGGAAAGACAGCGCCTGGCATAGGAGACAACTCGTTCTGTTCCATCTTGAATTTGACAAAGCACAGTGCCCACTGCAAAGGAACTAGCATCTGAGTAGAGCTTGAAGGGTTGGTCGAACCTTGGGCAGGCCAATACTGGAGAAGAGATTAGGTTTTGTTTTCAGGTTTCAAAGGCCTCTTTACATGCAGAAGTCCAAATATAGTCATCCCTTTTTGGTAAGGGTGAATAGTGGAGCTGCAATCTTATGAAGTTGCAAATTAACTTTCGGTAGTAGCCAGGCAAGCCCAGGAAAGCTCAAAGGTCTTTGAGATTGTTAGGCTCTGGATAGTCTTTGACTGCTGACAGCTTGTCTGGATCTGGAGAGATGCCTTGAGAACTAACCACATGTCCCAGGTAATGAATTTGATGCTGTGCAAAACAACACATTTCTGGGCTAAGCTTGAAATTGGCTTGTCTGAGACATTCAAACACTTCTTGAGATGCTGGAGGTGCTCTGGCAAAGTTCTGCTGAAGACAATCACATCATCCAGGTAGACTAGGCAAGATTTCCAAGACAATCCATGTAGTATGGCTTCCATAACACATTGAAATGTGGCTGGACTGTTCCAAAGACCCATAAGCAGATGTCTGAACTGAAAAAGTCCCAAGTGGCAGCGCCATGCTGTGTGTGGATGAGAAGGTGGATCAATGGAAACTTGATAGAACCCACTCTGAAGGTCTAGAGTGCTGAACTAACAGGACTGGCTGGCTGCACCAAGACACTCTAAAGCATCTTCGGTTGTAGGCAAGGATAAGCATCCTGCACCATGTAGGCATTGAGTTTTCTGTAGTCTACCACAAAGCGATACCCCTTGTCCTTTTACTACCAGCAAGCAGGGTGCACCCAGAGCTTGTAGATTCTTCGACTATGTCTTGGTCAAGCATGTCTTTGATTATGTCCTTGAGGACTTGTTTCTGTTTGTGTCCCACTTTATAGGCTCACTGATGGATTGGTTTCTGGTTGGGCTGTACTTTGATGGTGTTTTGCAGGATACCACAGCATCCGAGCTTGTTATCTGAACCAACAAAGAAATCCAGGTAATTCTTCAGGAATTTCAAAAGCTGTTGCTTTTCCATTGGAGATACGGAAGTTTGGAAGAGGAAAGTCACTGACTGAGAGGTAATGCTGCAGAAGTTGGAGTGGTCGTGATAGTACCGACAGGATTAGAGTTGGTGGAGCCAGGCTGAGGTTCTTGCATGAGATGGACCTGGTCCCCTGAAGACAAGCAGACACACTTTCCGATGTTGGCACCCTTTGAAATGACCACTGGCCCATCTGTGAAGTTGCAGCATTTTTAGAAGACTGTGCCATCATGCACCGGATAAGGTATTTCCTGGAAGGAGACCTGCCGAGATGCAGCGCAGGGGATCCTGTGACGATGCCAACAACACCTTGTGGAAGTGGTTCACCTTGAATCTTGGCAATATCAAAACCATTTCTGACTGAGGAGGCACAGTGACTGAGTCTATAGCTGCGAGTTGCCTCCGAGGATCTAACGACAGTTTGTTTGAGGCAAAGTCTAGGATAGCTTTGTGAGCTTTGAGAAAGTCCAGGCCAAGAATTATTGTAGGTTGAAGATCAGGCACTATGTAAAACTTGACAGTAGCTTGCTGTGAGCCAAAGTGGACCTCGAGATGGACCACGCCTGTGATAGGTACTGTAGCTGTACTTGTTGTGATAATGTACTTTATGTAGACTGGAGAGACATTAGGTATGTAACGAATAGCTTGGTTGTTTAGAATATTGCTGTCGATAACTGATATTTCTGCTCCAGTGTCAACCAAGGCATGCGTTGACCAATCTCCGATGGTTACAGGTACACAGTTTGCTAGGAGAGGTGATCGGATGACAGGTACCTTTGCCCCTGAAAGTGAGAGTGTGCCAGAGTTCGCAGTTGGAGGAACCATTTTGTTTGAATTGCAAGAGTCAGAAGGGTGGTCAGTTGCTGTGTTCCCCTGCTCAACAAAAGCCCCTAGTCTGTTGGGCGGCACACGTTTCCCTGATCCTGGGAGTAGTTGCAGTTATCATGTTGTTGGCTGTGGTGGGCAGCCTTGGTTCTCTTGAGTCCTGTGGTAATACTTTAACTTTCGGCAGACAGCGTCAGTGGGTCCCCTGAATCCACACCACTGGCAAATCACAGGCTCTAGGGAAGGCAGAGGTGGATCCGGTTGCTGTCAAGGTGGTTGCATAGTGTTAGTATTTGCCGAGGAGGCAATTGAGCTGATATGTAAGGTATTGATAGTTGAAATAAGCTTGTCAATCATTGCTTGTTGCTGTTGGACACATGTGGTGAGTGCAGCCAGTTGTGAGGTTTGGGGTGCCTGAGCACCGGCAGACTGAAACACTGAGATGGACTCTTGGTCTAGCCGTGGAGCTTGGATGGTGTCTGTCCAGGTGGTTGGCTTTTGCTGTATGACATAGGTACGAAACTGAGGAGGCAGTCCCTGGACAAAGGCTGTTACTTGATCTTTCTCTGTTTTCTGTAGACGTTTGCATCGAGACTCAATGTCCACTATGAAGGCTGCAAGAGATTCGGTGGGTTGCACTGTACGTTCCCCACAGCTGTTGCTCCAATAACCAGGGTGGGTGTGCTTGGAGAAAATAGGCTTTGAAGGTTGTGTACAGTGTGGCAGTATCTCTTTGACTTGGTCTGGAAGTGCATTGAACCAGGAAATGGCAGTCCTCTCAGAAGCAAGCGCAAGGCATTGGAGATGTGCAGGGGATCAGACCAACCATTGAAGGAAATCCATGCTTGGAATTGTTCCAGCCAGTTGACAGCATCTTCGTGAGGCAAGGCTGAGAAGAGTACTAGTTGTAGGCTGGTATGGACCGTGGACTGTGGTGAAATGGCTTTAATGTAGGCCAAGTCATCTTGAATAGCTTGCATAGCTGGTGCTCCTTGAGCAGAAATAGAAGACTGGATGTCATGGAGGATTGTTTAGATGTTGTAGCCCCACCCTTGAGGTGGGTGAAAGTGCTGAGCAAAAATTATTTTTGTAGACAGATACAAATTTTTATAGCAAAGTTCATCAATTGATGTCTTAATAAAGAATTCCCACTCAATTCTGTGTTGTTTGTTATTTAAATAAAGGTTTTGTTGCAAAAATCATCTATTGGTTGCAGTGTCCATTCATTTAAATAAGAATGCCAATGATTTCAATGGAGTGAGGTCAATTTGTGCCCTTCACAAGTTGGCCACCGAACTATGACGATGCAGTTCCTGTGGGTTTGACTGCCTGACTGTAGCAAGATGGCCTCCGCGGTGGGATGTCAGGTTTACTTCCTGTCTTGTTGTTTGCTGTTCCCAAGATGCAGGACTTCTTCCATGAGGCTGCCTTGCTGCTGAACAATGTTCAAAATGGCGATTGCTGCCCTGCTGAGCTTCTTCCCCAACTGAAATGGTGGGAATTTTCTGTGGTAAGTGACAAAATGCTGGGGAATCTCTGTATTTGACTTGATTGCTCTCCGTTTATTTTACTGAGCTTTGTTTCATTTGATTTACTTCCTGGCCCCTCATTGATTTATTGTATTGCCCTGCATTGGCTTATGCTGCTGTGCAGCCTTTTGTTTTCTTGCCCCAATTATTTCTTTCCTGTTGTGCCCTGCTTCTGTGTCTTTGTTTCTCTGCATAGTCCTCATTCTATTTATTTATTTATTGTCCGTTTATTGAACGCCCTGTTTGTTAGAGCTGGGGAGGATGAGCTCGCTGTTGTATGGGGCACGGCTTGCTCTGTGATTGCAGGGGTTCGGGAGAAGCAGGGGCTCTGTGCGGCCACAAGAAAGAAAGGGAAACTGCAATCGTGAGGTGCTGCAGAGCGGGTAGGCAGCACATGTAAAGCTGCAGCCCAAGTTTCCTGCTTGTCTGGCTTTTGGTGTGTCCCTGTTTGTGGGGAATGAAGTGAAGGCAGGTCGGTTACCATTGGATCTCTCCATGAGGCTGCTGGGCAGAGAGGAATGGTGCTCCTGGTCTGGAGGAGCTCCGTGTGTCTGCAAGGTGAGAGCTGCAGTTTGGGAGGGAACAGACTCCTGCAGTCTATAAAACAGTTGTTTCTATTTATTTATTTTTTTTTCTCTAGTCCAGTATTTGTTTTCTGGCCATTTGTAGGAGGGAGCAGAGGCTCTGTTGTTGTAGGAGTGGCTGAATGATTATGCTGCAATGCGGCCCTGAGCCGTGATGCTCGTGGGGAGGCTGATACTGGTGCAGTAGGAGCGAGACACGGAGCGTGCAAGGAGGGCAGCGTGGAGCTGTTGCAGGAGACCCAGACAGAAGGTCTCACTTGGTATAGTCTTTTTGTTTTTTCTTCGCTGTGCTGCTCTCTCATTCATTAGATCCTTCTGGAGCAGCGTTCTGCACTGTGGAGTGGAGTGGGAGGTTAGGCACTAAGCGTGCCACGAGGTGGGAGCTGAAGGGTGGGGTTGCACAGTTCATAGCTCCATGGGGGCAGAGGGTTGGGAGAAATAATTCTGGCAGTTTGTTCATTTAACCAGTTCACTAGCAAAACTTTAGGTACTTTTGTTCAGCTCATTGTTGGAGCACCCGTTTGGGCGACTCACTGATTTGAGGAGCTAGGAGGCGGGAGGGAGTATGGACACCACCAAGATGTCCTGTGTTGGAGGAGCCACAGTTAGGAGGCAGCAGGAGGGCTCATTTGTGATTTTATTTTGTTTTGTTTGCTTAGCTGAACTCCTTGTTGTAAGAAATGTTTGCTTAGCAAATGGACAGTTCCAGAGGAGCCCTGCCACGGGGGAGGGGGTTGCAGTCTGCGATGCTCCATGTGGCAGGGGCTTGGATAGTGTCAGTTTGAACAGTTCATTCATGGAGCAGCTGGCTAGTAGAATGGAGCACTTTTACCAGGCTGTTCACAGTAGGAGGACTGCAGATAAAGGCAGGAGACAGTTCATTGTTTTCCTATTGCAGCCAGGGCTGTGGTAAGGTAATATATTTCAGACAATTCAAGCATACTTGGGGTGATGACTTGGGGTAACCAGCAGCATGAGCAAGCGAGATGGGGGTCTGGACAGAAGAAGAGCCGCATTCTGCACCATGTGTGGCATTTTGGTTATTTGGTCTGCCCTTATCTTCTCTGTGGTCTGCCAGACCCTTGATTGCTGCTGGTGAGGACCCCATCTGGACCGATCGAATAACTAGACAGACGCATAAAGTAAAGAATACAGGTTTATTCTCTGTACAGCAGATGTTCTCTTCATGAGGACAAGCCCCAGATTAGCAAATTCTCTGACTGACAGGCATACATGGCACTGCCAGGCAGTGCAACAATTAGATACATGCAGGTTCTAAGTGCTCTTAAAGGCGGCAGCTTAACATTAAGCCTCATGCTTAATCTGTGCTTCACAACAGCATTTTACAGTAAAGGATAGTCTATGCCCTCAAACTTTGTTACCTCACCTGGGGGTTACCAAAGCATTTAAAGAACAACTCTCCATTATAACAAAATGCATAAAACCTCTATATTTACATCAATTATGTTTTAACTTATTTGTTTTCTAGTTATTTACTATTTTTTATATTTCCCTATTGCTTGTCTATGAAATATTGTAGCTACTGCAGCAATTATTTCACTGAGTCATTCAAAAATGTATCTGACTCTCCCCTGCTAACCACTCAATTGCTGTTTGTAACATCACAGTCTGTTGTCACAGTGAGCACTACGATGTCATAAACAAAGGCACTGTGAGGTTAGCGGGAAAAAGCAAATGTTTTCAAATGCTATCTATAAAGACTTTAGATGGACTACCTAGATGTACTTTGAATCCTGGAAAGGAACACTGAGAATGAAAACAAATTATTTTTTAGTATATTATAATAGCTGAAACATTTTATTTGTAACAGCACATCTGCAGAGTTGCTCTTTAACAACAATTTAGTATTCAACAATCGACTATTATAAAACATAGTCTTAAAATAGTTTTAGTATATAGCTGTTGCAGCCATGAGTGTGGGAAATTAATACAGAGAACCGGTATACCGTGATGTGGGCGACAGCGATTGGGCGACCCCAAAAGGCGACTCAATAGTGGCGCATGTCACAACAACAGCAGCAGCTACAGTGACGGATGGGGTGGGTTGGCGACTGTAGTGACAGGAAGTCACTACGATGCGTCTTGCAGGAGGTGGGAGGTAAGCATGGTCGGTGAGGGTGGGAGGAGATTTGATGAGGGTGGTGCTATGGTAGGCTGTCGAGCTGGCCCGTGGTGTATGGGTCAGCTCATGGCTTTGGTGCATAGGGTGCTGGGTTGGGTTCAGGTCCGAGTAGGAGGTTGTTTTGTTAGCGCCCGGCCAGTTTTATTTTTATGTCCCGACATGCACCCCTGGAGTTGAAAATCCTTAAGTAGGGGGTGCAGGGGCACAGCACAACCACATAAACGTGAAACAATGCAAGTCCCTGGCACCGCTTTTGTTAGGCTTGGGAGTCAGAGCGCCAAAACTGATTTTCGGTGCTCTGACTTCGCCGTAATGGCGATCGCCCTTTGGCGGTCACCATCATCACATAGAACCTGATGACCACATCTTTCATCCTAGTAAAGGATTTACAGTCCCTTGCTTTTATAATGTAACTACTATACATTTCAAACCTTTACATACATTTCCTGCAGCTGAATTCCCTAACAGAATGCCAAACTTTCCAGTCATAAATGGAAATTACATACTTACCGTAACTCTTGATCTTCTTGGATGCAGTCTCCACCACTCAATCACACTAATGGGAGTACCAAGCTAAAACCAACCCACCCTAAATACGGGTTGGAGATAGGGCTTACTCAGAACAGAAGTCCAAAGATTGCAACGGGCACATTACAAATCTCTGCCAGGAAGATGCAACCACTCTGATAGAGCAGTGAAAATGGAAATTACGTACCTATCATAATTCTGATCTTTCTGTAGATCTTCACCATTCATTACCTTTGGGTACTTGGCTGGAGGTCATGATCCAGTGAGGAGCTTTTTTTTTTGGATGGGTGGAGTCGGCGACCATTGGCGCGCCCTCGAGGCCAACTCACAGCATGGCACTCGTGGGTTGGCCATTAGGTGTTGTCGACTCCCACTTCCTGCCAGTTCTGAGATGCCGAGAGGTGGAGAAAAACGGTTGGGAGGGTGGGACAGGGAAGTCCAAGGGACAGACAAAGGAAAATATATATAAACTAAAAGGAGAAATAAACGATTGAGAGAACAGAACAAGTTTGAAGACTAAGGGGATTGGGTAGGCCCCAATCTCTGGAAGTAGAAAAGGAGGAGGGAGGGAAGGTGGGTTAAGGATTTTAGAAATAAGGATAAGAGTGACAGGGGAAAATAGGAAAACATACCCTGGAACCTTGACCTGTCTCAGATTGTATAGGAACTGTGAAGGAGTAGCCAAGAGGCTAACTGCCAGAATTCAAGGCACAGAATCACTGGCAATAACTCCAACAAAAGCAGAATTGGCGATTCTGGAAGACAGGATACAGGGATACTTCCCCCTCTCAAAAGGAAATTTTGGTGTAAGAAATCTAGTTTCTTAAATTAAGTGAGGTTATGTCCAAAGGACAAGGAAATCAAAGGATTGATGGGGAGAAGGGAAAAGGAAAGAAAGAGGGCAACTGCCAACCCCATCCCACAGGGGTGGAGCTGAAGCACTGAAGATGGAGTGCCCGCATCCTGACCACTCTGCCCTAAGAAAATGATCCCCTATGTGCCCAGTTTCCCCATCCTGACTAACAGAAAAGGGGGGCGAGGAATGGGCACAGAGGAGGGGACCAGAGACCGAGGCCCCAGGGGGATGGAGGGTGGGATTGTGATGAATGGTGAAGATACACAGAAGATCAGAATTACTGGTAGGTACGTAATTTCCATATTTTATCTGTGCAATCTTCACCATTCATCACTGCTAGGTGGTCTTCAGAGCCCCCACAAGGGGTTTTAACCCCAAAGGACTGAGTCCCTTAGCTCTCAGTGGGTGACACACTAAGAGGGAGAACCTTCATGGGCCTGGAGAGCCCGAGAGTGGGGAGAGTGAGATGGGGACCTCCCAGGAGGTAGGAAATTGCCCTGACAGGCACAGTCTTACCCTATGGGAGAAAAGATAGGTTCTCTGGTGAGCAGAGTTAATCACCCTATGCTGGTCCAAGGGTGACAACAGAGAATGCAGCCATGCCATCCACCTAGTGCAGATTGCTGTCCCTATGACCTTGGTAGCTACCTCACTGGCATCATACGATGTCCTTGCTTGGTGCCTTGCTAGCTCCAGGCCACATGCAGAGAGTGCAATGGCTTGTCTGGTTTCCTCTGTCAGGCATCAAGCTAGGAGTTGACCTAGCCTGGACCACAGGAACATGTTATAGGTTGCATAGTGGGCCTGATGTGCTGCAATAGAAAGCAGTAACCGTGCCAAGTAGAATATCCTCCTCCCCAGAGTAAAAATCCAAGGAATCTTGATCTGGGGGCGGTCACGGTGCAGGGCGCGAAGCCCATTGAGAGTATCAATTGCAACAATCCTGAGCTAGGATGAGGCATGGAACCTGGAGACTTGAGGGCACAATACCACTGGCAGAGATACCTAGGGGCTGGGACTCCAGAAGAGGTCTCTACCAGGAACACAACAATGCCTCCTAAAGGGAGCAGGCCAGGGGGCACCATAAGGGTGTCGCACTGAAATCAAAGGCGGCAAGTGCTCTGGATTGTGTAGTGGGTGGGGTAATGTGCAGGTCCTCCAACATCCTCATGGGAATCGCTGATACTCTGCGAGATCAGTAGCTGGACAGATGTGGACAGAGCGGGTCCTCTCCCAGAAGAGAGGATGAGAGTTAGAAGACCTCAAGAGTTCAGAAGCTGGCTGCTCAGGGGGGTTGAAAAACCTGTCTGTCCATAGCCCTAACATAAGAGGAAATTGAGCAGTCACCGCTCTGAACTGCTCCCAGGAGAAGGACAGCTAGGACCAAGAATACTTGGGAGGCGCAGGAGAATGTGGCACAGGAGTGGAGACAGAGCCGACAACAGGAATCGGCTGACCTCTGCCTGGGCTTGAGTACACCAGGAGCCCTAAGGGAAGAAGGAACGGAAAACTCCACAGCCGACAGCTGATCAACCAAACTGGAAGTGCCTAGGCTGCACCCTGAAGAATCCCCCTTGAGGTGAGCAGGGGCCATGAAAGTCCAGAAGGACAGTCCCTACCTCCAAGAACAGGGCCCTCTCAAGGAAACCAAAGGAAGGTGCAGATCTGCACTCGGCTTCTCCCAGAGCCCGGGTTGGCCCCGGAAAAGGCCGCTGCAGACTCCACTCACTATCCTCGTAATCCGAGGCCCTCCTCCTGAGAAAGCCAGCCCAGGCAGCTGGCAGCCCTGGTCAGCCCCCAAGAAGCTATCCACTCTGAGGAGGGTGCTGCTCCCTGGATAGCTTCTTCGGGGCTGACCAGGGCTGCCAGCTGCCCAGGCTGGCTCTCCCTCGAGGAGGAGGGCACTCCCCGGATTCCGAGGGGTCATGGGGCATGGGGTCCGTGCAGCGTCTTTTTCCCGGGCCCAAAGTTGGGCGATCCAGGCATACTCACATGAGGGGGTACCACCACTGAGGGGTCAGAGAACCCTCTGAGACCAGGCTGCAGAGCAATGGTGGCCTGCACCACTGTCTCCTGGTCAGCACCCCTGACCCCGCCCCAGGAGTCACTATCTGCTCCTCAGAGGGGCTGACCCGGCCTGTCAAGGACACTACCAAGGTGTCCATGTGAGCAGCCAACTCCAAACAGTCAGACTGCCTGTCTGACTCAGAGTCAATCCCCTCCAAAGAAGTGGAGATTGAAGTTCTATGCCAAACAGTGCATGGATGCCCACTACCATCCCGACTGAAAAGGGCACCAGAACCAGAGACTGCACCAGAGTCGGTGATGACATCCCCAGCCACACTACAAACACTGCCAGAAGGACGCAGCTCCAATGATGGCAGCAGCCTGGAGCAGGAGCCTGTCACGGCGCTGACCCGGCCCACGGTGTCGGAGACCAGAGACAGCTCAAACCATGCTTCAGTGCTGCAAATGGCACCGAGGTTGAAACCCCACGGTGCTGACGATGGTCAGAGGTAGCGCCTGCAGCAGCCCTGATCGCGGCTCGGGCGCCACGGACAGTGCCGAGCTCTGAAACCCCAGTGCCACACTCCAGAGCTGGACATGGTGCCATGCTCAACCACGGTGCCAGGGAGGAGACAGTCAGGAACGGTGCCATGAGCCTCCCACGGCACCTCTAGCACCATCAGACTGCTAACGGAGCCAACAGCAGCAACGGCGCTGAGTGACAGACCGGCGCCGATGATCGTGCCATCAGGGCCCATGGCACTGTGAACAGCACTGAGGCCCAAGACAGCGCCAACAGATGGCATCGAGGTGGCACCGGCCAGGCCTTCAGGCGAGGTACAACACTGGGGGAGGCTTACGCCCCAAAGGCGGTGCCAAAAGCAGTGCCTTCGCTCGTCCCCTGGGGGTGGACAGATTGGGCCTTTCTGCATCGTGGAAGAGGGACTCTGCCACAGCTAGGCTACGAGGCAGAAGCCCCCCTCCTCCTCGGTCCGCACAGAACTGGGAGGTGACCCAGAGGAAAGGCCAGAATGTGGCTTGACCCGACGAGTGCTGGCCCATCCTAAAAAGTCGGCAGAGCTCGTCCAACTTTCCATGTGCCTTGTTTGATGGCATGACAGTCCATGTAGAAGCAGGTGTCATAATGTAACCCATGTCGTGAGTGGGCCAAGACACACGCAGGCAACGGTCATGCTGGTTGGTGACGGAGAACTTATGGCTGCATGGGCACTGACGTATGGGGCCGTCCATTCTTCAAAGTTTTCTTGCCCCTGACTGAGACATGACCTACGGAAAAGAACACCAATCAAGACCTGGCGTTGCAAAATATTAAAATAAGGAACAGTCTTACCAGGCGGCGTCGAGTGGAGCGAACAGAACTGGCTGGATAAATTCAGGGTCAGCGAACTGCAACACATAGTCGACGAACTACAACATGGAGTCAAAGGCTTGAGACAGAGTAGGCCTCTCAAGTTTTCTCTCAGCTACCGAGGTGGCGACAGCGGAGACAAAGAACTGGCGGGAGGACGGAGTCGACAACACCTAACAGCCAACCTGCGAGCACCATGTAGTACGTCAGCCTGAGGGCGGTGCTGATGGTCGCCGACTTGCCCATCCAAAAAGCCCCGATGGGGTCATGACCACCGCCAAGTATCCAAAGGTGATGAATGGTAAACACTGACACAGATAAGATCCTGGCCTTTCAATTTGGCCTGAGACAAGGATTAGTAGTGTCGAAGACATACTACTAACCTAGCTGAAAACATCTCAGGGTAAGAAGTTGACCCAGCTGAGGCAAGCTGAAGCTACAAAAACTGTTTGAAAGTGTAGCTCTTCATTCTGTCAATGAGAATTGCAGAACCATCCCAACATTCAGAGAGTGAGGGTGCTTCCTTTCCTTCTGGAGTTAAGGCAAAACTTGACTAACGTTAAGAGTCAGAGGTAATGTCTACTGGTTCAAGCTAGACCGAAAAAGTGCAGATGTAAACCTCCACTACCAAGTATGGCTGGCCTGCGAATGACAGGTCCAAGAGCACTCGAACATCTTACTTGGTGGGCAACGAAAGGTCCAGGTGGGATTGGCCATTAAATGGAGAAGCATTTCCACTTAGCCACATAAGCATTCCTGGTGGAAAGCCTATGACAACTCAGAAGACATCTACGATGGTGTGGGAGAAACCAGAGCCTACCACTTCCATTTGAATGAAGAATCATGCTGCTCCTGTTTGCCTACAATTCGAGCAGCACTCTCTGAACTAGGTGAAGAGTAGGAAAGTGTACAGGAGAAACTTGTCTACTGCGGTAATGCATCCTGACAGAAGACACCAGGGTCTGGATTTCTGAAGCAGGATAGGGGCAGATCTGCATTGAGAGGGGACGGCAAGGACCAGGTTCGGGCTGCCCCATTAAGTCAAAAGTGACTGCATAATGACTGAACTGACTGTGAGCCTTCCTGTACAGGGGTAGTAAAGTGCTCACTTTGCTTGTTAATGAAAACATCACAATTTTGTCATCAGCCAGTGGAATACCTTCATGACAGAGGGCCTCCCTCACCCTGGAGGTATCTAGGGAGCTCCTAAGAAGGAGCTACTGGTAGAGGTGAAACTGACACCTTCCCCAAATCAGAAAACCCCTCCTGGAGAAGTGAGAGGAAGCTAAGGCAACTGCTTCCGAAGAGTTTAGCCAGGAATGACTGCTTGGAGCTAAATGTCCAGGAAGCGAAGGCTTGAATACCAAGAACTCCTTCCTGAACAAGTACCAACTTGACCTTTCAAGGTCAAGAAAGAAGCTTATGCCGTCTGTTATCTTGGAACCAAGCAAGAAGTAGGAAATGGAAATTACATACCTACCATAATTCTTGATCTACTTGGACGAAGTCTCCACCACTCATTCACACTGATGGGATCTACACCAGGCGCTAGGACCCAGTGGAAGCAAACTTTGCAGGAGGGTCGGCGCCAGAGATGGAGCCACGAGGAGGCACGTGACCCTCAGCTTGTGCGGCAGTGACTATCTCGGTGTTGACCCTCCGACCACCTCAGTTCCTTTTTCCCACCGTCCAGTGAATTTCAAGTGATGGCGTCGGCTCGCCTGCCGGAGGTCAAACTTCAAACTAGCAGCATAGTTTTCAGTTGTTTTTATTTTGTAGTATTTCTTGAATAAAGTTCCACTTACTATAATTTATTACAAGAAAGAGTCTCAGCCTACATTGTGAGTCAACCATGAGCAGGTCAGGTGGTAGGGAGACTTCGTATGAAAGTTGTTCAGTCAGCTGGGCTGGGTCTGGCCTGCCGCCCTCTCCGGAGGGGGTCTGACAACAGACAGTCCAATGCTCAAGGGGAGGCGGTCCCCGGAAGCATAAAGAAAATGGTCGCGCTCTCGGCACCGTTCGGCCTCGAGCTCTTCTTCGACCCGTAGGTCAAGAAAGAGAAGGCATCACTCGAGGTCGCCTTCTGGTATGTCTGCACATTGACGGTCGGGTCAATGGGGTCAGCTCTCAGTCTCCTCTGGAGTCACCGGTTTCTGTCTCCGGTCTCTGACCTCTTCGACATTGGAGCCCTTCCCGCCTTCTGGTAGGGCTTCAGATGAGCAGTTTCATCAGTGTGCCACTCTGATGGAGCAATGGGCTTGGAGGTTGGTCCAGCTGCCTGGCCGGTCACTCAGGGGTCCTCGGACCCGTCGGGATCGGGTGGGGCAGTTGAACCTCCCTAGTCATGTGGCGCTTTTCGGTGCCGTCAACTCCACCGTTCAGGTGTTTTCCCCTGACATGGCTGCGGCACTGGGAGCCCACCGAGCCTCTATCTCCTGGTATTTTCCTTCTGTTTCCTCAAATCTCAGTTTTCAGGACATTGGTTTGGCGCCATCGGCATGGATGGGTCGCTCGGTGCCATTTCGTCAATGCATCTGTTGGCGATGTCCTCGGTGCCATTGGGATTGTCGTCACTGCCCTTGGGTCCGTGTGGCCTTACGGCATCGCCACTCAAGCGCGCTGGGCTTGTCGGTGCCACCATTGGTGCCCGTGCAGCTTTCCGAGCGCCGTCCTTGGCACCAAGGGCTCTGTCAGTGCCATGTATTGTGCTGACCCAGGTGGCGCCATGCTCTTCTTCGGCACTGAGACTTGGTGGGATGTCTTCCAGTCTTCAGGGCTCCTCACCTCCGAATCCTTTCCCTCCTATTTTCCTTCTGATTTTCACTCCTTTCCTGTCCATACAGTCCCTCCTGGGCTTTCAGGAGATGATATTGAGCCTGACCCAGACCTTAGGCTGGGTGATGATGTGAAGGAACAGGATCTAATCCTGCTGCAGAGCCTGTGGTTGAGGACCTATCATTTAAGTCTCTGCTGAAACATTTGAATTCCACTCTTTCTCTCCAGACTATGGATATCGATCCTGGGAAGCTTTTAAGACTCAATACTTTCATGTTCCGGACATCCCTATGGATTTAACTCCCTGGTACAGCCCTCCTTTGGGCAGCTTTCTCAATGGTATGGAATAATCCAGCTCTCATTCCTTCTATGGCTAAGTCCATAGATAGGAAGTATGCTGCTCCCAAGGATCGACCTGTTTTGGCCTCTCAAGCCTTTGCGGACCCTATTGTAGTCTTGGCAGAGAATGATAAGGTTTTCCTTCCTCAGACTACTACAGCTCGACCTATAAACAAAGAATCTCATAAGATAGATACTTTGGTAAGAAGACTTTCCTGCATCCACCCTGGGTGCGTGTCGCCAGCTACCAGGGCTATTTCTCTCAATATGAGTATATTCTTTGGCATTCACTCAAACAAATGGTTGAAGCTCTTCGGAATCGGACACTAATTCAGAGCTTCTTCAAACCATAACCAGGGCTATCGGTCGAAACAACCAACAGGTTAAAGCAGCTATGGATGCTTTTGATACTGCCCTCTCGAGTGGCGGCAGCGGGCATTTGCAATCTGCCATCATTCCTGGCTATGCACTTCAAGCTTCATGAATGATGCCCAGCAACAGGTCATAGCGTTGCCCTTCGATGGTGTGTATTTCTTCGGTCCTGAAGTAGAACAAGCTCTAGAGGCCAAACAAAGACCAGATCGACCATTAAATTGAAACGATACCTCCGCCCCTTTTTCGGGGTGTTAATGTGCGCCGGTTTCACAACCGTCAGTCCTTCGAAGCAAAGGCGGGGATGTTTTAATAAAACCAAGCCCCTCAGCCTCAAAAGAAAATGCAATAGAAAGTACAAAGGCCCAAAGTGCCCAGTGCCACCTTCTGAGTTTCTGGCCCAAGTCCCACCTCAGCTACCCGAGGGACGCCTCTTTAGCGGTGGGAGGTCATCTGATTGAATTCTACAACCAATGGAAGCCCATAACATCGGACAGATGGGTCCTCCGGATAATCATGAGGGTATTCCTCAATCCTTCGGAGACCCCTCCGGATTGTCCTCAAATGGCAGCCCAAGCTGGCAGTACTTCAGTCAGAACTTCTCACCTCCAAGATACAAGGCCTTCTGAACAACAGGGCAGTAGAAATAGTTCCGCTGGATCAACGGAACACAGGGTTCTACTCCCATTACTTTCTAGTTCCAAAGAAAACCGGGGCATCGCCCATTTTGGACCTCAGAAAACTGAACAAATTTCTTCCCAAGAAGAAGTTCAAAATGATATCACTAGGAACCCTGTTACCTTTGCTTCATCAGCATGACTGGTTAGCCTCCTGGACATGCAGGATGCTTACCAATATATTCCTAGTCACCCAAGGCATCACAAATACCTAAGGTTTGTGGCTTTGAGCCAACATTATCAGTTCAGAGTCCTGCCCTTTGGGCTATCCTCGGCGCCTTGAGTTTTTACAAAGTGTTGTGCAATTCTCATAGTGCACCTCAGAAAGATCGAATACAAGTGTTCCGTATCTGGACAACTGGCTTCTAGCAAGTCCTTCCAGGCAGTTAACTCTCAACGCCGTATCCACGGCCTCAGACTTTCTCACGTCCATGGAGTTCTGCTAAATCTCAAGAAATCGCAGTTGCAGCCCTCTCAGAAGCTCCTTTTATAGGAACTCTTCTGGACACCTCTTGTGTGAAAGCCTTTCTTCCAGAAGACAGAAGGAGCGATATCCTACAGATGGCCTGATACATCAGGAGAACAGCTCGGTTTGAGCTATCTCGATGCAACGGATGCTGGGTCTCATGAGCGTCCTCGGTGTTCACTGCACCCCAGCTCGTCTCCACATGAGGACCTCTCAATGGATGCTCAGTACTCAGCGGTCCCCAACCACTCACCCTCAGTCCTTTCTCATCAAGGTGACAGAACCTCTGAAGAGGTCACTCACCTGGTGGTTGCAAGAGGACAACCTTCTGGAAGGGTATCCATTTGCTCCCCTGGATCACCAGATCTCCATTACCATGGGCGTGTCCCTGATGAGGTGGGGAGCCCACTGCCTGGATCTCCACACCCAAGGTACATGGACTAAAGACAAGTCCCAGCTTCATATAAATGTCCTAGAAATGAGAGCGTCCTTTATGCAGTCTGGGCTTTGAAGGACATTCTCTGTCACAAAACATTCTCCTTCAAACAGACAACAAAGCAGTGATGTATTACATCAACAAGCAGGGAGTTGCTCACTCTTACCCTTTATGCAGGGAAGCAATGAGGGTGTGGGAATGGTGCTTGGAGCACAAGGCTCTAATTCAGGTGGTCTACCTGCCAGGAGTGCAGAACGAACTGGCAGACCGTCTCAACAGAACAAAGACAGATCCTCATGAATGGTCTCTCAACTCAACCGTAGTTCAGTCACTATTCGCAGAGTGGGGAACTCCAGACCTGGACCTTTGCATCCCCACTCAACACAAAACTGCCTCTCTTCTGCTCCAGAAATCCAGGGCCTGGCATTTTCTGTCAGGATGTGTTCAGGCTGCAGTGGACAAAACACTTTCTATACGCCTTTCCCCTCTTCCTCTAATTCAGAGGGTACTTCTCAAGTTCGAGTCCCAGGGGACAAAATGATCCTCACTGCTCCCTTCTGGCCTTGACAAATATGGTTTCGTTACTCAACAGTATGTTGAAAACCCCTCGAAAGTGCTTCTTCTTCAGACAAACCTTCTAATTCAAAGGCCTGTGGTCCATCCCAATCTGAGATCGCCTTCATCTTCACGCTTGGCTCCTGAAGAGATAGAAGTGAACAGGTTCAATGTCTCTCATGAGTTTCAGATATTCTTCTGGCTCTGTGCAAGCCAGCCACTAGAAAAAACTTAACACAGCCAAATGGAAGCATTTTCTCTCTGGTGTGCAAAATCTTCTTTGAATCCTTTTCCTGCCCACCCAATAAAGTTCTAGTGTACCTTTTAGACCTCTCAAATTCAGGTCTACAATACTCTACAGTCAAAGTTCACCTTTGTGCTATTTCAGCTTATCATGAGCCAGTACTTTCCTTGTCACTGGCTCTGTTACCTGTGACTAAGAGGTTTCGTGAAAATTCTGCATACCAGAACTCCTATCAGACGTCCAGTCACAGCCTGGGACATTAATCTTGTACTAGACATGCTCACTCGAAAGCCTTTCGAGCCTCTAGCTACCAGTGAGCTGAAATTTCTTACTTGGAAAACAGCCTTCCTGGTGGCCATTACCTTGGCCTGCAGGGTTTCTGAGATACATGCCTTGGTCACAGACCTTCCGTATACTGTGTTTCATAAGGACAAAGTAGTTTTAGGACCCATCCTAAGTTTCTCCCTAAGGTTGTTTCAGAATTCCATCTAAACCAAACTGTGGTCCTACCTACTTATTTTGCGAACTTCCAAAATGAAGGAGAGCATACCCTTCATTCTTTGGATGTCAAAAGAGCTCTGTTTCTATTTAGACAGAACAAAAGAAATCGCAAAGCTCAACAACATTTGATTCCTTCAGCGAGACCGGCTGGGCCAACCTGTTGCTATCAGATGCATCTCAGCATGGCTTCTGGCATGCCTTCGCCACTGTTATTCCATGATGCAGGTTAAGCTGGAGGGCAGAGTGTCGCTCACTCTACTAGAGCAGTCACAGCATCCCTGGTGGAAATCATAATGTGCCCATTGCAGATATTTGCAATGCGGCTACCTGGAGCTCAGTGCATACTTTGTCAAGCACTATGCCCTGGATGTCCATGCCAGGCGACATTTTCGTTTGGCAGAACCATCCTTAATGGACTTCTGTCCTAAATTTGTGAGCTCTTGGTCTCTCCTGCTGCCCTCTCGTAGGGGATTATTAGTTCGATACTCTCCATCAGTGTGAATGAGTGGTGGAGACTTTATGTCAGAAAGATATGGAAATCACGCCTACCGTGAATTCTTGATCTTCTTGGACGAAGTCTCCACCACTCATTCACATGCCAACCCACCATCCCCTGGCGTCACCTTCTGTTGTTGGTCTTCACTCCCTCAATCTTAGGCTGTGAAGACTTCTTTCTTGACCCTTCTTATGGGGTCTTCCAGACTATCTTATGTCCGTTTTTGTTAGGCTATCCTTCTAGGTTAGTTACACTGCACCTCCTCGTAAAAAAGGTACTGAGGCGGTTGGAGGGTTGGCCTTGAGATAGTCTGCCGCGCGAGACTGAGAGCTTGTGGCGCTGCTCCTGAGGAAAAACTGAAAAGATCTTCCATCACAGACTCTGCTGATAAAGAGGCTTACATTCCAGCCTCTAAAATGAGTCATCAACTGTATCACCGACAGGAAGGACAGGGAGGGTCTCATCCAGATCCACTTCTACCCCAGAAGAACCTCCAAAAGGAGATCTAGGTCAGAATCACTAGAGACTTGGGGGTTATTGGGGTAGGGATGGGGAGGTATGGGTGGCAGGACTGATGTTTATATGTGAAAAACTGTTTGAGCCAGATCCTGTACAAGATGTTTCCTGTCTTCTTGTTTGCTCAATAAAGTATATTGAATAAAAAAAAAATCACTAGAGACTCCGCCACCTGGAACAGTGTTGAGGAGCTCAGTGTCACTTCAAAAGCTGGCAATAGTGCTGCATGGAATGTGGAATTCTGCCAGCGGAACAGCGTGGAATAACAGAACCACCAGCGGTAAACCACCGAATTTCACTGGATCCTCCATGGATCTCCACACACTAGGATCCGAACAGTACTTCATTCCATGGAAACCACTCCGCAACAACTTCCAGAGAAAAGAAGAGATCCATGGAAAATGAAACTATGCCACTTGTTCCCAGATAGCACCAACCGGCACCACCTGCAGCACCGGCATCACCTGCGGCAATGGGATGGCACTGAGCAGTGCGAAGCCACCCAGGGCACCAATGGCACACACAGGTGCCCCAGCGCACTGCCCACGGCACCAGCAGCACTGCCGACGTGCCCATGATGCCCACGGCACCGCAGCACCCGCGGTGCAATGTGGCACCACCCTTGGCACCCACGGTGCTGCATGGTGTCAACAGCACCGCCCGCGGCAATCGATGGCACCACCTGTTGCGCCCAATGGCACTGCCACCATAGACCCAGAAAAAGGGGAGAAGAAAAGCGGTACCCATGCTGGCCCCTGCAAGGAAAAGGAGAAGGGGGTAGCAACGAGGGGTCAACACAATGGCACTGGCACCAAAGAGGGCACCACACACATCTGACCTGACCCAATCAACCTGGCCTCGGTCCAACGGCTCCGAGGCCAGAGGCCCCAGAACCAGGTCCACTGGCCAGGAAAATTGGACAAATGTCGAACTCCCTGCTCCAAAGGAGCGGCCCATAGGTGAAACTGCTCACCGGAACCCCATCGAGGACAGAGATGGGATCCAGTGTCGAAGAATGCAGCCATTAAGAGCGGACCAGAGGGAACCCACCAAAAGTCGGTTCAGGCCTACTGCCCTCCACCACCAATGATCCTCTGGAGACGTACCAGAGGGCAACTCGAACAGTACCGATTCTTCTTCCCCAACAGGAGGAAGAAGAGCTCGAGGTCAAGAGGGCGGATCCCTGGAACCACCAGTTTTGTGCTTTGGTGGACTGTCCTCCCCTCCCGAGCACCAGACTGCCCGTGGTCGGACCCCCCAGCAAGGCGGTGGACGGACACAGCCCACTGCCATCACAACTTTCAAATGAAGTCTTCCTACCATCACCGCTACCGTCTAAGGTTGACTCAATTGATGGCAGGTGAGAATTTATTTTTCTCTTTCTTCATCATTATCTTCTTTTGTTAAAATAAGAAAAGAACACTAAAATGTAAGCAAGCGAATACTGAATGGCTAAGCTGCTGTCGTATAGACAAAGACTTGACTCAGCAGGTGGCGGCGTCCGACATCGAAGCACACTCGATGGCGGGAGAAAAGGAACTGAGGCAGTTGGAGGATAGATGCTGAGATAGCCTATACAGGCTCAAGCTAGTCTCGTGGTGCCGCGCATGCATGGTCCTATCCTGGCGCGGCCCTCCTGAAGATTTTGACTCCGTGGGGTTCTAGCACCTCCAGCGTAGTAGCATTAGTGTGAATGAGTGGTGGAGACTTGAGTCCAGGAAGATCAGTAGTTGTACATACAACGTACGTACCTATCGTCCATCACAAAAAATTTTTAGCAAAAACTTAAACATTGTTGTAAACATTGTGTAGTGTTATATAAGATTTTATAACTTGAGATAAAAAGGGGACACAACCATAGTCCTGTTATAATGTTGTTTATTACCGTGGAGGTGTGAAATCGTGCTGGGAAGACTTAAACCTGAGGAGGAGCTGCTCTGTGAAAGCGGCAACAGGAGTTCTACCGCCATTTTAGTGCTCATAAGCCCAACTGCCCGAAATTTCTATTTAGAAAAATCCAGCATCAACAAAAGCGACTACCAGTTAGCAGTCTGCCGGATCGGGCAGTGGCGTGTCCTTAAACCAATAATATCCTTAACGTTCCCACAGCTCCCCTTATCTCCAATTCATAATACAAAAGTTCTTCTGGAAGGCTCCTCGCCTCTGATTTCTCCCTCATATGTTAAACTGCTTGTCGATCTTCTCAAGCAGTTTCACTGCATCCATAGCCTCTGAAAAGTGGCAAGTCTTCCCACCATAGATTATTTTGAGACTTGCAGGCATCAAAGAACATGGTGGATGCCCAACTCACGGAGATGAGACGGACACCATCATAGCTTTTCGGCACATCTAAGTCGCGTAACTGAGGTCCAGGAATATATGGATCCTTTGATTCTCCCACTCCAAAGGGCTCAATGTTTCTGTTGCTTGAAGCACCATGTCCCTTTCCAGGGATGATCGCACACTACCATGAGTGTTTGTGGAAGTAATGTGCTATTTGTAGTCCGGCCTCTCCCGCCACATGGTGTTATTCTGAAAGTCTTTAATACCTCAAAGTCTTCAGTCAGATGTAAAATATCTTTTGGCCAGCCTAGGACATATTCTCTGGGGATTCCCTCTCAGTCCCCTCAGGCAGTCCCAGCACTCTAAGCTGGTTAGCTCAGACTGTGTTTTCTAGATTTTCCAGCCACCTACAAAGTAGTCCAGCCTCCTTTACCAGCCTGTTCGAGACCAACATAGTTTTGTCAGCCTTCCTCATGGCTCCCTTCACGTCCTCTGCTAACAGCTCAACTTTTGTATCAAGCTGCTGCATTTGAGTAATAAAATCCTTCATCTTCTTGTCAATGCCTTGGATCACTTTCGTAAGAGGCTGAATTAGAAAGTTGGGATGGTCTACTTCCACCACCGTGGAGTTTGTGTCCTTACTACCCTCTGGCGCTGCTCTTTGGGCCGGCTCCGTCACCACTGGGACCCGCTTTATTTCCTCGGACCATAGCTGAGTGGAATCAAGTCCGATTCATGAGAAATTTATACTATTACGCTCTGATAAACTGCTAAATCCAGTGTTCTCAGTTTAGGCAATTTTATTCCGGTTGTTGGTTTTTTTGCTATATAAAGTAATCAGCATATAGAGTTCAATGAAAAGCTGTTCTCAGCTCGGCTGCTAACCCCGAGGGCTGAAATTGAAACTCAGGGCTAGGGGTATAAGCTAAATTCTAAATTAATTGCAGAATTTAAAGAGGGGAGGATATGGATTTTTAATTCATATGAGAAAGTCTGCATTCAGGCAAAAAAAAAACAAAGAGGCCTGGAGCTTTCAGTTATCCCCGCTGCTTATTGGGAAGGGGTCTGCGAGGCACTGGGGCAAATGGACAATGCTCACAGCCAGGACTATGATAAGCTCAAAATTGCTTTATTAAAAAATATGATTTAAATCCTAAAGCCTAGAGTAAAGTTTCAGAAGCTCAGGAAGGGCCCGAAATGAGCTTTGAGGAACTCACCACAAAACAACGCTAGTTTTAAAACATTGGTGGGAGGGATAAAATGCTAACTCTGTGGAAGCAATTAAGGAAATCATAGTGTTGGAACAGTTCTTTTGGGCATGTCTAACAGAACTGAAAACCTGGCTAGAGGACGGGACCCTCAGACAGCAAAACAAGCTGCTGAGCTTTCTGACCACTATGCCAGAGGCAGGCCTGCTCTGAAGGGAAGTGTGAGAACAGGGACTGCAGTGGCAAGAGGGACAGTTAAAGCGGGACAGCTAAAACTCTTGTTGCCTCTGCAGAAGGGGAATCACAGTTTACCAAAGCAGGATTTTAGGGACAAGAAAAGTGATGATTGTTGGTTCTGTAAAAGCCAGAGCATATTGCCAGGCAGTGTCCTAAAAGACACAAAATGACTAGAGTTCTTTTTCTGGGACCAGTCAGACCTGAAGTGATACTGAATGTCCCTCATTTGAAATCTGGCGCCTGGTATCACAGGCGTGGTAGAAGCCATGTGGCCTAGAAGCTTAAGGAAGTGTCTGGCTGGTCTTGGCTGGCCCAGGACGAGAGTTTGCTAGGTTCTGAAGGTTGTGTGTCCTGTCGAGAGGGAGCAAGGCGCTTTCCTTCTGAGTGTCCAGTTCTGCCCCAATGAATTTCAGTAGCTGAACTGGCTAGAAATGGGATTTCGAGTATTGATTAGGAACCCTAAGGATTCCAGGGTACTCTGAGTTAATCTGAGAGAGTCTCTGACCTCCTGTAGAGACTTGCCCACTATTAACCAATCATTCATGTAGGGGAAGACAGACACCTGTTATCATCTGAGATAGGCAGCTACTACTGCCAGGCACTTTGTAAACACCCTGGGTGCAGAAGAAAGGCCCATGGGCATTGCTGCAAACTGGTAATGGCCCGAAGGTAATCTGAACCTGAGAAATTTTCTGTGGGACTGCCTAACTGGAATGTGAAAACAGGTGTCCTTCAGATCTAGGGAGGCTAGCCAGTCCCCTTTGGGAGGCATGGAATCACCACAGCCAGGGTGACCATCTTGAATTTGGGGTTGATTTGTCTAGGTACCTGAGGTCCAAAATGGGTAGCCAATCCCCATGTTTTTCTGAGTTAGGAAGTATCTGGAGTAAAGACCCTTTCCCCATTGGGAAGGGGCACTCTCTCCACTGCCTTTGCAGGCAGGATTTTACCTCTAGCTCCAGCAGTAACTTTTCTACAAGAGTTAGGGGTTTCAGTGATCTGTGACCCTGTTGAGAGGAAACTTTTGAGCGGCAGGGTAAGACTTCTAGGACCCACTTGTCCATAGTAGTGAGGTGTCAGCGGGGAGGTAGTGAGACAGCCTTTCTCCTACTGGGGAAGGGATTCAACCTGTGGTTTGTAGTCAGGAGATTTGTTTGGACTGAGTGTTAGAGGGAGGAAAGGAACAAGACTGTCTCTGACCTCTCCTACCTCTTCCCTGAAACAACCTCTCACCTGAGAGTAGTCCAGAGGCATGGAAATTGGCATAGGGTAGAAAGCCCTGGGATAGTAGCGTCTATCTTTATTTCCCTACCCTGAGACCTCTGGGAAGTGGACATTTTTCTTTTGCTATATTACTTTGGTAGGGGTTTGTTTTCCTCAACCTTTTCACATAAGCTTCAGTCTTGTCCCCAAATAAAGAATTATTCTGTGAGGAAAAGCCATAGCTTTATTCTGGGTGTCCTGTGAAACATTGGTTGCCCTTAGCCAGACATGGCATCTAAGTGAGATTGCCTGGGCCATGACTCTGGAGGCACTGTCATTATTATCCACTGCCATGTGAAACTGATATTTTGTGGCTTCCAAGACTGTTTTGACAGTTTTGTCAGGTCCTGGGTCACTTTGTCTGGGGCCTGTTGGCTGATAGCTAACATTGAGTTCTGGAGAGCTTTTTGGTACTGGGCTGCATAAGCCATGTAAGTGGATAGGCGAAGCAGCAAGAGGCCGTGCTTAAAATCAAGCCTTTTAGATTCTTTTTCGGAGGCTGTCAAGAAGGGGTGCTTTAGCATTGTCACAAGCAGCAGCCTGTACAACTCCTTCATGATTGGAGTGAGTATACAGGAACTCTGCATTATGCCTTTCCAGCTGATACATTTTCTCAATTTTCTTGTCCACTGTCGAACTGGAAGTGGGGTTTCCAAGTACTTTAAAAGTTGCCCTGTGAAGTGATTTATGTACGGGCAAAAGCAACTTCTTGGAAGGAAGGAGACCCATCATATCTAAAGTCTTCCTCCACCTCTTGGTCTGTAGTTTACGTGTATGTAGCGATCAAAAGTGTCCACCATACATTGATTGAAAGTAAACTGAGAGGAAAAATCCTGCTGTCCATTAGTGGGACTACCAAATTCTGGGTCGAGGTGCCTCTGGATCTAAAGGTTCATCACACAATTCATCATCATCATTATCACCCACATAAAAAAAAACTGGGCTGGGTATGTCCAGAGTTTGATGTAGGAGGGTAGTAGGGTCAGGAGGGGCATTAAAAATACTGCCCAATGCCTGCACATGCTTTGTATAAATGCCAAGCCTTGGCCAACCCTTCATCAGAAGACAAAGTTTTCTGTGTCACTGGTGTTTCTCTTTGCTTCTCAGCGGGATAGCAGTGATGTGTTTCTCTTTATTTTGTAATATTAATTTTTATTCAGAGACATTTTAAAATTCTGATACATTCAATCAAACACATATATAGCTTATATACATTTCATCATCTTAGTTTACACTTCAGTTCCATTCAGTGATACATCTTTTTATATTCTGTGTAGTTTCATTTAAGACTTTAGTTCAAGATCTTATAGTCTCTTTTAACTAAAAACAACTATATACATTCTAGGACAGATTGAATTTATTTTGTCCATATTTCCTCTTTGAGGGCATAGTTTCTATTCTTCCTCGTAGGCTGGTAGGATTTAGGCCTTCTATCTTTGTTCTAATCCCCTATCTTCCTATTACCTGTTGCGGATTATGGCACAAAGTCTGGATAGTTGTCAAGCTGATACCGAATCCATTTCTACCACTTTGATTCAAATCCTTTCTTTCAATTACCAACTCTAGCAGCTATCCTTTCCAGGGTATAGATTCCTCTCACCTGCAGTGTCTGTGACTCCTTGGTTGGGACTTTCTTCTTGCCCCATAGACAAGTCACCACATTCAGTGCTGCCAGTATTAGTGTAGTTGTCTGCCTGTAGTGTTTTACTAGCTTTGTATTCTGTTGGGGTGTAAATGTGAGGATATATAGTGGGCTAAGTATTGCTGGACACTCATAGATGGCTATAATCTCCTGCATTACAGCTTCCCAGTACTGAGTGAGTAAACTACATGTCCACAGAATGTGAGTCTGTGCCAGCTGCTTATGTCCACACCTCTCAACATTCTCCAGCTCCCCCTCCTTAAATTTTGTCACTATGGATGGGGTGGAGTACTGAGTTCATAATTTCAAACAAATTCCCTCCAATAAGTGGAATTGGAGGCCTTATATGCTGGTAGGGCTGCGGATAACCATGCAGTGCTGGTGATCTCTACCTGTGGTCAGTGTCCCATCTACCTCTTATTTGCTCTGTCGAGTCCTGTGGGGTTTCTCTGAGAGCTTCATATACTCTACTAATTAAATGGTCTGCGGAGTCCCTTTTAGGTGGTCTGTTATTAATGTTATGATTGTGGATGGGTTCCTGCTATCTCGGCAAGCCCCTCCTCATGGGGTTGAAGGTATCTTTTAATTTGGATATATCTATATAGCATTCCCTGTGATAGTCCGTGTCTTTCCTGCAATATTACAAAGGCCTGCAGGCCGGTGGGAGCCCACTAATTGTGAGATGAACCTGACTCCATCTTGTTGCCATTTGTGCATAATGTTGGAGCCCATCTTATTTGGTGGCAGTTGTGGGTCTGCTTTTAATGTCTTTATATAGATGGCTTCATGATGTTACAGGTATTTCTCCATCACTCTGAACCATCCTTTGACTGTGGATCTGGTGGATTGTGATAGCACTTGTAGCTCTGCAGTGGTGGGTGGGCTGCCCAACACTGTATCCAGCAGGTCCTTGTTTTGATTGATATCCTCTCTACCATTTTCCAAGGTGCCTCACATAGTGGGTCTAACCATTGGAGAACAGTTCTAACTTGTGTGGCTAGGGAATATTGATCAAAATTTGGTAGGCTGACTCCTCCCACCTCTCTAGGGAGCTAAAGGATCGTCATTCTAATCCTTGGGTTTTGCCCTGCCAGATAAATCTGGAGGTTATTCTATTCCAGGTTTGGTAGCAAATCCATTCTGGGGGTATTGGGAGTGTTTGTAGAAGATATAAGATTTGTGGTAGAATATTTTGTTTTATGACATCTATTCTATTCATAAAGCTTAAGGGAGCTTGTCCCATCTGGAGAGATATGGAAGTACGTACCTAACCGTAATTCTTGATCTTCTCTTGTATCTTCACTGCTTGGGTGTAAGCTGGAGTGCGCACCGCGCCATGGGAGGTTTTTTTTTTTTTTGAGAGGAGTCGACGCCGATGGTGCCGCCAAGAGTGACGCCCATGTGGTGCGCAAGGGGCAGCCGTTAGGCACACTACAGACTCCTCCTCCATCCCAGTTCTGTGAGCCGAGAGGTGAAAATGATAAGAAAAAAGGGAATGAGGCAAGAGAGCGAGGATATGTAAAGGAAAGGATATAAACTGAAAAAGGAATGCATCCGATAGAGTACAGGAAAGAGGAGAACCTACCCTATGGGACCACAGGCCTCACTCCTGGGGTGGCTCAAGGAAGGAACAGATAAGGGAGAAAGAGAAGAAGAAGAAGAGAAGGAAGGGATGTTGGGAGGAGGGAGAAGTTCTGCCAAGTTGTGAGAACTGGCTTGAAGGCTCGTGAAGCTCAGGACCAAGAAAGGAGCAAGGATCCCATTTAGGAAAGACTGATGAGAAGGTTCGACTGAACCTTTGCACAGCTGGCACACAAAAGGCAGACTTTCTGCACCTCCCGCCATCCCCAACCCCTTACACTCCAGCTGAGAGCTCACAGACTGCCCAGGCAGAAAATCTGTTCAAAGGAGGCGCCCAACTAGGAAGGGAAAGGAAGCCCACTAGCACCCTGTTTCATGCTAACACAGATGTGTGTGTGGGGAGATCTGAAGTCCCACAGAGGGCACCCTTGCGAAAAGGACAGAGTGGAAACTCAGTCTGACTCCCGAAGGTTAGGCAAAACAGATCACCAGATAAAGGCAATGGATTGCCAGGACAGCGTTGATCTAGCAAAGGCTGGGCAAACAGGAGATTTAGACATATCAGAGGGACCTAGAAAAAGGAACCAAACCAAGAGGAATGGTTTATTTAACTGTGAATTGAACAACATGGCTAAGAAGAGAGCCAAGCGGTCACCCCAGGGGCAATCAGAAAGAGTTCCGTGGGATAGAGATAAATACTACTGTTCCTCTCCTTGCCAAATAAGAGGATCCGTTCTGAGAGAAGAACAGAAGGCTCAAGGAATGTTTTTTTTTTTGCCATGAAAGGAGAGAGGAGGAATGAGCAGAGAGGAGGGACGCTGAAGAAGGAGGCCCGTGAGGAGAAGGTGGGCGGGTATCAGTAATGAATGGTGAAGATACAAGAGAAGATCAAGAATTACGGTAGTACGTAATTTTCATATCTTCCTTGTCAATCTTCACCATTCATTACTGCTTGGGTGAGTACTGAAGCCCTCTGAAGGGGGACTAGGAAACCCTGAGGGAACAAGACCCTGAGCCTACTGCTGGTGAAAAGCAAAAGAAAGAGACCCTGGCCTTAAAGACAGGAGTCTAGGCCGAGGAGAGCTAGAAGGTGTCCCTCGGAGATGAGGAGACTGAGGAAGCCCCTGCAGAAGCCTTCTAGCCCTGGTGGAAAAACGTAGGTCCCTCGAATTCAGGGCAGATCACCCTACGCTGGGCCAGGGTGACAATCTTGATAGATGAAGCCACTGTCTGCCTAATGCAGATCGCTGTCCCATAAGCCTGGAAGCCACCTCATTGGCATCATAGGATGCCCTTGCTTGTGCCTTGCCAGTTCCAGGCCTATAGCGGAGAGGGCAATGACTTGTCTGGATTGCTCCATATCAGGCATTGATGCTATGTCTAGGAGAGCATCGCCCATAAATGCCTACTGTAGCCAGCATGATGAGCCTGATGTGATGCAATGCATAACATCACACGAGAGGAAGAGAATACTCTTCACCCCACCGGCCAAATTATAGGAATCTGAGTCTGGTGGATGGTCATGCACCAGGCGACAGGGCCTACTGAGGAGTCTCTAGGGACTCCAATCCCATGGGTGGGTTGGGGAGTGTACCTAGAGAATCCAATGGGGCACACTACCTCCTCCTGCAGTCTACCGGGACTGGAAAGGGGTGGCTGGAGACTGCCAGGTGTGGACAGGTGTCTCCTGGAAAGGTATAGGCCAGGATGGTACCACCAGATTTTGGGCACTGAATTCCCCAAGAAATTCACACGTCTCACTCGGTATTGTCATGTCTGAGAAAAGAGATATGTAGATCCTTAACCATCCTCAACAGTAATTGCTGATACTCTGTGAAATCAGCGTCAGATGAAAAGCGTTAAAGGGTTCCTCTCCCTCAGAGGAGGTGACGAGGAAGGTGAGGAGCTCGAATGTCCAGAGGACTCCTGCAGCAGTGGGAAGATACAAAAACCTGCACATGCATATACCTAACATATGAGGGGAAGGCCTCCATAGAACCTCTGAATGTCTCCCAGGACAATGGGCCCACAGGACCGACATGGCCTGGAAGAGAGGAGGTGGCTGCAGAGGAATGGGAGGGGCACCTACAAGAGGCAACTGTCCTCTGCTAGGGCTCTGAAATCCAGGAACAGAGCCCGAGCTGGCGGGATCCCGGATATCAAACCAGGTGTCAAAGCGGAACCCTGGGGAAGCGAACTCTGGAAGAGTCTGGATGAGGAACCTCCCATGTGATGCACCTGGGGTTGCAAGAGTCCAGAAGGGCAACCACAGCAATGCCACCAGAGGGGTCCCTTGAGCCTAAGATGGAAGGAGGGCTTGGTGCTTGGCTCCTCCTTACACACCCGAGTGGAGCGGAACCGACGCCCCTCACCCGGCCCCTCAACCCTCAGATTCAGAGGACGCCTCCTCCTCAACTCCCAGCGACAGGTTCCGTCGAACCTGAGGCTCCGGGGCCCCTGGAGACAGAACCCTAGTACACCCTGAGAAGGCGTGGCAGCACCGGAAACGGCAGCAGCCACAGTCCCCTCAAGGAGGAGCTGATCCTTAATCTCCAAACCGCCCTCCCGATGGATTCCAGGCCACCCCTAGCCTGGAGATCCTCAGAAGAAGATTGATCAGAGGAGTCAGGAATGGGAGCAGCTGGATCGCCTGACACCGCGTTCCAGAAAAGACTCTGATTCCGAAGAATCGGGGCACCAAGTCGGGTCAACCTCTGAATCGTCTGCCTCCGAGGAGGTGAGAGCAGAAGGACCTCGATGCTGGCCACCCAGAGTCCCTTGAGAAAGCGGCACGCTAGCAGCACGGAGTCAAATCTGACGCCGCGCATGATCCTTGCGCAGCACCCGCTGCTCCAGTGCCTGGCCCTGATCCACCCATGGCACTGGAACCCAACATGGTCCCGCTTAATGGAGTCGACAGGACCCATGGTACCGCTCGTGGTGCCGGAAAACAACACAGCACCACACACGGCACTGCCTGATCACCAGCACTGCGAATGGTGCGGGATCCGAGATGGCACCGGAGGCGACGTTGAGGGTCCACCAATGCCGGACCCAGTAACTATGGGCCGTGACACAGGGGAGCCTGCACCTCCGAAGAGGTGACTGCCGAGGCGGTGTCTCCATCGTGGCTGGCCCGGGAGGGACCACGACATTCCTTCAACACCGTGAAAGAGGCCTCCTCCTCGGCAAGGTTTGAAGATGAGGAGACCTCCTCCTCACCAGACTGTATAGGCCTGGGAGGGGACCCAGAGGAAGGGTCTGAGACCTGGCCTGGGAGGCCTGAGAGCAACTCTGTCCTCCAAAATCAGCGGGCCTTGCCGATTTTGAGCAGCGGACTTCAAGAACATGGCGGTCCATCAAGAAACAGGCGTTGCATCTGTTCATATCATGGTTACATCCCAGGCACCGAAGGCAGACATCATGTCAGTCCATCACGGAGAAATGCCGGCCACAGGAGCACTGATGCATGGGGCACGGCCCACTTTAGACTAATGCTTAGCTCCGAATCGGACATGATCCGAAATAAAATATAACACAGAAAAAGCTCCCAGCGCCGTTAAAATAAAAGGAACAAACTTACTGGTGTCGGATAGAACCGGGATTGAGGGTTGCAGGCGGTGTGGATGAGCCGACGGAGTCGTAGAAAGGCCTAGTGGCGTACTTTGAACTGAACTCGCAGCAGGTGCAGCCTTGACAGCAGAAGAAACAGAACTGGACGGAGGAGGAGTCTGTGGTGCCTAATGGCCACCTCTTGCACACCACGAGTGTGTCGCTTTAGGCGGCGCCGTTGGCATCGACTCTTCTCAAAAAAAAAAACTCCCATAGCAGGTGCGCCTCCGGCTTACACCCAAGCAGTAATGAATGGTGAAGATTGACAAGGAAGATCCTCTGTTATTCATTTGGTCAGGGGTTCATAATTAAGGATGTCTATTACTTCCAGTTTTTTCACTAATGTAATACCCAGGTATCTTATTGCGAATGTGGACCATTTGAATGGGAATGTTGTTTTCATCCCTTTTGTGGGGGTCTATTGGAGTGTCAAGACCTCTGTTTTTGTTCATTTATCTTATAACCTACCACTTGTCCGAATTCTTTTATTTGTTGCCAGACAGCCGGTATGGATTGTTCCGGTAGGTCAGTGATAATAAAATATCATTGGCAAACAGCAAAATTTTGTTTTGCCACCCCCACTCTGTATTCCCTTAACTTCTGGGTGAGACCTTATGGCCACCGCTAAAGGTTCCAAATATAATGCAAAGAGTAGAGGGACATTGGGCAGCCCTAACGGTACCCCATTTCAGGGAACTGGCTCTGATAAGGATCCATTCACCTGTACATAGCCATGGGGTCCATATATATCTGTTTTAGCTATTTAATTAAGGCTTCTGGCAGGCCAAATTTCAGACAGAGCTGCCAGAGAAAACCCCAGGCGACCCTGTCAAATGCTTTCTCGGTGTCCAACCCCAGCAAAACCATTGGTGTCCCACTTTTTTGTGAATATTCCATCAGGATATATGTTAGTCTAACTGCATCTTGGGCCTGCTTAGTTTTTATAAAGCTAACCTGGTCCAGGTTGACCAGTGCAGGAAGGAGCCCTCTAATCTATGTGCCATTATTGACATGTACATTTTGTAGTCAAAATTTAACATTGGAGATGGGTCTGTATGATTTTGGTTGTTTTAAGTCTTTTGAGGTTTAGGTATGGCCACAACAGTTGTATATCTCAAGTTCGTGGGGGGGTCTCACTCCTGCACTGCCAGGTGGGCTAGAAGCAAGGGCAAGAGCAACAGTTTTTAAATTGCCTATAGAATTCTGGTGGGTAGCTGTCTGGGCCAGGCGTCTTTTGGGTTTTTGCTTTGGTTAGTACCTGTTTAATTTCCTCTGTTGAGAGTGGCATGAGCAGGTTGTTCGCCTGCTCCTCCTGTAATTTGGGTAGCGTGAGTCAATCTAGGTACTCGTTTATTTGTTCTGTCTGTGGTGGGTTATTTTCTGAGTATAAATTTTTATAGAATGTGGCCAATATACATCTAATTTCCTTTGGGTAGCATGCAGTTTCCTGTGGCTGGGTCTATATTAGTTATAAGCGAACTAACTTTTTTCCCTTAACTTTCTTACTAATTTTCTGGCTCCTTCGGCCCCTTCATGTTGCTCCCATTTCATATACAAAAGCTGTTGTTCTATTTTGTGGTCCAGTAGCTTCTGTAGTTTTGTTTTATTAATTTTATTTGGTTTCAAATCTCAGGGCAAGATTGAGTGTCCTGGGCCTGCAGTCTCTTTAATTCTGTTTGTAGTTCCCTCCAATTCTGGTCTCATTACTTTCTTTTCCTAGAGCTGTATTTAATTATCTCACCCCATACCACGGTTTTCACTGTGTCCCATAATATTGGGGCTGTAGTGTCAGGATGTGTGTTTTCTAGTATTACTCTGGGTATTATTTCTCCCAATAGTGTTTTAAACTGCGGGTCTCTCAAGTGGAGTGTGTTAAATCTCCATTGGGTGTTCCGTCTATCTCCCCCAACTCGAATTTTGCATAACACTGGTGCGTGGTCGGACAGCAGGGTGGTGCCATGCCATCATCCGCCATGGCATCCAGGTGGTCCACACCAGTAAAATGTGATCTATTCATGATGCTGTGTTCGAATGCACAGATTTGTGGGTAAATTCCTTACTGTTTTGGAAAGTAGTTTCTCCACACATCTACCAAGCCTAAGCTTGTAATATTTTGTTTTATACATTTTGAGGAGGGTTGGTACAGTGTGGAGAGGTCTGGACACATCTAACTGTGGCTGCAGGGTAACATTCAGATCTCCACCCATTATAAGCTGCCCCTGTATCTTGAAACTAACTGAGAGAAAAATCTCTGGGCCGTTTGAGCTGGGGCTCCTGGTGGCAGATAAAGCGAAGCCAGTGATTTTGCATGTATACAGCTGTCCCATCACTATCACAAATTGTCCCTCATCATCAATCACCTGGCCTATAGTTTCAAATGGGAGCTGTCGTGATATTACGACTGCTACCCCTGACGACCTGAGATGAGCCGAGTCTGCTACCAGTCTAAATCTTGAATTATGCAGTTTCTTATGTTCCACTGATGATAAATGCGTCTCCTGTAGGAGTACTATATCAGGGTTTTGCAGCTTAAGGTAGTGCTGTAAATGTGAGCACTTGATGGGGCTGTGAATCCCATTGATACTGAGTGAGACAACTAATGATTGTTTATCCATTGTTATAGCTTGGGGGGTCATTCCTGATCTGGTCCTTTTCTCTTATGTCTGCTGGCTCTGCTTTGCCTTTCCTGTCATGTGCCCTCATGTTTTACTTTATTTGTACCCTCTAACTTATTCTGCCTGCCCTGGTAACTTTTAACAAAATCAAACTCTAATAAACAATGGAACTTGTACAAACATCGCTCTTTCAAATACCAGTAAAACCTTTCGCCAACATGGCTGTGAAGTTTTCTGTACTATATGTTAGATTGTATATGTACTGTATATGTTAGATTAACCTGTAAAATTAATAACATACGTGAACAACCAAAACATTTTGCTTTTTGTCTTTGAATTTCTCAGCTATATTTATAACTAATGACTTCCTAGGTTATTTATTTAGTTAGTTTTGTTGACCGGATAAGTGCACTAGACAAATCCTGTCTATTTTCAGGCACGACTCGGGAGGGGATACAGATGAATGCCAACTGACCTTGAACCAGATTAAGCTGTTGGTGGTATTTTTAGTGAATAAGGAAATTTGGCCAGGACACCAGGAAACTCCTGTACTCTTTTCAATAAGTGCCAGTTCAAAAAGGTTATTCACCTGTAACAGTAGTTCTTGAGTGGTATATGATGTTCATTCACATGATCTGGCAGTGCCTTTCCCTTTAAGACTTCACGGGCGTCTTCAAGCTGGCTTCTCCCACCCACCCGGGTGGTAACTTACTCGGCTCCACCCCACAGCTAGATCTTGCCTGCTGGAAGCAGTTGTGTGCACCAAAGCCTGGGAAGTTGGGTGGGTCCATGTGGATGAACATCATATACCACTCCTAGAACTACTGCTACAGGTGAGTAACCTTTTTTCTAGAGACTTAGATATGATGTTCTAGCCACACTATCTGGCAGACTCCTAGCAGTTCTCTGGGAGGGAGGCAAGATGCAAACCCCTATTTAGGGAACAGAAATTGGAGAACTGAGGCCCCAAAACCAGCATCCCAGCATGACTCAAGGTCGATGCTGTAGTGGGAAATGAAGGTGTGTGCTGACCTCCCGGTAGCTGCCCTGCAGATTTCCTGGAAAGGGACGTCCCTGGAAGCAGCGGTATGACAGGTGGAATAAGCCCTAAGCCCTACGAGGCTCCCTACCCACCAACCTAGTAGAGATCAATGCAGGACACAATGGATATATTACGATATCCCATAACTCACTACCTTGACACCCTGTAGCCCGACACCAGAACCCCGAACTGCAAATCCTGACAATGGGATTCTGCTTGTATTTCATGTTTGGGGTCTCTGCCCCCATAATTAATTATACAAACTCTGGGGGCCAAAATCCCACTGTTGGGATTTTTGCGTTTGGATTTTGTAGTGATACTGGACACAGTCCACCTGCCAATCATCCGGTTAGCTGCAGGTCTGCCAGATGCGGCTTCAGCGTAAGTGACAAACAGCTGGTGAACCTCTCCCGAACTCCAGCTGTGCGCTCTTTGTAGTAAGTGAGTGCTCGCGCAGGTCCAAAGTATGCAGCCTGTGCTCGGCCTCCAAGGTGTGGTCAGTAGAATACACCAGAAGACTAATCACCTGGTTTAGGTGAAATTCTGACACAATCTTCAGAAGGAACTTGGGTTTGGGTGCAGGACAACCTTGTCCCTGTGGAAGACCTTGTCCCTTTGGAAGACCAGGTATGGAGACTCCACGAAAGCACCTGGAGTTCACTGATTCTTCTGACAGAGTTACCATCCTGAAGGTGCGAGATCTGAGAAACTTTTTGGGTTGTGCAGATCTAGAATGGGGCACCAGCCCCCCCATCCGTTTTGGCGCCAGGAAGTACCTGAAACAAACCCTGGGTGTTCTGGAGGATCTGCGACAGGAACCACAACCTCCTTGTGGAGGAGCTGGGCAATGTCATCTCAAAGAGCCCCAGAATGTCTGCAGATACCAAGTCCTCCTGTGGGGCATGGGCTCAGCAAGGAGGGTACTGCTTGAACTCCAGAGGCAGACCCTGACCAACCACCTCGAGAACCCACCTGTCCATAGTGACAGCAGACCAGGTGGAAGGAAATGGCGGAGCCGAGCCCCCACAAGAGGACCCGGGAGGTGTGATGGGCATGAGGGAGGCAGCCCTCATCCAGTCACTGGGCAGACTTGGAGGAGGAGCAGGGTCTGGCTGAGGTGCCATTGGGGCCTCTCCTCCAGGCTTGCAGGCGATCGAGGCCACTGACTTGGCCGAGGTCGCCAGGCCTGAGCCTGCTGCCCAACTTGGAGCTGGGCTGGTTTGACCACAGGAGTGGAGTGGAGATGGACGGAAAGGGCTTCTTTTCTTGCTTGGAGCCCTTGGGGTCCCTCTGAGAGGATGCCACCGAGTCCAAGGGAGCATTGGACTTCTCAATGTGGGTGAGGTGACCCTCGATTCCAGGCCGAACAAGTCACTGCCCAGGAAAGGGACATCCACCAGCTTATGCTGGGTATCTGCCATGAAGGTAGAGATTCACAGCCAAGCCCTGCGGTGTATGGCCACTGAGGCTGCCACAGAAGGGCACAGGAGTCCCCAGTGTCCATGGCTGTCTAGAGCTGATGCTTTGCTGCAGCCTGACCGTGGTCCTGGACCTGTTTGACTGTGGTCCGGAGGTCCGCTGGCAGATCCAAGGTGCCCAGTAGGGCATGGGAGAAGTGGGTCATGAGAAGGGCCAAGCTCACCTGGGAAGGCCAAGCAAAGGAGTAGCGTAGACTTTTTAGCCATATGGCCTAGTTTATTGGGCTTTTATCAGATGGCTTGTCAACATCCCCGATGCTGCCAGAGCACCTGAACACAGAATTGACCACCAAGCCCTCAGCAGGTGTTCTGTGAATCCCAACAGGGAACCGGTAGGGACAGCATACTTGCAGGCCATCTGGGCAGAAGGCACAGGGCAGGAAGCAGGGCACTGCCAAAGCTCCAAGGCAGAGCCAAGGATGACCTCTGCCACGGGAAGGCTTTTCTCAGGAGTATCTCCCCAGTCCAGGATCTCAGTAAATGGGTATTGAGACAGTTTCTGGACAGGCTCCATTTTCATACCGTGGACTCTGAGATCAGGTGGAGAAGGCCCATAAAGGAAGTAGGGCCTTCGTCCATCGAAAGACCCCAACCGACTCCATGTCGACTGGATGGAAGTGCAAGGAGGAACCCTCCGACCCAAGGAGTCATTAAAGAGGGTCGACTGTCAGAGTCCCGCTAACCCTCCGCTGATGGTCAGGGATGACTGACAGCCAATGGGAAGCCCTTTGGCCATCCAAGACTCCTTGGTCGGAATGTCAATTTTTGGCTGTGTAGGTGACAGCTCCACAGGAATCTGTGGGAGCTGCGATCAGCCGAACCGGACTGTGCTGGTTAACTCCTGTGGCAGAGAAGGTGTTGGCTGTTGAGGCAAAAGCCAAGTGATGGCGGTGTAGGAGCCAGGACCGTCTTCATACCAGCGAACACCAGCTGTTGCCACATAATATCCATGTAGCATTGGCGCAACTTGCGCGAAGCCTTTCCTCACCCGAGGAGGATGAGGATGAAGAACAGTGGTGGTGCTGCTTCCCAGGGCATAAAGAGTGGGAGCACTGACATCAGCGGAAATAGCTCGACCCCTGGGAATAGGACCGAGACCTCAACTGCCAGGCAGACCGGTGGAGGGTCTCAGAGGAGCCGGCAAGAGCCGAGGCACCTCGGGTCTTTTTATCACATCTCTTTCTCACCTTGCAGCCACAGTCTTGCTATGTATCCAGCCACCGCTCCTCCTTCACCACTGACCCAGAAGCTGATGTGCCCAGCTGGCATTGAAGCTATGGCGGTCGAGAGGGATCCCCTAAGCCCCACGCCCGGCCAGTACCGGCACCGCCTTATTTCAGGCATCATCGGTTGGTGAAGCTTGCGCCCATCAAACTGCTGCAGACTATGCTGCTGTTTTCTTCCCTTTTCTCCCGATGGCAGCACAGGCGTGCAATGAAATCCATGCACAATGTGTGGGTGTCTGCCATGCTCCCTCCCTACTTAGTACCTGTGTGACTGCAGTTCCTCCGGGCATCCCCAGGGACCACCAGAGCATGATGTGCCCTTTCCCCAGGACTAGGAGAGATGTCGTCGGATGCTCAATCCTAGTCCTGCCCTACTGACCCCCAATGACCGGGCTCATTCCTGAACCCGGGTCACCGGTGTGGAGCGAGGTGTGGCGTCCAGCACCTCAACCCTCAGTGCCACCGGGCCGGCTGAACCTCTGGGTCTTGATCAGTGACCAGAGGCGGCAGGTCAGCCGGACTAATCTATCTTAGGTCAGCTGACTAATCTCTCTCTCTCAATGGTCTGCGTCAGGATCGGAGTCCTGGAAAGTGAAGTGTCCGCCTCTTCAGTCGACAACTGATCAACCAGCTCGAAAAAATCTTGGCCAGAAGATCGAGCAGCATCTTGGCCAACTGACCCGATGGGGTTACCATGGAGCTGGCAGCCTGGGCCAAAGATTCAACCAAGTCGGATCAGGAGAAGCGGGAATCAAGCCTCGACCGAGGCGTTCCTGATCCCGTGATCGACGGCGAGACCATTTTGGTCTCTTTTTGACTTGGTTGTGCCCCAGGCGGGCCCTAACCAAGAGTTGGTAAAGACTGGGACAACTCTTTAAACGACCCTATAAAAAGGCGCCCAGCAAAATGGAACGAAGGCTGAAGCCGAGGAGGTGTGAGCTGTAGCTTGGGCCGCCGCCTCCTCAAACACTGCTAACTGGGTGGGGACCCACAGCCATGAGACCACCAGAGGTGCCTCTTTGGATTTAACTGGAGGGTCCTGTTTGTTCAGATGGCTTAAGGTGAGATGGGCGTAATGGTCCTCGAGACGGTGGTAGGAAGGTATGACAAATGTCGCAGGTCTGAGTATCGTGTTTGTGGCCCAGCAATAAATGCACGTGGTGTGCAGATCCATTCAGGACATCTTCTGCCCGCAAAGGCATCAACGGAACCCAGTCGACTTGTCGTCACCCATCACAGTCGCGACTGAAAATCAAGCCTGAAGACAAAATTTGAAGGTTTTGAAGAAATCCTAAGATTTGTAGCAAAGGGTCTACTCAGCTTGAGTGATAAGGAGGAACCTGCTTCTTCCAGCAGAAAGGAAGATCTGGCATCATGGGGTGGAACTAAGGGAGTTACCACTGGGTGGGTGGGAGGAGCCAGCTTGAAGGCGTTCTGGCGAAGTTTTAAAGGAAAGGCACTGCTAGATAGTGTCGCCGAGGCACAGGTCAGGAAACATAGGAAAACCAGGAGCAGTTGTAGAATTCACCAAAACTATTTATTTACAGTAGCTGTAACATAAAAAATTAACTTGTTCAGTATAACTATGTACAAAGGAGAAATAAAATAAAATCTTCCTTCAGTCTCTGTGTGTCCCTTTTTCTTCTTATGATCATCTCTCCTGCAGTTGCAGCTTAGCTCTTTATAAGTCTTTTCAACTCCCATTCTTAGCAAACATCCTGTCCTTGTAAATATTCTGTTCTTGTAAGTTTCAGGAGCTGCTAGAATACAGTGTGTTTCTTGAGACCCTACAACTTTTGCAAAGGCTGGAAGATTTGCACCTGAGTAACCTCTGGAGTTTTCAATAGCTTTCTTGCAGTCATCTCAAAATATAAATATATACATTTCAGCAGTAACACTATATATTTTCTAAACAATAGGGATCCCAATATCAGTTACATTTCCATACATTGATTTACACATAGTTTTATATTAGCTGATATATATATATATATTTATTTGTTTGTTTTTGTTAACCAGGTAAGCACACTAGACAGCAGTGCCTATTTTCAGAGTGCGACCGGGAGGTTACAGTACAGTGAAACATGGTACATATACAGGGTAGCATACAGGCCCACAACTACAAGTGGACCAAATGGAAAACAGTACCCAGGACATTGAATGGACAAGCGAACAGTCTCACCCACACACAGGTGGGGCCAGAGTAACAACATATAGACAATACTACATGGTCAAAGCAACAAGCGAGAATACAACTACAGGCTCGTTAACATATAAGTTCACATTAAGTAGCAGGGTCAGGAGGAACAACAAGTACAGGGGGCAAGATGGAGGAGGGGCTGAATCTGCTGACTCCTCACGTGGTGGTCATGAAAAGCAGACAAGGGTGGCAAGATTTTGCAGTGGGCAGCATTGAGCGGGAGGAGAGACAGATAGCAAGAGAAAACTGAGAGACAGAGAGGCAAAGAATGCTGAGACTGTTGGGGTGATCAAATCCGAAGTCTCACAGGAAAATTGGGTTGCGCAACCAGACAGAAGAAACAGAAAAGGAAAGCGCCTTGCATTTAAACACTTTCTCCATAACAAATGGGACAAGGTCCTATTCTACCCTGTCACAGACAGTGTGGCTAGAACATCATATCCACCCTAGAAGTAATAGGTTTCTCAAAGAAGTTGAGGAGCTCTCCAAGATGTCTGAACTGGCAGGCAGAGAAGTGAATTGAGCACTTCAGAGCGCAGCAGTTACTATGGGCAGCAGTTTGAAATTGGCACAAGCCAATGAGAGTTGTATCATTTACATACTTTCTATTCTATTCTCTCCGTGGCAGTTCAACGCTGAAGGCTGACTGCATTGGTTAAGAATACTGAGTGATTCTTGGGGTTTGAATCAATCTTCACCATTGATCACTGGTAGGTCTGAGTGCCAAGCTTGCCAACAAGGGTGGTGTTGGCAAACTCTGAGGAAATGTTTGTTCTCTCAGTCTGCTCTGGGGAAGACAGAGAGGTGGGGGCCCCTCATGGACCTGGTGAGGCCTTAAACTGGTCAGGATCAGGCAGAGGTTCCCGTGGCCTGGGAACAGGATTGTGCCCTACAAGCTCATGCCTGGCCCTGCAGGAGAAGAAGTAGGCCCCTAGATTCATGAGGCAATCACCTACACTGGGCCAAGGGTGACAACTGGGAAAGACACAGCCATGCTGCCTACTGGATGCAGACTGCAATTCCCACCAGTCTGGAGACTATCTCACTGGTGTCATAGGATGCCCCAACCTGGTGTCTCACCAGCTCCAGATCTTGCACAGAAAGGTGTATAACCTGTCTGGTTGCCTCACAATCTGGCAGAGATGCTAGAGCTGACCCAGCATTACCCACAAGTGCCTGCCATAGGACACCTGGTGTGCAGCCGAGAAGACTCTCGACCCCAGGCATCCAACTCAGCTGAGTCCGACTCTGGGGACGGTCACGCACTGGGTGCCTATGCACAGATGGGGTGTCCAGAAGTTGGACCCCAGAAGAGGGTGTGGCATGGCTCCTGGAGACCCTAGTGGTGCACAATACCCATGCTGGATGTCCTTTGGGGCTGGAAAAGGGACAGAGTGATGGAGGCAGATGTCTCTTAAAGCATCCAGGATAGCATCCAGGCGACCCTGTCAGAAGCCCAAAACTCTGAGCCAGACATGCCTCCGCATGCAAGCGCTGGTGGCTGCTGCTCTTGCTGCTGTATGCGCAGACTCATAGGAACTCCTAAGGACATGCTTATCCACATCCATGCCAGACTGAATTACAACAAGGAGCTCCACCTTACCTCCGAATCTGGCTGTGCTTTGGCCAGGTCCATCGCCTTTGCCCACAGGGATTTCTGGTAAGTGACCATGTGGGCCAGGGATAGTGACCTGACAGTGCAAGTTGCTGAAGAGTACACCTTGCATCCCATCTGGTCTAGTTTCTTTGATTCTCTGGTCTGGTGGCTGGGCACTCATGTGGCGTGGTTGTTGTGCCCTGCCATGAGCAGCTGTCAGAACCATAGAGTCTGCCTTTGGGTGTTCTCCTAGAAAAGGCTCCCCTTCTGGGGTCTTGTAGAGCCCATCGGCCTTACTGAGGAACTGCAGTCGTGAGTGGCGGGTGTCTCCAGGTGGCTTTGGTCACATCTTGAAATGGCTCCAGTAAGGAGGGATGACCAAAGGTTATCTATCTGTGTCCCCTAAGAATTTAGCCAGTCTGCACCTTTCTGAGTCAATTTTCTCTGTCTCCCATTGATAAAGTGCCTGAATATGGCACATGATGTCTAAAGGATGGGTCATCCGGGTGACCTTGGTGAGTCCTCGGATGTGGAGATGGAATGGGGAGCTTGTCTTCCGAAGAGTAATCTGAAGGCAGGTCTTCTGCATCATCTCCCTGGCGTCGATGGCGGGCATCCGCTGGGCAGAGAATGGATGAAGGGTGCCTCTTGCAGCCAATCCAACCCTGGCATCCACCTGTCTTCTTTATCATGCAGCCTGTCCTTCGGTGGCAAAGGTCATTCAGGAGTGAGGTCTCTAGGTGGTGGGCATACTGGGATGGATCCCTGGGTCAATAAGCAGATCTCCTTTTACTGTATTCCACCACATTTGAAAAGCACCCTTACCTCCATTAGAGGAACTACTGGTGGTGGAGGCATTTGATCTGGGCGCCAGAAGGACCTAGCGTCTGGTCCAAAGAAGAGGTTCACCCGGTCCTCAGGCTCTTTGTCTATGGGTATATCGGGCGTTAGGTCTTTGAAACTGGTGGCATGATGTCCGGCTCTTTGATGGAGCTGTTGGGCATCTGGTACCCCTGCGTCAAGGGAGCAGTCGCTGTGGCCGACAGCCGATCCTTCAGGGCTGATGACCAGTCCTTCAGGGCTGATGGCCTCTCCTTCACTGGAGGCACCTCCTTATCCGACATCAGTGGGAGTGTCCGTCGTCTGAGAGGCAGACAACGCCGGTGTTCGGGTGGAGGGAAGTGTCCAGTACCTGATGAACTCCCAGCGTCTCTCTGGCTCATCCTTTTCTTCTGCTTGTCAGACAAGTCAGAAGGCTTACAGATGGCGGACATTGTTGATTTGCCGTGGCGACACCTGTCCCTCATGGTTGACCCATGTTTATAGAATCGATGGGCCAAGGGGATCTGAGTGGATGGCTGTCCCAAAGAGCAAGACTCCTTACCTTTTGCCTTAGGAGAGGCAGTAGCTTTCCTCTGTGTCCCCTGAAACTGCCTTGGTACCTGGGGGAACTGATTCTGACCTCCCACCACAGGGAAGTGGTCAACACCCAGTGAGGCGACTTGGTGGGAATCTGATCTGGCCCTCTCCTTCTCCCGATGGTGGTGGTGTTTTCCTCCTGATCTCTTCTCCTTGGGAGACTTCCCTGGTGGAAGAGGATGAACTGGGTCCCGATGGGGTCTTCTGGATGGCGGCTACTTACTGCTCGAGAAGATAGGCCTTCAAGGCGTTGGTGTGACGAATCCTGGTTTTGTTGTTAAATTTAGTGCAGTGCGGGCAACCGTCAGGCTGGTGGTCTGGGCCTAGGCAGATGAGACAGGTAGAATGGCCATCTTTGCTGGAATCTGCTTCCCTCATGCACACTTCGATTTTGTCACTGAGACAACAAAGACATGAAAATTATGAAGAAAATGCGTTGAATAAGCGTTTGGTATTTCAAAAAATATACTGCATAAGCGTGAAAAAAGCGGTGAACTGCAACGATGGCGTCCGTAGATCCAATGTTTGTGGGTCGATCGGTAGGAAAAGAACTGAGGTGGTGCCAGGGAACCACCCCTTTATACCACGCCTGATGTCGGGTGGAGCCAACGCCGGGCGGTCCCCACCACAGACTGCTAGCTAGAGAATTTTTCCATGGGGTCCTAACACCTGGCGGCCTTACTGCTGCAAGGCGCCCTCTCAAAGTGAGATCTGCAGAAACTGCCTTGCTGTTTTGACCTGTTCAGTCTGAACAAGCCAGCAATCTGTAGGATATTGCTTACTCTGTTCTGAGGCAGGAAAACCCTCCCTTTCAGTGTATCCAACTCCACTACTATGAGGTTTAACATTTGGACTGGTGACAGGACAGATTTTGTTGTTTATTAGAAACCCTAGGGACTCAAAAGTTCCTGGGTAACCTGCAGGTGGTCCTCTCCTGCTGTGGAGAATTTCTCACTATCATCCAATCGTCCAGGTAGGGAAACACTGTGACTCCTGACCTTCTAAGGTGAGCCACCACCACTGTCAGGCATTCTGTGAACACTCTAGGAGCTGAAGTGAGGCCGAAAGGTAGTGTTGAGAACTGGTAGTGGCATGATGGGAGTCTGAACCTGAGGTATTTTCTGTAAGACTCCCTTATGGGATGTGGAAGTAAACATTCTTTAGATCCAGGGATGCCAGTCAGGCCCTTATAGGAGGGTTACCATTTTATGTTGATTCGCGCATGCGCAAGAAACATATTGCGACAGCTTGCTGCAGAAGCAGGTTGTGGAGGTGTGGGCAGTGTTGTGGCCAATGCCCCACTGCCTTTGAGGCTTGGTCCGCTTTCCTCAATGTGGGTGGCACACTGCTGCTGACACTAGTTCAGCCAGCGTGCCACCACCTTGAAATGTTTTAGCTGCTGCAATCAGGGACTGCCTCGTCATTGCAGCATCAGCCATTCCGCCACAATGAGGGAGCGACCTGTATGCAGGGCGGTCCCATAACCTCAATCCAGTTTTGCTGACGGGAGCCCAGTCCCCGCCGGCATAATCTCCCCACCCCATGTTTCTGCTGTATGCAGAGGGTGCACAATCCCCGGCATCATGCGCTCCCCGTCTTTGTTTGCCGGCCGGGTGCCCAATCCAGCGGCTGGTCCCCCTTCCTGACTGAATTTGCCGACAGAAGCCCTCCCGTTGGCATGATGTATACTCCCCACAAAATGTGTAGTCTGCTGAGGAGGAGGTGTCAATCCCTTGGCTCGGGTCCATCACCCCATAAGTGCTTACCGAGGGTGCTCAACGCCCATCGGCTACAGCCCCCCAGAAAAACACTCAGGTGGCATGCTGGGAGCCCACCTCAGTGTGCCAAAGAAAAGTTACTTAGCATAGTAATCTTATTTCTTCCCAGTGATGCTCAGGAATTCATAACTTTGTGCAGTAAGCTTGGAGGGTTGGACTGCCGGAGAGATGGAACACATGCAAATGAATGGAATTCTTGCACATGAGCATCTTTCAAATACTGCCTCTACCAACTGTAGTGTTCTAACCTACTCAGATTTGTGGGAAGCCTAGAAGTCAGGCATTAGAAACTAATGTAACTAAAATTTATAAGAGAGGGTTTCCCTAATCAAAGCATAATTTTACATAAACCCCCAAAGGAGGTTGACTCGAATGAAAACCACATCAATAAAACTATAAAAGAGAACATTGAAAACTCCAGTTTAAAATGATTAAAACAGGAAAATGCAACATATAATATGGCTTAATGACACCAGCATGCAGTGCAGAGGCTGAAGTTCTGGAAGGGAGGAAGGGAGGGAGTTATGAATTCCTGAGCATCACTGGGAAGAAATAAGATTACTATGGTAAGTAATTTTTCTTCAACCCCAGTAATGCTCAGGATATTCAAACTTTGTGCAGTCTGCCAAGCAGTACCACTGAGGTGGGCACAGAACTTTATTTTGGAAACAAGCTCTGCAGGACTGCTGTGCCAAACCTAGCATCACCCCTGTATAAAATATCCAGGTTATAGTGTTTTGTAAAGGTGTGTACCATTTTCAGGTAGCTGCTTTGCAAATGTCCACTAAGGGAACCTCCCTGGCAGCTGCAAAGGTAACAGCTGTTCCTCTTGTTCAATGCACCCTCAATCCTGTTGGGGCTCTTTACCTGCCTTAGTGTAGCAGAGCTGAATACACTGGACTATCCACCGAGAAATGGATCTTTCTGAGGCGGGTTTACCCTTTCCTACATCCCCATATGTAAGGAAAAGTTGTTTTCCATTTTCCCTAAGATCTTTGGTGGCTGTCATAGTAGCTGAGAGCCCTTTTTCACATCCAGACTGTGCAATCTTCTTTCACCAGAACTGGTGTGGTCTGTAAAAAAGACAGGTGGAGTGATTGACTGGTTCAGATGAAAATCTAAAACCACTTTAGGAGAAACTGTCTGTTAGTTCTGAGGACTACGTTATCTCTGTGAAATGAGAGATAACCCTGGTCAATGCAGAGAGCCTGGAGCTCGCTAATTCTCCTTGCAGAAGTAATAGCCACTAGGAAGACTGTTTTCCAAGTAAGGTATTTCAAGTGGGCAGTAGCCATGGGTTCAAGGGAGGGCCCATGAGCTTGGCTACACACATTAAAATCCCAAGCAGGCACTGATGCCCTGAGAGGTGGGTGTAAATGCATTATTCCCTTAAAAATCTTTTGAAAAGTTTATCAGATGCCACTGATACCTTGGTGCCTGCAGAAAGGTAGGCAGACAGCTAAATGAACCTTAAGTGAACTGGGTTGCAAGCCTAGTGAATGCAAATGAGTCAGACAGTCCAGGACTACTGAAACTCTAGCTTCGTGGTATGAGGTTCATACTAGAACACCAGAAGAGAATCTCTTCCATTTGGAAGAATAAGATTTCTGTGTGGAGGGTTTTCTATAACCCTTCAAAATATTTAGGACAGCTTCTGAAAGATTTAAATCTGCATACTCTAATTCTTCAAGAGCCATGCCTTGAGATGAAGAGACTTGAAATTGGGGTACAACAATGTTCCCTGATTGGAAGTCAGGAGATTGTGTCTGAGGGGCAACTGTATAGGTTTGCTGACAGACATGGAGAGCAGAAGAGAGTACCATGGCTGCCTGGGCCAATCTGGAGCTATCAAGATCAGCGATGCTGAGAGGACTTAGCTTCAGTAACACCCTGAAGACCAGGGGAAGGGAAAAGCATACAGGTGCCTGCCTGTCCAGTCCAGAACCAGGGCATCCACAGGAACTGTGCCCTGTGCTGGTGGTCTGCAGCAATATTGTGGGAGTTGGTGGTTCTGGTGGGATACGAACAAGTTTATCTCTGGAGTGCCCCACCTTCTGAAAATGACTTGTACCACCTGCTTGTCCATTCGTGATGGGCCTGGTTGATGTGACTTAGTGCATCTGCTAAAGTATTGTCCTTTCCTGGCAAGTGAATTGCCTGTAAAGAGACCCTCAGAGAGTAAGCCAGTGTCCAAATCTTCATGGACTCTGTGCAGAGGAGGACTGACCTGGTGCCTCCCTGTTTGTTTACGTAATACATTGTGGTGGTATTGTCTGTTCTGATCTGAACCACTCTGCCCATGATCAGTGAAGAAAAAGCCTTTAGGGCTAGTAACACTGCTCTTAGTTCCAGTAAGTTTATGTGCTGAAGGGACTATGCTGCTGACCACATTCCTCTGGTTGTGTGCTTTTCCTAGGTGGGCACCCCAGCCCAATAGGGATGCATCTGTTGTGAGTACCAAAGAGGGGCTTTCTTTCTGGAAGGCACTACTTGCCTTAAATTGGATTCCTGTTTCCTCCACAAGAGGGCCCTTAATAGTGGGCCTGTCATGGGTATAAGCTTTGAAAAGGGTATTTTTCAGACTCCAGTGAGCCCTGAGGTGAAACTGGATGGCTCGCATGTGGAATCTGGATCCCTGGATTGTGCCTGTGGATGCAGTCATATGACCCAGTAGTTGTAGAAACTGTCGTGCAGTTTTGAGCTGTTCAGGACAAAGGAATTTGCTATCGACTGCAGACTTTGCACCCTGTCTAAGGGTAACAGGCTCTGCCCTGAAGTGTGTTGATTTCTGCCACTATAAACTGCAGAATTTGAGCAGGGGTTAGGACTGATTTCTTTTGGCTTATGATGAAACCCAGGAATCTAAGAGGTCTTTGGTGATTTTAGAGAGTTCCTTACCTGGTGAGTTTCCCACCAAGCCAGTCGTCTAGATAAGGGAATACAGTCACTCCTTGTCTTCTTAGATATGCCACTACAGCAACTAGGCACTTTGTGAACACCCTTGGTGCTGAGGAGAGACCAAAGTAAGAGTTGAAAACTGACAGTGGCCTGAAGGGAGCCTGAATCTGAGGTATTTTCTGAAAGATTCCTTTATGGGGATGTGGAAATAGGCATCTTTCAAGTCCAGTGATGCTAACCAGTCCCCTTTTGGATTGTTAGCAATATTCGAGCTAAAGTGACCATTTTGAACTTTGTTTTTCAGATGCTTGTTCAAAGCTCTGAGATCCAGTATTGGCCGCCACTCCCCACTTTTCTTTGTTGTTAGGAAGTATCTGGAGTAAAACCTCTTCCTCTCAGGGTGGTAGAGACTAATTCCACTGCCCTGAGATGTAGCAACTTTGGACCTCTGCTTCTAGCAATGCCTCTCTGCTAGAAGAGGTGAGCAGTAAACCCTGGTTTTCTGAGGAGGAAAAGATTTGAAGTCCAAAGACAGACCCTGACCCACGACCTCCAGCACCTACTTGTCTGTGGTAATGCTTAGTCAAGCCTGGAGGAAGTGGGATAGTCTGCCTCCGACAAGGAGGAGGGAGGCAGCCTGATCCTCAGGGTTTTGCTTTGGTTGGGGTTGAGAGTTGGGTTTGAGAACCCCTCCTGGAGTCCCTTCTACCTCTTCCCCTAGAGTATCCCTGTTGTGGATACTGCTGGAACTGGGGCACGCTACTAGCTGGAAAAAGGTCTGGTCGTAAAAGACCTTCCCCTACCCCCCTTCCATAGGGTCTAGTGAATGGTGAAGCACGCTCTTTAGCAGAGTTGCTTCTGTAACCTAGGGGGCACTATCCCAAGGGCTACTACCCTTGCCTGTTCAGCTATTAACAGTCTGAGGGGCCTGGATCCATTGGCGGGTGCCTCCACCCAGAGGTCGGGGTTGGAACAGTCAAAGGCAACCTGGTCACAGCCTCTCTGGGTCACTGCAACCCCTTTCTTCCCACTAGTGGCCCACACATTATTAACAGTACCCTGCAACATACACTTACCCCAGAATAGGTGTGATCCTCTGAACTCTAGAGACCCCTCGCGGAATAAGATGCAATAACACGGTTGCCCTGTACAGTATTTTAGCATAAACACACAGTTCAGCCTGTATACATTTGCAAAACAACTAATCTGATTTATTTAGGGAAATAACATGGACGGGAGGAAATCAGGTTAATTAGCTTAATCACACTACTATATCAGAGCTCTGTGCACAGGCTACAGTCCCTAACAGTCACTGTCACTGGGTACCCAGGCAATAAAGGGCTAGCCAAGTCCGATGCAACTGGATGGGACCTGAAGAACAAATACTTGTAAATTACCCTGCTATAGTTAAGAACCAGCAGGCTCAGTTTGTGCAGCCAGCGAGGGAACAGCCCAACTTGCAATCAATAAATCAAGTCACGGGAGCTGCCCATTTTACTCATGACTCCGGAGACAGCACAGCTCCCTCTCTCTCTCTCTCAGGACAAAGCCTGTGGCAACACTCAACACATTTATATGTAGAAACAGAGGGTACCATACCAGGCAGCTGCTCGCCAGGCCCGACCGAACTCACAGCTAATCTGGGAGTCACGACACAGCTTCACTTTTCTTGACAGACCGAGCGCAATTCAGCAGATTCTCCAGTCCTCTACAGGGTGAGCCTGGTAGGTAGCTGCGCTTTGCACAGCCTCCTCCGACCGCTGCCTAGCATAATTGGTTCCGAACTTACAGGCGTTCAAGGCGCCTGAATCTGGCCTTCCACCGCGCTTCCCACCACGAAAAACTCAGCGCAGGAGCCCAGAACTCCTTTCTCAGTCACAGCCACAACGACTCTGCCCCTTGGCAGTTTGGGCAGGAATCTCAGTTCAGCCCCACCCGATCCCATTGGTGGGCTGCAGCTGTACCAGTCACCAATTAGGCCCTCACTGGTGTGAAAAGGCGCCACAGTCCAGAACTTCATTTCCAGAATTACTGATTGTATCCCCTATGGCCAGCCAGCTCAGAGAGAGTCCTGATTCTGGTTGGCTCAAGTGGTCTCCATTTTAGTGTCCCCTTTCCCCATTGGCCTATCTCAAAAGTCCAGGTCCAAAATGGAGGGGCCAAATGCACAGAGTCCCAGCTGCAATGAAAACAGGTTAAACAAACTGCAATTTCACTAATTCTTCAAATGATTACAGCCAAACACGTTACATCTGTCAGATGGGCTCTCTTAGCTTTCAGCGACTACAAAATGGAACGACTAAACAGCAGCTCAGGAAGGAATTCGAGCAGGAAAACACCAATCCCTCCTATACAAACCACTGAAACCTCGCGAGCAGGCAGCTCTTAAAGACAGTACTGGAGGCTGTAAAGCACTCACAGCGCCCGCATTTTGGCAGCATTAGCCAAACACCAGTTAAGGCAAGGAGCTAGTAAGCAGCTCGGGAAGGCTTTAGGAACCCCATTTGTGGGGGTTACACCCTTCCTGGCCTGGAAAGAACTTGGCGTCTCGTCAAATAGTTACCCTTAAATCACTTTAAGGCAAAGCAGTTTAAACTGACAGCACATCAGACCTTGGTTACATACATTGGTACTGTAATACACAGTTTAGTTATTGGTTATACAAAATTACACATACAGACAACCCCTTTTTCCTTCATAAATCAGGTCATTACTTCCTGCCCATGACACTTGGATAGAGGCCCTTCCCTATCAGCTAAGTGTAGGCTAAATAAGAGGCAGGGACACCATACTCAAGGGCGATACTAACAGTTGAGACCCATTTCCCAGAGTTAGTTTGGGCAAGGAGCTGGGGACACGTACACCCTTTATGGACCACATTCAGAGGCAGATCCACAGGCTGGCCCAGGGACTTATAACACAACCTCACTACAGGCCGTACATCTCGGCCAGTCCATCTAGGAGTTTCAGATACAATTTCTGAAGGCCCCAATTCCATTTAGCCCCACTTGGGTTGGTGGGAAACCTCTATAGGAGAAAGGGCCCAGGGCCCATAGTACCTCGGTAACAGGCCCTCTATGTTGGAACCCACACTACTTGGCTCAGCTGGGGACATTTCTGGTATTGCCGGGAGCTATCAGGGCACTCAAAATATTCTTCTTGCTCTGGCATATCACCAGTTGCCTCCCACATCACTTCCTTCATCTGAGAAATCAGACAGTTCAACCAGTCCCAATGAGCTTATATCTTCGGATTTAATACTACTCACTTCCCCTCCGAGAGCATTGGCTCTAGAGACAAAGCTGGGGCTCAGACAGTCCAGGAAACCCAACTTCATCCCCAGGGTTGATTGGGATTGCCCCAAACAACTGGCTCAGTTCATAAGAGGGTAGTACTCAGGATTATTCTCACTGTTCTCGGATACAGACTGGTAATCAATTTCGACAGAGGGGCGGAGGAAGGCCTCTTTAGTTTATCTCTGAAGAATCAACTGGTCTCAGTTGTTTCTTGGCAGCGACTCTAGTCACAGGCCCCGGGGCGGGTGTTGGAGGTTCAGCCTCTATCAAAATCTGTTCAATTGGCAGATGATTTCTGTGCATAGTTTTCACATCTTTCGAGTTGATCTCAGGCCGTACCTTATATACAGGTAAATCTTCCAGTTTTCCCACAACAATATGAGGGAGGTGATGCCATCGGTCAGCAATCTTATGTTTGCCATGCAGTCCCAGATTCCTCAATAGCACTCTATCCCTTCTCTCAGCTCCAGTGCTTTCACTTTCTTATCATAGCTTTCCTTATTAGCCAGGTTTCGTTTAGCAGCCATGGTCTGGGCCAGTTGGTAGGTATGGTTTAGTTGGGCCTTCAACTTCTGCACATACTGTAGATGATTTGCCGCTTGTACCCCATGAGGAGAAACCCCAAAACACACATCCACAGGCAGTCTAGCCTCTCTCCAAATATCAGTCTGTACAGGGAAAATCAGTGGCATCACTTTTGGTGCAGTTACAAGCATGTACCAAGGTGCTAATCTGCTGGCTCCATCTAGGCTTATCTTTGGGTTGCAGGTCTTAACATATCAAGCAATGTACGGTTAAATCTTTCAGGCTGAGGATCTCCTGGGGTGGTATGGGGTGGTTCTGGACTTCAGTGCCCCCATAAGGATAGCATCTCTTTGATCAGGTGGCTCTCAAAATCTCTTCCCTGGTCGGAATGAATCCGTTGAGGTGCCCCATAGTGGACAAAGAAATTCTCAACAAGTACTTTAGCCACCGTGGTGGCTTTCTGATCTTAGTAGGAAAGCCTGTGCATATCAGGTGAAATGATCGGTAACTACCAGTATATTGCTGATGTTTTCAGATCTGGTTCTAGGCTCAGGAAATCAATGCATACCAGTTCCATGGGGGCACTAGTAGTGATGTTAACCAGGGGCAGCCCTCTGAGGCAGGGTCTTTCTTTGTAAACATCGCTACAAGTCCTGATATACTGCTCCACGTCAGCCCCCATTTTGGCCAGTAAAATAGGGACCGCACTAAGTCAAGAGTCTTGCCTATGCCAAGGTGTCCCATGTGATTATGCAGAGATCTCAACACCAGCTCTCTAAAAGCAGTGGGCAGCACGTTGCTGTCTGTCTACTCGGCCCTCTTGTCCACAGTCTCCTGTATAGTAGTTGGTTAATCAGTTTCAACTTGAACCTTCTTTGTAGAACAGAGCAGTTCTCAAGTCAGGGAACACAGTCTGGACATGTCTCTCCTGACTGCAGAGCCTCCAAAGCAGTTTTTATCATGGGATCTTGGGATTGAGCCCGTTGAGGCTATCACTGTTGAATTGGGCAATGCACTAGTGTCTAATGCAGAAAAATGACAATAAGCAGCAGGTATGCAGTTCTCGGATGGCCCCAAGCAATCCACCTGCAGTCCACAGCATCAGGAGACACCTGTTCCTCCCTGTCAAATTTTTGGCAAAGGGCTCTTATGTCAGGCTCTGACAACCTGACCCAGTCAGTTGGGCACAGGCCTCCAAGAGACAGCATCTGCATCTACTATGGTTCAGGCCTGCTCTGTATTCAATGGCATATCGTAGGTGGACAGCAGAGTGCCACCTATGGCCAGTGGCATCCAACTTAGCTGAGGTCTGCACATATGTCAGAGGATTGTTATCAGTCTTCACCAATATCTTAGTACCGTACAAGTGGTCATGAAATTGATCAACAATGACCCACTTTAGGGCCAGGAACTCTAGTTTGTGCACTGGACAGTTCTTTTCTGAAGGAGTCAGACTTGACTGGCAAAAGCTACAGGTCTTAGACCGTTTGGATGCTCCTGATATAACACATGCCCCAATCCTTGTAGACTGGCATCAGTATGAAGGACGCATAGCTTGGCAGGGTCAGCATAGGCCAGCACTGGGGCATGGGTAAGTTGATATATAAGGTCATGGAAAGCTCTCACAATCAGCAGTCCAGGATTCCAAACACATCATTTGGACGGAAATATTTTTTCTCAGTCTCTGAGAGCACAGCTTTCTTACACTTTTGTGGGTTGGAGGGTATCCTGAGTAAGGTTGAGGAGAGCGGATCACTCGAGAATAGTCTTTGATAAATCGCCTATAGTATCCACAAAACCCAGAAACCATTGCAGTTCTTTCAAATTCTTTGGTTGAGGCCAAGTAGTCAAAGCTTCCACTTTGCTGGGGTCAGTCTCTATGCCTTCAGTGGACACTATGTGCCCACATACTTCACGGATGTTTGAAAGAACTGGCACTTATCTATAGACAATTTGAGACCGAAATCTTCCAGTTGGTACAGGACTTTGAACAACCTGTTTTCATGTTCTTCCAAGGAGCTGCCAAACACTATGACATTATCCAGGTAGACTAAACACTCAAGCAGATTCATGTCCCCAGAGCACGCTCCATCAACCACTGGAAAGTAGTCGGGCGCCTGAAATCCCTTGGGGCATCTGCATAAACTCATAGAAGCCTAGTGGGCAAATGAAAGCAGTCTTTTCTCGATCCTCTGGAGCCATGGGATCTGGTAGTACCCACTATGTAGGTCTAACACTGAGAACCATTTATTACCATTTAGACAGTCCAAGGCATCCTGAATCGTGGCATGGTATACTGGTCTGGTATGTTTAGTCTTTTAGAGTACGGTAATCCACACACATCCGAACAGTTCCATTCTTTTTCTCACTACCACAATAGGTGAGGCATGGGGCTTCTGGTTCCTGTATCACCCCAGCTGTGACATCTCCTGCAGGTGTCGTCTCACATCATCTATATCAGCAGGGGCCAGCGTCAAGATCGCTCACGGAAAGGTCGCTCATCCTGCAACCGAATGTGATGCTCATCTCCTTGCACACACCCTACATCTCATTCTTTAAAGAAAACACCTGGTCTCTCTGGGCAAGCTTTCACTGATCCTTTCTTCCATTCGGCTGGTAGTGGGGAATCACCAAAATCAAACAGATCAGGGGTCACTCGGTCACTCCTCCCGGACATCTTGTTGTGAGGCAGAACAGCAGTATCTGCACAGTGCACTGTGGCCAGAGTACAGCCCTGCTTCACTCGAATCTCTCGATCAGATACATTATGCACTTGAACCATTACTCTTCGCAAAAGCATGGTCTCAAGCAGGTAAGATACTGGGTTTGACCAGCAACCCTCTGGCAGCTTTCCTGGCCGGGGGCATCCAGCATCAATATTTTATTCTTAACATCTTTTTAATCCTGACCTCCCCTGTAGAATACACTGAGCATTGGCTGCTAGCAGCAAAGATTCTGGATTCTTCTTCCAGACAATACCCACCGGCCCTGGGTTCCGCCTGACTGGCCTTTCTCTGGACCTCGTAGGCCTTCTGAATCCAGCGGGTATTCTGAGAGCTCACCCAGTCCTGGATCTCTGTTTCAGAGCACAGCTGCACCAAGCGACCGAACATGTGAGCATTGGTTCCGATTAACAAGGGCACCCCATCATACAGTCCAGTGGGGACACACTAGAGCCAAGGTTTCCACTTGCTCAGCCACTCCAGCCACAGAAGTAGGAAAAGACAACCAGATCCGGATATACCCTGAATAAGGGTAAGCCTTGTCGCTCAGTCCCCAAACATGTAGTCCATCCAAAGGTTGCAGAGGCACCTCAGGCAAGTGCTTCCGATACCAGTCCTGGAAAATAATAGTCACTTGGAAACCACTGTCCAACACAGCCGGGTGGGTACTCCATTCACTCTCACGGTGGTCTCCATTGGGGTCCCACCACATCAGACCATTCAAGAGGCATGGCTTTGGAGGTTGCTTGGGCATGGGCCCTGGTCACAAAACTCTTCCAGAGAGCCCTCCTGTGGTCAGGTGTAGGCCTTGCGATGCCAGGTGACTAGCCTGTTGTTGACCCTCCTTAAATTCTCCGGTAACGGCACTCAGTCTGAGAAGTGCCCATCCTCCCCACAATGGTAACAGAGCTTAATTTCCCGGGGTCTTTGCTGGGAGGAGATATCCGCCCTGCCGGGCGTCAGGGTTCTGGAGGGCTCCCTGGACTAGGTAGTTTATTTCTAGATAACTCAGGTTCCCAAACTTGGCAGGGTTTGCAGCAGTTTGCTTCAAGTCTCTCACCATTTCCGCAAATCTCTAATCTCAGCCCTTAAATCACTTTCTACCTGAGGATCAGAGGAAACAGCATGCACCCCACTCCTCCTTGAGCCTCTGGGGCACAAAAATGCATCAGGCCCTTGTTCAATCCTCTCGAGGGTGGGTCTCATCTGGTTCACTGGACTCAGGGGTCTGTCACAGATTCAATCCCCACATAGGGTTCCCACCCTCTTCATCAGTCTCTATTCTTGAATCTCCTCATCAATTGATAGTATTCGGAGGGGCAGCTCGTCTGTCATGTAATTTAAGTTTCAACAATAACACACTGGAAAACCTAGCAGATTTCAATATATGATCCAGCGGACCTGATTCAAGGCGGTGGCGTGCTCCCCTTTCGATAAGCTTTTTGCAATGCTCTCTCTACTCTGGTGACAAAGGCTGACAATTTCTCATTCCTCCATTGTTTAGCTGACTTGAACTTCCACAATAAGTCTTCTCCAGTTTCTGTACTCCCAAACACCCCCTCTAAAGCAGAAAGGTACTCCACAGCAGTGGCTTCGGGGCTAGTAGCCCGCAAGAAACAATTGCTTCCAAAGCTGGGCCCCTCAGGCTCTCCATCAGTCTCTTTCATTTCTCCCCTCAGAGCACTGCCACTCTTGGACTAAAGAGCTAGCATAGTCCATCCAAGTCTCCAAATCATCTTCTCCCAAGGGCACAGGCACAGTACAAGAAAAAGTTTCAGTCTGCGACAGGAGTCTAGCTGTATGGGGGAACAACTATAGGAGGTGAAGCCAGAATAGAACTTTGGGGACCCGGGAGAGGTACCTGGGGAGGTCTGAGGGTGGATTCATTAGAAAGGTCTAATACCTGCAGTAACTCCTGGGTAGTCCTCCTTCTTCAGCTAGCAGCTTAAGCAGTTTATCTTTAAAGCTATTAGTCTTGGGGGCCCCTGGGGTGACGGCCCCTCCGGACGTGAATGATCCTCCACCCCTTTTGAGCACCTTCCGGGTAAATCACTGGGGGCACCCTCTCAGGGTCTATAACTATACTGCATAAAAGTAGCACCTGCAAGGTCTGGTTGAGTAGATCAGCCATTCGCCCTTCACCTCTACCCTGCCTAAACATTTAACACATTCCACTGCAGAAACAAGGTCAGCGTTCTTTATCCCCAGGGTACATCAAGCAGTAACACAATTTTCTGGGAATCCAACTCTTGACTTCACCCACCCCATCAATTTATGCACCATCATCTTAACAGGGTCCAACTTAATCTTAGTCCTGATATCCCCTCCAGTTTTCCTTTAGCTTGGCCATGTTGGGATACTTCTTCCCACTTCGGACACTAGGGACACTGATCCCAGCGGTACCTCCAAAATGTAACCCTAGGGGCGCTATCGAAGGGCTACTACCCCTGCCTGTTCAGCTATTAACAGGTTGAGGGGCCTGGATCCATGGCGGGTGCCTCCGCCCAGAGGTCGGGGTTAGAACAGTCAAAGGCAACCTGGTCACAGTCCTCTGGGTCACTGCAACCCTTTCTTCCCAGTAGTGGCCCACACATGTTATTAATAGTACCCTGAAGTATACACTAACCCCCAGAATAGGTGTGATCCTCTGAACTCTAGAGACCCCTGTGGAATAAGATGCAATAACACGGTTGCCCCTGTACAGTATTTTAGCATAAACACACAGTTCAGCCTGTATACATTTGCAAAACAACCAATCTGATTTATTTAGGGAAATAACATGGACGAAAATCAGGTTAATTAGCTTAATCACACTACTATATCAGAGCTCTGTGCACAGGCTACAGTCCCTAACGGTCACTGTCACTGGGTACCCAGGCAATAAAGGGCTAGCCAAGTCGGTGCAGCTGGATGGGGCCCTGAAGAACAAATACTTGTAAATTACCCCTGCTGTAGTTAAGAACCAGCAGGCTCAGTTCATGCAGCCAGCGGGGAACAGCCCAACTTGCAATCAATAAATCAAGTCACAGGAGCTACCCTGGTATTTTACTCACGACTCTGGAGACAGCACAGCTCCTCTCTCTCTCTCTCTCTCTCTCAGGACACAGCCTGTGGCAGCTTCTAGACACATTTATATGTAGAAACAGAGGGTACCATGCCAGGCAGCTGCTCTGGGCCCGACCGAACTCACAGCTAATCGGGAGTCACGGCGCAGCTTCACTTTTCCTGACAGACCAAGCGCGATTCAGCAGATTCTCCAGTCCTCTACAGGGTGAGCCTGGTAGGTTGCTGCGCTTTGGCACAGCCTCCTCCTGACCATTGCCTAGCGGAATTGGTCCAAACTTGTAGGCGTTCAAGCTGCCTGAATCTGGCCTTCCACCGCTTCCTGTGAAAATTCAGCAGCACAGGAGCCCAGGCTCCTTTCTCAGTCACAGCCACAACGACTCTGCCCCTTGGCAGTTTAGGCAGGAATCTCAGTTCGGGCGCCACCCGATCCCATTGGTGGGCTGCAGCTGCCAGTCATCTAATTCGGCCTCATTGGTGTGAAAAGGTGCCACAGTTCAGAACTTCATTTCCCAGAATTACTGGCTGTATCCCCTATGGCCAGCCAGCTCCAGAGAGAGTCCTGATTCTGGTTGGCTCAAGTGGTCTCCATTTTAGTGTCCCCTTTCCCCATTGGCCCATCTCAAAAGTCCAGGTCCAAAATGGAGGGGCCAAATGCACAGAGTCCCAGCTGCAATGAAAACAGGTTAAACTAACTGCAATTTCACTAATACTTCAAATGATTACAGCCAAACCATTACATCTGTCAGATGAGCTCCCTTTGCACTTTCAGTGACTACAAAATGGAATGATTACACTGTAGCTCAGGCGGGATTCGAGCAGGGAAAACACCAATCCCCTATACAAACCACTGAAGCCTGCGAGCAAGCAGCTCTTAAAGACACAGTACTGGAGGCTGTAAAAGCACTCACAGCTCCCGCATTTTGGCGGCATTGCGCCAAACACCAGTTAGGGCAAGGAGCTAGTAAGCAGCTCTGGGAAGGCTTTTAGGAACCCCCATTTATAGAGGATTTCACTTCTATAGGTTGCCTTGTATTCATCCACTTTTTCATGTATGCAACATGATTCCCCAAAGAGAGTTTCCCTCTAGGGAAAATCCAGAGCCTTGGATTGAGTGTCCTGAGTAAGGTTAGTGGCCCTGAGCCAAGCAAACCTTCTGTGTGCCACAGTGTTAGTCATCCATCTGGCTGCACTGTCATTAGAATCAGCAGCCATCTGCAATTAGTACTTAGCCGCCTCCAACCCAAATCTGGCAGTTTCAGCCAGGTCTTTGGACAGAGGTGAGAGGGCTTTGATGGACATGACCAGTACCGGCTTCCACAGGGATTTTTGATACTGGGCAGCATAAGTTTGGAAAGTAGCCTGTCTCATGGCCAAGGAAGCTGATAAATAGCCTTTTCGCCATGCTGTCTATTTTCTGGAGTCCTTGTCTGGAGGGTGGGAGGACAGGGGGACTCTGGCCTTATCACAGGCTGCTTGCTGTATGATCCCTTGATGGTCAGGATGGGGAAAAAGAAAATCAGCTCCCGTCCTGCCCAACTGGTACTTCTTATCTATTCTCCTATCAATAGGAGGAACAGAGTTAGGGTCTGTAAAAGTTTCAGGTGTCTTTCTTAAAGCATTTGTACACAGCAAAGGAGAGCTTTTGAGGGTGTTAACCCCATCATATTTAAATATTCAATCTCCTCCTCATCCTCTATCTGCTCTGTAGTAGCAATGTCCAGAGCATCTGCCATTTCCAGTACAAATGAGAAACAGGAGGAATAATCCTCCGACATCCTTGGGGAGAACCAAAATCTTGTTCAGGAGATACCTCTGGAGAATTGGGTCATCGTCCTGAGAGTTCATCCCCTCCTCAAAATATTGTTCTTCCTGAAAAGAAGGAAAATTACCACTGCTGGCCTGGGAACCCTGAATAGGGGCAGGCTGCTGTGGGACAATGTTCTGCAGTGCCTGTATAATTTTAAAAGCCTGGGCTATCTCTTGAGTTGAAGCAGTAGCCAGCATCTCGCAGAAGTCCCTGGTTTCGAGGGAAGATTCTGCATGTTTAGTCTTTTTCAGCTTTTGAGTGAACCAGGAGTCAGCCGGTTCTTTCCTCTTTGCCCCTTTATCGTCAGTATCGGGGCAGGGGTAAACAAAGTTGTGGGTTCAGCCTCAGTAGACTGGGGTGTCAGCTGGTTAGAGCCGGAGGGAACCCTAGGAAATTTTTATTTAACCTTTCAAGGCGTTTTTCCAAAGTTTTCTCAGGAAAAGTTTTGCAAACTTCACACTCCTAGTCCAAATGTTCAAATCCCAGACAGGCTACACATAGGTGGCTTGTCGTAGCAGCAAAACATCTCCACATTTTAAACAATTTTGAAACCGGGTTCTCTTTTGGGTTTCTCTGACATGGTAATACAAAATAAACACCAACCACTAACAAGGCAAAATCGTTTTTGTTGTTTTTAAATAAGCGCTTTTGCAGTCGGTTCCAGAACTGATAGGAACCGGAGGAACCGAACCGGAGAAGCCCAAATGAACCAATTCAGCGGTTCTGTAACCTAAAAAGCGGTTATGAAAACTTTAAAGGACCAAATTTAAAGCAAAATAGCAGGTTCTTTAATCACAGAACCGAAAATAAACCTAAACTAACTCGGATCCCTCACGGTTATCCCGAACCGCGAGGAACTGAGGAAAAATAACTAACTTAGGCAATAAACAAGATTTTAAACTATCAATAAGTAGAGGCAGTAAAATAAATTGAAAATACTTATGGTTTTGATGATTTTAACTTTCTTCGAGAGGGACGACAGAAAACTCCAGCGACCAGACTTTCAGGCGGAGAGAAAAATCTGAGTAGGTTAGAACACTACAGTTGGTAGAGGCAGTATTTGAAAGATGCTCACGTGCAAAGAATTCCATTCATTTGCATGTGTTCCATCTCTCTGGGCAGTCTAACCCTCCAGGCCTACTGCACAAAGTTATGAATATCCTGAGCATTACTGGGGTTAGAATGTCCCTGTAAGAAGAAAAACCATCCGCAATGTTTTTTTTTTTTTTCCCTGTAAACAAGAAAATGGTCCCTCATCGAGTCTGGCGACCCCTCCCCAACCCGCACCCACCCTCTACACACCCTGCCTCCCCACCCCTCACCCTATACTTACCTCTCGAGGTCTAATGCGATGATCTTGGTGGACCGGGAAGACGTCTGCACTCTTCAAAACCGATCGTGAACTCAGGAAATGTCGGTAAGCTCATATCTGTCCCATGCGTTCTTTTATTCTCCCAGTTTTAGACCCCAACCTTCTCAGGAATCAACTCTGGACTTGAGTTCCCAATGTCTGCATGATTACCACGCAGTAAGCTGACTCACCATAACAAGCTTGGCTCACCAGTGAACCCAAGAAATGAAAGCAGTAGCATTAATTATCTAGCTAATGGAAATACTGCGGTCCAACTGGTGATCAGCAGTCAGTGGGAAGGGGTTCCACTGGACAGCAGGGAAGGCTCGGCTGGGAGGTAGGTGCCACTTTACACCTGGGTGGCAGGGGACTGTACAGGCTGGGGTGAGGGAGTCTGCTAGCCACACGGGACTTGGCAGAAGCACTAGGACAGGTGTTGGGTGGGTGAGAGGTACCTCAGGTAGGGTATGTGGTTCTGCCAGACACCAGAGTCTGTGTGCAGGTACTGGGATGGGTGATTGGCATGTGGGGTTGCCACTAGACACCGAGGAGCACGTTTCTAATACCAGAACAGGTAATCAGAGGGTGAGGGGTGCCACACTGGACACCAGGGCAGCCACTGTCACCCTGATGAGGTTGGGGTGGGGGCTGCAGCAACGCTGTCCCGGAACCAAGGCCTTGTGCCACATTCAAGCGAAGTTTGCAAAGCTGATAAATAGTGCCCATATGGTGCCATTTACCACTGGCACAAGCAGCTTTATGTGGTATGTTAGCTCAGGTGAGAGCGGGTTTTGCCTCGCTGTGGGTCTCTGAATATAGACCCTACTCACACATCAGGCGCAAAACCTGGTTAGGCGTGGGCAAACACCCCTTAAGCGCCCAAGCTGAGTTTTGAATATCTGGCCTCTGTTCTAACTGCACCGCGGAGACTAATTAAGCAATAAGCCACAAGGGGTGTGGGTTGTTGGGATGTACCACGCTGGCGTGGTTTGCCCACCCAGGCGAGTCGAGTGGGCAACCGCCAGCCTGGTAAATCCTCCGACAACCCACACACCCCAGAGTGGCTTATTATGCATTATACCAACACATTTTGTCGTGGATGAAAGTTTAAATTGTTTAATTTTCTTTTTCCTGTGGAAAAAATGATTCTAAGTAAGAAATCCTTCCATGAAAAAAATAGTCCATGTTTTTAATGCATTTAGCCAATCACACAAGCAGACTGGCACCTCAGCCCTGTTGTAAATCGTATGATAATCACTGGCAAAGGTGCCAGCCTGCTACATCCTCAGCTGCTACCGTAACTGAATCAGTCCGAGCCCCCAACATCGCCAAAACTGCCATTTTTCCTCTCCGCTAACAGTAACTACTACGCCTTGCATAGTAAAACAGTTCAAAAAAATGGATGCCTCGTTTGAACTCATCGACCAAACTGAACTTCGATAAACTATTGAAAGCTTTCAAAAGCAATACGTATATTCTCCTGAAGTAAATGTACCTCAGCCAAACACAGTAATGCGGTTCAGCGCTCCGGCCCCACAGTGGAAACCACGAGTCTCCAGTCGCCTCTGCAGCCGACTACATCACCTCGAGTGTCTGTGGACTGGAGACTTCGTGATTTCCGATTATGGGGCGGGCTGTCTGGTACTACTGTGTTTGGCTGGAGGTACATTTGCTTCAGGAGAATATCGTGACTCGCTTTGAAGGCTTTGAATAGTTTATTGAGTTCAGTTTGGTCGATGAGTTCAAGCGAGGCATCCATTTTTTTTTAACTGTTTTACTATGCAAGGCATAGTAGTTACTATTAGCGAGAGGAAAAATGGCGGTTTTACGATGTTGGGGGGCTCGGACTGATTCAGTTATGGTGGCGAGGAGTGTGGCAGGCTGGCACCTTTGCCAGTGATTATCATACGATTTCAACAGGGCTGAGGTGCCAGTCTGCTTGTGTGATTGGCTGCTGATTTATGTATGGTATAATCCGCTATAAACACAGAATATCCCCAAAACTGGGAGGAAAAGACTTCAAGCCATGTACTATATATAAATGGAAAATAATTTTACTGTTTAGATGGGAAAATCCATACATTCTGAATTCTGATGAATTTGTGGTGTTCCCATGTGGAACTCAAACAGTGTCAGTGGCTCAGTAGGTAGCACACTCGACTCTGAGGCGGGAGATCAGAGGGCTGTGGGTTCAGTTCCCATCTGGCACTTTGGTTAATATCCCAATACTGACACTGTAGTGCAGCATGAGAGGGTGCTGCACTTCTGAGGTACAGTCTTTCGGATGACATGGTAAACAGAGGTCCCATCTGCCTGGATTGGTGGTAGTTCAGGTGGGTATGAAAGATCCCATGTCACTTATCGAAAAGAGTAGGGGAATTTTCCAGGTGCCCTGGCCAAATTTCCCCGTCACTAAAAATACCACCAACAGCTTAATCTGGTTCAAGGTCAGTTGGCATTCATCTGTATCCCCTCGAATTGGAGTGCCTGAAAATAGGCAGGACTTGTCTAGTCACTTACCTGGTCAACAGAAACTAAATAAATAAATTTCTGGTGCTGTCAGACCCCAACCAACAACAAACTCTTATTTTCAGTACCAGAATCTATAGATACATATGTCGTCCATATTTATTTATTTAGTTTGTGTTGACCAAGTAAGGTGCGATAGCTATAGCAATGACTATTTTCAGGCACAACCTGGGAGTTTGAGACAAAACATACGATTAACATTTGATCAGAGAAAGCAACAAGTACAATACAGGAAATACAATACAGTAACAGCTTTAACATAGAAACATAGAAGTTGGCATGAGATAAGGACCACAAGGCCCATCAGTCTGCCCATTCCATTTTCTACCTTATAAATGTATCATCTGCCTTGCTCTGTCAGTGGCCTATTCATACTCATTTGTATTGCTCCCTTATGCCTATCCATGCCTGTTTGAAGCCCTGCACTGTATTCATAGGCACCACTTCTTGAGGTAGGCCATTCCATGCATCCACCACCCTTTCTGTGAAAAGAATTTCCCCACATTCCCCTTAATCGGCCCCTCTAATCTCATGCTGTGTCCTCTTGTCCTGCTATTTTTCTTATATTTAAACATGTTAGACTCTTTCACCTTGTTAATGCCCTTAAGGTGTTTGAATGCCTTGATCATATCACCTCTCTCCCTCCTTTGCTCAAGGGTATACATATTGAGCTCTGTTAATCTGTCCTCATATGTCTTCTGATGCAGTCCCTGCACCATTTTGGTTGCCCTTCTCTGAACTGCCTCAATTTGGTTAATGTCTTTGTGCAGGTGTGGCCTCCAATACTGCCAGTACTCCAGATGGGACCTAACCAGTGTCTTGTAAAGAGGATTATTACCTCCCTCTTACGACTTGTGATACCCCTACTAATACACCCTAACACCCCCCAGCCTTACCTACTGCTTTAGAGGTCTGCTTGGATGATTTCAGGTCATCAGTGATGATGATTCCCAAGTCTCTTTCTTCCTTTGTGACTGCTAGCAACTCCTCCCAGCCTATAGGTGGCTTCGGGTTTCTCTTCCCTATGTGCATGATCTTGCACTTCTTTGCATTAAATCCCAGTTGCCACTCTTCTGACCATTTTGCAGTTTATCTAGATCTCTTCTCATTCTGCCCACCCATTTGGATCATCTACTCTGTTGCAGATCTTGGTGTCATCTGCAAACAGACAAGCCTTACCCTCTAGTCCATCTGCAAGATCACTAATGAATATGTTGAAGAGGACTGGCCCCAGGACTGATCCCTGAGGTACCCCACTTGTGACTTGCATCTCTTCTGACTGTATACCATTTACCACCACTCTGTTTTCTGCCCGTCAACCAGTTTGCCACCCAGTTGACCAACTTCTGACCACCGAGCCTACTCAACTTATTTATCAATCTTCTATGTGGAACAGTGTCAAAAGCTTTGCTGAAGTCAAGGTAGGCGACATCAACTGCTCCCCTTGGTCCACCATTCTGGTTACCCAGTCAAAGAAATCTATGAGATTAGTTTGACAGGACCTTTCTTTGTAAACCCATGCTGTCTTGGATCCTGTGCCCTATGGATTCCAGGTGTTGCACTATCCTTTCCTTAAGGAGTGCCTCCATAATTTTGCCCACTACTGAGGTAAGACTGACTGGTCTGTAGTTCCCTGCCTCCTCCCTGCTACCACTCTTGTGGAGGCGGGATCACATAAACCCTTCTCCAGTCTTCTGGGACCTCTCCTGTGCTCAGAGACTCACTAAACAGTTCTGCTGATGGCTCTGCTAGTTCCACCCTTAGCTCCTTAAGTACCCTGGGATGTATGCTATCAGGTCCCATTGCCTTATCCACCCTGAGCTTAGCAAGCTCTTGTAGGACCCTTTCTTTTGTGAAGGGAGTAGTCCTCACCTCCCTCCCCTGTGTCCATGGTGCTGAGCTGTGGGCCCTGCCTACCTTCTCACATGCTCCCTTTTCTACATTTAAGGGTGATAATACAAAATAGTCAGCAGGAAACAAACAAAAGTATAAATTAATCAGCAATATCACTGAGTGAATAAAAAGCACATGCAACAAATAAAACCATTATGCAGTAGTCCAGGTAGAGAAAGTGGTAATTAAGAATAACAGAGTTATAATTATCAAAAAAGGAAAAATAGAAGGAAAAAAACAGACAGGAACTGACAGGGGTGGGGATAACAAAGGGAGGAGGATGTAAGAATGTAAAGACAAAAGTAGGAGAATAGGGACTAGGTAAATTAAAGTGCAAGGAGACAACTGGAGGAGTGTACAGTGCTTTACCAGTGGAGAGAGGTGTAGGATCAGAAGGAAAAGGGTTAGGAGGTTTGAAGCATGGTAGGAATCCATAAGATGATAACCAAGCAATTTCTTGAAGGAGGCATGGGATGGTGCTAACCTTACAGCTCGAGAAGGAATTCCACTAATAGGGGCATAACAGGAGAAAGCACTAGCGCCTTTGGTGGAGTGGTGTGGGAATAAGCACCAGGGCATTTGCCATTGAGCAGAACCGTGTTGGATGGCTGGATAAGGAATAGTTCCGCCAAGTGCTTGGGATTAGGTGTTTGGTTACGGATGACGTTATCTATGACCGAGCTATACACAAAGTCTCTGGATGCATTCAGTGAAAGCCACCCTAGTTCTGCATATAGGAGGCAATGGTGCTTCACCGATGAGAGGAGGGCGCTTACCAACAGATATTGTTGTAGGTTACATCCCACTTCCGGAGACCAGTTTTACTCACTGAGGCATACACTGCAACTCCATGGGTGAGTGACAGGAGAATCGTCCTGGGCTATGGCAAGCCTGGCTGATGGTGTGACCATACAGCTGGAGCGATATGCCATACCAAGTTTTATGTCGGCCATTCTGCAGGATTGTTGCATATGGAGATCAAAAGAAAGAGTAGGGTGAAGTGTGAGACCAAGGTATTTAAAAGAAGGTACCACTCCAACAGAAGAACCATTTAGGGTAATAACTTTGAAAGTGGGTTCAGAGTACTTGAGTTTGGCATTAGTACCAAATAGCATGGCTTGGGTCTTAGAATCATTCAAAATAAGTTTGTAGCTGAACAGCCACTGCTGAGTCCGTTGAAAATCAGTGGAAATTCGTTGGTCAACTTCAGTAACATTTTTGCATCAGCATAAAGGACAATATCGGGAGGCAGTCTGGAGAAGGTTAGAGGTAATATCGTTTATAAAATGGAGCAAGTAGACCTCTAAAGCAGTAGGTAAGGCTAGGGAGAAGTTAGGGTGTTTTAGTAGGGGTTTCACAAGTCGTAAGAGGGAGGTAATCTCTCTTTACAAGACACTGGTTAGGCCCCATCTGGAGTACTGCATGCAGTACTGGAGGCCACACCTTCACAAAGACATTAACCAAATTGAGGCAGTCCAGAGAAGGCAACAAAATGGTGCAGGGACTGCATCAGAAGACATAGGAGAACAGATTAACAGAGCTCAACATGTATACCCTTGAGCAAAAGAGGAGAGGGTGATATGATCGAGCATTCAAACACCTTAAGGGCATTAACAAGGTGAAAGAGTCTAACATGTTTAAATATAAAAAGAGAACACAGCATGAGATTAGAGGAGGCCGATTAAGGGTAACGTGAGGAAATTCTTTTTCAGAAAGGGTGGTGGATGCATGGAACGGTCTACCTCAGGAAGTGGTGGCTATGAATACAGTGCAGGGCTTCAAACAGGCATGGGACAGACATAAGGGAGCAATACAGATGAGTAAAGAATAGCTAGGCCACTGACAGAGCAAAGGTCAATGGCACATTTATAAGGTAGAAAAAGAAATGGGCAGACTGGATGGGCCTTACGGTCCTTATCTGCCGCCTACTTCTAGTTTCCAAAGGACCAAGGATAGAACCTTCTGGCACACCATGCAATTTTAGTACCAGGAGATACATATGTACGTGTAACTTCAGTACCAGAATACAGATGCATGAATAATATGCATTGTTAGAGAAGTGGGGGCTCAATGTCATTCCTCCTAGGGACTAATGTTCTGGTTAGAAGATGCCAAGGGAGGTGAATGATAGCTTTCTAACCCAGGAATCCCTCATTTAAAAATGTTTACACTTTGTGCAGTCATTTTGGCTGACAGTGATGTATTGGAGACAGAACCTCATGCAAATTTAAGAATCTGGAATGTAGCTCCCAACCCTCGTCCATGGAGATCAGAAGACAGAGGTGACCACTGGGCAAGGGACAGCAGGAAAGGCCATTCAAGGAAAGGCTAGCAGATCTGCTTATGTACAATTCGATGGGAATGAGTCAATGACTGAAACACCAATTGCTCAACAGGTTAAAGTGGAGGCAGGGTTTTAAATAAGCTGGAAAAGATTTGTAGCCTTGTGTCTGAAAGCACCAATCAACTGTGAAAAACATGGCACAGAATGATTAACAAAAGTAAAATCTGTGTAGTCTCCTGTACCATGAACTCGCTAAAATTACGGTCAGGGATTTACTGCTTAACATTTCTGGAAATTGCAACAATTACCCGTCTAAATAACATTTTGATCATCAACTATTAATACTCTAGAATGGCAAAGAAATTAAGTGGAAGCATAAGCACCAAGAGGCCATCCCATGAAGCTGGCAGAGGAAGGGAGGTCAGGCCGTCAGAGATGGGAGAGAAAAGGCCAAGGTGCGTCCATAGGAAAACCAAAGTGTATTCACCAAAGCCATGAAACCACACCAGATACTGCGTACCTGCAAAGAAAATGGCGGAGATGGGAGGCGTCAAACCCTCCCGATGTGTCACAGAGAACCAGGTGGTGATCCGTAGGGCGTGTTATTGGAATAGAAAGTACCAAACAGTTACAGACACTACTTTACATACGGTCAGCGGTAAATGCAGTGTCACGGCATACCTGTCCCAGCAAGAGTTTACCAGAAAACATCAGCTGTCCTCAGTTTACATGTAGGGTTTGTTACAGGACACCCCAAAACACAGTTTCCCTGATAACCCAGGCTGCATGTAAACGCGGTGACAGAAGCTCAGCAGTAACCCCCAAATGCATCAACGCCACGAGGCGCGCACTATCCGCGGCCACACAGCACCCGCCGTACGGAAGTGGGCGGCACGCGCAGGGGCGGCCACAACACAGCTCGCGTCACTCATGTGCGCTGTGGCTGGCAGAGGAAGGAGCGCGCGGCTCCCAAACGGCCGATTTCTCTAGATGAGACGAATCGGCGCAGGCCCAGAGCTCGGTTACGGTACAGCGTCCCAACCGCTGCCTTCCTTACCTGTGGTCCTCGAACTCTATGAAGGCGAACGGGGTGACGCCGCGCGGTTTCTTGATGTCGATGCTAAGGATGCGGCCATAACGGTAGAACATGTCCTCTATATCCTTCTCGCGAATGTCGCTCGGCAGGTTCCCCACGTAGACCCGCCCGTCGGGTTCCACACTGCTGTCTCGGGCACCGCCGGAGCCTCTATTCCGGACATATTCACTACAGTGCGGACTTGACACTTAACCTACCTTGCGCCAACACACGCGCGATCACACCACATGCGAACCGCTGAGCTCGCGACGGCAGTAAGACCGAGCTTCACTTCCTCCGGATCTTGAATCCGTGGCTCCACCATAGAGCATTCTGGGTATCTGATCGCCAAATACTAACTGACAAGAGCGGGCGATGGAGCGCAGCGTGCACGATCGCCATAGTGAACCCCCGCCTTGGCTGTTGTGTGCTGCAGCGCGGTAACCGAGGCCTAATTTTCAAAACGGTTCCCCGGGAGCTAACCCAAGTCTCTTGTTATATAACAGTTTGCTGCGTATTGCGTGAGCGAGTGGGCGCAGCTGCAGAGTGCTACCGCTAGAAACACGGTAACTGTGCCCGCATCCCTCTTCCTCATGGTTACCCGTGTCCCACATTAAATAATTACCGTGCCCCGCCAACAGGACCAGAGCCCATTGGCGAGAGGGGGACTGACGAGGAGTGCAGCCAGTTTAAATAGGCTGCTTCCCCCTCTCAGCTCCTTACACAAATGGGAAAAGATTGACTATGACGGTGTACGAACAGGATGAGGACCCCCCGAGACAAGAACAAGCCTGAATCGTGGGGTTGAGGCGACAGCTCAGTCTGTTCGGCGGACCTCCCCGCTGCAATCGGACAACAGCTGAAGTTTTTGAAAATCCGACCGGACACCCGTATCGCCCGCTGGAGACTGTGATTCCAGGACTTTCGCTTCCTTCAGCTCTGTACCTGCTGGTGCCTTTGTCCTGCTCCTCTGCCGCTGCTCCTGCTTGGCGCCTTTTTCTCCCTGATTGAACAGGACCAGAGCCCATTGGCTGAGAGGGGGACTGATGAGGAGTGCAGCCAGTTTAAATAGGTTGCTTCCCCACCTCAGCTATTTACACAAGCGGGAAAAGATTGACTGGGGCGGTGTACAGGCGGGATCGGGGACCCCCCTCCTCTGACAAGAACAAGCTTGAATCCACTGGGGTTGAGGCGCTGACAGCTCAATCTGTTCGGCGGACCTCCCGCTGCAATCGGACAACAGCTGAAGTTTTTGAAAATCCCGCCGGACACCCGTACGCCCGCTGAGACTGTGATTCCAGGACTTTCGTTTCCTTCAGCTCTGTACCTGCTGGTGCCTTTGTCCTGCTCCTCTGCCGCTGCTCCTGCTTGGCGCCTTTTTCTCCTGATTGAACAGGACCAGAGCCTATTGGCGAGAGGGACTGACGAGAGTGCAGCCAGTTTAAATAGGCTGCTTCCTCTCAGCTCCTTACACAAACGGGAAAAGACTGACTGGGGCGGTGTATAGACGGGATCGGGACCCCCGACAAGAACAAGTTTGAATCCCTGGGGTTGAGGCGCCGACAGCTCAATCTGTTCACGGACCTCCCCGCTGCAATCGGACAACAGCTGAAGTTTTTGAAAATCCCGCGGACACCCGTATCGCCCGCTGAGACTGTGATTCCAGGACTTTTTGTTTCCTTCAGCTCTGTACCTGCTGGTGCCTTTTCCTGCTCCTCTCCGCTGCTCCGCGGCGCCTTTTCTCCCTGATTGAACAGGACCAGAGCCCATTGGCCGAGAGGGGACTGACGAGGAGTGCAGCCAGTTTAAATAGGCTGCTTCCCCTCTCAGCTCCTTACACAAGCGGGAAAAGATTGACTGGGCGGTGTACAGGCGGGATCGGGGACCCCCCCTCCTCCGACAAGAACAAGCTTGAATCTGCGGGGTTGGGCGCGGCAGCTCAATCTGTTTGGTGGACCTCCCCGCTGCAATCGGACAACAGCTGAAGTGTTTTTGAAAATCTGCCACCCACCCTGTGTTAGGGTGGATTAAATAGACTGTAGCTCCCCTTGGTGAGCCCCACACGAATAGGAAGTGCAGGGGAGGATCAAGGCCTGTGGCTTTGTATCTCTAATTGTATCTATCATAGGCTCACACGATTAGCGCGTTTCCACTGCGTTCAGCCAACTACCTAACTGTAACTTTCATGACTGACTGTTTATTGATGGACTAACTTGCCATAGGGTGTTTATTGATGGTCTATCTTGTCCAAGGTTCAAATACCCAATTACAGATCATATATAGACTGAATGTACCTATCATACTAAAATTTCTGCATAGTGTATCCTTAGTAGTATACTAATATGCTAGATCAATGACATTATACACTGAAATGAGTATCCTTTGCAACCTAATTGACTAATGCCAATGAATAATGTCCTGTCAGTAACTCAGTTCTGGGGTAATGTCTAGCTGGCTTTTACCTTGTGATACTGCTTTATTGCTCTTACATATCAGCATTAGTAACTAACACTACTAAGAAGCCTAAGGTTTAGCAATTCTGGCGTTTTAAGCGTAGACATCAAGTTTTGAAGCTCTTAGATCCTAAGAGCCTCCAGATAGTTGTCTGTCCTGGTACCCCCAGTATAGAGACTGCTTCTCATCTCCTTGCTATGAGACCAAGCTCTCTCCACAAATATCCTCTAATAAGGTCTTAATGCCAGAAATAGGGTCCCAGATGACCGGTACTCGGGCCTACTCAGGCCAAACAAGGGTCTCCTCCTGGCGGCTCTGTTCATAGCCACAATACTCTGGGTCGACTGGGTAGCTGGTGGACAAGAAAGCAGCTGAGCAGCCTCCTAATGGACCAGCATCTCACCAGACCTGGTGCGACTGTAGCCACCCCTGGCTGACAACCAGCCATCCTACTTGCCGCCAAGCTCAGTAGGAGCGGGATTTGCTACAGGACTATCCTCCTATTGACCCTCAAACATAAAAAAAACTAGCTTCCCACTTCTAACCTTTGTTCTCCGACTCCTGCTAACTGCCTTGCTATTAAGGGCTGGAGACATTCACCTAACCCAGGGCCTGGTGTTGTCAACACCTCTATATCCAACTCTCATGACCTGAACTGGACAGCACCCAGGGGCATGAGGCTAGTACATGAATATTTGTAGTCTTAGGCCAAAATTCATGAAGTACAAGCATGGCTAGCCCCTTTAACCCTGATGTGCTTACGTCTCCGAGACCTGGTTAAAACCATCGATCCTAGACCACGAGTTTGCTGCCCCAGGTTATAACTGTTACAGGAAGGACAGACTCCTTAAAAGAGGGGTGGGGTTCTCATCTACGTGAAGGCTTCCCTGATCTCTTCACAAATTAACCTGCAAGTTACTCTACCCCCGAAATTGAAGCTATCTTTATCGCAGTACCACCGGTGGTGCCAAAGAAAAAATTACTCACCTTAGTAATTGCTTTTCTTCTCATGGAGTCTTGCTATATTATGACTTAAGGCAGTTAGCCACAGCACTTGAACTGCCCGGAGAGAAACAGTTAACTCCAGGAGACTGGAGTTCTAAAGCGGAGCGCTATGCCAAAAGCTCTATCTGGCAAGTTTCAAATGAAACTGTCAGATCTTTCAAGCTAATACTAAGCAGCAAGTCTGTGTGGAAAGCTCTACACTAGCCAAGTGGCTACCTACTAGTAGGAATAACAACAGCAAACACAACAACAACAAGAGCAATAATAATAATAACAATGATAATAATATTATTAGTTTCACCCCTAACAAGCACTATTAGACCCCCCTTCCCCAAAGACTCAAGTCCCGGAAGAAGCCTATATACTTAAAAACAGAAATACCTAGTTCCCTAACCCTAAATAAAAGGGGAAAGGGAAGAACTAAAATGGCATGACACAGTGCTTGCACTAATTTGCCAACCCCTACCCAAGTAGAAGTTCTGAGAGGGGCAGGTTGGGGTGGTCATAATATAGCAAGACTCCATGAGAAGAAAAGCAATTACTAAGGTGAGTAATTTTTCTTCAAACACCATGAAGTCTTGCTATATTATGACAAACAGATACACAGCAGTACCTCCATGGAGGAGGTCAGAACCTACTTAGGAAACAGGCTCTGAAGCACAGCTGTGCCAAAGCGAGCATCTCTCCTGGACTGGACATCCAGGGAATAATGCTTGTAAAAGTGTGAACTGTTTTCCAAGTAGCAGCTTGACAGATTTCAGAATGGGAATATCTCTAGCAGCCGCTAGAGATGCAGCTGTACCCTAGGTGGAGTGAGCCCTCAGTCCTGGGGGTTCTCTACCTAGTTTTGGTAACAAAATTGGATACAAGAGACAATCCACCTTACAATTGTCCTCTTAGTGGCAGGTTTCCTTTGCCAACCTCGCCATAGGTAAGGAAGAGTTGGAGGATTGAACCTGTGACCCTTGGTGCGTTCAAATAGTAGCTTAAAGCTCTTTTGCGTCTAAACTGTGCAGTCTCCTCTCACCCGAGGAAGAATGCTCAGTGAAAAATACTGGAAGAGAGATTGATTGGTTCAGATGGAAATCTGAAACCACTTTAGGCAAAAACTTTCTGTTAGTCCTGAGGACTACCTTATCTCTGTGAAAAGATATAAAATCTTTTTCCACTGACAGGGCTTGTAATTCACTTATGCGTCTGGCAGAAGTGATAGCCACTAGAAAACAGTTTTCAAGTTAGAAACTTGAGATCTGCTGAAGACAGAGGCTCAAAGGGGTTGCATTAACTGAGCAATGCAAACATTCAGGTCCCAGGCAGGAGCTGGTTCCCGAAAAGGAGGGTTAGTGTGAAGTAACCCTTAAAAACTTGGAAAACACAGGATGAGAGGAAAGAGAAGCAGGCTTCCTGCTGATACAAAAGCAGAGACAGCTGCCAGATGAACCTTTAAGGTAGCTGGCCTAAGGCCTAAGGAATTTAAATGGACCAAATAGTCCAGTAAAATGGGCAAATCAGCAGATTCTGGGACAATTTGTTTCTCAGAACACCAGATGGAAAACCTCTTCCACTTAGAATTGTAAGTGGCCCTAGTGGAAGGCTTCCTTGAAGCCTTTAAAATATCCAGGACACCTTGGGAAAGGTGTAAATCAGCAATTCTAACTCCTCAAGAGCCAAGCCTTGAGATGGAGGGATTTGAGGTCCGGATACCACACTCTCCCTGTGCACAGGCCAGCAAGTCGTGGACTCTGGGCAAGCTCAGGGCAGGGTGAACTGTCAGGGACAGAAGCAGAGGGTACCAGGGCTGTCTGGCCCAATCTGGAACAATCAGAATCACTTTGCAGGGCTGAGATCTGATTTTACTAATACCCTGAAGAGAAGAGGGAAGAGGAAAGGCATATAGAACTTCCCTTCAATCCAACAGAAAGGCGTCCAGAGGGACTGAGCCCAGCACTGGAGGCCTGCAACAAAATAGAGGAAGTTGGTGGTTGTCTGGGGCTGCGAAAAGATCTATCTGAGGTGCCCCATCTGGCAAAGACCGACCCCAGCACCTGAGGATTCAGAGCCCATTCGTGATGGCCCTGAGAAATCCTGCTGAGGCATCCCCAGGACATTGTCCTTTCCTGGAAGGTGAACTGCTATCAGGGAGGTGTTCAGGAGTAAGCCAGAGACCACAACTTCATTGCTTGATGCACAAGGCTGATGACCGAGTGCCCTTGCTTGTTGATGTACCACATTGTTGTGGTGTTGTCTGTCCTGACTTGAACTACTTTGTTCTGGACAGAAGCTGAAAAACCTGAAGAGCTAAAAGACAGCTCTGAGTTCCAAAAGATTGATGTGGAGCAGAGATTCCTGAGGACCACACTCCTGAGTGGAAAGGTCTCAAGTGAGCCCCACCCCTAGCAGGAGGCATCCGTGGTGAGGGTGAGGGAGTGGAAACAGGAATGAAGGAACCCTTGTGTTAGATTGCTTTGATCCTGCCACCACTGGAGAGCCAGGATCAAAGTTTGGGTCACTAGGACTAATTTGGTAGGGATCCTCCTTTGAGACCAATAGGCCCTCAAATGGAACTGAATGTCCCTCATCTGGAATCTTGCTCCTTGCACAACAGCTGTGGAAGCAGCCATGTGCCCTAGGGTTGCAGAAAATGCCTTGCTGGTCGAGAGACCCGCAGGGTAAAGGAGGATGCCAGGGCAATGAGTCTGTCTACCCTTTCCGAGGGAGAAATGCCTGGCTAACTTTGTATTCAATTCTGCACCTATGAAAGTTAGTACCTGAACTGGTTCCAGAACTGACTTTGGTAAATTCAACAGGAATCCCAGGAAGTGAGAAGCTGCTGGGTGACTGCAGAGTGGGATTTTACCTGATCTGGAGACTGACCCACTATGAGCCAGTCGTCCAGGTAAGAAACACAAGCAACCCCTTGCCTTCTTAAATGAGCCACTACCACAGCTAGACATTTTGTGAATACCCTTGGAGCAGAGGTGAGGCCAAGGGCATTGCTCTGAACTGGTAGTGGCCTGAGGGCAGTTCGAACCTGAGGTACTTTTGGTGAGAAGGCCTGATCAGGACATGAAAATAGCATCCTTGAGGTCCAGGAAGCTAGCCAGTCCCTGGCCTCAGAGAAAGGCAAAAACATTGCCAGAGTTAACATTTTGAACTTTGGTTTCAAAAGATGCTTGTTCAGGTACCTTAAATCTAGAATGGGCCGCCATTCTCCTGTCTTTTAGGGTAAGAAAGTATCTTGAGTACAGCCCCTTGCCCTGGTGGCAAGGAGGGACCCTTTCCACTGCTTTGCAGTCTAGAAGAGAAGAAACCTCTGCTTCCAAAGCAAGGGCTTCTGAAGGATTTGCAGGTGGAAAATGTCTGGCTCTCATCTTTGGAAACTGTTTGAAGCTGAGAACCAGACCCTGGCTTACTACCTCCAGAACCCATCTGTCTGAAGTTAGGGACAGCCAGTTCTGGCTGAAATAAGCCAACCTGCCCCCCACCGGTACAGGAGAATCGGCCCTGGGCACCCCATCAGGGTGCCTGCTTGGCAACAGCCTTAGGCTGAGGGAGGGACGGTTTACTTGTGCCCGTCTACCACTGCCTCTGAAGAAACCCCTCTGTGCAAACGCAGAGGAGGCTTGAGATTGGTAAAAGGCATGTGGAAAGGCCTGCCCCTACCTCTGGGACGTGCCTTTGTGGAGTGGCATGCCTCTCCCTTGGCCTGGGCACTTTTGTAGGTAGTTCTGTATTCATCCATCTTTTTCATATAATTTTCTGTTTGTTCCCCAAACAGAGAATTTCCCACTAGGAAAATCCATAGCCTTTGACTGAGTATCTTGGGACAGATTAGTGCATCTGAGCCATGCCAACCTACGAAACTACAGAAGTGGCCATGACCCTAGAGGAAACATCATTAACATCAACAGCAGTATGAAATTGAACTTTAGAGCTTCAATGCCATCAGCAGCCACCTGTTCCAACTCACTAGCCAGCTGGCCATGGGCCTGCTTGGCTAACTGCAACTCTGTGTCCCATCTAGATTTCTGATATCTAGCCACATAAGCCATATAATTTGCCTGCCTGAGTCCCAAAGAAGCTGCCATATATTGTTTTTTCATCATGGCATCAATCTTCCTGGAATCCTTATCAGGAGGATGTGAGGTCAGGGAATATTAGCCTGTCACAGGCTGCAGCTTGTACCACACCTACATGACTACACTGCTCAGTGAGGAAGTCTGTATCAGGCCTGACAAAGTATACCTTCTGTCCATTTTTTATCTACAGGAGGGACAGGAATGAGGATTTTAAAATCTTTGTTGTTTGCTTCTAAATGACTTATGCAAAGGAATAGACAACCTCCTAGACTCTGGTATATCCATCATTTCTACATAATCAGGCTCCTCTTGCTCATCCACAGCCTCTTCTAAAGGAAGCTGGAGGTTTCTGCAACTTTTTATAAAACATAAAATGAGAAGGGACTCAGACAGCATGGGGGAGATTCTAAAGGTTTGTCTGGAGAAATGTTCGGTTCAATAGAGCACGTCCAGACCCTCCCAGCCACATACATAATGATCAAATTCCTCCTCCCCCTCCTGTGGTTCATAAAATTCCTCAACATCATACTCTTGAACCACTGGAACTGAACGAACCAACCTTTTGCTAGCTGTTGGTGGTTCGACAGGTCCCTGAGACAGTGACTGGACAATCTGTATGGCTTTAGCTATCTCTGCAGCAGTTGGAGAGACAATTTTGGACTCAGACCTGCTGATTTCTTTGTCTTTTACTGGGACTGGTTCCTCTGAACCAGCCTTCCTTTCCCGAGGAAGTCTCGCCTGGTCAGAGGCACTCCCTCTGGTCCAGTGGGTGCTGGACTGGGCTGGCCATCCGGTCAGCGGACTTTTGGCCTCTCGTTCCCTGAGCCGGCCCAATCTCTTCTCCAGGGTGGCTGCAGGAAATTTTACACAGCTGGCAGTCTGACAGGGAGGTGGTCAGCCCCAGACAATAAACACAAGTGGTGTGTGGGTCAGCCCTGGCAAGGCTTCCCCACAGACATCACAGTGTTGAAACCCAGTGGGCCTGGTTTTTCTTTTGGGTTTCTCAGACATAATGCCAGCCTATCAAAAACTTGCCCTTTGATGGCAGTGCCAGGCAAGACACCTATCGGTTCCTAACCGTGTCACGGGTATTTGAAAAAAACCCAAAAGTATAGGTTTTTAGAACTGATAAGAACGGGAACCGCACTCTAAAAAGCCCAAAATATGAATAGAAATGCTTATTTTAGCAAACCGATCGGTTCAAAACCGAACCGACAATTAATTTTCCACACAGACTTTAAATCCTGTACTTACGGTTTACCAGATAGAGCTTTGAACCGAAATGCGGTAAAATAAATACTTTTGCGGTTCAAATGAACCGAAAATACTCGCTTGAACCGAGAAATGAACCAAGCTGAAGGAGCTGATCTCCGGAGCGACTGTTCAGTGAAGCAGAGTAAAGAATCTGACAGTTTCATTTGAAACTTGCCAGAGAGAGCTTTGGCATAAGCGCTCTCGCGCTTTAGAACTCCAGTCTCCCTGGAGTTAACTGTTTCCTTTCCGGGCAGTTCAATGCTGTGGCTAACTGCCTTAAGTCATAATATAGCAAGACTTCATGGTGTTTGAACACCTCAACGTAGGGTGTGTATATAGTCCACCAAGGATGCTCTCAATCCTCGAGACACTCTCTAGAACTCTAACAGCTGAGTTGGCAACTGAACTCATCATCCTCGGAGACTTCAACCTGGACTTGTCCAAAGAGGCAAGGTCCTCAATACCAGGTTTGCTACAAAAGCTAACCTCTCCCAGATTATCACCCTGCCTACAAGGTTGAATTACAAATGGGTAACCACTCAATCATTGACTGGGTACTGGTGTCCAACCCTCTAAACATTCAAGCCGCGCTGGCACCTTGTCGGATGCTCTCAGCGACCATTCACCAATCTTCTGTGTCTGGAAAAACAGAGCAGTAAAGGTCCCGCCTAGAATAATCACTGCCAGAGACTTTACAAGTTCTCCTGGAGCACTGCAACACTCTCCTGGGCAACCTGGATTGGAGCCCAATAGAAGTCTCCCCACCTTGGAGGGCAGTGGACTTCTTTAATAGGTCTATCATGTGGGCTGTGGACCTTCTGGCCCTAATAAAACCTACCGGGTAAAAGGCCACTGCTACAAGTGGATTACCCCCTTAAATGCCCTGATGACCAGCCGAGATAAAGCCTGGAAAAAGTCCAAGACTCGGCTCTCCTAGCTGACCAGGTTACCTATAGAGCCCTCCGAAACCAGTGCAAAAAGGCCACCAAAGTAGCAAAAATGGAATATCTAAACCACCTCCAGAAAGCAAACCTCGGCAACCCTAGGACTTTCTGGTCCCCATCAATGAACTGATTAAGGGCAATTCAACAACGGTCATGGGCCCTATCACAGCTCATGGACAGGTACTACAACGCCTCACTAATAGCTGAGACCCTCAATTCCTACTTCACAAACCCTGATAAACATCAGGCAGGGTTATCGTACCAAACTACCAGTCTGCTCCATTGGATCCCTCTACCTCGGCCATCCACCCTTCCATTTAAGGCTGGTTAAGGTCAAAGAGGTCTGGCCTCTAACCACCCTTAAAACAAGAGGCTCTGGAGGCCCAGACGGACTCAAAGCCAGGTTGCTAAAAGATGGGGCTAGACTCGCTTTTCACCACTCACCTGGCTGATCAATAGGTCATTACTTGAAGGATCTGTCCCGGAGTTGTGGAAGCAGGCGCATGTGGTCCCCAATTCATAAAGGTGGGCCAGTAGAACCTATAGAACTACAGGCCTATCTCCCTGCTGTGTGCCCTAGGCTAAAATCCAGGAGAAGCTCGTCTATGCCCAACAAGGAATACCTGAGGTGCACATACTGTCTCCATCCCAACATGTCTTTCGAGTCAAACATGGGACAGACACTGCCTAACAAATTCTCTACAGGCGTACTCAGAAATCTAGACTCTGGTTCCATTACAGGGCAGTTTTATAGACCTTTCTAAGGCCTTTGACCGGGTGGATCATGGACTATTACTCCAAAAACTCCACGCAATAGGCCTCGATGCCACGCCCTCAAATGGGTTGAAGCTACCTCTCCGGAGCTCACAGAGGGTCAGGTGGCTGGAGACACTCTCCAAACCATTGTCCTTAAGGATGGTGTACCCCAGGGATCTATACTTGGCCACTATTGTTTCTCGCTGTATGTAAATGAACTACGCAATCATTGCGGAAGCTAACAGTGCCATCCAATACGCTGATGATGCGTCATCTACAAAACCTCGGTCAACTTGGATGACCTTACCATCTCTCTCCAAAGGATATTCACATCATGGAGAAGTGGCTCATCAAGAATAAAATGGTTCTTAACACCTGCAAAACCAAAGCCATGCTGTTTGGACCTAGAGCCCTTGGACTAGATAGAACACATCTACTCCAACTCTCGTCACTTGAGGGTAACAAGCTCCAAGTGGTCTCCTCAACTAAGTACCTTGGCCTTACTATTGACCAAGGTCTCACGTTCAAAACAATGTGGACCAAGTCACGAGAGCAATCCATACAAAGCTTGGATTAATGTATCGGCTCAAGGAATCGCTGACCCCAGAAGCTAGGACTGCTATAGCAACTAGTGTCTTACTTCCAACTCTAACATATGCTGCCCGGTCATTCAGGGTATACATAAAAGCTTGAGTTCGATAAACTACAGACCCTATACAACAAGGTGGCCCGCTTTGCCACCTCATCCCACGCCAGGAGCCACCACTGCGGGGTGTGGCAAAGCTTAACTGGCCTTCTTCGAATCTCGCCTCAGTTACTCTGTACTCTGCCTGGAGAAGAAGATAATCAGCCCTTCACCTCCACCCAGTCTTGGGGTACTCTCACAGCAAAAATAAACCAGTGCAGCCTTAGATCCTCCAGGCCACACACTTCTGGAGGTCCCCAAGGTCAGGACTAAGGCAGGACAAAAATCTTTTCTCATACTGCCCCTTCCTTGTGGAATGACCTCCCTGTGGAGATATGAGACACCCATCTATGCCGTGTTTCCGCACAAGACTCAAGACCCATTTTCTATCAACAAGCATATGCCATTGCCTCCACCCTTGACACTACTGCAGGGACCTCTGCAGACTGCTCACCTAACTATAGCGTTAGCCCCTAACAATGTTGCACTCTCTCTTTCCTCCCTAATTCTGAACCTGTTAAAGCTCCTGAACTAGGTTACCTAGGGAATCGACAGTACTGTCTCAATTATGTCTCTGTCAATGGATAATGCAATGAACAACACTGACCATGCAGATATATCAATCCTATTTAACAACTATGTTTAAATAGCGAATGCGTTTACCTAAAACTGTGTCACCTAAGGAATCTAGAGTACTGTCTCACCAATGTCTCTGCCAATGGATGATGTAATGAACAACACCGACCAATCAGCTATACCAAACCTATGTCATGTCTGCTATGTGTAAACAGCTGAATACTGTATACCCATGTACTCTCATATGTTTTCTACTGTATGTTATGTCTTACTTTTATTCCTAGGTCGACCCTGAAAAAGGGACCTTGGGGCCCAGTGGCTTACCAGTCATCAAAATTCAATAAATAAATAAATAAATAATGGCATAAATAGGGTTTTCCAACTTTGGTGCATATCTCAGGTATTTTTGGATTTTGGCACCAAACTTTCAACATGGGGTTTTTGGAACCCCTCCTCATAATTCAGCCACTGTCATTGCGTTATTTGGTCCGAAAGAGATTCAGTCACTCGTGGAATCCCCTTTGGGACTGATTAATGAAATGACAGTGCTAATGATAATAAGGTGGGCTCTCAAAAAGCCTATATTTTAAATCGTGGAATAAATCCGAAAATTCTATTTTACTGAGTCGGCGTTGCACAGTTGCTACGCACGTCAGAATCACCTAATTTGCAATATTTTCCTCCAGATTTTTAACATTGACATTTTCTGCCTCCTTATGAACAGTACAGCTGTCATTTTCACATCCTGGCGAAATGTGTTTGCACTTCTAGGCAGAGTAAGCGCGATCGCTGTGGAAATCAGTTTCGGGATAGACTAAGAAAATGACAGTGACACTGTTCATGAGCAGAGGTCCTAAAATGCCTATTTTGAAAATGTGGTGATAAAAATCCATAAAATGACTGTGTGTTTCAACTGTGCATTGCGCAGTTTCCACGACCTGTAAACTTCACAAATCTGTAATATTTTCATGCCAGATTTTCAACACTGGTCTTTTCACACCTCCTTATGAACAGTACAGCTGTCATTTTTCACATCCTGGTCAAAATGTGTTTTTGTGCTTCGGCGCAGAATAAGCGCAGTCGCTTTGGGAAATCAGTGTTTGGAACAAATTAAGATTGAGCATATGAGAGAGGGTAACGAGCTCAACTGAGCTCTGTTGGGACTGCTGCAGATTTTTGTGGGCAGAAAAGGCGTCCAATGCAGGCAGGAGCCCAGTACAAAGGGCAGCCTGCAGCGCGGAGAAACAGAACTAGCAGTGAGGGAGGGGGGCGAGACTCAACAGAGCTCTGTTGGGATTGCTGCAGATTTCTCTGTGGGCAGAAAAGGCATCAATGCAGGCAGGGACGCAGTACAAAGGGCAACCTGCAGCAGCAGGAGAAACAGAACAAGCGAGTGAGAGAGGGGGCAGGCAGAGCTCAACAGAGCTCTTCGGGACTGCTGCAGATTTCTTTGTGGGCAGAAAAAAGACACCAATGCAGGTAGGAGCCCATTACAAAAGGCAGCCTGCAGCACTGGGAGAAACAGAACGAGTGAGTGAGAGGTGGGTGAGCGAGCTCAGCAGACTCTGTCGGGACTGCTGCAGATTTCTTTGTGGGCAGAAAAAGGCTCCAATGGATGAGGGAGCCCAATACAAAGGGCAGCCTGCAGCACCAGGAGAAACAGAATGAGCGAGTGACAGCGGGGGTGAGCGACCTAAACAGAGATCTGTCGGGACACCTGTGAACTTCTTTGTGGGCAGAAAATGCGCCATTGCAGGCAAGAGCCAAGTACCAAAGGGCAGCCTGCAGTGTCGGGAGAAAAGAATGAGTGAGTGAGTGAGGAGAGGGAGAGTGAGCAAGCTCAAGCGGGCTAATGTCGGGACTGCTGCAGATTTCTTTGTGGGCAGAAAAAGGTGCCAAAACAGGCAGGAGCCCAGTACAAAGGCAGCCTGCAGCTCAGGAGAAACAGAATGAGCGAGTAAGAGAGCGGAGTGAGAGGCTCAATGGAGCTCTGTTGGGACTGCTGCAGATTTCTTTGTGGCCAGAAAAAGGTGCCAATGGAGGCAGGAGCCCAGTACAAAGGGCAGCCTGCAGTGCCAGGAGAAACAGAATGAGCGAGTGAGAGGGGGAGGCGCGACCTCAATGGAGCTCTGTCAGGACAGCTGTGAACTTCTTTGTGGGCAGAAAAAAGTCACCAATGCAGGCAGGAACCCAGTACAAAGAGCAGCCTGCAGCGCCAGGAGAAACAACACAGTGAGTGAGAGACAGGAAGTGAGCAAGCTCAACGGGCTGTGTCAAGACTGCTGCAGATTTCTTTGTGGACAGAAAAGGTACCAATGCAGGCAGGAGCCCAGTACAAAGGGCAGCCTTGAGCTCCATGAGAAATAGAGCTGACGACTGAGAGAGGGTGGTAGTGAGGAGCTTAGCAGAGCTCTGTCATGATTGCTGTGGATTTTTGTGGACAGAAGGTGCCAATGCAGGCAGGAGCCCAGTACAAAGGGTAGCCTGCAGCGTCCGGGAGAAACAGAACAAGCGAGTGAGAGAGGGGGGTGGTGGCGCAGCGGAGCTGTGTCGTGACTGCTCGATTTCTTTGTGGGCAGAAAAAGGTGCCAATGCAAGCAGGGCCCAGTACAAAAGGCAGCCTGCAGCATCGGGAGAAATAGAACAAGAGAGTGAGAGAGGGGGTGAGCGAGCTCAATGGAGCTCTGCTGGGACTTTACAGTTGCCCACCCTCCCACTCAGGTTCCTCTGTGGTTCTGTATTACAGCAGGGTCTCTGGAGTGGAGACAAAGCAATGATTGGATACTTTAGGATTGCTGTAATACTACAGATTAGTTGTTCTGTTTCTTTCTCTAACTGAGCTAAGTACTGAGCTATATACTGTTATGACTGCTGTAATAATACATATTTATTTGTTCTGTTTATTTCTCTAACTGAGCTGAGTAATACTTGGGTGCAATGGGATATCTAACTGGGCTAAGTGAAACTATGAGAGCTGAGAACAAAACTATGGTAGCTGAGGGTGAAAAACGGACAAGGAGGCTTTAGGATTGCTACAGTAATACAGTATCTAATGGATGAGATTTAAAACTGAATTACCCGGTTGGAAAGGGTCAGTATTACTTTACTTACTACTTGGTATGAAAGAACAGAAGAAGGCCACAGCCCATCGAGACTGTTTCCCACACTATGTGGGACATTATTTATCTATTATCCCTCAACCAAACATCTAATTTGTTTTAAAGACAGGGGCACTAGTTGCCTCTACCAATTCTTGTGACAAGGTGTTTCCATACAATGGATGCTCTTATTGGAAAAAGTTTCCCTTTTGCTGTTTTCATAAGTTTTACTTCAAGCTGTTTATTATGCAGTCTTGGAACATGTCTCCTTTGGAGAGTGTTAGACCACATTTTCCATTAGATCTGGTGAATTTATGAAATTAAAACCATAAGCATATCACCTCTTAATCTTCTAGTTTGAAGAGAGAGAGACCAGTATCTTTTAATCTGTTCTGATAATCCAAGTTTGTTAATTTTGGAATCACTCTAGTTCCTCTCCTTTAAACCTGTTCAAGAATTGCTATGTCTTTTTTTTGTTTGATTCCAGAAAGGGACCCATAGTCTGAATCTGATCTAATGTATGCCCTATACAATGGAATAAGGCATTATTCAGTGCAATTAACAAAGTGTGTTTTATTTGCCTCAAAAGTCTGTTGGTCATGCAAGCAGTTCTAACACAGTGATCATTTGATGTAAGTTTATTATTAACATATATCCTAAATCTTTTCACAATTTGATGAGTGAAGTGGTAGTCCGTTTATATGATATATTGTTTTGGATTATTTACACGAAATGCACTACTAAATATTTTCTTGATTAAACTGCATGATTTTCACTTGCCCAAAGTGTTAATTTTCCAAATCCTTCTTTAATGCAGAAATATTTTCTTGATTATTAACCTTGCTCCCAATTTAGTATCGTCTGCAAATTTAACTATGAAGTTATTTGGCCTGTTTGTAAATCACTGATAAAGAGGTTAAACAATGTTGGTCCCAAGACCGACCCCTTGGTACACCACTTGTCACACTACCCGAATCAGACAAGATATTATTAATTCTGACTCTCTGAGAATGATTTGTCAACCAGTTTAAAGTCCAGTTGACAATATCACGTGACAAACCTAGATTGTGCATTTTAGTAATGAGTTTTCATGTGAGACTTTATCAAAGCTCTACTAAAGTCAAAGGAATTACATCAGTAGGGATACCCACATCTAGTAGAGTACTTATATTATTGTAAAAGATAACAGATTGGTGGTGCAGGAATACTTGGGAGTAAACCCATGCTGATTTGAATCATAAATTCTAATTTTTACAATTTTGATCTATTAGAGACTTCATTACTCTTTCCATTAATTCACCAGCCACTGAGGTCAGGCTAATTGACGATAATTTTGCACAGAACCTCTATTGCCTTTTTAAATATGAGAGTAACTATTGCTGAACGCCAATCATTTGGTACAATACTTTCTTGTAAGGATTTATTGAAAATAATTGACAAAGGTATAGAAATATTTATAGAGGTTTCGATCAGAAACCATGGATGAATACCATCTGGGCCCGGACTAGTATTTTTTTTCGTTTTTTGATAGCCTGTATAATGTCAGTTGGATAGAACCTATGATAATCTATGTGGTGAACTTTAAATGTACTAATAGGTGATTTTTGAGAGAAGACAGAACAAAAGTACTTATTAAAGAGATTGGGTTTCTATATCAGATAGAAGAGCCATTAGTTATAATGGGACCAATGGTCCTTGATACACCTTTTACTATTTATATAGGAGAAAATAGATTTGTGACAGTCTTTTGTGTGAGCTAGTTTAAATTCTAGCTTATTTTTGCCAATTTAATAGAATTTTTAAGTTTTCACAGTCTGTTTGTATGTAATAGAGTAGTTTTAAATGGAACAGAACTATTCTTAAGTTTCAAAAAGTTTAATTTTATTTAATCTGATTTATAACTGTCTTGTTGAACCAAGGAGAATTTTCCTTTATTATTAAATTTCCTCTTAGATGGAATAAAGGTATTTTCCAAATAATGTACAATGTTTTTAAAAAGTCCCAAGCTTGTTGGGTTGTACAATTAAGAAGATTAGATTCCCAGTTTATGTTTTGTAAGTATTCATTGATTTTAGAAAAATTTGCTTTGTTATAATTTTTGTATAGTATAACTTCTTTTGTGTAGTTTTAAACTGTTGAATTTCAAAAGAATAGATGAATGATCACTGGTCTTAAGTGGATCCCAAATTTGTGAATTGCTAATTTGTTGCTCTATGTTAGTAAATAATAGATCCAAAATATTAGGACCTCGAGTGGGTTCAGTAACAAGTTGTTGTAATCAGTATTAACTACAACATCTATTAGTCCTTTCTCGGCATAGGACTGTCCTGAGAATGAGTCTCAGTTAATATGAGGGAGGTTAAAGTCTCCAAATATTACAGTATCTTGAGATTCGGAAAAATGTTAATTTCTTTAAGCGTATCAGTTGCGTAATCTGAATTTGCAGATGGAAGTCGATAGATGTTACCAATAGTTATATAGGACTGCTCCATCAATAAAATTTTAACCATATACTTTCCAAAGGAAAGGAGAACACTTCAAAGAAGGAATATCATTTCGTATGTACATACAAACTCCACCGCCTTGGTTATCTAATCTGTTTTTATGATATAACTTATAACCTGGAATTTCTCCAGACCAAATTGAGGATCGTCCCACCAAGAAGTTTCAGTTACTCCGACCACACCTATATTAAAGTTTTACATCTGGCTTCGAGTTCTGCTAATTTGAGTTGGTTTAAAGATCTTGCATTCAAAGCTAGAAATTTACATTTAGTTGTAATAATATTTTGGTAAGTATTCAGAGACTTGGAATAGACCCATTCTCCCCATTGTTTTTAGTTTAAACAATGATTTATGATTTTAGTGATACTTTCCCATAAGTGTACTACCCTATGACTGAGATGTAAACCGTCCCAGCAAAACAAGGAAGAACGATCTGAAAATGATTCCCAGTGGGTAATACAGGTATATCCTGCTTAAAACACCACTTTCTCAGCCATTCATTTAGGGCTTTGATTTTCTGCATCATGGTAGATATTGCTGTCAGGACAGGTAGAATTACAATATACATACAGGCATCCCTGTCAAGTAACAGGTTACATAGCATACATAGTCCTGTTGTAACTGATTAAATGGAGTGTTGTTTATATCATTAACACGGCATGTATGATAACCAGTGGATTTTCCCTGCATTTTGTAAAATTTTAGGCATCATGGGGTAATGTCAGATACCTGGCCCCAAGGAAGCTAGAACAAGTGCAGTTGCTCTTGTCACTATTGCATACCGCCCTGTCAGTGTGCTAATGATTGAATCTCCCAGGACTAACACTTGTTTTGAGACAGTAGGGGTACAAGAATCAGAAACAGGTGATTGTTTAACACACTCTGGAGCGATTAACTTAATAGGTATTGATTTGGTAGCTTGAGACTTATTAGGACAAGTATTCATGGGCATTAACTCCTGCTTGAAAAGTGTTTTGAACCATTATTATCAACAGAGGGTGATGCACAGGATAAATCATGTAGCACTTCATTATTTGATACAGTCAATTGCTCAAACCTATTACGAGTTTCAATAGGGCACTATTGTATTTGACCTCCTCCTTTTTAAGAGGCTTTGTGACAATGGTCCAGTCATCATTATCATGAGAAGAGGGATAATCATCCACCTTATAAGAGGGGCAGAGGCAACAAGTATACTAGTACTAGTCGTTACAATTGTCTCCTCATCAGGAGGCATAGAAATGCTACCTAAATGTGAAGGAAATTGTTAATTAGAATGAAGTTGTTCATCCATAAGATCAATGTAACTTTCCAACTCCTAATATCAGTAGAAACTGGTTTAATATTAGCAGAAACGCTATCTCTGCTGCAAGAGTAGTAATCAGATAGCAATTAGCACATACATACCTCCCATCTTTCCCTCACTATACATCAAACATTGCATACACTTACTAAGTTCTTTTCCATTATTAAAAGTGTATATTTACTAAGTAGAGGATATGCTAAAATTATCTTATCCAAGTTTGTCTAATGCCAGCAGTTTCAGCGTGCCCAGAGACACAGCAGACATGCATAAAAGCGAAATGTAGCTTCTTTTAGTTAGCTGCTTTCTGATCTACAAGCAAGGCAAAGGCAAGCAACAGTAGAGGACTAGTGTGTGTGGGGGACAGAATTTGAGTAAATAGGAGCTAACAGTTGTAGTAAGGTGCAGAACATGGGAGTATGAGCCCGTAACATAATATAGGGACAAAATGGGGCAGGTGCCATATGTCAATAGGCGGGCATCTTTGGAAGGGTGGAGGGGTGTACAGGGTGTGGGTCTGCCATGATCCTGGACTGGGCTTGGAGGATGGGGGTATGGTCTGTAGATGACTGGCTAGTTTGAGGGAGGAACTGTGGAGGTTAGGAGGAAGTGTAAGTGGCAGGGCAGATGAGCATGGTAGGCATCCTGGGAGGGTAGGGGGATGGCAAGGGACGGAGGAAGAATAACTAGGCACTGAAACCGGCCCAAGTATCAGAGGCACTAGCAGAAAAGAGAGAGAGGGGTGCCCAAGGTGGTAGTGGGGCCTCCTGATGGGGAAGAAGAGACCACAAGGAGTACCAGGGACAGAGCAGATGGCTGCGGGCAGGAGGACCAGGGGTGCCCCGGAGGGAACATGTAGTAGGGGGAACCGATGAGGGAAGAGATGTGGGACAGGTATCAACTACGAATAGATTTGAACCTCTGCTATGGGACAGAGGGAGCAGGAACATACTGAAGGGACAAGTGGGGCATGAGAGGATGGCAACAGGTAGGGGAAGAGACAGCGAGGGACAAAAGGGTAGAAGGGGCTAAGTAAGGAAGGAGGGGTGATGACTGAAGGAGAGAGGCTACAGGAGGGGAAGGATGGAGGGGCATCAATATCGGGTAGAAGGAATGGGGCTCTAAATCAACAACAAGCGGGATAGGAGAGGGGTTGGAAATCAGCAGGGAGGAGGGGAGTCGACATGGAAGCCCACTAGGAAGTAGTCAGGGTAGGAAGAGGTTCAAGGGGATGGAAGGAATAAGACAGAGAAAGAGGTGAGGCGGAGTAGGGGTACAGATACAGAAGTCACAGAGGGTGCAGTTGGTGGGGGTAAGGGACAGGAAGAACAAATTCTGGAGTGGTGGAAGGGGCATTAGAAGGAAAGGGGTAAAGGGTGAGGGTACTCATCCTGGGGATTCTATGCTAAAATGGGTGAGATGGGGTGGAAAGGGGAAAGGACAGCCATATTTGGGTTGAAGCTGTCCCCAGGTTGACTGCAGGAGGGCAGGCAGGCACTGCTCATGTGCAGTGAGATGGAGGAAGAAACCTCATTTACTGTTGCATGTGGGTACAAATGACTTGGCGGGGACACTGTGGAAGTAGTGAAGGAGGGTTTGAGTACTTGGGCAGGCAGTGTGAGGAGGGAATGAGGAGGTCAGTGGCATTCTTGGAGGTACTACCAGTACCATGTGCAAGCATAGTGAGGAAGGGTAGGCAGGAGTTCAAGTGGCTGAGGATGGTGCCACACGAAACATTATGACTTAATGACTAACTGGGGTAGGGTCTGGGTGGAATAGTATGTGTATGCGGGGGCAGGGTACACTGGAGCAGGAAGGGAGGAGTAGTAAAGGCAGCATTGTCTCCAGCTACTGGCACTGATGGGTGAGCAGCTGGATGCAAACCTCGTGCCACGCTGGCAACCCTGGTTCGGACGAAGCCCAGGCTGCCAGAGGTTGGCAAGGGAAGAAAATTACTCACCTTAGTAATGTTGTTTCTTCTAATGGAGTCTACTGTATTCTGACAAACTGCAGTGAGGTCCAACCTTGAACTGCCCGGAGATGAAAGAGTTAACTTTCCATGCCAGGCATGGAAGCTGAGCTCGAAGCTCGGTTGAGACTCTGTCTGTTGCTGTTTGAACTCAAACCGTCAGATCTTTATGAGCTAAACTCAGTGAGTGTCCTGTGTGGAAGCTGTAAACCTACACTAGCCAATTGGCTACTAAATATAACAAACAGATTTTTGGTCCCAAAACAAAGACTCAAGTCAGGAAACCAAAAAATGAAACAAACACAACACCCACTCACCCAAAGAAAAGGGGTGATAAATAAAAGGTGGGCACCACTTGAGTGCCAACACTGCTACTGCCTACCCACATCCCAAAACAAAGGTGCTGAGAGGGAAGGCGGGAGTCAGAATACAGTCAAGACTCCATTAGAAGAAACAACATTACTAGGGTGAGTAATTTTTCTTCAAACAACATGAAGTCTTGCTGTATTCTGACAAATTGCAGACTACCAAGCAGTATCTCCATGGAGGAGGGACAGAATCTACCTAGGAAATAGGCTCTGAAGCACTGCTGTGTAAACCGAGCATCACTCCTAGCCTGGATGTCCAGAGAGTAATGCTTGGTAAAAGTGTGAACTATTTTCTGGGTAGCTGCTTGACATATCTCTAAGATAGAATATCCTGGCAGCAGCCAGGGAAGCAGCTGCCTCTGGTAGAGTGAGCCCTCAGGTCTGAGGGGAGTCCTGCCTAGTTTTCATAGCAAAATTGAATGCAAGAGACAATCCACCTGGCAATGGATCTCTTAGTGGCAGGTTTCCTTACCAACCTCACCTACAAGTGAGGAACAGTTGGAGGAGTCAAACCTGTGACCCTGGTACGCCTATGGGTAGCTAAGGGCCCTTTTCACATCCAGCTGTGCAGCCTCCTCTCACCCAGAGGAGGAATGGTCAATGAAGAAAACAGGAAGAGACAAGACTGGTTAAGGGAAGTCTAAAACCACCTTAGGTAAAACTTCCTATTAGTCCTGAGGACCACCTATCTCTATAGAGGAAATATAAATCAGGCTCCACTGACAGGGCTTGTAACTCGCTTATGCACCTGGCAGAAGTGATGGCCACCAAGAAAACAGTTTTCCAAGTCAAGTACTAAGCTCTGCTGAAGACAAAGGCTCAAGGGGTTGATAAGCTGAGCAATGCAAACATTAAGGTCCCAAACAGGGCAGGGTCCCTGAATGGCGGATTGGTATGAAGCAATCCTTGAAAAACTTAGAGAATACAGGATGAGCTGAAGGGAAGAAGGCTTACCTGCTGAAAGGAAAGCAGAGACAGCTGCCAGGTGCACTCTTAGTGTAGCTGGTCTGAGTCCAAGCTATTAAGATAAACTATATAGTCAAGGACTGTGGAAGGCCAGCAGACTCTGGAGAAACATGCTTCCCAGAGCACCATATGGAGAATCTTTCCATTTGAGTTGTAAATGCTTCTGGTGGAAGGCTTCCCAGAAGCCTTTAGGATATCCATAACACCTTGAGAGAGGTGTAAATCAGCAAACTCTAACTCTTCAAGAGCCAGGCCTTGAGATTGAGTGATTTGAGATCTGGTACCAAACCCTCCCGTGAGCACAGGTTAACAGGTTGTAATTCCTGGAAGAAACAGGGAAGGTGGACTGCTAAGGACAACAGGAGAGGGTACCAGGGCTGTCTGCCCAGTCTGGAGCAATCAGAATCACCTTGCAGGGCTGAGACCTGATTTTGACTAACACCTTGAACAGGAGAGGAAGGGGGAAAAGCATACAGGAACTTCCCTTCCCAATTGAGAACTAGGGCATCCAGGGGACTGAGCCCAACACTGGGGCCTGCAGCAAAAGAGGGAAGTTGGTGATTGTCTGGGGCTGCAAAAGATCTATCTCTGGGTGCCCCATCTGAGAAGATCACCTTCAAAACCAGGGGATCCAGGGACCATTCGTGATGGCCCTGAGATATCCTGCTGAGAGCATCTGCCAGGACATTGTCCTTGCCTGGGAGGTGTACTGCTGTAAGAGAGGTGTTCAGGGAATAGGCCAGAGACCATAACTTCATTGCTTCTGTGCACAAGGCCGTAGGACCAAGTGCCCCTTGTTTGTTGATATACCACATTGTGGTGGTATTGTCTGTCCTGATCTGAACTAGTTTGTTTTGAACAGACTTGGAAAAACCTGAAGTGCTAGAAACACTGCTCTGAGTTCTAATAGATTGACGGAAGCAGAGATTCCTGAGGAGACCACAACCCTTGGGTGGTCAGGTCTCCCAAGTGAGCTCCCCACCCCAAGAGGGAGGCATCAGTAGTAAGATTAGAGGTGAGACTGAGTGACAAAGGAACTCCCTGTCTTAGATTGTCCTGATCCTGCCACCACTGCAAAGCCTGGATCAGGGTTCGAGTCACTGGGATCAGTTTGGTCAGAGGATCCTTTTCTGAGACCAAAAGGCTCTCAAGTGGAACTACGAATGTCCCTCATCTGAAATATTGCTCCCTGCACCACTGCTGTAGAAGCAGCCATGCCCCAGGAGCTGTAGAAAATGCCTTGCTGGTCGAGACACCTGGAGGGTGAATGAAGAGGCCAGTGAAATAAGGGTCCTTGCCCTGTCCAGGGAAGAGAAGGCTTGCCTTTACTGTATCTAGCTCTGCACCTATGAAGGTGAGGAGCTGTACAGGCTCTAGAATTGACTTTGAAGATTCAGAAGGAAACCTAGAGAAGCAAGCAGTTGCTGAGTTATCTGTAGGTGTAACCTGACTTGGTCTGGGGATTGGCCTACTATGATCCAGTCATCCAGGTATGGGAAGATGGAAATCCTTTTCCTTCTTAGGAAGGCAACTACTACTGCCAGGCATTTTGTGAACACCCTTGGAGCAGAGGTTAGGCCAAAGAGCATTGCTCTGAATTGGTAGTGGCCTGAGGGCAGCTCGAACCTGAGGTATTTTCGATGGGAGCTTCTGATGAGAATATGGAAATAGGCATCCTTGAGGTCCAGGGAGACTAGCCAGTCCCTGGCCTTAGAAGGTAGAATTATTCCCAGAGTCACCATTTTGAACTTTGGCTTTAAAAGGTGCTTGTTTAAATATCTGAGATCCAGGATGGGCCGCCATTCTCCTGTCTTTTGGGGGTGAGGAAGTACCTGGAGTACAATCCTTTCCCTTTGTGTAGGGGTGGAACCCTTTCTATAGCTCTGAGAGCCAAGGGAAGAGACCTCTGCCTCTAGGGAAAGTGCCTCTGAAGGATATGCAGGTGGAAAGGATCTGGTTCTCATCTTTGGAAATTTTTGAAGCTGAGAACCAGTCCCTGGCTTACTGCTTCCAGGACCCATTTGTCTGATGTTAAAGACATCCAGTCCTGGATAAAGTAAGCCAGCCTGCCCTCACCGGTAGTGGAGAATCGCCTGGCAACCCCATCAGGGTGCCTGTTTGGCAGGGGCTTTAGGCTGAGGGGTGGAAACAGGCCTGCTTGTACCCCGTCTGTCTCTTCCTCTAAAGAACCCCCTATGAGCATAAGCAGAAGGAGGCCTGGTCTTGGTAGAAGGCCTATGAAAAGGCCTGCCCCTGCCCCTGGGATGCTGCCTCTGAGGAGTGGCTTGCCTTTCCTTGGCCTGAGCACTCCTATAGGTGGTCCTACTCGTCCATTTTCTTCATGTAGTTCTCTGTTTGCTCCCCAACAGAGAATTACCCACAACAGGAAAATCCATGGCCTTAGTCTGGGTATCCTGAGACAGGCTAGTACATCTGAGCCAAGTCATCCTACGAAGGGCCACAGATGTAGCCATGACTCTAGATGAAACATCATTGGAGTCCACAGCAGCATGGAATTGCACCTTGGATGCCTCAATACCATCCATGACTACCTGCTCCAGCTCCTTGGCAAGCTGGCCAGGGACCTGTTTTGCTAAAGCCATTACAGTGTCCCATCTGGTTTTTGATATCTAGCTGTATAGGCCATATAATTGGCCTGCCTGAGTCCCAAGGATGCTGCCTGTACTGTTTCTTTGCCATGGCATCAATCCTCCTGGAGTCCTTCTCTCTGGGGGTGTGAAGCCAAGGGTATATTTGCCTTATCACAGGCTGCAGCCTGCACTACCCCAACATGGCTGCATTGTTGGGTAAGGAACTCCGTATCTGAGCCTGAAAGAGTATACCTCTTGTCCATTCTCTTATCCACAGGAGGTATAGAATTAGAGTCTTTAAAATTTTTATTGTCTGTTTCCCAAAAGACTTAAGAAGGAATAGACAGCCTCCTGGACTCTGGGATATCCATCATTTCAACATAGTCAGGCTCTTCCTGGTCATCCACAGCTTCTTCCATAGGAAGCTGAAGAGTTCAACCACTTTCTTGTAAAACATGAAATGGGAGGACTCAGAAAGCCTAGGAGGAGACACTCCTGAAGGTCTGTCTGGGGAGATGTCCTGGTCAATGGGCACATCCAGACTTTCATAATCACACTCACTTTCCTCATACTCTCCTTCCTCCTCCTCCTCCGGTTCATAAAATTCCTCTAAATCATAATCCGGAACGGTGGAACCGACCGAACCAGCGCCTTCCTAATGGTGCGGTTCGGTCAGAACTGAGATAGCGACTGAACAATTTTATCGCTTCGGCTATTTCATCAGTGGTCGGAGAAAGAACTTTTGGATCTGCACCAGCTGATTTATCCCTTCTTGATCTCCTAACGGAACCGACTCCTCGGAATCGGTTCTCCTTTCGAAGAAGTTTCACCCTGGTCAGAGGGCACTCCCTCTAGTTCAGTTGGAACCCTAACCGGGCTGGCCATCCGGTCAGCTGACTTTTGGCCTCCTTTCCTGAGCCTACCAACTCTTTTTCCAGGGTAGCTGCAGCAATTTTTACAAATCTGGCAGTCTGAATCGAGGTGGTCAAACCCCAGACAATAAACAGGTGGTGTGGGGATCAGCCTAGCAAAGACTTCCACACACACTACAGTGTTGAAACCCAGTGGACCCAGTTTTTCTTTTGGGTTTCTCAGACATGGCCAGTCCTAACAAAACTTACCCTTTTTGGCAATCCGCCAGGCAAGACACCTTATTGGTTCCTGACCGGTTACGGGTCGTGGAAAAAACGTAATAAAATCTGTTTTTTAGAACCGATAAGAACCGTAACCACACTCTAAAAGTAGAAATAAAGATTTTAAAACAACCTGATTGGTTCAAACCAACCGCTCCCACGTTTACAAGTTCCACACAGAATAATAACAAAAATAAACCTATCTAGTACTCATGAATACCACAGACAGAGACTGAACCGATAGGTTACGGTTTAAATTCGGTCGAAAACCGAGAAAACGCACTTTAACCGGCTAAATTGAACCAAGCAAAGGAGAAATCTCCGGAGCCACTGTTCAGTGAGGCGGAGTAAAGAATCTGACGGTTTGAGTGCAAACAGCAACAGACAGAGTCTCAACCGAGCTCGAGCTCAGCTGCTCCATGCCTGGCATGGAAAGTTAACTCTTTCATCTCGGGGCAGTTCAAGGTTGGACCTCACTGCAATTTGTCAGAATATAGCAAGACTTCACGTTGTTTGAAAGATAGGATTGAGCGTCCGGAGGACTGCTCTCCTATCGGGCGAGATCAGGGACCTACCACTCTGTAGCAGCCCCTGGTGACAACCGCAGAGTGCTACTACAGTGGTGTAGTAAAGGGTGGCGGAGTGTGGCGGATGTTGTACGCCAGCCTTGCCGCCATTGCATGCCCGCACCCGCAAAGGGGAGAAGTGAAATGGCCATGGTCAGGCAGCATGAGCTGCCCCGACCCCTGCCTGCCCTCGAATGGCGCCTCAACTGGATCCTGCTCCAGTGGGTTGACCTGGGAAGCTCCTCACCACCCCACCACGGGGTAATCCGTGAGGTGAGCAGGTCAGCCTGATGTCGAGGGAGCAGGGCTAGAGGTCAGTTGGATGACCAAGCCGAGCCGTAGCCCAGTGAGAAAATATGTGAAAAAAAAAAAAAAAGGCAGGATTAGAGGGTATATCTCTATTAAGGTGGATTTAAACAAATGGGGGCCAAAAGACTGAGGTTGGCAGAAAGGTCCAGACAGGGAAGCCTGATGAGATCACCGCCCTAGACATACAGTAGGTAAAGGCAGAGGCATAGTAACCCTGGAAGGAGGCAGGCAGAGTGGTCTGAGTGTAATACAGAAGGCACCACCACCCAGTGAGAATAAAGGGAAGAAAGGGTACTGACTACCGGGAGGAGTGACACAGGCCAAGGAGGAAGAGTGAGGAGAAGGAGGGTATGAGTGGAAGGTGGTCTGACTAAATGGATAGAGACCTGGTTACAGGGAAGGGTACAGAGGGTGGTGGTGGTGGGGTAGCTCTCGGCACCCAGAGCAGTGACAAATTGGGTGCCGCGGGGCTCAGTGCTTGGCCCAATGCTATTAGGGCTCTTTATCTCTGATATAGCACAAGGAGTGGGAGCAGGGTTAGTCTGTTCGCGCATTATACCAAATCAAAAGCAAATAGTTATAGTAGCAGACCCCCACTCCACACATACACACTCCATGAAAAGCTGCTTAAAAGCCAGCAATTCATTCAAATCAATTCCATTTTCTTACTTTCTTTTCCAATTGTTTAACCAGGTGAGACACACTAAGCTGAAAGCTTGTTTACAGGTGCAACCTGGGATCACAGGAAGTAAGTGACTTGCCCAGTGTCACACAGTATATGCAAGTGGGCTGGGGATTCAAACCCAGGTCTCAGATTTGCAGCTCAGAGCCTTAAACCACTGTGCTATACTGCCTCCCAATTACTTGGGGTTCAATGCCAACAAGGAACCCCAGTGCTGGGTATAGGATGGGGGACGTATTGATACTCACTAGACATGAAAGGGTCCTTGAGGTTATTATAAAGAGGACCTCAAGATGCCAGTACAGTCGACAAGACTATGGGCAAGGCAATTTGGATTCTGGGATGCATAAGGGTGGCATCTCCAGTAGGAGGAGGATGGATGTTGTGCTGTCATTGTATCACTCCCTGCTATACCCCCAGCTGGAGTACTGTGTCCAGTTTTAGAGTCCACACTTCAGAAAGGACATATGATGGAGGTTTTCCAGAGGAGGGCAACTAAAATGGTTCAGAATTTTCACAGGAATCCCTACAAGGAAATGCTGAAGAATCTCAACATGTACACTCTGGAAGAGCGGAGGCGAGAGGTGACATGATCAAGATCTAAAGATACCTCACAGGGGTAAAAGGGTACAATTGGGGAGTTTCCTTCAAATGAGGATGAGCACCAAACCAAAGGGCAATACAATGAAGCTGGGGAGCATTCAGGATAGCTGTGAATAAATATTTCTTTACTGAAAGGGTGGTAGACCTTGAACAGACTGCCAGGAGAAGTGGTGGAAGCTAAAATGGTAGGGGCATGAAGCATATAGAGGTATATTATAAAAAGGGAAGGAGGGTCAACGGAGATCAATAGGGCTATGGAAGTGGAGTAGGCTCAAGTTCATTTGCAGGAAAAATCCGTTAAGCAAGCTCATTCACGAGGAGTTCCTGATGGACGGGCAGAATAAGACATGCAGTAACATATACAGGCAGGAGTAACAAGTAGGTAGAGAAACACTTGAGGCAGACTGGGTGGGCTGAGCGGTCCTTTTCTGCTGACAAATTATATGTTTCTATGGCACCATGTGTTAATTCAGGTGCAGTGTTTATTTAAAGTTGGGCCTACCATACATCCAGATGTGAGTACAGTAAATTACCGAATTAGATGCAGCCCACTTACAGTACAATAAACAGAACCCCAGTGCTTTGAGAAGCCTTTACTCTTCATAAGGCTGCTTAAGAGCTGGTGTTCTATTGCAGGGTCCATACCAGTATGCTGATCTTAAAATCGACGCCACATCTGAATGAGCACTTGATTGTTGCTCACTCCATTTCTTCCCACTTTGAAACCTGCTTGTCCTGAGTTAGTTTTGGGCTGGCAGCACCTCGCCTGTGTTGGAAGATGACCAATAAGTGGCACTGAAAGTCATCAGACTTCACAGAAAGTGAAGTCAGCTGCTCACGGACAGACATAAAGCAATTCTACTGGGGGGTAGGAGGAAGTAAGTTGTTGATTAACTAGAATATGCAGCTTATCCATCAGGTAGGAAATGGGCAGACTAGGTGGGCAAAGCGGTCCTTATCTGCCATCAAATTCGGGGGGCACATGACAGTTCTTAGGCATGGTACTTTCACTCCAAATACCTAACCAGCACTATACGCAATCAACATTCGGCATTGACAAATGCTTGTTGAACTTTGGTTTTGTCAGATACCTGATTAGTAATCTTAGATCTAGAATAGCCGCCACTCTCCATTTTTTTTGTGGTGAGAGTATTTTGAGTAAAAACCCTTTTCCTGTCTGGCCGGTGGCTGCTGAGGCATCCACCTTACCTGCGTACTATGGCCCAGGTTCATTGAATGAGCCGGAGCCAGGGTCGGTCGGGAGGAGAGGATTGAGCATCCGACATACTGCTCTCCTCTCCTGGGAGGGAGGGAGTCCATGTCCTGCAACGCTAGTGGTGCCCAGTGGAGACTGGATGCACTGCAGTGGTATGCCCCTGACAGTGACACCATTACAGCAAATAACGTTGATGCCGACAACATTGACAGTTCACTGTAATGGTGACCTGAGACCCGGCACTCTGTCTCCCAGTCCGCACCACCTCCCCAAATTAACTCAGACTCAGAGTTGATTATATTTAATATGGGGTGCTGGGGCAAAGCCCCATATGAGGGGTCAGGGGTGATGCCCCGATAGAAAAACGGACCGGTTTACTTATGGATTTATGGCGACCGCAAATTGCAGTCCACATAAATCTATTGCTGTGATGCCGGTCGACAAAACAGTTGTCGAACTGGCATTGTAGAACCCACTGCAGTTAGAGACCATAACGGGGGTGATGTCAGGTGGTCTACCTGCGGATGTGGAGTAAGAGCACTCACATCACGCGCTGGATGCACATCCTGCATCGGGGATGCACAAGCAAGGAAAATTCCCTGCACTGGGGAGGCGAAGTAGGCCCAGTGGCAGAGCCCTACGCCCAGTGCGGCCCGATCCCTGACTTGACTCTCCATGGTCCTCCACCTCATCTCGTATGGGGCTGGCAGGAGGCGGGGACCCAGCATACCCAATTCCTTGGTCAGGGTAGGGGTTTAGGCAAGCAGTGGAGGCAAGGCTGAGTGGGTCCACTGAGAGATGCCCGGTGTTGGCGTCAGGAGGTAAAACAGAGTTAAAAAAAAAAACTTTCCCTTTTACTGTGGAGGAACAGGTTCCACTACCCTTGATGGCAGCAGGTTTTGTACCTCCTTTTCCAGCAGCTTCCTTTCTGAATTGGAACCTGGTCTGAATACTCTTGTTCTTAGTGATGGGCAGGATTGAAACTGAGGGACAACCCTGACTCACTACTTCCAGGACCCACTTGTCTGTAGTAATGTTTTCCCAAGCCTGGAAGTAGTGAGCCAGTCTGCCCTCTACTGGAATTTGAGAGGTGACCCTGGCAACTAAGTCAGGGATTCTGCCTGGGTTGGGGCTGGGCCTGTCAGCCTGGGACCCACACCTAGACCCCCTTCTGCCCCTACCCTGAGTACCCTGTCTGCTGGGGGTACTGCTGATGCTGGTAAACAGCCTGAGCCTGGTAAAAGGTCTGCTGTAAGTAGCTCTACCCTGCCTCCCTTCCATAGGATCTGGTGGAAGGTGAGGGTTTTCTGTGGACTGCTCTTATAGGTGGCCTCCACCTTTTCATATAGGCCTCTGTTTGATCCCCAAACAGGGCATTGTTTTTGACAGGGTGAGGTTGGTGGCCCTAAGCCATGCAAATCTCCTGTAGGCCACTGTGAGGGCCATCCACCTGGCTGCGGTGACATTGGCATCTGCTGCCATTTGAAACTGATATTTAGCAGCCTCCAAACCAAACCTGGCAGTCTCAACCAGGTCAGCAGAAAGGCCAGAGGAGCCTTATCAGTCATAGCCAGTACTGATTGCCACAGTGATTTCTGGTACTGGGAAGCGTAGGCCTGATAATTGGCCTGTCTAATACCCAAGGAAGCTGATAGGTAGTCCTTTTGGCCATGCTGTCAGTCCTCCTGGAATCTTTCTAAGGTGGGTGAGATGCCAAGGGTACCCTTACCTTATCAAAGGCTGCAGTGTCATGACACCTTGGTGATCAGGGTAAGTGAATAAAATCTCAGCCCTTCCCTATCTATCTGACACTTTTATCAGCCCTCTAATCTAAGGGTGGTACAGTATTAGAGTGTCTGCAGCATTTTCAGAATGTCTATTTTTTTTATTATTCTGTTTTTGCACCCTGGAGCCTGGCAGGCGGCTACAGCCCTCCTTGGAGTGACTCATCCTCCAGCCCACGAGTCCTCGCTCGTGCCGACCTCCGTAGTTTCCCCGCTGCTTGCCCCCACGGCGGGACCAGGGAGGAGAGCCGGCCATCTCCCGAGAGCACAATCCAGAACCGGAGGCAGCACAGGGACGTGGGGCCATCATGGTGCCTGCCAGCTCCCTTTTCCCCTATTACTCCTGTCCCTATTCCCCACTGACGTAAGGATGCCGGCACATGCCACCCGACCCGTACTGCCATCCAGTCACCACCAGAGGCAGTCAATGAACAGGGACGACAAACACCCCGAGACAGGGGAGCAGTCCTCCGGATGCTCGATCCTCCTCTACCCTGCCAACCCCAGTGGTCTGGACTTGTTCCCAAACTCGGGTCGCCCGGCATGGGGCAAGGTGTAACCAGCACTCAACCTCAAGTGCCACCAAGCTGGCCCAGAATGTCTTTTTGAAGAATTTATTCATGGGAAGCAACAGCTTCTTAGTTGGAGTAAGCCCCAAAGTTCTAGGTATTTAACCTCCTCTTCATCCTGTACCACTTCATTAGAAGCAATATCTAGGGCATTCACGATTTTCCTCACAAAAGAAAAATGTGAGGAAAAATCTTCAGTTGTTCTAGGTGGTGACTCAAATTCCTGATTCAGGAATACCTCAGGTTCTATGGGTTCCCATCATCTTCCTCGTATTCTTTGAACTCTCATACTCCATAGTCTCTTGAGAGAGGGACAAACCAAAGGTGTCAGTTGCTGAACCGGGGTTTGAACTGGTGTCTAGCAAACCGAACTGGTACAACATCCTGGAGAGCCTAATGACTTCAATCACCTGGGCAATAGCCTCAGGTGTAGGCATCCACTTGACACTACAGAAGTCCTTTAGAAGTTCCAGCCGGGGTTCTGTGTGTTTTGTTTCTTCAGTTTTTAGCTGGAACCGTATTCCAACCAGTTCACGGTTCTTTTCCGGTAGAAGGTTCACCCTTGTTAGGGATAGTTGGCTTCGGATCAACGGTTTCACCCGTGGTTTTTGAAGGAGTAGGTTGGTCAGAAACATTATTTCCCTGTCCCGACAAAGCCAACTTCTTTTTAAGTCTTTCCATACGATTTTCAATAGTTTTCTGTGGAAAGACTTTACAATCAGGTGTGAAATGGGTTCACCAAGACAGACAACACACTGATCATGTTTGTCTGCTTTGGCAAACACCTCTTCACACTGAGAGCAATTTTGAACCCCAGAGCCCAGTCTTCTTCTTTGTTTTCTGACACATTTTAAAATAAAACCAAAGAGAAACTGCTAACTAAGAAAGTCTATTTAACTTTTATTAGTGGTTAAACTCGGTTTCTAAACCGAGAAGATTCAGAAAGAACTGGGATCTGAGGAAAAAGAACCGAAAATATCGGTTCTAACAATAGAAAATAAATGGAGTTTTTGAAAATAGCTACCAAAACTAAAATAAATAGCTAAACCCCTGTTCCTCAATGGTTACACCAAACCGAGAGGAACTGCTAAAATAAATTTTTTCTATTACTATAAAGTAGAAAGTAAAGGCAGCAAATGAAAATTTAAAAGAAATACTTATAATTACTTGGTATTACTAAGTTATGAAGAGTGAAAAAGGCACTCGCCCATCGAGACCACTTTCCCCATAACATCGGGGTGAATTAGGTATCTGGCCCTAATAGGAGTTGGTTCAATTGTTTTTCAAAACTTTGCAGGCTGGTGATATCCACTAACTGCTGCAGTAAGGTGTTCCATAAGGTAGCAGCCCTAATAGTAAAGAAAGAATGTATGGTGGAATTCACTAAGATTCACTAAGAAAGCTGGAAGGAGTATAGGCCAAAGCCATGCCCTAAGAATGTTGTTACATGGCGATTTTCATCTTTTACTCAGTTGTTATACCATCGATGTGATGTCACTTTGTTGTTAACCCATCAATGGTACGTCACATTGATGGTATAACAACGTGATCACTCTGCACATGTGCGTGTCATGATGCAATGGCCTTACTAAAAGCGGCGCGGCGGTGAGAGCATCACCTGGTGCGGGCGGTAGTGACTTCAAATGACAACAGTAAGGATCCTGCTTAATTTTTAACTAGATACGTATGACCATACACTATAAAATATAACGTATGGTCATACATCGGCAACCGGTTTGAATAACGGGCTTGAGGCTGCTCATGATGACATAAACCTCGAGCTTCACTCTTGAGGTTTACATTTTACATAGTTGCTATGGCAACCTCTCACCAGTTAACAAACCGTTATCGATATACAGTATGCCCATATGTTATCCTCTATATATATATATATTTTAAGGAAACACTTAGGAACGACTGTGAGAAGAAGTCTCCGCGTCTTTACTTGGCAGGCGAAGAATGAAATCTGAGGCATTAATAGACTACAGCAGTTGGTAAGGGCAGTATTTGAATAAGTGGCACGAGCCAATGATGATTCTATCATTAGCATAAAGTTCTGTCTCTGGGCAGTTCTACTTTAAAGGCTGACTGCAAAGAGTTAGGAATACTGAGAATTCTGGGATCAGAAGGACATGTTTCTCTTACAGGGCATCGACACATGGGAAGAGACTCAGTCTTCTTAGTCGACTTCTTCTGTTTCTTAGGTCCCTGGGATCAGGATGTGATTGATTCATGGCAAAAATTAAAAACAGCAAAAATAGGGCTTGGTGCCATAAAGGGGCAGAAAGAAGAAGGTGGCAGCGAAGGCTAAAGGGTAAATGGTGTTGTGCAAGCGGCAAAGACAGAATTTAGGCTGCATGATGCAGCAAAAATGGTGAACACTCCCACAGAGTGCTTTTCTCAATGGTGAGAAGAATAGAATGGAGGAGGCAGGTGGGCCGGCGTTGGTTACTGGCCAGCCTACGAGCGACATGTTATATACGCTTGCCTCATGGACGGTGTGCTGTTCTGACGCCGGTCCCCTACCTTAAAGCTTTAAAGGCATATGCTCCCATGGAGTCCTAATGCCTCTGGCAGAGACCCATCAGTGATGAATGACAAAGACTGATTTTGGAAGATCAACAGCTTAAAGATGTTGAAAAAGACCTGCATGTCGGAAAGGTGGACAGAGTCCAACGAGAGATGGGTGACTCAACTGAAGTATAGGGTGAACACCATACTTCATCAGCAAGTGGACAGGGACATGTTTTTTACAAAGCAACATTACTGGGAGAGTGGAAAGAAGGCCTCTAAGTTACCTGTGTACAGATTAAAACAAGCATTTGTCAATGCTGAATGTTTGCTGCTCGCATTCCTGTCATACCACATCTTGCTTGTACACATTTTTATTATATATTTATCCAGAATAGACCAGATGAGATGCAATGTCTCATTTTCAGTGGTGTCCTGCTTTTACACATCTTTAGCTTGTATTTACCCAGGACAAGCCAGCTGAAAGATAATATCTAATTTTCAGTGTGCTCCACATTTTGACACCAAATTTCCAACAGTCTTTTTATGGCGGTAGCTATGATCAAGACAGGTGTAATTTTTAAATTATTTTTATTTTACTTGCTATTATACTTGGTTATGAGACAGAAGAAGGCATGAGCCCATCAAGCCTGTCTCCTGCTATAGTGGTACCACTTTGTTTTAACCATTGTTTAGATCTTAAGGTGATTTCACACTGTGACCACAAAAACAAGTTTCAGAGGGATTTGAAAATGACACCTGTCTTTTTCAGGTGGTGGGGTAATACAAGGGATATAGAAACACAGAAACATGGAGCTGTCGGCAGATGGGGACCACACGATCCATTCAGTCTGCCCTTGGCTTCCTACCCTCTCTTAACTAATAATAATAACTTCATTTCATATAGTGCCTTTCAAAAACTCAAGGTGCTTCACAGTAAAATCAAGCAACAATAATAAAATCAGCACAGAATAATAATAAATAAATACAAACTAACAAGTCCCACTATACTACTGCTTGTGTATCCACAGTGTCTGTCCCATGCCTGCTTGAATTCATCCACTGTCTTGGCTCCCACCACCCCTCTGGCAGGCTATTCTATGGTTCCACAGCTTGCTCCGTGAAGAAGAATTTCCTCATATTGCTTCTGAACTTTCCTCCCTTAAGTCGAAGGTTGTGCCCTCTAGTCCTGCTGTAGTCCTTTACCTGAAATAGGTTCTCCATGTGCAACCTGTTGTTGCCTTTAAGGTATTTGAATGTTTCTATAATTTCCCCATGATTCCTGCATTGTTCCAGGAGTATAATTTGAGGTCATCCAGTCTTGCCTCGTCGGTTTCTGATGCAAGCCCTCGCCATCTTGGTTGCTCTTCTCTGTACCGTCTCCAGCCTATCTATGTCCTTCCTGAGGTGTGGCCTCCAGAATTGGTCATAGTTCTCCAGGTGAGGCCTGACCAGGGACCGATACAGGAGCACAATTACTTCATGCCTTCTGCTCCTGATGCCCCTCCCTATGCATCCCAGTATACCACTAGCCTTTAGTGCTGCCTTTTCACATTGCCTACTGACCTTGAGGTCATCTGATATGATCACCCAGGTTTCGCTCCTGCCTGGTAGCCACCAGCTGCTCTCTCCCATTGAGTACAGTTTCCCTGGATTATGCTTTCCCAGGTGCATGACCTTACATTTTTAGCACTGAATTTCAATTGCCAGGTCTTTGACCACTCCTCCAGTTTCGGAGATCAGCTTCATGCTTTGCTGTCCCTCTGTTGTGTCCACCTTGTTGCCAATTTGGTGTCATCTGCAAACAGGCACACCTTTCCTCCAGTTCATCCACAATGTCGCTGATGAATATGTCGAAGAGGATCGGACCCAGAACTGAGCCCTGTGGGACCCGCTAGTCACCCTCCCACCACAGACAGAGTGCCATTTACTAATACTCTCTGAGTTCTCCCATGTAACTAGTTTCTGACCCAGTTTGTAACCTTGGGCCCAATTCTCATGTTCTCCAGTTTTTGACTAATCTCCTGTGCAGAACAGAGTCAAAAGCTTTGCTGAAGTCCAGGTAAACCACATCCACTGCCCTACCCTGATCCTCTGTTTAGTGACCCAATTGAAAAATCAGCCAAGTTTGTCTGGCAGGACCTCCCTGCTGTGAAACCGTGTTGATTTTGTTGAGCTGACCAGTTTGCTCCAAAAGCTATGATTCTTTCCTTCAGCAAGGACTCCATCAGTTTTCCCGACTGATGTTAGACTAACCGAGCAGTAGTTACCTGGCTGTTCCTTGCTTCCACTCTTGTGGAGTGGTACTACTGTTGCACTCTTCCAATCCTCCGGCACCTCCCGCTCCTTAATGATTTGTTGAGAGCACTGCTAAGGGGCTGCCAGTTCCCTCCTAGTTCTTTCAGTATTCTTGGGTGTATCCCATCTGGCTTTATCTACCTTTAACTTTTCTATTTCCTCCATGACCCTTTCCTCTGTGAAGGGACCTGTGTCTATTCCTTCAGTTGGACACGTTTTTATACCTATTGTTGGTCCGTTACCATCTGCTTCCTGTGTGAAGACTGAGCAGAAGTACTCATTGACTGCCTCTGCCTTCTCCACATCTTGCTCTCGGGTTGTCCATCTTCTTTTTTGTGATTCTAACAATGCCCCTTTGGTCTTCCTTTTTCATGTATGTACCTGTAGAAGGTTTTGTTACCCTTTTTACTTCCTGAGCTTTTCTAACCTCTGTCTGAACCTTTGCATTTCTTATCACTTTCCCTGTCTCATACAGTTTCTGTTTATTTTCTGTTTTGTCTGCCTCGCTCCCTGACTCCTTCTACTTTCTGAAGGCTATGCTTTCTCTCACCATGGTTGCCACCTCCTTGGAAAACCATAGTGGTTTTCTTCTTTTTGTTCTTACTAACCTGACAGGCACATGTGATGTGACCATGGTTACTGCATCCTTCAACCTTGTCCAATATTCCTCAACTGTCCCTTCTGTCAAGCTACTAAGGTTGTCTTTTAGACAGGCCTTCATGTTTGTGAAGTCTGCCCTCCTGAAGTCAAGAACCTTCAGTTTGGGTGTGTGGAGTCTAAGTCCTTTTACCCTGAACCATACCATGTTATTATCACTGTTGCCCAGGCGGTTCCCTACTTTGACACCGTAATCCCATCGCTATTTGTGAATATCAGATCTAGAACCGTGTTACCCTTGTGGATGATGTCACTAGTTGACTTAGGCCTGCTTCCTGTAGTGTGACTAGAATTCCCTGCTCTTCTGTGATGCGCCATGCAGGTATTCCAGTCTATGTCCAGCAGATTGAAATCCCCACCAGCACCATGTCCCCTTTGCCTGACATCTGGCGGATGGTTTCCAGGATTTCCTTATCCTGGCTTCCTCCTGATTTGGGGGTCTGTAGATTATTCCTACCTGAATGGGTTTTGGGTTTCCGGTTTCCAGACCCTATTGTGATCCATAGTTCCTCTGTTTCCCCTAGTGCCTGCTGCATTTGTGTAGCATTGATGGTATCCTTAACATAAATAGCTACCCCCTCCCTTTTGTTGAACATTAGAGGCCAATATCTACAAAAATAAAGTTATGAGTAAACTTTGGAACAATTCAAAGTTTCTTCATAACTTAGTAGTTTTCTCATTTTGACTACAAAGTTTCAACATAGTCTTTTTATGACCACTCCTTCTGAATATTATTCATAAAACAGTGGCGAAATGTCATTTTGCACCACGAGGGTAAAACACATCTTGGCCAGGATTTGAAAATTACAGTCGTCACGTTCAAGAGGTGGTGTGAAAAGAAAATAAATACTCACCCTACATAGATACATAGATAGTGTCGGCAGATAAGGGCCTATGGCCCACTCAGTCTGCCCATTGAGCTTGTAAGTTCAGTTGATGTTTTCCTAAGTCTGTTGCCCTGCCCTGACCTCCAGAATTCCTTTATGTCTATCCCATGCATTCTTAAATCCGTGACTGTTTCAGCCCCCACCACTTCCTCTGGCAGGGTGTTCCACTTGTCCACCACCCGTTCTGTGAAGAAATTCTTCCTCACATTTCCTCTGATTGTCCTCCCTCCAACCTCATCCCATACCCTCTAGTCCTGGAACATCTTTTCGCTTAAAATAGTGTATTCCTGCACCCTGTTCCTCCCTGTAAGATACTTGTATGTCTCTATCATATCCCTCTCTCCCTCCTCCTCCAGGGAGTACATGTTCAGTTCCTTCAACCTGTCCTCATAGGACTTGTGATGCAATCCATGTACCATCTTTGTTGCCCTCCTCTGAACCTTCTCTACCTGTCTATGTCCTTACGTAGGTAGGTCTCCAGAACTTTACACTGTACTCCAGGTGGGGCCTCACTAGTGTCTTGTATAGTGGAATTATGACCTCCCTTTTCCTGCTGGTGATGCCCTGCCTATGCATCCCAGCATCCTATTTGCTTTACCTGCTGCCTTGTCACACTGTTTCCCTACCTTAAGGTCATCAGAGATGATAACCCCAAGATCCCTTTCCTGCTTGGTGCATGCTATATCCTCACCCCCCAACTGATACATTGTGCCAGGGTTTTGTGCCCCATATGCATTATCTTGCACTTCTTTGCATTGAATTTCAACTGCCAAACCCCTGACCATTCTTCAAGTTTCTGCAGGTCCCTTCTCATTCTGTCTACACCCTCTGGTGTGTCTCTCTTACAGAGCTTTGTGTCATCAGCGAACAGTGAAATTCTGCCTTCTAGGTCCTGCGAATGCCACTGATGAAGATGTTGAATAGGACAGTCCCAGCACTGATCCCTGTGGTACCCCACTGGTCACTCTTCCTCTGTGTAGTGACAGCCATTTACCACCACCCTCTGTGTCCTGCCGCCCAGCCAGTTACCTACCCACCACACTACTGTCCTGCCCACACCCATATTCCCCAGTTTGTGTAATAGTCTTCTATGTGGCACAGTGTCAAGGCTTTGCTGAAGTCCAGATAGGCCATGTCCACTGCCCTCCCTGATCCACCTCCCTAGTCACCCAGTCAAAATTCAACCAGGTTGGTCTGACATGACCTCCCCTGGTGAAACCATGCTGCCTTGGGTCCTGTAGTCCATTGACAACCAGATGTTCCACCAATCTCTCCTTCAGTAGTGCTTCCATGATCTTCCCACTACCGAGGTGAGGCTGACTGGCCTGTAGTTCCCGCTTCCTCTTTGTTCCCACTTTTGTATAAGGGGACTACATCTGCTGTCCTCCAGTCTTTGGGTACCTCCCTGTTTCCAGTGATCGGCTAAACAGGATAGCCAGAGGTTCAGCCACCACCTCTCTTAGTTCTTAAGGACCCTGGGGTGCACCCCATCTGGCCCCATGCTTTATCAACTCTTATTACTTCAGTTCCTTCAGGACCCTTTCTCATGTAAAGGGAATTGTGTCCATTTCTGCCATTCTCACCCTTGTACTCCCTTCAGACCCATTACCTCCTCTTCCTCAGCAAAGACTGAGCAGAAATACCTGTTCAATATGTCAGCTTTACTGTTGTCATCCCCACCGCCCCCATCCTCCCTTCAGTCTCACTATCCCTCCTTTGCCTTTCTTTTTCACTTATGTACCTGTAAAGATTTGTCCCTCTACCCGCTGATTTTGCAATGTGTTCTTCTGTCTGAGCTTTGGCTTCCCTTACTGACCTCCTGCCTCCCTTTGCTTCTCCTGGTACTTCTCCCAATGCCCTTCTGCCTGTGTCTTCTTGTATTGCCTGAATGCAATCTTTTTGGCTTTCACTTTCTTTGCTACCTCTTTGGAAAACCATAATGGTCTCCTCTTCCTTTCCTCTTGCTAACCTGCTTAATGCATAATTCTGTTACTCTTGTAATCCCCATTTTAAATACTGCCCACTGTTCCTCAACCCCTGATTCCTGCCCCATTCCCTTAATGCCTCTTTCAAGTATCTCCCATTTTCCCAGAGTCTGCCCTTAAAATCCAGGATACGTGTTTTTGTGTGGTTTGGTTCTGCTCTTTCTGTGATTTCAAACCAAATGACTGGTGGTCACTGTTCCCAGGTGCTCCCCACTGTTACCCCATCACATTGTGCCTGTTTGTGAGCACAAGGTCCAGTATTGCCTTCTGCTGAGTTGGTTCCATGACCAGTTGCTTGAGGAAGGCACCCTGAAGGAGTCAGGATAAATCTGCTCCTAGTTGATGCTGCTGCTGCTAGGATGCTCAGTCCACGTCTGGAATACTGAAGTCTCAACCAGTACTACCTCACCCTTGTCTGCCATCCTTTGGATGGCTAGCATCAACTCCTATCTGTTTCTTCCTCCTGGGCTGGTGGTCTATAGACCACACCTGTGCGGATGGCTGGCCCCATTTTCCTTTCCAGCTTAACCATAGTAATGTTGTTTCTTCTAATGGAGTCTTGCTGTATTCTGACTATATGCAGTTAGCCTCAGCACTTGAACTGCTCTGGAGAAAAGGTTAACTCTATGCCAAGGCATAGAACGTTGAGCTTGAGCTCGGTTTTCAAACCTCTGTCCTGGTACTCCTCAGTGTAACCATCAGATTCTCCACAGTACTATGCTAACTAACTATTAAATAGAAATTGTTTTTAAAATTTTTGTGCCAAAGGGCAATAAACAGGTTTTAGGGTCAAAAGACTCAAGTCGAGAACCCTAAAAAGAATCAAGACTATAGTAATACTTAATAAAATATATTTAAATTAATAACAATGAAAGCGTCATCCTAAGAAGAGGTAACCTAGGCACACACCTCTGGGATGCAGCACTGCACCTGCCCACCCACATCCCAAAACAACTAGGTTCCTGGAGGGAGGCAGGGAGGGAGGAGGTCAGAATACAGCAAGACTCCAGTAGAAGAAACAACATTACTATGGTGGGCAATTTTTTCTTCAAACAACATGAAGTCTTGCTGTATTCTGCAGACTACCAAGCAGTACCCCGGAGGAAGGAGTTACAGAACCTATTTTGGGAACAAATTCTGCAGCACTGCTGTGCCAAACCTAGTATCACTTCTTGAGTGGATGTCAAGAGAATAATGCTTGGTAAATGTGTGAACAGTTTTCTGGGTGGCTGCTTTAGATTTCCACTAAGGGTATGTCTCTAGCTGCTGCACGAAGCAGCTGTACCTCTGGTGGAGTGAGCCCCTCAAGCCGAGGGTGGCTCTTTCCCCGACTTTGAATAGCAGAACTGGATACAGGAGACAATCCACCTGGCAACAGTTCTCTTAGTAGCAGGTTTACCTTTACCACTTCTCCATAAGTAAGAAACAGCTGTGAATAGTCATTTCTATGGGCCTTAGTGTGTTCTATATAACTAAGGGCCCTTTTTACATCAAGACTGTGTAGTCTTCTCTCCCCAGAGGAAGAATGGTCAGTGAAAAATACGGGCAAAGACATAGACTGGTTCAAATGAAAGTCTGATACCACCTTGGGAACTAGATTTAGTAGTTGCCGTATTGGTCCTTGCAAGAATAGATCCAGAAGCAAATGATTTGATACCTTTTAATGGACCAACATAGATGTAACAACAAGAACAAAGTGCTCTAGCTTTCGGACCAACGGTCCTTCTTCAGAAGCTTATGGCAGTTGTTTAGAAAATACAATACTTATAACAGCTAGATAATACAGAGAAAAACAGAAAAAATCCCCATTGGTTTAAAATACTCATTTAAAAAAAAAAAAAAACAGAAGATGATGTCAGAGAAGTTTAACAGTACCATACTGCCTTAGCAGAAAAAGAACCTTGGGTCAGAGCGTGCTTAGTGGAACACACATACAAAAGAATCCTACTGCATATAAATTTAATTGACATAAGATAACACTGCTGAAGCAGATAACTCCTAAATCAAGCTATGAGTGTCACAGTTAGTATAAGGATGTGATTACTGAAAGCACCCCCACCAGATTAAAGACAAACTAAGATTGTTATAGAGCTCATGAAGTTTCAATGTTTGCATTATAGACAAGAATTTACCAGTAAAGTTGTCTTAAAAACATCATGACACTGTGTGATGTGTAAAACCTAGCTGGACCTATCACCCAGCTGTATTCTCAAGCTAGATATAAGGCCCAAGAAATTTCAAAACCTCAGGACTATATAAATGATAATTTAAATATAAATTGATAATATTAGTGTCAAACAAAAAACTCTAGTCGAGGAACCTCAAGGAATTAAGACCATGTAGCCTGATATGTACTGATATCAATATATACTGAGAATGTAACAACTTGATGTACCACAAGTGTCTAAGGAATCTGAAAAGAGATAAAATGTAATTTCTCTCCTCCTCTTCATACAAACAATACAACCTAACCCACCCACATCAAGAATGAATATTAATTCCTCCTTACTTTTATCTTTTGCCGGGGGATGATTCCATTGCACCATATTCAGATTACCCAGCCTGCTAGTGTACATACAAAAGTGTTATCATATACTGTTACATATAATTTTTGTAACTCTGTACATATTGGGTGCGTGATCTCATTTGCATGGGGTCCTGCACAGATCTTTTACATTAGGCTAATATTGTAGTAATTTGTGGATATGTAGGTATGTTAGACCTCTGGTCTTACACATATACTTTATATTTACTTCTAGTTACCTTATCCTGGGAGGGTGGCAGGTTTATTTCATGGAAGTTCTATCTAGTAGCCTTGGAAATGTTACTATGCAGATAGTAGTATGGTTAAATAGTGTTACATTTTGCTCTGTATGTATTAGGAGACATAAGCCCTTTTACTCAGGATTTCATGACAAGTTGAATTCCTTTGGGAACAATTGCAGTGACTGAAGTTAATATAGGTTCACTAGGAGAGAGAGTGTGTGTGTGTGTGTGTGTCTGTGGTGAGAGAGAGAGAGAAAAGGGGAGAGAGATGAGAGAGACAACATCTCCTTTAAGCTATATATCTCCCCACCCACATTATGGTGATGTGGGGTGGGTTAGGTTGTATTGTTTGTATGAGGAGGAGAGAAATTACATTTTCTCTCTTTTTCAGATTCCTTAGACACTTGTGGTACATCAAGTTGTTACATTCTCAGTATATATTGACATCAGTATATATCAGGCTACATGGTCTTAATTCCTTGAGGTTCCTCGACTAGAGTTTTTGTTTGACACTAATATTATCAATTTATATTTAAATTATCATTTATATAGTCCTGAGGTTTTGAAATTTCTTGGGCCTTATATCTAGCTTGAGAATACAGCTGGGTGACAGGTCCAGCTAGGTTTACACATCACACAGTGTGCACTGATGTTTTAAGACAACTTTACTGGTAAATTCTTGTCTATAATGCAAACATTGAAACTTCATGAGCCCTATAACAATCTTAGTTTGTCTTTAATCTGGGTGGGGTTGCCTTTCAGTAATCACATCCTTATACTAACTGTGACACTCATAGCTTGATTTAGGAGTTATCTGCTTCAGCAGTGTTATCTTATGTCAATTAAATTTATATGCAGTAGGATTCTTTGTATGTGTGTTCCACCAAGCACGTCTGACCCAAGGTTCTTTCTGGCTGAAGGCAGTATGGTACTGTTAAACTTCTCTGACATCATCTTCTGTTTTTTTTTTTTTAATGAGTATTTTAAACCAATGGGATTTTTTCTGTTTTTCTCTATTATCTAGTTGTTATAAGTATTGTATTTTCTAAACAACTGCCATGAGCTTCTGAAGAAGGACTGGTTGGTCCAAAGCTAGAGCACTTTGTTCTTGTTGTTACATCTATGTTGGTCCATTAAAAGGTATCAAATCATTTGCTTCTGGATCACCTTGGGAAGGAACTTTCTGTTGGTTTGAAGGACCACATTATCCCTGTGAAATGAAATGAAGTCAGATTCCACTGATAAAGCCTGTATTTCACTGATTCTCCTGGCAGAGGTAATGGCTACGGGAACACATTTTCCAAGTCAAGTATTTTAGCTCAGCTGAAGATAATGGTTCAAAGGGACTGCATAAGCTGTGCAATACAGATATTCAGATTCCAAACAGGAGTAGGGTCTCTAAAGTGAGGATTGATATGAATCAGACCTTTGAAAATTTTAGAAAACTGGATGGGAGGCTAAGGAAGAACCCTTCCCAGTAGGGTTGTATGAACCCTCTGGAGTTCTGGGTTCTAGTTCTAGTCTAGAACTTTTGAAAACATCCTAGGGTTCTAATCTTTTTAGAACTTTTAGAACTTGAACCCTATTTTTTAATTGTGCTGCCAGTAATGAAGATAGTAATGAAATACATGTAAAGGAAAAACTGTTTAATATAAGGGGAGAGAAATGATCATGTGTGACATTGGTAGGAATACAACTAGGTTTATCTATGGTTTCTTCTGTTTGCTAAAGCCAGCAACTTAATATGTAACAGGCCCACCCACCCACCATATGGTAAAGGTTTTCCTGCTGCAGCTGCATCATAGTTCCTTAGTGAAAGAAAGAGGCACATTAGCCATTTATGTACTCAGTTATATATACTCATCGTCATGAATTATTAGAAAAATAACTGATATTACCTAATTTCAGCTATTTGCTGCTTTGTGTTTTAAATGAGTAAATCAAAAGTTGCTATGTTTAAAAGAAAGCCTTTATAACAAAGTCAAGCCAAGGTACTGCAGCCGCAGCTCATGGAACTGTTGCAAAACATATTATGTCATAACGTAGTCAGTCAAGACATTTGAATAAAATAAATATGCCAGTCATTGTTGTTGGCAAAAAATGCATACAATTTTCTAAGATAATGCATACATATACCAACAGCCTTGTTGTCAAATTGAAGTAATACATACAACTTTCTAAGATGATGCATTTTCCAGCTGATACGTCAATAAAATCTGTATTTCAGTCACATAAATAAAAACGTGGTTTCCTCACCACATACTAACAAGGAACATTTAATGTAGCTGCAGTAGTTGGCATGTGTTGTGTAAGGGACAGTGTCTGTCAACCCCATTATGTATCAAATTATCACTACTTGTAAAGCAAAACACTTCATGATAGGTCACATTCTGTGAAAACTGCTGATGCAGATTTTATTTTATTTCTGATTCCTTTATTTTTTTTTTAAAGGACAGGACACTTGTGCTAGGTGGCAGCAGTTTGCAATGTATTTAATAAGAAAATATATATATATATATATATATTATATCTATAGTAGGTTCCACAGTGGGCAATCGGTGTAGCCCTCCCATACCATCGGTCTGTCATCATCTTTTCCTCACCATCCCCAGCCGATCACAAATCTGTAAATGAAAGGACTAAAACAACACCCACCTTTCACCCCAGCACCCATTCCACTTTTCTTCCACCACCCTCATCTATGCAGTAGCACCCATACCACCCTTTACACCCATGTGTTAAAACCAACCCACAACCTCACCCCTCAAGCACGATTCCACCCTCCTCCTCACCCAAATGTTTAAACTATCCCACACTTAGTCATGAACTACCATTCATGTCACCCTTCTCCGCCCCTCACCCATGTTAAAACCCACTCGCCCAACCATCACCCATGTACTAACAACTATGCCATGTTTCTCCCTCCTGCATCCATGTTAAACCAACCCCAACCTCACCCATGCACTAGCATCCATGCCATCTTTCTCCTCTTGCAGCCATGTTAAACCAACCTCCAGCCCTTTCCCACCCTCCAGCACCCATTCTACCCTCCTCCCTCTCAAATGCTAAAACTACCACATGCTTACTCAAGAAAATGAAACTCTTGCCTCAAATGAGCCGTACTTAACTGTTCCTTAATAAACAACACTTATGTGAAAACTGTCTTTTCAATTGCTTTCTTCTTATGGACAACATTCTGTACAGTCCTCTTCATGGAACCAGTAATTTGAGAGTTGTTGATATTATGCCATGGTGTGTGTACAACAGAATGTTAAACACGAGCTATTGTGGTATGAGACCTATGCTTACAGAATATGTGCTCAACCATGACATAGGTAAAACTCCAGATGACTCTGTTTCCTGAAAGAGACTTGTAACAGGATGCTGCCCATAGAAAAATACTGTAACAATACAAAAGAAAAATTACTCACCTTAGTAATGTTGTTTCTTCTAATGGAGTTTTGCTATATTATAGACATTAGCAGTTTGTTCCAGCTCTAGAACTGCCCAGGAGTGAAATGGTTAAAACCATTCCAAAATAGAATTTTGCACGAGAGCAGCTCTATCTGTGTCATTTCAAACTTGAACTGTCAGATCTTTGAGCCAAACTCACTAAGGTCTGTGTGGAAGCTGTAACCTACACTAGCCAAATGGCTACCTAAATAATAACAACCATTGATGGTCCCAACACCCAAGACTCAAGTCAGGGGACCAGAAATACTAACACCATTCTAATAATATGAAAATGGAACATAACTATAATAAAACACACACACGCGTACACATACACACCCCAAAGTCCCAAAGGGGACAAATGCTAACAGGACATAAATAGTGCCCACACTAAGTTGCCGCACCCACCAAGTAGAGGTTCTGAGAGAGGCAGGTTGGGAGGAGGTCTATAATATAAGACTCCATTAGAAGAAACAACATTACTAAGGTGAGTAATTTTTTCTTCAAACAACATGAAGTCTTGCTATATTATAGACATTAGCAGAATACACAGCAGTACCTCCATGGAGGAGGGCAGAACCTACTTAGGGAATAGGCTCTGAAGAACAGCTGTGCAAACCGAGCATCTCTCCTGGCCTGGACATCCAGGGAGTAATGCTTGGTAAAAGTGTACCGTTTTCCAAGTAGCAGCCTGGCAAATCTCTAATAAAGGATATCTCTGGCAGCAGCTAGAGATGCAGCTGTACCCCTGGTAGAATGAGCCCTCAAACCAGGGGCTCTGCCCACTTTCTGATAAAAATTGGATACAAGAGACAATCCACCTGGCTATTGATCTCTTAGTGGCAGGTTTGCCTTTCCCAACTTCACCACAGGTAAGGAAACGTTGGAGGGATTGAACCTTGACCTTTGGTACGCTCTATATAATAACTAAGAGCTCTCTTAACATCCAGGCTGTGCAACCTCCTCTCACCAAGAGGAGTGATCAGTGAAAATACTGAAGGGAGATAGATTGATTAAGATGGAAATCTGAAACCACCTTAGGCAAAAACTTCCTATTAGTCCTAAGGACTACCTTATCCCTGTGGAAAGAAATAAAGTCAGTCTCCACTGACAAGGCTTGCAATTCACTTATGCGTCTGGCAGAAGTGATAGCCACTAGAAAAACAGTTTTCAAGTTAGGTACTTAAGCTCTGCAGAAGACAGAGGTTCAAAGGGGTTGCATTAATTGGGCAATGCAAACATTAAGGTCCCAAGCAGGGCCGGTTCCCGAAAGGAGGATTAGTATGGAGTAATCCCTTAAAAAACTTGGAAAACACAGGATGAGAGGAAAGAGGATGACTTTCCTGCTGACAGAAAAGCAGACACAGCTGCCAAATGAACTCTCAGGGTAGCTGGTCTGAGACCCAAGGAATTAAGATATACCATGTAATCTAACAAAATGGGCAATTCAGCAGATTCTGGGAAATATTTTTCCAGCACACCAAATGGAAAACCTTTTCCATTTAGAACTATAAGTAGCCCTAGTGGAAGGCTTTCTGGAAGCCTTTAGGATCTCAAGAACACCCTGAGAGAGGTGTAAATCAGCAAACTCTAACTCCTCAAGAGCAAGGCCTTGAGGTTGAGGGATTTGAGGTCCGGATACCAAACCCTTCCCTGGGCACAAGTCAACAGATTGTGATTCCTGGGGAGGCACAGGGAAGATGGACTGTCAGAGACAGAAGGAGTGGGTACCAGGGCTGCCTGGCCCAATCCGGGGCAATCAGAATCACCCTGGAAGGCTGAGATCTGATTTTGACTAGTACTTTGAATAGGAGAAAGGGGGAAGAGAGAGGAACTTCCTCCCAATCCAGAAGAAGGGCATCCAGGGAACTGAGCCCAGCACTGGAGGCCTGCAACAGAACAGAGGAAGTTTGTGATTGTCTGGGGCTGCAAAAGATCTATCTGAGGGATGCCCCACCTGGCAAAACTATCCCCAGCACTTGAGGATCCAGGGACCATTCGTGATGGCCCTGGGAAATCCTACTGAGGGCATCCGCTAGGACATTGTCCTTCCTGGAAGATGAACTGCTATGAGGGAAGTGTTCAGGAATAGGCCAGAGACCACAACTTCATTGCCTCAGTGCACAAGGCCAAGACCGAGTGCCCCCTGTTTGTTGATGTACCACATTGTTGTGGTGTTGTCTGTTCTGACTTGTATCACCTTGTCGTGGACAGATGCAGAAAAAGCTTGAAGAGCTAAAAGACAGCTCTGAGTTCCAGCAAATTGATGTGGAGCAGAGATTCCTGGGGGACCAAACTCCTGAGTGGAAAGGTCGCCCATGTGGGCCCCAACCCAGAAGGGAAGCATCTGTAGCGAGAGTCAAGTCGTGAGAAGGGAAATGAAGGGACCTCGCTCTTAATTGCTCTGATCCTGCCACCACTGGAGAGCTAGGATCAAGGTTAGAGTCACGGACCAACTTGGAAAGGGGTCTCTTCTCTGAGACCAAAAGGTTCTCAAGTGAACTGAATGTCTCTCATCTGAAATCTGGCTCCCTGCACAACAGCTCTGGATGCAGCCATGTGCCCCAGGAGCTGCAGAAGTGTCTTGCTGGTCGAGACCTGCAGAGTGAAGGAAGAGGCCAGAGCCACTAAATTCCTTACCCTTTCTGGGGAAGAAAGGCTCTGGCTAGCTTTGTGTCCAATTCTGCCCCTATAAAGGTGAGTACCTGGACTGGTTCCAGAACCGACTTTGGTAGGTTTAACAAAAACCCAGGAGGTGAGAAGCTGCTGGGTGACCTGCAGGTGAGATTTTACCTGTTCTGGGGACTGGCCTACAATGAGCCAGTCGTCTACATAGGGAAAACAGCAATCCTCTGCCTCCTTAAGTGGGCCACTGCCACTGCTAGACACTTTGTGAATACCCTTGGAGCAGAGGTAGGGCCGAAGGGCATTGCTCTGAACTGGTAATGACCTGCGGGCAGTTCGAATCTAAGGTACTTTCGATGAGATCTTCTGATTAGGACATGGAAATAGGCATCCTTGAGGTCCAGGGAGGCTAGCCAGTCCCTGGCCTTGGGAAGGCAAAATCATTGCCAGAGTTACCATTTTGAACTTTGGTTTCAAAAGATGCTTGTTCAGATATCTGAGATCTAAAATGGGCCACCATTCTCCTGTCTTTTTGGGGTAAGGAAGTATCTGAATACAGACCCCTGCCCTGATGCAGGGAGGAACCCTTTACTGCTCTGAGAGCTAACAGGGATGAGACCTCTGTTTCCAGAGCGAGGGTCTCTAAGCACTTGCAGGTAAAAAGTCTGCTTCTCAACTTGGGAAACTTTTGAAGCTGAGAACCAGACCCTGGCTTACTACTCCAGAACCCACTTGTCTGAGGTTAAAGAAGCCTCCCAATTCTGGACTGAAGTAAGCCAGTCTTCCCCACTGGTACAGGAGACCGGCCCTGGGCACCCCATCAGGGTGCCTGTTTATGAGAGGTTTAGGCTGGGGTGTGGGAGCAGGTCTGCCACCCCGTCTGCCCTGCCTCTGAAGAAGCCCTCTGAGCATAGGCAGAGGAGGCCTGAGTCTGGTAGAAAGGCCTGTGAAAGGCCTACCCTACCCCTGGGGCATGCCTTTGAGGAGTGGCTTGCCGCTCCTTAGCCTGGGCACTCTTGTAAGTAGTCCTATATTCATCCATCTTCTTCATGTAATTCTTTGTCTGCTCTCCAAACAGAGAATTTCCCACCACAGGAAAATCCATAGCCTTAGTCTGGGTATCCTGTGACAAACTAGTACACCTGAGCCAGGCCAACCTACGAAAGCTACAGATGTGGCCATGACCCTAGAGGAAACATCATTAACATCCACAGCAGCATGAAACTGAACCTTAGAGGCTTCAATGCCATCAGCAGCCACCTGTTCTAGTTCACTAGCCAGCTGACCATGGGCCTGCTTGGCCAATTGCATAACAGTATCCCATCTAGATTTCTGATACCTAGCTACATAAGCCATATAATTTGCTTGCCTGAGTCCCAGAGGCTGCCATATACTGTTTTTTGCCATGGCATCAATCTTCCTGGAATCCTTGTCAGGAGGATGTGAAGCCAAGGAATATTAGCTTTATCACAGGCAGCAGCCTGAACTACTCAACATGACTGCATTGCTGAGAAGGAATTCTGTATCAGGGCCTGACAATGTATACCTTCTGTCCATCCTTTTATCTACAGGAGGCACAGAATTAGGAGCTTTTCAAATTTTAATTGTTTGTTTCCTAAAAGACTTATGTAAAGGAACAGACAATCTCCTAGACTCTGGAATATCCATCATTTCTACAAAATCAGGCTCCTCTTGCTCATCCACAGCCTCTTCTAAAAAGGAAGCTGGAGGGTTTCAGCAACTTTTTATAAAACATAAAATGAGATGGGGACTCAGACAGCATAGGGGAGATTCTAAAGGTCTGTCTGGGGAGATGTCTGGTTCAGTGAGGCACACCAGACCTTCCCAGCCACATTCATACTGTTCATAATCCTCCTCCCCTCCTCTGGTTCTAAAATTCCTCAATATATAATCATGAACCACTGGGACCAGATGAACCACCTTTACCAGATAGTGGTGGTTCGGACGGACCCTGAGACAGTGACTGGACAATTTGTATGGCTTTGCTATCTCTGCAGCAGTTGGAGAAGAATTTTGGACTCAGACCTGCTGATTTTCTTGTTTTCTTTACTGGAATTGGTTCCTCAGAACCAGCTTTTCTTTGCCCGAGGAAGTCTGGCCCTGGTCAGAGGCCTCCCTCTGGTTGAGTTGGCACCGAACCGGGCTGCAGCCATCGGGTCAGCAGACTTTTGGCCTCTGTTCCCTGAGCCTGCCCAATCTTTTTCCAAGGGTGGCTGCAGGAAATTCTTACATACCTGGCAGTCTGACTGGAGGTGGTCAAACCCAGATAATAAACACATGTGGTGTGTGGGTCAGCCTTGGCAAAGACTTCCCCACAAACATCACAGTGTTGAAACCAATGGGCCCATTTTTTCTTTTGGGTTTCTCAGACATAATGCCAGCCTAACCAAAAAACTTGCCTTTTAACGCAGTGCCAGGCAAGACACCCTTATCGTTCCTAACCTGTCACGGGTATTGGAAAAACGTAATAAATCCGTTTTTTTAGAACCGATCTGAACGGAACGCACTCTAAAATAGTAACTTTTAGTTTTAAATGAGTTTTAACCCACTGATCGGTTCAAAACCGAACCGATAACTACAAGTTCACACAGACAAAACCTTCATTTACTTACGGTTACCACAGATAGAGCTTGAACCGAACGGTTTTGCGGTTAAATAAAACTATTTTCAGTTAAATCCAACCGAGAAAACACTTTTAAACCGAGAAATGAACCGAGCAGAAGGAGAAATCTCCGGAGCGACTGTTCACTGGTGAGAGTAAAGAATCTGACAGTTCAAGTTTGAAATGACACAGATAGAGCTGCTCTCATGCCAAAATTCTATTTTGGAATGGTTTTAACCATTTCACTCCGGGCAGTTCTAGAGCTGGAACAAACTGCTAATGTCTATAATATAGCAAGACTTCATGTTGTTTGAATACAGTTTTTCCCATAATTTTTATTCAGTAAGATAAGTTACATATGGATCATCTTGGTTTATGGCAAACATTTCTGTAATTGAAAAACAATAAACAGCTACCAATTAGAACTCATTGTTTTGTCCTCTTTAAAATTGAAAAACAGACCGTTCCCAGTCCCAGCCCATACTGATGCACCACAAAGTCACAGAAGGTAAATCCAAAATATATGTTTGCACTTTAACTATAAATAATATGATACAGAAATGATTGACATGACAGTATCCTTTTATGCCAAATTTGGGCCTGTTTCACTGCTGTTAAAATTGCCCTGTATATAAAACTTGCTGACTTTAGACCCTAGCTACAAAGCAGTTTGCCATGAAATGGTGAAAGTTTTGTGGGGTATATAGTCCAAGGTAATGAGATCGAGAAAGGAGAGAGACAACCAAAGTCATCACAGTCTGTAAAGTTTCCTTTTTGGTACAGAGACTCTGTCCCACACAATATTACCAGCCACCACCATCTGAGTTGTCATCACCATCAACATCCACAACATCAATCACTTCAGGATCAGTTTGTATACTCTTGTAGGGATACGAAAATCTTGACTTATTAACTTTAATAAAAGTTAATGTGTTACATTTTCTGGCAGAAACTTATTTCTGGTGTCTGTCACAATATTGCCAGCTTGTACTAAACATGCATTCTGAAGAGACACTTGTTGCAGGACAACCAAGATATTTACAGGCTTCATCATACGGCTCTGTCCAAATCGACTTTTTGATCTCCAGTATTCAAAGGGCATGCATCAATAGGAATAGGCAGTTCTTGCAGGTAACTGTCTACCATGATGGACAGAGACTGCTCAGAAGAGGAATCAGCATAAGCTGGTATGGCAGCAATTTGGGAAAGGTTTTGCCACAGATTTAGCTTGCTACTAAGGGTTGAAGAAGTGGCAGTTGTGGAACAACTACTGTTAATGTTTGGTGACTTTTCCAGTTCTGTATCCCTTTGTGAAGATGAACCTGCATGTTGTGGTGATGACAACCTGAGGGTACTGTGCGTGTCTGTGTTTGACTCCTATGAGTGCTGCAGCTCATCTAGCAACAGACATTTGTATTGCTCTATATCACCTGTTTTTGGAAGATGTATAGCCTTGAACCTGGGATCTAAGAGAGTTGCAAGGATGTAGTGTTTTGATTTCGTCATTGCAACTAATTTGTCATTGGTTTTGAAGCGCTCGCTCATTCTCTTTATGAGATTCCCATGATACAGGCGACATGTTGTCTGAGCTTCAGATCTGTCTTTTTCTATTTGTAGATTTAGAACACTAAGATGATGTGAAATCAGCACTATACCTGACTCACAGGTGCGCCTTCAGAAGACATGTCCTTGTGGCTGTCTCAAAAGGAGCTAAGATGCAGCACACTGTCTCCATTAATTTCCACTGCAGCACAGACAGCATAATGCCATCTCCAATAATGTAACTAGAGCAATACTCATGTACAGCTTGCTTTTGCTCAAGAGGCGCTGCAGCATATAAAGCGTTGAGTTCCAATGAGTGGAAACATTTTGAATCAGCTTTTGCTGGGGCAGCTTGTGTTTTTTGCAGTTCGGACAATGTCCATGATATTAGTTGAATGTGAAAAGAGAGTCACAATTTTTGTGCAAACAGCAATCATACCATCCACTTGTGTTTCATTGCTGAGAAATCCGTGACAATTAAATGTAGGCAAATGTGCAAAGCAAAAGCATGCATAAATCCTCCATCCTGTACTGCTTTCAAGATGTTGGCTCCATCGTCACTTACTATGAAGCCACATTTTAGACCGTGAGAATAAACCCATTCGTCAAGGAGGTCATTTAGTTCCTGCAAAATGTTTGCAGCTGTATGACTTTGCCCAAACTTCTTTACTGTATATGCAGCAGCGCCATCTTCTGGGGTGTCTTTTTTGAAGAACCACAGAAACGTGACTCAATGAGCAGTAAGGGACATGTAATCTATGTTTTGAATGCTGGTCCACATATCTGTTGTGACATGAATAACCCCACCCTCTGCAGTTTTAAGTGCAAGCATCACTGTCGCTTTTAAAGCCTGATAAATGTTAGGTATTTCAACACAGGAAAAGTACCTTCAATGAGAACATTGTAAGAGGCTTTGCTAGAGTAAAGAGCTCCTAAAATCCTCATGATCTACCAAGAGTATGGGAGAAGGGCTCCAACTAACAAGTCACCAATTCTGTGATTAAGATGAAGGGTCTTTGGATGATTTTAGTAAAGGTATTCTTCCTTTCAAATGCCTGACACAGTGTTAGCTGTTTACAACAGGTCCCTGCTGGTTTATTATACACCGTGCCTCGATGGGCAGATGGATGCTGGGATGGTGGACTAGGACTTATACATTCAGTGTCATCACTGGATGTGCAACTGGTACTAATGGTGCTGGCCCTGGTGGTAACAGTGATCCTAGGGCTGGCAGTGGTTCTGTCACATCAAGTTCAGACAATTCAGTATCCATTTCAGATTCCTGACCCATCTCACATGCGGTCTGGAAGATGGAGGACATAGGTTTTGGACGATCAAGCAAAACTGAATGCTTTTTCAGATGGCGTTTAAGAGCTGTAGTGCAAGGCATGACACAACTTTACCCGGCTACACTCTGTTTACAGGGAACAAATTGCTCTGCATGGATCACGTTTACTGACAGAGAAATAATTCCACACCTCAGATGTGACAGATTTTGTTCGAGTGCTAGGAAGATAGCAAAGACTGTTTGCATCTTTTCACCTGTCCTAACAGAACCGGGACATGCTCCTTGGTGCTAGAAGAGTGGGCAGAAGACTCTGATGGATTTTCATTGCTGGCCGACACAGAAGTGGTGGATTCAATGGATATGTCCTTTTCATTGCCAACAGTGCTGGATGTATTTGCAAGTGCATTATCTGATTCATTGTCAGCAGACTTGCTCATTTCACTTTGTTGGGGAAGTAATGATACGCCGCAAGACACAACAGTGTCGGACTGAGACAAAGAGATACTGTCTGAGTCTGAGTCAGAGAGGACTCACTGTCATTGCGTTATTACTGCTAGTCACAGGATTTTAACAGCATGAACGGCATACATTATGGTGCCTTTCCATGTGACCCCAGCAGCTGCACAGGTTTTCTTAAAAGGTCCCTTTACCACACTTTGCTGTTGCTCTTTTGCTGTTTGTTGAATTTTTATCACGTGAAACATTTTGATTATTTCTGCTAGCACCAGGATTACCCACCACCAACACCAGCTCAACACCAGCACCAGATGCTTCATCTATGTTAGTGTCAGCTATAACAGTACCAGTATACTGCAGTGAACACACACACACACCCACACAAGTCCTGTGTAAGAAAGCAATGTGATCTGTGATCGCTGGCTACAACTCAAAATTTTATTTTGGTTGTGTGACACTGTGATGCAGTAGACTGAAAGTAATTGAAGAATATGACGGTTTGCAACTAAAGGATCCCAGGTTCAAGGCTTACAGAGTGACTGGGGTGCTGGGCATAGGCATACACATAGCAGTCAAGGGCGCACAGCAGCAGGGTAATCTGGCTGACCACAAGAGACGGAGATACACACACAAACCGGGAAAGAGATTTTCCTGTCTCTCCTCCCAATAGGGAAATATATTTTAGGCTTTTGTCGTGTATTTCAGGATAATGCCACCACACAACTGGCCACTGGGCTTCACATGGTAACACACACTGGGTAAGGTACAGTGCAGTCAAGGCGACAGCAGCAGGGTGATGGGCTGACCACAAGAGACGGAGATACACACACAAACCGAGGAAAGAGATTTTCTGTCTCTTCTCCCAATGGGAAATACATTTTAGGCTTCTGTCGTGTATTTAAGGATAATGCCACAAACAACTCTCCACTGGGCTTCACGGTAACACACACTGGGTAAGGTACAGTGCAGTCACGGCGACAGCAGCAGGGTGATGGGCTGACCACATGAGAGCAGAGTTACACACACAAACTGAGAAGAGATTTTCTGTATCTCCTCCCAAAGGGAAATATATTTTATGCTTCTGTCATGTATTTAAGGATAACTGCCACCACACAACTGACCACTGGGCTTTACATGGTAACACACACTGGGTAAGGTACAGTGCAGTCAAGAGCCACAGCAGCAGGGTGATGGGCTGACCACAAGAGGCGGAGTTACATACATTAACGAAGAAAGAGATTTTTCTGTCTCTTCTCCCAACAGGAAATATATTTTTAGGCTTCTGTCATGTATTTAAGGATAATGCCACCACAACTGGCCACTGGGCTTCACACGGTAACACACACTGGGTAAGTACAGTGCAGTCAAAGGCGCTGACAACAGGGTGATGGGCTGACCACAAGAGATGGAGTTACATACACTAACCGAAGAAAGAGATTTTTCTGTCTCTCCTCCCAATGGGGATATATATTTTAGGCTTCTGTCATGTATTAAGCATACTGCCACCACACAACTGGCCACTGGGCTTCACATGGTAACACACACTGGGTAAGGTAGAGTGCAGTTAAAGGGCGTACAGCAGCAGGGTGATGGGCTGACCACAAGAGATGGAGTTACATACATTAACCAAGAAAGAGATTTTTCTGTCTCTCCTCCTAACAGGGAAATATATTTTAGGCTTCTGTCATGTATTTAAGGATAATGCCACCACACAACTGCCACTGGGCTTCTACGGTAACACACACTGGGTAAGGTACAGTGCAGTCAAGGCGCACAGCAGCAGGGTGATGGGCTGACCACAAGAGAAGGAGTTACATACAAAACCAAAGAAAGATATTTTTCTGTCTCTCTCCCAACAGGGAAATATATTTTAGGCTTCTGTCATGTATTTAAGGATAATGCCACCACACAACTGGCCCTGGGCTTCTGCGGTAACACACACTGGGTAGGTACAGTGCAGTCAAGGTCACACAGCAACAAGGTGATGGGCTGACCACAACAGACAGAGTTATACACACAAACCGAAGAAAGAGATGCCACCACAAAACTGGCCACTGGGCTACACAGTAACACACACTGGGTAAGGTACAGTGCAGTCAAGGGCGACAGCAGCAGGGTGATGGACTGACCACAAGAGACAGAGTAATACACACAAACCGAAGAAAGAGATGCCACCACAAAACTGCCCACTGGGCTACACGTAACACACACTGGGTAAGGTACAGTGCAGGCAAGGCGCACAGCAGTAGGGTGATGGGCTGACCACAAGAGACAGAGTTACATACACTAACAAGAAAGAGATTGTTCTGTCTCTCCTCCCAACAGGGAAATATATTTTTAGGCTTCTGTCATGTATTTAAGGATAATGCCACCACACAACTGGCCACTGGGCTTCTGCAGTAACACACACTGGGTAAGGTACAGTGCAGTTAAAGGCGCACAGCAGTAGGGTGATGGACTGACTACAAGAGATGGAGTTACATACACTAACCGAAGAAAGAGATTTTCTGTCTCTCCTCCAACAGGGAAATATATTTTAGGCTTCTGTCATGTATTTAAGGATAATGCCACCACACAACTGGCCACTGGGCTTCACACGGTACACACACACTGGGTAGGTACAGTGCAGTCAAGGGCGTACAGCAGCAGAGTGATGGGCTGACCACAAGAGGAGTTACATCAACCAAGGAAAGAGATTTTTCTGTCTCTCCTCCCAACAGGAAATATATTTTAGGCTTCTGTCATGTATTTGAGGATAATGCCACCACACAACTGGCCACTCGCTTCCATGGTAACACACACTGGGTAAGGTACAGTGCAGTCAAGGCGCCACAGCAGCAGGGTGATGGGCTGACCACAAGAGATGGAGTTACACACATACCGAGGAAAGACATTTTCTGTCTCTCCTCCCAATGGGAAATATATTTTGAAGCTTGTGTACTGTATTGAAGGATACTGCCACCACACAACTGGCCACTGGGCTTCACATGATAACACACACTGGGTAAGGTACAGGTCAGTCAAGGGGCACACAGCAGCAGGGTGATGGGCTGACAAGAGACAGAGTTATACACACAAACCGAAAGAGATGCCACCACAAAACTGGCCACTGGGCTTCACACAGTAACACACACTGGGTAAGGTACAGTGCAGTCAAGGGCGCATAGCAGCAGGGTGATGGGCTGACCACAAGAGACAAAGTAATAGACACAAGCGAAGAAAGAGATTTTCTGTCTCTCTTCCTAATGGGGAAATATATTTTAAGCTCTGTCATGTATTTAAGGATAATGCCACCACACAACTGGCCACTGGGCTTCACACGGTAACACACACTGGGTAAGGTACAGTGCAGTCAAGGGGCTACAGCAGCAGGGTGATGGGCTGACCACAAGAGATGGAGTTACATACACTAACCGAAGAAAGAGATTTTTCTGTCTCTCCTCCCAGCGAGGAAATATATTTTAGGCTTCTGTCATGTATTTAAGGATAATGCCACCACACAACTGGCAACTGGGCTTCACATGGTAACACACACTGGGTAAGGTACAGTGCAGTCAAAGGGCGCTACAGCAGCAGGGTGATGGGCTGACCGCAGAGACGGAGTTACACACACAAACCGAGGAAAGAGATTTTTCTGTCTCTCCTCCCAATAGGGAAATATATTTTTAGGCTTTTGTTGTGTATTTAAGGATAATGCCACCACACAACTGGCCACTGGGCTTCACATGGTAACACACACTGGGTAAGGTACAGTGCAGTCAACGGCGCACAGCAGCAGGGTGATGGGCTGACCACAAGAGACGGAGATACACACACAAACCGAGGAAAGAGATTTTCTGTCTCTTCTCCCAATGGGAAATACATTTTAGGCTTCTGTCGTGTATTTAAGGATAATGCCACCAAACAACTCTCCACTGGGCTTCACACGGTAACACACACTGGGTAAGGTACAGTGCAGTCAAGGCGACAGCAGCAGGGTGATGGGCTGACCACAAGAGGCGGAGTTACACACACAAACTGAGAAGAGATTTTTCTGTATCTCCTCCCAATGGGGAAATATATTTTCATGCTTCTGTCGTGTATTTAAGGATACTGCCACCACACAACTGACCACTGGGCTTTACATGGTAACACACACTGGGTAAGGTACAGTGCAGTCAAGGGCGTACAGCAGCAGGGTGATGGGCTGACCACAAGAGACGGAGTTACATACATTAACCAAGAAAGAGATTTTCTGTCTCTTCTCCCAACAGGGAAATATATTTTAAGCTTCTGTCATGTATTTAAGGATAATGCCACCACACAACTGGCCACTGGGCTTCACACGGTAACACACACTGGGTAAGGTACAGTGCAGTCAAGGCGCCACAGCAGCAGGGTGATGGGCTGACCACAAGAGATGGAGTTACATACACTAACCGAAGAAAGAGATTTCTGTCTCTCCTCCCAACAGGGAATATATTTTAGGCTTCTGTCATGTATTTAAGGATAATGCCACCACACAACTGGCCACTGGGCTTCACACGTAACACACACGGTAGGTACAGTGCAGTCAAGGGTGCCAGCAGCAGGGTGATGGGCTGACCGCAAGAGATGGAGTTACACACACAAACCGAGGAAAGAGATCTTTCTGTCTCTTCCCAATGGGAAAATATATTTTAGGCTTCTGTCGTGTATTGAAGGATACTGCCACCACACAACTGGCCACTGGGCTTCACATGGTAACACACACTGGGTAGGTAGAGTGCAGTTAAAGGGCGTACAGCAGAAGGGTGAAGGGCAGACCACAAGAGATGGAGTTACATACATTAACCAAAGAAAGAGATTTTCTGTCTCTCCTCTAACAAGGAAATATATTTTTAGGCTTCTGTCATGTATTTAAGGATAATGCCACCACACAACTGGCCACTGGGCTTCACACGGTAACACACACTGGGTAAGGTACAAGCGCAGTCAAGGCGCACAACAGCAGGGTGATGGGCTGACCACAAGAGAAGGAGTTACATACAAAACCCAAAGAAAGATATTTTTCTGTCTCTCCTCCCAACAGGGAAATATATTTTAGGCTTCTGTCATGTATTTAGGATAATGCCACCACACAACTGGCCACTGGGCTTCACATGGTAACACACACTGGGTAAGGTACAGTGCAGTCAAGGGGCGTACAGCAGCAGGGTGATGGACTGACCACAAGAGACAGAGTAATACACACAAACCGAAGAAAGAGATGCCACCACAAAACTGGCCACAGGGCTTCACACGGTAACACACACTGGGTAAGGTACAGTGCAGGCAAGGCGCACAGCAGTAGGGTGATGGGCTGACCACAAGAGACAGAGTTACATACACTAACCGAAGAAAGAGATGTTTCTGTCTCTCCTCCCAACAGAGAAATATATTTTAGGCTTCTGTCATGTATTTAAGGATAATGCCACCACACAACTGGCCACTGGGCTTCTACGGTAACACACACTGGGTAAGGTACAGTGCAGTTAAAGGCGTACAGCAGTAGGGTGATGGGCTGACTACAAGAGATGGAGTTACATACACTAACCGAAGAAAGAGATTTTTCTGTCTCTCTCCCAACAGGAAATATATTTTTAGGCTTCTGTCATGTATTTAAGGATAATGCCACCACACAACTGGCCACTGGGCTTCCACAGTAACACACACTGGGTAAGGTACAGTGCAGTCAAAGGATGCACAGCAGCAGAGCAATGGGCTGACCACACGAGGAGTTACATGCACAACCCAAGGAAAGAGATTTTTCTGTCTCTCCTCCCAACAGGGAAATATATTTTTAGGCTTCTGTCATGTATGTAAGGATAATGCCACCACACAACTGGCCACTGGGCTCACACGGTAACACACACTGGGTAGGTACAGTGCAGTTAAAGGATACAGCAGTAGGGTGATGGGCTGACTACAAGAGATGGAGTTACATACACTAACTGAAGAAAGAGAGATTTTTCTGTCTCTCCTCCTAATGGGAAATATATGTTTAGGCTTCTGTCATGTATTTAAGATAATGCCACCACACAACTGGCCACTGGGCTTCACACAGTAACACACACTGGGTAAGGTACAGTGCAGTCAAGGCGCTACAGCTGCAGGGTGATGGGCTGACCACAAGAGATGGAGTTACATACACTAACCGAAGAAAGAGATTTTTCTGTCTCTCCTCCAACGGGAAATATATTTTTAGGCTTCTGTCATGTATTTAAGGATAATGCCACCACACAACTGGCCACTGGGCTTCACATGGTAACACACACTGGGTAAGGTACAGTGCAGTCAAGGCGCGACAGCAGCAGGGTGATGGGCTGACCGCAAGAGACGGAGTTACACACAAACTGAGGAAAGAGATCTTTCTGCTCTCCTCCCAACGGGAAATATATTTTAGGCTTCTGTCATGTATTGAGGATACTGCCACCACACAACTGGCCACTGGGCTTCACATGGTAACACACACTGGGTAAGGTAGAGTGCAGTTAAAGGCGTACAGCAGCAGGGTGATGGGCTGACCACAAGAGACGGAGTTATACATTAACCAAAGAAAGAGATTTTTCTGTCTCTCCTCCCAACAGGGAAATATATTTTAAGCTTCTGTCATGTATTTAAGGATAATGCCACCACACAACTGGCCACTGGGCTTCACAAGGTAACACACACTGGGTAAGGTACAGTGCAGTCAAGGCGACAGCAGCAGGGTGATGGGCTGACCACAAGAGAAGGAGTTACATGCAAAACCCAAAGAAAGATATTTTTCTGTCTCCTCCCAACAGGGAAATATACTGAGTTATACACACAAACCGAAGAAAGAGATGCCGCCACAAAACTGGCCACTGGGCTTCACACAGTAACGCACACTGGGTAAGGTACAGTGCAGTCAAGGCGCTACAGCAGCAGGGTGATAGACTGACCACAAGAGACAGAGTAATACACACAAACCAAAGAAAGAGATGCCACCACAAAACTGGGCACTGGGCTCACACAGTAACACACACTGGGTAAGATACAATGCAGTCAAGGGCACAGCAGCAGGGTGATGGGCTGACCACAAGAGACGAGTTACATACACTAACAGAAAGAGATTTTCTGTCTCTCCTCCAACGGGAAATATATTTTTAGGCTTCTGTCATGTATTTAAGGATAATGCCACCACAACTGGCCACTGGGCTTCACACTGTAACACACACTGGGTAGGGTACAGTGCAGTCAAGGCGCACAGCAGCAGGGTGATGGGCTGACCGCAGAGAGCAGTTACACACACAAACCAAGGAAAGAGATCTTTCTGTCTCTCCTCCCAACAGGAAAATATATTTTAGGCTTCTGTCATGTATTGAAGGATACTGCCACCACACAACTGGCCACTGGGCTTCACATGGTAACACACACTGGGTAAGGTAGAGTGCAGTTAAAGGCGTACAGCAGCAGGGTGATGGGCTGACCACAAGAGCGGAGTTACATACATTAACCAAAGAAAGAATTTTCTCTCTCCTCCCAACAGGGAAATATACTGAGTTATACACACAAACCGAAGAAAGAGATGCATACAAAACTGGCCACTGGGCTTCACACAGTAACGCACACTGGGTAGGTACAGAGCAGTCAAGGGGCGCACAGCAGCAGGGTGATAGACTGACCACAAGAGACAGAGTAATACACACAAACCAAAGAAAGAGATGCCACCACAAAACTGGGCACTGGGCTTCACACAGTAACACACACTGGGTAAGATACAGTGCAGTCAAGAAGGCGCCTACAACAGTAGGGTGATGGGCTGACCACAAGAGATGGAGTTACATACACTAACCAAGAAGAAGAGATTTTCCTGTCTCTCTCCCAACAGAGAAATATGTTTTAGGCTTCTGTCATGTATTTAAGGATAATGTCACCACACAACTGGCCACTGGGCTTCACATGGTAACACACACGGGTAAGGTACAATGCAGTCAAGGCGCACAGCAGCAGGGTGATGGGCTGACCACAAGAGACGGAGTTACATACACTAACCAAGAAAGAGATTTTTCTGTCTCTCCTCCAACGGGAAATATATTTTTAGGCTTCTGTCATGTATTTAAGGATAATGCCACCACCACTGGGCTTCATACGGTAACACACACTGGGTAAGGTACAGTGCAGTCAAGGGGCGACAGCAGCAGGGTGATGGCTGACCGCAAGAGACGGAGTTACACACAAAACCAAGGAAAGAGATCTTTCTGTCTCTCCTCCCAACAGGGAAATATATTTTAGGCTTCTGTCATGTATTTAAGGATAATGCCACCACACAACTGTACTGGGCTTCTACGGTAACACACACTGGGTAGGTACAGTGCAGTCAAGGTCACACAGCAGCAAGGTGATGGGCTGACCACAACAGACAGATTTATACACACAAACTGAAGAGATGCCACCACAAAACTGGCCACAGGGCTACACAGTAACACACACTGGGTAAGGTACAGTGCAGTCAAGGGCGACAGCAGCAGGGTGATGGACTGACCACAAGAGACAGAGTAATACACACAAACCAAGAAGAGATGCCACCACAAAACTGGCCACTGGGCTTCACACGGTAACACACACTGGGAAGGTACAGTGCAGGCAAGGGCACAGCAGTAGAGTGATGGGCTGACCACAAGAGACAGAGTTACATACACTAACGAAGAAAGAGATTTTCTGTCTCTCCTCCCAACAGGGAAATATATTTTTAGGCTTCTGTCATGTATTTAAGGATAATGCCACCACACAACTGGCCACTGGAGCTCAGTAACACACACTGGGTAAGGTACAGTGCAGTTAAAGGCACACAGCAGTAGGGTGATGGACTGACTACAAGAGATGGAGTTACATACACTAACCGAAGAAAGAGATTTTTCTGTCTCTCCTCCCAACAGGGAAATATATTTTAGGCTTCTGTCATGTATTTAAGGATAATGCCACCACACAACTGGCCACTGGGCTTCACAGTAACACACACTGGGTAAGGTACAGTGCAGTCAAGGGACGTAGCAGCAGAGTGATGGGCTGACCACAAGAGGATTACATGCACAACCCAAGGAAAGAGATTTTTCTGTCTCTCCTCCCAACAGGGAAATATATTTTAGGCTTCTGTCATGTATTTAAGGATAATGCCACCACACAACTGGCCACCGCGCTCACACTGCAACACACTGGGTAAGGTACAGTGCAGTCAAGCGGCGACAGCAGCAGGGTGATGGGCTGACCACAAGAGATGGAGTTACACACATACCGAGGAAAGACATTTTCTGTCTCTCCTCCCAATGGAAATATATTTTTAGGCTTCTGTCGTGTATTGAAGGATACTGCCACCACACAACTGGCCACTGGGCTTCACGATAACACACACTGGGTAAGGTACAGTTCAGTCAAGGCGCACAGCAGCAGGGTGATGGGCTGACAAGAGACAGAGTTATACACACAAACCGAAGAAAGAGATGCCACCACAAAACTGGCCACTGGGCTTCACACAGTAACACACACTGGGTAAGGTACAGTGCAGTCAAGGCGCATAGCAGCAGGGTGATGGGCTGACCACAAGAGACAAAGTAATAGACACAAGCGAAGAAAGAGATTTTTCTGTCTCTCCTCCTAATGGGGAAATATATTTTTAGGCTTCTGTCATGTATTTAGGATAATGCCACCACACAACTGGCCACTGGGCTTCACTGCGGTAACACACTCTGGGTAATAGCCAGGTAAGTGCAGTCAAATGGCACAGACAGCAGCAGGATGACTTGCTGGTCACCTCACAGAAGATGCAGTGGAGATTTTTGGGAGAAAGTTTGCCAAATCCCCCCAAGCAGTCCTGGCTGAGAACCGTGTCTTCCTTCAAGACAATTTTGGGTGGGACTGGAACCAGATTATGTCTTCCTTTTGTGGGCTTAGAACATCAAGTTTTACACAATCAGTAAAGTGTTTTAATTTAATCTCTTTTCCCAAAATAAAACACCCCTCCCCAGCCAGGGAGCTCTCCCAAGAGTGCCACGGCCACGAGTCACAATTGTGATTTGCAAAGAAAAAGTGTGTAATTCGCAATTTGAGGATATGTGTGATTGAGCACTAGCACACAGGCAGTCCCAGGCAGCAGTCTGCAAGTTAACTAATTCTCGACCCTGAGTCCTCCCGACAGTACTGAGTCCCAACCGTTTAGCTCCTTTCTCGGTTCCTGCCCTAGTTTCTTTCCTCAGTTCCTGATCCCGAGATTCCGACTCCCCTTCCTTTTCCCCACCTGCCCATTAACTTTTTTTTAATTTTCAGGCACATACACACTCGTACAGGACCAGATTTAATAACAAAAACAGTTGCTCGTGTCATGACATGCACAACTGAACTGAGAGCACACAGACACTGCGGCTCCTCCTTCTCCACTACAAGACTGAATGGCAATGGAGCCACAGCTGTGCAGATGACTTCAGCAGGATCCCTCGACTTGCAGACTGACTCAAGTTGCACTACCACCACCACCTGACTGCATAGCAGATGGTCAGATGGTACAGTTACACTAAGCGTGACAAACCGACAACAGCTGCCTGATGGGAGGGCGAACTGAGCTGCATTATTCAGCTGGTGCCAAAATCGGAACAGCGGAATGGGAGGGCACAAAGCAAAAACACAGAAGTGAGAAGATTCATGGATGATTCGAACCCTTTTGTGAACCGGCAGTGTTTGAGTTCTAATTAGAACTCGAACACCAGGGTTCGAGGAGGGTTCTAATCTTTCTTGAACTAGTTCTGACAACACTACTTCCAGCTTAAAGGAAGGTAGTGATGGCTGCCAAATGCACTTTGAGGGTAGCCTGCGGCCTAAACTGTTAAGATGCACAAATAGTCAAAGCAGTGGCAATGTCAGCTGAATCTGGCCGAATATGCCTCTGAGAACACCAGAAACCAAATCTCTTCCATTTGGAATTGTAAGTTTTCTAGTGGAAGTTTTCTACTAACCTTAAGAATGTCCAAGACTGATTGGGAAATATGCAGGCTTGCATAGTCTAGCTCCTCAAGAGCCAAGCTTTGAGTCTGAAGGTTGGGATACAGTATCCTCCTGCGGGGAAGTGAGGAGATTGTACTGTCTGGGAAGACACAGTGGAATTGTCACTGACATTGACAATAGTGAGGTACCATGACTACCTAGCTCAGTCTGGAACCACTAGGATCACTGTGCAAGGCTGAGGTCTGATTGACCAAAACTCTGACTATCAGAGGAAAAAGAGGAAAACATACAGAAACCTGCTTGTCCAATCAGTAGAGAGCATCTTGGGTAACAGACCCCAAAGAGGGTCTGCAGCAGAATAGAGAGCTGCTTATTGTCCGGGGTTGCAAGGAGTCTATCTCTGGAGTGCCCACCTCTTGAAAATGACTTGAAGAATTAGAGGATTCAGGGCCCATTCAGTGGTGACCTTGAGAAATCCTGCTGAGGGCATCTGCCAGTACTTTGTCCTTCCCTGGGAGATGCACAGCTATCACGAGCCTGAAGGGAATAAGCTAGTGACCATATTTTCATGGCTTGAACAAGGCCGAGGACTGAGTGCCCCCAGCTTGTTGATGTACCACATGGTTGTGGTATTGTCTGTCCTGATCTGCACCACTTTCCTCTGAACTGTGTTCGAGAATGTCTGAAGTGCTAGAAAGACAGCCCTGAGTTTGAGATTTATGTGCAGGAGAGACTCTGATGAGACCATGTTCCCTGAGCAGTGAGCTGGTCCAGATGGGCTCCCATCCCAGTAGGGAAGCATCCATGGTGAGAATCATTGGAGGAACCTAACTGAGAAAGGGACACCTTGCCTTAGATTGTCCTCCTCCAGCCACCACTGGAGAGCCTAAACCAGAGTTTGAGACACTGGAACTAACTTGGAGAGAGGTCTTTTTCTGAGGCTAAAAGCTTTTAGATGAAACTGAGTATCTCTCATTTGAAATCTTGCCCTTGCACTACTGCAGTGGAAGCTGCCATGTGGCTAGCAACTGTAAGAAGTGCCTGGCTGGTCGTGACACTAGTGGATGAAAACATGAAGCTGGGGTGATGGGGAACTGTGCCTTGAAAGAGGAAGAAAGGCCTTTGCCTGGACAGTGTCCAGTTCCACCCCTATAAATGTGAGAAGCTGGTCTGGTTCCAGAACAGACTTTTCTAGATTTAGGATGAATCCTAAGGAGTCCTGAAGCTTTAGTAACCTCTAGAGCTGACCTGACTTGGTGGGAGGACTGACCCACTATGAGCCAGTCGTCCAGGTAAGGGAACAGTAAGATGCCTTGTAGCCTGAGAAAGGCCACCACTACTGCCAGACACTTGGTAAACACCCTTGAAGCAGATGTTAGGGCCAAAAGGCATTGCTTTGAACTGATAGTGACCTGAGGCAACTCAGACCTGAGGTACTTCCTGTGGAATGTCTGATAGGTATGTGGAAAATGAAAATTACATACCTACTGTAATTATGATTTTTCTGTGTATCTTCACCATTCATCACAATTGGGTCACATGGCCAGAGGTCATGACCCGTGGGAGCTCTTTTTTTTTTTGGTAGGTAGAGCCGACGCGCTCGGGCGCTGCCCTCGAGGCCGACGCGTTGTGTGGTGCTCGTGGGTTGGCCATTAGGTGCTGTTGACTCCGCCTGCCTGCCAGTTCTGAGTCACCGGAGAGGTGAGAGGAAGGGAGTGGAGGTGGGACAATGAAGTCCAAGGGACAGGAAAAGGAAAATATATAAAACTAAAAGAGAAATAACAACTGAGAGGACAGAAAGAGAGTTGTGAACTAAAGGGATTGGGAGGGCCCCAATCTCTGGATACAGAGGAGGGAGGTAGGGTGAGGTAAAGAATTTAGAAGGTAGGAAGAGGGGAAAGGTTAAACACATCCCAGACCCTGGTCCGTCTCCAGATTGTATAGGAACTGCAAGGAGTAGCCAAGGTTTCTTGCCAGAATTCAAGGCACAGAATAGCTGGCAAAACTCCATCTGAGCAGAGTCAGCTATTCTGGAAGAAGGACAGGGCACAGAGAACTAACCCTCTCAAGGAAAGATTTTTGGTGAAAAAGGGAAAGGATTTTTTTGTAATAAAAGATAGTCCAAAGGACAAAGAAAAATAAGATGGATGGGAAAAGGAGGAGGAGGAGAGAATGGAGGACAACTGCCAACTCCCACCCACAGGGTGAAATAGCAGCACTGGAGAAGGAGTGCCCCTCGTGCTGACCACTCTCCCAGGCGTATCCCCATGTGCCCTGTTCACCCACTCCTAACAAAGAGGAGGGGGTAAGGTTGGGCACAGAGAGGAGGTGGACCCAGAGACTGGGGCCCCAGGGGATGGAGGGCAGGATTGTGATGAAGGGTGAAGATACACAGAAAGATCATAATTACGGTGGGTATATCATTTTCATATCTTATCTGTGTCAGCCTTCACCATTCATCACATTTGGGTGAGTGCTGAGCTCCTCCCGAAGGGGTTTCCTTTACACCTTAAGGGACAAAGTCCCTTAGCTCTCAGTGGTGACACACTAAGAGGAGAACCTTCAGGGACTGGAGGCCGAGGAGTGGGGAGGTGACAGGGACCCCCAGAGGGGAAGGAAGCTGCTCCAACAACGCCGTCTCACTCTTGGAGAAGAGATAGGTTCTCTGGGGAGTGGAGTTAATCACCCGCGCCAGGCCAAGGGTGACAACCGGGAAAGAGCCTGACCATGCTGTCCGCCTAGTGCAGATCACTGTCCCTATGACCCTGTTAGCAACCTCGTTGGCATCATAAGATGCCCTCGCTGAGTGCCTTGCTAGCTCCAGGCCACGTGTAGAGGTGCAATGGCTTGTCTGGTTTGCTCCGTGTCAGGCAACGAGGCTGGGAGTTGACCTAGCCTGGACCACAAGAACCTGTCATAGACTGCATAGCGGGACTGATGTGCAGAAATGGAAAGCAACAACCATGCCGAGGAGAAAGCCCTTCTACCCCAGAAGTCAAAATCCGAGGAATCTTGATCTGGAGGCTGGTCATGATGAAGGGTGCAAAGCCCATCGGAGTGTCCAACTCGTCAATCTGGACTGTGGATGAGGCATGGAACCTGGAGACTCCGGGGCGCAATACTGCTGGCAGTGATCCTAGGTGCAGGAACTCTCGGAGAAGGGCCTCTGCCAGGGCTGTGATGCCTCCCAAGAGGGGCAGGCCAGGGCACCACAAGGCTGGCCTCACTGAAATCACCTAGAAAGGCATGTGCCAAGTGCTTTGGATTGCTTACAGTGGAAGGGTGAGTGCAAGTCCTCCAACATCGTCACGAGGAACGCTGATACTCAGTGAGATCAGCGGCTGAAGAGATGTGCACAGAAGGTCCCCTTCCCCAGAAGAGGGGATGAAGAGCTGGAGGCACCGACTGCTCAGAGGGCAGCTGCTTGGGGGAGGTTGAAAACCTGTCTGTCCATTGCTCTAACGTAAGCTGGAACCGAGCAGCCAGACCTGAACTGCTCCAAGGAGAGAGGCCCGCTAGGACCAAGGATGCCTGGGATTGCAGGAGAATGTGGCAGAAGGATGGGAACAGAGCCGAGTAGAGATGTCGGCTGACCTCCGCCTGGGCTAAGAGTGGACCAAGAGCACCAAGAAGAAAGTGCTCAGGAAGAATCCACAGCTGACAGCTGAACAACCATTCGGTACTGCCTTGGCTGCGCCCAGAAGAATCCACCTGTGAGGTGACCGGGTGCGATAGGTCCAGAAGGACGGTCCCCTACCTCAAAAGAATGGCCCGCTGGTCAGCACTCCTGACCCCAGTCTCGCAGCCACTGACACCATCTCAGAAGGGGCTGACTCCGACTGTCGAGGACACTACAGGGCTGCCCAAACAGTCAATCCCAAGGAGTCAGACTGCTTGTCTGACTCAGAGCCTGACTCTACCTCCAGAAGGTAGAGGCTGAGCCCTGTGCCAGACTGTAGGAGGGCGCCGGTGCCATCCCTGCCAAATGGGGTGCTGGATTACGACACACCTGAGCCAGTGCCAGCAGTACCCCCACAGCACCGTGAGTGGTATCCGATGGAGGACACGGCCCCGGCCCGAACACCCCAGAGTCAGAACCAGTCACTGTGTGGCGCTGAGGGCAGGGGCGGCACAGGCGACAGTGTCGACGCGGAATCTGAAGCCCCACAAGCGGTGAGTCCCGAGGTGGACACAGCGCCGCAAACAGTGCTGAGGCGAGAAGAGGACAAAGATGGTGCTGTAGAGACTCCCATGGCGCCGCTAGCAGTATCAGCACCGCAACCGTGCCGACAGCAGCCACGGCACCGAGTGACAAACCGCACCGATGATGGCTCCTTCAGAGCCACGGCACCACGAACGTGCCAAGGCCCACAACGGCATTGAGGATGGCGCCCGACCGGGCCTTGCAAACCATGGGTCTGACACCGGGAGCCTTCACCCCTGAAGAGGAGATTGCTTTGGCGCCTCCCACCACCGGAAGGAGCAGGATGGGCCCTCCACCACGGAGGAGCCTCGGCAATGGCAAGGCTACTAGAAGCTGAGGCCCTCCTCCTCGGTCTGTATAGAACCGGGAGGGACCCAGAGGAAAGGCCGAGAGTACATGGCTTGGCCCGACGAGGCGCACCTGACCCCTGAAAGTCGGGCGGACCCTGCCACACTTTCCATGCTCATTGTTCATGATCCAGTGGTCCATGAGAAACAGGCGCCACACAAATCCATGTCGTGAAGTGGGCCAAGACACAAAGAACAGCAGTCGTGCTGGTCAGTGACGGAAAATTCACGGCAGCAAGGGCACCGTCGCGTAGAGCCGTCCGTCTTTGAAGTCTTCTTGCCCTCTGGCCAGACATGACCTACGAGGAAAAAGCACCAAAACAAACTCGACAACGCCAAGAATAAAATAAATGGAAAGAACTTACCAAGCGACGCCGAGTACGGCAACTAGAACTGGCAAGAAAGAAGCCAAGGACTGTGGCATGGAGGAATAATAAGGCTGATGACGAAACTGCGTGAACATCAGCGGGACCTTTTTTTTTTTTTAACAGGGGCATGTAGCACGCTGGGGTGAGCTCCCAGCATGCAAAAGACTCTTTGTGGGGAGCTGTAGCCAGGGAATGGGCACCTCTGTCGGCACACAACAACAGTGGAGGGGTGTTACATAATGTCGATGGGAGTGGGTTCTCTGTCGGCAACATCACGGGCATTGAAGCTGATGGGAATTGGGGCCCCCATCGGCAAAGAAAAACTGTTGGTGCGCATGATGCCGAGGGGACTGGGCGGCCCCGACATACATTGTAAATAGGAGGGGTTATTTTGCCGGCGGGGAGTTGGCTCCCATCGGCATTCTGACTGGAGGTGGCGGCAGTGGTGCATGCACGCCGGAGGCATGTTGTGGTCATGCTGCATGAGAGCTCCTCCTCACTGCAGCGGACTTTGTTAACTCTAGTGGCCACATTCAACATTGTTGATGTGGCGCCTGCATGCTGCCTGATTGGGAATGAGGAACGCACTCACTGATGCGGCCCTGCATTCGCCAACAGTGACTGCGCCCAAATTCAAGCATCACGTATGTTGAAGGTGCATATGTGAGCCAACATAAAAGGAAGCCAAGAGGCAGCTGTTGATGAAATGGCATGACAAAGATCCTTCCACCCTCACAGAATGGGAGACTGAGGTTACTAGGCTTAGTCCTACATCAGAGTGCAACATAAAGTGAGGACAGACTGCCCATGGTTTCACCACAGAGGGGTGCAAGACAGATCTGGGACTGGGTAGAAGTCATAGCTCAAGGAAGCAGGGATAGGTATCTGGGTGAGGGAAGGGGAGGAATCTCGCCTAGAGAATAATTCTCTGTAGTAAAAGGTGTCATCTGCTATACTTCCCACCCCTCCCTGGATGTAGCCTCTTTCTCACAAATCTATTGGTTCTCTATAAGTTAACCTCCACCCACAGGAAAACTGAAGTCATAGTAGGACATGATATCTTGCTAATTATGAAATGAGTATGTGAATGAGCGGCTCCTGACTGGTCGAGTGCTGCTTTAGCCAGGCCATTATCCCAGCACAATGGCCCCAGTGAAAGTAACTCTGGCACTCAGACCTCCTTACCAATCAGCTATGGCATATCACTCCCCTCTGTCTGTGACTGCCCTCTCGCTGTTGCTGACTTCCGCTCCAGAACTTCTGCCATGTTCTGGTCTCTGTCACTGCTATCCATTTCAGGAAGTAAAAAAGGTAACGTTCTGTCTTTCACCGCAGCTGCTAACTGTGATTTAAATCAGCATCTCCCCACACTTGCGCTTCCACAGTCAGAATGGCAACTCCCACCCGTTGTGTAACTGCAGATCTAAAATGCAGATAAAAAAAAAAAGACAGGCTCCCACAGCTGCCGTCAGTCAGAATGTTACCTTTTTTCCCTTAATTCCTGCAATGGACAGTAGCGACAGAGACTGAACCAGGACCAGGACTCGAAGTACTGGAGCAGGAAGTCAGTGGCAATGAGCGGGCAGTTAGCGACAGCGAGCAGGAGCACTATTTTTCTCTTCAATTAATTCTTTACATTTTTATCTTTTACTAATTTAAAACACATAGAGATGTTTTCATTTTTTTCTTTTTAATAGTATGGGGATCCATTTCATAATCACAATAAGGCACTCTGGGGGCGTTATGGTGAGATACTGTCCTTCTTGGGTGGTGGAAGCACTTGGTTTCACCTCATGCTCAACCTCTCGAGGTGGGCCACTATCCCACCATAACCTCCCCACCATTCGTGCCTTATTGCTTAAATCAGACACTAAGGTCTTCATTACAGTATATGTGATGATTAATGTTATTTGTCTTCTCTCTCTCTCTCTCTCTCTCTCTCTCTCCCCACCCCACCCCCCCACCAACTTCTTACAACACGCAGTTCGCAACCATCACCAAAGTGACCTTCCCAGAAAGTCAGATATTTGATAATGTTTCTGACTTGACTCAGGTACAATGCTAGTTTTTACTTGACTGATTCAATTTATACTTATTAAGCCCTTCTGGGTGCTTAAAATTTCCTGTGTAGTTAGGTCCTGTTGTCTTCTTACCAGGTAAATGATTATTGAAGGTTATCATCTTTTTCTGTGGTTGTTTACAATGATATGTTGTAACACTATCCAAGCTTTTAATTCAAATACATTAGTGCTGCATATCCATGGGAGTTACCCGACCAGGATGTTGTGTTTTACAAGCTGAACAAATGCAAAGCCATTTCTGAGCTGTACGACAAAAGAAAAATACAACAGTATCTTACACAGAAAAAGTTACATGTAAACTCTGCCATGTAGCATAGCAGGGTGTCAGCGACTGTACAGTCCATGTAATGCAAACTCCTCACTGTCAGGCTTTGAAAACAATTGACAGTAAGTCTTTGAAGTACTGTCCCATTTCTAAATAAGGTGCATGGGCACTGTATTAGTGTTGTTAAACACCCAGAAAATTACCTGTTTAGAAAGCAGCTCTTGCATAGTGTATAGAGGGTGATGAACTTTCTTGCCAGCAGTCTCGCATCAATGAAACCTTCTGCAACAAGCATGATTTCACAGATTAATTCAAAATCTGGCACAACCATTGCACAAGGTCTGGAAAGGAAAGACAAAAGTAATTGAGAAATTTTGTTCAGTTACATGAAGCAGACTGATCCAATGGCAGTGTGGCAGCACAGGTGAAGTAGATTTGGGCTTCCCACCTTGGGACTAGCAGTAGGTTTAGCGTGCTGCAGAGTTGAGGCACTTCCCAAAGTTTTTGAATAGCCACAACTAACTATTGAGTTGCACTGCATTGGTTGGAAAGGCAGCTGCTCAGCAACAGTACTTGCCCTATCAGATGGCACAGTATAGATGCAGTGGCCCTGCTAATCATGAGTAGGACAGAGAATGTGCCATTTTACAATGTTCATTGTACTAATACTGTTACAGAACAATTAGGTAACCAATGTTGAGCAACATCACAAAACTGAACAAGACAATGACTTCACATTAGGAGACAGCACATCTGTATTAAATATAACCATCGTCATCCCTGATGGTCACTGGTAACATTAGGGGCATTCGATGGAAGGAGCAAGCCAGGGTTCCTCACAGCAAAGAAGAGTTCAAGAGACATTGAGTGTGGGAGTATCGAAACACCAATAAGACACGTATGAGTCAGTGCATAAAAATGGGTTACCTATAGTTTACCTATACTGTCCCCAAGACCATGCAAAACCCAAATGCAGGAAAACCATAATTAGATGCAGTGCTATTGCTTTTGAAACAATACAGAATAAACAGACAGAAAATGGAAACATAGAAGTTGATGGCAGATGAGGAACGCAAGGCCCATCCAGTCTGCCCATTTTTCTACCTTATGAATGTGCCATAGGCCTTTACTCTGTCAATGGCCTATCTATTCATACTGTCTGTATTGCTCCCTTATGCCTATCCCATGCCTATTTACTTTACTTAGTAAGAATGCCATGGCACACCCTTTATGGCAAATTTCCACATCTTTATGTGCAAACCCAGTAAGAACTGGTGATTGCTCTGCTACATTGTAACCCATGCCTGCATAATGTTGGTTAATTTAGGTTGTAACAGTTTGTATCTGCCAAAATAAAGGCTTTTCATGCAAATTACTCACTTGTAGTGTTGTCTGCACGTTTTAGTTGTTTCTATAACATCCTCCCAAAAAGCACTCTCGGATGTAACTTACTACTTCCCTTTAGTTATGCCCGACGCTTTTGGAGTTTAAAGGAGCCTCTTTAATATTTAATTTCCCAATTTTCTGCATTGTTTCCCTGGATTAGTGTCCTTTTAGCCCACTGACCCGCCTCCTTCATAATTCCACGCTTTATTATATGATTGGCACCATTTACAGTCACCAGGCAACAGGTTCACGTCCACATTCCCGGATGTTCATGTCGAGAGGTTGCAGGATGGTGGAGCCATGACGAGAACCTGAGACACCCGTAACATGGCATTATAGCGTGTAGGGAATTGGGGATATAAAATCTGCAGCCCTGAGAAGATTTAACCCCTTTCTTCCTGCAGCAATCCAGGAGAAACCTCTTTTGTCTCTCAGCATTATATGTTGAGACCAGCTCAGTCGATGACCATCCTATCTTCCATCAGCCTATCTTCACGTCCAGGTAAGGGCCAGATTAGCCAGCCATCAGCTTTAGGGTGCACATCACTTACTGCTGTTTAAACATGCTGTATGCCCCGATGTATTGGTGAGACCCAGCACAGTAATTTTATTGTTTTGTGAGGGTTTTGGGGTGCTTAGAGCAGAGTAGGACTTTGGCACCTTTTCCTGGTTTCACTGCCTGACCTCCATGATGTGAGGTGTTATTTATTTTAATAATCTAGAATCTGTTTAAAACATTGTTTTTTTGGGTGTGGTAGGCTCTATGGAGTTTATTGTGCAGAGCTGGAGAAACAGACCAATAAAAGCTGCAGTGTGCTAAAATGACCAGTTTGTTCTGCACTCCTGCAGTGTTGCAGCTCAACATTTTGCTCCAAATCAATGTAAAAGACATTTTTGCTCAACTTTGGGGAAAGTGTACTTAATACTGTGCTTAATACTGTGCTGAAAGTGGTGCAAACTGATGAAGTGTGACTTACCGTGCTTTTGGAGTTATAACTCCCAAATGGATGAAGATTCAGTTTTTGTGTTGACCATTGTGGCCCCACATTATGGCCACATTCTGTTTTCTGATGCTTGTTTTGGGGTGGGGCTTATGTAGCAAAATCATGACTATTTTAATGTGGTGTTTGTTTTTCTGACTACAATGCTGTTTAGTGTTTGCTGGGGGGCATCATGCCCGCATGGTGTGTGTATTTGTCTTGAAGCCTGCTGTGGTGTGTAGTTCTCAATTGGTCCATTTGGACCAATAAGTGAATCTTTGGTGTACAATGAGTGGGCACAGCATTGTAATTTTGCATGCAATGCTGCATCCATCTATGCATACCAAAGATTCACTTTTGGGTTCCAAATGATCCGATCGAGGCCTACACACCACAGCAGGCTTTGTAGATAAAGGCCCACACCAAGCGGACTGACGCTTTCCTGATGTTTGCTTTGGGGGCCTCATGGGTTTGTTTGCTAGTGTGAAATCAACAAGCTAATCATACATTTTAGATCTTTTCATATCATTTACAAAGATATACCCATACAGTATAAGGCCTGTTTACAAATCCAAATGCTGCTTGGTGTTTGCTGGGGAAGGGGGAGATGCTGCATGGTGTGGGCCTTTTTAGTAGCCTGCTGTGATGTCTAGACCTTGATCGAACCATTTGGAACCCAAAAGTGGATCTTTTGAGGCATGGTGTGCATAGGTGGACGAGCATTGCATGAAAATTACAATGCTGTGCCCATCCGTTGCACACCAAAGATTCACTTTGGATTCCAAATGGTGCAATCAAGGCTCACACACCACAGCAGGCTTCCAGATAAAGCCCATGCCATGTGGACTGATGTTTTCTGATGTTTGCTTTGGGGGAAGCATCATGGGGTTGTTTGTTTGCTAGTGTGAAATCAACAAGCTGTGACCATGAGGATCCCTCCTCTATGTGTCCCCAACCCTTCGTTTGAGCTTTCTCTGCTGACCAGGAGGATCCCTCCTTTATGCTTACATTTATTCAAAATATGCTACACACCCTGGACCTCCCTACTCAGGATAAAGATTACAGGAAGATGACTGTTTAGCCTGTTTTTCTAGTTTCGTCTCTAAGTATAGTTCAGTAGTTATGTAATTACCGCTTAGCCTGTAATTCTACTTAGTCTCTAGGTATAGTTCAGTAGTTATGTAGTTACCTTTTAGCCGGTATTTCTACTTTAGTCTCTAGGTATAGTAGTTAGGTGTTGATTAATCTGTAGTTGTAATTTGTGCATTATTTATTTATTTATTGAAATCTCAGAATTACAACCTTGAGCCAGAGGCTCATTTACAAAGGCTCCCATCATAACAAGGAGGAGACAAGGACAATAACAGGATTCAGTAAAACAACGTGAATTGGTTACAGAGTACAATGGGAAACAGAGAAAATATAAAATAAGTGCTCCAAGGTACAAACAAATTATATAGCAAAGATTACAATATACATGTAACCCCAGGTGGTGCTATCCCAAGGCTACTACACCTGCCTGCTTGACTACTGACAGGTTGAGGGGCCTAGGTTCTATGGGGTGCCTCCACCCAGAGGTCAGGGTTTGTGGTGGTTAGACTGGCTTGGTCACAGCCCTCTGGGACACTGAGACCCCCTTTTATTCCCTCTAGTGGCTCACACACAAATGCACGAAGTTACAGTCCCATACCCCACATGTACACACTGTTCATTCATAAAGTACCACTTACCCTCGAGTGATTCTGAGGTTCGCCTTTGGGGACCCCTGTAAAATAAGGTTAATCAACATACACAAAAGCAATACAATGCTTGATATGTAGGTACTGACACTTCAGACAGTTTAAAGCTTAACAACATCAAATCTGGTTTATTTAGGGGAATAAACACGGGAGGGGAGATCAGGTTAATTGGCAGAATTAAATCACAGTACTGTGCACACATGCAGGGCCTGAAAAGTCACACTGTGGGTACCCAGGTTGGGGGACTAGCCAGGTCCGTTGCCCAGGGTTGGCCGGCAGGTGCAGATGGACAGGGCCCTGTAGAAGATAATATATGCACAACACCCATTTGTAATCTGAAGCGATGGCTCAGTCCATGAAGAAGTGAAACAACAATAATTAGATGACATAATTGTAATTGAAAACAGGCTGCAGGGAATACCCTGATTTGTACTCACAATACCCAAGCTGAGAACCTGGATGGTGGATGTTCTTCTGGTGCTAGAACAACAGGGCATGGAGACAAGGTCCTTGTGACTGACCCCACTGCAGTAGATAGCAAACGGATTTAGTGCAAGACAAGCTGGGTTTGCTTCCAGCTTCAACACATAGCACACAGCACAGGGACTGGAAATAGCGATTCCCCACAAGCACTATGCACATTCATATGTAAAAGGAAAGTACTATACCAGGCAGGCTGCTCCTTGATCCGCGATCGCAATTACTGTAAAATACCCGAGCACACACAGCAGCTTCAGTTCCTGACAGACCGAGCGTGATTCAGCAATTTCTCCAGTCTTCACAGGGTTAGCCTGGTTTCTACCTTTCAGACTTCCTTTTTCTCCTCACAAGTCGGATTCACTCCGAACTAGCGCATAACGGCTGCAGGCCGAACCTCAAGGTTCTCATACGCTGGCCTCCCCGCAAAACTATATACCGGCAGAAGCACAGAGCTCCTTCTCTCTCTTCACTGTCACAACTGATCTGACTCTCCAGCTTCAGTACCGGCATTTCCTTAGGTTCCAATAGGTCCAGTTGGTGGATTCAGCTGTCAATCACTCCAAAGCTCCCTCTCTTGCTGAAAAATTGCACCACGGTCCAAACTACACTTCCCAGAATTACTAGTTATACATTCCCTTGTAAGCCGGCTCCATTGAGAGTCCAAATTCTGGTTGGTCCAAGCAGTCTCCATTTTAAGGCTCCTTAATTCAATTGGTCCAGCACAACAATTCAGGTCCAAATGGAGGAGCACACACACAGAGTCCCAGCTGTAACAAAAGCAGGTTAGACAAACTACAATTTTGCTAATGCTTTAAATGATTACCAGCAAACAGTTACAGCTTTAGATGGGCTACCTTTGCGCTCCAGCAACCGCAAACTGGAGTGATTCCTAGGCAGCTCAGGTGGGATTCAAGCAGGAAACACCAGCCCTCCTGGAAAAGTATTAATTATGCCTGCAAGCAGACAGCTCTTAAAGAGACAGTACATGGAGGGTCAAATAGCACTCACTTGGAACTACATTTAAACAGCTCAGACGCCAACACCAGCAGGCAGAGGAAACATTTAGACAAGCTCCAAGGAGGCTTTAGGAACCCCCATTTGTAGAGGGATGCACAGGTTTCCAAAGATTTAGAGGTTACATTGGTACCAAATTTTACATACAGTGAATGAACGGTCAAGGGATGACCTAGTCTAGATAAGTAGGTAGAGGCCAGGAGTAGGGTAAGGGAGGAAGAGGGACCAGTAAGGGTGTGAAGAACAAATCAGAGCAGCCGAGAGAGGCATTGTCCAGGTTAGGTCCTATGATCAAGAGACCAAGGTAATGGGGGACAGGAGGAGGGTTTGAGTAGGGAGAACAGTGTAGAAAGGGGGGTGGAAGTTACCAAGAAGCAGGAGATAAGGAAGAAAAGGAGGAAAATACAGTGGTGGAGACAAGGGGTAGGAAGTGTGAGGAGAAAACTGAGGGAGGGGAAAGGGTGGGGCAGGAGCAGATTGAACAAAAGCGAAACGGGGTCAAAGGGTGGGTACAATACAGTGAGGTGTTGGAATAGGTAGGAGTGAGTCAGGTAACTTGGTGCAGTCACAACAGTTCTGTTTCAGGGAATGCTGTTTAAGTTTGGTTTGAAGGGTCCCAACCTGGAGACAACCTCAAGGTCAGGTGGGAGGTTGTTTAATTAGGCTGGGAGCCCAGAACATAAATGTTCGCTGGGCCTTGGCTATTCAACAGAAGGGGACTAGGAACATGGGATTGAGGAGCTTGGTATGGCGAGGTTCGTGGTCCCATGGAGAAATGGTAGAAGCGATGGGGGACAAGACCCAGACTTATCTTTTTAGCAAGCAAGCAATTTGGTAAAAGACTCTGCCCTAAAGTTTCAACCAGTTTGTTGCAGTACTGAGGTCACAGGTGTGTGTGAGCAGTGGGCACCAGTAACCAATCAGCACACCTTATTAAGGGCAACATTTAGTCATCTAAGAGAGGAGCTGGAGGTGGCACCATAGATAAATGGAAATTACGATCTACCGTAATTTTTGATCTTCTTGACCAAGTCACCACCACTCATTCATACTACGGGATCTACGCCAGTGGCGCTTAGGACCAAGCGGAAGCTAACTTTTCAAGAGGGTCGTCACCAGAGATGGAGTCACGAGGAAGCTGGCACCGCAGCTGTGGCTCATGCAGTAAAGACTACCAAGGCCAACCTCCAACCGCCCAGTACCTTTTTTCTGAGAAGGTGCAGTGTAACTAATCTAGAGGTCTAATTTAGCAAAATCGGACATAAGATAGTCCGAATGACCCATGTAAGAAAGGTCAACAATAGTCTTCACAGCCCAGCCATTGAGGGAATGAAGACCAAAACAGAGACATGAGCTGGGGATGAGTGGATGGCGTGTGAATGAGTGTTGGAGACTTCATCTAAAAAGATCAAGAATTACGGTTGGTAAGTAATTTCCATAGCTTCCTGACATAAAGTCTCCACCACTCATTCACACTAATGGGAGAACCGAGCTAACAAACCCCAAGACGGGTGGCAGGAGAAACTAAGAGCTCTCATACTTGGACAGAAGTCCACTAAGAATAGTCCTACCAAACCAGATGTCACATCTCGCATAAGTGCTTAACAAAAAGTATGCACTGAGCTCCATGTACGCATTGCAAATGTCTCGCAATGGGCATGTTATGGATTTCACCAGAAATGCCGCTGACTGCTCTAGTAGAGTGAGCTTACACGCTGCCTTTCAGCTTAACCTGTGCCATAGAATAGCAGTGGCAGAGGCATGTTACCAGCCACGGAAATGCACCTAATAGCGACAGGTTGACTCAGCCGGTCTCGCTGAAGGAAACAAACAGTTGTTGAGACTTGTGAATTTCTTTTGTTCTATCCAGATAGAATCGCAGTGCTCTTTAACATCCAAAGAATGAAGGGTACATTCCACTTCATTCTGAAAGTTAGCAAAGTAGGTAGGTAAGACTAAAGGTTGGTTTAGATGAAATTCTGAGACAACCTTGGAAGAAACTTAGGGTGAGTCCTAAGAAATGGAATTATGTACTACCATAATTACTGATCTTCTTGGACAGTCTCCATCACTCATTCACACTAGTGGGATAGCGCCAGAGGTGCTAGGACCAAGCGGAGCCTAAAGTTTTCTGAAGGGTCGACGCCGAGAGAGGACCATGCTTGCGCCGCACCGCGGAGATTGGCTCGCGCCTGTGTAGGCTATCTCGGTGTCAACCCTCCAACCGCCCAGTACCTTTCGACCGAGGAGGTGCAGTGTAATCCAATGAGGATAACTCATCCTGAGTTTCTGGGCCTGAGAGGATTCAGATGGCCTTTGCAAGAAAGGCTAAAGAATAATGTCCTCACAGTCTGAATCATAGGACCGTGAAGACCAGGAAAGAAAATGAGTGAACCCAGGATGATGGTGGGCGAGAATGAGAGATGGAGACTGTCCAAGAAGATCAATAATTACGGTAAGTACTAATTTCCATACCTTCCTGGACTAAGTCTCCATCACTCATTCACACTAGTGGAGAGTACTAAGTTAAAACCAACAACCCTGAGTAGGTGGTAGGAGATAGGGTTCACTCCAGAAAGGACAGTCAAGATTGTCCTGTTAATACAAAGAGCTGTCTTGTAAGAACATCTAAAACATAGTGCCTACAAGATAAGTGCTCGAGTTGTAACTCGCACTTTGCAGACAACTGCAATGGGCACAAATGAAAGTCTGCCAGGAAGCCGCAACCACTCTAGGAGAGAGCTGCAAGAACCTGGCCTCACAGTTTGATCTAGGACCAAAATTAATAGTGTCAAAGACATGTACTAATGTAACGTAAAGGGACCCTCAGGAACTGAAAGAGTCTGAGGTAAAGTCTACTGGCTCAGGGTAGACCGGAAAGTGCAGATGGAAACCCCACTATCCAGTATGGTTGACCTGTAAACAACAGGTCCAGGAGCACTTGAACCCCTTTACTTGGTGAGAAAGGGGTCGAGGTGGGGTTAGCCCATCAAGGAGAATGGTCTCCACTTAGTCACAGGATCTTCCTGATGGAAGGCCAAGCACGCACTTATAAGCTCTCGTGGTGGTCTAGTAGAACCAGATCCTACCCACTGCATATTCCAAGAGGAATAATCCTGCCCTGTGTGTACAACTGTAGCAGCAGTCTCTGAACTCAGGGAAGAAAGGAAAAGGTGTACAGGAGGACGTGTCCACTGCAGAAAAACATTCGACAGAAAAACCTGGGGCTGGATTTCTTAGGTCAATAGAGGCAGATGTGGCCGAGGAGGGACACAGCAGGACCAAGTTAGGCTAACCCATTTGTTGAAGTGACTGAAAGAGGCAGTGACTCAATGCGGTGAGGCACTACCCACTCTGGCTTTCCAGAAAGGAGTAGGAAAGGATTCTAGCTTGTTTGCTGAAAAGAACATCACCACTCCTCTCGCACTTGAAGAGGATAGCTCGTGAGCGACTCGCATGGACCAGAGCACAGGAACTGAAGGTGTGAATATTTGAGAAGTTTCTCAGAAAAGGGACCTACTTGACCATCTGTCAAGAAGGAGAAAATCGCTTGTTAAATTAAGCAAGCAACGAAGCAAGAACCTGAGTTCAGACACGGTGGAGAGTCGCTTGCTGCTGCAAGACTCTGTTCAAGAGAAGAAAGCCTGATAAAAAGAAAAGGAATTAACAGACTGGGCAGTCGCCTAGGTCTAGGAAATGTCTCTGAATGAGAGAAATCTCTCAGAGAAAGAGATGACCATATCGTCGCTGGATCGGACTCCCCTAGTGGAAGAAGAAATCAGGTACTCTTTACCATATCCTGGAGATGAGGCCTCTAGGGCTAAGGAGGAATCTGACAAGATCCAAAAAAAAAGGGGGGCTACTGGTAATTTCGGCTAGGCCCTGTGCTGTGATAAAACTATATTAATATATATATATTTTTTTTAATTTTTTTAGTCCGAGCGTAACAAGGCCTTCAGGCTGCTATTTTGAGGATTGTCTTGATACAAAAGACTAAGATGTTCTCCATCTGAGTGTGGAAAGAGCCTGAGTGTCCACACTGAAATCATGACCGGACTTACAATCACAGCTGGAGAGAAGTTAACCACCTGTGTCAAAGAAGCCAACAACAGGCACTATCACAAGGGGCTATATACCCCTATCAAAGGAGCGGAAGAGTCAGAGCTGCTCCTGACCATTAAATTAAAATGTTCCACAGAGTGTAACTGTCTTGATTGACTGAAAAGTCTAGACGAGAAGAGTATGGTCCACAACACAGTGTGAAATACTATAGTGGACCCCATTACTGAGGAACTACTGAAAGGATTTTCCATCACGGACTCTGATGACAGAGAGGACGTGCTCTTCAGTATATAAAAAGAGCTGTCCGCTGTGTTACTGATCAGAAGGACAGGGAAAGACCCATCTAGATGCACTTCTACCCCAGAAGGACCTCCAAGAGAGATCTTGGTCAGAGCCACTAGAGACTCCGCCATCAGGAAGGATGTCAAGGAGCTTGGTACCATGTAGGAGCAGAGAAAGTGCTGAGCAGAATGAGATTCTGCTGGCAGAACGGTACAGCAGAGTTCCATAGCAGAAAACCGCTGGATGACACAAGATCCCACATAGACCACTACCACTAAAATGTGTGAAAAATAATCCGCAGAACAGGAGTTCATTCTGCGGTAAACATCCTGCCACAAGTTCTGTGGAAAGGAGTCTGAAAGGAAAAATGTGTCACTAATTCTGCCAAACAGCACCCACTAGCACCTGTGGACATCAGTACCACCGTGGCACAGGAGGGCACCAAGCAGTGCCTATGCCAACCAGCACGATACCCGAGGGCAGCCACGGCAGTATCCGCAGGTACTCCCAGCACCCATGTAGCAATGGCACTAGAGGGCACCTCCGACACCCATGACGCCATGGCACCGATGGCACAATGGCACCCATGACACCCATGGCAAGAATGGCACCCGAGGGCACCAGTGGCACCCATGGCACCTGAGGGCACCAGTGGCATCCATGGGCACCTCGCGGTGCCACCCACGGCACCCACGGGTGTCACCCTGGTACCCAAGGCACCAGTGGCACTCATGGCACCTGAAGCATCCATGGAACCCATGGGCACCCACAGCATCCCCCTGCACCCATGGGGCTCCAGTGCCACCCTGGCACCAAGGCACCATGGCACCCGCGGGCACCACCTGCCACCGACGGGCGCCACCTGGCACCCGGGTGCACAGTGCCGCCCGCAGGTGCCCAGCGCTGCCTGGGCTGCATGGCACCATGGATGGTGCCGACAACCAGTGGCAGCAAAGAGAGCACCACGGTGCCAGAGAGAGGATGGCACTGACCCACAGTGCCAACTAAGGCAAGCCAACCAAGGCCCCAAGGCTCAGCGGCGACCAAGGCACCAAGCCACGGTGCTGAACCACGACGCCAACCAAGGCCTCGAGCCATTGCTCTGAGCCACAGCGCCCAACCAAGGTACCGAGCCACGGCGCCAAAGGAAAATGCCAATGGAAATCCTGAGAAGGAGAGAAGGAAAGGTGGTGCCCATGCCGCCCCTGCATGGGAAAGGGAGAGGGGAGGCACGAGGGGTCGAGAGGATGGCAAAGGCACCCAGAGGGCACCTCGCCATATGTGATCCACTGACCCGCCTCTGGTCCAACGGCCCGAGGCCCAGAGGTCCCAAATCAGGAACAGAGCCAGGAAAACTGGAAAGTTGAACTCCCTGCTCCATAGGAGCGACCCAGAGGTGAAACTGCCCACCAGAGCTCCAGCGAGACAGAGATGGAGCTCGGAGTTGAGAAAGCAGCCGTTAGGAGCGGGCCAAGCGGAACCTACCAAAGTCAGTTCGGCCCCATCGCCCATCCTAACTAACTATTCCTCTTGCAGACATACCAATGGGCAACCTCGAGTGGCACCGATTCTTCTTCCCTGAATGAGGAAGAGGAGCTCGAGGTCAGTGAGCCGGATCACCAGAACATTAGATTTGTGCTCGAGGACCTGTCCTCTCGAGCACAGGACTGTCCATAGTCAGATCCCCTCCGCACTAAGGGTGGCGGATCGACACAGCCCCCTGCCATAAAAACTTTCAAACAAAGTCCTCCTCACGTCACCGCTAATGTCTAAGGACAATTCGCTTGATGGCAGGAAACAATTTCTTTTTCTTCTTCTTCATAATCTTCTTCCTGTTTATAAAATAATAAATTACTACTTTAAAATATTAAAAACATTAAGAGCTGTTGTCGTGATAGACGGAAACTTCGACTACAGCAGATGAGTGATGTCGACATCCAAGCGCACTCGACGCGGGAGAAAAGGAACTGAAGTGGTTGGAGGGTCATCACCAAGATAACTTACACAGGCGCGAGCTAGTCTCGCAGTGCCGCAGCATGCGTGTCCTCTCTTGGCGCTGACCCTTCTGAAAACTTTAGGTTCCTGCTTGGTCCTAGCGCCCGGCACTATCCCACTAATGTGAATGAGTGATGGAGACTTAGTCCAGGAAGATCTACTTTGTCCTTGTGAAATACAGTATACGGGAGTCTGTGACCAGAGCATGTATGTCAGAAACTCTACGGCCAAAGTGATAGCAACCAGGAAGGCCGCTTTCCAAGTGAGGAACTCTAACTCGCAGGCAGCTAGAGGCGCGAAGGTTTCCCGAGTGAGCATGTCTAGCACAAGGTTAATGTCCCAGGCTGTGACTGGACTTGATAGTAGGTCTGGTATGCAGAATGTCCTTAAGAAACCTCTTAACTACAGACAACTGAGCCAGAGACAAGGAATGTACCGCTCATGATAAGCTGAAATGGCACAGAGATGAACTGACAATAGAGTACTGCAGACCTGAATTTGAGAGGTCTAAAATCTACTCCAAGACTTTATTTGGTGGGCAGGAAAAGGGTTCGAAGAGGATTCTGCACACCAGAGAGAGAGAAACGCTTCCATTTGGCTGTATATGTCTTTCTAGTGGCTGGTTTACAAGCAGCCAAGAGAATATCTGAAACCCTATGGGAAACATTGAACCTATTCACCTCTATCTCTTCAGGAGCCAAGTGTGAAGGTTAAGCGCCTTCAGATTGGGATAGACTACAGGCCCCTGAGTCAGAAGGTTCATCTGAAGGGAAGTGCCTTCGGAAGGGTTGCCGACAGACTGCTGAGCAGCAGAAAACCATATCTGTCGAGGCCAGAAGGGAGCAATGAGAATCATTCTGTCTCCTGAGACTCAAATCTGAGAAGCACCCTCTGAATTAGAGGAAGAGAAGGAGGAAAGGCGAGAAAGTGTATTGTCCACTGCAGCCTGAACGCATCCTGACAGAAAATGCCAGGCCCTGGATTTCTGGAGCAGAAGAGCGCAGTTTTGCATTGAGTGGGATGCAAAAGGTCCAGGTCTGGAGTTCCCACTCTTTGAAGAGTGACTGAGCGACTGTTGAGTCGAGAGACCACTCGTGAGGATCTGTCTCCATTCTGCTGAGATGGTCTGCCAGTTCATTCTGCACACCTGGTAGGTAAACCACATGGATTAGAGCCTTGTGTTCTAGGCACCATTGCCACTCTCATAGCTTCCTGCATAATGGGTAAGAGTGTGCACTGACCTGTTTGTTGTTGTAATACATCACTGCTTTGTTGTCCGCTTGAAGAAGAATGTTCTTGTGACAGAGTATGTCCTTCAAGGCTCGGACTGCATAGAGGACGCCTCTCATTTCAAGGACGCTTATGTGAAGCTGAGACTCGTCCCTGAGTCCACGCACTTGGGTGTGGAGATTCTGGCAGTGAGCTCCCCACCCCATCAGGGATGCGCTAGTGGTAATGGAGATCTGATGATCCAGAGGAGCAAAGGATATCCTTCCAGAAGGTTATTCTCCTGCAACCACCTGGTGTGACCTCTTTAGAGGTTCTGTCACCTTGATGGGAAAGGACTGAGGGTGAGTGGTTGGGGACTACTGAGTACTGAGCATCCACTGAGAGGTTCTCATGTGGAGACATGCTAGAGGTACAGTGAACACCTGTGGATGCCATGAGACCCAGCATCCGTTGCATCGAGATAGCTTGAACCGAGCTGTTGTCTCTATGTATCAGGCCATCTGTAGGATATTGCTCCTTTGTCCTCTGGTAGAAAAGTTTTCGACAGGAGGTATCCAGAAGAGTTCCTATGAAAAGGAGTTTCTGGGAGGGCTGCAACTGTGATTTATTACGATTTAGCAGGACTCCCATGGACGTGAGGAAGTCTGAAGCTTTGACCACGGCGTCCAGAGTTCCCTGCTTGGAAGGGCTTGCTAGAAGCCAGTCGTCCAGGTATGGAAACACTTGAATTCCAATTTTCCTGAGATGCACTACAGAATTGCACAACACTTTGTAAAACTCGCCAAGACTGAGGATAGCCCAAAGGGCAGGACTCTGAACTAATAATGTTGATCCAATGCCACAAACCTCAGGTATTTGTGGTGCTTTGGGTGTATAGAATGTGTTGGTAGGCATCCTGCATATCCAGGAGGCTAGCCAATCTTGCTGATGAATCAAAGGTAGAAGGGTACCTAGAGATATCATCTTGAACTTTTCCTTGTGAAGGAATTTGTTTAACTTTCTGAGATCCAGAATGGGGCGATGCCTCCAGTTTTCTTCAATACTAGAAAGTAATGGAAGTAGAAACCTGTGTTTCGCCGGTCCAGCGGAATTACTTCTACTGCCCTGTTGTTCAGAAGGCCTTGCACCTCGGAAGCAAGAAGGTCTGACTGCACTACCAATAGCCTGGGCTGTCGCTTGGGGATGATCGGGGTTCTGAAAGACTGAGCGAATACCCTCGCAGAGTATCCGGAGGACCCATTTGTCTGATGCTATAGACTTCCACCGGTCATAGAACTGAGTCAGACGTCCTCCCACTGTTGAGGAAGAGTCCCCTCAGGCAGTTGAGGTGGGACCTGGGTCGAGAACTCAGAAGGTGGCACTGGGAGCTTTGGGGCCTTGTGCCTTCTGCTGCGCTTTCTTTGTGGCTGCGGTGTGGCTTTGCTAAAGCCCCCTGCCTTGGCCCTGAAAGGACTGACGGTTGTGGAACTGATGCTACTGGCACCCCAAGATGGGGCGGTGCGGCCGAGCTATCTTAATGGCTGACCTAGTCTTCTGTGTGGCTTCCAGAGTTTGTTCCAGCTGGGGTCCCACAGATACATACCGTCAAGGGTAAGGCCATGACCTGCTGCTGGGCATCATTCATGAAGCCTGACGACGTAGCCAAGAGTGGCGATGGTACAAATGCCCGCTGCCGCTGCTCAAGAAGCAGTATCGAATGCGTCCACTGCAGCTTTAACCTGTTGGTTATTGGACCGATGCCCTGGTTATGGTGTGAAGTAGCTCTGAATTAGTTTCCACTCAGGCAGAGCTTCTACCATTTGCTTGAGAGAATGCAAAAGCACATACTCATATTGAGAAAATAGCCCTGGTAACTGGCAACACGCATACCCAGGGTGGAGGCAGCAAAGACTCTTACCTGAGGTGTCTATCTTATGAGATTCTTTATTGATAGGCCGGGCTGAGGATGCCTGAGGAAGACGGCCTTGTCATTCTCTGCTAAGACTACAATGGGATCAGTAAAGCTAGAGGCCAATATGGGTTGATCCTTGGGAGCAGTGTACTTCCTATCTATGGACTTAGCCACGGAAGGGATGAGAGCAGGATTGTTCCATACCATCTGAGAAAGGGTCTCAAAGATGGTTATACCGGAGGACTTAAATGCATAGGGATCTCCGGACATGTAGGTTTTGGGAGTCTTAAAAGCTTCCCAGGATCAATTTCTGTAGTCTGAGAGAAAGAGTGGAATTTAAATGTTTCAGCAGAGACTTAAAGGAAAGGTCTTTGACCACAGGCTCTGCAATAGGATTAATCCCTGCTCCTTCAACATCATCACCCAGATGAAGATCTGGGTCAGGCTCAAAATCATCTCCTGACAGTCCAGGGGGACTGTATGGACAGGAAATGAGTGAAAATCAGAATGGAAATTAGAAGAGGAAAGAATCGGAGTCGAAAAGCCCTGGAGGATGGACGACGCCACACTCAGTCAGTGGCGCCGATGAAGAACATGGCGCAGAACCCAAGGAAGTCGGGTGCTATTGAAACAGCCCAGCATGGCACCAACAAAGGCCATGGTGCCAACAGAGCCCCTGTCACCGCAGACGGTGCCGACAGAGCCCCGGCACTGTGGACAGCGCCAACAGAGCCCTCGCACCATGGATGGTGCCATAAGAGCCCTGGTGCTGCGGATGGCTCCAAGAGTGTCCCAAGGTTCTGAAAACTGTGATTTGAAGGAAAAGGAGAAAATTAGCAGGAAATAGAGGCATCGGTGTGACCCCTTCACCGCAGCCATGTGGGGGGCACCTGAGCACGGAGTTGATGGCACTAAAAAGGCGCTGCATGACTAGGAAGGTCCAACTGCCCTACCTGGTCCCAAGAGCGCCCGAAGGCACCAGAGTGACCAGGCCAGGCAGTTGGACCAACCTCCGAGCCCATTGCTCCATAAGAGCAGCCCACTGGTGAAACTGCTCATCGGAGATCCATCCAATAGGCGGGATGAACTTCATGTTGAAGAGGTCGGGCACCAGAGCCAGAAACCGGGTGATTCTGAGAGGGGAGTAGATTGGTGCCCAGCCCCAATGACCCGACCGCCATGCGCAGACATACCAGCAGGCGCCCTCAAGTGATGCTCTCTTCTCGACTTCTGCGCCAAGAAGAACTCGAGGCTCTAACGGTGCTGCAAATGGGCCTTTCTTTTATAGCTTCGAGAGGACCTCATCCCTGAGCATTGGACCGCCCATTGTCAGAGTCACCTCCGGGAGGGCAGTGGACCGAACCCAGCCTGACTGACAGAATACTTTCCAGATGAAGTCTCCCTACCATCACCTGACCTGGCCATGGTCGACTCCACAATGGAGGGCTGAAGACTCTTTATTAATCAATACATTTAATTAAAATCTACTCAGTATTTTCAAAGATAAATTACAAATAAACTGAAAACTATGCTGCTTGTTTAAAGTTTGACTCCGAGTGAGCAGTGACATTGCGGGAGAAAAGGAACTGAGGCGGTTGGAGGTCATCACCAAGGTAGTCTTTCACGGCATGAGCCACGTGCTCATGAACCGCTCGCAGCTCCATCTCTGGTGCCAACTCTCTCGAAAGTTTGTTCCCGCTGGGTCCTAGTGCCTTTGGCGAGATCCCATTAGTGTGAATGAGTGGTGGAGACTTTTGTCCAGGAAGATCAAGCCCAAAGTCAATAATAGATAGGACAGAACTTGTGATAGCTAACCGGAGCACCTTTAAGGATCAAACACTGTCTGTGCCTGTAGAGAATTTCAAGCCTGATGCAGAGGTTTTGGATGTAGTATCAATATGTTCTTGATAGGAAAGGTTGCTGTCAAGGGTAATACCAAGATATTTAAAGCTGTAGACTTCTTCAAGGAAGCCAAAGATTGTTCGAGATGAGTAATTGGGCCTTTTTGTACTTGTTGTGTGGGCTGGCTAAAAGCATCATTTTAGTTTTCTTATAGTTCAGGACAAGTTTATGTTTGGTGAACTAGGCTTCAGCGCAGAGAAACTCTGCTGTTGATTGTAGGCGAGGGTAGGAAATTAGGCTGGGAGATAAAGAGCATCATCTGCGTACAGGAGAAGGTTGGTGGGACAGGCTTTGGAAAGGATGCCAGAGGTAACAGGGTGACTACACGAGAGAGTGTTCGAACTTTACCTTTGGGTTCTGCCACTAGGTAGCTTTTGACCAACCTGTGACTTCTGAGAAAGACCGAGAGTGGGAAGGGATCTGAGTAATAGAGAGTGGTTCACCGTGATGAGAACGCTTTTAGAGGTCTATGTAGATAGACTCCACCAGGTGACCATAATCTATGGCTTTGTGAATAATGTTGGTGTATTCTAAAAGGGCAGTGGAGGTGCTGTGCCCTTATGGAAGCCATGCTGTTGGGCACATTGGATATTATAGGTTTCCAGATAGTCAGTCAATTGATTGGCAACTATTCACTCAAGAGCTTTGGAGAGTGGGGGCAGGATGGAGATGGGTTGATAATTTGAGTGTAAGGCCCTGTTGCCACTTTTTGCGAACAGGCATTACCATCACTGCTTTCCAAACTGAGGAGAACTGGCCAAACCTAAGGGATAGGTTGGAGGATCATGTTAAGAGGATGTAGGACTGAGTCTAAGGTGAGGTGGAGCAATTTAAGATCGAGTGTGTCACTACTGAATCTTGAGTTGGTGAGTGCCCTTAACAGGTATTTTTAGTAGTCCTGGTGGTTACAGCCTTGAAACAGAAAGGGGGCAGCCAGGGTGGGTCCAGGTTTAGAGCGCTGTCATGATGGGGCGGGTCAGTGAAGAAGTTGGGGTTATGCTACTCAGATCCATGAACGTAGTGTTGAAGATGTCGCATTTCTTTAGGATCCTGAGTGTTACAGTAGCACCATTAAAATGGAGTATTGGGAGGGGATTTGCTGGGTTTACCAGTGAGGTTTTATGTTCTCCCAGAACTGTTTGCCATTGCCCCAGGCACTGGAGAACTGTGCACTGAAATTGTGGATTTTAGCCAACATACTGCATGCATGCATGCATTCCTGGCTTCCTTGTAACGTTGAATGTCCCTTGCACTTTTGGTGGTGTGAGCCACATGCCAGAGGTGGTCACGTGTGGCCATTTGTTCAAGGAGAGATGGGTGATCCAGGGATTACTAGCCCTTTGCTTTTAAATTTTTTGAAGGGGACAAAGAGATTGCAGACTTTATTAAAGAGGAGATGAAATGCCCCAGGGCAAGGTCCACACTGGGAGACGTATCAATGGGGACCAATCACAGTGGTGGAGGTGATCTTGAAGATGTATGAGCTGCCCATATCTCAGGGCGCGTTGGTAGGTCGTCTTATTGGGGGGTTGGGTGCTGATTACCAGCAGCAAGAGATTGGGGAGTGATGCTAAGGGAGTCAGACAACACTGTAGTGTACAGGATCCTGTCAGGGCAATTGGTGAGAATGAGGTCAAGTAGGATGTGTGACCTGGTTCTATTGTTGAACCTAGTTGGGGTTGGAACCATTTGAGAAAGGTCAACTTCTGTAGCACATCCTTATAGGAACCTGCCTCAGGGCAAGCCAGTTGATGTTAAAGTTCCCTAGTACAATACCTCCGAGCACTTGAGGAGCTTAGTAATATAGTCAAGTACTGAGTCAAACCCAGCAGCTGTGTCTCTAGGTGGGATGTAGATAGAATATAGAGTGATATCCCTAGGCTACCCAGGGTTAATTTAACTGTAAGGGCCTGAGCACGTATTCCCATTGGACAGTGGCGAAACGGCATACCCCTGAAGTGTTTCAGATAGGTAACAGCACATCCACACCTTTTTTCCCAAGCCTGTCTGATGTAAAGAGGGTGTAACCACTCAGTGCTACAGCAGTGTCTGGATTTTGGGGAGAGCCAGATTTCGGCAATGGGAAAGACATCAGGCTTATGCTTTTTAATTCATACTTGCAATTGGTCAAGTTTGGGTAGGAGACTCCTGATATTAAGGAAGGCAATCTTCGGGCCACTAGAGTTAGTGGATTTGGAAAAGGGTTGCTGAGGGGGCCCGGGTCTGGGTGAACATTACCTGAGAGCAGTAAGAGTATTAGGGCATTCCAGAGAAGACAAAATTGAGGCATTTGGGTTTGCAGAAAACCGGATGCAAAGAGGCATGTTGAGTTGATATGGGTGGGGAGCAGGAGGTGGGATACTAGAGGAGGTTAGGCTGGCCTAGTACCACGCTCACACACCCCAGAGGATGAGGTGAGGGTGGTAGAAGGGGTACTCAAGGTGCTTGAAGGTGGAGCTAGGTCTGCTATTTGAGGGAGTTGGGAGCAGATTGAGACTGTGGACTCAGAGGACAGAGGGTACATAAGTACCCAGAGTAAGATAAGAGAGAGCATGTAGGCTGTTGTCACCATTACTGAGACCAGAACCAGGTACAACTAATGTGATGGTAGGGGAGGGCAGCCCAACTGCAGAGTGGGGGGTGGGCACTCTAATGTAAATGGTAGAGCACAGGTTGAGTAGGTGTGGCATGGGGGAGGTTGGTCACCTTCAGTATGTGGGAGGAGTGAAGCAAGAGTGTATGTGCATGCTTAGGTAGGTGGTAGCTGGAGGCTGTTAGGTAAAATACTTAAAACTGAGAAGTGAGTATCCAATTTCTGCACCGGACATACAGCACAGCAGTAGAGTGTAAGCTTGGGGTGCAGAGGGTCGAGGGGTTGATACCTGGGGGGGCAGAAAGGGCAGTTCTGCAGAGGTATGGGGAAGTTAGGAGGTGCAGTAGGAAAAGCAGCCTAGTGAGGGGGAAGGTGGGTTAGAAGGAGAGTAGCTGGGAGAGAGATAGGAAAGGTAAGTGACACATTTTAGTGGTCACAAAGAATAACCAGCAAATGGACAAAGTGGGACTTAATTAGCAGGTAGTCGATCACATGACTGGTCACATGATTCAGGAGGTCCTATAAGTTTAGGGTCAGACCAGGGTGGGTCAGTCCACGGGCCACACTAGTACAGTTGCTGCTGGAACTAGTGAGGGCCTTCTGCCGTACTGTGAATTTTCACTAGCTGCTCCTGCTGTGTGTAGCTTGTAAGGTGAGCTCAAGTGGGAGCTTCAGCAGGAGCCTGCAAAAATAGGGAGAGGAGAAAGATTAGATAGGGGTGAGACTGGAACAAAAGACCACAAGTGGGAAAAGGGAGAAGGTTGTATGGGAGGGGGAGACTGCATGTGCTGTACTCGGGAGCAGCACAGAGGTTGGTGAGACAAAGCAAACTTAAATTCAAATTAAGGCAAGAACTCCAACAAAAATGGTAAGAAGCTAATAAATTGCAATATAGTAATAATTTGCCACTGTCTTAAAGCACTTTGTAAATCTGCACCCTACTGCAAAACACAGGTAGCAATTAAAGTACAAGTTGGGACTTCCGTGACATCACGGCACCAGCAGCTGCTTAGAACTGAGCTCTCTCCACAAGGAAATATATAATACTCCATCTGTTATCTTAAACGTCCAAAATTTATTGCAAAATGCCACCAGGAGGTACTAAGCAGGACAAAGGTGAGAAACAAAACCAAAGGGACCAAGTAAGAAGCTGGATGGCTTGGGATCCAGAGATAAGGTACAGGCCTACAACAGGAGTACTCGCTGCATAGCCCTCCGGTCCAACTATGACACGAAAGGCTAAATAGAAACCCTGTCTAGATCGCAGTTCAAACACTTAAAAGAGATAGACTCATACAGACAATAAAAAGAATTCCTCAACCTCTCACCTCAACTCTAAAATGGAGAAATGTGTGACCAGGCAGAGCAATGTTTGGCAGACACGGAGAATTCTGAGGAGCTTCTGGGGCAGGCAGTGGGCTCTCTCATTAACAAATCCTGGCACTACATGCTAAATGTACTGACCAGGAAAGCAGGTCCAGGAGGGATAACCTCCGCTTATACGGTCTGGTGGAGGGCGCCAAATACAACCGATGGCTTCCTTTGAAGGACCTCCTGAGGGACATACTGGAGCTTCCAACGGGTTATCAGCTCAGGATTGAATGGGCCCACCACTCATTGCGCCAAGACCTTCTGATCCAGGGCCAGACCCAGATTAATAATTATGAAGTTTTCTAGCTTTCAGACCAAGGAGGATATCCTTAAACCGCACCTGGCAAAAAGACTTGAAATATCTCGACTCGATTGTCTCTGGGTCAAGAATACCCTCCAGAGATCCAAAAGCTAGGAAGAAGTGGGTCCTGCTTTTCAAGCTGCTCCGGATTGGCAAGTCTGCTTAGACGCCTTACCTCATAAACTGAGAATTATGAGGAGGAGGGGGCTAAGATATATAACGACCTGAAGAACTACTAAAAGTATTTGGAGAGAAAGGCATCACCCCTTCAACTCCAGATCTGGAACGGATGAAGCGGAAAATGGAAATTACGCATCTAATGTAATTCTTGATCTTCTTGGCCAAAGTCTCCACCACTCATTCACACTAATGGGATCTACACCAGAGGTGCTAGGACCCAGCGGGAGCAAACTTTTTGGAAGAGGGCCGCGCCAGAGATGGAGCTGTAAGAAGCGGCACCACTAGCCTCAGCTTCCCGCGGCAATGACTATCTCAGCATCAACCCTCCAACCGCCCAGTACCTTTTTTTTCTGAGGAGGTGCAGCATAACTAACCAAGAAGGATAGCCTAACAAAACAAACAACAAAAGACAGTCCGAACGACCCGTATAAGAAGGGTCAACAAAGAAGTCTTCACAGACTAAACACTGAGGGGTGAAGACCAACAACAGAGGTGAGCTCGGGATGGTGGGTGGGCGTGAATAAGTGGTGAAGACTTCATCCAAGAAGATCAAGAATTACGGTAGTGCACGCACTTCCATATCTTCTGGACATAAAGTTCCACCACTCATTCACACTGATGGGAGAGTACTGAGCTAATAACCCTGAGAGGGCGGCAGGAGAAACCAAGAGCTCACAAATTTAGGACAGAAGTCTGTTAAGGATAGTCCTGCCGAACGAAGATGTCGCCTGGCATGGACATCCAGGGCATAGTGCTTGACGAAAGTATGCACTGAGCCCAGGTAGCCGCAGCTGCAAATATCTGCAATGGGCACATTGTGGATTTCCACCAGGGATGTTGCAATTGTTTCAGTAGAGTGAGTGTACACTCTGCCCTCCAGCTTAATCCTGTGCCATGGAAACAGTGGCTAAGGCATGCCACCAGCCATGCTGAAATGCATCTGATAGCGACAGGTTGACCCAGCAGCGGTCTTGCTGAAGGAAACAAACAGTTGTTGTGCCTTGCAAATTTCTTTTGTTCTACCCAAATAGAAATGCAGAGCTCTTTTGACATCCAAAGAATGAAGGGTACGCCTCCTTCATTTTGGAAGTTCACAAAATAAGTAGCTAGGACTAAAGGTTGGTTTAGATGAATTCTGAAACAACCTTAGGAAGAAACTTAGGATGGATCCTAAGAACTACTTTTGTCCTTATGAAACACAGTATACGGAGGGTCTGTGACCAAGGCATGTATTTCAGAGACCCTGCGGGCTGAGGCAGTGGCCACCAGGAAGGCCATATTTTCCAAGTGAGAAATTTCAGCTCACAGGAAGCTAGAGGCTCAAAAGGTTTTCGAGTGAGCATTTCTAGCACAAGGTTAATGTCCCAGGTTGCAACTGGACTTCTGATTGGAGGTCTGGTATGCAGAATACCCTTAAGAAGCATCTTAACTACTGGTAACTGGGGCCAGTGATAAGGAAGTACTGGCTCATGATAAGCTGAAATGGCACAAAGGTGAACTTTCGACTGTAGAGTATTGTAGACCTGAATTTGAGAGGTCTAAAAGGTACTTAGAACTTTATTTGGTGGGCAGGAAAAGGATTCAAAGAGGATTTTGCACACAAGAGAAAAACGCTCCATTTGGCTGTGTAAGTTTTCCAAGTGGCTGGCTTATGCGCAGCCAAAAGAATATCTGAGACTCTGGAGAGACATTGAACCTGTTCACTTCTATCTCTTCAGGACCAAGCATGTAGGTGAAGCGACCTCATAGTGGGATGGACCACAGGCCCCTGAGTCAGAAGGTTTGTCTGAAGGGAAGCGCTGAGGGGTTTCCAACATACTGTTGAGTAACGGAAGCCATATCTGTCAAGGTCAGAAGGGAGCAATGAGGATTATTTTTCCCTGGGACTCGAACTTGAGAAGTACCCTCTGAATTAGGAGGAAGAGGAGGAAAGGCATATAGAAAGCTGCTTTGCCACTGCAGCCTGAACGATCCTGACAGAAAATGCCAGGCCCTGGATTTCTGGAGCAGAAGAGAGGCAGTTTTGTGTTGGGTGGGGATGCAAAAGGTCCAGGTCTGGAGTTCCCCACTCTGCTAATAGTGACTGAACTATGGTTGAGTCCATAGACCACTCATGAGAATCTGTCTCTGTTCAGCTGAGATGGTCTGCCAGTTCGTTCTGCACTCCTGGTAGGTAGACCGCTTGAATTAGAGCCTTGTGCTCTAGATACCATTCCCACACTCTCATTGCTTCCCTGCATAAAGGGTAAGAGTGTGCACCACCCTGCTTGTTAATGTAATACATCACTGCTTTGTTGTCCGCTTTGAGGAGAATGTTCTTGTGACAGAGAATGTCCTTCAAAGACCGGACTGCATAAAGGACGGCTCTCATTTCTAAGACATTTATGTGAAGCTGGGACTCGGTCCTGAGTCCACGACCTTAGGGTGTGGAGATTCGATAGTGAGCTCCCACCCCATCAGGGACGCGTCCATGGTAATGGAAATCTGATGATCCAGGGGACAAAGGGTACTCTTCCAGAAGATTGTTGTCTTATACCACCAGGTGAGTGACCTCTCAGAGGCTCTGTCACCTTGATGAAAAGGACTGAGGGTGAGTGGTTGGGGACCCACTGAGTACTGAGCATCCATTGAGAGGTTCTCATGCGGAGGCATGCTAGGGGTACAGTGAACACCAAGGATGCCATGAGACCCAGCATCCGCTCTATCGAGATAGCTCAAATCAAGCTGTTCTCTCTGATGTATCGGGCCATCTGTAGGATATCACTCCTTCTGTCCTCTGGTAGAAAAGCTTTCGCACAGGAGGTGTCCAGAAGAGTTCCTATGAAAGGAGCTTCTGGGAGGGCTGCAACTGTGATTTCTTGAGATTTAGCAGGACTCCATGGACGTCAGAAAGTCCGAGGCTGTGGCTACTGACGTTAAGAGTTCCTTGCCTGGACTCAGGAGGCAGTATCGAAAGCATCCATAGTTGCTTTAACCTGCTGATTGTTGGACTTGAAACCCTTGGTTATGGTTTGAAGAAGCTCTGAATTAGTTTCTGACTCCGGTAGAGCTTCTACTATTTGCTTGAGCAAATGCCAAAGAACATGCTCATATTGAGAGAAATAACCCTGGTAGCTGACAGTACGCATCACGCAGGGGTGGATGCAGCAAAGACTCTCTTACCTAAAGTATCTATCTTATGAGAATCTTGTTTATAGGTCGGGCTGTAGCAGTCTAAGGGAGGACTTTATCATTCTCTGCCAAGACCACAATAGGGCCTGCAAAGGCTTGGGAGGCCAAAATGGGTTGATCCTTGGAGCAGGTACTTTCTGTCTATGGACTTAGCCACAGAAGGAATGAGAGCAGGATTATTCCATACCATTTGAGAAAGCGTCTCATAGGAAGGCTGTACCGGTGGAGTTAATCCATAGGGATCTCCAGGACAGGAAGGTCCTGGAGCCTTAAAAGCTTCCCAGTATCGATATCTGTAGTCTGGAGAGAAGAGTGGAATTCAAATTTTTCAGCAGAGACTTAAATGACAGGTCCTCGACCACAAGCTCTGCAATAGAACTGGATCCTGTTCCTTCCACGTCATCACCCAGCCTAAGGTCTGGGTCAGGCTCAATATCATCTCCTGACAGCCCAGGAGGGACTGTATGGACAGGAAAGGAGTGAAATCAGGAGGAAAAAGAAGAAGGAAAGGGTTGGAGTTGAGAAACCCTGAAGACTGAAATACATCATACAAGGCCCGGGCGCCTAAAGAACTGCAGGCGCTGTCTGACCAGTGTTGCGCATGGCGCAGACAGAGCCCTCGGTGAGGGCGGCACCGACAAGCCACATGGCACCAAGGATGGCGCCCAATGAGCTGCATGGTGCCAAGGATGGAGCTGAAAGGCCACATGGCACGAACACCGACGCCGACAACCTAAAGGCAGGCCGAGGACGGCACCGAAAGACACATCGCGCCTAGGACAGTGCCGAGCGACCCACTGATGCCGAAGGTGCCAAACCAAAACAGGGCTCTGAAAACTAGGATTTGAGGAGAAAGAAGGAAGAATATCAGGAGATAGAGGCATCGATGTGGCCCCCGCGCCACAGCCATGTGAGGGGGAAAATGAAAATTACGTACCTACCGTAATTATTGATCTTTCTGTGTATCTTCACCATTCATCACTATTGGGTTATAGCACCAGAGCTAGGACCCCGGAGACTTTTTTTTTATGGGCGGAGTTGACAGAGGGCTGGCGCGCTTCGAGACCCGACGCTCTACGTGGCACTCGAGGTTGGCAGTTATCCGACTCGACTCCGCCTCAACTCCAGTTCTGCAATGCCAGAGAGTGTAAGGAAGGGAGGGTGGGATGAGGCAAGCGAGCCTAAGGGATAGATGAAAAATTACTCACCTTAGTAATTATGTTTCTTCTATTGGAGTCTTGCTGTATTCTGACAAGTGCAGTTAGCCCCAGCCTTTAAACTGCCCCAGAGAACAAAGAGTTAACCTTTCTATACAGAGCATAGAATGCTGAGCTCTAGTTCAGTTGATGTCTCTGTTTCCCTTGAAAGCTAACCGTCAGATTCTTACGAGCAAATATCTCTAATAGTATTCTATGTGAAATTGTAAAAAAAAAAAAAAAAAAAAAAAATGTTTAATGGCTAACCGCAACAAACAAGTTTTGATTATCAAAAGAAGACTCAAGTCAGGAAACCCAAAACTCAAAACCAAACTAAACAGGAATATAACAAAATAAACGCCACACAAAAAGAGGGTGTAAAACGAGCACCCTGAGGTGCAACACTGCACCTGCCCACCCACTTCCCAAAAACAGGTTCTGAGAGGAGGCAGGAGGGAGGTCAGAATACAGCAAGACTCTAACAGAGGAAATATAATTACTAAGGTGAGTAATTTTTCTTCAAACAACTTGAAGTCTTGCTGTATTCTGACAAGTGCAGACTACCAAGCAGTACCTCTATGGAGGAGGGACAGAACCTACTTTGGGAATAGGCTCTGACGCATTGCTGTACAAACCGAGCATCACTCTAGCCTGGATATGCAGAGAGTAATGCTTGGTAAAGGTATGGACTGTTTTCCAGGTGGCTGCTTGACAAATTTCTAAGAGAGGGATATCTTGGCAGCAGCCAGGAAGCAGCTATACCTCTTGTGGGAATGAGCCCTCAGGCCTGAGGGTGGAGTTTTTCTCAGTTTTCATAGCAGTTGTATACAAGACACGATCCACCTGGCAAAGGATCTCTGGTGGCAGGTTTGCCCTTTCCTACTTCTCCATAAGTGAGGAACAACTGGAGGAGTCAAACCTGTGACCCTTGGTACGCTCTATGTAGTAAATACAGGTTACTCACCTGTAACAGGAGTTCTAGGAATGGTATATGTTGTTCATCCACACTGTCTGGCAGGTTCCTTGCCGCTTAAATCTTGCCGGAAGGTCTTCAAGCTGGCTCCTCCCACCCACCCGGTGGTAAAACCTCGGCTCCGCCCCATGACGCCAGATCTAGCCCTGGAAGCCAGGTTGTGCGTCAAAGCCAGGGAGGTCGGGAGGGAGTAGGGATGAACAACATATACCATTCCTAGAACTCCTGTTACAGGTGAGTAACCTGTGCTTCTAGGGACATGGATATGTTGTTCATCCACACTGTCTGGCAGACTCCTAGCAGTTCTCTGGGAGGAGGGAGGCAAGGCACACCTCTACTTGGGAAATAAAGACTGAGAACCATGGCCCCAAAACCAGCATCCCGGGCGTGACTCAAGGTCGATGTGGTAGTGGGTAATGAAGGTGTGTGCTGACTTCCAGGTAGCAGCCCTGCAGATTTCCTGGATAGGAACGCCCCTGGAAGCAGCCACCATGCAGCGTATGGCGGGTAGAATGAGCCTATCCTCTGGGAGGCTCCATGCCCGCCAACTTATAGCAGAGATCTATGCAGGAGGTTACCCACCTGCTTATCGTCCGCTTGGCTGCAGGTCTGCCAGAGTACGGCTTCAGCGTAGGTGACAAACAGCTGGCTAACCTCTCCTCGAACTTCAGCCGTCCGCCTCCCTTATAATAAGCGAGCGCTCTTCTAGGGTCCAAAGTATGGAGCTTATATTCGCCTCCGAGGTGTGATTGGGGTAGAACACCGGCAGAGTCAACACCTGGTTAAGGTGAAACTCCGCACCACCTTCAGAAGGAATTTCGGTGGGGCAGAGGACAACCTTGTCCCTGTGGAAAACCAGATAAGGAGACTCGATGGAGAGTGCCTGAGCTCTCCCATCCTTCTGGCTGACGTGATAGCCACCAAGAAGGCGGTCTTCCACGACAGGTGAGAGATGTCACACCTGTGCATAGGTTCGAATGGCTTGCCCATGAGCTTTGCCAGTACCAGCAGTAGATCCCACGGAGGTGGGGGTTCTCGCACTGAGGAAATGTGATCAAGGCCTTGAAAAGCGCCAGACCACCTTCTCCGCGCCACTCGACTCGCTTCCCGCCCGCCCGGGTAAGCAGAGATGCGCCAGGTGCACCCTTAGGTCGCCGACTAAGCCCTTGACTAGAAAGGGACCATAAGTAGTCCAAGATGCTTGCCAAGGAACAGGAGGAAGGGTCCAAGCCCTTGCTCTGACACCAAATGGAAAACCTTTTCCATTTGAAGGCATAGCATTTTCTGGTCGACTCTACGGGACGCCCAACTACATTGAGGACCTCGCCGGAAAGACCCAAGGCCTGGAACTCTAGCCGCCAGGAACCAGGCCAGTCAGGTGCAGGGATTGAAGGTCTGATGGAACACCTTCCCTGATTGACTGAGAGCAGGTCCGGGCGGGTTGGAAGCCGCCTCTCGAGAGTCTGCAGCTGAGACTGAGGAGATCTGGATACTCAGAACTGGCAGGGCCAGTCTGGGGCTATCAGAATCACCTGTGCCTTGTCCCTCCTCACCTTGAGAAGCACCTTGTGGATCAAGGGAAATGGGGAAAGGTGTAGAAGAGGCCCGGGTCCACGGCTCGAGAAGGCATCCCTGCAGCGAGCCCTGCTGAGGGGGCGGGCATGAAACAGGCTCAGCTCGCATTCTCCCTGAAGGCAAACAGGTCCACCTGAGGTGTGCCCCAGTGGGAGAACAGATGCTGTACTACCTCGCAGGAGAGACCACTGCGGGATGCAGCCCCATCCAGCTCAGGGCATCGGCCAGGGTGTTGGAGGCCCTGCCACGTGAATGGCTAGGAGATCCGCCTCCAGGCTGCGACGAGTGACCAAATGCAGAGAGCTTCTGCACAGAGGCATGGAGCGCATCCCGCCTGGCGGTTTAGATAGTACATGGTCGTGGTATTGTCCGTCTGACCTGACCACTTGACCCCAAAGAAATGGAGTAAAGGCGGTGAGAGGCTAAATGAACCACTCAAAGCTCCAGCAGGTTGATGTGGCATCGGACTCCCAAGGGGACCAGAGGCCATGAGCTCTGTGTTCCCCAGATGGGCACCCCAACCCATCAGAGAGCATCAGTCGGTAGAGAGACCGCCGCTCGGGCGGACAAATGGATGCCCTCCTGCAGATATGCTGAACGGTCCACCACTGGAGAGCATTCCACATCCCCTGGGTCACTGTCACTAGCTGGTCCAGAGGATCGGGCGTTGTGACCATTGGCTGGCCAGTCCCCACTGAAGGGGACGATGTACCAGCGGCCCAACGGACCACGCTGGTGCAGGCCGCAATGAGACCCAAGGAGGCGCAGGAAGTCCTGGGCAGGGGCACTGATTGCCCATCCTGAAATAATTGGGCAAAGGAGGAAAGAACCACGGCCCTGTCCACTGGGAGCCATGTCTGCCTGTAGAGAGTCAAGCTCTGCCCTAAAGAAATGTATCACCTGCTTTGGCATTAGTTCTGACTTGGCCTCATTGATGAGGAGGCCAACCTGAGAGCAAACCTGGAGGCCACCTCTGCTCTGGAGGGGCTGCAATCAGTCAGTCATCCAGGTGAGGGTACACCCGGACCCTTTGGCGCCGCAGAGAATGCTTTCACCACTACCATGCATTTGGTGAAGACCTTGGGAGCTAGGGAAGGCCGAGGGCATGGCCCAGAACTCATAGAGGATCCTCTGCCCTGAAGCGGAGGAATCTCTGGTGAGATGGATGGATTGGGATGTGAAAGAATGCATCCTGAAGGTCCAGAGAACAGAACCACACGCCTTGTTCCAAGGATGGGATTAGCTGAGCCAGAGTGACCATCCTGAAGGTCCGAGACCTTAGGGAACCTGTTCAGGTCGTGCAGGTCGAGAATGGGGCACCAGCCCCCATCCGCTTTGGGACCAGGAAGTACCTGGACACAAACCCTCGGGTCTGGGAGGATCCGCCACCTTCCTGATCACCTCTCTTTCCGAGGAGCAGGCGATATCAGCTCGGGCGAGCCGACAAAGAGGCTGCGGGATTCTGTAGCCCCGAGGGGCGACGGGCTGGAAGGACGGGCCTGCTCAAACCCAGGGCAGGCCCTTTCCTACCACTCTCCAACACCCAATGGTCCGTGGGTGATAATGGACCAAGGAAAGGAAGTGGCAGAGCCATCTCCACGGGGAACCCAGGGGGAGGACGAGGTTGGGGGCGACACCCCAACCCATCACTAGGCAGGCTTAGAGGAGAGACTGGCCAAGGGACCTCTGGGTTTTTACCTCGCTGCTCTGTTGGAGGAAGCTGCAGGCTTGGGTTTGGGATGCCAACATGAGCCTGCTGGCCCGTGCTGGTGCAGTTGGGCGGACATGCCTGCAGGCGCAGAAGGACGAAAGGACTTGTGTTGCTGCTGTCGGTGGCCTTTGTCCTTCTGGGCAGAGGTGACCAAGTCTAGAGTGGCACTGGACTTTTCGATCCGCTGGAGGTGACCTTCCACCCAGGGTCAAGAGGTCAGTCCCCAGGAAGGGACATCCGCCAGTTTGTGCTGGGTATCCGCCGTGGAGGTGGATATCTTCAGCCATGCTCTGCGGCGCATGGCTACCGCAGCCACAACCGAATCTGGCACAGGAGTCTCCAATGTCCAGAGCCGTTTGGAGCTGCTGTTTAGCCACCGCCCTACCCTGGTCCCATACCTGCTGGACCGTGGTCTGCAGGTCAGCCAGGAGATGAGGGATCACCTCATCCAGGGGAGCCCATGAGGCGTGGGAGAAGTGTGCCATCAGCACGGCCGAGCTGGCCTGGCAGAGGCCAAGGAGGATGCAGACACACCTTGCACCGGCATAGTCCAGCTTTTTGGACTCCTTGGTCGGGGCTTGTCCATCCCTTAGCTCCCGGAATGCCGGAAACGCTGTCGGGTGACCAACCCTCGCCAAGGGTTCAAAAACCGGCAAAGAGCCGGTAGGGGACAAGATACTTTCCTGGCCATCCTGGCCGGCGCAGGACAGGAAGCAGGCCACTGCCAGAGCTCCAAGTCTGGGCCAACAATGGCTTCAGCCACCGAAAGGCTCCATGGTGAACCTCGGTCCAGTATCTCCGCTGGGGATACTTGGCCCGCTGGATACTGGCTCAAGCTGCATCCTGGTGGACTCTGAGATGAGCCGGCAGATCCATGAAGGACGATGGACTTTTGTCCATCGACTGGCCCTCAGAGGACTCCAGGTCAATGGGCCTGGAGAATAGGGAGGAGTCATCGCCAGACCGAGGAGTCCAGGAAGAGCTGCCTGGGGCCTGAGCCACCCTCCACCTGCTGAGGACGGTCGGGAGTGAGGATGACCGACAACCTGTGGGCAGGCCTGACCCGACCGAGAGTCCCTGGTCGGCACCCCTGATTTCAGTTGTGGAGGCGGAGGTTCCACCACATCGGTGGGGCAGCTGGTTCGGCTAAACAACTGCCCAGGCTTGGGCACCTCGGCTGCAGTGAGGGTTGTTTGACGCTGCCGCTGTGACACCACTTGATGGCTGGGGAAAGGTGGCGATCGGCTTGTTCCCGGACAGAAGTAACTGCTGCCACATCAGGTCCTACTTGGCGTCACGCGCAATTTGCGCCAAAGCCTCTCTTCCGAGGAGGAAGATTTAGGACGAGCTGTGGCGCCGCTTACTTCAGTGCCGAGAGATCGAGACCGCCGATGTCGGGCGGATCGGGCTGGACTGAGACGATGTCCGGTGACCAAGATCCTCGTGTTTCTATGACAGGTCTCGGGAAGGGCGGGACACCCGCTTTTCCTCGGCTTGAAGCCTTAACTGGGACTCGCGGCACTGGAGGCGCAGGCAGGTCCTCAGTCTCCACTGGGGAACTGGTGAAGAAGGGTTGTCGGCCTCACTAGTCGACAGTCTGCCCTATGGGTCGAGAAAAATTCGACTGGCCGACGGGTGTCCCAGCCAGCTGACCTGATGGGGACACCGTGAGCCAGCGCCTTAGTCAGCAACTCGGACCGGGTCGAGTGTCGACTGTCCGGGAAGGGACCCTCCCGCCTCCCACGAACCGTGATGATGGGACTTACTCTTTGAGACCTTTCTTTCTGGACCGAGAGGAATGTCCCAGTGGCCCTCTCCTTCGTGGAAAGGGATTACAAAGCTTCTTCAAAAGAAGCAAATATGAGGTATCCAGAGACAGCGGATAAATGCCGTGATCGTGAGGAAGAGGATGATGCGCTTGTGCCACCCTTTCCTCGAGGCGATATCATCTCTCGAGTTGCTCAGCCAAGCCTGCCGCCGTGGTAACCGCCTCAACGAGCCTCCTTCGACTTCACCAGCAGGTGGCGCTTCTGGGAGCCCAAAGGCTTTAGCGGGCAGTCACGGTCTTCAAGGATGTTGGCAGCGAACAGCATAACTTGCAGGCCTGTGGGTCATGTTCTAGGCTGGGGCAGTGAGCGCCGTGGGGTGGGTCCATTCTAGACATTTTCTGCCCACAAGGGCACCTCCAAAACCTGGGAGTCGATTTGTCCATCGCAGCTACAAGGGAGAAACTTGACCGAAGTCTTGAAAATTTTAAAATAAGTTTCGGGCTAACTGAAGAATTAGAATTCAGTCTAAACGCAGAGCGTTAAGGAGGAACCTGAGCTCAAGCGGTAAGGAAGATTCTGGCGTCATGGGGGAGCGAGAGTTTTACCACCCGTGTGGGTGGGAGGAGCCAGCTTGAAGATCTTCCGGCAAGATTTAAGCTGGCAAGGAACCTGCTAGACAATGTGGATGAACAACATATCCATGTCCCTAGAACTAAGGTTCTTTTAACATCTAAATTGTAGCTTCTCTCTCCTGAAGAAGAATGATCAGTGAAGAAAACAGGAAGATACATAGACTGGTTTAAATGGAAGTCTGAAACCACTTTGGGCAAGAACATTCTATTGGTTCTTAAGGACTCTTTATCCCTGTGAAAGGAGATAAAATCAGGTTCCACTGACAGGGCTTGCAGTTCACTGATGCGCCTGGCAGAGGTAATGGCTACCAAGAACACAGTTTTCCAAGTCTAGTACTTAAGCTCTGCTGAGGACATAGGCCCAGATATTCAAAAGGGTTGTACCATGCGCAATAGGGTTGCTCCAGCGCAAGTCCTAAAATGCGCCATTCTGCTAGATTCAGCGGGAGGCAGATGTGCCCCCAAATCACACTGAGCAACAGCTGCTAATGATAATGAATGTATGCGCAACTTGAAGGGGAGGAACTATGCATAAATGGCGAAGTGCGACATTCAACAACATGCACCATGCTAATAGGGGAGCAAGCGGAAGTTGCAAGGAGCAAGCGAAATGAGCCAAAATAAAAAGGAACAAGGGAGAGGCGAAGAACACTACAGGAAAGGCACATGAGGCTGAACTATAGCAACTCAAACTGGGCAGGAGGGACACACAGGACAGGCCAAGGAAAGGGCACCCTGAACAGAGAGGCACAGGGAAGGTGTGGGGAGCCACAGCCAGTGCAGAAGGGGGAAGTGCCACACAGCACAGAGGCCACCACAGGAAGGTGTTCCCAGTGCAGGGGAAGCAGCGACAGGACAGCAGGGGAACACAGAAACTGCTTGCCAGGGGAGGTGAACACAAGCCAGAGATCATGGCCGTGCAAGCACCATCCAGATGGAGGCAGTAATGAGGTGGGTGAGAAGGCTGGCAGGGGGCTGCGGCCGTGGAAGGAGCCCGGTCGGTGGTATGCCCCAACAGGTAGTGCACTGCAGGCCGCACCAGCTTGAGCTATACAGCCGATACTGAGATCATAGGCGGTATCACCTGAATTGGCAATTCTGAGGTGGCTCTGTGAGCTGTGCAGTGATGTGATGCAGGCACCCAGAGCGACTGAGCCATGCCTGTCAGTGGAGACTAAAGTGACAGCTTGTATGTGTTGCTCACCACGGGTACCTTCCAGAAACCAAGGGGACACCACAGGTATAAGCCAGTTAGCGCGCTCATGCCCTCACCTAATTCCTCAGCAAGCACTGCTGCCACATGCTGTGGAGTACATCCATTTCAGCACACCAGTGGAGTGCACAGCAACATACAGGAGTTCCACAGGGTAAGGCGTATGCCTGGCATGCTAGGGACACTAGACTGCACTCATGTGGCCATCCGCACATTCACCTGGCCCTGGGGGCTGCTGCATATATTAATCGGAAGGGCTATGCTAGCATCAACTGCCAGGTGGTGTGCGATGCCAAGCGTGCATAATCAATGTCTGTGCTACGCACTCTGGGCAGCACAATGCCTTCATCTGGCACCAGTCGGCACTGTGCCACAGAAATTCGAGTGGGGACATCCCCACTGGCTACTTAGTGGGTGAGTATGCAAACCACACGACAAACATAGTGCTTGGGAGGGCATGGTCAGAGTGACATGGGTAGTGGCCTACATGGCCCAAGAGCAGGGCGATGCTGATCACGTAAACTAACTTCCACCTCTACACACAGGTGATGGAGGATACCACCTGTCTCTGGCTGCTCACACATACCGGGCGTCCCATGACCCCATCGCAGCAATGCTACAGTAAGGCACATGCCACCACACGCAATGTCATCGGGCAGGTAAGCTTGGCATGCTGAAGGCATTTTCCATTGCCTGGACACCTCTGGCGGTGCTCTGTACAGCCCCTCAAAGGCCTGAGGGCTATTGTTGGTTTGTTGTATCCCTGCACAACATGGCCAACGAATGTGGATAGTTGTACAGGTCGAAGAGGTGCACAGCGACAGGGACAATGAGGACGCTGGTGAGCAATGGTGAAGGGCAGCCCCCCTTGGGTGACGGACCCCTGACTGTCTCTGCTTCACAGCTGCACCCGGGACACCATCACGGAGAGCGCTCAGCCAACCCAAATAAGATCACGGGCATGTGCAACCACCAGTGGCAAAGGCACAACCCACAAACTATACATGGACACACCAGGGGTGCATGCCGTCCAAGGGAAGTGGCGGGCATGGAACCCGCACACACTGCCAGGGATGGGCGAGGTATAACATGGCACTTGTGGTCATACACACACACACACACACACACACACACCCCTCACCAGACATGCACAAAAGTAGGAGGCATACCTGACCCAGACTGCCACCCCTAGCTACACACATGTCCACAGGACCACCACACCCACTGCCTGTCATTGTGCGTGTGTCAGACGCTGACAACATTGCACAGTGGCGACAGCGCTAGCGCAGGCATTATCATGCACACGCAACTGCGACAAGCAGCCAGGAGGATGTGCAGATGGACTGTGTGTGTGCGCGTAGGGCTGGTACCCACCTGTGCATTGCCCACTGAATGACACAATGCACAGTAGGCAGCATCAGACAGTAGCCATGCTGGGAGACAGGCCAGTCGCGCGCCACAGTGCCACGGCTGCCACGGATGTGTGGGTGGCTCGCCGAGACCCGCCAGCAGTGACAGACTGAACACTGGCCTCATGGAGTGGCACGACGGGTCCCCCAGGGTTCCACTGCATGAACGCCGACTGCTGCTCGCACAGGGGTCTGCAGCACACCGAACATGCCTGCACCAGGCGTGCTTCCGGATGCCCAAGCAGCTGAACCTGGTGTCGACAAGGATGGTGTTTGCGATGCTGCCAGGAACGGGGGTAGACATTGCACTGCATGGTGTCTGTGACGCATGGCAATAACTGTGTGCCCATTGTGGCCATGACAGACAGTGAATGCCTGTGTCTGCCTGTCTATGGCAGCAGTCACATCCTCCTCGACCGGTCCATCCCTGCCGGAACAGAGCTGTCTCTGCTGCCGCCTCCTCTGCCTGGCGCAGAGCCGCACTCAGTGCATCCACCGCTGTCACAAGCCGCATCTGCTGATTGACTGATGCTTGCAGTATGTGGGTGTGCTCATCCAGGGAGGTCATCTGCCTGATCGGCATGCTGTCCCTCAGTGTGTTCAGGGCCTGATGCTCATCACCCCTTGAGGTGGGCGCTGCCACCAGGGGCCAGGCCTGGGCTGTCCACAAGCGGTTACTGGCACGCCCCCTGACACTATTACCCCCATGGCTATTGGCCGACTGCTGATACTGCCCCTCCAGCTGCCACTCCCCAGGGCTCACTGGTCCCGCAAGTCATAACAGTCCCACTGTCCTGACACACACCAGTGCTGCCTCCCACTGGTGCTGACAGAACAGGCTGGGACTGTGATGACACGCAGGCCCTCCATGGCAGCACCACCCACAGCCATGGCCACGATGTCACCTGCTGTGGCCATCACTGTGGCTACACTGTGTCACTGCCCATGACGCTAGGTCCATCATCGTCGGTGACAGATCTGGCACCAGCCCGAGTCTCAGTATGTTGGCATCCATGGACGCTGGCATGCTGGGACACGAGCAGGGCCTCGTCTGCCTGCTCACCAACATCAGTCTGGACGTCCAGGCAGGCCCACTGTCACCCCTGACTTTCATATTCCTGTGGAGGTGGATGGGGCCTCCTCCATCTCCATGTGACTGGCCTCAGTGGAGGAGCCCACCACCGCTGACCCATGCAGATGCTCAGGGCTGTAAGGAAAAATAACGTTACTGCATGTGATCTACCCTGTCCCCCAGCAGTAGACCGCCATGACCTACCATGCAGTGATGGGCTAAAACCTGTCTGGAATCCACCACCCGGAACACCCTCAATGGTGCAACGCTGCATGCTGCCAGCACCCGCTCTTCCTGTGGGGTCAGCGTACCACCTCGCTGTCCCCACCTGTCACAGACAGTACGCCCTGATGGCAGCCACCTTCTTTAATCCTCCTGTATGTGCCCACATCTTTGCACTCCTGCATGGGCGCTGGTGGCTGCCATGCAGGTTTACCGACGATGCCACCTCCTCCCATGCAGCAGCATGGCCTGTGGTATTCCTGGCATCCGCTGAGAAGCAGCTCCCGGTCTAGGTAGGCCTCGAACAGGGCATCTGTCTCAGCCTTAGTGAAATTTAGCCTCCTCTTCCTCCCACCCACTCTGTTCCTCTTCCTCCACCACATGCCTAAGTCAGCGATTCATCCTGTGAGAATGACAGGTGTTACCTGTGACAATGCAGTCCCATGCATATCCCCAAAACACCACAGTCCACACTCCCAAACAGCATGCAACTTACCGCAATAGACTGCAGTAACCCGATTATGGCCAGTGCAGCCCAATATCGCACTTTTAAAGGCAACCCATACAAATGGGAGGCGCATCTTTAGTGGATACAAATGGTGACTGTACCATTGAATGACTGATCAGATGATTTGCATAGCTGACTGAAAATCGCTTTTAAGCACTGCAATTATTGAAACGTGCTGAGCCAAGAGCAGTTCGTGACATCACACCATACACACCTAACACACATGCAGGTTGATGCACAGCAGAACACGACCACCACTATGCCAGTGGCGCTCTGGCGCTGTTCACCTATATGGCACTGTGGCACTGGGGCATCTGAAGCATAATGGGGCAACGTATGCGGTGGAAGCTGCTACAGTAAGGTGGCACACAGGCGCAATCGCCTACCGCGGTGGGTTCAGTCGCTGTGGCTGTCCATCGCCGAGACCCTTGACCCTGTGTCGATCTTTGCCCAGGACCTCGTCAGGCATGGGTGCACCACTAATCTGTTCGGTGACACAGCGATAGAAGAATAGCCTGTACCGCACAGCATCTGCAAGGCGGACCATGTTGCAGAACACCATTTGCTTGAACTGAGCAGCAGAGGTGGCGGAGGCATGCTGTGCAGTGGAGCCAGATCGGGCTGGCCAGGCCTTGTGGCGTAGTCGGGCCCATGTTGGGAGCTTTGTTTGAGGGCACCCCTGGACAGAGCCAGGGTGTAGTATGGTAGGAGTGGCGATCTCGCGGAGGCCACCGTTATGAACAGATGGCGAACAGTGCCACCACCATTAGCAGACACAGGCGCAGGGACCCAGACCTGCTTGCCCATACAGACATGTGCCAGGAGGGACACGGTGCCACAACAAGGTGGTGCAACATACACACGCACATCGTCCATATAGGTATTACGGTTGCATGTGTCTCGGCATGGAAACACGTCTAGTGTTAACGTGGTGGTGGTGGTAGCGAGGTGTGGGGTGGGTGGGTCTGACTTTGTGGATTGCACATGGGGCGGGGGACATTGCTGCAGATTGCACTGATCTTCCTCTCTCCATGTTGCATCTTAGGAACAAGCGGAGGCACAACTGGGAGGATCGCAGAGTGGAGGAGGGACAAGAGGGATGAAGGTGGTACATGGCGCATGGACCAGCCTGCTGATAATGAGTGCCCATCCATGTTAATACTGCATGCTGTATAACTGGGCGGGCAGTTAGGCATGACCACCAGTAACACCACCATGCACCAACTTGTTACAATCCAGCACTGTCAGTGGCACCATGTCTGGGGTACGCGTTAATTGGTCATCGTGCAGGCACATAACAGCAGCACTGCCTTCCCCTGAAGTCACTATGCGGCCATGGTGGTGCTGTGGGACATGGGCAGTGGGGTGTGTACAGTGGTCCACATGGCTGTGGCTGCCTGGGTGGGAGGTCATGGGACAGGGTCACTGTCAGGTGATGCACACCATCACAGGCGTGTCACATACTGTATGCATGCAATGGGTGGGCACAGAGATGGACGTCACACCTGTGGCCTCCCTCATCCTGGTGGCTGGACCTCCGGCAGATCAGTGGGACATCAGGGCTACTGCAGGTGCGTGGTGAACCTTGGCTCTGGACACATCCACCACCAGGGTGAGGAGGAGGAGGTGGAATCCCATCGCCGGAGGAAGGGAGGACGGCAAGTGTCCCATACCCCAAATACCACCTTCCCCCCCTGACCCACCCTCACACCATTCTTTGTCCCACATAAACACCCTGCCCACCACCCCACCTGTTACAACAGCCCTTCCCCCATTGTATATAGTTCTGTATAGCTTTACTGTACATAGTTTTAATATACATTTGTTATAACACTGTGGTGGTCTCTGATTTGGCGAACTACAGGTACTCACTGCAGTAGTGTGCATAGCGTCGAAGTGGGTACACACATGGGCATGTGTGTATGTGTGTGTGTGTGTGTGTGTGTGTGTGTGTGCGCAGAGGTAACCACCTATGAAGTGGAGGGGGTCAGTCACTGTCTGTGGTTGTGTGTACTCTGTGCACTGCATGCCCGTGTGCAGTGGTCCATGGGGCCTGCACTGTGTGCATAACCTGCCAGACCATCCATGGCCTGAGCAGCTGACACCCTGCATGTCTGTATATACAGTCCGCTAGCATGTCAGTAGTAGCTGTCATGCTGGATAACAACTGTACCAGCACAATGCCAGGTGACGCCATCACCAGTATGGTGCCGTCCTCTGGTAGCTGTGACCTCCGCTGTTGTCCACCATCCATGCATCATGTCTGTTACAGGATGTGCTCAGTGTCATCACTTGTGCTCGGCAGCATGCTGGTAGCACAGCCTCATGTGCCTCACAGGGTGGCTGGCACACCTGTGCAATGTGATGCTAGCCATGTGTACAGGACAGCTGTGGCCACACCAGTGGCAGATTGACCAGCTACTGTGTCCCTGTTACTGTGCCCTTGGGTATGGGTGAGTGTTTGTCATGCACTGTCACATCCTGTGTGGTGCCTCCATGCTACTGTAGTGTCTATCTGGCTGTTGTGGCCACTGCTGGGCCGGATGTGTCCTTGGGGGTGCAGGGCGATGTGTGCACTGCAAGGTGGGGTCTGGGCATGCCCTGGCATGTGAAGTACCTCGTGTGCTGGCCTGGTCTCTCAGCTGTACCTTGGGGGACATGCAGGATGGCACTGTATGCATCTGTTGCATCACTGTCTGCTGCTGCCCACTGCAGGGTGCCATCGGGACCTGCTGCATAGCTCCATGGTGCACAGGTTGCAGTGTCACATGGGTGGTGGCATGCATAGGGTGCCCTGCACTGTGAGTGCTACTCTGGGCAGGGTGTATGGGATCATGGTGCAGGTGTACTCTGCATTGGTGGGATGGTGTGTGCGGTGGTGGCCCTCCTTGTATACAGTCACAGCTGCCAGGGGTGTCTAGGGCACCATGGCTCAACTGTGAGTTGGTGCTGGTATCCATGGGCTGGTGGTTATTCAGCTGTCCCCAGACAATACAGTGCATGGGGTGTGGGGACGATGTCTGTTCTGATATGTGTTCCTCTGCCATCTGTGGCATGGGTAGTAGACCCTCATCCTGGTTGTGCTGTTGCATTGCTGCACTGCTGCGGGCATCCTGGTTGCTAGAGCATCTGGACCTCAATAGACATCCCTTGTTAGACTATGGCGCATCAGATATCCTCAACTTCCTCTAGTTGCACTATGGCGCAGGTGGTGCGATATTCAGTAGTATTACCGTAGGCACATCTTAGCCCGCACAGTTTGAATATAACTATACGCGAGCAGTGGACTTGTCTTGCTCCTGCTGTTGCGCACTTTTGGGTGCAGTTTGAATATCTGGGCACATAGGCTCAAGGGGTTATAAGTTGAGCAATGCAAACATTCAAATCCCAGGCGAGCAGGGTCTCTAAGGAGATTGATGTGAAACAATCCTTTAAAAATTACAGAACACAGGGTGAGAAGATGTGAGGCTACAGACAGAAGCATGAAAAGCTGAGAGTGCCTTGAGGTAGCTGGTCTGGGCCCTAGGCAGATGGACCATATAATCCAGAATACAGGCAAGTCAGCAGTAATCTGGAGAAATATACTTCTTAGACACCAAATGCTGAATCTCTTTTGGGTTATAAGTCTCTCTAATGGAGGCTGAGAAGCTTTGAGAATATCAGACCCCTTGGAAAGATACGATCTGCAAACTCTAACTCTTCAAGGCCATGCCGAGATTGAGAGACTGAAGATTGAATATAAATCCTCCCTGAAGGATGTTAACAGGTTGTAATTCTGGGAAGGACAGGAAAGACTACTAAGGACAGCAACAGAAAGTACAGACTGTCTGGCCCAATCTGGAGCAATCGAATCACTTTGCAAGGTTGAGACCGTATTTTAACTAAAACTTTGAACAGGAGTGGGAAGGAGGAGGCATACAAACTTCCTTCCCAATTCAAATCAGGACAGCCAGGGGACTGAGCCCAGACTGAGTCTGCAACAAAGAGAGTTGGTGATTGTCTGGGACTGCAAGAGATCTATCTGGGTACCCCACCTTGAAAAATCACTGTCAACATAGGGTCAGGACCGTGATAGCCCTGAGATCCTATAATGCATCTGCTAGCACATTGTCCTTTCTGGAAGGTGAACTGCTACCAGGGTTTGCAGGGAATAAGCAGGGACCACAATTTCAACTGGGGCAGTAGCGCCGGGGGAGGGTCCATTCTAGGCATTTTCTGCCCACAAGGGCACCTCCAAACCTGGAGCGATTTGTCCATCGAATACAAGGAGAAACTTGACGAAGTCTTGAAAATTTTTAAATAAGTTCGCTAACTTAAAGAATTAGAACTAGCTCCAAACGCGAGAGCGTTAAGGGAGGAACCTGGAGCTTCCATGCAAGGAAGATTCTGGGCCATGGGTGAGCCGAGTTTTACACCCGGTGGGTGGGAGGAGTCAGCTTGAAGATCTCCGGCAAGATTTAAGCGCAAGGAACCTGCTAGACAATGTGGATGAACAAATATGCCATGTCCCTAGAACTATGGTTCTTTAACATCTAAATTGTGTAGCCTCTCCTGAAGAAGAATGATCAGTGAAGAAAATGGAATATGCATATGACTGGTTTAATGGGTCTGAACCACTTTGGGCAAGAAATATTCTATTGGTTTTAAGGACTTTATCCTGTGAAAGGAGATAAAACTGGTTCACTGACAGGCTGCAGTCACTGATGCGCCTGGTAGAGGAATGTCTACAAGAACACAGTTTTTCAAGTCTAGTATTGCTCTTGAGGACATAGGCCCAGATATTCGTGCGGGTTGTACCATGTGCAATAGGTTGCTCAGTTGAAAGTGCGCCTATTCTGTGAGATTCAGCGGAGGCAGATGTGTTCTCAAATCACTGAGCAACAGCGAATGATAATGAATGTACAAAAGAACTGGAAGGGGGAGGAACTATGTACAAATGGCGAAAAAGCGACATTCAACAACATGCACTGAAGTGCGCACAGGGGAGAAGCGGAAGTTGCGCGACAGCTGAAATGAGCCAAATAAAAAGGGACAAGGGAGAGGCGGAACACTACAGGAAAGGCACATGAGGCTGAACTATAGCAACTCAAACCAAGGGAGTGAACAGGACAGGGCTGGCAGGCACCGAATGAGAGTACAGGAAGGTGTGGGAGCCACAGCCAGTGCAGAAGGGGAAGTGCGTTACATAGAGGCTACCACAGGAAGGTGTTTTGCCGGTGGAAAGCAGTGACAGGACAGCAGGGGAATACAGAAACTGCTGGTTGGGAGGTGTGAACACAAGCCAGAGATATGGTCCTGGCACCATCCAGATGGAGGAGAATAGGTGGGAGAAGCAGCAGGGGGCGCGGCCGTGGAAGGGCCTGCTGTGGTATGCCCCAACAGGTAGTGCCCTAGTTCGACCAGCCTGAGCTATACAGCATACTGAGATCGCCGTATCCCTGAATTGGGCATTTGAGGTGGTCTGGAGCTGTGCAGGATGTGATGGAGGCACCCAGACCCGCTGGAGCCATGCCTGTCAGTGGAGACTAAAGTGACAGCTTGTATGTGTTGCTCACCACGGGTACCTTCCAGAAACCAACAGGGCCCACAGATAACCCAGTTGGCTGCGCATGCCCTCACCTAATTCTCAGCGACTGCGTTACATGCTGTGAGTACATCCATTTCCGCACACTAGCGGAGTGCCAGCAACATACAGGAGTTCACAGGGTGGTATGAGCCTGCATGTTGGGGACATAGACTGTACTCATGTGGCTATCCAAGACACTACCTGCCTTTAGGGGCTGTATATCTTAACGAAGGGCGTGCTAGCATCAATCGCCGGTGGTGTGCGGCGCGGTGCATAATCAATGTCTGTGCACGCACTTCTGCACACACTCCCATCTGGCACCAGTCTGCACTGTGCCACAGAAAATCGAGAGTGGGGACATCTCACTGGCTACTTAGTGTGAGTCAAACCACACGACAAACATAGTGCTTTGGGGGGTATGGTCTGGGGTGTCATGGGTAGTGGCTCATGGTCTGCTGTGAGGGCGGTTGATCACGAATCACCCTCCTCCTCTACACACAGGTGATGGAGGATACCACCTGCTCTGGTTGCTTCACCATACCGGCCCCATGACTTCATCGCAGCAATGTATAGTGGCACATGCCACCACTAATGTCATTGGCAGGTGCGTTTGGCATGCTGAAGGCATGTTTCATTGCCTGACATTTCTTGTCGGTAAGTTCTGCCCCTCAAAGGCCTGGGGCTCTTGTTGTCTGTTGTATCCTGGCAACATCCAACGAATGTGGATAGTTGTATGGTCAAGAGGTGCACAGCGACAGGGACAATGAGGACGCTGGTGACAATGGTGAAGGCAGCTCCCTGGGTGACGGACCCCTGACTGTTCGCTGGCACAGCTGCACCTGGACACCATCACGAGGAGCGCTCGCCAACCCAAATAAGTCACGGGCATGTGCAACCACCAGTGGCAAAGGCACAACCCATTCAAACACACATGGACACACACCGGGGTGCATGCTGGCCAAGGGAAGTGGTCTGGCATGAACCGCACACACTCGCAGGGATGGGCGTAGGTATAACATGGCAACGCGGGTCACGCACACACACACACACACACACACACCCCTCACCAGACATGCACAAACGGAGGAGGCATACTGATCCAGACTGCCACCCCTAGCCACACACATGTCTGACAGACCACCACACCCACTGCCTGTCATTGTGCGTGTGTCAGACGCTGACAATATTGCACAGTGGCGACAGCTTAACGCAGGCATTATCATGCACACGCAACTGCGGACAGCAGCCAGGAGGATGTGCAGATGGACTGTGTGTGTGCTGCAGCAGGGCCGGAAAATTCCACCTGTGCATTGCCCACTGAATGACACAATGCACACAGGGCAGCATCAGACAGTAGCCATGCTTGGATAGGCCAGCTATGCGTTCACAGTGCCACTGGCTGCCACGGATGTGTGGGTGGCCCGCTGAGACCCGCCAGCAGTGACAGACTGAACATCAGCCTCATGGAGGCAGCACCGACGGTCCCCAGGGTTCCACTGCATGAACGCCCTGCGGCTCGTGACAGGGTCTGCAGCACACCGAACATGCCTGCACCAGGCGTGCTCGATGCCCACAGCTGAACCTGGTGTCGATAAGGATGGCAATCGGCCAGGAACGGGGTGACATTGCACTGCATGGTGTCTGTGACGATGGCAAATAACTGTGTGCCCATTGCGGCTATGACAGTGAATGCCTGTCTGCCTGTCTGCGCGGTAGCTTCATCCTCCGCATCGTCCATCCCTCGCCGAACAGAGCGGTGTCTCTGCTGCTTCGCTCCTCTGCCTGGCGTAGAGCCGCACTCAGTGCATCCACCGCTGTCACAACTGTATCTGCCGATTGACTGATGCTTGCAGTATGTGGGTGTGCTCATCCAAGAGGTCATCTGCCTGATCGCATGCTGTCCCTCAGAGTGTTCACGGCCCTGATGCTCATCACCCTTGGAGGGGTGGGCGCTCACACCAGGGCCAGGCCTGCATGTCCACTGCGTGCACTGACCGCCGCCTGACACTGTACCCCATGGCTAGTCGACTGCTGATACTGCCCTTCAGCTGCCACTCCCTGTGGGCTCAATGGTCCCGCCTTGCAGGATCTGCAGTGTCCCACTGTCCTGACACACACCAGTGCTGCCCCACTGTGCTGACAGGAACAGGCTGGGACTGTGGACAGGACATCGTGAGGCCCCATGGCAGCAGGTCACCCACAGCCATGGCCACGTATGTCACCTGCCGTGGCCATCCTGTGGCACACATGCAGTCACCGCCCATGACGCTAGGTCCATCGGTCATCGGTGACAGATCTGCACCAGCCCGAGTCTCAGTATGCTGGCATCCATGGACGCTGGCATGCTGGGGACACGCAGCAGGGCCTCTGCACCTGCTCCACCAACATCAGTCTGGACGTCCAGGCAGGCCCACTGTCACCCTGACTTTCATATTCCTGTGAGGTGGATGGGCTCTCCTCCATCTCCATGTGACTGGCCTCAGTGGAGGAGCCTCCACCACCGCTGACCCATGCAGATGCTCAGGAGCCGTAAGGAAAAGTAACGTTACTGCATGTGATCTGTAATTCCTGTCCTCCAGACAGACTATGACCCACCATGCAGTGATGGGTTAAAACCTCCTGAATCCGACCCGAACACCCTCGTGGTGCAACGCTTGCATGCTGCCAGCAACCCGCTCTTCCTGTGGGTCAGGCGGAGCTCCGGCTGTCCCCACCTGTCACAGACCGTGCTCTGATGCAGCCACCTTCTCTTTAACCTCCGCCTGTATGTGCCCATCTTTTGCACTCCTGCATGGAGCGCTGGTGGCTGCCATGCAGGTTTACCGACGGTTGGCTCCTCCCCTCCAGCAGCATGGGCCTGTGGTGTCCCTGGCATCCGCTGGAGAAGCAGTCTTGAGTCTAGGTAGGCCTCTATCAGGGCATCTGTCTCGCCTTAGTGAAATTTGGCCTCCTCTTCCTCCCACGACTCTGTTCTCTTCCTCCACCACATGCTCGGTCACGATTCATCCTGTGAGAATGACAGGTGTTACTTGTGACTGTGCAGTCCCATGCATGTCCCAAACACCACAGTCCACACTCCCAAACAGCATGCAACTTACCTTAATAGACTGCAGTAACCGATTATGGCCAGTGCAGCCCAATGTCGCACTTTATAGCGCAACCATGCAAATGAGGCGTAGGCGATTCAAGTGGATGCAAATGCAGTGACTGTGCCATTGAATGACTGATTAGATGTTTTGTCGTATGCTGACTGAAAACGCACTGTTGCGCTTTTGGCGCAATTGTGCTGGAACGTGCTGAGCCAAGGGCGAATGGTGACACGCGCAGTACACACCTACCGCACATGCCCAGGTTGATGACGCAGCAGGGCACGCCACCACTGTGCCAGTGGCGCTACGGCGCTGTTCACCCATATGGCACCTGTGGCACTGGGGCATCACAGGCGAATGGGGCAACAGCATGGGTAGGTTGCCAGTAGGGTGGCACACAGGCACCCAATCGCGCTACACGCATTGGGTTCCAGTCGCGCTTGTGGCTGTCCGTGGCCCAGAGACCCTGACCCTGTGTCCGATCTGTTTCCCAGGGCACCATGCGCGCCAGGCATGGTGCATTGATTATGTGCGCTGTTCGTGACAGCGATAGGGAATGGTAGCGCTGTATCGCAGCATCTGCACATGGGCTGACCATGTTGCAGAGCACCATTTTGCTTGAACTGGAGCAGCAGAGGTGGCACGGAGGCATGTTGTGCAGTGGAGCCAGATCGAGCTGGCAAACCTTGTGGTTATAGTTCGAGCCCCATGTTGGGTCTTTGTTTGGGTAGGCACGGACAGCCAGTGGAGTGTAGTATGGTAGGAGGTGGCCGATGCTCTGGCGGGAGGCCACCGCGGCATGGGGGGAAGGCGGATGGCGGAGCAGTGCCACCACCACAGTGCAGACCTGAGGCAGGGACCCAGACCTGCTGCTTGCTCCGCCTGCAGACATGTGCCAGGAGGGGCACGGACACAGCCAGGTAGGTGCAACATACATACACTTTTATCGGTCCATATGGGTTACTGCTGCATGTGTCTGGCACATGGGGGCCGCCTGTGTTAGCCGTGTGGTGGTGGTAGCGGGGTGGGGTGGGTGGGTCTGGCTTTGTGTGATTGCACACACATGGGGGCGGGGGACATTGCTACTAGATTGTACTGATGTTCCTCTCCATGTTTGCATCTTAGGCCAGGAAGAACGGAGCACAACTGGGAGGGGATGCGCGACATTGGAGGAGAGGACAAGAGGGATGAAGGTGGTCCATGGCGCATGGACCAGCCTGCTGATGGTGAGTGCCTTACATCCATGATTAATACTGCATGCTGTGTAACTGGGCTGGAGTAGTTGGGCATGGCTACCCATCCAGTAATACACCACTGCCATGCACGCAACTTGTTACAGTCAGCACTGTCCAGTGGCACTGCATGTCTGGGAGGCTATCGGTGGTCCATGCGCACTGGCACATGGCTGTGGCACTGCCTTCATTACCGCATAGCCAAGTCAATGTACGGCCATGGTGGTGCTGTGCAAGACATGGGCAGTGGTGTGTACAGTGGTCCACATGGCTGTGGCTGCCTGGGTGGGTAGGTCTTGTGACAGGGTCACTGTGGGTGGCTCTGACACCATCACAGGGGCGGTCACATGGCTGTATGCCATGCACAATGGGTGGCTGCAGGGGATGGACAGTCACACCTATTGACTCCTGCTCCCTCACTCCCAGGTGGCTGGACACCTGCATCCCAGTGGGACATCTAGGAGCTGCTGCACTGTGAGGTAGACCTGAGCCTTGAGACACATCCACCACCACTGGGTGAGGGGAGGAGGAGGTGGAGATCCCATCGGGCGCCAGGAGGAAGAGGATCGCGTGCGCAGTGATGTCCCCATGCCCCAAATACCACCTTCCCCTCTGACCCAATTCCCTCACACCCATTCTTCCCTGTCCCATATGTTCACCCCTGCTCCTTACCCGCCTCCCTCCTGTTATGGGGGTCTTCCCCCTATTGTATATAGTTCTTGTATATATTTTTACTGTACATAGTTTTAATATATACATTTTGTTATAACAACTGTGGTGGTTCCTGACTGCAAAGGGCTACAGGTGCTCAGCTGCAAGTGGTGTGTATGGCGCTTAGGTGGTGCACATGGGCATGTGTGTATGTGTGTGTGTGTGTGTGTGTGTGTGTGTGTGTACGCAGAGGTGAACCACCGGTGAAGTGAGAGAGGGGATCAGTCACCGTCTGTGGTTTGTGTGTTGTACTTGTGCACTGCATGCCTGCAGTGCAGTGGTCCATGGGCCTGCACCTTGTGCATGGCACCCCTGTCAGACCATCCATGGCCTGTGCAGCTGACACCCTTGCATGTCTGTGATATGCACGGTCCGCTGGCATGTCTGTGCTGTCCATGCGGATAACAACTGTACCCAGCACAATGCCAGGTTGACCGCCATCACCAGTATGGTGCACGCCTGCCTCTGGTGGCACTGTGACCTCCGCTGTTGTTGTCCACCATCCATGCTGTCGCCAGTGTCTGCTGTAGGATGTGCTCCAGTGTCTGTCACTTGTGCTCGCAGCATGCTGGTGGCATACAGCTTCATGGTGCCCGCGCAGGGGTGGTCAAGTACACCTGTGCAATGTAGGGGTGTTGGCTATGTGTACAGGACAGCTGTGGCTACAGCCAGTGGCTTGGCTGACCAGCCACTGTGTCCCTGTGTTGCTGTGCCCTTGGGTATGGGTGGTGTTTGTCCCATGCACTGTCTTGCATCCTGTGTGGTGCATGCTCCATGCTACACTGTGCGCGGTCTGGTCCTGGCTGTTGTGGCCACTGCTGGGACGGGATGTGTCCTTGGGATGGGTGCAGGGTGATGTGCCGCTGAGGTGGGGTCTGGGGCATGTCCTGCTGCATGTGGGTACTCTGCATGGACGCATGGTCGGCCCTCAGCTGTACCTTGGGGGACATGCAGGATGGCACTGTATGCATCTGTTGCATCACTGTCTGCTGCTGCTCACTGCAGGGTGGCCCATGGCGGGCCTGCCTTGCATGGCTCTACGGTGCCAGGGTTGCATTGTCACAGTGGGGGTGGTGGCATGGTGGGGTGCCCTGCACTGCTGGGTGCTACTCCTGCAGGGTGTATGGGGACTGGCAGGTGTGTGCTCTGCATTTGTGGGATGGTGTGGCACGGGGTGGTCGGCCCTCCTGGTGCTGGTCACAGCTTGCTAGGGTGCTGGGGCACCATGGCTCAGCTGTGGGTTGCTGCTGGTATCCATGGGCTGGTGGTTATTCCAGCTGTCCCCAGTTGTGCAGTGCATGGGGTGGGGACGATGTCTGTTCTGATGTGTTCCTCTGCCCATCTGTGGCATGGGTAGTGCCCTGCATCCCTGGTTGTGCGCTGTTGCATTGCTGCACTGCTGCTGGGGTATCCTTGCTGCGCTATGGCGCATCTGGACTGCTCAGCTGAACATCCCTTGTTGAACTATGGCGCATCAGATATCCTCAGCTTCACCTCCCTAGTTGCACTATGGCGCAGGGTGGTGCGATATTCAGTCGTGGTGTCAGAGGCGACCTTGGCCCGCACAGTTTTTGAATATCGCGCTTCACGATGGGCGAGTGGACTTGTGCTTGCTCCTGTTGTTGCGCACTTTTTTGGGTGCAGTTTGAATATTCAGCTATAGGCTCAAAGGGTTGCATAGGTTGAGCAATGCAAACATTCAAATCCCAGGCAGAGGCAGGTTCCTAAAAAGGAGGATTGTGTGAAGTAACCTTTAAAAAATTTACAGAACATAGGGTGAGAAGATAGTGAGGAAGACTTCCCCACAGACAGAAACGCAGAAAGAGCTGAGAAGTGTACCTTGAGAGTAGCTGGTCTGAGGCCTAGGCCATTAAGATGGACCATATAATCCAGAATAGTAGGCAGTCCAGCAGTGTCTGGAGAAGTATGTTTAGATCACTCAAATGCTGAATCTCTTCCATTTGGAGTTATAAGTCTTTCTGGTGGAGGGCCGAGAAGCTGAGAATATCCAGAACCCCTTGAAAAGATGCAGATCTGCAAACTCCTAACTCTTCAAGAGCCATGCCTTGAGATTGAGAGACTGAAGATTGGGGTACTAAATCCTCCCCTGAGAGGATGCTAACAGGTTGCAATTCCTGGAAGAGACAGGGAAGATGGACTGCTAGGGACAGCAACATGGGGGTACCAGGGCTGTCTGGCCCAATCTGGAGCAATCAGAATCACTTTGCAAGGTTGAGACCTTATTTTGACTAAAACTTTGAACAGGAGGGAAGGGAGGGAAGGCATACAGAAACTTCCCCTTCCCAATTCAGAATCAGGACAGCCAGGGACTGAGCCCAAGACTGGAGGTCTGCAACAAAAGAGAGGAGTTGGTGATTATTCAGGACTGCAAAGAGATCTATCTCTGAGTGCCCCACCTTGAAAAAAATCACTGTCAACACTTGAGGGTCCAGGATCATTCGTGATGGCCTGAGAGATCCTGCTCAGTGCATCTGTTAGCACATTGTCCTTTCCTGAAGGTGAACTGCTACCAGAGAGGTTTAGGTAAAGCAGGGACCACAATTTCAAGGCTTTGGATACAAGGCCATGGACAGAAAGTGCTTCCTGCTTGTTGATGTATCACATGGTGGTGGTGTTGTTCATTCTGACCTGAACCACCTTGTTCTGTACTGATTGAGAGAAAGTTTCAGGGCCAGAAAAACTGATCTGAGCCTAGGAGATTGATACGGAGAAGGGATTCTTGGGGACCACAGCCCCTGGGCAGTGAGGGTTCTCAGATGGGCTCTCCAGCCCAGAAGAGAAGTCGTGGTAAGGACCCACCGAACAAGGCTGAGTGGCAAAGGAACACCTTTGTCTTAAGTTGTCCCTGATCCTGCCACCATTGGAGGGCTTGGATCAAAGTCAGAGTCACTGAGATCAGTTTGGTAAGGAATCTTCCTCTGAGACCAAAAGCTCTCAGATGGAAACTGAATATCCTCATCTGAATCTGCCTTGGACCACTGCTGTTGAGGCTGCCATGGCCTCAACAGCTTGAGGAAAATGCCTTGCTGGTCAAGATACCCAAAGGCTGGGAAGGAAGAGGCTAGTTCCATAAGAACCCTTGTCCTTTCTAGAGGAAGAAAGGCTCTTGTTTCTTTCGTGTCCAGTCTCTGCCCCATAAAGGTAAGAAGTTGGACTGGTTCGAGAACTGACTTGGGAAGCTGGAGAAGAAACTTAGAGAAGTGAGAGCACTTGCATGGGTCACTTGCAGGTGAGACTTGACTTGGTCTGAGACTGGGCCCACTATTGGCCAGTCGTCCAGATATGGAAAAATGGGAAATCTTTGCCTTCTTAGAAAGGCAACTACTACTGCTAGGCACTTCTGTGAAAAACCTTGGGGCTGAGGTTAGGCCAAAGGGCATTGTTTGAACTGATAGTGGCCTGAGGGCAACTTGAACCTGAGGTACTTTCTGTGGGAGCACCTGATGGGAATATGAAAGTAGGCATCTTTGGAGGTCCAGGGAAGCTAACTAGTCCCCTGGTTTTAGAGAGGGAAGAAAAATTACTTACCATAGTAATTCCTTCTCCCAGTGATGCTCAGACATCATAACTTGTGCAGTCATCCTGGTGGGGTTGGACTGCCCGGGAGATGGAACACTGGAGAGATGGAAAATGATGGAATTCTTTGCACGTGAGCATCTTTTCAACTACTGCCTCTACCAACTGTAGTGTTCTAAGCCCTTCAGATTTGTAAGAAGCCTGGAAGTCAGGCAACATGGAAAACTGACAACTAATTAATAAAACATTTTTGTGGATTAGCCTAATCAAAACAACTTACTTCAAAAAACCTCCAAGGAGGAACTATATCTATATATAATAACGGTGTTCACCATACAGTGAGAAAAACTATTAAGAGAGACAGAAAAACTCTGTTAAAATCTGTCTAGCATAGAGACATGTATCCAGAAGGATATGGCTATGTGGCACTAGGCATGGAGAATGCAGAGGCTGAAGTTCTGGAAAGGAGGATGGGAGGGAGAGGAATGTCTGAGCATCACTGGGAAGAAAGAAGATTACTATGGTAAGTAATTTTTCTTCTAACTCCAGTAATGCTCAGACCATTCATAACTTTGTGCAGACTACAAAGCAGTACCCCCTGGTGGTGAGCACAGAACTTATTTTGGAAACAGACTTCTGCAGGATCTAGGTAGCCAAACTTGGCGTCACTTCTGGACAAAATATCTAAAATTATAATGCTTTGTAAAGGTATGTACTGATTTCCAAGTAGCTGCTTTACAAATGTCCAACGATGGCATTCTCCTTAGCAGCTGCAATAAGTGCAGCTGTTCCTTCTTGTTGAATGAGCCTCAGCCCAGCTGGGGACTCTCTACCTGCTTTAGTGTAGCAGAATTAATCACACTGGACAATCCAATCGAGAAATGGATCTTTTGAGGCTGGTTTGCCCATTCCAACATCCCCATATGTAAGGAAAAAGTTGTTTCTTGTCTTGCCTATGGCCTTTAGTAGCTGTCGTAGTAGCTGAGAGCTCTTTCACATCCAGACTGTGGAGCCTTCTTCTCACCAGAGCTTGTATGGTCTGTGAAGAAGACAGGCAGAGTGATTGATTGCGTTCAGATGGACATCTGAAACCACTTTGGGAAGGAATTGTCTGTTTGTTCTGAGGACTACTGTATCCCTGTGGAAGGAAAATGTAGTCCTGGTCAACACAGAGACTGGAAGCTCACTGATTCTTCTTGTTGAGAGTAATTGCTACCAGGAAAACTGTTTTCCTGGTAACATACTTTAAATGGACTGAGCCATGGGCTGAAAAGGAGCCCAGGCAATCTCGCTTATACATGCATTAAGATCCTGCCGCGGCACTGGTGCCCTGTGGAGGGTGCAAATGCATCAGGCCTTTGAAAAATCTTTTGAAAATGGGATCTGATGCTACAGACACCTTTTGTCCTAGCAGACAGGTATGCAGATACTGCTGCAAGGTGAACTCTATGTAACAGGGAAGTTGCAGACCTTGTGAATGTAAATGAGTTAGATAATCCAACAGCACTGAGACCCCCTGCATCATTTGGAGTTGAAGTTTCACCAGAGCACCAGAAAGAGAATCTTTTTCCACTTAGCGGAATAAGTTTTCTTAGTGGAAGGCTTTCCTATAACCTTTCAAGAATGTTTAATACAGTCTTCAGAAAGGTCTGCCTTGCACACTCTAACTCCTCAAAAGCCATGCCTTGAGGTGAAGAGATTTGAGATTTGGGGAACAGCAATGTTCCTGATTGAAGGTTAGAAGATTGTGCCTGAGAGGCAAGCTTATTGGCCTGCTCACTGCCATGGAGAGCTGAAGAGAGTACCATGGCTAGCTTGGGCCAATCTTGAGCTATCAATATCTGAGAAGCTGAGAGGGATCTGAGGGCAGCAGTACCCTGGAAAACTAGAGGAAATGGGGGAAGGCATAGAGAACTGTCCAACCAATCCAGTACCAGGGCTCAGAGGATTGTGCTCTTGGCTGGTGGCTCTGCAACAATACTGAGGCAATCTGGTGGTTCTGGTGGGATGCGAATAAGTCTATCTCTGGAATGCCCCACCTGCTGAAAATTATACCTGCACCACCTGCTTGTTCAGTGTCCATTCATGATGGGACTGATTGATCGATTCAGTGTGTCTGCCAAGATATTGTCCTTCCTGGCAGATGGATGGCTTGCAGGGACACCTTTAGAGTATATGCCAGAGCCCAATCATGGCTTCTATGCATAGGGGACCTGATCTGGTGCCACCCTGCTTGCTTTATATAATACATAGTGGTGGTATTGTCCGTTCTGGACTTGTACCACTTTGCCCATTACCAATGTAGAGAACACTTTTAGTGCTAGTCAAGACTGCTCTGAGTTCCAGCAAATTTATATGCTGGAGGACTCACACTGCTGACCAGGTACCCTGAGTTGTGTGCTCCCCAGATGTGGCACCCCAGCCCAGAAGGGATGCATCTGTTGTGAGGACCGTGAAGGATCCTCCTTCTGGAAGGGGACTCCTGCCTTAGGTTGGATTCCTTTCCCACAAGAGGGCTTTGTAACAGAGGCCTTGTCACTGGAATGAGTTTGAAAAGGATCTTTTTTCTGACTTCAATGAGTCCTGAGGTGAAACTAGATGTGGCCTCATGTGAAACCTGGAACCCTGCATCAGGCCTGTGGATGCAGCCATGTGACCCAAGAGCTGCAGGAATTGTCTGGCTGTTTTATGACTGCAACTTGAAGGCATTTGGCTGTGGCTCTGAAGACTTTGCACCCTGTCTAGTGGGTAAAAAGGCCCTGGCCTGTAGGGTGCTGATCTCTGCTCTCATGAACTGTAAAGTCTGTGTAGGGTGAAGACAGATTTTTTCTTGGTTTACTATGAAACCCAGGGACTCCAAAGATCCTGTGTGAGCCTTAGGAGAGGTTGGTGACCTGTTCTGATGATTTGCCCACCACCAGCCAGTCGTCCAGGTATGGGAAGACAGTCACCCCTGTCTTCGAAGAAAGGCCACCACAGCTGCTAAGCATTTGTAAACACTCTGGTGCCGAGGAAAGGCCGAAGGGTAGGTTGCAAACCGATAATGACCTGATGGGAGTCTGAATCTGAGATATTTTCTGTAAGATTCTTTTATGGGGATGTGGAAATAAGCATCCTGTAAGTCCAGAGATGCCAGCTGGTCCTCTTTCTGGATTGTTGTCAGAATCTGCCAAAGTGATCATTTTGAACTTTTTATTTTTCAGGCATTTGTTTAAAGCCTGAGATCCAAAATTGGCCACCACTCCCCATTTTTTCTTTTGTTGTTAGGAAGTATCTGGAGTAAAACCTCTCTTCCCCTCTCAGGGTTAGTAGGACTAGTTCCACTGCTTTGAGCTGAAGCAGCTTCTGAACCTCTGCCTCTAGCAATGAGATTTGTGCTAGGTGGGGAGGTGGAAACCTGGGTTTTTTTTTTTGAGGAAGAAGTTTGAACTGCAAGAGACAGACCTTGCTCACTACCTCCAATACCCACTTGTCTGTGGTGATGGTTAACCAGAGGGGAGGAATGGGACAGTCTGCCTCCAACAGGTAGGGAGGAGGCGGTTGCATCTCAGGAGTTCTGTTTAGAGGCTGGGTTGAGGTTGTGAGCCCCTCGCCTAGAGCCCTTCTCACTCCCTACCCCTTGAGTAGCCCTGTGGGGGTACTGCTGGTATTGGGGCATGGCTACTGGCTGGAAAAGGGTCTGATAAAAAAGGAACCACCCCTGCCCCCTTCCATAGGGCCTGGTGGATAGTTGAAGCTCTGTCTCTAGCAGAGTTACTCTATAAGTAGCCTTATATTCATCCACCTTTTTCATATAGGCCACTGTGGACTTCTAAAAAGCGATTTTCTAATGGGAAACCAGGCCTTTGACTGGGTATCTTGAGGAGGTTTGTGCCCTGTAAGCTGCCTGCCCCTGAGCTACTGTATTACTGCCATCCATCTGGCTGCAGTGTCATTTAGATCAGCAGCCATTTAGAACTGGTTTCTTGGTCGCTTAGCTCAAACCTGGCAGTTTCTGTCAGGTCATCTGACAAGGGTGGGTGGCCTTCATGGACACGCTCATCCGACTGCCACAGGATTTCTGATATTGCAGCATAAGCTTGAAAAGTGGCCTGTCTCATGGCCAACGAGGCTGACAATAGTCCTTGGCCATACTGTCCAATCTTCTGGAGTCCTGTCCGTGGGTGGAGGACAGAGGGACTTAGCCTTATCACAGGCAGCTTGCTGTATTACCCTTGATGATGAGGGTGGTAAAAGGAAGTCAGCTCCTCCCTGTCCAGATGGTATTTTTATCTATTCGCTTGTCAATTGGAGGAATAGAATTTGGGGTTCTGCAGGAGCTTTATAGCATCCTTCTTAAAGAATTTATGTACTGGGAGGAGAAGGGCTTGTGGGTGTTAAACCCATCATATTGAGGTACTCAATCTCCTCCTCCTCCTCATCTTCACTTGTTCTGTTGTGGCAATATCCAGAGCATCTGCCATTTCCTTATGAAAAGAAAATGGAGTGAAAATCCTCAGACACTGGGAGGCTTAGCCAAATTCCTGCTCAGGGACACCTCCTGGGGGATAGGCTGGTTCCCTCCTAAGGCCCATCATCCTTCTTCGGGGTCAGTGTTGGTTCGGAGCAGAGGGCAACACAGTAGCAGCAACCTGGGGCCCTGGAAGGAGCAGGACTGAGGGATGATGTTCTGCAGAGCCTGGAACAATTTTAAATGCCTGGGCTATGTCCCGAGCTGAAGGTGTAACAAGGGATATAGAAGTGTGTCCCTATGTTACAGGCAAACCTCATTTTGGTCTAAAACATAAGGTGTTTGTGTAACAAATATTGATCTATGAAGCAATCATATTAAAACTTGCGAGTTACAAGTTAAACTGAGCAACAACTTATGTATTAAAGTGTCTTTTGATATTTGTACTAATCATGTATAATAGTAAACAGGTGTCTTAAGTGTCTGCACAAACAGAAATACAGGGAGAGAGTTCAAATTATCCCTTCAGACTATTTTTAGTGTTTATTATTAGACAGGCTAGAGTGCCTGTGTGACATTCCTATGCAAACCTATTTCTCCTCCTAAGACCTGAGTAACTGGTAATGACAATTATTATTATCCTATATAGTAGTATAATTTACACTATCAATACATTTATGCTGACAAGAGATTAGCTCATGCAAGAACTAAAAGAGAATTGCCTTTGTAAGTTGATGTTTATATTTGTCTTGGACCAATCATAGACAACCATAGTACTGTCTTCCACTATATAAGCAAGCCACTATACACTGTTAGTTTGAAGAATGAAGAATGAAGGATGTACCACTTGTAATCTCGCTGTGATTATTGGTATAATCATTAAATTCTTCTTCCGCCTATCAGCATCATCTCCGCTTGTCTCCTTTCTAAGTATTTGTCATAGATAATCCATTAATGGTAATTTTTCCAGCGCCACAATTGGTGCCTTAAAGACTGGATCGCTGGTGCGTATGCTGAGGAGGCTGTCAACTGCTGGTTGGTTAGTCTGCAAGCCCTAATAAGTAGTGAGGACATCTCGGAGACGTGGTGCTGTTGGACTCGCTAGAGAAGAGGGTACACACCGACAGTCACAGCCACTTGACAATCAGGTGATGTATGCTTTGTATGCTTCTCAAATTGTTTTAAATATAAAGTAATGCTTAACTCTGTAGGAACTCTAGGGGCAGAACAGGTAAGTGAAGGTGCTGGGACTTGCAAGCCAGACCTCACAAGGGAACCATAAGACATAGCTAGACAGACCTAGGGCACCAGTGCACGGGTGCACCCGGCTGTAAAGGCTAGGCAGGCAAGAAAGATAAGAAAATGAGTATGGAACAATAATAGGTCGTTTTCAAGGAAAACACCTAAAGGGGAAGATATGAACCAGTGCCTGATGATCAACAGGCACAATTGTATTTTACTCAGCAAGTGTCCTTCGTAAGCGAGGAGTAAAATGAAAAGAAAATCTTGCAAATGCATTGCAAGGGCTGTGGCAGTATAATCAGACTATTGTGTGTCGTCAGAATAAAGAAGTAGCCCAGATGAGGGATCAAAGGGATCAAAGTGCTAAACAACTAGAAGAATTAACATTGATGTATAAAGATAGCATCTCAATAGATCAACACCAAGAGTTAGAGCAGCAGTGTATTAATTTTAGGACACAAGCTAATAAAAGCACAAAGGGATCTGTGTCTGTTAAATAGGATCATGCCCTTCTACAGATTAAGCTAGACCAACAGTCACAAGAGCAGGCTAGTGAAACCAGGCAACTGTATACAGAACTACAGGATGCAATGGAGAAGATTCAAGAGTTCTAGTAATATAGAAGCGGGTGATAAAGGTTAGGTGGCACCCCGTGCAAACAAGGGGAATGACAGCCACCGTGAAGGACTCTATGTCTGCTACCACAAGGTATCAGCAAGAACAATATGTTTTAGAGCTGCAAAACAAGTGTAAGCTAAATATGGATTAAAAGGGAATACGCTGAAAAATGGGAAACAAGGGAAGAGGCAGAAGACATAAAAAGCAAGAAGATAGCTATGATAAAAAATATGCAAAAGTAAAGAGATACTTTGAGAGAGGATGATGAGGCACGTCAGGCTATGGGTAGAGAAAGTGAGAAGAAGGGCCCACTACTCCCTACCAGGAGCTAAAGAGAATGGGTAGAAAGGAGGAAACACAGGAAATGGAGAAGGATGGAGAAGTGTGGAAAGCAGTAGGAGGTAAAGTGGTAAAGACAAGAAAGGTGGTACGAGAGCCCCGCAATCACCAATAACCATTAAAAGGAAGATAAAAGCCCTATAGTCAAGGATCTGACTATAGAGGAAATAACCAATTTGGGCCAAATGCTAGGTCCAATTGATCACAAAACCAACCTACCTCAATTGTGGCAGAAATTAAAGCAGTTAACAACCACCCTCCGCTTAACCAACCAAGATGTATGTAGGTTGGTTATGTTTAAATTGTCCCCTGCCTTAGCAGAAGCTATGCTCGAGGAGGTCCAGGGGACACACAAAGGGCCATGCAAAACATAAATTCATGGGCAGACTATAATGAAGTAGTTGAGGCTATCAGAAAGCTAGAGGGAATCTGCAAAACAAGAAGTTGACTGGGACAGAATACTGCAAGTAAAGCCAGTCGGAGAGGGACCACGGTCTTTATCCCTGGCTTTTGAGGTCTATCAGAGGTAATGGAGGGCAGGATTGCCCCTCAAAAGATGATACTACCTTCCGAGACTTATGGATTAGGGCCTATGATTTAGACCCCACCCTACTGGACAGTTGTAAACTGGCTCCAACTCAGGAGGAGCGAATCACCTCCTGAGACTTATCTTAATGAGAAACAGCGAAAGGCAGAAGTTGCTGCTGTGACATGAACAAATGAAGGACCACAAAAGAAACTAGAACATGCTTTAATTGTAAAAAGACTGGACATATAATAAGTGATTGCTGGGCAAGGGAAGACAAAACCCAAAGTGGGTAGTGCCGACTCTTTACAAAGGACATTGTACTAGAAAACCATCGGTGGTAGGGACACCCAGGACAAGATAAAACCCCAAATTATTAAAGGTAAATATTACTGGCCTGACATATCTAAAACTGTCCGATCAGTATTACAGACATGCTTAATATGCCTCCAGCAAGGACCCCGAAGAAAAATACCCTACAGCGATTACCTTTAGCAGAAGGACCATGGGATGCATTACAAATTGATTACGTTGGGCCGTTGCCCACCTGCAAAGGGGATATAAGTATATGTTGGTAGTGATAGATATGTTCTCAAAATGGGTAGAAGCATTTCCAGTTAAGAGTGCTAATGCTATAACAACAGCTCGAATTTTATATACATGAAGTTTGTGCTAGGTGGGGATTTCTAATATCATAGAATCTGATAGAGGAACTCATTTTGTAAATCAAGTGATGCAGGAAATGTGTAAGATAATGGGAGTTCAACAGCGACTGCATTTGCCATATAGGCCTCAGGCCTCAGGGATGGTGGAAAGATTAAATCAGACCTTGAAAAATGCCCTTAAAAGGCAGTGTTGGATGAAGGAAAGGACTGGGTTACACACCTCCGGGATTTTGATGGCCATTAGAGGGACAGTCCAAGCTAGTACAGGATTAACCCCTTATGAATTGATGACAGGAAGAAAAATGAGGTTGGTTCACCCACAGGATGTACCCCACCAGGTTCAGCTACCCAAGATAAGGTTAAACATGAGCAGTTTTTAAAGGCAATACAGTATCAACTAGACAAATATTTAACCTTTGCAGCCAGGAACATGGCTGTGGCACATGAGCAAAATAAGCAAGGTAGACAGCCGGTAGCAGGATGGGGCTACCTATAGAGGAGGGAGATGTAGTGATGGTGCGAAATTGGGAACAGAAAATCCTTGGAAGGATGCTAATTGGTTAGGACTGTACCAAGTGTGCAAGCAGTTAGGTGAGAGTACGGTATATGTAGTTAAAGTAAGTGGCAAGAAAAGGGCTGGAGGAAGGAAACAAGAATTCTGGGTACATGTTGATCAGTGTAAAAGTGTCAAACAAAGCTGGTTGAAAATTAAAATACTACACTTGATGTTTATAGCCATGAAGACACAAAGCAACATTATCATCAGCTTGGTGACAGCCATAAGATTTTCTATAATCCCCAGCCTAAACATTAATGTGGAACAGACTAATGTCACGTGAGTATGAACAGTCCATTATACTGTTAATCAGTTGAACTGGGACCCTGTTGATACCAACACCTACACGACACGAGCATGGAAAGCCACCTGGACTAAAAACAACCGTACTTTCATATCTACAAACTGGTGTGTGGACATTTTTAACAGCTGGTCCAGCTGTGCATCAGAGCTCAAGACTGGATCACCGCAGCTACATGGACTGGGAACAAAAAATGGGTCTCTTGTTATAAACAGAGCCACACCAAAGGACAATGGTGTTTATGTGTTAACTCTGTCCTACTGTCTTTGGGGTGATAATAGTGTTTGTAACGATGCTGGTGTAAACAACTCATTCGTTTTGTAGTCTCAGATGCCATATACTTAACTGTAACACCAACCGAATGCCCAAATGTGACAAAAGGGCCAGAGAGTGGCTTACATCTACACCTATTGATCAAATACTTGTAAATAATGTAAGTACAGTAGAGTGCATATAAATTTAGATTTTCTGCTTGGAATATAAATGTTAACAGTAGTTGTGCAGACACTGGTGTGTCAAAGTTTTATGCCACCATGTTAATTGACATGTTAAGTGCCTTCCATGCCAAAACAGGGAGCATAATGGCCCTCTCATTAGTAAAGAAAGGGTTAGTAATACTAGAAAGAAATGAGATCTGTGGGGAGACCTGGCTGGACTTTTGGATCAGGAATGAGCATATGGAATAGGGCAGACCTTGAGGCCATTAAGGGTACCAAGACCAGTTTAATACTAATACAGGAGAAAGGGTCTTGCTACCACTTACATTAGGCCAGCAAGATTTAGCAATGGAAGAGCATTTATCTGTGTACAATATACATGAGGTAGGCCGTTTGTTTAAAGAGGTAGAGCACAAAATTAATGAAGTTGTGGTTGAACATAATGAAGAAGTTTTAATAATAGCATAAATACAGCTATAGTGTGTAGTGCTTATGGATCTTATGTTTTAACTCAAGTTAGTCGATTGTTACAGGAGATTATTAATAATCAATTGCCTAACCAAATTTCTGGACGACAGTTAAAATTGTGGTATTGTCCAGATTAAGGCCAATGTTAATGATAGTAAGTGTATAACTTTGTGTTAAAGCTCGAGCCCCACCTATGTGGTGGATCTCGTAAGGTAACCAAAGTATATGTTAAACCACAAAGTGTTTAGACCCAATAGCACATTAGTAGCACCATGAGGGTGTCCCTCATGGTAAGACTACCTCAAGTTGAGTATAACAAGGAGGTGTACTCCCAAATAGTAAAAGTACACTCTGTAGGGTATTTACAAGGCCAGTATTATGCATATCAATTTCGCCCCAGAGATCCTAGTACGTAGTAATGATGGGTCCTGGGTAGCGCCAAACTTACATTGCTGTGAAAAAATAAATAGTCAATGGGTATGCCAGTGTGACGCCATGTCACAAACGCAACCGATTTGTGGGGAAATTCTATGGGTCAAGCTGAAAATAATACTGCCTTGTGCCCTATCCAGTTAAAACGATGGTATACTCCACAAGTAGTTGTAACCTATAATAGTACTAACCAATACTGTGTTGTTACAAATATACCTATCTTATTTTATGAAGGACAAATGTGTACTATTCACAAACATAACGTATATATTGGTGACAAGGTGTTGCACCCTATTACCAACCTGGGCGATGAAAATATAATGTGACATTTGATACCCCCCACACCAAGCATATGATATTAACAAGTATGCGCCATCATTTGAGCTGTGATACCTCTCCTATCTCTTAACGCGCAGTCACTTTTAAATCGGAAGGATACTCATTTGATACAAATACAAAATACCGCTTCATAAGGCACAAGTAGTTGTAAATGAATTGCTCAGTGAGAGTGATAATGAGCACTTGATTTATAGCTATGCAGGGGACCCTTAGGAGTCCTGTCTTTTAAAGTTTTACTTGTGTTGCAAGTGGTCTTAGTGTTTTTGGTAATTATAGGCCTGTGTCGCTTAAGACTTACTATTCGTGAAGGTACGAATGAGATGTACACATGCTCCGAGGAGCTGCACTGTTGCACAAATAATACTCATGAAACATAGGGCCAAGGGGCTTGTAACAAGGATATAGAAGTGTGTCCCTATGTTACAGGCAAACCTCATTTTGGTCTAAAACATAAGGTGTTTGTGTAACAAATATTGATCTATGAAGCTAAATCATATTAAAACTGCAAAGTTACAGTTAAACTGAGCAACAACTTGTAATATTAAAGTGTCTTTTGATATTTGTACTAATCATGTGAGTAATAAAAAACAGGTGTCTTAAGTGTCTGCACAAACAGAAATACAGGAGAGAGTTCAAATTATCCCTTCAGACTATTTTAGTGTTTATTATTAGGACGGGCCAGAGTGCCTGTGTGCACATTCCTAAGTGCAAACCTATTTCTCCTCCTAAGACCTGAGTAACTGGTAATGACAATTATTATTATCCTTATATAGTAATATAATTCACACTATCAATACATTTATGCTGACAAGAGATTAGCTCATGCAAGAACTAAAAAGAGAATTGCCTTGTAAGTTGATGTTTATATTTGTCTTGGACCAATCATAGACAACCATAGTACTGTCTTCCACTATATAAGCAAGCCACTATACACTGTTAGTTTGAAGAATGAAGAATGAAGGATGTACCACTTGTAATCTCTCGCTGTGATTATTGGTATAATCATTAAATTCTTCCGCCATCAGCATCATCTCCGTTCGTCTCCTTTCTAAGTATTTGTAATAGATAATTTACTAATGGTAATTTTTCCAACGCTACAGAAGGCATTACAGGCTGCTGTGCAGAAGTCCCTAGTTTAGCAGGAGAGGGTTCTGCATGCTTGAGCTTCTTTAATTTCTTTAAAGGAACGGAGGAAGTCAGCCTAGTTAGTTCCTCTTTTGCCCCTTTTCGCCCGTATCAGGGCAGGGTAAACCTCGTTAATTCAACCACAACAGACTGGGGTGTCAGCTGGTCAGAGCCTGAGGGACCCTTAGGAAACTTTTACTAAGCCTTTCAAGGCGCTTTTCAACAGTTTTTCTGGGAATGTTTTACATATCTCACATTCCTGTTCCAAATGTCAAACCCAGACAAGCTACACATAAGGTGTGCTTGTCTGCCTTGGCAAACACATCTCCACACTTTAAACAGTTTTTAAAACCAGGCTCCCGGTTCTCTTCTTAGGTTTCTCAGTCATGGTGAAAGATAAAGTGAAAAACCTCAACCGCTAAATGCCAAATGCTAATGCGGTTATTTAAACAGCTTAAAAAGGCTTTCCTTTTTGCAGTCGGTTCCAGAACTGATGGAACCGAGAGAGAGATGAAATATGAACCAGTTCAGTGGTTCTGTAACCATAAAAAGTGGTTACAAATAAAGTTTTTAGGACCACAATTTAGCGATAATGAACAGGTTCTTTAGTTAGAGAACCAAAATAAAGTTAAAACTATCTCGAACCCTCACGGTTATGCCGAATCAGAGGAACTGAGAAAAACAACAATTTAAACAATAATAACTAAATGTAAACTAACAATTAATAGAGGCAGTAAAAGAAACTAAAAATACTTATGTTTTTGATTTTTTTCTTTCTTCTTCACGCGAAAGAGGCGACAGAGACTCCGAGCGACCAGACTTTCAGGCGGAGAGAAAATCTGAAGGGCTTAGAACACTACGGTTGGTAGAGGCAGTATTTGAAAGATGCTCACGTGCAAAGAATTCCATCATATGCATGTGTTCCATCTCCGGCAGTCCAACCCACCAGGATGACTGCACAAAGTTATGAATGGTCTGAGCATTACTGGGATTAGAAGGATTATTCCCAGAGTTACCATTTTGAACTTTGGTTTTAAATATGTTTGTTTAGATATCTTAGGTCTAGGATGGGTCGCCACTCCCTGTCTTTTTGGGGTCAGGAAGTACCTGGAGTACAGCCGCCTGCCCCAGTGGTGTGGTAGGTACTTCTCTATGGCTCTTAAGGCCAGAAGAGGGAAGGGAAGGAGAAATTGTTTAACCAGGAAAGGCACACTAAGCTGAGCTAAGCCGAGCTTGTTTCAGGTGCGACCTGGAAGCACAAGGAAGCTAAGTGACTTGCTTAGGTCACACAGTATGCAAGTGGAAGCTGTGGATTCAAACCCAGGTCTGGTCTGCTGGATGCCACCAGATTTGCAGCTTGAGTCTTAAACCACTGCACTATACTGCCTCTGCAGTATAGCGCACCTCTGCCTCTAGAGCAAGGGTTTCTGAGAGATTTGCAGGAAAAGATGTGGCTCTCATCTTTGGAAATTTTCTGAAGTGAGAACCAGTCCCTGGCTTACAACTTCCAGGACCCACTTGTCTGATGTAATAGACATCCAGTCCTGGACAAAGTAAGCCAGCCTGCCCCTACTGGAATATAAGAGTCAACCCGGCAGGCACATCAGGGAGTCTGCTTGGCAGGGCTTTAGGCTGAGAGTGGATGCAGCCCTCCTCATCCCCTTCTGTCTGTCCCTCTGAAGAACCCCTCTGTGAAAAGGAAGAAGAGGCCTGTGCTTGGTAAAAGGCCTTTGAAAAGGCCTGCCCTGTCCTAGACTACTGCCTTTGAGGAGTTGCCTGCCTCTCCTTGGCCTGAGCACTCCTGTATGTGGTCCTGTATGCATCCATTTTTTCATGTACTCCTCTGTCTGCTCCCCAAACAGAGAATTACACAAATGATCGGTTCGGCTTAACTGATCCACACTTTTACAAGTTCCACACAGAAACACAGTACAAAACCTATCTAGTACTCACGGTACCACAGACAGAGACTGAACCGACTATGCAGGAAACTTTTTCGTTAGAAACCGATGAAAAACGACACTTAAACCGACTTTTGAACCGTGAGCTGCAGGAGAAATCTCCGAGCGACTGTTCTGTGAGGCGGAGTAAAGAATCTGATGGTTAGCGCTCATAGGGAAACAGACAGAGACATCAACCGAGCTTCAGCATTCTATGCTCTGCATAGAAAGGTTAACCCTTTGTTCTCCGGGCAGTTTAAAGGCTGGGGCTAATTGCACTTGTCAGAATACAGCAAGACTTCATTGTTTGAAACACCTGAAGGTCTGTCTGGGGAGATGTCCGTTCCACAGGCACATCTAGACTTTCACCATCACCATCATCGTCTTCAAACTCCCTTCCTCAAACTCCGGTTCATAAAATTCTTCCAAAGTATAGTCATGAATCAGGGAACCGACCGGAATCTGGGCCCCTGCCAAAAGGTGCCGGATCGGTCGGAACCGGCAAAGCGATTCCACAACCGAATCGCCTATTATTTCTTCGGCGGTCGGAACATGGACTTCTGATCCGAACCAGACGATATTTCTTTGTGCTTTCTTTTAATTGGAACTGACCCCTCGATTGGCTCTCCTTTGCCCAAGAAGTATCACCCCTGGTCAGAGGGCACTCCTTCTGGTTCAGTCAGAACCGAACCGGGCTGGCCATCCAGGTCAGCGGGATTCTCGCCTCCTTTCCCTCAGTCTACCTAATCTCTTTCAAGGGTAGATTTGGGAAAAGGTTTGCAAATTTGGCAGTCTGAATCGAGGTGTTCAAACCCCAGACAATAACGCAGGTGGTGTGGCAATCGGCCTTAGCAAAGACCTCCCCACACTCACTGCAGTGTTGAAACCCAGTGGGTCCATTTTTTCTCTTGGTTTCTCAGACATGGCCAACCTAACCAAACTTACCCTTTTTTTGTAACCACTAGGCAAGACTCCCTTATCGGTTTCTAACCGTTGTCAAGGGTCTTGGAAAAAACGCTTCAAAACACGCTTTTTAGAACCGATAAGGACCGGTAGCCACAAACTAAAAGTTAGCACAAGAATTAACAAAACGATCAGTTCAGCTGAACCGATCCACACTTTTGCAAGTTCCACACAGAAAACACAGTACAAAATCTATCTAGTACTCATGGTACCACAGACAGAGACTGAACCGACTATGCGGAAACTTTTTCAGTTAGAAACCACTAAAAATGACACTTCAACTGACTTTTGAACCGAGCTGCAGGAGAAATCTCCGGAGCGACTGTTCAGTGAGGCGGAGTAAAGAATTTGACAGTTAGCTTTCAAAGGGAAACAGAGACATCAACTGAGCTCGAGCTCAGCACTTATGCTCCGTAGAGAAAGATTAACCTTTGTTCTTCGGGCAGTTTGAAGGCTGGGGCTAACTGCACTTGTCGGAATACAGCAAGACTTCAAGTTGTTTAAAAAAGGAAAAGCAGAATGAACTAAAAAGGAGAAATAAACGACTGAGGCGACAGAGGAGGAAACTTTAGAAAGGAAATTGGGGAGGAGAAGAAGAGGGCCCCAATCTCTGGAAGGAAAAGAAGGATAAGAGAAGAAGGGAAAAGAAGATAGGGAGAAAAGAGGAAGGATGAGTAACACAACCTCAGAATGCACCACGTCTTATTTATTTTACAGGCGTGACCTGGAGCACAGGGAGTTAAAAGAGCTGCTCAGGGCCACAGCCCAAGAGAAAGCCGTGGGACCCAAACCCAGGTCTGAACTGCTGGATTTCACCAGATTTGCAGTTCAGAGTCCAACACAACTGCATTATAGTGTCTCCGCTTTAGGCATAAGGTCTAGGCCTGAAAAACCTGCTGCAAGAAAAACCTGCAGCGATGATTTGAAGACCACGTGGAGAAATAGAGGCTGAGGCTGTGTCCCAACCTCTCCCCTTCCCATCAATTCAAAAGGTTTTTTTTGTTTGTTTTTAAAACCAACTAGAGGTTCCAAAAAATTTAGAGGGTGCCTCAAATTGAGGTCACTAAAGAAAACTCATAAAAATACAAGGGGGGGACATGACCTTTTCATACTCCACAACCTCTTTGGAGGGAAAAATATGAAGGTTTCTTTCCAAAATCAGAAATACAAAGGATTACCACCCTTGTGTCCTCACAACCCCCTCCGTCTATATATCAGGAGAGGAGAAGGAGGGAAGACACACACAGGGGAGAGGGAGGAGTCCAGAGACTGAGGCCCCCAGGGAAGGAGGATGGGATTTAGTGATGAGCGGTGAAGAACACAGAAAGATCAATAATTACGGTAGGTATGTAATTTTCATATCTTATCTGTGTCCGGTCTTCACCATTCATCACTATTGGGTGAGTACTAAGCCCCACCCCCGAACAAAGGGGGTACTCTGAACCCTAAGGGACTAAGTCCCTTAGCTTCCAGTGGGTGAGGCACTGGAAGGAAGAACCCTTACAGGCCTGATGAGGCCTGAGTCTGATCCAGGTGAGACGGAGATTCCCCAGTGGGGAAAGAAGGCGCCTGAAGTCGCCATCTCACCCGACGGGAGAAGAGATGGGTTCTCCGGTAGGCAGAGTAAATCACCCTACGCCAGCTAAGGGTGACAACCGGGATAGGCGGTTATGCCATCTGCCCAAGGCAGATCACTGTCCCTACAACTCTGAAGTTACCTCATTGGCATCATAAGATGCCCTTCTTGGTGCCCCAGCAGCCCAGGCCCCATGCAGAGAGGGCAATGGCTTGCCTGGTTTGTTCCGAATCAGGCATCGAGGCTAGAGTTGTCCTATCCTAGACCACAAGAGCCTGTCATAGGCTGCATAGTGGGCCTGATGTGCTGCGATAGACAGAGAGAACCGTGTCGAGTAGAACACTCATCTCCCCCGGAATCGAACTGCAGAGTCCAGATCCGAGGGCGGTCACGTATAGGGCGAGACCCAGAAGGAGTATCCAAGGAGGTCAAACCCAAGACTGGGTGAGGTATAGCGCCTGGAGACTCTGGGAGCACAATACCGCTGGTGTAAGTCCCTAGGGGTTGGTACTGGTGGAGAAGTGACGGCCAGAGTCGATGTGATGCTTCCTGAAAAGGAAGAGGCCAGGTGGAAGCCATCAAGTGGGCGCGCTGAACTCTCCAAACAGCGCTGGTCACATGCTCGGACAGCTAAGGGAACAGGGGGCAAATGAAGCCCGGCCCAACATCCTCACCAGGAAGCGTTGATAAGAAGACAAATCAGATGCTGAGGAAAGGTGGACTGAAGGTTCCTCCCTCGAAGAGGGAGAAGAGGAAGAGGATGAGCTGCCAGGTTCAGCGGCCTGCTGCACAGGGCATGGTGAAACACCTGCTGGTCCAGGCTGTGGAGGTAGGAGAGGAAATGAGCAGCAGAACCCCAGAACTGTTCCCAGGTAAGAGGTCCGTGAGGGCCTAGGATACCTGGGACTACCGGGATGAGACAGAGGCTCAATGGACAGGGTCCTGGAAGCATGGAGTGGTCTCTGTCAGGCGGGGGCCAACAGGATCCCTACAAGAGGAGGGAGACCAAGGCTGCACGCAGCTAACTGCCATTCAAATGGATCGTAGGGGACAGAGCTGTGCCTGCAGAAGAAATCACCCCATGAGGTGACCGGGACCGTGTGAGTCCAGAAGGACAGCCCTGACCTCTGAAGAAGTGGTCCTTCTGGCAGACTCCGAAAGGAAAGACAGAGGCCAGCACTACGACTCCTGCCAGAGCCCGGCTGCCACAGAAGGGGCTCACCCACCACACCCCCATCTCTCAACCCTTCTGAGTCGGAGAAAGACCTCATCCTTGCAACCACTAACCTAGGCAAATGGCAAACTGAAGTGGGCCCGAGGATCCACCCAGGGAACCGTGTCTCCCCTCCTGGTGCGCCCAGGCTGTCCCACACTTGGGCTGTCCAAACACACCAAGGGGGCGTACTCCAATGAGGAAGCAGCCTCCTGGTCGCCCTCAGGCTACACAGCAGTGGCCACAGGGCCCTGCTGACTGGTCAGACCCTCCACCCCAAGTCCACCTGAGGAGGCTGACCCCAGAAGGGAGGAGAGTGGGGCCGAGGTGCTAGAGATGGAAACATCCAAAGATCTAGAAGAATCGGGAGTCAGTCCGGTCTGACCCAGAATCCTCCTCCAAAGAGGAAGAAACCAGTCCCGTGCGCCAGACCACCCCATGGGACCCTCCAGTTCCCGGACCCCGAGGTCAGGCACCCTGGGATTCAAAGTCCCCAGAAGCAGCAGAGGACAGTAGAGGTCCCAGCCCGATGCCGACACCCTCCTCGATACTACAAGCGGCGCCGGAGTCAGGCGCGCACGGCGCCGACCAGACCCTCCCCGGTGCCACTGAAGAACCAATCGGTACAGCACCGCATCGACACCAACAGTGGCTTCGGGCCATGAGCGACACTGGAGTCCTGCACGGCACCGAGCACGATGCCGCACACTGCTTCAGCGCGGCCATGGTGCCGGAGGCAGGGTCGACACTGAACATGATGCCGACATCATCCCGGTGCCTGAGGCAGCTGGGAACAGAAATGGCAATGGACTCCATCCTGGCACTGCAAGCAACGCCTGGGACAGAATCAGGCCCAGAACCCCCAGCACCCTCCCCTATGCCACCGAGAGCTCTGACGCCACAAGCGGAGTCAGGGCAATGGCGACACTGAGGGAGGGCCTGATGCCGACCACAGCATCGCTTCTAAGCTCACGGTGCCGTGAATGGCACCTGGACCAAGAGCCGACACAGGCGGAGAGTCTGAAGACGGTGCCGGTCCAGTCCCGAGGGACCTGGAGCATGACACAGAGGGAGCTCTTGCTACCGCAGTAGTGACTGCCAGAACGGTGCCTCCGACTGACCCCAAGAGGGTCAGCCTGGGCCTCCTGCACCATGGAAGAAACCCCGCCATGGCAGGGTTGTAAGAGGCGGAGGTTTCTCCTCCTCGGCTGTATAGGACCGGAGGGGACCCGGAGGAAGGGCCTGAGAGTCCTTACCTTGGCCTTGTGCTGAATCTAATCAGTCCTCCAAAAGTCGGGGAGCACATCTGACTTTCCACGCACGTAATTTTGAGGACACCGCGGTCTATGGAAAAGCAGATGTCACAACTGTCCATATCATGACTAGGACCAAGGCAGGAGAGTCAACAATCATGCTGGTCTGTAACAGAATAAAGGCGGCCACGGGCACTGACGATTGGGAGCCGCTTCATTTTCGACAACTTTTGCCAGGATGAGACATGATTGGACAAAAATAACTAAAACAGTACTCAGTGCCGCTAAAAATAAGGAAAGGTCTTACTGGAATCAAGCGGACGTCGAGCAAAGGCGAAGCAGAACCGAGCAACTCACTAACCGGGACGGACTCAGGGCCGCAAAATCAGAGCCAGCACGAGCAGGGTCCATACTCAATGGCTGGAGAGAAAGAACTGGAGTTGGAGTGGAGTCAACGCCGGATAATTGCCAACCTCGAGCGCCTATGTAGAACGTCGGTCCTCGGTTGGCGGCGCCAGCCGCCTGTCGACTACCGCACGCAAAAGAAAAGTCTCCTGCGGGATCCTAGCTCCAGCGCTTATAACCTATGATGAATGGTGAAGATTGACACAGATAAGATCACCTGAACATGGAGTCGACAGCACCAAAGAAGCCGGGCCAGATGATTAGGGAGGCCCAACTGCCCTACCCACTCTCTGAGGGCCCCGGAGTGACCGGGCCAGGCAGCTGGACCAACCTCCGAGCCCACTGCTCCATCAGAGCGCCCACTGATGTAACTGTTCATCTGAAGCCCTACCAGAAGGTGGGGAAGGGCTCCGATATCGAAGAGGTCGGTGCCCAGAAACAGAAACTGGCAACTCCAGAAGAGGAGACTGCAACCGACCCCAATGACTGACCATCGACGTGCAGACATACCAGAGGGTGACCTTGAGTGATGCCTCTCTTTTGACCTGTGGGCTGAAGAAGAGCTGAGGCCGAACGTGCCAAGAATGCGACTGCTTTTCTTTTATGCTTCGAACGCCACTCCCTCGGGCACTGGACCGCCTGTTGTCAGACCCTCCAGAAAGGGTGGCAGACTGGACCCAGTCCTGCTGACTGAACAGTTTATACAAAGTCTCCCTACCATCACCTGACCCACTCATGGTCGACTGGCTAATGTAGGCTGAGACTCTTTCTTAAATAAGAATAAATTATAGTAAGCGGTACTTATTCGAGATATATTACAAAATAATAAACTGAAAACTATACTGCTAGTTTGAAGTTTGACTCCTCGGCGGGCGAGCGACGCCATCACTGAAGCGCATTCGACAGTGGTAAAAAGGAACTGAGGCGGTTGGAGGGTCGATGCCAAGAACATAGTCATTGCTGCACGAGCTGAGGCTCGCGGCACTGCTCCTCGTGGCTCCATCTGTGGCACCAGCCCTCTGCAAAAGTTTGCTCCCGCTGGGTCCTAGCGCCCACCGAGATCCCATCAGTGAATGAGTGGTGGAGACTTTATGTCCAGGAAGATCAACTGTTCACACCGGACTGGCACCAGGTGAGGGTCAGAAGAAAGCAAGCAATGCACTAGAAGTCACCCTCCATCTTAGATCAGGTTGTGGCCCTGCAGAAAAGAAAAAGTGATGGCGCAACAACAAAGCACCTTGGAGTCAGCTGGTTGACCTGGCACTGATGAAGGTATTTGGCATCTCTTCTATTTGTAAAACTTCATTAATGGGGTTCGAACTGAGCTTCTACAGGGTTTTGATGATCCGCCTCCCACTATGTTGCTAGCAGCAGATTGTTTAACTTCTAGTCCTGACGTTTAACAATTCGACAACTAGATACTTTGAACTGGTCCCATAAATACTTATCTTAAAACGTCACAAACTATTTATCTCTCTGTCTGCCCTTATTGTTCTGTTTTCCTTCCTACATGGCCCAGGTAATTCTCCTGACATGGAATGGCTTGAAACAGCAGAACTTTCCGATGTTCATCAAAACAGCTAGTCGTTTTGGGCAAGGGCAAGGATCTGGAAGCATCACCCCAGGCCATGTAGTCTTCCCAAACCAGGCAAAAAGAAAGACAGAGACTCAAAGACTGTCAATTTTACTGAAGCTTTAATAATGCCTGCTCTTTTGTTTAATTAACCTGAATTGTGGGTAGGAGGTGTATAGGAGCTAAGGCAAATAGGGATTGTTCTAAGGGGTCTTATCGAACCTACTGGGTTTATTATAGAGGATAATGGCTGAGGATTGGGTGATAACCACACTGTAATCACCTCAAGTGGTTGCTAGGGCAACATAGTAAACCTCGAGAGCACAGCTCGAGAGGCTTACTGTAGCCCTAGCAACCATGAGAGGTGATTTCAGTGTGGTTGTCACCTGATCCCCAGCCATCATCTTTATAGTGTATGGACAAAAAACACTGTTTGCATTCTGTGTGTGAGAATTATGGAACTTTGGTGCATTCTTTTTATGTTGGCTTGCCGCGCTTGCACAGCAGTCAACATATTGGGAGAGTGCAGCTTTGGGGGAGCTGGCTGCTGTTGAAGAATGCAGGGCACGCATCAGTAGGTGCGTCCCTCATTCCCAATAAGCCAACATGCTAAGCGCTGACACCAACATTATGTAAAGTGGACAAACTTCTGAACAGTGCGCTGCAATCAGAGACAAGTTCATGCAGCGCCACTTTGTTTGTAGTTATGTCCACTTTACTATGTGCCGCCCTCCCCGTAGTACAGGATGCCACACTGGGAGCCCACCCAGCATGGCACCGATGCCATGGACGACGGGGTGCCCAATCCCCCGCCGGGCGCCACTGTCCCCCTCAGTACAGGGTGCCACGCTGGGAGCCCACCCCAGCTGGCAACGATGCTATGGCCAATAGCGGTGCCCAATCCCTGTCAGCTCCATGCCCCCCAGGTTCCTTCTGCCATGCTGGGAGCCCACCCAGCATGGCAACGTCCCACGCCATCTTTTTTCTTAAAACCTGCAAATTAAAAGCGGTCCCACGGCGCTTCTCCCTGCCCCCCACAACCCGCACCCACCCACTGCGCACCTGCCTCCCCACACCCCTCACCCCATACTTACCTCCGGAGTCCGCGACGATCTCGTGGATCGGATCCGCCTGCACTCTTCAAAGCCGACCGAACTGAGGAAATGCCGGTAAGCTGTATAATGGGCTAGTAGGGTTTTTCAACTTTGTTGCATATCTCAGGCATTTTTGAATTTTGCACCAAATTTTCAACACGGGGTTTTGGGCCCCTCCTCATGAATTCTGTCACTGTCATGGCGTTTATCGGCCTCGAAAGGTGATTTTGCAGTCCTGCACAAAATCACCTTGAGGCCCATTTCGAAATGACAGTGGCGTGTTCATGAGTGCCCTCTTAAAAGCCTAAGTTCCAAATTTGGTGGGAAAAAATCAACAAATGCCTGTTCTGGCGTCCGTTCTTGCCCAGTTCCACGCGGGCTCGTAACCAGCAGCATTCACAATATTTTACTGCCAGATTTTCAGCATTGTCATTTTGTACACCTCCTTGTGAATAGTACAGCTGACATTTTCCACATCCTGCCCAAAATGTGTTTCCAGACTTCCGGCGCACAATAGCGCAGTTGCTGTGGGAAATCAGTGCTTAGCTAGATTATGAAAATGACAGTGACACAGTTCATGAGCAGAGGACCTAAAATGCCTATGTTGAAAATTTGGTGATGATACTCCATAAAATAACTGTGTTGCGAGCATGCGTTGGCAGATTGCACGCACTCGTACCGTCGTGCATTTGTATATTTTCAGTCTGGATTTTCACCATTGCCATTTTTCCACACCTCTTGATGAACAGTACAGCCGTCATTTGACATATCATGCCCAAAATGTGTTTTCGCACTTCCGCGCAGAATAGCGTGGTCGCTAGCGAAATCACTTCTTGGGACACTTTGAGGAAATAACAGTGACACTGTACATGAGCAGAGGGTGCTAAAATGCCCATGTTGAAAATTTGCGCCGAACTTCCATAAATGGCAGTGTTGCAAGCGTGCATTGCATATTTCCACACACCCTAGTAGCTTCGCAAATTTGGTATATTTACATGCCACATTTTCAACACTGGCATTTTTTACACCTCCTTATGAACTGTGCAGCTGTCATTTCTCACATCCTGCCCGACATGTTTTCCGCACTGCACTACCAAACAGCCAAAGGGACACCCTAATGCTTGTCACTCTCTGCAGGGTGGGGGTGGGTTGGCATCAGTTCAATACTTCACTGCCATTCCTATGATGCATCTGTCTAACTCCTGCACTACCAATGCCAATGCCAGCAAGCCAACATTCGGCATTGACAAATGCTTGTTTGTTCTGCCACTGTTTGGAAGTTCTGAAGTGTGGTTAACAACTTTTAAAATTCTAAACAGTGCATAACATAAGCTGTGACTGCTGATTATGATGGTTAATAGGTACTTACCATACATTATGTACTCTTTTACGGATGTATCTACTCCTTGGCTTCAAGAGTAAATAACAAGGATATCCTCGGGGTGTTTTTTTTTAAGCTGCATAAACAGTAATGGAGGTGACCGTGACGATTAACCTAGAATATTTGAGGGGTGTTGTTTGTGATCAAGGACCTCAGGGTGGACCCATATTTTTGGGGTACAGATTGTCCTACTCTTCTCTCCCCTTAGCTGGGGGGGACAGAAACTGATGCTTCAGGTTTCCTACCTTGGGAGTGTAATTTCACCGTACATAAAGTTAAACATGTTTTTGCCCTGTTGGCAAATGTCTATTTGTTCTTACAAGGTCAAAGAGTGATGAAACAGTATCACTATAACCAACACATCTGGCATGGGGGCACACTAAAGTTAATAATGGTTATGGGGGACTGTTGGGAACAAAGGGCTCTGGGACAACATTATTATGGCTAGATATACAAAATTCTGTTTGTATAATGTTCACGGCTCTTTAGTCCTGTTAAAAGGAGTAAGATTTTGTCTTATTTAAGGACGGACAGCTGCAGACTTTATTTTCCTTAGGAGATGCACTTATCTCTGCAAGAGCATTTGAAGTTGAGCAGTATGGGTTTTGGGTCTCGGCAACTGCTTAGTATAAGGGAGGCGTCACGGGAGGGGTAGCAATATTGGTGTCTCGATGGGTCCCCTTTGAAAAATTAGATGTGCTGGAAGATCGAGAGGTAGATATGTCCTGATGAAAGGGACATTTACAAGGTAGGCTTCTGACCCTGACTTGGTTTCTTCCCTCAGGATCAGGCGCGCTCTATCTAAAATTCCCTTACCACCCTGCAGGAGTGGGCACAGGGGATGTGATTTGGGAGAGAACTTGAATTGACCTCAACCCTTCTCTGGACTCTTGGCACAAACACCGCAGAGATCACGTTACAGCCAGAAGGGTGAAGAGAATGTTGGAGTTGGGGTACATTGGCGTCTGGCGACATCTGGAGGGAGAAAGAGGGACTACGTTCTTCTCTGCAATCCACCAGTCCTACTCCAGACTGGACTATTTTCTAGTCCCCAAAGAATTGGTGGGCAGTGAAGGGAAGTCTCGATTGGGGACTTCATCCTGTCAGATCACCCCCATATTTCTGTCAGTGGAGATGTCTGAGATTAGGAGAGAAACACCTTTAGGCATTTAAATTTATCCTATTACAAGATAAGGAGATTCTGGAGTCAGTCCGCAGAACGATGGAACTCACCTCAAAAGATAATGATCTCCTGATGTGTCCCCAGCCACTCTGTGGGACACTATCAAGCGGTCATCCGAGGAAGGATGGTGGAGTGGTCAAGTAGGAGGAAAAGGAGAGGGAAGCTAAGAAATTGGACTTAATGGCTCAAATACATTCTCAAGAAACTTTACAAATGCCCAAATAGATATGGGACGAACACAACTTTTCAAAAACTTAAGGCTCTGCTCTCTGATATATAGACTATGCAGTGGAACAGAAATTGTTGTTCTTAAAACAAAAATATTATGAAGGAGGTCCACATTCCCTGAGGCTGTTAGCTGGTCGGCTGAGAGCACAGAGGGCCAGGGCTATATTGTACAGCACCCAAGTTCACATAAAATAAAGAAGGGGTAATACAAATTGCTGAAGCTTTCGGGATTATTATTCAGCTTTGTATAAACAGGATCCTCAGCCTTGAGAGAAGGTGTGAGAAACTTCTCGCGAGGCCTGGGTCTTCCTTCACTTACCACGGAGCAAGCAGACCATCTCAACCACTCTGTGGGGGATGGAGAAATAGACTTAGCTATTAGGAACCTGAAAACTCTTAAATGTCCAGGCAATGATGGGTTGCCAGGAGAATTCTACAAGCAGTTCAGGGTAGAGTTAATACCAGTAGGCTGAGTGTTTAGAGTGCTGCAGACTGAGGATAGCAAGGTTTCACAGTCCTGGACACAGGCCATTGTGTCGGTCATCCATAAGCCAGGAAGAACCCATTGCTCTGTTCTTTCTATCGCCTATATCGATACTGAATACTGATTACAAAATATTCACATCCATCATGACTAAGAGGTTGCAGACAGTTATTCCAGATCTAATAGATCTTGACCAAACTTGCTTTATCCCAGGTCGGCAGGTTCAGGACAATCTAACAAAAACTTTTCATATAATAGACCATCTTAATGTAACCCCTTGCAAATGGGGTTCCAAGAAATGCCTGCTTGGGCATACCTTAGCCCATTGGTTCTGTCCTTCTCCTGCTGTCTCTTGGGCTTCTCCCGACTTGGCCCTAATATTTCTGGCTTCCCAGGTGCTGCTTTGCCCTCATGAGTGCCCCAGCCTAAAGCCTGAATGAAAATATAGCCCCTCGGAGCTTAAAACACTGACCGCGAGCTCCCACTGCAAAGTGCTGCTTCCAGGGCAGCGGGAGTCGCTTGGCGCACTAGGCACCTTTGATGTGGAGCTGCTTGTTTTGGGTCACCTTGAGGACTGTGTCGTGGGTCCCGGGATCCCTTCCACCTATTTGGGACCTGGTGACCATGGACAGCCTGCTGGGGACCACTCAGATGGGAATTAAAGGAGTTCTGACGGGGCTCATTTGAGTATGCCTGTGCAGGGCCCGGTCATCTGAATAATGCACAACAGTGTGTCTGGCTGCCTCCAGGGTAGCTATGTTCAGCTCCAGCCAAAAGTAAAGAATTAAAATGTTTTAAATAATGAGACTGTTGCTGCTTGTTGGGAATATACTGTGCATGTGGGGAAAAGTGTTTAAGATAAAATGAGTACTGTTTCCTAGCAGTTCCAGTATCTGGGACTCTGTGTGTCAGCCTGTCAGCTGCTGCAGGAGCTTGCATAAGTGCAGTAGCAACAGAAAAAATAAAGGAGCCACATTCTTTATCCGTTGGTGGGACTACAAGTGCAGCCTTTAAGCTACAGAACTGTGGGGCAAGTGGGGCAAATAATTACTTTTCATTGCAACAGGACATTATTAAGGATTGTATCTAATCTGCCAGTAAGGACAGTGGTTAAGCAGCCATTGCCAACAGTACAGCCAACTGGAATTGCAGCAATAGAAAGCCAGGGCTTGTGGGACAGTCACAGTATCTTATGGATAAGCACCCAAGTGCTTATGGGGGCTTACAGGGATATTATTTTAGGCACAAATTCCAAGACCCAATTGTGCCTCGAGTGTTCTGATGACAGGTCCTTCAGCAACCTGGAGACATGTCACCCCAACCTGTAAAGCACAAGGTTCTTGGCTAGTGGTCCCTGTAATCCAATGAAGCCACCTGACACCAAATGTTGTTTTAAATCAAGTTGCAATTTATTAATACCAAATAAGCCCTAACAATGTTACCTCTAACATGATTAAATCTAAACAGCTGATGGCCTTTTACCACCAGGGCTACAGGTACAGAAAAAGTAAAAGCAGACTGGCCCTCTTTCTGGGTATCCAACATCCATAGCAGCCCGTAAGGTTAGTCTTCTGGAACACAAGGGACAGGACATTTAGGTCCTGCATTTATACACACACACAAAAAAATGCATAGTGGAAATTTCCAACTGTTACAGCAAATTTTAGCCTAGACATCACGTCATTTAATAACATCATGAGACAAGGTTTTAAAAGTACAATGGCCATGAGATATCACGGTCATAAGATACATTTGACACTTTGCCGAGATATATGGTCATCTTTAGATGGAAAAACAGGTGATTAGGGGTTTTATATTTATCAAGAATACTGGCTTTAGGATACAGAAAACATGCGAGGGCGTGGCGTTTTTTTAAATAATTGGCTTACAGATAGAAACCAGACAGTGACCAAATTACGTATCTCATTATTTTTTATATCAATTCCTTGTAACACATATTTGTAATCACAAGATGAGGACGTCAATCATCAAGGCCAGCCAGCGGTTACCAGCAGCTGCATTCTTATCTTGGCCGTAACCTTCAAAAGACATGTTTTGGTACACAGTGTTTTTCTGATGAATAGGGTAATTCCAAGTTAGACCTTAGCTTTGTGCTTCTTGAATTATTTTATTTTCTACATTTAAAGAATTTTAACCATTAACCTTTTAAAGTCTTACACATACATACATATTAGCCACTTGCAGCCTTTTGCAAGGCTTTTCTATGTTTTCAACCTTTTGGTTGTAACTACATATAAATGTTGTCTTTGGTAAACTTATATAGAACTTTGGTCACTGGTCACTAAACTTTGGCCACTGGCCACTTTCAACAATCCCTGCTACCAATCAGGAGTCGAGCTGGGAGCTCTATAAAGAGACAATGTTGCCAGTTTGTCTGGAGATTCAGAGATGCAGAGCTGAAAGAGAGCAGCAGAGCAGGCTCCAGCCTGCTGGGAGCCCCCACTGGGGAGGGCTCAGGCTCCAGCCATGCCATCAGGCCTGGGCCACTTAATTCAAGCTCTTTCAGTCTTCAGGGGCATTTGTTATTTCTTCAGTTAACAGTTAACTAGTTACAGTAATTGTGCTTTCTGCAACAGCTAGTCTGGAGGTTGTCAGTACTGTCCTCCAGAGGCTAGCCTTCCCTCCCACGTCGGGAAAGATGTGGACCGAAGATCAGATGTCCAGCAATGATGAGAGTGCTAACCAGACCAGATGACATCATGCAGCGGTGAGAGCGCTAACTGAGTACTTCATTGGTAAGAGAGCTGAAGAGTCTTCAGGATGCCTTGATTGTGGATGAGACCCATGGAGGACCTGGTGAGTACCTCATACCCCCGGTCGCGAGGACTAAGCAATTAATCTTGGGGACCCAAGCCCCATTAAGAAATGTGTGAACTTAAGTTTGAAGTACTGAAGTTATCAGTCTGGGCTACCAACCCCATAAGATACTGCCTAGTTCAAGTAAATGATGCATCTTGTCTGTGGCTCAAATGGCTAAGTTGCAGGTGCAGCAAGAAGCCTGGTATAGTGAATCATGTAAATGTGTTGCAAGTTGTGTAGTTATGGGTTACAGTCCTGCCATCGTGGAGCTGACTGCCAAGATGGGTTTGCCACTTCATGTGACAGGAGGCCCTAGAGCATATTATGTCTAAGATACCTTGAGAATGTACCTGTGTTTGACCAGAATTTTGTCTGAGGCGCTTGGGATAAGTGTACAATGTCTAGGCGTGCTGGATAGGACTCCGCTTGTGGATAATGTTCTTGATATATAGAATGTACTGGATGTGATTGCCTGAAACTAAAGTATGGGATGCTTGATGAAAATATCGTTGTCAACTTACTCTGGATAGATGCCTGTTGGTATACAGTATAAAGTACCGGATGTGACCGTGTTTAAACTGTGTTTAGGATGCTTGACAGAAGCATCACTCTCATTACATTAGATGGGACTTTCAAGTATTGTGCTGAATGTTCTGGATGTAAGCTCACATAGTTTGTTCTGGAATGTTCGGAAGTCTGCAAGTGCAGGGCAATCCCTGATTTGTCTGCAAGTGCAGGGCAATCCCTGCCACGTCTGCTAAAGTTCAGGGCAATCCCTGCTGTGGTTGTAAATAGTAGTCTGTAACTCATTGGATCCATTTCTAAGTTGTCCCCACCCTCAAATTAATAGCCGGCCACCTCGACCAGCTGTAACTCCATCAGGCCTGCAGCATCTTGGACTGCAGTATCTGTTTAACCAGTATGGTATGAGATTGCGGGTTTCTGCTGTATCTGGGACTGGTACCAGTGTGCGTATTATTAATAATTATGTTTAACATCTGATTTATCAGCAGCTAGATAGCCAGGGAGCTGGATGTCTTAAGTCGAATGGTAAAATGTGATTTATGTCTGCCTTTAATCTGTAGCCACCAAGCTGGAGGGTTCCCAGCAAAATCCAAAATGATCTCTGCACATGTGTAAATACGGTGAAGATAACCTCTACTCCTCCTGTCTCCTTTCCTCGCTCCTTTATTCCCCAAAATAAATATTGTGTTATTTGTTGTTTGAAATCCTGTGTGAGCATATTATTAGAGAGCCTTTAATTCAAGATGTTGAAATTTGGGGAGCTGTATCTTGGGGCATGTCTGAGGAAGGTAAATGGTCACCATGGGTGGTGTGCAGCTCAGGGGCTACACCCAGCACCATCTCAGCCATATAAAGCACCCTGAGTGGAGGCACTGCGCAAAGTATTTAAAAATGTTATAAGTGAACCCACTCCCTCAGCCTATGTCTAGGGTAGTAGGGAGGGTGTGGACACTGGGGTGGCGCTGCCCAGGGTTACATTAACGCAACCAAAACTCCAGCCCTTCTAATCAGTATTGATGCAGAAAAGCATTCGACACGGTGTCATGGGCTTTCCTGGAGGAAGTTGTCAGACACTTTGGGTTGGGAAGCCCTTCCAGGCTTTGCTCTCTAAATTATACCAAACACTGACGGCATGTGTCAGGACAAATGGACACTATGCTCACCCCTTCCCTTAGAATGAGAAACGAGGCAGGATGCCTCTCTCCCTCTGCTCTTCACCCTAGATATTAAGTCTTTAGCCCAGAGTATTAGATTAGATGAAGGTATACAGGGTATAAGATTGTCTGATAAGCAGTATAAACTTTCCTTATATGCTGACGATATTATGCTATACCTCAAGAACCCACCAGCTCACTGCCCAGGGTAATGAAGAGACTAAATAGTTTCTCCTCTCTGGCAGGTTATTCTGTGAACACCTCAAAACTGAGATTCTAGCGGTCCATTATGATCCCCTCACATTTAAAACCACATTTCCCATGAGATGGGACTTAAAACAGATGAAATATTTAGGAATTATCATTAGTTCTGCTCGGCACAACTTTACCAGCTTAATTTTGTCCCCTTGTTGAATCAGCTTAGGTCAGATATTCAACAATGGAATATCTTGCCTCTCTCACTATCTGCCCGTATCCAAGCACTTAACATGAACGCTCTCCTTCGCTTTCTGTACCTTTTCAAGGAGTCCCTTGCACTATCCTGAGAAGGGAGTTGGAGACCTGGCAGAGAATGTTTATGAAGTTTATATGGGCAAATCAGAGGGCCAGAACTAGAAGGCAGACAATGTTTCTCCAAGCTGTCTGGAGAACTAGCTGTACTCTGTTTGAAGGGTATTGGTGGCCACCCAGATGAGAATTGGACTACTGTGGGGCCATCCCACTTATAAAGCTAAATGGAGGTGATAGAATTGGAGATTTTGGGGACCCTCTGTTGCCTCCATCTTATTTCAACCCAGGGAGATGGTCAGAGGAATCAACATAGACCTATGGCTACCCAAGCTACACTAGAGGGTGGAGAAGAGGGACCTGGAGGAAACAAGAGTGATAGACTTTGGAGATATAGATGGTGGGCGATAGATCCAGAGTTTGGCCCTGCAGCTTTAGACCCTTGGTTCTGCAGGAAGGCTAAGTCGGGTTTAGAGCCCCATGGCAGCTCTTGTAGGAAGGGAATTCTCTCCTTCTCAGCAGCCCAGAGATGTTTTAACCTGTGTCCATCAGAAAAATTAGATTCTACCAAATTAGTAGTTACTTAAATCAGAAATCTAGAAAAGACCAGCTTACAGGTAGATCAGACACCAGAGAGGAACTGTTTGAACAACTCTGGAATTCAAAGCAGGCGACAGGAGCAATTTCTCTCCTGTATCAAATATATGCAGCAATTTAAATTTGATACAGAATATCTAAGACAAAGGTGGGAACAAGAAACTGGCTTGTCTATCTCAGAGGCAGTGGACAAAAGGTTGGAGACATATTTGGGTGCAACATCCTCCTCCCAGTGGAGGGAGTTTTTATGGATATTGAGAACCAGATATTTCAGGGTACCAGCGATGGTCTCAAAACAAAGACCAGATATGTCTCGCAGTGCTGGAGACTATGTGGTGAGCTTTCTGCCTCCCATACCCACACTTTCTGGGCCTGCCCAGGTCTCTGTCAATACTGGGCAGATATCAATCACTCATTAAATGAAATATTTCAGCTCCAGAGACAATTAGGACCTGAGGTCTTGATTCGGGAGAGATCCCAGAGGGATTAAAAGGCTGGGAGGCCTCCTATTTGTGGCAGATACTAGTGGTGGCTGCACTGAAAGCTATCACTAGAAAAGGCTACAGATTTGGCCCACCGACTACATGATTGGTTGGAATTGGTCTCATGAATTCAGAGATTGGAAGAAATCACCTCTAAACTGCAGCAGCGAGTCGCTGCCTTTCTGAATAGATGGACTAGATGGGAGGTGTGGGAGCCGGGTCCCTGATGATGGTGCTGTGGGCTCAGGGAACACCATGTTGAGCTGTGCTGCTCGGGATGCCCCTCCCTCTTGATGGCAGAGCGAAGCTGAGTGTCTACCGGGGGTGGGAGGTGGTGGGCTGAGCAGGGAGGATGCATGGATAGGCAGTCAAGAAACAGTTGTAGGGGTAAAGATCTGTACCTGAGTACCCACTAACCTTATGTACCTAACTGTCAGAATGCCAGAGGTTTGAAGAGTTAATATATACTGTGTGTAACCCCAGGTAGCGCTATCCCAAGGTTACTACCCCTGCCTGACTGATTACTGACAGGTTGAGGGGCCTAGGGTCCAGCAGTGGTGCCTCCACCCAGAGGTCAGGGTTGGAACAGTCAGATATGACCTGGTCACAGCCCTCTGGGTCACTGCAACCCCTTTCTTCCCACTAGTGGCTCACCAACGAGTCCCACACTATCGTTTTGACTTACACTTACCGAGGTTGGGATGGCCAACTTGGTGCTGCGGACCCCTGTAAAATAAGGTGCAGTTATACAATAACCCATGCACAAAGGGTATCACAAACATGCAGTTCAAACAGTGTACCTTGCAACAACAAATCTGATTTATTAAGGGAAAGTAACAAGGATGGGGAGATCAGGTTGATTAGCTTACTACTCTAATATATATATATATATATATATATATACACACACCTAGGGCACTGTGCACAGGCCAAACCTATAAGTCACTGTCTCTGGGTACTCAGCCAATAGAAGGCTAGCCTCTCGGTGCAGCTGGCTGGGGCCCTGATGCAGAAAACAAGCATTTGATTCCTAAGAGGATTAAGTAGAGCCAGCAGGCTCAGTTCGTGTAGCCAGTAAAGCAGCCAGACAAATCTTGCCCTCACTATGAACATCTGACAGGAGCTACCCTGATTTAGTATTCACGACCGACAGAAAGATCGCTCTCACACCACTCGCAGGATCGAGCCTGGAATTCAAACACTTCTCCACACATTTATGTGAAGAGCAGAGGGTACCATACCAGGCAGCTGCTGTATACTCCCAATCGCTTTCACTGCAAACACGGGCTAAGCGGCAGCTTCACTTGTCCTGACAGACCGAGTGCGGACTGAAGCAGATTCTCCAGTCCTCTACAGGGTGAGCCTGGTAGGTAGCTGTAAGCGTGCAGCCTCCTCTGCCTGCACTCCTCCACGGATCTTGTCCGCTCCTTCTGGCGATGCTATCGCCGATCTTGGCCTGCCACACGTGCTTCCATGCAAAGACTTCCACAGCGTAGGAGCCAGAGCTCCTTCTACTTTCACGATCACCGACTCTACCCCTCCAGAACAGTTGCAGGGCAGTTTCCTCTCCTCCACAGGGCTCCGTTGGTTGCTTTGGTTTGTCAGTCACTCCATACGCCCTCTATTGGTGCAAAAGGTGCCAGGGTCCAAACTACACTTCCCAGGAGCACCTGCCATAAACCCCTTCAGGGAGGCTCCCAATGGGAGTCCAAATTTAAATGGCTCCAGCGGTCTCCATTTTAAAGCCCCTTTCCCCAGTTGGTCCACCTCGTCAGTTCGGTCCAAAATGGATAGGCTGAACACACAGAGTCCCAGCTGCAAATAAGACAGGTTAAACAAACTACATTTTGCAATGGCACTACATATTTTCCAGCAAACAGTTACATCTTTCAACCAAGATCCTCTGCTCTCTTAGCGACTACAGAAACGAAGTAATCCAAACAACCCCTCAAGTGGGATTCGAGCAGTAAACCCACTGTCCCTACAAACTAATAAAGCCTGCAAGAAGGCAGCTCTAAAGAGACAGTACTAGAGGCTCTAAAAGCACTCATAACGCCCACACTTGAACGGCCTAACGCCGAACACCAGTTAGGCAGGAGCACTCAGGCAAGCCTGGAAGGCCTTTAGGACCCCCATTTGTAGGAGGGTTACATGTGCCTTGACCTTTGAGTTTAAGATGTAGTTGTAACATCTAAATGTTTTAATGCTTTAGTGTTTTCAGATCTAAATGGTTTAACTAATGGTTATAGATTGAATGTTTGTAATGCCTCTTTTCGATCTTCATAATTCATTAAGGTGTGCATAAAGGAGAGGGAGAGAGGGTGTTAGCATATTATGTTCAACAAGTAAGTATGACCTTAGTTGATAATCTTTCGAAATACTACAGATGGTACTGATTACACTTTATCTCTGATGTAGGTTTGTAGACATATGAAGGCGTATTGATGGAGACATGACCTGAATTAGTTCTTTATTTAAAGCCTTATATAATTGTGAATGTACTACAATGGAATATTTCACTGGAGTGATTGTTATACACTCCAGAAATTGGTCTGTATGTCTGAAGAAATTAATAATCAATAAAGAAGTATAAAAAAAAGTACAAGTTGTATTCACTAAGCAGGCATTACAGAATGCAGGGCAGTAAACAGAAATTAAACTATCAGGACATCTCAACCAACACAAGCAGTGAAAAGTCCAGATCCTGAAGGATGGGGTAATGTCCTCGATATTCTTTTATGCACTAGTACAGTTGCTGCTGGAACTAGTGAGGGCCTTTCTGCCATACCTGTGAATTTTGTCAGGCTGCTCCTGCTGTGTGCAGCATATAAGATGAGGTCAGTGGGAGTGTAACCCTAGGTGGCACTACCTAAGGGATACTACCCTGCCTGCGTGACTGAGAGAGCAGGGTGAGGGGCCTGAGTTCTAGGAGCGGGTGCCTCCACCTGGAGGACAGGGTCAGTGGTACTGTAGCTGCCGTGGGTACAGCCCTCCGGGACACTGTTACCCCTCTTTCCCTCTAGTGGCCTAAATGGTTCACTGACTACACAACTGCAGTTAACATCTGACAACAGATTTAACCCCACACTTGTTGCACTTACCACCAGGGCTAGATCAGCTGGCTCGGCCTTGAGACCCCCTGTAAAACAAAATTTACTACAACAACCAACAGTATTTCAATGCTGTCTGTGTAGAGGTACACCACAAACAGTTTAAGTGCAAAAGATTCAGATCTGATTTATTTGGGAGTATGAACAAGGAAGGAGTGTAATATGGTGCTTGATTCTATACTGATTAAATCAGGTTTAAGCATGCATGCATCTAAGAGTCCATCTATCACAGTTACACACACTATGGGTACCCAGTTGGAGTTACAGGCTACCCTGAAGTGTTGCCTGGGTAGGCCAGAGTTGCAGCTGTTGTTGGGGCCTTAGGAAAAGAAAAACAACATACACTTTAACCCAATATTTGTATTCCGGAGCCGGAGGGCTCAGTTCGTGACAATCAATCAAAACAATTAAATCAGATGATACACTTTGATTAGGAGGTAGTTGCAGGGAGCTACCCTGTGATTTATTCACAATACCCAGACCAGGTTGCAGGAGGGATGAAGTGGGGACCTCAGGATGAAGTGCTGGTTTGCCAGGAGAAGCAGGGCCCACATGATTCACCATGGTGTCGTTCCTGTTCTTTGATGTTGAGCAGGAGCCGAATCCCCAGGCAGGTCTCTCATCGGGTGGTTTTCTGCAGCATGAGCAGCAATCAGGGCCATGGTGTTGAGGCCCAGACAGGCTGAAGGAAACGGATTCAGTCCTGTCAGAGTTACTGGATACTGCTTCCAGCAAGTGTGACATATTCAAGCAGTGGGGAACCAAATCACGACCCACTATTTGCATTCAGCACACTTATAGTAAAGGTAAGTAAGTACCACAGTTCGGATGACAGTCCAGTTGCAATTCACAGGATTTTCTGCACAAACCGCACATTCTGTGGTCGTGGTGGAAGTCCTGATAGGCCGATCACGCAAAAGCAAGTCTTCGGTCCTTTTCAGGCGAAATTAGTCACAATTCAGGCTGAAAATTACAGGTTGGATGAAGTCTGATACTAAGCTTAAGGTCTCTTCACTCAGGAGGATGGTAACAGGCAGGCCAGACACAGCCTTCCCGCTGATTTCCCCTGCACACTATGCAGGAGCAGCTGCTTGAATCTCTCGAGCTCCTCTCACTCTCAACTCCTACTTCAGACTGACTCACTGCTGCAGGCAGCTTGGGAATTTCCCAGTGATCCAAAAGGTTCGATTCACTGATCCATCTGTCTGTCACATCAAGGGCCCTCCAGGTCCATTTAGAGCCAAAGGAGAAAACTACAATTCCTACAGAAATTCATTCCCACAAGACCCCTGAGGCAGGCTCCATTTTAGGGCCCCAAACATACTGATTGGTGAATACTGGCAGTCCAGAACCAAGATGGTGATGATTAACAGAAAAGTCCATGCTGCAAATGTAACCTCCCTACAAATGGGGTTCCCAAAAGTCTTCCTTGAGCTTGCCTAAATGCTCACTGCCAGGCTGGTGTCCTGCGTGTTAGCAGTTTAAATGTGATTGCCAGAGAGTGCCTGCATAGCCTCTGTGTACTGTCTCTTTAAGAGCTGCCTGGATTGCAGTCATAAGTAATCTGAGAGGTAGCTCTGTTGAAAGATGAAACTATTTGCTGAAAATCATTTAGCGTGATAATGATAATGTAGTTTGTCTACCCTGCCTTCTTTGCAGCAAGGACTGTTTTATCTCCACTATCTTGGTCCTGGACTGTGAATTAGACCAATCAGTACTGGTGGGACCTAAAATGGAGCGGACTACAGGAGCTGTCTGGAGTCAAAATCTGTAGGAATTGTAATTTTGGGCTTTTGTGCATCTTTTACGCACCTGAAGGGGAGACTTTGTTGTGACTGACAGGAGGATCAGTCAACGAACCTTTGGGATCTTGGGAATTTCCCAGGCTGCTGCAGCTAGTTTCAGTTTTGAGCTGAAAAGTGAAGAAGTAACAGCTCAAGTGATTTTGAGCAGCAGTTCTGTGTAGTTTGCATGGGAGAACTGTGAAAGGGCTGAGTTTTGGCCTGCCTGTCTGCCTGCTGTCCCGAGAGGAAAACAGAGTTTATTCGGACTGAATCCAAGTTGTGAGGACTATTTAAGCCATTGGACTGTGAACAGGCTTTAACCTGAAGAAGACCGATGATTTGCTGAATGCAATCAGCCTGTCAGGATTTCCAGCTGCTTTTGAATCCCGGTTTGTGCAGAGTCTTTGCGATCGTGACCGGAGAGTGGTTACCTGGTACTGTAGAATCCTGTACATGTAAATGTTCTGTGTATTGAAAGTGGGTCGATTTGGTTCCCCACTGTATGAACTGTGTTCTGCTTGCTGGAAGCTTTATCCAGCCTAATCGGACTGAATCCACGTTCATCTCCATCTGCCTGGGCCATGCCACGCTGGCCCTGCCAGACTACCCCACTGCACAGAAAGCCACCAACGAGAGATCTGCCTGGGATCAGCCCCTGCTCCACGCTTGAACAGGAACGATGCCTCGGTGAAACGTGTGGGCCCTGCTTCTCCTGGCACTCCAGATTAACCACCTGCTGTCTGATTTTTGTCCAGCCTGTGTCTAGTCTTGGGTATCGTGAGTAATCATCAGGTTAGCTCCCTGCAACAACAGCCTAATCTAAAGTGTGTCATCTGACTGTCTTTTGTTTTCTTTTCACAAACTGAGCCCTCCGGCTCCGGATTACAAATAGTATGTGTTGTGCATGTTGTTTTCTTCCATCACAGGGCTCCAACTAGCTGCAATGTTCCTGGCTAGCCCATCATTATCCATCTAGGTACCAGAGTGTGTGACTGTTTATGGACCCTGAAGTGCATGCATAACTGCTTGATTGATAGAGCCTTTACAAATTAACCTGATTACGCCCTCTCTTGTTCAAAGCCCTTAAATAAATCAGATCTAACTCTTTTGCATTTACCCTGACTGTGGTTCCAGTTTGTGTAAGAGTACTGTACTGCTGTTATTTGCTGTGTATACATTTGTTTTAATAATAATAATAAACTTTATTTATATTGCCTTTCCAAAACCAAAGCACTCCAAAAGATTAAATACAAATAGAACAAACAGACAATAATATAAAACTGTTAAGAACAAGTACCAAACATGGTATTTACAGGGGTCCCCAGGGCCGGGACAGAGGAAAGCCATGGTGGTAAGTGCAAACAGTGTGGGTACTTGTGTGGTGTATCAGGGTATTGTGAAAGTGATTGTGTGTATTGTTCTGGCCACTAGTAAGGAAAGGGGGTTACAGTGTCCTGGAGGGCTGTGCCAAAGTTAGCTTGACCACTACCAACCTGACCTCCAGGTGGAGGCACCTGTTTCAGAACTCAGGCCCTTAACCTGCTACTAGCCAAGCAGGCAGGGGTGGAAGCCCTTGGGATAGCGCCACCTAAGAGTTACATTTTGGAGGCTCACCACTGGGATTTGTGTCTTCTAGTGGCCAAAAATTACAAATTATTGTTAAAGATTAATGGCTCAGTAGAAATGGCTGTACACCAGTTGGTGGGGTGGTGTACTGGGCAGGAGATCGACCCCAAAATGCTCTACTTATACTGGATATTCCCTGGGTACAGTAAAAACATTGTAGAGGGAGCACTATCCAAAGCTGAATGTTTGAAAAACCCTTTGGTGGTGGGTCGACAGGCTGATTTGATCGCCCAAACTTTCATAGCCTTGGTAGGTGTAGTGACCCCATGGACAGCTCTAAAGTGCCACAGACTATTGCCCCAGAAGGGTTCCAGCTCCCAGGAGAGTGATAACAAAAGACAGTAAAGACCCGGGAGGATGAGCTCCCACCATTATCTGAGACTTTTGAGGAGAAATTTGCTAAGCTGTTGCTGGAGGAAGGGAAAACCGTAGAGGACTTTAAGAAACTATTCCTGCCATCTGGGGGTGTTCCTTCCCAAGCATTCTGAGAATGCAAAGAACTTCCGCCCTGGGCCCAACATTGGAAAGACGAACTACTAAAGGAAGCCTGAGAGTTGAAGACGGATGCCTCTGCAAGGGTTTCCCCATGGAACAAGATTCTGGTCCCTTTCAGGATGTGACTGCCATGCAGGGTGGGAATCATCCTCAGGCATCCGCTACTGAGGTAGCTCAAGGCTGAGATCATCGGATTGACTGCCACTCGAAAAGAACTGTTAAGCCGTTGCACCACTCTCACCACTGCAAGCAGATACTAGACCCCCAATCTCTTACTACTGCTTCAGTTCCTCATAAGAGTTCTCTCTCAGGACGACCCAGGAGTCTATCATTTGTCACAACTGTGGAAAGGATGGCCATATGAAAGAGAATGCCGGTCTCAGAAGGACTTACAAACAGTAGCAAACAGACTCAAGGGGCTCAAAAGTAAATCAATGGCCAGGGGTGCCCGAAATGACCGAGTGAGGGTTCGAGAAACCCTAACTCAAATTTCTTTGTGGCTAAATCATCTGTCCAGGCCTCTGCTACTACCTCTCCAGACTGGTCCAAAATAGTGGGCCTTCAATGGAGACTACGGTGACTGTTAATGGTATTCATACTGGTTGTGCTTGACAGTGGTCGCAAGTGACCACTGTATTCCAGGACTGGTATGACAAACACTTATCTGATGTGCCTTGCAATCCCTGGAAGGCATACATGTGTGGGGCCTGAGCGACAAGTCTTATCCCTACCTAGGGTATGTCTACCTCTGGTTGTCTTTTCCTGCAACTGTACTGGGTGTAGAGGAGCGAGTAGAGACATTGGTCCTAGTGTGTCCCCACTGGACTGCATGATGGGGTCCCCTGTTGATTGGGACAAACGCCCATATGTTTGGGAGACTGCTAACTCTGTCAAAGAAACAAGGGCGACGGACTGGGAGGGCCCTGAGAATTCCAGCTCTGATCAAGAGGGCCTATGATTTGCAACAGAAACCAAGGAAGTAGACCAGGATGAACCAGTGGGATTGTGTGGAAGGAAGATCCCGATTCAATGGCACTGGCCCCTAATGCCCAGTATACCATTCAAGGAGAGGTCCGCCTCCGGAAAGATGGCAATAACAAAATACAGATGTTGGATGCGTCAGGTGATGGAAAATTGCCAGAAGGATTATTTATTTCGTTTTGTTGACCGGGTAAGTGCACGAGACAAATCTTGCCTATTTTCAGGCATGACCGGGGAGGGGATACAGATGAATGCCAACTGACCTTGAACCAGATTAAGCTGTTGGTGGTAATTTTTTTATTTTTAGTGAATAAGCCCAGCATCTTGCCTGCTCGTGCCCATGCCTATGCACAGCAGTGATGGTCCAGCTTCACAATGTGTCAGATCAAGAGATCTGGGTGAACAGATGGTGCACCTAGCTATGGTACACTGTGTAGATGCTGCAGTATTGCCCAGCAACAAGCACCTGGTGAGAGGAGAGTGACCCCAGACTTGTTTGAGTTTGGTGACTCTCGTTGCCAGCTGAATGGAAGGCTAAATTAGCAAGAGACTTGCCCAGAGAGACCAAGTGTTTTCGTTGAAGGAATGGGATGTGGGATGTGTCCAGGGTATGGAGCATTACATATGTCTGCAAGATGAATGGCCATTTCAGGAGAGGTCCCAATGCCTAGCCCCAGCAGACATAGATGATGTGAGAAGACACCTGCAGGAAATGCTCGCTGCTGGCGTGATACAAGAATCCAGGAGCCCATATGCATCTCCCATTGAGGATGTATGTCGATTATCGAACCCTGAACCAGCGGACCGTCCCAGACCAATACACTATGCCTCATGTATACAAGATGCCCGGACTGCTTGAATGGGAGCAAATGGTTCTCATGTTGGATCTTGCGGATACTACCAGATCCCGATGGCCCGGAAGACCATGAGAAAACAGCCTTCATCTGTTCATTGGGGTTCTACAAGTTTCTGAGGATGCCACAGGGATATTGGCCCCTGGCCACCTTTCACCGATTGATGGAACGTGGTGGGAGATATGAATTTGCTGAAATGCCTGGTGTACTTGGACAATGTCATTGTGTTTGGGAACACCTTAGAGGAGCATGAGAACTGACTGTTTAAAGTCCTAGACTGACTGGAAGACTTGACCTCAAGCTGTCCATTGACAAGTGCCAGTTTTCAAAACCTCTGTGAAGTATGTGGGGCACATAGTATCTACAAAAGGGATAGAGACTGATCCAGTAAGGTTGAAGTACTGACTACTTGGCCCCAGCCCCATAATCTGAAAGAACTACAATGTTTCCTGGGGTTCTGTGGCTACTACGCAGGTTCCTAAAAGACTATTCAAGGTGATTCACCCACTCTTAAACCTTACCCAGGGTTACCTTCCTACAAATCGTAAATACAAAAAAGAGTCCATTAAAGAACCAAAAAGTATACTTCCACCCAGATGAACTCTTAGGGCCCGCTGGATGCCCGACCTGTGAAGCAGCCTTCCATAAGATCATATACCAGCTCACCCACGCCATCCTTGCCTATGCTGACCCGACAAAACCCTATGTGCTGTATATGGATGCTAGTCTGCAGGGTCTAGCAGCGGTGCTGTTTCAAGACTATGAGGATGGCCTGAGACCAGCAACTTTTGCTAGTAGAAGCTTGACCCGTCCATGCAGAAACTACTCTGTGCATAAGTTGGTGTTCCTTGTGTTAAAATGGGCCATCATTGGCCAGTTTCATGAATACCTCTATGGGGCAAAGATATTGGTAAAGACTGACAATAACCCATTGACCTATGTACAGACCTCAGCTAAGTTAGACGCCACTGGACACCGGTGGCTTTCTGCATTATCAACCTATGATTATGCAGTCGAATACAGACCGGGTCTGAACCATATTGATGCTGATGCCCTATCACGAAGGGCCACTTCAAGAGTGATTAAGTCAGGCTGTCTGAACCTGACATTCGAGCATTGTGCCAAAAGTTTGATAGAGATGAACATATGTCTGTGGACACAGTGAACTGTTCAGTAGATTGCTTAGGCCCTTCTGACACCTGCATACCAGCTGCTTATTGTCACTTCTCTGCTCTAGATATTAGTGCACTACCTCAATCTGACAATGATAGCATTCAGTGGGCTCAATCCCAAGATCCTGATTCAGCCAGCACCTAATGCCCCGCGTAAGGGAAAGATGTGTCTAAGTTACATTCCACTGACTTGCAAACTGCTTTATTGTTTAAAGAAGGCTCCAGATTGAAGTTGCTCAATCAGTTGTTGTATAGAGAGACAGCAGATTGTAGTGGCAAAGTAGACAAGCAACAATTGGTCCTGCCAACGGCCTTTAAAGATTTGGTACTGAGGTCCTCCACAATCACATGGGGCACCTCAGTATTGATAGACCCTTGACCTGGTATGATCTCGCTTCTACTGGCCCAAAATGGGGGCCGATGTTGAGCACCATGTAAAGACTTGTAGTCGCTGCCTGCAAAGAAAAGCCCTGCCTCAGAGGGCTGCCCCCTTGTTAATATTACTACCAGCACCCCATGGAACTAGTCTGCATAGCCTTCTTGTGTTTAGAACCTGATCAGTGGAACATTGGCAATGTGTTAGTGGTTACGGATCATTTCACAGGTATGCACAAGCTTTTCCCACCAAAGATCAAGGGCATCTACCGTGGCCAAGGTGCTAGTGGAAAATTTCTTCATTCACTATGGTGCCAGCCATGGATTCATTCTTATCAAAGCAGAGACTTTGAGAGTCGGCTAATCAAAGAAATGCTCTCTCTCTATGGGAGTGTGAAAGTGAAGAACCACCCCATCACCCGCAGGAGACCCTCAACCAGAATGTTTTAAGCGCACTCTTCTAAACATGTGCTGGGCACCTCCACCCAAAAGACAAGCATAAATGGAGCTAGCAGATTAGTACCTTGGTACACGCCTACAACTGCACAAAAATGATGCTACTGGTTCTCCCTACTGCCTCATGTTTGGGAGAGAGGCCCGGCTGCCAGTTGATGTCTGTTTGGGGTCTCTCCACATGGGGTCTGAGACGAAAACTACTTGCAATATGTACAAAATCTGAAAGCTCAATTGAACCATGCCAATAATTGGCCCAGACAATGGCCGCCAAGAGAAATCTAGCCAACAAAGAGAGGCAATGATAAAAGAGTAAAGGCTGAAGAGTCTACCTGGAGACCATGTGTTGTTATGCAATTTGGGACTGCATGGTAAACAAAAATGCTGATCGGTAGCACCATCTTCCCATGTAGTAGTTGGAAAGTTGGATGATTTACCTGTGTACAAGATGCGCTCAGAGAACAACCCCAAAGCTGTCAAGACCATGCACAATAACCACTTGCTGCCTATCGCTCAAGTCATGATTGAGGCTGAACCCCAGAAATTGAGCCCTGGGCTGGTGACTTATGTTGTTGCTGCAAGAAAGAGACAGAGTCAACCTACCCCAGTGGTCACAGATTTAAGGTTTCCTCCACAGCAGGCCCAGAATGATAATGACTGTCAGTCCACTTCTGACGAAAGTGAATACGACCATGCCTATTACCCTCTTATGAATTGAGTCAGCTGTTTTGAGGTAACCCCTGATAAATTGTGTGGATGAAGCTGGGCCTTCTGGACTGCCTTACCCCAGCTTAGTCCTTGGAGCCAATGCTCCCAGAAAGTGAAGTGAAGTGCAAAGTATCATGTCTGAAGATGTTGAGTCTCTGTGTATTGTGGAACTGTATGATCTGCCTGAAGAAGGAGCTGAGGGTTTGAGTCTTTCTGGTGACAGATCAGAACTTGAAGAACACTATGAGGAAGACCACCCACTTCAGTGCCTCAAAGCTTGATGTGCCTGAACCTTCGCAAAATGAGTCAACTGTTGTAGAAACAGAGCCTGCAGAGCAAGAGTCGACAGTGCCCCAAGTTTGGATGTTCCCACCCAGGCAGAGTCACCCCTCACAAGTGACGAGACCCCAGACCAGTGCTGAGAGTACAGAGACTGTAGTTGTCCCCCCTCAGAAAGACTGTCCGCAACTGTCAAGCCAGTAGTACGCCTCAGTTATGATTCTCCCGGGAGGCCAGTGGATTTGCCTCTCAATGTGGTGCACAAACATGTTTATGTCTCACCAAGCTCACTGCCTAAATTGAGCTTGACAGCCAATTCCAGGTTACTTGTCTTTCCCTCTCACCATGGTGCCCCGCCCCGCTAGCCCCAAGTTAGCTGATAGGAAGTGTCCCCTCTTGCATTGTTTAAGGTACAAGAAGTTATTACCTGATTCAGTATAGTAATGTTCAGTATACCTGTGTGAAATATGCACAGTGTGTTGTCAGAATGGATATGGTATCATGAAGTGTAGTGAATATGTATAGTAAATGTACGTTTATGTTAACTGATGCATGATGGTACAGACTTGACTGTGGCGCCAAGTGTTCTCCAGGCAGGAAGGTGTAACCCCCACAAATGGAGCTCTGTTGAAAGATATAACTATTTGCTGAAAATCATTTAGAGTGATAATGATAATGTAGTTTTCTAACCTGCCTTCTTTGCAGCGAGGACTGTTTTGTTTCTCTCCACTGTCTTGGTTCTGGACTGCGATTGGACCAATCAGTACTGGTGGGACCTAAAATGGAGAGGCTACTGCAGCTAGTTTCAGTTTTGAGCTGAGAAGTGAAGAAGTAACAGCTCAAGTGATTTTGAGCAGCAGTTCTGTGTAGTTTGCATGGGAGAACTGTGAAAGGGCTGAGTTTTGGCCTGCCTGTCTGCCTGCTGTCCCTGAGAGGGAAAGTAGAGTTTATTCGGACTGAATCTGAGTTGTGAGGACTATTTAAGCCTTTGGACTGTGAACAGGCTTTAACCTGAAGAAGACTGATGATTTGCTGAATGCGATCGGCCTGTCAGGATTTCCAGCTACTTTTACATAGAACATAGAAGTTGACGGCAGATAAGGACCATAAGGTCCATCCAGTCTGCCATTTCTTTTCTACCTTATAAATGTGCCATCAGCCTTTGCTCTGTCAGTGGCCTATCTATTCATAGTCATTTGTATTGCTCCCTTATGCCTATCTCATGCCTGTTTGAAGCCCTGCACTGTATTCATAGCCACCACTTCTTGTGGTAAGCCATTCCATGCATCCACCACCTTTCTGTGAAAAGAATTTCCTCACATTTCCCCTTAATCGCCCCCTCTAATCTCATGCTGTGTCCTCTTGTCCTGCCTTGTTAATGCCCCTTAAGGTGTTTGAATGCTCGATCATATCACCTCTCTCCCTCCTTTGCTCAAGGGTATACATATTGAGCTCTGTTAATCTGTCCTCATATGTCTTCTGATGCAGTCCCTGCACCATTTTGGTTGCCCTTCTCTGGACTGTGTCAATTTGGTTAATGTCCTTGTGAAGGTGTGGCCTCCAATACTGCATGCAGTACTCCAGATGGGGCCTAACTAGTGTCTTGTAAAGAGGATTATGCCTCCCTCTTATGACTTGTGATACCCCTACTAATACACCCTAACACCCCTAGCCTTACCTATGGCTTTGAGGGTCTGCTTGGATGATTTCAGGTCATCAGTGATGATGATGCCCAAGTCCCTTTCTTCCTTTATGACTGCTAGCAACTCCTCCCAGCCTATAGGTGGCTTCAGGGTTTCTCTTCCCTATGTGCATGATTTTGCACTTCTTTGCATTAAATCCCAGTTGCCACTCTTCTGACCATTTTGCTAGTTTATCCAGATCTCTTCTCATTCTGCCCACCCCATCTGGATCATCTACTCTGTTGCAGATCTTGGTGTCATCTGCAAACAGACAAGCCTTACCCTCTAGTCCATCTGCAAGGTCACTAATGAAGATGTTGAAGAGGACTGGCCCCAGAACTGATCCCTGAGGTACCCCACTTGTGACTTGCATCTCTTCTGACTGTATACCATTTACCACCACTCTCTGTTTTCTGCCCGTCAACCAGTTTGTCACCCAGTTGACCAACTTCTGACCCACCCGAGCCTACCCAGCTTATTTATTAATCTGCTATGTGGAACAGTGTCAAAAGCTTTGCTGAAGTCAAGGTAGGTGACATCAACTGCTCCCCTTGGTCCACCACTCTGGTTACCCAGTCAAAGAAATCTATGAGATTAGTTTGACAGGACCTTCCTTTGTAAATCCATGCTGTCTTGGATCCTGTGCCCCTATGGATTCCAGGTGTTGCACTATCCTTTCCTTAAGGTGCCTCCATAATCTTGCCCACTACTGAGGTAAGACTGACTGGTCTGTAGTTTCCCGCCTCCCTGCTACCACTCTTGTGGAGCGGGATCACAGAGTCCTTCTTCAGTCTTCTGGGACCTCTCCTGTGCTCAGAGACTCACTAAACAGTTCTGCTAATGGCTCTGCTAGTTCCACCTTTAGCTCCTTAAGTACCCTGGGATGTATGCCATCAGGTCCCATTGCCTTATCCACCCTGAGCTTAGCAAGCTCTTGTAGGACACTTTCTTTTGTGGAGGGAGTAGTGCTCACCTCCCTCCCCTGTGTCCATGATGCTGAGCTGTGGCCCTGCCCTACCTTCTCTTCAGTAAATACTGAGCAAAAGTATCTATTTAGGATAGATGCCTTTACAGGTCCTCCTCCTCATGCTCCCTCTTCTCCATTAAGCTTAGCAATACCCCTCTGGACTTTCTCCTTTCACTAATGTATCTATAGAAAGTCTTGTCACTTCTTTTGAATCCCCAGTTTGTGCAGAGACTTTGCGATCGTGACCAGAGGCGGTTTGCCTCGTACAATGTAGAATTTCCTTACATGTAAATGTGCTGTGTACTGAAAGTGGGTTGTGATTTGGTTCCCACTGTGTGAACTGTGTTCTGCTTGCTAGTACCATAGAATCCTTTACAAGTAAATGTGCTGTGTATTGAAAGTGGGTCATGATTTGGTTCCCCACAGTGTGAACTGTGTTCTGCTTGCTAGAAGCTTTATCTAGCCTAATCGGACTGAATCTGCGTTCATCTCCATTCAGCCTGGGCCATGCCACGCTGGCCTGCCAGACTACCCCACTGCACAGAGAAGCCACCAATGAGAGACTTTCCTGGTAATCAGCCCCGCCTCACGTTTGAACAGGAACAACGCCTCGTGAATCGTGTGGGCCCTGCTTCTCCTGGCACTCCAGATTAACCACCTGCTGTCTCGATTTTCATCCAGCCTGTGTCCAGTCTTGGGTATTGTGAGTAATCATCAGGGTAGCTCCCTGCAACAACAGTCTAATCTAAAAGTGTGTCGTCTGATTGTCTTGTTGTTTCTTTTCACGAACTGAGCCCTCTGGCTCCGGATTACAAATAGTATGTGTTGTGCATGTTGTTTTCTTCCATCACAGGGCCCCAACCAGCTGCAACATTCCTGGCTAGCCCACCATTCTCCATATGGTACCCAGAGTGTGTGACTGTTTATGGACCCAAGATGCATACATAACTGTTTGATTGATAAAGCCTTTAAGCAAATTAACCTGATTACACCCTCCCTTGTTCAAGACCCTTAAATAAATCAAATCTAATTTTTTTTGCATTTACCCTGACTGTGGTTCCAGTTTGTGCAAGAGTACTGAACTGCTGTTATTTGCTGTGTATAACCTTGTTTTAGGGGGCTCCCAGGGCCGGGCCAGAGGAAAGCCCTGGTGGTAAATGCAAACAGTGTGGTACTGTTGTGGTGTATCAGGGGTATTGTGAAAGTGATTATTGTGTATTGTTCTGGCCACTAGTAAGGAAAGAGGGAGTTACAGTGTCCGGAGGCTATTGCCCAGGTTAGCTTGACCACTACCAATCCTAACCTCCAGGTGGATGCACCTATTTCAGAACTCAGGCCCTTAACCTGCTACTAGCCAAGCAGGCAGGGGTAGTAGGCCTGGGATAGCACCACCTAGGGGTTACACAAAGAAGGCAGGTTAGGCAAACTACAATTTCATTATTAAGAAAGCAGATAATCAGCAATTACAGTTCTTAACAGAGCTCCTCTGCGCAATTAGCGATGGCAGAATGGAGTAATTATCTGGCAGGACTCGAGCTTAGGAACACTCAGCCCCACCCAGATCAATTATACACTATGAGATAAGCGAGCTCTTAAAGAGACAGGCATGGAGGCTAATAGGGCACTTCGCATGCCATACTTTTAAATGGTTGAAATACAGAACACTACTGGGCAGTGGGCATTTAGGCATACCCAAGGAAGACTTTTGGGAACCCCCATTTATAGGGAGATTACAGGAGCTTCTAGCAGGAGCCTGCAAATTTTCATCAGGCTGCTCCTGCTGTGTGTAGCTTGTAAGTTGAGCTCGAGTGGGAACTACATTAGCTAATGTAGTTGAATCATCTAACAAAATCCTTTTCTTATTGAAAATTAATATTGTTGTTGAGACTTTGTTGGTGTAAACCCATTTTACTTTTGAAAATTTTGATTTAATTACTCATTTTACTTTCACCTATATACTTTTTATAGTGTATGTTAGAGCGTTGTATTCATCGAAATCTAAATTTCCCTAGTCTTGTTGTACCATTGATGCAACGTCACAATGTTATTGTACCATCGTGAGTACATTACATCGATGGTACAACAGCTCTGATCAAGTTTGCGCATGTGGAAGTTGCACTTCCTATTCGTCGTTAAAATGGCCACGGCAGTTCAAGCGTAGGCACTGGAGGATGTCCTAATTTAAAAGTAAGTGCCGTTTTGTTCAAATCTTAGCTGGCACAAGTAGACCCAAATTATTTAACTTAAAATGCGGACCGGAATAAGAGGAGTGTTGTCACCGACACGGGCTGGGCGGGATTCCCCGACATCATGGAAGCGACCGTGAAAGAATCCACAAGTTGTTTCTTTTTACTTTTGCCCAACACTATAAAGACAGTGGATGGGAAACAGTAAACAACACTATTTTCACTTCTTGAGGTTTCATGACAACTAGGTGGGCCAAGCGGTCCTTATCTGTCGTCCAAAGTCTATGTTTCTATCAGCTTATCCTCTAGATAGGAAATGGGCAGACTAGGTGGGTCAAGCGGTCCTTATCTGCCATCAAAGTCTAACTGAAAACCTCCTGAGGTTTACATGGTTGTCATGACAACCTCTCGAAGTGAACAACAATTTTGTTGCTCACTGTTGCCCATCCACTATCCTCTATGCTAACTTCAACAGCCGTTTCCTACTCTTATTGCTTGTGCTGTGGTTATTTACAGTCCCTTGCACCATTACAACATTATGAACATATAGGGATAATGTATGGGTAACCATACACTACAAGGCTGTTCTTCCACCAAGTGGATACAATGCCGACTGATGACCTCGGGAGCGAAGCTCGAAAGGTCTCAAGTCGACATTGTATCTCAGGTGAAAGAATAGCCGTAGTAAAGTGGGTGTTCACACACTGTTCTATATAGTGTATGGTGACTGAAAAGAAAAAAAAAACACTCACTTTTCCATATTTTTAATCAGTTCTGCCAATGCCCTTGATTCACAGCTGTTGCTGCCCTGCACACGCACAAGCCATTTTCTCACACAGCAGGGATGAATCACAACCCCTGCTGTAGTCCCTTATATTATGACATCCTCACTAACGCAGAACGAAAAGTTATTCTGTGTTAGTGAGGACGCTACTACTGCAGCAGAACAACTTTTACGGTGTATGGGTTTCATACACAACTGCATTCCACCATACACTATAAGCCCTGCTACATGCACATCCACATTTTTATGTCCTTGCTATGTGCATATTCAGTTTTATGTCTCCTGTTACGTGCACATACACAGTGTCATGTCCCTGTTCCGTGCAACATTGTAATTGATTTTCCTGGTGACACAGTAAGGAGTTATCCGCATCATATCACATTTACATTAGGTGGGTGATGGCTCAAAAACCCCACAACATTATTTGATAAATTATGAATTTCAAAAATTTCACAAATGCCACAGTTTGGTAGCCCTTTTTCATGCATCAACCCATATCTAGTCAGTCTATCAATCAATCTAGATGGTCATTGCCTCTTTAGGAATTATCAGATTCTAGTCAGGTCAGCATTTACTGCAATGGAGTCAATAATAAGGTGATATAAGCCCTTATGTGATTTATTTTGGTATCTGAAATCTCAAGATGTAGCCAATATGTGATTGTGTCAGATGTAGTATTACCAGGGTTAACTCATCTGCCTATGTTTCTAAGAAACAATTAGTTAAAAGCATTGCATACTACAACAAATTTAAAATTTTCCACAACTCCAGTAGGGCAGTATCTGTACTGATCAATGCCTTGTAGGACTTTTCCCAATTTGTAGAGGATCATTTTCATATTTTTTAAATTTAAACTTTTTATTTCATTTATAAATGCAACAATTTTACAGGCAGCAATACATCACTTATTAATACCAGTTGATAACATCACAATACATTCGACCCAGATATTCAAAAACAGTTACGTATGGCGTAACTGATGTGCGCCATGCACAACCCACTAATGCGCCCGGTGGCGATATTCACTGCGAGGTGTGCCTGGCACAAATCCCGATGCATTTGGCGCACATCAGTAATGTATGCGGGCGCCCAGGTAAGGAGGCGTGCCCATGCATGCATACTCTGCACATCCCGATATTCAGCCCAGGATCTGCTGAGTCCATGCATGCACAACCCCTACTTGTGCCGCATAAAGTTGATCAAAAAAGAACAATGGCTGGTCACCCACAGGTGAGCTGCCGTATTGCATGGCGCAACACGGCAGCTGCCACCTGTGGGTGGCCACCTGAGCTCCAGCTGCACCTCTGTGAGCGCTCCCATGCCCTCTCACGGGCATCTGTTCAAATAATCACGTCCAATATCCCTGGTGGTCCAGTGGACCGCTGTCAGCCTGATTGCGGGCTTAAGTATGAATAATATGATATCCTATATCCTTGGTGGTCCAGTGGACATGTCAGCCGATTGCGGGCTTAAGTATGAATAATATGATATCCTATATCCCTAGTGGTCCAGTGGACCAATGTGAGCTGTCCAGCGGGCTTAAGTATGAATAATATGATTTCCAATATCCCTGGTGGTCCAGTGGACGCTGTCAGCCGATCAGCGGGCTTAAGTATGACTAATATGATATCCTATATCCCTGGTGGTCCAGTGGACCGCTGTCAGCCGATCGTGGGCTTAAGTATGAATACTATGATTTCCAATATCCCTGGTGGTCCAATGGACCCTGTCAGCCGATCGCGGGCTTTTGTAATAGAAAAAATTACGTCCAATATCCTTGGTGATCTAGCAGTGGCCCCCTCCCCACCTTCCCACTGAGCCCCACCACCCTCCTGGGCCAAGTCAGCTGCAGGCGGCAGCACCCCACCCACCTGCCGCCCGCCACCCACCGCATGAGACACCATAGGTAGGGCTGTACGCCCTGGTCCACAGCATGAGCCAATGGGTGTGCAGCCTGTACTGTCTGACACATTCGGAATAATTCTTTTTATTACAAAAGCCGCGATCAGGCTGACAGCGTCCACTGAACCACCAGGGATAATGAAATCATTATTATACACTGAAGCCGTGGTCGGACTGTGGGCATATTGCCACACTGGGCAGGGCATTGGTCCGACGGCTGCTGCCTGGCAGGGTACCAGGCGCCAAGTGCGCCAGGGATCGGCGCACCTGCATGCAAATGGGGCCATAATGAAATGCAAATGGCCCCATTCGCCTTCGCCCGTTGGCCCCATTTGCATGTGCGCACGGGCTATGCGCGGTTGCTTTGCATAAGCGCCGCGGAACTTGTGCAGCGCATCCCCTGCTCCACTCGGCCACTTGCGCTGGCGCGGTGCCACTGCACCATGCACACTGCGGGTGGCCAGGGTGCGATATTCAATGATGCTGTGCCGGCGCAGCTCCATTGAATATCGCCTGATCAACGCCCCTGCGTCAGCTGTTGCGCTGCGCCCCAGGCTTGCGCTTTCACAGCCTGGCCTAGTTTGAATATCTGGGCCTACATGTATACTTGTTTTAGTCATATTAGGGAAAATAAATTAACATCTTATTACTTCAGTATCCAAAGAATCATAATTACTCATTTTAAGTTCAGTCTGTGGTCCATTCAAATCAAATCAGGCATAGCATGGTAAGCCCTCCCTATCCTCCCAGATTTTATTCCCAATAAATTTCAAGGAGCATCACAGATCATATCCAGTATCTTTTCAGTGCAAAGAAGAGCAAAATTACATGTTCAGTTCATAGCTTAAGGTACAAACTCATCATAATGATTTAGTTGGTATGATATCCAGTTTTGTCATTGTACAACAAATTTTGAACTTTGTCCATCATCTTGGCCAAGAGTCGCTCAAGGGCATATATCTCCCTGGACAAAACAATCCAGGCTTTTTAGTGGGTATTTTATTTGAAAACCACAGTCTAGTGATAATTTTGTGGGCTGCTGTTATAAATTTTAAAATTTGTTTCAGCAAGTTTTTGTCAATTATGCAGACCTTTTGATTTAATAAAAGTCAATATAAATGTGGGAGTGAATAAATCAGTGGTGCCATAAATTGCACTCAGCTCCTCGAAGATCTCCTTCCAAAACTTGGATAGCTTAGGACATGACCAAAGGATATGGCTCTGATTTGCTCTATCATCCACATTCTCTCCAACACTGTCCCTCCCTAATTCTCCCTGCTAGCCAGCAAGGCTGGTGTGCGGAAGAAATGAGAAGAATTTCCACATGTATTCACGCCAGTATGGTGAGAAAAGATTTTATAGTTGGTAAAGCAGAGTCATTCGAGTCCTGCTCACTGATTGATACCTGTAGTTCTTGTTCCCATCTAAACCTGACTGAGTTGGTGAGTCTCCCTGTCTTTCATTTAAGGCCTTATATATCTTACTAATCAGGTGATCCAAGGTTGTTCCTCTGATATGAGCTTGTAACAGTTGCATTATTTGGGTAGGGTTTTCACTTGGGCATGCAGTGACCGTTAGTATGGCTGAAGGTATGATTTAAGATGTAAATAAGAAATAACATTTTTATGGGGCAAGTGATATTTCTTCTGAGAGGAGACAAGGGAAGGAGACCTGTCTTGCCCACTAACTGGAAAATGAATAAAATGCCATATCTCTGCCATTGAACTACATAGGGGCCTGAGCGACTGCTGCCAAATTTGCATTATACTTCAGTGTTCCCAAGAACAATTTTTCAGGAAATGTAAAATAATCATTACTGACCTTAAACCATATTTTTAAGGGTTCCCTGGTGAACTTCAGATAATTCATTATCCCTTGGCGCTTGGGGGTGTCCCAAAAGGAGCTCCTGAGTGTTGTTTAGGTCTCCCAGGTTACTTCTATTTATTTATTTATTTAATAGTTTAACCAGGAAGACATGCTGAGTGGAGTACCGTTCAATTCCAGATGCGTCCTGGGGGAGGAGATGGTATATACAGTAATGTACAGTAGGTTTAAATAAATACATATACAGCATCTTACACAAGGATTATACAGTACAGGCACCACATGAAGGATATATTTCAAAGCAGTGGGTGCAAAGAGTACAGTGGCTGCGTGAAGAGCAGGGAGGAGTTAGCCTGCTAGTTGGTCATGGGGACTATTAAATTAGCAGCCTTGCAACACCCATGAAGGTCATCGGCCCATGAGAACAACAGAAACACAAGTTTCCAGTGTGCATCATACTGTTTATTTAGCCAGTGTAGGACTACCCTTAACTATGCTGCCATCGCATACTTTTTGGGTCAGGGAGGTTAAGGCCACCTCTCTCTCTCTCTGGCCAGTTGCAGAACAGAATCTTTAATTCTGGGATGCTTTCCGCTCAAATAAAGTGGGATATCTTTCTGTCCCACACATGGAAATATGTTTTAGCTGGGCTGAAGGGTAGTGTCTGAAGAAAGAATAATATGGGGAAATACATTCTGTTAATTGTATTGTAACCCCCTTCAAATGGGAGTTCCCAAAAGTCTTCCTTGAACTTGCCTAAATGCTCACTGCCAGGCTGGTGTCCTGCATTTTAGCAGTTTAAATGTGATTACTAGAGCCTGTATAGCCTCTGTGTACTGTCTCTTTAAGAGCTGCCTAACTGCAGTTTAAGTAATCTGAGAGGGAGCTCTGTTGAAAGATGTAACTATTTACTGAAAATCATTTAGAGTGATAATGATAATGTAGTTTGTCTAACCTGCTTTCTTTGTAGCAAGGACTGTTTTGTTTGTCTCCACTATCTTCGTCCTGGACTGCAAGTTGGACCAAACAGTACTGGTGGGACCTAAAATGTAGCTGGACTACAGGAGCTGTCTGAAGTCAAAATCTGTAGGAATTGTAGTTTTGAACTTGTGCCTTTTTGCAACTGAAGGGAGCTCTTGCTTTGACTGACAACCAAATCAGCCAACAAAACTTTTTGGATCTTGGAAAGTCCTGGGCGCTTGCAGTTTTCAGTTAGTTCTGAGATGGGAAGTGAAATGAGAGAAGAGCACAAGTGGATTTTGGGCAGCAATCCTGAGTGGATTCATGGGAAAACTGTGAAAGGGCTGAGAGTTTGGCCTGCATGTCTGCCTGCTGCTCCTGAGAGGGAGAGAAGAGAATTATTTTAGACTAAATCCAAGTTTGTGTGACTAAGTAAGCTACTGAATTGGGCCAGGCTCAACCTGAAGAAGACCGAAGATTTTGCTGAATGCGATTGGCCTGTCAGGGTTCCAGCTACCCTAAGCTCCCAGTGTGTACAGAGACTTTCGCGATTGTGACCGGGAGAGCTTTGCCTGGTACAGTAGAATTCCCATACATGTAAATGTGCTATGAGCTGCTAGTGGGTTGTGAGTTAGTTCCCCACTGTGTGAACTGTGTTCTGCTTGCTGGAAGCTGTATCCAGCCTAAAGCGGACTGCGTCAATTTGTTTCCATGCGGTCTGGGCCTTGCCAGACTGGCCCAACTCAGACTACCCACTGCACAGAAGCCATTGACGAGAGACCTGTCTGGGATCAACCCCTGCTCCACGCTTGAACAGGAGCAGCGCCTCTGCGACTTGTGTGGGCCCTGCTTCTCCTGGCATTCCAGATCAACCACCTGCAGTCTCGATTTTCATCCAGCTTCTGTCCAGTCTTGGGTATCATGAGTAAATACTAGGGTAGCTCCTTGCAACAACAGCTTAATCTGAGTGTGTTATCTGATTGTCTTGTTGTTTCATTTCCTTCTGAACTGGGCCTTCTGGCTCCGAATTACAAATATTCTGTACTGTGCATGTTGTGTTTTCCATCACAGGGCCGGCCAACCCGGGCAACAGTCCTAGCTAGCCCATCTCTGCTCCTTGGGTACCAGAGGGTGTGACTGTGTGGGGGACTCAAAGCATGCATAACTACTTGATTGATATGACCTTTAAGCTAATTAACCTGATTTTGCCCCTTCCTTGTTCAAGTCCCTGAATAAATCAGATCTAACTTTTTCTGCACGTAATCTGACTGTGGTTCCAGTTTGTGCTCAAAGTACTGTACTGTTGCTAATTGCAGTGCATAACCTTGTTTTACAGGGGTCCCCAGGGTCGAGCCAGAGGATAAGCCCTGGTGGTAAGTGCAAACAGTGTGGGTACTTGTGTGGTGTAACAGGGTATTGTGAGAAGTGATTATTGTACAGTGTTCAGGGCCACTAGAGGAGAAAGAGGGATTACAGTGTCCCGGAGGGCTGTGCCCAGGTTAGCTTGACCACTACCAATCCTGACCTCGGGTGGAGGCACCCGTTTCAGAACTCAGGCCTCTTAACCTGCTACTAGCCAAGCAGGAGGGGTAGTAGCCCTTGGATAGCCACCTAGAGGTTACAGTATCTATCCTACTCAAAAAGCTTAGGGAGATGTGACCAACAAGATAAATCTTCTGTCAATTTTAGCGTTAAAGGTTCAAGATTGAGAGCTTTGCATGAATGGGGTTTCTTGTGAGCTTTATTCCCAAGTACCTCATCTCTTGTCTGTGCCATTAAGGAAGTCTTTTTTGAAGTGGGAGGGAGGCAATTGTACATCAATACCTCAGTTTTGATTTGTTAATTTTATATCCTGCTAGTTTACCAAATGTTTGTAGCTGTTTCCATACCTCTGGGATGGATTGTTCAAGCTCGGTAACAGCCAGCAGAATATAGATCCATAAATAGTGATATCTTGTGCTTGAGGCGACCTCCCAATAGGCCCTCTATGTCCCGAGAAGATCTGATGGCAATGGCCAGAGATTCAAGATATAGAGCAAACAACATTGGGGACATTAGGCATCCCTGGTGAGTGCCTCTAGAGAGTTGGAATGTATCTGCAAGTGACCTATCCACCTAAACATTTGCTTTAGGGGAGGCATAAATATTTTGTAATTGTTTTATAAGTTGTTCTGGGAATCCAAAGTGCTCCAGAGTCTGCCATAAAAAGACCAGCTGACCGGTCGAATGCCTTTTCAGCATCTAACAGTAGCACTAAAAGTTTGTCTTTCTGTGGCATAACCGTCAGACACACTGCGCCAAATGTCATAGCAAATTCTGGACAAATTCCCTCCCCACCTCAGTTCCACCTTATTGGTTCAACCCTCCTCGACCTACTCTCTCAGATACTCCGACTCCACATAATTCAAAATCCCTTTCATGCACAGCGAAGGGCCAATCCGCCTTCAAATACCGCCTCCCAAACTCTGGAATGATCTTCTTACTGGCATCAGGCTCACCACCGCCCCTAGGCTATTTAAACCCCTCCTCCATGACCACTTCTCTGACACATGCAACTGCTACCAACCCAGACCTGTTACCAAGGGCATATAGATGTTCCTTGACAGCTCTAATGTCTAAGCAATTTTACTGTATACCTGCATGCTTTCTGCCTGTACATACTTTGTGTGCTAGGACAAAAACCTTGTATTAGCAGACTGTACCATAAGCATGTCCAGCTCTGTCCCTACTCTGGACTTTGTTGTTCTATCCTGTATTTGTCCCTGTCCTGCTGTATTTTTGTGACCACGTAACCCCAGGTGGCATCTGAAACGAGCAGTCTCCGCTCAGTATGCCTGCTTGGTTAATCTCTTAAATAAATAAATAAATAAATAAATAATCCACTAAAAATGTGCCTTATGGCATCCTGGGCCTGTCTGCCCTTAATAAAGCCCACTTGATCAGGGTCAATAATACCTGGTAGTAAATGGTCTATTCTAGAGGCCATGGCTGGCGTGAACATTTTGCAATCATAATTTAGCATTGAATAGGGAGGCGAAATGAGGAGGTGTGTTTAACATCTTTATGGGGTTTAAGTATTGTTGATATGGTGGCATATTGCCATGTGGGTGGGGGTTCTCCTCCTGGACGCATGTAAGACCAGGAGTAATATGGCTAGTAGCAGTTTTTGAATTTGTTATAAAATTCAGGATACCCATCTGGACCTGGTGCCTTCAAGGTAGAGGATCATTTTCAGTTTCCACTGCAGAGGTATAGTAAAAGAAATCCAGACTCCTCTTAACTTTCTACCAGTTGACTGTATATAGAGCTATCTTTTGAGTATAACTTCTCTGTCGAATCACTGGGTAGGAATTAAAAAAATTCCTGAAGCCATAATGATCTGTACTGATTGGTCCAGCTGATCAGCTGTCCACACTTTGTGCATGTGAGACACACATGAGTGGAGTGCTGGACAACTTAGTAATTAAATGAGAATTATAAATCTCTGGCTTTGGCAATTCAGAGCTGAGCCCCACTGTCACAGTCCTGACCCCTGCTATCTTTACAACATACAGCTGGTATACATCTCATCTTCCCTGCTCCTCTTTGAATCAGCATGGGAAGATTAACCCTCACATCTGAATTCTTTCAGCCTGAAAGACACATACATAGCTCTTTTCAAATTATTTCTATATAATTCTGGTGAGAAGGGGTTAAAAGGGCAATCTACTTTGGCCAAAGAAACTGGATTGGCGAGCCCCCCTTCCCAGTTCCATTACCTGTGGGCTTCCTGTTGCATAGCCAGATGCTGTTGGTGCGTGCCCATTCTTACTTTAAGTACAGTATAGAGATTTGGGAGCTGCTGCTTCTGTATTGTACCTCTGGTAAAGAATGCAGTTGTAATTGGCTGATGCAGTCAGGGACCGCCTGCAAGCACAACTGATTGTCACTTCAAGTTTCTTTGAGCTTAGTGGCATACTCATTAACTGCCTCCTACTGAAGCAAAGTGTTTCTTGTGCACATGCAAGCAAACACAAAGGGGTTTACTTGTTCTCCTCTCATACCCAAAGGCACTACATCACAGTTACTCTTCCCTTTTTCTTGGATTGAAACATCTGACATGCATAATTCTAGACAGTGGGCACTCATGAGCCTTGCTGGTAGCATTATGTCCCCCTAGTGTCTCCAGCAAGGTAACTGGAACACTACTAGCCACCACTAGGGCATGGGCAACTGGCAACCTTTTAGGGAATGTGAATAATGCGTAGGCTCAACGGCACACTGTACCTCAATGGATGTATGAGACCAGAATTCAACAGGGGCAGACAAGCACTTTATATCTGCAAGTACCAAAGTGTCTGTACTCACAGTCTCTCATAGAATTAGCAGAAAAGGCAGGTTAACACGGCATCTTCTTTCCTAATGTTTATTTTTTCAGTTCCATTCCCCTCAGAAGCAATTACAGTGACGGCATCTGACACTTCACTTCTTGCTTGGGCTAATTCACTCCGGTGATACTAGGTGCATCAAATATCTGAATACTGAGAGACCTCCTCTCTCTTTCTAACCTTGGAGCCAACAGCCTCCTCTCCTTCTCAATCTCTTGCCAAGAGTTTTGGCTCCTGCCAACAGTGCAGCAGCAATGACATGTCTGGCTCCTCTCCCTACATATAGCCTCTTCATGAAAACATGCGCAGGAATTCAAACTTTACCCTTGAAGTGCTGAAACAACCATACATTTGGGAAACCCATGGTGATTCCATGGGTTACATAAGTCCAACCCCCAGAAAGTGTGGGCTTACCTTAGTATTTACATAACTTCCCTGTCAACCTGCAACATCATTGCTTCTCTTCTGTCACAACAGACCTGAATTGTGTACATGGGATCAGAGGGAAGACCAGCACTTTCATAGCAGTCGTCCGCTTAAAGAATATACAACTACACTACTTCACAGCACATCACTGACAGCAATGAGATTGGGAACATGCATTCAGAAACCAGACATTAATGTGACTGCACACTTTGCATCTGGGGCTCCTAGAACTGTTTGAAGACAGGATCCTTTGTAAATGAAGACTTTCAGGGTTACTGTCCTACAGCAACATGCCAGTCACCATCTGTGTTGCTTCTGACACCTGAGTACTGCAACTGGGTCAGAGTGCAACTAGTGCAGTCAGTCCGGCTACTGGATGCTTGCTGCAGAGCCAGGAGTGCTCATGGCCTACTGAAGGACTTTATTAATTTGCCTATAGGCCTACTGCATAGTATGTATGTATGTATGTACATGCGTATGTATGTGTGTATATACGTATTTAGTTATTTATTTATTTCAAACATTCCACCAGGAAAGTCATACTGAGCTTGTAACAGCTTGTTTCCAAATGCATCCTGGGAGGATTGAAGAAGGGAGTATACAGTATACGATGTACAAGTGAAAATACATAATGTAGGTGCAATAGCAATAAAAATAAAGTACAGCAAAATACATACAGTAAATAAAGTAAAATAAATAACAGTGTGCAGTCACAATTTAAAGGCAGTATATTTAGTACCACACAAAATAAAGATGAAATATAATGCAAATTAAGGTACAAGCATTACACGGTACAGACAGCAATGCCAGATAGAAGCAGATTACCACCACACAGACTGTCAAGGTGTGAGCTAAAAACCAGTGCAGGAGGTAGACTCAGAAGCAGAATATTACCAGATAAGATTGACTGATTTAGGCACAGAAGCCTAGAGGGTAGTAGATGCTCACAGATGGTTGAGGGGCAAAGGGGCATTAACCACATAGAAGGACGGAATGAAAAAATTACTTACCATAGTAATCTTGTTTCTTCTAAGTGATACTGGTATTCATAACTTTGTGCAGTCAGCCTTGTAAGTAGAACTGCCCAGAGAGAAATTTGGACCACATGCAAATGATGTAATCTTTTGCATGAGCCACTCCTAAATGCTGTCTTCAACTAACGCCTTAGTTCTAAACCCCTCAGATTTCTCTCTCTGCCTGACAAGACTAGATGCTCAGAGATCTTCTCCTCATCATCTTTTGTTCTGATGTGAGAAACCTGGCTCATGCAAAAGGTTCCATTATTGCATATGTTCCAAATTCTCTCTGGGCAGTTCTTCTTACAAGGCTGACTGCATAAAGTTATGAATGCCTGAGTATTACTGGGGTGAGAAACAGGGGTCAGGGATCAGGAACAGTTGCAAGAGGGTGTGGTTTTATCAAACACTGAGTGATAACTGGACCACACTCCTTCTCCTTCTCCTGTGACTTACAGAAGGAGTAACTCAACGGAGGTCTGGAAACATGAGTGAAAAGGGAGACTTTTGCAGCAATAGTCTGTGTGTGACTGAGCTGAGAGACAGAACTATTGTCCATGGTTAGAAGCGAAATGTGCATATACTGTACTTTGTAGGGAGACTTGTGCTTTGCAGCTCAGAAATGACAGTTACGTGCTTACCATAACTGGTGATCTTCCAGAATATCTTCTCCACTGAGTACATCTTATGGGTCTGAGCCAGAGGTGCAAGGATCTCATAGGAGCAAAGAAAAATTACTCAACGTAGTAATGTTGTTTCTTCTAATGGAGTCTTGCTGTATTCTGACAAATGCATTTAGGTCCTGCCTTTCAACTGCCCCAGAGAACAAAGAGTTAAACTTTCCATGGCCAGCATGGAATGTTCACCACAAGCTCAGTTGAAGCCCCTGTCTGCTGTTGTTTAAACTCCAACCGTCAGATCTCTACAAGCAACACTCACTAGAAGTTCTGTGTGGAAACTGTAAAACTCAAAACTAGCCAACTGGCAACTCTATCTATATAAAAGGTTTTTTGGTTTCAAAAGGAAGACAAGTCAGGAAACCCAAAAACAAAACACATCAAAACACAATCACTCACCCAAACTAAAGAGGGGAAAAAGGACACCCCTAGAGTGCCAACACTGCTTCTGCTCACCCATCCCAAAAACTAGGTTCTGAGAGGGAGGCAGGGGAGGTCAGAAGTACAACAAGACTCCATTAGGAAAACAACATTACTAAGGTGAGTAATTTTTCTTCAAACAACATGAAGTCTTGCTGTATTCTGATTATATCTAGACTACTCAAGCAGTACCTCCATGGAGGAGGGACAGAACCTATTTTGGAAACAAGCTTTGAAGTACTGCTGTGCAAACCGAGCATCACTCCTAGCCTGGATATCCAGAGAGTAATGCTTGGTGAATGTATGGACTGTTTTCCAGGTGGCTGCTTGACACATTTCTAAGAGAAATATCCCTAGCAGCAGCCAGGTATAGCAAGCTTTACCTCTAGTGGAATGAGCCCTCTGGCCTGAGGGTGGAATGCTACCAGTTTTCATAGTAGAATTGTATACAGAGACAATCCACCAGGCAATAGATCTCTTAGTGGCAGGTTTGCCCTTACCAACCTCTTCATGCGTGAGGAACAACTGGAGGATTCAAACCTGTGACCCTTAGTACACTCTATGTAGTAGCTCAGAGGTCCTTTTAACATCTAAGCTGTATAGCCTCCTCTCCAGAGGAGAAATAGTCAGTAAGAAAACAGGAGAGATATAGACTGGTTGAGGTGGAAATCTGAAACCACTTTAGGCAAAAACTTTCTGTTTGTTCTTAGGACAACTTTATCTCTACGGAAAGAAATGAAATCAGGTTCCACTGACAAGGCTTGCAATTCACTTGATCGCCTGGCAGAAGTAATGGCCACAAAAAACACAGTTTTCCAAGTCAAGTACTTAAGCTCTGCAGAGGACAAAGGCTCAAAGGGGTTGCATAAGCTGAGCAATGCAAACATTAAGGTCCCAAGCAGGAGCAGGATCCCCTAAAGGGGGATTGGTGAAACAATCCCTTGAAAACTACAAAACACAGGATGGGATGATAGAGAGGAAGGCTTGCCTACTGACAAAAAGCAGAAACAGCTGCCAAATGTACTTTAAGGGTAGCTGGTCTGAGGCCTAGGCCATTAAGATGGACCATATAGTCCAGAACTGTAGGCAACTCAGCAGAGTCTGGAGAAATATGTTTCTTAGAACACCAAATGCTGAATCTTTTCCATTTGGAGTTGTAAGTCTTTCTGAGTGGAAGGCTTTTGAGAAGCCTTAAGGATATCCAGAACCCCCTGGGAAAGATGCGAATCTGCAAACTCTAACTCTTCAAGAGCCATGCCTTGAGATTGAGAGACCGAAGATTCCAGTACCAAATCCTCCACTGAGAGGATGTCAACAGGTTGTAATTCCTGGGAAGAGACAGGGGAAGGTGGACTGCTAGGGACAGCAACAGGAGATACCAGGGCTGTCTGGCCCAGTCTGGAGCAATCAGAATCACTTTGCATGGTTGTGACCTTATCTTGACTAACACTTTGAACAGGAGAGGGAAGGGAAACATACAGAAATTTCCCTTCCCAGTTCAGAATCAGAGCATCCAGGGGGACTGAGCCCAAGACTGGGGGTCTGCAACAAAAGAGAGGAAGTTGGTGATTGTCTGGGGCTGCAAAAGATCTATCTCTGGAGTGCTCATCTCAAGAAAATCACTTTCAAAACTAGAGCTCTAGGGTCCATTCATGATGGCCCTGAGATATTCTGCTCAGAGCATCTGCTAGGACATTGTCCTTCCCTGGGAGAGTGAACTGCTATATCAGAGAGGTTTGCAGGGAATAGGCCAGGGACCACAACTTCATTGCTTCTGTGCACAAGGCCGTAGACGAGTGCCTCCTGCTTGTTGATGTACCACATGGTGGTGGTGTTGTCTGTTCTGACCTGGACCACCTTGTTCTGTACAGATTTGGAAAAAGCTTGCAGTGCCAGAAACACTGCTCTGAGTTCCAAGAGATTGATGTGAAGCAGAGATTCCTGAGGTGACCACAGTCCTTGGGTGGTAAGATCCCCAAATGGGCTTCCCAGCCCAGCAGGAAGCATCTGTGGTGAATATCACTGAATAAGGCTGAGTGACAAAAGGAACCCTTGTCTCAAATTGTCCTGATCCTGCCACCATTGCAAGGCCTGGATCAGGGTTTGATCACTGGGACTAGTTTGGTAAGGGAATCCTTTCTTTGGGACCAGAAGGCTCTTAAGTGGAACTGAATGTCCCTCATCTGGAATCTTGCTCCTTGGACCACTGCTGTGGAAGCTGTCATGTGGCCCAGAAGCTGAAGGAAATGCCTTGCTGGTCGAGACACCTGAAGGGTGAATGAAGAGGCCAGTTCCATGAGGTCCTTGCCCTTTCCAGGGAAGAAGGCTCCTGACTTTACTGTATACAGCTCTGCCCCTGTGAAGGTGAGGAGATGTACTGGTTGAGAACTGACTGTGGAAGGTTGAGAAGGAATCTAAGAAGTGAGCACTTGCTGGGTCACTTGCAAATGTGACTTGACTTAGTCTGGAGACTGACCTACTATGAGCCAGTCGTCCAAGTATGGGAAGATGGAGATCTTTTTTCCTTAGGAAAGCAACCACTACTGCCAGGCACTTTGTGAAACCCTTGGGGCTGATGTTAGGCCAAAGGGCATTGCTCTGAATTGATAGTGGCCTGAGGGCAACTCGAACCTGAGGTACTTTCTGTGGGAGCACCTGATGGGAATGTGAAAATAGGCATCTTTGAGGTCCAGGGAGGCTAGCCAGTCCCTGGCCTTAGAGAGGAAGGATAATTCCCAGAGTCACCATTTTGAACTTTGGCTTTAAAAGATGTTTGTTCAGATATCTTAGGTACAGAATGGGCATCATTCTCCTGTCTTTTGGAGTTAGGAAGTACCTGGAGTACAATCCTTTGCCCTTGTGTAGGGTGGGAACCCTCTCTATAGCTCTGAGAGCTAGGAGAGAAAACCTCTGCCTCTAAGGCAAGGGTCTCTGATAGATATGAGGTGGAAGGATCTGGTTCTCATCTTGGGAAATTTTTGAAGCTGAGAACCAGCCCCTGGCTTACTACTTCCAGGACCCACTTGTCTGATGTTAGAGACTTCCAGTCCTGGACAAAGTAAGCCAGTCTGCCCCTACTGGTATGGGAGAATCGGCCCGGGCAGACATAGCAGGGGTCTGCTTGGCAGGGCTTTAGGCTGAGGGGTGGTTGCAGGCCTGCTCATCCCCTGTCTGCCTCTCCCTCTAAGAACCCCTCTGAGAGAAAGAAGAGGCCTGAGCTTGGTAAAAGGCCTTTGGAAAGGCCTGCCCCTGCCCCTGGACTGCTGCCTTTGAGGAGTTGCTTGCCTTTCTTTGGCCTGAGCACTCCTGCAAGTGGTCCTGTACCCATCCATCTTTTTCATGTAGTTCTCTGTCTGCTCCCCAAACAGAGAAATTACCAATTACAGGGAAATCCATGGCCTTAGCCTGGGTATCCTGTGAGAGGCTAGTACATCTGAGCCAAGCCATCCTCCAAAGAGCCACAGATGTAGCCATGACTCTTGATGAAACATCACTGGAGTCCACAGCTGCATGAAATTGTACTTTAGATGCCTCAGTCCCATTTGCAGCCACCTGCTCCAGCTCCTTGGCAAGCTGGGCAGGGCCTGTTTAGCCAGAGCTAGCACAGTGTCCCACCTGGACTTCTGGTATCTAGCTGTGTAGGCCACATATAGTTAGCCTGCCTGAGTCCCAAAGATGCTGCCATGTATGTTTCTTTGCCATGGCATCAATCTTCCTGGAGTCCTTGTCTGGGGTGTGATGCCAAGGGATATTGCCTTATCACAGGCAGCAGCCTGCACTACCCCAAGATGGCTGCATTGCTGGAAAGGAACTCCGTGTCTGAGCCTGAAAGAGTATACCTCTTGTCCATTCGTCTGTCCACAGGAGGTATGGAATTAGGAGACTTGAGAATTTTATGTATCGTTTTCCCAAAGGATTTGTGGAGGAATAGACAGTCTCCTGGACTCTGGGATGTCCATCATCTCAACAAAATCAAGCTCCTCCTGATCCTCTACTGCTTCCTCCACAGCAAGCTGGAGGGTCTCAGCCACTTTTGTAAAACATATAGTGAAAGAGGACTCAGAAAGCCTAGGAGGAGAAACACCTGAAGGTCTGTCTGGGGAGATGTCTGGGTCAATAGGCACATCAGACTTTCATAATCACCATAATCATCCTCATACTCTCCTTCCTCCTCCTCTGGTTCATAAAATTCTTCCAAAGTGTAATCGGAACCGGGAACCGACCGACGAACCCCTGCAAGATGGTGCTGGTTCGGTTGGAACTGAAGTAAGCGATTGCACTATTCTTATCACCTTGGCTATCTCATCGGCAGTTGAGTATGAATTTCTGGGTCGAACGGATGATTTATCTTTTCTTTTCCTTTTACGGAACCGACTCCTCAGAATCGGCTCTCCTTTTGCGAAGAAGTATCGCCCTGGTCAGAGTGCACTCCTTCTGGTTCGGTGAACGAACCGGGCTAGCCATCTGGGTCAGCGGACTATCGTCCTCCCTTTCCTCAGTCTACCTAATCTCTTTTCCAGGGTAGATTTGGGAAAATTCTTACAAATTTGGCAGTCTGAATCGAGGTGGTCAAACCCCAGACAATAAACACAGGTGGTATGGGGATCAGCCTTGGCAAGGACTTCCCCACACACTACCAGTGTTGAACCAGTGGGCCGGTTTTCTTGGGTTTCTCAGACATGGCCAATCCTATCAAAACTTACCCTTTTTTGGCAATCCGCCAGGCAAGACTCCCCTATCGGTTCCTGACCATGTCACGGGTCTTGGGAAAAAAGCGTAATAAAATCCGTTTTTTAGAACCAGCACGGACCGTTACCACACTCTAAATAAATCACAAACTTTTTACCTGAAACTGATTGGTTCAGCCGAACCGATCCACAATTTACAAGTTCCACACAGAAACTACACAGAAAACCTATCTAGTACTCACGGTACCACAGACAGAGACTTGAACCGACTGGCGGTAACAGCAATTCGGTAGAAACCGATTGAAAAAGCGACACTTCACCCGACTTTTTGACCGAGCAAAGGAGAAATCTCTGGAGCGACTGTTCAGTGAGGCAGACTAAAAATCTGATGGTTGGAGTTTAAACAACAGCAGACAGGGCTTCAACCGAGCTCGTGGTGAACATTCCATGCTGGTCATGGAAAGTTTAACTCTTTGTTCTCCGGGGCAGTTGAAAGGCAGGACCTAACTGTATATGTCAGAATACAGCAAGACTTCATGTTGTTTGAATCTTTTGTTCATGGGGCTGGCAAGGCTACTAGCTACAGTGTCTGCACAACATCATGGGTGCTATGCACCTACAAATTACTATTGCTGGCTCCTGACATACCTCAGTTCTGTTCGGCAAGAAAGAAGCAAAAGTGAGAGAAAAACAAGATGGGGCTTGAGGCAAGCTAGCTCAAAGGACAGATAAAGGATACAGGAAAATGAAATAAACCATAAATAAAACACAACTACCAAACCTCAGAGAAACAAAAAGGGAAGGACATAACTAAAGTGGCACAGAAGAGATAGTCTGGGAATATGAAGAGCTTAAGCCTCAAGAGAATCCTGTCTGCACAGCAGGCATTAGGCTAGTAAAAGGTAGAGGAGAAAACAGTAGCCTTGTATGCATAGGATCTGGCTAGCAGATAAAAGGGGTGCAACAAAGGTGAGACTCCCTTGCAAATAAGATTGGTACAAGAAAGTGCAGATCCAGTCTAAGACAAAGGTGGCCAACAGGACTGCACTAGGCATCATACCATGCAGGCACAGAATATGACTTTTTTTTTCCAACAGCTAAGTTGCCCTCCCTGACTTTGGGGGCAGCAGGACAAAAATAAACCACTAGTGGACGTGACACCATAGAACCAATGAAGTTACAAAGACCTGATCTAGGAGGAGTAAATGAAACACTCCCGTGTTGTTCTGACTCTACTGGGCACGCTAAAAATGAAAATTACATACCTACCGTAATTCTCGATCTTCTTGTATATCTTCACCATTCTTCAATGATGGGTTATCGCGGAGCTATATGATCAGAAGCTTATAACTAGAAATTGTTCTAGGAGGAGGAGCCAGCATAGGGGATGGCCGCAGAGAGCGACACATTGTCCTGCTCGAACACTGGCCAGTAACCAACGCCACTTCTTCCCTTGCCTCAGTTCTGTCCACCAGATACAGAGAAGAAAGAGGGTGGGGCAAGGGAGCCCCGAGTGATAGTAAAAGGAAAAGATATAAAACAGAAAGGAGAATAAGCCAATACAAGAGGAGAGGAAGGCTACCTGAGGGTGAAGTATAGGAAGGCCCCAACCACTGGGCAGCCCCAAGGAGACAGAGGTGTGGAGGGGTGGGAAAAAGAAAAAGAAAGAAAAATGAGACAGAGAGACAATGAGAGACCATTCGCCCCCAGTTCCTCTAGGGATGCCAGGGAGCATCTAGGTGCCAAAAAGGAACAGCACCCGCCCATACTCCCTAACCACTCCAGTAGGCTGGAGTGAGAAGATCAGAATAGTCTGTCATCTGAAGAATGTCCAGACCAAAGAAATGTTAGGCACTTTGGAGAGAAGTTGGAGGCGAAGCCAACCTAAGGTCGTGCTCTACCAACCCATACAGTGTGGGTGCCAGGGTCTCCCAAGTCTGTCCCAGGACAGGAGGTGGGGACAGGACCACCCTGGGGCAGGACCCCTTTCCTCAACCCAAGCCTTTTGGTAAAAATGCCCAGGAGTTCTTTTTTTCCAAAGCCAGCGGGCAAGGAAAGATGGGTTGACCAAGGGTTCTCCTTGAGGAGAAGAAAGAAACCAGTTCAAGGTTAATCAGAAAGGAAAGAAGAGTCCTCAGAACCCTAAGCTCCTCTAGATCCACAAGGGTCCCAAGTCCAGGACACCGGTCCAGACTCCATTATCCTTCCCATAAAGGAGAGCAGAGCCCCTAGGGAATCCCATCTGTACCGGCAGAAGAGGTCCCGAGGAGCCCACATTAGAAGGGCAAGCAGCCCGCTTGCCCTCCCCAAGGAGGGTCACTGATGCTTATCGGAGGGATCAGTGGACCAGAGGAGCCAGGAAGACTCTGCCCAAGCTGGCCTCAACAGGGGCAGAGCAAGCAGGAGGGCACTGCTCAGAGGTTGAGGCCCAAGAGGGATGGTGGACAGGAAGCAGTGATGAATGGTAAGATATACAAGAAGATCAAGAATTGCAGTAGGTACATAATTTTTATATCTTCCCTGTATGTATCTTCACCATTCATCACTGGAGAAATGATATCAAGACCTGGCACCTCCTGAGGAAGAGCTTCCATCAGCCCTTGTGGGGAGAATCACAGGGAAGAAGCCCCTATGGGTCCGGCAAGGCCACGTGACTTGTCAGGGTGAGATGGGGACTCTCGTGGCCTGGGAGAAGGAGACCCTGAATTCCTGTCTCACTCTGTGGGAGAAAAATGGGCTTCTTGGAAAGGGAGGTGATCACCCTATGCTGGGCTAAGGGTGATAACCTGGAAAGGTGAAGCCATGCCGTCCATCTTATGCAGACTGCAGTTCCTTCCAGCCTAGAAGCTACCTCATTAGTGTCATATGATGCTCTTGACAGGTGCCTTGCTAGCTCTGGGCTGCTAGCAGAAAGGCAGATGGCTTGCCTGGTTGCCTCCAAGTCAGGCAGAGTGGCTAGGAGCTGTCCTAGTACTGTCCATAAGTGCCTAGCATAGTCAGCCATATGGGCCCGATGAGCAGAGATACAGAGGAAGAGACATGCCATGGAGAAATCCCTTCACCCCCAGTGGTCAAACTTAGTTGAGCTCAACCCTGGGGCGGTCGTTCATGATGATGCCCAGAGGGGTATCCAGCTAGCTCATCCCAGAAGTGGGGTGAGGCATGGAACCTGGAGACCCGTGGGTGCTGCGAATATGCACTGGCAGCCCTCGGGGCAGGGGAGGGGCAGAGGGGTTCTGCCAGACCTGATAAGACACCTCCAGAAATGGACCAGGCCAAAGAGGAATAACAATATTCTCGAGGAGAACTCCCCAAGGAGACAACGCATCACATGAGCAGGATCGTGACTTGCAAAGTGAGGTATGTGGAGCTCTTCCAACAACCTCATCAAGAACTGCTGATAGCTGGTAATATCAGCGTCCAGGACAGATGGACCGATGAATCTTCTTCCTCTGGGTAGAAAGATGAGGAAGCAGAAGAGCTCGATTCAGGCTCTGCCGCAGCAGGGGCGCCTGGTATGACAATGACCAGGTCCAGAGCTCAAGTAGCGAGAAAAGCTGCAGCCAAGACTCTGAATTGGTCCTGAGACAAGGCCCCTACAGGACCTAAAATGCCTGGGAAAGCAGAAGGGTGAGGCAAGGGATCCGAGGGAGGCGAAGTCTGGTGAACCAGAGAGGATCCTGCTGAGGGCTTAGGGAACACTCATGTGACCCTCTCGAAGAGCTGGGCTGCACAAAGTGCCACATGTGGAGTCTCCCAACCGTACAGGAGGCGCCCCAGAGTGGTGCCTTAAAGAAAAGCCCCACAGTGAGGAGATCGGGCTGGTCTGGCCTCGCGGATGGCCCCTAACCCCACCTGATGCAGATCCCCCACTGAGGAGAGCAAAACGCGAGGTGTCAGCACTGTGGCTCCTCCTGAGTCACCAGCAGCCCTGGGAGAATGTTTCTGAACCACCCTAGGCCTTCTCAAACCCTCCCCTTCAGAGAGGGACATGCCCCTCGGCCATCATTGAGGTACCAACGAGGAGGAAGCTCTGGGATTCTTCCAGACCCTAAAAGACCAGTCAGAGCCATCCCTGAACCCACCTCTGTAGCGAAGACTGCATCGGCACCAATTCCCCAGCTCTAATGCCAGATACGGCATCAACGGTAGTGCCGACATCCAACTCTGCACTGGGCACAGCGCTGTTCCCAGAACAGGCACTGTTCCCGACCGGCACCGCCTTCAGCACTGCCCTCCTCCTCGATGCTGGGGTCAGTGCCATGACAGTCTCTGGCACCGCTAATGGCACCAGAGAGACTTGGAAGATCGGCCCAGTCAGGGAGGTAGAGAGAAGATTCCTCAGTAACCTGCGCCACTAGGCCTGGGTAGGCACCGTGACTCCTCAGAATGGGAGACTCCTCAGAGTTGGGCAACCACTCTGGGTCATCCTTATCATTCTCCTCAAAAGGAGGAGACTAGGATGATCGAGAGAGAGGCCACCCTCGTCACTCTACCAGGTCAGCGCCGCTCGCAGCATCAGAAGTAGAGCCTAGCTCGAACCTCGACCCGCTCTGCTCACCAACCCCAGGAATGGGGCTAGGAGCCTGAGCAGAGTCAGCAGATGGAGCCGAGGCCCCACCGGTTCAGGTCAGCGTATAGCTCTGACCACGACACCTGGGGTGGTTGCAGCTCGAGGAGGCCGATGGCCTAGAGGGGTGGTCAACCAGCCCCTCAGAGGAGGCTGACTGTCCACCCAATCCCTCTGGCAAGCTGGAGGTCTCCTGCAAGGCCAGAACCGACTGCAGCTTGCTCCTCACCGGGTACGTATAGTATCAGGAACAACCCGAGGAAAGGGTCCAAAGTTCTTGCCTTTGCATCCCTGGACCGGCACCATCCTCAAAGGTGGTAGGTTTCCAACCCACCTTCAATGTGTGCATTTCGAGGACCTCGCAGGTCCATGGAGATGCATGCATCACAATCGTCGTGGTTGAGGACCCAGGCAAGAAAGACATAGATCATGGTGATCGGTCATGGAGATGGGCTTGCTGCAGGGGCGCGGCGCATGGGGGCATGTCCTGCCTTGATGATTTAGACCCCAGACCAGACATGATCAACCTTTACAAAATAAAATAGAACCAGAAAATGACTTGGTGCCATGAAACAAATAATATAAGAAATAAATGGTCTCACCCATGTGAAGATCTAAGGCATCGAATAACGATGAACAGAACTCGGCGATGACTTGAACTATGACTGCATAGTAATGGCTCTTCAGCTCTATAAGGTGCACTCGCGGCGGGAAGAACAGAACCCATGAAGCTGCAACCACAGGTGGTGACAGTAGGCCACCATATGGGCCTGATGTGCAGCAATGCACATAAGAGAGCATGCTGAGGTAAACACCTTCTTTCCCAAAGCATCAGAGCACACAGAGTCTGAGTCGGGAGGTCAGTTGAAGAGAATGCTGTAGCCTAGTCTGGGTCTGCAATGCCTGGGGCCTCATATTCAAGGCCATCCAGTTGCAATTGCAAACAGGTGCGGCACACAAAAAGTAAGGCGGGCAGCTTTGGTGCCATATTCAAACAACACAATCTGAACTGACCATGCTATCTGTTTGAATATCGGACCAGGGTAGTGCAGTACAAAGCAAGCAGTTGCCATGCTTGGCACAGTGCTACTAGAGCACTGGGCTGAAGATTCTCATAGGGGTAAAGCACGGTGCACATTGGTTAATGCCGTGGCCCCATGGACAATATTCAACCCAAACATGCAGATAAGCACATTGGGCATGCTATGTGCTAAGGGGCCAGTTGCATGCCCATTATGGTTCATTTGCATGCTAACACCATGGCCAAGTGCGCTGGGCCAGGTCCCCCTCAAGCCCGCTCCCCATCCATGTAATACAAACATCAACCCTTGTAGTTTAGTGTCCCTCCCCAGCCCGATCCCCAGTCAAATAAAAGCATACATCAACCCTGGTAGACTAGGCGGCCCAGTAGCACTGAGGGTTGGCGCTGGATACCACACCTTGTGCTACACTGGCGATCGGGTTCGGGAATGGACTGGGGTGGTTGGGGTTAGCTGGGGGAGGGCAGGAGCTGGATTGAGCCACCATATGGTAGCTTTTCTCTCCTGGGGAGGGCTGGGGGGTTGTGTGACAGGCACATACAGACCCCTGGCAGAGGCCAGGGGTTCCATCGACAGCGCCTGTAATCTCCTGGGAGATGTGCTGGGCCTGCGCTCTCGTCACCTGCATCGTAGCAGCCATGCCTCCAATCCACAACTGAAAATAGAGGCTGCCTCTTTGAAACCCTGCTCTCCGGCTCCAGTTACCCACCGCAGCCACTACAGGTCATTGACTTATTCCATCTACCAGTGTGGCCAGCCCTACTCCGCCCCACCCTGGGGGTAAGCCAGGGGAGGCAATGTAGGTGGGCTCCCTACCAGAATCCTTCTCTTTCATTGTCGGAGTTTCACACCAGTGCATTGGCCCGCTCTAGGGGTAATCAAGGGGTATTCTCTGCCTGGAGGTAAGTCCGGGGACAAGGTGGGGGTCCATGATGGTCTGGGGCTGAGCCTTGGTGGTGACAGGGAAAAATATACTAAATAACAACAACAACAAAAACCTGGTAGACTAGTGTCCCTCCCCAGCCCTGATCCCCATACAAGTAAAAGCAGACATCAACCCTGGTGGTCAGTGTCTCTCCCAGCCCGATCCCTGGTATTAGACAAATACATGAACTCCTAGTGATCAAGTGGTCCCAGCCCCTACCCCCAGTCTCTGATCACCGTCCCAACTAAAAATAAATATCCTTGGTAGTCTAGTGGCCCACACCCCTCCCCACCCTGACAGGTAGTGACCCACCACCCGTTCTCCCCAAACCTACCCAAGCCAGCAACCAGCACAGCCCTGCTCATACCACCATGGCAGTGCGAATGAACTGCCACTAAGCCACGTACAGTATACAGTACATGCGCACTGGTTGACGGTTAGCCAATAACACTTACTGTATACTGTAACTGCTCAGTGACAGTTCAGTTGGCAGCTGGCCGTGGCAGTGTGAGGAGGGCTGTGCAGTCATAACTCAGGCCATTGGTGGGGGAACAGGGTGGTGAATCACTACTTGCCAGAGTGGGGGCCACCAGACTACCAGGGATATTTAAGTGTGGTCAGGATGATGACTGGAGATTGGGGAGGGACCACTAGACCACAGAAGTTCATTTATTTGTCAATACCAGGGATCGGGCTGGGAAGGGACACTGGACTACCAAGTTGATGTAATCTTTTACCTGGATGGGGATTGGGGCTGGGAGGAACACCAGACTACCAGGGATTGATGTATGCTTCTACTTGGCCGGGGATTGAGGCTGGGGAGGGACACTGGACCACCAGGGTTGATGTATGCTTTTACTTGCATGAGGATCAAGGCTGGGAGGACACCAGACTACCAGGGTTTATGTTTATTTTACGTGAACAGGGATTGTGGCTGGGGAGGGACACTAGACTACCAGGGTTGATTTTTTTTTAATGTGTAGTGGGATTGGAGCTAGCAGTCCTTGACAGTGTGTGGACAGGTGTGCGGCACACCCCCTCTGTGCACTGCTATGGGCTGGGGTTTCAGAAGCATTAAACTGCGCCAGTGCTGGTGTCCATTTAGTGCTTCTGAAACCTTTCAATATTGCTATGCTGCATATGCATGAGATCCCTCATCTGCACAGGTGCAGCACAATATTGTGTGCAATGGTGCTGCCAGGGGTGCGCTGCGCATATGTGTCCTTTGAATATGGGCATACCCCAATAGCTGGCACTATTTCAGGTTAGCATGGTGCAAACACGGTTTGTGCCTTTAACTCTTTTGAAAATAGGGGCCCCGAAGCCTCAATATGGGATAAGGAATGTCTCCTGTAGACCTAATGGGTGCACAATACTGCACGTGGATGTGCCTGGGGACAGGAGGGGTAGAAGGGTTGTCACCACAGAACTCTAGATGTCTCCTCCATGGCTCTGGGACATGGAGAAATGACAGTGATGTCCATATTGGGAACTCTGAGGAGTTCTAATGGCAGGGCCACTGGACTGCAGCTTGTGTCAGCGATAAGGTCTAATGCCTGAAGTACCTCCACCATGCATTGCTGATACAGCATATATTCAGCAAAAGAAACCAAGTGTAGAGAAGATTTGTTATCCTTGGAGGAGGATGTCACTGGAGATGAGAAGTAGGCCCGAGGCTGAAGAAGGAACCTAAATTCAGCCCAGTCTGAATCCATGTACCACTGCTCCATAGCACCAAACCAGACCAGGTGTTGTTCCCAAGTTACGGGCCCAGAGGGTGAAGAACATGGATAACTTCTCAAGAAGTGCCATGACTACTCTAAGGGCAGCTGAGGCTCCTGGATTTCCAAGCCTCAGCCTGAGGCTGTGAAACTCTGTACACATCCGCATCTTAGGGATGATCATGCAAATTCCCCATCTTGGCGACCTACATCATAGGAGTTGCCAGAATGTTGGCCTTGGGGAGATCCCCATGGGTGAGTAGGAGATTGCAGTGAAACAGGCCTCAAAGGGAGACCTCATTCCACATGTGGATTGACTCTGGGTGATGGTTCTGGAGAGAAACCAGGACCCAAGTTGTCACCATGCTCTGGGTCGGTGCTGCCTCTGAGCTGGAAATCTCCTCAGAACCAGCCGCTCCCTATCCTTGTCACCACAATGTCATACTCGACACAATGCTCAACATCAACATCAGGGTCAGTGCCATCTCCTTCCTGGTGCTGTGGTTGAAACTGAGGTCAGAAACGAGAACTGAGTCCTTTCCCAGCACCTTGAGCAGTGCTGACATTGGCCGCCAGTCCTAGTGTCATCCCCTCCATCTGTTTTGCTTGTGACACCAAGGACAGAGACCAACTCCAGGCCAGCATTAATGCTGACACTGCTGCGGGCTGTCTTCTGACACTGCAAATGGTGTCAAAAGAAGACCTGGTGTCATCCCAGCTCCGCTCACAGAGTCAGCACTGCCAAATGTTACAACAACATAAGTGGCACCAGAGGATGGCATTGAGGTATCCACCAGAGCAGAACAGGCATATAGCTATGGCTGAACACAGGAGATATCTGTCACTCAGAGCAAACAGACTTTGGCAGGTTATCAACTGACACCCAGAAGGAATCAACTGTCCAACAGACCTAGCTACCAGGGTCTCAATGCTTCAGCACAGTGAGTTCGAGAAACCCCTATGCTTCCAGGACCTAGAAGATCCTGGAAGGGACCCAGGGGACTGGTCCAGTTTCCTTACCTTGGATACTCTGGTTGGCTACCGACCTCGAAGGTAGCAGTGCACAACCCACTCCAGCTTATGAATCTCCAGGGTGCAAAAGTCTAGAGTAGCAGGCATTGCAGAACTCCATGTCATGGCTAGGCCCAAAGCAGAAAAAACAAAGCTGATGCTTCTTATCAGGCAAAATATTCTTGCCACATAGGTATCAATGGAAAATGTTTTTTGTATCCCTTTCTTTGACTTGCCAGACATCAGAAAAATAGAAATAGGACTTTCGTTGGCCTATGGCGGCATGAGCAGCATGGAATAGAGAGCTCCTACGCTAAACTTGATTACAAACCCCTAACCTATGATTTAAATAGAAAAACTTGAACTGTTCACTTGTCATTGATTGAGGTTTCATTAAATCAAAGCAACAGATGGCCAAAGTACCTGCAACAGATATCTGACTCTGTTCGATGGACTGTGGCCGGTGCAGACAGTGGTCTGGCAGAAATGAAGACGCCCGGCAGTAACTGACAAATTCCTGGGAGTTGATGGGGAGAAAAATCAAAACTGATGAAGCGGTCAAACTATACATGAAGGTGGCCCCAGAGTGTTAAAAACATTACACGCAGACTAAGGAACAGCAAGGCATCTTCTACTATCCGAGACTTAGAAACCCCTGTCTGGTCAAACTCATCATACTACCGCCCACATCCAAAAGTCCTTTACTGATTATTATGTCAAACTTTACTCTTCTCCTAACCCATTAAATTATACAGAAACCATGCAATTCCTGGCTCAAGCTAATCTCAACTCTCTCCCCTGTCAAATCAACTCTCTAACAGCCCCAATCTCGATACTTGAGATAGGCGAGACAATCAAAAATATTAAATTGGGAAAATGCTCAGGCCGAGACGGTTTATCCGAATTGTACAAAAGTTTAAAAGACTTGTCTCCAAAATTACATGCCCTTTATAAAAACTCTCTCTGGGAGGATTCCCCGTGGGAATATGCCACAATAACCCCAATACTAAAACCCCATAAGGACCCAACTGACCCTAAATCTTAGAGACCTACTTCTATTTTAAGTTGACTATAAAATTTACACGGCCATTCTATCCTCTCAAATGGAAAATATAATTCCACAATAATCCACCCTGACCAAAAGGTTGTTAAAGAAGAACACCATGGACAGTGTCGAAGAGTTTTACTGCTACAAGAATTCCTCTGCTCAGGCATATCCCAGCGGTCTTTATAAGTTTAGATGGGAGAAGGCCTTTGACCAGGTCTCGTGGCCATTTCTATGGGAAAGCAGCTTAAAAGTTTCAGTTCCCACCACAATTCATTGCAAGCTTAGAAAAGTTATACTTCTCCCCAAAGCATACCTTAGAGTGAATGGCTCCCTATCCCTCCCTTCCATTGGCCGGGGAACTAGACAAGGCTGTCCTTTATCCCCCTACCTTTTGCATTATTCATTGAACCCTGGCTGCCTGCCTGCCTTAGGAACACTCCACGGTTGAGGTATCCCTATTGCTCAATCTGAATACAAAGTGGGGTTATTTGCTGGCGACATTATGCTAACCCTGTTATCCCCTTCACAATCGATCCGGTCAGCTTGGGAAATATTCACACAATTTGAGGATTGACAGAATTCAAATTAAACATAAATAAAACCGAGATACTAACCTTCAACTATTCTCCTCCTTCCCAGATTAAAAAGGCTTTTCCCTTTAAGTGGAGAACAACTAAAATAAAATACTTAGGTATTCACCTCCCTTAGACCTTGGAGTCATCGAATTATCTAATTATGAACCTCTCACAGTTCAGATACAAGCAGACCTGAATAGATGGTCCACGATTTGTACCTCCTTATACCAAAAATCCTAGCAATTAGTACCAATGTCCTCCCATGAATTCTTTACCTACTTCAAACTATTCCTTATTTTCCCTCAAATTTTACTTCACATCCTGGAACAAAATGATTCAAAATTTCATTTGGGGAAAAACCGTCCCAAGGTCTAGACTAACCATACTTAAATTATCCCTAAACAAAGGCGGACTTAATCTCCCAGACTTCCTTCTATATGCCCAAGTGGCATTCTTAAGAACCCTAGTATTATGGCTTATGACCCCATGGAAGACCATAGAATTCCAACTCAATGACTTACGACATAAAGAAAATATTGTTCTCCACAGGCGGCAATTCCCTAAGCCCTTCCTCCTTACGCACATAACAGCACAAACCTATAGCGAAACAACTAAGAAAAGCAGGTCCCACCAGCAAGTATTTGAATTCTGTAAATTAATCTCTCAAGATGAAAAGTTTACTCCCAATTACATGGACATAGCCTTTCTCAGATGGCGTGCACTAGGCCTATCACATATTTATCAGTTCCTCTCCTCTGAAGGCACCATTCCTTTCGAAAAGCTCCAATCCCAATTCTCACTAAGATCCTCTGATCTCTTTTGCTATTTTCAGATTTGAAACCATCTCTTACGTAATAACATAATACCTCCCAGAATACCCTCTCCTATACCTAAATTACTTAAACTATTCATCGGCCTTGAGTGAGGAGAATGGTATCCCATTTAATTGGTCTAATATATACAGAATAACGATCTGGTCTCCTAACCACACTTTTGACTTTGTCAGCTTGGAACAAGAGCTGCACTTACAAATCTCGCCAGACACATGGTTAAAAACAACATTTATTGAGACAAGATCGCCTCATCTCCGTACTGGAGGAATTTGGCTGAAATGCGCTCCAGATACTTTAGAGCCCCTCAGTCCTAATGAAATACCTCTCAGATACATATGGAAGGTGCTGGAGAAATTGTGGCTGTTCCCGAGCTACTCTCTCTCACATTTTCTGGACCTGCCATGTATCTTATGCCTTTCTGGCTAACTATTCAAAATGAATTAACCACCCTATTCTCTGAACCAGTTGAACTAACAGTCGAAAAGTTCCTTTTGGGGTGTATCGGACCATGCCCCGGGAAGACCATATTACCAATATGTTTGTGGCTGCTAAAAAGCAATCACGAGATGTTGGATGAGAACACAGATTCCTTCACTACAAAACTGGAGACAAATAATGTCTGAAATCTACAAATCTGAGACATTTAACCTAGAACTAGAGGAGATTCCATCCTTCAATCAAGAAAGTGGAATCAGTGGACCTAACATATAACTACTCTAAGCTTAGACCTTGCCCTTTAATCTTATTTGGTCTAATTTGATATTTACCCAGGTATAACTTTCTCAATTCTCTAACTGGACCCTGGGCTTCAATTAATAAATCATCATTGTCATGTAAACTGACTAATCACAACCGAACCAACCTCTTGATATTCTCCTTGTAAAGATTAATTGCACATCTGCTATTGTACTGTACTTCATCTGTATCTACCTGTACCTAATTTTATCCATTTTGTAGTAAACAAAATACTTGAATAAAAGAAACTTGAAAAAAAATGATGAAGCAATCCCAAAATAAAATACAGATAGACACTATATTAACAACCATTGAAGAGTTTAGATCGAATGCAAGAATCAATCTTGGAGCTCCGCTCCAATTTGAGTAACCTGCAGCAGAGAATAGACAAAGCAGCGGGCAGATCTCTAATAACAGCACCACTGGAAAAGCTCTAAGTCAGCCATCTCGTATAGCACACACTCAGCTGCAAATAGCTTTCCAGCAGAAGTCACAGAGAAATGGAAATTACATACTTCCGTAATTATTGATCTTCTTGGACAGTCTCCATCACTCATTCACACTAGTGGGATAGCACTGGGCGCTAGGACCAGCCGGGGCCAACATTTTTCAGAAGGGTGGTGCGAGACAGGGATCACGCAGCGCAGCACTGCGAGACTAGCTTGTGCCTGTGTAGGCTATCTCGCTGCCGACCCTCCAACCGCCTGTACCTTTTCGACCGAGGAGGCAGCGAACTAATGAAAATAACTTATTCTGAATTTCGGGCCTGAGAGGGCCCAGATGGCCCTTGCAAGAAGGGTCAAAGAACAATGTCTTTCCTAACTGAACCATAGGATCATGAAGACTAGGAAAGAAAATGAGTGAACCAGGGGATGGTGGGTGGGCGTGTGAATAGTGATGGAGACTGTCCAAGAAGATCAATAATTACGGTAAAATACGTAATTTCCATATCTTCCTGGACTAAGTCTCCATCACTCATTCCACTAGTGAGGGAGTACCGAGCTAAAACCAACAACATTGAGTAGGGTGGAGGAGATAGGGTTCACTCAGAAAGGATGGCCAAGGATTGTCCCGCTTAATAAAAGAGCTGTCTTGGAAAGAGCATCTAGAATATAGTGCTTATGAGATAAGTGCTTGAGTTGTAACTCACCACTTTGCAGATGACTGCAATGGACACAAAATGAAACTCTGCCAGGAAGCTGCAACCACTCTAGGACAGTGGTGAGAAACTGGCCTCACAATTTGGTATAGGACCAAAATTAATAAGTCAAAGACATGTACTAATCTAGCATAAAGGATGTCAGGAGCTGAAAGAGCCGGAGGTAAGTCAACTGGTTCAGGGTAGACCAAAAGCACAGATGGAAACCCCAACTACCAAGTATGGCTGACCTGCAAACAACAAGTTCAGGAGCACTTAAACCCCTTACTTGGTGAGCAAAGAAGGTCCGGGTGGGGTTAGCCCATCAGGAGAATAGTTTCCACTTAGTCTGAAACCTTCCTGAGGAAGGCAAAGCACGACTTAGAAGCCTCTTGTGGTGGTCTGGTAGAACCAGATCCTACCCACTTCATATTCAAAAGGAATCATCTGCCCGTGTGTACAACTGTAGTAGCAGTCTCTGAACTCAGGGAAGATAGGAAAAAAGTGTACAGGAGGACGCGTCCACTGCGGAAAAACATTCCGACAGAAAAACAGGGGCTGGATTTCTAAAGCAAATAGAGGCAGATGTGCCTCGAGGAGGGACACAGCAGGACCAAGTTAAGCCTAACTCATTTGTTGAAAGTGACTGAATAGCGGCAAAAGTGACTCAATGCGGTGAGGCACTACTCACTCCAGCCTCCCTGAAGGAGTAGGAAGGACTCTAGTTTGCTTTGCAGAAAACAAACCTCACAGCTCTGTTACGATTCGGAGAGGATAGCTTCGTGGCGACTGGCACAGAACCAGTGCACAGGAACCGAAGGTGTGAATGTTTGAAAGCCATCTCAGAAAAGACCTAACTGACCAATGGTCAAGAAAGGAGCATGTCATCTGTTAAGCTAAAACAAGCGGCCCAGCCCGCTGGCGCCAGCGGTTGGATTCCTGCGGCGCCAGCAGCCCATTTTCGGGGAGCAGGCCGGGAGCTAAGAGGGGCCGGCCGGGCAGGAGGCAGAGCACCTAAGGCAGCTCGCCTTCTCCGGGGAGGGGATCCAGGGCTCGGTGGACATCTGACCTCGGGTGGAGACCCAGGTACAGCAAGCCAAGCCAGTGAGAAGGGTGGTGTGCTGGGCGTTGTAAGCGCCTTGATGTCAGGCACACAGCACGCCAAGAAAACAGGAAAAACATCCTGCAGTGCCACTGGTAGATGGAGCACAACGGCCCCGATCCCCAATGCCCCTACCTGCCCCAGGTGACGCATCTCTACAAAAACAGGAAGGACCTCGGGATGTAAGGCCCCACCTTGTACCCGCCTGGGGGTATAACCAAGGCTACATAGGGGATGGACCATGCTAGGCTCCAGGTAAAGAGGGCAGGAACTAATAAGGCCATATGTGTGTCTCCTGAAGAGTGGGGCACTGCAGTAGGGGAGAATAAAGAAAGTAAATAAAAATAAGCTGAAGCAAGCAAGGAAGTAGGAACCTGAGTTCCGACTCGCTGGAGAGTCACTTCTGTTGCTGTAAGGCTGTGATCAAGAGAAGAAAGCCTGATAAAAGGGGGACCAACAGACAGGCAGTCATCTAGGTATGGAAATATCTCGGAATAAGAGAAATTTCTCCTGGAGAAAAAGATGACCCATACCTCGCTGGATTGGACTTCCCCTAGGGTAGAAGAAATCAGGTACTCTTTACCGTAATTTTAGAGACGACCGCCTCATGGGCTGAGGCGGAACCTGACCAGATCCAAAAGTCTGGTATTGGGTAATTTCGGCTAGGCCTTGTGCTGTGATAATTTTTATTTCTTTTTTTTAACCATTAGTCCGAGCCTGACAAGGTTTCAGACTGCTAACTCACAGGATTGCCTGATACAAAATAGCGAAGATGTCATCCTGTGAGGGGCAGGAGGAGCCTGAACATCCATAACTGAAATCTTGACCAGACTAATAATCACAGTTGAACAGATGTTAATCACCTGTGCCAAAGAAGCCACCAAAGGGCAGTATCAGAAGGGGGCTATATACCTATCAAAGGAGCGGAGAGTCTGTGCAGCTCCCAACCACTGAATTAGAATGTTCCACAGAGTGTAATTGTCTTGATGACTGAAAGAGTCTAGATGTAGAGGTGTATGGTCCACGGATGCAATCTGAATACTATGGTGGACCCCATTACTGAGGAACTACTGAAAAGATCTTCCATCATGCACTCTGATGATAGAGAGAACGTGCCCTTCAGTATATAAAATGAGTCATCCGCTGTATCACTGACCAGAAGGACAAGGAGAGAGTCATCTAGATGCACTTTTACCCAAGAATGACCCTAAGGGAGGTCTAGATCAGAGCCACTAGAGACTCTGCCACCAGGAAGGATGTCAAGGAGCTTGGCACCACGTAGGGAGCCGAGAAAGTGCTGAGCGGAATGAGAGATTCCACTGACAGAACAGTACAGAAGAGTTCCATCAGCGGAAAACCACTGGATGTCACAAGATCCCATGCAGACCGCCACTCACTAAGATGTGTGGAAAATACTCCACAGAACAGGACTTCATTCTGTGGAAACATCCCACCACAAGTCCCGAGGAGAAGAGGTCTGCAAAAGGAAATCCATCACTAGTTCATCGGACAGCACCAACTGGCACCCCTGCGGCACCAGCATCACTCGTGGCACAGGAGGGCACCAAGCAGTGCGTATGCCAACCTGGGTGACACCCAAGGGCACCAGCGGCGGTACCCACAGGTACCCCAGCACCCATGGCAGCAATGGCACCTGAGGGCACCTCTGACACCCATGGTACCATGGCACCCATGGCAGGAATGGCACCGAGGGCACTCGTGGCACCCATGATACTCATGGCACCCATGGACTCATGACACCTATGATACTCACGGCACCCATGGGTGCCCAGCAGTTCCACCACAGCACCTGCAGGTGCCTGGCACCACCAGCGGCATCCATGGAGTGCTCAGCACAGCACCTGTGGTGCCCCTTTGGTGCCCACTGCTGCCCATGGGTGCTTGGCACCACCTATCGCACCGTGAGACACCCACGGCACTGCCAGAGGCACCAGCAAGCAACGGCAGCAACAAGAGCACCCACGGCGCTACACAGAGTGATGATGCTGACTCTGGCACCGACCACACTCCAGCGGTGCTACCTATGGCACCAATGCCAAAACCAGTCACAGCGCCCAGACCTGCGGGCGCCACCCATGGCATTGGGTACGGCACCAGAAAAAACACCACCATGGAAAATGCCAATGGAGAATCCTGAGAAGAAGGGGAGAAGGAAAGGTGGTGCCCGTGGTTGGCCCCTGCATGAAAAAAGAGAGGGGTGGTAGGCACAAGGGGTTGACACGATGGTGAAGACACCAAGAGGGCACCAGCTCATCATAATCAATGGACCCGGCTCCGGTCCAAGTCTCCGAGGCCGGAGGCCCCAAAATCAGGAACCCGGCCAGGAAAACTGGATAAGTTGAACCCCTGCTCCACAGGAGGCGGCCCAGAGTGAAACTGCTCACGAAGCTCCAACGAGGACAGAGATGGAGTCGGAGTCAAAGAATGTGGCCATTAGGAGCAGGGCCAAGGGGAACCCACAAAAGTCGGTACAGGCCTATCGCCCCTCCTGACGAACAATCCTCGTGCAGAGCGTACCAGAGGGCAACCTCGAGCAGCACCAATTCTTCTTCCACCAACAAGGAATAAGAGCTTGAGGTTAAGCAGAGCTGGATCCCCAGAACCGCTAATTAGTGCTGGTGGACTGTCCTCCCCGAGCACAGGACTGTCCGTAGTCGGACCCCCGTTTATCAAAGGGCGGGACCAGACACAGCCCCTCTGCCATAACAACTTTCAAACAAAGTCTTTCTACTGTCACCGCTACCGTCTAAGGGCGACTCCGTTGATGGCAGGTGAGAATTTATTTTCTTCTTCTTCATAATCTTTTCTTGTTCATAAAATAAGAAATTACTTCTACTAAAATGTTAAATTAAACAATAAAAGCTGCTGTCGTACAGGCGAAAACTTTGACTCCGGCGGAGCCAGCCGTCGACATCCAAAGCGCGCAGCGGTGGGAGAAAAGGACTGAGGCGGTTGGAGGGTGATGCCGAGATAGCCTACAGGCGTGAGCTAGTCTCATGGTGCTGCTCCTGTGTGGTCCTGTCTCGGCACTGACCTTCTGAAAATATTGGCTCCTGCTTGGTCCTAGCAGCTCCGTGCTATCCTACTAGTGTTGAATGAGTGATGCAGACTTAGCCCAGGAAGATCCACGGATGCAGGAAAAATATAAGCATTTATAGTATACCTGAAAATGAGGAAGGTCAAGACATGTCGGCTTCCTCGATCAGCTCCTGTGTACTATCCTAGAGTTGGGGCTGAAATTCCTTTAGACACAGAGAGGGCACATTGGGTTTTGAGCCCAAAGCCCACTGCTCTGGACTCCACCCTTGCTCCATCATGGTGTGATTTCTTAACTATGCTATTAGGACCATGGCTGCAGAAAACCTGGGCAAAAAAACTATTCTATGGGACCGACGATGTTTCTTGAAATTATTATGTTCTCACTACCCAGTGACAGAGGAGAGAGGAGAGAGTACTTACCGCCCCCAATCTCAGATCACACAATCTGAGGTTTAAAACTCCACTTGGCCAAACTATTGGTCCAATTTGCAACAGATCAACAAATATGCGCCTTAGCTGAAGAAGCCAGAAGAGATCTCCAAGCAAAGGGAATCCTTCCAGACTGCAAGTCAGGAGAAATCCACAATGGAGGGCCCAACCTCCCTGCCAGGGATGAGCTGCAAACCAGAGGAGGAACTGGGATATGGATCAACGCTGTCGGACATCCTGCAACAGCTCCAGCAATTTCAGAACCTGGCGCTCCTAACTTGAGATTGGAGCCTTTTTCTTGATCCAAAAGTTTGGGAGGAGGACTCGGGACAATCAGTATTTTATTTTACTTACAACTTTATACTTTGTCCTCACCTATGATCACTCAATGAATGAAGTTTTGGCAGCGGAACTTGTTTTTGGTGGCGAGCAGACGCTAACATGGACTCTCACAAACCTTACTAGACTTAAAGATGATGCTTTTTCACAGGGAACACTGTTTTGTGGTGTAACCTAGTCCTGTCTCTTACGGGTTGGGCAAAATCTCCCTTTTTGGAGTAGGTAGTTCGTATATGTGGGGCCCCATTCGAGCTCCACCCCACACACAACAGGCTCAAGCCTCCGGTGGCGTGTTAAATTCAAGACCTGGCCGGGGGGTCTTCTTGCATAATCTCACCTTATACCACTTAATACTGGGGAGGGATGCTTTGCTGTCTTAAAGATACAAAGGACTGTGAATAAATCTGGGTGGCATTCATGCTATAAGGAGAGCCACAAAACAATCAGTGCTGTGTCTTGGAGAGGTGTGGTGGGAGATAATCCTCCCATGAGCTGGGAGGCCCCATTTCAGCAAATGTTATATCCCCAAATGGTGGGAACCCTACTCCTATATCAGCATCATCCAGGGACTATTTAAGGGACAATGCAGTTTGGCCTCTCTTCCCCCTCCCTTGTCGAAGGGGAGGGATCCGGCAGAGAGGAACTTGGGACATGAGGTGGGTGGAGCATCCATTATACTACTTGGTATACCAACACTTAGAGTTAACTTGATGGGCCTTCTGTTGCCTTATAGAGGGAGGAGTACTCTAGGACCGGCTGTTTCCTGACACATGGCGCCGCCATTTTTAAATTTGGTTTAACCCTATTGGTACATTTATATTTTGCTGGGCTAGCATCTTCCACCTAAGGAGAAGTCCTGTGAGAATTCTCCATTGAGAGCTATAGGTGGAGCTCTCAATTCAGCTATACCAGGAAGTCATCCTGTACATAGTTAACGTTTTTCCGGGGCCAGTGTTTTGGCCACATATGTTTATTCCTATAGTTTTCATCTTACAATGAGGTTAATGGAAAGAGGGTAGGATAGGATAGGAAGGGTAGTATCACTGAGGCACAGGTCAGGAAGCATAGGATGACCAGGAGCAGTTGTAAAATTTGCAAGTAGCGTTTTATTTTTCTAATAACAGTAAAATCAAAATAAAATTTTCAGTACAACTATTTACAAAGACAGAACAAACAGAAAAAAGTCCTTCTGAGTGTTTTTTTCAGTTTCAAGTTTCAGTCTTGCTCTCTCTCTCTAGCAGAAGTACTGCTGCTTTTTATAAGTCTTTGTCTGGGAACTGATTAAGAAGACATCCTGTTTTTCAGAAAATGTTCTTATCAGTTTCCTTCCTTGTAGGTGCAACAAAAAGGACATGGTGTCCCAGAACTGACCTCCTGTTCACAGTTCTGCTAAGAGTTTTCAAACTAGCATCTCAGGTTAACCCTTGAGCTCCAAAAGCTTTTTGCAATCGTTTCAATAATATATATAACCATATACATTTTCAAACCAAGGGATCCCAGTTCCACATAAAGATTCACATATATTTTATAATTTCAGATATGCAAGAGGAAGAAAAGATAGAAATAGTAAGTGAAGGCAGAGAGGTAGCGGGAGGGGAATAGCGAGAACGTCGGAGTGGCCAGTTCCACGTCCCACAAGACAATTTGACTGCGCAGTCAGACAGGCAACAGACAGAATATAAGAGGATAAAACAGATCACTGCATTTAACTCTTTCTACATAACAAATCTTTCTACATAACAAATGGGGACATGGTCTTATTCAACCTTGTCCCAGGTGGTTATATGTTATTCCTATTATTAATAGAAGTCTTAAAAAGGGAGGGAAGGAGAGGTGCTGGGAGGGTTTAGTTTTAAGAAAGGTCATGGTCCACCAGAGGCAAAAATTCCTCTCTTGATAAATCTAGTGCCTGTGCCTCTTTACTGGGATCCATCACATGGGGTAATCTGTGTCTCTTACTCTGGTCCCTTATCCATCTAGTGCCATGTGGCGAGTTCAGGTTCCACAAGATACTGACTGTGGAGACTATGAAGCATTGCTGTTCTGTCTTATGCTCAATAATTCTTCCTATGGTTACTTATGTACATATAACCTCCCGCCGCTACAGTATTATTCGCAGCATTACTCTACTGGAGGAACTAGAACTGAATTACCACTGCAATGCATGGTGTTTGTCTCCCTCAAAGCCAAACCTGCACTGCACCTTGCAGTCACGGTGCTAGTCTCTGCTATACTAAATCAGAAGAACTATACATGGGGGACATGTCTACCCAAGTTGCTAATACACACAGATGAAAAAAGGCCAGAAATCTTAATTTAACTTTTGCTGCCCTAAGAAGATCCTGCTCCTCCTCCTCCTACTACTATGTTCAGGCAAGGTAGAGCTCAATCCTGGGCCACGGATGCCATCACATCACTGACAGACCTAGCTAAGCTTAAAGGCATGAGCTTCCTTCATGTTAATGTAGGCAGGCTGTTAAAAAGATATCTATAATCCAGGCATGGGTTCACCATACCTCACCAGATATTTTAGTGGTCTCTGAAACCTGGCTTCAACCTGCTACACCTGATAGGGAAATTAACATCCCAAACTATCTATTATTTAGAGTGGACAGGCAATCCAGAGGAGGAGGGTAGCCATTTACATCAAGGATAAATACATAGCGTTTTGTCTTTACTCAACATCAGTCATGAATGAGTTTGAATGTCTATCACTTAAGGTTGTGATCTCACATAACATGTCACTATGTGTAATTGGGTGCTATAGACCCCGTCTGCTGGTATACAACTATTAATGCATCTAAGCTCCTTCCTAGGGCAAGGGTCACTAGAAACAATTATTATTGGAGACCTCAAGCTAGATTGGCCTTCTAAGGCCTCTACACCTCTTTCATCCTTTGTGACACGCATGGACTAATGCAACTTATCAATGAACCAATGCATATTAATAAAAGAACCTGGTAGTAGCTCACTGCTGGATGTTACTTTAGTGAGTAAACCACATCTTTTACCCACGCTGGCACCTTCCTCAGTGACATCAGTGATCACTGCTTCATTGCTGGTGTGAGATCAATCAATAAACCACCGTCCTCATCAAAGTTCTCAGCTAAGAGATCTTGACAGAACTTTGACTTACTAGCTTACATCAATGACCTAAAATACTCCCTGAACTGGCAAGATCTCTACCTGTCAAAACTGTGCAATCGACACAACATCTTCAATTAAATAATCCTAGGGGCCTTAAGGAAGTATGCCCCCATAATAAAATACGCATAACAAAAAGCATGTTGATGGTTCACCTCGAACTCAAATCTGCATTGCTAGAAAGGAACAAGCTTTGGAAAACAGCCACAAAACTCAGACCCCTTCGGACTGGGGCCGGTTTAAAGGATCAAGGAATTTATGCACCAAAATGGTTAGAAATGCAAAAGCTGCTTATTATCGCACTGAATTTGGCTCTGCCACCAAGAATCCAACAAAGTTTTGGAAAACGTTCAAGGTTTGTCTGGCCACATACCTGGGTACTCTCTGCCGGACAAGATCATCTCTGACACTGATACTGTTAGTGACAGGCTGGAGGTACTGGATTCCTTCAATAACCACTTTGCGACTGCAGGCCTAGCATTTGACAACTGTCCTGCAAATCTGCTATGATCACAGCTTGCGGCCAAGATGTTAAATCCCATGTCGTTGATTCAAGTTTCTCTTTGCATCCTACCTCGGTCAAAGAGGTAGAAGACCTGTTACTGAAGCTGGACATAAATGAAAGTGCTGGTGCCGACTCCCTAGACCCATATTTTCTAAAAGTGGCACAGCATGTGCTAGCCGTGCCTATAACTCACATATTCAATTTATCCTTGTCTCAAGGGATCATCCTGTCCATCTGGAAAATGGCACACGTCATTCCACTATTCAAATCAGGGAATCCCTGCGATCTTAACAACTACAGACCAATTTCAATCCTTCTTGTCCAGTCGAAACTATTGGAAAAAATTGTAAGTAATCAATTGAGATCATATTTAGAATCTACAAATCTCCTAAATCCTGTTCAATCGGGCTTCAGAGCGAAACATAGCACAATTACAGCCCTTGCAAAAGTGATCAATGACTGGCAAAGAGAACTAGACAATAGAAACTACATTTGTGCTGTATTTTAGATTTAAGTAAGGCATTTGACACTGTCGACCATAGTCTGCTACTCTCCTCCCTACAGTCAATAGGGATGGACACACTATCTTTGCAGTGGTTCAATAACTACCTCTCCGACCGCCTCCAGCAATTCAAGGCTGTAGGTGAACTCTCAACCCTCAAACCTCTTTTAAGAGGTGTTCCTCAGGGATCTATATTAGGTCCTATATTGTTAGCTATTTACATCAACAACATTGATGATTGTATAACTAGGGCCAGCATTCATCTGTTTGCGGATGATACAGTACTTTATTTAAGCCACCTACCCTGAAGCTGCATGTAGTGACCTTCAAACTGAATTCAACGTATTATGAAACCAACTATTAAACAAAAGCTTTTACTTAACACTAAGAAAACCAAAGCAATGCTTTTCTCTCCTTTGATATATACGGTAAACCCGCCACCTCAGGATCAGTGCCACATATTTCTACAATCCTCGGAGGAAACTTGGAATTTGTTTTGAAATTCAAATACCTGGGAGTCTGGCTGGACCACAGGCTCTCCTTTACAGAGCATATTGAGGATCTGCTAAAAAAAACTACGACAAAGACTAGGCCTTTTCTTTAGGATCAGTCACTTTCTAACAAGAGATGCCAAACTACGACTGGTCCAAGTTCGTTTCTCTCCTTGATTGACTATGCTGACTTCCTAATAAGTCACTGCCCTGCCTCTTATCTTGCTAAACTGGACACGCTTTACCACAGAGCTTTGAGGTTCATTACAGGGCTTTCTTTTACCATGCACCATTGCTTCCTGTACGCAGCTGTGGGCTGGACTTCCCTACAGTATACGGAATAGAAATGCTGCTTTATGGAATCTCAGAGCTATTTCCAAAAGCTTCCCCAATACATTGCAGACTGCCTCCTTAAACCAATTAGGCAAGTATGCCCTGAGAGACTACTCATCCATCTCACTGATAGTTCCCAAGGTTAAATCTCACTTTGGTAGGCAGCCATAAGCTTTGTGCTGACATCTCTGTGAAAAACTTCAGAAAGCATTGAAACTGAGCTCTCCTGTCAGCGTTACCACCTTCAAAGACCTGTATTCCCACCTTATTAAGGAACCATGCAATTGTTTTCCATGACCTTAGTCTTGTCCAAGCTCACTACTGCTCCTGGCCCATTAAGCAAAGGCTAGGTCTTATTACCCTTCTTATTCACGTCCCTACTTCCACCACATAATCCCTGCTAGTTTTCCCTCCTCCCTCTGTAGTCCTTCCCCCTTCCCCTGTACTCTGCTATCATCCCTACACCTCCTACCACTTTTATTTTGCCTTGACCCTGGCTACCATAGAAATCCTAAGAATTTAACTTGTCCTTATAAACTGGGTTACTACTCCCCCTCCAATTCTTCCCTCTTCTTCACTCTGATGCACTTGCTTGCTGCAACCAAAAAGGGCACCCAAAATATGCTCAACGTAGCTGTAACTGTATATGCGTAACTGCAACTTGTTTATGGCTCTCTCGAGATATGTTCTTTATGTTATAGCCCATTTTACCTTGTACCATGACCCTTGTATATTCATATATTGTATTGTGTGTGAATATATCTGTATCTATCTATCTACAGTGCCTTTAGAAAGTATTCACCCCCTTGGATTTTGTCACATTTGTAGTGTTACTACCAGAATTTTAATGCATTGAAATGATTTGTTCCCCTTGATTCACACAGCATACTCAACAATTTAAAGGGGCAAAAATATTTGTATTGTGTAACAAAAATTTATGAAACATTAAAAACTGAAATATCTTGTTTACTTAAGTATTCACCCCTTAGTCAATACTTTGTAGAAGCACCTTTGGCAGCAATTACAGCTTTGAGTCTTCTTGGGTATGTCTGTATCAGCTTTGCACATCTGGATTTGGGGATTTTCACCCATTCTTCCTTGCAGATTTTCTCAAGCTCTGTCAAGCTGGATGGGGAGAGTGGTGAACCATAATCTTTAAGTCTTTCCACAGATTCTCAATAAGTTCAAGTCTGGGCTTTGGCTGGGCTACTCAAGGACATTCACCTTCTTGTTCTGAAGCCACTCCAGTGTTGCTTTGGTTGTATGCTTGGGTGGGTTGTCCTGTTGGAGCGTAAATCTTACGCCCCAGTTCAAGGTCTATTGCAGACTGATGCAGGTTCTCCTCAAGGATGTGCCTGTATTTGGCTCCATTCATTCTTCCCTCTACCCTGACAAGTGCCCCAGTCCTGCCGCTGAAAATCATCCCCATAACATGATGCTGCCACCACCATGCTTCATGGTAGGGATGGTGTTATACGGTTTGATGAGCTGTGTTCGGTTTCGCCAGGCATAGCGCTTGCATTCAGGCCAAAGAGTTCAATTTTTGTTTCATCAGACCAGAGAATCTTTTGCCACATGGTCTCAGAGTCTGCCACATGCCTTCTTACAAACTTCAGGCATGCTATTATGTAGGCCTTTTCTCAGGAGTGGCTTCCATCTAGCCACTCTCCCATAGAGGCTACATCTGTGAAGTGCTGCAGAGATTGTTGTCCTCTGGACAAGTTCTCCCATCTCAGCCATGGAACTCTGTAGTTCTGTCAGGGTGGTCATTGGGTTCTTGGTCACTTCCTGACCAAGGTCCTTCTTGCCCGGTTGCTCAGTTTGGGAGGACGGCCTGCTCTAGGAAGAGTCTGGGTGGTTCCGTAATCTTTCCATTTCTAATGATGGACTTGACTGTGCTCCTGGGAACTTTCAACACCCTAGAAATGTTTTATATCCCTCCCCAGATCTATGCCTCCTCACAATTCTATCACAGAGTTCTATGGACAGCTCCTTGGTCTTCATGGTAGAGTTTCTGCTCTGACATGCACTGTCAACAGTGGGACCTTATATGAACAGGTGTATTTCCTCTGAAATTATGTCAACCATTTGAACTGACCACAGGTGGACTCCATTCAAGTTTTAGAGTGATCTCAAAAGGAAATTGTATGCACCTGAGCTCAATTTGGAGTGTCATAGCAAAGGAGGTGAATACTTATCAACTCAAGACATTTCAGGTTTTATTTTAAATTACATGTACAAAAATTCCAGAAGTTTCATTCCACTTTGACATTATAGAGTAATTTGTGTGAGATCGTGAGTTTGCAACATCACAAAATGTGACAAAATCAAGGGGTGAATACTTGAAGGCACTGTATATATATATATATATATATATGTGTGTGTGTGTGTGTGTGTGTGTGTGTGTATGTATGTTTTTTTGTTTCCCTGTACCTTGACCTTGTTATACCCAGGTCCATCTTGCAAAAGAGCCTTGCTCAATGATGTTCGCCTGGATAAATAAAGATTTTGATTGATTGATTGATTGACTGATAATTGGTTTCACTACTAGACAAGTTTTTTTGCCTTTTTGTATTTATTAGCAAAAAAAATTAAGCATACTAAAGTCTTGTTTGGTTACAGAACAATCTTTTTCAAGATGATAATGGTGGAGCTCTTCTGGGGGTGGAGACCCCTCGGCAACAGGTATCTGTTCTTCTCTTGGTCCACTGTGTTGGGTCCTCCAGGATGGCTGAGAGAGGATGGAAGCTATGTGAAATCTTCTTAGGGATTCAATCAGGAAGTGTCATCTTGGGGTGGGTTCCTCCTCAGCAGAGACAGCACCTCTTTTTCAGGGAAATTATGTCATCAGTTCCTGTAAAGATATTTTCACAGAACATTAACGGATTAAATAGTCCAATTAAGAGCAAGGTTCATGCACTATCTTAAAAAATACCCAGCAGATTTATATTTTATCCAGGAAGGGCACTTGTCCAATGCTGAGCATTTAAAGCTGGGGGTGAAGGTACAAAGTTTATGCCTCTTCCCATCCTAGTGGTGAAGAAGGGTTCTGCTATATTGGTTCATCAGGCCACCCTCTGGACATACTGAAAAGTTATGTGGACCTCCCCAAAGGAGGTATGTAATAGTTACATTTATCTTCCACCACAAACATCGAACCCCAGTGGTTAGAACCTTTTAAATAAAGTTCTTGACCATTTGCAGGAAGGTTGATAATGGGGGTGATTTCAATATGACCTGGTCAGAAGACCTGGATTCTATGAACCCTCAATCACATAGGGTGACTAATGCACTCCACTTCCTCATAGCTCCTTTGAACAACTAGAGGTGGTGGATGTATGGCGGCTGTTTCCATCCCAGAGAGCCTATGCATACTATTCTGGTAGATACCATAGCTATTCCAGATTGAATTATTTCTTTGTAACTTGTGAACATTTTAGCGTAGTGCGGGACATTTCTATTGACCCTCAATTCTCTCAAATCATCATTCTTTGTTGCTAAAATTGACACGGGCAAAACTGAATGAAACATTGTGTGCCTGACTCCTATTCTTTTAAAGGACCCTCAATTCACTACATATATTCAGGAGCACACCCTCAGATTCTTCAGGATAATGATTCCTTAGAGGTGTCAATGCTACTATTTGGGACACCTTAAAAGCTATCATTAGAGGAGACATAATTGCATATTGGGCTAGGAAAAGCGTAACCTCGATGCTAAGTACAATACATTAATACAACAGCTTCAGGCATACCAATTACTATACAGGGAGGGAGACAGGAACTACAATTGAAAATTAGGGAAACTTAACAAGAAATTCAAAAAGTTATGGGCTACAAAGTGCAACAGACCTTAATGTATTTAAAACAACATAACTATGAATGCAGAGCTAGAGGAACCCGAATGCTAGCCCAGAGGATAAGAATGGGCAAAAGATCCTCAGTAGTCTTAAAACTAAAACATCCACAAACAAAACAGTTTGTAAATAAAGAGGAAGAGATTAAGGCTATCTTTACAGACTTCTATCAAGCATTATATAGGCCAAGTCCCCGTCCACAGCGGAGGAGACAAACTCTTCCTCGAACCACTCCGTTTACCCGTCTTGCTTACCTAGCGGGTCCCATAATGCTGAAGAAATCCTCAGACATATTCAGGCAGCAAGTTATCAGAAATGCCTGGGTCCTGATGGCTTTAGCATGAGAATAGTATAAAAAATTTCCTAAACTGCTCCTACCCACAATGTTACAGACATTTCAGGATGTGATGAATGGAGAATCCCCTACACACACACCTTCACGGACATACGCAGTAATCATTACTTTACCCAAGCCAGATAAGTATGCCTCCAATACCTCCTCCATACCATCCAATTTCAATTCTTTTTTTATTTAGTAAACTTTATTGGTTTAAAGTTTTACAACAACAACAACCATCAAAACAGACAATGAATAAATACATTAGACAAAAAGCAGTCCTTGAAAAGCACAGATACATGTGTATCATATGTAGTACATAAGTAAGGATTATATTATAATGACTCCTGAAACATAATATCGTTGTCTGTATCCCACCCCTTCCCCCTCCACTCATCCCCCAAGTCTGCCACATTATTAACACCCAAGGATGGTTATGAAGAGAATAGAATACCATGTTACGTATATATGACCTTAGGAGAAACTGAAAATAACCCAATTTCAATTCTTAATTCAGACTACAAGATCTACATGGCCATCTGGGCTTTCCTGGTTGGAATGCATACCTTCCCTGTACAATTTGACCAGGCAGGACTTATAAAGTGCAGGAATATGACATATAACACTTGCAGAGTGATGCTATTAAGAGCATATTCAGACCAGACATATCCTGGCTGCCTTGTTAAGCCTTGACACTCAGAAGGCATTTGACAGGGTGTCCTGGGACCTTCTTTGGGATGCCCTGTCCGCCTTCGGTACCCAGATACCTTCCTGACTTGGTTAAAAGTATTTATGATGGTCAAAGGCATACATTCAAATTAATGGCTCTTTGTCATCCCCAAACTTCCGTGTAGCACAAGATAGGTGCCCTCTTTCTGCTCTTCTGTTTGCTCTATACATGAAGCATCTTGCTTCAGGTTTGAAGAGTGTGGAGGGAATCAAGGGCATCCCATTGGGACAGAGGAATATAAAGTCTCTTTGTTTTCAGATGATGTTCTCCTGTCTGTCTTATCACCTGAGACATCCATGTCAGCAGTTTGGAATGTCCTGCATAAATTTGAAGGATTGTGGACTTTAAGTTGAATGTATCTAAACCGAGTCATACGTTTACTTCACTCCTCAGAAGCCCTTAAATGTAGGTACCCTCTGCATTGGTTACATACCAAAATGAAATATCTAGGTATTCAAATCACAAAAGATGTGAACAAATATAGATGTAGCAAACTATGAACCTTAACAATTTAAATCCAGAGCTGGCTTGGTGGCACTGAGGTTGAGGTGTTGGACGCCACACCAGCAACCAGAGTTTGAGAATGGACTCTGGAGCGGGGGTCAACAGGGAAGGAGAGGATTGAGTGTCCAGAGGACTGCTCTCCTCCTGAGGTGGGGTATCGAGGACACCTCACTCTGTAGTGGCTCCAGTGGAGACCGAGCACTACAAAAGCTGGGCTGCCGAGGGGCGAGGCAACAGCGGACATCAGTGGAGGAGGTGGGATCACACCTCCATGCAGACGTCACTGCATGTCTGCACCTCGGGGAGCAATGAAAAGGAGGAAAACCCCAGCTGCCGGGAAGGTGATGGCGAGACTCCAGCGACTGAACCTACATGCCACTGCTGGCCCTGACCCTGACTTGACTCTCTGTGGTCCCCACCTCTTCCCAAATGGGTCCAACAGGAGAGGGGACCCAGCACCCAATTCTTCAGTTGGGGAAAGGGTTCAGGCAGGGGCAGTAGAGGTGAGGTCAAGTGGGTCTACACCTGAGAGATGCCCCAGTAAGCTGGTGACAAAGAAGGAAACATTGTCTACAAAAAACATTTGAATCTAAGATGTTCTGTCAAGTAAACAAACAGACTCTTTTTCATAAAGTGCGATCATCAGGATGAATATTTTACCACACTTACTTTACCTTTTCAAACCATCCCAATCCCACCTGCATGCTTCTCCTATGCCTCCTGGAATAGAATGATCTCAAACTTTATTTGGGGGCTAATGTCCCAGGGTTCATTTTTCCATTCTTCAGTTATCCCTCTAGCTCAGGGAGGGTAACCTACCAAATTTGGAGTTTATGCACAGGTTGCTCTCCTTAAGGTGGTATTTATTTGGCTGGCACCCATGTACAAGGCCCCATGGAAGGAAACTGAATTTACTATCAATGATCTTTATAAACTTGACCCCATTCTGTTTGCCTCTAAAGGTAAAGCCTCTCACTCTGTTATTTTACCAAACCGCCAGAATCTTGAAAGTATGGTACCAGACGAAGTCCCATTCAAAGTTGAAGATATTTTCTATTACCATATGCTAGTGTCAGTTGATGAAAATTTTAAGCCCTCTCAGACAGGTATCACTTTTAAACGTTGGTGATGGCTGGGCCCACAGTTTATACTGTATATCAATTCCTAACTTCAACAGGCATACATCCCTTTGATACATTACAAAGGAATGTTGGGTTAACAAATAGAGATCATTATATATATCTACAACTGAGGACTTACCTCCAGCAAGAACGCCCTGACCTACTGCAACTACCTAATCCAAAACCTCCTCTATTGATCATGTTAATAGACTGCACAAATGTTAACATTTGGGGCACCTTACAGGTCAAGTATATCGGTTCCTCAAGCGAAGCCATGGGGGACTAACCAAGGCAGTTTTAGATAGTTGGAATAAAGACCTGGGACTTGAGGTAACACTGGACTGCTGGTTGAAAACAGCACTCCCAGCAGTGAAAATTACTCTTTCTTCAACCTGGCAGGGATATGCATGGAAGTGCAGATATAAGTATTTCAGATCACCAGCAGTTCTTATAAAATACTTGCCATCAATGTGTGGAGTTTGCTGGAGGTAATGTAGATGTCAGGTGGTGGATTTGGGCCATATTTTCTGGCTGTGTCTGTTATTGACTCCTTTTGGTGCACCTTGCAGGAAGAACTATGGGACTGCCTGGGGAATCAGTGGCGCTATCAGCTGAAATGGTGTTGTTGAAGATTCTGCCTCAACACCGGCCCGCTTAACATTAAACCTTATTGCCATTGTATATTTTGGCTGCTAGAAGCCATCACCAGATGATGGCTGTCCCTATTATTCCACCCGTGATGGACTGGAGGATTTTTGATGGTCATATACCAGTCAGAAAAATTAAAGGCTAATCTTCATGACAAGCTGGATGCATTTAATACAAAATGGCAAACATGGATATGGTATATGGCCCAGGCAGAGTCTGACTTTGTTCCTTAATATCTTCCTGTGGGCTGTACAGGGTGCTGTCCTCGCTGGGGGTGGGGTGAATGGATAGGTAAACCTTGCTAATGTAAATTGGTTTTACGGAAATGTCTAAAGTTTGTCAATGTTTTGTTAAAAGAATGGAGACATCAAAGTTTCTAAGATATAGGCCAGCCCGTTGGCGCTGAGAGTTGAGGTGCTGTCGCCACACCTCACGCACGCCGGCGACCGTGTTGGGAATGAGCTCAGGTCATCAGGGGTCGGCAGGGGCAGGAGAGGATTGAGAGTCAGAGGATTGCTCTCCTCTCCTCCTCTCCTCCCCTGGGATGGGTGGATAGTGTATGCGCAGTACCAGCAACTCCCAGAAGAGACTTGGGGCAGCGCAACTTATGTCGTGTTCTAATGGGATGGAGGTGTCAGCAGACACCTCACACACAGGTGTGGAACTGCACCCATCATGCACAGGGCATCCTTGCATGTCCACACCCCACTGGAAAAAGAAAAGCCCTGGCACCGGGAAGGCGAGGTGGGAACCCATGCCAGCACCCACGCTCAGTCTGAGACTTGCCCTGCTGTCCTCTGGCTCCCGCCCTCCCTGTGACTGCCCACTAGATTATAGATAGAGTGCCGGAGGATGGCGGTCCCACCTCGGGGAACTCAGAGCTGGGGGGGGTCGGTGAGTCGAGGGCAATGATGCGGAGCACGCCGGCATGGAGGTATGGACAGGAGGATCTCGCATGGAAGAAAGCTGGTGAGTGGGCGTTCCACTAGAGAGAGGTCCTATGGGCCTGTGAATGGGGCATAAATAAAGTCCCCCTAAAGTTTCTAAGATATCTGTATCTGTGACCACAATGTTGCAAAGATGGTATGCCATTAATTTTTGTTCTTAGGTATATTGAAAATGTAAGGCTTGTAGTACTTCACTCAATAAAATTATTTAAAAAAAAAGTTCTGAGAAAACTCAACGCGAGTGAACTGAGGCAACAATCTACTCCTGTGGTGCATACTCAACAGCAGGAGGAAGAGAACTGAGGTAAGTGAGGGAGCCAGCAATGATTACTGGTAGACACTAGAACCACATGGTGTTGCACAGGTGCCATAGCCAGTAGCTGTTGCTGTCCTCCTGGCCAAATGATTTGCTCCGGTGGAGTCCTAGTGCCTCCAGCCCAGACCTATAAGTGGCACTCAGTTGAGAAGACTGATTCCGGGAAGACATAAATGTTTTCCCAAATATGAAATCCCCAGAGTTAGAAATCATTAGGCTATTTTGCCAGCAGTAACTTACCTGAACAAAGATTTTAGGTTTTCAGGAAGTTCAGCACGACCTGCATATCCGGGTTCATAGTGATGAAAACTCCAATTGTTGGTACAAGAGATATAATCTCTCCCAGAAAATTAAATTTTGTTTCTTATAGCGGACTGCATCCTGAACACATTTCACCTAACAAAATTAAATGAATAAAATAATCATATAACGAGCATATGTCTAGCATAATATTTCAAATACTATGTGAGTGCTGGAAATTCTGAGACAGACCAAGCAGTATCTTCTTAACTTTAAGCATAAGAAACTGTCTTACATATTTCCTTAATCTGACCAATGATTGCCAGACTGCCATAAACTACACCCGTAACTAATTATTTTCAGAGAACATGCACCCAATATAATTTAATGGCTCAATTCTAAAAAACCAGGTACCTCAACAGTAAATTACTTACTTTTGTCACTTCTAACAGTTCCATATTCTCTGGTTTAGTCATGAAGAAAACTAGAACGTAGGTGAAAACTTTTAGGTACATCAAACCATAACCATACAATAACTCCTCCAATGCACACCGAGTCTTTGTTTGGAACCTGGCCCCTCCCATCTATGTCTCAGGAACAGCAAGGAAAACAAAAACTGCTGTAAGCTGCACTTTGATTCAGTGTCCATTTTACATGACTGCACGAATGCTACCCACAACTGGACTTTGGTGTGAGTTAACAACTAGAGCTGAGTGACACTGATGAACTTTGCTTGACCTACTGTACATCGGTGAAATGTGAAAGCATCGCCAAATATCCAAATTTTGTGGACTCACATGAAGATAAAACACAGCATTCCCCTTCAATAAAAAAAAAAAACACTGTTCCCACTCAACACCTCTACCTTTAACCTTTAGTAACCTTTAACTGTCAGAAACCCCCATCCTTCTGTGGCCTATCCTGTTATGAATACTCTACCAAACTTTCAAGGTTGTTGATCATAACCATTTATTTTATTGCTATCAGATGTTGCCTATATGTGTAATAAGTAATTATAATTATTTGTACATGTATGTGTTTCATAATTTTATGTTATTTTATTTAGTGTAAATTGTATATTGTAACTTGTAGAACACCATGGAAGAAAAAATTACTCACCGTAGTAATCTTCTTTCTTCCAAGGAGTCCTTAGCATCAGTAACAAGAGGTGTGGCCTTAGATACTGAGCTTAGGGAATTAGCCAATCAGAATTTAGGAGGGAGTGTGCTGAGAGGAACTGCCTGAAGTACCTCAGAATTTTTCAAAGATGGATGGGCACATGCCGAGAATGAACCAACAGGATTCAAAAAGAAACATGCAAATATCAAGAATTCAAAAAATGAAGTACATACCTACCATAATTCTTGATCTTGGGCGAAGTCTCCACCACTCATTCACACTAATGGGAGTTCGTCAGGCGCTAGGACCCAACAGGAGCAAACTTTTTAAGAGGGTTGGCGCCTCGAGATGGAGCCACGAAGAAGCTGCACCGCGAGCCCCGGCTTGAGCTGCAATGACTATCTCGGGCCGACCCTCCAACCACATCAGTACCTTTTTCTGAGGAGGTGCAGTGTAATTAACCTCCTAGAGGGACTAGCCTAAAAGTCGGAGATAAGATAGTCCGAATGACCCGTGTAAGAATGGTCAACAGTAACGTATTCACAGCTCAGCCATTGAGGGTGAAGACCATAAACAGAGAAGTGAGCTCGGGGATGGTGGGTGGGTGTGTGAATGAGTGATGGAGACTTCGTCCAAGAAGATCAAGAATTACAGTAGAGTACGTAATTTCCATATCTTCCTGGACATAAAGTCTCCACCACTCATTCACACTAATAAGAGCGTACCGAGCCAAATAATCCCCCGAGACGGGTGGCAGGAGATAAAGAGCTCATGTGCTTAGGACAGAAGTTTGTTAGAATGGTCCTGCCAAACAACAGATGTTGTCTGGCATGGACATCCAAGGCATAGTGCTTAATGAAAGTATGCACAGAGCTCCAGGTAGCTGCATTGCAAATATCTGCAATGGGCACGTTCTGATTTCCCAGAGATGCCGCGACTGCTCTGGTAGAGTTAGTGTACACTCTGCCTTCCAGCTTGACCTGTGCCACAGAACAGCAGTGGCTAAGGCATGCCACCAGCCATGCTGAAATGCATCTGATAGCGACAGGTTGACCCAGCGGGTCTGCTGAAGAAACAAACAGTTGTTGAGCCTTGCAAATTTCTTTTGTTATATCTAGATAGAACTGCAATGCTCTCTTAACATCCTCTCTTGGCACCCCTCAAAACTCAAATCAAACCAAAACAACTTTAGGGTCTTCTGCCTAAATGGCTCACCCACTGGCTTAGTTACCTCTTTTAAATACCTAAGGTGTCACTTTGGATCAGTCCTTAAACTTTGAACTTCACATTTCGAACATGTGCAAGTCTGTTAACTCAAGCTAGGTGTAGCTTATCGCATACTAGCTCTGTTTTAACCCACTCAGTAAGACTAGCTATTGCCAGGCATACTCCTACCAACCCTAACCTATGGGGATCTTCATATGCCACTATACCTAAAACAAATTTCCATAGATGGACATCGCCTACAATAATATATGTCAGTACGCTGCCTCGTCCATAGGGGAAACACCACTGCCTTCTCTATTCTGATCTTAACTGGCTATCTCCTCAATGCCACCAGGCTCTACTCCTTGGCGCCACTATAGACGGTATTATGAGGTCCCAAACTCCTAAATCACTGGCGGTACTGCTCATGCCACAGACCTCCAACTATGGTTTGCGCTCTACTAATAAATTCTTAAGTGTGCGAAATACTCAACCACCAAAGGTTCTAGTGCTTTTCCCACCATGCTCCTCAGCTGTGGAACTCCTTCCCTCTAGATGTCTGCCTAGCACCCACTCATGACACCTTTAAAAGCTCTCTGTCACTACCTCATCTCATCTAACCAATGCTCCTGCTTTAAACTTTCTTAGCTCCTGTCCCCATCCTTGACTGCAGTTCTTAACCTGCTCCTGCAAAAATACCATTTCTTACGCCTCTCCCCAGATGCACCCCCTACCCGACAGGCCTACACCTCTAATGCCACCCTGTACCTAACCTACCCTATCTCAGTTTGCCTATCCCCTGCATCTAACCCTTTTGCACTTACTTGTTCTGTTCCCCTGCTCTCTGCATCAGTACATTTTGCCTACTGACCTCATGAGGTATATCCTCTCTCGTCTTGTTCCCTGCCTCACCACTACTTGTCTGGCTCCTATCTCTGAAACTTACCTACTCCAAACATGAATAACCTCCTTTTCCTATCCCACATCTAACCCTTGGCACTTATTTGTTTTGTTTCCATATTTCCCTTGTCTGTAGAAAATTGTTTTCCTCCAGGGTCACATCTGCTGTATGTCTATTTTTTCTTTGAATTTGTGACCATGTAACTCTGAGTTATCCCTTGTATTTTGCAACAATACAGTTTTTACTCTACTGCCAATATACCTAATCCCAATGCTGTAACTGTAAATATATGTCCTGTAACCTGCTCTCAATACCTTGTATCTTATTCATGCTGCATAACCTGCTATAGAATACTTCTGAGTATACCTTGCTGTATCTACCTTCTGTTGTATTCTCTGTAATGTTACCTGTTGTATTCTCTGTAATGTTACCCTTTAACCCCTCCCCGGGCGTGCCTGAAAATAGTCATCTCTATGGCTAGCGCACCTACCAGTGAACAAAAACTAAATAAATAAAACATCCACTGAATGAAGTATGCGCCCCTTCATTCTAGAAGTTCGCAAAGTAGGTAGGAAGGACTAAAGGTTGATTTAGATGGAATTCTGAGACAACCTTAGGGAGAAACTTAGGATGAGTCCTAAGAACTATTTTGTCCTTGTGAAATACAGTGTACGAGGGATCTATGACCAGTGCATGTATTTCAGAAACTCTCTGAGCTGAAGTAATGGCCACCAGAGGCACTTCAGTAGCAAGTAGCTAGAGGCTCAATAGGTTTACAAGTGAGCATGTCTAGTACAAGGTTAATGTACCAGGTTGTGACTGGACATCTGATAGGAGGTCTAGGATGCAGAATACCCTAAGAAACCTCTTAATTACAGGCAACTGAGCCAGTGACATAGAAGAAAAAATTACTCACCTTAGTAATGTTGTTTCTTCTAATGGAGTCTTGCTGTATTCTGACATATCCAGTTAGGTCCTGCCTTTCAACTGCCCCGGAGAACAAAGAGTTAAACTTTCCATGGCCAGCATGGAATGTTCACCACAAGCTCAGCTGAAGCCCCTGTTTGCTGTTGTTTAAACTCCAACCGTCAGATCTCTACAAGCAACACTCACTAGAAGTTCTGTATGGAAACTGTAAAACTCAAAACTAGCCAACTGGCAACTATATCTATATAAAAGGGTTTTGGTTTCAAAAGAAGACTCAAGTCAGGAAACTCAAAAACAAAACACATCAAAACACAATCAGTCACCCAAAATGAAAGAGGGTGAAAAAGGACACCCCTAGGTGCCAACACTGCTCCTGCCCACCCACATCCCAAAAACTAGGTTCTGAGAGGGAGGCGGGGGAGGTCAGAATACAGCAAGACTCCATTAGAAGAAACAATATTACTAAGGTGAGTAATTTTTCTTCAAACAACATAATTCTTGCTGTATTCTGACATATCTGAACTACCAAGCAGTACCTCTATGGAGGAGGGACAGAACCTACTTTGGACATAGGCTCTGAAGTACTGCTGTACCAAACTGAGTATCACTCCTAGCCTGGATATCCAGAGTAATGCTTGGTGAATGTATGGACTGTTTTCCAGGTGGCTTCTTGACAAATTTCTAAGAGTGGAATATCGGCAGCAACCAGGAAGCAGCTGTACCTCTAGTGGAATGAGCCCTCAGGCCTGAGGGTGGAGGTTCTCAGTTTCTCATAGCAGAATGTATACAAGAAACAATCCACCTGGCAATAGATCTCTCTTAGTGGTAGGTTTGCCCTTACAACCTCTCCATACATGAGGAACAACTGGAGGGATTCAAACCTGTGACCCTTAGTGCGCTCTCTGTAGTAGCTCAGGGCCCTTTTAACATCTAAGCTGTGTAGCCTCCTCTCTCCAGAGGAGGAATGGTCAGTGAAGAAAACAGGAGAGACATAGACTGGTTGAGGTGGAAATCTGATACCACTTTAGGCAAAAACTTTCTGTTAGTTCTTAGGACCACTTTATCTCTATGGAAAGAGATGAAATTAGGTTCCACTGACTGGGCTTGCAATTCACTGATACGCCTGGCAGAGGTAATGGCCACCAAAGCACAGTTTTCCAAGTCAAGTACTTAAACTCTGCAGAGGACAAAGGCTCAAGGGGGTTTGCATAAGCTGGGCAATGCAAACATTAAGGTCCCAAGCAGGAGCCTAAAGGGGGATTGGTGTGAAGCAATCCCTTGAAAAACTTAAATACACAGGATGTGCTGACAGAGGAAGGCTTGCCTACTGACAGGAAAGCAGAAACAGCTGCCAAATGTACTTTAAGGGTAGCTGGCCTGAGGCCGAGGCCATTAAGATGGACCATATAGTCCAGAACCGTGAGGCAACTCAGCAGAATCTGGAGAAATGTGTTTCTTAGAACCCCAAATGCTGAATCTTTTCCATTTGGGTTGTAAGTCATTCTGGTGGAAGGCTTTCAGAAGCCTTAAGGATATCAGAACCCCTTGGGAAAGATGCAGATCAGCAAACTCTAACTCTTCAAGAGCCATGCCTTGAGATTGAGAGACCGAAGATTCAGGTACCAAATCCTACCTGAGAGGATGTCAACAGGTTGTAATTCCTGGGAAGAGACAGGGGAAGGTGGACTGCTAGGGACAGCAACAGAGGGTACCAGGGCTGTCTGGCCCAGTCTGGAGCAATCAGAATCACTTTGCATAGTTGTGACCTTATCTTGACTAACACTTTGAACAGGAGAGGAAGGGGAAGCATACAGAAATTTCCCTTCCCAATTCAGGATCAGAGCATCCAGGGGACTGAGCCCAAGACTGGGGTCTGCAACAAAGAGAGGAAGTTGGTGATTGTCTGGGGCTTCTCAAAGATCTATCTCTGGAGTGCCCCATCTCGAGAAAATCACTTTCAAAACTAGAGGATCTAGGGTCCATTCGTGATGGCCCTGTGATATTCTGCTCAGAGCATCTGCTAGGACATTGTCCTTCCCTGGGAGGTGAAGTGCTATCAGAGAGGTTTGCAGGGAATAGGCCAGGGACCACAACTTCATTGCTTCTTGCACAAGGCCATAGACCGGGTGCCTCCCTGCTTGTTGATGTACCACATGGTGGTGGTGTTGTCTGTTCTGACCTGGACCACCTTGTTCTGTACAGATTTGGAATAAGCTTGCAGTGCCAAAACACTGCCTCTGAGTTCAAGAGACTGATGTAAACAGAGATTCCTGAGGTGACCACAGTCCTTGGGTGGTAAGATCCCCAGATGGGCTCCCCAGCCGAGCAGGGAAGCATCTGTGGTGAGTATCACTGAATAAGACTGAGTGACAAAAGGAACCCCTTGTCTCAAATTGTCCTGATCCTGCCACCATTGCAAGGCCTGGATCAGGGTTCGAGTCACTGGGACTAGTTTGGAAAGGAATCCTTTCTTTGGGACCAGAAGGCTCTTAAGTGGAACTGAATGTCCCTCATTTGGAATCTTGCTCCTTGGACCACTGCTGTGGAAGCTGCCATGTGGCCCAGAAGCTGAAATGCCTTGCTGGTTGAGACACCTGACGGGTAAATGAAGAGGCCAGTTTCATGAGGGTCCTTGCCTTTCCAGGGAAGGAAAGCTCTTGCCTTTCTGTATCCAGCTCTGCCCCTATGAAGGTGAGGGAGCTGTACTGGTTCGAGAACGACTTTGGAAGGTTGAGAAGGAATCCCAAGGAAGTGAGCACTTGCTGAGTCACTTGCAAATGTGATTTGACTTGGTCTGGAGACTGACCTACTATGAGCCAGTCGTCCAAGTATGGGAAGATGGAGATCTTTTTTCCTTAGGAAAGCAACTACTACTGCCAGGCATTTTGTGAAAACCCTGGGGCTGATGTTGGGCCAAGGGCATTGCTCTGAATTGATAGAGGCCTGAGGGCAACTCGAACCTGAGGTACTTTCTGTGGGAGCACCTGATGGGAATGTGAAAATAGGCATCTTTGAGGTCCAGGGAGGCTAGCCAGTCCCTGGCCTTAGAGAGGAAGGATTATTCCGAGAGTCACCATTTTGAACTTTGGTTTTAAAAGGTGTTTGTTCAGGTATCTTAGGTCCAGGATGGGCCGCCATTCTCCTGTCTTTTGGGGGTTAGGAAGTACCTGGGTACAATCCTTTGCCCTTGTGTAGGTGGGAACCTCTCTATAGCTCTGAGAGCTAGGAGGGAAGAAACCTCTGCCTCTAGGGCAAGGGTCTCTGATGGACTTGCAGGTGGAAAAGATCTGGTTCTCATCTTGGGAAATTTTTGAAGCTGAGAACCAGCCCCTGGCTTCTACTTCCAGGACCCACTTCTTTGTTGTTAGAGACTTCCAGTCCTGGACAAAGTAAGCCAGCCTGCCCCCTACTGGTATGGGAGAATCGGCCAGGGCAGACCCATCAGGGGTCTGCTTAGCAGGAGGCTTTAGGCTGAGGGTGGATGCAGCCCTGCTCATCCCCCATCTGCCTCTCCTCTAAAGAACCCCTCTGAGAGTAAGAAGAGGAGGCCTGAGCTTGGTAAAAGGCTTTGAAAGGCCTGCCCCTGACTACTGCCTTGAGGAGTGCTTGCCTTCTTTGGCCTGAGCACTCCTGTAAGTGGTCCTGTACTAGCCATCTTTTCATGTAGTTCTCTGTCTGCCCCCAAACAGAGAATTACCAATAAGAGGAAATCCATGGCCTTAGCCTGGGTATCCTGTGAAAAGCTAGTACATCTGAGCTAAGCCATCCTCCGAAGAGCCACAGATGTAGCCATGACTTTGATGAAACATCACTGGAGTCCACAGCAGCATCAAATTGTACTTTAGATGCCTCAATCCCATCTGCAGCCACCTGCTCCAGCTCCCTGGCAAGCTGGGCAGGGGCCTGTTTAGCCACAGCCAGCACAGTGTACCACCTGGACTTCTGGTATCTAGCTGTGTAGGCCATATAGTTAGCCTGCCTGAGTCCCAAAGATGTTGCCATGTACTGTTTCTTTGCCATGGCATCAATCTTCCTGGAGTCCTTGTCTGGGGTGTGATGCCAAGGGATATTTGCCTTATCACAGGCAGCAGCCTGCACTACCCAACATGGCTGCATTGCTGGAAAAGGAACTCCGTGTCTGAGCCTGAAAGAGTATACCTCTTGTCCATTCGTCTGTCCACAGGAGGTATGGAATTAGGAGACTTAAGAATTTTATGTGTCTGTTTCCCAAAGGATTTGTGGAGGAATAGACAGTCTCAGAACTCTGGGATGTCCATCATCTCAACAAAATCAGGCTCCTTCTGATCCTCTACTGCTTCCTCCACAGGAAGCTGGAGGGTCTCAGCCACCTTTTGTAAAACATATAGTGAGAAGGGACTCAGAAAGCCTAGGAGGAGAAACACCTGAAGGTCTGTCTGGGGAGATGTCCGTCAATAGGCACATCCAGACTTTCATAATCACCATCATTATCCTCATACTCTCCTTCCTCCTCGGTTCATAAAATTCTTCCAAAGTGTATTCGAACCGGGGAACCGACCGAACGAACCACGCAGATGGTGCGGTTGATCGGGTACAATAGCGATTGCACTATCCTTATCACCTTAGGCTATCTCATCGGCGGTTGGAGTATGAATTTCTGGGTCTGAACCAGACGATTTATCTTTCTTTTCCTTTTACGGAACTGACTCCTCAGAATGGCTCTCCTTTTGCCGAAGAAGTATACGCCCTGGTCAGAGGGCACTCTTCTGGTTCGGTCAGAACCGAACCGGGCTGGCCATCTGGGTCAGCGGACTTCTCGGCCTCCCTTTCCCTCAGTCTACCTAATCTCTTTCCAGGGTAGATTTGGGAAAATTCTACAAATTGGCAGTCTGAATCGAGGTGGTCAAACCCCAGACAATAACACAGGTGGTGTGGGGATCAGCCTTGGCAAAGACTTCCCCACACACACTGCAGTGTTGAAACCCAGTGGGCCCGTTTTTTTCTTGGGTTTCTCAGAACGCCAATCCTAACCAAACGTACTCTTTTTCGGCAATCTGCCAGGTAAGACTCCCTATTGGTTTCTGACCATGTCACAGGGTCTTGGAAAAACGTAATAAAATCCGTTTTTATTTATTTATTAATTACATTTTGGTGACCGGTAGGCCCACTGAGCCCCAAGGTCCCTTTTTCAGGGCAACCCGGATAACAATACAAGTTATAAGAATGAACAAGGACATAAGGAACATTTGAGGCATTGTGAGTTACATCATGAGGTGGTTAGAGTAAGAAAAAATAGTGGATACAGGCATGGTTACTGGCATGGTAAAGAAAAGCAGTGGATACAGGCATGGCTTACAGGCACGGTAAAAGAAAACAGTGGATGCAGGCATGGGTACAGGCATGGTTATCATCATGACATGTAAGCAATTGGTAGTACTTTGCATATAGTTTATTCAGGGGTTACACGTGGCCTCTAGCGAGCAGTCTGTCACTCTAAATAAATCACAAACTTTTTTACCTGAAACTGATCTGTTCAGCTGAACGATCCACAATTTACAAGTTCTACACAGAAACTAATAGAAAACTTATCTAGTACTCACGGTACCACAGATAGAGACTTGAACCGCTAACGGTAACAGCAATTCGGTAGAAACTGAGTGAAAATGACACTTCAACTGACTTTTTGAACTGAGCAAAGGAGAAATCTCCAGAGCGACTGTTTAGTGAGATAAAGAATAAAGAATCTGACGGTTGAGTTTAAACAACAGCAGACAGGGGCTTCAACCGAGCTCGTGGTGAACATTCCATGCTGGCCATGGAAAGTTTAACTCTTTGTTCTCGGGGCAGTTGAAAGGTAGGACCTAACTGCATATGTCAGAATACAGCAAGACTTCATGTTGTTTGAAAGTACTGGCTTGTGATATGCCAAAATGGCACAAAGATGAACTATGACTGTGGAGTACTGCAGACCTGTATTTGGAAGGTCTAAAGATACTCTAAGACCTTATTTGGTGGGCAGGAAAAGGGTTCAAAAGGATTTTGCACCAGATAGAGAAACGCTTCCATTTGGCTGTATAGGTTTTTCTAGTGGCCAGCTTACGTGCAGCTAAAAGAATATCTGAAACTCTACGAGAAACATTAAACCTATTCACCTCTATCTCTTCAGGAGCCAAAGCATGAAGGTGAAGTGACCTCAGGTTGGGATGGACCATGGGACCCTCGTCAGAAGGTTGGTCTGAAGGGAAGCGTTTCGGGGGTCCAATAGACTGTTGAGTAGCAAAACCATATCTGCTGAGGCCAGAAGGGGCAATGAGAATCATTCTGCCCGCCTGAAATTCCAATTTGAGAAGCACCCTCTGAATTAGGGAAAGGGAGGAAAGGCGTATAGAAAGCGTCTTGTCCACCGCAGACTGAATGCATCCTGACAGAAAATGCCAGATCCTGGATTTCTGGAGCAGGAGAGAGGCAGTTTTGCATTGAGTGGGGGCATAAAGGTCCAGGTCTGGAGTTCGCCACTCTTTGAAGAGTGACTGAACGATGGTTAAGTCGAGAACCACTCGTGAGGATCCCTCCGTTCTGCTGAGATGGTCTGCCAGTTTGTTTTGTACTCCTGGCAGGTAAACCACCTGAATCAGAGCCTTGTGTTCCAGGCACCATTCCCACACTCTCATTGCTTCCTGCATAATGGGTAAGAGTGTGTGCCGCCCTGTTTGTTGTTGTAGTACATCACTGCTTTGTTGTCCATTTGAAGGAGAATGTTCTCGTGACAGAGTATGTCCTTCAAGGCTCAGACTGCATAGAGGATGGCTCTCATTTGCAGAACATTTATGTGAAGTTGGGACTCATCTTGAGTCCACGTACCCTGGTGTGGAGATCCTGGCAGTGAGCTCCCCAACCCATCAGGGATGCATCCATGATAATGGAGATCTGATGATCCAGAAGGGCAAAGGATATCCTTCTAGAAGATTGTAGTCCTGCACCACCAGGCAGTCACCTCTTCAGAGTTCCGTCACCTTGATGAGAAAGGACTGAGGATGAGTGATTGGGGACCTCTGAGTACTGAGCATCCACTGAGAGGTTCTCATGTGGAGACAGCTAGGGGTACAGTGAACACAGAGGATGCCATGAGGCCCAGCATCCGTTGCATCGAGATAGCTCGAACTGAGCTGTGTTCTCTGATGTATCAGGACATCTGTAAGATATCACTCCTTCTGTCCTCTGAAAGAAAAGCCTTCGCACAGGAGGTGTCTAGAAGAGTCCCTATGAAGAGGAGCTTCTGGGAGGCTGCAGCTGCGATTTGTTGAGATTCAGCAGGACTCTCACAGATGTGAGGAAGTCTGAGGCCGTAGCTATGGCCTCCAGAGTCTCTTGCCTGGAGGGACTTGCTAGGAGCCAGTCATCCAGATAAGGGAACATTGTATTCTGATTTTCCTGAGGTGCGCCATGAAATTGCACAACACTTTGTAACAACTCGAGGTGTCGAGGATAGCCCAAAGGGCAGGACTGTGAACTGATAGTGTTGACCCAAAGCCATGAACCTTAGGTATTTGTGGTGCTTTGGGTGTATGAGAATGTGCTGGTAGGGATCCTGCATGTTCAGGAGGCTAGCCAATCATGTCAATAAAGCAAAGGTAGCAGGGTACCTAGTGATATCATCTTGAACTTCTCCTTGTGAAGGAACTTGTTTAACTTTCTGTGATCTAGAATGGGCGCATGCCACCGGTTTTCATCGGGACCAGAAAGTAATGGGAGTAGAAACCTGTGTTTCATTGATCCAGCAGAACTACTTTACTGCCCTGTTGTTCAGAAGGCCTTGTACCTCAGAAGCAAGAAAGTCTGACTGTACTGCCGACAGTCTGGGCTGTCATTTGGGAGGATGATCCAAGGGGTTTCCAAAAGATTGAGAGTACCCTCGCGAATTATCCAAAGGACCCATTTGTCTGATGTTATAGATTTCCACTGATTGTAGAACTGAGTCAGACGTCCTCCTACCGCTGAAGAGGAGTCCCCTTGGACAGCTGAGGTGGGACCTGGGCCAGAAACTCAGAAGGTGGCACTGGGTGCTTTGGGCCCTTGTGCTTTGTGCTGCCTTTCTTTTGTGGCTGAGGGTTGTGGTTTTGTTAAAACTCCTCTGTCTCTGCCCAAAAGGACAGTTGTGAAACTGACGCTTGTTCGCACCCCTCCGGATGGGGCGGGAGCAGGTCTAGCTCGCCTTAATGGCTGACCTAGTCTTCTGCATGGCTTCCAGAGCTTGCTCCACCTGAGGCCAAGAGATACATACCATCAAAAGGTAAAGCCATGACCTGCAGCTGGGCGCATTCGTGAAGCCCAAGTCACGAGCTAAGAGTGGCAGCGGTGCAGATGCTAGCTGCCACCGCCCGGGAAGGTATCGTAGGCGTCCATTGCAGCTTTAACCTGTTGGTTATTGGATTCAATACCCCTAGTTATGGTATGGAGTAATCTGAGTTAACTTCCGATTCGGGCAGAGCTTCTACCATTTCTTTGAGGGAATGCCAAAGTACATACTCATATTGAGAAAAATAGCCCTGGTAACTGGCAATGCATATACCCAGGGTTGAGGCAGCAAAGACTCTCTTACCTAAGGTGTCTAACTTGTGAGATTCTTTGTTCATTGGTCGAGCTGTAGATCCTTGAGGAAGGACAGCCTTGTCATTCTCTGCCAAGACCACAATGGCATCAGCAAAGGCTTGTGAGGCCAAAATGGGGCGATCCTTGGGAGGGGCATACTTCCTATCTATGGACTTGGCTACTGAAGGAAGGAAGGGATTCTTCCACACCATCTGAGAGAGGGTCTCGAAAGAGGGCTGTACCGGAGGGGGTTAACTTCAAAGGGATCTGTGGGACATGAAGATATTGAGTCGCAAAAGTCTCCCAGGATCGATTTCTGTAGTCTGGAGAGAAAAAGTAGAATTTAAATTTTGAGCAGAGACTTAAAGGAAAGGTCTTCAACCACAGGCTCTGCAGAAGGATTGATCCTGCTTCCAGGGCAGTGTCATCAACATCATCACCCAGGCGAAGATCTGGGTCAGGCTCAAAATCATCTCCTGACAGCCCAAAGGGGACTGTACAGACAGGAAAGGAGTGAAAATCAGGAGGAAGAACAGAAGAAGAAAGAATCAAGAGTCAAGAATCCCCAAAGACCGGCCGGCACGCACTAGTCCCAGCCATATAGAGGAAAATGGCGGCGAGAACAAGGAGGCGCTTAGCCAAAGCAAGCCCCGCATGCACATGGCACCGACAGAGCCCCGGTGCCGACAGAGCCCCAGCGTGCGCATGGTGCGGAACAGGGCCCGCAGCGCATGGATGGTGCCGAGAGACCCTGCGGCACTGCGGACAGTGCTGAGAGAGTCCCAGGGTCTGAAAACTGCGATCTGAGGTAAAAGAGGAAAAATGGCAGGAGATAGAGGCATTGGTGTGGACCCCTGTCCCGCAGCCATGTCAGGGGGATAAACACCTGAGCGCAGAATCGATGGCACTGAAGAAGGTGCCGCACGACAGGAAGGCCCAACTGCCCTACCCGCCCTCTGAAACTGAAAGGCCCAAAGGCTCCGGTGTTGGACTGACCGCCCGGCAACTGGACTAACCTCCAAGCCCATTGCTCCATAAGAGCAGCCCACTGGTGAAACTGCTCAGTCGGAAGCTCCTCCACAGGCGAGCAGGGCTCTGGTGTCAAGGAGGTCAGCTACCACAGACAGAAACCGCAACTGCGACAGAGGTGGAGACTGGCGGCAGGCCCTAATAACCCGACCGTCTACCGCAGACATACCAGAGGGTGACTTCAAGTGATGCCGTTTCTTCTTCGACCTATGTGTGAAGAAGAACTGAAAACTTCGACAGGCGTTGAGAATGGGACCGTTTCCTTTTATGCTTTTGGGGAACGCACATCCCTCGGAGCAAGCGACGTCATCACTGAAGCATACCGACGGTGGTGAAAAAGGAACTGAGGCGGTTGGAGGGTTGACATCGAGATAGTCATTACCGCAAGAGCCAGGGTCATGTGCCACTTCCTTGAGGTTCCATCTCAGGCGCGACCCTCTTGAAAAGTTTGCTCCCTCTGGGTCCTAGCACCTCCTGCAAACTCCCATTATGTGAATGAGTGGTGGAGACTTTTGTCCAGAAAGATCACAATTTCAACAACCTCACAATCTATTACCCAAAGATAGATAGGCCAAATTTTGTTAATAAACTTAAAACAGAGCCTTTCCTAAGAAAGTGAACAGGGAAGAAAAGGGTGGGAGCTTACTGATGCTAAAGGATCCTTGGAAGAAAGAGATTACTAAGGTGAGTAATTTTTCTTCTCACCCCAGTAGTCCTTTAGCATTGGTAACATATGCAGATTCCAAAGCAGTACAAAACTGAGAGGTGAGCAGAGAACCTACTTACGAAAGAGGCTCTGCAGTACCGCCCTGCCAAATCTGGCATCAGATCTGGACTGTACAAGACAGTAGTGCTTAATGAATATGTGTACAGTTTTCCAAGTAGCTGCCTTGGAAATATCCAGGAGAATGCGTCTCTTGCAGCTGCCACAGAGGCTGTGGTGCTCTTAGTAGAGTGGGCCCTGAGCCCTTCAGGAGGTTGTTGATCTGCTTTCTCATAGCAAATCTAATACAAGAGACCAACCAGCAGGAAATAGTTCTCTTGGTTGCTGGTTTTCCTCTACCTACTTCCCCATAGGTAAGGAATAACTTGGAGGAAGTACCTCTGAACTGCCTAGTGTGCTCTAAATAGTAAAAAGAGCTCTTCTGACATCCAGGTGGTGCACCTTCTGCTCGCCAGAGTGGATTTCTCAGTAAGAAATACCAGCAAAGTGATGGACTGATTAAGGTGAAACTCAGAGACCACCTCAGGCAGGAAGAAAAAATTACTACCCATAGTAATCTTGTTTCTTCCGGGATACTCCAATATTCATAACTCTTATGCAGTATGCCTTTAAGTCAGATCTGCCCAGAGATGAAACTTTATGCTAATGATGGAATCATTGGCTCACGCCACTTTTTCAAATGCGCCACCTATCAACTGCCTACATTCTAACCCTCAGATTTCGTGGATGCCTGACAAGACAGGGCCCAAAAGGAATTTAATAATTAACACTATAATAACAACAACAATAAACACCTAAAAATAAACCTCCAACAGGAGGACCAACATTACCAAAACACCCCCAATGTCAGAATCACGAAGAGCGTGAAACCAATGAGAACACAGCTCCAAATACAAAAGCCAGAGTGTGGCTACATACTTCTGGTAATACAGCATGGATTGCAGAGGCCACTGGTTCTAGCAGGAGGCAGGTGGGAGAGTTATGAATACTGGAGTATCCCTGTAAGAACAAGATTACTATGGTAAGTAATTTGTTCCTTTCATTCCAGGAATACTCCAATATTCCTAACTCTCATGCAGATTAAGCAGTACCTTTGGAGGTGGGCACAGAACCTACTTTTGGAATAGACTTTGCAGGACAGCTGTGCCTAACCTGGCATCACCCTAGCCTATGTGTCCAGGCTGTAATGCTTAGTAAAAGTATGCACTGTTCTCCAGGTAGCTGCTTTACAGATGTCCACCAATGGGACATCCCTGGAAGCTGCTTCAGTAGCAGCTGTACCCCTTGGAATGGGCTCTTAGTCCTGCAGGTGCCTCCTTCCCAGCTTTTGAATAGCAAAACTGAATACACTGAACTATCCAGTGAGAAATGGACCTCTTAGATGCAGGATTTCCTTTACTACATCCCCATAAGTCAGGAAAGGTTGTTTCCTGTCCTGTCTATGGGTCTTGGTGACTGTGTAAGCAATAAGACACGCGACAGGGGTGTGCTGAACAGATATTACACGCGCCCAGGGGCGTAGTAAGGCACGTGGCCCTGCCGAGTGCCTTCCAGCCCGGAAGTGCAGTAATATCTGTTCAACACACATACCCTGAGTGTTTTATTTGGCTTATAAAATGGTTCTTTTTTTATATTTGGAACCTTAAAAAATATTACTGAACTGAAAAAGTATCATTGTGTTAATTTGAGATAAATAGTCCTTCCACCTACTAGGTGATGACATCATTGTCTTCTGACACATTGACATTTGTACTGTTGTTGCCCCCAAATCCCACATCCCCATCGAGAGAACAAGTGTGGTTAGGAGAGGAAGTAACAGGTTCTCCCGAAAGGTTGCGCCACTTCGCAATTAAAAAAAAAAAAGGAATAAGGGATGCAGATTTGTTTCTGTTGTTTTAGTTATATGTACTGGGAGGGAAGAGCAGTTTACTATGAGATGGCACCCGTTCTGGTCTATTTCCAGTTTAAATGCGGCAGCAAGCTTCAGTCTCGCCAAACTAGAAGAATGCTTTATGCAGGATAAGCATTGGCCTGCTGCTTTCCAATTTTTACTTCTAGCAGAGGCGAGATTTGGAGCAGGACTGTCAGCATGACATTCACCCTCGTTTACCGAGACTAAAAACAATGGTAGCCTTTAAAAATTAATGTTCCACTGACACATCTGAACATTCCATTTGGGTGCATTGATTTATTTGCCTGCTCTTTTTCCCTATGTGTAATACCTATTTGACACTTCCTTTCTGGCCAATCATGATGCTTCTTTTTACATGCCCATTTTATAACATGTAGTAGCGAAGAGCTCTCTTAACATCAGGACTTTGTAGTCTATGCTCCCAGAGCTTGAATGCTCAGTAAAGAAGAAAGGTAATGTGATGGACTGGTTCAAATCAAAGTCCAAAACCACCTTTGGAAGAAATGTTCTGTTTATTCGCAAGACCACTTTGTCCCTGTGGAATGGAATGAAAGAAAACAATTACTCACCTTAGTAATTATATTTCTTCTAATGGAGTCTTGCTGTATTCTGACAATTGCAGTGATTCCCAACCTTGAACTGCCCGGAGAACTAAGGGTTAACTTTCCATGCAGGGCATGGAACACTGAGCTCGAGCTCGGTTGAAGTCTCTGTCTGGAGTGTTTTGAACTCAAACCGTCAGATTCTTACAAGCCCAACTAAACTAACAAGCATTTGTCAATGCCGAATGTTTGCTTGCTGGCATTGGCATTGGTAGTGTAGAAGTTACAGAGCTGCATAACAGGAATGGTAGTGAAGTATTGAACTGAAGTCAACCTCACCACCACCCTGCAGAAGTGACAGGCATTGGGGTGTGCCTTTGGGGTCGTCAGGCATAGCAGGCCCGCCATTTCACCACAACCTACCCTGCAGACACTGACAAGTGTCACGGTGTCTTTAGGGTCTTTGGCCTTATCGCACCCATTCCATCAGGAAATACGGTGAGATGGGAGTGCGGTATAGGGAATGGGGTGAACTTTGGGGCAAAGAGTCCAAGGCATACCTCGATGCCTCTCACTGGCTGCAGGGTGTGGAATGGTGTGAGCATTACAGGCAAGAATCCCAAGTCACACCCTGATACCTGTCATTCTCTACAGGTGAGGCGTTATGGTTGGAAACCCTAACACCTAAGGCATTCATTGGTATTTTCACTCCAAATGTTCAACATGGTTTTTTTGTGACCCCACCTCATGAACAGTGGCAATATCAGTTTGTTAGCCCAAAGCTGCATATGCACAGCGACTACGCATTTAGCACCACAGGTGCAAAAACACATTTCGAACAGGATGTGAAAATGACAGCTGTACTGTTCATGGGGAGGTGTAAAAATAGCAATGTTGCAAATCTGCAGTAAAAATATTAAAAAACTGGTGAAGTCACGGACGTATAGAAACTGTGCAACGCACACCTGTAATGTAATTAGTTTGGGGATTTTTACAGTAGATTGTCAACACAGGCATTTTGGGACCTCCGATCATGAACAGTGTCACTGTGATTTTCTTTATCTGTCCCGAACAATGATTTCCCACAGCAACCCGCATCTCGTGCTGAAAGTGTGAAAACACATTTCGGCCATGTTGTGAAAAATGACAGCTGTACTGTTCCTAAGGAGGTGTGGAAAAATGCCACTGGTGAAAATCTGGACTGAAAATATTACAAAGTCATGAACTTACAGTGCGTGGAAACTGCGCAATGCTCACTCGTAACACAGTCATTTATGGACTTTTATATACATACATATATACATAGACAGTGTTGGCAGATAAGGGCCTATGGCCCACCCAGTCTGCCCATTTGAGCTTGTAAGTTCAGTTTATGTTTTCCAAGAAGTCTGTTGCCCTTACCCCTGACCTCCAGAATTCCTTTATGTCTATCCCATGCATTCTTAAATCCCATGATTGTTTCAGCCCCCACCACTTCCTCTGGCAGGGTGTTCCACTTGTCCACCACCGTTCTGTGAAGAAATTCTTCCTCACGTTTCCTCTGAATCGTCCTCCCTCTAACTTCATCCCATGCCCTCTAGTCCTGGAACATCTTTTCGCTAAAAACAGTGTATTCCTGCACCCTGTTCCTCCCTGTAAGATACCTGTATGCCTCTATCATATCCCTCTCTCCTCCTCTCCTTCCAGGAGTACATGTTCAGTTCCTTCAACCTGTCCTCATAGGACTTTTGATGCAATCCATGCACCATCTTTGTTGCCCTCCTCTGAACCTTCTCTACCTGTTCTATGTCCTTACGTGGTAAGGTCTCAGAGAACTGCACAGTGTACTCCAGATGGGGCCTCACTAGTATCTCGTATAGTGGAATTATGACCTCCCTTTTCTGCTGGTGATGCCCCTGCCTATGCATCCCAGCATCCTATTTGCTTTACCTGCTGCCTTGTCACACTGTTTCCCTGCCTTGAGGTCATCAGAGATGATAACCCCAAGATCCCTTTCCTGCTTGGTGCATGCTATATCCTGAACCCCCAACTGATATATTGTGCCACGGTTTTGTGCCCCATGTATTATCTTGCACTTCCTTGCATTGAATTTCAACTGCCAAACCCCTGACCATTCTTCAAGTTTCTGCAGGTCCTTCTCATTTTGTCTACACCCTCTGGTGTGTCTACTCTGTTACAGAGCTTTGTGTCATCAGCGAACAGTGAAATTCTGCCCCCAAATTTTCAACATAGCCATTTTAAGAACTCTGCTCATGAACAGTGTAACTGTGATTTTCTTAATCTGTTCCAAACATTGCTTTTTACTTTTGACTGCACCATTTATGCGCTACATGGAATTGAAAACACATTTTGGGCCAAGATGTGAAAAATTACAGCTGTACTGCTCATAAGGAAGTGCAATAAAATGGCAATGTTGAAAATCTGGGGAAAATATTGAAAATTGCAAACTTACAAACGCATGAGGAATCATGCGCAACGACGTCAGAAAACAGGCATTTTTAGAATTTTTCACCAATTTTCAACATAGCCATTTTAAGACCTCTGCTCATTAACAGTGTCACTGTGATTTTCTTAATGTGTCCCATACATTGATTTCACACACCGACCGCGCCATTTATGCGCTACATGCGGAAACACATTTTGGGCAAGATGTGAAATATGACAGCTGTACCGCTCATAAGGAGGTGTGATAAAATGGCAATGTTGAAAATCTGGGTGAAAATATTGAAAATTCACGAACTTACAGCGAGCATGCGTGAACTGCGCAATGCCGCTCGTAAAACAGTCATTTTAAGGAATTTTCCGCCAAATTTTCAACATAGGCTTTGAGAGCCCACCTTATGAGCAATGCAGTGTCGTTTCGTTACTCAGTCCGGAAAGGTGATTTCACGCGGTGACTGCGAAATCACCCTTCAGGCCCAATTACGCCATGACGTGACAGCATTCATGAGAAGGGGTCCCAAAAACCCCATGTTAAAGCTTTGGTGCAAAAATTCCAAAAATACCTGAGATATGCAGCAAAGTTGAAAAAATCCTATCTATCCCATTATACAGCTTACTGGCATTTACTCAGTTCGCGGTCGGCTTTGAAGAGTGCAGACATGTTCCGGTCCACGAAGATCGTCACGCAGTCTGGAGGTAAGTATGGGGTGAGGGTGTGGGAGGCAGGGTGTGCCGTGGGTGGGCGCGGGTGGGGCAGAGACAGCGAGGACGTTTTTGTGTTTCAGGTTTATTTTTTTGTTTTAAAATGGCAGACGACGTGGGCGTTTGCCACGCTGGGGTGGCTCCCAGCATGGCACAAGGCGCTTTTGGGAGGGCGTGGAGCCGATGGGGATTGGGCACCCGGCCGGTCATAGCATCTGTTGCCACGCTGGGGTGGGCTCCCAGCGTGGCACCCTGTACTCTCTGGGGGGACCAGTGGAGCCGATGGGACGGCGTGGGATGTTTGCCACGCTGGGGTGGGCTCCCAGTGTGCACAAGGGCGGCTTTTTGGGGCGTGGAGCCGACGGGGATTGGGCACCCCGTCGGCGATAGCATCTGTTGCCACGCTGGGGTGGGATCCCAGCGTGGCACCCATACTCTGGGGACCAGTAGAGCCGACTGGGGATTGGGCACCCCAGCGGCTATAGGATGTGTAGCCATGCTGGGGTGGGCACCCAGCATGGCATGTAACACTCTGTTTGGGGGGCGCAGCACAGCCGGCGGGGATTGGGCACCCCGTCGGCTATAAAGTGTGTGCGTGGAGGCGAGCACGCGAGTATGCGCAGACATGTGTGTAGGGGAGCATGCATGAACAGGCGATATCTTATCGCTGCTCACTGAAGCGCAGCTCCCCTTTCAACTGTACTCCACCGCATTTTCGACTGCTGTCATAGACAGCTCCAGCAGCCATTGGAGAACTGCAGCCGTGCCTGCAAACACAATGACTGAATTGGAAGGGGCTGCCACACCTCGAAAACATGGATGATGGCACTATGTTTCTTGCACATGCGTGAAAGCAAACATAAAAATTCTATGTGGAAATTGTAAAATTCTACTAGCCAACTGGCTGAAAAGTTTTGGATTCCCAAGGAAGACTCAAGTCAGAAACCCAAAACCTAAACCCAATGTACTCAAAAATAACAATAATAAATAAGCACCCAAACAAAAGGGAGGAGGTGCAAGCAAATACACCCTGGGTGCAACACTGCACCTGCCACCCACTTCCAAAAACAGGTTCTGAGAGGGAGGTAGGGAGGAGGTCAGAATACAGCAAGACTCCATTAGAAGAATATAATTACTAAGGTGAGTAATTTTTCTTCAAACAACATGAAGTCTTGCTGTGTTCTGACAATTATGAACTTCAAACAGTACCTCAAGGAGGAGGGACAGAACCTACTTTGGGAATAGGCTCTGAAGTACTGCTGTGCAAACCAAGCATCACTCCTAGCTTGGATATCCAGAGAGTAATGCTTGGTAAAGGTATGGACTGTTTTCCAGCTGGCTGCTTGACAAATTTCTAGGAGAGGATATCCCTGGCCGTAGCCAGGAAGCAGCTGTACCTCTTGTGGAATTAGCTCTCAGGCCTGAGGGTGGGTTTTTCATTTTCATAGCAGAATTGTATACAAGACACAATCCACCTGGCAGTAGATCTTTTGGTGGCAGGTTTGCCCTTTCCCACTTCTCCATAAGTGAGGAACAACTGGAGGAGTCAAACCTGTGACGCTGGTAGGCTCTATGTAGTAACTAAGGCCTCTTTTGACATCTAAACTGTGTACCTCCTCTCTCCTGAGGAAGAATGATCAGTGAAGAAAACAGGGAGAGATATAGACTGGTTTAAATGGAAGTCTGAAACCACTTTGGGCAAGAACCTTCTATTGGTTCTAAGGACCACTTTATCCCTATGAAAGGAGATAAAATCAGGTTCCACTGACAGGGCTTGCAATTCACTGATACGTCTGGCAGAGGTAATGGCTACCAAGAACACAGTTTTCAAGTAAAGCACTTAAGCTCTGCTGAAGACATAGGCTCAAAGGGGATTGCATAAGCTTAGCAATGCAAACATTCAAATCCCAGGCAGGGCAGGGTCTCTAAAAGGGGACTGGTGTGAAACAATCCTTTAAAAATTTACAGAGCAGGATGGGAAGAAGATAGTGAGGAAGGCTTCCTACAGACAAAAATGCAGAAACAGCTGACAAGTGTACCTTGAGGGTAGCTGGTCTGACGCCTAAAGCCATTAAGATGGACCATATAACCCAGAACCGTGGCAATTCAGCAGTGTCTGGAGAAATATTCTTCTTAGAACACCAAATGCTGAATCTTTTCCATTTGAGTTGTAAGTCTTTCTGGTGGAGGCTTCAAGAAGCCTGAGGATATCCAGAACCCTTGGGAAAGATGCAGATCTGCAAACTCTAACTCTTCAAGAGCCATGCCTTGAGATTGAGAGACTGAAGATTGGGTACCAAATCCTCTCCTGAGAGGATGTTAACAGTTTGTAATTCCTGGGAAAAGACAGGGAAGATGGACTGCTAGGGACAGCAACAGGAAGTACCAAGGCTGTCTGGCCCAATCTGGAGCAACCAGAATCACTTTGCAAGGTTGAGACCTTATTTTGACTAAAACTTTGAACAGGAATGGGAAGGGGAAAGGCATCAGAATTTCCCTTCCCAGTTCAGAATCAGGTGTCAGGGGACTGAGCCCAAGACTGGAGGTCTGCAATAAAGAGAGGAGTTGGTGATTGTCTGGGGCTGCAAAGAGATCTCATCTCGGAGTGCCCCACCTTGAAAAATCACTTTCAACACCTGAGGGTCCAGGGACCATTCGTGATGGCCCTCAGAAATCCTGCTCAGTGCATCTGCTAGCCCATTGTCCTTGCCTGGAAGGTGAACTGCTACAAGAGAGGCTTGCAGGGAATAAGCCAGGGACCACAACAATAGCTTCTGTGCACAAGGCCGTGGACAAGTGCCTCCTGCTTGTTGATGTACCACATGGTGGTAGTGTTGTCTGTTCTGACTTGAACCACCTGGTTCTGAACTGACTGTGAGAACGCTTTTAGAGCTAGAAAAACTGCCCTGAGCTCTAGAAGATTGATGTGGAGAAGAGTTCTTGGGGGACACAGGTCTGGGCAGTGTAAGGGACCCCAGGTGGGCTCCCAAGCCCAAAAGAGAAGCATCCATGGTAAGGACCACTGAACAAGGCTGAGCAACAAAAGGAACACCTTGCCTTAAATTGTCCTGATCCTGCCACCATTGGAGAGCCTGGATCAAGGCCAGAATCACTGGAATCAGTTTGGTGAGGGAGTCCTTTCTCTGAGACCAGAAAGCTCTCAGGTGGAACTGAATATCCCTCATCTATAATCTTGCCTTGGACCACTGCTGTTGAAGCTGCCATGTGGCCCAAGAGCTGGAGGAAATACCATGCTGGTCGAGATACCTATTTATTTTATTTATTTAGTTTTGTTAACTGGGTAAGTCGCTAGTCAGCAAGTGACTGTTTTCAGGCACGACCGGGAATACAATTACAATACACAAAGTGCAGCCAGATTATTAAGACAACGGTACAAAAATGCAGAGAGAAATACATGGCAATGTAACATACATTAGTAAACAAAATATACTTTAGCACTTGATCATGGAACATACTCAAAAATGTGAATAGTAGAAGGCAGAAAATAAGAGGATAGGCATCAGTAGAAAAGACACAAGGAAGGAAAACTGGCAAAAGGATGGGAGGAGATTAAGTGGAAGGAGGTGCCGTCAGATATGGCAACAGCGGGTGAGGTACCAACCTGCGGCCGGGCCTATGGAGCGAAAAGACGGCAGGCGAAGAGAGGGTGGTGGGGGGAGCGGCAGTAGACGGCAACAGCGGTAGGAGGTAGGAAAATACAGCCGGTCTGGTGGAACCAATAGAACGGCAGGGCGAGAGTGAGGATGCCGTGAGAGGGATAGAGGCGGAGGAGTTCATGGCAATAGCTGCAAAAGTGTCAAAGTCAGGCCGAGCCAGTGGAACCAAGAGACGGCAGGGCAGGGAAGGGGGTCGGTGGGCGGTGGGAGTAGGCGGTAGTAGGTGGAGAGGTGACTAAGCACAGCCAGGAGGTGGGGACTAAGGAGGGCATGGATGAGGTAGGAACAGGTAAAGGTGAGTTTGGTGGGGGAGTGGCAAAGGGAAGAGGATATAACAGAAGAAGGGGAAGAGAGCAGCAGTGGGGTTAAGTGAGAAGAGGCTGTGAAGTGAAGATAAGAATGTCATGGAGTAGAATAGCGACTTACAATTGTTAACAGCTAACATTAGGTTACCTAGGTCAACCTGAAGGCTGAAGAAAGAAGCTAGTTCCATAAGAGCCCTTACCCTTTCTAAAGGAAGAAAAGCTCTTGCTGAGTGTATCCAGTTCTGCCCTGTAAAGGTAAGGAGCTGGACTAGTTCGAGAACTGACTTGGGAAGGTTGAGGAGAAATCCTAGGAAGTGAGCACTTGCTGGGTCACTTGCAGGTGAGACTTGACTTGGTCTGGAGACTGACCCACTATTAGTCAATCATCCAGATAAGGAAATATGGAAATCTTTTGCCTTCTTAGAAAGGCTACTACTGCCAGGCACTTGTGAAAACCCTTGGGGCTGAGGTTAGCCAAATGGCATTGCTCTGAACTGATAGTGGCCTGAGGGCAACTCGAACCTGAGGTACTTTCTGTGGGAGCACCTGATGGGAATGTGAAAGTAGGCATCTTTGAGGTCCAGGAGCTAGCCAGTCCCCTGGCCTTAGAGAGGGAAGGATTATTCCAGAGTTATCATCTTGAACTTTGGCTTTAAAAGATGTTTGTTCAGATATCTTAGGTCCAGGATGGGTCGCACTCCCTGTCTTTTGGGGGTCAGGAAGTACCTGGAGTGCAGTCCTTTGTTACAGTGTAGGGTGAGGTACTCTCTCTATAGCTCTTAAAGCTAGGAGAGAAGAAACCTCTTCCTCTAGGGCAAAGGTTTCGAAAGACTTTCAGGTTGAAAAGATCTGGCTCTTATCTTTGGAAATTTTTGAAGCTGAGAACCAGTCCTGGCTTACTACTCCCAGAACGCACTTGTCTGATGTAATAGACATCCAGTCCTGGACAAAGTAAGCCAGCCTGCCCCTACTGGAATAGGAGAGTCGACCGGGCAGACCCATCAGGGTGTCTGCTTAGCAGGGCTTTAGGCTGGGGGTGGATGCAGGCCTGCTCATCCCCCTTCTGCCTCCCTCTGAAGAACCCCTCTGTAGAAAAGGAAGAGGCCTGTGCTTGGTAAAAAGGCCTTTGAAAGGCCTGCCCTGCCCCTAGACTGCTGCCTTTGAGGAGTTGCCTGCCTCCTTGGCCTGAGCACTCCTGTAAATGGTCCTGTACTCATCTATTTTCTTCATGTAATTCTCTGTCTGCTCCTCAAACAGAAAATTACCCACTACAGGAAAATCCATGGCCTTAGCCTGGGTGTCCTGCGAGAGGCTAGTACATCTGAGCCAAGCCGTCCTCTGAAGAGGCCACAGATGTAGCCATGACTCTTGATGAAACATCATTAGAGTCCACAGCATGAAACTGAACCTTAGATGACTCAATCCCATCTGCAGCCACCGCCTCCAGCAACTTGGCTAGCTGGGGGAAGCCTGTTTAGCCACTGCCAGTACAGTGTCCACCTGGACTTCTGGTACCTTGGTGTATAGGCCATGTAATTTGCCTGCCTGAGTCCCAAAGAAGATGCCATGTACTTCTTTGCCATGGTATCAATCTTCCTGGAGTCCTTGTCAGGGGTGTGAAGCCAGGGAATATTTGCCTTGTCACAGGCAGCCTGCACTACCCCAACATGGCTGCATTGTTGATATAAGAACTCTGTGTCTGAGCCTGAAAGTGTACACCTCTTGTCCATTCTTCTATCCACAGGAGGTATAGTGTTAGGAGACTTTAAGATTTTTTGTGTCTATTTCACATGTAACCCCCTGCAAATGGGGGTTCCCAAAGAACTCAGGGCTTGCTTGAATGCACCGAGCCTGAATGGTGTTTGGCGTTTAAGCCATTTATCTGTGAGTGTTTTAGAACCTCTGGTGCTGTCTCTTTAAGAGCTGTCTGCTTGCAGACATAATTAGTTGTATGGGGGACTGTGTGTTTCTCTGCTTGAGTCCCACTCGAGGAGCTGCCGCCAATTCGCTCCGTTTTTAGAAGTCGCTAGGGTGCAAAAGGAACCTATCTGAAAGATGTAACTGTTTGCCAGAAATCATTTAGAGTAATAATGAAAATACAGTTCGTCTAACCAGCTTTTCTTTGCAATCAGAACTGTGTTTGCCTAGTTCCCCATTCTAGTTTTGAACTGCTGAACTGGACCAATCAGTGTGGGTTAAGGAGCTCTAAAATGGTGCCTGTGGACAAATCAGAACTTGGACTTTAATCTGGAGCCAGCCACAAGAGGATTGTATGGGCAGTGACTCTGGGAAATGTAGTTTGGACTTCAGCGCCTTTTTGCACCAACAGGGGAGTCTATTGTGGTGACAGCCAACCCAGCCAAGAACTGGGAGGAACTCAAAGGAAGTGCCGGTTTGTCTACTGGAGTTTCAGTTTAGCTCTGGCAGTGAAGAGGGAAGGAGCCCTGTGCTCCCTCGGTGCCATGTTTAGTCGGGAAACGCGTAAGGCCCCAAGTTTCGGTCTGCAGCTTGTGCAACTGCTTGTTCGGACTGAACCGACCTGTGAAGAGAATCAAGGAGATCTGAAGAGTAAAAACCAGGTTCACCCTGTAGAAGACTGGAGAAATTGCTGAATCGCTCTTCGGTCTGTCAGGAACTGAATCTGCTGTGTGTTTTCCGGGTATTGTACAGTAATTGCGATCGGGATAGAGAAGCAGCCTGCCTGGTATAGTACTTTCTTTTCCATATAAATGTGTGTAGTGCTTGTGGGGACTCGCGTTTCAAATCCCTGTACAGTGAATTGAGTGCATGAAGCTGCAAGTAAACCCCAGCTTAATCCAGACTACATCCATTTGCTCTGAACTGCCGTGGGGTCCAGTCACAAGGACCTTGTCCACATGGTCTGCTCCTCCTGGCAATCCAGGACAATCTGCCTTCCATTCAGTTTCAGCACTGAATTTGTGAGTACAAATCAGGGTAGCTCCTGCCATCATCTAATTGCAAGTGTTCCATCTAATTACTTTTCCTTTCTTTCTCCACGAACTGAGCCTACCGGCTCCGGATTCCAATTGGGTATTGTGCATGCATTTCCATCTTCAGGGGCCCCAACCAGCTGCACCAAATAGGCTAGCCTCTGATTGCCTGGGTACCCAGTAAGAGTGACATTAGGGACATTTGGGATTCTGAAATATGTGCACAGTACTGTGATTATTAATCGTTTAAACTAATTAACCTGATTTCCCGTCCTTGTTATATCCCCTAAATAAATCAAACCTGTTTGTTTCAGCAAAGTTACACTGCCTGAGGTATTCGTCTATGTTAAAGTATTGTACTGTGGTTTTGCACTGTATCATCTTGTTTACAGGAGTCCCGGAGTCATGCTGGCCGAACCAGTCCTGGGGTAAGTGTATACTGTGAAGGTAATTCTGATATATTGTGTGGGCCACTAGTGGGAAGAAAGGGGGTTGCAGTGTCCCAGAGGGCTGTGACCAAGTTAGTTAAACTATTGCAAACCCTGACCTCTGGGTGGAGGCACCGCCATCGGATCCAGGCCCTCAACCTGTTAGTGGCAAATCAGGCAGGGTAGTAGCCCTTGGGATATCGCCACCTAGGGGTTACACAAAAGATTTATGGAGGGGCATAGACAGTCTCCTGGACTCTGGGATATCTATCATCTCTACATAATCAGGCTCTTCTTGATCTTCCACAGCCTCCTCCATAGGAAGCTGGAGGGTTTCAGCCACTTTTCTGTAAAACATAAAATGGAAAGGGACTCAGAAAGCCTAGGAGGGAAACACCTGATGGTCTGTTTGGGAGATGTCCAGTTCCACAGGCACATCAGACCTTCACTCATCATAATCCTCATGTAACCCCCTGCAAATGGGGGTTCCCAAAAGACTTCAGGAGCTTGCTTGAATGCTCCAAGCCTGAATGGTGTTTGGCATTTAAGCCATTTATCAGTGAGTGTTTTTAGAGCCTCTGGTACTGTCTCTTTAAGAGCTGTCTGCTTGCAGACATAATTAGTTGTATGGGGGACTGTGTGCTTCTCTGAGTACCACTCGAGCTGCTGCCAATTCACTTCATTTTGCAGTCACTAGAGTGCAAAGGGAACCTATCTGAAAGATGTAACTGTTTGCCAGAAATTATTTAGAGTAATAATGAAATTACAGTTTGTCTAACCTGCTTTCTTTGCAGTCAGAACTGTGTCTGCTAGTTCCCCATTCTAGTTTTGAACTGCTGAACTGGACCAATCAGTGTGGGGTAAGCTAGCTCTAAAATGATGCCTTGGACGAATCAGAACTTGGACTCATAATCTGAGCCAGCCACAAGAGGATTGTATGGGCAGTGACTCTGGGAGATGTAGTTTAGACTTCAGTGCCTTTTTGGACCAACAGCAGCAGTCTATTGTGAGTGACAGCCAATCAGTCAAGAACTGGGAGGAACTCAAAGGAAGTGCCAGTTTCGTCAGTTGGAGTTCAGTTGAGCTTTGGCAGTGAAGAAGGAAGGAGCCCTGTGCTTTTTCAGTGTGCAGTTTTAGTCAAAAACGTGTGTAAGGCCCAGAGTTCCGGTCTGCAGCTTGTGTAACAGCTTGTTAGGACTGAATCCGTCCTGTAGAAAAGAATCAAAGGATCTCTGAAGAGTAGAAACCAGGCTCACCCTGTAGAAGACTGGAAGAATTGCTGAAAATGCACTCGGTCTGTCAGGAACTGAATCTGCTGTGTGTTCTCCGGGTATTGTGCAGTAATTGCGATCGGGATACAGATGCAGCCTGCCTGGTATAGTACTTTCTTTATATGGATGTGTGAAGAGGTTTGTGTACCTCAAGTGAGCCCTGCTGACATTGAAGGACCCTATCTTATTTGGAGGTCGTGAGTACTAATTCAGGTTGCTCCTGTTGAATTGCCACATTAAATCCAAATGGAATTACTGTACTGCTGACTGTTTAATTCTCCTTTCTCTGTGTAGAAAGGGCCCCTACCAGCTACCACAGTTTGGACTAGCCACTAGGGCTTGGGTACCCAGGGACAGTAACTGATAGGGATAGGCCTGTGCACAGAGCCATAAATGAATTATTAGAGTGATAAGCTAATTAACCTGATTTCCCCTGTCCTTGTTATATCCCCTAAATAAATCAGGCTGCTTGTTTCCAGCAAGTTATACTGCCTGAGTATTTGTCTATGTTAAAGTACTGTACTGTGATTGTTGCACTGTATCTCATTTCACAGGAGGTCCCAGTGCCGGAACCAGACCTGGGGTAAGTGTATACTGTGAAGGTAATTCTGATATATTGTGTGGGCCACTAGTGGAAGAAAGGGGTTGCAGTGTCCCAGAGGGTGTGACCAAGTTAGTTTAACTATTGCAAACCCTGACCTCTGGGTGGAGGCACCCGTCATTGGATCCAGGCCCTCAACCTGTTAGTGGCAAATCAGGCAGGGGTAGTATCCCCTGGGATAGCGCCATCTAGGGTTACACTCAAAATCCCCTTCCTCTTCAAACTCCGGTTCATAAAAATCTTCAAGGGTATACTCTTGAACCGGGGAACAACGAACGAACCCCTGCCAGAAGGGCCGGATCGGTCAGAACCGGACGGAGCGATTCCAATCTGAATCGCCTGGCTATCTCTTCGGCGGTCGGAACATGAACCTCTGGATCCGAACCAGTCGATTTATCTTTGCTTTCTTTTTGTGGAACTGATCCTCAGAATCGACTCTCCTTTTGCCCAAAGTAGTATCGTCTTGGTCAGAGGCACTCCTTCTGGTTGATCGAAAACCGAACCGGCTGGCCATCCGGGTCAGCGACTTCGGCCTCCTTTTCCTCAGTCTGCTCAATCTCTCTCAAGGGTAGATTTGGGAAAATTCTTACATTTAGCAGTCTGAATCGAGGTGGTCAAACCCCAGACAATAAACACAGGTGGTCACAGGGATCGGCCTTGGCAAGACCTCCCACACTCACTGCAGTGTTGTTGAAACCCAGTAAGGCCTGGTTTTTCTTGGGTTTCTCAGATATGGCCAACCTAACCAAACTTACCCTTTTTCGGCAACACGCCAGGCAAGACTCTTATCGGTTCCTAACACGTGTCCCGGGTATTGGAAAAAAAACAGTTAAAAACACTTTTTTAGAACCGATAAGAACCGTAACCACACACTAAGTATAACAAAATTCACAATCAAATGGTTGGTTCAGCCAAACTGACCACACTTTTACAAGTTCCACACAGAAAATAGAACAATTCCTATCTAGTACTCACGGCACCACAGAGACTTAACCAACTATGCGGATACTTTTTGGTTTAAACCGATGAAAAACTGAAAACTTTAACCAACTTGAACCGAGCTGAAGGAGAAATCTCGGGCGACTGTTCAGTGGTAGGATAAAGAATCTGATGGTTTGAGTTCAAAACACTCCAGACAGAGACTTCAACCGAGCTCGAGTTTCAGTGTTCCATGCCCTGCATGGAAAGTTAACCTTAGTTCTCCGGGCAGTTCAAGGTTAGGAATCACTGCAATTGTCAGAATACAGCAAGACTTCATGTTGTTTGAATGTAGTCCTGCTCAATGCAGAAGCCTGGAGCTCACTGATCCTTCTAGCAGAAGGGATTGCCACTAGGAAAACCGTTTTCCATGTGAGATATTTCAAAGGAGCAGAAGAAATGGATTTGAAAGGGGACCCATGAGCTTGGCAACACAGAGGTTTAGATCCCAGGCTGGCACCAGTTCCTGTGAGGGAATGCAGGTGAGCCAGACCTTTAAAGAACCATTTGAAGATAGAATTTGATGCCATAGAGGCATTCTTCCCAGCTGAAGTGTAAGCAGACACTGAATGTGACAGGGTAGAATAGGACCCTGTCCCATTTGTTATGGAGAAAGAGTGTAAATGCAAGGATCTGTATTCTTTCCTTTTCTGTTTGGTTGCACAACCAAATTTTCCTGTGAGACCTCAGACTTGATCAACCTGAACAGTTTCGCAATTCTTTGCCTCTCTCTGTCTCTCAGTTTTCTCTTGCTGTCTGTTTTCCTCCCTTGCATATCTAGATCTGCTGATATAGAAATGTGCAAATCAATATATGGAAATGAAACTGACATTGGGAATCCTATTGTTTATCATATATATATATATATATATAGCATTACTGTTGAAATGTATATAATTGTATTTTGTCATAACTGAAAAAGATATTGAGAATTAGAGGTTATCAGAGTTCAGTTTTAGGCTTTTTTCAAAAGCTGCAGAAAGGACTCCTCAGCAAGCACACTGTTCATCCTGCCTGAAACCTACAAAGACAGGATGTTTGTTTAGAGTCGGGGCTGGAAAGTCTTACAAAGAGAGCTGAGCAGCAATTTAAAGAGATTACAAGAAAAAGGGACACAGACCAAAGAAATATTTTATTTTATTCCTTTCTACATAGTTACTCTGAACAGGTTTATTTTTATGTTATGCAACTACATACCTTCCTTTCAAATGGGTGTTCCTAAAAATGCCAGCCTGGGCTTACCCTATCCCTGTCCTGTTCTCTTCCTGTGGTCTCCAGGTTTCTCTGATTTGGCCATCAATTTTTTCTGGTCCCCAGGTATTGTTTGCTCCTCTAGTGCCCTGATGTACGCTCAAATGAAAATCCAGCTCCTCAGAGCTTAAACGCCTCTTGCAGGCGCCCATTATAAAGGTGCTCCCTCCAGGGCAGCAGAGAATTGCATTGTAACACGCTCAGTGTAAGGAGTGCTGCCTCCAGGGCAGTGGGACTACATGATGCATGTAATTTACCTCAAAATGGAACCGCTCAGTTTGCGATCGCCTTGAGGACTGTGCCGTGAGTCCCAGGATCCCTTCCACCTAATTGGAACCCAGTTACCATGGACAGCCTGCTGGGGGCCGCTCAGATGCCCAGTTAAAGAGTTTGACCAGGGCTCTATTGAAATATGCCTGAGCCGGGCCCTGGTCATCTGTATAATTAAATATGCGTGTCTGGCTGCCCCTAGGGTAGTCATAAATGGCTTTGGCCAAAGAAAGAAAACAAATGTTTTAATTATTGAAACTTGTTGCTCCATATTGGGGATGTATTGTACTGCAGGGGAGAATGTTTTAAATTAAAGATAAATACTTTTCCTGTATTAACCAGTAGTTTGGAACTCTTGTATGTCAGCCTGTCAGCTGCTACAGGGGAGCTCTAGTAAGTGCAGTAGCAACAGGAAAACCAAGGCCACATTCTTCATCTTTTGCAGACTGCAAGTACAACCTCTGAGCTCCACAACTGTGGGGCATTGGGACAAATAATTATTTGTTTCTGGCTGCACCAGGACAGTATTCAGGACTGTATCTAATCTGCTATAAGGGACAGTGGGTTAAGCAGCCACTGCAAGCAGCCACAGCCAATGGAAAGCCAGGAATAAAAAGCCAGGACTTGTGGGACATTCACTACACCTCATGGGTAACCACCCAAGTACTCATAGGGACTTCCTGGGACATCATTTTACGTACCAATTCTCCAATCCAGTTGTGCCTAGAGTACTGTAACTGACAGGTCCACGCAGCCATTCAAAGACCTGTCACCCCATCTCTGCTGCCAATCAGGAGTCGAACTAGGAGACCTATAAGAGACAGGGTTTGCCAGTTTTTCTTCAGATCAGCCAGAGTGAGAAGAATAAGAGCAGGCTCCAGCCTGCTGGGAGCCCCAAGGGTGGGGGCTCAGGCCCTGACATGCCACCAGACCTGGGCCCTTAGCTAAGCCCCTCCAGTCATTGGGGGCGTTTGTTATTTCAGTATTCATTTTAAAAGTTAAAAAGTAGATTTAGAGTTTCTGCAACTGCTAGTCTGAGGTTGCCAGGAATGTCCTCCAGAGGCGAAGCCTCCCTCCCACGTCGGGGAAAGATGTGGAAAAGAAGACCATCTGCCATGCCTCAGTTGTGAGAGAGCTGAAGAGAATTCAGGAAGCCCTTGATTATGGATGCGACCAGTGGAGGACCTGAGTGAGTACCCTCATACCCCTTGGTGCAAGGGAGAAGCTTCTAAAAGTAATCTTGGGGCCTAAAGCCCTGCTTCAGATATTTCTGCTGTGTGATAAAATCTGAATTATCAGTCTGAGCTACTAACCCCATCAGAGACAGCCTAGTTCAAAGTTAAAATGGATACATCTTATCTGTAGCCCAAATGGTTAAATCGCAGGTGCAGCAAGATGCCTGGATAGTGAATCATATAAATGTGTTGTAACTTATTGTTGCCTTATGGGTTAGAGTCCTGCCTTCATGGAGCTGACTGCTAAGCCGTGTTTGCCACTTCATGGGACAGGAGGCTCTAGAGCATATTATGTCTAAGTTATTCTAAGAGAGTTTACCTGTTTCTTACCCGGATTTCATCTGAGGCGCTTGCCATAAGTGTAAAAATTGTCTAGATGTGCTGGATGAGACTTTGTCTATAAATGCTGTTTCTGGTGTTTAAATGTACTGGATGTGACCTCATGTAACTAAATACTGGATGCTTGATAGAAGTGTCGCTGTCTACTTATGCAGGATGGATGCCTTTTGGTATATAAAAGTACTGGATGTGACCTTGCTTCAACTGAATTTTGGATGCTTGATAAAAGTATCGCCTGCTAATTACTCTGGGTGGGACTTTCAGATATTGTGCTGAATGTTCAGGATGTTAAATCCAAGTAGCTTGTCCTGGAATGTTCGGAAATCTGTAAATGCAGGGCAATCCCTGTTGTTCTGTAATGTGCAGGGCAATCCCTACTCTTTGTGACCAGCAGGATCAATCCCTGCTAATTCTGCTAAATGCAGGGCAATCCCTGCTTTTGTTGTATATAGCATCTGCAGTCATTGCAGAATCTTTCTCAAGTTGCCCCTCCTCAAATCACTAGCCGGCCAACCTGACCAGCTGCAACTTCCACCAGGCCTGCAACATCTAGGACTGTGGTATCTGGTTAACCAGTATGGTATGGGATTGTGGGGTTTCATAGTGTTCTGGGACTGGTACCAGCGTGGGTAATCAAATAATAATTATTTACACTGTCTGATTTGTCAGCAGCTAGACAGCCAGGGCTCTGGGTATCATGTGTCAAATTAAGAAATGTGATTGCCTTTTGTTTAACAGCATGTAGCCACCCAGCTGGAGGGTCACCAGCAAAACCAAACCAATCTGTGTACATATGTAAATAGTAATCAGAATAACTTAGACATAATATGCTCTAGAGCCTCCTGTCCCATGAAGTGGCAAACGCTGCTTAGCAGTCAGCTCCATGAAGAGGACTCTAACATGGTACACACAAAACCATGACTGGGACATAAACATACCAGGATACACTATCTACAGGAGGGACAGGGAGGGTAAAGAGGAGGAGGAGTAGCTCTTTACATAAGGGAAGGAATCAAGGCAACAGAACAAAAGGAAAACAGGGAGGAGAAGAAGCACTGTGGGTACATTTGGAGACTGGCAATGGCACCACAATCCGCACAGGGTTGTATACAGACCCTTCTCAGGGAGGAAATGGACAAGGAAATGATAGAAAGAATACTTAGAATGGCAGAAAAAGGGAGATATTGCTGATGGGTGATCTGAATATGCCAGATGTTAACTGGAATGCAGTTGCAGCAGCCACTTCAAAGAGTGGGGTTATTTTAGATGCCCTACAAGGGCATGCCTTAGACAACTAGTATTGGAGCCCACTCGAGAGGAGCAATCTTAGACCTGGTTCTCTCAAATGGAGATGAAGAGAGGATCACAGATGTAGAAGTGGGTAGCCATCTGGGAACTAGCAACCATCGAACAGTATGGTTCACAATAAACACAGCAATAGAGTCAAGCCATACAAAGGCAAAAGTACTGGACTTTAGGAGGGCTGACTTTGTCAAAATGGTGAGTCCCTAAGGAATGCACTAGCAAATGGGCAGGGAAGGAGGGTGGAAGAACAATGGGGAATAATAAAACTGCCATCACAGAGGTAACAAGCCTTTGTGTGAAGCAAATTAACAAACGAAATGATGTAAGAAACCACTATGGTTCTCAAAGGAAGTGGCAGTGAAGGTTCAAGAGAAAAGAAAGCATTCAGGAAGTACAAGGAATCACAGAAGGAGCAGGACAGGAACTGTATCAGTTAAAAGCAAAGGAAGCTGGGAAGGCAGTCAGAACAGCAAAGGCCCAAACCGAGGAAAAGATAGCCAACTCTGTTAAGAAGGTGGATAAATACCTCTATAGGTACATCAGGGGCGAAGGAAGACCAAGGGAGGGCTAGTGAGGCTTAATAAAGAGGAGGGAGGGTGGGCAGAGGTGACTGTGAAAGGCAGAGATACTAAACAAATATTTTGCTCAGTATTTACAAAGGAAGGGGAGGTACCCAAAACAAACAGTAGAAACACTCTGGATACAGAAGTTGATACCAGCCCATTTACAGAAGAAAGGGTTCTGAAAGAACTCTTAAAACTGAAGGTGGACAAAGCAATGGGGCCTGATGGGATTCATCCCAGAATTCTAAAGAACTAAGGGTAGAACTAGTGACACCACTGACTACCCTGTTTAACAAATCATGGGAGGATGGGGTGGTACCCGAGGACTGGAGGCAGGCAGATGTGATTCCCCTTCACAAAAGTGGGAGCAAGGCAGAAGCAGAAAACTACAGACCTGTTAGTTTAACCTCAGTGGTAGAAAATGATGGAATCACTTCTGAAGGAAAGAATTGTTGAGTATCTAGAGGCCAGAGGGCTCAGGACCCAAGGCAGCATGGATTCACAGCGGAAGGTCATGCCAGACAAATCTGATAGATTTCTTTGACTGGGTGACCAAAGTAGTAGATCAGGGAGGGGCTGTGGACATGGCCTACCTAGACTGTAAGGCATTTGACACAGTCCCACACAAAAGATTAATATACAAGTTAGCCAGCCTGGGAGTGGGTCCCAAGATGACAGCCTGGGTAAAAATTGGCTGGAGAATAGGACACAGAGGTAATAGTAAATGGAGTCCACTCTGAAGAAAGGGGGTTACTAGTGGGGTACACTGGGGTTCAGTATTAGGACCGGTCCTCTTCAATGTCTTTATAAGCGATATTGCAGAGGGACTGGAAGGAAAAGTATGTCTCTTTGCAGATGACACAAAGATCTGCAACAGAGTTGATACACAAGGTAGGATGGAAAGGATGAGAAGGGACTTGGCAAGGTTAGAGGAATGGTCAAATGTATGGTAGCTTAGATTCAATGCTAAGAAGTGCAAGGTAATGCACCTGGAAACAAAAACCAGGGAAGAGTACACATGGGGGTGAGATACTAACAACAACAAAATGGAAAGGGACCTGGGGTAGTCATATCAGATGACCTAAAGGTGGGCAACAATGTGAGAGGGCAGCAAGGAGGGCTGGGGGATACTGGGATGCATACGGAGGCATCACCAGCAGAAAACAGGAAGTTATTATCCCTCTGTACAGACAGTTGATGAGATCCCATTTGGAGTACTGCGTGCAGTTCTGAAGACCCAGTCTCCGTAAGGACATAGACAGGATGGAGACTGTCCAGAGGAGGGCAACTAAAATGGTGCAGGGTCTGCACGGAAGACATATGAGAGACTTAAGGAGCTGAATATATATAGCCTCGAGGAAAAAAGAGAGGGGACATGATAGAAACTTTCAAGTATGTCAAGGAATCAACAAAGTCCAAGAGGTAGCATCTTTCAAAAAAGAGGTGTTAAAAATTGAGGGGCACAATTTGAAGATAGAAGGGGCGGCTCAAGTAATTTAAGGAGTATTTTTTCCACAGAGGGTTGTGGATGCATGGAATGGCCTTCCGAAGGAGGTTGTGGAGTCAAAAACAGTGGTGGAATTCAAGCATGCATGGGACAGTCATAAGGCAATTCTAGGGGTGGGGTAGGAAGAAGTAGGCTGCTGGTTAACTAGGATCTGCAGCTTATCCAATAGGTAGGAAATGGGCAGACTGGGTGGGCCAAGCGGTCCTTATCTGCGTCAAAATCTATGTTAAATAACCTCTACTCCACATCTCTGTTCCTAACTCCCTATACCCTAAATAAATATCTTGTTATTGTTGTTGAAATATTTGATGAGGCATATTATTGGAGAAAGCCTTTAAATGCAAAGTACTGAAATGTGGGGAAATGTTTATTGGGGCATGTCTGGGGAAGGATAATGGTTATCGTGGGTGGTATAGCATCTCAGGGGCTATACCTTTTAGCAGCTTACCACGTAAAGCACTCTGTGTGGAGACATTGCACAAAGGTTTTAAAATATGGTTATCAGTTAGCAAACCCAAACCCCTCAGCCTGAGTCCAGGGTAGTAGGCAGGGGTATAACACTAGGGTTAGCGCCACCCAGAGTTACATACAAACAAACAGTTGTGGAATTTTACAACTACTTCTGGTTTCCATATGCTTCCTGACCTGTGCCTCAACGACACTGAAGCTAAGTGAACTTTTAAAGTAGTGGGCTGCAGGCCCAGTGAATGCAAATGAGTCAGGTAGTCCCCACTAGCTGGAGCCCTGCCTGAGCTGGCACCAAATACCTGGTGGAGCACCATACAGAAAATCTTTTCCATTTAGAGGCGTAGGTTTTCTTGGTGGAAGGTTTCCTGTATCCTTAAAATATACAGAACACTTTCAGAGAGATGCAGGCCTGCATACTCTAGGTCCTCAAGAGCCATGCTTTGAGTCTGAGTGACTTGAGGTTTGGGTACAGAAGTGTTCCCTGACTGGAGGTTAGCAGGTCGTGCCTCTGAGGAAGGTGTATTGGTTGGGCCACAGACATGGAGAGCAGCAGAGAGTACCATGGCTGTCTGGCCCCAATCTGAACTATCAAGATCATTGAGACTGACTGGGACCTGAGCTTGAGTAGCAACCTGTACATCATAGGAAATGGAGAACACATACAGGTACTTCCCTGACCAGTCCAGAATCAGAGCATCCAGGAGTACCATTCCCTGAGCTGGGGTCTGCAACAATACTGTGGCAGGTGGTGACTTTCGTGAGATGCAAAGAGATCAATTTCTGGGATGCCCCACCTCTTGAAAATCACTTCCACCACCTATCTGTTCAAGGTCCATTCATGATGGGCCTGGTTTATTGACTTAGGGCATCTGCTAGGATATCGTCCTTGCCTGGCAGATGAATGGCCTGAAGAGAAACTCCTGACAGTAAGCCAGAGTCCAAATTCTCGCAGCTTCTGTACAGAAAGGATCTGACCTTGTTCCTCCTGCTTGTTTATATAGTACATGGTGGTGGTATTGTCTGTTCTGAACTGTACCACCTTTCCCTGAACTAGTGGTGTGAAGGCTTGGAATGCCAGGAAGACTGCCCTGAATTCCAGCAGGTTTATGTGCTGGAGAGATTCTGCACTGGACCAAGTGCCATGAGTAGTGTGATCCCTAGGTGGGCACCCCACCCTAGTAGTGATGCATCTGTTGTGAGAATCACTGACGGAGGCTCCTTTTGAAAGGAACCCTTCTCTGAGGTTGGCTTCCTCTTTCCACCACTGAATGGCCAGGAGTAACGTTTTGTTACTGGGACCAACTTTGAGAGAGAATCCTTCTTTGACACCAATGAGCACTTAGGTGGAACTGGATGTCTCTCATCTGGAACCTGTAACCTAGAACTGTACCAGTGGCGGCTGCCATGTGGCCGGTAACTGTAGAAACTGTTTTGCAGTTTTGGTTTGTTTAAGCTGAAGGAGTCTGCTATTTGCAGGATACCTTTTAACCTGTCCAGAAGCAGGTAAGCCCTGCCCTCCTGGGTATTTTGTTCTGCTCCTATGAACTGCAGTACTTGTGCAGGGAGAAGGACTGACTTTTGAGATTTACCAGAATCCCAGGGACTCCAAGAGTCCTTGGGTTAGCTGCAGATGTTCCTCTACCTGTTATGGGATTTTCCACTACCAACCAGTTGTCCAGATAGGGAACATTATGACACCTGCCTTCTCAGGTGTGCCACGACCACTACCAGGCAATTTGTGAACACTCTTGGAGCTGAAGTGAGACCAAAGGCAGGGCTGAAAACTGGTAATGATCTGAAGGAGTCTGAACCTGAGGTACTTTCTGTGAGACTCCCTAATGGGGATGTGGAAATAAGCATCTTTTAGGTCAGAGATGCCAACCAATCTCCTTTTGGAAAGCTGGCAGGATCAGAGACAAGGTTACCATTTTGAACCTTGGCTTTAGTAAGTGCCTGTTTAGCACCCTTAGGTCTAGGATAGGCCACCACTCCACATTCTTCTTTGTTGTGAGGAAGTATCTTGAGTAGAACCCCTTTCCCTTTTGCTGTGGAGGCACAGGTTCCACTGTTTTGCCAACAATAGGTTTCAAACCTCCTTTTCCAACAGCTTTCTTTCCGCATTGGAAGCTGGTTTGAACACTCTGGTTCTTAGAGAGGAAGGATTTAAAGCTTAGGGACAAGCCCAGACTCACTACTTCCAGGACCCACTTGTCTGTGGTGATCTGTTTCCAAGCCTGGAAATACTGAGTCAATCTGCCCCCTACTGGTAGTGGTAAGGTGGCCTGGGAGGACAAGTCAGGGTCCTGCTTTGCTTGGGTCTGAGAGTGGGAACCATGCCTGGAACCCCTTCTGCCCCTGCCCTGAAGTACCCTTGCTGAGGGTACTGCTACACTTGGAGTACAGCCATGGCCTGTTAAAAAGGCCTGAATAAAACTGTCTACCTCTGTCTCCCCTTCCATAAGGACTAGTGGATGGGGAAGCCTTTACTTGGCCAAGTTACTTCTATAAGTGGCCTTGTATCATCCACTTCTTCATAAAGGCTTCTGTGTGAGTTCCAAAGAGACTTACCCTCAACTGGAAATCTAGATCCTTATGTGACCCCTAGGTGGCACTATCCCAAGGGCTACTACCCCTGCCTGCTTGGCTAGTAGCAGGTTAAGGGCCTGAGTTCTGAAACGGGTGCCTCCACCCAGAGGTCAGGGTTGGTAGTGGTCACGCTAACCTGGGTACAGCCCTCTGGGACACTGTAACCCCCTCTTTCCTTACTAGTGGCGGAACAATACACAATAAGAAAAATTACTCACCTTAGTAATTATGTTTCTTCTAATGTAGTCTTGCTGTATTCTGACTATTGCAGTTAGCCTCAGCACTTGAACTGCCCGGAGAGTAGAGGTTAAATTCTATGCAGAGCATAGAATGTTGAACTTAGTCAAACCTCTGTCTGCAGCACTCTGAAGTGCAACCGTCAGATTCTGAGTTAATACTAACTAAGACCACTAGTGGAAATTGTAACATTTTTCTAACCAAATGGCAACAAATATTTTGGATCCCCAAAGACTCAGGTCAAGAAATCCAAAATCAAAAACCAGGTAGTGAACAAATCAAGACTATTAAAATAATAAAACAACTCCTCCCCTCTCTAAAAGAGGTGCCAAATACACCCTGAGGTGCAACACAGCACCTGCCAGCCACTTCCAAAAACAGGTTCTGAGAGGAGGCAGGAGGGAGGTCAGAATACAGCAAGACTCCATTAGAAGAAACATAATTGCTAAGGTGAGTAATTTTTCTTCAGACAACATAAGTCTTGCTATATTCTGACTATTGCAGACTATCAAGCAGTACCTCCATAGAGGAGGATTCAAACCTACTTTGAGAATAGGCTCTGCAGTACTGCTGTACCGAACCGAGCATCACTCCTAGCCTGGATATCAGGGTAATGCTTGGTGAACGTGACTATTTTCCAGGTGACTGCTTTATACTGTATGTCTCTAGTCAAGGAATATCCCTGGCAGCAGCCAGGAAGCAGCTAATACCTCTAGTCGAATGAGCCCTCAGGCATGAGGGTGAGTATTTTGCCTAGCTTCTCATAGCAGAATTGTATACAAGAGACAAGCCACCTGGCAGTAGTTCTCTTGGTGCAGGTTTGCCCTTTCACTTCCCCATAAGTGAGAAACAACTGGCGGAGTCAAACCTGTGTGCCTTAGTTCGCTCAATGTAGTAACTAAGGGCTCTTTTAACATCCAATCTGTGTAATCTTCTCTCTCCGGAAGAAGAATGATCAGTGAAGAACACAGGGAGAGACATGGATTGGTTCAGATGAAAATCTGAAACCACTTTAGGTAAGAACCTCCTATTGGTTCTAAAGACCACCTTATCTCTATGGAATGAGATAAAATCAGGTTCCACTGACAGAGCTTGTAATTCACTGATACGTCTGGCAGAGTTCATCTACCAGAAACACAGTTTTCCAAGTCAAGTACTTAAGCTCTGCTGAAGACAAAGGTTCAAAGGGAGGTTGCATAAACTGAGCAATACAAACATTGAAGTCCCAAGCAGGAGTAGGATCCTAAAGGGGATTGGTATGAAGCAATCCCTTGAGAAATTTACAGAAAACAGGGTGAAATGACAGTAGAGAGCTTCCCACTGACAGAAAAGCAGAAACAGCTGACAAGTGTACTTTGAGAGTAGCTGGTCTGAGGCCTAGGCATTGAGAGGAACCATATAATCCAGAACTGTAGACAATTCAGCAGTGCCTGGAAATATATGCTTCTTGGAACACCAAATGCTGAATCTATTCCATTTGGAGTTATACATTTTCTGGTGGCAGGTTTTGAGAGGCTTTGAGAATGTCCAGAACCCCTGAGACAGATGCAAATCTGCATACTCTTACTCTTCAAGAGCCATGCCTTGCGATTGAGAGACGAGATTAGGATACCAAATCCTCCCTGAGAGGAGATTAACAGGTTGTAATTCCTGGGAAGAGACGGGGAAGATGGACTGACAGGGACAGCAACAGGGGATACCAAGGCTGCCTGGCCCAGTCTGGAGCAATCAGGATCACTTTGTAGGATTGTGACCTTATCTTGACCAGGACCTTGAACAGTAGAGGAAAGGAGGAAGGCATATAGAAATTTCCCTTCCAATTCAGAATCAGAGCATCCAGAGCGACTGAACCCAAGACTGGGGGTCTGCAAACAAAATAGAGGAAGTTGGTGATTGTCTGGGGCTGCAAAGATCTATCTCTAGGTGCCCCACTTTAAAACAAGCATTTGTCAATGCGAGCGTTAAACTTACAGATATTTGCAGTGGTATTTGGCACTTGGACATGGCTTAAAAAATCAGTGACAAAGAAGTACAAGCATTTGTCAATGCAGAATATTGCTTGCTTCTATGTGCTGTTTAGGTATTTGGAAGTCATTGGGTGCAAATATTAAAAAATCATAAAATTACAGACGTGCGTAGGAACTACATAGCATGCGCTTGTAAAACAGTCATATTTAGGAATTTTTCACCAAATTTTCAACATAGCCATTTTAAGATCTCTGTTCATGAACAGTGTCACTGTGATTTTCTTAATGTGTCCCATACATTGATTTCACACTGACTGCGCCATTGTAAGCTACATGAAGCGGAAACACGTTTTAGGCAGGATGTGAAAAATGACAGCTGTACTGCTCATAAGGAGGTGTGGTAAAATGGCAATGTTGAAATCTAGGTGAAAATATTGAAAATTCGCAAACTTACTGACGTGCGTAGGAACTGCATACGAGCGCTTGTAAAACAGTCATTTTAGGAATTTTTTCACCAAATTTTCAACATAGCCATTTAAGACCTCTGCTAATGAACAGTGTCACTGTGATTTTTAATGTGTCCCATACATTGATTTCGCACACCGACTGCTCCATTGATGCGCTACATGGCGGAAGCACGTTTTGGGCAGGATGTGAAAATGACAGCTGTACTGCTCATAAGGAGGTGTGAGTAAAATAGCAATGTTGAAAATCTGGAGTGAAAATATTGAAAATTCGCAAACTTACGAGCGTGCGTATGAACTGGAGCAGCATGCGCTCGTAGAACAGTCTTTTAGGAATTTTTTTCACCAAATTTTCAACATAGCTATTTTAAGACCTCTGCTAATGAACAGTGTCACTGTGATTTTCTTAATGTCCATACATTGATTTGCTTTACACGACTGCGCCACTGTGCACTACATGGGCGAAACACGTTTTGGGCGGGATGTGAAAAATGACAGCTGTACTGCTCACGGGAGGTGTGGTAAAATAGCAATGTTGAAAATCTGGAAATAAAAATATTGAAAATTGATGAACTTCTGACGTGCGTGGGAACTGCGCAACGACTCGTAAACAGTCATTTTAGGTATTTTTCACAAATTTTCAACATAGCCATTTTAAGACCTCTGCTCATGAACAATGTCACTGTGATTTTCTTATGTGTCCCATACATTGATTTACTTGACCGACCTGCGCCATTGTACCACTACATGGGCGGAAACACGTTTGGGCAGGATGTGAAAAATGCAGCTGTACTGCTCATAAGGAGGTGTGGTAAAATGGCAATGTTGAAAATCGGTAAAAATAATGAAAAGTCCGCAAACTTACAGCGTCGCAGTAGGAACTGTAGCGCTATGCGCTCATAAAACAGTCATTTTAGGAATATTTTCACCAAATTTTCAACATAGCCATTTTAAGACCTCTGCTCATGAATGGTGTCACTGTGATTTCTTAATGTATCCCATACATTGATTTCACACAAACTCATGCATTGTAAGCTACATGAAGTGAACTACGTTTTGGTGAGATGTGAAAAATGACAGCTGTACTACTCATGGAGGTGTGGTAAAATGGCAATGTTGAAAATCTGGAGTGGAAATATTGAAAATTCATAAACCTACGAGCATGCGTAGAACTTCATAGCACTGCTCGTAGAACAGTCATTTTAAGAATTTTTTCACCAAGTTTTCAACATAGCCATTTAACACCTCTGCTAATGAATAGTGTCACCATGATTTTCTTAATGTGTCCCATACATTGATTTACGCACACCGACTGCGCCACTATGCGTTACATGGGCAGAAACACGTTTTGGGCAGGATGCGAAAAATGACAGCTGTACTGCTCATAAGGAGGTGTGGTAAAATAGCAATGTTGAAAATCTGGATGAAAATATTGAAAATTTCGAACTTACGAGCCTGCTTAGGAACTTCATAGCGCGTAACAAATAAAACAGTCATTTTGGAATTTTGCCCAAATTTTCAACATGGGGTTTTGGACCTTCTCATGAATGATGTCACTGTCATGGCGTTATTTGGGCCGGAAGGGTGATTTTTGCGCAGTGACTGTGAAATCACCTCCGGGCGAATAACGCCATGACATCATTCATGAGAAGAGGTCCCAAAACCCCATGTTGAAAATTTGGTGCAAAATTCCAAAAATGCCTGAATATGCAATAAAGTTGAAAACCCCCATCTAGCCCATTAAACAGCTTACGGCATTTCCTCAGTTCGCGGTCGGCTTTGAAGAGTGCAGGCGTGTTTCGGTCCACCGATGATCGTCGCGCCGAGCTCCGGAGGTAAGTATGGGGTGAGGGGTGTGGGAGAGCAGGGTGCGCAGTGGGTGGAGTGCGGGTTGTGGGAGGGGCCTGGGAGAGAGCCGTGGGACCGTTTTCAATTTACAGGTTTGGAAAAAAAGACGTGGGACATTTGCCACGCTGGGTGGGCTCTAGCGTGGCAGAAGGATAACTGGGGGAGGGGCCGTGGAGCAGACAGGATTGGGCACCCGCGTCGGCGGAGCGACAGGACGTTTGCCACGCTGAGGTGGTCTCCCAGCATGGCAGCAAAGATTTGGGCGGAGTGGCGGTGCTATGTGTGACAGCGGTGGTTTTCTTTGAAGAAGACCACGCTGTCATCTACAACACCAGCGTCGATATTCTGCAGGACTGCCACGCCTGCTCAATGGAGCAGGGGATTGCAGGGAGGGCACACCTCCAAAGTGTCCCATTCTCCCAAGGCGTTCCTTGCGCATGCGTGCAAGCGAACGTAAAATCACTCAACACCAGAGGGTCCAGCAACCATTCGTGATGGCCCTGGGAAATTCTGCTCAATGCATCTGCTAGCAAATTGTCCTTTCCTGGAAGGTGGACTGCTATCAGAGAAGTCTGTAGAGAATAAGCCAGGGACCACAATTTCATGGCTTCCGTGCACAAGGCCATGGACCGAGTGCCTCCCTTCTTGTTGATGTACCACATGGTGGTGGTGTTGTCTGTCCTGACCTGAATCACCTTGTTCTGCACTGACTGAGAGAAAGCTTGCAGGGTCAGAAAGACTGCCCTGAGCTCCAAGAGATTGATATGAAGAAGGATTCTTGAGAGGACCACAGTCCCTGGGCTATGAGAGCCCCAGATGGGCTCCCACCCCAGCAGAGAAGCATCCATGGTTAGGACCACAGAATGAGATTGAGTGACAAATGGGACTCCTTGCCTGAGGTTGCCTGATCCTGCCACCATTGGAGAGCCTGGATCAGAGTCTGAGTCACTGGAATTAGTTTGGTTAGGGATCTTTCCTCTGAGACCAAAACGCCCTCAGATGAAACTGAGTGTCCCTCATCTGAAATCTGGCCCCTTGGACCACTGCTGTAGAAGCTGCCATGTGGCCCAAAAGCTGAAGGAAGTGCCTTGCTGGCCAAGAAACCAGAAGGTGGAAGGAAGAAGCCAGCTCTATCATAGCCCTTGCCCTTTCCAGGGAAGAAAGCTCTTGCTTTGACAGTATCCAGCTCTGCCCCTATGAAGGTGAGAAGCTGTATGGCTCGAGAACTGACTTGGGGAGATTGAGAAGAAATACTAGGAAGTGAGCACTTGCTGGGTCACTTGCAGGTCTGACTTGACTTGGTCTGGAGACTGACCCACAATGAGCCAGTCATCCAGGTATGGAAATATTCTTCCTTCTTAAAAAGCCACTACTACTGCTAGGCATTTTGTGAATACCCTTGGAGCTGATGTTAGGCGAAGGGCATTGCTTTGAACTGATAATAGCCTGAAGGCAATTCGAACCTGAGGTCCTTTCTGTGGGGGCACCTGATGGGAATGTGAAAGTAGGCATCTTTTAGGTCCAGGGAGGCTAGCCAGTCCCTGGCCTTAGAGAGGAAGGATTATTCCCAGAGTCACCATTTCAAATTTTGGTTTTAAAAGATGTTTGTTCAGGTATCTTAAGTCTAGGATGGGTCTCACTCCCTTTCTTTTTGGGGTAAGAAAGTACCTGGAGTACAGACCTTTGCCCTGTGCAATGTAAGAACTCTCTCTATGGCCCTTAAGGCCAGCAGAGATGAAACCTCTGCCTCTAGGGCAACGGTTTCGGAGATACTTGCAGGTGGAAAGGATCTGGCTCTCAGCTTTGGGAATTTTTGAAGCTGAGAACCAGCCCTGGCTTACCACCGCCAGGACCCACTTGCCTGCAACAGACACCTAGTCCTGGACGAAGTAGGCCAATCTGCCTCCTACAGGAGTGGGGAGTCGACCCGGGCTGACACATCAGGGTGTCTGCTTGGCAGGAGCCTTAGACTGAGGGGTGGATGTAGCCCTGCTCATCCCCTTCTGCCTCTCCCTCTGAAGAACCCCTCTGAGAAAAGGGAGAAGAGGCCTGTGCTTGGTAGAAAGGCATATGAAAGGCCTGCCCCTACCCTAGCTTGCTGCCTTTGAGGAGTTGCATGCCTTTCCTTGGCCTGTGCACTCCTGTAGGTGGTTCTATACTCGTCCATCTTTTCATGTAATTCTCTGTCTGCTCCCAAACAGAAATTACCCACTACAGAAATCCATGGCCTTAGACTGGGAGTCCTGAGAGGCTAGTACATCTGAGCCAAGCCATTCTCCGAAGAGCCACAGATGTAGCCATGACTCTTGATGATACATCACTGGAGTCCACAGCAGCATGAAACTGTACCTTAGATGCCTCAATCCAATCAGCAGTCACCTCCTCTAGCTCCCTGGCCAGCTGGGGAAGCCTGTAGCCAGTGCCAGTACAGTGTCCCACCTGGACTTCTGGTACCTGGCTGCATAGGCCATGTAATTAGCCTGCCTGAGTCCCAAGAAGGATGCCATATACTGTTTCTTTGCCATGGCATCCAGCTTCCTAGTGTCTTTAACGGGAGTGTGAAGCCAAGGGTATGTTAGCCTTATCACAGGATGCAGCCTTCACAACCACAACATGGCTGCACTGCTGGTATAAATACTCCATACCTGAGCCTGATAAAGTGTACCTCTTGTCCATCCTTCTGTCAACAGGAGGTACATAATTTGCAGTCTTTAACAGTTTTGTGTCTGTTTCTCAAAGGACTTATGAAGGGAATAGACAGTCTCTTGAACTCTGGGATGTCCATCATCTCCACATAATCAAGCTCCTCTTGTTCCTCTATAGCTTCTTTCACAGGAGCTGGAGGGTTTCTGCCACTTTCCTGTAAAACATGTGGTGGGAAGGGGACTCCAGAAAGCCTAGGAGGGAAACACCAGAGGCCTCTCTGGGGAGATGTGCGGTTCGACGGGCTCATCAGACCTTCCATACCATCATCATCATCACCACCTTCGTAATCCTTGTCCCTCTCAAATCCGGTTCATAAAAGTATTCAGGGTATTGTCCTGAACCGGAGGAACCGACTGGACCGGCGCCTGCCAGAAGGCGCCAGATCAAACGTAACGGACGAAGCGATTCCACAATCCTAATCGCTCGGGCAATCTCCTCGACAGTCAGAACATGGGTCTCTGGATCCAAACTGGCCGATTTCTCTTTCGTTTTCTTTTTGTAGGAACCGATCCCTCGGGTTGGCTCTCCCTCTTGCCGAAGAAGTATCGCCCTGGTCAGAGGCACTCCTTCTAGTTCAGTCGGAACCGAACCGGGCTGGCCATCGGGTCCAGCAGACTTCTGGGCTTCCTTATCCCTAAGCTCCTAACCTTTTTCCAGGGTAGACTTAAGGAAGTTTTACAAATTTGGCAGTCTGAATCGGTGGTCAAACCCCAGACAATAAACACAGGGTGGTGTGGGGATCAGTCTTAGCAAAGACTTCCCACACTACTACAGTGTTGAAACCAGTAGGCCCATTTTTTCTTTTGGGTTTCTCAGACATAGCCATCCTAACCAACAAACTTACCTTTTTACGGCAAACAGCCAGGCAAGACTCCTGTCGGTTTCTAACACGTGTCAGGTATTGGAAAAAAAGCGCCCAAGAAATACGTTTTTTTTAAGCGATAAGGACTGGTAACTCATACACTAAAGTTAAAGGAAAGATAGCAAACACAAACACACTGGGCGACCCGGTTCAGCCAGACGGTCAAATCTACTTCTACAATTTCCACAAGTTTTTTACTATGCTAGTTCACTACCTAGTACTTACTGTACCACAGACAGAGATCTGAACTGAATTTTGCGATAAAAGCGGTAAAACCGGCGACTTTAACCGACTGTTGAACACAAGCAGAGGAGAAAATCTCCGGAGCGACTGTTCAGTTAGGCAAAGTAAAGAATCTGACCATTGCACTTCAAAGTGCTGCAGACAGAGGTTTGAACCGAGCTTGAGCTCAACATTCTATGCTCTGCATAGAATTTAACCTCTACTCTCGGGGCAGTTCAAGTGCTGGGGCTAACTGCAATAGTCAGAATACAGCAAGACTTCATGTTGTTTGAATCACTTTCACAATACCCTGATACACCACAAGTACCACACTGTTTGCATTTACCACCAGGGCTTTCTTCTGGCTTGGCCCTGGGGACCACCTGTAAAACAAGGTTATACACAGCAAATAACAGCAGTACAGTACTCTTGCACAAACTGGAACCACAGTCAGGGTAAATGCAAAAAGAGTTAGATCTGATTTATTTAAGGGACTTGAACAAGGGAGGCGTAATCAGGTTAATTTGCTTAAAGGCTCTATCAAACAAACAGTTATCGTGCACTTCAGGGTCCATAAACAGTCACACACTCTGGGTACCCAGATGGAGAATGGTGGGCTAGCCAGGAGCGTTGCATCTGGTTGGGGCCCTGTGATGGAAGAAAACAACATGCACAACACACTATTTGTAATCCGGGCCGGAGGCTCAGTTCGTGAAAAACAACAAGACAATCAGATGACACACTTTTAGATTAGGCTGTTGTTGCAGGAGATACCCTGATGATTACTCACAATACCCAAGACTGGATACAGGCTGGATGAAATTGAGACAGCAGGTGGTTAATCTGGAGTGCCAGGAGAAGCAGGGCCTACACGATTCACCGAGGAATCGTTACTGTTCAAGCGTGGAGCAGGGGCTGATCCCCAGGCAGGTCTCTTCTTGGTGGCTTTCTCTGTGCAGTGGGGTAGTCTGGCAGGGCCAGCGTGGCATAGCCCAGGCCGAATGGAGATGAGCATGAGATTCAGTCTGATTAGGCTGGACAAAGCTTCCAGCAAGCAGAACACAGTTCACACAGTGGGGAACCAAATCACGACCCACTTTCAATACACAGCACATTTACATGTAAGGAAATTCTACTCTACCAGGCAAACGCTCTCTGGTCACGATCGCAAAGTCTCTGCACAAACCGAGGATTCAAATGCAGCTGGAAATCCTGACAGGCCGATTATTCAGCAAAATCTTGGTCTTCTTCAATTATGAACATGGTAAAAATCAGTGGCTTACTTAGTTCCACAAACTTGGATTTAGTCGAAATAATTCTCTTCTCTCCCTCTCAGGGGCAGCAGGCAGACATGCAGGCCACAACTCAGGCCTTTCCACAGTTCTCCTGTGTGAAACTAGTCAGGCGGCTGCTTGACTGTCTCAAACATGTTGCTTCTTCAGCTCCCAACTCAGATCTAACTCAACTGCCAGCAAGCCTGGGACTTCCTCTAGAATCCAAAAGGTTTGACTGGCTGATCTGTCTGTCAGTCACAACAAAGGCTCCCCTTCAGGTGCAAAAGGCGCCAAAAGCCCAAAACTACAACTCCAGACAGCTCCTGTAGGTCCCACCAGACCTGATTGGTCATTCATGCAGTCCAGGACCAAGATAGTGGAGAGAAACAAAACAGTCCTTGCTGCAAAGAAGGCAGGTTAGACAAACTACATTATCATCATCACGCTAAATGATTTTCAGCAAATAGTTACATCTTTCAACAGAGCTCCTCTCAGATTACTTATGACTGCAATCCAGGCAGCTCTTAAAGAGACAGTACACAGAGGCTATACAGGCACTCTCTGGCAATCACATTTAAACTGCTAAAGCATGGGACACCACCTGGCAGTGAGCATTTAGGCAAGCTCAAGGAAGACTTTAGGAACCCACAAATGGGGGTTACACTTATTCTAGTGTCTTGAGTAAGATTTGTGGCTCTTAATCAAGGAAACCTTCTCTGGGCAATTGTATTGGCCATCACTCGACAAGCATATCGTGTTGGTGTCTGCTGCCATTTGAAATTGATATTTGGCAGTTTCTAAGCCAAATCTGGCTGTCTCAGCAAGGTTTGCTGAAAGACTGGAGGAGTCTTATCTGCCATAGCCATGAGAGATTGCCAGAGGGATTTTGGTACTGGGCCATAAGCTTGAAATTAGCCTGTCTTATGGCCAAAGAAGCTGATAGGTAGCCCTTTTTGGCCACTGTCTATTTTCTAGAATCCTTCTCTGGTGGATGAGAAGCAAGAGATACTTTTGCCTGTTCACAGGCTGCAGCTATACCATCCCTGGTGGTCAGGGTGGAAGAATAAAAATTCAGCCCCTTCCCTGTCTAGCTGGTATTTCTTGTCCAATCTTTTATCAAAGGAGGACAGACCCAGGTATCTGGAGGGCTTTATCACACCTTTTAAAAACTTATTTATGGGAAGCAGTAACTTTCTGGTGGGTGTTAACCCATCATTTCTAAGTACTATGCCTCCTCCTCATCTTCTGTCACCTCAGTGGTAGAGATATCCAGAGTATCCACCATTTTTGAAGAAAGGAAAAATAGGACAAATAGTCCTCTGATGACCTGGGAGGTGAGCCAAACTCTTGCTCAGGAAAGACTTCAGGCTCTATAGGCTCCCCTCTTCCTCCTCTTCATATTCCCCATACTCTTCCCTGGCCTCATGCAGGAGGACTGGGTTGACTCAACAGAGGTCTGAACTGTAGACTGCTGTCCAGCAGGCAGCAGACACTACAAGGCCTGCAAGACCTTAAATGTCTGTGCAATCTCCAGTGGAGTAGGCATGTTTACAGCCACATGAGAAAGCCCAGAGGCTGATCAGCAGGAGATTCTGTGTGCTTTGTTTTCTTTGTCTTTTTCACTGGACCCAGAAAGCTATCCGGTTCATGCGCCTTTTGTGATGGCCTTGTACCCGTATCAGGGTAGAAATTGTGGCTTCACCCACCGCCACTGAGAGTGTCAGCTGATCGGGCCTGAGGGACCCTTAGGTGGAGGCAATTTCTTTTAAGCCTTTCCAAATGGTTTTTCATCTGTTTTTTAGGAAAGGTCATACAAATTTCACAATCAGTTTTCAAATGATCATAGCCAAGGCAGACAACACAAGAAGTGTGTTTATCTGCCTTGGCAAAACTTCGCCACCAAAAGAAACCCAAAACAGCAACTGCAAATAAATTTAAACTTTTTAAAGTAAAACTATCGGTTGTGGTCAGTTCAGGAATCGATCAGAACCAGGAACCGAAGGAAAATGAACTGGGATTAGTGGTTCAGTAACTAGTATTAGCGGTTACAGAAAAACGATTTTAAATAGTCGATTTACTTAAAATAAAGAATTTCAGTAAGGAAACTCTGCTAAAGATTAAAAATCCTCGGTTCCCCTCCGGTTATCCCGAACTGGCAGAAACCGAGAAAAATAAGCAAATAAACTAAAATAAAGCCAACAGTTAACTACAAACAAGAGATAAGGGCAACAAATGAAAATAAAATAATACATGTTATTTTAAAAGTTTCTAGCGAGATGATGAGGAGAGAATATCTGAGCATCTAGTCTTGACAGGCGGAGAGAGAAATCTGAGGGTTAGAATGTCGGCAGTTGATAAGTGGCAGCATAACATTCCATCTCTGGGCAGATCTGGCTTAAGGCATACTGCAAAAGAATTAAGAATATTGGAGTATTCCTGGGGTGAGAATTTCCTGTTTGTCCTGAGCTGAATTTTGTCCGTGAGGGATGATGTAGTTGGACTCAGTACACAGGGCCTGTAACTCTGAAATTCTCTTTGCAGAGGTAATGGCCACCAAAACGACAGCTTTCAGGTCACAAATTTAAGGTGGGCCATAGTCATGGGATCGAAGGGACTCCATAAGCTTGGCAATGCAGAGGTTCAAGCTCCAAGGAGGAACAGGTTCCCTGACTGGAGGCTGCAGATGAAGGAGCCTTTGAAAAACTGCTTGAACAGCGAGTGGGAAACAGAATTTTCCTGTCCCACAGAGGTAGGCCGAAATAGCAGCCAGGTGTGGCTAAAAGAAGGCTTAAAGCCAGAGGTCTGCAGGTGCACCAGGTAATCCAGCAGCTGACAGTCTGAGGCTGCTAGAGGATTAACCCTTGTGTCCTTGCACCACAGGAAACCTTTACACTTGGCTGCATAGGTCTTCTTAGTATTAGGTTTTGGCTATTCTCAGGACTTTCAGGACCTGCTCCAAGTAGTGAGAAGCTATAAACTCTAGCTCCTCAAGAGCCATGTATGTCTGGGTAGTTCACTCCTGTCTGGGGTATAGTCAGCAGAGAGTGAGTTGGAGGAAGGTGAATAGGCCTGCTGCTGGATAGAGAGAGCAGGAGAGAGTACCAGGCTTACTTGGGCCAATCCAGTGCTACCAGGATCATTGATGCAGGCTGTTGTCTGAGGTTTCAGCAACACCCTGAATATCAGAGGGATGGAGGGCGGCATAGAGGCCTTCCTGACCAGTCCAGTATCAGGGCATCCAGTTGTAGTAACCCTTGAATGGAGGCCTGTAGCAGTACTGAGGAAGCTGAAAATTGAGGAGACACAAACTGATCCATTTCTGATGTACCCCACCTCCTGAAGACTGTGTCTAGTATTGGCTTGTTCAGAGTCCATTCGCTGTGGCCCTGACTGATGTGGCTGAGAGCACCTGCCAGCGTGTTGTCCTTCCTAGGGAGGTGAATGGCCGAAAGGCTGACCCCCAGGGAATAGGCAAGAGACCAAATCTTTAGAGCCTCTGAGCAGAGTATCCCTGATTTGGTGCCACACTGCTTGTTTATGTAAAACACTGCAGTAATGTTGTCTATTCTTGTTTGTACAGTCTGTCCTTTTATGAGAGAAGTGAAGGCCTTGATTGCTAGGAAAATGGCTCTGAGCTACAGGAGGTTTATATGTGACTGAGACTCTTAGGTAGTCCAGGTACCACTCACTGAGGCACTGTCCAAATGAAGTCCCCAGCCTAGCACGGAGGCATCTGTGGTAATCACATTTGTGGGAAGAGGCCCTGAAGGGACCCCCACAGACAGGTTTGCGGGTTTTCCACAAAGCAGAGGCCACTGAAACTGATCTGTGACTGGTATCAGCTTTGATAAGGCATTGCTCCTTTGAGACCTGTGAGCACTCAGGTAAAATTGCAGTTCTCGGATTCTGTACCTGACACCTGGGACCACTGCTGTCATTGATGCCATGTGTCCCAGGAGTCTGAGAATCCCTGGCTGATCTGGCCCAGCCCAGGACGAAGGAATCTGCCACTAAGAAGAGGTTTTAATTCTCTCTGCAGGAGGACCCTTTAAGGTGTTCAGCTGGGCTCCTATGAAGGAAAAGAATCTGAGAAGGCTCAGGTGGGATTTCTTTAGATTTATCAGGAACCCCAGTGACTGCAAGGTCTGCTGTGTGAGGAAAGGGACTCCTGCACTTGTTGAGGAGACTTTGCCACCACGTGCCAGTTGTCCAAGTAAGGGTAGACAGAAAAGATAGATACATGTTGTATCACCGAAACATGGCTTAGAACGGATGAGTGGGTGGATGAAATACAGAGATATGACTTTATCCAGAATCTAAGAGAACAAGATTGGGGAGGGACTGCTTTTACGTTGCTACTCACTTAGGAGCACACGGCATAAACAATAATAAAGACAGTGCATGTAAATCAGAACAAACATAGATTAAAATAAAGGGTGCTCAGACAGAAATAACAGTAGGACTATGCTACCGTTTACCCAGTCTGGATCCAGTAGAAAACAAAGCATTTATGGAAATCTTAGAAACATATAATGTTTCAGGACATAGTATTATACTAGGTGATTTTAACTTCCCACAAATAGACAGGAACTTCACAAGTACTAGTGGCCATGTAGAAAGTAGCTTTTGGACTTCTGTATTTTTAATAATATGGAGCAGTATGTGAAGAATAACACTAGGGGAGGAATGTGCTGGATTTGATCTTAAGTAATATGGGGAGGTATTGAACAATGTTACCATCATTCAGCCCTTGGGATCCAGTGACCACAATATGATTACATTCGATATATTAGAAAACATGAGAAGAATACAAGGAAAAACAATAGTGAAGAATTATAGAGAAGCTGATTATTGTGGGATAAGACAGACTCTAAGAGACTGGAACTGGAGGCAGGACCTTGCTCAGTTGTCACTAGAGCAAATGTGGACTAAGATTCAGGATAAGATTGCCTATTGTTGCATCATTATGTGCCAGTAGTTCAGAAATATAATGGAAAGGAGGATCCCAAAGTGATTTAACAAGCACATTCAAAAAACAAGCATTTGTCAATGCCGAATGTTTGCTTGCTGGCACTGGCATTAGTAGTGTAAGTTACAGATTTGCATAATAGGAATGGCAGTATTGAACTGAAGCCAACCACCACCACCCTGCAGAGTGACAGGCATTGGGGTGTGCCTTTGGGTCGTCAGGTATAACGACCGCGCCATTTCACCACACCTACCCTGCAGACACTGACAAGTGTCACGGTGTGCCTTAGGGTCTTTGGCCTTATCGCACCCATTCCATCAGGAAATACAGTGAGATGGGTGCGGTATAGGAGAATGGGGTGAAGTTTGGGCGAAGAGTCCGAGCACACCTTGATGTCTCACTGGCTGCAGGGGTGTGGGTGGGGGTGGAATGGTATGAGGCATTACAGGCAAGAATCCCAAGTCACACCTCTGATGCCTGTCAATCTCTACAGGGTGAGGGCATTATGGTCAGAAACCCTAGCGCCTCAGGCATTCGTTGGTATTTTCACTGCAAATTTTCAACATGTTTTTTGTGACCCCCACCTCATGAACAGTGGCAATATCAGTTTGTTAGCGAAAACTGCTTTTGCACATGACTCTGACATTTGGCACCACAGGTGCAAAAACACATTCGAACAGGATGCGAAAATGACAGCGGTACTGTTCATGGGGAGATATAAAAATGGCAATGTTGAAAATCTGCCGTGAAAATCTTAAAAACTGGTGAAGTCACGGTAGCGTAGAAACTGTCAACGCACACCCATAATGTAACTAGTTTGGGGATTTTTTACAGCAGATTGTTAACACAGGCATTTTGGGACCTCCGATCATGAACAGTGTCAGTGTGATTTTCTTTATCTGTCCCGAACAATGATTTCCCACAGCAACACGCATTTCTGCGCTGAAAGTGTGAAAACACATTTCGTACGCTGTGGAAAATGACAGCTGTACTAGGTGTGGAAAATGCCACTGGTGAAAATCTGGACTGAAAATATTACAAATTCATGAACTTATGAGGGTGCGTGGAAACTGTTCAATGCTCACTCATAACACAGTCATTTATGGGTTTGTCACCAAATTTTCAACATAGTCACTGTGATTTTCTTAATCTGTCCCAAACATTGTTTCTTTCACCGACTGTACCATTATCGCTACATGTGCAGAAACACATTTGGGCGAGATGTGAAAAATGGTAGCTGTACTGCTCATAAGGAAGTGCGATAAAATGGCACTGTTGAAAATCTGGTGTGCAAATATTACAAATTCGCCAAACTTGCCAGCGTGCGTAGGAACTGCATAGCGTGCACTCCTAAAACAGTCATTTTGGGAATTTTTCACCAAATTTTCAGCATAGCCATTTAACACCTCTGCTCATGACCAGTGTCACTGTGATTTTCTTAATGTGTCCCATACATTGATTTAGCACACCGACTCGCCATTATGCGCTACTTGGCGGAAACACGTTGTGGGTGAGATGTGAAAAATGACAGCTGTACTGCTCATAAGAAATGTGGTAAAATGGCAATGTTGAAAATCTGAGTGAAAATATTGAAAATTCGCGAACTTACGAATGTGTGTAAGACATACATAGCATACGCTTAGTAAAACAGTCATTTTAGGAATTTTTTCACCAAATTTTCAACATAGCCATTTAAGATCTCTGCTCAAGAACAGTGTCACTGTGATTTTCTTAATGTGTCCGGTATTGATTTAGCACCAACTGCGCCATTGTGCCTACATGAAGCTGAGGAACATGTTTTGGGTGAGATGTGAAAATGACAGCTGCACTGCTCATAAGAGGTGTGGTAAAATGGCAACATTGAAATCTGAGTTGAAAATATTGAAAATTGCGAACTTATGAGCGTGTGTAGGAACTGCATAGCATGCGCTCGGTAAAACAGTCATTTTAGGAATTTGTCCGCAAATTTTCAAAATAGGCTTTTGAGAGCTGACCTTATGAACACTGGCAGTGTTGTTTCGTTAATCGGTCGAAGGTGATTTTCGCGCAGTGACACGAAATCACCTTGAACCTGATTAACGCCATGACAATGACAGCATTCATGAGAAGGGTCCCAAAACCCCATGTTGAAAATTTGGTGCAAAAATTCAAAAATGCCGAGATATGCAGCAAAGTTGAAAAAACCCTATCTATTACATTATACAGCTTACCAGCATTTCCTCAATTATGAGTCGGCTTTGAAGAGTGCAGGCGTGTTCCTAGTGCACGAAGATTGTCACACGGACTCCGGAGGTAAGTATGGGGTGGGGTGTGTGGGAGGCAGAGTACGCAGTGGGTGGGTGTGGGTGGGGTCAGGAGACTGCGAGGACCGTTTTTAATTTATAGTTTTTTATTATTAAGATGGCGTGGACGTTTGCCACACTGGGGTGAGCTCCCAGCGTGGCAGCTGGAAAAGAGCTGTTTAGGGGCTGGAGCCGACATGGGATTGAGCACCCGTTAGCCATCACGGACTTGTGCCACGCTGGGTTGGGCTCCCAGCGTGCAGCTGTAAAACTGTTTGGGGGGCCTGGGCCGGCAGTTAGGCACCCAGTAAGCGCACTGGACATGTGCCACGCTGGGGTGGGCTCCCCAGCGTGGCACCAAGCTTTGGGGGCAGCATGGAGCTGACAGGCATTGGGCACCCCGTCGGCTATACAGTATATGTGCGTGGAGGCGTCAGCCGCGCAATATGCGTGCGTGCATGTTGAGGGAGCTCTGCTCACTGAAGCGAGCTCTCCCTTTCAACTGTATGCCTGCATTTTCAACTGCTGTCATAGACAGCTGAAGCAGTAATTAGTATGCGACGCTGCCAAACACACTGACTGAATTGGAAGAGGCTGACACACCTCTGGAAAACTCGGATGATGGCACTATGTTTCTTCCACATCGTGCAAGCAAACATAATGATGAAGAAGGAAAAGTCTTACAAGAAATATAAGATGAATCAATCACTAAATAATATGGACAAATATAAAAGAAGGTAAAACAATGTAAATTAGCCATAAGGAGGCAAAGCGAAAGCAAGTTAAAGCTGGCTAAAATGGACAAAGACAACTGTAGGCAGTTTTACAGCTATGTGGTATCTTGAGATGATCTCAAAAAGCATACGGTATCATTAAAGTTGACAATAGATTGATTCAGGATGAAAGTGAAATAGCAAAATCTTTAATGAACATTTTCTGGAAGCCTTTAAGTGTCACAAAATGATAAGGGGACAAGTTTCAGTAAAACGTCAGAAGGAAATACTGAAATAGAGCATATAAAAGGAAAATATTACTGAAAAGGATGTATATGAGAAACTGAAAAACTAAATAAATATGAATCATGCGGTCCTGATGAGATCTACCCTTTTCCCTATATGAGGTAACAGAGGAACTGGCTGGGCCCTTGGCACAATTGTTCAACCAATCCTTACAGAATGGTGAGGTCCTAAAGAGTGGCGGCAGGCCCATATCATCCCTATATTAAAGGGAAGTGTTAAAATGGAGGTGCAGAATTATCACCCCATCAGTATTACCTCTGTTGTGGGTAAAATGATGGAAGCATTCATTAAAGGTTATATAGAGGAAGAAATAAGAAGGTTGGGGTGAGTGGACATAACTCAGCATGGTTTTGTGCAGGGAAGGTCACGTTATCCTCTAATATCCAGATCCTCCAAGCATCAGGTTCCACGGTGCTTCCTCTAGACATAGTACCACAGTTAACTTTCCACTGAACCATGCCAGTAGTAAAGAATGAGTTTACCATGTAAATTGCATTTCTTCTGCACCTTTTGTTAATTCTACTGTCAACATATTTGTAAGGACTGATGCATGATGATAACCATAGCTGTAACCTACTCACACACCTGAAACTACTCTGTAACCCAAGTCTTTCTCTTGAGAAATAAGTATTGTTATCCCAGGTCGCCCCTGAAAAAGGGCCCTTCAGGGCTCAGTGGGCCTACCGGTCACCAAATTTTAAATAAATAAATAAGGTTGAATTTAATGGATTTTTCGAGCCTGTGAGTCTGTCTCTTGATAACGGTATGCCAGCCGATGTAATTTATCTGGATTACTTAATGCATTCAACTCAGTGTCTCATGTTACCTTAATAAATATCTTAAAAGATATACATTCGGACACAGATTTACTGGCATGGATTGTGGATTGGTTGACGGGCAGGAGTAAGAGAGTGACCATCAGGGGACATTTGTCGGACTAGGGGAAGTGATCAGTGGTGTCCCACAGGGATCGATCCTGGGTCCTCTATTATTTAGGATTTTTGTTTCATCAATGCAGGTAGATGATGGGGTGTGGCTTTGAAATGCATGAGATGACGCAAAACTGGGAGCAATAGTAAATAACCATGATTCAATAAATAGATTACAAAGACAACTAAACAAACTGGATACATGGGCTATGGAACACAAACTATGTTTCAATACTGCTAAGTGTAAAGTGATGCATTTCGGTGTCAATAACCCAGGGCAATTTATTACATCAACAACAAGCCCATAAATAGTGTTACTAATGAGAAAGATCTCGGTATGATATACTGGACACCTTGAGTTTTGACAAACACACCAATGACTGTGTCAAATGAGGAACTAGAATTCTGGGAAATATTTTGAGAAACATAAAAGTAGAAGGGAGGTGGTCTTAGTGCTCAGTATCGATCCTTAGTAAGACCAGTGTTAGAATATTTTATTTATTTAAGTCTAGGATTACAAGTAACTTTGAGCCAAGGCTCTTTACAAAGGTTCCACATCATATGGTGTGCCAGTCTGCTCACCTCAAAGTACTGGTGGTACAATTTCAGTAGAAAGAGTACAGAAAATCATCCAGGTCAGTAAAAGAGTCAAGGTATGGCATACAAGGATAGACTAAAGGAACTGGGACTATATTCAATGTCCTATCAAAAACAAGAGGGATTTGTGTTGTGTTTATAGGGCCTTTCAAGATGATTTTTTGGGGAAGCATCTGGCCTCACTAGAAAGGTGACCTTAAGCAGAGCCACAAGGCAGCACTCATACCAATCGAGAGAATTATATAAAACCACAAGGATAGGTAAGTGGTTTAGTCAGAGGTGGTAACAGCTTGAATGCCTTCCAGAAACAGTACTGGTGGCTACCAGTATGGGAACCTTTAAACATAATTTGGACACATTCAGTACATGGGGATAATAAATTAGAATACCTCCACTGTTAGTGGCAAATCTTACACAGCTCTTGTAGCTTCTTGACTTAAATTTGCACCTATGAACCTATGGACCATTGCTTTCTGAGGAATGCTGCTAGCACTACAAGGCACTTGGTGAAAACCCTTGGAGCTGAGAACAGGCCAAAGGTCATTGCAGTAAACTGACAGTAACCCAAAGGAAGCTTGAATCTGAGAAACTTTCTGTGAGACTTCCTTATGGGTATGTGAAATGAGCGTCCTTTAGGTCAGGGAGGCTAGCCAGTCTCCCTGCTGTAGGACTGAATAACCATTAATAGAGTGACCATTTTGAATTTTGGTTTTAGCAGATGTTTGTTCAGATATCTGAGATCCAAAATAAATCGCCACTGATCAGTTTTCTTTTGTGTCAGGAAGTACCTGGAGTAGAGGTCTTTGCCCTTTCATGGGTAGGGACCCTCTCCACTGCTCATAAAGCTAAAGGTTTTACCTCTAACTCTAACAGTGGTACCTGTGTTGGGGTTAGGGGCTTTGACATCTGGGTATGCCTGAGGTCTGGCATCTGCCTGAATTGTAGTGAGACCCTTTCCACTATCTCCAGGACCCATTTGTGTGAGTAATGGGGTCCAGGCTTGAAGATAGTGGGAGAGTCTCCCCTATTGGCAGAGGGAGGCAACCTGGACACTCACATCAGAGCTTAGGCTGGGAGGCTGCTAGCTGGACAGAGGTGGCTCTTCTTTGGCCCTTCTGCCCTCCTCTGCAAAATCCTCTGTACTGAAAGTAGTCAGGCTGAGGATAGGGGAGCATAAGGTCTGGGATAATAACCTCTGTCCCGTTTCCCTAGAGTGGGATTTTGTGGGGCAGCAGGTTTAGGTTTAGAGGAAAGACTTTGCCAAGAAGCCTTGTACTCATCAACCTTTTTCATGTAGTCTGTTGTCCTGGAATCAAACAGCATGTTTTGATCACAAGGAAAATCCATGGCTTATAATGGGTGTCTGGAGTAAGACTCGTGGTTATAAGCCAAGCAAAACACCTCAAAGAGATGGCATGGCTCTAGAGGCAGCGTCATTGTTGTCGTCTGCCATGTGGAATTGGTATTTTGTAGCTTCCAGGACAGTTTCTGCAGTGTTGATCAGGTCCTGCACCATTGTGTCCCATTCATTCTGGGCAATAGCCAGGACAGAATTCCATAGTGCTTTTGATACTTGGCTGTGAAAGCCATATAAGAGAAAGGTGGATAAGCAGAGAAGCGTAGTGTGCACCTTCTTACCAATCAAATTCCTTTTCTGAAATCTTTGTCAGGAGGCAAGGAAAACAAACGAGACTCCAGCTTTTCACATGCTGCCTGCTGTACAATACTCTCATGGCTGGGGTGTACAGACAGGAACTCAGTGTCATTTTTAGACAACTGGAATTTTTGTCACAACACTTGTAAACCCCTGCTAGGGAAGTGGGGGTTTGAAGCAGCTTCATTGTATTTTTCTGAAAGCATTATATATAGGTAAGATCAATCTCTTGGGAGGTGGAAGACCTTTCATCTCCCTATAGTCTTGGTCCTCATCATCATCCTGGTTGGTCTCCTGGGTTGGGAGGTCCAGGGTGTCTAGCATATTTCAAATAAAAGTCAGCATAGAGGAGGGTCCCTCCTGGTCATTAGGGAAGCCCCAAAATGAGGTCAGGGGACACATCTGGTTCTAGGCCCTCTGAATGTCGTCTGGTGCATCATAAAAATGATTCTTCTTTTCTCATCACCCTCACAGTCCCCTGCAGCACGAACTGTGGAATAATGTAGAACCACCAGAAAACACAGACCCCATCCTTTGTAGGGTCTGGAAAACGTGCCAGGCTTTTGCCATGTTTTCCACAGAAGGGAGCTCCTGAGAAAAATCAGGTTGGCTGCCAGACTGTGGTTGTGTATGTTTAGTTTTTCTTTGTGCTTTTTGCTACTTGTTGTCTCACTATTGGCTTTCCCAGGAGGAACAGAAGCATTTTTGTCTTTCTGAAAAATCTTTTAGCCACCTCATCAGTGGCTTCAGGCTTCCTTTTGATACAGACACTTCATCAGTGCCTTCGTTATTTTTGGTTTTGAGGAACTTCATCAGCCCCTTTGGAAGCTTTATTCTTAGGCACCTCATTGGCACCTCCTTTTCTTGGCTGGGATTTGGATGCCTCATCAGCACCCTGTTTGAATTTTTATTGTTATTGTTTTTGATGGCCCTCATTGGTAGCCTTAGATTTCTCTTCAGCCATAATTATTTTCATTCTTTTGCTCTGTTTCTCAGTTTTCTTACAGAATTTGGTACAAAGAGAGCAAGTATGATCAGGGCCAAAGCACTTAAGGCACAGGTTGTGAGAATCTGCTTTAGCCAAAATCCTGTGACAGTTGACACAAGTTTTAGAACCTGTAGGTCCAGTCTTTTTTTTCTTGGGATCTCTGACATGCCAATACACAGAGAACCCTGTAATGTATACCAGAATGTTAGAAAATTATCAGTTCCACGAGGTATGGAACTACGTTTACTGAGGTAAAAGTAATGAAAAACCATCAAAATCATCGGTTCCTCCAAGAAAAAGGAACCGCGATTAAAATACAGAAGGAACCGTCAATACACTTAGATGCGATTAAAATAAAAATAAAGTGGAGGGAATCACGAAACTGACCGAAAATAGCAGTTCCTAGGAACCGAGGAGAACCACTAAAAACCCACAAAATAAACTCAGCACACTACAAAAATAAGTTTGTGAGAAAAACTTTATCAGGAAAAGCAGAAATAGGATCTTAACAAGGACAGTTGAGAGACACCTTGGGGCAGTGTTGTTCAGTCAGAGGAGAAAAAGTCTGAGGTACTTCATGCAGTTCCCTCTCAGCATGCTCTCCTCTTAAATTCTGATTAGCTAATTCCTAAGCTCATTATCTAGGCCACACCTCCGGGCAGCTGCACCAACCAACTAGCTGTATTTGTTACTGATCCTAAAAGACTTCTGGGTGAGAAAATACAGGTTACTCACCTGTAACAGGAGTTCTAGGAATGGTATATGTTGTTCATCCACACTGTCTGGCAGGTTCCTTGCCGCTTTAAATCTTGCTGGAAGGTCTTCAAGCTGGCTCCTCCCACCGCCGGGTGGTAAAACTCGGCTCTGCCCCATGATGCCAGATCTAGCACGCTGGAAGCAGATGTAAGCGCCGGCCGGGAGGTCAGGTAGGTGGATGAACGAATATACCATTCCTAGAACTCCCGTTACAGGTGAGTAACCTGTATTTCTAGGACATGGATATGTTGTTCATCCACACTGTCTGGCAGACTCCTAGCAGTTCTCCGGGAGGAGGGAGGCAAGGCGCACCCCTACTTGGGAAATAGAGACTGAGAACCGAGGCCCCAAAACCAGCATCCCGGCATGACTCAAGGTCGATGTGGTAGTGGGTAATGAAGGTGTGTGCTGACTTCAGGTAGCAGCCCTGCAGATTTCCTGGATAGGGACATCCCTGGAAGCAGCCACTGATGCAGCGGTATGGCGGGTAGAATGAGCTCTTATCCCTCTGGGAGGCTCCATGCCCGCCAACCTATAGCAGAGATCTATGCAGGAGGTGACCCACCTGCCTGTCGTCCGCTTAGCTGCAGGTCTGCCAGGTGCGGCTTCAGCGTAGGTGACAAACAGCTGGCGAACCTCTCCCGAACTTCAGCCATCCACTCCTTATAATAAGCGGCGCTCTTCTAGGGTCCAAAGTATGGAGCCTATATTCAGCCTCCAAGGTGTGATTGGGGTAGAACACCGGCAGAGTCAACACCTGGTTAAGGTGAAACTCCGACACCACCTTCGGAAGGAATTTCGGGTGGGGGTGCAGGACAACCTTGTCCCTGTGGAAGACCAGATAAGGAGACTTGATGGAAAGCGCCTGGAGCTCTCCCATCCTTCTGGCTGATGTGGATAGCCACGAAGAAGGTGGTCTCCACGACAGGTGAGAGATGTCACACCTGTGCATCGTTCAATGGCCTACCCATGAGCTTAGCCAATACCAGCAGTAGATCCCATGGAGGTGGAGGTTCTCGCACCGGAGGGATATGTGACCAAGGCCTTTGAAAAAGCACCGACCACCTTCTCCTGCGCCACCGACTGCTTCCCCGCCCGCGCCAATAAGCAGAGATGGCTGCCAGGTGCATCTTATGGGTCGCCGACCGAAGCCCTTGCTGAGAAAGGGACCACAGGTAGTCCAGAATGCTAGCCAAGGAACAGGAGGAAGGGTCCAGGCCTTGCCCTGACACCAAATGGAGAATCTCTTCCATTTGAGGCGTAGCATTTTCTGGTCAACTCCTTATGGGACGCCTCAACGTTGAGGACCTCGGTCAGAAAGACCCAAGGCCTGGAACTCTAGCCGCTCAGGAACCAGGCTGTCCGGTGCAGGGATTGAGGGTCCAGATGGAATACCTTCCCTGATTGACTGAGATCAGGTCCGGGCGGGCTGGAAGCGCCTCGGGAGCCTGGAGCTGAGACTGAGGAGATCTGGATACCAGAACTGGTGGGGCCAGTCTGGGGCTACCAGAATCACCTGCGCTTTGTCCCTCCTCACCTTGAGAAGCACCTTGTGGATCAAGGGAAATGGGAAAGGCGTAGAAGAGGCCCGGGGTCCACGGCCTCGAGAAGGCATCCCCTGCAGCGAGCCCTGCTGAGGGGCAGGCATGAAACAGTCTCAGCCGCATTCTCCCTAGAGGCAAACAGGTCCACCTGAGGCGTGCCCCAGTGGGAGAAGAGATTTTGTACTACCTCCGCAGGAGAGACCACTCTTGAGACACAGCCTCTATCTGGCTTAGGGCATCGGCCAGGGTGTTGGAGGTTCCTGCCACGTGAATGGCGAGGAGATCCTCCTCCAGGCTGTCATGAGAGACCAAATGCGGAGAGCTTCCTGCACAGAGGCAAGGAGCGCGCCCGCCTCGGCGGTTTAGGTAGTACATGGTCGTGGTATTGTCCGCCTGGACCTGAACCACTTGACCCGTGAGAAACAGAGCGAAGGCGGTGAGAGCTAGATGAACCACTCAAGCTCCAGCAGGTTGATGTGGCATCGGGACTCCGAGGGACCAGAGGCCGTGGCGCTCTGTGCTCCCCAGATGGGCACCCAACCCATCACAGAGGCATCGGTCGATATAGAAACGTCGGCTCGGGGCAGACAAACAGGATGCCCTCCTGCAGATGTGCAAACGGTCCACCACTGGAAAGCTGCCCACATCCCTGGGTCACTGTCACTAGCTGATCCAGCAGATCAAAGTGCTGTGACCACTGGCTGGCCAGTCCCCATTGAAGGGCGCATGTACCAATGGGCCCAACGGACCACGCTGGTGCAGGCCGCCATGAGGCCCAGGAGGCGAGAAGTCCCGGACAGGGCGCGATTGCCCAACCTGAAATGACTGGGAAAAGGAGGAAAGAACCTTGGCTCCTGTCCACGGGAGCCGTGCTCTGGCTCAAAGAGAGTCGAGCTCTGCCCCAATGAAATGTATCACCTGCTTTGGCACGAGTTCACTTGGCCTCATTGATGAGGAGGCCAATCTGAGAGCAAACCTGGAGGGCCAGATCTCTGGACTGCTCCACCTCCACTCTGGAGGGGCTGCAATCAGCCAGTCGTCCAGGTAGGGCACACCCGGACCATTCGGCGCCCAGGGAATGCTGTCACCACTGCCATGCATTTGGTGAAGACCCTGGGAGCTAGAGAGAGAGGCCGAGGGGCATGGCCTGAATCAGAAGGGATCCTCCACTCTGAAGTGGAGGAATCTCTGATGGGAAGGACGGATTGGGACGTGAAAGAACGTGTCCTGGAGGTCCAGGAACGGAACCACATGCCTCATTCCAAGGATGGGATTATCTGAGCCAGAGTGACCATCCTGAATGTCATAGACCTTAGGAACCTGTTCAGGTCGTGCAGGTCGAGAATGAGGTGCCAGCCCCCGTCCGTTTTGGGACCAGAAAATACCTGGACACAAACCCCAGGTCTGGAGGAGGACCCGCCACCTTCCTGATCACCTCTTTTTCGAGGAGCAGGGCAATATCGGCTTGGTGGGGCCGACAGCGAGGCTGCGGACCCCTTGGCTCCCCAAGGACGGCACTCGATAGGGTGGAGCCTGCTCGAACTCCAGAGGCAGGCCCTTTCCTACCACATCCAACACCTAGCGGTCCGTGGTGATAGCGGACAAGGCGGAAAGGAAGTGGCGGAGCCCCCTCCATGGGGAACCCAGGGGAGTGACCGAGGCTGGGGCGACACCCTCAATCCGTCACTGGGCAGGCTTGGAGGAGGGACCGCCGAGGGACCTCCTGGGCCTTACCTCCCTGCTTCCTACTAGAAGAAGCCACGGGCTTGGGTTTGGGATGCTTGCGACCTCCTGGCCCTGGTGCTGGTGCTGTTGGCCGGACGTGCCGCAGGCGCAGAAGGACAAAAGGACTTGTGCTGCTGCTGCTGTTGGCGGCCTTTGTCCTTCTGGGCAGAGGTGACCAAGTCCAGAGTGGCATTGGACTTCTCGGTCCGCTGGAGGTGACCTTCCATCCAGGGCTGAAGCGTCAGTCCCCAAGAAGGGATGTCCGCCAATTTGTGCTGGGTATCCGCCCGTGAAGGTGGATATCCTCAGCCATGCTCTGCGGAGCACATGGCCACCGTGGCGCAACCGATCTGGCACAGGCGTTTCCTATGTCCAGAGCTGTTTGAAGCTGCTGCTTCGCCACCGCCTACCCTGGTCCCGAACCTGCCAGACCGTGGTCTGCAGATCGCCGGAGATGAGGTATCACTCATCCAGGAGCCCATAAGGGCATGGGAGAAGTGTGCCATCAGCACGGCCAAGCTGGCCTGGCAGAGGCCAAGGGAGGATGCAGCGTACACCTTACGCCCGGCGTAGTCCAGCTTTTGGACTCCTTGTCGGGGGCTTGTCCACGTCCCTAGTGTTCCCGGGCGAGAGAAACGCTGTCGGTGACCAACCTCTCGGCAGAGGGTGTTCGAAACCCGGGCAAAAGCCAGTAGGGACCGCATACTTCCTGGCCATCCTGGCGAGGCGCAGGACAGAGAGCAGGCGCTGCCAAGCTCAAGGCTGGGCCTACAATGGCCTCAGCCACCGGAAAAGCCTCCGTGAGTGAATCCCCTTGGTCCAGTATCTCCGTCAGGATACTTGGCCTGTTTTGATCTCGGCTCGGCTGCATCCTGGTGGACTCCGAGATGAGCCGAAGCAGACCCATGAAGGACGATGGGCTTTCATCCAGTGACTGGCCCAGGAGGACTCCAGGTCAACGGCCTGGAGAACAGGGAGGAGTAGGTGAGTCGGACTCCGAGGTCCGCTGAAAGAGCTGCCTGGGGCCTGAGCCACCCTCCACCTGTCAAGGACGGTCGGGAGTGAGGGTGACCGACAACCTGGGGCAGGCCTTGACCCGACCGAGAGTCCTTGGTCGGCACCGATATCGGTTGTGGGGCGGAGGTTCCACCACAATTGGTGGGGCAGCAGGTTTCGGCCGAACAACTGGCCCAGGTTTGGGCATCTCGACTGCAGCGAGGGTTGTTGGCCGTTGGGTGACAGCCACTTAATGGCGGGGAAGGTGTCGGTGTCGACTTGCTCCCGGACAAAAGTAACTGCTGCCACATCAGGTCCTCGTGAGCATTGACACAATTTGCGCGAAGCCTCTCCTCATCCGAGGAGGAAGGCGAGGGACAGCCGGCGCCGCTTACCTCGGTGCTAAGACCGAGACCACCGATGTCGGTGGTCGGCTGGACCGAGAAGAAGTCAAAGACCAAGACCGAGATCCTCGGTGTTTCCGAGGACGGCCTGGGAAGGAGGCGGGGACACCCGCTCTTCCTCGGCTCGGACGCCTTAACCGAGGACTTCTGCCCGGGCGCAGGCAGATCCTTGGTCTCCACTGGTGGAACCGGTGAAGAAGGTTGTCGGCTTCACAGTGGGCAGCCCGTCCGCGGTCGAGAAAAATCTGGATTGCACTGGCGGGTGTCTCGGCGGCACAGCCAGCGGGGATGCCGTGAAGCCAACACAGCCTTGGCCGCAACCTCGACGAAGTCGACAGTCGGCTGTCCGAGGAAGGGACCTCTCCCACTCCCACGAACGCTGACGATGGGACTTATCTTTGAAACGTTCTTTTTGGACCAAGAGGAATGTCCGATGGCCCCTCTCCCTTCATGGAAAGGATTGGCAAAACTCCTTGAACGAAGCAGAATCGAGGTACCCAAAGAGAGTGGGATAAATGTCACGACGAGGAGGAGGAAGATCGGCCTGGGCCGCCTCCTCCTCGAGGCGATCATCTGCTCGAGCTGCTCAGCTGAGCCAGCCGCCACGGTAACCGCCTCTTTCGACTTTACTGACGGATAGCGCTTCTCGGGCACCCTAAGCTTTAACGGGCAGCTGGTCCTCCAGGGCGTTGGCGAGAGCGAACAACATGACTCGCAGGCCTGTGGGTCGTGTTCTGGCCGAGCAGCAGATGCACGTGGAGTGCGGGTCCGTCCTGGACATCTTCTGCCCACAAGGCGCACTGCCGAAACCGTCGATTTGTCCATCGCAGCCTGAGGGAAAAGGAAGACCAAGTCTTGAAAATTTTTAAATGAGTTTCAGGTGAACCAAAAATTTGGATCCAGTCTATCATGCAGAGCGTTAAGGAGGAACCTGAGCTCAAGCGGTAAGGAAGATCTGGCATCATGGGGCGGGCCGAGAGTTTTACCACCCGGTGGGTGGGAGGAGCCAACTTGAAGACCTTCTGGCAAGATTTAAAGCAGCAAGGAACCTGCCAGACAGTGTGGTTATTTATTTATTTATTTGCTTTTGTTAACCGGGTAGGCACACTGACAACCATGTGCCTATTTTCAGGTGCGACCGGAGAGTTACAGGTAAAACTTCATACAGCAACAATTGAGGAAGCATTAGAAATACATAGGAAGGTAGTTACAAGTAAATACTCAGTACATAAACAACAGAGGAGCATAAGGAATACAGAGAAAGATAAACAGGCAATTCAGTGCTGGCTCTAAAGCAAGGTAGGGATACATTGAGCAGTTGGGGAACAGAGAAGAGTGTATAAAAAATACACAGGCAGTTACAGGGCTAGCTCTAGGGCAAAGTTGGCACAGAATTCATATAGAAATACACAGGCAATTACAGGGCTAGCTCTAGGGCAAAGTTGGCACAGAATTCATACATATACGATTGAGGAGACAAGAAACATAACTAAATTAACAGGCAGTTCAAAGCTGACTCAAGGACAAGGTTGGCATAGTGCATTTAGAGTAGGATGAGACAGGCAAGATAAATCTCGGTGGTGCAGGGGGTGCCCTGGGCAAGTGGTAAGTCCAGGAATCATGGCCAGATTCAGAAGGAGTAGTGCAAGTCACGCTGAGGCCCCCACCTTCCAGTCAGGTTGGCGAGAGGCAGGGAGTAGGTCTCGTTGAGCAGGAGCAGGAGGAGGGAGGTTTCAGGAAGTTCCAGAGGGAGGCTTTGAGCTTGGGTGGGAGGAGGAGGAGGACCGAGTGAGCTCGGGTAGCGAGTTCAGAGTTTGGGGACATAGGTGTGGAGGCTCGGTCCCCATGAGGAGTCGTGTTCTAGGAACCAGCGTTCCTGAGTTGATGTAGATCGCAGGTGGTAGGATGTGACGCAGGTTTCGGGGAAGGGCCAGAGCTGGGGGTGCTAGGCGGATGATGTTGTCAATGAAATTACCTAGAGCGAAGAGCGATGCTTCTCAGGGAAGCCACTCCAGGTGGCTGTATAGGTCCAACGATGAGTGAGGGAGAGGCGGAGAGCGAAGTGGCAGACATTGTTGTGAGGCCGTGTCCCATTTTGTGAGGCTGGATTTGGGAACAGGTGCAAAAGTTACTAGTCCGTAACAGAGTGATGGAAGGAGGACCCCCCAGCTAGGGCCAGCGGGCGGCAGGGGTAAGGCAGTTATTAGCGGTGGCTAAGCCAAGCTTGCAATTAGTGGCCCTGCAAACATTGCGAATGTGAGAGTGAGGGTCAACTGAGGATATAAGGTGGCCTTGGGTACTTAGCAGAGGTTACCGTCTCAAGGAGGCGGAGTCGACCCCATGGATCAGCAGGGGGCAGGGCAGGATTTTTGCTTGCTTAGGACCCAAACAGCATGGATTTAGTTTGTTGAGATTGAGGTGAGCCTGTGGTCACCAGCCAAGTTTGGATGCATTCAAAGTCATAGTTAGATGTGAGTTTATTATGGAGATGTCCCGGGAGCTGGCCAGGGGCGAGATAATGAAGGCATACAAGGTGGTGTGGCCATGGGCAGTGACGGAAGGAAGGTCCTTGATAAATAGCGAGAATAGGGTTGGACCGAGGGCGGATCTTGAGGACCCACAGCGGGACGGAGTGCGAGGTTGGAGGATATCGATTGAAGGAGTGAATTGCTGGCGGTTGGAGAGATAGTTTAGGAACCAGGCGTGGGCGGAGGGAGAATCCAAGGGATAGGAGTTTGGAGCCAAGGTGTGTGATCAACCCTGTCAAATGCTTTTGAGAGGTCCACAAAAATGGCTCCAGTGAGGCTGCCTTGGTCAGCACTTGCCCTGATCAGAGAAGTGACTACAGCTAGGGCGGTGGGCGGTATATGCCCTTTCCTGTAGCCGTGCTGGGCAGGAGAGGATGTTATAGTCCTGGATGTATTGGGAGGCTGGGAGGCAATGGCTTTCTCGAGTTTACTTGTGGCGGACAGAATGGCAATGGGACGGTAGTTGCCAGGATCTTTGGGGTTCCTTGTTTGAAGACAGGAACAACCTTGGCCACTTTCCACAGGTCGGGAATGATCCCGTGTAGATGGAGGTATTGAATAAGTGTGAGGCAGGCCTGGCAGGTGGGCCCCCAGTCTGAGTGGTTTTGGTTCGAGGCAGTCGTGCCCCGTGCCAGTGTGAGGGAGGCCCAAGAGAAGCATCTGGGTCTCCTTAGGAGAAACATGTCTCAGTTGGAAGAGGGCCGAGGGAGGAGACCGGGGGCACCAAGGGGATAGGCGAGAGGGGCTGGGGAGGGAGGGGCAGTTGGGAAAACAGGGAGTTGAAGGTGTTTGCAATGGTGTGTGAGGTTGTTGCAGCTGACTCACCGACTAGCAGGTCAGAGACCTGTGCCTTATGAACCCCAATAGTGTTTTAATGTTTTGCCGAAACTCCTGGGTTGCTGCTGGAGGAAGTAAGGCTGCTTTACAGAACTCGCTTTTGCAGGCTGGATGGCTCTTTGCAGGGTTTCTGAGGTGCCTGTATATCATCAGATCGTGATTATTTTGGGAGGCCTTGTAGGTCGCCCAACACTTGTCCTGGCCTTCAAGAGAGGAGAATAGGCCGCCATTTAGCCATTTGGTGACGGTGCCCCGAACCCTTCTCCTAGTGATGGGGCATGTTTGTTCTGAAGGGGATAAGCTTTAGGAATGATCCAAAGGCCCTTTGATGAGATTAGTTGGCGGTAGTGACCCTGTCCAGTCAATAGCATGGAGGTGGACAGGAAGTCATGGGTATTAAATTTGGAGTAGTCTCCAGTTCAATCAATTTGCTAGGGACTTTTGGCTGAGAGATGCCCCAGACACAGTAGGTAGGAGTGGTCAGAGATGGCATCTGGGAGGGTGCCAGAGGACATGATATTGGCAGGCGGTTGGACAGAATCCAGTCAATAAGGATCCTGAGTTCCCCGCACAGCGAGCCAGGATGAACAACATATCCATGTCCCTAGAAATGAGCATTTAGCTCAATGGTTCTTCCTGGTCAAGGACCTTCAAGAGCTTCTGTTACAGCTGTTTGTAAAGTAAGCATGTGATTGCTCTATGCCACTCAGATGGTGGGTGGCTGAGGTGGTGAGTGAAGGGTTGTGTCAGTTGTCTCTAATGCCGTATCACAGCTTTGGTGTGCAGAGTGGTGAGTTCTGAGCAGACAGGTCAGAAGGGGTGGTGGATGCCCTTTTGAGGGGTGGGGATCCACTTGATACATAGATGTTGGTGGCAGATAAGGGCCTGTGGCCCACCCATTCTGCCCATTAGACTACCAGGACCTTCCTCATAAATGACAGGATGGGCAATCAAGGGGTGTCCACTAGACTACCGGGCCTTCTACATAGATAAAAGGATGGATGAATGGGGGGTCCACTAGACCATCGGGACATTATACATAGATGACATAGCAGGCGATCTGGTGGTCCCACTAGACTACCAGGGCCTTCTACATGGATAACAGCACAGGCAATTTGGTAGTCACTAGACTACCAGAGACCTTCTACATAGATGACAGGATAGTCAGTTGGGGGCTGGAGGTGTCCATTATATTACCAGGGCCTTCTACACTGACAACAGGAAGGGCAATCAGGTGATGGGGTCCACTAGACTACTAGGCCTTCTACATAGATGACAGAACAGGTGATCTGGTGGTCCACTAGACTATCAGAGTCTTTTACATAGATGACAGGACAGGTGGTTGGAAAGGGGAAAGTACTGCTGCATGGGGATAAGGGTAGGTTGTCAACAATTTTTAACACTTTACTGCCTGGAGAGCGTTTTAAAGTTCGAGCTTTCCATTGCTTAACCTTGATACAAAATGGTCACTCAGGCAAAACTGAGCTATACAATCGTGGCGACAGTGGCTGTTACATCTGAACATATTGCTGTAATCTGTGCGGATGGGAGACCCCTCATTGCATGGGTGCTACGGTATATTCTGCACAGTCATGCTGTCAGGCTGATGTACTAAGGCCCTCTGAATATAGCTCTCTATCCTGTCGGGCCAGCACTATTTTATTTAGTGTGGCACCAACTCACTTGAATATAGGGGTCCAAAGCTCTGACTGTAATAACCTGAAAAAGGGTGGCAAAAACAAAGATTAATGTGGTGTGGTGGAAGAGCTACGCCCATCACTGATGACCTGGGTTCAGGTATGGACTCAGGTTGCTGTGGGTTAGCCAGTGGGAGAAGATTGAGAATCCATTGGAATGCTCTCCTCTCTTAAGGGAAGCTGGTCAACCCCACTGTCAAATGCCACCCAGTGGAGACCTTGTGGCAGTGCAGACTGGGGTGGGACATATGGGAAGGGCTGGTGGTCTGGCATAGTGCATGTGTGCCTTCACATGACAAGCACTACAGCCTGTCTGCAGTGAGGATGGGCAGGACCAGAGAATAAGGAAAAGCAGTGCAGGCTCATGAAGCCCTACACACTTCCCCAACCCGTGCCATCACCTGGGGTCACCAACTGCCATCTAGATTACTTTGGGGAGAATGGCCTCCCTCTTCTAGTCCCGCCATGGGGCACCTGCAGTCAGATATATTCCCAGGAGAGGTGACAACTAGTTTGGGGGAGCATGGAGGGGCAGATAAGCCTGCCTACCGCCACAAGGCAAAGCTATATGGAAAAATAGGATTTAACAGTTCTGGGGAGAAATTAGCAGACTGATGTAGCCAACTTTGTGTTTCAAAATAACCATCCCAACCAGAAACCATACTACACATTTCATAGAATTTATTATTCACCTTGTCTCCATGTAACAGAAGTCTGGTTGAGATAGAAATTATAACACATGTACAGTGATAGTATCTTGTAAATATTTAGCTTCCTTTTGGTCAGAAATCATCAACAATCAATATAATATTGAAATTAACCTCATAATTTGAACCTGAATTATGCATGTTAGGAACTTTCTCAACTCAACTGTTGCCTAGAGGACCCTGTAAAAATTATTGGATATAGCTTTGGTCAAGACAAGAAGATGTGTAGCCAGCTTATGCTAAGCCCATGTTCCATCAGCTTAGTCCTTATGAAAAACATTCTGTTGGACTGCCTGTCTATAGAAAATGGTCTATTATAACACTGAAGCACAACAAACTTTATTATCTGATTTAGGGTCCATTACAGAAGGCATTTGATGACAACAGTCTAAACCACAGATAACATTTCTGAAATGTGCAATTTACTGGATGGGATCTGCACATTTAACCAAGTGTAAGATGTACAGTATCAATCCAGTTCTCATTTGCTCATATTTCTATGTATGTCATATATTTTTCTCATGATGTTCTCTCTCTCAGTGAATAAATTTAAAAAGAAGAATCAATCATCTCCATAGAATCTAATACTTTTGTCAAATCAGCAAGCTCTCCTTCAATCAGAGAACATCAAGCTAACTCTAAGGCCCAGAAGCCTCAGCCCTTGGATTTTTGAGGGCAATCAGGTGGAAGGGATCACCACAATAAAAGCCAGACCAAGGGTCAAATGGATTGGACAGTGGCTCTAGGATGAGGAAGAAGCTGAGGCAAGTCCCACCCAAGTCTTGTTTTACCCTTGGGGAAAAAACGAAAGTCTCCCAGTACAGGGGTTAAGATCGTGTGGCGAGTGAAAGGAGCTAAACAAGACAGGCACAGGCATGACAGCCACCTAAGACAAAAGCCGATCCTGCACTACTGGAAGCCACCTTGATGGAGGCCAGTGCTGTGCTGTTTCTGTCCCTTGGTGAACAAACATATTTTTTATTTTAGTTGTTTAACCAAGAGTAGCACACTAAGCTGAAAGCTTTTACAGGAGCGACCTGGGAGCACAGGAAAGTTAAGTGACTTGCTCAGGGCCACACAGTATGCAAGTGGAAGCTGTGGGATTCAAACCCAGGTCTGGTCTGCTGGATGTCACCAGATTTGCAGCTCAGAGCTTTAACCACTGCACTATACTGCCTCCCTTGCAGCTCAGAGCCTTAAACCACTGCGCTATACTGCCTCCCCTGTTCCATCAGCTTAGTCCGTATGAAAAACATTCAGTTAGACTGCACGTCTATAGAAAATGGTCTATTATAACACTGAAGCACAGCAAACTTTAACATATGTAATCCAGCTGTCATAACAGGGTTACTAGGACCCACATAAAAATTACTCACCATAGAAATGTTGTTTCTTCCAAGGGATCCCTCACTGTACTTAACAACTGCAATCATGCATGGAATGAGCTACTCGGAAGCCTGGAATTTTACGCTAATTAAGGAATCTTAGAATAAAATTCAAAACTCTGCTATGTGGTCACGCTTACACTTGTCCACTAATGTCAGATTTATTTCTGAAGCTATAATGAGCAGTGGGCACTAAATTAGATAAAGATTACCAACAGAAATTATCCCAAAATAAGAGATTCTCAGGAGTCTCTTAAAATTATAGAACACATTTTTGTTTGCATAATCTGTTTATTAAGATTTTTTAACACAGACATGACATTAATACATAAGTACACTACAACCATGAATACACACAATTAACACATAACAAACTATACAGCAAAACCTGTGCCATGTACTTCTGCCTAGTCTTTACCATCTATATAAGCTCCCTTATAGTAAGACATCAGTTTACATATATTAAAGAGATTCACAATAATAAAACTCATACTGTTAACATACACTGTCATTTCTTTTAATTTCATTTTACCTAATAAAAAGGACAGAAATTGATTTCACTTTGAACCATTCATTTGAGGATGTTAAGTATTTGTTTCAGAGGTCCTAAACATCTCTCGCACCATTTTCTTTCCCTCTGCAACCCTGCTAGAGACCCTCCCATAGTGCTGCAGCTTCTCCTGACATCAGGGATGCAGAAGGGGTTCCATGGGGACAGAAAGTGCTCTTCCTTATCCTTGATGGAGAATGAGGCGTTCCAGGCGAGGGTCTGTATGGTCAGGGTATGCCATTGCTGGGTCATGGGGATGAGGTCGACATCCATGTGTTAAGTATACAGTGCCTCACAAGTATCAAGATACCCGTTCCCACTCATCAATCCCTGTTTCTTCAATTCCAAATAACATGCTGTGGGGCTAAGCCCAAGCTCTCTACCCACATTCCTCCTATCTGGCGTGCTATCTCACCCCAAAACCTCTGCAGGACTTGGCAAGTCCAAAAATAATGAAAGTAGGTCCCCAACTCAGTCCCACATTGTTGACAATTAGGAGGGACTGCAGGGTTAAATTATGTACCATTGCTGGTGGGCAGTACAATCTATGGAGAAACTTGTAGTATGATTCCAGTATTTATTGCTTCTCTAAATCCCTCTATGAAGTTGCAACAGAATAAACCAGTTCTCCTCAATGCCCCTACCCAGGTCTCACTCCACTGCCTTTGTTTTTGTGTATAATCTAGGAAGAACTGTCTGCCGTGGGCAGTCCTTCCAATCAGACCTTCTGAGTCCACTCTGGTGCTTAACACCAAATGCTCCACTTGCACCAGGGAGTCAGCGTTCCTTCCTCGACCCAGAGTATTTACATAGGCTCTCGCCTGCAAGAAGCAAAGAAATGTGGCCCTGGCATGCACCGTCCCCTCTTATATCCTTATATGAACACAGCTGGCCACCTCTCCACATGTATCTAACATTTAACTCTTCTGGCCTCCCATAATCGAAATCCTTGTCTTCATGTCCAGCTAAAAGTATGGGTTACTAGCCACAGGGAGCAGCAGGGTTTCCTCCTGGCCCACCTGAATTAGTTTTAGGATCTGTGCCCATGCAGCTAGGACAGCCATCACTAGGGGTTTCCAGCACCTGTCCTATAGTGGCCTTGAGGCCTTCCTTGACAAGTAGCTGAGAGTCTACTCGGTCCATCCCCTCTTCGGTCCACCCAACCTCGCTTCAGGCTCCATGACCCAATCACTTATGTATCTAACCTGTATAGCTAAATAATAGTTCTGGAGGTCCGGAAAGGTTAGTCCACCTCTAGAGCTATCTGCCTGGAGTCTCCTGTAGCTAGCCCTTGGCGTCCACCCCTCAAAGGAATCCAGAAAATGCCTTTTCCATCCTCTATAGATCCACTCTGGTAAGTCCTATGTGCAACATCTGCATCATGTAGAATATCCGGGGCAATATATTCATTTTTAACAAATGTATACGACCTAACCAGGATATAGAGAACTCCCCCACCACCTCAACTCCTCCTCAATAGTTTTGATAAGTGGGGTATAATTTAACCTATCTGAAGAACCCAGGTCCTTCCCATTTGAATTCCCAAATATTTAAAGGAAGTTGCAACCTTTTAAGTCCCCAGTTCTCCTGCCCAGAGTAGACCACATTTAATAGAGACCTGAGTATCAACTGTAAGGCACTATAACAAGCAATGCTCAAACAAACTGAAAGAACTGTAAAACCCCTTGACTCACCTTTGGCTGCTCGGGGCCCTTGAGGTCTTTACAGCAATAAGCCTTCAAGGGGTGGCCTGGGTTAGGATAGATGGGTGTAGAGTGGTGTGGTGCTTCCACCTGAGGGAGTGGTAGCAAATACCTGTAGGCAAATAACAGGTTACCACCCCAGCAAAATATATTAGTTGCCCCAAACAGGTCCACACACACTCTGGCAATATCTCCCTGCTTTGCAGAAACACTCTATAACAGCAATTAACATGAACAACAGTATTTTATGGTAGGGAAGGGAAGAAGGGGTATAAAACAGCAACAACAATAGTACTAGCTAACACTACTGCTCCCAAAACAATCTCAACCTCACTTGTGGACACACCCATTTTCCCTTGGCAGCTGCCCAGAAAGTCTATATAGTCCTTTAGGTGGGTACCACACCACCGTGTAGAAGATGCTGAGGGATCTTTGCAGGGGCCCAAATACTTTGAGCAGTGGCAACAGATGCAAAACTCTAATTTCCTGCCTGGGACCAGCTTTGATCTTAGCATAGTCTTGCCTAGGACTTAACCCCCTAATTCTTTTTTTTTTTGTTAATCTGTTTGTTTTCCTCTCCTCCCGACCGCCCCCTTCCACTGGCCCCTCCAGCTCTGTCACTCCAGCATCCACTGGACTCACCTCGGATCTCTAGCAAGGTACCAGCTAGTTGGGTGAGGCGCCTGCGAGGGCTGGCATCATCTCACCAGTCAGGATGTTTTCTCACTCTTCTCCCATTTCCCGAGTTTGGCATGGAGGCATGCAATGGCGCCAATGGCTGAGCTGCACGCATCTGCACATGGCATGCTGGGTGTCTGCCTCGCATCCATCCTCTTTGTCTGGGTCCATTGTGCTATCCCCAGCCACTGCTAGAGGACAGGAAGCAGCACTCCGTCCCACCTACCTTAATTAGTTTGTATGGGGGACTGTGTGATGATGCTCGAATCCTGCCCGAGCTGCTGTCAAATTGCTCCATTTTTGCAGTCACGAAGAGTGCAAAGGAGCCCATCTAAAGCTGTAACTGTTTGCCAGTAATCATTTAAATCATTAGCAAAATTGTAGTTTGTCTAACCTACCTTTATTGCAGCTGGGACTCTGTGTATGTTACCTCTCCATTTTGGACCTAAACTACTGTGCTGGGCCAATTGGGTTAAGAACCCTAAAATGGAGCCTGTGGACGAATCAGAACTTGGACTCTTAATTTGAGCCAGCCACAAGAGGATTGTATGGGCAGTGACTCTGGGAAATATAGTTTTGACCTTAGCGCCTTTTCTACCAACAGAGGAGTCTTATTGTGAGTGACAGCTGAATCAGCCAACAGAATAGTGTGGAGCTAAAGAAACGCCTGCTCTGTGACTGGAAAGATCAGATCAATTGTGGCAGTGAAGAAAGAAGCTGTCTGCTCCTGCAGTGTATAGTTTAGCTAGAAGCGCGTGTGAAGCCCTGAGTTTCGGTCTGCAGCCTTTGTGAGTGCCAGTTTGGACTGAATCCGAGTTGTGAGGAGAAAGAAGCACCAGAAGTGTGGAAACCAGGCAACCCTGTAGAAGACTGGAGAATTGCTGAATTGCGCTTGGTCTGTCAGGAACTGAAACTGCCATGTGCTCCCGGTATCTTGCAGTAGTGCGATCGGGATCGAAGCAGCCTGCCTGATATAGTAATTTCCTTTTACATATAAATGTGTCTAGGGCTTGTGGGGAATCACAAACTTATTTTCCCCTGTACTGTGAACTGTCGCTGAAGCTGGAAGCAGAACCCAGCTTGATTCGGACTGAATCCGCCTGTTTTCCAAATGCAAGTGAGTCCTGCCACGAGGCTGGGCCAGCTATTCTGTTTCTCCTGGCAATCCAGGACAATCTGCATCCCATCCAGTTTTCAGCACTGAATCTGTGAGTACAAATCAAGGTAGCTCCCTGCCTTCTGTTTATCAATTGCAAGTGTTTCATCTGGTTTCTTTTCCTTCCTTTCTTCATGAACTGAGCCATCCGGCTCCGGATTACAATTGGGTATTGTGCAAGTGTTTTTCCATCACAGGGCCCCAACCAGCTGCACCGATCCTGGCTAGCCCCCATCCATCCTGGGTACCCAGTAAGAGTGACATTTGGGACTCTGAATATGCGCACAGTACTGTGATTATTAATGTGTCTAACCTAATTAACCTGATTTCCCTTTCCTTGTTACAGCTCTTTAAATAAATCAGATCTGTTTGTTTCAGCAAAGTTACACTGACTGAGGTATTCGTTTATGTTAAAGTATTGTACTGTGGCTATCGTGTTGCATCATCTTGTTGTACAGGGGTCCCCATAGTCAAGCTGACCGAACCAGTCCTGAGGGTAAGTGTAACTAGTGAAGATACTCATGGTGTATTGTGTGGGCCACTAGTAGAAATAAAGGGGTCTCAATGTCCCAGAGGGCTGTGACCAAGTTAGTCTAACTATTGCAAACCCTGACCTCTGGGTGGAGGCACCACCATAGAACCTAGGCCCCTCAACTTGTTGGTAGTCAAGCAGGCAGGGGTAGTAGCCCTTGGGATAACGCCACCTGGGGGTTACACATGGATGCCTCAGCCTCTGCACCACTGGGCTGGCAACCCCTTAATTCTGACTAGCTAGCTAATAAAATTTCCCCAAAGCCGCAGCCTGGGTACTTACAGTTCTGTAGATTCTTAGGGGTTGGCAGAAAATTGGCTCATAATACCATGCCAGTGTCAGGAGTTGTAGGTGTACCACAGCAGCAGATAGCTGAAAAAGTGACAAATGGTGGTCTTCACCTGCCAGGCCTTTCCAGTCTTCACCCCAGAGCCCCTGTATATGGTATACACCTGGCAGGCCTCTCAACATCTTCCTCTCCAATGGTCTCTCCTTTGGTCTGGGTACTGAGCGAGCTGGTGGTTCCCCAGACTGGTCACAGGCACTTACTTCTCTCTGATACAGAACAGGGCTGGGAGTTGCCTCAGTCTCTGTCCCAGCAAACACAGTTCTCTGCCTTGCAGCGAAAAAGGCTCCTAATGCACTTACCACCGGAGAACACAGCTTGCAGGTCAAGTGACTTTCAGATGCAGACACTGTGGATTTCAGGCTGTGACCTTTATAGTCTCTGCTTTCCAGTGGCCACTCTGATGGCTCTTTCTGCACTGCAGGACAGTCCTCCTTCCCTGGCAGCAAATCTCACAGCCTCTTTCCCACTGCAGAGTCTCCAAGCTCTCTTACAGCCACAGGTTCAATTCTTAGCAGCAACTTCCAAATTCTCTAGCAGCAAGTTCACTCAAATGCAGGTTCAAGTCCCATCCTGGGAATCTCCTCACACAGTCCAGTTCCTTTCCCAAGGGCTAACTGCTTCTCCAGGTGCGCTGCCGCTGCCCAATACAGGCTGGACAGGGCCTTTGGGTAAACAAGTAGGTCTTTAGGGCGAGCAAGCCCTCTGCAGACTCTCTCCACTCTCCAGCTGATCCCTGGACTCCCCTTTGTCACACAGACAGTCCCTTTTTATCAGTTTTCCAGCAGCCCCTTCTCATTGGCTGCAGCAGTTATCCAACTGACCAAATTAATATTCATTTGGCACACTTGATGCCCTATGGCTCCTCGTTTGGGCCCAAGAAATGTCCCTAATTTTCTCCCACAAGTCCTCTGTGCAATCCCATATTGCCCTCTGCACAATCCCTGCATCTGATTGGCTGTGGAAGAGGATAAAGGTAGATAACATGGTTGCTGTATACACAACCTGCATAGAGTCCCAACTTTCAAAGCTAGTGTGCAGCCAAAATAAACATTTTTAACAGATTACAGCCCCATACTTAGAAGCAGTCCCCAGCCAGTAATCCAACTGTCAAGTTCCATATTTTAAAACAGTTCTTCACCCATCAAAGCTGCCCGATACACTGTCCCCCCAGGCAGCAGGCGGTCTCTCATGAATATTCATTGCCCCTCATTAATATTTGTTACACTGTTCCTAGCACCTACTGGCACTCTCAAACAGAAACATTTTAAGGCTCCTGAAGTGCCTCCCTCGTGTGTCTTGATTTGGGGGTCCGGGAACATGGAGGGAGCCTTTGTTGCCCTGCAGTAGCAGCGAGAAAACTGAAATCGCATAATGCACATGTGTGGACCACTGCTCCTTGCGTTCATGCGGAAGCAGCATGGTGGTTCCACATCTTTACTCCGCTGGCCCCATTTACAATTGAAAACACATCAGGGGCCGGATGGAGAGTTTAGGGCTCACCAGAACCCGGCCAGGAAGCGGTGAGGATGAGGGGCAAGCGGAGTCAACAAAATACAGTAAGCCCAGAATGGGGAGCTTACACCTCCTTGCCAAAATGCTTAGCGTCCCGACAAACTATTTAGATCCCGACATTATGGTCAATAAAGCATTTTCAACACAATTCTAACTACTCTAGATACCTGATTCCTGTCTACCAGAACAGACAATCAACATTCAAACATTCAGAACAAAATCAGTATAACATTGTCTACCTGGACATGAATGCTGTCTATCAACAGGTTTCACTTACAATAGAACCCACACTTCCCCACACCAAACTTTACCTCAAAGCAGTACCTAAGGAAAATAAGTAGGGCATGTACTCTTGGTACAATATGTTTACAGGTGACATACAGGGGGTATCAGTGGAGGCACCAAGGGTATCATAGGTGAGCTTTAAAATTGGTTTGTGCTGTTTTCAGACCATCTAGGCATCACTGTGTCTGTGGCTGTCATTTCACTCAGGATAGAGGCACCTCTCCCAGTCTTGGCTCTGCTGGCAGCTCAGGAACATTATCTGGCAAACCCCATTATTGGGAACTTCCTCCCCAGGGCCTGGGTCAACTGCATTGCCCATTTCAATGTCCAGCTCCTGTCTGGGCACTGGTGTACTAGGCCCTCTCATGGGAGTAAAGGGTACTGCATTAGGATTCATAGCTGGTTTTGGTTCAATAGAGGTTGTGCTTGTGGAGGCTATGAATTTCTACAGTTCACCTACCACTCGTCAAATCTAGACTTGTCTCTGGCACACACTCCCAATATGACATATCTTCGCCCCACTTAGAAGGATCTGTGTCACTTGGATCAGGATCTGATACAGGCCACTCAGGAGGCTCAGGTGGACCAGTATTCAAGTTCAATGTGGTCCTCTCAGGGGCATGGACAAAACAGTATCTCTTCTTGCAGGCTGCTCAGAAGGCTCAGTTGGACCAGTATTCAGGTTCAAAGTGGTCCTTTTGGAAGCCAGGATGAAATAATGCCTTCTTGCTTTTGTGCAGTCTGACTCCTTGTTCTTGGCCTTCTCACAACAGTGTCTGAAGCTGTGTCAGGGACAGTTTCACCGATGGGAAGCAGGTGATCCCTTTGTACTTTCTTTTCTAATCCTCTCCCTGTTCTTGGCGGACTTTGTACACTGGTAAATCTGGCAACTGTGCCACAAGTAAACAGACATCAAGGGCCCACTGATCTTGGATCTTATGTTTCCCTTGTATGCAGGGCTTCAGTTAACTCCATTTTGGGAGTATTTGACTTGCAAAAATAAGGCAAAAACTTCCAAAATAAAGAAGGAGGAAGTCATTGACTTCCAGATATAAAACAAAAATTAGATGACTTCCAAAATTGCAAACATGGGAGTCAAAAATGATGGGTGGTTCTGAAAGAAATTGTATTTTATCACTAATATATTATACTAACATCCATAAATCTGTCCTTCCTAGAATTTTGACTTCTAGAAATGAAAATTACGTTCCTACCATAATTATGATCTTTCTGTGTATCTTCACCATTCATCACAGATGGGTATCTGCTGGAGGTCAGGACCCTGAGAGGTTTTTTTTTTTTTTTAAGAGTAGGCGGAGCCGACCTGACCTCGGCGCCGCCCTCAGGGCGGCCTGCTCGTAGCACCACGGGTTGGCAGTTAGGGCTGTGTCGATTCTGCCTGCCTACCAGTTCTGAGTCACCAGAGAGGTAAGAGAAGGAGGAGTGGAGGGTGGGACAAGGAAGTCCAAGGGACAGAAAAAGGAAAAGATGTATGAACTAAAAGGAGAAATAATGAGTGAGAGGACAAAAAGAGAAGTTAGAAACTAAAGTGGATTGGTAGAGGCCCCAATCTCTGGAAAAGGAAGAGGGGGGTAGGGTGGTAAAGAATTTAGGAAGAGAGGGAGAAGGATAAGACATCCCAGACCCTGGTCCATCTCCAGATTGTATAGGAACTGCAAGGAGTAGCAATGCTTTCTGCCAGAATTCAAGGCACGGAATAGCTGGCAAACACTCCAGATAAGCAGAGTCGGTTATTCTGGAAGAAGGACAGGGTACAGAGATTCAGCACCTTCTCAAGGAAAAATTTTGGTGAAAAAAAGGGATATTTTTAGGAGAAATAGATTGGACGGAAACAGGGAGGAGGAGAGAAGGAGGTAACTGCCAACTCCACCCCACAGGGTTGAGCCAAGGTACTGGAGAAGGAGTGCCCAGAGCTATCCACTCTCCCTGGAACATTACTCCCCTGTGTGTCCCTATTTTACTCCACTCCTAAGGAGGAGAGGGAGGCACAGAGGGAGGGGACCCAGAGACTGAGGCCCCAGGGGATGGAGGGTGGGTTGTGATGAATGGTGAAGATACACAGAAATATCTTAATTACGGTAGGTACATAATTTTCATATCTTGTCTGTGTCAATCTTCACCATTCATCCAGATGGATAAATGCCGAGCCCCGAGAGAGTTTCTTTGCACCCTAAGGGATAGAATCCCTTAGCCCTCAGTGGGTGACACACTGGGGGAACCTTCAGGGCCTGAGAGGCCCGAGAGTGGGGAGAGAGAGACAGGTCCCCGAGAGGAGGAGCTCCGACAAGTGCTGCCTCACTCATGTGGAGAAGAGATAGGTTCCCTGGTGGATGGAGTTAATCCACCCTTCGCTGGGCCAAGGGTGACAACCGGAAAGACGCAGCCATGCCGTCTGCCTAGTGCAGATTGCTGTCCCACGACTCTGGTAGCTACCTCGTGGCATCATAGGATGCCCTCGCCAGGGCCTTGCTAGCTCCAGGCCACCGCAGAGAGTGCAATAGCTTGTCTGGTTTGCTCCTTGTCAGGCAATGAGGCTAGAGCTGACCTAGCCTGGACCACAAGAACCTATCATAGGCGGCATAGTGGGCCTGATGTGCAGAGATAGAAAGTAGTAACCATGCCGAGCAGAAAGTCCTCCTACCCCAGAATTCAAAATCCAAGGAGTCTTGATCTGGTGGGCCAGTCACGGTGAAGGGCAGAAGCCCATCAGGAGTATCCAACTGCGTCAATCCAGACTGTGGATGAGGTATGGAACCTGGAGACTCCGGGGTGTGCAATACCTCTGGCTGAGATCCCTTGGGGCAGGAACTCCGGAGAAGGGCCTCTGCCAGAACGCAACGATGCCTCCCGAAATGGAGCCGGCCAGGGCACCACAAGGGTGGCCTCGCCAAAATCGCCTAGAAAGGCATGCGCCCGAGTGTTCAGGATTGCTGGTAGTGGAAGGGTAAGCGCAAATCCTCCAACATCCTCACGAGGAATCACTAATACTCAGAGAGATCAGCAGCCAGAGAGATGTGGACAGAGGTTTCCTCCCCCCGAAGAGGGATGAGGAGCTGGAGGTACCGGCTGATTAGTGGGTGGTTGCACGGGGAGGTTGAAAACCTGGCTGCCCATTGCCCTAACGTAAGCAGGGAACCGAGCAGCCACTGCTCTGAACTGCTCCCAGGTGAGAGGCCCGCTAGGACCGAGGATGCCTGGGAGCGCAGGAGAGTGTGGCAGAGGGATGGGGACAGAGCCGAGAAGAGATATCGGCTGACCTCCGCCTGGGCTAAGGATCGGACCATGGGCACCCACAGAAGAAGGTGCCGGAAGACCCCACAGCCGACAGCTGAACAACCAAATCGGTACTGCCTTGGCTGCGTCTGGAAGAATCCCCTGTGGCGACCGAGGCCGTATGAGGTCCAGAAGGATGGTCCCCTACCTCAAAGAACGGGACTCTCTCAAAGAGACTGAGGAGGAAGAGTGGAGATCCCTCTCGGCTTCTCCCAGGGCTCGGTGGACCCCAGAAAAGGCCGACGTGCAGGCCCACCCCTCGACCCCTCGGAATCTGAAAGAGCCCTCCTCCTCGAGAGGGCCAGCCTAGGTAGCTGGCATCTCTGGGCAGCCCCTGAAGGATTATCCAGGGTGCAGTACCCTCCCCTCTGTAGGTGCTCCGATCGGCCCCAAAGTTGGGCGATCTAGGCACACCACTGGAGGGGTACCACAACTGAGGGGTCAGTGAAACCGCCAAGACCAGGCTGCAGAGCTATGGTGGCCTGCACCACTGCCTGCTGGTCAGCACCCCTGACCCTAGTCTCAGTAGCCACCGACCTCACCTCAGAAGGGGCTGACTCTGACTTGTCGAAGAGACTACCATGCTACCCACCTCAACAGCTAACCCCAAAGGGTCAGACTGCATGTCCGACTCAGAGCTCGACTCCGTCTCCGAGGTAGTGTCCGAGGCCCTGTGCCAAACCGTGGGAGGGTGGGTAGTGCCATCCTTGCCAACAGGCCCAGAGACCAAAGCTGTGCCCGAGTCAGTGCAGCGCCTCCCGCAGCCAGCAGGCAGAATCCGAGGAGGCCGGCCCAGCCAAACAAGAGATCAGAGCTGGGACTCATCAGGCGCCATCGGTCTCCGCGCCGCAAGCAGTGCCGAGGGAGGAGATGGCGCTGGCGGCAGCCCTGGCGGCACCATCGGCGCTGCCCATGGTGCCGCCCAGCTCCCAGTGCCGCGAATGGTGACAAGGGAAGGGCGGCTCCAAGGACGGCCCCAAGGCGGACATGGTGCCGAGCAGCATGGCGCCGCCTGCATGGCACTGAGGGCAGGGCGCACCGAGGATGGCGCCAGCAGAGGAAATTGAAGGCCTCACAGCACCGAGCCTCGAGGACATGGCACCATGCTCAACCTCGAGCCGAGGACGGCACTGAGGCGAGACATGGAAAAGGATGGTGCCATAGTAGTTGTCACGGCGCCGCCAGCAGTGTTGGCACTGTGAACGGCTCTGACAGAGATCACGGCACTGCATGACAAGTTGGCACCGACGATGGCTCCGTCCAGGGCCTACGGCGCAAGCAAATGGCGCCGAGGCCTCAACGGCACCAGCTGACAGCGTCGAGGACGGGCGCCGACCCAGGCCCTTGCGACCCTTGGAAGTGACACTGGGGGAGCCTTCACCCTGAAGGCGTGACTGCCATGGTGGCGCCTCCGCCCGCCCGGGAAGGGCGGGACAGGCCTCCTGCCCGCGGAAGAAACCTCAGCAAAGGCTAGAGCTACAAGTTGCGGGGCTCCCTCCTCCTCGGTCCGTATAGAACTGGGAGGGACCGGAGAAAGGCAGAGAGAGCGTGGCTTGGCCCGACAGCGCGCACCCGACCCCGAAAGTCAGCGCGAGCTTGCCCACTTTCCACGCCAAGATTGCTCAATGACCCGGTGGTCCATGGAGAAACAGACATCGCACGTAATCCATGTCGTGAAGCGGGCCAAGGCACGAAAGACACCAGTCATGCTGGTCGGTGACAGAAAACTTTCAGCTGCATGGGCACTGTCGCATGAGGGGCCGACCCGTCTTGGAAGATTTCTTGCCCTCTGACCAAGACGTGACCTATGGGAAAAAACAAAAACAGACTCGACGTCACAGAAAATATAATAATGAAAAGATCTTACCGGCGTCGGAGTAAAGCAACACAGAACCGGCAGGTGTAACGACGGACTTCGCACGATAATAGCGTGGGAGGAGTAACTGCAAGCAGGCCTCAAAGTTTCTTCAGCTTCCACGAGGTGACCTCTACAGCGGAGATGAAGAACTGGCAGGCAGACGGAGTCGACACAGCCTAATGGCCAACCCATGAGCACCAATGAGCGTTGGTCCTGAGGGCGCCGATGGTATCGGCTCTGCCTACCCTTAAAAGAAAAAGCTCCACAGGGTCCTGACCTCTGGCAGATACCCATCTGTGATGAATGGTGAAGATTGACACAGATAAGATGTGGGATTCTGAAAGTATTTTGACTTCCAAAACTTGGAATGACTTCCAGATTTCAACTCCAGGAAGTTTTAGACTTCCACTTGAAATAAATTAACTGAACCCCTGCTTGTATGCCTAGATTCTGGAGCAACACTCGACCCCCACTTGCAGGACTTGATGCTTCAGTCACCCGTTTGTCATATCTGCTTGTTGCCTATGTTGGTCTTAGCTGCTGCCTCTGCTGCCAGCTGGTAGACTTTCGTGAACTGCTCCTTGAGCTTGTGGAAATATTAAAGATATGACTCCTCCGAGGTCCCATCAGGAGACACTCCAAAGTATAGATCTCTGAGGCAGCCTGGCTTCACACCCGACTATAAGAAAGAAGGGATCTTTGCACGGCTTCATTTTTTGTACAACTGTAGGCATGGACAAGGTAGCTGACCTTTTGGCTCGATTAGCCTTGTCATCTGGGTCCAGGGTACCCAGCGTGTCGAGGAGAGTAAATGATGAACCACTCGGGGCTGTGGGTCCCCCTGGGGTGGTAGGGGTTTGTTCTGGACTTCTTTATGCCATAGGCAGCCGAAAATTCATTCACCAGCTGACTCTCCAAGTCCCTGCCCTGGTTGGAATGTATGCCTCTGCGGTATACCATAATGATTAACAAACTGCTGCAAGACCTTAACCACTGTGCTGGCCTTCTGATCCTTAGTCGGGTAGGCCTGGGCATACCTGGAGTAATGGTCTGTTATGACAAGGATACTGGACTTGTTCTTTCTATCAGGCTCCAACGACAGGAAGTCCATGTACATGAGCTCTAGAGGGCGCTGGTTTGGATGTAAACTAATGATGCAGCTTGTTTTAGAGAGTCTTCCTTTAATACACCTCAAAATTCCTTGCAGTGCTTCTCAATATCATTCTTGGTACAGGCCCAATAGAAAACCCTTACCAGATCGAGGGTTCTCTCAAGGCCAGGTGGCCCATCTCATAATAGAGAGATACCATAACAGCCTTATGATACTTCTAGGGCAGGGCTAGTTGTGTCTTGGAGAGGTTAGAGTCATCCAGTGCCATGAACCTTACGAATCAACAACCCATCTTTAATAGCCAACTTGTTCCTTTCCCAGAGTAATATCTTTGTATTAGGATGGAAAGATTATATCTGCTCAGGGTTGAGCCCCTTTTCCAAGGCCTGGATGACATCCCAGAAGCCAAGGTCCTCCCTCTGTGCCTGCTGAAGTTCGGATCTGCTCGGGTGTGAGAGAGAAGATATGTCAAGCCCCTGAAATTCAGGTACACCTCAGGAATGGCATCAGGTGATGCCCCCAGCATGTCAATGGCTCTGTCAGGGTTACTGATGGTGCTGTCACCTTGCACTGCAAACTTGGAGCACAACACTCTAATGGTCTCCTTGACAGCTACACACTAGGTTCAGGGTGCTTCGTTGTGTGGGTGCCTGGACAGAAACATCTGCGTCAATATTTGTTTTCCACTTCTATACTTTATCTGTAATCTAGGGGTCATTGGCTGTTTTATTTAGCAACACAAAGGTATTCCCAAGGCTCAACAAAGGTGAGTACCGACTTATTTTACTCACCTTATTTTAGAAATACTCTTCAGAAATTTTTTTTTATCTATTTAAGCGCCTCCCACACCCGACCGACCACTCCTTGAGTGCCAATGCCTTCCTGCCTCCCTCTGACCTCCTGCCACCTACTCCCAGTCCCAATTGCAGCCTACCTTGGGTAGCCGGCGTATCCCTATGCCAGGAGTGTCCCTCTCTTCCGGGGGATGGCCTTACGGCTGACCTTTGCATCCCAGGTGCTGCGGAGGCTGGATCTGGGCTGGCTCCGGGGCTTTGGGTGGCAGGGGCCCAGGCATTCATCATCTGGTCGGCCGGGCGTAATTTCCATTTCTGTGCGGCTATTGCAGTTCTCAGCCTTGCGTAAACGCGCAGGAGTATTCCTGGGGCGGGGCGTGCCGGGCATGTCGAGGCCACAAGTCCCCAAGCTCACCATCAATCTGCCCACAGGTCCCAGGCAAATCCACTTCCCCGGGGCGTCCAATGGATGCTTATAGAACCCCTCCCTTTCCGGTCTCCGCTCCTGGTACCCAGGCTCGGAGCACGAACCCGGGTCACCAGCGTGCCAAGCGAACCCCTTCGCTCCAGTGCCACGGAGCCGGTGACCAGAATTTTAATGAGTTCCAATACTCACCCAACATTTGTAAATGCACCACACTCCATAGAACAGTACTTCATGACAAAACTGGTTATTCAAAAGGAGCAGTTTTTTCCAGATTTACAGCATTCATACACATCCAATTTTGTTTTACTCACTTATCTTAAAACTGACTGAGTACCTGGAGCACTGCTGGCACCTGATCAGCTCTTATCTAGAAAAAAAAAACTACATTGTTTTTAAAATTTACTCCTCACTCCACTCTGTCCAGACATTTGTATGCATCTGAATTTGGTTTTATTCACCTTACCTTGAAAATGAGAGTACAGTACTCATCCAAAAGTCTCATCTGGAGCCCTGGATATTCAGTTCTTCATCTGTGATACCCCCATTATATTATATATCAACTCACTGACCTATGCTATGTCACAAATTGTATATCCATCATTTTATTATGTCTTTGTACTCATCAGTTCGAACTCTATCAAGTCACACTGTTTATTGTGTGTAGGTGGGAGGGGCTCTGCAGAGGTGCCCATGTGCACCAACTGTTATCATAATTTGATGGTGCTTCATACTGGTTTATATGGGGCTGTGTTTGTGCATTGTTTTCTCATTGTATATGTTACCTATTCTGATATATGTTTGTGTGTGTACACTGTGAGGTGGTCCTGACTGTCTCTTCCTGTACTGTCACCTGTGTGACCACATGACCACATGTTGATGTTCATGGACAGGGGTGAAACTGTCACCAGCCCCACTAGCCAAATGCTGTTAGATATGGTTTTGTGATAGACAAAAATCTTTGTAAGAATAAAAAGTACTGCAAGTCTTATTTTAGCACTTAGAAAAACCAGATCGTGGTCCTGAGCATGCACTTGACGCGTTGTTGTAGGCGTGACATGCATCCTCAGGATCACGGTCCTGTTTTTAATGGTAAAAGTAAGACTTGCAGCACTCGTCATTATTCTTACAAAGATCCCTATGCTCAGAAGAGCATGTACTTTTAGCCCAAATATCACTTACACTTGTTCAGGAAATTACAACACTCAATGTGTGTTCACATTGAGAAGAGGCATCTGGTGGCAGAGGATCGGCCAAACAGTAAGGTAATGTGCTTGGTCCAAGCTAAAGAACATATTTTTAAAATTTAGGTAACTGATATGGAAATTATGTACCTACCGTAATTCTGATCTTTCTGTGTATCTTCACCATTCATCACCTTTGGGTACTTGGCTGGAGGTCATGACCCGAAGAACTTTTTGGATGGGTGGAGTCGGCGCTTATCAGCATACCTCGAGGGCCGATGCACTATGTGGCGCTCGCGGGTTGGTCATTAGGTGTTGTCGACTCCGCCTCCCACCAGTTCTGAGTCACCAAAGAGGTTAGAAAAAGGGTTGGGAGGGTGGGACAAGGAAGTCCAAGGGACAGACAAAGGAAAGATATAAAAACTAAAGAAGAAATAAATGACTGAGAGGACAGAAGAAGTTCGAAGACTAAGGGCATTGGGTAGGGGCCCCAATCTCTGGAAGTAGAAAAGGAGGAGGAGGGAGGGTTAAGTTTTTAGAAGGCTAAGAATGATAGTGGGAAGACAGAAGAAACATACCCTGTAACTTTGACCTGTCTCCAGCTTGTATAGGAACTGCGAAGGAGTAGCCAAGAGGCTAAGTGCCAGAATTGAAGCACAGACTCACTGGCAATGACTACCACAAGCAGAATCGGCTATTCTGGCAGAAAGGACAGGATACGGGATATCTCCCCCTCTCAAAAGGAGATTTGGTGCAAGAAACCTAGTTTCTTAAATTTATTGAGGTTATGTCCACAGGACAAGAAATCAAGGATTGATGGGGAAGGAAAGAAAAGGGGCAACTGCCAACCCCACCCACAGGGGTGGAACGAAGCACTGAAGAAGGAGTGTCCCCAGTCCTGACCACTCTGCCCCTAAAGAAAATTATCCCCTATGTGCCCCAGTTTACCCCTCCTGACTAACAGAAAGGAGGGGTGAAGAAGTGCACAGAGAGGAGGGACAGAGACTGAGGCCCCAGGGGATGGAGGATGGGATTGTGATGAATGGTGAAGATACACAGAAAGCTCAGAATTACAGTGGGTACATAATTTCCATATCTTATCTGTGTCAGTCTTCATGATTCCATCACCTTTAGTGAGTGCCAAGCCCCCCAGAGGGGCATATAACCCTAAGGGGCTGAGTCCCTAGCTCTCAGTGGGTGACACACTAAGAGGAGAACCTTCACGGATCTGGAGAGGCCCGAGAGTGGGAGAGTGAGATGGGGGCCCCCAAAGGGGTATGAAGTTGCCCGACAGGCGCCGCCTCACTCTACAGGAGAAGATATAGGTTCTCTGGTAGCGGAGTTAATCACCCTACACCGGGTCAGGATGACAACCAGGAAAGGCGCAGCAATGCCGTCTGCCTAGTGCAGATCTCTGTCCCTATGACCCTGGTAGCTACCTCATTGGCATCATACGATGCCCTTGCTTAGTGCCTTGCTAGCTCCAGGCCACATGCAGAGTGCAATGGCGTGTCTGGTATGCTCCGTGTCAGGCATGGAGGCTAGGAGCTGACCCAGCCTGGACCACAAGAACCTGTCATAGGTTGCATAATGGGCCTGATGTGCTGCAATACAGAGCAGCAACCGTGTCGATAGAACATCCTCCTCCCCAGAAATCAAAACCAGGAGTCCTAATCTGGGGCCGGTCATGGTGAGGGCGTGAAGCCCATCAGGAGTGTCCAGTTGCATCAATCCTGACTGAGGATGAGGCATGGAACCAGGAGACTCCTGGGGCACACAATACCACTGACAGAGATCCCTAGGGGCAGGAACTCTGGAAAAGGGCCTCTGCCAGGAACTCAGCGACGCCTCCTGAAAGGGAGCAGGCCAGGGGGCACCACGAGGGTCCTCACTAAAATCACCTAGAAAGGTGTGCACTGTGTGCTCTGGATTGTGCTGAGTGGGAGGGGTGATGTGCAGGTCCTCTAACATCCTCACGAGAATCGCTGATACTCAATGAGATCAGCAGCTGGAGAGATGTGGATAGATGGCTTCTCTCCCCAGAAGAGGGGATGAAGAGTCAGAGGACCTTGAAGGTTCAGAAGAAAAAATACTCACCATAGTAATGTTGTTTCTTCTATTGGAGTCTTGCTGTATTCAGACATAATGCAGTTAGCCCCAGCACTTGAACTGCCCCAGAGAGGAAAGAGTTAACTCTATACAGAAGCATAGAACGTTGAGCTCGAGCTTGGTTTTCAAACCTCTGTCTGTGTACTTCCCAGTGTAACCGTCAGATTCTTACAGCAAACTAACTAATATACAATAGTATGGACATTTGTTCAACATATAGCCAAAGGGCAAAAGATTATTTTGGGCCCAAAGACTCAAGTCGAGAACCCAAGAAGGAAAGGTAGTGACAATATTTAAGTATAAAACACCAGAAAAATAATAACAACACACCCACCCAAGAGGAGGGTACAAGTTACACCCTGAGGTGCAACACTGTGCCTGCCAGCCCACTTCCCAAAACCAGGTTTTGAGAGGGGAGGCGGGGAGGTCTGAATACAGCAAGACTCCATTAGAAGAAACAACATTACTATGGTGAGTAATTTTTCTTTAAACAACATGAAGTCTTGCTGTATTCAGACATAATCAGAACTACCAAGCAGTTCCCTATGGAGGAGGGAATGCAGAACCTACTTTGGGAAGAGGCTCTGCAGTACTGCTGTATTCAAACCTAGCATCACTCCTAGCCTGGATGTCCAGGGAGTAATGCTCGGTGAAAGTATGTACTATTTTCCAGGTGGATGCTTTACAGGTCTCTAAAAATGTATATCTCTGGCCGCAGCTAGAGCAGCTGTACCCTAGTCGAGTGAACCCTCAGGCCTGAAGGGGCGTTCTACCCAACTTGTCATAACAAAATTGTATACAAGAAACAATTCACCTGGCAATAGTTCTTTAGTGGCAGGCTTAACATTCCCACTTCACCATAAGTGGAAACAGTTGAAACAGTCATTTCTATGTGCCTTAGTATGCTCAATGTAGTAGCTAAGGGCCCTCTTAACATCAGATTGTGTAACCTTCTTTCACCTGAAGAAGAATGGTCAGTGAAAAACACAGGGAGATATAGACTGGTTCAGGCGAAAATACGCTACACTTTGGGCAAGAACCTCATGTTGGTTCTTAGGACCACTTTGTCCCTATGGAAGGAGATGAAGTCAGATTCAACTGACAGAGCCTGTAACTCACTAATCTGCCTGGCAGAAGTAACAGCCGAGAACACAGTTTTCCAGGTCAAGTACTTCAATTCGAGCTGGTAAGAGGTTCAAAGGGTGGCTGCATGAGCTGAGCTATGTAGACATTAAGATCCCAAGGCAGAGTGGGCTCCCTAAAGGGAGGTTAATGTGAACCAGACCTTTGAAAAACTTTCTGAAAACAGGATGAGATGCCAGGAGAGCCCTTCCCTGCTGAAAGGAAAGCAGAGACAGCTGTTAGATGAACCTTCAGAGTGGCAGGCCTAAGGCCTAGACCATTCAGATGAACTAGATAGTCTAAGGTTGTGGAAATGTCTGCAGAATCAGGCTGCATACCTTTCTGAGAGCACCAAATACTGAACCTTTTCCATTTGGAGTTGTAAGTTTTTCTAGTGGAAGGTTTCCTGGAGACCTTCAGAATATCCAGAACTCCCTGAGAAGATGTGCTGCATATTCTAACTCTTAAACAGCCAGGCCTTGAGATTGAGAGACTGGAGATTGGGGTACCAGATCCGCCCCTGGGAAGAGGGACAGGAGATTGTATGTCCTGGGCAGAGACAGGGGACGTGACACTGACAAGGACAGCAGTAGAGGATAGCAAGGCTATCTGGCCCAATCTGGAGCCACCAGTATCACTGTGCAGGGTTGAGTCCTGATCTTGATCAGAACTCTGAACAGCAGAGGAAGGAGGGAAGGCATAGAAACCTGCCTTCCAGTCCAAAGGACAGCATCCTGGGGAACGGTCCCCAGGACTGGAGGTCTGCAACAAAACAGAGGAAGTTGATGATTGTCCGGTGCTGCAAAGAAATCTATCTCTGGAGTGCCCCACCTGGAAGATGACCTTCAGGATGTGAGGATCCAGGGACCATTCGTGGTGTCCCTGTGAAATTCTGCTCAGAGCATCTGCTAGTACATTGTCCTTCCCTGGAAGGTGGACTGCTACTAGAGAAGTCTGAAAAGAATAGGCCTGAGACCACAGCTTCATGGCTTCTGTGCACAAGGCCGAGGACCGAGTGCCTCCTGCTTGTTGATGTACCACATTGTGGTGGTGTTGTCCATTCTGACTTGGACCACCTTGCCCTGACTGAATCCGAGAAGCTCTGAAGGCTAGGAAAACTGCCCTGAGTTCCAGGAGATTGATATTAAGGAAAGAATCCGTGGAGACCAGACCCCTTGAGCTGTCAGGGCTCCTGGTGGGTTCCCAACCTAGAGAAGCATCCATAGTTAGAACTACTGATGGGATTTGAGGAAGAAATGGAACCCTTGTCTGAGGTTGTCCTGGTCCAGCCACCACTGGAGAGCTTGGACCAGATTCTGAGTCACTGGAATCAGTTTGGTAAGTGAATCCTTCTTTTGAGACCAAAAGACATTAGATGAAACTGAATGTCCCTCATCTATAACCCTGCTCCATGCACCACTTCCGTGGAAGCTGCCATGTGGCCCAGGAGCTGGAGGAACTGTCTTGCTGGGCGGGAGACCTGAGGTCGAAAGGAGGAAGAGAGATCCACTAGGGCTTTCACCCTTGCCAGGGAAGGAAGGCTTTGCTTGTACAGTGTCCAACTCTATGCCTATAAAGGTGAGAAGTTGAACTGGTTCCAGTACAGACTTTGGAAGACTGAGAAGAAACCCAGGGAGCTGAGCAGGTCCTGGGTAGTTTGAAGAGCTGACTTGACCTGTAAAGGTGACTGACCCACTAAGAGCCAGTCGTCCAGATACAGAAAGATGGTGATACCTTGTCTTCTGAGGTAAGCCACCACTACTGAAGGCACTTTGTGAACACCCTTGGAGCTGATGTTAGGCTGAATGGCATGGCCTGAACTGGTAATGGCCTGAAGGCAACTCGAACCTGAGGTATTTTCTGTGGGAGCACCTGATAAAAATATGGAAGTAGGCATCCTTGAGGTCCAGAGATGCTAGCCAATCCCTGGCCTTAGAGAGGGAAGGATTATTCCCAGAGTTACCATTTTGAATTTGGGCTTTGAAATGTGTTTGTTCACATACCTTAGGTCAAGGATGGGTCGCCACTCCCTGTTTTCTTTGAGGTAAGAAGTACCTGGAGTACAGTCCTTTCCCTTGTGCTGAGTAGGAACTTTCTCTATAGCTCTGAGGCTAGAAGAGGAAAAGAAAAATTACTCACCTTAGTAATGTTGTTTCTTCTAATGGAGTCTTGCTGTATTCTGACAATAGCAGTGAGTCCCAACCTTGAGCTGCCGGAGATGAAAGAGTTAACTTTCCATGCCAGGTATGGAGCAGCTGAGCTCGAGCTCGGTTGAGACTCTGTTGCTGTTTGAACTCAAACTGTCAGATCTTCTGAGCTAAACTCACTGAGAGTCCTGTGTGGAAGCTGTAAACCTACACTAGCCAACTGGCTACTAAATTTAATAAAAATATTTTTGGTCCCAAAACAAAGACTCAAGTCAGAAATCCAAAAATGAAATAAACACAACATCCACTCACCCAAGAAAGAGGTGATAATAAAAAGGTGGGGCACCTCCTGAGTGCACTATTTCTGCCCACCCATCCCAAAAACAAAGGTTCTGAGAGGGAGGCAGGGGGGAGGTCAGAATACAGCAAGACTCCATTAGAAGAAACAACATTACTAAGGTGAGTAATTTTTCTTCAAACAACATGAAGTCTTGCTGTATTCTGACAATAACAGACTACCAAGCAGTACCTCCATGGAGGAGGGACAGAACCTACCTAGGAAATAGGCTCTGAGCACTGCTGTGCCAACCAAGCATCACTCCTAGCCTGGATATCCAGAGAGTAATGCTTGGTAAAAGTGTGAACTGTTTTCCAGGTAGCTGCTTGACATATCTCTAAGATAGGAATATCCCTGGCAGCAGCCAGGAAGCAGCTGTACCTCTGGTAGAGTGAGCCCTCAGGCCTGGGTGGAATCCTACCTAGTTTTCATAGCAAAATTGAATGCAAGAGACAATCCACCTGGCAATGGATCTTTTAGTGGCAGGTTTTCCTTTACCAACCTCACCATAAGTGAGGAACAGTTGGAGGGAGTCAAACCTGTGACCCTTGGTACGCTCTATGTAGTAGCTAAGGGCTCTTTTCACATCAAACTGTGCAGCCTCCTCTCACCAGAGGAGGAATGGTCAGTGAAGAACACAGGAAGAGACATAGATTGGTTAAGGTGGAAGTCTGAAACCACCTTAGGTAAAACTTCCTGTTAGTCCTGAGGACCACCTCTATCTCTATGGAAAGAGATAAAATCAGGCTCCACTGACAGGGCTTGTAACTCGCTTATGCACCTGGCAGAAGTGATGCCACCAGAAAACAGTTTTCCAAGTCAAGTACTTAAGCTCTGCTGAGGACAAAGGCTCAAAGGGGTTGCATGCAAGCTGAGCAATGCAAACATTAAGGTCCCAAGCAGGGCAGGGTCCCTGAATGGAGGATTGGTATGAAGCAATCCTTGAAAAACTTGGAGAATACAGGTGAGCTGAAAGAGAAGAAGGCTTACCTGCTGAAAGAAAAGCAGAGGCAGCTGCCAGATGCACCCTTACTGTAGCTGGTCTGAGTCCCAAGCTATTCAGATGAACCATATAGTCAAGGACTGTGGGCAGGCCAGCAGACTCTGGAGAAATATGCTTCCCAGAGCACCATATGGAGAATCTTTTCCATTTGGAATTATAAGTAGTTCTGGTGGAAGGCTTCCTAGAAGCCTTTAGAATATCCATAACACCTTGGAGAGGTGAAATCAGCAAACTCTAACTCTTCAGAGCCAGGCCTTGAGATTGAGAGATTTGAGATTGGGTACCAAACCCTCCCTGAGCACAGGTTAACAGGTTGTAATTCCTGGGAAGAGACAAGGAAGGTGGACTGCTAAGGACAACAGGAGAGGGTACCAGGGCTGTCTGGCCCAGTCTGGAGCAATCAGAATCACCTTGCAGGGTTGAGACCTGATTTTGACTAGCACCTTGAACAGGAGAGGAAGGGAAAAGCATACAGGAACTTCCTCCCCAATTGAGAACCAGGGCATCCAGGGGACTGAGCCCAACACTGAGGCCTGCAGCAAAAAAGGGAGTTGGTGATTGTCTGGGGCTGCAAAAGATCTATCTGTGGGTGCCCATCTGGAAAGATCACCTCCAAAACTCAGGGATCCAGTGACCATTCGTGATGGCCCTGAGATATCCTGCTGAGAGCATCTGCCAGGACATTGTCCTTGCCTGGGAGGTGTACTGCTGTGAGGGAGGTGTTCAGGGAATAGGCCAGAGACCACAACTTCATTGCTTCTGTGCACAAGGCCATAGACCGAGTGCCCCTTGTTGTTGATATACCACATTGTGGTGGTATTGTCTGTCCTGATCTGAACAACTTTGTTCTGAACAGACTTGGAAAAAGCTTGAAGTGCTAGAAACACTGCTCTGAGTTCCAACAGATTGATGTGAAGCAGAGATTCCTGAGGGACCACAACCCTGGGTGGTCAGGTCTCCCAAGTGAGCCCCCAGAGGGAGGCATCTGTAGTAAGGATTAAAGAGTAAGACTGAGTGACAAAGGAACTCCTGTCTTAAATTGTCCTGATCCTGCCACCACTGCAAAGCCTGGATCAGGGTTCAAGTCACTGGTATCAGTTTGGTCAGAGGTCCTTTTTCGAGACAAAAGGCTCTCAAGTGGAACTGAATGTCCCTCATCTGAAATCTTGCTCCCTGCACCACTGCTGTAGAAGCAGCCACGTGTCCCAGGAGCTGCAGAAAATGCCTTGCTGGTCGAGACACCTGTAGAGGTGAATGAAGAGGCCAGTGTGATGAGGTCCTTGCCCTGTCCGGGGAAGGAAGGCTCTTGCTTTTCTGTATCTAGCTCTGCGCCTATGAAGGTGAGGAGCTGGACAGGCTCTAGAACTGACTTGAAAGATTCAGAAGGAAACCTAGAGAGTGAGCAGTTGCTGAGTTATCTGTAGGTGTAACTTGACTTGGTCTGGGACTGGCCTCCTATGAGCCAGTCGTCCAGGTATGGGAAGATGGCAATCCTTTGCCTTCTTAGGAAGCAACTACTACTGCTAGGCATTTTGTGAACACCCTTGGAGCAGAGGTTAGGCGAAGGGCATTGCTCTGAATTGGTAGCGGCCTGAGGCAGCTCGAACCTGAGGTACCTGATGGGAGCTTCTGATGAGAATATGGAAATAGGCATCCTTGAGGTCCAGGGAGACTAGCCAGTCCCTGGCCTTAGAGAGGTAGAATTATTCCCAGAGTCACCATTTTGAACTTTGGCTTTAAAGGTGCTTGTTTAAATATCTGAGATCCAGGATGGGCCGCCATTCTCCTGTCTTTTGGGGTGAAAGTACCTGAGTACAATCCTTTCCCTTTGTGTGAGGGTGGAACCCTTTCTACAGCTCTGAGAGCCAAGAGGAAGAGACCTCTGCCTCTAGGGGCAAGTGCCTCTGAAGGTTTGCAGGTGGAAAGGATCTGGTTCTCATGTTTGGAAATTTTTGAAGCTGAGAACCAGTCCCTGGATTCTACTTCCAGGACCCATTTGTCTGATGTTAAAGACTTCCAGTCCTGGACAAAGTAAGCCGCCACCCTACTGGTGGTGGAGAATCGGCCCTGGCAAACCCATCAGGGTGCCTGTTTGGCAGGGCTTTAGGCTGAGGGTGGAAGCAGGCCTGCTTGTACCCTCTGCCTCTCCTCTAAAGAACCCCTCTGAGCATAAGCAGAAGAGGGCCTGGGCTTAGTAGAAGGCCTATGAAAGGCCTGCCCCTGCCCCTGGGATGCTGCCTCTGAGGGTGACTTGCCTTTCCTTGGCCTGAGCACTCCTATAGGTGGTCCTGTATTCATCCATTTTCTTCATGTAGTTCTCTGTTTGCTCCCCAAACAGAGAATTACCTAACAGGAAATCCATGGCCTTAGTCTGGGTATCCTGAGACAGCTAGTACATCTGAGCCAAGCCATCCTCTGAAGGGCCACAGATGTAGCCATGACTCTAGATGAAACATCATTGGAGTCCACTGCAGCATGGAATTGCACCTTGGATGCCTCAATACCATCAGCAGCCACCTGCTCCAGCTCCTTGGCAAGCTGGCCAGGGACCTGTTTAGCTAAAGCCATGACAGTGTCCCATCTAGATTTCTGATATCTAGCTGTATAGGCCATATAATTGGCCTGCCTGAGTCCCAAGGATGCTGCCATGTACTGTTTCTTTGCCATGGCATCAATCCTCCTGGAGTCCTTATCTGGGGGTGTGAAGCCAAGAGTATATTAGCCTTATCACAGGCTGCAGCCTGCACTACTAACATGGCTGCATTGCTGGGTAAGGAACTCCGTATCTGAGCCTGACAGAGTATACCTCTTGTCCATTCTTTTATCCACAGGAGGTATAGAATTAGAGTCTTTAAAATCTAAATGTCTGTTTCCCAAAAGACTTGTGAAGGAATAGACAGCCTCCTGACTCTGGGATATCCATCATTTCCACATAGTCAGGCTCCTCCTGGTCATCCACAGCTTCTTCCATAGGAAGCTGAAGGTTTTAGCCACTTTCTTGTAAAACATGAAAATGGGAGGGACTCAGAAAGCCTAGGAGAGACACTCCTGAAGGTCTGTCTGGGAGATGTCCGGGTCAATGGCACATCAGACTTTCATAATCACATTCACTTTCCTCATACTCTCTTCCTCCTCCTCCGGTTCATAAAATTCCTCAAATCATAATCCGGAACCGGTGGAACTGGCGAACCGGCGCCTTCCTGATGGTGCGGTTCGGTCGGAACTGAGATAGCGACTGAACAATTTTATCGCTTTGGCTATTTCATCAGCGGTTGGAGAAAGAAACTTTTGGATCCACCAGCTGATTTATCCTTCTTGTTCTCTTAACCGGAACTGACTCCTTGGAATCGGTTCTCCTTTTGCCTGAAGAAGTTTTGCCCTGGTCAGAGGGCACTCCTTCTGGTTCGGTTTGAACCGAACCGGGCAACCATCTGGGTCAGCGGACTTTTTGCCTCCCTTTCCCTGAGCCTACCAACTCTCTTTTCTAGGGTAGCTGCAGGAAAATTTTTACAAATCTGGCAGTCTGAATCGAGGTGGTCAAACCCCAGACAATAAACACAGGTGGTGTGGGGTCAGCCTTAGCAAAGACTTCCCCACACACTACAGTGTTGAAACCCAGTTTGCCCGGTTTTTCTTTGGGTTTACAGACATGGTGCCAGTCCTAACCAAACTTACCTTTTAATGGCAATCTGCCAGGCAAGACACTCTTATCGGTTCCTGACTGTGTTACGGGTGTGGAAAAAACATAATAAAATCATTTTTTTAGAACCGATAAGAACCAGTAACCACACTCTAAAAGTAGAAATAAAGATTTTAAACAACCTGATCGGTTCAAACCGAACCGATGAAACGTTTACAAGTACCACACAGAATAGAAAACAATATAAACCTATCTAGTACTCACGAATACCACAGACAGAGACTGAACCGATAGGTTAGCGGTTTAAATTGGTTGAAAACCGAGAAAAGCGGACTTTAACCGACAAATTGAACTGAGCAAAGGAGAAATCTCTGGGCGACTGTTCAGTGAGGCAGAGTAAAGAATCTGACGGTTTGAGTTCAAACAGCAACAGACAGAGTCTCAACGAGCTCGAGCTCAGCGTTCCATGCCTGGCATGGAAAGTTAACTCTTTCATCTCCGGGGCAGTTCAAGGTTGCGACTCACTGCTATTGTCGGAATACAGCAAGACTTCATTGTTGTTTGAACCTCTGCCTCTAGTGCAAGGTTTCTGAGATTGATGCAAGTGGAAAAGACTGGACCTCTTTGGAAATTTTTGAAGCTGAGGGCCAGTCCCGACTACTACTTCCAGGACCCATTTGTCTGAGGTCACAGACTTCCAGGCCTGGAAGTATTAAGCCAGCCTGCCTCTCCACTGGGAATGGGGAGTCACCAGCGGGCACATCAGGGTGTCTGCTTGGCAGGAGCCTTAGACTGAGAGGAGGAGGGCAGCCCTGCTCATCCCTCCTGCCCCTCCTCTGAAGAACCCCCTCTGTGGGAAGGGAGGAGGCCTGGGCTTGGTAAAGGCCTTTGAAAGAGCCTGCCTGCCCTAGACTGCTGCTTGTGCGGAGTGGCCTGCCTTTCCTTGGCCTGTGCACTCCTGTATGTGGTCCTGTAGTCATCCATTTTCTTCATGTAAGCCTCTGTCTGCTCCCCAAACAGAGAGTTACCTACACAGGAAAATCCATGGCCTTCGTCTTGGTATCCTGTGAAGGCTAGTACATCTGAGCCAAGCATGTCTTCGAGAGACACAGATATAGCCATGACTCTAGATGCCACATCATTGAAGTCCACAGCAGCATGAAATTGCATTTTGGATGCCTCGATTCCATCAGCAGCCACCCTCTCAGCTCCTTGGCTAGCTGGGGAGAGGCCTGTTTAGCAGTTCCAGAACTGTATCCCATCTGGATTTCTGGTACCTGACTGTGTAGGCCATATAAGTAGCCTGCCTGAGTCCCAAAGAAGATGCCAACTACTGTTTTTGGCCATGGCATCCACTTTCCTGGAGTCCTTATCCGGGTGTGTGAAGCCAAAGGAATGTTAGCCCTGTCACAGGCTGCAGCCTGCACTACTCCCAACATGGCTGCAATGACTATAAAGGAACTCCGCAGCTGAGTCTGATAACAAATACCTCCTGTCCATTCTCTTATCCACAGGAGGTATTGAATTAGGAGTTCGTAAAATTTTGTGTCTGTTTCCCCAAGGAATTATGAAGAGGATAGATAGCCTTTGGACTCTGGGATGTCCATCATTTCCACAAAATCAGGCTCTTCATCCTCCTCTGCAGCTTCAACCAAGGGAAGCTGCAGGGTTTCTACCATCTTTGTAGAACAAAACGTGTGAAAGGGACTCAGAGAGCCTGGGAGGAGAGACACCAGAGGGCCTGTCTGGGGAGATGTCCGGTTCACTGGGCACATCTAGACCCCTCGGTCATCGTCATCATCATCATGGGATAGTCTTCGTCTCTCTCCCACTCTTCATAATAAGCGTCTGGATCATAATCCGGAGGAGACGGATCCGACTGAACCGACCGCCTAACTGGCGGTACCGGTTCAGACGGAACCGATCTAGCGACTGAACAATACTAATCGCTTTGGCTATTTTGTCTGTGGTTGGAGAGTGAGATACAGGATCCGAACTGGCAGATTTGCTTCTTCTTTGGCTGGAACTGACCCTCGGGTTGGCTCTCCTTTGCCCAAGGAGGTATCGCCTAGGTCAGTAGGCACCTCCTCAGGTTCAGCCGCAACCAACCGGGCTGGCCATCCGATTCTGGACTTCTCAGCCTCCCTTTCCTTCAGCCTACTCAATCTTTTATCTAGAGTGGATTTAGGAAAGTTTTTACAGATTTGGCAGTCTGACTAGAGGTGGTCAAACCCCAGACAATAAACACAGATGAGGTGGGGTCAGCCTTAGCAAAGACCTCCCCACACTCAGTACAGTGTTGAAACCCAGTGGGACCGTTTTCTTCTTGGGTTTCTCAGACATGAGCAATCTAACAAATTACTCCATTGCAGCTTTCAAGCTAGGTAATATAATAACTGATCAGTTACAAACTGTATCACAGGCTTTTTAAAAGAACCAGCAAAGGTCCGGTTCTTTTGAAACCGATCGATACCGAACACCACACTAATCCCAGAAAAATAAAATTAAATTAACAAGGTCAGTTCCAAACCTGATCGACCAGAAAGAAACCAAAGAAAAGGACAATTTCCACTTTTTCACCAAAATAAAAACACAGTCGCTACCTATCTACACACTACCTGTACAGTAGTCAGAGGCTGGAAATCAAAATGACAAAAAATATGCGGTTTAAACCCAACGCTTTACTTTTACCAACTGAGCAGAGGAAATCTCGAGCGACTTCACTGTTAGCGAAGTAAAGAATCTGTCGATTACACTGGGAAGTACCACAGACAGAGGTTTGAAAGCCAAACTCGAGCTCAACGTTCTATGCTTCTGCATAGAGTTAACTCTTTCCTCTCTGGGGCAGTTCAGTGCTGGGGCTAACTGCATTATGTCTGAATACAGCAAGACTTCATGTTGTTTGAAGCTGTCTGCTCAGGAGAGGTTGAAAACCTGTCTTTCCATAGCCCTAACGTAAGAGGAAACTGAGCAGCCTGAGCTCTGAACTGCTCCCAGGAGAGAGGCCTGCTAGGACCAAGAATGCCTGGGAGTGCAGGAGAATGTGGCAGAGGAATAGGGTCAGAGCCAATAATGGGGATTGGCTGACCTCCACCTGGGCTAGGGAGCACACCAGGAGCCCTAGGAAGAAAAAAAAATTACTCACCTTAGTAATTCTTTTCTTCTCATGGAGTCTTGCTATATTAGGACTTATGCAGTTAGCCTCTGGCTCTGAACTGCCCCGGAGAGGAAACAGTTAACCCAGAGTAATCTGAGTTCCACAGCCGAGGGCGCTGTTCAAAGCTCTATCTGGCCAGTTTCAAATGAAACTGCCAGGTTCTTTACGAAGCTAAACTAACATAGCAAGTCTGTGTGGAAAACTCTACACTAGCCATTGGCTACCTACCAGTAGTAGAACAACAAAATACAACAACAATCACAGAATAATAACAATATTACATATTATTGTTAGAATCACCCCTGACAAGCACTAATAGGCCCCTCCCCAAAAACTCAAGTCCAGGAGGGGCCATCTACCAACAAAAAACAGAATTACCTAGTTCCCTTAACCCAAATGAAACAAGGGGGGAACTAGGGAGAACTAACATGGCATGACACAGTGCTTGCACTAATTTGCCAACCCCGCACCCAAGTAGGAGTTCTGAGAGGGGTAGGAGGGAGGGTTGTCCTAATATAGCAAGACTCCATGAGAAGAAAAGCAATTACTAAGGTGAGTAATTTTTCTTCAAACACCATGAAGTCTTGCTATTATTAGGACTTATACAGATTATACAGCAGTACCTCCATGGAGGAGGCAGAACCTACTTGGGAATAGGCTCTGAAGCACAGCTGTGCCAAACGAGCATCTCTCCTGGACTGGACATCCAGGGAATAATGCTTGGTAAAGGTGTGGACTGTTTTCCAGGTAGCAGCTTGGCAAATTTCCAAAATGGGAATATCTCTAGCAGCTGCTAGAGATGCAGTGTACCCTGGTAGAATGAGCCCTCAGTCCTGAGGAGGTTCTCTACCTAGTTTTGGTAACAGAACTGGATACAAGAGACAATCCACCTTGCAATTGTCCTCTTAGTGGCAGGTCTCCTTTGCCAACTTCTCCATAGGTAAGGAAGAGTTGGAGGGATTCGAACCTGTGACCCTTGGTGCGTTCCAAATAGTAGCTTAGGGCTCTTTGACATCCAGACTGTGCAATCTCCTCTCCCTGAGGAGGAATGCTCAGTGAAAAATACTGGAAGAGAGATGGATTGGTTGAGATGAAAATCTGAAACCACTTTAGGTAAAACTTTCTGTTAGTCCTGAGGACTACCTTATCTCTGTGAAAGAAATAAAATCCTTTTCCACTGACAAGGCTTGTAATTCACTTATACGTCTAGCAGAAGTGATAGCCACTAGAAAAACAGTCTTCAAGTTAAAAACTTGAGATCTGCAAGACAGAGGCTCAAAGGGGATTGCAGTAGCTGAGCAATGCAAACATTCAGGTCCCAGGCAGGAGCTGGTTCCGAAAGGGAGGGTTAGTGTGAAGTAACCCTTAAAAAACTTGGAAAACACAGGGTGAGAGGAGAGGGAAACAGGTTTCCTGCAGATACAAAAACAGAAACAGCTGCCAGATGAACCTTCAAGGTAGCTGGTTTTGAGGCCTAGGGAATTTAGATGGACCAAATAGTCCAATAAAATGGCCAAGTCAGCAGATTCTGGTACAATTTGTTTCTCAGAACACCAGAAGGAAAACCTCTTCCACTTAGACTTGTAAGTGGCCCTAGTGGAAGGCTTCCTAGAAGCCTTTAAAATATCCAGGACACCTTGAGAAAGGTGTAAATCAGCAAATTCTAGCTCCTCAAGAACCAGGCCTTGAGGTGGAGGAATGAGGTCCGGATACCACACTCTCCCTGTGCACAGGTCAGCAGGTCGTGGGTCCTGGGCAAGCTCAGGGAGGTGGAATGTAAGGGACAGGAGAAGAGGGTACCAGGGCTGTCTGGCCCAGTCTGGAGCAATCAGAATCACTTTGCAGGGCTGAGTTCTGATTTTACTAGTACCCTGAATAGGAGAGGGAAGGGGAAAGGCATACAAGAACTTCCCTTTCCAATCCAACTGAAAAGCGTCCAGGGGACTGATCCCAGCACTGGAGGCCTGCAACAAAACAGAGGAAGTTGGTGGTTGTCTGGGGCTGCGAAAAGATCTATCTGAGGGGTGCCCCATCTGGCAAAGACTGACCCCAGCACCAGAGGATTCAGGGCCCATTAGTGATGGCCCTGAGAAATCCTGCTGAGGGCATCCGCCAGGACGTTGTCCTTCCTGGAAGGTGAACCGCTATCAGGGAGGTGTTCAGGGAGTAAGCCAGAGACTACAACTTCATTGCTTGGTGCACAAGGCTGAAGACCGAGTGCCCCCTTGCTTTGATGTACCACATTGTTGTGGTGTTGTCTGTCCTGACTTGAACTACCTTGTTCTGGACAGTAGCTGAAAAAGCCTGGAGAGCTAAGAGAACAGCTCTGAGTTCAAGAGATTGATGTGGAGCAGAGATTCCTGGGGACCACACTCCCTGAGTGGAAAGGTCGCTTAAGTGGGCCCCCACCCTAACAGGGAGGCATCCGTGGTGAGGGTGGGGAATGAAAGCAGGTAGAAGGGACCCCTGAGTTAAATTGCTTTGATCCTGCCACCACTGAAGGGCCAGGATCAGGGTTTAGTCACTGGGACTAATTTGGTAGGGTCCTTCCTTTGAGACCAGTAGGACCTCAAGTGGAACTGGATGTCCCTCATCTGAAATCTTGCTCCCTGCACGACAGCTGTGGAAGCAGCCATGTGCCCTAGGAGTTGCAGAGCCTTGCTGGTCGAGAGACCCGCGGGGTAAAGGAGGATGCCAGGGCAATGAGTCTGTCCACTCTTTCTGAGGGAAGAAATGCCCTGGCTGACTTTGTGTTCAATTCTGCACCTATGAAAGTTAGTACCTGAACTGGTTCCAGAACTGACTTTGGAAAATTCAACAGGAATCCCAGGAAGTGAGAAGCTGCTGGGTGACTTGCAAATGGGATTTTACCTGTCTGGAGACTGACCTACTATGAGCCAGTCGTCCAGGTAGGGAAACACAGCAACCCCTTGCCTTCTTAAATGAGCCACTACCACAGCTAGACATTTTGTGAAAACCCTTGGAGCAGAGGTAGGGCGAAGGGCATTGCTCTGAACTGGTAGTGGCCAGGGTAGTTTGAACCTGAGATACTTTCGGTGAGAAGGCCTGATCAAGATATGAAAATAGGGTCCTTGAGGTCCAGGGAAGCTAGCCAGTCCCTGGCCTTAGGGAAAGCAAAAACATTGCCAGAGATAACATTTTGAACTTTGGTTTCAAAAGATGCTTGTTCAGGAACCTTAAATCTAGGATGGGCCGCCATTCTCCTGTCTTTTGGGGTAAGGAAATATCTTGAGTACAGACCCTTGCCCTGATGGCAAGGAGGAACCTTTCCACTGCTTTGCAGCGTGAAGAGAAGAAACCTCTGCTTCCAAAGCAAGGGCTTCTGAAGGATTTGCAGGTGGAAAATGTCTGGCTCTCATCTTTGGAAACTGTTTGAAACTGAGAACCAGACCTTGGCTTACCACCTCCAGAACCCATTTGTCCAAAGTTAGGGACAACCAGTTCTGGCTGAAATAAGCAAACCTGCCCCCACGGTACAGAAGAATCTGCCCTGGGCACCCGTCAGGGTGCCTGTAGCAGCAGCTTTAGGCTGAGGAGGAGGCGGTCTGCCTGTGCCCCATCACTCTACCTCTGAAAAAACCCTCTGTGCAAAGGCTGAAGAGGCTTGAACTGATAAAGGCCTGTGGTAGGCCTGCCCCTACCCTGGGGGCATGCCTTTGTGGAGTGGCATGCCTCTCCTTAGCTTGGGCACTTTTGTAGGTAGTTCTGTATTCATCCATCTTTTCATGTAATTTTCTGTTTGATCCCCAAACAGAGAATTTCCTCTACAGGAAAATCTATAGCCTTTGACTGAGTATCTTGGGACAGATTAGTGCATCTGAGCCATGCCAACCTACGGAGAGCTACAGAAGTGGCCATGACCCTAGAGGAAACATCATTAACATCAACAGCAGTATGAAATTGAACTTTAGAGGCTTCAATGCCATCAGCAGCCACTTGTTCCAACTCACTAGCCAGCTGGCCCTGGGCCTGCTTGGCTAACTGCAATATAGTGTCCCATCTAGATTTCTGATATCTAGCCACATAAGCCATATAACTAGCCTGCCTGAGTCCCAACGAAGCTGCCATATATTGTTTTTTTTCGCCATGGCATCAATCTTCCTGGAATCCTTATCAGGAGGATGTGAGGCCAGGGAATATTAGCCTTGTCACAGGCTGCAGCTTGAACAACAACTACATGACTACACTGCTCAGTGAGGAAGTCTGTATCAGGGCCTGATAAAGTATACCTTCTGTCCATTTTTTATCTACAGGAGGAACAGAATGAGGATTTTTAAAATCTTTGTTGTTTGCTTCCTAAATGACTTATGCAAAGGAATAGACAACCTTCTAGACTCTGGAATATCCATCATTTCTACATAATCAGGCTCCTCTTGCTCATCCACAGCCTCCTCTAAAGGAGCTGGAGGGTTTCTGACACCTTTTATAAAACCTAAAATGAGAAGGGACTCAGACAGCAAGGGAGATTCTAAGGGTCTGTCTGAGAAATGTCCGGCTCAATGGGCCGTCAGACCTTCCCAGTCACAAATACACTGATCAAATTCCTCCTCCCCTCCTGTGGTTCATAAAAATCCTCAACATCACAATCCCGAACCACTGGACCTGAACAAGCCACCCTTTTCCAACTGTAGGGGGTTCGACAAGTCCCTGAGACAAAGACTGAACAATCTGTATGGCTTTTGCTATCTCTGCAGCAGTTGGAGAGACAATTTTGGACTCCAGACCAGCTGATTTCTTTGTCTTTCTTACTGGGACTGGTTCCTCTGAACCAGCCTTTCTTTTGCTCAAGGAAGTCTAGCCCTGGTCAGAGGCACTCCCTCTGGTCCAGTGGGTGCTGGACGGGCTGGCCATCAGGTCAGCGGACTTTTACCTCTCGTTCCCTGAGCCGGCCCAATCTCTTTCCAGGGTGGCTGCAGGGAAATTTTACACACCTGGCAGTCTGACAGGAGGTGGTCAGCCCAGACAATAGACACAAGTGGTGTGTGGGTCAGCCTTGGCAAAGGCTTCCCCACAGACATCACAGTGTTGAAACCAGTGGGCCCAGTTTTTATTTTGGGTTTCTCAGACATAATGCCAGCCTAACCAAAAACTTGCCCTTTAAACGGCCGCTAGGAAGACACCTTATCGGGTTCCTAACCGTGTCACGGGTATTTGAAAAACAAGATTAATCCAAGGTTTTTAGAACCGATAAGAACGGGAACCGCACTTCTAAAAGCCCATTCAATGAATAAAATCGTTATTTAAACAAACCGATCGGTTCAGACTGAACCGATAATGAATTTACACAGACTTAAATACTTGTACTACGATTTACCAGATAGAGCTTTTGACGGCAGCTGTAAAATAAATACTTTGCCAGTTCAAATGAACCGAATAAACCCGCTAAATGAACCCAGCTGAAGGAGCTGATCTCCGGAGCGACTGTTCAGTGAAGCGGAGTAAGAATCTGGCAGTTTCATTTGAAACTGGCCAGATAGAGCTTTGAACAGTGCCTCCGCTGTGGAACTCCAGATTATTCTGGAGTTAACTGTTTCCTCTCTGGGGCAGTTCAGAGCCAGAGGCTAACTGCATAAGTCCTAATAATAGCAAGACTTCATGGTGTTTGAAAGGAGCTCCGGAAAACTCCACAGTCAACAGCTAGTCAGCCAAACTGGAACTGCCTAGAATGCGCCTGAAAATCCCCCATGTGAGGTGATCAGGGCCCTGTAGGTCCAGAAGGACAGTCCCCTACCTCCAAGAATGAGGGCCTCTTGGGGAAACTGAAGGGAAGGGCGGAGGTCCCTTTCGGCTCTCCCAGAGCCCAGGTAGGTTCCGGAAAAAGGCACGCCGCACAGACCCCATCCCCTCGACCCCTCGGAATCCGAGTGCCCTCCTCCTCAAAGAGAGCCAGCCCTAGGCAGCTGACAGCCATGGTCGGCCCTGGAAGGAGCTATCCAGGAGGGCAACACCCTCCCGCCATAGGTGCTTCCAGGTGGCCCCAAAGTTGGCCGATCCAGGCCCCACCACCTGAGGGGTACAGCCACTGAGGAGTCAGAGAACCTCCAGGCCAGGTTGCAGTGCATTGTGGCCTGCACCACTGCCTGCTGGTCAGAACCCTGACACTGGCCGGTAGTCACTGTCCACTTCTCAGAGGGGCTGACTCTGGCCTTTCGAGGACACTACCAGGGTCACACACCGGCAACTAACTCCAGGGAGCCAGACTGTGTGTCTGACTCAGAGTCCGACTCCTCCTCCGAGAGAGGTGGAGATCGAAGTCCTGTGCCAAACAATGTGTGGATGCCGCTGCCATCCCCACTGAACAGGGCACCAGAACCAGAGACTGCACCAGAGTATGTGCCTGTACCCCTCTGCACCACGAATGGTGCCAGAGAGGACACGGCTCCAACAAGGGCAGCAGCCTCAGGCGAGCCTATCATGGCACTGTCCTGACCCATGGCTGCAAGCGGCATCGAGAGACCAACAATGGCACGATGATGGCTCTGACCGCACTCTCGTGCGCCACAGCTGGAGACTCCTGATTGCTGAGCAGAGCCGAGGACAGGGGCGGCGCTGACAATGTCCCGACAAGCTCTCAGCGCCCGAGCTCTGAAAGCCCCCACAGTGCGTGGTCCATGCTTGAAGCCGTGAATGGCTTCAGAGCCCGACACGGCGCTGTGCTCAACCACAGCGCCGCGAAACAACACCGGGCAAAAAACAGTCAGGATGGCACCGTGAGCTCCCACAGTGCTGACAGCACCATCGGTGCCATGAATGGCGCCAACAGCAGCAACGGCACCGAGCGACGGACTGGCACCAATGACGGCACCATCAGGCCCACAGCACCACGAACGGCGCCGAGGCCCAAGACGGCACCAACAGATGGCATTAAGGATGGTGCCGACCCAGGCATTCAAGCCATGATGCGACACCAGGGGAGCCTTCGCCCCAAAGGGGTCGATTGCAAAGGCGGTGCCTCTGCCTGTCTCCTGGGGACAGACCAGGCCTGCTGCACTGCGGAAGGGCCTCTGCCATGGCTAGGCTACAAGAGGCAGAGGCCCCTCCTCCTCGGTCCATATAGAACCAGGAGGGACCTGGAGGAAAGGCTGAGAGAATGCGGCTTGTCCAACGACTGCACCCGACCCCGAAAGTCGGCGAGCTCATCTCCACTTTTCACCGCGTTGCCCAATGACCCGGCAGTCGCTGGAGAAACAGGCATCGCACAAATCCATGTTGTGAAGTGGGCCAAGACCACAGAAAGCAGCGGTCGTGCTGGTCAGTGACGGAGTGCCTACGTACAAGTGCACCATCACATGGGGGCAGTCCGTGTTGGAAGTCTTCTTGCCCTCTGACCTAGACATGACCTATGAGAAAGAAACACCAAACTAGACTCGATGTCGCAAAAATAAAATAAACAAGGAACAGTCTTACCAGGCAATGTCGAGGTAGTCTAACAGAACCAGCAGGAAAAGGGACCGACTTGAATTCGACATGGGAGTCGACATCGGAGTTGAAGAAAATTAGAGGATTTCAACTGTGCAACCAAGGCTTGAAAGTAGGTCTCTCAGGAGTAGATTCTTCTCAAAGCGTCCCATGAGGTGACCTCAATGGTGGGAGATGAAGAATTGGCGGGAGGCGGAGTCAGCACACTAGCAGCCAGCCCACAGTGCCACGCGGTGCGTCAGCCTCGGAGGCGCGCGATGGTGCTCAACTCCGCCCATCCAAAAAAAAGCTCCACGGGTCATGACATCCGCCAAGTACCCAAAGGTGATGAATGGTAAAGACTGACACAGATATGATCTTACTGTTACTCACACTGGGGCACTTGAATTGTTTATTTTGCCATTGATGTTATTATAGGCACAGTGGTCACACAAGTTCAGTATAGCTGCTGAATGCTGACAGTATCCCTTTAATGTGTGCTGCTCATTCACAACATTGATAAAAGTTGCCAGAGGGCTGCAAAGTACAGTAAGATGTAACTGATTAGCAGCTAGAAGCAAACCATTGGAAACTTTTATTAATTCATTGCAGTGAGCAGTGTACATAAAAAGCAACTCACTGAAAAATGCTAAACCAGTGAGTTGGACGGATTGTTTAATGTGACTTGTACTGTATGTTATACTGGAATATATATGCATATATGCGTATATGTATTAGTCAGCGTGAGTGTAGCACAACAATTAGACAGTGCAGCTAGGTGGCTCAGTGGTTAGTGCAAAATTGCTAGTCTACATTCCCCACTATCTAGATCAATTTCAGCCTTATGCATGTAATTGCTGATTTACATGAGTTGTCTAGTGGCAACCCCCACTCTGATGTCCCTCAGAGCCTGAAAAGAAGAACACAGTCCCTCAATGTCTTTTTTAATCTGTAAGAAAAGGTCCATCGCTGATGAACCCGCACCCTAACCTGACCTCCCACTGAGTACTCACCACCCCACACTCCCCAAACACCCTCACATCCTCACTCACCTGAACAGATCCAGTGTGAAGATCCACTGTCCCATGGAGACCACGTCTTGCTGCTGGAACGGTGACTACTGTATGAGAAATAAGGTAAGTGCAATTGAAAACCCATTGAAATACACTGAGCCCCACTTACATATTTCTCAAATACTGTATAACAGGTAATAATAGCGCTCCTTTTATTTTAGCGATATTAGCTGAAACGGAAATACGCTAATATATTCAGATCGTTAATATTATCTACTCAATGTGGCATTACTGTATGGTTGAGCAACATTGTATTCTTAGCAGTTGTTCACATGCCCACTGTTCTCCTGTCAGACACTAGACAATTCATTTGGCCAATGAGAGTTCTTACATATTTGACTTCCCATGCGTGACCCAGCACTTTATGTAGTGATCCCATCTCCCATCCTTCCACGACTTCCCAAATCTACTTCCGAAGTATGCTATCACCGCTCAAAGCTCCATCCTTACAGCAGCATTCTGATCGGGCTGGCATGCCAGCGATCTGCAGTCATGCAGCTCGGTTGGGCAGCATTGGCTCACCCGAGGACATGTCTGATGGAGTTAAGCCAGCCTCCCTCTCTAACTCCCCAGTGTGTGTCTATGGCTCTCGCTCTTCCCTCTGAGGAGCTCTGAGCTGCCGCACTCCTGTTATGGGTTGCATCACCGCTCAGCATGGCTTCATCCCTCGGCTATAAATAGAATGACATCAGCCCTGTGACTAGCAACCCTAGTAAAAACAAATTTTGATGTAACGTAAGGCAGAGGCTTGTTGCTTTAGAAGGAAGTGAAATAGCCACCAGGCTGGGATTGTGGTGCAGGATGCTCACACCTTGGAAGCAGCTGCTGTGAATGTGTGTATGGGGGGCGGGAGGGGCTACAGTTTTAGTACAGTAGATCCGCTAATATAATCGAGGCTAATAAGTAGCATATGAGCCGCGCTAAATTTAACAGGTGCTACTATAACCTGCTATACAGTAGCAGTCCTCAGTTCCAGCAGCAGAACATGTATTCGATGGGAGTGTATCTTCAAACTGGGACCTGTTGAGGTGAGTGAGGCTGTGTGGCAGAGTCTGGGGTGCAGGGTGGTGGGTGCTCAGTGGGAGGTTGGGCTGGGGGTGGAAGTCGCATAGCCACCCAGTCTGCTATTAATACTATCTAGTGTGAGGGCCCGTGCCGTAATTTTGGTTTTGGAGCCCCTTCACCTCAGGATACCCTTGTGTCTATCCACACCTTCTTAAATTCTGTGACCGTTTAGCTCCACCCCCCAGTTGGCTATTCTAGGCATCCACCACCCTCTCTGTGAAAAATATTTTCTCGCACTTCCCTTAGCCTTCCTCCTCTAATTTCATTTTGTGCCTGTTTGACTTGGAGCATCACTTACTTTAGAAGATGCTTCCTTCCTGTACTCTGCTTATACTGTACCAATGATGCATTTGTATGTCTCAATCATGTACCCACTCCTCCTTTACTCCAGTGAATGCATATTTAACTCCTTTAGTCTTTCCTCATAGGTCTTATCCATAAGCCCTGCACCATTTACTTGCCCTCCACTGCATTGCCTCCCCAGTCTATGTTCTTTCTCAGATAGGGCCTCGGAACTGGACACAGTATTAGAGTGCCGTCTCATGAGTGTCTATACAGCAGCAGCAAGATGACCTCCCTCTTTCTACTCGTGATACCTCTCCCTATGCATCCAAGCATCTGGCTAGTCTTTCCAGCCACCTTATGTCACTTTGCTTACTTTCTCTTAGGTCCTCTGAGATGATAACTCCCAGGTCCCTTTCCTGCTTTGTGACTGTCAGTACCTCCCACCTAGTCCGTACTTTGCCCCTTGGTTCTTTTGCCCTATGTACATGATCCTGCCCTTCTTTGCATTGAGTCCCAGCTGCCATTCTTCAGACCATTGCTCCAGCTTTATAAGGTCTTCCCTCATTCTTTCAACACCTCCTGGAGTGTCCACCTATTGCATACCTTTGTGTTATCTGCGAAGAGACATACCTTCCCTCTAGTCCTCTGCGGTCTCCCAGTAAAGACATTGAAGAGGACCAACCCCAATACTGACCGCTGCAGCACCCTGCTCATCACCTTTTCCTTTCCAGAGTACTTCCTGATTACCACAACTCTCTGACTTCTGCCATTCAGTCAGTTCTCCACCCACAGAACTATTTTAGGATCCATCCCTAGGCTGTGCAGTTTGTTAATCAGCCTTCTATGGTGGACAGTGCTGAAGGCCTTTTTGAAGTCCAAATAGGCCACATCCACTGCACTTCCCAAGTCCACTACCTTAGTTACCAGTCATGCCATAGATTAGTACAATGAGTTAGTGCAAAACACAGTGCTTATCCTAAATACAGTAAAAGTTAGGGTTAGATGTATAAGTAAATAAATGCCATATAAGGCAGTGTATGTGCATTAGTGTGTGTGTGGCAATGCTCTGTGTGTGTAGTCAGTGCATTATGTTGTACTGGAATATATATGCATATATGTATTAGTCAGTGTGTGTGTATCACAACAATTAGAAAATGCAGTTAGGTGGCTCAGTAGTTAGTGCAAAATTGCTAGTTTACACATTTCTCACTGCCCACAATACCATTATTTGCTGCATTATTGGCTCTTGCTAGAGTTTGTTTATGTATGTTACATATATTTTATATATATATATATATATATATATATATATATACATATATTTTTATACATATTACATATATTTTTGTAAATGCTTAGTTTGTCCCATGTGTACATTTGCATAACTCATTTGCATATTTCAGAAACATAGTTTATTAGCCAAAATCATGATTACTTCTAGTTTTAGAATAATTTCAAATTTACAACTTTAGCTTACAGACTGAAAGGAAAGGTACACGTTATAAAGCAAGTATATGTAGGATCTCACCCTGACCTAAAAGGGAAACAAAATGGGGTGGTATAAATACCGATCTGAGTCCTTTCTAAGCATTAGCTTGTGAGGTAAGACCTATGTGTAAGTATAAATATACAAAATTTATGTTTTTAGTTAAAGCTGCACAGTAAACAATAATTCCAATGTAAATATCTTCATGGTTACTAACAAGATGAACTTCAGTTGTACAGATAAAGTAAAGGTTCATTTTGGGTGGGGGACTGGGACAACTGGCACAAAATTTTAATTTTGACCTACCTTTTCTTCTACCTTGGGGACAACTTTCTCACTGTTATAGTGGTTTTAAACTGCTGTTTTATGAATCTGGGCTCGGTGATCAATATAACCCATTATTCTTTCATTTGACCCCTTTTTTATACCCAGTGGGTCACTGTCCCACAGATAAATATCTGAAATGAACCTTGGAAGGTACAATAAATCATAAATAATTCCCTTTGTTTTTGTCTGGTTAAGTTAATAGTTATAATATCTATTATACATGTATATTACATATACTTGTAAATATAAGAAACAACATTTGAAATGTAAAAATACATTCATACATATATTGGCAATATATAAATAACATATATCCTTATTTCAATATATGTGCAGTTTAATCAATATATTTTGCAATATATGTAGTATACTAAAGCAGCAATAATGTATATATTTCAGTACACTGTAATATATTTGCAAATTTTAAAATATATTGAAATATATTTATTTTCCAATACATTACAATATATTATAAAACAAGTAGGCTGGAATATATTTCACTATATGTAAATATATTGTTAATAATATATTTTAAAATATATTTAATTTTGTAAGGGCTGCTGGATGATCTTGAGGATTGTCCAGAGCATGACCCTTCTCTATGATCTCCAGAACTCCAGTATCTGTAGTCACCTCCCTCTACTGGTCTAAGTGGTGGGATATGTGACTCCTACAACCACCTCTCGAGGTAAAGGTGGTTATGGGTGTATAAGGAGTAATGCTGAGCTGGTAGGGTGGAGCCACCAGCTCCACTACCTTTGGTGCTTTTCAATGGGCACCTGGGGTTGTGCTGAGGAACTGGTAAGGTCCCACACCTTTCCCCTGCTGTCTGTAGGCTGGGTGCTGCCCCTAACAGCAGCTGGGTGAAAAGAGCACCCTGCTGCTACCCCTGTTTTGGGTATGGTACAGAGTGTATGAATTTCAAAGTCTTGCCCGAGCACTGAAGATCTTTGAAGACTTCTTCTACCTCATGGACCAACAATTTCTGCCCTCTGAATGGGGAACTGAGAATTGTTTGATGAACATCAGAGGCAAAACCTGTGACTCTGAGCCAAAGAGTACTGCCTCGACAGATGCCAGGAGCCCACAACCTTGGCAGGGCATCAGAAATGTTGTATGCTATGCAAAGCAGATGCTTCTCCAAATCAGCACCAACAGTAAGACTTTTTAGCATCTCTTGCTCAGTAGGGAATGCTCAGGCAAGGCCTGTGCTGCAGTCATAGCCTTCCTCAGAGGGTGTTCTGTTAATTCTTCACATAGGCCTGGTAGTTGGCAATATGTAGGCCCAGTGAAGCACAGGCATGTGTGCACTTGCCTAGGATATCCAACCTCTTGGATTGTTTGTCAGGAGTGAAGGATCTCTGGTGCCTAGGTGCCCTGGATCTGTCATGGGCAGCTGTGATCACCACTAGGTCAGTCTCAGGCTGGTTAGCATAAAAGACTTCCCAGAAAGGGCAGAATACATTTTGCCTGTTTTTCTGGGCACAGTTAGTATACTGTCTGGCCTCTACCAGGCAACATAAGTGGCATCCTCCAAGGTTGGAAACAGGGAGGAACCATAGCACAGAGAGATTCTGGCATCTCCAAAACTCCAGCAGGTTATTTTTGGTAGAATCCCACTTCTCTAAAGTGAAACCCATGGCAGCTTGCATTTTCTGCATCATGGTAAAAGAAAACATTACTTACCATAGTAATCTTGTTTCTTCTAAGGAATCTTACTATGTTCTGACATATGCAGTATTGTCCTCCCATTGTACTGCCTCAGAGTTGAAATGGTTAACAGAACCTATGTTAATGATGGAATGCTAGGCTCATGCTTGGTTTTCAAACCAATATCCTGGTAAACATTCTACAACTGTCAGATTCTTATGAAGCATGAATACTAACAAGCTATCTATACCAACATTAACAATTAACTAAATAAATGAGAACCAACAATCCCTTCAGTCGAAAATGTGGGCTACACTAAGACTCAAGTCACTAAGCCCAACAACAGAACCATTCATGGATTTACAACAGCATGGACAGCTGTGCTGCAGTACCCATAGATTCTAGCAGGGGGATGTGGGTGGGAGCTCAGAATACAGTAAGATTCCTTAGAAGAAACAAGATTACTATGGTAAATAATGTTTTCTTCAAACCACAGGAAATCTTACTGTATTCAGACATATGCAGACTACCCAAGCAGTATCTTTGGAGGAGTGCAGAGAATCTCTTTAGGAAACAGGCTCTGCAGTACTGCTGTGCCAAACCTGGCATCACCTCTGGCCTGGGTATCCAGGCTGTAGTGCTTGGTAAAGGTGTGAACTGTTTTCCAGGTAGCTGCTTTACTGATTTCCAACAAAGGAATATCTCCTGCAGCTGCTATTGAAGCAGCTGTACCCTTGTAGAGAGAGCCCTAAGGCCTACAAGGATTCCTTACCTACTTGCTGTAGCAGAACTGAATACAAGCAACCAGCCAGTGGGCAATAGACCTCTTTGAGGCAGGCTTGCCCTTTCCTACTTCTCCATAGGTCAGGAAAAGCTGAGTGCTCACCTGCCTGTGACTGTCTGTGTGACCCAAGTAGTAGCTTATAGCTCACTTGCCATCTAGGCTGTGCAGTCTGCATTCCCTGAACTAGAGTGGTCAGAGAAATAAAGACTGGCAAAGTAATGGACTGATTTAGGTAGAAGTCCGAAACCACCTTGGGCAGAAAGTTTCTGTTAGTCTTGAGGACTATCTTGCCCCTATGAACTAATATGGAATTAACTCAGTGGACAAGGCCTGGAGCTCACTGATCCTCCCAGCTGAGGTGATGGCTACCAGAACACTGTTGCCCATGTTGCATACCTAGGCTTGCTGAAGACATGGGCTCAGATATCAAGTTTCATTAGCCAGCCAATGCATATATTGAGGTCCCATGCTGAGGTGTGTTCCCTGTGAGAGGAATGCAAATGCATGAGACCCTTGAAGAACTTACTAAATACTTGATTAACTGCCAGAGATGACCCCTTACCAGCTGAGAGGTAAGCAGAGACAGCTGGTAATTGTACTTTGAGGGTGGAAGGCCCAAGGCCGAGAGAAAGAAGGTGAGCCATATATTGTATGATGAATGACAAGTCAGCCTGGCAGCAGTCTATCTCCTTTTCTGGCACCAAATGGAAAAACCTCTTCCATTTAGAGGTGTAAGTATTTCTGGTAGAAGGGTTTCTATAAACCCTAAGAACCTCAACACCACTATAGAAATGTGCAAGTCCCATACTCTTAAGTCCTCAAGAGCCAAGTCCTGAGCCTGAGAGAACTGATATTGGGGTAAAGGACCCTGTCCTACAAGGAGGTCAATAGGTTGTGTCTCCTGAGCAGAGAGATTGGCCTGGAAGAAAAAATTACTCACCTTAGTAATGTTGTTTCTTCTAATGGAGTCTTGCTATATTATGACATATGCAGTTTGACCCAACCTTCGAACTGCTCCGGAGGTGAAAAGTTAACTTTCCATGCCAGGCATGGAATCTTGGTATGACTCAGTTGAGAACTCTGTCTGTTGTTCTTCAAACTCAAACTGTCAGATCTTTACGAGCAAAACTCACTAAGATTCTGTGTGGAAGCTGTAAACCTACACTAGCCAACTGGCTACTAGAATACTAACACATTTTTGGTCCCAAAACAAAGACTCAAGTCAGGGATCCAAAAATAAAAACAACACCAAACACCCCAAAAGGGGTGAAAAAACAAGGTGGGCATCTACTAAGTGCCAACACTGCACTGCCCTCACATCCCAAAAGCAGAGGTTCTGAGAGGGCAGGCGGAGGTCATAATATAGCAAGACTCTATTAGAAGAAACAACATTACTAAGGTGAGTAATTTTTCTTCAAACAACATGAAGTCTTGCTATATTATAGTCATATACAGACTACACAGCAGTACCTCCATGGAGGAGGGACAGAACCTACTTAGGAAATAGGCTCTGAAGCACAGCTGTGTTAAAACCGAGCATCACCCCTAGCCCGGATGTCCAGGAGTAATGCTGGTGAAAGTGGAACTGTTTTCCAGGTAGCTGCTTAACATATCTCTATGATAGGGATGTCCTGGCTGCAGCCAGGGACGCAGCTGTACCTCTGGTAGAGTGAGCCCTCAGGCCTGAAGAGGACCTTCAGTTTTTGATAACAAAATTGGATACAGAGACAATCCACCTGGCAAAGGATCTTTTAGTGGCAGGTTTCCTTTACCAACCTCACCATAAGTAGGAACAGTTGGAGGAGTCAAACCTGTGACCCTTGGTACGCTCTATGTAGTAACTAAGGGCTCTCTTCACATCTAAGCTGTGCAGCCTCCTCTCGCCAGAGGAGGAATGGTCAGTGAAGTACACTGGAAGAGATATAGATTGATTAAGGTGGAAGTCTGAAACCACCTTAGGTAAGAACTTCCTGTTAGTCCTGAGGACCACCTTATCTCTGTGAAAGGAGATAAATCAGACTCCACTGACAAAGCTTGTAATTCACTTATGCATCTGGCAGAAGTGATGGCTACCAAACACAGTTTTCCAAGTCAAGTATTTAAGCTCTGCTGAAGACAAAGGCTCAAAGGGGTTGCATAAGCTGAGCAATGCAAACATTAAGATCCCAGGCGGAAGCAGGGTCCCTGAATGGAGGGTTGGTGTGAAGCAATCCCTTGAAAACTTGGAGACTACAGGGTGAGCAGAAGAAGAGGCTTTTCTGCTGATATAAAAAGCAGAGACAGCTGCCAAGTGCACTTTCAGGGTAGCTGGCCTCAGCCCCAAAGTATTTAAGTGGATCATATAATCCAGGACTGTGGGCAAATCAGCAGATTCTGGGAAATATGCTTTCCAGAGCACCATATGGAAAACCTTTTCCATTTAGAATTATAAGTAGCCCTGGTGGAAGGCTTCCTAGAAGCTTTCAAGATATCAGTACACCTTGAGAAAGGTGTAGGTCAGCAAACTCTAACTCTTCAAGGCCAGGCCTTGAGATTGAGGGATTTTAGATTGGTACCAAACTCTCCCTGGGCACAGATTAACAGATTGTGATTCCTGGGAAGACACAGGGAAGGTGGACTGCTAAGGACAGAAGGAGTGGATACCAGGGCTGTCTGGCCCAATCTGGAGCAATCAGAATCAACTTGCAAGGTTGAGATCTGATTTTGACTAACACCTTGAACAAGAGAGGAAGGGAAGGCATAGAGAAACTTCCTTCCCAGTTGAGAAGGAAGGCATCCAGAGGGACTGAGCCCAACACTGGGGCCTGCAGCAAAAAAAGGAAGTTGGTGATTGTCTGGGGCTGCAAAAGATCTATCTGGGGTGCCCCACCTGGCAAATACTACCTCAGTACTAGGGATCCAGAGACCATTCGTGATGGCCCTGGAAATCCTGCTGAGACATCTGCCAGGACATTGTCCTTGCCTGGGAGGTGAACTGCCATGAGGGAGGTGTTCAGGGAATAAGCCAGAGACCACAACTTCATTGCCTCGGTGCACAAGGCCAAAGACCGAGTGCCCCTTGCTTGTTGATGTACCACATTGTAGTGGTGTTGTCTGTTCTGACCTGTACCACTTTGTTCTGAACAGATGCAGAAAAACCTGAAGTGCTAGAAAAACTGCTCTGAGTTCCAACAGATTGATGTGGAGCAGAGATTCCTGGGGACCACAATCCCTGGGTGGTGAGGTTACCCATGTGAGCTCCCACCCCAAGAGGATCATCTGTAGTAAGGGTCAAGGAGTGAGATTGAGGGATGAAAGGAACCCTTGTCTCAGATTGCTCTGATCCTGCCACCACTGTAGGGCGCCTGGATCGGGTTCGAGTTACTGGGATCAATTTGGTTAGAGGATCTCTCCTTTGAGACCAGAAGGCTCTCAAATGGAACTGAATGTCTCTCATCTGAAATCTTGCTCCCTGCACTACTGCTGGAGGCAGCCATGTGCCCTAGGAGCTGCAGAAAATGCCTTGCTGGTCGAGGAGACTTGCAGAGTGAAGGAGGAGGCCAGAGCCACCAGGGTCTTTGCTCTTTCTAGAGGGAGGAAGCTCTGGCCTGCTGCTGTGTCCAGTTCTGCACTATGAAGGTGAGTAGCTGAACAGGCTCTAGAACTGACTTTGGGAGACTGAGAAGGAAATCTAGAGATGTAAGCAGCTGCTGGGTAACCTGAAGGTGTAATTTGACTTGGTCTGGAGACTGGCCACTATGAGACAGTCGTCCAGAGTAAGAAAAGATGGCAATCTTTGCCTTCTTAAATAAGCAACTGCTACTCGCCAGGCATTTTGTGAATACCCTTGGGGCAGAGGTGAGGCCAAAGGGCATTGCTCTGAACTGGTAATGGCCTGAGGGCAGTTCGAATCTGAGGTACTTTCGGTGGGAGCTTCTGATGAGAACATGGAAGCAGGCATCCTTGAGGTCCAGGGACGCTAGCCAGTCTCCTGGCCTTAGAGAGGTAAAATAATTCCCAGAGTCACCATTTTGAATTCTGGTTTTAAAAGGTGCTTGTTTAGGTATCTGAGATCCAGGATGGGCTGCCATTCTCCTGTCTTTTTGTAGGAAGTACCTGGAGTACAGTCCTTTGCCCTGGTGTGGGGAGGTACCCTTTCTACAGCTCTGAGAGCCAGGAGGTTCAGACTTCTGTTTCCAGAGTGAAAGCCTCTGATGGATTTGCAGGTGAAAAGGATCTGGTTCTCATCTTTGAAATTTTTGAAGCTGAGAACCAGTCCTGGCTACTTCCAGGACCCACTTGTCTGATGTTAAAGACTCCCAGTCCTGGATGAAGTAAGCCAGCCTGCCCTACAGGTAATGGAGAATCGGCCCTGGCCTCCCATCAGGATGCCTGTTTGGCAGGGGCTTTGGCTGAGGGGTGGGAGCAGGCCTGCTTGTCCCATCTGCCTCTCCCTCTGAAGAACCCCCTTCTGGGCATAGGCTGAAGAGGAGACCTGGGCTTGGTAAAAGGTCTGTGAAAAGGCCTGCCCTGCCCCTGGAAAGCTGCCTCTGAGGAGTGGCTTGCCTTTCCTAGCCTGCGCCTACTATAAGTGGTCCTATACTCATCCATTTCTTCATGTAATTCTCTGTCTGCTCTCCAAACAGAGTTGCCACAACAGGAAAATCCATGGCCTTAGCCTGGGTATCCTGTGACAGGCTAGTACACCTGAGCCAAGTCATTCTGCAAAAGCACAGATGTAGCCATGACTCTTGAAGATACATCATTAGAGTTCACTGCAGCATGGAATTGCACCTTGGATACGCAATACCATCAGCAGCCACCTGCTCCAGCTCCTTGGCAAGCTGGCCAGGGACCTGTTCTGCTAGAGCCATAACAGTATCCCATCTGGTTTCTGGTATCTTGCAACATAGGCCATATAATTTGCCTGTCTGAGTCCCAAGGATGTTGCCATATACTGTTTCTTTGCCATGGCATCAATCCTCCTGGATTCCTTGTCAGGGGTGTGTGAAGCCAAGGAATACTTGCCTTATCACAGGCTGCAGCCTGCACTACCTCAACATGGCTGCATTGTTGTGAAAGGAACTCCATATCAGGGCCTGACAATGTGTACCTCTTGTCCATTTTTTATCCACAGGAGGTATAGTATGAGGAACTTTAACATTTTTATTGTTTGTTTCCTAAAAGATTTATGTAAAGGAATAGACTATCTCCTAGACTCTGGGATATCCATCATTTCTACATAGTCAGGCTCCTCCTGTTCATCCACAGCTTCTTCCAAAGGGAGCTGGAGGCACTTTCTTTAAAACATAAAATGAGAAGGGACTCAGAAAGCCTAGGGTGAGACACTCCTGAAGGTCTGTCTGGGAGATGTCCGGTTCAATGGGCACATCCAGACTTTCAAAATCACGTTCACTCTCTTCATAATCATCCTCCCCTCCTCCGGTTCATAAAATTCCTCTATATCATATTCTTGAACCGGTGGCACGACCGAACCGACCGCTTACCTGATGGTGCCGGTTCGGTCGGAACTGGGAAAGCGACTGGACAATTTTGATCGCTTTGACTATCTCTGCAGCGTTGAGAAGGAAATTTTGGCTCCACACCTGCTGATTTTCTAGTCCTTTTGCTGGGACTGACTCCTCTGAGTCAGCCCTCCGCTTGCCCGAGGAAGTCTCGCGCCTGGTTAGAGGGCACTCCTCCGGTTCGGGTTGGCACCGAACTGGGCTGGCCATCCGGGTCAGCGGACTTTTGGCCTCTCGTTCCCTGAGCGTACCAACTCTCTTATCCAGGGTAGCTGCAGGAAAATTCTTGCAAATGTGGCAGTCTGCATTGAAGTGGTCAAACCCCAGACGATAAACACATGTGGTGGTGGGTCAGCCTTGGCAAAGGCTTCCCACAGACACTACAGTGCTGAAACCCAGTGGGCCCATTTTTCTTTTGGGTTTCTCAGACATAGTGCCAGCTAACCAAAACTTGCCCGTTTACGGCAATCCGCAAACAAGACACCCTTATCGGTTCCCAACCGTGTCACGGAGTCGTGGAAAAACTGTAATGAAATCCGTTTTTAGAACCTATAAGAACCAGGAACCGCACTCTAAATGCAATTTAATAAAGTTTAACAACAACCTGATCGGTTCAAACCGAACCGATAATATCGTTTACAAGTTCCACACAGAAAAAATGTAAAACTATCTATTACTTACGATACCACAGACAGAGCTTGAACCGACGGTTGCGGTTAAAATAAAGACAAAATGCGGTTTAAAAACCGAAATTACACTTTTAACCGACAAAATGAACCGAGCAGCAGGAGAAATCTCCGAGCGACTGTTCAGTGAGGCGGAGTAAAGAATCTGACAGTTTGAGTTTGAAGAACAGACAGAGTCTCAACCGACTCGCGCTCAAGATTCCATGCCTGGCATGGAAAGTTGACTCTTTCACCTCCGGAGCAGTTCAAGGCTGGGTCAAACTGCATATGTCATAATATAGCAAGACTTCATGTTGTTTGAAATTGACAAGGTCAGCAGTAGAAAATACCATGGCCTTCTGGCCGAATCTAGAGCAATGATGATCACTGTCGCTAAGTGAACCCTGAGCTTGTTCAGCCCTCTGAGCAGCAGGGAAATGGAGGAAAGGCATACAGGAACTTCCCTGTTTAATGCAACAGCAGCATATCCAGAGGGACTGTGTCCCTGCAAGAGGTCTGTAACAGAATTGCAGTAGTTGGTGATTGTCTGGGGTTGCGAAGAGGTCCACCTCTGGGGTACCCCACCTTCTGATCACCACTTGTACTCCTGGTGGTTTTAGTTGACCCTGCTGACAGCATCTGCCAGGACATCGTCCTTCCCTGGGAGTGGACTGCTGAGAAGAAGATGCCCAGGGAGTGAGTTAAGACTCCACACTTTCATGGCCTCTGTGCACAGTAGGGATGACTTTGTGCCCCTTGCTTGTTTATGTAGTACATTGTGGTTGTATTGTCTTGTCCTGACATAAACCACCTTGTCTTGAAGCATAGAAATGAAGGACTGAATGCCTAGTTAAGCTGCCCTGAGCTCCAGCAGGCTTTATGTGAAGCAGTGTGTGCTTCCCTAGGAGGTAGGCATAGGCTGTTAAGACTGCTGCTGGTGGCAGCTGGAGGAAAGGCAAACCCTCCCTGAGGTTGTCTCTTCCTGCCACCACTGCAGAGCTTGCAGCAGGATTCTTGTGACTTGGACCATCTTTGACAGGAATCTTTTTGGGACCAGTGAGACCTGAGGTGTAACTAAATGCCTCTCCTCTGGAATCTTGATCCTGACACTGTTGCTGGTGCTGCAGCCATGTGCCCTAGCAACTGTAGAAAAATGCTTCATTGGTCTGGGATGTACAGCTGGAATGAGCCTGCCAGCTGCACCAAGCTGTCTACCATTCCCTGTGGGAGGGAGGCCCTTCCTCTCAGTGCATCCAGTCTTTGCCCTATAGACTCCAGGCACTGAACTGGTGTTAGCATTGACTTTTTTTTTTGCCATGAGACCCAGCTGCACAGGGTATCCTAGGTGGTAATCAGTGCACCTCTACCACAGAGGAGATTGGCCTGCCATCAGACAGTTGTCCAGGTATGGAGACTATGACCCCTGCCTCCTTAGGTGTGCTTCTGCCAGTGCTATGCACTTAGTAAGCACCCAAGAGCAGAGATAAGGCCGAAAAGAATGGTTCTGAACTATGTAGGAGGAAGTGCTCTTTAAGGCCAGAGATATGAGCCCAATCCCTCTTCTGAGTGTAGGAAGGATGGCAGCCAGAGCGACCATTCTTACTTTGGCTTTGTTAAATGCCTGTTTAAATGTCTGGGATCCCATATGGGTCACCACCCTCTCAACAGAGTTACTTCTGATAGACTGGCAGGTCTAAAAACCCTGCCCTCACTTTGGGCAGGATCTTGAACCTGAGGGCAAGCCCTGGCCCACTATCTGTCTTGGCACTTCTGGGGTATTGCTGCTTTCTCCTTTGCAGCAGCACTGCTACAAGCTACCTCGTACCCATCCATGTTTTCCATGTAAGCCTCTGTTTGTTCACCGAAAAGGAATGTAGGCTCACCAGAAAAATCCAATGCCTTTTGGCTGGCCTGAGATATAATAACAATAGTTTTATTTATTAAGCACCTTTCAACATATCAAGGCGCTGAACATATTAAAACCACAACATCAGATACAAACATATAAATAAAATCATGCCATGACAACATCAACTGTTAAAATCACAGAGTAGAATGTTCCATAAAATCATAACACAATACAGTTAGCTTAGTCTTCCAAAAGGAAGATTGCCATAAATAAGTTTTAAATTCTTCTTAAATACCTCACGGAGTGTACTCCTTAACCGTCGTGGTAGAGAATTCAAAGAGTGGGTGCAGCATAAGAAAATGCTCTGCTGCTGGAAGATTTTAAACCTGGACCTCCTTGTCCAAGGAGATCGAGGAGAACCAGAACAGAACGTCTCTTCTGATCCTTCACCCTCAGAAGATCATTAAGCACCGAACCAGCGCAGTCTCAGTGCTGTGTCTTTTATGAAAACCAGACTGGAAGATTCGTAGATATGATGGGTGGTTACATGGTCCTCCAATTGGCGGCCACTACCTTCTCAATAACCTTCCCAATAAAGGAAGGTTAGAGCTAGGTCTGTAGTTTGAGAAACAGTCTTGATCCAAGGAAGCTTTCTTCAAGAGAGGTATCACTGACCGCCTCTTTCAGGAGCTAGAAACTCACCTGACCCAAGGAGCAACAGACTATTTGCACCAGGACTGGACCGATAATATCAGAACAACCCAAAATTAGGAAGTCGGTCCAGGGTTCAAACTACAGCATGTGGGACGCACACTATGGATGATCCTCATAATATCCATGAACTCAGGTTGACAAAAGGAACTCCAAGAGAACTGAGGTGCTGTGAGCTCACACTGTTCTCAAGACGTCACCCTTAGAGATTGCGGACACAAGTCCGCCCTGATGTCGGCCACTTTAGTTGCAAAGTAACGAGCGAGCTCCTCGCACTATTTGCGAAAAGCTTTTCAAACTTGCAGACAGGCTGGGCTGCACAGTCTGTCTCAGTCTGAAACAGCTGATCCAGTCGATTCGAGCAACTGCAATCTCCTGGACAGGAATTTGTCTTCTTATGGGTGATTGCAGATTGATAGATAAAATAATGTTCCATCAATCTAAAGGCGGTCAGCATCAAGGGGCGGACTTGCGCCAACAACGCTCTAACCTTCACCCTGTCTCCGATCTCCCTCAGAATCACATCAAGCCAAGGGGACCTGGGGTGAAGGGATAGAAGTAGCCACAAACAGGAGCAATAAGATCCAGGGCTGTCGTAATGGCCATATTATAGGCCGACACCAATGCCTCTGGATTACTGCTTGCCAACACGGGGATGATAGATCAAGGACCACTGCAAGGCCTTGTGAAGTAATATTCCGAATGGGCGGCACCTGACCATCTCCACAGGAAGGCCTTCTCACGGGGTGCAAAAATTGAACCTCATGGTGCAGTGGTTAGACCAGGCGACTGGTTCCACCCTCACGCCGGATGCATCAATCCCTAAGAGGAAGACTAAGTCCAGAGAGTGCCAGATTTATGTGTAGCAGTGGAAACTACCTGTGTAAGACCCAAAGAAGACATTAATTGGAGGAAATGATTACCAAATTGTGAGAGTTCATCGTCGACCCAGAAGCGTTAAAGTCACCCAGAACCATCAATCTAGGCGACTCAAATGACAGGTAGACGAGAAGTCTGCTACTTCCTGTAAGAAGCTACTTCCTGCCTCCGGAAGGATCGTAGATGAGGAATGACCAAATGCCTACACCTGCCAAGCAACTGTGAACTCAGCGACTCAGCCTCACCTACTACTACATTTGTGAGGCCCAATTCAGTGTTAAAACAGACTGCAACCTTGGTCCAATCTCGGGGCGGTGTATCACGAGTACCCGCCGGAGTCTTGGCCTCCAGTGTGGGGCCTGAATTTTCATCCAGCCAGGTCTCGTGATGCAAGCCAGGTCAGCCGAGCCAACAAGATCGGCAATAATAGCAGTCTTATTCCTAAGGGACCTGGCATTGCACAACACCGCCTGAATTAGTTGTCCCTAGCCACCTCCTCAGAGACACTGAAATTGCTATTTGCCTGGCTGCAATATCATTGCATCCACTGTCCTTCTGAACTGGAATATAGAGGCTTATGTCCTAGCAATCTCTGAAATTACATTCAGAGATGTTTATTTATTGATGTATTTATTATCTGACATAGGCCATGTGAGTGGCCTGTCTAATGGACAAAGAGGCACCTAAGTGGGATTTTGTGCCAAAGAATCCAGCTCTTGGAGTCTTTATCCAGTGGGTGTGATGCCAGGGAATCCCTGCCTTATCACGAGTCACAGCTTGCACCACCTCTTCATGGCTGGGGTGCTCTGCTGCAGACTTAGCCACCCAATACTTCCTATCCAGCCTCTTGTTCACTCGGGGAATAGAAGTGAGATTTTATAAAATTCTAGACCTGTCTCTTCAGAGACTTGTGGATGGGCAGCACCAGTTTTTCTGTTACTGGCACATCCATCCTATCCATACAGTCTGGCTCCTCTTCCTCCTCTGTGGATTTCTGGGTGGAAGTCCAGTGTCTGTGTGCTTTATGAAGGCAAAGTGAGAGGAAAAATCTTTGCTCCCTTTTCAGGGAGTTAGGATGTTGAGGATCAGGCAACACCTGGTACAGACTCACCATGTACACCTCAGCAAACCATTCAAATGAACCAGGAACCGAGAAGGAACTCAGGTCCTGAACTGAGGTCTGTGAACTGGCGCTGAACCGAACCTGGTACCAGCTGCAGCGCCTGTAAAACTTGTATAGCATTTGCTATTCATTTGCGTGTTGAAACCAACAGTTTTGTAGGTTGGGGTTCCTGAACCAAATGTTTTTCCTTCCTTTTTCTTAGCAGAACTTACCAGTTCAGCAGCAGTGTCTGCAGTTCTTTTCTTTAATCGGGAACCATTACGGTTAAGAGGTTGCAAAACCAGTTTCTTTTTTCTATTTTATTCTTTATACCCCTGCCGCGGTAGCCGGTGCCTTCTGCGGTCACGCTTCCAACCCCGCGGTTCACGCCCTTCCGATACCCCGTGGCTTCCCCACGGTGGGGCTGCAGCACTGGGGACACATGCCGCAGGGCGTCGGACTAGGTCGGAGGGCTGGCCTGAGGGGCTGGTGGAAGCTGTGACCGGCTTCATCAAGGGCCTCGGCGGCATTCTCCCCTTTTCCTGGGCGGGGACGTGCAATGGCGGGCGTCCTGCCCCGCCTCCAGTCTACCAGTGTTGAGGTCGGTAGTCGCGCTGCACCTGGTCTCCACCAGGAGTCGCGCAGACCCGAGCACTTCCCCATCTCTCCCCGGAGAAGGAGGCAGTCCATGGGACGCTCTATCCTTCTCCCCGGCCGACCCTCAGCGACCCGAGTCCGTTCCGAACCGGGTCTCGGCGTCATAATGGAAATCCCACGCTGCGCCGCGGGCAGCCAAAACCGAGTTCTTTCGGTTTCTACATATGAAAGGAGGAAGTTTTGTCCACAGCTGGGTTAGCAGTCTTATTAAACCTTTTTCTACAGTCGGTTAAAATGCCTATTAAGCACCGACTGAGGAAATACTGACTGAACCAGTGTTTCTTCCTTCCTCTTTTTCTCAGCAGAACTTATCGGTTCAGCTGCAGTGTCTCGCGGTTCTTTTCTTTAATCGGGAATCATCACCCTGGTTAGAGGGTTGAAAAAGCGGTTCCTTCCACATTGAACCTTTTCTTACAGTTGGTTAAAATGCCTATTAAGCGCTTACTGAGGAAATACTTCTTGCCTTTTACAGATGTTACAATCTGCCTTCAGGTGGTTAAACCCTAGGCAAAAACTCAAATAAATGAGGATCTGCTTTCAAACAGTTCCCTCACGCTCTGTACAAAGCTGAAAACCCATTGGGCAGGTTCTTTTCATGGTTAAGTGACAAAATCAGTAAAATCCCAAAAATGGTTCTCTGAGAATCAGAAATCCACACTAATGAATAAGGCTTAAACCTTGTTTACTTTATCTTTACTTTGCGACTGGTTTAGCAATCGCTGAGAAAACCAAGAGTAACCCGGTTTCCCTCAAATAAACAAATTAAGCAACTGGCCCAGAGAGGAATAAAATAAAAAATTTACTTTTAAAATAGTAATTAAAGTCTGGTTCCCTCCCAGTTAAAGAACAGTGCCAGCTTCGTCGGTAATGATTCGGTTTTCACGCTTACATGCAGCAGCCGGGTTGAGGCCGGGTCGCTGAGGGCCGGGGAGAAGGATGGAGCATCCCATGGACAGCCTCTTTCCAGGGGAGGGGGAGGGAACTTTTGATGCCTGCTGAGCCCAGCGGAGGCTGGGGTATCACAGGACACTGGAAGCACACCGCCATCGGGAGAGGTGATGTTGGCATCAGCCATTACGCTACCACGCCACCCTGAATCGAAAAGAGAAAATGGCTGGGTGCTCGCCGGATGACAGCTTCCAGTTCCTCTGTGCCTCCGAACCCTCCAGGAGTCGCTTCCCGCAGGCCTCAGCAGCGTTCTATGGCCTATAAGGTAGGTGCTAGTGTTCCTCTCACTGGTCCATTCCTCAAGGGAAGGTGGACCTGCCCGGTGATGGGAACACCGGGATACCGTGGACGGGCTGCCGATTTGGGGCTTCATGGGGGTGGTCAGGACTGAGGTGAGGTAGGGGAGGTATAGCAGAGATGATCATAGGTGGGCCTGAAGGAGAGGGGGGCATCTGAGCAGGAGCGAGAGGCATAAAATACAATATACAAAAAAAGGAACCGAAAGAAACCGAAAAACGTACTGGAATAACACTAAACCTAAACTAGTTTACCTGTAAACACAAGGACAGTGCTTTAAAAATGAACAGAAATAAATTTTACTTCAAAAAAGAGAAAAATTAAATCTTCAATAAAGATGAAGGAGAGCTCTCAAGGCTTCTTTCTGTACTGTTTAAAATACAATATAATGTAAAGAATCTGACAGTTGTAGAATGTTTACCAGGGATAGTGGTTTGAAAACTGAGCATGAGCCTAGCATTCCATCATTAGCATAGGTTCTATTAACCATTTTGACTCGGGGCAGTACAATGGGAGGACAATACTGCAAATATCAGAATACAGTAAGATTTCCTGGGGTTTGAACAGGGATCCTAGAAGTGATCTTGGTGTGTTCACTACAGGGTCCTCACTAAAGGAGGCAGTTGTAGAGCTGTTGCCATGTTCATAGTGACTCTCAACATAGTTTTCCTCCTTATCATCTTACATTATCAGATCAGGGTTGTATTCATATTCGCTATCAACTGTATCATTGATGGAATTAAAGACTGTGCCAGCGACGGTGGTGGCAGCTGTGGAGGTCTACATGGCCAGTGAGTAACTTGTGATGTTGATGAGGAATTTATAGGAGTCCCCATCGATGGGCCCCCTGGAACAGGGATGCCAGGCAGTAGACGTCTTATCATATCTGAAAGGTGATCAGGACTGCCTCAGCATTGGCGTCATTTTTATGTTTGCTTGCCATGTGCAAGAAACATAGTGCCATCATCCGAGGTTTCGGAGGTGTGGCAGCCCTTTTCCAATTCAGTCAGTGTGTTTGCAGGCATGGCGCGGTTCTCCAATGGTTGCTGGAGCTTTCTGTGACGGCGGTCGAAATGCAGTGGAGTACGGTTGAAAGGGGGCTCGCTGGTGATGGCGATAAGATGTCATGCACTCGTGCGCAGCTCCTACACACACGTGCGCATGCCTCTACTCGCCTACGCGCACACTGTATAGCTGGCCAGGGGGTGCCAATCCCCCGTTGGCTGTGCTACGCTCCCCAAAACAGAGTTCCACATGCCACGCTGAGTGCCCACCCCAGAGTGGCTGCACATCATATAAGCGGACGGGGTGCCCAATCCCCGTCGGCTCCACTGTTACCCCCAGAGGTACAGGGTGCCAGCTGGGAGCCCACTAAGTGGCAACAGATGCTATAGCCAACAGGGTGCCCAATCCCCGTCGACTCACGCCCCCAAAACAGCGATCCTTGTGCCACGCTGGAGCCCACCCCAGCATGGCAAATGTCCTCGTCATCATCATTTAAAAGAAAAAAAAAACAACCCTGAAACACAAAGCGTTCTCCTATCTCTGCCCCACCGGCACCACCGTGCGCACCTGCCTCCCCACAACCCCTCACCCCATACTTACCTCCGGACTCCGGCCGACGATCTTCAGTGGACGGGAACCGTCTGCACTCTTCAAAGCCGATGCGAACTGAGAAAATGCCGGTAAGCTGTATAATGGGATAGATAGGGTTTTCAACTTTGCTGCATATCTCAGGCATTTTTGGAATTTTTGCACCAAATTTTCAACATGGTGTTTTGGGACCCCTTCTCATGAGTGCTCTCACTGTAATGGCGTTAATCGGCCCGAAGGGTGATTTACAGATCAATGTGCAAAATCACTTTTCGGGACCGAGTAAAACAACACTACCACTGTTCATAAGGTGGGCTCTCAAAAGCCTATGTTGAATATTTGGTGGAAAAATTCCAAAAATGACTGTTTTACTGACGTCGTTGTGCAGTTCTCACATGCCTTTCGTAAGTTCGCAATTTTCAATATTTTCACTCCAGATTTTCAATATTGCCATTTACCACACCTCCTTATGAGCAGTACAGCAGTCATTTTTCATCTTGCCCAACACATGTTTCTGCCCATGTAGCACACAATGGTGCAGTCGGTATCACGAAATCAATGTATGGACACATTAAGAAAATCACAGTGACACTGTTAATGAGCAGAGGTCTTAAAATTTATGTTGAAAATTTGGTGAAAAATTCCTAAAATGACTGTTTCTAGCGTGTGTTGCGCAGTTCCTCGCATGCTTTCGTAAGTTCAAATTTTCAATATTTTCACTCCAGATTTTCAACATTGGCATTTTATTACACTTCCTTATGAGCAGTACAGCTGTCATTTTTCACATCTTGCCCAAAGCGTGTTTCCGCCCATATGGCGCACAATGGGCGCAGTCGGTAATGCAAAATCAATGTCTGGGACACATTAAAGAAAACCACAGTGACACTGTTCATGAGCAGAGGTCTTAAAATGGCTATGTTGAAAATTTGGTGAAAAAATTCCTAAAAATGACTGTTTCTGGCGTGCGTTGCGCAGTTCCTACGCTTTCGTAAGTTTGGAATTTTCAATATTTTCACTCCAGATTTTCAACATTGCCATTTTATTACACTTCCTTGTGACCAGTACAGCTGCCATGTTTCACATGTCGCTCAAATGTGTTTCCGCATATGTAGCGCACAATGGTGCAGTCGGTGCTCAAAGCAATGTTTGGGACAGATTAAGAAAATCATAGTTACACTGTTCATGAGCAGAGGTCTTAAAATGGCTATGTTGAAAATTTGGTGACAAAAGTCCATAAAATGACTATTTTCACAGGTGAGCATTGCGAGTTTCCATGCACCTCGTAAGTTCATGACTTCTAATATTTTCAGTCCAGATTTTCACCAGTGGCATTTTTCCACACTTCCTTATGAACAGTACAGCTGACATTTTTCACAACATGGCCGAAATGTGTTTTCACACTTTCAGCGCAGAGATGCGTGGTCGCTGTGGGAAATCATTGTTCGGGACAGATAAAGAAAATCACAGTGACACTGTTCATGATCGGAGGTCCTAAAATGCCTGTGTTGACAATCTGTTGTAAAAATCCCCAAACTAATTACATTACAGGTGTCGTTGCACAGTTTCTATCACGCTAGTGACTTCAGCAGTTTTTAATATTTTTACTGCAGATTTGAACATTGCCATTTTACACCTCCCCATGAACAGTACAGCTGTCATTTTCACATCCTGTTCCGAATGTGTTTTGCACCTGTGGTGCTAAATGCCGTAATCGCTGTGCATAAGCAGCTTTCAGCTAACAAACTGATATTGCCACTGTTAAGTGAGGCAGGGGTCACAAAAAACATGTTGAAAATTTGGAGTGAAAATACCAACGAATGCCTGAGGTGTTTGGGTTTCCAACCATAATGCCCCACCCTGTAGAGAATGACAGGCATCAGGGGTGTGACTTGGGATTCTTGCCTGTAATGCTCATACCATTCCACACCCTGCAGCCAGTGAGAGGCATCGAGGTATGCCTTGGACTCTTGGCCCCAAAGTTCACCCCATTCTCCTATACGCACCCATCTCACCATATTTTCTGATGGAATGGGGTGCGCGAACCAAAGATCCAAGGCACACCGTGACACTTGTCAGTGTCTGCAGGGTAGGGTGTGGTGAAATGGTGGCCGTTATGCCTGACGACCCAAAGGCACACCCCAATGCCTGTCACTCTCTGCAGGGTGGTGGTGGGGTTGGCATCAGTTCAATACTTCAGTGCCATTCCTATTATGCAGCTCTGTAACTTCTACACTACCAATGCCAATGCCAGCAAGCAAACATTCGGCATTGACAAATGCTTGTTTTATCATGTATGACTAGAGTGGACAACGATGAAGGTTGGGTCAGTCATCGACAGTGACATACCAACCATTATAGGCCCAGTCGTGCCTGCGCCAAGCCATGACCCTTGGTGTCTGGTCAATAGCTGAAGAGGGCAGTCGGCGTCATTGCTGGCGCAGGCGATTCCAAGCGGGACGATCTGGATCTGGCCAAGAAGGCCTTGTCATTGACCCAGTGCTTGTGTTTGCGACTCCTTGAAGATTCTTCCTGGGACTTTGACAACTGCAATTTGGCCAATGGGAAAGGTGATGTAGATTTTCTTGAAGCTGCTTCTCCAGTCTTTCAACGGTCTTTAGGAGGAACTTCTGCAAGGTGCCCTTTCTGCATTGCCTGGTGGCAGAAATTATCCCTCAGCAAATCTCACAAGCTTTCACGTTGTCAGAGAAACCTAAACAGCAGACACCAATGTCATGATAGTCACCTGAGTAGATTTTCTCTCCATAGTCACAGTACTGGAAAAGTTTAGATGTTTCTTTCAATGACATACAGGTTGCCAAAATCACGCTAAAGCGATTACTTAGATATAGAAAAAATTAAATGGTGGCTATAAGCAGTGACATTTCCACGGATCTGACGAGACTGATCGATGATGGAAAAGAACTGAGGAGAGTAAAGAGCCACCACGTTTATGTATACGCTGATGTCTGACATCATCGTTGGTGGCCCATGGCTCACTGCTTACAAAAGTTTCCATGTGGTCCTAGTGCCTGGTGGCTGTATGTTCCAAAAGTGCAGCCTGGTGAAAGAGTTATTCTTGAAGAAGATCTAAAGATCTAATGTTGGAATGCTGGGAGTGGGAGGCTTGAAACCAGCACAGTGAGAGAAAGCATTTTGAAAAAGATCATATGTCACCATGCATCTTGCCAAGATGATGCAGTTTGAGTAGGCTGTTCTAATTCAAGTAATTTATTCATGTAGTAAGAATGTTTGAGATACCTGTTTTTAATGTATGCAAATGTGGTTGAATGAATTGTTAAATGTTATGTTACTTGTTGCACCATTGTGTGGACCCATATAAAACTTTCAGTAATCAATAATTTAGTGAAAAACTGTGACATAATTACTGAAATGCCTCACAAAATGTAGTTTGTGATTTCATCATAACATCTTGTAATATACAAGTGCCAATTAATTAACAACTGATATTTCAGTTATCAAATTATTAAACACTTCATTCAAATATGAGAGAAGTAACAGTCTTACCTGCATTGCAATGACTGATAACACTTCAACTGAAATCCTATTAAACTCATCAAAACATCCCCAGGCTCCAGTCTGTGCAAGTCCTTTATAGATATTTCCACAGGACTAATGAAGGAGGGAGAAAAGATGGGTAAAATATTTGAATTCTATAGTCAAAACAATAGGAAACAGACTTAAATAGCATTCATGGCCAGTTACTGTGTGAATCTCCTTCACAGATATATGTTCATATATATTCATCAGTGTCAGTGACTCAGCAGGTAGCACACTCGCCTCTGAGGCAGGAGATCAGAAGGCTATGGGTTCTATTCTACACCAGGCACTTGGGTTAATATCCCAATACTGGCCTGCAGTGCAGCCTGAGAAGTGCGGCACTCCTGAGGTGCCATCTTTCAATGGGATGTTAAACCAAGGGCCCGTCTGCCTGTTCAGGTGGACGTTAAAGATCCCATGGCACTTCTCGAAAAAGTAGGAATTTCCTGGTGTCTTGGCCAAATCTCCTCCATTCACTAGAAATACCACCAACAACTTAATCTGGTTCAGTTTCAGTTGGTTACCATCTGTATCCCACCCTGAAAAACATAGAAACATAGACTTTGGGCGAATAAGGACCGCTAGGCCCATCTAGTCTGCCCATTTCCTACCTACAGGATAGGCCGCAGATCCTAGTTAACCAACAGCCTATTTCTTCCACTCCCCCACAAGAATTGCCTTATGTCTGTCCCATGCATTCTTGAATTCTCCCACAGTTTTAGACCCCACAACCTCCTCAGGAAGGCTGTTCCATGCATCCACTACCCTCTCTGTGAAATAATACTTCCTCCATTGCCCTGAACCGCCCTCCTTCTATCTTTAAATTGTGTCCCCTTGTTCTTGCAAGTCTCTTTTCTGAAAGATGCTACCCTCTTGGACTTTGTTGATTCCACTGAGGTACTTAAAAGTTTCTGTCATGTCCCCTCTCCCTTCTTTCCTCAAGGTATACATATTAAGCTCCTTTAGTCTCTCCTCATACGGCTTCTCTTGCAGACCCTGCACCATTTAGTTGCCCTCCTCTGGACTACCTCTATCCTGTCTATGTCCTGTGGAGATGGGGTCTCCAGAACTGGACACAGTACTCAGATGGGGTCTCACCAACTCTCTATACAGAGGGATAACAACTTCCTGTTTTCTGCTGATGATGCCTCTCCTATACATCCCAGTATACCCCCAGCCCTCCCTACTGCCTTCTCACATTGCTTGCTAACCTTAAGGTCATTGATATGATTACCCCAGGTCCCTTTCCTTTTTTGTTGTTACTACCTCCCCACCCATTGTGTATTTTCCCTGTGTTCTTGTTTCCCAGGTGCATTATTTTGCACTTCTTTGCATTGAATCCTAGCTGCCATACTTCTGACCATTCCTCCAACCTTGCCAAGTCCCTTTTCATCCTTTCCACGCCTCCTTGTGTATCAACCCTGTTGCAGATCTTTGTGTCATCTGCAAAGGCATACTTTCCTTCAGTCCCTCTGCAATGTCACTGATGAAGACATTAAAAGGACTGGACCCAATACTGAACACTTTGTGCCCACTAGTAACCCCTCTTTCTTCAGAGTGGACTCCATTTACAATTACCTTATGTGTCCTGTTGTCCAGCCAATGTTTTAGGTCTAGGCTACCACCCTGGGACCCACTCCCAGGCTGGTTAATTTGACTATTAATCTTTTGTGTGGGACTGTGTCAAATGCCTTGCTAAAGTCTAGGTAGGCCATGTCCACAGCCCCTCCCTGGTCTACTACTTTGGTCACCCAGTCAAAGAAATCTATTAGATTTGTCTGACATGACCTTCCCGCTGTGAACCCATGCTGCCTTGGGTCCTGTGCTCCACTGGCCTTAAGGTACTCAACTATTCTTTCCTTCAGAAGTGACTCCATCACTTTCCCTACCACAGAGGTCAGACTGACAGGTCTGTAGTTTCCTGCCTCTGTCTTGGTCCCACTTTTGTGAAGGGAATCACATCCGCCTTCCTCCAGTCCTCGGTACCACCCATCCTCCCATGATTTATTAAAAGAGTAGCCAGTGGTTTCACTGGTTCCTCCCATTAATTCTTTTAGAATTCTGGGGTGAATTCCATCAGGACCCATTGCTTTGTCCACCTTCAGTTTTGGAGTTTCTTGCAGAACCCTTTCTTCTGTGAAAGGACTGGGATCTGACCCCCCATCAAGAGTGCTTCTGTTAATTGGATTAGGCACTTCCCCTCCTCTTTTGTGAATACTGAGCAGAAATATTTGTTCAGTATTCCTGCTTTCACTGTCCCCTCTGCCCACCACGTTCATTCTAAAAGGGACTTCTAGTTTCAGTGGGTTTACCTGGTCAATAAAATTCATTAAATAAAAGTCAATAAATAAATAAATGTTTCTTGGCCTTGTTGGAACCATAAAACAGACTACAATGATAGTAGTCTGTTGCATGAGGATACTCACTTGCTGAAAGTACATGACATGTGGAACAGTCTAGTACAGGATCTTCTGCTTCATTGTATTATTTATGTTTTATTTATTTTGTGATGAAACAACATGACAAACAGCATACAAATTAATGGAAGTAAGGTATGGCAGAGGTACAATAAAATGACACCACATTCACTCATATCAGTATCAATATACTCTGTAGTCCACTGAATATAGTTAATATTATTGGGTACCACCAAAGTGTCCACTTATTAGAATAATCTGGCACAAAAACATAAAAGATAATCGAGCTATAGTGTATGATGGAATGCTGTTGTTGTTAAACATCCATCATTTTCTAAATGTTATGCTATAGTAGCTACATCATCGCAGCTGTTATGCTGCACTAGCTACTATAGCATAACAACATTGAAAGCAACTGCAACGATGCGGCGTTACAAGCCCAGGATGCAGCCCTGCAGTGAAAACAACAGCAAAACGAGCAGCGAAGTGGAGAAATAAAACAAAGTAAGTTGTGCTTCGTAACAGCATTCCATTCTACACTATAAAAATGTATACCAGGCTATCAGTAACAAGCTGGATTTACTTCATCTAGAATTAAGCAAATGGCGTGAACCACTCGAGCTACACTCTAGAGGTTCAAATGGTGCCATGGCAACCTCTTGATGAACTAACCAGCTTGTTACCGATAGCTGGGCATATATTACTCTCTGTATGACCTTGGGGAAAAAATACAAATTTTAGCAGGGAAGCGGTATCAGAAGTGTAAATGTGGCCTCTCTGGAACCACTGTTCCCACAACCTTAGTACTTGCATAACTGATGTTAACACATATAACAGTGTGCACAGTGTTATTGATAATGATAACAGTCTTTACCAGAAATACTACTGAAAATCTGGAAAATCACGGTTAATATATTTAACTTACATTTGCCTCAGGTAGGACTGCTGAGCAAATAGCAAGAGGACACAGTACAAATAATAAGCCTCATACCAAAAGTAGATTTCTAAGTTACTTTGTAGTAACCCTGTTCGAAAAGAAAAAAATACTTACCATAGTAATATTGTTTCTTCCAAGGATTTCCCAGTAGGATTGGACATATGCAGTCAGCTCAGAATCTCTGACTTCCCCAGAAGCTCTGATGTAATGTGGAATGTATACAAATCATACAACTTACTGCCTATAGGTGGACTGTGTTCCGTCTAACTGCCAGAAGAAAAATTACTCCACCGTAGTAATCTTGTTTCTTCAAAAGGATCACTCATTATGATTAAACTTAATGCAGTCAGCCTCCTGTGTTGAACTTCCTGGAGAAATGGAATTTTATGCAAATTATGGAATTCTCAATTGGCTCATACCACTTTCAAACTATTGCCCTAGCAACTGTTACACTCTGAGTGCTTCAGATACTACAGAGCCTAACTGGGTAAAAGACCCACTAGCTAAAATCAACAGCATTAAATAACATTTTGCCCTTTCAGGTCAAAACATCCTTAACCAACAAACCTAAGAAACTTTAAGACCAACTGGTTAAACAAAGTGAGTCTCTACCTTAGCCTATATGTGAGGAAAAGAAAAACACCCTAATGCTGGGATGCAGAGCAACTTCTATAGGTTCTAGTAGGGGAGGTAGGAGGGTTTTTAATCATAATGAGTGATCCATTTGAAGAAACAAGATTACTATGGTGAGTAATTTTTCTTCTAACCCAGGAATTACTCATTATGATTAAACTTAATGCAGACTACCAAGCAATACCTTTGGAGGTTGGGCAGAGAACCTATTTAGGAAACAAGCTCTGCAGTACTGCTGTACCAAACCTAGCATCACCTCTGGCTTGTAAGTCCAGGCTATATTGCTTTGTGAAGGTGTGTACCGATTTCCATGTAGCTGCTTTACAGATTTCCAGTAGTGGAATTTCTCTTGAAGCTGCCACTGAAGCAGCTGTGCCCTAGTGGAGTGAGCTCTCAGGCCCAGAGAACCTGTTTACCACCTTACTATAACAAAATGTATACATTCTACTATCAACGAGCAATTGCATGTTTTGTTGCAGCTCTGCCCTTACCAACTTCACCATATGTGAGGAAGAGCTGTGATTGACTTGTCCTGTAAGACTTGGTTCTGTCAATGTAGCTAAGTGCCCTTTGACATCAAGGGAATGAAGTCTCCTTTCTGGAGAACTGGAGTTGTCTGTAAAGAAGACAGGTAGAGTGATAGACTGATTCAAGTGAAAATCAGATACCACCTTGGGAAGAAATTTTCTGTTAGTCCTAAGGACCACCTTGTCCCTGTGGAATGAGATGTAGTCTGCATCTGTGTACAGGGCTTGTAATTCACTGATCCTTCTAGCTGAAGTAATGGCAACCAGGAAAACAGTTTTCAAGTGACATACTTCAAATCTGCAGTTGCCATGGGTTCGAATGGTGCATCCATGAGTTTAGCAATGCAAACATTCAGATTCCAGGCAGGAACTGGTTCCCTCAGGGAGGTGCAGAAGATTAAGGCCTTTAAAATATTTTCTAAATACTGGATGAGAGGCCATAGATCTCTCCTACCAACTGACAGGTACAGCAGTGAAGCTAAGTGGACCTTGAGGGTAGGAGGCTTCAGACCTAAGGAATGTAAATGTGTAAGATAATCTAGAAGAATAGCCAAATCAGCTGACAGGGGTCACACCTGACCTGTGCACCATATAGTAAATCTTTTCCACTTAGAGAATATGTCTTCTTAGTAGAAGGCTTCCTGTAACCCCCTAAGAACTGTTAGCACCTGCTCTGACAGGTTAAGGTTAGCAAATTCTAAGTCTTCAAGAGCCGCCTTGAGTCTCAGAAGTTTGAGATTGGGGTACAGGATCCTGCCCTGTGAGGAGGTTAACAGGTTGTGCCTCCTGGGCAGGTGGATGGGAACTACTGACAGAGACAGTAGAAGAGTGTACCAGTGACGTCTCGCCCAATCCGAGTCACCAGTATCATTTTGCTGGTTGGGACCTCAGTTTCAGTAGGATCCTGAATATCATAGGAAAGGGGAAATGCATACAGAAACTTCCCTGTCCAATCCAGGGCCATGGCATCCAGGGAATTGTGCCCTTAGAGAGGCCTGCAACAGTACATTGTAAGCTGGTGGTTTCTGTGGGGCAAAGAGAGATCCACCTCTGGAATGCCCCATTTCCTGAAAATTGTACAGAGTACCTGAGCATTCAGGCACCACTCATGGTGGTCTTGACTTATCCTGCTGAAAGAGTCTGCCAATACATTGTCTTTCCCTGGAAGGTGTATGGCTGACAGGGATACTCCCATGGAGTATACCAGGGACCACAGTCTTATTGCTTCTGTGCACAGCAGATCTGACCTGGTACCTCCTTGCTTGTTGATGTAATACATGGTTGTGGTGTTGTCTGTTCTGACTTGCACCACCTTGTTTTGAGGTAAGGGCAAATGTTTTAGAGCCAGGTAAACGGCCCTGAGCTCCAAAGATTTATGTGCAACAGAGACTCTTGTGGGGACCATGTGCCACTTGCTGTGTGCTCCAACATGTGTGCCCCAACCTAGAAGTGAGGCTTGCAGTCCTAGAATGCTTGTTACCCTGTCTTGTGGCAGGAAGGCGCTGCCCTGTCTGGTGTTTAATTCTGCTCCAATAAACTCCAGCACCTGGAGTGGTACCTGCTGAGATATCTGTTCATTGATCAGAAATCCCAGGGACTCTAGTGTAGATTTTGTTAGTGCCAGTGACTGTGCTGCATGCTGCAGGGACTGTCCTACTACTAACCAGTCATCCAGATAAGGGAAGACTGTTACCCTTGTTTCCTCAAAACTCTACCACCACTGATAGGCACTTTGTAAAACTCTTGGTGCCAAAGTTAGCCCAAAAGGAGAGCTGCAAACTGATAATGGCCTGAGCGCTGCCTGAAGCTCAAGAATTTTCTGTGAGATGGTCTGATAGGAATGAGGAAATAAGCATCCCTTAAATCTAGGGAGGCTAGCCAGTCTCCCTTTGCAATGAGGGAATGATTATTGCAAGAGTAACCATTTTGAACCTTGGTTTCAAAATGTACTTGTTCAGAAGTCTTAGATCCAAAATCAGTGCCAATCCCATTTTTCTTCCTTATGAGAAAGAATCTGGAATAAAACCTTTGCCCTGCTTATCAAAAGCACTACCTCTACTGCTTTGATTGCCAGTAGATGCTTTACCTCTGCCTCCAACAGAATCATGTGTGCAGTTGTTGATGGAGCAAAGGTTCTTGTTCTCAGCTTTGGAAGTGATTTGAAACTGAGTGCCAGGCCCTGGGCTCACTACCTCCAACACCCACTTGTCTGTGGTGATGGAATGCCAAGCATGAAGGTAATGAGCCAGTATGCCACCACTGGTGGTCCTGAAATAGGGGATGTGACCTGCACTAACCCATCAGGGTTCTGTGTGGGGCTGGCCTGAACCTGTGGTGCAGGGGCCATTCTTCTCATGGCTCTCCTGTCCCTTCCTCTAAAATAACCTCTGGCCTGCTGTTGAGGCTGAGAGGCCTGCGCTGAAAGAAGGTCTGGGGTAGAACCCTACCCCTACCTCCCTTACTCTGGGGTCTATAAAAGTGGAAGGCCTATCTTTGGAATTGCTCCGATAGGTGGATTTATATTCCTCCAACCTTTTCATGTATGCCTCTGTTTTATCCCCAAACAAAGAGTTGTTTTCCAGGGAAAATCCATTGCTTTAGCCTGTGTGTCCAAAGTCAGGTTGGTGGCTCTAAGCCAAGTGAACCTCCTAAGTGAAATAGACAAAGCCATTAACCTGGATGCAGTATCATTGGCATTCACTGCCATACGAAATTGGTACTTGGTAGCATCAAATGCAGCCTTGCTGTATCCTGTAAGCCTACAGTCACTTCACCTGGAACCTTATCAGACAAAGCTAGAACTGAAGTCCATAGAGCTTTTTGGTACTGCACTGAATATGCCATGTAATTGGCCTGCCTAACTAATAAAGAGGCAGCCATGTACCCTTTCTTCCCCATAGCATCCATTTTCTTGAGTCTTTGTCTGGTGGATGGGTAGCCAAGGGATCCTGGCCTTGTCACAGGAAGCAGCTTGTACTACTCCCTCAGGATCAGGATGAGTAAAAGAAAATCAGCTGTAGCTCTGTCCAGCTAATATTTCTTGTCAGCTTTCTTATCCACACCAGGGATAGAGGTTGGAGTTTTAAAAATCTGTAGTGCATCCTTTTTAAAGACTTATGCATGGGGAGAAGCAGACGTTTAGTGGGGTTAACCCCATCATGTCCAGAAAATCTGCCTCCTCCATATCCTCTTCTGTTTCCTGAAGAGGGAGATGAAGTTTCCACCATGCTCTTGACAAAGGCATAGTGGGAGGAGTATTCCTCAGGGCCCCTAGGAGGGACCCAAATTCTTGCTCAGTGGAAACCTCTGAATCTATAGGTTGCCCTTAAAATCCTCCTCCTCCTCCTCCCCTCCCCAAACACTTCCAGCACTCCCTGCCTTGCTGGGGTGTAGGAGGAACTGGGGCAGTCGGTGTAGGAACCGGGATTGCCCTTGTAGGGCTTGAAGCACTTGAAGTGCCTTAGTAATATCCTCAGCCTACGGTATAATACGCTTGTCTGCTGGGAGCTCTTAGCCTTTCGGCCGGAGGCGCAGCGACATGTTTTTCTTTACACTTTTCTTTAATGGAACAGGCTCAGAGCTTGTTTCCAAAGCCCTTTGTTTTACCTTGTTCAGATTTATCTGAACTCTTGTCAGGATCCTTGCTTTACCTCCATCCTTTAAGTGGGAAGAGGAAGAAGCAGAATTATCTACACTAGAAGCAGAAACAGAAGCCATCTCTTCTAAAATCTTAGACCTTTTCTTTAATGTTTTAGGGCAAACGGTCTTACAAATATCACAATTGGCAAATCTATGAATTGTACCTAAACAAGAAATGCAGAGAATGTATTTCTGCTTTTGCTATAAGTTGCCCATAAGACTCACAATATTTAAAACCTGTGGGTCCTGTGCATTTTTAGGTTTATCTAAATGGACCTCTGACATTGATAGAAAAAAGATTACTTCACAAAAAAGTTATTTAAAATACCTCGGAAGAGGAGGTTCTTTTAAATATAACTACCGCTAATGGTTCCTGGAACCGATTGCTATTTGGTTCCTGAAGAAAAAGGAACCGATAAAATACAGAATTTTAGACAAAATAAAGCAGTTCAAGGAACCGATCGCTAAGCGTATAAAATAAAAGCAAAGCTGAGGTAAAAACTCCCAAATAGACTTGAACCCTCGGTTCCAAGGAACCGTAGGGAACGCTAATAGAGACAAAACTACTATAACACTAATAAAATATACTAAACAATGTTTCTAAGGCAGCAATTGAAATTTAAACTAAAATTTAGTACTTATCCACAGATAAACTTTATTCTGAAGACAGTTCAAGGAAGCTCTCCTGGATGTCCTTACTAGGCAAGAGAGTAAAAAATCTGAAGCATTCAGAGTGCAACAGTTGCTAGGGCAGCAGTTTGAAAGTGGCATGAGCCAATTGAGAATTCCATAATTTGCATAAAATTCCATTTCTCCGGGCAGTTCAACACAGGAGGCTGACTGCATTAAGTTTAATAATAATGAGTGATTCCTGGGGTTAAAATAATTTCTGCAGATGAAAAAATACTAGACTATCTAAATTAAATATAGAATAAAGGATGGGAAGTATGTGATATGAGAGAATTTAATGCACACCCGAGGTGTGGAATGCTACATAGTTTATTAAAGCATCCCACACCGAGGGTGTCATAAAATTCTACATGCACTTTCCCATCTTTTATTTGTATAATTGCTGGTCAGCAATTTTCTCTCCAACCCGATTTCTGTGACCATGTGTCTTACACACACGGAGTCTCTGTCCCTGTCACTCTGTTATTTTGATCAAAGCCCATTTGTGATGAACCTGGTTGATTCTGCTGAGTGAATCTGCCAGTGTATTCTCCTTCCCTGGAAGATGAATAGCGGACAGATGCACCTCCAGGGAATATGCTAGGAAACAAACTTTCATGGCCTCTGTGCACAGCCTGAGGATCTTGTACCCCTTTGCATTGATATACCACATGGTGGTTGTGTTGTCTGACCTGACCTGGACTGACTCCTCAACTAAAGCCTTTAGGAGAAGGAGCACTGCTCTGAACTCTAAAAGTTGATGTGCAACTTGGACTCCTGAGGTGACTAAATTTCACTGCTTTTTAGGGTTGCCTGTGTGCGTGTCCCACTCTAGGAGGAGGCATCCGTTGTTAGGCCCACAGTGTGATGCTGTTGCTGAAAAGGGTGCCCTGCTGGAGGCTGTCCCTTCTTTCCTCCACTGCAGAGCCAGTAACAGAGTTCATGCAACTGGCACAAGCTTTGAAATGGGATCCTTCTTTGAGACCAATGAGATCTGAGGTGATACTGAATATCCCTCATCTGAAACCTGGAGCCCAATACTACTGCAATAGTCTAGGCCATGTATCCTAGTAATGCTAGGAACTGTCTTGCAGTTCTGGGCTGACTCAAGACAAAGGAATTTGCTAGGGTCAGTAAGGTGTCACCCTCTCCTCCGGGAGAAAAGCTTTCCCAGATGGTATCCAGTTCTGCTCCAATGAATTCCAGTGACTGAACTGGCTCCATCCAAGACTTCTGAGAATTGATAAAGAAACCCAGGGACTCCAGGGTGCTGAAGTCACCCTGATGGAATCCTTTACCTGCTGATATGAGTCCCCTATTACTAGTCAGTCTTCCAGGTAAGAAAATACATGATTCCCTGCCATCTGAGATAAGCTGCCACCACTGACAGACACTTTGTGAATACCCATGGGGCAGAAGTGAGCCCCAATGGGAGTGCTGAGAACTGGTAGTGACCTGAGGGTAGAGAGAACATTAGGGTATTTTCTGTAGCAAGGTCGACTGGAATGTGAAAATAAGCATCTTTCAGATTCAGAGATGCTAGTGTAACCCCTTTGTCACCAGGGTTACTAGAATCCCAGTAAGACCTAGTGGTAGGCAGGGAAGGCAGCTTGTGAAACTCCAGTTAAATGGGTTTCACACTGTCTCACTCTGTCCTCAGTCACAGCTGAGACTTGAGAGATGACATCATAATAGAACTGTCGCAGCTGCATGAGCCACATTTGGAATCTTCAGCTGAGAGTAAGTTTAGAACCTTGGGAATTCAAAGAGAGTCTTCAGTTTGTCCTTAACAAACAAGAAGGACATCAGTAGTGTCTGTTTACCCCTCCCTCCTGGGGTGAGGAAAAGTTCTTTGTGGGTTCCAGGGCAATCCCTTCTCCCACCCTGGGAAGAAAGCTGCCTGTTTTAATTTAAGTTCAGTCTGTTCATGTATAACAGCAAAGGTTACAGTACTTCGCCTGTGGGGCACCTGCAACGAACGGGTGAGTGTTTGGCCCCATTGAAGGGGCAAACAACTTTTCTTCAGTTGGATTTCAAGTATTGGGACTGCTATTTGGGAGGACTATGTCAACTAGGGACAAACAAATAGAGCAGTCATCTGTTTAAAGTGTTAATGGATTTAAAGTTCACTGTAGAGGGGTGCTTCAGGTCATCCACCGTCAATCTACATTTTAAAGTCTAAAGTTCTGAGTGTCCAGAGAAATGGCCAGGCATGGGCTGTGGGAGCTGGAGGTGGGAAAACCCCCATCTTTAGTAACCAGGTCCACCTCTATGGATTTCTTCTGTGTTTTGCTACTTGCCTCATGCGTTGACCAGTGATGGGGTGGTACCAGATGTGGGTTGCAACTGAAAATCTCTCTAGGAGTCGCAGACTTCAAGTGGTGTGGGAGCCACAGGATGGGAAAATTACTCTTGTTGGATGGGAGCATTCTTGTTTGATGGGAGTTTCAATACTTGAAGTACGAAACAAAATCTCTCTAGGAGTCGCAGACTTCAAGTGGTGTGGAAGCCACAGTTTGGGAGCCTCCTTGTTTGATGGGATGTCTTTCCAAGTAGAGTTTGGGTTCATTCGCAAGTGGACTGTCAGTCGAGTGGCGGCAGGGGAGCCGGGCCAGTCGGGCTGTGTATCCAATGCGCATGCAAAGTCGGGCTGAGTGCCTGGTGGGTCCAAAGCCAGACAACTGTTGTATTGTGTTCATTCCTCAAATGGACCGCTGTGTTTAACCTCTAATCTGCATTACAGTTACGTAGCCCTGTGGGGACCATGCAGTGCTTTGTTTATGTTCAGTGAGTTAATAAATAAAGCCACACTGAAAAATCCCAATTCTGGTTCTGGACATTACAGTTATTGCTTCCTGTAGTTGGATTTACTTGGGTGCCCCTGTGCAGAGTAGCCAAACCTAGGTCTCTTGTGCCAGGTAACCTCATCCTTCCCAAACCTGTAGATACATATGTATATCCATGTTACAAAATGGAGCATATGCCTTACAAAAATGGAGGCACCGCTTTGGATTTATTTGGGAAGGAAGGTGCTTGGGCAAGTAGACTACCGCTTTGGCTATCTGGCAGTCGGTAGCCCAAAAAGTTGAAGCAATTTTCCTAGTGTGTGCTGTAAATCTTGTGCTGCTGTTTAAAAATGCCAACTGTTTACCAAGGAGCTGTAAAGCCAAAGTGTGTGTCCTTGTCCTGCATCAACATAGTTTACAGCGTTTGTCAGTTTTAAAATAAAGTTCTGTGAAGGAAAGTGTGGAAAACTAGGGGTAACAGAGAAATTATGCCCTGACGTTGGAAATGCTTTCTGTGCAATACTAGAGACTGCAGAGTTAATGGCAATGTTACATGGTTGAAATGGGCTCCCACCATGGAGTCATTTGAAAAAAAAAAAGTGCATCTTTTCAGTTTAAATTTGCCTGCTCGACGATCCCGTGAGGAAAGGAGCCCTCGTGAGGAAGAAGAGGCTCATTTGCATGGCGTCGTGTGGTTGGTCAGTTTGTCATTAGTCCGCCCCTCAGCCAGCTCTTATGTGTCTGCTTCAGCATTCGAGAGGAGACAGAGAGATAGTCGTGTACTGGCATTGGAGGAGTGTTCGAAGTGTTGAAAGCGCTGTAAACAGTAGAAAAGTGACTTTCCAGTTAAAAATCGGGCTCAACCCGCTTATCAATCGTGGGATCAGTGAATTGTGTGGTTAATACTACGATCGCGGAGACCGCCCACCCGTTTGCATTCTGAGGCCTTCAAAATCTGGCTGCAGGCCGTTTACTCATCGCAGCAATCTCCTACAATAACAGTGAGTAAGCGATTTAAAACTGCTCAAATCAGTGATTTTCAGATAATGCCATACAAAATGTTGTGCAGCTGTATAGTCGCTTTGCAAGTAGCGATTGTGTGATATCCTGCTGGCAAGTGCAAGTCTGTAAAGCCATTAAATGTGTGCATAGCAATGAAAGTAGCCTCAGTTTAAAGTTTGCAGCCAGAGAGAGACTGTGGGTTGTAAAATAAGTGCAACACTAGTAAAAGCAGGCAATCCTGTGCTGAAACCTGAAGTTTTAAAAGGGACTGTAATTAAATGAATGTTGCCAGCAAGTGAAAAGTCCAAGGAAAATCCTGTAAATGTGTGAACAGCCAGAACAGAGCAAGTTGTGCAGTTTGAAATAAAAGTTATTAGTAGCTGATGTAAATCGGTGCGCAGTAAGCTTGACCAGAGTCTGAATGTTGATGCACAAGTGCTGCCGCCACCATTACAGGGTGGGGTAGTAAAAGTAAACACAGCAGCAGAGGAGCCATTTTAAAGCTACAGAGTGTGTTCATTTAAAGTGGGACTTTCAGTTACAGTGAACTTTTGTTTGTTTTTCTGCAGTTATGGCCTCAGGACCAGCTCGTTACCGGATCATGCCGGGTTGCAGTAACAACAGCAGTAAATAGATTGAAGATATTGAAAGTGGTGCTATGAGGGCAACTCCCTCCTGATGGGCAATTCCTAATTATCCAGTGCGTGTATGCCAGATGTGCTTGAGTGCTGGAAGGATGTCTTCATGATTCCTCACTGTGCTGATGTCTACAAAAATATGACATTGTATAAAGTGCCTCAAATTCGTTTGGCTCCCACATGGACACAACTTCAAGAATCTGCAGTTGGACAGCATACATGTGCTGGAGCCTCTGGAGGAAGGTCCCCTGGGGGAGTGTGGTACAAAGTTAGAGAGTGCAGAATTAGAGACTGAAGCTGAAATGAAGCATTAGATGCTGGATCTCAGAAAGCAAGTTCAGATAAAGCATCAATAGTCCCTGGGTGGGGGCCCAGCCCAAGTCCTCAAGGTGAAGATGAGATGCGGGAGGCCTTTGAATGGGAGGTGTCGACCTCTGCTCCCAGTGATGAATGGATAGTCTCAGGGGTGAGAACCACTGCTCACTCCTGGGCTCAGATCCTCAGTGAAGAGGGAAGATGAGGGGGAACCTATGTGGCCTTGTGGAGAAAGGAACGGTACACAGCCTCAAGGTCTTGCCTCGGAGGAATGTGTTCAAGAAGGTGGTGATGCCACTGCCCTGGCTTCACCAGAAGAAGAAGAAGTCAGGGATCCATTTTAATTTCACTGAGGATGCGAAGCTGGCAGAACCAGGACTGGCCACCCCCAAGCCAGGCGGCGGTCTCAGATTGACCAAAGCAAGCAAAGAGGAGAGACTGGTTCTGTAGGAAAGGCCAATGAAATCTTTGGTATGACCTTTCCTACCTTTCCTCAGAGAGTCTGGGAGGAGACTGAGAACTGCAGGAAATCCTGGATCTGGGATGAAGCAATGAAACATGTGCATCCTGGGGCTAACCAGCATGTAAAGAACAGACTGTTCCACAAAAAGTATACACAGTGGAAGAGAGGCAGGACACTGTTTATGGACAGAGTGAGAATAGTGGACGGAGAGGGACGCAAGTCTCCCACTGTATGAATTATGTGCGTCAGATGGAGTAACAAGTCAAGCCCTGACCCCTCTACTATTGGCCTCAGTGCAAGGACCTCCCAGTAATTAGCCCGTGCCTACAAAATGGAGAGCCGAGCAGTGGTAGTCAATACTGCCACATCTACACTTGAAGTAACCTTATTAAACTGCCAATATGAATAAACAAGAACTCAGGTGCCCCATATTCTTCAGTCCACAGTGTACTGCCCTATTCAGCAACCATCTACTGGTACCACCAGATGACTTCAGATCCAAGAGGACACCAGCCCAGCTGTTTTCCTGTTCATCGCCTGGTAATTGGATGACGCCTGGACCAGCTGTTTCTCTTTTGTTCCTGTTCTAAGGTTCCTTCTCCAGTTATGACATCAGCCCAGCTGTTTCCAGATGTGCACTCCTGTGGGTTCCTGGAAGATGTCCACCCAGCTGTATCAGAAGAAGGCTGCCAGGAGAGTCTTTGGAAGGGACCAGGTTTGTGACGTTCGAATACTTCCAAGAGGCTGGTGAGTCAGAAAAATTCTTTTTATTCTATCTTTTATGACATTGCAATACACCTTACACTACAGACTTCAAATAGTGTGTGGAACTGTCCAGAAGACTCTCCCTTCGGGGTTATTGCCTTTAAAGAACTGTACTTCACGGGCTCCAGCCCGGGAGAGACTCTTTAATGGACTGGCCCTCGGGCCCTAGAAGTCACTAGTGGGACATTTAGGGCATTCCATCCCCTATAGGTGTATTGCTACCAATGTCATTGTACTTTAATGTAAATACTATTTTCTACCTTTTTCTAAAAAAAAAAATCTTTTCTTTTTGGGATTGTTCAGTGCTTTTTCTGTGTGGTAAGGGTTGTTGTCGTCATTGTTATTGTTTAGATAGACTGTACATGCAGATTAGGATTTTTTTGTTTTGTCTTTTCTTACAGGTGTTCCTGGAAGACAGAGAGAAGACAAGAAGAGGAGGAGGGCTCATGAGTCCCTCATCAGTGCTATGGTGTAGCATTTAAATGTACTGTGTTATTATTGCTAATGGTTGTAGTTGCAGGCTGCCCAAGGTCGGGAGGTCCCGGGTTTTTGTTTTATTTGGGAATATTATGTTAGAGGCAGATAGGATTTCCCTAGAGGGTTTGAGGATAGACAGGCTGTGATCCTGAGCGGCTGTAGGGATTGCAGTGCTGATCTATCAGGGCTATGCTCTGGACGGTTCTACCAGAGTCACTAGGTGTCCATAGCATGCGTGGACAGAGTAGAGGCTGATATGTCAGCTATAGGCCTCTAGGCCCTTATGTGTTGCCTACCTGTGCTTACACATGGTAGGAGGGCCTGATCACCCCCCTCCATGAGTAGCACATAGGGTGGGATAGCCCTAAGGCCGGTGCATAATGACTGGGGACAGTCATTTTCCTAGTCAGAGCGACGAGTGTAACCCCTTTGTCACCCGGGTTACTAGAATCCCAGTAAGACCTAGTGGTAGGCAGGGAAGGCAGCTTGTGAAACTCCAGTTAAATGGGTTTCACACTGTCTCACTCTGTCCTCAGTCACAGCTGAGACTTGAGAGATGACATCATCATAATAGAACTGTCGCAGCTGCATGAGCCACATTTGGAATCTTCAGCTGAGAGTAAGTTTAGAACCTTGGGAATTCAAAGGGAGTCTTCAGTTTGTCCTTAAGCAAACAAGAAGGACACCAGTAGTGTCTGTTTACCCCCTCCCTCATGGGGGTGAGGAAAGTCTTTGTGGGTTCCAGGGCAATCCCTTCTCCCACCCTGGGAAGAAAGCTGCCTGTTTTAATTTAAGTTCAGTCTGTTCATGTATAACAGCAAAGGTTACTGTGACTTCACCTGTGGGGCACCTGCAACGAATGGGTGAGTGTTTGGCCCCATTGGAAGAGGCAAACAACTTCTTTTCTTCAGTTGGATTTCAAGTATTGGGGACTGCTATTTGGGAGGACTATGTCAACTAGGACTAACAAATAGAGCAGTCATCTGTTTAAAGTATTAATGGATTTAAAGTTCACTGTAGAGGGGTGCTTCAGGACATCCACCGTCAATCTACATTTAAAGTCTAAAGTTCTGTGTGTCCAGAGAAATGGCGGGTATGGGCTGTGGGAGCTGGAGGTGGGAAAACCCCTCATATTTAGTAACCAGGTCCACCTCACGGATTTCTCTGTGTTTTTTGCTACTTGCCTCATCGCTTGGCCAGTGATGGGGTGGGTACCCAGGCGTGGGTGTAACTTGAAAATCTCTGTAGGAGTCGCAGACTTCAAGTGGTGTGGGGAGCCACAGGATGGGAAAATTACTCCTTGTTGGATGGGAGTACTCCTTGTTTGATGGGAGTTGGATTTGGAAGCAGAAAACAAAATCTCTCTAGGAGTCGTAGACTTCAAGTGGTGTGGGAAGCCACAGTTTGGGGCCTCCTTGTTTGATGGGATGTCTTTCCAAGCAGGTTTGGGTTCATTGCCAAGTGGACCGTCAGTCAGTGGCTGCAGGGGAGCCGGGCCAGTCAGGCTGTGTATCCACGCGCATGCAAAGTCCGGCTGAGTGCCTGGTGGGTCCAAAGCCAGACAACTGTTGTATTGTGTTCATTCCTCAAATGGAGCGCTGTGTTTAACCTCTAATCTGCATTACGGTTACGTAGCCCTGTGAGGGACCATGCAGTGCTTTGTTTATGTTCAGTGAGTTAATAAATAAAGCCACACTGAAAAATCCCAGTTCTGGTTCTGGACATTACAGTTATTGCTTCTTCTGTAGTTGGATTTGCTTGGGTGCCCCTGTGCAGAGTAACCAAACCTAGGTCTCTTGTGCCAGGTAACCTCATCCTTCCTGAACCTGTAGATACCGTATGTATATCCATGTTACAAATGGATATATGGGTTACACTAGCCAGTTTCCTTTCTTTATGAAGGAATAACTATGGCCAGTGTTACCATTTTAAACCTGGCTTTGCAAGTGTATGTTAGGCACCTGAGATCTAGTATTGGCCGCCAATCTCCATTTTTCTTTTGGTTAAAAGTACCTTGAGTAAATGCCCTTTCCCCTTTGGGTAAGAGGGACTGGCTGTACTGCCATGGCTTGCAGGAGCATTTTCTTCTAACTCCAGCAGAATAGTCTCTGCAAGCATTGAAGGCCGGAAAACCCTGTGGCCCTGGAGATTTGGACACTGTTTGAAGTGTAGACAGAGACCTGGCTCACCACCTCCAGAACTCAGCTGTCTGTGGTAATGTTTTTCCAGTACTGAAGTAGTGAGCCAGCCTGCCTCCTACTGGAAGAGGTGGCAGCCTGTTTTGTGAAGTTGGGGTTCTATCCAGCCTGAGGGTCTAGGAGCTGGAGCTGGACTGGCTCACCTAGAAGACCTCCTTCCCTGCCCCTGTAGTAACCTCTGACCTGTGTATACTCCACAGGCATAAAGTATGGAACATATGACCTGAGGTTAGTATCCCTACTCCTACCTCCCTTCCTGTGGATCTAAAAGAAGTGAGGCTCTCTCTCTCTCTCTCTGTAGTGGGGTTACTCCTGTAGGTGGTCTTAAACTCTTCCAGCTTTTTCATGTATGCTTCCGTTTTGTCACCAGAAAGGGAATTGTTTTCACAAGGAAAATCCATAGCCTTCAACTGAGTGTCAGGGGTAAGACTGGTTGCTCTGAGCCAGACAAACCTTCGTAGTTACACTGACAAGGCTAGTAATCTGGATGCAGTATCATCTGCATTCACAGTCATGTAAAATGGGTACTTTGTGTCACACAAGCTGCCTAGTAATATCTGCCATATCATGTGCCAAATCACCTAGATTTCTATCAGTTAAAGCTAGCACTGAATTCCACAAGATCTTCAGGTACAGTATTGTGCAGCATATGTCATGTAGGCTGCCTGTCTGAGGAGAAGGGAAGGAATATATAACCCTTTTCCCCACAGTGTCAATTTTTCTGGAATCTTTATCTGGAAGATGAGATGGCATAGGTACTTTAGCCTTGTCACAGGCAGTGGCCTGTATCACACCCTCATGATCTGGATGGGTATATAAATAATCAACAGAAGCCCTATCCAGCTGATACTTTTCTCTACCTTCTTGTCCACTCCGGGGACAGAGGAAGGTGTTTCAGAATTTTCCAGGTGGCCTGTTTAAGGGAATTGTGCCAGGAAGGACCACCTTTTTGTGGAACTAACCCAATCATATCCAAAACTCTTCCTCCTCCTCATCGTCCATAGATTCCTGTGTGGTGAGGCCCAAGGTGTCAGCCATCTACCCGACAAATGAGAAGTGGGATGAAAATCATCATGCCCATGGAGAGGGTACCAAACTCCTGATCTGGGGATACCTCTGGCTAAATGGTTTCCCTAGATCTGGATTCCCTAGATTCAGACATTTCTTGGCCCTGGTCTATGGGAACCAGTAGTGGGACTTGAACCAGTGAACCCAGTATGGAACCTGCAGTCTATAGAGCTTGAATGACCTGCAGGGCTTTGGCAATTTCTCCGCAGAGGGTATTTTATCTTTGTCTGCTGGAAGCTCCTTGCTTTTTCAGCAGGAGGCACAGTAACATGCTTTTCTTTATTTTTTTTTTTATTTAAAGTTTATTAACTTTTTAGGAGCTTTATATACTGTACATTTATTTCATTTGCAGTCATTATACATTTAATTGATATACCTTATTACAGTTTTAGCAGGTGTCATTGCTTACATTCTCTCAAAGTTATATACATTTTTCCCTTGCTTTTGGTGGTATTGCTCTACTATAGATTATATGTTTTACTCCATCATATTTAGCACAGTTTTATGGAACAATATCTAGTCTAGGTTCCATAACCCACAGTAACCAATTATTCCAAAAACCAGTGAAGCGAGTCATATGTAGATTAAGTCCTGTTGTCAATTTCTAACTGATAAATTTGTTGTATAACATCTTACTCTTTTTGTGTTGGAGCTTCTGTCGTAATAATAGGTTATAATACCATATTTTAAAATAGGCACTTGATTTACCTCGGCCTTACCATAACAATTTTTAAAATCCCATGAATAATTATAAAATTTAAATATGATATTATTCCTATTTTCCAGGTTCTAGATAATGGTAAAACACATTTCTGCCACACTTAGAAATATGAAAAGAAACTTTATTAACACCTATATCAATAATTCTAAGAATCCCTAATTTACATAAATATCAAGCATACACGAAAGCAATGTAAGAAAATGACTTCACATAGTAATCTTCTTTCTTTCCAGTGACACTCAGATATTCATAACTTTGTGCAGTCAGCCTGGTGGGTTGGACTGCCTGGAGAGATGGAACACATGCAAATGATGGAATTCTTTGACGTGAGCATCTTTCAAATACTGCCTCTACCAACTGTAGTGTTCTAACCCCTTTAGATTTGCAAGAAGCCTGGAAGTCAGGCATTATGAAAAAATCCAACAGCTAATTTTTATAAATTTTTTTTTTTTGGTTACCCTAATAAAGATAATTTACCCCAAAACCTCTTAAGGAGGAACTACATCAAATAAACAGTGGTGTTCACCAAACAGCATGAGAAAACTATTAAGAGACAGACAAACTCTGTTTAAATCTACTCGGTATAGAGAAGTGTACCCAGAAGGGTATGGCTATGTGGCACTAGCATGCAGAGTGCAGAGGCTGAAGTTCTGGAAGGGAGGATGGGAGGAGTTATGAATATCTGGCATCACTGGGAAGAAAGATTACTATGGTAAGTAATTTTTCTTCTAACCCCAGTAATGCTCAGAATATTCATAACTTTGTGCAGACTACCAAGCAGTACCCTGGAGGTGGGCACAGAACTTATTTTGAAACAGACTTTGCAGGACTGCTGTGCCAAACCTGGCATCACTTCTGGACAAAACATCCAAGTTGTAAATCTTTGTAAAGGTGTTTACTGATTTCCAGGTAGCTGCTTTACAAATATCCAATAATGGAACCTCTAGCAGCTGCAAGACTGGCAGCTGTTCCTCTGTCGAGTGTGCATCAGCCCAGCTGAGGACTCCTACCTGCTCTAGTGTAGCAGAATTGAATACACTGGACAATCCATCGAGAAATGGATCTTTTGAGGCTGGTTTGCCCATTCCGACATCCCCATATGTGAGGAAAGTTGTTTTTTGTCTTGCCTATGGCCCTTAGTAGCTGTCATGCAATAGCTGAGAGCTCTTTTCACATCCAGACTGTGGAGTCTTCTTTCACCAGAGCTTGTATGGTCTGTGAAAAGACAAGCAGAGTGATTATTTCAGATGAAAGTCTGAAATGACCTTGGGAAGGAACTGTCTGTTTGTTCTGAGGACTACCTTATCTCTGTGAAAGGAGATGTAGTCCTGGTCAACACAGAGAGCCTGAAGCTCGTTGATTCTTCTTGCTGAGGTAATTGCTACCAGAAAAATGTTTTCCAGGTAACATACTTTAAATGGGCTGTAGCCGTGGGCTCAAAAGGAGCCCTCATTAATCTGGCTATGAATATATTAAGATCCCAAGCGGGCACTGGTGCCCTGTGAGGAGGATGCAAATGTATCAGGCCTTAAAAATCTTCTGAAAATGGGATCTGACGCTACTGACACCTTTGTCCTAGCAGAAAGATATGCAGACACTGCTGCAAGAGAACTGGGTTGAAGACTTGTGAATGAAAGTGAGTCAGATAATCCAACACCACTGAGACTCCTGCATCATTTGGGGCAAAATTCCTACCAGAGCACCAAAAGAAAATCTATTCCACTTAGCAGAATACATTTTCTTAGTGGAGGGCTTCTATAACCTTTCAAGACAGTTAATACAACTTCAGAAAGGTTTAAGTCTGTCTCTAATTCCTCAAGAGCCATGCCTTGAAGTGGAGGGACTTGAGATTTGGGTACAACAATGTTCCCTGATTGGAGGTCAGGAGATTGTGCCTGAGAGGCAAACTTATTGGCTTGCTCACTGACATGGAGAGCAGAATAGAGTACCATGGCTGCCGGGCCAATCTGGAGCTATCAAGATCAGGAAGCTAAGAGAGATTTGAGCTTCAGTAGTACTCTGAAACCAGAGGAAAAGGGAAGGCATAAAGAAACTTGCCTGACCAGTCCAGTACCAGGGCATCCAGAGGGATTGTGCCCAGGTCGGTGGTCTGCAGCAATGTTGAGGCAACTGGTGGTTCTGGTGGGATGCGAACAAGTCTATCTCGGAATGCCCCACCTCCTGAAAATTACCTGCACCACCTGTTTGTTCAGTGTCCATTCGTGATGGGACTGATTGATTCGACTCAGTGTATCTGCCAAGGTATTGTCCTTTCCTGGCAGATGGATTGCTTCCAAGGACACCTTTAGGGAATACGTCCAGAGTCCAAATTTTCATGGCTTCTGTGCATAGAGGACCTGATCTGGTGCCTCCTGTGTGTTTATGTAGTACATAGTGGTGGTATTGTCTGTTCTGACCTGTACCACCTTGCCCATCACCAGTGTAGAGAAAACTTTAGTGACAGCCACTGCTCTGAGTTCCAGCAAGTTTATATGCTGAAGAGACTCTGCTTCTGTCCAGGTACCCAGAGTTGTGTGCTCCCCAGATGGGCGCCCCAGCCCAGAAGGGATGCATCTGTAGTGAGGACTAGTGAAGGATCCTCCTTCTGAAAAGGGACTCCTTGCCTTAGGTTGGATTCCTTTTTCCACCCAAAAGGGCTTGTAACACTGCCCTTGTCACTGGAATGAGTTCTGAAAAATGATCTTTTCTGACTCCAGTGATTCCTGAGATGAAACTGGATGTCTCTCATGTGAAACCTGGAACCCTGCACTGTACCTGTGGATGCAGCCATGACCAAGAGCTGCAGGAATTGCCTGGCTGTTTGGCTGTGCAACCTGAAGGAATTTGCTATGGCCTGAAGGCTTTGCACCTGTCCAGGGCAAAAAGGCCCTGGTCTGTAGAGTACTGATCTCTGCCCCAATGAACTGTAAAGTCTGTGTAAGGGTTAAGACAGATTTTTATGGTTTATTATGAACCCAAGGACTCCAAAAGATCCTGTGGAGCTTTGAGAGAGTTCTGACTTGTTCTGGTGATTTGCCCACCACCAGCCAGTCGTCCAGATATGGAAAACAGTCACTCCCTGTCTTCAAAGAAATGCCACCACAGCTGCTAGGCATTTTGTAAAACACCCTGAATGCCGAGGAAGGCCGAAGGGCAGGTTGCAAACTGATAATGACCCGATGGGCGTCTGAATCTGAGATATTCCCTGAAAGATTTTTATGGGGATGTGAAAATAGGCATCTTGTAAGTCCAGAGATGCCAGTCAGTCCCCTTGGATTGTTGGCAGAATCAAGCCAAAGTTACCATTTTGAACTCTGGCTTTTCAGGTGCTTGTTTAAAGCTCTGAGATCAAATTGGACGCCCTCCCCATTTTTCTTTGTTGTAGGCAGTATCTGGAGTAAAACCTCTTCCTCTCAGAGTTGTAGGAACTGGTTCCACTGCTCTGAGCTGTAAACTTTGAACCTCTGCCTCTAGCAATAAAGCGTGAGCTAGGGAGGAGAGATGAAAACCCTGGAATTTTTTAGAGGAAGAAATCTGAAGTCCAGAGACAAACCTTTTGCCCACTACCTCCAACACCCACTTGTCTATGGTGATGGTTGACCAAAGGTGGAGGAAATGGGACAGTCTGCCTCCAACAGGTAGGGAGGAGGCTGCCTGCATCTCAGGGGTTCTGTTTAGGCTGGGGCTGTGGTTGTGCCTGAGACCCTCGCCTAGAGCCCCTTCTACCCCTACTCCTAGAGTAGCCCTGTTGAGGTACTGCTGGTATTGGGGCATGGCTACTGGCTGGAAAAAGGTCTTGTCATGAAAGAGCGACCTCTGCCCTCCCTTCCATAGGGCCTGGTGAATGAAGAAGCTCTATCTCTGGCAGAGTTGCTTCTATAAGTAGCCTTATATTCATCCACCTTCTTCATATAGGCCACCGTGGATTCCCCAAAAGAGAATTTCCTTCTAATGGAAAATCCAGGGCCTTTGATTGCGTATCCTGAGTGAGGTTTGTAGCCGTAAGCCAAGCAAACCTCCTCTGAGCAACTGTGTTAGCCATCCATCTGGCTGCAGTGTCATCCGAATCAGCAGCCATCTGGAACTGGTACTTAGCCGCCTCTAGCCCAAACCTGGCAGTTTCAGCCAGGTCATCTGACAAGGGTGAGGTGGCTTTCATGGACATTGCCAATACTGACTGCCACAGGGATTTCTGATACTGGGCAGCATAAGCTTGAAAGTAGCCTGTCTCATGGCCAGTGAGGCTGACAAATAGTCTTTTTGGCCATACTGTCCAATTTGCTGGAGTCCTTGTCGGTGGATGTGAGGACAGAGGGACCTTAGCTTTATCACAGGCTGCCTGTTGTATTACCCCTTGATGGTCAGGATGGGAGAAGAGGAAGTCAGCTCCCTCCTATCCAACTGGTACTTTTTGTCTATTCTCCTGTCAATTGGAGTAACAGAATTAGGGGTCTGCAGGAGCTTCATAGCATCCTTCTTAAAAAATGTATATACTGGGAGGAGGAGGGCTTTGTGGGTGTTAAACCCATCATACTAAGGTACTCAATTTCCTCCTCATCCTCCACTTGCTCTGTTGTGACAATATCTAAGGCATCTGCCATTTTCCTTACAAAGGAAAAGTGGGAGGAAAATTCCTCAGACACCCTGGAAGGCGAGCCAAAATCCTGCTCAGGAGACTCCTCTGGGGGATAGGATTCGTCCTCCTCATAAGACTCATCATCCTCTTCAAAAATAATTGCTCGGTGCAGAGGGCAACACAGTACTAGCAACCTGGGGACCCTGTGAGGGCAGGAGGCTGAGAGATGATGCTCTGCAGAGCCTGAATAATTCTGAATGCCTGGGCTATCTCTTGAGCTGAAGGCACTGCAGACACCTGCGCAGAAGTCCCTGGGTTAACAGGAGAGGGTTCTGCATGTTTCAGTTTCTTTGTTTTCTTTGAGGGAACTGGAGAGTCAACTGGTTCTTTTCCTCTTTTTGCCTCTTTGTCAGCCCGTATCAGGGGCAGAGGTAGTAGCACTTGTGGGTTCAGCCACAACAGACTGGGGTGTCAGCTGGTCAGAGATTGAGGACCCCAGGAAACTTTTATTGAGTCGTTCAAGGCACTTTTCCACAGTTTTATCTGGAAAAGTTTACATATCTCACATTCCTGGTCAGATGTCCGAAACCCAGACAAGCTACACATAAGGTGTGCTTGTCTGCCTTAACAAACATATCTCCACACTTTAAACAGTTTTTAAACCGGGCTCCCGGTTCTCTTCTTAGGTTTCTCTGCTGTGGTGTGAAGCAAGAGGAAAAACACCAACTGCTAAATAATAGATACTGTTGTGGTTATTTAAATAGCTTTTATTTATTTATGTATTTTTGCGGTGTTCCGAACCGATAAGGAACCGGAGAACCGAGCAGGGAGATGAAATATGAACGGTTCAGCGGTTCTGTAACCGATAAAAGACAGTTACAAATAAAGTTTGTAAGGACCAAAATTTAGTGAAAATAATATAGGTTCTTTAGTCAGAGAACCCAAATTAAACTAAACTAACTTCGGATCCCTAACGGTTATGCCGAAGCACGAGGAACCGAGAAAAACAACTACTTTAATAATAGACTAGATCTAAACTGACAATCAGTAGAGGCAGTAAAAGAAATTAAGTATACTTATGGTTTTGATGATTTTTGTATCTTTCTTCATGTGAAAGAGGGACAGAGACTCCAAGCGACCAGACTTTCAAGCGGAGAGAGAAAAATTTAAAGAGGTTAGAACACTACAGTTGGTAGAGGCAGTATTTGAAAGATGCTCACGTGCAAAGAATTCTATCATTTGCATGTGTTCCATCTCTCAGGGCAGTTCAACCCACCAGGCTGACTGCACAAAGTTATGAATATCCTGAGCATTACCGGTTAGAAACACAAAACAATAAAGGTTTCAGAAAAATCAAAAGAAACACAAAGAAATAAAACAAATATTTCAACAAATGAACAACATGGCAAATGAATGAACAAGATTCAACACAACAAATCGTATTGGCTATACTATGCTTTCAGCATGCTTGTCAATATCATAATCTTTATTTATTTTTTTACTATGCTTTTGTCCCAGCCAGCATCGGGACATCTGCTCTGTCCACGCCCCTCGCACCTCCAGCTCCCAAATGAGCCATGCTCCCCTTGCCCCCTGGCTTATACCCCAGGGTGGAGTCGTGGCACCTGCCTGCAAGGTGTCACAGGACGCTGGTTCAGGGTCAGAGTAGCCAGCCTGAAAGCCCATGGAAGACAGCGAGGAGGGCATCATAGAGGTGCTGGCTGAGATTTTTGCGCCCTGAAAGGACGATGTTTTTCCTCAGGGGCGGAGACATGCAATGACATCCCGTGTCTGCCCGCCCCGGACATCCAGACGCCGTGGCAGCGGATCCTCGACCTCCGCCAGGGTTCCGTAGTGCACTGGACGTCGTCCCTCTTCCCAAGAGATGGAGAGCAGTCAAGGGACGCTCCATCCATCTCCCCGGCAGCCCAGGTTTGTTCCAGAACCCGGTTGCTGGTGTCATGTGGAAATCCAATGGCTGCGCCAATGGGCGGCTATCATAATTTTTAGTATGAGAACTTGCAAGCTCATTACACTAGTGTCTTGGATTATATCTCTATAGAAACTTGCTTTAATTCCTCATAGCATGCAAAATGTATTTCTTTTAGTTTAAACTTAACTTATATACCCAGGGCCAGATTTTTCAAGGCCTTAGATTGACACAAGGTGCTTCGTCAAACAGGTCTGATGCAAGGCACCTTGCAAGGACTGCTCCAAGTGGGAATTTGAAAGGCAACCTGCATCACCCAGCAGGCTGCCTGCACCAAAGTGTGCTAGCACCATCCTTGCGCCATGCAAGTGGCTGCGGAATGGTGCTGGGGGCTGTGGCAGACCCACACTTTCCCAGCCCTCAGATCCGGAATTTGAAAGAACCCCCAGGAACAAGTGCCCAGTACACTTAGACCAGCAAGGGGCAGGTCTAAGGGGACTTAAATAGCTCCTGTGGGGTCGTCCTGTATGTGCCACCGTGTGGCCCAACCCATCCATCCCCAGTGGGTGATCCCTGGTGGTCAGTGCTCCCCCACCCCATCATGATTCCGACACCCCGTCAGTGGGTCCTGCCAACCCCACCCATCTCAGCACTCTCACCTCCCTCCCGTACCCGATCTGGCAACCAGCACAGCCCCACTCCACGCCACCATGGCTGGCCGAATGAGCCATCAGTGTGTACTATATACAGTATACAGTACGAGCATGGACTGCCCATTCGGCGGCTGGCCGGGTGGCATGTGGAGGGCTGTGCCAGTCGCCGGATCGGATGCGAGAGGGGTGGGAGTGTTGAGATGGGAGGGGGGCACTAGCCCACCAGGGTACTGGGGAGTGTTGTGGCACTGTTGGCGTGGTGGTGTTTGGGAGGGCAGTGCCCGGTTGCCAGCCCGTCCATGGGTGCCCTGCAGACTCCCATGACATTCTGGCATTCGGGTGTGTGTGTGTATATGTCTGGGCACGTACCTTTGCCACAAGCCTCTGGATTTAGGTGCCGGGACCCTGAGAAATAGAAATTCAGGCACAGGGTCCCGGCATATCAGACCTAGGCGCAAGCTGCAATTGTCGCAGCTTGCAATCAGGCTTGAAAATCTGGCACCCAAGGTTTTGTAATTAAAAGTTAAGTTCCCTGTGTTACCTTCCCAGAAAAGCCAAATGAAAACATTAAAAATATTATTATCTATTAAAATAATACTTAAATTTCTGTTAATTGTAGAGGTCGGTCTTCCTTTTGTTTAACTTTAAAATCTTGGTGAAAATTGCTTTTTGTTTGGGTGATGAGAGTTCCTTAGCAGCTGGCTTGGTTGTAGCACTTGTCTTCTTCCTTGAACCTGGAACTTTTGGACTTCTCTGGCATCAGCTCAGCAGTGCAGCTGTCACGAATCATCAAAAAGTCACTTATCAAGACTTTGGCGGAAGATCAAACAATCAGACACCACAGTTTAAGGCACAACAGTTTGCAAAAAGACTTTCCATGTGGACAGCAGAGTTCCTCTTTTGGTAACTGGATTTTATGACTATTTCTGTTTTTAATTCATACTTGAACCCAGGATGTTGAATTCTTTGGTGATCAAACAGCACTATAGGTTTTGCCTTGGCTCATGACAATAACAGGTAGTCTCTGTCCTTGTTTGGCTTCAGCAGAGGTTTTTAAAACATTACTCTAATCAGGATGTCAAGTAATTAAAACACGCCTTGCTTCATCCAATATTGAAAAAGTCCTTTTGTGACAAACTCTTTGTAGCTGGACCTTGTTGTAACTTTGTGTTGACTTTAAGCTTGTCCTTAGCACCCTAATGGTCACATCAATAGCTTAACCAAAAACTGATCTCAGACTCTTGAGGCAGGCATGGTCTCAGGCTTCGGCATACCAAAAGTCTTAAAAACAACAACATTTCTCAGTCCAACTGACATAGGGTCCTCACACCTCGAAAAATTAAGCAGTTCTGGGTTGGATCTGGCAGAATTTGCATATATGTTTCCAGCTCGGAGTAACAGCATCACCAGATCTGATTGGTTTGTGTGGATGATGGAACTGTGGTTCTATGCCCCACCCTCAGATCCATTTTTTAAGAAATAAGAAACTTAAAACTGCTTTACTTAAAAGCATGAATTAACCCCTGAGGCCTACAGGGTTAAATTCCGTAAACTCTGATAAAGCCCTGACATGAGCTTTGAGGAACTCACCACAAAGTAATGGCAGTTTTAAAACGTTGGTGGGAAAGGGTGGAAGCAACCTCTGGGGGAAAACTGAGGAGGCTATATTTTTAGAGCGGTTCTTTGGACTTGCCCAGCACAGCTGAAAACCTGGCTGGAGGACCAGGATCCAAAAACAGCACAGCAAGCTCCTGAGCTCTCGGATTGCTATGCCAGGAGCAGGTGCTGCAGGGCAAAGGAAAATTACTCACCACAGTAATGTTGTTTCTTCTAATGGAGTCTTGCTGTATTCAGACATACGCAGTTAGCCCAAGCACTGAACTGCCCCAGAGAGAAAGAGTTAACTCTATGCAGAAGCATAGAACATTGAGCTTGAGCTCGGTTTTCAAACCTCTGTCTGTGGTACTTCCCAGTGTAACTGTCAGATTCTTACGAGCACACTAACTAACATACTATAGTATGGAAATTGTTCAAACATATAGCCAAAGGGCAAAAGATTCTTTTGGGCCCAAAAGACTCAAGGCAAGAACCCAAGAAGGAAGGTAGTGATAATATTTAAATGTAAAACACCAGAAAAATAATAACAACATCTACCCCACCCAAGAGGAGGGCACAAGTGTAACCCCTTGCAAGCAGGGGTTCCTAAAAATACCAGTCTGGGTTTACCTTAGCCCAGTTTGTTCTGTCCTTCTCCCGCTGTCTCTCAGGCTTCTCTGACTGGGCCTCTAATTTTCTGGCTTCCCAGGTCCTGTTTGCCCTTGTGTGTGCCCCAGCTTGCAGTCAAATGAAACACCAACCTCGGGCTTAAACTGTGACATGAGCTCCCGCTGCAAAGTGCTGCCTCCAGGACAGCGGGAGTCGCGTTGCGTGCAAAGTGCCTTTGATGTGGAGCCGCTTGTTTTGCGGTTGCCTCGGGGACTGTGCCGTGGGTCCCAGGATCCCTTCCACCTATTTGGGACCCAGTAACCACGGACAGCCTGCTGGGTGACTGCTCAGGTGGGAATTTCTGACCGGGCTCATTTGAGTATGCCTGTGCAGGGCCCGGTCATCTGAATAATGCGTAACAGTGTATCTGGCTGCCTCGGGTATCTATGTTCAGCTCCAGCCGAAAAGTAAAGAATTAAAATGTTTAAATAATGGAACTGTTGCTGCTTGTTGGGAATATACTGTGCATGTGGGAAAAGTGCTTCAAGTTAAAATGAGTACTGTTTCCTGGCAATTCCAGTATCTGGGACTCTGTGGGTCAGCCTGTCAGCTGCTGCAAGGGAGCTTGCATAAGTGCAGTAGCGACAGGAAAAGTAAAAAGCCATGTTTTTCATCTGTGCAGCGACTGCAAGTACAGCCTTTAAGCTATAGAACTGTGGGGCATGTAAGGCAAATAATTACTTATTTCTGGCTGCACCAGGACATTATTCAGGAATGTATCTAATCTGCTATAAGGGACAGTAGGTTAAGCAGCCATTGCCAGCAGTACAGCCAATTGGAATTGCAGCAATAGATAGCCAGGACTTGTGGGACATTCACTGCATCTCATGGGTAAGCACCCAAGTGCTTATGGGGGGCTTACAGGGACATTATTTTAGGCAAATTCCACAACCCAATTGTGCCTCGAGTGTTCTGATTGACAGGTCCTTCAGCAACTTGGAGACATGTCACCCCATCCCTGCTACCAATCAGGAGTTGAGCTAGGAGCTCTATAAAGAGACAATGTTGCCAGTTTGTCTGGAGATTTAGAGAGGGATTCAGAGATGCAGAGCTGAGACAGAGAGCAGCAGAGCAGGCTCCAGCCTGCTGGGAGCCCCATGGGGAGGGCTCGGCTCCAGCCATGCCATCAGGCCTGGGCCACTAATTTCAAGCCCTTTCTGTCTTCAGGGGGCATTTGTTATTTTCTTCAGTTAACTAGTTACAGTAATTGTGCTTTCTGCAACAACTAGTCTGGAGGTTGCCAGTACTGTCCTCCAGAGGCTAGCCTTCCCTCCTATATCAGGAAAGATGTGGACCGAAGAATCAGATGTCCAGCAGCAGTGAGGCGCTGACCAGACCAGATGACATCATGCAGTGGGGAGAGCGCTGACCAAGTACCTCCAGCGGTGAGAGAGCTAAAGAAGTCTTCAGGATGCCTTCGATTGTGGATGAGACCCGTGGAGGACCTGAGTGAGTACCCTTGAACTCCCCAGTGCAAGGGAGAAGCTAATAAGTAATCTTGGGGCTCCGTGCCCCATTAAGAAATGTGTGCTGTTAAGTATGAAGTATTGAAGTCATCAGTCTGGGCTACTAACCCCATAAGAGACTACCTAGTTCAAGTAATGGATGCATCTTGTCTGTGGCCCAAATGGCTAAGTTGCAGGTGCAGCAAGATGCTGAACAGTAAGATCATATAAATGTGTAGCTATGGGTTAGAGTCCTGCCATCGTGGAGCTGTCTGCCAAGGCAACGGCATCCACTTCATGAGACAGGAGGCCCTAGAGCATATTAATGTCAAAGATACCTTAAAGAGAATGTACCTGTGTCTGCACAGAATTTCGTCTACGAGCATTTGGTATAAGTGTTAAATGGCTAGATGTGCTGGATAGGACTCCACTTGGGGATAATGTTCTTGGTATATAGAATGTACTGGATGTGACTGCCTGTGACTAAAGTATGGGATGCTTGATAAAAGTGTCATTGCAATTTACTCTGGATAGATGCCTTTTGATATATAAAGTACTGGATGTGACCATGTTTAAACTGCATTTAGGATGCTTGACAGAACATCACTCTCATTGCATTGGATGGGACTTTCAAATATTGTGCTGAATGTTCTGGATGTAAGATCGACATAGTTTGTTCTGGAATGTTCAGAAGTCTGCGAGTGCAGGGCAATCCCTGATTTGTCTGCAAGTGCATGGCAGTCCCTGCTTTGTCTGTTAAAGTGCATGGAAAATCCCTGCGTGGGTTTGTAAGTAGTAATTTGCTGCTTTACAAAAATCTGTTTCAAGTTGCCCCCACCCTCAAATTAATAACCCGCCACCTCGACCAGCTGCAACTCCATCAGGCCTGCAACATCTTGGACTGTGGTATCTGTTTAACCAGTATGGTATGAGATTCGGGGTTTCTACTGTATTTGGGACTGGTACCAGTGTGGGTATTATTAATAATTATGTTTAGTATCTGATTTATTAGCAGCAGATAGTCAGGGAGCTGGATGTCGTAAGTCGAATGGTAAAAATATGATTTACATCTGCCTGTTAATATGTAGCCACCCAGCTAGAGGGTTTACCAGCAAAATCTAAATAACATCTGTACATGTGTAAATATGGTATGATATCCTCTACTCCTCCTGTTTCCCTTTCCTAGCTCCTTTATTTCCCCAGAAATAAATATCTTGTTGTTGTTTGAAATCCTCGTGAGCATATTATTAGAAGAGCCTTTAATTCAAAATGTGGAAATGTGGGGAACTGTGTATTGGGGCATGTCTGAGGAAGGTAACTGGTCACCGTGGGTGGTGTAGCAGCTCAGGGGCTACACCCAGTACCATCTCACCCACGTAAAGCACCCTGAATGGAGAGCACTGCTTAAAGTTTTAAAAATGTTATAAGTTAGCGAACCCAAACCACTTAGCCTTATGTCCAGGGTAGTAGGCAGGGTGTAACACTGGGGGTGAAGCCACCCAGGGGTTACACAAGGTACACCACTGAGGTGCAACACTGTAACTGCCAGCCCACTTCCCAAAACCAGGTTCTGAGAGGGGAGGCAGGGGAGGTCTGAATACAGCAAGACTCCATTAAAAAAACAACATTACTATGATGAGTAATTTTCCTCAAACAACATTAAGTCTTGCTGTATTCAGACATAATGCAGACTACCAAGCAGTTCCCTATGGAGGAGGGAATGCAGAACCTACTTTGGGAAGAGGCTTTGCACTACTGCTGTACCAAACCTAGCATCACTCCTAGCCTGGATGCCCAGGTAAAGTATGTACTGTTTTCCAGGTGGCTGCTTTACAGATCTCTAACAAGGTATGTCTCTGGCCGCAGCTAGAGAGGCAGCTGTACCCCTAGTCAGTGAGCCCTCAGGCCTGAAGGGCATTCTACCCAACTTGTCATAACAAAATTGTATACAAGAAACAATCCACCTGCCAATAGTTCTTTTAGTGGCAGGCCTACCTTCCCCACTTCACCATAAGTGAGAAACAATTGAAGACAGTCATTTCTATGTGCCTTAGTATGCTCAATGTAGTAGCTAAGGCCCTCTTAACATCCAGACTGTCAGTGAAAAACACAGGAGCGATATAGACTGGATCAGATGAAAATCCGATACCACTTTAGGCAAGAACTTCCTATTGGTTCTTGAGACCACTTTGTCCCTATGGAAGGAGATAAAGTCAGGTTCAACTTACAGAGCCTGTTACTCACTAATCTGCCTGGCAGAAGTAATAGCTACCAGGAACACAGTTTTCCAGGTCAAGTACTTCTCCGGCCCAAGCCAGAGGTTCAAAGGGTGGCTGCATTAGCTGAGCTATGCAGACATTAAGATCCCTAGGCGGAGTGGGCTCCCTAAAGGGAGGATTAGTGTGACTCAGACCTTTTAAAACTTTCTGAAAACAGGATGAGATGTCAGGAGAGAGCCTTCCCTGCTGAGAATAATGCAGAGACAGCTGCTAGATGAACTTTCAGAGTGGCAGCCTAAGGCCTGACCATTCAGATGAACTAGATAGTCCATCTATAGATAGATAGAAGTTGTGGAAATGTCTGCAGAATCAGGCAGGATCGTTTCTGAGAGCACCAAATACTGAACCTTTCCGTTTGGAGTTGTAAGTTTTCTAGTGGAAGGTTCCTGGAGACCTTCAGAATATCCAGAACTCCCTGAGAAAGATGTAGTGCTGCATATTCTAACTCTTCAAGAGCCAGGCTTTGAGACTAGAGAGACTGGAGATTAGGGTACCAGATCCGCCCTGGGAGGAGGACAGGGATTGCATGTCCTGGGCAGAGACAGGGAGACGTGACACTGACAAGAACAGCGTAGAGGATACCAAGGCTGCCTGGCCCAATCTGGAGCCACCAGTATCACTGTGCAGGATGGAGTCCTGATCTTGATCAGAACTCTGAACAGCAGGGGAAGGGAGGAAGGCATAGAGAAATCTGCCCTTCCAGTCCAAAAGAGACATCCTGGGGAACCCCCAGGACTGTAGGTCTGCAACAAAACAGAGGAAGTTGATGATTGTCCAGTACTGCAAAAGATCTATCTCTGGAGTGCCCCACCTGGAGAAGATAACCTTCAGGATGTGATGATCATGAGACCATTCGATAGTGTCGCTGTGAAATTCTGCTCAGAGCATCTGCTAGTACGTTGTCCTTCCTGGAAGGTGAACTGCTACCAGAGAAGTCTGAAGAGAATAGGCCAGAGACCACAGCTTCATGGCTTCTGTGCACAAGGCCGAGGACCGAGTACATCCCTGCTTGTTGATGTATCACATTGTGGTGGTGGTGTCTGTTCTGACTTGGACCACCTTGCCCTTGACTGAATCAGAGGCTCTGCAGGGCTAGGAAAACTGCCCTAAGTTCCAGGAGATTGATATGAAGGAGAGACTCCTGTGGAGACCAGACCCTTGAGCTGTCAGGGCTCCCAGGTGGGCTCCCCACCCTAGGAGAGAAGCATCCGTGGTTAGAACTACTGATGGGACTTGAGGGAGAAATGGAACCCTTGTCTGAGATTGTCCTGGTCCAGTCACCACTGGAGAGCTTGGAACAGAGTCTGAGTCACTGGAATCAGTTTGGTAAGTGGATCCTTCTTTTGAGACCAAAAGACATTAGATGAAATTGAATGTCCCTCATCTGGAACCTTGCCCCTGCACCACTGCCGTGGAATCTGCCATGTGGCCCAGGAGCTGGAGGAACTGTCTTGCTGGGTGGGAGACCTGAGGTCGAAAGGAGGAGCGAGATCCACTAGGGCCTTCACCCTGCTTGGGGAAGGAAGGCTTTCTTGTACAGTGTCCAACTCTATGCCTATAAAGGTGAGAAGTTGAACTGGTTCGAAGACAGACTTTGGAAGACTGAGAAGAAACCCCAGGGGAGCTGAGCAGGTCCTGGGTAGTTTGAAGAGCTGACTTGACCTGTAAAGGTGACTGACCCACTAAGAGCCAGTCGTCCAGATAGGGGAAGATGGTGATACCCTGTCTTCTGAGGTAAGTCACCACTACTGCAAGGCACTTTGTGAACACCGTTGGAGCTGATGTTAGGCTGAATGGCATGGCTCTGAATTGGTAATGGCCTGAAAGCAACTCGAACCTGAGGTATTTTCTGTGGGAGCACCTGATAGGAATATGGAAGTAGGCATCCTTGAGGTCCAGAGATGCTAGCCAATCCCCTGGCCTTAGAGAGGGAAGGATTATTCCCAGAGTTACCATTTTGAATTTGGGATTTGAAATGTGTTTGTTCAAATACCTTAGGTCTAGGATGGGTCGCCACTCCTCTGTTTTCTTTGGGGTAAGGAAGTACCTGGAGTACAGTCCTTTTCCCTTGTGCTGAGTAGAACTTTCTATAGCTCTGAGAGCTAGAAGAGGAAACCTCTGCCTCCAGGGTAAGGGTTTCTGACATTGATGCAGGTGGAAAAGACTTGGCCCTCTTTTTTGGAAAGTTTTGAAGCTGAGGGCCAGTCCTGGCTTACTACTTCCAGGACCCACTTGTCTGAGGTCACAGACGTCCAGGCCTGGAAGTAGTAAGCAGCCTGCCTCCTACTGGAAATGGGAGTCGACCCAGGCTGACACATCAGGGTGTCTGCTTGGCAGGAGCCTTAGACTGAGAGGAGGAGGGCAGCCTTGCTCATCCCCTCCTGCCCCTCCCTCTGAAGAACCCACACTGTGGGAAGGAAGAAGGAGGCCTGGACTTGGTAAAAGGCCTACCCTGCCCCTAGACTGCTGCTTGTGTGGAGTGGCCTGCCTTTCTTTGGCCTGTGCACTCCTGTACGAGGTTCTGCATTCATCCATTTCTTCATGTAAGCCTCTGTCTGCTCCCCAAACAGAGAGTTACCTACTACAGGAAAATCCATGGCCTTAGTCTGGGTGTCCTGTGAAAGGCTAGTACATCTGAGCCAAGCATGTCTTCTGAGAGACACAGATGTAGCCATGACTCTAGATGCCACATAATTGGAGTCCACAGCAGCATGAAATTACATTTTGGATGCCTCGATTCCATCAGCAGCCACCCCTCCAGCTCCTTGGCTAGCTGGGAAGAGGCCTGTTTAGCCATTTCCAGAACCGTATCCCATCTGAATTTCTGGTACCTGGCTGTGTAGGCCCTATAGGTAGCCAGCCTGAGTCCCAAAGGACGCCAAATACTGTTTTTTGGCCATGGCATCCACTTTCCTGGAGTCCTTATCCCGGGAGTGAAGCCAAAGGAATGTTAGCTCTGTCACAGGCTGAAGCCTGCACTACCCCAACATGGCTGCAATGACTATAAAGGAACTCAGTAGCTGAGCCTGATAACAAATACCTCCTGTCCATTATCTCATCCACAGGAGCTACTGAATCAGGAGTTTGTAAAATTTTGTGTGTCTGTTTCCCCAAGGATTTATGAAGAGGGATAGACAGCCTTTTGGACTCTGAGATGTCCATCATTTCCACAAAATCAGGCTCTTCATCCTCCTCTGCAGCTTCAACCAAGGAAACTGCAGGGGTTTCTGCCACCTTTGTAGAACAAAAAGTGTGAAGGGGACTCAGAGAGCCTGGGAGGAGAGACACCTGAGGGCCTGTCCGGGAGATGTCCGGTTCAAAGGGCACATCCAGACCCCCGGTCATCGTCATCATCATCATCGCCGGGATAGTCTTCGTCTCGCTCCACTCCTCATAATAAGCGTCTGGATCATAATCTGAAGGAGTCGGATCCGACCAAACCGACCGCCTAACCCGGGCGAGACCGTTCAGACGAAACCGGTCTAAGCGATTGAACAATACTAATCGCTTTGTTTGGCTATTTCATCCGTGGTTGGAGAGTGAGATACAGGATCCAAACTGGCAGACTACGCTTCTTCTTTGACAGAACCGACCCTCAGAGTCAGCTCTCCTTTTGCCCGAGGAGGTATCGCCTAGGTCAGTAGGCACCTCCTCAGGTTTGGCCACAACCAAACTGGGCTGGCCATCTGGATCTCTGGACTTCTCGGCCTCCCTTTCCTTCAGCCTACTCAGTCTTTTATCTAGAGTGGATTTAGGAAAGTTTTACAGATTGGCAGTCTGATTTGAGGTGGTCAAACCCCAGACAATAAACACAGATGAGGTGGGGGTCAGCCTTAGCAAAGGCCTCCCCATACTCAGTACAGTGTTGAAACCCAGTGGGACAGATTTTCTTCTTGGGTTTCTCAGACATGGCCAACCTAACAAATTATCCTATAGCAGCTTTCAAGCCAGGTAATATAATAACTGATCGGTTACAAACTGTATCACAGGCTTTTAAAAGCACCTGCAAAAGGTCCGGTTCTTTTGAAACCAATCGGTACCAGAACACCACACTTATCCCAGAAAAAATAAAATTAAAATTAACAAGGTCGGTTCCAAACCAGACCGACCAGAAAGAAACCGAAGAAAAGAACAATTTCCACTTTTCTACCAAAATAAAATACAGTCACTACCTATCTACACACTACCTGTACCGTAGACAGAGATTGGAAATCAAAAATAACAAAAAATATGCGGTTTAAACCAAACGCTTTACTTTTACCGAACCGAGCAGAGGAAATCTCCGAGCAACTTCACTGTTAGGCGGAGTAAAGAAGCTGACGTTACACTGGAAAGTACCACAGACAGAGGTTTGAAAACCGAGCTTGAGCTCAACGTTCATCTGGGCATCGCTTACACCTCGCAGTGATTGGCCCAAATTTCTATTGGCCCAACTTCACCCAGCAGGTGAAGGAATATTACAGGTCTTGTCACCGTGCCAACAGGTAGGGAAGGCAGGTCGTAAAACAAAAGCTGCTCAACTTCCCTTGCCCATTGTGGAGGAGCCATTCCAGAGGGTAAGAATGGATATTGTGGGGCCCTTGAATACCCCAAGCTCCTCCAGGAAAAAGTTTATCCTGATGGTGGTCAATTACACCACCCAATATCCAGAGGTGGTAGCCCTCACCTCAATTAAGGCAGACAAACTGACAGATGCCTTGCTAGGATTTTCTCCTGTGTTGGGTTTCCGAGGAGGTTATGTCTGATAAAGAGACTAACTTCATGTCGGACCTGATGAAGTCTTTGTGGGAGAAGTGGGGTGGTGCAGAGACGCACAACACCTTATCACCCACAAGCCAATGAGCTTGTGGAATGTTTTAATGGTACCCTAAAATCAATGCTCCAAGCGTTAGCTGAACAGCATGGGAGGGACTGGGAGAAATACCTTCCTATGTATTGTTTGCATACAGGAGGTGCCCCAAGAATAAACAGGGTTCTCCCCTTAAAACTCTTATATGGATGAAGGTGCGAGGCCCCTAGACTTGATCTGGGAAGACTGGGAAGGCAAGCACGCCACCCAGGGGACTCCCATAGTGGAGTATGTCCTTTACTTCAGGAGAAGCTGAAGGAGCTTATGGGGGTGGCACAAAGTAACCTGTCACTTGTCCAACAGAAGCAATAAAAGTCTGGTATGATCATGGAGCCAGAGCTCGCTCAAACAGTGCAGGCTACTAAGTAATGGTCCTCATTCCAGTCCGGAAGGACAAGCTACAGACCGAGAGTGCGGGACCATACAAGGTAGTCCGACAGGTAAATGACATGAACTATATTGTGTAACTGCCTGACAGGAGACATACCAATTGAATGTACCATGTCAATATGATGAAACCATATCACATAGAAGACTGATTAATAAGCTGGGTAGGCTTGGGCTGGGTCAGAAGTTGGTCAGCTGTGTGGCAAACTGGTTGACGGGCAGAAAACAGAGAGTGGTAGTAGACGGTATACAGTCAGAAGAGATGCAAGTCACAAGTGGGGTACCTTAGGGATCAGTCCTGGGGCCAGCCCTCTTCAGTATCTTCATCAGTGACATCGCAGATGGACTGGAGGGTAAGGTTTGTCTATTTGCAGATGACACCAAGATCTGCAACAGAGTAGATGATCTAGATGGGGTGGGCAGAATGAGAAGAGATCTGGATAAACTGGCAAAATGGTCGGAAGAGTGGCAAATGGGGTTTAATACAAAGAAGTGCAAGATTATACAAATAGAGAAGAGAAACCCTGAAGCCACCTATAGGTTTGGAGGGAGTTGCTGGCAATCACAAGGGAAGAAAGATACTTGGGCATCATCATCAGAGATGACCTGAAATCATCCAAGCAGACCACCAAAGCAGTATATAAGGCTAGAGGATGCTGGGGTGTATTAGTAGGGGTATCACAAGTTGTAAGAGGGAGGGAGGTAATAATCCTCTACAAGACACTAGTGAAGCCCCATCTGGATGCCACACCTGCACAAGGACATTAACAAAATGGAGGCAGTACAGAGAAGGCAACCAAAATGACTGCATCAGAAAACATATGAGGACAGATTAACAGAGCTCAATATATACCCTAGAACAAAGAGGAGAGAGGTGATATGATCAAAACATTCAAACATCTGTAAGAGCATTAACAAGGTGAAAGAGTCTAACATGTTTCAATATAGGAAAAATAGCAGGACACGAGGACACAGCGTGAGATTAGAGGGAGGCTGATTAAGGAGGAATGTGAGGAAGTTCTCTCTCACAGAAAGGATGGCAGATGCATGGAATGGCCTACCTCAGGAAGTGGTGGATATGAATACAGTGCAGGGCTTCAAACAGGCATGGGACAGGCATAAGGAGCAATAAAGATGAGTATGAATAGATATGCCATTGACAGAGTACAGGCCTATGGCACATTCATAAGGTAGAAAAAATGGAAGACTGGATGGGCCTTGCTGTCCTTCTATGCCACTCAACTTCTATGTTTCTATATGTAAACAGGGCCGACATGGTGTTTGCAGTTTGTAGTTCTGGGAGGGATGGACGAGGAAGATCCCTCCTGGACTTACTAGAGGAAAGCAAGCGGAGTCATTGGTGGAGACAATCAAGCTGTTACCCCAGTTGACCCCAGAACAGACCCAGGAAGTGAGGGAGGTTTTAGAGGACATTGCCCTTTATTCACGCCAAGCCCAGATGAGCCCCATAGCAATCCATGATGTGGTCATTTTGGACGCAAGCTCCACATACGACAGACAGCTTACCGGGTGTCTGAGGCCATCCAAACTGACACTAGGAGGGAGGTGGAGGAAATGCTGGAGTTAGGGGTAATCCAGAAATCCCACAGCCCATGGGCTCGCCCCTAGTCCTGGTCCCAAGCTGGACTGGGTCTACCCGCTTTTATGTGGACTATCTGGGACTCATCTCAGTCATGAAGTCTGATGCCCACCCAATGCCCTGGACAGACGAATTGTTGGACAAGTTGGGGTGCGACCTACCTAACAACCATAGACCTGACAAAGGGTACTGGCAGGTGGAGTAGACTGCCAGAGCTAGGAACAGTCAGCTTTCACCCCAATAGGCCTCTTTGAATTTAAGATGATGCCTTTTTAGATGAAGAATGCCCTGCCACATTCCAAATGTTGGTCAACCAGGTGTTGCAGGATACTGAAGAGTACACAGTGGCTTATCTGGATAATATTGTCATTTTCAGTACCAGTTGGAAGGAACACCTGTTCCATCTGAAGGAAGTGTTGAGCAGGATACAAAGGCAGGACTCACTGTCAAGGCTGAAAAGTGCCAGAGTGGCCATGGCTGAGGTATCATGTTTTGGACATGTAGTGGGGAGGGACAACTACATCCAAACCAGGCGAAGATAGAGGCCATTGAGGCATGGCCCATGCCAGAGATCCAGAAGCAGGTCAGGAGCTTCCTGGGGCTGCAAGGTACTACAGAAAATGTGTAACAAATTACAGCACCTGGCAGCTCCCTTTCTAGCTTGTTAGAGAAAAAGCAACTCAAGAAAGTAAATGGGACCCAGCATGTAACAGGGCCTTCACCCAGATAAAGCCACGCTGTGCAGTGCCCTGTGATGCCAGCCCAGACTACACTAAACCATTTGTGGTGCAGACAGATGCCTCTGATGTGGGGATTGGTGCCGTCCTCAGCCAGACATCCCAACAGGAAAAGATCACCCAATTGTGTACCTAGGCAGGAAGCTACTTCCCCAGGAGCAGGCATACCCACTGTGGAAAAAGAATGCCTTGCCTGGTGTGGTCACTTAAAAGCTAGAGCCCTACTTCTATGGGTGGTCCTTCAAGGTACAGACAGACCACAATCCTCTGATGTGGCTAAATCAAATGGGAAAGATGAATGAGAGACTCTTTAGAAGGAGCATTGCACTATAGGTCAATGACATGGACATTAAACATAGGTCAGGGTCTGCTAATGCCAATGCAGATGGCCAATCCATGATCGGGAGTAAGGGACAGAACTGGTGCAAACTCTTACTAAAAAGGCGTGTTCCCCAGGTTCTGTTAAGGAGGGAGGAGTGTGGCAAGATAAGGCCATATCTTATTGTTCTAATCATATTTCATGGTATTTTATGTGAGAAATGCATCAGAGACACACATGGTGGCCCAGTGTAACTTGTAGAGGATCATGGGTACAAAGAAAGTAATAGGCCCAAAATTGTGTAATTTCTTGTCACTAGGCAGAGAAACTGTCTGCTGCTAGTCAAAGACTACAGTTTGATTATATCATTTAAAAGAAGACAAAAGAATAATTAAGCAGAGCTAGAAAAGCAGGCATATCCATTTGTGCTTGAATACCCCTCACCATCTATTGGTGCCATTTTGTCTGACTTCCTTTTGTCTCTGGCAGTCTACCCTGAGTTAATCTCATTATAGCTGAATGGACCATAATTTAGCTAAATTGCTGTACTGCATTTAGTGATTCCAGACATTTCAGGAGGGCTGGATCTTCTCCTGGAATTCAAACCGGTTTAGATTGGCTTGCCTCTAAGCCCCATGTTACCTGCAGAAATTAATTTTTTTTATAAAATATTAAAACCTGATTGGCTGTGTAGCCATAGAGACAGAATGCTAGCCAATCGCAGGGACAAGCCACTGTCCACTGAACCTGCCCTTTGAGAAGCCCATAAAACAAGGGTGCAGACTGTAACTGGGCCTTTTGCATTTGGGGACCCTGTCTGCTTAGAGAGCAGAGACAATTTCTTCTCAAGACTTCTCCGGACCAGACCCAAGACTTTAGCTACCACTTTAAGAAAACTTTGCACATCAAATTCAGCAACTAAGGACTTGAGGTAGAACTTTCAAACTAGAATTCTCAAAGTTTAGTTTTGTTGTATACTTCAATTTTATTTTCCATATCCTGTAACCAATGTCTAAATTATCTGTCTTTATGTTATTTACTGCATTTATTAATTAATAAGTAAAGCTTTTGGCTTACTTTTAAGATAATTCTGCCAATGTCGTTGTGTGTGTGTTGCCTTGGGAGGGTTGTTCAAACAATACTACACCTATGTGACTGTTTTAAGGGCCAAACACTACCAAAGTGAAGTGCTACTAGGGGCTCTGTAGATGAATGGAGGGAGGAAATATGAAAGGTCTCAGGAGGAGCCTGTGGGGTTTGAACCAATCTTTGCTTTTCTGGGGAAAGACACATAATAGGGTGTATAGGGCCCTGTGATGGAGTTGCATAAAGGCCATGCCTCATTTGTTATGCAGAAAGAGTTTAAATGCAAGGGTCTGTTCTATCCTCTCCTTTTCTGTCTCTTCTCTGTCTAGTTGCACAACCAAATTTTCTTGTGAGACCTAGGAACTGGTCACACTGACAAGTTCTGCAATTGTCCACTCTCGCTATCTCTCTGCCTTCCCTTGCTATTTCCATCTTTTCTCCTCCTTGCATATCTGTCAATCTTTATGTGGAAATGTCACTGATACTGGGATCTCTTTGTTTCAAACTGTGTATAGTTGTATTGTTGAGGTGATTGCGGGAGGCTATTTGGAACTCAGGTGGGTTAACACTTGCTAAGGTCATGGATGACTGGTTGAAAGCTCTGGATGACAGAAGTTATGTGTCGTTCTATTTCTTGATCTCAGCAAAGCATTTGACACGGTAGACCACTCTTTGCTCCTGGTTGCTCTAAGGAATATTGGTGTCCATGGCATGGCCCTAGAGAGGTGCTCTAACTACCTTTCAGATCGACACCAGCAGATTAAGGCGGAGGGTAATTCTTCACCATCAAAAATCTTACTAGAGGAGTACCACAAGGGTCCATCTTGGGTCCTCTCTTGCTCGCCATTACATAAATGAGCTTGATGCTAGTGTCAAGTCAGCTGACATCCACCTCTTTGTGGATGACACCGTGTTATATATAGCCAGACCTACTCTGGAACTTGTGTGCAGTGACCTCCAATCAGAATTTAATCATCTACAGAACAATCTCCTTTACTCAAAACTCCTGTTAAATGCCAAGAAAACGAAGGCCATGATTTTGCTCCTGTGACAAACTCTCCCTACCCCACCATTTTGGGAAGGGCCCTCAAATTCACACCTTGCTTGGCAGAAGTGCTGGAATAAGTCAATGCCTCCAAATACCTGGGGGTATGGATCGACCCCAAACTCTCTTTCAAACTCCATGCTGAGAAACTTTCCAAAAACTTAAACAGAGGCTCAGGTTCTCTTCAGAATCAGGCATCTATTAACATATGAGGGAAAATCAGGTTGGTACAAACAATGTTCTTGCCCCTTATTGACTCAGAGACTTTCTGTATAGGCGTAGCTCCATGGCCCTCACCAAACTCGACACCCTGTACCATCAGAGGCTTAGGTTTATCAATTATGCCTCCTACTCAACACACCACTGTGCCTCTTTACAAAAAGTATAGGCTGGGGCTCACTAGCCTCAGACAACACAAGAACTCTGTACTCTAGATCTTCAGGGCCATATCCAACAAGCTACACCAATATATCAAGGATTGCCAAACCATTTGCAATCCTGGTAACTACCTGTTGAGAAGCCTAACTCGAATCACTCTATATCTCCAAAGTAAGGACATTCGTTGGTCATGGGCAATTAGCTATGCCTTACGGTCCTCTGGAACACTGCTCAAAATATATTGCAGCTTGCTACACCGTATCAATAGCTGATTTTAAAAAACTCATTCAATGGTCCTTCGTGGAGCCCTGTAACTGTTTCTGGCATTGAACCTCTGGGTCTTCTATGCATCTGCCTGTCCCCCTCCTGTCTGCTTTCTAAGAGTTATGAGGGCAGGAAGGAGTGGAGGTTGCCAGGCTATGCAAGTCACTCTGGCCTTGGTGACCAGCACCCTCCTACCATCCTGTTCTCTACCATCTTCCTTTGCCTTACTGATGACCTTCTACTCTCTTGACTGATGCATCCTGCACAGCGGTGCATATAATTTGTACACACTGGGTGGGATATTCAAGGGTTGCATGGTGCAACAGTGTTGCACCATGCGCAACCCTGTCGCCCGGTGCAGTATTCAAAGGGGATGTTGCCCTGCACAATTCCGATGTGCTAGGAGCGCACCAGTAATGTATGTGGCGCAAGTGCGGGGACGTGCCGATGCATATGCAGCATCCGATATTCAGCGGGATGTGCGTATATGCAGGTACAAACCCGCTTTGTACAGCACAGGGGCGCAAAGATGTGCCCGTGGAAAACAGTAGCATGTCGGGGACACCCACAGGCCAGCCGCCATACTGCTGGGCGCAACACGGCAGCCGCCTGCTGTGGTGGCCACCTGACCTCCGAGACTCGGTAAGGCGTCGTGCCCTTGCCGATCGTGGGCATACTAGCAATAAATCCCTGGTGGTCCAGTGGACCCTACCCCATCGCCCGATCGTGTGCGTATTATAAATAAAACCCTGGTGGTCCAGTGGACCTGCTCCCCTGCTCGATCGCGGGCTGTAGTTAAAATGATATTCCTGGTGGTCCAGTGGACCTGCTCCCCTGCCCGATCGCGGGCTGTAGTTATGATTACATTCCCTGGTGGTCCAGTGGACCCAATCCCAACCAACCACGGGCAATGAATAAACTAATTCCCTGGTGGTCCAGTGAACCTGCTCCCCAGCCCAATCACGGGCAAATAAATAGAATAATTCCTTGGTGGTCAGTGGACCCAATCCCCAACTTCGACCGTGGGTGAATGAATAAACTAATTCCCTGGTGGTCCAGTGGACCGATCCATTGCCCGATCACAGGTTTGTGGTAGATGACATTCCTTGGTGGGCTAGCGGTACCCCTCCCCACCTGCCCACTCAGACCCGCCACCCTGCTCCCCTAGTCAGTGGCGGTGTGGCATCCCCACCACAAGCCACCTGACCACCTGCCAACTGACAGTGTACGAATGCGGCTGTAGCACATGGTCCCTCGTGGGCCAATGGGCATGACAAATACTAGTACTACCTGATCCCAAAATGCGAATGGTTCATTCATTTCGGGACTCTGTAGTACAGTATGGTCTGCACACCCATTGGCCCATGAGGGGACCAATGGGCATACAGCTGTGCCTGTATGCTGTCAGTCGGCGGCGCCAGGCGGCTTGCAGGGGAGCTGCCACCCACCGCTGACTGGGGGAGCGGGCATGGGTCTATGTGGGTGGGAGTACCGCAGGCCCACCAGGGAATGTTTATAACTAAAGCCCGCAATCGGCTGGGGATCGGATCCACTGACCACCAGGGAATTAGTTTATCATTCGCCCGAGGTTGGGCTGAGGATCGTCCACTGGACCACCAGGAATTTGTTTATTCATTTGCCCGCAGTCAGGCTGGAGATTGGGTCCACTGGACTACCAGGGAATGTAATTATAATTACAGCCCGTGATTAGACAGGAGGAGCAGGTCCACTGGACCACCAGGGTGTTTACGTTCACAAAAGCCTGCGGATCGGGCAATGAGGTAGGGTCCACTGGACCACCAGGGATATGAATATATTACGCCCGCCGATCGGGCGATGGGGTAGGGTTCACTGACCACCAGGAATTTAAATCTACCTAAAGCCCATGATCAGGCGTTAGTACGCGGTCCGCCGAGGGCAGGAGGCATCGGTCCCCGACGGCTGCAGTTTGGCAGGGCGCCAGGCGCAAGTCGCTGGGGATTAGCGCACTTACTGCAATGCGAAGAGTAATGACATGCAAATGGGCCTCATTTGTGCCTTGCATACATAATGTCCTCATTTGCATGCTCATCGCATGAATATCACTCTTGCTGCGCATAAGCGTAACTGCACTTGCACTGGCTCAGCCTTGCTCCTCACCTACCACTTGCGCTGGCACAGTGCCACCTGCGCCGTGCACAGTGCAGGTGCCCCCAGTGCCATATTCAATGGTGCTGGGCCATGAGCATAATGCCGTTGAATATCGCCTCAGCCCATGCCCTGGTGCATCCCAGTTGCGCTGCGCCCAGGCTTGCGCCCCTGCCTGGCGCAGTCTGAATATTCCACCCACTGTATATATCAATGCATACTGCTTCTCTACTGCTGTACATATATCTTGTATTTATTCAACTCACCAGCGCACATTGTATCTCTCTATGCTTGTATACCATGTACATACTTGTTACCCTGTAATGACTCGTGTTCTGTTGTAAGAATTTGCCTTAAATTCTCGTGTGTATCATACGTTTTTGTGTGCCATGACCCAGGTACATCTTGTAAATGAGTTTTTCTCGATGTTTCACCTGGTAAAATAAAGATTTGATTGACTGATTGAACCTGAGATGAAGTTTTATACCCTTTGAAGAGTTGTCGACAAGAGGTCATTTCTAGGACACCATGTATGGATTTGCTGCACCTGCAAAGAATTAAACTGACAAGCATATTCTGTAAACATACAAGAACATTCTGTGAGATGCAGGCTGTTTTAACGAGTTCCCAGACAAAGATTTATAAAAGAGCAGCAATGCTTTTGCTAGAGAGACAAGGAGAGTGAGAGACTAAGATTTGAAATTGAGAAGGAACACTCAGAAGAAGACTTTGTTTTCTGTTTGTACTGCCTTTGTAAACAGTCATTCTGAACAATTTTATTATTTATTTTATTGTTATTGGAAAAAATAAAATGCTACTTGCAAATGTTAATACTGCTCCTGGTCTTCCTATGCTTCCTGACCTGTGCCTCGACGACAGCAGGCCCCTGAAGCCTATACACTGCTGTGGCTTTCTGGTTCATTGTGCAGTGGCAGAGTGATCTATGCCAGGAACACAGACTCAAGACTGTACTTGTACCCCACGCATGGAGAGAGAGAACCCTAGGATTCTCTGACGTACGCTCAGTTGTGAAACAGTGAGGGTGCTAAAAGGACAGAGATGGGGTATCCCTGACCCTGTCACAGGAGGGACTGTGGCCCATCGAATCAGGCCCCATGGGAGTGGGCTGGTGACACCCACAGGGTGCAAGCCAATGTAACAGCTCAAAACAAAATAAAGCACTCCAGCCAAATAAGATCCCAGACAACAGACTTACAATGCAGAATTTATTATGCAGTGTTCCTTACCGTACACAACTGCTAAGGAGCAGGTCCCTAGTGCTGGCCCCAATCTAGGCTCCTTCATCAGAGAGTGTGTCTAACAAACCTCCACCATCATCTTTTGTAAGACAATTCTAAATGATATCACCTTTACATGTTAAACCCCAAATATTCAAAAATAAGATTATTAACTTGTTTACAATGTTAATCAAACCTTATATTATGCTTGGATATTCTCCTACTAAAAGATTAGAAGAAAATAAAGAAATAAGAGTATAGATGGGAGGTAAAAGGTCAAACAGAGATTGGGGAGTGGAAAAAGAAACAGGTATGACTGAAACAAAGGTAATGCCAGGTATCCAGAGTCAATGGTTAGTGGTAAAGCATCGAAAAACAAAATTAGTATAGCAGTTTAAGGCAATAAAAGGTCACAGGTTTATGCTGGTACCTTTTCAATTATTTTTAACATTTATTAATTGACTGTCGGTGTACCCATTTTTAATCAGTTTATCAACAGTCAAAATTAAAGTATTTGAAGGTCCAGGATAAACTGCAGAGATTTCATGGCTGTGAATTCCAACCTGTAAAGAACAAAACATAAGTTGCTTGGGAAGCCACATTGACTGCTGGCAGTAGTATGCAATGGACCACAGGGTGATGACTGCCGTGGTTGTGGAGAGGAAGGGGAGCCACTTGGCACCACAGAAGTGATTAGCAGCATTGAGGAGAGACAGAACAGCTGCTAGACACCACGGAAGTGATCAACAGGTCTTGTCAATGGTGCCAAAAGATAGAGAAGGCAGGTAGTAAAACAAAAGCTGTCCTACTTCCTTTGCCCATTGTGGAGGAGCCATTCCAGAGGGTAAGAATGGATATTGTGGGCCTTGAACACCCCAAGCTCCTCCAGGAAAAGTTTATCCTGACAGTGGTCAATCACACCACCGATACCCAGAGGTGGTCACCCCACCTCAATTAAGGCAGACAAACTGGCAGATGCCTTGCTAGGGATTTTCTCCTATGTCGGGTTTCCACAGGAAGTTATCTCTGATCAAGGGATTAACTTCATATTGGACCTGATGAAGTCTTTTGGGAGAAGTGTGGGGTGGTGCAGAGCGCACAACACCTTATCACCCACAAGCCAATGGGCTTGTGGAATGTTTTAATGGTACCTTAAAATCGATGCTCCAAGCATTTGCTGAACAGTATGGGAGGACTGGAGAAATACCTTCTCCATCTGTTGTTCATACAGGAGGTGCCCCAAGAATCAACAGGGTTTGCCCCTTCGAACTGTTATATGGACGTGGGGTGCGTGGGCCCCTAGATTTGATCCGGGAAGACTGGGAAGGCAAGCACGCCCAGGGGACTCCCATAGTGGAGTATGTCCTTAACTTCAGGGAGAAGCTGAAGGAGCTTATGGGGGTGGCTCAAAGCAACCTGTCACTTGTCCAACAGAAGCAACAAAAATCTGATACGATCATGGAGCCAGAGCTCGCTCATACAGTGCAGGCAAGTAAGTAATGGTCCTCATTCCAGTTCGGAAGGACAAGCTACAGACCGAGTGGGCGGGACCATACAAGGTAGTCCAACAGGTAAATGATGTGAGCTATATTGTGTAACTGCCTGACAGGAGACATACCAATCGAATGTACCATGTCAATATGATGAACCCATGATAAGAGTTTTCACTTGTGACTTGCATAACAGATGCAAGTCATGCGGGTACCTCAGGGATAGTCCTGGGGCCAGTCCTTCAATATCTTCATCAGTGACATTGCAGATGGACTGGAGGTTAAGGTTTGTCTGTTTGCAGATGACACCAAGATCTTCAACAGAGTAGATGATGCAGATGGGGCGGGCAGAATGAGAAGAGACCTGGATAAACTGGCAAAATGGTCGGGAAAGTGGCAAATGGGGTTTAAAGCAAAGAAGTGCAAGATCATGCACATAGGGAAGAAACCCTGAAGCCACCTATAGGTTTGGAGGGAGTTGCTGGCAATCACAAGGGAAGAAAGAGACTTGGGCATCATCATCAGAGATGACCTGAAATCATCCAAGCAGACCACTAAAGCAGTACAGTATGTAAGGCTAGAGGAATGTTGGGGTGTATTAGTAGGGGTATCACAAGTCACAAGAGGAAGGTACTAATCCCTCTTTACAAGACACTGGTTAGGTCTCCCATCTGGAGTACTGCATGCAGTACTGGAGGCTGCACCTGCACAAGGACATTAACAAAATGGAGGCAGTCCAGAGAAGGGCAATCAAAATGGTGCAGGGACTGCATCAGAAAACATATGAGGACAGATTAACAGAGCTCAATATATATGTACCCTAGAGCAAAGGAGGGAGAGGTGATATGATCAAAACATTCAAACATCTTAAGGACATTAACAAGGTGAAAGAGTCTAACATGTTTCAATATAAGAAAAATAGCAGAACAAGAGGACACAGCATGAGATTAGAGGCTGATTAAGGGAATGTGAGGAAATTATTTTTCAAAGAAAGAAGTAGATGCATGGAATGGCCCACCAGGAAGTGGTGGATATGAATATAGTGCAGGACTTCAAACAGGCATGGGGCAGGCAAAGGGAGCAATAAACATGAGTATGAATAGATAGGCCATTGACAAGAGTACAGGCCTATGGCACATTCATAAGGTAGAAAAATGGGAAGACTGGATGGGCCTTGCAGTCCTTATCTGCCATCAACTTTTATGTTTCTATATGTAAACAGGGCCAACATGGTGTTTGCAGTTTGTAGTCCTGGGAGGGATGGACGGGAAGATCCTCCTGGACTTATTAGAGGAAAGCAAGCGGAGTCATTGGTGGAAACAATCAAGCTTTCACCCCAGTTGACCCCAGAACAGACCCAGGAAGTGAGGGAGGTTTTAGAGGACATTGCCTTTATTTATGGCCAAGCCCGGACGAACCCCCTAGCAAACCCATGATGTGGTCATGTGGGCAAGCGCCCATATGATGGATAGCTTACCAGGTGTCTGAGGCCATCCAAAAAGACATTAGGAGGGAGGTGGAGGAAATGCTGGAGTTAGGGTAATCCAGAAATCAACAGCCCATGGGCCTCACCCATAGTCCTCGTCCCCAAGCTGAACTGGATCTACCCACTTTCTGTGGACTTAACGCAGTCATGAAGTCTAATGCCCACCCAATGCCTGGACAGACGAACTGTTGGACAAGTTGGGGTGCTACCCACCTAACAACCATAGACCTGACAAAGGGGTAGTGGCAGGTGGAGCTGACTGCCAAAGCTAAGCAACAGTCAGCTTTCATCACCTCAATAGGCCTCTATGAATTTAAGGTGATGCCTTTTCAGATGAAGAATGCCCCTGTCACATTCCAAAGGTTGGTCAACCAGGTGTTACAGGAAACTGAAGAGTACGCAGTGGCTTATCTGGATAATACTGTCATTTTCAGTACCAGTTGGAAGGACACCTGTTCCATCTGAAGGAAGTGTTGAACAGGATACAAAGGCAGGACTCACTGTCAAGGCTGAAAAGTGCCAGGTGGCCATGGCTGAGGTATCATGTTTTGGACATGTAGTGGGGAGGGACAACTACATCCAAACCAAGCCAAGATAGAGGCCATTGAGGCATGGCCCATGCCAGAGATCCAGAAGCAGGTCAGGAGCTCTGGGGACTGCAAGGTACTACAGAAAATGTATACCAAATTACAGCATCCTGTCAGCTCCCTGTCTAGCTTGTTAAAGAAAAAGCAACCCAAGAAAGTAAAATGGGACCCAGCATGTTACAGGACCTTCACCTAGCTAAAAGTCGCACTGTGCAATGCTCGTGATGGCCAGCCCAGACTACACTAAACCATTTGTGGTGCAGACGGATGCCTTGGATGGGGATTGGTGCGTCCTCAGCCAGACATCTCAACAGGGAAAGATCACCCAATTTTGTACCTAGGTAGGAGATACTTCCTAGGGAGCAGCCATACTCCACTGTGGAAAAACAATGCCTTGCCTGGTGTGGTCACTTGAAAAGCTGGAGCCCTACCTCTATGGGAGGTTCTTCAAGGTACAGACAGACCACAATCCTCAGGTGTGGCTAAATCAATGGGAAAGATGAATAAGAGACTCCTTAGATGGAGCATTGCACTACAGGCCAGTGACATGGACAGTAAACATAGGTCAGGGTCTGCTAATGCCAATGCAGATGGCCAATCCATCGTCAGATGAGGGACAGAACTGGTGCAAACTCTTAATAAAAAGGGCGTATTCCCCAGGTTCTGTTAAGGAGGGAGGAGTGTGGCAAGATAAGGCCATACCTTATTGTTCTAATCATATTTTATGGTATTTTTATGAGAAATTCATCAGAGACGCCCATGGTGGCCCAGTGTAACTTGCAGAGGATCATGGGTACAAAAGTCACAGACCAAAAAATAGAAATTATGTACCTACCATAATTCTTGATCTTCTTGGATGAAGTCTCCATCCTTATTTACACTAATGGGACTTCACTGGAGGTGCTATGACCCAGCGAACAAACTTTTCAAGATGGTGCGCCAGAGATGGAACATGAGTAAGCAGCACCGCAAGCCATGGCTCGTGCAGAAAAGACTACCTTGGCCGACCTCCAACCGCCACAGTACCTTTTTTCCAAGGAGGTGCAACGAACTAACCTAAAGGTCTAACTCTAACAAAATCGGACATAAGATAGTCCGAATGACCCGTAAGAAGGGAAACAATAGAGTCTTCACAGCCCAACCATTAAGGGAGTGAAGACCAAAAACAGAGAATGAGCTCGGGGTGACGTGGGCGTGAATGAGTGATGGAGACTTCATCCAAGAAGATCAAGAATTATGGTAGGTATGTAATTTCCATATCTTCCTGGACATAAAGTCTCCACCACTCAGTCACACTAATGGGATAATACTGAGCTAACAAACCCCCGAGATGGGTGGCAGGAGAAACTAAGAGCTCACATACTTAGGACAGAAGTCCGTTAAGAATAGTCCTACTAAACGACAGATGTCGCCTGGCATGGACATCTAAAGCACAGTGCTTAATGAAAGTATGCACTGAGCTCCATGTAGCCGCATTGCAAATGTCCGCAATGGGCACGCCATGGATTTCCACCAGAGATGCTGCAACTGCTCTAGTAGAGTGAGTGTACACTCTGCCTTCTAGCTTAACCAGTGTCATAGAATAGCAGTGATGGAAGCATGCTACCAGCCACGCTGAAATGCACCTAATAGCAACAGGTTGACCTAACTGGGTCTCGCATGAAAGAAACAAACAGTTGTTGAGCCTTGCGAATTTGTTTTGTTCTATCCAGATAGAAATGCAGTGCTCTTAATGTCCAAAGAATGCAGTGCGTTCCTCTTCATTCTGGAAGTTAGCAAAGCAGGAAGGTAGGACTAAAGGTTGGTTTAGATGAAATTCTGAGACAACCTTGAGAAGAAATTTAGGGTGAGTCCTTAGAACTACTTTGTCCTTGTGAAATACAGTGTACAGGGGTCTGTGACCAGAGCATATATTTCAGAAACTCCCACGGGTCGAAGTGATGGCTACCAGGAAGCCGTTTTCCAAGAGAGGAACTTCAACTCGCAGGTAGCTAGAGGCTCGAAAGGTTTCTGAGTAAGCATGTCTAGCACAAGGTTGATGTCCCAGGCTGCACGACTGGATGTCTGATAGGAGATCTGGTATGCAGAATGCCCTTAAGAAACCTCTTAACCACAGGCAAATGAGCCAGAGACAAGGAATGTACCGGCTCATGATGAGCTGAAATGGCACAGAGACGAACGTTGACAGTAGAGTATTGCAGACCTGAATTTGAGAGGTCCAAGAGGTACTCCAAGACTTTATTTGGTGGGCAGGAAAAAGGGTTTGAAGAGGATTCTGCACACCAGAGAGAAACGCTTCCATTTGGCTGTGTAGAGTTTAGTGGCTGGCTTACGCAAGCCAAGAGAATATTTGAACCCTACGGGAAATATTGAACCTATTCACCTCTATCTCTTCAGGAGCCAACATGAAATTGAAGTGCCTTCAGATTGGGATGACCACAGGCCCCTGGTTCAGAAGGTTTGTCTGAAAAGGAAGTGCCTTTGGGAGGGTTTCCGACAGACTGTAGTGCAGCGGGAACCATATCTGTCGAGGCCAGAAGGGAGCAATGAGAATCATTCTGTCTCCATGAGACTTGAATTTGAGAAGCACTCTGAATTAGAGGAAGAGGAGGAAAGGCGATAGAAAGCATTTTGTCCACTGCAGCCTGAAGCATCCTGACAGAAAATGCCAGGTCCTGGATTAATGGAGTAGAAGAGAGGCAGTTTTGCATTGAGTGGGGATGCAAAAGGTCCAGGTCTGGAGTTCTCCATTCTTTGAAGAGTGACTGAGTGACGGCTGAGTTGAGAGACCACTCATGAGGATCTGCCTCATTCTGCTGAGATGGTCTGCCAGGTCATTCTGTATGCCTGGCACATAAACCACGTGGATTAGAGCCTTGTGCTCTGGCACCAATCCCACACTCATAGCTTCCCTGCATAACGGGTAAGAGTGTGCACTGCCTTGTTTGTTGATGTAATACATCACTGCTTTGTTGTCCGTTTGAAGGAGAATGTTGTTGTGACAGAGAATGTCCTTCAAGGCCCGGACTGCATAGAGGATGGCTCTCCTTTCCAGGACATTTATGTGGAGCCAGGACTCATCCTGAATCCACGTACCTGGTGTGTGGAGCTCTGGCAATGAGCTCCCCACCCCATCAGGGACACATCATGGTAATAGAGATCTGATGATCCAGAGGAGCAAAGGATATCCTTCCAGAAGGTTGATCTCCTGCAACCACCAGGTGAGTGACCTCTTTAGAGGTTCTTTCACCTTGATGGGAAAGGACTGAGGGTGAGTGGTTGGGTACTAAGTACTGAGCATCCACTGAGAGGTTCTCATGTGGAGATGAGCTAGGGGTACAGTGAACACAGAGGATGCCATGAGAGCCAGCATCCGATGCATCAAGATAGCTCGAACCGAGCTGTTTTCTCTGACGTACTGGGCCATCTGTAGGATATCGCTCCTTCTGTCCTCTGGAAGAAAACACACAGGAGGTATCCAGAAGAGTTCCTATGAAAAGGAGCTTCTGGGAGGGCTACAACTGGGATTTGTTGTGATTTAGCAGGACTCCCATGGACGTGAGGAAGTCTGAAGCCTTGACACTGGCGGTCCAGAGATCCCTGCCTGGAAGGGCTTGCTAGAAGGTAGTCGTCCAGGTATGGAAACACTTAAATTCTAATTTTCCTGAGATGTGCTGCGAGAATTGTATAACACTTTGTAAAAACTCATGGCACCGAGGATAGCCCAAAGGGACTCTGAACTGATAATGTTGACCCAACGCTACAAACCTCAGGTATTTGTGTTGCTTTAGGTGTATAAGAATGTGTTGGTAGGCATCCTGCATGTCCAGGGAGGCTAGCCAATCATGTTGATGAATCAAAGGTAGAAGAGTACCTAAAGATATCATCTTGAACTTTTTCTTGTGAAGAATTTGTTAACTTTCTGAGATCCAGAATGGGGTGCATGCCTCCAGTTTTCTTCAGAACTAGAAAGTAATGGAGTAGAAACCTATGTTTCATTGGTCTGGTGGAACTACTTCTACTGCCCTGTTGTTCAGAAGGCCTTGCACCTCGGAAGCAAGAAGGTCTGACTGTACTGTTGACAGTCTGGGCTGTCGCTTTGGGGAGATGATCTGGGGTTTCGAAAGATTGAGCAAATACCCCTGGCAGATTATCCGGAGGACCCATTTGTCTGATGTTATAGACTTCACTGGTCGTAGAACTGAGTCAGATATCCTCCCACTGCTGAGGAAGAGTCCCCTTGGGCAGTTGAGGTGGGACCTGGGCGAGAACTCAGAAGGTGGCACTGGGCGCTTGAGCCTTCTGCTGCATTTTCTTTTGTGACTGTGGGTGTGGCTTTTGTTAAAGCCCCTGCCTTTGCCCTGAAAGGACTGACGGTTATGAAACTGACATTTACTGTCACCCCCAAGAGGGGCAGGTCGAGCTATCTTAATGGCTGACCTAGTTTTCTGTGTGCTTCCAGAGCTTGTTCCACCTGGGGTCCAACAGATACATACCGTTGAAGGGTAAAGCCATGACTTGCTGCTGGGCATCATTCGTGAAGCCCTAAGTACATAGCCAGGAGTGGTGACGGGTACAAATGCCACCGCCGCTGCTCGAGAAGTTAGCATCAAAGCATCCATTGCAGCTTTAACCTGTTGGTAATTGGACCTGATGCCCTTGGATATGGTGTGAAGTAGCCTGAATTTGTTTCTGACTCAGGCAGAGCTTTCACCATTTGCTTTGAGTGAATGCCAAAGGACATATTTATACTGAGAAAAATAGCCCAGGTAGCTGGTCACGATACCCAGGGTGGAGGCAGCAAGACCCTCTTACCTAAGGTGTCTATCTTATGAGATTCTTTATTGATAGGGTGGGCTGAGGATGCCTGAGGAGGATGGCCTTGTCATTCTCTGCTATGACTACAATGGGATCAGCAAAGCCTGTGAGGCCAATATGGTCGATCCTTGGGAGCAGCGTGCTTCCTATCTATAGACATAGGCACAGAAGGGATGAGAGCAGGATTGTTCCATACCATCTGAGAAAGGGTCCAAAGATGGTTGTACCGGAGGAGTTAAATCCATAGGGATCTCCGGGACATGTAGGTATTGGAGTCTTAAAAGCTTCCCAGAATTGATTTCTGTAGTCTACAGAGAAAAGGTGAAATTTAAATTTTCAGCGGAGACTTAAAGGAAAGGTCTTCGACCACAGGCTCTGCAGCAGGGTTAACTCCTGCTCCTTCAACATCATCACCTAGCGAAGAAAGAATGGGTCAGGCTCAGAATCATCTCCTGACAGTCCAGGGAAGACTGTATGGACAGGAAAGGAGTGAAAATCAGAATGGAAATTAGAAGAGAAAGAATCAGAGTTGAAATGCCCTGAAGGCTGGACGGCACCACAGCAGGCATCAGCGCCGATGAAGAACACAGTGCCAAATGCAAGGAAGTCGGCACCTTCGAAACAGCCCAGCACATGGCACCGACAAAGGCCACAGCGCCAACAGAGCCAGCACATCAGCCAACAGAGCCCCCGGCACCGAGGATGGTGCCAACAGAGCCCTCGGCACTGTGGATCGGCGCCAACAGAGCCCACTGACACCACGGACGTCTCTGACAGAGCCTCCATGCCGCAGACGGTGCCGACAGAGCCTCGCACCATGGATGGCTCCGAGAGTGTCCCAAGGTTCCAAAAACTGCGATTTGAAGGGAAAGGAGGAAAATTAACAGGAGATAGAGGCATCGTGTGGGCCCCTGTTCTGCAGCCATGTGAGGGAAAAACACCTGAACACAGAGTCAACGGCACCAAAGAGGCGCCGCATGACTAGGAAGGTCCAACTGCCCTACTTGGTCTCTCACAGCCCGAGGCCCGGAGTGTCTGGGTCAGGCAGCTGGACCAACCTCAAGCCCACTGCTCCATAAGAGCAGCCCACTGGTGAAACTGCTCATTGGGCCGTCAATAGGCAGGGACAGGCTCCACGATGGCGAAGAGGTTGAGCACCATAGCCAGAAACCAGTGACTCCGAGAGGGAGGGCCGATGCCTAAGCCCTAATGACCCGACCGTCGGCGTGCAGCTATATCAGAAGCGACTCGGTGATACCTTCTTTTTCTCAACTTATGCGCCGAAGAAGAACTTCGAGGTCGAACGGTGCCGTGAATGGGACCGCTTCCCTTTATGCTTTCAGGGGACCACCCATCTCCTGAGCATTGGACCGCCCATTGTCAGACCCACCCTCCGGGAGGGTGGCAGTCCAAACCAGCCCGGCTGACTGAACAACTTTCATACGAAGTCTCCCTACCGTCACCTGACCGCTCATGTTCAACTCCGTCAATGGAGGGCTGAAGACTTCTTTATTAATCAATAAATTAATTAAAATCTACTCTGTACTTTTGAAGATAAATTACAAAACAATAAACTGAAAACTATGCTGCTAGTTTGAAGTTTGACTCCAGCGGCAAGTGACATCGCCACTGAAGCGCACTCACGACGGGGAAAAAGGAACTGAGGCGGTTGGAGGGTTGACGCTGGGTAGTCTTTCTGCATGAGCCATGGCTTGCAGTGCTGCTTCCTCACAGCTCTATTTCTGGCGCCGACCCATCCGAAAAGTTTGATCCCGCTGGGTCCTAGCACCTCCGCCAAGTCCCATTAGTGTGAATGAGTGGTGGAGGCTTTATGTCCAGGACGATTGTGTCATTTCTTGTCATTAGGCAGAGAAACTGTCTGCTGCTAGTCAGAGACTTGGGTGTGATTACATCATTTAAAAGAAGACAAAAGAATAATTAAGCAGAGCTAGAAAAGCAGGCATATCCATTTGTGTTTGAATAGCCCTCACCATCTTCTGGTGCCATTTTGTCTGACTTCCTTTTGTTTCTGGCAGTCTACCCTGAGTTAATCTCATTATAGCTGAATGGACCATAATTTAGCTAAATTGCTGTACTGCATTTAGTGATTCCAGACATTTCAGAGGGCTGGATCTTCTCCTGAATTCAAACTGGTTTAGATTGGCTTGCCTCTAAGCCCCACATTACCTGCAGAAATTAACATTTTATTTTTTATAAAATATTAAAACCTGATTGGTTGTGTAGCCATAGAGACAGAATGCTAGCCTATCACAGGACAAGCCACTATTCAATGAACCTGCCTTTAAGACGCCCATAAAACAAGGGTGCAAGACTGTATCTGGGCCTTTGCATTTGGGGACACTGTCTGCTTAGAGAGCAGAGACAATTTCTTCTCAAGACTTCTCCTGGACCAAGAGCCAAGACTTCAGCTACCACTTTTAAGAACACTTTGCACATCAAATTCAGCAACTAAGGACTTGAGGTAGAACTTTCAAACTAGAATTCTCAAAGTTTAGTTTTGTTGTATACTTCAATTTTATTTTCCATATACTGTAACCAGTGTCTAAAAGTATCTATCTTTATGTTATTTACTGCACTTATTAATTAATTAGTAAAGCTTTGGCTTACTTTTAAGATAATTCTGCCAGTGTCGTTTGTCCGTGTGTTTCCTTGGAGAGGGTTGTTCAAACTATACTATGCCTATGAGATTGTTTTAAGGACCAAACACCACCAAAGTGAAGTACTACTAGGGCTCTGTGGATGAATGGAGGAGGAAATACAAAAGGTCTCAGGGGAGTCTGTGGGGATTTGAATTGGTCTCTGCATTTCTGGGAAAGACATATAATAGGGTGTATAGGGCCCTGTGACGGAGCTGCATAAGGCCACGCCTCACTTGTTATGCAGAAAGAATTTAAACACAGAGTCTGTTCTATCCTCTCCTTTTCTGTCTCTTCTCTGTCTAGTTGTGCAACCAAATTTTCTTGTGAGACCTAGGAACTGATCACGCTGATAGTTTTGCAATTGGCCACCTCTCGCTATCTCTCTGTCTTCCCTTGCTATTTCTGTCTTTTCTCCTGCCTTGCATATCTGTCCAATCTTTATGTGAAATGTCACTGATACTGGGATCTCTTTGTTTGAACTGTGTATAGTTGTACTGTTGAGGTGATTGCAGGAGGATATTTGGAACTTGGGGGTTAACACTTGCTAAGGTCACAGATGACTGGTTTAGAGCTCTGGATGACAGAAGTTATGTGCGCTCTGTTTCTTGATCTCAGCAAAGCATTTGACACAGTAGACCACTCCTTACTCTGGGCTGCTCTAAGGAATATTGGCATCTGTGGCATGGCCCTAGACTGGTTCTCTAACTACCTTTCAGATTGACACCAGCAGATTAAGGTGGGGAATTTCTCCACCCTCAAAAATCTTACTAGAGGAGTACCACAGGGTCCATCTTGGGTCCTCTCTTGTTCGCCATTTATATAAATGAGCTTGATGCTAGTGTCAAATCAGCTGACATCCACCTCTTCGTGGATGAAATTGTGTTGTATGTAGCCAGAACTACTCTGGAACTTGCGTGCAGTGACCTCCAATCAGAATTTAATCATCTACAGAACAATCTCCTTTACTCAAAGTCCTGTTAAACACTAAGATAAAGAAGGCAAGGATTTTCGCTCCTGTGACAAACTCCCCTACCCACCATTTTGGGAAGAGCCCTCAAATTTACACCTTGCTTGGCGAAGTGCTGGAATATGTCAATTCCTTCAAATACCTGGAGGTATGGATCGACTCCAAACCTCTTTCTAACTCCATGTTGAGGAACTTTCCAAAAACTTAAACAGAGGCTCAGGGTTCCCTTCAGAATCAGGCATCTATTAACATATGAGGAAAATCAGGTTGGTACAAACAACGTTCTTGCCCTCATTGACTACGAGACTTTCTGTATGGCTTAGTCATGCCCCTCACCAAACTCCGCCGACACCCTGTACCATCAGAGGCTTAGGTTTATCAATTATGCCTCCTACTCAACACACCACTGTGCCTCTTTACAAAAAGTATAGGCTGGGGTCACTAGCCTCAGACAACACAAGAACTCTGTAACTCTGGATCTTCAGGGCCATATCCAACAAGCTGCCCAGGTATATCAAGGACTGCCTACCCATTTGCAATCCTGGTAACTACCTGTTAAGAAGCCTAACTCGAATCACTCTACATATTCCCCAAAGTAAGGATGCTGGTCGCAGGCAGTTAGCCATGCCTTACCGGGTCCTCTGAACACTGCTCAAATATATTGCAGCTTACATCCGTATTAATAGCTGCTTTTAAAAATTAATTCAACGGTCCTTCCTGGAGCCCTGTAACTGTTTCTGGCATTGAACCTCTGGCTCTTCTACATCTGCCTGTCCCCTTCCTGTCTGCTTTCTAGGGTTATGGACGGCAGGAAGGAGTGGAGGTTGCCAGGCAATGCATGTCACTCTGGCCTTGGTGACCAGCATCCCTCCTACCATCCTGTTCTCTACCATCTTCCTTTGCCTTACTGATGACCTTCTACTCTCCTGCCTGATGCATGCTGCTCAGCAGTGCATATGAAAATTACTCACCTTAGTAATTATGTTTCTTCTAGTGGAGTCTTGCTGTATTCTGACAATTGCAGTTAGCCCCAGCCTTTAAACTGCCCCAGAGAACAAAGGGTTAACTTTTCTATGCATGGCATAGAATGTTCATCTCGAGCTCGGTTGATGTCTCTGCCTGTTGTTATTTGAACTGCAACCGTCAGATCTTTACGAAGCAAAACTCACAAGGTGTTCTGTGTGGAAACTGTAAAATTTTAACTAGCCAACTGGCAGAAAATAATGTTTTGGGTCCTCAAAGGAAGACTCAAGTCAGAAACCCAAAAACAAAAACCAATCAAATGAAATAACATTTCACCCAAAGATAACAGAGGGTAGAAGGGGGCACCTCTAGGGTGCCAACACTGCCTGCCCACCCACATCCCAAAAATCTAGGTTCTGAGAGGGAGGCGGGGAGGTCAGAATACAGCAAGACTACACTAGAAGAAACATAATTACTAAGGTGAGTAATTTTTTCTTCAAACAACAAGAAGTCTTGCTGTATTCTGCAATTGCAGACTACCAAGCAGTATCTCCATGGAGGAGGACAGAACCTACTTTTGGAATAGGCTCTGAAGTACTGCTGTGCCAAACCGAGCATCACTCCTAGCCTGGATATCCAGAGGTAATGCTTGGTAAAAGTATGGACTGTTTTCCAGCTGGCTGCTTGACAAATTTCTAAAGAGGGATATCCCTGGCAGCAGCCAGGAAGCAGCTATACCTCTTGGGAATGAGCCCTCAGGCTGAGGGGTGGAGTTTTACCCAGTTTTTCATAGCAGAATTGTATACTGAGAAACAATCCACCTGGCAATAGATCTCTTGGTGGCAGGTTTGCCTTCCCAACTTCTCCATAAGTGAGGAACAACTGGAGGAGTCAAACCTGTGACCCTTGGTACGCTCTATGTAGTAACTAAGGGCTCTTTTAACATCCAAACTGTGTAGCCTCCTCTCTCCGAGGAAGAACGATCAGTGAAGAAAACAGGAGAGATATAGACTGATTCAGGTGGAAATCTGAAACCACTTTAGGCAAGAACTTTCTGTTAGTTCTAAGGGCCACTTTATCTCTGTGAAAGAGATGAAATCAGGTTCCACTGACAGGGCTTGCAATTCACTGATACGTCTAGCAGAAGTGATGGCTACAAAACACAGTTTTCCAAGTCAAGTACTTAAGCTCTACTGAGGACAAAGGTTCAAAAGGGGTTGCATAAGCTGAGCAACGCAAACATTAAGATCCCAAGCAGGAGCAGGATCTCTAAAGGGGATTGGTGTGAAGCAATCCCTTGAAAAACTACAGAATACAGGATGGGAAGACAGTGAGGAAGACTTGCCTACTGACAGGAAAGCAGAAACAGCTGCCAAGTGTACCTTGAGAGTAGCTGGTCTGAGACCTAGCCATTGAGATGGACCATATAATACAGAACCGTAGGCAATTCAGCAGTGTCTGGAGAAATATTCTTCTCAGAACACCAAATGCTGAATCTTTTCCATTTGGAGTTGTAAGTCTTTCTGGTGGAGGGCTTTCAAGAAGCCTTGAGGATATTCAGAACCCTTGGGAAAGATGCAGATCTGCAAACTCTAACTCTTCAAGAGCCAAGCCTTGAGATTGAGAGACTGAAGACTGGGGTACCAAATCCTCCCTGAGAGGATGTTAACAGGTTGTAATTCCTGGGAAGAGACAGGGAAGATGGACTGCTAGGGACAGCAACAAGGGATACCATGGCTGCCTGTCCCAGTCTGGAGCAATCAGAATCACTTTGCAAGGTTTTGTGACCTTATCTTGACTAACACTTTGAACAGGAGAGGGAAGTGGAAAAGCATACAGAAATTTCCTTCCCAGTTCAGAATCAGAGCATCCAGGGGACTGAGCCCAAGACTGGGGTCTGCAACAAAAAGAGGAAGCTGGTGATTATCTGGGGCTGCAAAAGATCTATCTCTGGTGTGCCCCACCTTGAGAAAATCACCTTCAACGCCAAGGATCTAGGGCCCATTCGTGATGGCCTGAGATATTCTGCTCAGTGCATCTGCTAGAACATTGTCATTCCCTGGAAGGTGAACTGCTATCAGAGAGGTTTGCAGGAATAAGCCAGAGACCACAATTTCATTGCTTCTTGCACAAGGCCATACACAGAGTGCCTCCTTGCTTGTTGATGTACCACATGGTGGTGGTGTTGTCTGTTCTGACTTGAACCACCTTGTTCTGTACTGACTTGAAAAAAGCTTGCAGTGCCAGAAACACTGCCCTGAGTTCTAAGAGATTGATGTGTAGAAGAGATTCCTGAGGCGACCAAGTTCCTGGGTGGTGAGTTCCCCAAATGGGCCCCCAGTCCAGCAAGGAAGCATCTGTGGTAAGAACCACTGAATGAAACTGAGTGGCAAATGGAACCCCTTGCCTTAAATTGTCCTGATCCTGCCACCGTTGCAGGGCTTAGATCAGAGTTTGAGTCACTGAGATTAGTTTGGTAAGGGAATCCTTTCTTTGGGACCAAAAGCTCTTAAGTGGAACTGAATGTCCCTCATTTGGAATCTTGTGCCTTGGACCACTGCTGCAGAAGCTGCCATGTGGCCCAATAGCTGAAGGAAATGCCTTGCTGGTCGAGACACCTGAAGGCTGAATGAAGAGGCCAGCTCCATGAGAGCACTTGCCCTTTCCAGGGAATGGAAGGCTCTTGCTTTTACGTATCCAGCTCTGCCCCTATGAAGGTGAGGAGCTGCACTGGTTTGAGAACTGACTTTGGTAGGTTGAGAAGAAATCCTACAGAAGTGAGCACTTGCTGGGTCACTTGCAGGTGTGACTTGACTTGGTCTGGGGACTGGCCAACTATGAGCCAGTCATCCAAATATGGAAAATAGAAATATTTTGTCTTCTTGGGAAGGCAACAACTACTGCCAGGCACTTTGTGAAGACCCTTGGGGCTGAGGTTAGGCCAAAGGGCATTCCTCTGAACTGATAGTGGCCTGAGGGCAACTTGAACCTGAGGTACTTTCTGTGGAGCACCTGATGGGAATGTGAAAGTAGGCATCTTTGAGGTCCAGGGAGGCTAGCCAGTCCACTGGCCTTAGAGAGGAAGGATAATTCCCAGAGTTATCATCTTGAACTTTGGCTTTAAAAAGATGTTTGTTCCGGTATCTTAGGTCCATGATGGGTCGCCACCTCCTGTCTTTGGGGGTTAGAAGTACCTGGAGTACAGTCCTTACCCCAGTGTAGGTAGGGTAGGTACTCTCTATAGCTCTTAGAGCTAGAGAGAAGAAACCTCTGCCTCTAGGGCAGGGGTTTCTGAGAGATTTGCAGGTGGAAAAGATGTGGCTGTCATCTTGGGAAATTTTTGTTAAGCTGAGAACCAGTCCCTGACTTACTACTTCCAGGACCCACTTGTCTGATGTAACAGACATCCAGTCCTGGACAAAGTAAGCAAGCCTGCCCCTACTGGGATAGGAGAGAATCGACCGGAGACCCATCAGGGTGTCTGCTTGGCAGGGGCTTTAGGCTGAGGGGTGGATGCAGGCCTGCTCATCCCCTTCTACCTCTCCGTCTGAAGAACCCCTCTGTGAAAAGGAAGAAGACGCCTGTGCTTGGTAAAAGGCCTTTGAAAGGCCTGCCCCTGCCCTGGACTGCTACCTTGAGGAGTTGCCTGCCTTCCTGGCCTGAGCACTCCTGTAAGTGGTCCTGTATTCGTCCATTTTCTTCACGTAATTCTCTGTCTGCTCCCCAAATAGAGAATTACCCACTACAGGAAAATCCGTGGCTTTAGCCTGGGTATCCTATGAGAGGCTAGTACATCTGAGCCAAGCCATTCTCAAGAGCCACAGATGTAGCCATGACTCTTGATGATACATCATTGAGTCTACAGCAGCATGAAACTGAACTTTTATGCCTCAGTCCCATCTGCAGCCACCTCCTCCAGCTCCTTGGCAAGCTGGGGCAAGCCTGTTTAGCCAGTGCCAGTACAGTGTCCCACCTGGACTTTGGTACCTGGCTGCATAGAGCCATATAATTAGCCTGCCTGAGTCCGAAGGATGATGCCATGTACTGCTTCTTTGCCATGGCATCAATCATCCTGAGTACTTGTCTGGGGTGTGATGCCAAGGGAATGCTTGCTTTATCACAGGCAGTAGCCTGTACAACACCAACATGGTTGCATTGCTGATAAAGGAACTCCATATCTGAGTCTGAAAGAGTATACCTCTTGTCCATTCTTCTATCCACAGGAGGTATGGAATTGGGAGACTTAAGAATTTTTGTGTCTGTTTCCCAAAGATTTGTGGAGGGAATAGACAGTCTCCTGGACTCTGGGATGTCCATCATCTTGACATAGTCAGGCTCTCCTGATCTTCCACTGCCTCCTCCACAGGGAGCTGGAGGGTATCAGCCACCTTTCTGTAAACCATGAAGTGTGAAGGGACTCAGAAAGCCTAGGAGGAGAAACACCTGAAGGTCTGTCTGGGGAGATGTCGGGTCAATAGGCACATCCAGACTTTCACCATCACCATAATCATCTTCCAGCTCTCCCTCCTCAAACTCCGGTTCATAAAATTCTTCCAGGGTATAATCCTGAACCGTGGGAACCGACTGAACTGAGCCCCTGCCAAAGGTGCGGATCAGTTGGAACCCAAGCGATTCCACAATATGAATCACTTTGGCTATTTCATCGGCGGTCGAGGTATGAGATTCTGGATCCAAACCGTCGACTTATCTTTGCATTTATTTTTTGTCGGAACCGATTCCTCGGAATCAGCTCTACTTTTGCCTGAAGAAGTATCGCCCTGGTCAGAGGGCACGCCTTCTGGTTTGGTCGGGAACTGAACCGGGCTGGCCATCCAGGTCAGCGGACTTCTCGGCCACCCTTTCCCTCAGTCTACCTACTCTCTTTTCCAGGGTAGATTTGGGAAACTTTTACAAATTTGGCAGTCTGAATCAAGGTGGTCAAACCCAGACACAAACACAGGTGGTGTGGGGATCGGCCTAGCAAAGACCTCCCACACACACTGCAGTGTTGAAACCCAGTGGGCCCGTTTTTTTCTTGGGTTTCTCAGACATGGCCAACCTAACCAAACTTACCTTTTTGGCAACTGCTAGGCAAGACTCCCTATCGGTTCCTGACCGTGTCACGGTCTTGGAAAAACGCACTAAAACCCGTTTTTTAGAACCGATACGGACCGGTAACCACACACCAAAGTAAAGTACAATTTATTTGAATGATCGGTTCAGCCAACCGATCCACACTTTTACAAGTTCCACACAGAAAACAGAACAAAACATATCTAGTACTCACGGTACCACAGACAGAGACTTGAACCGACTATGTGGAAACAACAATTTTGGCAGAAAACCGACACTTCAACTGACTTTGAACTGAGCAGCAGGAGAAATCTCCGAAGCAAATGTTCAATGAGCGGAGTAAAGAATCTGACGGTTGCAGTTCGAATAACAACAGGCAGAGACATCAACTGAGCTCGAGATGAACATTCTATGCCATGCATAGAAAAGTTAATTCTCTGTTCTCCGTGCAGTTTAAAGGCTGGGGCTAACTGCATGTCAGAATACAGCAAGACTTCATGTTGTTTGAAAATTTGTACACATTGTATATATCAATGCATACTGCTTCTCTACTACTGTACATATATCTTGTATTTATTGTACTCACCAGCCACACTGTATCTCTCTATGCTAGTATACCATGTACATACTTGTTACCCTGTAATGACTTGTGTTCTGTTGTAAGAATTTGCCTTAAATTCTAGTGTATCATATGTTTTTGTGCCATGACCCAGGTCCATCTTGTAAATGATTTTTTTCTCAACGATGTTTCACCTGGTAAAATAATGATTTGACTGATTGATAGAACCTGAGATGCAGTTTTATACCCTTTGCAGAGTTGTCAACAAGAGGTCAGTTCTGGAACACCATGTACTGTTTTGCTCGCCTACAAGGAATTAAACGACAAGCATATTCTGTAAACATACAAGAAAATTCTGTGAGAAGCAGGTCTCTTAACGAGTTCCCAGACAAAGATTTATAAAAAGTGCAGCAATGCTTTTGCTAAAAAACAAGGAGAGTGACACACAGATATTTGAAATTGAGAAGAAACACTCAGAAGAAGGACTTTGTTTTCTCTGTTTGTACTGCCTTTGTAAATAGTTATTCTGAACAATTTTATTATTTATTTTACTGTTATTGAAACAAATAAAATGCTACTTGCAAATATTACTACTGCTCCTGGTCTTCCTATGCTTCCTGACCTGTGCCTCGAGACAGGCCCAAGCCTATACATGCCTGTGGCTTTCTGTTTCATTGGTGCAGTGCCCAAGAGGGATCTATGCCAGGAACACAGACTCGAGACTGTATTTGTACCCTCACATGGCGAGAGAGAACCCTGGGATTCTCTGACGATGTTCAGTTGTGAAACAGTGAGTGTGCTAAAAGGACAGAGATGGGGTATCCCTGACCCTGTCACAGGAGGGATCGCTGTAGCCCAGAGAATCACGCCCCATGAGAGGCCTGGTGACACGCCACAGGGTGCAATCCAACGTAACAGCTCAAAACAAAAAAAGCAGTATGATCCCAGACAACAGACTTACAATGCAGAATATTTTATCGCAGTGTTCCTTACCATACACAACTGCTAAGAAGCAGAGTCCCCTAGCGCTTGGCCCCAATCTAGGCCTTCATCAGAGGGTGTGTCTAACAAACCTCCACCATCATCTTTGTAAGACAATTCTAAAGTGATGTCACCTTTTACATGTTAATCCCCAAATATTCAAAATAAGATTATTAACTTGTTTACAATGTTAATCAAACCTTATATTAACATGCTTGGATAGTCTCTTGGTAAAAGATTAGAAGAAAATAAAGAAATAAAAGTATAGATGGGAGGGTAAAAGGTCAAACAGAGATTGGGGAGAGTGAAAAAAGGAACAGGTATGACTGAAACAAAGGTAATGCCAGATATCCAGAGTCAATGGTTAGTGGCTGAAGCATCACGAAAAACAAAATTAGTACAGCAGTTTAAGGCAATAAAGTTCAAGGTTTATGTTGGTACTTTTTCAATTATTTTTAATATTTATTGACTGTCGGGGTGTACCCATTTTATGTTGGCTCGTATGCTCAGCCAACTTATATTCTTGATAGTAGTGAATTTGGAGGCCTCGGTAACTGTTAGGCGAAGCAGGGCATGCATTAGTAGCTGCGTCCCTCATTCCCCAATCAGCCAGCATTCAGGTGCCACACCAGCAATTCGGAATGTGGCAAGATCTAGAAAAGGTCCGCTGCAATGAGAAGCAAGCTTCTCACTGCAGCAGCACAACAACACGCCTCCCACTGAAACATGGCGGCACTGACTGCCGCCACCCAAAGCATGCTCGCCCACTCATTTGCCGAATGGGGAGCCCAGTCCCCATCAGCACTGGGCGACCACCCTGCGCGTGCAGAGGGGGTGCCCATCCCCTCGACATTGCGCGCCCCTCCCCAACAGTCTTTCTTTGCCGACAGGGGCCTGCTGCACAAAATCAGTTTTCGGACAGTTTGAGGACATGACAGTGCCACTATTCATGAGCAGAGGTCCTAAAATGCCTATGTTGAAAACTTGGTAACGAAGTCTATAAAATGACTGTGTTGCAAGTGTCGTTGTGCGCAGTTCCCAAGCACCCTGTAACCATAAATTTGCAATATTTTCATGCCATTTGACAACACTGGCATTTTTTCACACCTCCTTATGAACAGTAGAGCTGTCATTTTTTCACATCCTGCCAAAATGTGTTTTCACACCTGTGGCGACAATGGCGTGGGTCGCTGTCGGAAATCAACTTTGGGACGAATGAACAAAATCACAGTGCCACTGTTCATGAGGGAGGTTCTAAAATGCCTATGTTGAAAATGTGGTTAAAAATTCTAAAAATAATTGGAATTCTGGGACATGTGTTTGCACAGTTTCTATGCATGCTCATGACTTTGCAAATTTTTCTTTATTTTCACTCCAGCTTTTCAACGTTGCAATTTTTACACCTCCTCATGAACAATACAGTTCTCATGTTTTACATACTGCCCAAAATGCGTTCGACCTGTGTCGCCAAATGGCATAGTTGCTGTGCAAACCACCTTTCACCTAACAACTGATAGTGATGCTTTTCAGACGTGAGGTCACAAAGCCCATGTTGAAAATTTGGAGTGAAAATACCAACACGCCTGCGGCGTTAGGGTTTCCAACTGTAACACCACACCCTGTGCAGAATGACAGGCGTCAGAGGTGTGACTTGGGATCATCAGCTGTAATCCTTCCTATTTCCCCACACCCACCCTGCAGCCAGTGACACACATGGTGGTGTGCCTTACAGTGTTCGGCCACAAAGTTCACCCCATTCTCCTATACTGCACCCACCTCAGTGTATTTCTTTATGGAATGGGTACATATAACACCCAAAGACCCAAAGCACACCACGACACTTGTCACTGTCTACAGGGTAGGATGAGGCGAAATGGCAGGAGCGTTATAGTTGACGACCAAAGGCACACCCCAATGCCTGTCGGTCTCTACAGGGTGTGGGTGGTGGCCGATCACCTCAATACTTCACTGCCATTCCTATTATGGATCTCTAACTTTGGCACTACCAATGACAAAGTCAGCGAGACAACATTTGGCATTGACAAATGCTCGTTTAATCAGTTTATCAACAGTCCAAATTTAAGTATGTGAAAGGTCCCAGGATAAGCTGCAGAGATTTCATGGCTGTGAACTCCAACCTGTAAAGAACAAAACATAAGTTGCTTGGGAGGCCAGGTTGACTGGTGGCAGTAGCATGCAATGGGCCACACGATGGTGATTGCCATGGTCGTGGAGAGGAAGGGGAGCCACTTGGCACCACAGAAGTGATTACAGCATTGAGGAGAGACAGAGCAGCTGCTGGACACCACAGAAGTGATCAAGAGGGGAGAGTAGGAGATGCTGGGTACAAGGGAAGTGACCAGCATCACTGGGGAGAGGAAGCAAGAACACCAGGAAGTGATCAGCAGTGTCAGAGAGAGGAAGCAGCTGAATGCTGGGAAATGATCCAGGGAAGTGACCAGCAGTGTCAGGGAGAGGAAGCTGCAGAATGCTGGGAAGTGATCGGCATAGTCAGGAAGAGGAATGAGGAAGGAGAGACACCTGGCACCAGAGATGTGATCAGCAGCACTGTGGAGTGTGAGAGTAGCTGCCAGGCACAAAGGAAGTGATCAGCATCACTTGGGAGAGGAAGCAAGAACACAGGAAGTGACCAGCAGTGTCAGGAGAGGAAGCAGCTGAATGCTGGAAAATAATCACCATAGTCAGGAAGAGGATTGGGGAGTTGCTAGACACCAGAAAAGTGTCAGCATAGCCAAGGAGAGGAAGGGGATCTGCTGGACAACAGAGAAATGATTGGCAGGGTTAGGGAGAGGCAGGTGGAGCTGCTGAAAAGGAGAGAGAAAGGAGTTGCTGGACACCACTAAAGTGATCAGAGCCCACAGAGATCACTGTAACATCACACTGACATCACCTACATAGCTTCTGATAGGCTGTGGAAATACGTGGCAGACAAAATGTTCTGAGAAATGTACAACTCCTGCCTGATCTTTTTAACACTTTAATAGATGGAAATTTTCTTAATTGGCTAAAGTTTATTTTATTTATTTATTTATCAAGTCTAGGATTACAAATGCCTTTGAGCCAAGGCCCTTTTACAAAAGTTCCACGTCAGAAATACAAATTATGGGAGCATCAAGACAGACATTACAACAATGTGGACATTGCAAACAGATTACAGATTAATACAATTCAAGGGTAACATTGTAAGCAAGGCAGCCAGCAGCAGTTGTCAGGAAAACAGACAAGAGATAAGAAGTGCCAGAGTCATAGGGAGAGGGAAGGGGAGAAGGAATGTAGGTAGGGTGGGAGAGGGTGAAAAGTGCAGCATTGGGTGTACCAAGATGTGAGGGTAGAATCCAGTGAGGAGAGGAGGGGACCATTAGAGCAGGCAGGGAAGTGGAGAAACAAAGGTTAAGTTGGGCAGTCACAGGAGCTGTTGGTAGTGAGATAGTCCCAGAGCCTAGTTTAAACATATCAATTGTCGGGGCAGAGGATTATGGTGGGGCTGAGGCGATTGAACCAGAGTGGCGCCGATAAGCAAAAAGAGCATTGTCCCTGTGAAGTGTGACAGTGGGGGACTTTCAGTAGCTGTAGCGTGGATCTTTAAGGCACCGCTTGTTGGTTCAGTGTTGTAACAGAGTTGAGACCCCAGAAGGTGCAAGGACAAGGTATATTTTTTTTACCATGGAGCAGGTGAGAAACTTTATGCGGTTTGATAGTTGGAGCCAGCCGGTCTGGTGTACAGGTCACATGTGTGGGTGAGATGGTGGGCACCAGTGATGAGCCGACATGCCTTATTTAAGGTAGTTGAGAGGCGTCTAAGGGTTGTGGTTGTGGCCAAGCCATAAATGATGAGACCATAGTCTATTACAGAGATCACAGAACTCAGGACTGCAACCTTCAAAGCTTCTGGCGTGAGGTGCTGTCTGTGTTTGTAGAGGAGACCAAGCTGTATTAGCAGCTCTCGCTACATTATCTACGTGAGGTCCATAGGAGAGATTAGGGTCAAACTGTATCCCTAAGTATTTGAAGGACCCCACCTAATCTAGAGTGTTCCCTGGGTGGTGGAGATAGCCAAGTGGTGTAACTTGTGTGGGTTATGAGAGGTGTAGAAGAGCATAGATTTGGTCTTCTTGTCATTGAGGACCAGTTTATGATTAAGAAACCATGTCTCTACAGAACTGAAACCAAGTTGAAGGTTGTGTTGAAGAGTTGCAGGATCTTTGTGAGAGGAGAATACAACAGCAGCATCGGCATATAGTATGATCTGCTCAGAGCAGTGGTAAGGAGAGAGTTTAAGAAAAGGCTAAAAGGAGGGGCCCAGTATGGATCCCTGTGGGACACCTAGTGAACAGGCAGGGTGTCAGAAACAGCGTCAGCAATTTTACTCACTCTGACCGGTTTTCTAAGTAGCTTTTAAACCAGAGAGAAGAGTCGGTGATAGCCCAGCATTCAGTAGTTGGTCAATTAGTAGTCCATGGTGTACTGTATCAAGGCCTTGGAGAGATCGTAGTTAAACGGCCCTGTGAGAAGGCCATTGTCAAGGGATTTGTGCAAAGCTCCAGTGAACTCAAGAAGGGCTGTGGTGGTGCTGTGACCTTTCTGGAAACCGTGTTGTTGCGGACAAGGTATATTGTATTTATCCAAGTGGTCGGTAAGTTGATTAGCCATGATGCGCTTGAATGCCTTAGAGAGTGGGGCAGTATGAAGATAGGGTGATAATTTGAGTGATTAGTCTTATCCCCACTTTTATGGACAGGTGTCACAGTAGCTGTTTTCCATAAGTCCAGGAATTTTCCACAGCTGAGAGAGAGTTTAGGATTTTGTTAATGGATGAATTACCTCATGAGAGTGAGCAACAGAAGCTTAAGGTTCAGGGTGTCGCTACTAGATCTAGATTTAGAGATAGCTGCAGTAACATAGCGCGAGCTTCATTCAGCCTTACCTCCTGAAGTAGAAGAGGATGGTTAGACTGTGGGGCTAAGGTATTTGGGGAGTAGGCCCTGTTTTCGAAAAAGTCATGGGGTAGGACAGCACTAAGGTCTGAAAAAGCCGTGTTAAAGATGTTTGTGATCACCTTGGGGTCGAGGGTTGAGGATCCATCAACCATTAACATGGCCAGAGAGGTTTTAGCTGCTTCCGTGACATCCTTGATATCGTCCCAGAAAGCACTACCATTCCCCATGTATTGGTGAGAGTGTCTTTGTAATAGGTGGATTTTGTGAGCTGAATGGTTTTTGTGCAGGCATTTCATGCTTGTTTGTAATTTGGATGTCCAGTTGTTTGCCAGTGGCCCTGGCAACTGCCCAGAGGTGGCCCCTTAGTTTCAGCTGTGAGAGAAGAGCCGTGGTGAGCCATGGGTTGGAGAGAGATTTTGGTTTGCGCCTTTTATCAGGGACAAAGAGGTGCAGGCTTTGTTGAAAATTGAGATGAAGTGATCAAGAGCCAAGTTAACATCTGTTGCTTCGTAGATGGGTAGCCAGTCTTGTAGAAGCAGGTATTGTTTGAGATGTGGAAGTTTTCCACAAGGAAGGACTCTGCTAGCAATACTTTTGGGAGGGTCTTGAGGAATGTGTTAGACCATGCACATATGACTGGGGAGTGGTCACTGAGAGAGTCTGGGAGAGACGGTTGTACGAGAAATCCTTGTGGGATGAGTGGTGAGGACCCAATCCAGGAGGGTACTAAGTGCCAGTCCTGTAGTTAATCCTAGTAGGGGTTTACCATTTGCGTGAGGTTAGCAGCTGAGACGAGTCTTTATAGGCACTGGCGTGATGCTAACCAGTTTATGTTGAAATCCCTAGTAGAATAAGTTCAGCTTCAGGAGATGTATAGTAGTATGGTTCAGAAAGCATAACTCCTAAAAAGGAAGAGACTGTTAGTTCTTTCTGACAGTATACATTCCAAAGACTTAAAGCTTCTCAAAATACATTCTAGTTTTCTGTGTCTCTAGGGTAGGCACAAGACCCCCATGTAGTGATCTAGTACGAACCACAATTTTCACACTGTTAAGAGTGGTGAAACCTCTTATGAATATTACCTACTATGATTTCTTTATACAGGGCATGTTACATTCATGTTGTGTTTTACTTAAAGCAATGGAGTGCAACACAGAATACCTACATTTGTTTGAGGCCTACCTTGTAATCCATTTGTTCAGAGCAGTTAAATACATACACCATGACACCTAATGCTCTGCCCAAGTCTTTGGTGGTTTCAGTTTTTCCAGTTCCTGCTGGGCCTGCAGGGCACCCCCATGATTAAATGGAGGGACTGGGTTAGGTGATATAGCATCTACAATAAAAACAGAATTACACAAGGTAAGAAGAATGAAACCTCTCATATTCTCTTCACAGCCACACAAAGGGTTAGGGTTTTAAAAAGAAAAGTGAAAAAAATTAAATTAAAAAGACCTTAAAATTGTCTTAGAAAGGGATCATTATGTACAGCATTGTTCAACATCTTTGGGCTGCTGCTTGGCATTTGCAAGGAGAATTGCTGCACTACCTGTATATTTAATATAGCAATATAACAACTCTTTCAAACACAACAGGCAATACAGGATATAAAATCATAAAAAGAATAAAACCAACTACCACCTTAGAAAAACTAAGGTGTGGACCTAGTGGCACAGGGTAGCTAGTTAGAGAAGCCAGAGCCTTTGCTTTTGTCCAAAGTTGACTCAGTTCTGAAGAGGTGTCAGACATTCTCCTGGGCATGTTCCCAATCTTGGGAAGTTTCACACCAGAGATAGCTCTCCTATTATACTACCCAAAAGTTCGGCAAAAAAACAAATCCCTTAATTAATATCCTCTTGAGGCAGGTAAAAATGTCATTACCTGCAAGTGGCTCAGGCGGAGCCCCTACAATCCCCAATGGGAGGACACAATATACAAGATATACAAAATGGAAAACATGACAGCTAAGTTACAAGACAGAATCCAGACTCTCTTAAATAGATGGACAATTTGTTTTTACTTGTCTTAGAATACAGGCCAAGATTAATTCCATAATGACAGGCGAGCAGACCCTTTCTTGGCTCGGCCCGGACAGCCCTATACCATGGATTACATGGGGTCCCTTCCACTCGCCTTACAGGGCGTAATTGGTTCCCCAGCTGTCGCCCCACCCTCATTATTTTGAACCTTCCATGCTATTGTTTATCTCTATATTCATTAAAATTAGGCGATCCTAGTCATTTAAGCAATAATGCCCGACAGGGTGTGTGTAGATGCTGGGATAACGTCAGCCTCAGGTGGTTGGGCACAAGGCGCGGGCGGTCACGTCTAACAACTGAGGCGTGATGTTATCTCAACGACACACACCCCTGGAGGGCATTATTACTATACAATGGCTCGTTGTTATACAGAATTAAAAAAATCATTTTAAAGATGTTTTAGTGTGGAGAAATATTTGTTTTTAAGAGCAGATGAAACAATCAACAAAATGCTCCATAAATAAAAATGCTCCCTGCAGGTTCACAGTGAGGCTGAGACTAGAGTCATGATGTTGTACTGGGATAACATCACGGGTCCAGTCCCAGACTGACCAATCAGAGATCCAGGATTTTTCTGCCATTGTATAATTTATTATAGACCTATCACAGTATGAGTGGGACATCAGTGACATCTTATCAATGCTAAATGTGGATTTCTTCAAGTGCAATTATGTATCGCTAAATCCATCCTTGTTTAGTCTATGCTCTACATGGTGTCAAACCTGTATCCTGTGGCAAAAACCTTGTCAATAAAAATTTAAGTTTAAAAATAAAAGAGCCAGAGCTTCCCAGTCACTTTAGATAGGAAGGTGCAGAAGAGCAGCAGCACTGGTATGGAGCTCTGAGTAAATAAGAGACCAAACTGTACAAGAAGTACAAGGATAGGAGAGGTATGAAGAAAGAGGATAAAGGGTATCGATAGGGTTTAGATAAAGATATCCTTCTGCTACTTCCCAAGGAAAGAGAAGAAAAAGTCAAAGAAAAGGGATTCCTGGACGCCCTTTCCTCCTGCATGAGGCTGGTGATACTCAAAGAGGCTGAAATCAATGACACAGAAGTTGGGCATGTAAAGTTAGACAGTCTAAGTTGCCTGTGCACTTGGGGGCTGAGTGCAACTGGTCAAGCTCACATAAGACTCCAAAAGGTACACCACCTTGGAGACAAATGCTGAAGAAGGAGGAGGGATGAGGAAAGGAGGGAAGAAAAAATTACTCACCTTAGTAATTCTGTTTCTTCTAATGGATTCTTGCTGTATTCTGACAATTGCAGTTAGCTCCAGCCTTTGAACTGCTCCGGAGAGTATAGGGTTAAATTTCTATGCAGGGCATAGAGCGCTGAGCTCGAGCTCGGTTGAAGACTCTGTCTGCAGTACTTTGAATCCAAACCATCAGATTCTTACGAGCTAAAAACTCACTGACCTATCAGAATGTAGAAATTGTAAAATTTCTACCAACCAACTGGCAACTAATGGTCTAGCTTCCCAAAGGAAGACTCAAGTCAGGAAACCCAAAATTAAACAAAAACGGGTAATAAAGCATAACAAATTCTTAATAACAAACTAAAGCACCAACAGGAAGTGTGCTGAAGACACCTAGGTGCAACACTACCTGCCCACCCACTTCCCAAAAACAGGTTCTGAGAGGGAGGCAGGGGAGGAATCAGAATACAGCAAGACTCCATTAGAAGAGACACAATTACTAAGGTGAGTAATTTTTCTTCAAACAACATGAAGTCTTGCTGTATTCTGACAATTGCAGAGTACTAAGCAGTACTCCAAGGAGGAGGACAGAACCTACCTTGGGAATAGGCTCTGAAGCACTGCTGCACTAAATCTATCATCACTCCAAGCCTGGATATCCAGGAGTAATGCTTGGTGAAGGTATGAACTGTTTTCAAGGTGGCTGCTTGACAAATTTCTAACAAGGAATATCCTGGCCGCAGCCAGAGATGCAGCTGTACCTTTAGTGGAATGAGCCCTCAGGTCTGAGGGAGGAATTTTTCCCAGTTTCTCATAACAGAACTGGATACAAGACACAATCCACCTGGCAATATGTTCTCTTGGTGGCAGGCTTACCCTTACCTACTTCCCCATAAGTGAGGAACTGGAGGAGTCAAACCTGTGACCCTTTGTACATTCAATGTAGTAACTAAGGGCTCTTTAACATCTAAACTGTGTAACCTTCGCTCTCCTGAGGAAGCATGATCAGTGAAGAACACAGGAAGAGACATGGATTGGTTCAAGTGGAAATCAGAAACCACTTTGTGTAGGAACCTTCTATTGGTTCTAAGGACCACCTTAGCCCTATGGAATGAGATCAAGTCCGGTTCAAGCGACAGAGCTTACAATTCACTGATACGTCTGGCAGAGGTAACAGCAACCAAAGACACAGTTTTCTAAGTCAAGTACTTGAGCTCTGCTTAGGACATAGGTTCAAAAGGAGGTTGCATAAGCTGAGCAATGCAGACATTCAAATCCCAGGCAGGAACAGGATCCTCAAAAGGAGGATTGGTATGAAGCAATCCTTTGAAAAATTACAGAATACAGGATGAGATGACAGAGAGGAAGGCTGTCCCACTGACAGAAAAGCAGAAACAGTTGACAAATATACCTTGAGATTAGCTGGTCTGAGGCCTAGACCATTAAGATGAACCATATAATCCAGAACTGTAGACAATTCAGCAGTGTCTGGGCATATATGCTTTTGGAACACCAAATGCTGAATGTTTTCCATTTAGAGTTGTAAGATTTTCTGGTGGCAGGCTTTCGAGAGGCTTTGAGAATGTCCAGAACCCTTGGGACAGATGCAAATCTGCATATTCTAACTCTTCAAGAGCCATGCCTTGAGATTGCGGGACCGAAGATTGGGGTACCAAATCCTCCCCTGAGATGAGGTTAACAGATTGCACTTCCTGAAGAGAGACAGGGAAGATGGACTGCTAGGGACAGAAGCAGGGATACCATGGCTGCCTGGCCCGGTCTGGAGCAATCAGAATTAATTTGCAGGATTGTGACCTCATTTTGACCAGAACTTTGAACAACAGAGGAAAAGGAGGGAAGGCATAGAGAATTTCCTTCCCAGTTCAGAACCAGAGCTTCCAGAGGGACTGAGCCCAGTACTGGAGGTCTGCAAAACAAACAGAGGAAGTTGGTGATTGTCTGGGGCTGCAAGAGATCTATCTCTGGGTGCCCCACCTGGAAAAAATCACTTCTAGCACCAGGGATCCAGAGACCATTTGTGATGGCCCTGGGAGATTCTGCTCAGTGCATCTGCTATCACATTGTCCTTTCCCGGAAGGTGGACTGCAACTAAGGATGTCCATGAGACTAAGCCAGAGACCATAGTTTCATGGCTTCTGTGCACAAAGCCATGGACCAAGTGCCTCCTGCTTGTTGATGTACCACATGGTGGTGGTGTTGTCTGACCTGTACCACCTTGTTCTGCACTGACTGAGAGAAAGCTTGCAGAGCCAGGAACACTGCCCTGAGCTCCAAAAGATTGATATGCAGGAGGGACTCTGGATGGGACCACTGTCCCTGGGCTGTGAGCCCGAGATGGGCTCCCCACCCCAACAGAGAAACATCTGTGGTAAGGACCACAGAGCGTGGCTGACCGATGAAAGGAACCCCTTGCCTGAGACTGTCCTGATCCTGCCACCACTGAAGTGCCTGGATCAGAGTCTGAGTCACTGAACTAGTTTGGTAAAAGGATCCTTCTTTTCGGACCAGAAGGACCTTAGATGGAACCGAGTGCCCCTCATTTGAAACCTGGCTCCTTGGACCACTGCTGTAGAAGCTGCCATGTGACCCAGAAGCTGAAGGAAATGCCTTGCTGGTTGAGAGACCAGAAGGCGGAAAGAGGAGGCCAGTTCTGAAATGACTATAACCCTCTGCATGGGAAGAAAAGCTCTTGCCTTGACTGTATCCAGCTCTGCTCCTATAAAAGTGAGAAGCTGTACAGGTTCAAGAACTGACTTGGAAAGGTTGAGAAGAAACCCCAAGGAAGTGAGCACTTGCTGGGTCAGTTGGAGGTCTGACTTGACTTGGTCTGGGGACTGTCCCACAATGAGCCAGTCGTCCAGATATGGAAACACTGCAATCTTCTTCCTTCTTAAAAGGCCGCCACTACTGCCAGGCACTTTGTGAACACCTTGGAGTTGATGTTAGGCCAAAGGGCATTGCTCTGAACTGATAATGGCCTGAAGGCAATTCGAACCTGAGGTACTTTCTGTGGGAGCACCTGATGGGAAAGTGAAAATAGGCATCCTCGAGGTCCAGGGAGGCTAGCCAGTCCCTGGCCTTAGAGAGGGAAGAATTATTTTGAACTTTGGTTTTAACAGATGCTTGTTCAGATATCTTGAATCCAGGAAGGGTCGCCACTCCTGTTTTTGGGGGTAAGGAAGTACCTGGAGTACAGACCTTGCCCTGTGTGGTAAGACACCCTCTCTATGGCCCTTAGAGCCAACAGAGATGAAACCTCTGCTTGCAAGGCAAGGGATTTGGAGGTGCTTGCAGGTGGAAAGATCTGGGCCTCAGCTCTGGAAATCTTTTGAAGCTGAGGACCAGCCCTGGCTTACCATTCCAGGACCCATTTGTCTGAAGTAACAGACTTCCAGTCCTGAACAAGTAAGCCAGCCTGCCTCCTACTGGTATGGAGTCGACCGGGCTGACACCTCAGGGTGCCTGCTTGGCAGGAGCTTAGGCTGAGGGGTGGATGCAGCCCTGCTCATCCCCTTCTGCCTCTCCCTCTAAAGAACCCCTCTGGGAAAGGGAGAAGAGGCCTGCGCTTGGTAGAAAGGCCTGTGAAAAGGCCTGCCCCTGCCCCTGGCTTGCTGCCTTTGAGGAGTTGCCTGCCTTTCCTTGGCCTGTGCACTCCTGTAAGTGGTTCTGTATTCGTCCATTTTCTTCATGTAATTCTCTGTCTGCTCCCTAAACAAAGAATTACCACCACAGGGAAATCCATGGCCTTAGCCTGGGTGTCCTGTGAAAGGCTAGTACATCTGAGCCAAGCCATTCTCAAGAGCCACAGATGTAGCCATGACTCTTGATGACACATCACTGGAGTCCACAGCAGCATGAAACTGAACCTTGGATGCCTCGATCCCATCAGCAGCCACCCACTCCAGCTCCTTGGCCAGCTGGTGGGAAGCCTGTTAGCCAGTGCCAGTACAGTGTCCCATCTGGACTTCAGTACGTGGCTGTATAGGCCATATAATTAGCCTGCCTGAGTCCCAAAGAGGATGCCATGTACTGTTTCTTTGCCATGATATCCAACTTCCTGAGTCTTTATCTGGGGGTGTGAAGCCAAGGGAGTGCCTGCCCTGACACAGGCTGCAGCCTGCACTACCCCAACATGGCTGCATTTCTGGTAAAGAAACTCCGTATCCAAGCCTGACAGAGTATACCTCTTGTCCATCCTTCTGTCCACAGGAGGTATAGAGTTAGGAGACTTTAGAGTGTTTTGAGTCTGCTTCCCAAAAGACTTATGAAGGGGAGTAGACAGTCTCTTAGACTCTGGGATATCCATCATTTCAATGAAGTCAGGCTCTTCTTGGTCCTGCACAGCCTCCTCCATAGGAAGCTGGAGGGTTTCTGCCACTTCCTGTAAAACAGAAAGTGGGAGGGACTCAGAGAGCCTAGAGGAAACACCAGAAGTTCTGTCTGGGAGATGTCCGGTTCTGTAGGCACATCCAGACTTTCTAAGCACTCATCATCATAATCCTCATATTGTTCACAGTCCCCCTCCTTAAATCCGGTCCATAGCCGGCCCGTCGGCGCAGCGGTGGGATTTCCACTACTGACGCCGGCGACCCGGGTTCGGGAACGGATCCGGATTGCCGGAGGGCTGGCCGGAGGGGTAGGATTGAGCGTCCGATGGGCAGCTCTCCTACTCCAGGGGAGGGTGAGCGGCAGCATTCGCGCTGGGGACCCCTGCGGAGACCGAGTGCCACGCAGCCGAGGCTTGGCATGGGGAGAGGAGGCGGGGCCGGACGCTGGCGTCATTGCACGCCCCCGCCTCCTCTGGGGAGAAAACCAGGAAAAGGGAGGAGCCACCTACTGCCGCAATGACGCCGCCGCTTCACTGTGCTCTGTGCCAAGCCCCCACCTTAATCCCCAGTGCCTGCGGCATAAGGGTCGGTGTCGTGAGGGGCCCCACCGCGGGAGGCAAGCCACGGGTATCGTGGGCTGTGGCCGATTTGGGGGCAGAGCCGCGCCCGTGACCGGGCTGAAGTCTAGGCGGTAGGTGGTTCAGAGTAAAAGAGGAAAATAAAAAAAAAAAAAAAAAATCCAGTCCATAAAAATCTTCAGGAGCATAATCCTGAACCAGAGGAACCGACCGAACCGAACCCCTACCAACCGAGACCAGATTGGTCGGAACCGGACAAAGCGATTCCACAATCTGAATCGCTCGGGCAGTTTCTTCTGCGTCGGACCATGGAGTTCTGGATCAGAACTGGCAGATTTTTCCTTTCTTTTCCTTTTGTAGGAACTGGCCCCTCAGGATCAGCTCTCCTCTTGCCAAAGTATCACCCTGGTCAGAGGGCACTCCTCCTGGTTCGGTCAGAACCGAACTGGGCTGGCCTTCCGGGTTAGTGGATTTCTCGCCCCTTCTCCCTAAGTCTACCTAATCTCTTATCCAGGGTAGACTTGGGAAAATTCTTACATATTTGGCAGTCTGAATCGAGGTGGTCAAACCCCAGTCAGTAAACACAGGTGGTGTGGGATCGGCCTTAGCAAAGACCTCCCCACACTCACTGCAGTGTTGAAACCCAGTGGGCCCGTTTTTTCTTGGGTTTCTCAGACATGGCCAACCTAACCAAACTTACCCTTTTTGGCAACTTCCAGGCAAGACTCTTTATCGTTTCTAACCTTGTTATGGGTGTTTGAAAAAACGCTAAAAACACGTTTTTTTTTAAACCGATAAGAACCGTAACCACACACCCAAATGACTAAATCAAAGACCTAAAGGATCAGTTCAGCGAACTGATCGGGACTTTACAATTTCCACAGTCCAAAACACTATCTTAGTACTTACTGTACTGCAGACAGAGGAACTGAATCAGGTAAAACATTCGGAAAAACCGAGACTTTAACCGACACTTTAACCGAGTCTTGAACCGAGCAACAGGAGAAATCTCTGGAGCGACTGTTCAGTGAAGCGGAGTAAAGAATCTGACAGTTTGGATTCAAAGTACTGCAGACAGAATCTTCAACCGAGCTCGAGCTTAACGTTCTATGCCCTGCATAGAAATTTAACCTATACTCTCCGGGGCAGTTCAAAGGCTGGAGCTAACTGCAATTGTCAGAATACAGCAAGACTTCATGTTGCTTGAATGAAAATTCCCCGATAAAAGGAATTTTTGGGTGGGAAGGATAGGGACCCTAAATAGGGGACCTTCTCCTTTACCCTTTTTAAACAGGGGCAAAGAGGGGTGGGGGTGGGCCCTGCCAAGAGCCAGGGTGTACCAAGAGAATTCTAAGGAAGTGGCAGAGGATAAGAAGAGAAGGAAAGGCAGAGGGTGAGCTGCCCAGAGGCCCTGGATCCTAACTCAGCAAGAGATAGTAGACAGGCATGTGAATAAATGGCAAAGATATTCTGAAAGATCGAGACTTACGGTGAGTATGTAATTTTCATATCTTCCAAGACTCAATCTTCACTGTTTATTCCCATTTATGGGTGAGAGTACCAAGCTTTCCACCCAAAGGGTGGAGCTGACTCACCCTGAGGGAAAGAAAAAATTACTCATCTTAGTAATCTTGTTTCTTCTAAGGAATTTTACTGTATTCTGACTTATGCAGCATGATCTCACCATAGGACTACCCTGGAGTCGAAATGGTTAATAGAAGCTATGCAAATGATGGAATGCTAAGCTCGAGCTCGGTTTTCAAATCACTGTCCCTGGTAAACAACTCTAAACCATTAGATTCTTACAAGGCATGCACTAAGCAGTTTCAACAAGTGGAGTGATAACAGTAATAATAATAGCAATGACAAAAACAATCCTCCTTAATAAGAAGTGAAGGAAAAAGATTTTTATAGAATTACCCCTTATGTTAAAGAGCTTCAAATTTGGCATTCCTAAAGACCTAGGTTACAGATGCCCAAAACAAAAAACAAGAAATATATATGTATAATATAATATATATATATATATACCCCCAGGTTTGCAACCACTCTACACGGCTGTAGAGCAGTGACCATATGTTTCTAGCAGAGGAGGAAGGAGGAGCTCAGAATACAGTGAGATTCCTTAGAAGAAACAAGATTACTGAGGTGAGTAATTTTTATTCAACCCCACGAAATCTTACTGTATTCTGACTTATGCAGATTACAAGCAGTGTCTTTGGAGGTGGGCCTATAATCTATTTAGGAAACAGGCTCTGCAGGACTGCTGTGCCTAACCTGGCATCACCTCTGGCCTGGACATCCAACTAGTAATGTTTTGTGAATGTGTGGACTGTTTTCCAGGTTGCAGCTTTGCAAATATCCACTAGAGGAATATCTCTAGTGGCTGCTGAAAGAGACTGCAGTACCCCAAGTTGAATGGGCCCTGAGGCCTGCAGGTGATTCTTACCCACCTTGCTATAACAGAACTGAATACAGGCTACAATCCATCTAGCAATGGATCATTTTGTGGCAGGTTTTCTTTTCCACCTCTCCATAAGTAAGGAAGAGCTGGGTTTGATCCTGTCTGTAACCCTTGTGTGGTCAAGACAGTAGCTGACTGCCCTTTTCACATCCAGGCTGTGCAACTCACGCTCACCTGACGTGGAATGATCTGTGAAGAAAACTGGCAGAGTGACAGATTTGTTGAGGTGGAAATGTGATACCACCTTTGGCAAAAACCTTCTGTTAGTTCTCAGAACTACCTTGTCTCTATGGACTGCAATGTAACCAGGCTCTGTAGACAGTGCCTGGAGTTCACTGATCCTTCTGGCAGAGGTAATGACGTCCAGAAACACTGTTTTCCAAGTCACATACAGTATTTGAGGTCTGCTGAAGACATGGGCTCAAATGGGTCTGCATAAGCTGAGCAATGCAAATATTCAGATCCCTCATGGGGTGGGTGCTCTACGTGGTGGGTGCAAATGTAATAAACCTGAATACTGGTTGTGAGGCTAAAGAAGAAGAAGCCTTACCTGCTGATAAATAAGCTGAAACAGCTGCCAAATGCACCCTCAGGGTGGAAATAGCTAAACCTGTGGAATGCAAATGGGCCATATAGTCCAGGACTATTAAATGCTAGCTTGGGCATAGTCCAAGCCTTTACCCTGACACCTAAAGGAAATCTTTTCCATTTACAGGCATAGGTTTTCTTAGCAGAAAACTTTCTGGAAACTCTCAGTATATCCATGACACCATCTGAGAGGTGTAAATCTGCATGCTCTAGGTCCTCAAGAGCCAGGCTTTGAGTCTGAGGGATAACCAGTTGGGATAGTGATTCTGCCCTGTGAGGAAGACAAAAGGTTGTACCTCCTGGGAAGACTGACTGGCTTGGCTACTGACACTGATAGGAGCATGGAGTACCAAGGCTGCCTGGCCCAATCTGGGGCAATGAGAATCATTGAGGCTAATTGAAGCCTGAGCTTGTTCAGTACTTTCAGCAACAGAGGGAAGGGAGGAAAGCATACAGGAACCTTCCCATCCAGTCCAACAGATGTGCATCCAAAATTGTGCCCTTGTTGGGGGCCTGCAACAATATTCTGGGAGCTTGTGATTGTCTGGGGCTGCAAACAGATTGACCTCTGGGGTGCCCCATCTCCTGAAAATGGTCTGCAAGACCTGTTTGTTCAGTGACCATTCATGGTGGTTCTGGCTTATTCTGCTGGGGCATCCACCAGGACATTGTTCTTGCCTGGAAGGTGAACAGCTGAGAGAGACACCTTTAGGGAATATGCCAGGGACCATATTTTCATTGTTTCTGTGCAAGAGGGTTGACCTTCTGCCCCTTGCTTGTTTATATAGTACATGGTGGCTGTATTCAAGGCCCTAGAATTCTGTTCACAGAATTTTGTGCAGAACTTACAACCTATTGCAGAACTTCTGCAGTGCCACAGAATTCACTGTCTTTGGTGATTCTTTATTAATATTTCCATTTATCCATAGAACCTGGTTCCCTTCCCTCTTTTATATCCAAAACCCCTCTGTGCTCAGAATGGGATGTTATCAGTGCTATAACATCATACATTAGCTAATGAAATGGCTGCATTCTGCCACAGAAATGAATAGTCACTTATCTACCACAGTCTCACTGTCAGAGTTGATCTCACAGCCATCAAGTACGATGATATTTGTTCAACCTGCACTACAGCCTAATACAATTTTCAGTGTTGCGTTATTACACAAGGGTCAGCTTAAACAAAACCTTGATGATAGCATAGACCTGTTAAGTCCATACCTTACTTTGTACAAGCTTATTTGTGTCTTTAAGTTACAGAGATGCCATCTGAAATGAATAGCTGGTAAAATTAATTAACCTGTCATTTTTAAGAAAAATTAAGTAATTATGCCTAGAAAAGTGGAATATAATATTGTGTAGACCTGTTGAACGAATAGATCTGTTAAATAAACAACTGCGCTGTACACATTTTTGCCAGGGGTTTTGATTATATATGGTCATTGAATGATAGAATCACCTAAAAGTTAAGAGAAATGTTGTGTGCAGGGCCAGCTGTTGGGCCAGAGGGTAGCATGTTGTGTTCCCTTGCTGGCAACTCGGGTTCAGAGATGAGCTCTGGGAGCTGGCTCAGCAACACAAGGATTGGGGCAGCACACCACTGCTCTGAGCCTAGGAAGGTATGGCGCAATGTTCTGTCACACAGGAGACACATTGTAATGGGCTGGAGAGCTTTATCTCACAATGGGTTCACATGCATGTCATGGCCTGATGGTGTTACGAGTGTGTCGGGAAGCAGGTTGGCATAAAAATTAGTTTTGCAATATCTCCTCTTTTTGTTTATTCCATTTCAAAAGGGACCTGTATGAATGAGGATACAATTTCATGGAAATTAAAAAAATATATATATATATATATATATATATATATATATATATATATATATATATATATATGATACATGATGGGCAGGAGTGGGATACGGAAAATATTCTCACTCCTGCAGAGTGAGCTTGTATTCTCAGGAGGGCCAAGGCACGAGTGAAACACACTCACGAGGCAGGAGTGAGAATATTTTCCATATCCCATGATCTGCCCATCATGTGCGATTTATACCACAGGGATGAGAGCTTTAGGAACATTTTTCTGATTCTGTTTGTTTCCTGCTCATTCTGTGTGTGTGTGTGTGTTTCTGAATGGACTGGGAGTGAGAAACACAGCAGACAGTGTTTTTTGAAAGCTAATTGAGTGAGTCAGAGACTCACTGAGAAAGACAAATTGCTGCAGATAGCACTGAGAAACAGAAAGTGCTTTGTAAAGAGTTTCATTTAGAATTCAGGTTATTTTGAAGCTGAGATCAGCACAGTAATGGGCTAGGAAAGTCAGAAACACAATGGGACACAGGTGAGAGTCATTTGCAAATCTAATTGAGTAAGTTGCACCTTCAGTGGGAAAGAGATAAGAAAACTTAAGGAGGCAGTATAGTACAGTGGCTTAAGGCTCTGAGCTGCAAACCTGGGTTTGAATCCCACAGCCCCACTTGCATAATGTGTGATCCTGAGCAAGTCACTTAACTTCCTTGTACTCCCAGGTTGTACCTGTAAACAAGTTTCAGCTTAGTGCTCTCTCCTGGTAAAAGATAAAGTGTTTTCTGAAGCAGTTTCCATTAGAGTGCAAGCTGCAGTGCAGTTATTCTCACTCTGGTGACATCAGCAGAGTATGGATAAATGTCATCTTCGATTTATTGTCACTGCAGTGGAAATAACACAGGATATCCTACTGAGAAAGCTGTCACCCCCGTGGTATTAATATATATATAAATATCTCTCTCACTATATATACAGTGTGTATATTTACATACACACACATATATTTGTATGTATGTTAGTATATTACAGATTCCATATAAATATATAAGTGATACACAGTGGAGACCTCTTGAGTGGTGCAGACAGCACATATAAATATATAAGTGATACACAGTGAGGATCTCGTGATTGATATAGACAGCAGAGTATAGAAATACCTTATTTATCACATAAGGTCCCCTCTGCACATTTCATTTATACAATAGGCTATGACCTTAGGGGATAGATTTTATTTTTGCTTTTTAGATATAAAATTATTTTATAAGTCTGTTATTTTTGAACTAGTGTTACTGTGCTTCCCCTCCATCTTGATTACTATAACCATTGCCATAGGCGTGAAGTCTGGTTAACAAGCTGATACTATGATGTGGTAGTTTCATAAGTGCCATAGAACTGCCGCAGCATTACAAACCACTGTCACATAAGTTCTGGCGGCAAATTGAAATTTGCCACAGAACTTGGTCCCAGTGTGCCACAAAAAGTAGGGGCCTTGGTTGTATTGTCTGTTCTGACTTGCATTACCTTCCCTTTATCTGACTGGCAAATGACTCAAGTGCCAGAAGAACTGCCCTAGCTCTAACAGATTGATATGCAGGAAAGATTCCTGTTTTCCTATGTGCCATGAGCAGTGTGATCCCCCAGATTTGCTCCCACCTTAGGAGGGATGCATCTGTCGTCAGCATTAGAGAAGGGACCTGCTGCAGGAAGGGAAGCCCTTGTCTGAGGTTTTTCTTCCTGCCACCACTGCAGAACTTGAAGAAGGGTGACTGTGACTGGGACCAATTTTGATAGGAATCTTTCTTTTGGGACCAGTATTCCCTTAGATGAAATTGGATGTCTCTCATCTGGAACCTGGCTCCTGGAACAACTGCTGTAGAGACTGCCATGTGACCCAGTAATTGTAGAAAGTGCCTTGCTGGCCTGTGGACATGAGTACAAAAGAACTGGCTATTTGGATAAGATTGTCCACCCTGTCTTGAGGGAGGTAGGCCATTCCTGCTGTTGAATCCAGTTCTGCCCCTATGAATCTGAGCAAATGAACAAGTTCTAGAACAGACTTTTGTGGTTCACTAAGAACCCCAGGGAGGACAGGGTGTCCTGTGTTAAAGACAATGCCTCCCTTACTTGCTGATATGACTAGCCCACAATGAGCCAGTCATCCAGGTAGGGGAACACTGACACCCCTTTGTCGCCTTAGGTGTGCCACTACAACACCTTGGTGTTTTGTGAACACCTTGGAGCAGATGTCAGCCCGAAGGGCATTACTTTGAATTGGTAATGACCTGATGGCAGCTTGAATCTTAGGTACTTTCTATCGCCTTTTGATTGGAATGTGAAAGTAGGCATCCTTTAGATCCAGGGATGCTAGCCAGTCTCCCTGTCTCAGGGTAGGTAATATGGTAGCCAATGTGACCATTTTGAATTTTGGTTTTGCTAGATGCTTGTTTAAGAATCTGAGATCCAGCAAGGGATGCTGCTCCCCTGTTTTCTTTATTGTAAGGAAGTATCTTGAATACAGCCCTTTCCAAATGGAAGGAACTGATTCGACTGCCTGTAGCAGCAGAAGGGTTGAAACTTCCTTTCCAGTAGGGTTGTTTCTGATGGGGAAGCGGGCTTGAAGGCCCTTGACCTCAGCCTTGGTCTGGTCTTGAAGCTGAGGAAAGTCCCTGGCCCACTACTTCCAGGACCCACTTGTCTGTGGTGATATTTTTCCACTCCTGGAAATAGTGAGCCAGTCTGCCCCCTACTGGTACTAGGGAGGTGACCCGGACAGTCTCCTCAGGAGTCTGCTTGGATTGTGTTACTGACTGGACAGTGGGGCTAGTGTGACCACTGTCCCTCCTGCCACTGCCCCTAAAGTATCCCCTAGGTTGGTACTGGGGAAAAACTTGACACTGAAAAAATGGCCTGTACAGAGTTCTACCCCTGCCACCCCTAGGATGGTGTTTCAGGAGGTTGGTTGCTCTCTCCTTGACTGCTGTACGTTTATAATCAGCTTTGTAGTCATCCATTTTTTTCATATATGTCCCTGTTTGTTCTCCAAACAGAGACACAGGGTCACAGGAAAAATACATGGCTTTGTTGGGGTGTCTTGTGAGAGGTTGGTAGTGCTAAGCCATGCAAACCTTCTCAAAGACACTGCTGAAGCCATCTGCCTGGATGCAGTGTCATTTGAATCCACTGCCATCCTAAATTGAATCTTTGAGGTTTCAGTGCCCCACATAACAGCTTCCTCCAGGTTAGCAGCCTTAGGAGGAGGAAAGTACAGTTACGTAAGAACTTACCCGTAACAGTAGCTCTCTGAGAGAGGCTCTTGCAGTAGGTAATTACATATAGGACTGAAGCCGGCTGGCGTCAGGACCCCCAGAAAAATTTCTAGCTAGCAGTCTCTGGCGGGGGACTGCCCCCATCAGGTGACCGGCATCAGGCAACGTCAGTATAAAGGGTGGTCCCCACGCCCACCTTCCAGTTCTTTCCCGCCAAAGGCCCAAAAAAGGCAAGATGAGAGAAGAAGAAAAATTACTCACCATAGTAATGTTGTTTCTTCTAATGAGTCTTGCTGTATTCAGACATAATGCAGTTAGCCCCAGCACTTGAACTGCCCGGAGAGGAAAGGGTTAACTCTATGCAGAAGCATAGAACATTGAGCTCGAGCTCAGTTTTCAAACCTCTGTCTGTGGTACTTCCCAGTGTAACCGTCAGATTCTTACGAGCACACTAACTAACATACTATAGTATGGAAATTGTTCAACCTATAGCCAAAGGGCAAAAAAAATTTGGGGCCCAAAAGACTCAAGTCGAGAACCGAGAAGAAAAGGTAGTGACAATATTGAAGTATAAAACACCAGAAAAATAATAACATCCACCCCACCCAAGAGGGAGGCACAAGGTACACCCTGAGGTGCAACTCTGTACCTGTCAGCCAACTTCCCAAAAACAGGTTCTGAGAGGGAGGCAGGGTGGGAGTTTGAATACAGCAAGACTCCATTAGAAGAAACAACATTACTATGGTGAGTAATTTTTTCCTCAAACAACATTAAGTCTTGCTGTATTCAGACATAATGCAGACTACCAAGCAGTTCCCTATGGAGGAGGGAATGCAGAACCTACTTTGGGAAGAGGCTCTGCAGTACTGCTGTGCAAAGCTAGCATCACTCCTAGCCTGGATGTCCAGGGAGTAATGCTTGGTAAAGGTATGTACTGTTTTCCAAGTGGCTGCTTTACAGATCTCTAACAAAGGTATATCTCTGGCACAGCTAGAGAAGCAGCTGTACTGCTAGTCGAATGAGCCCTCAGGCCTGAAGGGGCGTTCTACCCAATTTGTCATAACAGAATTGTATACAAGAAACAATCCACCTGGCAAAAGTTCTTTAGTGGCAGGCTTACCTTTCCCACTTCACCATAAGTGAGAAACAATTGAAGACAGTCATTTCTATGTGCCTTAGTATGCTCAATCTAGCAGCAAAGGGCCCTCTTAACATCCAGACTATGTAACCTTCTTTCACCTGAAGAAGAATGATCAGTGAAAACACAGGAGAGATACAGACTGGTTCAGATGAAAATCGATACCACTCTGGGCCAGAACCTCCTATTGGTTCTTAGGACCACTTTGTCCCTATGGAAGGAGATGAAGTCAGGTTCAACTGACAGAGCCTGTAACTCACTAATCCGCCTGGTAGAAGTAACAGCTACCAGGAACACAATTTTCCGGTCAAGTACTTCAATTTGGACGAAACCAGAGGTTCAAAGGGTGGCTGCATAAGCTGAGCAATGCAGACATTAAGATCCGAGGCAGAGTGGGCTCCTAAAGGGAGGGTTAATGTGAACCAGGCCCTTGAAAACTTTCTGAAAACAGGATGAGATGCCAGGGAAGAGCTCTTCCCTGCTGAGAGGAATGCAGAGACAGCTGCTAGATGAGTCTTCAGAGTGGCAGGCCCAAGGTCTAGGCCATTCAGATGAACTAGGTAGTCTAAGGTTGTGAAATGCCTGCAGAATCAGGCAGGATGCCTTTCTGAGAGCACCAAATACTGAACCTTTTCCATTTGGAGTTGTAAGTTTTTCTAGTGGAAGGTTTCCTGGAGACCTTCAGAATATCCAGAACACCCTGAGAGAGATGTAGTGCTGCATATTCTAACTCTTCAAGAGCCAGGCCTTGAGATTGAGAGACTGGAGATTGGGGCACCAGATCCTCCCTGGGAGGAGGACAGGAGATTGTATGTCCTGGGCAGAGACAGGGACATGACACTGACAAGGACAGTAGTAGAGGATACCAAGGTTGTCTGGCCCAATCTGGAGCCACCAGTATCACTGCAGGGCTGAGTCCTGATCTTGATCAGAACTCTGAACAGCAGAGGGAAGGCATAGAGAAACCTGCCCTTCCAGTCCAAAATGAGAGCATCCTGGGAACCATCCCCAGAACTGGAGGTCTGCAACAAAACAGAGGAAATTGATGATTGTCCGTGCTGCAAAGCGACCTATCTCTGGAGTGCCCCACCTGGAGAAGAAGACCTTCAGGATGTGAGGATCCAGGGACCATTCGTGATGTCGCTGGAAATTCTGCTCAGAACATCTGCTAGTACGTTGTCCTTCCCTGGGAGACAAACTGCTACCAGAGAAGTCTGAAGAGAATAGGCCAGAGGCCACAGCTTCATGGCCTCTGTGCTCAAGGCGCTGAGGACCGAGTGCCTCCCTGTTTGTTGATATACCACATTGTGGTGGTGTTGTCTGTCCTGACTTGGATCACCTTGCCCTTGACTGAATCAGAGAAGCTCTGTAGGGCTAGGAAAATTGCCCTGAGTTCCAGGAGATTGATATGAAGGAGAGACTCTTGTGAGACCAGACCCTTGAGCTGTCAGGGCTCCCAGGTAAGCTCCCACCCTAGGAGAAGCATCCATAGTTAGAACTACTGATGGGACTTGAGGGAGAAATTGAACCCCTTGTCTGAGGTTGTCCTAGTCCAGCCACCACTGGAGAACTTGGACCAGAGTCTGAGTCACTGGAATCAGTTTGGTAAGTGAATCCTTCCTTTGAGACCAAATGACCTTAGATGAAACTGAATAGCCCACATCTAGAAATTTGCTCCTTGCACCACTGCCGTGGAAGCTGCCATATGGCCCAGGAGCTGGAGGAAATGTCTGCTAAGGGAGAACCTGAGGTGAAAAGAGGAAGGAGATTCATCAGGGCCTTCACCCTTGCCAGGGGAAGGAAGGCTTTGTTTGTACAGTGTCCAACTCTATGCCTATAAAGGTGAGAAGTTGAACTGGTTCAAGGACAGATTTTGGAAGACTGAGAAGAAACCCCAAGGAGCTGAGTAGGTCCTGGTAGTTTGAAGAGCTGACTTGACCTGTAAAGGTGACTGACCCACTAAGAGCCAGTCATCCAGATACAGGAAGATGGTGATACCCTGTCTTCTGAGGTAAGCCACCACTACTGCAAGGCACTTTGTGAACAGCCTTGGAGCTGATGTTAGGTCGAATGGCATAGCTCTGAATTGGTAATGGCCTGAAGGCAACCTCGAACCTGAGGTATTTTTTGTGGGAGCACCTGATAGGAATATGGAAGTAGGCATCCTTGACGTTCAGAGATGCTAGTCAATCCCTGGCCTTAGAGAGGGAAGCATTATTCCTAGAGTTACCATTTTGAATTTAGGCTTGAAATGTGTTTGTTCAGATACCTTAGATCTACGATGGGTCACCACCTCCTTGTTTTCTTTGGGGTAAGGAAGTACCTGGAGTACAGTCCTTTTCCCTGTGCTAGTAGGAACTTTCTCTGTAGCTCAGGAGCTAGAAGAGAGAAACCTTGCCTCCTAGGGCAATGGTTTCTGAGTGATGCAGGTGGAAAGACTTGGCCCTCTTTTTTGGAAATTTTTGAAGCTGAGGGTAATCCCTGGCTTACTACTTCCAGGAACCACTTGTCTGAGGTCACAGACTTCCAGGCCTGGAAGTAGTAAGCCAGCCTGCCTCCTACTGGAAATGGGAATCGACCGGGCTGACACATCAGGGTGTCTGCTTAGCAGGAGCCTTAGACTGAGAGGAGGAAGGAGCAGCTCTGCTCATCCGCCCCTCCTGCCCCTCCCTCTGAAGAACCCCTCTGTGGGAAGAGAGAGAGGCCTGGGCTTGTTAAAAGGTCTTTGAAAGGGCCTGCCCCTGTCCCTAGACTGCTGCTTGTGCGGAGTGGCTTGCCTTTCTTGGTCTGTGCACCCTGCACGTGGTCCTGTATTCATCCATTTTCTTCATGTAAGCCTCTGTCTGCTCCCCAAACAGAGACTTACCTAACAGGAAAATCCATAGCCTTAGTCTGGGTATCCTGTGAAAGGCTAGTCATCTGAGCTAAGCGTGTCTTCTGACAGACACATATGTAACTGTGACTCTAGATGCCACATCATTGGAGTCCACAGCAGCAAATTGCATTTTGGATGCCTCAATTCCATCAGCAGCCACCTCCTCCAGCTCCTTGGCTAGCTGGGAGAGGCCTGTTTAGCCAGTTCAGAACTGTATCCCATCTGGTTTCTGGTACCTGGCTGTGCAGGCCATATAAGTAGCCTGCCTGAGTCCCAAGAGGATGCCAAATACTATTTTTTGGCCATGGCATCCACTTGGAGTCCTTATCCGGGGGGTTGAAGCCAAAGGAATGTTAGCCCTGTCACAGGCTGCAGCCTGCACTACTCAACATGGCTGCAATGACTATAAAGGAACTCCAGAGCTGAGCCTGATAACAAATACCTCCTGTCCATTCTCTTATCCACAGGAGCTACTGAATTAGGGTTTGTAAATTTTGTGTGTCTGTTTCCCAAAAAGTTTATGAAGAGGGATAGACAGTCTTTTGGACTCTGGATGTCCATCATTTCCACAAAATCAGACTCTTCATCCTCCTCTGGCTTCAACCAAGGGAAGCTGCAGGGTTTCTACCACCTTTTGTAGAACAAAAAATGTGAAGGACTCAGAGAGCCTGGGAGGAGAGAGACGCCTGAGGGCCTGTCTGGGGAGATGTCTGGTTCAGGGCACATCCAGACCCCCTGGTCATCGTCATCATCATCATCATCATCACCGGGATAGTCTTGTCTCCTCCACTGCTCATAATAAGCGTCTGGATCATAATCCGGAGGGAGACAGATCCGACCGAATCGACCGCCCTAACCGGCGGTACCAGTTCGGACAGAACCTGTCTAAGCGATTGAACAATGCTAATCGCTTTGGCTATTTCATCCGAGGTTGGAGAGTGCGATACGGATCCGAACTGGCAGGCGACGCTTCTTTTTGATGGAACCGACCCGGGGTTGGCTCTCCTTGCCGAGGAGGTATCGCTAGGTCAGTAGGCACCTCCTCAGGTTCAGCCACAACTGAACGGGCTGGCCATCCGGATCTCAGGACTTCTCGGCCTCCCTTTCCTTCAGCCTACTTAATCTTTTGTCTAGAGTGGATTTAGGAAAGTTTTACAGATTTAGCGGTCTGACTTGAGGTAGTCAAACCCCAGACAATAAACACAGATGAGGTGGGGTCAGCCTTTAGCAAAGGCCTCCCACACTGAGTACAGTCATTGAAACCCAGTGGGACTGGTTTTCTTCTGGTTTCTCAGACATAGCCATCCTGACAAATTACCCATTGCAGCTTTCAAGCCAGATAACACAATAACTGATCAGTTACAAACCTGTTACGGGCTTTTAAAAGAACCGACAAAAAGTCCGGTTCTTTTGAAACCGATCAATCCGGAACACCACTCTAATCCCAGAAATAAAATTAAACAGAATGGGTCGGTTCCAAACTGGACCCACCAGAAAGAAACCAAGAAAAGAACAATTTCAACTTTTCACAGAACTAAAACACAGTCACTACCTATCTACACACTACCTGTACTGTAGACAGAGGATGGAAATCAAAATAACAAAAAATATATGGTTTAAAACCGAACGTTTACTTTTACCGAACCGAGCAGAGAAATCTCCAGAGCGACTTTACTGTTAGGCGGAGTAAAGAATCTGGCGGTTACAATGGGAAGTACCACAGACAGAAGTTTGAAAACCGACTCGAGCTCAACGTTCTATGCTTCTGCATAGAGTTAACTCTTTCTCTCTGGGGCAGTTCAAGTGCTGGGGTTAACTGCATTATGTCTGAATACAGCAAGACTTCATGTTGTTTGAAGCAGATATTTCCCTCCTGGAAAAGAAGCTGAAAAAGCTAAGAGGGATGGAGGTGGGAAGGCATTACCTACTGAAAGAGCCTCTCTCAAAGATCTACTGTTATAGTAAGTTGTTACGTATGCACTGCATCTTATGAGAGAGGCTTTTGCAGTAGGTAATACATATAGGACTGAGTCCCAAGCAGTCTGGAACAAGGAGAGCACATGGGAAGAAAACTACATAACCATAGAACCTCCGGCTTAAGGGTCTCAAGAAAGGAGACCTTGCAGAACAACCAACCCAAGCCTGCTCTACAGCGAGAGGCAATGTCCAAACTATAGTGTTTTAAAGGTATGGACAGAGTCCACATGGCAGCTGCAGAAAATGTCAGCTGCTGACACATTCTTGAAACAAGCTGCAGAGGCAGCAACACCCCAGTGGTGGCCTCTGACTTGACCCAGCAGGGTCTTGTGATACTGTCATAATAGAAAGTGATACAATGAGTCAGCCATTTAGCTAGGCATTACTTGTAACAACATTGCCTTCTCTTTTGTGAGCAAAGAGACAAAAAGCTGATCAGATTTCCTGAGATCCTTAGTCCAGTGGTGTAGTATCTCAGTATTCTATGAATATCAAAGTATGCGAGATACTGCGCCTTGATTGGAGTGTTAGCAAGAAAGCAGGTAGCTCAATGGATTGATTCAGCGTGGTTCTGCTAACCACCACCATTAGGGAGAAACTTAGGATTGGTATGCAGAGCCACATGTTCCTTATGAAAAATCAAATATGGGATTTGAACATCAAGGCCTGAAACTCGGAAATACATTGCGCTGAAGTAGGCCACTAGGAGAGAGTCTTCCAGGATAAGAACTTCAAGTCTGCTGAGGCTGCTGGTTCAAGGAGGCAGGGTAAGCTTCTCAAGAATAAAATTCAGATCCCAAAGAGGAGCAGGACATAAATGGGGTCTCAAATGGAGGACCCTCTAAGAAAAGTCTTGAGACTTCCAACTCGCAAAGGTTCTGTCCCAAAGGAACATAGTAAGCGGAAATAGCCGCCATATGAACCTTCAAGAGGAATGGCTGAGACCCAGGTCAAAGAGATAGCAGCATATATTCCAGAATTCTCCTGATATGACACAAGAATGGCTCAAAATTCTTGGAAGAGGCCCAAATCGAGAACCCGTTTCCATTTCATGGCATAGGTAGAGCTAGTGGAAGGCTTTCTGGCCTCCACCAGAATCTCAGCCACAAGTGGGGAGATCGAATCAGGCTTGAGCTATCTGCAGGAGCCATGCATGCAACTGAAGGACTTGAGACCTTGATTCAGGGTCCCAAGATCCTGGGTCAACAAAAGTTGCAACAGAGGAAGAGGAAGTGGGTTCCTCTGAATACTGTCAAGAAGAGAGAACCAAACTTGCTTGGGCCAGAAAGGAGCGATTAGGATCATGCGAGCTCCTTCTGAGCTGAGTTTGTTAAGACCCTCGGAATCAAGGGAATCGGGGAAGGCATACCGAATCTGTCCTTCCAGTCTAGAGACAGGCGTCCTCAAAAAATGCCTCACCCTGGAGTGAGCGAGCAGAAGGTGGGAAGTTTTGTATTGTGAGGAGCTTGAACAGGAGCCTACTTGAGGTGTTCCCAGCACAGAAAGAGATCATCTACTACCCCTAATCCAGTTCCCATTCATGAGCCTTGCTGATGACTGACTGAGGTGGTCTGTCAGGCGATTTTCGACCATTGGAACATGAACCAACGTCAGGTGAAAGGTTGTGTTGTGGTTGTGTTGTACAGCCCAATCCCAAACTCTCATTGCCTCCTGCACAGAGGGTAGGGAACGCTTCCTCCCTGTTGTTGATGTACCAGACTACACATGTTGTCTGTCTGGACAACCAGATGACGGGAAGGACATACAAATTCAAAGCTTGGAGAGCATACAGAAGAGCCCTGAGCTCGAGCAGATTTATATGAAGTCTGCTTCGAGCCTGGACCCAGGAGCCCTGCATCCTGTGGAGACCCTAGATGGGTTCCCCAACCCCTCCGAGGTCTGTTGTCAAAAGTTTGAGAAGGGGTTTGAGGCAGAGGGAACTCCCGGCAAAGGTTCTCTCGCCATCCACCATTGTAAGTTCCAGATCATAGGGTTGGAAACCAGAACTTTTGGTCTAGGTTGTCAACATCTGGTCCCACTGAGACCGGAAATGTCCACTGAGAGATCCTCATATGGAGCCAGCACGAGGGACTGACGAATAGCAGCCACCATGAGCCCGAGAGGCAAAGGACTGACCTGGAGCTGACCCGCCTGCGACCGAGAACAGGCTTGCATGAGCCTGGAGGGTTTCCACCTGTCCGTGGTAGAAAGGCCATGCCAATATTCATGTCCAGGATCGCCCGATGAACTGGAGCCTCTGAGAGGGACCAGATGGGACTTGGCCTGGTTGATGGTGATACCAAGGCTAGTAAAACCTGCAGGGTAAGGGAAAGAGGTGTAGGAGACCACTCCTGGATGGGGCCACCAGGAGCCAATCGTCCCAGTACCAGGAAAACCTGCACTCCTGGATATGTGGGTGGGCTGCTACCACGGAGAGCATTTGGTGGCCACACTTGGGGCACTGAGGAAAGACCAAGTGGGAGGGCCTTGAACTGGTGTGGTCCCCTGGAACGAAAACTGAAGGAATTTGCAGTGGAAGGGCATATAGGGATATGCAGGTAGGCATCCTGCATGTCCAGTGCACCAGCCACTGTCGCTGCTGTAGTAAGGCAGAAGGCTCTGCAGGAGAGCATTCGAACCATTTGTACTCCACTGAACATGTTCAGGGAGCTGAGGTCTAAAATAGCCTCATGTCTCCAGACTACTTTGGAACCAGGAAGGAAATGGGAGTAGTAGCCTGTCTCCCAAGGTGGGTCAGGACAAGCTCTATCGCGCCTTCAGAAGAAGGGAGAATATTTCTTCCCGAACCAGAGGAAGATGTTCCGGGATAGGATGACCTGGGGATGAGTTTTCTGGGTGGTTTCGTAGAAACTCGATTGAGTGTCCTGCTGCTATCAGTTAAAGCACCAAGCATCATGAGTTATCCTCTCACCCGGTAGATGGAAGGAGAACCTCCTCCTACAGGTTCTGTCTGGTGGACCAGACGCTGTGGGAGAGGAGAGGAGTCAGGAGGTGTGAGGCAACTCCACGGCTGACTCCTGCCGCTTTTTTGAATTGGGGGCTTGGCAGCCAGAGGGCCCGATGTTTGTTGGCCTGCTTGCCCTGAGGTTTCGCTTTGGGCGAGCGTCTCCAAAAGGGTGGCACTGTCCCTGAGGGGCCTGTACATAGAGTCAACAGACTTAAGTGCAATGCCCTTCTCTTGCAGATCAGTGATGATGTCCTTGACATCCCCAATGAACAACACATAACCCTGATGGGCACGTCCTGAATAGCGGACTGCACTTCAGGGACCAAACCCACACCGGAGCCAGGCATGATGCGAAGACCTCACAGCCGAGCTCCGACCAGCAGTGTCCACTGCATCGTATGTGACATGGACATGTGCTGACTGGCCAAACGGTAGATCGGATTGATCAGCCACTTCCTGCTTTGTCTGAGACTCAGGAAAGTCCAACAGTTTCCACCTCACTCAGGGGATAGACTTCTGGTAGTACCCATATGTGCAACATAATTCTGGGCCCTATCCCCAGAGTGGAAGAAGCACTACACTGCTTCCCATACTGGTCCAGAAGGTGGGATTCCTTGTCCAGTGGAGACGAGCTGAGATGCTTTGTTCGCCCGACCTACCGTTAGCGGCGCTAATCTGTAATCGTCAGACAGGGTATGTATTCAAAGAATCCACACCCTCAGGGTCTGGTATAGTCTATCAGCCTTTCTCGGAAGGGGACTAACACCAGTGGCTGTTTCCAAATAGTGAAATGAGGTCTGCATGGGCTCGATCAGGGTGGAATCAATGTTGAGCAGTTTGGACAGATCCAAATGAGCATGAAGTTTCTTCCGCTGTGGATCTGGCTCCAGAGATTGCCACTGGTGTATCTCCGGATCTTTCTCAGCAGCTCCAGAAGAAAAATTACTCACCTTAGTAATTATGTTTCTTCTAATGAGTCTTGCTGTATTCTAACGCACATAGCCCCAGCCTTAAGCCTCTCATCATATGGTGTGCAACCCAGCACCATTTGGTGGCTTCTCTCTGGACCACACACACCCTGCTGATGTCCTTGTGGAGGTGTGGGCTCCAGAACTGGACACAGTATTCCGGTGAGGTCTTTCAAGTAAGTGATACAGAGGCAACACCACCTTCCATCTCCTATGCACCCAGCATCCAGCTAGCCTTGCCTAGTGCCTTGTTGCACTGCCCTGCCACCTTGAGACAATCAGATATGATTACCCCATGATCCATCTCTTGTTTGGTAGCTGTGGCACCTGGCAGCTGGCAGTACAGTCTAGAGATTAGAGTGACAAGCTGTGTATGAGCTTGGGACATCCAGCAGACGTGGGTTTGGATTCCACAACCTCTACTTACATAGATACATAGATACATAGACAGTGTCGGCAGATAAGGGCCTATGGCCCACCCAGTCTGCCCATTTGAGCTTATAAGTTCAGTTTATGTTTTCCTAGAAGTCTGTTGCCCCTTACTCCTGACCTCCAGAATTCCTTTATGTCTATCCCATGCATTCTTAAATCCGTGATTGTTTCAGCCCCACCACTTCCTCTGGCAGGGTGTTCCACTTGTCCACCACCCGTTCTGTGAAGAAATTCTTCCTCATGTTTCCTCTGAATCGTCCTCCTCCAACTTCATCCTATGCCCTCTAGTCCTGGTATATCTTTTTCGCTTAAAAATAGTGTATTCCTGCACCCTGTTCCTCCTGTGAGATACTTGTATGTCTCTATCATATCCCTCTCCCTCCTCTCCTCCAGGGAGTACATGTTCAGTTCCTTCAACCTGTCTTCATAGGACTTGTGATGCAATCCATGCACCATCTTTGTTGCCCTCCTCTGAACCTTCTCTACCCTGTCTATGTCCTTACGTGAGGTATGGTCTCCAGAGACTGTACACTGTACTCCAGGTGGGGGCCTCACTAGTGTCTTGTATAGCGAATTGTGACCTCCCTTTTCCTGCTGGTGATGCCCTGCACATCATCCCAACATCCTATTTGCTTTACCTGCTGCCTTGTCACACTGTTTCCCTACCTTGAGGTCATCAGAGATGATAACCCCAAGATCCCTTTCCTGTTTGGTGCATGCTATATCCTCACCCCCCAACTGATATATTCTACCAGGGTTTTGGCCCATATGCATTATCTTGCACTTCTTTGCATTGAATTTCAACTGCCAAACCCCTGACCATTCTTCAAGTTTCTGCGGTCCCTTCTCATTCTGTCTACACCCTCTGGTGTGTCTACTCTGTTACAGAGCTTTGTGTCATCAGCGAACAGTGAAATTCTGCCTTCTAGGTCCTGCAGTAATATCACTGATGAAGATATTGAATAGGACCGGTCCCAGCACTGATCCCTGTGGTGCCCCACTGGTCACTCTTCCTCTGTGGAGTGACAGCCATTTACCACCACCCTCTGTGTCCTGCCACCTAGCCAGTTACCTACCCACCACTACTGTCCTGCCAACACCCATATTCCCCAGTTTGTGTAGTAGTCTTCTATGTGGCACAGTGTCAAAGGCCTTGCTGAAGTCCAGATAGGCCATGTCCACTGCCCTCCCTGATCCACCTCCCTAGTCACCCAGTCAAAAATTCAACGAGGTTGGTCTGACATGACCTCGCCCTGGTGAAACCATGCTGCCTTGGGTCCTGTAGTCCATTGACAACCAGATGTTCCACCAATCTCTCCTTCAGTAGTGCTTCCATGATCTTCCCACTACCGAGGTGAGGGCTGACTGGTCTGTAGTTCCCTGCTTCCTCTTTGTTCCCACTTTTTGTATAAGGGACTACATCTGCTATCCTCCAGTCTTTGGGTACCTCCCTGTTTCCAGTGATCGGCTAAACAGGATAGCCAGAGGTTCAGCCACAACCTCTCTTAGTTCTTTAAGGACCCTGGGGTGCACCCCATCTGGCCCCATTGCTTTATCAACTCTTATTACTTCCAGTTCCTTCAGAACCCTTTCTCGTGTAAAGGGACTTATGTCCATTTCTGCACCATTCTCACCCCTTGTACTCCCTTCAGACCCATTACCCTCCTCTTCCTCAGTAAGACTGAGCAGAAATACCTGTTCAATATGTCAGCTTTACTGTTGTCATCCTCCACACAGTTCCATCCTCCCTCTTCAGTCTCACTATCCCTCCTTTGTCTTTCTTTTTTCACTTATGTACCTGTAAAAGGTTTTGTCCCCTACCCACTGATTTTTCAATGTGTTCTTCTGTCTGAGCTTTGGCTTCCCTTACTGACCTCCCTGCCTCCCTTTGCTTCTCCTGGTACTTCTCCCTATCCCCTTCTGCCTTTGTCTTTTGTACTGCCTGAATGCAATCTTTTTGGCTTTCACCTTCTTTTGCCACCTCTTTTGGAAAACCATAATGGTCTCCTCTTCCTTTTCCTCTTGCTAACCTGCTTAATGCATAATTCTGTTGTTCATCCCATTTTAAATACTGCCCACTGTTCCTCAACCCCTGATTCCTGTCCCATTCCCTTAATGCCTCTTTCAAGTATCTCCCATTTTCCCAAAGTCTGCCCCAAAATCAGGATACGTGTTTTGTGTGGTTTGGTTCTGTTCTTTCTGTGATTTAGTACCACAATGACTGGTGGTCACTATTCCCCAGGTGCTCCCCTACTGTTACCCCCATCACACTGTCCCTGTTTGTGATCACAAGGTCCAGTATTGCCTTCTGCGAGTTGGTTCCATGACCAGTTGCTTGAGGAAGGCACCCTGAAGGAGTCCAGGATAAATCTGCTCCTAGTTGATGCTGCTGCTGGGATGCTCCAGTCCACGTCTGGAATATTGAAGTCTCCAACCAGTACTACCTCACCCTTGTCTGCCATCCTTTGGATGGCTAGCATCAACTCCTATCTGTTTCTTCCTCCTGGGCTGGTGGTCTATAGACCACACCTGTGCGGATGGCTGTCTCCATTTTCCTTTCCAGCTTAACCCACAGTATCTCTCCCCATTTTGTTCCTCCTGGATCTCTGTGGCCCTTATGTCATTTTTCACATACAGTGCCATTCCTCCTCCCTTCCTGCCTGCTCTGTCTCTTCTGAATATGTTGAGCCAGGTATGGCCATCTCCCAGTCACTCTAGGCAAGTCCTTAACCACCTCAGTTCTCCCAGATCACCCGTCACCCCTGAAAACAGGCACTTGTGCATAGTGGGCTTTACCTGATTACTAAAGAATAAAAATACCTCCTCCATCTTATACACAGCCCCTGGTTTCCCTGCACCAGGTGCATGATATTGTATCTTTTGACATTGAAACCTAGCTTCTGTTCCCTAGACCACTCCTCCAATTTCCTCAAATCCCTTTGCATTCTCTCTACCCCACCTGGCTGCCCACCCTGTTGCAGATTTGAGTGTCATCCACAAAGAAACACATTCTATTCATGTTCCTCAGTAATGTCACTTATGAAGTAAAAGTTATTTAGAAAATGTCATTGGAAAATAAATGAATCTCATTGGCTTAGGCATCCTAGGAGAGATTCATATTTTCATAATAGGACCCACATGCAAACAAGAGCCTATTCAGGGTGCCCCATCACCAATTTTATCAGTGCGCCGCCCCAAATGTTCAAGACATATTGCCACCATCTTGCTGTGCTTGCCAAACTATCGGTAAATGTAAAGCAGTAAGGCTGCTTGTCACCCATGTCACGAAACATACCCCAAAGACCATTTGTAACTCCTAGTACAGTATAACAGCATAATCCCTATGTTCCGTTCACAAAACACCCAGATCCAGAACTCCACAGCATGCAGCTAACAGCGGAGACCAAACATGACAGCATTGGTATTTCCTTAGATCTCCCTTACACAAATGGCGTCCATCTGCGGCATGGAAGAGGAAGTAAATACCGATACTCTCCCATGCAGTGTCGGTCTGGATTGCCTGAATAGATTATTTTCTCAAAGTTCACATTTGCTCAACTGGCTAAAATGATCAGTCTCCTTTGTTGTTTTAAATGGGACAAAGTGAAAAAAGAAATCTAAAAACGCCTTTCTCACCTGAAAAATAGCATCACCAGGCAGTCCTGAGCACAGCTCAAGCAAACAAAGCTCATACATCTCCACATGTGCATGATTTTCAATCCCTTCAAACCACCACTGATCACACAGAGACCATACAATTAAAAAGCCTGACTTTCTGAAGACATACTTTGACATGTCAGCTGAAAAGACTGTAAAGCGTTTTTGTTTTACTCACACCCCTTAAAAAGGGACTACTTTATCTCAAAGCTGACAAAATATGTAATAACAATTTAAATAAATTATTATAATGATTAAAACTTTAAAAACAGTGTCTGAGAGTTTCTTTCCATTTTCTAAGTGCAATAATACCCTCCAGGGTGGGCTATGGGCTATACCTGACCTTCCAAGAAGCTATAAGGCCTCTGCCTCATACGTGTGTCAGGCCTCATCACACCCCTGGACGGTCCAATATAGCCCAATACCGACCACCCTGTCAGGTATTATTGCTTACATTATGAATGCAGTGTCTAGTTACTGCAATTGATAAACCTACAATAATTAACCTTTCTTTAGGATTTCACTTTCATATATGGCTTTTCTCTCTAACAGGTATAGATACTGAATGGACTAACTTAGCAGTTTAAAAGAAGGACTAGAAAATAGCATCCAACATGCATTACTGCAAACTGGATGCTGAAGCCAGAAAGCACACCCAAAAGAAGATGCAGAAAATCTACTAGGTAAGTGTTTTGCTTCCTGTACCTGCTTTCTTATGCTCTTGAGATTGACAGCACTTATTAGAAATCTTGTGATTAGTCCATAAAAGAAGAACGTTAGTAAATTCACCATCAGTAACTTCCTTACACTGCACAGAGCAGTTATTTTCAAAAATAACTGATCTGTAAATAAAATAAACAGTCACAAAATGACACTGCCCATCACCTGATTTTTACACTGTCATGGGTAAACCTGAAGAAATACGAGCACTGAAAGTAAGCCAGTAGCCACATTGCAAACAAGATGTAGAGAAATATTTCAAAAACAATTTAAAATGCCTCTTCTTGCATATAAATATGATACTGGTAACTTTGAATATGATATAATTGAGACTGTGCCATTGCTGTATACAGGTTAAGAAAAGGCTAGCATGAACAGGAAGACAAAGCAGCTAAACCAGAAAACTGTAGACAGGCAGGTAGTTTCCCTCTCTGCTCTACAGTAAGGCAAGACACATGTTGTGAACCATATGACCATACTGTTCAACAACAAAAAAAAGGTATATCAAACAATGGTTTTCAACTACATTAAAATGCCCTTTTGTATATACTGATGTTCCTTGCCACACATGTAAATATTTAAAGGAATTTCCACTATTTTAAGTTGCCCTATCTCCTTTTACAGTATACCAGATTTACAGTGCCTCATAACCAAGCAGGGATTTTTGATGCTGCTTCTTTCATCAGTTATCTCTTCTCCAATGTTCCATGTCATAACAGCGATTACGACACAGCAATTGCTGTTACAGTGAGTGTGCATCACCAAAAACAAAATGGGGATGTAAACTTGTAGGCAACAAGACATCCGGCCACTTAAAATAATATTGCTCGGGGGCTCGCCCTTCACCTCCTAGCTAAATATAATCAACTCATGAGGGTACATGTCGGGAGGGAGACAGTCTGATAAAAACAATAGCAGCAGTAACATTTTCCCGGTCCCTAATCCAGTACCTGCTGCACCAAAGCTAGCCACCCTAACAACCACACGCCACATAGCTAGCTCCATTGGCAGCATGGCACATTACTCTACAAAACCCTTCTTCCCTATCCCTCCCTTCTCTTCCCTATCCTCCCTTCTCTTCCCTATCCCTTCCTTCTCCTCTATCCCTCCTTCTAGTCACCCTCCTCCCTCACTCATCCCTACTGTCGCCAGATCCTGCCGTACCCTTACAGCAGCACCGCAAATGATCCGCTGTTTTGACAATCACTCATTTACAGTTGATGTCATCACTGATACCCTTCTCCAACTGATTTTTAAAGATTTGTCTTTTCAGTTAAACGGAAACAGGAAGCAGCTATATAGTGTATAATATTGCAAAAAAACATTATTAACACTAACAGTTAGGGTTAAGCATAACAAAAGTAAGAAATTTGGTATAAGGGTTTCCAATCCTAACACCACCTGCACAGACCAAAAGGTGGGGAGTGGAGAGGGGCTGTCTTGGGAGCTCGTGAACCTAACACTCACCCCATTCACCTATACTGTAGCCATGTTATCTAATTTTGTACTGGAATGGCGTAAGTGTTAGGTTCATGTGCCCCAAGACAGCCCTCTCACTCCCCAGTGTGTTGGTCTGTGCAGGGTCGAATGGGGTGTTAGGTTGGAAACCCTAATGCCACATTTTCCTACTTTTTTGCTTTTAACCCTAACTGATGCATTAATTGCTTTTTGCAATTTCTTTCCATACTTTTGAGATAGTATAATAGTATCCTTGTTTTACAGTGGGAGCGTAGGGTCCTTTGGGCTCAGCACTCCCATCCCTCCACTGAGATAGTATAACAATGAAATCAGTTGACAAACAAGGGTTCCCATTTTCACAATCAGATAGCCAAAACCACAAACCTTGTTTGCCAGGAAATTCCTTGTTCACCAGAAAATTCTTTGCTCACCATCCTTGTTTGTCACTGGTGAACAAGGAAATCAACTTCATAAACAAGGATTTCTGTTTTCACAAACAGATGGCCAAAACCACAATTCTAGTTCACCAGAATATTCTTTGCTCACCATCCTTGTTCATCACTGGTGAGCAATGAAATCAACTGATGAACAAGGATTATGCATTTTCACAACCAGATGGCCAAAACCACAATCCTTGTTTGCCAGGAAATTCCTTTTTGCCAGAAAAATTCTTTGTTTGCCATCCTTGTTTGTCACAGGTGAACAAGGAAATCAGCTCACAAACAAGGTTTCCATTTTCACAATCAAATGGCCAAAAACACAATTCTAGCTGGCGAACAAGAAACCTACCCTCCCATCTGTCATCACTAGCCTCACTGGCAAAATGCTGTTGGCGTTGCACTATGTACAGGGAGGGGGAGGTCAAGGGAAGGTGAGAACATATTACAGGTGCCATCACTACTGTCACTGACAATATACTATTGTAGTTGCACTATAAGTGTGGGGAGACGGTGGGTGACACCACATTACAGGTGGGGAGCCATTTTCACAACCAGATGGCCAAAACCACAGTCCTTCTTCACCAGAAATTCCTTGTTCACTACAAAAATTCTTGTTTGCCATCCTTGTTTTCACTGGCAAAAGAGGAAATCAGTTGGCAAACAAGGATTCCATTTCACAACCAGATGGCCAAAACTACAATCTTTGTTCATGAGGAAATTCCTTGTTTGCCAGAAAAATTCCTTGTTCACCATCCTTGTTTGTCATGGGTACACAAGAAATCACCTCACAAACAAGGATTTCCATTTTCTCAACCAGATGTTCAAAACCACAATTCTAGTTTGCCAAAATTCCTTGTTCATCATCCTTGTTCATCACTGGCGAACAATGTAATCAGCTGGTGAACAAAGATTCCCATTTCACAACCAGATGGTCAAAACCACAATCCTTGTTCACCAGAAATGTCCTTGTTCTTCATGATGAACAAGGATCACAAACAAATAAATTAACAAGTCAAGAACAAGGATTTAAAATGCATGAAAACATCAAAAATAGGAGCAAACAAATGGGTAAATCCTAAAACAAGAGGTAATCAACTCCAGATTAGCAAGAAACATAGCTTCATGTCTACAACAGATATCCCTGGGCAGAGTTATGACACTTTTTCAGGGAAAATGAAAAACAAGATGGTGGCTCATGAACAAGGAATTTTTTCTGATGTATAAGGACTGGCCCTCGCTAATGAAGAAAGCCCCTCATGAACAAAGAGCCTTGTTTGTACCATGCAGCTAACCTATGAAATGAAAATCTCATTGAAAATAATTGTAACTTAAAATGCTCTAACTTTTGAACAGGTTAATATTTTTTCCCCAAAGCAATGCTGGCCTATTCTGTGAAGCAAGTTCTGTCTACAGAACATTTTCAGATCAAAATTCCACCGTCTATGCACAGTGCAATGAGCAAAAAGTGGCAGATTAGAAGTGTATTTTTTCACTATCTGGATCTCAGAACCTGCAAATCTGACAGGAACAAAACGTAGCACATCAAGAGATTGACCCGAAGAGACCATGCATGCAATATTTTGTGCTCATCTATTGAATGGTTGCAAAATTATTAAAGTGCAAAAATTCAGGTTTAACATAGAAAGTCAACCCTAACTAAAGTGGAGCTACTGAACCACTATAATATATACAGTATATATATATATATATATATATATATAAGATAGATGGATAGATATAATATATAGATAGACAACATCTTGTCATCAGAAAGCATCATGACAGATGATACTACAGTAGGATGAGCTTACAATAATTGCATGAGTATTAAGTCATCCTGGAATCATTATTCTGTCATGAGGTTATGGAGTCCATTTTCTGATGACTTCTTAGGCCAAATCTTTGAAGGTTGACACAGGCCTTGCATCAAACCCTAGTGCCAACATAGCTACGGCACTGATGATTGCTGCAGCTGCATGCACTTCTACAATCTCTGATGCAGTTGTGATCATCAACATGATTTACAGCAGCTTGCTTCAAACCTTGGACACAAGCTGCATGTAAAGTGTCCCAGGCCAGAACAAACTAGACCACAGAAAGATTTCCTAGTGAGCATCACATTTACTAAAGGAATAAAAGTTCCTTTAGATTGCCACAAATGTGGTGTGCCATATCATTGGCACACCTGAAGGTTGCGGCAATCTTAGCATTATAAAATGTGGCCCTTTGTCTTGATGATGTTTGGTAATACTGGAATGACTTCTTAAGAAATCCAGTGATCATAAGATTACAGTGATGGCTTCTGAAGTAATTTGGTTTGACTTAGGCATTCACTAGCTTTGGGGTGAGGGGCTAATGACCTATGACATTGCTGGATATATAACTGGTACCTTTTAGCCCCAAAATATCATTTAAACGGTACTAGAGGAACTTGTTTGTGACTTTCCTTTGATTCCCTCTGGCATCCTAAGCATTTTCAGGTCATTCCCTTCCCCTCTGCACTACTTATCATCTATTTTATTCCAGAGGACTGCAACCTCATGTTTAAGGTGGGATATGAAGTATCTCTGTCATCTCCTTTACAATTCATGTGCTGGAGGGATGTTTCTGTGTCTAAAACCTGTAGTGCGACCTTCTCCATTTGGGTTTCTCTTATGAATACACAGCACATGCCTTGGAGTTGACACCTGTAACATCTAAGATTTGTACACCTTTTTGGTATTGCTATATCTCCCATACTCCAGACTCGGCCCCACTTGCTATCCTCACAGTTGTCAGTAAAGTTTCACACAATGTGTTTGACAGGAAAAATCTACAAATTCCTTCTACTTACCCAGATTTTATTAAAGTAGAACAAAACAAAATGAAATCTACAATTTTTCCACAAAATAACTGTAATGGGCAAGGAAGCCACTGATGCCGACCACTCTCAAAATGGTCTGGTCTGGTTGGGGCACAGGTTCACCAGCTACAACTTGGAAGGAAAACACATGTAATCTGACTACGCCAACCACTCAGAGGAGGATTTTTGTATGATGCCCGCCAGCGGGTGTCAGGAGAATTTTGAGGAAGGAGGCCCAAGTTGAATTGCTACTAACTGGGAAAACAAGGAGATGTGTGAAGCTGACTTGAATGCAAAAACAATGTACAAGTTTATTAAACACAACTAAACAATGACATTATACAAAATATCTAATCTCTAAAAGAAAAAAGAACTACAATATCACTAAATATTACACTACATCCTATATTATAAATCAGTCATGAATACCCTAAGCCAGTCACCCTTGCATGTCTAACCAGGGAAGGAAAGGAAGCAAGACAGGGAACCAGCTGCCCGGGGTAGGAGAGAACATAGACCAGCACACAGGCCAAGACTATTCCAAGGCTGGTGAATCTTCAGCTAAGGTCACCTTGGTCCACCGGAATCGATCACCCTCCAGGAACTACTCTGCCTCCATCACTCATCAACAGCCTCCGTGGGCTGCCAGGACATCAGGACACACAGGCAGACAGGACAGCTAGTCTGGGAAAGACAGGTTCAGAGCACCTGGGACCACATGCAGGCAGAAGGGCGGTGGCATAAATAAAACATTTTTAAACCCTGTGTCTCGTCTTTGTTTCTAGCAAAAGCATTACTTAGTTAGGGCACTTTATAAACAAATAAAACAATTCAGGTTATCAGATTACATAAAATCACAGGGCACTGTCTCTTAGTGGCCATCTCCTGATGGCTCATGGATACTAGCACAGGGACAATCATCACAGGGTCCCTAGCATCACAATAAATGATTTATGTACATTTATTTACAAACAGTTCACATTCGAGATGCATTGCCCTTTTAAACCTGGCCTCTGGTGCAGGCCACTTGAACTCTGCTGTCAGGTATTAGTTCCCCATCATATATACGGTCCTTATTTACAGTTCCTTGCTGTATGGAGCCTTGCATTTGTTCTGCCCTTTAAACCTGAGGGACCTGTCATTGCCTCTTTAAATCATGGGCCTGTCACTGCCCCTTTAAACCACTGTTATCCTGCCCCTGCTCTCCTCTGTGGGGCTCTCTTTTGATGTGATCCCACCCCATGGGTGGCAAGGCAAGGGCCTTGCCACCCACAGTCATTTGGCTCAAGGGAGCCTTCCTTTTCTTGCCCGTGGGAGGTCTGTTGCTGGAGCCTTGCCTCCCCCATTTCTCTGGCTCTACTGAGCCTTACTGAAGCTATGCCCCATGGGCAGTTCATTGTTGGGGCCTTGCCCACCTCCACAGTCACTGCTGGTGCTGGCGAGCCCAATGTTTTTATTTAATTAAAAAACAAAGTCCTCCTTTACTGGACAGTGACCAGCACCCATTCCTGGTGCTGGCACCACTCCTACTGCCCGCTCTCCTTCGGGGCTGGGACTGTTGCTGCTGACATTGGGAGGTCCTGGACTCACCTCCTCCCACAGGCCTCCACTGAAGTTGGTGCTGCTGATGGTGGGCTCGGCATTACATTGCCTTCGCCATGCCTCCAAATGGACCTCATATTGCTGGCTGGTAGAGAGGATGGCGAGACCTGCTACCCCTCCTGAATGACACCCGCTTGGCTGCGGATGGAGGGTTGGCCTGGTTGATGTTGCTGCCCTCCCAATGAGGGACCCCAGACGTAGGTAAGTCCTCCCTTGGGCTGAGCCACAGCTGGCCTAGTGCTCCCTCTCCACGCTGCTGCTCCTTTCGCCTCTACCAATGGACTGAATGGCTGTTGCCATTCAAATGGGCTGAGGATTCTGTCATGGAATTTCGCAAAACCCGATCCTGCTTGTGTGTCCTCGCGACCGGGTGTGAGGTAACTCAGGGTGGGGGTCCAAGGTGCTGCTGGCAGGGAAAATGAGCAGATAATCTATTTTTTAAATGGAGCCCAGCTGGGGCTTCGATTGGGGGTTCAACTGGGGCACAAAATGGGGGGCACCTCCCAACCTGGGCACCATCCCTACCTAACCAGCCCCAAGAACACCTGGACGCACCATTTTTGAAGGGCACCAAGACTCTGGGGAACTACAAATTAATGTTACCTATTAAGAGAATTTTATGTTTATGCCAGTAGTGAAGAACGATTGAGTTTTATGGCCATCTTGGTCACAGAAACTGGAAGTCCTCAACCTCTCATGCAACCCACACACCATTTTAGCTGATCTCCTCTAAAACGCCTCCACCCTGTCTATATCCTTTCTGAGGTGTGGCCTCCAAAACTTGACATAGTACTCCTGGTGGTGTCTCATCAGTGAGCGATACAGTGGCAACACCACCTGCTTCTTCCTACTGGAGATTCCCTCACTATGTGCCCCAGCATCCCATTAGCTCTCCACATTGCTTTGTCATGCTGCCCTGCCACTTTAAGGTCATCAGTTATGATGACCCCATGTCCTTATTGCTTAGTTGTCAGTAGCTCCCCATTCTATACTCCACTGATGGGTTACTATGCCCTAGATGCATGATTTTGCACTTTTTGGCATTGAATCCCAATTGCCAAGCCCTGGATCAATCCTGGCATTTCCTAAGATCCTGCATATTGTCTCCATCCCATCCTGAGTGTCCACCAAATTGTAGATTTTGGTATCATCTGCAAAGGGCATCCTGAATGCAGGAGGAGGACAAGAATGAGGGGCATGACATGAAATGGAAGGTGAGAGGTTAGAGGGAATGTGAGGAAGTTCTTCACAGAGAGGGTGGTGGATGCATGGAATGGTCTGCCTCAGGAGGTGGTGGGAGCAAGCTCTGTGGATGGATTCAAGCGTGCTTGGGACAGGCACAGGGAACCATAGAGGTACAGCAGTGGGTGGTTCGAGCAGTAATCTAGTACAAGGGTTTACAGGCAGCCTAGATGGGCCAGGCAGTCCTGATCTGCCAACAATTTTATGCTTCTATGGTACATTGTTTTCATTTCTTCTGCGGTGTCACGATGAAGACACTGAAAAGGACTAGTACTGGTGGTGAGCCCTGTGACACCCTGCTGGTCACTCTCCCATCATTAGAATGAGTGCTGTATACCACCACCCTCTTCTGCCTATTCATTAACCAATTTCTACCCAAATTCACCACTTTGGATCCCAAACCTAGGCTGCCCAACGCTCGATCTGTTTCCTCCAGACACAATGTTGAAGGCCTTGCTAAAGTTCAGATAGGCCACATCAACTACTGTCCTTGTTCCATTTGCCTGGTCACCCGGCCAAAAAGTTATTAGATTCGTCTAGCATGACCTCCCTTCATGAATCTATGCTTCCTAAAGTCTTTCAGGCCATTGGATTCAACATATTCTACTCGTCTCCTTCCCTCAGCAAGGTTCCATTACTTTCCCCACCACTGATGTAACACTGACCAACCTGTAGTGTCTAGACTCCTCCCTGCTGCTGCACTTAAGTATAGGGACAATTTCAGCCCATCTCCAGTCCTCTGATATTACTGTATGCTGGTTTCCAGTGAACTATTGAATAAGGCTGTCAGTGGACAGTTGACATGTCCTGAGTTTCTTTAGTACCATTGGGTGTGTCACGTCTGCTCTCATAGCCTTGTCCACCTTATGAGCTGCAAGTCCTTTTAGGACTCTTTCCTCTGAAAATGGACTTTGTCCTCCTCCACCTCCTGTGTTCCTACTACACCCTGGTGGTCAGTGCCCCACTGTCTCCACTGTAAAGACTGAATGGAAGTATCTGTTCAGGATGACAGCTTTTCATGATCCCTTTGCACAGTTTCCCCTTCCACCCTTCTAATTCTCATTATTCCTCCTTGCTTTCCTGTTCTCGCTTATAGTATGTATCTGAAGAAAGTCTTATCCCTTTTGTGACCCTTAGGCTATACTTTCCCTGTATTCACCTTTTCACTCTTCCCTGCCTTTCTTGAGTCTTTCTGTTTTACTTGGTATACCTCCCTATCCTCCTTCACTGTGTTTCCTCATGCAGTACCACCTGAATGCCACCCTTTTCCCCTCACCACCACCATGGCCACTTCCCTAGAGAACCATAATGGTCTATTTTTCCTTTGCTCTTAATCACTTCCTTCATGCAGAGACTGGTTGCCTTAATTATGCCCTCCTTTATTCTTCCCAACTGTGCCCTTCCCTGTCTTGTAATCCCCCCATGAGGCAGTTTTTGAGACAGTTCCCCTGTCTTTAAAATTCACCCTCCTGAAGTCCAGGACCCTGGTCCTCATGTGGTTTGCCTCTGCCCATGTCTTAATGTTAAACCACCCTGTCACGGTGGTCACTGGTACCTAAAAGACTGCTCGCTATGATGTCTGCAATTCTAACTCTGTTTGTTAGCACTAGGTCCAGTACTGCCCCATCACTAGTAGGTTCTTTGACTAGCTGCCTGAGAAAAGCCTATTATGGGAGTCAGTGATGGCCCTACTACTTACTCAAGTCACAGCTGGAAGGCTCCATTCTATGTCTGGCAGACTGATGTCTCCAACTAGTGGCATGTCCCCTTATTTGTCATTCTGATGATGGCTTCCCAAGTGCCATATTAAGCTCCTTTTCCTGTGCTGAGATCTGTACACAACCCGGTATGGATAGTGGCCCCAGAACCTGTCTCCAACATGACCAAGAGCACATCAAGCCCTCCTTTTCCCTGGTGCCCAAGTATCTCAGTGGTCTTGATTCCTCCCTCACATGTAGTGCAGTCCTCATCCCTGCCTCCATGTCCAGTATCCCCTGAACAGAAAGTTATCAGGTGTGGCTACAGTACAAGTCACATTAAACTGTTTCTCAATTTACTGGTTAAACATTTTCCAATGAGTTGTCTAATGTGTGCAGTGTTCAATTCCGTGAATTGTTAAAAAGTTTCATAATGGTTTTAACTATCTGGTATTCAGTTTCAGCTTACTTTTAAGCTCACCGCTTAAGAGTTTCATTTTGGTTACAGAGGTGTGATCTGTACGTGTATTGTACAGTACAGTACAGTGCACTACACAGTGTAACTGGTTTTCCACTTTATTGAGTGAGGTAGCCTGTCAGCCTATAATCCTGATTCATGTCTCTCTTCATGCACACGGTGCATTTATCCATTTCTGATGTGTTTGAAATTCATTTGAAGCTACCCATCCTGAATGCCTATTGAATGATACTCCCACAGGTCCATTAGTATAAAACAGTATGAAGCTTGAGGTTCTATGTAGTGAACTCATTAATGAACAAGTTTGACATATGTTAAATAACTAGTGTTTGAGTTAATTTAATCTTTACTGAATTCTGCAAAGTTAATCCTGGTTGAAAAAAGATCACTATAGCATGTTTAATTTACTGCTTGAAAATTTAAGCCGTGACCCCCAGCATGTGCATTAACAGTAATGCATGCCCAGAGTCACAGCTGTAATTTTCAAAGGGAAATTAACATGTTACATAACTGATTTTCAACCGAAATTGACTCTGCAGACTTCATTAAATAGAGAATAATGTATAGGCAGGTAGATGTAGAGAATTTTACACACACCCGAGGTGTGGGATGCCCCATAAACCCCAGGGCTAAGCCCGAGGGTTTATAGGCATCCCACACCGAGGGTTTGTGTAAAATTTCTAAATAACCACCTGCCTATTACTTTATTTTTATAATTGCTGGTCAGCAATTTTTCCCACATTGATGCTTCTCTCCTGTGATTCACTCACATACATACTACATACATACATACACACACACACACACACACACACACACACACACACACACACAATCTTTATTAGAAAAATAGATTTTTGTTTGTTAGGCATCTTTTGTTTCTTGCAAGTGTTTCTTCGTGCTGTGGTGGAATTTCGTTTAAGTTGCTGCAACGGCGCTTACCTCTGTTAAGCGCTTGAACCGTTCCAGCGTGGTGTTGTGTTAGGAGGCATTTCTCAGGCTGCAGGGTTATGGACAGCAGGATCAACCAGATAAGAGATTTAAAAAAAAAAAAGCGAACTCCGGTGTGAGGGCTGGTCTGTAGCAGCTCCTCAGTAAGCGGGACGAGGAGTCGCCATGTTTGTCGAGTGTTTAGCCCGCCCATGAGAAGAGGAGAGCCAATCAGGATGTGGCTGTAGTCTGATTGAAGTGGCGCGTGTTTGAAATTATAACTGGTTCAGGTGTCAGCCTATGGAAAGAATTGCTGACCAGTCTAGACAGAGGTGGTAGCGTGTTTGCCGTTATAACTAGCTGAGGTAGTTATAACGGTAAATTCAACTCGATTTTACAATGTAAAAAAATTGTGACCAGTAATTATATAGAGAATAAGTATGGGTAGGTGTGTGTAGCAGTTTTACACACACCCAAGGGGTTGGATGGCATATAAACCCGAGAGCGAAGCTCGAGGGGTTTATCCGGCATCCAACCCCGAGGGTGTGTGTAAAATTCGAGTTACACACACTACTCCTTATACTATATAATTGCTGGGTTAGCTTTTTTGCCACCACCAATTATATAAAATAAATGGTCTGGTGCGGCTGCAGTCTGGATGATGTTGCTTGAGTCCTTGATTGCTTAGCAGCAGTTTACTTTCTTGTTTTATTGTCCCCTTTACGGTGTGATTTTTGTTAGGAAGTTGTTTTTAAATAGTTACTTACCACCTAGAGATAGTGGCAGCGGTGTGGATTGCCGACCGAAGAAATCTGGTGGCAGTGGTGAAAACTTCGGAAGAGCTGTAGGTTGGGCATGCACATAGCGAGGGAAACCGTGCGGCGTGTTTGCCATTATAAGCGCTCCTTTATAACAACAAATTCGCCATAGTTTCCCTATGGGAAAAAGCCTAACCCAGTTATTATAAATAGAATAAAGTATGGGGTGGTGTGTGTAATGAGAAGTTTACCCCCAAGGAGTTAGATGCTACATAAACCCTCAGAGTGAAGCTTGAGGGATTTATAAAGCATCTATCCCTGAGGGTGTGTGTAAACCTTGAGTTACACACACCACCCCATGTTTTATTTTATATAATGGTTGGGTCCGTTTTCACCTCAACAATTACAAAAATATGTCTCGTTGACTGTCCGCTGTGTGTGAAGAAATTGAGGTAGTCTAACCCTTTTGAAGCAGTTTCCTTTTTTATTGAGGGCAAACAATGGTTGAAACAGCAGAAATAGTTAACAAACTGAAGTTTAAAAGGTTAACTTTTAAAAGAACAGAAAATATGCTTTTCCATTGAACATATTCCCCAGTTTGCTTCAAGTGCCATTGTTATGGCGGTTGTTAAGATGTTCTGGTCTCTGTGGTTACTGTAGCATGTGACCTGCAGAGGGAGGGGATGAGAAAAAAAGCAGAGGAGGTGCTGTAAGGGAATGTGTGAATTTTGCAGAGCAACAAGTTAGAGTTCTGAATTTTTAAGGCAGTCAGGAAAGATTTCAAAACATTTAGTGCTTTCTGTTGATTTTACCCATTTTAATTGGAGCAGCTCTGAGGTGAGTGCTTTATGCGGTCAGTGTGCGAGAGGGCGAGATGCTTCAGTGGACGCGAGACACTGCTCTGGTTCATGGCTTTGCCATAGGAAGGTGGCATGTGTTTGCCTTTATAAACATTCCTTTATAATGGCAATTTACATACACTTTTTCCTATGGGAAAAACATGACCCATTAATTATAGTCATATTAACATACACACTGCTGTTTTCATATGCCTCAAAAATGCCCAACTTGTTCATGAACTAGTTTACTAAGTGTCTCAGTACCATCCAGTCTTGTACTAACGGACAAGCATTGGGCTGGTGGGCATTCAGGATGGATAGCTTAAAATTAATTTTAAAATCATCTCAAATGGATAACCCCAGGGTGTGCATCAGAGTCATAATGGATGTGCTGTACACATTTGCAGGAGAGAGAAAAACATACAGATGAGCAGCACAATGATGGCATGCAATGCAATGACTGGGAGGTGACTAACAGCTCACAAGCAGCACAGTAAAGACAAACAAGCACCATTGCATTGCAGCAACATTGAAAGGGAGCTGAAGTCAGAGACGAGTTGAAAGTGCATTGCATGTGAGTTGAACTTTAGTAGGAAAAGAGTTTCAATCTACAGAAGTTAGAACTGCCACTGCATTGTCATCACTAAAAAACAAGCTTTTGTCAATGCCGAATGTTGATTCGTTGGTCCGTTGAGCTCGCATACTGCCCCTCTGTCACTCACTTGTTCTGTTTCTCCCGGTGCTGCAGGCTGCTGTTGTGTACTGTACTCCTGCCTGCGTTGGCACCCTTTTCTGTCCACAAAGAAATCTGCAGCTGTCCGACAAAGCTCAGTTGAGATGGCTCACTGCCCCTCTCTCACTCGCCCATTCTGTTTCTCCTGGTGCTGTAGGCTGCCCCTTTGTACTGGGCTCCTGCCTCGGTTGGTGGCTTTTTCTGCCCACAAAGAAATCTGCAGTAGTCCGACACAGGTCCGTTGAGCTTGCTTACTCCCCTCTGTTACCGCTTGTTCTGTTTCTGCTGGCACTGCAGGCTATCCTTTTGTACTGGGCTCCTGCCTGGTTGCCACCTTTTTCTGCCAACAAAGAAATCTGCAGCAGTCATGATAGAGCTCCGTTGAGCTCGCTTACCCCCACTCCGCTCATTCTGTTTCTTCCGCTGCTGCAGGCTGCCCTTTGTACTGGGCTCCTGCCTCTGTTGGTGCCTTCTTCTGCCCACAAAAGAAATCTGCAGCAGTCATGATGGGCTCGATTGGCTCGCTCCTCCCTTTCTCTCACTCACTCATTCTGTTTCTGCCGGCGCTGCAGGCTGCCCTTTGTACTGGGCTCCTGCCTGCGTTGGCATCTTTTACTGCCACAAAGAAATCCACAGCAGTCACGGTAGAGCTCCGTTGAGCCGCTCCTCCCCTCTCTCAGTCTCTCGTTCTGTTTCTTCCATCGCTGCAGGCTGCCCTTTTGTACTGGGCCACTGCATGCATTGCTGCCTTTTTCTGCCCAAAGAAATCCGCAGTAGTCCCAACAGAGCTCCGTTGAGCTCACTCACTCCCTCCCTCACGCGCTCAATCTGTGTCTCCCGGTGCTGCAGGTTGCCCTTTGTACTGGGCTGCTGCCTGAGTTGGCACCTTTTCCTGCCCACAAATCTTCAGCTGTCCTGACAGTCACTCCCCCACTCGCTGATCCTAATCTGTCCCAAACACTGATTTCGACAGCGACTGCTGTATTCTGCACGGAAGCTCAAAAACACATTTTGGCCAGGATGTGAAAAATAAAAGCTGTACTGTTCATAAGGAGGTGTGGAAAAATGCCAGTGTTGAAAATGTGGTGTGAAATATTACTAATTTGTGAAGTTACAAGGGTGCATTAGAGCACAGAGCGCATGCTAAATATTACAGTCATTTTATGGAGTTTCATCACAGAATTTTCCAACATAGGCATTTTAGGACCTCTGCTCATGAACAGTGTCAGTGTGATTTTCTTAATGTTCCCAAACACTGATTTCCCACATCAACCACGCTATTGTGCCGGAAGAGCGAAAACACATTTTGGCCAGGATGTGAAAAATGACAGCTGCACTGTTCATAAGGAGGTGTGGAAAAATACCAGTGTTGAAAATGTGGTGTGAAAATATTACTAATTTGCGAGTTACAAGGGTGCGTGGAAACTGCACAACGCATGCTCGTAATACAGTCATTTTATGGAGTTTCATCACAGAATTTTCCAACATAGGCATTTTAGGACCTCTGCTAATGAACAGTGTCACTGTCATTTTCATAATGTGTCCCAAACATGGATTTTCCACAGCGACTGCGCTTATTCTGTGCCAGAACTGCAAAAACACATTTTGGTTGGGATGTGAAAAATTACAGTTATACTGTTCATAAGGAGGTGCAGAACAATGGCAATGTTGAAAATCTGGAGTGAAAATATTATAAATTTATGAACTTAAGAGCATGCGTGCAAACTACTTAGCACGCTGGTAAAACAGTCATTTTGGATTTTTCCACCAGATTTGCAACATAGGTTTTGAATCTCACCTCATGAACACTGGCACTGCCGTTCGTTAATCAGTCCCAAAGGTGATTCTGCGCAATGACTGCAAAATCACCTTTTGGAGCCGATAACTGCTCATGACAGTGCCAGAATTCATGATGAGGGGTCCTAAAACCCATGTTGAAAATTTGGTGCCAAAATTCCAAAATAAGCATCAAAGTTGAAAAACTCTATTTATTCCATTATACAGCTTAACAGCATTTCCTCAGTTCGCGGTCAGCTTTGAAGAGTGCAGGCGTGTTCCGATCCACGAAGATCATCGCGCCAGACTCGGAGGTAAGTATGGGGTGGGGAGGCGGGGGTGCGCAGTGGATGGGCACGGGTTGTGGAGGGGCAGGGAGACCAGGACCATTTCTTTTTTCACAGGGTAAAATAAAAACATTGCGGGGCCGCTTTATTTTTAACAGGGCATGTGGCATGCTAGGTGGGCTCCCAGCTTGCAAATGGACTCTTTTTGTGGGGGCAGCTGTAGCCAACAGGATTGGGTACCCCATCGGCACACAACAAGGAGGGTTACATATGCCCGTGAGGTTGGGCATCCCCATCGGCACACAACAAAGCAGGGGCTGTTACATAATGCCAGTAGGGGGAGTGGGCTCCCCAGTCAGAAACATCACCGCACTGAAGCCCATTAGGATTGAAATTCACGCTAAGTAAAACAAATATGGTGGGGGCACATGATGCCGAGGGAGATTGGGCACCCCGGGCGGGTGCTCAATATTGTTTGTGAACCGGCAGCAAGCCACCGCCATGTTCACAAATAAGATCACTGTTACAAGGTTCTGCCCAAGCAATGACGCTCCCTCATTGCAGCAGAATGGCTTATGCTGCAATGATGAGGCAGCCCCTAGTTGCAGCAGCTGAAACCTTACAGGTTGTGGCACACTGGCTGAACTAGTGTCAGCAGCAGTGTACCACAGCATTGGGGAAAATAAGCCTTCAGCATTGTGGGGCATTGGCTACAACAGTGCCATGCCTTCACAACCTGCTTCGGCAACCTGACGCACATGTTTCATGCGCATGCATGAAATCAACATAAAAATGAAAGAGCATAGAGTTGGAGGAACAGTTTAATTGGACTTATACTGTATGCTCCAGTCATGGTGCTCAGTGCACCATGACTTTGTTATAGCCACCAGATCCAGGCCAGGCTCTGCCATGATGGCTTACAGTTCTAGAATTTTGGTGCACGTGACTCTCCATACCCTACTTCCTTCCTGTCTGCTTTTCTGCTTTCCTGAATCCTTCCTGCCTGTGATGTTTCCCGAAGCTCCCACTGATCCACCTCATCCATTTTTACCTTCTTTGTTCCCTGCATTCTTCAATCCTTTATTTTTGCTTACCTGATATATACTGCTCTTTCCTCAGCCCTGTCCCCACTGCTGTCATCTTGTGCCCCTGCCCTAGGGAGTTTTCTCCTCTCAGGTCCTCCCTCCCTGTTGCTCCATTATATGGGAAGAGGGTATTTGTTACCACATCTGGTTTTACTGCCTCTCCTGGTTATTTTAAATGCTCATACAAGTAGCATTTAGACCTTCATCAGGACTGTGGACCCCTTCCTTGAGGGATACATGCTGTCTCTCTATATAGAATCCAATATCCTCCTGGTTGGCCCCAGTTTAGCTGAAGCTCTTCTCCATACACCATGCTTTCAACCAACTGTTAAATGCTCTGGTGTGGGTATCCTTTCTCTCCCTGGCTGTACACAGATAACACCTCAGCAAAAGCCACTGAGCTTGCCATCTGCTTAAGGCCATTTCCTCACTCTCTGAGTTACCCTACACTACTCCATCCTGTCCTTGCCAGGCCACTTGTCCCCAAGTGAACAATGACATCTAGCTCACTCCCACCACCTGCTGCCCTAGTGATCCTCTGAATACTTAAGAGTATATATATTAATCTTGTATCTACTGAAGCAATATTGGAGGATATCTTTTCTAGCCGAGACAAGAGGATTAGTGTTTCTCCTGTCCAATGCTAGGTCACCTTACATAGTCATAGACTGTATGTGACTTGTATAGTTGCAGACAAAGACATACTCAGATATTTCTAGATATTTTGTGATGTTTCTAAAGCAGGGGTTCTCAAATGGTGAGGCCAGCCTCCTGGGAGGCCCCAACCTGCTCAGGGAGGCTCAAGCAAGTCTGAAAAGTACTGTATTTAAATTTTGAGTTTTATATATTTTGTTTGAAAGGATGAAGCAAACTAAAAGAGGATAATAGTAGGTGAAATTCATGTATTTATTTACAAATCATTGACAAGAGAAGGTGAAGGAGTCAAGGCATATTTCAGGTATACCTGGAGAAGAGTAGGGAGTGAATACAATTCAAAAGGTAACTGCAAAGCAGTCAAACAATACAAAATGAACAACAGTGCAAACAAATATGAAGAATAAATTAATAAAGAATGGTGGCAACTGATCAATTTGTAGAGTGATGGCAGAACAGCGAAATACAAGGGTTGAGCATAGAAGTGCTAAGAGCAATAGTAGGAAAGAGCAAAGTAATCCCTAAAAGTTGCATAAGAGCAGGGAAAGGGTGGGGTGGGCGAGGTATGTAGGAATGTTATTCCAGATAGAGAGGAAACAAAGAAAGTAGTCTGACCCCATGAAGGTACTGCAACAAGGGGTAACAACGGTTCAAGAATCAAAATAGTGAAGCAAGTAGGCTGGCCTGTGTGTGTGTGGGGGTACTGTAAGCTGAATAACATGTATTTTATTTTATTTGTTAGACAGAACACCTTTGAGCAAAGGTGCTCTTTTCAAAGGTTCCACATCATTGAAAGACAAACAACTGAATGAGAGCCAAGTACTCAAAGGGTTTCAATTTATTCATGGTGTACTGTGCAAAGTACAGTATGTTAATTTTCTTTGGGAGGCCCAAGATTATTTCAGTTTTGGGGAGGCTCAAAATCTTTTCCATGGATTTGTGGAGGCTCACTGTGACAAAGTCTAAGAACTGTTGTTCTAAAGAGATTCTCTCTAGTGGCCCTAATATGGTATTGCAGGCAGCTGGGAATTTCTCTAGAGATATCACAAAAATTTCTGGAAATATCTGACCATGTCCTTGCTTGAAACTGTATGTGAGATCTAAAGTATAACCTGCAAGGTTGGATGTAGCAACACAACTAAGGCTGTTTAGCAGGACTAGTTCATATTTTGGGCTCTGTGCATGAAGGGTAAGCCACATGTGCAGCATGCTAGTGTAGTGAGCAGGAGGTTACATGTGTGTAAGCCATGAGTGGCATGCACGACGTACAGGGAGGAGCAGCACAGCAGGGGCAACATGGAGCTATGCAGGCCACATACACAGTGGCTATGTGTGGGAGGAGCCGCATACCAGGTACGCGCTGACATGCACAGCCCATGCATGAATGTGCAGAAATATGCATACACGTGTACCCCAAAATGCATGGAGCAACATATGCCATGGGGCAGACATAAACAGGTGCGCAAGCAACAGGAGCACCAACAGGCAGCAAAGGCCACAGGAGGCATGCAGCAGGGCACAGAAGCATGGCACAGAAGCATGGCACAGTGGGAGGTAGCCTGCCATGGCAGTGCCATGAGCACCCAACACAGGTGAACAGGCATGCCAGCATGGCACAGTACACAAATGCATGGCAACCAGGCCACTGGCAACAGCACCCATGCAGCACACACCAGTGGTGGTGACAACGAGTATGGCATAGGGACGCCAGAGCAGTGCACAAACACCTGCACTCCTGTGCAATGGCCTAGTGGTGACAGTGCACCCACAAGCCAGCGGACAATGACCCTAACCGACCAGGGCCCACAACCCGCAGTGGCAGCCATGAGAAGAGCATTGCATAGGGATGCCTAGTGGGCAAACCACTCATAACTCGAGAGAGGCACACCCGCAGGATGTCAGCCCACAAATGGCAGAGCCAGCAGACCAGCAGGTGGGACCAGCCCTTGGCCACACAACACACCACAACCCCCACCCCAGGGGAACCAGCACCACCACACATGTGCCTCTGGGAACATGGGATGGCCCCCGGTGATCCCAGGGCAACCAGCAAGGCCCACAGATGGCACACACAGAAATGGCGCTGGGCACCGTGATCGTGCATGACCTGTCTGTGCAGGCTGGCAACGAGGGACAGGACACCACTACGGCAACATGAATCCCACACGGACAACCATACCTCTCAACCATTCATCCCCAAATGTGGAACATTGCCTGTCAAAATGTGGAAAAATGAGCAAAATGTAGAACACTTTATCAAATCTGTACCTAAGAAGCTCAGAACACTGTTAAAATGTTGCATATTTTTTAGAAAGTCTACTATTAATTGAATAATACATATTCTGCATCATTTACTATCTATATTTGCTTTCCAGTGTTGACATTGAATGTGGAACAAGTCCTCACAATGTGGAACAGGAGTTGAGGTGAAGTAAAATGAGGACCGTTCCGTAATGTGGGACAGTGGAAGGTATCGGCCAACACTGCACCATGCCCTGGGACCATGACACCATGTGCCTTGATGTGCCCCCTGCATGATCCTCGTGACCCACACCAACCCACCCTTGCACCTGCCGCCAGTCCCCTGACAGGCAACAATGCCCCCTGGCTGACCAGAGCAGTGCCCCCAACACACACACCACACAGACACACATGAGATGCAAGGATGACACATCATAGATCGCCAGTCATTTATTACAAACAGCACAACTGCACAGGTGAAAGAAACCCCAGGCCACCCCCATGCACAATCCCACACAAGGTCCATAGCGGCTGCACATCCAGAGGGCCACACTGTGGCCCTGCCACCATCACACAGCACACCGCCTTCTCTTCTCCAGCCCCATCATGGCCCATCTGCCCACCTCCTTGCTGCTGCCACTGCTGCTGATCCCTCCTCCACTGCACAGGCATTGGCACACAGCAACACCACAAAGCCAAACTGGTCCACAGTATCACTGTGGAGAGAAGCAAACAGTTAGCACAGTGTACACAGGAAGAGTCACAAACCACCACCCCACCACTGCAGCCCACACCCCCATGCCCACACCAGGTCAGACGGACCACTGGGCTTGATGCCGCACTAAACACACACCTCCCGGATCCACCACCAAATGCAGGTGCACCCCGCACCCACCCTGGAAGCTGGGAGGCCTGCCCGGATCCCTACCCCACCCACACAGTCCCCAACCCCAATGGACCCTGCTGCCAGGGCCTATGTATGCTGGAACACCATCTCTATGCCATCCCAGCCCACATGCAGGGCAGTCCTGCCAAAGTACAAGTGGGTGCAGAACAAGGTTCACACTACCATGTGTGTGTGGCTGTACAGGGTGCCATATCCCAGCTGTGTGTGATGGGGTCCCCAGAAGAGGGCCCGAACGGTAACCCATGTGTGTGAGGTGCACCTACCCAGACAGCACGCTGACCCTTCACAGGGTCCATGGTTCTTGCATCACCTTGCTCCCTTCATAGTGTGGAACACCTGCAATGATGGTTCAGTGAAGGTGCCGTGGCATCCTGAACACCCACCACATGTGGTACTGGCCCTGGGTGTCTCCACCCTGATGGCAGCCCCATCCAGCTGCTCCCTCTGCTGCAGCTCCAGGCACCATGGAATGGCCGCCAATCCCTGTGGGTGGAGACACATGAGGTCAGCACACATGCACATGCCAAGGCAGCCCACTGCATAATACCACCAGCATGCACATGACACCAGAGTGGCACACATACCCTCGTTGTGGCCGTGGTGGCCCACAGCATGCCATAGCCACTGCTGTCAGAGAACTCAGCCTCCATGACATGCCACAGGTCCTCTGGGTATTGCTCCATACTGCCAGTGAGATGTGCTGGAGGCATGAACGTCCCTTATGTAGGCCGCCAGTGCATGGCGTGCACGTGACAAGTAGCCCCCATGTGCATCCCACCCATGGCATGTGTGACAGGGCACATGTGCACCCCCAGGGTGCTCCTGTGCCCACAGCCGATGCCATGCATGTGTGGGCAGCCCTGACTGGCTCATGCATGGTGCGGCTGTACACTTGCCTTCCCGACACTACATAGGTGATGTGGATGCCCATGCATTGGCGCTTATTCCCAGTACAGGCTGGTACTGACAGACAATGATATGCACCCAGAATGCTAATGAATGTTTACCTGCTGAATGCAAGGCGATGGGGAGGCGGCGGCCATCAGTCATGGGAGCGTGTGTTCTGGCCCGGATGGATGAATGGGCTTGGGCTACGGGACACCCACTGCATTGACCACTTCCAGCTGCCATGTCCAATGGTTGAACACCTGTGCAAAATAGTGTGGGACAGCATGGGCACACATACAAGTCAGTCTATAGCCATGACCGTGGGACCAGGATCATGTGTGCACTGTCATGCTACGGCGAGGCCCTGGCAGTGCATACGCCCAGTGATGTAGTCGGCATGAGCTAGTCATCTGTGTCCAGGGCACTGGCCTAGGTCATGGACACCCTGCTGTTGCATGTGCAGGACCATGTCTGTCTCCCGCAGATGGCCATTGAGATCTGCACCACGAAGCAGGCATTCCATGCAACGAGCTCGGTGTCAGATTGCATGCACCTCACAATCCTGCCACCCATGATCGATTAAGTGGCGTATCGCAACTGCAAAGGCTTCCACAGCATCAATTTACAGATCATCTGTGATGTAGGGAACTGTTCACTGATGTGTGTGCACAGTACCCTAGGTAGTGCCACAATGCCTACATCCTGAATGGTTTGGGTCTCAGTGCCTGACTCTGTGTGGAATGTGTTGATGGATGGCTGCTGGGTAGGTGTCACTGCCCCTGTACAGCATAACACATGCACGTGCCATGTCTAATATCTCCCTCTCTTGCAGGTGACAGCGGTTATCCATTGTGGCAGTACCTTCTGATGCCCTACCTGGCACCTGGGGATGCAGCGAGCTTCGCCTACAACATGGCACACTGGAGGGACGAGAGCCATCGTGGAGAGGGTATTGGCCTCCTGAAGAAGCAATTCTGGTGTCTGGACCATGAAGCTGTGTCCGATGCCGCCTGCCATGTCTTCAGGTCTGCGTGATGCTGCACAACATGGCCATGTGTCAGGGTATACCGATGCCTCATTATGAGCCACTCAGACATGCCACCGGAGTGCAAGACCGATGGACCGGTGAATGGCCAGGAGACCACAGCAGGCTGTGCGCACATGCAGTGATTGTCAATGGCACATTCCGCCACTAGGCATGGTGGCCCACATTCGGTTCAGCCTACCAGCCCAATATTCATACCATCAGGACCCATGCTGGCTGTGCTGGGTGGTGCCGTGGTGGCGATGCGTGCCCAATGATGAGGCTTGTCTGAGGCATGCCTAAGCCCCACAGTGCCTGGTGGTGCCTGTAGGCATGGCTGTGTGTTTGGTGGCAAGGTCCCATGGCCCCTGTGAGAAGCTCCTGTACCATGGCAGTAGCCGGCCACACAGGGGTCCCCCGTGTGTCCATGGTCCTAATGCATGTTGTGCCACCATCACCCTGTGCTGCCCCATGCCCTGTGTACCTTGCCAGGTGTGTGTGTGTGTGTGTGGGTGGTGCCATGTGCATTGGCCCAGGGCCACATCCATGTGTCTCCTGCCTGTGCATCTTCACAAGTGCACTGCCACCATGGCCCCTGCACCATGGTGCCTCCCACAGGTTGGCAGAGGCCGTGGGGTCCTCGTGGTGCCATCTTCCATTGCCAGACTGTCACACCTGCCATCAGTGGCCCAGCTGCCCCCTGTGTCCGACCATGGCTGTGAGTCTGCCACTGTCTCTGCGAGCATGTCCATGTTGGTATCCAGGCCTGGTGACGCAGCTTCAGCCAGTGTTGGCCCTCCAGTGCCCATGTTCCTGTCCTCCTGCGGGCGACCCCTATCTGCTGGTGCTGCACAGGTACCATCACCCTGCTCCTGGCATTTCCTCTACCTGTCTCCCATGTTGGCATATCCCAGCTCATGATGGTCATCTCCAACCACTCCTGGGATGTGGCGATGCATGCTATGTCACGGCCCATGGCAGTTACGGCACCGGTCAGCACCACCAGTGCCTCCGTGTGCTACTGTTGTGCCTCCAGGTGGTCCTGCTCCAGCTATCACAGCTCACTGTACTGTCAGTCAGCAATCACTATGGCACATGCCATCATGCCACCCTGCTGTCCAGGTGGATGTGCCCTTGTTACTGCTGTCGGGTTCACGATGACCACAGTGTGTGCATGCATGCCACGGCATGGTGGGGCAGGCCAGGTACACCTCCGCTGGTGGGCCATGCATGGCTCTTGTGTGCCCTGTGTCATTCGGCTGCCCTGCATGCTGTCCTGTGTCCCTCCATCTCTGTGTGCCCCTGCCATGTCCATGGCAGTTACATCCACCTCTGTGTCTGTTCCTGCACCACTGTTTGGGGGTCATGGCCAGTGCCTTGGTGCTGCTGGCTGTCTTTGCCCTGTGGGATGTACATGGTAGGCTGTGTTACATGCACTGCTCATAAGCAGAGGCCTGCATCCCCACCCATACACACTCTGGCTTACCTGCAGTGTTGTCCTCCATCGACTGGGTGTGTCCTGCATCAGTAGTGTGCAGTGTCTGCATCGGCTGGTCATCACCATGTCCGCCACCTCTGGCTGGCTGTGTTGGCACATGGGGGTATGTTAGGCTTGTGGTTGTGGGTGACCGTGCATGGGTGTGCAGTGCATCTGTGCCGTGCCTACCTGCTGGCGTGTCACACCCTCGTCACTCCATGGATGCTCACCACCGTGATTGTGTCTGCCACCGCCCACTCTATTAGGGTGAGCTCAGGCTCCTCTGAGGGTGATCCCTCCTGTGACAAGCCGCATGCTACCGCCACCAGGCGCCTGTTCACAGTGATCTGCAGGTCCTTCCATTTGTGCTTTATCATCACTATTGTCCTGGCATCCAGTCTGGTGGTGTTGATGGCAGCCTGCACCTCCAGCCACAGGTGCAACTTCATGTCTGTGGAGGTGGACAGGCTGTGAGAACCATATAGCCTGCCGTGGTTGGCACAGGTCTAGCCACCATCACAGCAACCTACGGCCTGGTGAAGTTGAATGATCAGGACTGCTTGGTCTCACCGGACGGAGGCATCCATCTCCCAGGCCCCTGCTCTCCTCCCTGTCACTGTGCGCAGCTAGCTCCACATCCTTCCTTGGTTCTGCCATTCATTCCTATTTACTAGAATGTTTTCTGGTTTTTGTATTGTACTGTATTTGTGTGTCACTGGAAAACTAAATAAAATCGATCCAAAATTAGGACTGCAACTGACCTTGGTATGTTGTCTGCAGTGATCTTTGTATACCACTCAAATGCCTTTGATCTGGTGGGCCATACCTTCTGCACTCAAAACTGTGCGAACTTGGACTATCCTCCCACCTTATCTTGGTTTTCTAATTACCTCTACAGTAGGCAGCAACTTGCCAAGTACAACACAGCCTTTTGGAGCTTATACCTGTCAATGTTAGGTACCACAGGGTCTATTCTGGGCCTCATCTTTGCTCTCTGTTTGTCAGTGACCTTCCGCTGGTGACCTCTCATTGCAATCCTACTCTATTTGCTGATGATTTGGTACTGCTGGCCAGCTCAAAGGATATCCATGTTATAAGCTCCCAACTGCAAGAGGACTTCATCAATCTGCAGTCCTGGCTCTTATCAAATAAGCTTATATTTAACCTGAAAACCCAGGCTATGCGCTTTGACTCCTCAGCTAAGGTAAAACTGTGCCCTGCCCCTATGTGCTAATAATATTGATGGATCTTTGGTAGGTATCACCTTCTTATTTAAATACCTGGGAATCAATCTTACCCCTAACTGGACTTATCACTGCACATCTGCAATGTGTGTGTAAGGCCACAAATGCCAAGTTGGGCCTAGCTTATAGGGCAAGAGGAGCTTTACTGCAGCCGCATGCCTTGCCTTGGCCAAAGGTGTACTTGCTACCCGTGCTCTGCTATGGACTTACAACCTCACCTTTGTGACACAGTTCAGCCTAGCCAAGTGGGACTTTGCATATAATAATACTTGCTGCTCCTCAACTCACTCACTGCTGTCACCTGTACAATAAACTTGGCTGGCTGTCCCCATACAACTACCACTCCCTAGCTCTTGACTGCTTTATCGACAAGATAATCAGAGCCACAACCCCCACCTTGTCAAACCTCCTTAAGCCTGTCCAACCTACATAACTACTCACATCAAATAGCTCTCACACACTATCCATAGCTAGGTCCCGCCCTGACTGGTGATAGGACTTGTACTGTCTGTGCTCCCAGTTTCTAGAACACCCTTTCTGAGAATGTGTGTGTGCTGGCACACATAACAGCTTTAAGAAGTCCCTGTGGGAGCATTTGAACACCATCTCATCCTGCAACTGCCCCTGAACCCCTATCCTATAACTGTTTTCCTCACAGCCATAGTCTTCCACTATGAATGCCTCTCTTCACCAACATTTGGCAATCTAAGAAATGGGTATTTTGATTGCACTTATTGTTGTACTTTGTTTATCTTGAAATACAGTGCATGTATTGCTTAATAACATCTATGCTACTGTACTAAACGTCTCATCCTTTGTAATATGTCCTCCAACTCTTGTCTGTATAATTCTTTCCACATTACATTGTCTGTACATTTTACTGTAATCTTCTGGGTCACTTCTGAAAATAGGCTTTTTTGTCTAGTGTGTTTACCCAGTCAACAAAAGCTAAATAAAAATAAATAAAAATGTTAACAAGAAAAGAAAGGCAGTGAAATAAAATTCGCTGGTGGAAGTATCAAGGAAGTTGAATTTACTCCGTGAAATTTCAGAATGCACCTTGGCAACTTTTATGAAATTCCAACCTAAAATGTGCTGTGGATTGATATATTAAATTGTGGACTGGAAAGGAAATGGGAAAGATGAGAGGGAAAGGAGAAAAGATGGAAGGGTAAGAGAGAAGGGTGAAGGGTACAAAAGTCACTATTCACAAGAGAGCTAATTAATGTAAAAAATGTTTCCTAACACTTCATATAAAACTCATTCATGTTCTCATTTTAACAAGTGTCATGTGTTTTCTCCTATTTATTTTCACTCCCGTCCAATCACAAACACTAAAAGCACTAAAAGCACAGGGTTCAAAGAAATCACAGAGAGCAGAGCCCTCCAGTCAATACATGCTCAGATCAGCAATCTCTTCCCTATCCTGTGACATCATCAACTCCTCTTGTCCTTTTAAATTTTCTTATTAGTTGCTCCTAATTTCCAGCATGTTTAAAAGAATGAACAGTATAGATACTGGCCTGCAGCTGTTCAAGTCTATCTTATTTTCTCTCTGCAATAATGGCACCCGGCAGATCTGAAAATGGATTGAGCTCATCTATTCTAATGGAAAGTACCAAGTTCCATGCAGTGGAGACAATAAAGGGGTCAGCTAATTGTAAACAGTTTAGGGTCCAGTCTATTAGCACCATCACTCTTGTTCACGCCTATGATCTGGAGTGCTTAAAGTACCACAGTGACCAAGAAGAGCTCAAGTATATGGTTGGGTGGAACTGGATGGCTCAGTGGATTAATAGTGAGAGCCTTTCACCTCAAAGCCATTGGTTCAAATCCAGTACAGGTCAGTAGTGGATGAAGTCATTATCACCTAAGGGCTGTTCAGTGGCCTATGTGAAATGAGTTGTGATGGTCTCAGTCCAGTTTCTAGTGCACAGGTATCCACATTACAAAGCGACCAACACAGTTGGCATTAATTGGCACCCTCGGCGCTCTCACATGAAAGCCAAGGATTAAATGGGCACAGAGTCTGATTTACCTTGCCTCCTATGTAGTGATCTCTTTATTGCAGGGTTGAGGCACATTGGTGGGGCAGTGTGGGGAGCTTACACCATGATCACCTGTTGTGGAACTGTCATATGGATATGCAGAAGACTTCAGATTCCAGAGCTGTCTATCTAGAACCTTTCATGAAAACTTAATTCACACACAGAAAACAAATCTTTAAACAAAAAGTAGATGATTGGGTGGGAATTCTGTGTGATGGGTTGATCGGGTAAGGGGTGTCCAGTCACCAGGGTTGATTTACTGATAATGAGGTTTGTGAGATATTTTTGAAGATGCTTGCAATGGAAAACGGATCTGAGACTGACTTGCAATGGGTGATGTACTGTAATCTGAGAGAGTGAAATTCACATGGGGTGGGGAAGTTTCATGCTATGATTAGGGCCAAGTTAGGCTTGGACCTAGCGATACTTTGCAGAGCAAGTACTGCAGCTGCATATGAGGAATTGCTAGGTCTTCTTCCTATTAAATTGGCGATGATGGTCATTTTCTTTCTCTGTGTTCACAGAAGACATTTTATAAACTGCAATGTAAAAGGGTGAGGAGATAAAGCCTTCCTCAGCCCCTTTCTACCTGGGCACACTGCTGGCTACAGGGCTTGTATGAGTGTCACTTCAGTTCAGTCTAAAGAGTACCAGGAATTATAAACAAATGGTTTTGTGACCACATAGTAGTAATTTCTGCCATTTTCAATCAGTTAGAAACATGCAATATGGGAAGTGGGAACCAACCAGACATACTAGAATGGCTGACTACTGTACATCTTTATAGGCAACGGAGATTTCTCTTAGTAGCAGTAGTAGTTCTTAGTGTCTCTTTTGCCATCTTACAGTAAGTTACACAACTGACCATAATGGATATCAGAAATTAGACTGCTTACTTAATCACATCACTGCTTGGCACTCTGTTGAAACCTGATTTAGCTTTTCAGATTAGAAAGCAACTTTGTTTCTTTTATTATTATGGATAAGAAAGAATGTTTTGTGCTACCCTTTGAAGGCAATCTTACACTCAGAGATATAAAGAGATTGAACAGATATACTGCTCAACAGGAGGTGTACAAAATAGTGGCAGTGGAAATGAATGTCCACCAGCTCCTGCATTAACATCCATGTAAGTCTTTCATGTTGTATATGCACTTGAGGGCTTCAGATCACAAAATAATAACAACAATAACAATTGCAGCCAAACATGAAGGAAGCCTGTGGCACTGTCATGCCTCACCTTTATAAACCAAATCAAACGCTGGATTCCAAAAGCTGTCATTATCGATATTTGCATAAAAAGAAGAAATGCTCATGTTATGACATGTCATAGCTAGTGAACAAGGAGGATAAATAAAGGGCACAGCACCTGTCACTGGAGAGAAAAGAGTGAGTCTCGTTTCTTGACAGTATTGGGCACAACTGTTGTTACTCTTTAGACATGCCCTCCCTTCACAGCCCACGCTGCTATTTAAAAGATACAGTCTCGCCCACTGCCTTTATTGCAGCATAATGTCAATAATTACTTGTCAGGCCTCTACTTAAAGACCTGGGACAGTGAATAAATGTTCATTACATCTGAAATAAAACATTGCAGGGTGGCTGCTAATCTTATGTTACAAATGTGTACAATAGGGGCTATTGACATGGAGGCAAACACGTGCATTAAAATTTAAAGTTAACCTACCAGGAATCAACTTGATAAACTTTTGTACTTTGTACATACAGTATTGACTGGCCTTTTTTTCTTTGCTGTTTCATTGCTATATTTGTGTTATTTATTTATTGATTTTTTTATTTATTGAAATGTCTTACCAGGAGGGGTCTGCTGTGCTTGGACAACTAATTTCCATAGCTATCCTGGGATAGGGATGCATGGGAACATTATTAAAAACAGCACAGTAATACAATATTGCACCAGGTATGAACAAAGTGAAAAGGTAGTGGTTGCAGAACCACAATTAGCATGGTAAGGACAACAATTCTACAGAGCAGTGCAAGTATGAGATGGTGAACAGTGCAACACAGTGTAGCAGGAATTAAACAAGGAGCAGATGGGTAAAGTTACAGAACAGCTACTAAGCAATATAATCTGAGTATGTGGACAGCAAACACAGAAACAAAGAATATTCAGCTGGCCAATCTGGATAAGAAACAGGTATGAAATGTGTGGACATGGAGCAGGGATCTCTAGGACCAAGGGAGGAAGAAGGGAGGAGGAGGTTAGACAAAATGCAGGGGGATCATAGGAGAATGCTGACTGGCCTGTCGACGCCTTGCAAGAGGGAGGGAAAAGTTGGGGTCAGAATAAAAGAAGTAAGAGGAATGGGAACAGGAGAAAATGAATCTGAGGTAGCAGGGAGGGAACCAAACCAGAATTTAAAGATGAGGGAGGCACAGTAAGAGATGTGATGACTATTGAGAGAGAGAGAGAGAAAGAAGGAAAGGTAGAGGATACAATGAATCATGTCAGGAGTGCAGTCGGGCAAAGTGATAGAAGGCATAGAACAGAGTAAGGGGTCCAACGTGAACAGGTGGATTTTGCAACAATGCATTACACCATGCCTCCAAAGTCAAATGTTGGAAGGATCACTTCATTATGATCTCCTGCCTAGCAGGTAGTTCAATACAGAAGCTAAGTTTTAAGAGCTACTTTTTGTAGAGGTGTCAATATGACAGCAGAAGTCAAGGTGACTGTCGAGCCATACACCCAGGTACTCACATGAGGAATCCTCCTGCATCTGCGATCTGGACAGGATCATGAAGATAGCAAAGGCTGGATATTAGCCAGAAGCAAAGCTGGTGCCAAAGTATTGAGAGCATCCTTTTGGCAATCAGGGTAAGCTAGTTTGTGCAGAATCACTCTTGAACAGTGCTGAAGTTACAGTATATAATCAGTTTAGTTCACAGAATAGCACAAAAACCTGCATAGCAAAAAGGATTACCAGATACTGAAGTTGCCTTCTTTCCTACAGTAACTCTGCTACACAATTTTGCAGCATTGAGTTGCATACTGAAAGGGTATATACAGTACGGTCACCCACAATATGGCAAAAACAATTTAGCCAGGATGATTGGGGTGCAGAAATGGCGTCAGCAAGGTCTTGTGACAGGGAATTGCATTGTACAGCTAACTGGTCACAATTCATGTTGGCCCAATTTAGGCTTGCCCCCACATCTCCCTCAAATAAATATAAAACACCCCCACCCTGAACACATCGGGAGGACCAGAGTTAGGGCCCCATGTTCCCTCTGGCCACAATTGCCACTGCGCCAAAGTCCTGATTGCCCAGATCGCATCTACCCTGTTTGCTTCTCCAAAATTCCCTTTGCCTTCATTCCTGAGTGCAATTGATGGGATATCCATCGTATATATGTAAAAATGTTAAAAATACGGTAATGAGGAAGATACCGGTATTTTGTTTACATTATGTATTTTAAGATAGACACAACTTATACAGTTGCTGGGCATTTGGGAGCAACAATTAAGTATGGGTGAGAGGGCTGTGACTCAGTCTGGATTTTGACCCCTATCTTTGGTTATATGGTCCAGAAAATATGGATCAATTCAAGTCAATTCACCTCAGAGGGGTGTCTAGATCTAAATCTCTACCAAGCTATATGTTGTGGAGCAGGCAAGCCCTAGGTAGTCCAGTTTTTCTTCAGATCCTGAGGACCTCAGATCTTTGAAAGTTTGATTCAGTCTGATCCAAGGCACCTTTTAAAGGAGGGTGGGGGGCTGAATTTGAATCTGAACTGTTTGGCATATCACCAGCCATAATAAAAAATATATATCAGAATGTCTTCTGAAAGTATAGAGAAACAAAGCAATACAAAAAAAAAACAAATCTCTGAGGATTTCATTAGATGCATCACGTTTATTTTTTCAATCAGCAAATACCAATTTTGCACATCATTTAGCAATAAAATAAAATCTCTTACACAATGTGAACAAGTCTGTTACAAGAGGTGCCAGATTTTATTGGCAAGATAGAAGGGTTTAAACTAGACATCTCTACTTGGCTCATTGTCAGAGAAATGTATTTGATTCTCATTTAAATTCAGTGGAAAATCATCCAATACACAGTTTTATGCCAAGAAAAACTGTATCATTTAACAGTTTTGGGTATTAAGCCTGTCCAATATTGTAATGTTTTTTCCATTAGGTGCCCTGAATTTGTTTACTAGAATAAAATTAAATACTAACATAGGGCCCCATATTCAGTACCTGCCATTCATGCCGCATCCATTAGCAGTACATACGGGTAGCACACTGCACAGCCAGGGGCTTATTTTCAGACAGGTAACACACTCCTGCCAGAGTGTGTTGCCTGCCTAGTATGGAGCTGTTTTAACACAATGCATAGCAACTATGTACAGTGCAAACTCAGCCCCTTGCAGGAATATGGCCAGCAGGCGCGAATGGAGAAAGCATGTCTCACATGGAATAGCATCATTCTCCTGTACACATACTCAGCCATATGAATGCTAATAAACTCATATATGCTAGCTGGTAAGAGGCCATTTGCATGCAATTATGTGCTTATATAAACCTCCACACAATGTACTGTGAAAAACTGTGTGAGATATTGTACAGAGCTGAGCCATCCCCCAACCCTGACTGGAATTCCATGCCCTTGAACTGCATACTGCAATAATCCCTAGCATCTACTGATTCCCCACCCCAATCACCATTCCATGCCCCTAGAACTGTTAGTTAAAGTGATCCCAGACATCTAGTGATCCTTCCCCAAATCACCATTGTGTGTCCCCAAACTGGGCACTACATTGAACCCTGGCATCTAGTGGTCCCTCCACCCTGATTGCCATTCCATGCCCTCAAACTTTGTACTACACTTATCCCTGTCATCTAGTATTCACCCACGCGCTCCCCAATCATCATTTCATACCATAGGGCACGTGGTATTCTGAAGTGAACATAAAGTCGGTTGCATCAGCAGCAAATGGTTTTGAAACCATTGCCATGTTCTGTAATGCACCTGCATTGTCATACACTGCACATAGCCTGTAGTAATTTAACTATTGCCTATTGCTACAAACTACTGCCTGTTGCCACGTTAGGCAGGGCAATAGCGCTTGGCTATTTCTGGGCATGTGATTATATTTGCAACCATCACAGAGTTGTATTACAATCCAATATTTAACAGAATAGACTGGAAAAGACCAGAATAGGCTTAAAGTCTCTTGAGTTTGCCAATCTGAATTTCTTTAATCACAGGATGGCATGATATGCTCTTAGAATGTGTACATTCACATAATAGGATAACATTGCTAGAAAACCGTGGGATGTACAAGATGAACCACTGGACTTATTTCAGTCCATAAAATACTTCAGAATGAGGTCTTCTACAGGACCTTTGTAGTACACTGTATTTCATAATGTTTCAAAAACAAAGAGCTAGATACTTGAAGTGCAGTGATTGTATACAGGCTAACGGAGCAACCTATCATTTACTTAAAGTGAATTTATCTCTTGTGGAAACATTTAAAAAATATGATATTTACATAAAAGTCAGCTTATTTTTTGTATATTTTCTGTAGTTCTATTTCTTTTATTCTTCATTATTTGGTGCAACTACATTGAAATAGAATCTGCATCCCCTACAGTTGATCTGATACTGCCATTTAATCTTTTACAGTCTTCACCCCAGAAACAAACTGTGATGTCACAAATAGAGATTTATGACCTAAGTAAAGGAGAAACAGATAAATGGGGCACGAGGTTCAAAGAGCACTGACAACAACAGTGCTGTCAATAACAATGCAGTAACAATGGGGCCCTCAGTAACACCACCGACTGAGAATGTCACAAGATACAATAGCACCAAAGGTAGCAGTTCAAAACACGTGAAGGACAACTATCATGGCAGAAAACAAAGCATCCCCCACCCTCCAGACTTTATATAATCAACTCCAGGGAGGAATCTTGGGATAAAGGATAAACTCAGAGGGATTCCTGTGAATGGCAGTTACAAAAAAGTACACTTTAGGGCGGAGGGAAAATGTAAATGCATGTGTTGAGAGACCAGGAACAGAACCCTGGTCTCTTGCTCTGTGCTGCCTAAGCAGCTGCCTTAACCCGCCTCCACCATGGGAGCAGCTCGGCCAGCTGGTGCATTTTCGTTACTTGTGCACTAATAGTTCCTGAATAGCTTCAGGGGTAGCAGTAGTTGCTATATGCTATTCTACCCCTGTTGCTATTCAGTATCATGACATGGTCCTGACAGCGCTGTTTAGATGGCACTGTTCAGGATGCACTATTAAATGGTAGGAGGACAAGGGCCATGTTTCCATACTAGCTACCCTAGCAATGAAGAACAAAGGTGTCATAAATGCAAACATTATATGAAATAGAAACTGAATCGCATTTAGAGATCATGGGGCCAATTCTCAAAGGCCAAAACTTGATGCAATGTACCCTCGTCAATCGAAATTTACTGAAGGGGCACCATGAGTCAAATATTGTATCTTGTCTGATTCTGGAATGCAGGCTGCAGCGACATCAGTTCACCTTGTGCTGAACAGTTTCTGCACCAAACCTGTGCCCAAATGGGTGGTGTGCCATGGTGTTAGGAGACTTTCAGCAGATGCAGGCTGCAGTATCTCTGTTTCTGGGATACTGGAAGCTGGCCAGATCCACGGGGGTTTAGACCAGCCCGGGATGTTCTACTTGCCCTGCACCACTGACAGCTGTAGCTGGTGGCCAAACACATATGAAACCACAGTGATGGGCATGTCCAATGGTGGCACAGGTTCTCCACTGGACAGTACTGTAGCCCAGAGCCCAACATCACACAGACAGACAGTCCTGGACACCAGCAGCACTACCCTGCCAAGGACCTATGTCAATGATGCAGGGCATACATGAGTCAGCACCCTCTGGCTATGCAGATGCTCCATGACCTTGGCATGCTGAGCCAGATACTGTGTTGCATGCGGGGTCAGGCAGTGGTGGGTATTCCTGTGACATGGGGCACTGGTGAAACATACCTCCAGGTGGCACCCTTGGCACACTGCCCTCCCATGCGGCACAAATCACATATGGCTTTGCAACAGCATACCTAGGGACCCCATGTATACAGTACTGCCAACTTGCATGGTGCCTTGAGTGTGGCACTGGGCAGCCCACAGTGGTGCTCTTGGGGCCAGGCTGTCAATGGCTAGAGGCTGCTTCAAATCACCACCATTCCCTCCCATGTACGGTGGTTTGGTTTGGTGAGTGGTGTCAGCTGCATCAGGGTCTTTGGCACTGGGAACCCTTCAGTTGGAGAATCAGGCAGAGGGTCCTGGCCCATTTGGCTTTGGTGCAAGCAAGAGCACACAGCTGCTTGCGGTGATCTAGCAGGCTCTTTGTGAATTGGGCCCTATGTTTTTCAAAGTTTTCTGAAAAGTAAACTCACTTTAAAACATCCCAGAAAAAGTCACTGAAAACTGCATTGGAGCCTGTTGTATTGAGACAGCAGAAGTTGTTCGGGACCCTCCAACAGACTCCCAGACTCATTTTAAAAGTGCCAAGTGATCTTTTGGACCATTCAAAGAAGGTGCTGCATCAGCATTTGTGCTGCATATAGATCAGACTATGCATGCAGAAAACAAGTTAGAATCGACATTTCAATGACAAGCCCTACTTCCTCTTATTGTTGGGCAGTGATGGGAAGGCTCAAATTATTCCCTTTCCCAGAAGCTGCAAAATGGCTCTTCACCATGCTGCCACTATATCCATGCCTTCCCGACTACACTGCAGCTGCACAAAATGGATATCCTAACCTCTGGAACTAGGCCAATGGAACTTGTTATTGTGACTCCTTCATGAAGTTTTTCTGTAAGGTGAAGCACTAAGCTGATTGATGTTCTCTTGACCACCTCGTTACCTTGTCACTGTGTAAGCTTTTGCTTTAATTTTTCAAAATTAAGCACTTTTGCTAATGTAATGCTTAGTGTAAGTGCAAGAAAACTGGAAACAGTATTTAAAATGATTTTTGACTTTCTGGAAGTTTGTGACTGGTACCTGCAAGGGAGAGATGTTGAAACTCGATAATGTGGATGACAATCAAGATAAAATCTGGAACCTGGATACATTATACTCCTATACACAGGGCATTAAAAGGCTAATGCAGAGGAGACTACCTTGGTGATGCCTTAAATTGAATACAAAAGTGAGGGAGACTCTGACTCCTGTAACAGTCATCAACTGAATTTTATTGTAAACTAAAAGGACTCACAAAAGAGCAGAAGTGAGTCTTGAAAAATATTTAAAATGATTTTAAAAACACATTCCTGAGTCATTTTCCAACAATTAACTGCAGAATCCACCTAATGGAGTCCCAATGAGCAAGTTGTAGGTTTTGATATCTCTACAGGATGTCATTTTGGAGGTTTTTTTTTGTGAAAAACAGAAAACAAGATGGTGACAAACAAAAAGGAATTTTCCCTCATGAAAAAGGATTGACTCCAAATGAAAAATAATCCATTTTGATTTGACCAAATTCTTCTTTCTTTTGGGAGCTATCCAAAGACTATACTGCCCATTGACAAAATGGACATTTTAAAATTTCATACCTTTCAAGCTGATTCATATTTTTTCAACAAATCAGTGAAAGGTGTATCTGTAGGACAAGCCCTTTCTACTCTGAAAATTTCAGAGAAAAATTCCAAAACATCTGAACGCAGCATGATGACAGTTGTCTCAGTGGTGCAGCTGGTTAGTGCAATCGGAGTGGTATTCAGGAGGCCTGAGTTCAGGTCCCAGTCGGGCACTAACTTCTTTCTCTTCTCTGTTTGTGTGTGTTCCATAGTTTGCACACCACACTCCTGTGTGATTGTAACAAGTAAATATTTGTGTAGTCACTGGGTTGTGAATTTAAGAAAGAGTAATGTGCTTGGAGACAGACCAGGTTCCAGTTGCCTTGGTGGCACAGCTGGTTAGCGCCAATTGGAGTGGTATTCCAGGCAGCCTTAGTTCAGGTCCCAGCTGGGGCAGTTACTTCTTTCTCTCCTCTGTTTGTGTGTGTTCCATAGCATACACACCACACTCCTGTGTGATTGTATTCTTGTATACTACCCTTACCCATTAATATAAAAAATGTCATTAATGCACTAGCTATGGTTAAGCTGACAAAAGAGGGACATTTCTAACCCTAACATCTATCACACCTCCAGGCAGCAATAGGAAAACCATTACTGTTTCACCTATCCTGCATCTTCACTTAAATCAGGCATGGGCTGTGCCCTTGGAGTTATCAACCTTAATGCTCACCCCAATCAATCATGAAAGAAACTGATATGTAGAATATATGAGAATGGGGTGAGCGTTAGGACTGATAACCCCAAGGCACACCCATGCCTGATTAATGAAGATGTAGGAGAGATGAAACTGTAAATGGTTTTCCTGTTGCTGCCTGAGTAAGGGGGGTTGGGTGAGATGGTTGAAATCCTAACACCACATTTCCTCCTTTGTCAGTTTAACTAACTAATGCATTAACAATGTCGTTTGCAAAGATTTCCTTACTTTCTATGGGATAGTCTAATTGTATCCTTATTTAACTTGTGGGATCAATTATTCCAAAGCAGCAACCAACTTGTCAGCATAGCTTTGTTATTACCCCACCTCATGCACCTTGTAGCGAAAATTTTTAAATCCCCAAAGAAACATCATTATAGGCTTGGAAACATCATTTGTGCCACAGGTGTGAAAACACATTTTGGACAGGATTTGAAAATGACAGCTGTCACATTCATGAGGTGGTGTGCAAAATAGCTCTGCTGAAAGCGTTGGGTTAAAATCTTAAAAGCTTACCAAAGTTATGAGCTAAGCGTGGTACAATGTCAACATATGTGCATAACTTTGCCATTTGTGTATATTTTGACCCTAAATTTTCAACAGAGCCTTTTTATGACCCAACCTCATGAACAAGGGCGGTGACATTTCTTAAATCCCACCTGAAAGGTGATTTCATCAAGCAACCATGAAATATTCTTTCCAGCCAGATTTTGCGATTCCACCAGTGCTGTTCATGAGATGGGGTCCATAAAAACATGTTGAAAATTTGGGCTCAAAATATACAAAAATGACAAAGTTATGCAGCTATGTTGAAAACCCCAGTGAAATACATTGAACCACACTTACCTTAGTTTCTCATACTGCAGTCGGCAGTTACAGCAGCAAGATGTGTCTTCGGTCAGAGAGTCGATCTCCACCTTGTGACTTGCTCAGGTGAGTGAGGGTGTGGGGGTGTACTGGAGGGAGTATGGGGTGGTGGTGCTGTGTGGGAGGTGGACATGGAGGGTTAGATCATTTAAGGACTGTTTTATTTTTGTAGGTTTAAAAATAAACAAACAAACATTGAGGACCATTTACCATTTTCTTTATTTCAAGCAGGGATGGTGATGGGGGGGCTACAAGACAACAGGGAAGAATATAACATTTCTACCCACTATCACATATGTTTAGAACAAAATACAAAATATTAGCTTTCCAAAAGACAGAGCAAATATATAGTTTCTGCTAGTGCTCCTTTACATTTTGTTGATATGAAGTGCATGCATGCAGAAACATTTTTGCTCAGTGTATGAAAGCCAGACACAATTTACCACTTCCTATGGTCTTGTATGGATATTATTAAACAGTCATAATGAGTTTCTTACTTGTCACTTTTTAAAAACATATTTTGTTCTTCAGAAATTTGTTTTGCGTTATCACTAGAGCCACCATACTCTTCCCCTTGTTACTGAATTGGTGCAGTAGCTTTGTTTAGTATTTAGTTGTTGGGAAGTTTTACCCTGCATCTGCACTCTATGAGTGGGATATTCAAGGGTTGCGCCATGCATATAGGAAGGGTTCTTGTAGTATAAGTCCGAAAATTGCGCATCCCGCAATATTCAGCAGGAGGCAGTTTGCGCACGAAAACATGCTGGAGCAACAGTGCAATGCTAATGAAGGTATGTGCAACTGAAGGGGTGGAACCAAGCATAAAGCGCGCAATGCGCAACAGTGGATCAGGCGGAAGTTGCGCCTGACAGCGAAATGAGCCAAAATAAAAAGGCTCAAGGAAGAGGCGCAAGAATGCGACAGGAAAGCCACATGAGGCAGGGAGACAGAGCAGGCCAAAGCAATAAACAGTGCAGGCCAGGGGTGCACAGGACAGAAGAGGGCAAGGGAAGGTGTGGGGCCACAGAGTGCAGAGGCCAGGAGGTGTACCTGGTGCAGTGGAGGTAGCAGTCAGGACAGCAGGGTGACAGATCAACAACTGCCAGGAAACACAAGCCAGGAGATAGACAGTGCCAGCTTCCACATGGAAGCTGTAATGAGGGTGAGAAGGCATGCTGCAGGGGCGGTGGCCGTGGAAGGGCCTGGTGGTGATGCCCCAACAGGCAGTGCCGTGGCTGCATCAGCTTTGAGCTGTATTCAGATGTAGAGATTGTGGGCGGTACCGCCTGAACAGGGAAACACTGAGGCGGCTCTGTGAGCTGTGCAGTGATGTGATGCAGGCACCTTCACGACGGAGTCACGCTCTGTCAGTGGAGACAAAGGACACAGCCTGCATGTGCCTGCTCACCACGGGTACCTTCCAGAGAACAAAGAGGGACACCATAGGCATAACACAGTCAGCCACTCATGCATCCTCACCCAATTTCTCAGCGCACTGCTGCCACATGCTGCGGAGTACATCCATTTCCCCAGCACCGTGGCAGAAGCGTACAGCAAACATACAGGAGTTCCACAGGGTAGCACGTATGCCTGGAGTGCTAGGGCAATAGACTGCACCCATGTAGCCATTAGCATGCCACTACGGCCCCGATGGGGAGCTGTCTACTCGTAATCGGAAGAGATTTCCAGTGTCCAACTGCCAGGTAGTGTGTGATGCCAGTTGCGCATCATCAATGTCTGTGCCACGCACCCTGGCCGAAGCACATGATTCATTCATATGGTACCAATCAGCACTGTGCCATCGATTCAAGAGTGGGACATCCCCACAGGACATCTAGTGGGTGAGTATGCATGTAGGATTGGCAATCGGGGGCAAGGAGTGGGTAGACCACAGGTGCCGTGGGAGTGGCACACAGGGTTAGGGGCAATATAAGCCTGAACATGACACTAACCTCCACTATCTCCATACAGGAACAGTGGATACCCACTCCATCCCTGGCTGCTCACACCCTACGGCGTCCCACGACCCCGTCGCAGCAACGCTTCAATGAGGCACTGCGCCCGCCACATCGCAACATCATCGGCGGGTGTTTGGGATGTTGAAGGCATGCTTCTAACCCTGTGGAATATTCCTAGCCTGTTGTATCCTGCACAACATGGCCAAAGACTGTGGGATAGCCGTACAGGTTGAGGAGGGGACATCGATGGGGACGCTGGTGACGCGCGTGATGATGGGGATGAGCAGCCCTTGACGCGTGTGACCCCTGACTGATCCGGCTGGCTCAGCTGCACCGGGACACCATTACAGAGGAGCAATTCACCCAACACAGGTAAGTCATGGGGCCAATATGCAACCAACAGTGGCTAGGCACAAACCCACATACACACAGGGAAACACAACAGGGGTGCATGATGGCGAGGGAAGTGGCAGGGCACAGAAGCACACACACACAACCAGGGAGGGGTGAACAGTAACACGCCACATGGACAGACAGACACACACACACACACACACAGGCACAAAGTGCACAGGGTCAGGTGCACAACAAGAGCAGGAACACAGACATTAAATACACACGCGTCCACAGGCCACCACCACCACCTGTACTGTCAATGTACATGTGTCAGATGCTGGGCACCCTTGCACTTTGGTGTACAGCGCAATGCAGGCATCATCATGCACATGCACCTGTGGACAGCAGTCGGGAGGGGTGTGCAGGTGGTCCATGTGTCGGCGTGAGGGCAGGGCACCCACTGGTGTACTGCCCACCAAATCGCCATTACTGCACACAGGGCAGCACCAGACAGGGCCCACACTGGGAGACAGCTCAGTCATGCGGCACAGTGCCACGGCCACCTCGGATGTGTGGCGGCCCCACTGAGACCCAGCAGCACTGGCAGGCTGAGCATGGGCCACATGGGTGGCACCGATGGACCACCAGGAGTCCCATTGCGTGAACATGACCTTGTCCGCACAGGGGTCTGCAGCATACCGAACATACTTGCACCAAGGTGCTCGGATGCCACAGCTGAACTCAGCATCAATAGGGTGGGTGTCGATGATGCCGGAATGGGAGTGGATAGCGACTGCACAGTGTGAGTGGCACAGGGGCACCTGACTGTGTGCCCAATGTGGCCACGACACCAACCACTGCCGTGTCAGCCTGTCAATGGCGGCGGTCACATCCACGTGCAAATGGTCAATCCGGGACAGAATCCTCTCGGTGTCCCTGCTGTGCCACTCCATAGCCACACACAGTGCCTCCACAGATGTTGCAACCGCATCTGCTGCTGTACTGATGCCTGCAGGTGGGTGTGCTCATCAAAGAGGTCGCCTGCCACATCGGCAACCTGTCCCTCAGGGTCTGGAAGGGCCTGATGTACAGCACCCTTGAGGGTGGGTGCTGCTCACCAGGACCAGATATGGGCATGTCCACAGGTGGTGCACCTACATCACTGCTGAGCCCTGCACCCGAGTCCCGGTGTGTGACTGCTGCTGCCCCTCCGCCTGCTGTGCCCACTGGATCAGTGGTTCCACTATTGTGGCCGCAACAGTGTCAGTGACTCCGCACACACCGGTGCTGCCCCACCGGTGCTGACAGGCACAGCCTGGGACTGTGCTGACATGCTGGCACATCGCTCGAACTAGCTAGATCCATGGGCATGAGCTGTCCTGCTGTGTGTCCATTCTAGACACACACATTTCAATGCCCATAGTAGTCAGTGCATCATCGATGGTGCAGGTCTGTGCCACAGCCACAGTCCGCGAGCATGCTGGCATGCCTGCATGCCAGACTGCTGGGACACAGGAAGGGCACTCTCACACCGTCTCAACATCAGTGAAGATATCCGGCATGCACACTGCCGCAGTGCACGCCGGCAATCTGCGGAGGTGGATGGTCCCTCCTCCAACTCTGGTGGCTATCCGTGTGGACAGGCCCTCCACTGCTGACCCCTTCAGACGACAGGATCTGTAACAGAAAGGAAGGACAAGTTAGTGCATGTGAACTACCTTCCCCTGACCATGACATACCATGCAGTGATGGGCTACCACCTGTCTGGAAGCCACCTCCAGGAACACCCTCAATGGTGCTACACTACATGCTTGCAGCGAGCATGTCCTCCGCCGGGTCAGCTGCACCCTCCGGCTGTCCCCGCCTGTTGCAGCACATGCCGCCCTGATGGCTGCAACCTTCTCCTTCACCCTCCTCCTCGTCGGTCCCCATCTTCTTTTTACACTCCTGCACAGAGCGCTGGTGGCTGCCATGCAGGTTGACGGCATGTGCCACCCTCCCTTGCAGCAGCATGGGCCTGAGGGGTGCCCTGCCATCCACTGAGAAGTGGCTCCTCAGCCAGGTAGGCCTCAAACAGTGCCTCTGTCTCTGCCTTCGTAAAGTTGGGCCTCCTCTTCCGCCCACCATCATCCTCCTCACCCAGTCCTCTCTGGTCATTTCTCAGCCTGTATGGGTGAGAGTGGTCACCTGTGAATGTGCAGTACACAGCAATTCTCTGGGGCCATGGTCCAGAACAGCACAATGCATGCAACTCACCTATCAACTGTGTAACTGAATATGGCCACTGCAGAACAGTGTCGCACATTTATAGCACAATGCATGCAAATTAGGACTGGAGCAACTTAATGAGATGCAATTACGCCACGCGCCATTGAATGGCTGATCGGATGATTTGCATATGCCGCTGAATATCGCGCTGTTGCGCTGCAATATGGTTGAACTGGCTGAGTCAATGTCGCAGTTCTGTGACTGGCGTAGTACACCGCAACCGCGCATGCCCAGGTAGATTACACAGGCGCCTGCGCGCTGATGACGCTGTGCATGACAGACAATTCAGGACATGGCCACCATTGTGCCAGTGGCGCTACAGTGATGGTCACCACATGGCGCTGTGGCACAACCGCGCAATAGTCCACTGTGGCAATGGCACACAGGTGGCCACCAACCACGCTGGACGCCTAGCTGTCCAATGGCACTGTGCGTGGCCTTCGCCAGAGACCCATGACCCGTGCCCGACCTTTGCCCCCTTGACGCTGTATGTGGCGGCATGTCTGCAGCTCTATCATGCTGTTCGGTACCAGTGCGATAGGGTACTGGCGGCGCTATATGAACAGCGTGATAGGGACTAACGGAGTTGTATTGCACAACAATGCCACATAGGGTTGCGCGATCATGGAGCACCATATTGCTTACTATATACATGCAGGGATGGCATGCAGGAGAGCCCCACAATGGAGTGCGGTGGAACTTGCAACCTAGTGGCCATAGTGGAGCCTTACCATGGCTCACTGTTTGGGGATGAACCCGGAACATGGCGAGAACTCATGTGTGGCAGCAGGGGCCACTGCCCTGGAGGAGGCCACTGGTCGGGCGGCGTTGGCAGAGCAGTGCAGGCACTGCACGGTGACTCGCGTGAGGAGGGAGAAGGCATTACTGGCATGACTGTCACATGCCAGGAGGGCTGTGGTGCCTCGGCCGGTGGGTGAGCCATCTATGCACCTGTATTGTCCATATGGGTAACACTGTGTATTGTGGCCAGCACATGGGGAGGGTTGGTCTATGGTTGGCTGTGGCGTGTGCTTACAGGATATGTGATATATGGGTCTGGCTGGGTGGGCGGGCACACTCATTGGGGCAGGGGATGTCTGCTTTGGGATTTCACTGATGTGTTTCTACCATTTGTTTCCTACAGGCATGGCGGAGTGAAGGAGGGCCCAGGCTGAGGCACAGCAAGGGTGTCAATGGTGGCTGTGCATGGTGTTGGTGGTGGTGTTGGTGATGAGCCATGACAGCAGCAGCAGCAGTATGATGAGGGTGAGTGTCATGACATCATGAATGCTATTGCATGCTGTGGGGGGCAGGGCATGGCCATAACCCATGGACAACACTACCATGAACGTGACATGTGACAGTCAGCACTGTCCAGTGGCACTGCATGTCTGGGAGTGTGTCAATGGTGGTCCATGCATGCACTGGGCACATGGCTGTGGCACTGCCTTCCCACTACAGCCACGCTACTATACAGCCTTGGTTATGCTGTGCTGGACATGGTGGTGGTGTGTGTGCAGGGCACACATGGCTGTTGCTGCCTGGTTGGGCATGTCTTGTGCACGGTCACTGTGGTGGGTGCACTTCATCACAGGAGCGGGCACTTGGCTGTATGCCATGCATGTTGGGTGGGTTTCAGGGATATGGACAGTCACAGCCATTGATTCTGATCCCTTGTCCTAGGTGTCCGGATCCATGGAGGCTAGAGCGGTTGGTCCACCAGCTCATTCAGGTGGCTGTGGATTCCCTCGACATCCTGAGGGACCTGCAGCGCCATGGCATCAGGTGCAGGAGGAGGCCCCGGACCAGCAGCAGCCATATGATGAGTGGGCTGGCAGGCAGTAGCTGCCCATCACCTTCCCCCTTTACCCATTCCTCACACCCTGTCTTCCCTCTCCCAGTTGTTCATCCCTGCCCTTACCTTGTACCTGCATTCTCACCCTTGTATTGTATATATTTGTATATAGTTCTGTTTGTTCATATTGTTGTTGCTCATATATTAATTAGAGAATATATATTTTGTTATGAATACTGTGGTGGTCTCTGATTTGTAGCTGGCTATAGGTGCTCAGTTGCAGTGGTGTGCATGGCACCTGGGGTGGTATTGTCCTGGGTATGTGTGTGTGCGTGGGAGGTGTCTCTGATGTGGGAGTGGCTTTCAGTCGGTCTTGTTGTGTGCTGCCACCCACTGCTGGGTGCTCATGGTGGGTCTGGCTTGTATGGTTCTGTGGTACACGAGGTTGCAGTGTGATGGGGATGCATGGGATTCCTGCAGGGGCAGTCACTGCTCATGGGTGGTGTCTTGGGGTCACAGTGCAGGTGTGTTGTGCACAAGGGGGGCTGATGTGCACTGGGGTTGTCCACCCCTTTGTGTGGCAGTCTTAGCTTGCCAGTGGGTGTGCTGGGAAACATGGCCCAGCTGTGCTTTGTTGGCTTGTCCTCATGGGCCGTGGATATTCTGTCCCCTCCCCACTTATGCTGTGCTTGGGGTGTGGGGTGCATTGTTAGTTCTGCAGGGTGTTCCTGTGCCCATCTATGGCATGGGTGGTGGGCCCCTGCCTTCCTCCCTGGTTGTGCACTTCCATTGCTCTGCTGCTGGGAGCTTCTGCTTGCACTATGGTGCCTCTGGACTGCTCAGTTGGACTGGCCTTGTTGAGCTATAGCGCATCATATCTGCTCAGCTTCCCTTCCTGGTTGCACTACGCGCAGGTTGTGCGATATTCAGACGCTGGCCGGTTGCACAATTTGGGTTTTGCTCCATGTTTGAATATCGCTCATTGCGCATGTGCACAATGGACTTGTGTTGTTCTGCTATTAAGCAATTTTGGTGTAGTTCTAATATCCGCCCTATATGTTTTCCATTTCAAATTTTGGCTTTATTTATGCATTTATTTAGAAATACTTGGAAAGAGTGAGCCTCTGTTATCAACTCGATATCTACCAGCTGACAATGTGTCTGAAAAATTAATGCATTAAGAAAATGAACAGTGTTGTCGATGTGATGTTCAAACAGTATGAATGCATAAATTGTACCATCATTGCTCTGATTTTGGAAAGCTAATATTTTGCATTTTGTTTTAAACATATGTGACTGTGGATAGAAATGCTTGATGAATATTTATGAGCTGGAGGTATTTAAATGTGACGCTCTCCCACTTAAGCCACACCCCTAAAAAGCACTCGGTAAACTTGAAAGATGTTACTGAGCATGCTCAGACCCAATATTTTAACATTTAATAACTTTGGAATGGATTAATATATTTTCACTAAATCAGGAAAGGACACATCTTTTGGCCAGCCCCTTTCTATCCCAAAATTTCAGAATAAAATTCCAACTGTCTGGTGCTACAGCTCTTGACAAAAACAGCAAACAATCTAGCACCAAACTGTTGTATGAAAATTTTGTATGACGTCCATAATGGAAAAAGTGGAAGAGAGCCATGAAAAGATTTATAATAAAAAACATATTTCAAGGGTATTTCTCCAACAGTTAAGTGCAAAATCCAGATAACGAAGTCCCGATGAGCATGATACATGTGTTGGTCACTCTCCAGAATAACATTTTGTGGCTTTTGAAATTTTTATTTGTAGGGAAAATGGAAACAAGATGGTGGCAAATGAAAAGGATTTCCCCTCATAAAAAGGATTTGGTTACATATGAAAAGGATTCCTTTTGTTTCATACAGCAATTTCTATGTTTACTGAGCATGCTCAGAACTTGACATTTTTAAATTTAATAATTTAAGAACTAATTTTGCCAAACCAACACAAGGTGCATCTGTGGTCCATCACCTTTCGACCCTGAAAATTTCAGACCAAAATTCCAAACAATTTGGACACTACACCTCTTAACAAAAACACCAAAAATCCTGAAAAATCACTTTTGCACTATTCAGATCTCAGAATCTGTAAATCTGACCAGAATAGAACATGGCACTTCTGGAGAGCTATCATGTAAAATCCATTGAACGGTTGCAAAATTATTAAAGTGCAAACATTGCTGCATTCATCTCTTTAAACTGATTTTGACCAGACACAGTGGGCAGGATTCACAAAGAAAGCTAAAATCCTGTAGCTGCAGGAAAAAGCCTGCAGCACTGTGGAAATGCAGTTGCGTAATATTCATAAAGAAATTTTGAGCAGGTGCGGAATTTCATTAAATCCTCGTAGCTGCAGAAATTGTGCACTTGCTGAAAATCTGCAACTGCAGATCTGCAGCTCCAGAAATAACTTAGAGGCATAGCAACAGGTGAACTTAATTAGCTGGAACTGCAGACTTTAACAGGGCTGCTATAGAATGAAGCTGAAAGCACCCACAAAGAGACCAGCAACCAGTCCTCAACTGGGACCACTGCAGCACCACAGGTACCAGCATACAATGGCACCACAGTGGCCAACAGTTACTGCTGGTCCCTCTCCTGTGGTGTTCCTGTTACCTGCAGGGTAGCACTCACTGCAGGCTGGCCAGGCTTTACTGCCTGTGGGCTCCGTCATGGGCTGCACTGTGTCTGGTGGTTGTTGCCTGTTGCCATATCATGGCAATGTGTGCTTTGTTGTTGTTACAGCAGCCACAGTGATACTATCTGGGATGCTGTTACCTGTGCCTCACCTCCACCTTAATTGATTCCAATTGCTGGGGCACTATTGCAGTTTGCTGATGGAGAGTTACACCTCATTCCACTGTGTGTAACATGTTTTCCACACCTGCAGAAAAAACTGGTTGTGAATAGTCTTTCAGGGACTGTGCCTTACTTATCTCACACCTTTGGGGACTTCCGCAGCTACACTTTTTCCACAGTCCTTAGTGTTGTTTTCTGCAGCTGCAGAGGGTTTTGTGAATAGCACTCAGTGCAAGTTCCCTTTGTTTCCATAGCTACGTGCAGTTTTGGGACTTAGGAAGGTTTTGCACCTTCAGAAAGCTTTGTGAATCCAGCTCAGTGAACCTGCATTGCTGCTGCATTCACCTCTTTAAACTGCTTTTGGCCAGACATAGTGAACCTGCATTGCCACTGCATTTGTTTCTTTAAACTACTTTTGGTAAGACATAGTGAGCCAGCATTGCTGCTGCATTTGTTCCTTTGTTTAGATGCTTTGGCCAGACATAGCTATATAATATTGTAAAACTGAAACTTTCATAGTTCTTATTATTCATACTTTAGTCTGCATTAACCCACTACCTAGAATTTCAGTGCTGTTAGGGCTACATTAAGCCACTATGTTCTAGTTACACCAATGCTATTACAAATTTGATAGAGATGTAGTAAAAGCTGTGGCAGGATTAGCTAGAGTTTAAACAAATTCTGTCTCACTTTGAGCTAGGACTGGGAGATGGCAGGGTGAAGGAAATAGGGTATCCTGCATGTCTGGTGTCCCTAGATGTGAGACAGCTTTGATAGGGTTAATCTAGACTTTTCTTATGGCTACATTGAAGAAATTTGGCTTTCTAAATACATTTACAGACTGGTTACAAATTCTATATTCACAGCCTACAGCCAAAAGTTATTGCAATGGCACATTTTCATCAACTATTCAGTTATTTTGCAGAACGTGTCGGGTGCCCACTGCCCCTATTCTATTCAACTTTTATCTGGAACCACTTTCATATTTTTTGAATAATAATTAAAGTATCCACGGAATTATGGTGGGTTATTACCTTTTAAAACTTTCAGCTTATGCTGATGATGTGCTGTTACATGTATCTAATCCGACTGACTCCATATTAGCTGCTCTGTACATGATTAAGGATTTTAGTTGGTTATCCAATTATAAACTGAACAACAATAAAACAATGGTCATGCCGTTAAATGATGGTTTATTCAAGGAAGATATTACTAAGCTGGGTCTACTATGGTCACCTAATCATAGCAACTATTTGGGAATTTATTTGCCACAAGCAGATGACCAAATGGTGAACTTAAATTTAGTAGTTTAATTGCTAAATTGAAACAAGACATTAATAGATGGATATTACTCCTCGTTCTATATTAGGTAGAGTAAGCATTGTAAAATGAATATTTTTCACAGGCTCTTTCATCCTTTAAATATGATGCATATATGTCTCTCTTTAAAATGGTTTGTCTCTTTACAGGGTATAGCTAATGATTTTATTTGGCAGAATAACCCCTAGATTTGCTCTAATTAATCTAATGCTCCTAGATCCCAAGGTGGTATTAAATTACCTAATTGTATACTTTATTAATGTCAACCCATATTAATAAATATGTTAAATGGATCACCCATGATATTAATAATTGTAATTATTCACCAATTTGACTGGATATGGAGTTATACGTTCAGAACCAATCAAAATATCACCTTTGGCTTTACTATATATGAAGATTTCTAACCTGCCCACATCTCTTATAAGTACAGCTATAGGAATTTCTCTCAAAGTAGATATTCAAGTGGACAAATTCCTAGATATTAATTTGTCTTATGATATTAACCAACCTATTATTAACAACTATAATTTTAAACTTAATAATGAAGTTCTTAGAAAACTCTGGTTTCCTGATGCTGAGGCCTTAATGGTGACTTCTTTATTAAAAATAGGTTTTCATTATCTTTTACTGAAATTTTGAGAAATCATAACCTCAGTAAAAATACATTATAAATCTGTTTTCTTTAAAAGCGGTACTAACCTCGCATTTTGGTCCATTTCCTTGGATGCATGACTACCAAAACCTGTTTCTTAAGCTTAAGAATGATAATATTAATAGACACCCTATAGCCAATGTATATAAAATTATATTTTCTGTAACATTTTCTGATAATCCAATTCAATTAAAATATTGACAAATCGAATTGGATAATAAATCTTGAACTGGACTAAAATTTGGAATAATGTATATAAATGTATTCAATTAGACAATTTGAGATTAATGCAATTTAAAATTTTACATAATGCTTACATTACACCTGTTAAATTGGTCAACTGTGGTCTATTAAAATAAGATTTATGTATCTATTTAATAGGGCTCAGGGATCTTTGAAACACATTTTTGGAACTGCTGATTAGTTCACCCTCTTGGGAAGATATTAATAAGAAAGCATTAGTTAAACTTCATCTACAATCTGCATTTAATTTCAAATGCTGTATTATTGGTAATTATGATTTTCTACTCCAAAAACTGGACAAAGAAATGATGGCTCTTATGGTTATAACTGCTAAACAAGTCATTGTAACACATTGCCTAGATAATGATATTCCTAGCTTTAAAGAATGGGCTTCAACTATACTGCATAATCTTCAACTTTGTAAACTCATTGCAAATATTAAGAACAATTCCTTATATTTCAGGGAAAGTTAGGAAAGCTATATAATTTATTGTTATCGTAAAAATAGAGAATGAGTCCCTATATGTGTGTGTGTGTGTGTGTGTGTGTGTATATATATATATATATATATTTATATATATATATATATATATATACATACAGTGACTTGCAAAGTATTCAACCCCTTGAAAGTTGTCAGATTTGTCTGGATTACAAATGAAAGACTTACATATGTTATTCCAGTCAGTATTTTTATTGCAAACTCATATTCTTTAACAGTATATCCTCAAAGCCAAAATTAATTATCCGTCAGCACATCTTTTAAAGTAAATTAAAACTGGAAAATGCTGCTTGCAGAAGTACTCAACCCCTACACATTAGTGTTTGTAGAGCCACCTTTTGCTGCAATAACAGCTTTAAGTCTTTTGGGTAAGTATCTACCAGCCTTGCACACTGTTCGGGAGTGATTCTTGCCCATTCTTCTTGGCAGATTTGTTCCAGGTTGTTCAGGTTGGTTGGGTGACGCTTGTGGACCGTAATTTTCAAACAGTGCCACAGATTCTCGATGGGATTGAGATCTGACTTTGACTTGGCCACTGTAGGACATTCACCTTTTGTTGTTTAACCACTCCTGTGTTGCTTTGGCCTTGTGCTTGGGATCATTGTCCTGCTGAAAGGTGAAGTTTCTCCCAAGCTTCAGTTTTTTAGCAGACTGAAGCAGGTTCTCTTGCAGTATCTCCCTGTATTTTGCTCCATCCATTCTTCCTTCAATTTTATCAAGATGCCCAGGCCCTGCTGATGAAAAGCATCCCACAGCATGATGCTGCCACCACCATACTTCACTGTAGGGATGGTGTTTCTGAGGCATGGGCAGTGTTAGGTTTGCGCCACATATAGCGCTTTGAATTTTGGCAAAAATCTCTATCTTGGTCTCATCAGACCACAAAACCTTGTGCCACATCTTAGCTGGGTCACCTTATGCTCCGCAACCCAGACATGCTTTGATATGGTTCTTTTTGAGTAATGGCTTCATTCTAGCCACCCTCCCATACAGGCCAGTATTATGCAGAGCTCTTGATATGGTTGACTGGCACCTTCACCACTCTCAGCCACTGAACTCTGTAGCTCCTTCAAAGTGATTGTTGGCCTCTGTGGCTTCCTCACTAGTCTCCTTCTTGTTCAGATGCTGAGTTTTGAGGAACGGCCTTGTCTAGGTAGTGCCTGGGTGGTGTGATGCAGCTTCTACTTCTCACTATTGATCCAACAGTGCACACTGGGATATCCAAACACTTGGATATTATTTTGTACCCTTTTCCTAATTTATGCATGTCTATTATTGTATCTCTAACTTCCTAGAATGCTCTTTAGTCTTCATTTCACACCCTTCCTTCAGATTCACAGTCTGACCAATGGTCATTAAACTGAGGAGGGGGTATGCAGAAAATGTGAGCTTTAATGTTTCAGAGGTGAGGCCAATTGTAAGCCAATTGTGTCCTCGTTAGGGCAATATTTTTCATCTGTGTAAACTTGGAGCTTCCAGAGCACAGGGTTGAATACTTCTGCAAGCAGCATTTTCCAGTTTTAATTTACTTTAAAAGATGTGCTGACGGATAATTAATTTTGGCTTTGAGGCTATACTGTTAGAGAATATGAGTTTGCAATAAAAATACTGACTGGAATAATATATGTAAGTCTCTCATTTGTAATCCAGACAAATCTGACAACTTTCAAGGGGTTGAATACTTTTGCAAGTTACTGTATATATAGCTATAGATAGATATATAGAGATTTATGTATGATTAATCTTTGTTTAAGTATTGATATGAATACTCTTATTGATATTGTTATTTTTTTTTGTCTTTTTAAATAATAATACATTTTATCACCTGGTAGGTAAGGTATAATCTGAGTTACTAATATCTGTCTGTCTTTTGGCCTTCTTTTGTGAGGTGGGAGGGCATAGGTTCTGTTTTGAACTTTGGCATTGTTTTGTACTTTGGAAGTGTTGAATTTGTCAAATGTATGTTATTTCTATATCTTCAATAATGATTGTAAAATTAAAAATAAAATGGAAATAGGGTCACCAAGCCACAACAGTAAAACTATCTTATAAGGGAGGATGTGAGACCCGGATGGTCACCCAGTGGAGAAGCAGGGATGAGTGGTAGGGAGGTATGCAGATGATATGGGGTCAGGAAAGGATGGGGAGGATAGTCATCTGTAATGGATGTGAGGTGGCAGTGTTCTTGGATGCAATCTGAGAGCAGGGGGCTGCCTAACATGCAGGTACCTGGGGCAGCTGAGGGCAGAGATTAAATGGTTACAGTGGGAATTAGAACAAGGGGGCTAGATGGTGAAATGGGAGAAGGAAGCAAGGGGGAGCAAAGGAGTATAGGCAGAGGCAGCAGCTTCACATAGACAATACTAGAAACAGAGAATGGCAGGAGGTAAGAAGAAACAGGAGTTGAGGGTAACCAATGCATGGCAGTTACAGAAGGGCCAGGGAAAGAGATACAGGAGTCTACCCTGGGGTAAGAAGAACTGCATTGAACAGATTTGTGGGATTGGCAGGTATAATGGACCAGGCGGCACATGGGGAAATTGGGTTCAGAACAACCTTGAGGAAAATAGCAGCTATATGGGGACGGGATGGGAGAGTAGAGTGGAGGAATGAAGAAATAACAGACAGGAAGGAGCCAAAAGCAGAAAAGCAGATAGGATAATCAGAGAAAGCAAGGAAAGGCATACAATGGGGGATAGAAGGGGCACAGCTGTGTAAAAAAGTAAGGAATGTCTTTGCAGAAAAACTACATTAATGCATCAGATAGGGTTCAGAATAAAGTGACAAATATAGGAAAATGACGTTAGGGTTTCTAACCATAAAAACCTTGCCACACCCTTGAAGCAAAGAAGTGGTGGAGTCTTCCTTGGGCTGTCAACCTGATGCTCACCCCATTGTAGTAACAGAAAAGCTGAAATGTGATGGAGACAGTTGTGTATGTCCGTTCCAAAGTTATTTAATTTTGACATTTTTAAAATGGGTTCTGAGCATGCTCAGTAAGAACTTAAAGTAACTTTGTAAAACAAAAAAAAAATTCCTTTTTCATACTGATGTCATCCTTTTCATGAAGGAAAATCCTTTTTTTTGCCTCCATCTTGTTTTCCATTTTCCCTAAAACAAATTTAGAAAACAACAAAAAATTACATTCTATAGAGCAACCAGCATATGTACCTTGCCTTTTGGGACCCCCTTAGCTACATTCTGCACTTAACTGTTGGATAAATACCCTTGAAATGCTTTTCTTTTAACATTATAAATCTTGTCTCATTACTCATGATATGAAAGAAGATTCTTTTTCGTATCACAAGAAAAGGAAAAAGGTCCTTTTTCTTCAGGGAAAATCCTTTTGGTTACTGGCATGTTTTCCCTGGTGTCTAGTGGCACCCTCACTCTGATCACTGCTTCCATATTAACAGCATTTAGTAAGCCAGTATCTGGAAAAAAGCTTCAGTTGGAAAGCAATTCCAATGTTTACAAAACTCAATGCTTTTGGTTTTAGAACCACATAGTTGATTAGTACCGTTCTGTACTGCAATTTACATGAAAGAAATGACTTTTGAAAAAGCAAATCTATGCTCCTCTGACTGTTCCTTTTAGTTTTCCTGACTGACTTTGGAGATTTAAGAGATGGAATGGAATCGGCAAACTAAAGATAGCTGGTGAGTAGTGATCAGCTGACAAGGCACCTGTTACTGAATTTTTGTCTAAACTAGCAGCGATCTTTAGCTCCAGATGGTAAAAAGCATAGCAAATCTGAAATGGGGATGAGATGTTTAAAGACTTTTTATCTCTACTAGTCTGTATGAACGTTACAGGAAAACACAAGCTGAAATCACTGCATTGGCAAATTTGCTAACATACATTGTTTCCATCAAACTTATTTATTTATTTTTATTTATTTAAATGTTGGTAACTGGGAGAAGCACACTGAGCCAAAACTCATTTCCAGATGAAACCTGGGGAAAGGGTACGAAGGCAAGATGCATACTTCATGAAATGCAGTTAACGGGTCACGTGATGCTAGCTTACTGAACGGCTGTGCTGTCTCGGAGCTCCTACCACCCATCAGCCTTATCCTCTAACTACAGCGGTTCTAGATGACCAATTTTGGTAATTTCTACTTCAGTTAATTAATTAACCTCTGCCTAGCGGCCCTTGGGCGTTTTTCATTGCATCCAATATCACAAAGAAGGATGGAGGCAGAGAAGAAACAGGTCGCGATGCGCATACACCTCCTACCACGCCAGAAAAAATACCTAAAAAGGCGAGAAACCAGCTCGGCAACAATCCGGACAAAACAGGCGTGCTGCTCTTGGCTTGGCCTCACACAGAAGAAAAATTCCTGCAAGAAATCGCACGTACTGAGAGAAGTACTGAAGGATATCACTACTGAGCTTAAAGTCGATCCGGGGAGACCTCTCCTCCCTCACAACAAGGGTAACTGACTCGAGGCCAGAATCCATTCCCAGGAACAATGGAGAAATACAACTGACCCTGAAATCATCGCCTTAAGCAACAGGTGAAGAAACTGCAACTCAAAACTGAAGACCTGGAGGGCCGTAGTAGGCAAATAACCTCCTAATTCTGGGCCTGCCCGAGCTTGAAGAAGGCGAGACTCCATTGCCTTCCTCCAGAAATTCCTGGCAAAAATCATCGCCCTCGCCTTAACCCTCACTACCATCTGGAAAGATTCCAAAGGTCTCTGAGGCCAAGGCCCCCACCGACTCTCCTCCCGGCCAATGATCGTCAAATTCCTCAGCTATATTGAAAAACAACATGTGCTCACAAAGCTGTGAGCTGCAAGCTATTATGTGGGGCCCTCTGCTAACTTCATATTGCCCAAGACCTTCCAGCAGAGACCAGACAGAAGAGGACGGCGATTCACCCGAGTGCAGAAACTCATTGCGGCAGGTATTCCCTTCAGGATGCTATACCCCGCCACTCTTAAGGTCATCAGATTGATGGTGCTCCCAGTACCTATGACTCGCTCTGATCTTGCCACCAAAAACTTGAGCTCTAAGCTCCCAGCCTGTTTAAGACAAAATGACTGATTTACCACTTATTTAATGATCAGGCTCATTGCCTATGCATGGGTTTTACTTGAGGTCTATGCCTGTAATCCTTAGTTACCTGTAGTAGTTGATGATTATCTAGCGCTCTGGGAGGCTGGGGTATTCCGGTGACTCGGCATTGGTCGAGGTAGGCGCGGTACCTTCGGGTCCCTGTAACTGTCCCGGAAACCACTGGGAGGAGGCCCTATTGCTTTACCTGGACTGATTTGGAGGTGAACCGGTTTTGGTCCTACTGCATAATCGGTCCCTTGGGGAACAACATTAAAATCAGCCTCTTAATCCTGTCCCTCCCTCTCTCACTTGAGCAATCAACCTCCCATGGCCTGTAGTCATCTTCATAAGGGGTAAGTCCACTTTTGGGTTTCTCTTCACAGCGATCTAGAGGCCACCCCTACAGAGATTTCTCTTGGGGTTAATTTTCTCCACTCCTGTGGCATCCACTGGCACCTAATTCCGCTGTCTGACTGGGATCAAATGAAAAGGGCTAATGGGGGTCCTGGAGATGCTTGGGGCTGCAGAAGGTTGCCTCATGGGCTTATAGAGGGGGATATGGAAATCCCAATCCTTTGTCTGGGGTTCTCTGGCTAATTCTGGCTGGCGTTTATCTGACTTTAATTGCACTCATGTCCCCTGAGAACCCTTATTGGGCCTGGTCATCAGGATATGATAGCCCGGGTTTGCCATCGGGTTCTGGGTTGTCAGGCTCTTGTCACTGTTTTCCACTCCTCACTGGCCATGCCTGGGACCAGGTTGTACATAGTCTGTTGGGTTTATCACGGGGTGTGGGGGGTTAGGATGGCTGGACTGTCCAATACCTTCTGATGCTTTATCCTAACTCTGATTTGTACTGTTGGTTTGCTATGCATCAGTATTCTGAACTGGGTTTCTGGCAGTTTCTAGCCAGACTGGGCAGGGGTAAGGGTGCTTTTTCTCTGATTATTGTCAGGAGTTTTATTGCGTGTCTGAATACCTTACTGTTTTTGAAATGGCTATAAATTCAGTTAAATTGGCCCGTGGAATGTGCAGGGCTCAGGGAAAAGAACCAAGAGGACTCAGGTGTTTAGTCACTGTGATTTAATCAAAGTCGAGATACTTATGCTACAGGAAACACACTTACTTAAGAATGAAGAAAATGGCTGATCAGATCTGGCTTCTCCCAAGTTTTCACGTGTGAGTGGGTCAGGAATCCAGTAGGGGTGTTGCCATCCTTATTAAAAATTACGCTACTTTCCTGGCAGAGGAGACTTTGACTGATCCAGATGGTAGATTCGTCCTGGTTAAAGGTTCCTCAACAACTGTAAAGTAGTCCTGGCTCCATTTATGGTCCAGTACGTGGTAGCTCTGAATTTTTATGACTCTAGCAGACAAGCTTGGTGCCATCTTATCCTCACAACTTATCTTGAGAGGGACTGGAATGTCCAACCATCCCACTCCTGGACAGGTCTCCAGACTCTAACACCTTCAGTCACTCCGTCCAAAGGTCCTTGGCAGACTTCATGCAGTTATTAGGGTTATGTGACCCTTGGCGTCTCACTAACCCTCCCTTCGGTCTTTCTCCTTCTTTTCCCAAGCTCATCACTCCTGGTCCAGAATAGACTATATTTTGATTAGTAAAGCTCTCCTCCTGGTCTTCTCAGACCGCATTGAGCCGATTGTGCTGTCCGACCATGCCATAGTTTGGATGAAGGTCTCCCAGATCCCAACTTTCAACGTGACACAGTCTGGAAACTCAACACCCAGCTCCTTAAAGAACCTCAGACCATTGCCCACATAAAACTCTCATTTCTAATTTTCTTGAGATCAATATGAACTCCATCCCAAGGATTGATATCATCTGGTGCTCCCTGAAGTGCTACCTCAGAGGTGAATTAATTAAGTTAGCCTTGGCAAGGAAAAAACCAGGCAGGCTTGTGCATCCCTACTACTGACCAGAATCAAGGAACTGAGAGCTCCTACTCTCCCTCCTCTCCCTGGCATCCCTTGAAGCCCCTTTTAACAGCAAAGAACGAGTATGCTGACCTACTTAAGGAGAGAGCTGATATAGCTTAATAAAAGCTCAATCTAAATATATTGAGAAGATGAAAAAGCCCGGCAGGCTTTTTGCCTTAGATTACACATGATAGAGAGCTCTAGACTAATCCTGGCTTTGCAAACCCTGAGGGCCTAACTAAAACATCCCTAGAGAATCACACAGATTTTTGAAGCCTTTATAATAACCTTATAGCAGTCCCTCCCCATGGTGTCTCCTCTAGACATAGAAACTTATCTTGCAGACCTCAGCCTTCCCACCTCTCAATACTCCACAAAATACCCTGGCTTCTCCTATTACCCTCTCTGAAAAGAGGATGCTATTACTTCTCTCGCCTCGACAAGGCACCGGGCCCGGATGGTTACCCTCAAACTTCTACAAAACTTTTCTAAAGAATCTGCCCCATCACTCCTTAAGTTGTATAACTACATGTTTAATGCTGAGACAAAGGGACTCCACTCTGCTTGTGGCTACTATTGTCTTAACTTAAGCCCAATAAATCACCAAAGACCCAGCGAGCTATTGTCCATCTCTCCTAAACTGCGACATGAAGATTCTGTCTAGCGAGAGGATCAAAAGGTCTGATTCATCTCCTCTGCCCATAACAAGTTGGATTTGTCCAATCCTGTTCCCCAGCAGATCACCTCAGAACCCTTTCTTACATCTCTCTCACGCTGCCCAACTGTCCCACACCCCAATGGCCCTGATTTCTTTGGACGCAGAGAAAGCGCTCGACAGAGTCAACTGGACTTCCTCTGGGCAACTCTGGCCAAAATGGACTTTCCACCCGCCTTCCCTCAAGTGGATCCAGGTCTCATGTAAGTCCCCTTCAGCTAGGATCTACTGCAACGGTGTCTTTTCCTCAATCTTCTACCTCCACACTGGCACCAGACAAGGCTGCCCGCTCTCACCTTTCTGTTTAACCTGTATTTAGAGCCTCTTCTTCTCAAACTCAAACGTTCCCCCATCCATCCAAGGTGTCTGATACAGCAACATGAGTTGGTCCTATCTGTCTATGCAGATGATATCTTGCTTCATGTTGCCCATCCTGCCACATCACTAGGGCATGCACTTCAAATTATAACCAATATGGCCGCCTTTCTCACTACAAGTTGAATGTATCAAAGTCAGAAATATTCCCACTGAATTCCTTTATGCACAAACATGACCTCACTAAGTTTGGTATGAGATGGTCCCCAAGTCAATCAAATATCTGGGCATTCACTTTACCTCAGATCCATCTCTGCTTAGGAAGCTCAACTTATATGACCTTAAGGCCAACATCCAGCTTGACTTGCAAAGATGGTCTAATCTTCCATCTCTCTTTGAGGCAGGATTAACATTATCAAGATGAACGTCCTTCCCGTATCTTTTACCCTCTCAACTTATTAGGCCTCTGGCTACCGCTCTCTTACCTAAATCAATTTCACACTATCTTCTCACAATTTATCTAGCGAAAAAGTGGTCAGACGCCCTTCTAAACTATGCCTCCCTAAAGACAAGGGTGGCCTTCGCCCCAATCTAATATTTTATCACTGGGCTGCCCACCTTTCCAAACTGGGCAGATGGTTCTCAGCTTCAACTGACGCCTCTTCCACTCTGGCTTCAGATCGGAGGCAAATTTCTTAGAAGCCAAAATAGGCCCAATCAATATTTTTCACTCCCATCTCGGTGCTCACACATTGGATTTCTAACCCAATTATTATCACATCTCTTAAATCCCTCTCCCAATGTCTTTATTTCCTCAAAATTTCACCCAAAACAGACCTAGCACAACCCTTATCCTCAACCCCAATATTAGATTGGGTAGCTCGTTAATTGCTCCCAACTGGGTCCCACAAGTCAATGAAACAACAATAGGGAACTACTATGCCCAAGGCTCCTTCTTTCATCTCCTGGCATACTAGCTAAATTTGATATTCCTAACAACATGATTTTCAAGATATACCAACTGAGGCATCTCATTAATGCTAACTTTGGACCGGTCTCTGTGAGTCAAAGGTTAATCCTTCCTTTCTCAATCGACATTTTACTCCCAGATCCCACGCCATTTCATTAATATAGTCCTACCTGCTGACCATAAATTCCTAAACCCGTCAAGGCTCTCGTGATTTGGCTCTCTGCTACCAGACTCCACTCCCAACTGGTCCCATTTATGGAAGGACCTGCACAAATACCATACCCAGGACAGATTCAGACTTACCCAATGCTACATACTAAACAATATGTATTACACCCCAGTCAAACTGTTCTGCCTTAAAAACTATCCCTTCCCTTTCGCTCCAGATATTCATGAGCTGAGGGAATTCACTATATCTTCTAGCAATATGTCAAAGTAGCCCCTTGTGGCGCTCTATTCAGGACAACCTAGCCCCCTTTTAGGCCTTACTAATCTTTTCACGGTTGATATCTGCATCCTAGGCAATTATACCACCATAGACTGTCAGGAACATAGGTATCACATGGCCTTAGTCTCGATGGTGGTCAAAAGGCTTGTCCTCAAGTATTGGACTGATCAATTAACTTTAACCTATGCTGAGTGGTTAAAAGACTTATCAATGTGCTTTAACATGGAGAGACTCGCAGCTAGCTCTCGAACTATATGGACCTGTTTCACAAAAAATAGGAAAAGTTATATGCGCCTATCTGCACCATTGACCTCTTGGTTCGAGCTCTGATACTCAATATTGCCCCACCTCTTCCTTTACTTCTCTTGCTTCCAACTTCATGCCTAATCTATGGTATTAGCTTTGACCTGACAATATAGCCTAACCTACAATTGTAATGCACACTGGGGAGGTAGGGTGGGTAACAATAAAGGTAGTTCTGCTGTTATAGAATCCTAAATGTTGTAAAGGGTTGTCTCATGGGAGGGGTTTGAGGGTGGGGAGGTTTGTGTGGAGTTTTTTTTCTCCTAGAAGTTGTTAACTGTGTTGTTTCCTCTCTCCTTTTCATATACAATTTTGCCTGGACCCATTGTATCATGATATTTGCTAAAATTAATAAAGTTGAATTTCAAAAAAAAAAAAAAAGAAATGCAGTTAACAATGGTGTCTCAGACAGGATACAATTGAGCCAGGGTAAAGGCAAATACAGTAGTGCAGAGGCTCAGGCAGGTTATAATGATGCCTGAGGAGGTACAAGAAAATGCAACACAAATGAACTGGCAAAAGTAAACTAAAAACATACAACTCAAACTAGGTAGCTAAAGACATTAAAAAACTTAATTAAAAATGCAAGAAGATACATGGTGGACACAGTGGACACGATAGTGACATATGAAGACATGGTACATAGAAGGATTGAAAAAACTAACTTGAAGCTGTCATAAAATAACCCAGGCTAAAGATGGAGGTTTAGTCAGGTGAATGGCAAGAATGGAGGGGAGCTGTAGAGTGAACATTTAATGAGGTTGAGCGAGGGTAGCAAATGGAGGAAGTGGAAGGAATTCCACAAATGTGGGAAGAAGAAGGAGAAATCAGCCATTCCTGAGTTCAAGTGTGGGTGGGGAAGGTGAAAGAATGAGGGTCATGTGAGTGGAGGGTAGGATGTGGGGGAGGGGATAAGAGGGAGGTGGAGGTAGTGAAGCAAGCTGAACCAGAATTTGGCAGAGATGATGGAAGTGTGGTGGCAACAGTGAGAGGATAAGGAAGGGAGGAGTGATGGTGAAGAGAAGCGGAGCAATAATGAGTCCTGAAGGGACGCTCAAGGTGAAATGGCAAAAGGTGTTGAAAAGGGCATCCAGTCTGGAAGGGTGGATGTGGAAGCAGACTCATAGACAACATTGGCATAATTGAATAGAGGTAGGATAGTTTTAGTACAGAGTATCTGATGAACAGGGAGGAGAGGGCATCTTTGTTTGTATAGAGAGCACCAAAATTGGGATAACCTGGAATGCATGTAGTTGACATGTGTTGAGAAATCAAGATGACTGTCTAGCCAGACACCTAAATACTTATACGATAAAACAGAATCTATGCATGAAAGATACTCACCAATCAGCCATCAGCCTCTATAAAACAATTTATAGTGTGAAGAAACCTTCTAACAAGTCAACTGAACACCTGGCAGAAAACCAAATCTTTTCATTAGAGGAACGAGGTGTGAACGAGCTTGATACTTCCAGTAGACCAGACTTGAGTTTGAGTCTCACAACCTCCACTTGCATATTGTGTGACTCTGAGCAAGTCCTTAATTGCCCAGTGCCCCCAGGTCACCACTTAAAACAGGCACTTGTGCCTAGTGGGCCTACCCGGTTACCAAAAGACTAAAATAAAAAAAAGTAATTGGATTTCTAACATGAATTACCTTTCCTGAAATTCTACTTGTATCCTCGCTAGAGTTAGTCATCAGCTGCTTGTACTCTCAAAGTTTATTTCTGCCAGAACTTAGAATAGATTATTCATTAAGATGGGTTTTACAATACATTGTGCAGTCAACCATCTATTTGGTTACCAAATGGGAAACTGAAGTGATATTGCATTTAATCACATACATGGCATGGATTTTTTATCCCAGTTGGTTCTATAGTACAATAATTCCATTATTGAATGTTGCTACAGAATGGTGTGTTAATGCTGTCTTTAATGCCGTTAAGTCAATCGATTATTAAAATAGCATTATACAATGGCAAGAAAGAATGCTGGGCTTTGATTGGTCAATCTGGGCTGGATCCGTGACGTTATCCCAGCCTAACATCATGGATCTAGTCCCAGCACACATGACCAAATGTCATGAGTAAATAAATCATTCCATCGCAGATTAGTAAGACAGAAAAATTAGCTATTTACTGTACCCACAATTCCTCACTATGTAAATTAGTATATATGCTATTATATTTCTGTACTCACTGTAGAAATAGAAGACTACATCTCTCAGTAAAGAAATCTTGTCAGCTGTCAGTTCATGCACAATGATTCATTTTGAAAATAAACATCTGAGAGCTTACTGTATGTTGTTGTAACCACTCACAAAATAGGAGCCTGCACCTCCAAGAAAGGAAAAATGGAAGTCAGCTTCATATTGTACTCACAATGCATTGCCTCTGTATCTACATGTTAGGTCTATACTGCAATCACCAGTACCAAACTAGGAGACTGCACTGCTGAGAAAGGAAAATTTAAGTTAACTTTATAATCTAACGAATTCCTTGTTGCTGCACATAAATCAGCATATTAGTTGTTATACTGCTGTCCTTTATATATTAGGTGCTATATTGCAGTCACCACTACCAAAATAGAAGACTGCACTACTGAGTAAAGAAAATTTAGGTTAACTTTATAATCTACACAGAATTCCTTGTTGCTATATGTGTAAATCAGTATATTAGCTGTTATACTGCTGCAACCATTAACAAAATAAAAGTTAACTGATTTAGGAAAAAGGACTACTTTATGTCCAAAAGTCAAATGTAACATAAAATTAAACTTTTCTTTTGTTTTCAACAGTGGAGCAATTGTGTAATTGGAATAATGCACTCCAGGGTGTATGTTGTGCTGGGATTTTTATTTATTTATTTATTTCAGTTTGGGATTAATACCTTTGAGTCAAGGACTCTGCTTTCAAAAGTTCCAAGTCAGTAGGGGACAAATACATTATAGATAGCATAACAAATACTGAGAAACAGTGAAACAAGTTACATAATCAAGTCATTGCCGTTTTATACATCTTAATACACTGATGCCAGAGTAGGGCTTTGGAAAGGAGAAGAGGAGGGTACAACTGTCCTAATTGTTAGTTGGATGGTCAGGAGACCAAAAGACGGGGGTAAGGTGATTAGCCTTGATGAGGCATTGTCAAAAGGAGAAGGGGTGAGGAGGTGTATCAGCCCAGGAGGCATTGTCTGGGATAATATAATTTCTCAGGTGTTGGACACACTCAGCCTTCGGCCTCATGCCCAATCACCCAAGGCATGACGTTATCCCAGAACAACACACATCCTGTCATGCACTATTCCTTTAATAAACAAGGAGTCTGGAGAATTGCAGACATGTTTTCTGAACACCATAAATGGATTAAGTTAGTTGAGTAGGGTGGAATTAAAACAGGGTGCTGACTTAACTACAAATGCGATGTTCTTAAGGAGGCAGTAACTAAATAATTTTGCTTAGTATTTGCAAATGCAAATGAACATTCATTTCTGTCAATAAATTAGCTTATGAAACTGGAGATTTTTCTTTCTAAATAATGTGCATTTGTTAAATTATTTTTTAACAGTGTATGTGAATGTGTTTAATAGAACTGTTTAAAAAATCCTCAGAATTACTATACAGTACATCATCTTAAAAACATAAAGGTCTTAATACTCCACAGATCATTTTGGGAGAAATGTGGATCAAGATCTTGAAACGCATATGTTAAATGCAGGTACTGCTTGTATAGCAGTAAACACTTTTACAGTTTACAGTATGAAAAGTATTTGCCCCCTTCCTGATTTTCTCTATTATTGCATATTTGTCACACTGGATGTTTTCATCTTTAGACAAAATGTAATATTAGATAAAGGGAACCTGAGTGAACAAATAACACTTTTTTTTTTTTATTTCACTTATTTAATGAAAAAATTAACTAACACCAATTGGCACTGTGTGAAAAGTAATTGCCCCTTACACTTAATAACTGGTTACGCCACATTTAGCTGCAATGACTGCAACCAAACACTTCCTATAATTCAATATCAGTCTTTCACATCGCTGTGGAGGAATTTTAACCCCTCTTCCTAGCAGAACTGCTTTAATTCAGTAACATTTGGTAGGTTTTCAAGCATGAACTGCTCGTTTCAGGTCCTGCCACAGCATCTCTGTTGGGTTTAAGTCTGGACTTTGACTAGGCCACTCTAAAACTTTAATTTTACTTCTTTTAGCCATTCTGATGTGGACTTGCTTTTGTGTTTTGGATCATTGTCTTGCTGCATGACCCAACTACGCTTCAGCTTCAGCTGACGGAAGGATGACTGGACATTCTCCTTAAGAATTTTCTGGTACAGAGCAGAATTCATGGTTCCTTTAATTATGGCAAGTCATCCAGGTCCTTAGGCAGACAAAGCATCCCACACCATCACACTACCACCACCATGTTTGACTGTTGGTATGGTGTTCTTACTGTGGAATGCTGTGTTTGCTTACGCGAGACATTATGGGATCCATGTTGTCCAAAAGTTCCACTTTGGACTCATCTGTCCATAGAACATTTTCCCAAAAGGCTTGTGGATCATCCAGGTGCTTCTTGGCAAATGAGACGAGCATTTATGTTCTTCTTGGTTATCAGGGGTTTCTGCCTTGCTCTCACATGAAGCCCATTTTGCCCAGTCTCTTTCTGATTGTGGAGTCATGAACACTGACCTTAGCTGAGGCAAGGAAGCCTGCAGTTCTTTGGATGTTGTTTTAGGATCCTTTGAGACTTCTTGGATGATTTTACCCTGCGCCCTTGGAGTAATAATTTTGGCCGCCCACTCCTGGGAAGGGTCACTACTGTTCAAGTGTTCTCCATTTGGAGATTATGGCTCTCACTGTGGTTTGATGGAGTCCCAGAGCCTTAGAAATAGCTTTGTAACCCTTTCCAGACTGATGGAGGGCAACAAAATGTTTTTCTGATCTTTTCAGGAACTTCCTTTGATCATGGCATAATGTGCTTGTTGAATCTTTGTGCTGGCAATGTGACTCTGATGGTAAGGGCCAAAATAAGTGAGGTTTATATTGAGCAGGGCTGGCTGTAATCAAGCCTGGCTGTGTTCAATCAGCTGACTCTAATTATCCCTTTAATTGGGTTGATTTAACTAGGGGCAATTACTTTTTCACACAGTGCCAGTTGGTGTTGGTTAACTTTTTCATTAAATAAATGAAATAAGTAAAAAAAAAAGTGTTATTTGTCCACTCAGGTTCCCTTTATCTAATATTATATTTTGTCTAAAGACCTGAAAACATCCAGTGTGACAAATATGCAATAATAGAGAAAATCAGGAAGGGGCAAATACTTTTTCACGCCACTGTGTTTCTCTTGGAAAACAAATAAATAACAAGTGATTTTAATTTTGCAACCAACATCATGTTGTTTATATGGTGGTACTGTACCCAGTTATAGACAGCTACTGATAGCACCGTTCTGCTTATAATGTTATATACAGTACCAAAGGGATTCTAATAGGAATCACTCTGGATAATGTAACACTTTATATAGTGGCATTTCCTTACAAACTGATGTCATTATAGTTTCATCTGTGCAATCACAGTTTAGTAAGCAATGAAGCCTTCATCAGTATCATCATTATAAACTGTTGCATACTTCCTGGCATAAACATTACAGTTAGTGTTATATACCATACCAGACTGGGCACAGAAGTAACATAATAAATCTACCATTGGACAATTCTGAAAGTTTTTCTATAGGATATACAGTATTTTTCTGATTCGCACAGGTAAAATCAAATTTAGTAATGTTCTATCTATACTGACTCAAGTGTGCAATTATTCTATGTGTTTTGTTATTGCTGCTTTGGGTTATACTGTGCATACAGTAGTAATCAGGCAAACAAATGCTGAGAGTAAAAATTGGAGGAGGCTTGAAGCATGCATGTGGCATTTGCTTTGGGTATGGAGCTAAATATGGTCATAACCTTGTATGTCTGCCATTTTCTGTTCATCCTTTGTGCAGTAGTGTACTACACATACTACTACTGTAGGTTCTCTATCAGTTTTTCATGGGGTACCATATCAAAGGCTTTCCTGAAGACCACATGGACTACATCTATCACTGACTCCTGTCCAACTCCCCAGCAAGCTCCTTGAAGAAGACAATCAGCTTCATTTTGCAAGATATACATTATCATTTGTACAGCTGTGTTGTGTGCTAACCACTTACATCCATGTGATTAATCAACACATCATTAATGATTGACTCCAACACTTTGTTAAGCACAGAGCAATGTTCCCAGGTCTGCTTACTAGTGCTTTGCAGAATGCAGAATTCCACTGGTGAAATTAGCAGCGGAATGACCATTCCGCCAGGGTAATTTCCACTGGAATCTCACTGGTTCTTCTGCAGAATTCCACCTACTGTGATCTGTGGAATAATATTCGCAGAACAGCATTTTTCCATGGAATATTAATTAACAACAATTTCCATGGAAAATATTGAGATCCACAGAATAATATTCCACGGAACAGCATTTTTCAGTTGAAAATCATTCAACTATTTGCTGCAACAAATTCCACCATTCCATTTCTGTCAAAATTTGATGGAATTTCAGCAGAATTTGAAAATTCCAGAATTTCATTTCACCAGAACTTGAAAATTTCACACAGACTAGTACTTATTTTGGTTTTGTCTATCCCTTTTTGAATGGATGATGACAGTGGCTGTTTTCTACTACTCTAGCACTATCCCTGTCTGTTAGGATGTCTGAAGGATATCAGCAAGGGTCCAAGCCCAAAGCCCCTTCCCCTTGTATTTCTTCTCCCCAGGGCAGCTGTCAGGTAGGGTTCAGCTGTCCCTTCAGGAGGGTTCACATCCAACCCAGGACCATGTTGTCTCTCCTGACTCCCAAGTGAGTCTGCATGGATTCCTCCCATGGTGAGGCCAGGAAGGGAGGCCATCCTCCCCCAGTGCACACAATCTAGTTGCTGGGGGTTGAGCTGAGGTTTTTGAGTATGGTATTGGCTTCATGTAGTCTGCCAGCTTCTCATTTTCTATTTTCTTTCCCTTCCCCTCATAGTTGGGGCACAAGTGTCAGTGCATGCATGTGGAGGCATGCACACATTGCAGAGTCTTGCAGCACCCTCCATCATTGGCATATTCCTGGCCATCCTGCCTCAATCCCACCTGGGGCAGTCATTCAGTGAGACCACCAAGCCACCCTCCCTGGGAGATGAGATCTGTCCTCTGGATGCTTGATCCACTCCCTCCTCAGCCAACCCCCTGTGACCCATGTTCACCACCAAACATGAGTAACCAGTGTGGCAGAAGGTAAGGCACAGTGCCTCAGTCCTCCATGGAGGGCTTCAGATAACAGTATTTTGGATGTAACTTATGTCCAGAAATTTGTCAAAACATCCAAAAATAGACCTCCTGGAATCGTTTTTACCTGTATAAACATCTAGGTTAAAGGAGAGACGTCCATTTTTTTTCTGTTGTGGATGTAATTTCAGCAGTTACCAGTCCTGTTTCATGACTCCTGACTGATTAAATACTGTGTAAGTGTACATGTGTATGTGAGTGTGTGTGGGGGTGGCTTTGTTATCAGCGTAGGTTGCCTCAGCACCATGAGTAAGAGAAATAAAATTTAATTGAATGACTACCAGCCTTTTCACTGTGAACTTATCAGCAGGGTCTGCACTGCAACTTTGCTTGTGTTAGATGGATGAAATGTAAGGTACTTTTACATGCAGTGGTCTGTATTGGAATAACCGATGCAGACACACTCTAGTGGTGCCTTTTCAGTGTGTACAAGCATTCAAACACCAATACAAAAGTGAGTGCTTGCCATAAACACATTCCTTCTTCTCATGGGTTCACTGGCTTCTATTCCATTCTGCCCTGCCATGTAAAATTGGTGTTCCGTTCATCTGGGTGAACTGTAGCTGAACTGCAGCCTAAAGTATCCCAACATTCAGCACATTTGACCACAGCAATAAATAACATAAAAATTATAAGTTTAGAGCAGAATTTATTTAAGGAAGATTTTCCCTAATGAATTCTGCTGAAAACATTACAAAACTCATCTGTTTAGGTATAGTAACTTGGAGGTTTGTACTGTGGTAACTTTAGATGACTTTTGTGATGTTTTCAGCAGACTTCATTAAGGAAACTGCCCTAAACAAACTCTGCCATGCAGTTACACTTTTTGGATTAGTAAATTAGAACAGCTGCCCAAAGTACACTTGCCTTGCTGAGATACCACGGGCCCCTGATGGCAAGAAACACTGCTTCAACACCGGAAGATGGAATCTTCTGAAACCTTGCTTGTGTGTACAAACGGTGCTTGACTGCAATGGGAGGAGAGCAACTGGACAGGAACAAAATGAGTGGCACAAGTAAGTGCCATGTAAAAGTGGCTATAAATTCTCCTCACATTATTGGTTTCTTGCTTCCTTGCCCCAGCCCCTCTACTGAGCTCCATGCCAGTACATCATCTGACTGCAAAGTAAAGCAGATTTGATAGCAGGCAACTCCTCTATTAATGCCAAATAAATCAAGTTGCACTTGACACAGTCCACGTCAAGCAGTCAAATTTGGGAGATGGGGTAGTTATATACTGCCCTTCAGTGCTTTTATTAGAGGTAAATCGTACTGTATAAATTGCAGAAGATGACTAGCATAGCAGTAAAGTATAAGTCCAATATCATACACTCTCAGAAGGACTGTGGACAAAATCAGGTGTGGGGACTGCCTGTACAGCTACTTCAAAACAATTTCAAACTGCTTAAACTGCCTTGCCATTTTGCACTTAAAATTTAGCTGCCAATATCAGAAATAACTATATGAGGATTTCAAGTTTATATGTCCTGGTTCTGGTGCAGATCCAGCATGTCTCCCTACCCCATCTGCTGCTTGTTTGCCTCTGACACTAATGTGCTGACATGTCTACAAGGTCATTCTACGAAAGAACATATGTGCTCAGCTCTGAGATTCTGTTCTTCTTTAATCTGTTTAGGAAAAATAGTTATTTTTTGGGGGTAAAATCTTGAGGGCAATAATACTGCAGAGCTTCCAGAGGTGGCATCACTAGTCACTGAAATCCACCCAGCTGAATCACACGGATCCACGGCCAGTTGGCTGAAGGTGCAGTGGTAAAGCTATGCTAGACTAGAGAGCTGTGCCAAAATGCCTAAAGGGTGGGGCATGCATTACCCTGCATTTTCTTCATGATGAACATTTGCCATTTTGATTGTTAAATCAAATATTCTGCTGTTCCCATTCCTGTTGTCTATAGTTTCTTGGGTAAACATATGCAAACAAAGTGGTGGAAGACAGTAAATTTGACTGTAATAGTGCTAGGGAACAGGATTAAAAGCGTGCTTATTTCTTTTTTAGTGTCGGGTACTTCTTGATGAATCTATCACAGTGATGATAACAGTTTAACAGTTGGTGAAGGGAGATGTGAGAAGAGATGGAGAAAAAAACACATGAGATTTTGGGAATGCTTTGATTCTGTTGTGGAATATTGATCTATTGAAGCCAGTCTGCCATAAAAGTGTGGCAAATAGAGCTGCAGCCAGTTTTCACAATAACTGTCTGCATGTCTAATCATGCAGCACAACTCGGGGTGGGGGGTACAAAACCACTGAAAACTGGGTCCAGTGGGTCCACTGTGTTGGAATGGGAGGAGGACTGTTCTCTGTTTGTACTCTAGCATTCCAGGCCTCCATTATTCTTGTCACTCTCCTCTGAATCCTTTGATGTGTGCTGGTGGTATTGGTAAATCCTATTACTGGTGATAGCTAGCTATTGTTAGCTAGCAAGACAGACAGACAGACAGGCAAGCAGGCAGAGAGAAGACAGACAATGGTGCATCATCAAACCAGCAGCTGTCTTGCAGTTTTGGTTTCTGGATAAGTACAGAATGAATGTTATTAGTTAGTACGTTGGGGATAAGAGAGAAAATAGTGAGAAAATACATTTCAGCACAACTGGACCTGAGGATTTCTGTCAACAACTCATTTGTCAGTCAGTATAGCTCAGTTGGCAGCACATCTGCCTCTTAGCCAGAAGGTTATAGGTTCTAGCCCCACACGAGACTTGGGCTCATACCAAAACATTGGCACCCTAATGGAGCACTGGTGTACATGTGTGTGTGTGTGTGTGTGTGTATGGGGGTGCTACTGTTAGGTGTGCCATCTTCAGATGGGATGTTAAACTGAGGTCTCTTCTACTATCTCTGGTGCTGTGCTGGTGGGTGTCCAGGAGAAAGTTAAAGAACCCAAGGCACCTTTAGTAAGAGTAGAGGATTTCTCTGATGTCCTGGCTAATAAACCCCTTCCTTGAAACCTGTTCAGACAGTTAAGAAACATTTTTCTGTGAATGTGGCATAGATGGTGTACAATGTGGTATTCGGATGGCCTATGACTTCAAAACTATACAACTTGCAGTATTTTGACTTCCAAAATTTGTTTACTGAAATTATTTTGACTTCCAAAATTGACAGCTGGAAGTATTTTGACTCAGTAAAACTGAAACGACTTCCAAATTTCAGCCCATGGAAGTATTTGACTTCCACCCAAAAGAATGATCTGAAGCCCTGCCTCCACACCTTTGGCCAGCTAGCCCAAGGCCCTTTTAACTCCTCTTTAAGTTTGGGTGGATACCATTGATACCCTAGGGTCTTCCCTGATTTATATCTCACCAGATAACTGTCAAATAACTCTCTCATGATCAGCACTGCCTTCTGTTCCTTGTGCAGCTGTCCCATAACTCCTTTCCTATCTAGCCATGCTGTATGACAGTCTCACTGAACACTGACACAAAATAGTAATTTGGGGACTCTGCTGTTCCCCTGCCTAGCCCAGTAGTTCTTCCCCACTCCAAAATGATTAACATTAAAATGTTATCCATGAGTCTCTTTTGTTACCTATTTACAGAATAAAAATGATAATTTATTACACTCCTTGGTGGTCTGTGTAATCTGATCTTCTTGACCAGCCTTGGCCTATCCTTCTGGCGGTGTTTTTAATGCAGAACAATATTTGCTGCCACCTTCGGTATAAACACAGACAATTTAAGCATTAAAACATATGATTATGGAGGAGTGGGAGTGCAGGGCCCACAGCCACAGGCAAATAAGGATTCAATTGCACTATCTCAAAAATGATGGATGGATGGGAGCACAGGGCCCAGAGTGCCGATTATACTATCTCAAAAGTAATTGCAAAAACTTTGTTAGTGCACTACTTAAGGTTAAATGACAAAAGTAGGGAAATGTCATTAGAGTTTCCAACACTAACACCCCATCCCCACACTGCAGGCAGTAACAGTCATAGGGTGTACCATGAGGGTAACACGTCAATACGGTGAGGGAATTACAGTGACTGCAATTTGGGCAATGGCAATTCAGCGAATGCTAAAACAGATGACAGTACATTTGGCACCTATAGTAAGACGACAATTGCTTTGCCCACTCCCTGAGGTGCTATGACCTCAAAGTAAGCTATATAAATAAAATTAGGTGCAGTGGTAATCGCTCCACAATGGAGGCTGTGGTGGGTGAAGCTTCCCACAGAAAAGCAGTAATACATATTGCCCTTATTGTAGGTGCTGAAACTTACTGGTTGCGCTTTTAATGTTCATCAAATTGCCTTCACCCAAATTGCAGTCACCAGTAATTCCCTCGCCCTTTGACATGGAACCACCTTGGGGTTGTCAGCCCTAATGCTCAGCCCATTCTCATATACTGTACACATCTCAGTTTGTTTGCTTAATGAATAGTGCAGTGTTGGTGTTGAGAACCCTAAGGCTCACCTCATGTGTTGCTGCTGCCTGCAGGGTGGGGGTGGGGTGCTAGGGTTGGAAACCCTAATACCACATTCGTACTTTTGTTGCTTTAACCCTAAGTAGTTCATTAACAACATGTTTTGTAATGAATATCTATCTATCTATCTATCTATCTATCTATCTATCTATCTATCTATCTATCTATCTATCTATCTATCTATCTATCTATCTATCTATCTATCTGTCTGTCTATCTATCTAGCTATCTATCTGTCTGTCTATCTATCTATCTATTTATCTATCTATCTATCCATCTATCTAGCTATGTATCTATCATGCTATCTCTCTCTCAATCGATATATCTATCTATCTATCTATCTATATATATATATATATGTTCATTATAAAAAAACTCCATTATTGCATCAGTTAGTGTTGATTTCACATCACCAAAAGTGTAGAAATTCGACATTAGGGTTTCTGACCCTACTACCCCATGCTCCACCCTCACCCTCCACACACCAGCAAGTGTCAGGGTATGCATTAGGGTTGTTGGGCCTAACTCTCACCCCATTCCATGTGTAAACAAGCTAAGCTGGCACAACACTAATACCTGAGTCTCTTTCTTCATTGGCCTTCAACCACATGCAGTGTCCAAATTCTATCAGATGCTTTAATCTTTGGATCCACACATCTTATCAGGGGTGTGTTTTATTGGCAACAGTCACTCGATCTTTCTTCTGAAGCGCCTCTGGCAATCCATTTGGTGGCAACTCTATAAATTTCTAGAACAAGATCAATTCCATTTAATGCAGTTCTGAATACTACATAATATGTGTTTACACCAACTAAATAGTTTCAAATGGGTAGAATACCCTCCACATTATGTCACAGATGCCCGTGTCCCTTAAGCTTGCGGATTTACCCCATTTACAGTAACTGGGTGCATGTGCTCCCTCTTGTTTACAGGCATGCTTTCAGGCATACACAAACAACCAACTCTTTTTGAGGGCCACTTTTCCCCTGTGTACCTTTTTAGGACACTGCCTAGCAAGATGCCCTGGCTGTTTACAGAACCAACAGTCATCATTTCTTTTATCCAAGAAATCCTTTTTTTGGTAACTTGGGGCTTCCCCTTTCTACAGAGGCTGTGAGGGTTTTAGCTGCCCTGAAGGCACGCTTTTCCTTTTTGGCCCTGCCACACCTGCTCCACTTCCTTTCAGAGCAGGCCTGCTACTGGCATAGTAATCTGATAGCTCAGCAGCTTGTTGTGTTGTTTTGGATCTTGGTCCTCTAGCCAGGTTTTCAAATCCGCTGGGCAATCTCAAAAGAACTGCTCTAAAGTACAACCACCTCAATTTCCCCACAAAGTTTGCTTCTCCCTCCCACCAATGTTTTAAAACCAGCGTTGCTTTGTGTGAAGTTTCTCAAATCTCATGTCAAGGGCTTTTTGGAGTTTACGAATTTAACCTTGTAAACCTCAGGAATCAGCTCATACATTTTAAGCAAAGCAGCTTTAGGTTTCTCATAATTGCTATTGTGCTGATTGTCCAATTAGCCCAGTGCCTCATGCCCTTTACCAGTAAGTAGCGGATAGCTGGAAGTTCCAGGACTCCTGGGTACCTTGGCCTGGACACAGTCCTTTTAAACAAATTCAAAAATGCATCCATATCTTCCCCTCTTTAAATTCAGCTTATTTTGAATTTAACTTATACCCCAGCCCTGAGTTTCAGGTTCACTCCTGCCACTTACCTCCTCTAGCACTGGCCATTGGAGTCTTAGCTTCTCCAGTTCAAACTCTCTCAGTCACTGTTTTTCCTCTCAGACTCTCTCTGAAGCTGTTTTTCCTATTCCTTGGCCTCTCTCTCTGAATCTACTTTTCTTATTCCTGCATCTCCAGTTCCAACCTATTCTGCTCAAACTCCCTCTGATGCTGGGTTTTGAACTTCCTCTGCTTGAATTCCAGCTCCAATTTCCTCAACTCCAACTGTAGCCTGATTCCTTCTAGCTTCAGCTCTGTGGTGGCCTTCCCCTGCTGCTGTGGCTACAGGTTTCCTCTGGTCTCGCTGTCCTCCTCCTGGGACTAGACTCTGCGATGGACCCTGGCACCCCACACCCAGGCTCTGGCCCTTTTCAGTCACTTGCTGTGACTCGATCAGGATAACCACTTGCTCATTGGCTGCCACGAGAGCCTCCACGGGGTTCTTTTTGGTTCGACTCTTGTACTGGACCCTCTTTCCTAACACAACTGCCTCAAGTAGTCTGCAGTGTATTCACTGTAGCTGGAAACCATCTTGTTCCTAACTACTACTACACTAGCTTACAACAGAAAAAAGAAAACAGTTAGAACTTATACTGTAACCAAATTATTTTTTCCAGATCTCTGCCTTGATTGTGTGTGGATTGTTTTCAGTTTATAATCTGATACACTAGCCTTGGATCCAGCTGTTATGCCTGTGCCACCAATATCTCTTGAATCACAACACTATGCTACCAGATCTCTCAGATCCCACCATGCCACCAGATCTGTCAGAAATCCACTCCTGAGGGTCAGGTTCACTGAGCTCACAGCACCCACCCTAAGTGCAATCCATGACAAGGAGGGAAAACAGGGATACCCTCCCATGTCCTTCTAGAATGCTCATGAAGGTCATGACTGAACACCCACCATGAGGCACCAGAGCTCCCTTCTTCTTCTCTGGATAAGGGTGCAATACCAGTCTCAAGTCTTGTAGCCAAATGAGAACCCTTCTGGGTTGTTGCACAAAGGGGAGATCCAGACATCACGATCTCTCTGGGTAGCTTTGTGACCCTGATTTTGTCTTCTTCCACAGTGCATGCAATAACCTGGTTCAAATCCTACAGACTCTTTATCCAGATTTCCTGTACAGACCCTTGTTCAAGTGGTAGCTTATGGTGACATCCTTAGCAATAACAGTTTAGCCACAGATTATTATTAATTATACAATGGAGTCCAACAATCTGAGACTCTGATTGGCTGACTGTCACCTTTCTGCCATGGTAAATCCTGGCATAACCCACACAAAAGGTGACAGTCAGCTGCATCAGAATCCCAAATTTTGAATTTACTACGCTCTAACATCTAATCAGAGTAACTGCCATATCTACTCACGCTAAGCAGTGATGGTAAACCAAGAATGTCACCCTGCAAAACAACACTCACTAGCTTTCCAAAAAAACAAAGCTGATACAATTTTTTTTCAATATGTTGACAACTTAACACAGGTAATTAATAAATAATCAGACTCTGCCAAGTAACTGTCACTATAAATCAGTCTACACTCTTTGCAGTCCTCAGCTCCATGCCCTGTATCACCAACCCCTTGCTCACACTTCAGTCTTCTGCACTCCACACTACATGTTCTTTCATGGTCTTCTGGAACTTGTACAACTCACCTACCACATCCATCATGTATGATCTTCCTGGTGCACATCACATTAAAGTGCCACTATCCAGAACATATCAAAGAAAAAAAGCCAAGTAACATAATTAAACTGGTGCTTTCCTGAACGGTTTTAAAAACAAAGAAGCAAAGTAACAGCATTACCTCCTATGACTGCAAATCCCCAACTCACCCCGAAGCATACCTGAATGGATACAGCCCCTTAGTGCTCAGTGACAGCCTTTGTTTAGGTTGGAAGAGGTAAAATGAATCATCATTTATTTATTTTTTTCTTATTTTAGGGGTGGATGAGGAGGAGTGATACTAATAAAGGACATGAAAAAGAAAAGAAAATAAATTAGCTGCTGCACTGCCTGCCTCATTGACAAGTCAATCAAAACTTACATGGTGCGGCACCAGGCCTCGATTCTGCACTGCTGCCACCACCACTCCCATGATGCAGCTCTGCCAGGAGTTCCAACACTTTCTATTGGTCATCAATTAGTTTCTCAGGTCCCCGGACTCTGGTTGAACTTGTCAAACTCATGCCACAGAGCTCCCACCTCTCTGCACATAGCCACCAGGTCTTCTTGACTGACTGTGACATGACTGGCTGGAGCTGCTGCGTGTAGGTCATCATCATCATCATCATCACCAGTATGATGGCAGCACCACCAGTGGCTGTGAGGTGATGGTGCTCACTGCCTCCTGCTGCTCTCTTCTGGTGCAGTACCCTTCCATGCTAATGCTGACCCCCTTCCTCCTGCTGACCTCCTTCCCTTCTGTCTACTCACCCCCACTGCCTCCTGCTATTCCCACCTCTTTTTGTTTTGGGAGTCACTCTGCAGGGTGGTGGTGCTGCAGATGGCTCCTTTGGCCAACAGTTCCAAAGTGTTCCTTTTTCTTCCCATTCTTACTGATCTGCTGCATAAATATTGAAGATCACCATGCTGTCATCTGCAATGTTTATGGTGAAAAACACCACACAGATGACACACTTGGGTAGTGTGGGGGCCCACCAGCTAATATCCCAGGGCCATAACATGCTCCTGCTGGCGGGTTGTGGGGGCATGCTCCTGCTGGGAGGCAAAGGTATTCTTCTGCTGATGGGAGCCATGTGCTCCTGCTGCTGCTGGTAGTGGACAATGGGATCCTGCTGCTGCTCAGGGATGGAGGGCACATTATCCTCAGGCTGCTGCTGGGAATTGGGGCCACATGCTCCTTCTGGGGAGCATGCTCCTGCTGGAGGGTGGGGCACATGTTCCTGCTGGGGAGGCCTAAAGACCCTCTGTCATTGTGAACTCTGGGTCCTGTCTTCTTCCCAGTCCCCTTGCCCTACCTTTTCCATCCATTATTTATCCCTCAAAAAGTTTCTTAACAGAACAGTAAAAAAGAAAAGTCACACACACACACACACACACACACACACAATCTACACTCACAGAAAAGAAATTATGAGCACACACCAGATATTCTAAAAGAATATAAAGTAATTCATTTTAAGCTAAATAGTATGTGTATGTAAAACGTACAATAGCAAAGTGCAAAGAAAAACTTCTGCTGCTGGCTGCCTGCTTCTTCACTCTCCAAGTCACTAGCTACCTAACAAAGGAACTGAATCACTCACTTCCTGTCTATTTACAGTCAACCATGTGACCTGCAGAAAGTAAGTCATGCGACAAGCCAATTTCACCTAATTTCATCTAATAGTAATGCAAGGCAAAATTTACGGTGAAATTAACTGGTGAAATTTCGCCGAAGTGCATAATTATGCAAAATATTTTACAGGGTGAAATTTATGATTTTGTTAGCATTTTGCAGTGAAATTAAATTTCACAGCAGTTATCGGTGAGTCCTATAGGGTCCAAGGCTTTGGTCTCAGAAAGGAGGTTTTGGAATGAATTATCTGGAAATATTTAAAACAGACTGAACTGGGAAGATGGTAATGCTCCTGAATAGTGGCAAATGGTAGCAACTAACTATATCTTGCTCTAGAAAAGATTGAGAGATGAGCCCACTAGAGGAGGACAGAAAGAACTTAAAGTGGACAGCCTGCAATTAGAAAATTGGGATTGCCAAATAATGGTTGAATAAGAGTCTACCCCAATTCCAGTTCATGCAAGCGCTTAGTTGATGAAACGCCTTAAGGGACCAATGTACTGGCATGGCTCAAAGAGGATGGGATAGGAGAGAGGATCTAATGTAGGGTAAGCTCGTAAGACATATGCCTTGCTGATTACACAAAAGAGTGCTCTATATTTAACCATAATGGGTTATAGGTCATCAGGGACAATCCTGTCTTGTACGATCCATTGGAGTAGTTTGCTACGATGTAGAGCGAACTAGTACAAAAGAAGTTAGGAAGCTGTAAGCCACCTTTCATTTTGGCATCAAGAGCTAAAATATGCCCGCCTAACCATTCCATCCAGCCAAATAAATTTGTTAAGCATGGACTGGATCAGAGTGAACCATGCTTTAGGGAGATACACGCTCAACATCCCCAGTGAGTATAGGAGATGCGGAAGCACGCTCATTTTGAAAACAGTAAAGTGGCCCCATAATGAATGAGGTAAAGAGAACCACCGAGAGAAGTCCTGCTGTAGGGAATGTAATAAGGGGGGTCAGATTATATTTCATTAGTTGAGAAGTAAAGCAGGTAATATGGATTCCCAAGTATAGAAGACTGCTTGGTTCCCAAGACAGACCCAATTAAGCAATTTCCTTTTGCATGCTAGATTATTGAGGGTATCACCTCTGTCTTTTGTAGGTTCAGTCTATACCCTGAGAGGGAGAGAATTCCTGAAGCACTTTCAGTACAGCAGGTAGGGATTGAGAGGGGTCCTCACAATGTAGCAATAAATCATCAGCTCCATTCCAGAGTTATAAGGGTTTGGAATTCTGGTTCTGAGCATGCTCATTGAAGTCTTTCCTTTATATGCTTGATACAAAAGAAGAATTCCTGGCTCACGGAAGAAGATTCTTCTTTTGAGCTGAAAATTCTTTCATGAGAAAAAAAATCTTAATTCGCATAATAGCCATCTTGGGGTTTTTTGTTTCATTTTTTTAAAGTTGAAACCACATAAAACTTAGGTTCCTGGAGAAAAACAAACACATGAATCTAGCTAAACAAGTCCAGTTTAGCTGCATTCTGGTATTTGTTTTTTAAAAGACCCTGAAATATGGTTTCATGACATCCCTAAAATCCTAGCTGAAAGGCTTAGTGAAAGGTCCGATTCTTCTTTGTGAGCCAAACTGCTTTTGTGAGTCTCAAGAAAGAATCTTGACTCATGCAAGAAGATGGTGGTGCTTTTAATTCATAGTTCTTTCATAAGTCGGACTTCTTCTTCATTAGTCTGGAAAGAACTCATGAAAGAAGAAGGTTGGCTCATGAAAGAGGAGGTTGAGTTTAGTTTTTACATTGTTCTTTCATGAGCTGAACTTTTTCACGAGTCACGAACATGCATAGAAGAAGAAAGTCGGCTTGTGAAAAAGATTGTGGGACTTATTTTTTTCACAGTTCTTTAGTGAGGTCATATGAAAGAACAATTGTTCTTTTGTGAGATCTCACTAAAGAACAGGGACTTTCTTGAATTGTACCACAGCTGAAGTCGTGCTGCCGACTTGATAAGAGCAGTGATCCACCAATTTCCTAACCTGTCTCTTTCTCTCTCTCTCTCTCTCTAACCATCTATAGCTGTCTGTCTAATCTATCTATTTTGTATTTTTCATAAGTGGGCAGTGGTGCTCACCCCAGTACTTCTTCTTTCTCTCCCATCACCTCCAGGTCACCTACCCGCACCTTCCCAATGTTTTTAAGATGTAAGTGGACCAGGCTGCCCACCCACAGTACTGCTTCTTTTGGCCCCTTCCTTCCAGGTCATCCACCCCCTTCCTTTAATTTTTTTTTTTTATTAAATCAGTTTTATTGTTTTCACCATAATCAAACCAAAACAAAACAAAACCAGTCGAGTTACAGGTATCTATTGTAGTACCAATTAACAGCTAAATTCTAACTCACAAATTAAACCCCTTCTTCCCCCTCCCGCCAAGGTTACACAAGTAAGCCGATCCTAAGTTACCATTCCTGAGGCAGTCTGATCATCAGGTTTCCAAGCTATTAGGAGCGCCTCTAATGAGCTCCAAGATGATGCATAGTTCTTAGCCCTGCCTTGCATGTAGGCAATATGCCTTTCTAGTTGTAATGCCAGAATGCACTCTCTGTACCATTCCATCAAGGAGGAGATTTGTCACTAGACCAGTGCTTCAAAATTATCAGTTTCGCTACCGCAGAGATAAGTGACATTTGAGCTTTCTTAATCTTAGCGGTACCTGCTGGAAAAAATTAATCAAACATACCTCAGGGGTGAACAAAGTTTCTAAGCCAAGGATAGGGTCTAAGATATTATTAATGGACTGCCAAAAGGCCTGCATACAGGGCATAACTAGACCATATGGTACAAGGTACCTTCATCCCTTTGCATTTACAAAAAATGGGCGATCCCTTGCCCCATACTTACATAACTGAGTCAGCGTTAAGTACATATTATGCATTATATTGAAATGTACCATTCTCAGACTGTCTTGCTTTATGAATTTGTACATTGAGAGCCAGAGCTTCTTCCAAAGGTTAGGTACCTCTGGGATTCCTAACTCCTCATCCAGTAAAACAAACCCTGACGGTAGCCTGAAATCCCATTCCTGAAGCATTTTATACACCTTGGAGACTGAACATGGTTGAGAAGCTATACGTAGAAGTGTGTTGAGATCTCTTTCCACGGGATCAAAGGGTGCGACTGGGAGAAAAAGGAGGTTAGAGCCTTGCTGACTTGCAACAGTTTAAATAATCCCTTATGCGTAACTCCTAAAGACCTCTTCAGCTGATCAAAGGGAAGAAGCTCCATTTGCCCAAAGGTCCAGGACCCTAAGATGATTTATCTGAGGCCAAAAACAGGGGATAATGGTATGCCCTCGACCTTAATATGTGGATTACCAATAATGGGTTGATCAACCGAGTGGTACCATCTTATTGCAAGGTATTTTGTATCTGATGAGAGGCTTTTAATGACCATCCCATAGGGTTACTTTTAAGGGACTTAGGGATAGCCGACGGGGAGATATACAGAAGAGCCCACAGTGAGCATTTCACCCTTTCTGCCAGATGCTTCTCTATATCTAACCACAAAGGTAAGTAATTCAGGTGTCCATTCCTCCAGTCCAGTGGACCAACTTACTTATAAAGGCGCAACATAATATAGAAAAAGGAGGGGCGGCTAGACCTCCTTTTAATTTCGGAGCTGTCAATTTAAGGTAAGATCTACGGACCCTTTTCTTGCCCCCTTCCTTTAATACATATCATGGCATCAGGGTGCCCACCTAGTGACGCCCGCATCGTTACCTTGGTGTTGTGGTGCCCAGTCCCCAGTCTTGGCCTGTGTCCCCCACAATAACGTGAAACCATCCCTTGTTGATCTCTTTTGTAATTGAAAAGAAAATGGTCCATCAGTGATCTGACCCCATATCCCACCCATTCCACCCCAACCCCCTCAGCAAACACCAACCCACACACCCCACACATCCTTACTCACCTGTACTTGTCCCGCAATGTAGATACAATCTCCAACTGAAGACATGCCTTGCTATGTCTGTCTGTCTGTCTAATATATCTTTTTGTTATTTTTCCTAACTGGCTCAAGGTGTCCACCCGATACTGCTTCTTTCTCCCCCTTCCTTCATGGTTGCCTGCCTCCTTCCCAATGTTTTTTAAGTAATCAGCAGACTGGAGTGCCCTCCCTGGTACCACTTCTCTTGCCCCATCCTCCTGGTCACCCACCTCCTTCCTTAAATATACACAGCGATACTGCAGTGCCAATCCTGGTGCTCGCACTGGGGTGCCCAATTTCCAATGTCAGCTTGTGTTGCCCTGTAATAAAGAAAACTGACCTCATTCATTTTTTTTTAAGCTGAAAAAAAGAAAACACTCCATCAGTGATTTAACCCCTAAACTCCTACCCAACCCAGCCACACTTTGCACCCACCATCACATACCCCCACACAGCCTCACCTGAACATGTCACATGGAGCAGATCCACTCTCTGATTGAAGCCATGTCTTGCTGCTGTATCTACTGTATCTACATTATCTATCTGTCTGTCTGTCTGTCTGTCTATCTATCTGTCTGTCTGTCTAATCTATCTCTTTTTCTTAAGCTGACCAGGGTGCCCCTGCTGGTACTGCTTTTTTCACCCTCCCTAAAGGTTGGTGCCCTTCCCAATTTTTTTAAGTAGTAAGTAGACTAAGCTTGCCTGGTGGCAAGAAGAGCTGAGCCATCAAGTCTCACTTGCAGCCATGCTGGTGACTTGAGGTTGGGAGCAATGTCAGGGCATTGGGGTTGGCCATTAGAGGAGGATTGAACATTGAGAGGAAAGTTCTCCTTCTCTGGGGAACCCAGCCCGGCATTCACCTGACCATTAGCAGTGTCTAGGGTACAGGCAGCTGGGACTGCAACATAGGAATGGGGGAGCAGTGGTCATCAATGACCTATGCACGGAGTGTGCATAGGCACATCTGGATGGTATTGCATGTCCTCTCCTCTGATGGGAGGAAAAGTGGAAATGGCTGGTGGCAAAGCAGGATGAAACTGACAGTTTGCAGGATCCGCACCCAGGCTAGAGGGCCCTGTCTTGGAAACTGGATCCATTTCATCAGCAGGTGGGAGTCTTCTGACCCCTGCCACAGGGGGTAAGCCATGGGAAGACCAGGATCAAGGTATGTCCCTGGGATTCTGAGTGATGGGGCTGGGAGGGTGTTGGTGGAAGAGCAGCCCACCCAGCAAGGAGAAAAGAATAATAATAAGAAAAGTAGCAAGCAGACTAGGGTGTCCACCCCATTACCACTTCTCTTGCCCCATTCCTCCAGATCACCTGCCCCTTCCTTTAACATAAGCTGCGGCACCAGCATGCCCACCCATTATGCTGCCAAAGAGCATCCCAGCACTGGGATGTCCAGTCCCAATTGTCAGCTTGTGTCCCTCTACCATAAAGACAATCGTACCTCATTGATTTGTTTTCCTAAGCTGAAAAAAAGAAAATGATCCATTGGCAACTGGATCTCACTACACCCTCCCACCCCACCCCACACACCTCCAACTCAGCACCCAGCACCACACACACCTCACTCACCTGTCCATGTCCCACGATGTAGAGCCATTCTCTGGTTGAAGTCATGTCTTGCTGCTGGAACTGGCAACTGCATTATGAGAAAAGGGTCAGTGCAGTTTGATGTATTTCAAAGGAGTTTGAACTAATATTCATACCTTCATCATTTGTGAGCATTTTTACAGCAAATATTCAACATGGCTTCTTGGGGCAACACCTCATGAGTAAGGGTTGTGAAATTATTCAACTCAATCCCAAAAGGGGATTTTGCAGTTGCTGAGTGAAATCACTTTCAGGTGGGATTTGAACATTTTCTCCAACCTTGTTCATGTGGAGGGGTCATAAGAAGGCTGTGCTGAAAATTTGAGGTAAAATGTTAAAAACACAAAGTTATGAGCATAAGTTAAAATTTTTCAATTAATGCATGACTGGTAATTTTAGTATTCTGACCTCAAATTTTCAACATACCTATTTTTTCACACCACTTCACGAATGTGACTGCAAAATAATGTTTTCTTCAGGATTTGAGAATTTTTGCCTACTGGGTTCATGAGATGGGGTCACAACATGGCTATGTTGAAAATTTGAGGTCAAAATATTTTAAAAAAGTTATGAGCATCTGTTACAATTTTTATACACTCAGTATAGTGTAGTGTGACCCCAAATTTTCAACATATAAAATTATATTTCGAGGGATTTGAAAATTTTACCTACCAGGTTCATGATGTGGTTTCATAAGGCTATTTGAAAATTTAGTGGAAAAACATTGTAAATGATCAAGTTGTGTGAGAACACTTAAATATTTTTGTGCTGCTGCAACCTGATGGACTTCACATTTGGTGCAGCATGTGTCTACATCTGTCCACATGGAAGTGCAGGGCCCTGTCTGCAGCAAGACAGACCTCACTTGCTGTGAGACCCAGAGGGCTTTCACGGTTTTAATCTGTAACCACATGGAAGTGCAGGGCCCTGTGCTTCCACAGCTAGATGGATTCCTCATTTGCATGGAAGTGTAAAATAGGCCCTGTAATTCTGTACACAGATGGACTCCTCACTTGGCACAGGGCCCAGAGATCCCTGCTTGCTGCATTCTAGCCACACAGAAATGCAGGTCCCAGGAGGACTTTCGCTTCTGCAGTCTGATGGATTCCACATTTCACAGCGGTCCTTTGGGCCCTGTGTGTCTGTGTCTGTAGCCACACTGAAGTGCAGGGCCCAGAGGGTCCTGTGATTCTGCAGCCAGATGGATCTGTTCATGCAGGTCCTGAAGGGTCCTGTGTGAACAAGGGTATGATTCCACAATCTGAGAAAGAAAAGAAAGTCATTGCAAAACCTGCTTTAATGCACCAGTTAGTTTTCGGCTTAAAGCAACAAAGTAGAAATATGGTATTGGAGTTTCCAAACCTAACTTCCCACCCCACAAGTAACCACAGACAGCCATCATCAAGCAAGACAAGCAACATACAACTGCTTCCAGATGGCACAAATGCATTAGCACTTATACCAACATACAAAGAAACCAGCAGAAGATGACCATTTGTCAATCTAGTCTGCTCACTTTGCAGGGCTCACAGCTTGAACTACTGGCCCTGGCCCCATTTGCCACTTCTCCCAACCTTTCCAGCCTCCCCACCCATGATCCTTACCATTCCTCCTATGCCTATCCCAGCCTCTGTTGAAGCTGCCCACTGTCTTCAACAAGACCAATTCTTCTGGCAGTGCATTAAAAGTGTCCACCACCCTCTCTGTGAAGAAGTGCTTCCCGACCTCCCTCCTAAACCTCCCTCCTTCAGCATAAGACTGTGCCACCTAATGCTATGGGTACCACTTAGCTTAAAGAGACCCTCTGTATTCACCTTATTTATCCCTTTCAAGTACCTGAAGGTCTCATTCATGTCTCCCAGTACATGTTCAGTGCCCTCAACCTCTTCTCATATGCCATGTATGCCTTACTCTACTGAGCCACTATCATCATTGTAGCCTTCTTCTGAACCTTTTACAGCAGGTTAATGTCTTTTCTGAGGTGTGGGCACCAGTACTGAACTCCATACTCTAGATGTGACCTCACCAGTGACCTGTAAAATGGCAATAAAATGGGCTGGCAGTATAGCCTAGAGGTTAGAGGAACGAGGTGTGAATCAGTTTGGTACATCCAGCAGACCAGACCTGAGTTTGATTCTCACAACCTCCACTTGCATACTGTGTGACTCTGAGCAAGTCACTTAACCACCCAGTGCTCCCAGGTCACCCCTGAAAACAGGCAATTGTGCCTAGTGGGCCTTACCGGTTACCAAAAGACTAAATAAAATAAATAAAATATAACCTCCTTTTTCCTTCTACTGATCCCCTAGCTATAAATCCCAGCATCTTGCTGCTGCTTTTTGCACTGTATGGAGTGCTTCAGGACAATAGTGATCATCACTTCCAGGTCTTTCTCCTCCTCTGATGCAGATACCTGGACTTCACCCAGGTAGTACTTTGCTCTGGGAATCTGGCTCCAGTGTGCATAACTTTGCATTTCTTGACATTGAAGCCAAGCTGCCAGATCCCAAACTACTTCCCCAGCTTTTCCAAATCATCCTGTAGGGCTTGTATCCTTTCAGCTGTGTCCACTCTCCCACAGAGCTTGGTGTCATCTGCAAAGAGGAACATTTTGTCCTTAAAGCTATCCCCAATGTCTCTGATGAAGACACTGAAAAACAACGGCCCCATCATTGAGCTCCTATGGGATCCCACTAGTGACCTCCTGGTGTCAGATAACTCCTCCCACAACCACCTTTTGGGTTCTGTCCCCCAGCCAGTTTTCCACCCATCTGGTCATCTTCTCCCAAAACCTGAGCTCCACCAACTTCCTGTTCAACCTTTTGTAGGGTACAGAGTAAAGGCCTTGCTAAAATCCACATAGAGGATGTCTCTGATTGATCCCTGTCAACTGTTTTAGTGAGCCAGTGAAAGAAGTCGATCATATTCATTTGACACAATCCACAGCCCCCATGATCCCTTTCTGCCTCATATCCTGGAGACCATGATTCTCTAGATATTCTGATGACCTTGCCTTAAGTATGGTCTCCATGAGCTTGCACGTGATTGAGGTCAGATTGACTGGTCTGTAATTTCCTGGGTCATTCTTGGGACAGCTTTTGTGGAGGGACACCAAATGTACTGTTCTCCAGTCCTATGGTACCATGCCTGACTCCAGTGAACTATTAAATAGGCCTGCTTGTGGCCCTGCCAGCACCTCAGTGAGGTCCCTTAGTACCCTTGGATGTACTCTGTCTGAGCCTGGTGAATTGTCCACCTTCAATGATAGCAGCCACTCCCTCACTCTATCCTCTACCTCTACCTCTATCCTCCTCCTTATGTGCTACCTTTGCACATTTGTATCCACAGCTGCAGAAGCACAGCTCCTTCAGTGGCATGTGCTTATGCAACCACACCTGTGTGTGTATGTCATACAGCATGTTCTCCAGACTGAAGACCCCATGGGGCCTGTGCCTCTGCAGACAGAGATGCTCATGCTCACTGCACAAGGTAACCACTAGCAAGCATGATTTGCTACTGCATGGTATTCTAGATGCAGCTGCAAAATTGACAACTTGCTGCCCCTTGAATAATTTCTAGATCCACTGGCGAAACCATGATATCCACATTGCAACAGTACTTCCATCTGTGTACTGGCAGGACCCACAGGTGTCTGCTCTTCTGGATCCAGAAGTCAGTGTGCATGTCTTACATCTGAGGGTGAAGAGTGCATGCCTCTGAGAAGTCTGCGCTTTTGCAGGTAGAAGTACTGTTGCAATGTTGGTATCATGGATTTTGTGATTCCCAGGCTTCTGTAGCCAGAGAGCAGTGTGGAGTCTTACACCTGCAGCTCTAGAAGCACAGCCCTGTCAAGTGTGTGTATGTTTTACAGTGTGCATGAGTACCTGAGGCTACAGAAGCACTGGCTCCTTATGGGCTTGAACTTCTGCAAATAAAATAACTCTTATAATTTAGGCATCATGTATTTATATCTGTGGCTGTAGGAGCCTGTGTTTCTGTGGTTTCATGTAATCTCAATTGTCTTCATGATTCCTCACTGTGCTGATGTCTACAAAAATATGACATTGTATAAAGTGCCTCAAATTCGTTTGGCTCCCACATGGACACAACTTCAAGAATCTGCAGTTGGACAGCATACATGTGCTGGAGCCTCTGGAGGAAGGTCCCCTGGGGGAGTGTGGTACAAAGTTAGAGAGTGCAGAATTAGAGACTGAAGCTGAAATGAAGCATTAGATGCTGGATCTCAGAAAGCAAGTTCAGATAAAGCATCAATAGTCCCTGGGTGGGGGCCCAGCCCAAGTCCTCAAGGTGAAGATGAGATGCGGGAGGCCTTTGAATGGGAGGTGTCGACCTCTGCTCCCAGTGATGAATGGATAGTCTCAGGGGTGAGAACTACTGCTCACTCCTGGGCTCAGATCCTCAGTGAAGAGGAAGATGAGGGGGAACCTATGTGGCCTTGTGAGAAAGGAACGGGTACACAGCCTCAAGGTCTTGCCTCGGAGGAATGTGTTCAAGAAGGTGGTGATGCCACTGCCCTGGCTTCACCAGAAGAAGAAGAAGTCAGGGATCCATTTTTAATTTCACTGAGGATGCGAAGCTGGCAGAACCAGGACTGGCCACCCCCAAGCCAGGCCGGCGGTCTCAGATTGACCAAAGCAAGTAAAGAGGAGAGACTGGTTCGTAGAAAGGCCAATGAAATCTTTGGTATGACCTTTCCTACCTTTCCTCAGAGAGTCTGGGAGGAGACTGAGAACTGCAGGAAATCCTGGATCTGGGATGAAGCAATGAAACATGTGCATCCTGGGGCTAACCAGCATGTAAAGAACAGACTGTTCCACAAAAAGTATACACAGTGGAAGAGAGGCAGGACACTGTTTATGGACAGAGTGAGAATAGTGGACGGAGAGGGACGCGAAGTCTCCCACTGTATGAATTATGTGCGTCAGATGGAGTAACAAGTCAAGCCCTGACCCCTCTACTATTGGCCTCAGTGCAAGGACCTCCCAGTAATTAGCCCGTGCCTACAAAATGGAGAGCCGAGCAGTGGTAGTCAATACTGCCACATCTACACTTGAAGTAACCTTATTAAACTGCCAATATGAATAAACAAGAACTCAGGTGCCCCATATTCTTCAGTCCACAGTGTACTGCCCTATTCAGCAACCATCTACTGGTACCACCAGATGACTTCAGATCCAAGAGGACACCAGCCCAGCTGTTTTCCTGTTCATCGCCTGGTAATTGGATGACGCCTGGACCAGCTGTTTCTCTTTTGTTCCTGTTCTAAGGTTCCTTCTCCAGTTATGACATCAGCCCAGCTGTTTCCAGATGTGCACTCCTGTGGGTTCCTGGAAGATGTCCACCCAGCTGTATCAGAAGAAGGCTGCCAGGAGAGTCTTTGGAAGGGACCAGGTTTGTGACGTTCGAATACTTCCAAGAGGCTGGTGAGTCAGAAAAATTCTTTTTATTCTATCTTTTATGACATTGCAATACACCTTACACTACAGACTTCAAATAGTGTGTGGAACTGTCCAGAAGACTCTCCCCTTCGGGGTTATTGCCTTAAAGAACTGTACTTCACGGGGCTCCAGCCCGGGAGAGACTCTTTAATGGACTGGCCTTCGGGCCTTGTAGTCACTAGTGGGACATTTAGGGCATTCCATCCCCCTATAGGTGTATTGCTACCAATGTCATTGTACTTTAATGTAAATACTATTTTCTACCTTTTTCTAAAAAAAAAAATCTTTTCTTTTTTGGGATTGTTCAGTGCTTTTTCTGTGTGGTAAGGGTTGTTGTCGTCATTGTTATTGTTTAGATAGACTGTACATGCAGATTAGGATTTTTTTTTGTTTTTTGTCTTTTCTTACAGGTGTTCCTGGAAGACAGAAGAGAAGACAAGAAGAGGAGGAGGGGCTCATCGGAGTCCCTCATCAGTGCTTATGGTGTAGCATTTAAATGTACTGTGTTATTATTGCTAATGGTTGTAGTTGCAGGCTGCCCAAGGTCGGGGAGGTCCCCGGGTTTTTGTTTTTATTTGGGAATATTATGTTAGAGGCAGATAGGATTTCCCTAGAGGGTTTGGGGATAGACAGGCTGTGATCCTGAGCGGCTGTAGGGATTGCAGTGCTGATCTATCAGGGCTATGCTCTGGACGGTTCTACCAGAGTCACTAGGTGTCCATAGTACGTGGACAGAGTAGAGGCTGATATGTCAGCTATAGGCCTCTAGGCCCTTAGTGTTGCCTACCTGTGCTTACACATGGTAGGAGGGCCTGATCACCCCCCTCCATGAGTAGCACATAGGGTGGGATAGCCCTAAGGCCGGTGCATAATGACTGGGGACAGTCATTTTCCTAGTCAGAGCGACGAGTGTAACCCCTTTGTCACCCGGGGTTACTAGAATCCCAGTAAGACCTAGTGGTAGGCAGGGAAGGCAGCTTGTGAAACTCCAGTTAAATGGGTTTCACACTGTCTCACTCTGTCCTCAGTCACAGCTGAGACTTGAGAGATGACATCATCATAATAGAACTGTCGCAGCTGCATGAGCCACATTTGGAATCTTCAGCTGAGAGTAAGTTTAGAACCTTGGGAATTCAAAGGGAGTCTTCAGTTTGTCCTTAAGCAAACAAGAAGGACACCAGTAGTGTCTGTTTACCCCCCTCCCTCATGGGGGGGTGAGGAAAGGTTCTTTGTGGGTTCCAGGGGCAATCCCCTTCTCCCACCCTGGGAAGAAAGCTGCCTGTTTTAATTTAAGTTCAGTCTGTTCATGTATAACAGCAAAGGTTACTGTACTTCACCTGTGGGGCACCTGCAACGAATGGGTGAGTGTTTGGCCCCATTGGAAGGGGCAAACAACTTCTTTTCTTCAGTTGGATTTCAAGTATTGGGGACTGCTATTTGGGAGGACTATGTCAACTAGGACTAACAAATAGAGCAGTCATCTGTTTAAAGTATTAATGGATTTAAAGTTCACTGTAGAGGGGGTGCTTCAGGACATCCACCGTCAATCTACATTTTAAAGTCTAAAGTTCTGTGTGTCCAGAGAAATGGCCGGGTATGGGCTGTGGGAGCTGGAGGTGGGAAAACCCCTCATATTTAGTAACCAGGTCCACCTCTACGGATTTCTTCTGTGTTTTTGCTACTTGCCTCATGCGCTTGGCCAGTGATGGGGTGGGTACCCAGACGTGGGTCGCAACTTGAAAATCTCTGTAGGAGTCGCAGACTTCAAGTGGTGTGGGGAGCCACAGGATGGGAAAATTACTCCTTGTTGGATGGGAGTACTCCTTGTTTGATGGGAGTTGCGATTTGGAAGTACGAAAACAAAATCTCTCTAGGAGTCGCAGACTTCAAGTGGTGTGGGAAGCCACAGTTTGGGAGCCTCCTTGTTTGATGGGATGTCTTTCCAAGCAGGTTTGGGTTCATTGCCAAGTGGACCGTCAGTCAGTGGCTGCAGGGGAGCCGGGCCAGTCAGGCTGTGTATCCACTGCGCATGCAAAGTCCGGGCTGAGTGCCTGGTGGGTCCAAAGCCAGACAACTGTTGTATTGTGTTCATTCCTCAAATGGAGCGCTGTGTTTAACCTCTAATCTGCATTACGGTTACGTAGCCCTGTGGGGGACCATGCAGTGCTTTGTTTATGTTCAGTGAGTTAATAAATAAAGCCACACTGAAAAATCCCAGTTCTGGTTCTGGACATTACAGTTATTGCTTCCTGTAGTTGGATTTACTTGGGTGCCCCTGTGCAGAGTAACCAAACCTAGGTCTCTTGTGCCAGGTAACCTCATCCTTCCTCGAACCTGTAGATACCGTATGTATATCCATGTTACAAAAATGGACATATGGGTTACACTAGCCAGTTTCCTTTCTTTAGTGAAGGAATAACTATGGCCAGTGTTACCATTTTAAACCTGGGCTTTGCCAAGTGTATGTTTAGGCACCTGAGATCTAGTATTGGCCGCCAATCTCCATTTTTCTTTTTGGTTAAAAAGTACCTTGAGTAAATGCCCTTTCCCCTTTGGGTAAGAGGGACTGGCTGTACTGCCATGGCTTGCAGGAGCATTTTTACTTCTAACTCCAGCAGAATAGTCTCTGCAAGCATTGAAGGCCGGAAAACCCTGTGGCCCTGGAGATTTGGACACTGTTTGAAGTGTAGACAGAGACCCTGGCTCACCACCTCCAGAACTCAGCTGTCTGTGGTAATGTTTTTCCAGTACTGGAAGTAGTGAGCCAGCCTGCCTCCTACTGGAAGAGGAGTGGCAGCCTGTTTTGTGAAGTTGGGGTTCTATCCAGCCTGAGGTCTAGGAGCTGGAGCTGGACTGGCTCACCTAGAAGACCTCCTTCCCCTGCCCCTGTAGTAACCTCTGACCTGTGTATACTCCACAGGCATAAAGTATGGAACATATGACCTGAGGTTAGTATCCCCTACTCCTACCTCCCCTTCCTGTGGATCTAAAAGAAGTGGAGGCTCTCTTTCTCTCTCTCTGTAGTGGGGTTACTCCTGTAGGTGGTCTTAAACTCTTCCAGCTTTTTCATGTATGCTTCAGTTTTGTCACCAGAAAGGGAATTGTTTTCACAAGGAAAATCCATAGCCTTCAACTGAGTGTCAGGGGTAAGACTGGTTGCTCTGAGCCAGACAAACCTTCGTAGTTACACTGACAAGGCTAGTAATCTGGATGCAGTATCATCTGCATTCACAGTCATGTAAAATGGGTACTTTGTGTCACACAAAGCTGCCCTGGTAATATCTGCCATATCATGTGCCAAATCACCTAGATTTCTATCAGTTAAAGCTAGCACTGAATTCCACAAGATCTTCAGGTACAGTATTGTGCAGCATATGTCATGTAGGCTGCCTGTCTGAGGAGAAGGGAAGGGACTATATAACCCTTTTTCCCCACAGTGTCAATTTTTCTGGAATCTTTATCTGGAAGATGAGATGGCATAGGTACTTTAGCCTTGTCACAGGCAGTGGCCTGTATCACACCCTCATGATCTGGATGGGTATATAAATAATCAACAGAAGCCCTATCCAGCTGATACTTTTTCTCTACCTTCTTGTCCACTCCGGGGACAGAGGAAGGTGTTTTCAGAATTTTCCAGGTGGCCTGTTTAAGGGAATTGTGGCCAGGAAGGACCACCTTTTTTGTGGGAACTAACCCAATCATATCCAAAAACTCTTCCTCCTCCTCATCGTCCATAGATTCCTGTGTGGTGAGGCCCAAGGTGTCAGCCATCTACCCGACAAATGAGAAGTGGGATGAAAAATCATCATGCCCATGGAGAGGGGTACCAAACTCCTGATCTGGGGATACCTCTGGCTAAATGGTTTTCCCTAGATCTGGATTCCCTAGATTCAGACATTTCTTGGCCCTGGTCTATGGGAACCAGTAGTGGGACTTGAACCAGTGAACCCAGTATGGAACCTGCAGTCTATAGAGCTTGAATGACCTGCAGGGCTTTGGCAATTTCCTCCGCAGAGGGTATTTTATCTTTGTCTGCTGGAAGCTCCCTTGCTTTTTCAGCAGGAGGCACAGTAACATGCTTTTCTTTATTTTTTTTTTTTTATTTAAAGTTTATTAACTTTTTTAGGAGCTTTATATACTGTACATTTATTTCATTTGCAGTCATTATACATTTAATTGATATACCTTATTACAGTTTTAGCAGGTGTCATTGCTTACATTCTCTCAAAAGTTATATACATTTTTTCCCTTGCTTTTGGTGGTATTGCTCTACTATAGATTATATGTTTTACTCCATCATATTTAGCACAGTTTTATGGAACAATATCTAGTCTAGGTTCCATAACCCACAGTAGCCAATTATTCCAAAAACCAGTGAAGCGAGTCATATGTAGATTAAGTCCTGTTGTCAATTTCTCTAACTGATAAATTTGTTGTATAACATCTTCCCACTCTTTTTGTGTTGGAGCTTCTGTCGTAACAATAGGTTATAATACCATATTTTAAAATAGGCACTTGGATTTACCTCGGGCCTTACCATAACAATTTTTAAAAATCCCATGAATAATTATAAAATTTAAATATGATATTATTCCTATTTTCCAGGTTCTAGATAATGGTAAAACACATTTCTGCCACACTTAGAAATATGAAAAAGAAACTTTATTAACACCTATATACAATAATTCTAAGAATCCCTAATTTACATAAATATCAAGCATAACGAAAGCAATGTAAGAAAAAATGACTTACCATAGTAATCTTCTTTCTTTCCAGTGACACTCAGATATTCATAACTTTGTGCAGTCAGCCTGGTGGGTTGGACTGCCTGGAGAGATGGAACACATGCAAATGATGGAATTCTTTGCACGTGAGCATCTTTCAAATACTGCCTCTACCAACTGTAGTGTTCTAACCCCTTTAGATTTGCAAGAAGCCTGGAAGTCAGGCATTATGAAAAAATCCAACAGCTAATTTTTTATAAATTTTTTTTTTTTTTTAGGGTTACCCTAATAAAGATAATTTACCCCAAAAACCTCTTAAGGAGGAACTACATCAAATAAACAGTGGTGTTCACCAAACAGCATGAGAAAACTATTAAGAGAGACAGACAAACTCTGTTTAAATCTACTCGGTATAGAGAAGTGTACCCAGAAGGGTATGGCTATGTGGCACTAGCATGCAGAGTGCAGAGGCTGAAGTTCTGGAAGGGGAGGATGGGAGGGAGTTATGAATATCTGAGCATCACTGGGAAGAAAGATTACTATGGTAAGTAATTTTTTCTTCTAACCCCAGTAATGCTCAGAATATTCATAACTTTGTGCAGACTACCAAGCAGTACCCCTGGAGGTGGGCACAGAACTTATTTTGGAAACAGACTTTGCAGGACTGCTGTGCCAAACCTGGCATCACTTCTGGACAAAACATCCAAGTTGTAAATCTTTGTAAAGGTGTTTACTGATTTCCAGGTAGCTGCTTTACAAATATCCAATAATGGAACCTCCCTAGCAGCTGCAAGACTGGCAGCTGTTCCTCTTGTCGAGTGTGCATCAGCCCAGCTGAGGACTCCTACCTGCTCTAGTGTAGCAGAATTGAATACACTGGACAATCCATCGAGAAATGGATCTTTTGAGGCTGGTTTGCCCATTCCGACATCCCCATATGTAAGGAAAAGTTGTTTTTTGTCTTGCCTATGGCCCTTAGTAGCTGTCATGCAATAGCTGAGAGCTCTTTTCACATCCAGACTGTGGAGTCTTCTTTCACCAGAGCTTGTATGGTCTGTGAAAAAGACAAGCAGAGTGATTGTTTCAGATGAAAGTCTGAAATGACCTTGGGAAGGAACTGTCTGTTTGTTCTGAGGACTACCTTATCTCTGTGAAAGGAGATGTAGTCCTGGTCAACACAGAGAGCCTGAAGCTCGTTGATTCTTCTTGCTGAGGTAATTGCTACCAGAAAAAATGTTTTCCAGGTAACATACTTTAAATGGGCTGTAGCCGTGGGCTCAAAAGGAGCCCTCATTAATCTGGCTATGAATATATTAAGATCCCAAGCGGGCACTGGTGCCCTGTGAGGAGGATGCAAATGTATCAGGCCTTTAAAAAATCTTCTGAAAATGGGATCTGACGCTACTGACACCTTTGTCCTAGCAGAAAGATATGCAGACACTGCTGCAAGAGAACTGGGTTGAAGACCTTGTGAATGAAAGTGAGTCAGATAATCCAACACCACTGAGACTCCTGCATCATTTGGGGCAAAATTCCTACCAGAGCACCAAAAAGAAAATCTATTCCACTTAGCAGAATACATTTTCTTAGTGGAGGGCTTCCTATAACCTTTCAAGACAGTTAATACAACTTCAGAAAGGTTTAAGTCTGTATGCTCTAATTCCTCAAGAGCCATGCCTTGAAGTGGAGGGACTTGAGATTTGGGTACAACAATGTTCCCTGATTGGAGGTCAGGAGATTGTGCCTGAGAGGCAAACTTATTGGCTTGCTCACTGACATGGAGAGCAGAATAGAGTACCATGGCTGCCCGGGCCAATCTGGAGCTATCAAGATCAGGGAAGCTAAGAGAGATTTGAGCTTCAGTAGTACTCTGAAAACCAGAGGAAAAGGGGGGAAGGCATAAAGAAACTTGCCTGACCAGTCCAGTACCAGGGCATCCAGAGGGATTGTGCCCTAGGCCGGTGGTCTGCAGCAATGTTGAGGCAACTGGTGGTTCTGGTGGGATGCGAACAAGTCTATCTCTGGAATGCCCCACCTCCTGAAAATTACCTGCACCACCTGTTTGTTCAGTGTCCATTCGTGATGGGACTGATTGATTCGACTCAGTGTATCTGCCAAGGTATTGTCCTTTCCTGGCAGATGGATTGCTTGCAAGGACACCTTTAGGGAATACGTCAGAGTCCAAATTTTCATGGCTTCTGTGCATAGAGGACCTGATCTGGTGCCTCCCTGTGTGTTTATGTAGTACATAGTGGTGGTATTGTCTGTTCTGACCTGTACCACCTTGCCCATCACCAGTGTAGAGAAAACTTTTAGTGACAGCCACACTGCTCTGAGTTCCAGCAAGTTTATATGCTGAAGAGACTCTGCTTCTGTCCAGGTACCCCGAGTTGTGTGCTCCCCCAGATGGGCGCCCCAGCCCAGAAGGGATGCATCTGTAGTGAGGACTAGTGAAGGATCCTCCTTCTGAAAAGGGACTCCTTGCCTTAGGTTGGATTCCTTTTTCCACCACAAAAGGGCTTGTAACACTGCCCTTGTCACTGGAATGAGTTCTGAAAAATGATCTTTTTTCTGACTCCAGTGATTCCTGAGATGAAACTGGATGTCTCTCATGTGAAACCTGGAACCCTGCACTGTACCTGTGGATGCAGCCATATGACCCAAGAGCTGCAGGAATTGCCTGGCTGTTTGGCTGTGCAACCTGAAGGAATTTGCTATGGCCTGAAGGCTTTGCACCCTGTCCAGGGGCAAAAAGGCCCTGGTCTGTAGAGTACTGATCTCTGCCCCAATGAACTGTAAAGTCTGTGTAAGGGTTAAGACAGATTTTTTATGGTTTATTATGAAACCCAAGGACTCCAAAAGATCCTGTGTGAGCTTTAGAGAGGTTCTGACTTGTTCTGGTGATTTGCCCACCACCAGCCAGTCGTCCAGATATGGGAAAACAGTCACTCCCTGTCTTCAAAGAAATGCCACCACAGCTGCTAGGCATTTTGTAAACACCCTGAATGCCGAGGAAAGGCCGAAGGGCAGGGTTGCAAACTGATAATGACCCGATGGGCGTCTGAATCTGAGATATTCCCTGAAAGATTTTTTTATGGGGATGTGAAAATAGGCATCTTGTAAGTCCAGAGATGCCAGTCAGTCCCCTTTTTGGATTGTTGGCAGAATCCAAGCCAAAGTTACCATTTTGAACTCTGGCTTTTTCAGGTGCTTGTTTAAAGCTCTGAGATCCAAAATTGGACGCCACTCCCCATTTTTCTTTGTTGTTAGGCAGTATCTGGAGTAAAAACCTCTTCCTCTCAGAGTTGTAGGAACTGGTTCCACTGCTCTGAGCTGTAAACTTTGAACCTCTGCCTCTAGCAATAAAGCGTGAGCTAGGGGAGGAGAGATGAAAACCCTGGAATTTTTTAGAGGAAGAAATCTGAAGTCCAGAGACAAACCTTTGCCCACTACCTCCAACACCCACTTGTCTATGGTGATGGTTGACCAAAGGTGGAGGAAATGGGACAGTCTGCCTCCAACAGGTAGGGAGGAGGCTGCCTGCATCTCAGGGGTTCTGTTTAGGCTGGGGCTGTGGTTGTGCCTGAGACCCTCGCCTAGAGCCCCTTCTACCCCTACTCCTAGAGTAGCCCTGTTGGGGGTACTGCTGGTATTGGGGCATGGCTACTGGCTGGAAAAAAGGTCTTGTCATGAAAGAGCGACCTCTGCCCTCCCTTCCATAGGGCCTGGTGAATGAAGAAGCTCTATCTCTGGCAGAGTTGCTTCTATAAGTAGCCTTATATTCATCCACCTTCTTCATATAGGCCACCGTGGATTCCCCAAAAGAGAATTTCCTTCTAATGGAAAATCCAGGGCCTTTGATTGCGTATCCTGAGTGAGGTTTGTAGCCGTAAGCCAAGCAAACCTCCTCTGAGCAACTGTGTTAGCCATCCATCTGGCTGCAGTGTCATCCGAATCAGCAGCCATCTGGAACTGGTACTTAGCCGCCTCTAGCCCAAACCTGGCAGTTTCAGCCAGGTCATCTGACAAGGGTGAGGTGGCTTTCATGGACATTGCCAATACTGACTGCCACAGGGATTTCTGATACTGGGCAGCATAAGCTTGGAAAGTAGCCTGTCTCATGGCCAGTGAGGCTGACAAATAGTCTTTTTTGGCCATACTGTCCAATTTGCTGGAGTCCTTGTCCGGTGGATGTGAGGACAGAGGGACCTTAGCTTTATCACAGGCTGCCTGTTGTATTACCCCTTGATGGTCAGGATGGGAGAAGAGGAAGTCAGCTCCCTCCCCTATCCAACTGGTACTTTTTGTCTATTCTCCTGTCGATTGGAGGAATAGAATTAGGGGTCTGCAGGAGCTTCATAGCATCCTTCTTAAAAAATGTATATACTGGGAGGAGGAGGGCCTTTGTGGGTGTTAAACCCATCATACTAAGGTACTCAATTTCCTCCTCATCCTCCACTTGCTCTGTTGTGACAATATCTAAGGCATCTGCCATTTTCCTTACAAAGGAAAAGTGGGAGGAAAATTCCTCAGACACCCTGGAAGGCGAGCCAAAATCCTGCTCAGGAGACTCCTCTGGGGGGATAGGTTCGTCCTCCTCATAAGACTCATCATCCTCTTCAAAAAATAATTGCTCCGGTGCAGAGGGCAACACAGTACTAGCAACCTGGGGACCCTGTGAGGGGGGGCAGGAGGCTGAGAGATGATGCTCTGCAGAGCCTGAATAATTCTGAATGCCTGGGCTATCTCTTGAGCTGAAGGCACTGCAGACACCTGCGCAGAAGTCCCTGGGTTAACAGGAGAGGGTTCTGCATGTTTCAGTTTCTTTGTTTTCTTTGAGGGAACTGGAGAGTCAACTGGTTCTTTTCCTCTTTTTGCCTCTTTGTCGCCCGTATCAGGGGCAGAGGTAGTAGCACTTGTGGGTTCAGCCACAACAGACTGGGGTGTCAGCTGGTCAGAGATTGAGGAACCCCCAGGAAACTTTTTATTGAGCCGTTCAAGGCACTTTTCCACAGTTTTATCTGGAAAAGTTTTACATATCTCACATTCCTGGTCCAGATGTCCGAAACCCAGACAAGCTACACATAAGGTGTGCTTGTCTGCCTTGGCAAACATATCTCCACACTTTAAACAGTTTTTAAACCCGGGCTCCCCGGTTCTCTTCTTAGGTTTCTCTGCTGTGGTGTGAAGCAAAGAGGAAAAACACCAACTGCTAAATAATAGATACTGTTGTGGTTATTTAAATAGCTTTTATTTATTTATGTATTTTTTTGCGGTCGGTTCCGGAACCGATAAGGAACCGGAGGAACCGAGCAGGGAGATGAAATATGAACCGGTTCAGCGGTTCTGTAACCGATAAAAGACAGTTACAAATAAAGTTTGTAAGGACCAAAATTTAGTGAAAATAATATAGGTTCTTTAGTCAGAGAACCCAAATTAAACTAAACTAACTCGGATCCCTAACGGTTATGCCGAACCGCGAGGAACCGAGAAAAAACAACTACTTTAATAATAGACTAGATCTAAACTGACAATCAGTAGAGGCAGTAAAAGAAATTAAGTATACTTATGGTTTTGATGATTTTTGTATCTTTCTTCATGTGAAAGAGGGCGACAGAGACTCCAAGCGACCAGACTTTCAGGCGGAGAGAAAAATTTAAAGAGGTTAGAACACTACAGTTGGTAGAGGCAGTATTTGAAAGATGCTCACGTGCAAAGAATTCTATCATTTGCATGTGTTCCATCTCTCAGGGCAGTTCAACCCACCAGGCTGACTGCACAAAGTTATGAATATCCTGAGCATTACCGGGTTAGAAACACAAAACAATAAAGGTTTCAGAAAAATCAAAAGAAACACAAAGAAATAAAACAAATATTTCAGCAAATGAACAACATGGCAAATGAATGAACAAGATTCAACACAACAAATCGTATTGGCTATACTATGCTTTCAGCATGCTTGTCAATATCATAATCTTTTATTTATTTTTTTTACTATGCTTTTTGTCCCAGCCAGCATCGGGACATCTGCTCTGGTCACGGCCCCTCGCACCTCCAGCTCCCAAATGAGCCATGCTCCCCCCTTGCCCCCCTGGCTTATACCCCAGGGTGGAGTCGTGGCACCTGCCTGCCAAGGTGTCACGGACGTTGGTTCAGGTCAGAGTAGCCAGCCTGAAAGCCCATGGAAGACGGCGAGGAGGGCATCATAGAGGTGCTGGCTGGAGATTTTTGCGTCCCTGAAAGGACGATGTTTTTCCTCAGGGGGCGGAGACATGCAATGACATCCCGTGTCTGCCCGGCCCCCCCCGGACATCCAGACGCCGGTGGCAGCGGATCCCTCGACCTCCGCCAGGGTTCCGTAGTGCACTGGACGTTCGTCCCTCTTCCCCCAAGAGATGGAGAGCAGTCCAAGGGACGCTCCATCCATCTCCCCCCCGGCAGCCCAGGTTTGTTCCAGAACCCGGGTTGCTGGTGTCGCATGTGGAAATCCAATGGCTGCGCCAATGGGCCGGCTATCATAATTTTTTAGTATGAGAACTTGCAAGCTCATTACACTAGTGTCTTGGATTATATCTCTATAGAAACTTGCTTTAATTCCTCATAGCATGCAAAATGTATTTCTTTTAGTTTAAACTTAACTTATATACCCAGGGCCAGATTTTCAAAGGCCTTAGATTGACACAAGGTGCTTCGTCAAACAGGTCTGATGCAAGGGCACCTTGCACCAAGGACTGCTCCAAGTGGGAATTTGAAAGGCAACCTGCATCACCCAGCAGGCTGCCTGCACCAAAGTGTGCTAGCACCATCCTTGCGCCACGAAAGTGGCTGCGGAATGGTGCTGGGGGCTTGTGGCAGACCCACACTTTCACAGCCCTCAGATCCGGAATTTGAAAGAACCCCCCCAGGAACAAGTGCCAAGTACACTTAGACCAGCAAGGGGCAGGTCTAAGGGGACTTAAATGGCTCCTGTGGGGGTCGTCCTGTATGTGCCACCGTGTGGCCCAACCCATCCATCCCCAGTGGGTGATCCCTGGTGGTCCAGTGCTCCCCCCCCACCCCATCATGGTCCCGACACCCACGTCCGTGGGTCCTGCCAACCCCCCCACCCATCTCAGCACTCTCACCTCCCTCCCGTACCCGATCTGGCAACCAGCACAGCCCCACTCCACGCCACCATGGCTGGCCGAATGAGCCATCAGTGTGTGTACTATATACAGTATACAGTACGAGCATGGACTGCCCATTCGGCGGCTGGCCGGGGTGGCATGTGGAGGGCTGTGCCAGTCGCCGGATCGGGTACGAGAGGGGGTGGGAGTGTTGAGATGGGAAGGGGGGGCACTAGCCCACCAGGGTACTGGGGAGTGTTGTGGCACTGTTGGCGTGGTGGTGTTTGGGAGGGCAGTGCCCGGTTGCCAGCCCCGTCCATGGGTGCTGCAGACTCCCCTCGGCCATTGCGGCATTCGGGTGTGTGTGTGTATATGTCTGGGCACGTACCTTTGCCACAAGCCTCTGGATTTAGGTGCCGGGACCCTGAGAAATAGAAATTCAGGCACAGGGTCCCGGCATATCAGACCTAGGCGCAAGCTGCAATTGTCGCAGCTTGCAACGGGGCTTTGAAAATCTGGCACCCAAGGTTTTGTAATTAAAAGTTAAGTTCCCTGTGTTACCTTCCCAGAAAAGCCAAATGAAAACATTAAAAATATTATTATCTATTAAAATAATACTTAAATTTCTGGTTAATTGTAGAGGTCGGTCTTCCTTTTTGTTTAACTTTAAAATCTTGGTGAAAATTGCTTTTGTTTGGGTGATGAGAGTTCCTTAGCAGCTGGCTTGGTTGTAGCACTTGTCTTCTTCCTTGAACCTGGAACTTTTGGACTTCTCTGGCATCAGCTCAGCAGTGCAGCTGTCACGAATCATCAAAAAGTCACTTATCAAGACTTTGGCGGAAGATCAAACAATCAGACACCACAGTTTAAGGCACAACAGTTTGCAAAAAAGACTTTCCATGTGGACAGCAGAGTTCCTCTTTTGGTAACTGGATTTTATGACTATTTCTGTTTTTTAATTCATACTTGAACCCAGGATGTTGAATTCTTTGGTGATCAAACAGCACTATAGGTTTTGCCTTGGCTCATGACAATAACAGGTAGTCTCTGTCCTTGTTTGGCTTCAGCAGAGGTTTTAAAACATTACTCTAATCAGGATGTCAAGTAATTAAAACACGCCTTGCTTCATCCAATATTGGAAAAAGTCCTTTTTGTGACAAACTCTTTGTAGCTGGACCTTGTTGTAACTTTGTGTTGACTTTTAAGCTTGTCCTTAGCACCCCTAATGGTCACATCAATAGCTTAACCAAAAACTGATCTCAGACTCTTGAGGCAGGCATGGTCTCAGGCTTTCGGCATACCAAAAGTCTTAAAAACAACAACATTTCTCAGTCCAACTGACATAGGTCCTCACACCTCGAAAAATTAAGCAGTTCTGGGTTGGATCTGGCAGAATTTGCATATATGTTTCCAGCTCGGAGTAACAGCATCACCAGATCTGATTGGTTTGTGTGGATGATGGAACTGTGGTTCTATGCCCCACCCTCAGATCCATTTTTTTAAGAAATAAGAAACTTAAAACTGCTTTACTTAAAAAGCATGAATTAACCCCTGAGGCCTACAGGGTTAAATTCCGTAAACTCTGATAAAGCCCTGACATGAGCTTTGAGGAACTCACCACAAAGTAATGGCAGTTTTTAAAACGTTGGTGGGAAAGGGTGGAAGCAACCTCTGGGGGGAAAACTGAGGAGGCTATATTTTTAGAACGGTTCTTTGGACTTGCCCAGCACAGCTGAAAACCTGGCTGGAGGACCAGGATCCAAAAACAGCACAGCAAGCTCCTGAGCTCTCGGATTGCTATGCCAGGAGCAGGTGCTGCAGGGCAAAAGGAAAATTTACTCACCACAGTAATGTTGTTTCTTCTAATGGAGTCTTGCTGTATTCAGACATAACGCAGTTAGCCCAAGCACTTGAACTGCCCCAGAGAGGAAAGAGTTAACTCTATGCAGAAGCATAGAACATTGAGCTTGAGCTCGGTTTTCAAACCTCTGTCTGTGGTACTTCCCAGTGTAACTGTCAGATTCTTACGAGCACACTAACTAACATACTATAGTATGGAAATTGTTCAAACATATAGCCAAAGGGCAAAAGATTCTTTTTGGGCCCAAAAGACTCAAGGCAAGAACCCAAGAAGGAAAGGTAGTGATAATATTTAAATGTAAAACACCAGAAAAATAATAACAACATCTACCCCACCCAAGAGGGAGGGCACAAGTGTAACCCCCTTGCAAACGGGGGTTCCTAAAAATGCCAGTCTGGGTTTACCTTAGCCCAGTTTGTTCTGTCCTTCTCCCGCTGTCTCTCAGGCTTCTCCTGACTGGGCCTCTAATTTTTCTGGCTTCCCAGGTCCTGTTTGCCCTTGTGTGTGCCCCAGCTTGCAGTCAAATGAAACACCAACCCCTCGGGGCTTAAACTGCTGACCTCGAGCTCCCGCTGCAAAAGTGCTGCCTCCAGGACAGCGGGAGTCGCGTTGGCGTGCAAAGTGCCTTTGATGTGGAGCCGCTTGTTTTGCGGTTGCCTCGGGGACTGTGCCGTGGGTCCCAGGATCCCTTCCACCTATTTGGGACCCAGTAACCACGGACAGCCTGCTGGGTGACTGCTCAGGTGGGAATTTCTGACCGGGGCTCATTTGAGTATGCCTGTGCAGGGCCCCGGTCATCTGAATAATGCGTAACAGTGTATCTGGCTGCCTCCGGGGTATCTATGTTCAGCTCCAGCCGAAAAGTAAAGAATTAAAATGTTTAAATAATGGAACTGTTGCTGCTTGTTGGGAATATACTGTGCATGTGGGGAAAAGTGCTTCAAGTTAAAATGAGTACTGTTTCCCTGGCAATTCCAGTATCTGGGACTCTGTGGGTCAGCCTGTCAGCTGCTGCAAGGGGAGCTTGCATAAGTGCAGTAGCGACAGGAAAAGTAAAAGAGCCATGTTTTTCATCTGTGCAGCGACTGCAAGTACAGCCTTTAAGCTATAGAACTGTGGGGCATGTGAGGCAAATAATTACTTATTTCTGGCTGCACCAGGACATTATTCAGGAATGTATCTAATCTGCTATAAGGGACAGTAGGTTAAGCAGCCATTGCCAGCAGTACAGCCAATTGGAATTGCAGCAATAGATAGCCAGGACTTGTGGGACATTCACTGCATCTCATGGGTAAGCACCCAAGTGCTTATGGGGGCTTACAGGGACATTATTTTAGGCGCAAATTCCACAACCCAATTGTGCCTCGAGTGTTCTGATTGACAGGTCCTTCAGCAACTTGGAGACATGTCACCCCATCCCTGCTACCAATCAGGAGTTGAGCTAGGAGCTCTATAAAGAGACAATGTTGCCAGTTTGTCTGGAGATTTAGAGAGGGATTCAGAGATGCAGAGCTGAGACAGAGAGCAGCAGAGCAGGCTCCAGCCTGCTGGGAGCCCCCCATGGGGAAGGGGCTCCGGCTCCAGCCATGCCATCAGGCCTGGGCCACTTAATTTCAAGCCCTTTCTGTCTTCAGGGGGCATTTGTTATTTTCTTCAGTTAACTAGTTACAGTAATTGTGCTTTCTGCAACAACTAGTCTGGAGGTTGCCAGTACTGTCCTCCAGAGGCTAGCCTTCCCTCCTATATCAGGGAAAGATGTGGACCGAAGAATCAGATGTCCAGCAGCAGTGAGAGCGCTGACCAGACCAGATGACATCATGCAGTGGGGAGAGCGCTGACCAAGTACCTCAGCGGTGAGAGAGCTAAAGAAGTCTTCAGGATGCCTTCGATTGTGGATGAGACCCGTGGAGGACCTGAGTGAGTACCCTTGAACTCCCCAGTGCAAGGGAGAAGCTAATCAAGTAATCTTGGGGGCTCCGTGCCCCATTAAGAAATGTGTGCTGTTAAGTATGAAGTATTGAAGTCATCAGTCTGGGCTACTAACCCCATAAGAGACTACCTAGTTCAAGTAATGGATGCATCTTGTCTGTGGCCCAAATGGCTAAGTTGCAGGTGCAGCAAGATGCTGAACAGTAAGATCATATAAATGTGTAGCTATGGGTTAGAGTCCTGCCATCGTGGAGCTGTCTGCCAAGACGCGCTTGCCACTTCATGAGACAGGAGGCCCTAGAGCATATTAATGTCAAAGATACCTTAAAGAGAATGTACCTGTGTCTGCACAGAATTTCGTCTACGAGCATTTGGTATAAGTGTTAAATGGCTAGATGTGCTGGATAGGACTCCACTTGGGGATAATGTTCTTGGTATATAGAATGTACTGGATGTGACTGCCTGTGACTAAAGTATGGGATGCTTGATAAAAGTGTCATTGCCAATTTACTCTGGATAGATGCCTTTTGATATATAAAGTACTGGATGTGACCATGTTTAAACTGCATTTAGGATGCTTGACAGAAGCATCACTCTCATTGCATTGGATGGGACTTTCAAATATTGTGCTGAATGTTCTGGATGTAAGATCGACATAGTTTGTTCTGGAATGTTCAGAAGTCTGCGAGTGCAGGGCAATCCCTGATTTGTCTGCAAGTGCATGGCAGTCCCTGCTTTGTCTGTTAAAGTGCATGGAAAATCCCTGCTGTGGTTGTAAGTAGTAATTTGCTGCTTTACAAAAATCTGTTTCCAAGTTGCCCCCACCCTCAAATTAATAGCCGGCCACCTCGACCAGCTGCAACTCCATCAGGCCTGCAACATCTTGGACTGTGGTATCTGTTTAACCAGTATGGTATGAGATTACGGGGTTTCTACTGTATTTGGGACTGGTACCAGTGTGGGTATTATTAATAATTATGTTTAGCATCTGATTTATTAGCAGCTAGATAGTCAGGGAGCTGGATGTCGTAAGTCGAATGGTAAAATATGATTTACATCTGCCTGTTAATATGTAGCCACCCAGCTAGAGGGTTTACCAGCAAAAATCTAAATAACATCTGTACATGTGTAAATATGGTATGATATCCTCTACTCCTCCTGTTTCCCTTTCCTAGCTCCTTTATTTCCCCAGAAATAAATATCTTGTTGTTGTTTGAAATCCTGCGTGAGCATATTATTAGAGAGAGCCTTTAATTCAAAATGTGGAAATGTGGGGAACTGTGTATTGGGGCATGTCTGGGGAAGGTAACTGGTCACCGTGGGTGGTGTAGCAGCTCAGGGGGCTACACCCAGTACCATCTCACCCACGTAAAGCACCCTGAATGGAGGCACTGCGCAAAAGTTTTAAAAAATGTTATAAGTTAGCGAACCCAAACCACTTAGCCTATGTCCAGGGTAGTAGGCAGGGGTGTAACACTGGGGGGGGGTGAAGCCACCCAGGGGTTACACAAGGTACACCACTGAGGTGCAACACTGTAACTGCCAGCCCACTTCCCAAAACCAGGTTCTGAGAGGGGAGGCAGGGGGGAGGTCTGAATACAGCAAGACTCCATTAAAAGAAACAACATTACTATGATGAGTAATTTTTTCCTCAAACAACATTAAGTCTTGCTGTATTCAGACATAATGCAGACTACCAAGCAGTTCCCTATGGAGGAGGGAATGCAGAACCTACTTTGGGAAGAGGCTTTGCACTACTGCTGTACCAAACCTAGCATCACTCCTAGCCTGGATGCCCAGGTAAAAGTATGTACTGTTTTCCAGGTGGCTGCTTTACAGATCTCTAACAAAGGTATGTCTCTGGCCGCAGCTAGAGAGGCAGCTGTACCCCTAGTCGAGTGAGCCCTCAGGCCTGAAGGGGCATTCTACCCAACTTGTCATAACAAAATTGTATACAAGAAACAATCCACCTGCCAATAGTTCTTTTAGTGGCAGGCCTACCTTTCCCCACTTCACCATAAGTGAGAAACAATTGAAGACAGTCATTTCTATGTGCCTTAGTATGCTCAATGTAGTAGCTAAGGGCCCTCTTAACATCCAGACTGTCAGTGAAAAACACAGGGAGCGATATAGACTGGATCAGATGAAAATCCGATACCACTTTAGGCAAGAACTTCCTATTGGTTCTTAGGACCACTTTGTCCCTATGGAAGGAGATAAAGTCAGGTTCAACTTACAGAGCCTGTTACTCACTAATCTGCCTGGCAGAAGTAATAGCTACCAGGAACACAGTTTTCCAGGTCAAGTACTTCAATTCGGCCGAAGCCAGAGGTTCAAAGGGTGGCTGCATTAGCTGAGCTATGCAGACATTAAGATCCCTAGGCGGAGTGGGCTCCCTAAAGGGAGGATTAGTGTGACTCAGACCTTTTAAAAACTTTCTGAAAACAGGATGAGATGTCAGGGAAGAGCCCTTCCCTGCTGAGAGTAATGCAGAGACAGCTGCTAGATGAACTTTCAGAGTGGCAGGCCTAAGGCCTAGACCATTCAGATGAACTAGATAGTCCATCTATAGATAGATAGAAGTTGTGGAAATGTCTGCAGAATCAGGCAGGATGCGTTTCTGAGAGCACCAAATACTGAACCTTTTCCGTTTGGAGTTGTAAGTTTTTCTAGTGGAAGGTTTCCTGGAGACCTTCAGAATATCCAGAACTCCCTGAGAAAGATGTAGTGCTGCATATTCTAACTCTTCAAGAGCCAGGCTTTGAGACTGAGAGACTGGAGATTAGGGTACCAGATCCGCCCCTGGGAGGAGGACAGGAGATTGTATGTCCTGGGCAGAGACAGGAGACGTGACACTGACAAGAACAGCAGTAGAGGATACCAAGGCTGCCTGGCCCAATCTGGAGCCACCAGTATCACTGTGCAGGATGGAGTCCTGATCTTGATCAGAACTCTGAACAGCAGGGGGAAGGGAGGGAAGGCATAGAGAAATCTGCCCTTCCAGTCCAAAAAGAGAGCATCCTGGGGAACCGTCCCCAGGACTGTAGGTCTGCAACAAAACAGAGGAAGTTGATGATTGTCCAGTACTGCAAAAAGATCTATCTCTGGAGTGCCCCACCTGGAGAAGATAACCTTCAGGATGTGATGATCATGAGACCATTCGTGGTGTCGCTGTGAAATTCTGCTCAGAGCATCTGCTAGTACGTTGTCCTTCCCTGGAAGGTGAACTGCTACCAGAGAAGTCTGAAGAGAATAGGCCAGAGACCACAGCTTCATGGCTTCTGTGCACAAGGCCGAGGACCGAGTACATCCCTGCTTGTTGATGTATCACATTGTGGTGGTGGTGTCTGTTCTGACTTGGACCACCTTGCCCTTGACTGAATCAGAGAAGCTCTGCAGGGCTAGGAAAACTGCCCTAAGTTCCAGGAGATTGATATGAAGGAGAGACTCCTGTGGAGACCAGACCCCTTGAGCTGTCAGGGCTCCCAGGTGGGCTCCCCACCCTAGGAGAGAAGCATCCGTAGTTAGAACTACTGATGGGACTTGAGGGAGAAATGGAACCCCTTGTCTGAGATTGTCCTGGTCCAGTCACCACTGGAGAGCTTGGAACAGAGTCTGAGTCACTGGAATCAGTTTGGTAAGTGGATCCTTCTTTTGAGACCAAAAAGACATTAGATGAAATTGAATGTCCCTCATCTGGAACCTTGCCCCCTGCACCACTGCCGTGGAATCTGCCATGTGGCCCAGGAGCTGGAGGAACTGTCTTGCTGGGTGGGAGACCTGAGGTCGAAAGGAGGAAAGCGAGATCCACTAGGGCCTTCACCCTTGCTTGGGGGAAGGAAGGCTTTTGCTTGTACAGTGTCCAACTCTATGCCTATAAAGGTGAAAAGTTGAACTGGTTCGAAGACAGACTTTGGAAGACTGAGAAGAAACCCCAGGAGCTGAGCAGGTCCTGGGTAGTTTGAAGAGCTGACTTGACCTGTAAAGGTGACTGACCCACTAAGAGCCAGTCGTCCAGATAGGGGAAGATGGTGATACCCTGTCTTCTGAGGTAAGTCACCACTACTGCAAGGCACTTTGTGAACACCCTTGGAGCTGATGTTAGGCCGAATGGCATGGCTCTGAATTGGTAATGGCCTGAAAGCAACTCGAACCTGAGGTATTTTCTGTGGGAGCACCTGATAGGAATATGGAAGTAGGCATCCTTGAGGTCCAGAGATGCTAGCCAATCCCCTGGCCTTAGAGAGGGAAGGATTATTCCCAGAGTTACCATTTTGAATTTGGGCTTTGAAATGTGTTTGTTCAAATACCTTAGGTCTAGGATGGGTCGCCACTCCCCTGTTTTCTTTGGGGTAAGGAAGTACCTGGAGTACAGTCCTTTTCCCTTGTGCTGAGTAGGAACTTTCTCTATAGCTCTGAGAGCTAGAAGAGAGGAAACCTCTGCCTCCAGGGTAAGGGTTTCTGACATTGATGCAGGTGGAAAAGACTTGGCCCTCTTTTTTGGAAAGTTTTTGAAGCTGAGGGCCAGTCCCTGGCTTACTACTTCCAGGACCCACTTGTCTGAGGTCACAGACGTCCAGGCCTGGAAGTAGTAAGCCAGCCTGCCTCCTACTGGAAATGGGGAGTCGACCCAGGCTGACACATCAGGGTGTCTGCTTGGCAGGAGCCTTAGACTGAGAGGAGGAGGGAGCAGCCTTGCTCATCCCCCTCCTGCCCCTCCCTCTGAAGAACCCACACTGTGGGAAGGGAAGGAGGCCTGGACTTGGTAAAAAGGCCTACCCCTGCCCCTAGACTGCTGCTTGTGTGGAGTGGCCTGCCTTTCTTTGGCCTGTGCACTCCTGTACGAGGTTCTGCATTCATCCATTTTCTTCATGTAAGCCTCTGTCTGCTCCCCAAACAGAGAGTTACCTACTACAGGAAAATCCATGGCCTTAGTCTGGGTGTCCTGTGAAAGGCTAGTACATCTGAGCCAAGCATGTCTTCTGAGAGACACAGATGTAGCCATGACTCTAGATGCCACATAATTGGAGTCCACAGCAGCATGAAATTACATTTTGGATGCCTCGATTCCATCAGCAGCCACCCCCTCCAGCTCCTTGGCTAGCTGGGAAGAGGCCTGTTTAGCCATTTCCAGAACCGTATCCCATCTGAATTTCTGGTACCTGGCTGTGTAGGCCCTATAGGTAGCCAGCCTGAGTCCCAAAGAGGACGCCAAATACTGTTTTTTGGCCATGGCATCCACTTTCCTGGAGTCCTTATCCGGGGAGTGTGAAGCCAAAGGAATGTTAGCCCTGTCACAGGCTGAAGCCTGCACTACCCCAACATGGCTGCAATGACTATAAAGGAACTCCGCAGCTGAGCCTGATAACAAATACCTCCTGTCCATTATCTCATCCACAGGAGCTACTGAATCAGGAGTTTGTAAAATTTTGTGTGTCTGTTTCCCCAAGGATTTATGAAGAGGGATAGACAGCCTTTTGGACTCTGAGATGTCCATCATTTCCACAAAATCAGGCTCTTCATCCTCCTCTGCAGCTTCAACCAAGGGAAACTGCAGGGTTTCTGCCACCTTTTTGTAGAACAAAAAGTGTGAAGGGGACTCAGAGAGCCTGGGAGGAGAGACACCTGAGGGCCTGTCCGGGGAGATGTCCGGTTCAAAGGGCACATCCAGACCCCCCCCGGTCATCGTCATCATCATCATCGCCGGGATAGTCTTCGTCTCGCTCCCACTCCTCATAATAAGCGTCTGGATCATAATCTGAAGGAGTCGGATCCGACCAAACCGACCGCCTAACCGGCGGTACCGGTTCGGACGAAACCGGTCTAAGCGATTGAACAATACTAATCGCTTTGTTTGGCTATTTCGTCCGTGGTTGGAGAGTGAGATACAGGATCCAAACTGGCAGACTTACGCTTCTTCTTTGACAGAACCGACCCCTCAGAGTCAGCTCTCCTTTTGCCCGAGGAGGTATCGCCTAGGTCAGTAGGCACCTCCTCAGGTTTGGCCACAACCAAACTGGGCTGGCCATCTGGATCTACGGACTTCTCGGCCTCCCTTTCCTTCAGCCTACTCAGTCTTTTATCTAGAGTGGATTTAGGAAAGTTTTTACAGATTTGGCAGTCTGATTTGAGGTGGTCAAACCCCAGACAATAAACACAGATGAGGTGGGGGTCAGCCTTAGCAAAGGCCTCCCCATACTCAGTACAGTGTTGAAACCCAGTGGGACAGATTTTCTTCTTGGGTTTCTCAGACATGGCCAACCTAACAAATTATCCTATAGCAGCTTTCAAGCCAGGTAATATAATAACTGATCGGTTACAAACTGTATCACAGGCTTTTTAAAAGCACCTGCAAAAGGTCCGGTTCTTTTGAAACCAATCGGTACCAGAACACCACACTTATCCCAGAAAAAAATAAAATTAAAATTAACAAGGTCGGTTCCAAACCAGACCGACCAGAAAGAAACCGAAGAAAAGAACAATTTCCACTTTTCTACCAAAATAAAATACAGTCACTACCTATCTACACACTACCTGTACCGTAGACAGAGATTGGAAATCCAAAAATAACAAAAAAATATGCGGTTTAAACCAAACGCTTTACTTTTACCGAACCGAGCAGAGGAAATCTCCGGAGCAACTTCACTGTTAGGCGGAGTAAAGAAGCTGACGGTTACACTGGAAAGTACCACAGACAGAGGTTTGAAAACCGAGCTTGAGCTCAACGTTCATCTGGGCATCGCTTGCACCTCGCAGTGATTGGCCCAAATTTTCTATTGGCCCAACTTCACCCAGCAGGTGAAGGAATATTACAGGTCTTGTCACCGGTGCCAACAGGTAGGGAAGGCAGGTCGTAAAACAAAAGCTGCTCAACTTCCCTTGCCCATTGTGGAGGAGCCATTCCAGAGGGTAAGAATGGATATTGTGGGGCCCTTGAATACCCCAAGCTCCTCCAGGAAAAAGTTTATCCTGATGGTGGTCAATTACACCACCCAATATCCAGAGGTGGTAGCCCTCACCTCAATTAAGGCAGACAAACTGACAGATGCCTTGCTAGGGATTTTCTCCTGTGTTGGGTTTCCGCAGGAGGTTATGTCTGATAAAGAGACTAACTTCATGTCGGACCTGATGAAGTCTTTGTGGGAGAAGTGTGGGGTGGTGCAGAGACGCACAACACCTTATCACCCACAAGCCAATGAGCTTGTGGAATGTTTTAATGGTACCCTAAAATCAATGCTCCAAGCGTTAGCTGAACAGCATGGGAGGGACTGGGAGAAATACCTTCCCTATGTATTGTTTGCATACAGGGAGGTGCCCCAAGAATAAACAGGGTTCTCCCCCTTAAAACTCTTATATGGATGAAGGGTGCGTAGGCCCCCTAGACTTGATCTGGGAAGACTGGGAAGGCAAGCACGCCACCCAGGGGACTCCCATAGTGGAGTATGTCCTTTACTTCAGGGAGAAGCTGAAGGAGCTTATGGGGGTGGCACAAAGTAACCTGTCACTTGTCCAACAGAAGCAATAAAAGTCTGGTATGATCATGGAGCCAGAGCTCGCTCAAACAGTGCAGGCTACTAAGTAATGGTCCTCATTCCAGTCCGGAAGGACAAGCTACAGACCGAGAGTGCGGGACCATACAAGGTAGTCCGACAGGTAAATGACATGAACTATATTGTGTAACTGCCTGACAGGAGACATACCAATTGAATGTACCATGTCAATATGATGAAACCATATCACATAGAAGACTGATTAATAAGCTGGGTAGGCTTGGGCTGGGTCAGAAGTTGGTCAGCTGTGTGGCAAACTGGTTGACGGGCAGAAAACAGAGAGTGGTAGTAGACGGTATACAGTCAGAAGAGATGCAAGTCACAAGTGGGGTACCTTAGGGATCAGTCCTGGGGCCAGCCCTCTTCAGTATCTTCATCAGTGACATCGCAGATGGACTGGAGGGTAAGGTTTGTCTATTTGCAGATGACACCAAGATCTGCAACAGAGTAGATGATCTAGATGGGGTGGGCAGAATGAGAAGAGATCTGGATAAACTGGCAAAATGGTCGGAAGAGTGGCAAATGGGGTTTAATGCAAAGAAGTGCAAGATTATACAAATAGAGAAGAGAAACCCTGAAGCCACCTATAGGTTTGGAGGGGAGTTGCTGGCAATCACAAGGGAAGAAAGATACTTGGGCATCATCATCAGAGATGACCTGAAATCATCCAAGCAGACCACTAAAGCAGTATATAAGGCTAGAGGGATGCTGGGGTGTATTAGTAGGGGTATCACAAGTTGTAAGAGGGAGGGAGGTAATAATCCCTCTACAAGACACTGGTTAGGCCCCATCTGGATGCCACACCTGCACAAGGACATTAACAAAATGGAGGCAGTACAGAGAAGGGCAACCAAAATGACTGCATCAGAAAACATATGAGGACAGATTAACGGAGCTCAATATGTATACCCTAGAACAAAGAGGGAGAGAGGTGATATGATCAAAACATTCAAACATCGTAAGAGCATTAACAAGGTGAAAGAGTCTAACATGTTTCAATATAGGAAAAATAGCAGGACACGAGGACACAGCGTGAGATTAGAGGGAGGCTGATTAAGGAGGAATGTGAGGAAGTTCCTTTTCACAGAAAGGATGGCAGATGCATGGAATGGCCTACCTCAGGAAGTGGTGGATATGAATACAGTGCAGGGCTTCAAACAGGCATGGGACAGGCATAAGGGAGCAATAAAGATGAGTATGAATAGATATGCCATTGACAAGAGTACAGGCCTATGGCACATTCATAAGGTAGAAAAAATGGGAAGACTGGATGGGCCTTGCTGTCCTTCTATGCCGTCAACTTCTATGTTTCTATATGTAAACAGGGCCGACATGGTGTTTGCAGTTTGTAGTTCTGGGAAGGGGATGGACGAGGAAGATCCCTCCTGGACTTACTAGAGGAAAGCAAGCGGGAGTCATTGGTGGAGACAATCAAGCTGTTACCCCAGTTGACCCCAGAACAGACCCAGGAAGTGAGGGAGGTTTTAGAGGACATTGCCCCTTTATTCACGGCCAAGCCCAGATGAGCCCCCATAGCAATCCATGATGTGGTCATTTGGACGCAAGCGCCCATACGACAGACAGCTTACCGGGTGTCTGAGGCCATCCAAACTGACACTAGGAGGGAGGTGGAGGAAATGCTGGAGTTAGGGGTAATCCAGAAATCCCACAGCCCATGGGCCTCGCCCATAGTCCTCGTCCCCAAGCTGGACTGGGTCTACCCGCTTTTATGTGGACTATCGTGGACTCATCTCAGTCATGAAGTCTGATGCCCACCCAATGCCCTGGACAGACGAATTGTTGGACAAGTTGGGGGTGCGACCTACCTAACAACCATAGACCTGACAAAGGGGTACTGGCAGGTGGAGTAGACTGCCAGAGCTAGGGAACAGTCAGCTTTCACCCCAATAGGCCTCTTTGAATTTAAGATGATGCCTTTTTAGATGAAGAATGCCCCTGCCACATTCCAAATGTTGGTCAACCAGGTGTTGCAGGATACTGAAGAGTACACAGTGGCTTATCTGGATAATATTGTCATTTTCAGTACCAGTTGGAAGGAACACCTGTTCCATCTGAAGGAAGTGTTGAGCAGGATACAAAAGGCAGGACTCACTGTCAAGGCTGAAAAGTGCCAAGTGGCCATGGCTGAGGTATCATGTTTCGGACATGTAGTGGGGAGGGGACAACTACATCCAAACCAGGCGAAGATAGAGGCCATTGAGGCATGGCCCATGCCAGAGATCCAGAAGCAGGTCAGGAGCTTCCTGGGGGCTGCAAGGTACTACAGAAAATGTGTAACAAATTACAGCACCCTGGCAGCTCCCCTTTCTAGCTTGTTAGAGAAAAAGCAACTCAAGAAAGTAAAATGGGACCCAGCATGTAACAGGGCCTTCACCCAGATAAAAGCCACGCTGTGCAGTGCCCCTGTGATGGCCAGCCCAGACTACACTAAACCATTTGTGGTGCAGACAGATGCCTCTGATGTGGGGATTGGTGCCGTCCTCAGCCAGACATCCCAACAGGGAAAAGATCACCCAATTGTGTACCTAGGCAGGAAGCTACTTCCCCAGGAGCAGGCATACTCCACTGTGGAAAAAGAATGCCTTGCCTGGTGTGGTCACTTAAAAAGCTAGAGCCCTACTTCTATGGGTGGTCCTTCAAGGTACAGACAGACCACAATCCTCTGATGTGGCTAAATCAAATGGGAAAGATGAATGAGAGACTCTTTAGAAGGAGCATTGCACTATAGGTCAATGACATGGACATTAAACATAGGTCAGGGTCTGCTAATGCCAATGCAGATGGCCAATCCCGGCAATCGGGGTAAGGGACAGAACTGGTGCAAACTCTTACTAAAAAAGGGGCGTGTTCCCCCCAGGTTCTGTTAAGGAGGGAGGAGTGTGGCAAGATAAGGCCATATCTTATTGTTCTAATCATATTTCATGGTATTTTATGTGAGAAATGCATCAGAGACACACATGGTGGCCCAGTGTAACTTGTAGAGGATCATGGGTACAAAGAAAGTAATAGGCCCAAAAAATTGTGTAATTTCTTGTCACTAGGCAGAGAAACTGTCTGCTGCTAGTCAAAGACTACAGTTTGATTATATCATTTAAAAGAAGACAAAAGAATAATTAAGCAGAGCTAGAAAAGCAGGCATATCCATTTGTGCTTGAATACCCCTCACCATCTATTGGTGCCATTTTGTCTGACTTCCTTTTGTCTCTGGCAGTCTACCCTGAGTTAATCTCATTATAGCTTAATGGACCATAATTTAGCTAAATTGCTGTACTGCATTTAGTGATTCCAGACATTTCGGGGGGAGGGCTGGATCTTCTCCTGGAATTCACACCGGTTTAGATTGGCTTGCCTCTAAGCCCCATGTTACCTGCAGAAATTAATTTTTTTTTTTTATAAAATATTAAAACCTGATTGGCTGTGTAGCCATAGAGACAGAATGCTAGCCAATCGCAGGGCAAGCCACTGTCCACTGAACCTGCCCTTTGAGAAGCCCATAAAACAAGGGTGCACGACTGTAACTGGGCCTTTTGCATTTGGGGACCCTGTCTGCTTAGAGAGCAGAGACAATTTCTTCTCAAGACTTCTCCTGGACCAAGACCCAAGACTTTAGCTACCACTTTTAAGAAAACTTTGCACATCAAATTCAGCAACTAAGGACTTGAGGTAGAACTTTCAAACTAGCATTCTCAAAGTTTAGTTTTGTTGTATACTTCAATTTTATTTTCCATATCCTGTAACCAATGTCTAAAATTATCTGTCTTTATGTTATTTACTGCATTTATTAATTAATAAGTAAAGCTTTTGGCTTACTTTTAAGATAATTCTGCCAATGTCGTTTGTGTGTGTGTTGCCTTGGGGAGGGTTGTTCAAACAATACTACACCTATGTGACTGTTTTAAGGGCCAAACACTACCAAAGTGAAGTGCTACTAGGGGCTCTGTAGATGAATGGAGGGGAGGAAATATGAAAGGTCTCAGGAGGAGCCTGTGGGGTTTGAACCAATCTTTGCTTTTCTGGGGAAAGACACATAATAGGGTGTATAGGGCCCTGTGATGGAGTTGCATAAGGCCATGCCTCATTTGTTATGCAGAAAGAGTTTAAATGCAAGGGTCTGTTCTATCCTCTCCTTTTCTGTCTCTTCTCTGTCTAGTTGCACAACCAAATTTTCTTGTGAGACCTAGGAACTGGTCACACTGACAGTTCTGCAATTGTCCGCTCTCGCTATCTCTCTGCCTTCCCTTGCTATTTCCATCTTTTCTCCTCCCTTGCATATCTGTCAATCTTTATGTGGAAATGTCACTGATACTGGGATCTCTTTGTTTCAAACTGTGTATAGTTGTATTGTTGAGGTGATTGCGGGAGGCTATTTGGAACTCGGGTGGGTTAACACTTGCTAAGGTCATGGATGACTGGTTGAAAGCTCTGGATGACAGAAGTTATGTGTGCGTTCTATTTCTTGATCTCAGCAAAGCATTTGACACGGTAGACCACTCTTTGCTCCTGGTTGCTCTAAGGAATATTGGTGTCCATGGCATGGCCCTAGAGAGGTGCTCTAACTACCTTTCAGATCGACACCAGCAGATTAAGGCGGAGGGTAATTCTTCACCATCAAAAATCTTACTAGAGGAGTACCACAAGGGTCCATCTTGGGTCCTCTCTTGCTCGCCATTACATAAATGAGCTTGATGCTAGTGTCAAGTCAGCTGACATCCACCTCTTTGTGGATGACACCGTGTTGTATATAGCCAGACCTACTCTGGAACTTGTGTGCAGTGACCTCCAATCAGAATTTAATCATCTACAGAACAATCTCCTTTACTCAAAACTCCTGTTAAATGCCAAGAAAACGAAGGCCATGATTTTTGCTCCTGTGACAAACTCTCCCTACCCCACCATTTTGGGAAGGGCCCCTCAAATTCACACCTTGCTTGGCGAAGTGCTGGAATAAGTCAATGCCTCCAAATACCTGGGGGTATGGATCGACCCCAAACTCTCTTTCAAACTCCATGCTGAGAAACTTTCCAAAAAACTTAAACAGAGGCTCGGGATTCTCTTCAGAATCAGGCATCTATTAACATATGAGGGGAAAATCAGGTTGGTACAAACAATGTTCTTGCCCCTTATTGACTACGCAGACTTTCTGTATAGGCGTAGCTCCATGCGGCCCTCACCAAACTCGACACCCTGTACCATCAGAGGCTTAGGTTTATCAATTATGCCTCCTACTCAACACACCACTGTGCCCTTTACAAAAGTATAGGCTGGGGCTCACTTAGCCTCAGACAACACAAGAACTCTGTACTCTAGATCTTCAGGGCCATATCCAACAAGCTACACCAATATATCAAGGATTGCCAAACCATTTGCAATCCTGGTAACTACCTGTTGAGAAGCCTAACTCGAATCACTCTATATATCTCCAAAGTAAGGACATTCGTTGGTCATGTGGCAATTAGCTATGCCTTACCGGTCCTCTGGAACACTGCTCAAAATATATTGCAGCTTGCTACACCCGTATCAATAGCTGATTTTAAAAAACTCATTCAATGGTCCTTCGTGGAGCCCTGTAACTGTTTCTGGCATTGAACCTCTGGGTCTTCTATGCATCTGCCTGTCCCCCTTCCCTGTCTGCTTTCTAAGAGTTATGAGGGCAGGAAGGAGTGGAGGGTTGCCAGGCTATGCAAGTCACTCTGGCCTTGGTGACCAGCATCCCCTCCTACCATCCTGTTCTCTACCATCTTCCTTTGCCTTACTGATGACCTTCTACTCTCTTGACTGATGCATCCTGCACAGCGGTGCATATAATTTGTACACACTGGGTGGGATATTCAAGGGTTGCATGGTGCAACAGTGTTGCACCATGCGCAACCCTGTCGCCCGGTGCAGTATTCAAAGGGGATGTTGCCCTGCACAATTCCGATGTGCTAGGAGCGCACCAGTAATGTATGTGGCGCAAGTGCGGGGACGTGCCGATGCATATGCAGCATCCGATATTCAGCCGGGATGTGCGTTGCATATGCAGGTACAAACCCGCTTTGCACAGCACAGGGGGGGCGCAAAGATGTGCCCGTGGAAAACAGTAGCATGTCGGGGGACACCCACAGGCCAGCCGCCATACTGCTGGGCGCAACACGGCAGCCGCCTGCTGTGGGTGGCCACCTGACCTCCCGAGACTCGGTACAGGCGTCGTGCCCTTGCCCGATCGTGGGCATACTAGCAATAAATCCCTGGTGGTCCAGTGGACCCTACCCCATCGCCCGATCGTGTGCGTATTATAAATAAAACCCTGGTGGTCCAGTGGACCTGCTCCCCTGCTCGATCGCGGGCTGTAGTTAAAATGATATTCCCTGGTGGTCCAGTGGACCTGCTCCCCTGCCCGATCGCGGGCTGTAGTTATGATTACATTCCCTGGTGGTCCAGTGGACCCAATCCCCAGCCCAACCACGGGCAAATGAATAAACTAATTCCCTGGTGGTCCAGTGAACCTGCTCCCCAGCCCAATCACGGGCAAATAAATAGAATAATTCCTTGGTGGTCCAGTGGACCCAATCCCCAGCTCGACCGTGGGTGAATGAATAAACTAATTCCCTGGTGGTCCAGTGGACCCGATCCATTGCCCGATCACAGGTTTTAGTGGTAATGACATTCCTTGGTGGGCTAGCGGTACCCCCCTCCCCACCTGCCCACTCAGACCCGCCACCCTGCTCCCCCCTAGTCAGTGGCGGTGTGGCATCCCCACCACAAGCCACCTGACCACCTGCCAACTGACAGTGTACGAATGCGGCTGTAGCACATGGTCCCTCGTGGGCCAATGGGCATGACAAATACTAGTACTACCTGATCCCAAAATGCGAATGGTTCATTCATTTCGGGACTCTGTAGTACAGTATGGTCTGCACACCCATTGGCCCATGAGGGGACCAATGGGCATACAGCTGTGCCTGTATGCTGTCAGTCGGCGGCGCCAGGCGGCTTGCAGGGGAGCTGCCACCCACCGCTGACTGGGGGAGCGGGCATGGGTCTATGTGGGTGGGAGTACCGCAGGCCCACCAGGGAATGTCATTACAACTAAAGCCCGCAATCGGGCTGGGGATCGGATCCACTGGACCACCAGGGAATTAGTTTATTCATTCGCCCGAGGTTGGGCTGAGGATCGGGTCCACTGGACCACCAGGGAATTTGTTTATTCATTTGCCCGCAGTCAGGCTGGAGATTGGGTCCACTGGACTACCAGGGAATGTAATTATAATTACAGCCCGTGATTAGACAGGAGGAGCAGGTCCACTGGACCACCAGGGTGTTTACGTTTCACAAAAGCCTGCGATCGGGCAATGAGGTAGGGTCCACTGGACCACCAGGGATATGAATATATTACGCCCGCCGATCGGGCGATGGGGTAGGGTTCACTGACCACCAGGAATTTAAATCTACCTAAAGCCCATGATCAGGCGTTAGTACGCGGTCCGCCGAGGGCAGGAGGCATCGGTCCCCGACGGCTGCAGTTTGGCAGGGCGCCAGGCGCAAGTCGCTGGGGATTAGCGCACTTACTGCAATGCGAAGAGTAATGACATGCAAATGGGCCTCATTTGTGCCTTGCATACATAATGTCCTCATTTGCATGCTCACGTCTGAATATCACTCTTGCTGCGCATAGCGTAACTGCACTTGCACTGGCTCAGCCCCTTGCTCCTCACCTACCACTTGCGCTGGCACAGTGCCACTGCGCCGTGCACAGTGCAGGTGCCCCCAGTGCCATATTCAATGGTGCTGGGCCATGGCGCAATGCCGTTGAATATCGCCCAGCCCATGCCCTGGTGCATCCCAGTTGCGCTGCGCCCAGGCTTGCGCCCCTGCCTGGCGCAGTCTGAATATTCCACCCACTGTATATATCAATGCATACTGCTTCTCTACTGCTGTACATATATCTTGTATTTATTCAACTCACCAGCGCACATTGTATCTCTCTATGCTTGTATACCATGTACATACTTGTTACCCTGTAATGACTCGTGTTCTGTTGTAAGAATTTGCCTTAAATTCTCGTGTATCATACGTTTTTTGTGTGCCATGACCCAGGTACATCTTGTAAATGAGTTTTTTCTCAACGATGTTTCACCTGGTAAAATAAAGATTTGATTGACTGATTGAACCTGAGATGAAGTTTTTATACCCTTTGAAGAGTTGTCGACAAGAGGTCATTTCTAGGACACCATGTACGGATTTGCTGCACCTGCAAAGAATTAAACTGACAAGCATATTCTGTAAACGTACAAGAACATTCTGTGAGATGCAGGCTGTTTTAACGAGTTCCCAGACAAAGATTTATAAAAAGAGCAGCAATGCTTTTGCTAGAGAGACAAGGAGAGTGAGAGACTAAGATTTGAAATTGAGAAGGAACACTCAGAAGAAGGACTTTGTTTTTTCTGTTTGTACTGCCTTTGTAAACAGTCATTCTGAACAATTTTATTATTTATTTTATTGTTATTGGAAAAAAATAAAATGCTACTTGCAAATGTTAATACTGCTCCTGGTCTTCCTATGCTTCCTGACCTGTGCCTCGACGACAGGCCCCTGAAGCCTATACACGCCTGTGGCTTTCTGGTTCATTGTGCAGTGGCCAGAGGGATCTATGCCAGGAACACAGACTCAAGACTGTACTTGTACCCCCACGCATGGAGAGAGAGAACCCTAGGATTCTCTGACGTACGTTCAGTTGTGAAACAGTGAGTGTGCTAAAAGGACAGAGATGGGGTATCCCTGACCCTGTCACAGGAGGGATTCGCTGTGGCCCAATGAATCAGGCCCCATGGGAGTGGGCTGGTGACACTCCACAGGGGTGCAAGCCAATGTAACAGCTCAAAACAAAATAAAGCACTCCAGCCAAATAAGATCCCAGACAACAGACTTACAATGCAGAATTTATTATCGCAGTGTTCCTTACCGTACACAACTGCTAAGGAGCAGGTCCCCTAGTGCTTCGGCCCCAATCTAGGCCTTCATCAGAGAGTGTGTCTAACAAACCTCCACCATCATCTTTTGTAAGACAATTCTTAAAGTGATATCACCTTTTTACATGTTAAACCCCCAAATATTCAAAAATAAGATTATTAACTTGTTTACAATGTTAATCAAACCTTATATTAACATGCTTGGATATTCTCCTACTAAAAGATTAGAAGAAAATAAAGAAATAAGAGTATAGATGGGAGGGTAAAAGGTCAAACAGAGATTGGGGGGAGTGGAAAAAAGAAACAGGTATGACTGAAACAAAGGTAATGCCAGGTATCCAGAGTCAATGGTTAGTGGTAAAGCATGCGAAAAACAAAATTAGTATAGCAGTTTAAGGCAATAAAGGTCACAGGTTTATGCTGGTACCTTTTCAATTATTTTTTAACATTTATTAATTGACTGTCCGGGGTGTACCCATTTTTTAATCAGTTTATCAACAGTCAAAATTAAAGTATTTGAAAGGTCCAGGATAAACTGCAGAGATTTCATGGCTGTGAATTCCAACCTGTAAAGAACAAAACATAAGTTGCTTGGGAAGCCACATTGACTGCTGGCAGTAGTATGCAATGGACCACAGGGTGATGACTGCCGTGGTTGTGGAGAGGAAGGGGGAGCCACTTGGCACCACAGAAGTGATTAGCAGCATTGAGGAGAGACAGAACAGCTGCTAGACACCACGGAAGTGATCAACAGGTCTTGTCAATGGTGCCAAAAGATAGAGAAGGCAGGTAGTAAAACAAAAGCTGTCCTACTTCCCTTGCCCATTGTGGAGGAGCCATTCCAGAGGGTAAGAATGGATATTGTGGGCCCTTGAACACCCCAAGCTCCTCCAGGAAAAAGTTTATCCTGACAGTGGTCAATCACACCACCCGATACCCAGAGGTGGTCACCCCCACCTCAATTAAGGCAGACAAACTGGCAGATGCCTTGCTAGGGATTTTCTCCTATGTCGGGTTTCCACAGGAAGTTATCTCTGATCAAGGGATTAACTTCATATTGGACCTGATGAAGTCTTTGTGGGAGAAGTGTGGGGTGGTGCAGAGACGCACAACACCTTATCACCCACAAGCCAATGGGCTTGTGGAATGTTTTAATGGTACCTTAAAATCGATGCTCCAAGCATTTGCTGAACAGTATGGGAGGGACTGGGAGAAATACCTTCTCCATCTGTTGTTCGCATACAGGGAGGTGCCCCAAGAATCAACAGGGTTTGCCCCCTTCGAACTGTTATATGGACGTAGGGTGCGTGGGCCCCCTAGATTTGATCCGGGAAGACTGGGAAGGCAAGCACGCCACGCAGGGGACTCCCATAGTGGAGTATGTCCTTAACTTCAGGGAGAAGCTGAAGGAGCTTATGGGGGTGGCTCAAAGCAACCTGTCACTTGTCCAACAGAAGCAACAAAAATCTGGTACGATCATGGAGCCAGAGCTCGCTCATACAGTGCAGGCAAGTAAGTAATGGTCCTCATTCCAGTTCGGAAGGACAAGCTACAGACCGAGTGGGCGGGACCATACAAGGTAGTCCAACAGGTAAATGATGTGAGCTATATTGTGTAACTGCCTGACAGGAGACATACCAATCGAATGTACCATGTCAATATGATGAACCCATATTAAGAGGTACCCCACTTGTGACTTGCATAACAGATGCAAGTCACAAGTGGGGTACCTCAGGGATCAGTCCTGGGGCCAGTCCTCTTCAATATCTTCATCAGTGACATTGCAGATGGACTGGAGGTTAAGGTTTGTCTGTTTGCAGATGACACCAAGATCTTCAACAGAGTAGATGATGCAGATGGGGCGGGCAGAATGAGAAGAGACCTGGATAAACTGGCAAAATGGTCGGGAAAGTGGCAAATGGGGTTTAAAGCAAAGAAGTGCAAGATCATGCACATAGGGAAGAGAAACCCTGAAGCCACCTATAGGTTTGGAGGGGAGTTGCTGGCAATCACAAGGGAAGAAAGAGACTTGGGCATCATCATCAGAGATGACCTGAAATCATCCAAGCAGACCACTAAAGCAGTACAGTATGTAAGGCTAGAGGAATGTTGGGGTGTATTAGTAGGGGTATCACAAGTCACAAGAGGAAGGTACTAATCCCTCTTTACAAGACACTGGTTAGGCCCCATCTGGAGTACTGCATGCAGTACTGGAGGCTGCACCTGCACAAGGACATTAACAAAATGGAGGCAGTCCAGAGAAGGGCAATCAAAATGGTGCAGGGACTGCATCAGAAAACATATGAGGACAGATTAACAGAGCTCAATATATATGTACCCTAGAGCAAAGGAGGGAGAGAGGTGATATGATCAAAACATTCAAACATCTTAAGGACATTAACAAGGTGAAAGAGTCTAACATGTTTCAATATAAGAAAAATAGCAGAACAAGAGGACACAGCATGAGATTAGAGGGAGGCTGATTAAGGGGGAATGTGAGGAAATTATTTTTCAAAGAAAGAATGGTAGATGCATGGAATGGCCTACCTCAGGAAGTGGTGGATATGAATATAGTGCAGGACTTCAAACAGGCATGGGGCAGGCAAAAGGGAGCAATAAACATGAGTATGAATAGATAGGCCATTGACAAGAGTACAGGCCTATGGCACATTCATAAGGTAGAAAAAATGGGAAGACTGGATGGGCCTTGCAGTCCTTATCTGCCATCAACTTTTATGTTTCTATATGTAAACAGGGCCAACATGGTGTTTGCAGTTTGTAGTCCTGGGAAGGGGATGGACGAGGAAGATCCCTCCTGGACTTATTAGAGGAAAGCAAGCGGGAGTCATTGGTGGAAACAATCAAGCTTTCACCCCAGTTGACCCCAGAACAGACCCAGGAAGTGAGGGAGGTTTTAGAGGACATTGCCCCTTTATTTATGGCCAAGCCCGGACGAACCCCCATAGCAACCCATGATGTGGTCATGTGGACGCAAGCGCCCATATGATGGATAGCTTACCAGGTGTCTGAGGCCATCCAAAAAGACATTAGGAGGGAGGTGGAGGAAATGCTGGAGTTAGGGGTAATCCAGAAATCCAACAGCCCATGGGCCTCACCCATAGTCCTCGTCCCCAAGCTGAACTGGATCTACCCACTTTTCTGTGGACTTAACGCAGTCATGAAGTCTAATGCCCACCCAATGCCCTGGACAGACGAACTGTTGGACAAGTTGGGGGTGCTACCTACCTAACAACCATAGACCTGACAAAGGGGTAGTGGCAGGTGGAGCTGACTGCCAAAGCTAAGCAACAGTCAGCTTTCATCACCTCAATAGGCCTCTATGAATTTAAGGTGATGCCTTTTCAGATGAAGAATGCCCCTGTCACATTCCAAAGGTTGGTCAACCAGGTGTTACAGGAAACTGAAGAGTACGCAGTGGCTTATCTGGATAATACTGTCATTTTCAGTACCAGTTGGAAGGAACACCTGTTCCATCTGAAGGAAGTGTTGAACAGGATACAAAAGGCAGGACTCACTGTCAAGGCTGAAAAGTGCCAGGTGGCCATGGCTGAGGTATCATGTTTTGGACATGTAGTGGGGAGGGGACAACTACATCCAAACCAAGCCAAGATAGAGGCCATTGAGGCATGGCCCATGCCAGAGATCCAGAAGCAGGTCAGGAGCTTCCTGGGGACTGCAAGGTACTACAGAAAATGTATACCAAATTACAGCATCCTGTCAGCTCCCCTGTCTAGCTTGTTAAAGAAAAAGCAACCCAAGAAAGTAAAATGGGACCCAGCATGTTACAGGACCTTCACCTAGCTAAAAGTCGCACTGTGCAATGCTCGTGTGATGGCCAGCCCAGACTACACTAAACCATTTGTGGTGCAGACGGATGCCTTGGATGTGGGGATTGGTGCCGTCCTCAGCCAGACATCTCAACAGGGGAAAGATCACCCAATTTTGTACCTAGGTAGGAGATACTTCCCTGGGAGCAGCCATACTCCACTGTGGAAAAACAATGCCTTGCCTGGTGTGGTCACTTGAAAAGCTGGAGCCCTACCTCTATGGGAGGTTCTTCAAGGTACAGACAGACCACAATCCTCAGGTGTGGCTAAATCAAATGGGAAAGATGAATAAGAGACTCCTTAGATGGAGCATTGCACTACAGGCCAGTGACATGGACAGTAAACATAGGTCAGGGTCTGCTAATGCCAATGCAGATGGCCAATCCCGCGAATCGGAGTAAGGGACAGAACTGGTGCAAACTCTTAATAAAAAAGGGGCGTATTCCCCCCAGGTTCTGTTAAGGAGGGAGGAGTGTGGCAAGATAAGGCCATACCTTATTGTTCTAATCATATTTTATGGTATTTTATGTGAGAAATTCATCAGAGACGCCCATGGTGGCCCAGTGTAACTTGCAGAGGATCATGGGTACAAAGAAAGTCACAGACCCAAAAAATAGAAATTATGTACCTACCATAATTCTTGATCTTCTTGGATGAAGTCTCCATCACTTATTTACACTAATGGGACTTCACTGGAGGTGCTATGACCCAGCGGGAGCAAACTTTTCAAGATGGTCAGCGCCAGAGATGGAACCTCGAGTAAGCAGCACCGCAAGCCATGGCTCGTGCAGAAAAGACTACCTTGGCGTCGACCCTCCAACCGCCACAGTACCTTTTTTTCCAAGGAGGTGCAACGTAACTAACCTAAAGGTCTAACCTAACAAAATCGGACATAAGATAGTCCGAATGACCCGTGTAAGAAGGGACAACAATAGAGTCTTCACAGCCCAACCATTAAGGGAGTGAAGACCAAAAACAGAGAAGTGAGCTCGGGGGGTGACGTGTGGGCGTGTGAATGAGTGATGGAGACTTCATCCAAGAAGATCAAGAATTATGGTAGGTATGTAATTTCCATATCTTCCTGGACATAAAGTCTCCACCACTCAGTCACACTAATGGGATAGTACCGAGCTAACAAACCCCCGAGATGGGTGGCAGGAGAAACTAAGAGCTCACATACTTAGGACAGAAGTCCGTTAAGAATAGTCCTACTAAACGACAGATGTCGTCTGGCATGGACATCTAAAGCACAGTGCTTAATGAAAGTATGCACTGAGCTCCATGTAGCCGCATTGCAAATGTCCGCAATGGGCACGCTGTGGATTTCCACCAGAGATGCTGCAACTGCTCTAGTAGAGTGAGTGTACACTCTGCCTTCTAGCTTAACCAGTGTCATAGAATAGCAGTGATGGAAGCATGCTACCAGCCACGCTGAAATGCACCTAATAGCAACAGGTTGACCCAACTGGGTCTCGCTGAAAGAAACAAACAGTTGTTGAGCCTTGCGAATTTGTTTTGTTCTATCCAGATAGAAATGCAGTGCTCTCTTAATGTCCAAAGAATGCAGGGTACGTTCCCCTTCATTCTGGAAGTTAGCAAAGCAGGAAGGTAGGACTAAAGGTTGGTTTAGATGAAATTCTGAGACAACCTTGAGAAGAAATTTAGGGTGAGTCCTTAGAACTACTTTGTCCTTGTGAAATACAGTGTACAGGGGGTCTGTGACCAGAGCATATATTTCAGAAACTCTACGGGTCGAAGTGATGGCTACCAGGAAGGCCGTTTTCCAAGAGAGGAACTTCAACTCGCAGGTAGCTAGAGGCTCGAAAGGTTTCTGAGTAAGCATGTCTAGCACAAGGTTGATGTCCCAGGCTGCGACTGGATGTCTGATAGGAGATCTGGTATGCAGAATGCCCTTAAGAAACCTCTTAACCACAGGCAAATGAGCCAGAGACAAGGAATGTACCGGCTCATGATGAGCTGAAATGGCACAGAGACGAACGTTGACAGTAGAGTATTGCAGACCTGAATTTGAGAGGTCCAAGAGGTACTCCAAGACTTTATTTGGTGGGCAGGAAAAAAGGGTTTGAAGAGGATTCTGCACACCAGAGAGAGAAACGCTTCCATTTGGCTGTGTAGGTTTTTCTAGTGGCTGGCTTACGCGCAGCCAAGAGAATATTTGAAACCCTACGGGAAATATTGAACCTATTCACCTCTATCTCTTCAGGAGCCAAGCATGAAATTGAAGTGCCTTCAGATTGGGATGACCACAGGCCCCTGGTTCAGAAGGTTTGTCTGAAAAGGAAGTGCCTTTGGGAGGGTTTCCGACAGACTGTAGTGCAGCGGGAACCATATCTGTCGAGGCCAGAAGGGAGCAATGAGAATCATTCTGTCTCCATGAGACTTGAATTTGAGAAGCACTCTCTGAATTAGAGGAAGAGGAGGAAAGGCGTATAGAAAGCATTTTGTCCACTGCAGCCTGAACGCATCCTGACAGAAAATGCCAGGTCCTGGATTAATGGAGTAGAAGAGAGGCAGTTTTGCATTGAGTGGGGATGCAAAAAGGTCCAGGTCTGGAGTTCTCCATTCTTTGAAGAGTGACTGAGTGACGGCTGAGTTGAGAGACCACTCATGAGGATCTGCCTCCATTCTGCTGAGATGGTCTGCCAGGTCATTCTGTATGCCTGGCACATAAACCACGTGGATTAGAGCCTTGTGCTCCTGGCACCAATCCCACACTCTCATAGCTTCCCTGCATAACGGGTAAGAGTGTGCACTGCCTTGTTTGTTGATGTAATACATCACTGCTTTGTTGTCCGTTTGAAGGAGAATGTTGTTGTGACAGAGAATGTCCTTCAAGGCCCGGACTGCATAGAGGATGGCTCTCCTTTCCAGGACATTTATGTGGAGCCAGGACTCATCCTGAATCCACGTACCTTGGGTGTGGAGCTTCTGGCAATGAGCTCCCCACCCCATCAGGGACACATCATGGTAATAGAGATCTGATGATCCAGAGGAGCAAAGGGATATCCTTCCAGAAGGTTGATCTCCTGCAACCACCAGGTGAGTGACCTCTTTAGAGGTTCTTTCACCTTGATGGGAAAGGACTGAGGGTGAGTGGTTGGGTACTAAGTACTGAGCATCCACTGAGAGGTTCTCATGTGGAGATGAGCTAGGGGTACAGTGAACACAGAGGATGCCATGAGAGCCAGCATCCGATGCATCAAGATAGCTCGAACCGAGCTGTTTTCTCTGACGTACTGGGCCATCTGTAGGATATCGCTCCTTCTGTCCTCTGGAAGAAAAGCTTTCACACAGGAGGTATCCAGAAGAGTTCCTATGAAAAGGAGCTTCTGGGAGGGCTACAACTGGGATTTGTTGTGATTTAGCAGGACTCCCATGGACGTGAGGAAGTCTGAAGCCTTGACGCTGGCGGTCCAGAGATCCCTGCCTGGAAGGGCTTGCTGAAGGTAGTCGTCCAGGTATGGAAACACTTAAATTCTAATTTTCCTGAGATGTGCTGCGAGAATTGTATAACACTTTGTAAAAACTCATGGCACCGAGGATAGCCCAAAGGGACTCTGAACTGATAATGTTGACCCAACGCTACAAACCTCAGGTATTTGTGTTGCTTTAGGTGTATAAGAATGTGTTGGTAGGCATCCTGCATGTCCAGGGAGGCTAGCCAATCATGTTGATGAATCAAAGGTAGAAGAGTACCTAAAGATATCATCTTGAACTTTTTCTTGTGAAGGAATTTGTTTAACTTTCTGAGATCCAGAATGGGGTGCATGCCTCCAGTTTTCTTCAGAACTAGAAAGTAATGGGAGTAGAAACCTATGTTTCATTGGTCTGGTGGAACTACTTCTACTGCCCTGTTGTTCAGAAGGCCTTGCACCTCGGAAGCAAGAAGGTCTGACTGTACTGTTGACAGTCTGGGCTGTCGTTTTGGGGAGATGATCTGGGGGGTTTCTGAAAGATTGAGCAAATACCCCTGGCAGATTATCCGGAGGACCCATTTGTCTGATGTTATAGACTTCCACTGGTCGTAGAACTGAGTCAGATATCCTCCCACTGCTGAGGAAGAGTCCCCCTTGGGCAGTTGAGGTGGGACCTGGGCCGAGAACTCAGAAGGTGGCACTGGGCGCTTGAGCCTTCTGCTGCATTTTCTTTTGTGACTGTGGGGTGTGGCTTTTGTTAAAGCCCCCCTGCCTTTGCCCTGAAAGGACTGACGGTTATGAAACTGACATTTACTGTCACCCCCCCAAGAGGGGGCAGGTCGAGCTATCTTAATGGCTGACCTAGTTTTCTGTGTGGCTTCCAGAGCTTGTTCCACCTGGGGTCCGAACAGATACATACCGTTGAAGGGTAAAGCCATGACCTGCTGCTGGGCATCATTCGTGAAGCCCTAAGTACATAGCCAGGAGTGGTGACGGGTACAAATGCCAGCCGCCGCTGCTCGAGAAGCAGTATCGAAAGCATCCATTGCAGCTTTAACCTGTTGGTAATTGGACTCGATGCCCCTGGATATGGTGTGAAGTAGCTCTGAATTTGTTTCTGACTCAGGCAGAGCTTCTACCATTTGCTTGAGTGAATGCCAAAGGACATATTTATACTGAGAAAAATAGCCCAGGTAGCTGGCTATACGCATACCCAGGGTGGAGGCAGCAAAGACCCTCTTACCTAAGGTGTCTATCTTATGAGATTCTTTATTGATAGGGTGGGCTGAGGATGCCTGAGGGAGGATGGCCTTGTCATTCTCTGCTATGACTACAATGGGATCAGCAAAAGCCTGTGAGGCCAATATGGGTCGATCCTTGGGAGCAGCGTACTTCCTATCTATAGACATAGGCACAGAAGGGATGAGAGCAGGATTGTTCCATACCATCTGAGAAAGGGTCCAAAAGATGGTTGTACCGGAGGAGTTAAATCCATAGGGATCTCCGGGACATGTAGGTATTGGAGTCTTAAAAGCTTCCCAGAATTGATTTCTGTAGTCTACAGAGAAAGAGTGAAATTTAAATTTTTCAGCGGAGACTTAAAGGAAAGGTCTTCGACCACAGGCTCTGCAGCAGGGTTAACTCCTGCTCCTTCAACATCATCACCTAGACGAAGAATGGGTCAGGCTCAGAATCATCTCCTGACAGTCCAGGGAAGACTGTATGGACAGGAAAGGAGTGAAAATCAGAATGGAAATTAGAAGAGGAAAGAATCAGAGTTGAAATGCCCTGAAGGCTGGACGGCACCACAGCAGGCATCAGCGCCGATGAAGAACACAGTGCCAAATGCAAGGAAGTCGGCACCTTCGAAACAGCCCAGCACATGGCACCGACAAAGGCCACAGCGCCAACAGAGCCAGCACATGGCGCCTGGCCAGAGCCCCCGGCACCGAGGATGGTGCCAACAGAGCCCCTCGCACTGTGATCGGGCGCCAACAGAGCCTACTGACACCACGGACGCTCTCTGACAGAGCCTCCATGCCGCAGATAAAAGCCGATAGAGCCTCGCACCATGGATGGCCTGAGAGTGTCCTAAGGTTCCAAAAACTGCGATTTGAAGGGAAAGGAGGAAAATTAACAGGAGATAGAGGCATCGGTGTGGGCCCCTGTTCTGCAGCCATGTGAGGGGAGAAAACACCTGAACACAGAGTCAACGGCACCAAAGAAGGCGCCGCATGACTAGGAAGGTCCAACTGCCCTACTTGGTCTCTCAAGCAGCCCGAAGGCCCCGGAGTGTCTGGGTCAGGCAGCTGGACCAACCTCCAAGCCCACTGCTCCATAAGAGCAGCCCACTGGTGAAACTGCTCATTGGGGGCCCGTCCAATAGGCAGGGACAGGCTCCGATGGCGAAGAGGTTGGGCACCATAGCCAGAAACCAGTGACTCCGAGAGGGGAGGAGACCGATGCCTAAGCCCTAATGACCCGACCGTCGGCGTGCAGCTATATCAGAAGCGACTCGGTGATACCTTCTTTTTCTCAACTTATGCGCCGAAGAAGAACCTCGAGGTCGAACGGTGCCGCTGTGGGACCGCTTCCCTTTATGTTTGTGGGGACCACCCATCTCCTGAGCATTGGACGGCCCATTGTCAGACCCACCCTCCGGGAGGGTGGCAGTCCAAACCAGCCCGGCTGACTGAACAACTTTCATAAGTCTCCCTACCGTCACCTGACCGCTCATGTTCAACTCCGTCAATGGAGGGCTGAAGACTTCTTTATTAATCAATAAATTAATTAAAATCTACTCTGTACTTTTGAAGATAAATTACAAAACAATAAACTGAAAACTATGCTGCTAGTTTGAAGTTTGACTCTAATGAACGAAGTGACATCGTCACTAAGCGCACTCGACGACGGGGAAAAAAGGAACTGAGGCGGTTGGAGGGTTGACGCCGAGGTAGTCTTTTCTGCATGAGCCATGGCTTGCAGTGCTGCTTCCTCACAGCTCTATTTCTGGCGCCGACCCATCCGAAAAGTTTGATCCCGCTGGGTCCTAGCACCTCCGGCGAAGTCCCATTAGTGTGAATGAGTGGTGGAGGCTTTATGTCCAGGACGATTTGTGTCATTTCTTGTCATTAGGCAGAGAAACTGTCTGCTGCTAGTCAGAGACTTGGGTGTGATTACATCATTTAAAAGAAGACAAAAGAATAATTAAGCAGAGCTAGAAAAGCAGGCATATCCATTTGTGTTTGAATAGCCCTCACCATCTTCTGGTGCCATTTTGTCTGACTTCCTTTTGTTTCTGGCAGTCTACCCTGAGTTAATCTCATTATAGCTGAATGGACCATAATTTAGCTAAATTGCTGTACTGCATTTAGTGATTCCAGACATTTCAGAGGGGGGGCTGGATCTTCTCCTGGAATTCAAACTGGTTTAGATTGGCTTGCCTCTAAGCCCCACATTACCTGCAGAAATTAACATTTATTTTTTATAAAATATTAAAACCTGATTGGTTGTGTAGCCATAGAGACAGAATGCTAGCCTATCACAGGACAAGCCACTATTCAATGAACCTGCCCTTTAAGACGCCCATAAAACAAGGGTGCAAGACTGTATCTGGGCCTTTTGCATTTGGGGACACTGTCTGCTTAGAGAGCAGAGACAATTTCTTCTCAAGACTTCTCCTGGACCAAGAGCCAAGACTTCAGCTACCACTTTTAAGAACACTTTGCACATCAAATTCAGCAACTAAGGACTTGAGGTAGAACTTTCAAACTAGAATTCTCAAAGTTTAGTTTTGTTGTATACTTCAATTTTATTTTCCATATACTGTAACCAGTGTCTAAAAGTATCTATCTTTATGTTATTTACTGCACTTATTAATTAATTAGTAAAGCTTTTGGCTTACTTTTAAGATAATTCTGCCAGTGTCGTTTGTCCGTGTGTTTCCTTGGAGAGGGTTGTTCAAACTATACTATGCCTATGAGATTGTTTTAAGGACCAAACACCACCAAAGTGAAGTACTACTAGGGGCTCTGTGGATGAATGGAGGGGAGGAAATACAAAAGGTCTCAGGGGGAGTCTGTGGGGGATTTGAATTGGTCTCTGCATTTCTGGGGAAAGACATATAATAGGGTGTATAGGGCCCTGTGACGGAGCTGCATAAGGCCACGCCTCACTTGTTATGCAGAAAGAATTTAAACACAGGAGTCTGTTCTATCCTCTCCTTTTCTGTCTCTTCTCTGTCTAGTTGTGCAACCAAATTTTCTTGTGAGACCTAGGAACTGATCACGCTGATAGTTTTGCAATTGGCCACCTCTCGCTATCTCTCTGTCTTCCCTTGCTATTTCTGTCTTTTCTCCTGCCTTGCATATCTGTCAATCTTTATGTGGAAATGTCACTGATACTGGGATCTCTTTGTTTCGAACTGTGTATAGTTGTACTGTTGAGGTGATTGCAGGAGGATATTTGGAACTTGGGGGGTTAACACTTGCTAAGGTCACAGATGACTGGTTTAGAGCTCTGGATGACAGAAGTTATGTGTGCGCTCTGTTTCTTGATCTCAGCAAAGCATTTGACACAGTAGACCACTCCTTACTCTGGGCTGCTCTAAGGAATATTGGCATCTGTGGCATGGCCCTAGACTGGTTCTCTAACTACCTTTCAGATTGACACCAGCAGATTAAGGTGGGGGGAATTTCTCCACCCTCAAAAATCTTACTAGAGGAGTACCGCAAGGGTCCATCTTGGGTCCTCTCTTGTTCGCCATTTATAAATGAGCTTGATGCTAGTGTCAAATCAGCTGACATCCACCTCTTCGTGGATGAAATTGTTGTGTATGTAGCCAGAACTACTCTGGAACTTGCGTGCAGTGACCTCCAATCAGAATTTAATCATCTACAGAACAATCTCCTTTACTCAAAAGTCCTGTTAAACACTAAGATAAAGAAGGCAAGGATTTTCGCTCCTGTGACAAACTCCCCCTACCCCACCATTTTGGGAAGAGCCCCTCAAATTTACACCTTGCTTGGCGAAGTGCTGGAATATGTCAATTCCTTCAAATACCTGGAGGTATGGATCGACTCCAAACTCTCTTTCTAACTCCATGTTGAGGAACTTTCCAAAAAACTTAAACAGAGGCTCAGGGTTCCCTTCAGAATCAGGCATCTATTAACATATGAGGAAAATCAGGTTGGTACAAACAACGTTCTTGCCCCTCATTATTCTATGAACTTTCTGTATGGCGGTCTCATGCGGCCCTCACCAAACTCCGACACACCCTGTACCATCAGAGGCTTAGGTTTATCAATTATGCCTCCTACTCAACACACCACTGTGCCTCTTTACAAAAAGTATAGGCTGGGGTCACTAGCCTCAGACAACACAAGAACTCTGTACTCTGGATCTTCAGGGCCATATCCAACAAGCTGCCCAGGTATATCAAGGACTGCCTACCCATTTGCAATCCTGGTAACTACCTGTTAAGAAGCCTAACTCGAATCACTCTACATATCCCCAAAGTAAGGATGCGCGTTGGTCGTGTGGCAGTTGGCCATGCCTTACCGGTCCTCTGGAACACTGCTCAAAATATATTGCAGCTTGCTACATCCGTATTAATAGCTGCTTTTAAAAAATTAATTCAACGGTCCTTCCTGGAGCCCTGTAACTGTTTCTGGCATTGAACCTCTGGCTCTTCTACGCATCTGCCTGTCCCCCCTTCCTGTCTGCTTTCTAAGGGTTATGACGGCAGGAAGGAGTGGAGGGTTGCCAGGCAATGCATGTCACTCTGGCCTTGGTGACCAGCATCCCCTCCTACCATCCTGTTCTCTACCATCTTCCTTTGCCTTACTGATGACCTTCTACTCTCCTGCCTGATGCATGCTGCTCAGCAGTGCATATGAAAAAATTACTCACCTTAGTAATTATGTTTCTTCTAGTGGAGTCTTGCTGTATTCTGACAATTGCAGTTAGCCCCAGCCTTTAAACTGCCCCAGAGAACAAAGGGTTAACTTTTCTATGCATGGCATAGAATGTTCATCTCGAGCTCGGTTGATGTCTCTGCCTGTTGTTATTTGAACTGCAACCGTCAGATCTTTACGAGCAAAACTCACAAGGTGTTCTGTGTGGAAACTGTAAAATTTTTAACTAGCCAACTGGCAGAAAAATAATGTTTTGGGTCCTCAAAGGAAGACTCAAGTCAGGAAACCCAAAAACAAAAACCAATCAAATGAAATAACATTTCACCCAAAGATAACAGAGGGTGTAAAGGGGGGCACCTCTAGGGTGCCAACACTGCGCCTGCCCACCCACATCCCAAAAATCTAGGTTCTGAGAGGGAAGGCGGGGGGGAGGTCAGAATACAGCAAGACTACACTAGAAGAAACATAATTACTAAGGTGAGTAATTTTTTCTTCAAACAACATGAAGTCTTGCTGTATTCTGACAATTGCAGACTACCAAGCAGTATCTCCATGGAGGAGGGACAGAACCTACTTTGGAATAGGCTCTGAAGTACCGTTGTGCCAAACCGAGCATCACTCCTAGCCTGGATATCCAGAGAGTAATGCTTGGTAAAAGTATGGACTGTTTTCCAGCTGGCTGCTTGACAAATTTCTAAAAGAGGGATATCCCTGGCAGCAGCCAGGGAAGCAGCTATACCTCTTGTGGAATGAGCCCTCAGGCTGAGGGTGGAGTTTTACCCAGTTTTTCATAGCAGAATTGTATACGAGAAACAATCCACCTGGCAATAGATCTCTTGGTGGCAGGTTTGCCTTTCCCAACTTCTCCATAAGTGAGGAACAACTGGAGGGAGTCAAACCTGTGACCCTTGGTACGCTCTATGTAGTAACTAAGGGCTCTTTTAACATCCAAACTGTGTAGCCTCCTCTCTCCCGAGGAAGAACGATCAGTGAAGAAAACAGGGAGAGATATAGACTGATTCAGGTGGAAATCTGAAACCACTTTAGGCAAGAACTTTCTGTTAGTTCTAAGGGCCACTTTATCTCTGTGAAAAGAGATGAAATCAGGTTCCACTGACAGGGCTTGCAATTCACTGATACGTCTAGCAGAAGTGATGGCTACCAAAACACAGTTTTCCAAGTCAAGTACTAAGCTCTACTGAGGACAAAGGTTCAAAAGGGGGTTGCATAAGCTGAGCAAGCAAACATTAAGATCCCAAGCAGGAGCAGGATCTCTAAAGGGGGATTGGTGTGAAGCAATCCCTTGAAAAACTTACAGAATACAGGATGGGAAGACAGTGAGGAAGACTTGCCTACTGACAGGAAAGCAGAAACAGCTGCCAAGTGTACCTTGAGAGTAGCTGGTCTGAGACCTAGGCCATTGAGATGGACCATATAATACAGAACCGGAGGCAATTCAGCAGTGTCTGGAGAAATATTCTTCTAGAACACCAAATGCTGAATCTTTTCCATTTGGAGTTGTAAGTCTTTCTGGTGGAGGGCTTTCAAGAAGCCTTGAGGATATTCAGAACCCCTTGGGAAAGATGCAGATCTGCAAACTCTAACTCTTCAAGAGCCAAGCCTTGAGATTGAGAGACTGAAGACTGGGGTACCAAATCCTCCCCTGAGAGGATGTTAACAGGTTGTAATTCCTGGGAAGAGACAGGGGAAGATGGACTGCTAGGGACAGCAACAAGGGATACCATGGCTGCCTGTCCCAGTCTGGAGCAATCAGAATCACTTTGCAAGGTTGTGACCTTATCTTGACTAACACTTTGAACAGGAGAGGGAAGTGGGAAAAGCATACAGAAATTTCCTTTCCCAGTTCAGAATCAGAGCATCCAGGGGGACTGAGCCCAAGACTGGGGGTCTGCAACAAAAAAGAGGAAGCTGGTGATTATCTGGGGCTGCAAAAAGATCTATCTCTGGTGTGCCCCACCTTGAGAAAATCACCTTCAACGCCAGAGGATCTAGGGCCCATTCGTGATGGCCCTGAGATATTCTGCTCAGTGCATCTGCTAGAACATTGTCATTCCCTGGAAGGTGAACTGCTATCAGAGAGGTTTGCAGGGAATAAGCCAGGGACCACAATTTCATTGCTTCTGTGCACAAGGCCATACACAGAGTGCCTCCTTGCTTGTTGATGTACCACATGGTGGTGGTGTTGTCTGTTCTGACTTGAACCACCTTGTTCTGTACTGACTTGAAAAAGCTTGCAGTGCCAGAAACACTGCCCTGAGTTCTAAGAGATTGATGTGTAGAAGAGATTCCTGAGGCGACCAAGTTCCTGGGTGGTGAGTTCCCCCAAATGGGCTCCCCAGTCCAGCAAGGAAGCATCTGTGGTAAGAACCACTGAATGAAACTGAGTGGCAAATGGAACCCCTTGCCTTAAATTGTCCTGATCCTGCCACCGTTGCAGGGCTTAGATCAGAGTTTGAGTCACTGAGATTAGTTTGGTAAGGGAATCCTTTCTTTGGGACCAAAAAGCTCTTAAGTGGAACTGAATGTCCCTCATTTGGAATCTTGTGCCTTGGACCACTGCTGCAGAAGCTGCCATGTGGCCCAATAGCTGAAGGAAATGCCTTGCTGGTCGAGACACCTGAAGGCTGAATGAAGAGGCCAGCTCCATGAGAGCACTTGCCCTTTCCAGGGAATGGAAGGCTCTTGCTTTTACCGTATCCAGCTCTGCCCCTATGAAGGTGAGGAGCTGCACTGGTTTGAGAACTGACTTTGGTAGGTTGAGAAGAAATCCTACAGAAGTGAGCACTTGCTGGGTCACTTGCAGGTGTGACTTGACTTGGTCTGGGGACTGGCCAACTATGAGCCAGTCATCCAAATATGGAAAAATAGAAATATTTTGTCTTCTTGGGAAGGCAACAACTACTGCCAGGCACTTTGTGAAGACCCTTGGGGCTGAGGTTAGGCCAAAGGGCATTCCTCTGAACTGATAGTGGCCTGAGGGCAACTTGAACCTGAGGTACTTTCTGTGGGAGCACCTGATGGGAATGTGAAAGTAGGCATCTTTGAGGTCCAGGGAGGCTAGCCAGTCCACTGGCCTTAGAGAGGAAGGATAATTCCCAGAGTTATCATCTTGAACTTTGGCTTAAAAGATGTTTGTTCGGTATCTTAGGTCCATGATGGGTCGCCACCTCCTGTCTTTGGGGGTAGGAAGTACCTGAGTACAGTCCTTACCCCAGTGTAGGGTGGGTAGGTACTCTCTATAGCTCTTAGAGCTAGGAGAGAAGAAACCTCTGCCTCTAGGGCAGGGGTTTCTGAGAGATTTGCAGGTGGAAAAGATGTGGCTGTCATCTTGGGAAATTTTTTGAAGCTGAGAACCAGTCCCTGACTTACTACTTCCAGGACCCACTTGTCTGATGTAACAGACATCCAGTCCTGGACAAAGTAAGCAAGCCTGCCCCCTACTGGGATAGGAGAATCGACCCGGGAGACCCATCAGGGTGTCTGCTTGGCAGGGGCTTTAGGCTGAGGGGTGGATGCAGGCCTGCTCATCCCCCTTCTACCTCTCCGTCTGAAGAACCCCCTCTGTGAAAAGGAAGAAGACGCCTGTGCTTGGTAAAAAGGCCTTTGGAAAGGCCTGCCCCTGCCCTGGACTGCTACCTTTGAGGAGTTGCCTGCCTTCGGCCTGAGCACTCCTGTAAGTGGTCCTGTATTCGTCCATTTTCTTCACGTAATTCTCTGTCTGCTCCCAAATAGAGAATTACCCACTACAGGAAAATCCGTGGCTTTAGCCTGGGTATCCTATGAGAGGCTAGTACATCTGAGCCAAGCCATTCTCCGAAGAGCCACAGATGTAGCCATGACTCTTGATGATACATCATTGGAGTCTACAGCAGCATGAAACTGAACTTTTTATGCCTCAGTCCCATCTGCAGCCACCTCCTCCAGCTCCTTGGCAAGCTGGGGGCAAGCCTGTTTAGCCAGTGCCAGTACAGTGTCCCACCTGGACTTCTGGTACCTGGCTGCATAGGCCATATAATTAGCCTGCCTGAGTCCGAAGGATGATGCCATGTACTGCTTCTTTGCCATGGCATCAATCATCCTGGAGTACTTGTCTGGGGGTGTGATGCCAAGGGAATGCTTGCCTTATCACAGGCAGTAGCCTGTACAACACCAACATGGTTGCATTGCTGATAAAGGAACTCCATATCTGAGTCTGAAAGAGTATACCTCTTGTCCATTCTTCTATCCACAGGAGGTATGGAATTGGGAGACTTAAGAATTTTTTGTGTCTGTTTCCCAAAAGATTTGTGGAGGGGAATAGACAGTCTCCTGGACTCTGGGATGTCCATCATCTTGACATAGTCAGGCTCCTCCTGATCTTCCACTGCCTCCTCCACAGGGAGCTGGAGGGTATCAGCCACCTTTCTGTAAACCATGAAGTGTGAAGGGGACTCAGAAAGCCTAGGAGGAGAAACACCTGAAGGTCTGTCTGGGGAGATGTCCGGGTCAATAGGCACATCCAGACTTTCACCATCACCATAATCATCTTCCAGCTCTCCTTCCTCCTCAAACTCCGGTTCATAAAATTCTTCCAGGGTATAATCCTGAACCGTGGGAACCGACTGAACTGAGCCCCTGCCAAAAGGTGCCGGATCAGTTGGAACCGAGCGAAGCGATTCCACAATATGAATCACTTTGGCTATTTCATCGGCGGTCGAGGTATGAGATTCTGGATCCAAACCGTCGACTTATCTTTGCATTTATTTTTGTCGGAACCGATTCCTCGGAATCAGCTCTACTTTTGCCTGAAGAAGTATCGCCTGGTCAGAGGGCACGCCTTCTGGTTTGGTCGGGAACTGAACCGGGCTGGCCATCCAGGTCAAGCGGACTTCTCGGCCACCCTTTCCCTCAGTCTACCTACTCTCTTTTTCAGGGTAGATTTGGGAAACTTTTACAAATTTGGCAGTCTGAATCAAGGTGGTCAAACCCAGACAATAAAACACAGGTGGTGTGGGGATCGGCCTAGCAAAGACCTCCCACACACACTGCAGTGTTGAAACCCAGTGGGCCCGTTTTTTTCTTGGGTTTCTCAGACATGGCCAACCTAACCAAACTACCCTTTTTTGGCAACTGCTAGGCGAAGCTCCCTATCGGTTCCTGACCGTGTCACGGGTCTTGGAAAAACGCAATAAAACCCGTTTTTTAGAACCGATACGGACCGGTAACCACACACTAAAGTAAAGTACAAATTTTACCTGAATGATCGGTTCAGCCGAACCGATCCACACTTTTTACAAGTTCCACACAGAAAACAGAACAAAACATATCTAGTACTCACGGTACCACAGACAGAGACTTGAACCGACTATGTGGAAACAACAATTTTGGCAGAAAAACCGACACTTCAACTGACTTTGAACTGAGCAGCAGGAGAAATCTCCGGAGCAAATGTTCAATGAGGCGGAGTAAAGAATCTGACGGTTGCAGTTCGAATAACAACAGGCAGAGACATCAACTGAGCTCGAGATGAACATTCTATGCCATGCATAGAAAAGTTAATTCTCTGTTCTCCGGTGCAGTTTAAAGGCTGGGGCTAACTGCAATTGTCAGAATACAGCAAGACTTCATGTTGTTTGAAAATTTGTACACATTGTATATATCAATGCATACTGCTTCTCTACTACTGTACATATATCTTGTATTTATTGTACTCACCAGCGCACACTGTATCTCTCTATGCTAGTATACCATGTACATACTTGTTACCCTGTAATGACTTGTGTTCTGTTGTAAGAATTTGCCTTAAATTCTAGTGTATCATATGTTTTTTGTGTGCCATGACCCAGGTCCATCTTGTAAATGATTTTTTCTCAACGATGTTTCACCTGGTAAAATAATGATTTGACTGATTGATAGAACCTGAGATGCAGTTTTATACCCTTTGCAGAGTTGTCAACAAGAGGTCAGTTCTGGAACACCATGTACTGTTTGCTGCGCCTACAAGGAATTAAACAACAAGCATATTCTGTAAACATACAAGAAAATTCTGTGAGAAGCAGGTCTCTTAACGAGTTCCCAGACAAAGATTTATAAAAAGTGCAGCAATGCTTTTGCTAAAAAACAAGGAGAGTGACACACAGATATTTGAAATTGAGAAGAAACACTCAGAAGAAGGACTTTGTTTTCTCTGTTTGTACTGCCTTTGTAAATAGTTATTCTGAACAATTTTATTATTTATTTTACTGTTATTGGAAACAAATAAAATGCTACTTGCAAATGTTACTACTGCTCCTGGTCTTCCTATGCTTCCTGACCTGTGCCTCGACGACAGGCCCCGAAGCCTATACATGCCTGTGGCTTTCTGTTTCATTGTGCAGTGCCCAAGAGGGATCTATGCCAGGAACACAGACTCGAGACTGTATTTGTACCCCCTCACATGGCGAGAGAGAACCCTGGGATTCTCTGACGTATGTTCAGTTGTGAAACAGTGAGTGTGCTAAAAGGACAGAGATGGGGTATCCCTGACCCTGTCACAGGAGGGATTCGCTGTAGCCCAGAGAATCACGCCCCATGAGAGTGGGCTGGTGACACGCCACAGGGGTGCAATCCAACGTAACAGCTCAAAACAAAAAAAAGCAGTATGATCCCAGACAACAGACTTACAATGCAGAATATTTTATCGCAGTGTTCCTTACCATACACAACTGCTAAGAAGCAGGTCCCCTAGCGCTTCGGCCCCAATCTAGGCCTTCATCAGAGGGTGTGTCTAACAAACCTCCACCATCATCTTTTGTAAGACAATTCTTAAAGTGATGTCACCTTTTTACATGTTAATCCCCCAAATATTCAAAAATAAGATTATTAACTTGTTTACAATGTTAATCAAACCTTATATTAACATGCTTGGATAGTCTCTTGGTAAAAGATTAGAAGAAAATAAAGAAATAAAAGTATAGATGGGAGGGTAAAAGGTCAAACAGAGATTGGGGGAGAGTGAAAAAAAGGAACAGGTATGACTGAAACAAAGGTAATGCCAGATATCCAGAGTCAATGGTTAGTGGCGAAGCATGCGAAAAACAAAATTAGTACAGCAGTTTAAGGCAATAAAGTTCAAGGTTTATGTTGGTACTTTTTCAATTATTTTTTAATATTTATTGACTGTCCGGGGTGTACCCATTTTTATGTTGGCTCGTGCATGCGCAGCCAACATATTGCGGTAGTAGCAGATTTGGAGGCGCGGTAACTGTTGGGCGAATGCAGGGCATGCATTAGTAGCTGCGTCCCTCATTCCCCAATCAGCCAGCATTCAGGTGCCACACCAGCAATTCGGAATGTGGCAACGAGATCTAAGAAAGGTCCGCTGCAATGAGAAGCAAGCTTCTCACTGCAGCAGCACAACACTCGCCTCACATAAACATGGCGGCACTGACTGCCACCCAAAGCATGCCGCCTACTTCATTTGCCGATGGGGAGCCCAGTCCCCATCAGCACTGGGCGACCACCCTGCGCGTGCAGAGGGGGTGCCCATCCCCTCGACATTATGCGCTCCCTCCCCCCAACAGTCTTTCTTTGCCGACAGGGGGCCTGCTGCACAAAATCAGTTTTCGGGACAGTTTGAGGACATGACAGTGCCACTATTCATGAGCAGAGGTCCTAAAATGCCTATGTTGAAAACTTGGTAACGAAAGTCTATAAAATGACTGTGTTGCAAGTGTGCGTTGTGCAGTTCCCAAGCACCCTTGTAACTTCGCAAATTTGCAATATTTTCATGCCACATTTACAACACTGGCATTTTTTCACACCTCCTTATGAACAGTAGAGCTGTCATTTTTCACATCCTGCCAAAAATGTGTTTTCACACCTGTGGCGCACAATGGCGTGGTCGCTGTCGGAAATCAACTTTTGGGACGAATGAACAAAATCACAGTGCCACTGTTCATGAGGGGAGGTTCTAAAATGCCTATGTTGAAAATGTGGTTAAAAAAATTCTAAAAATAATTGGGTTACGGACATGTGTTGCACAGTTTCTATGCATGCTCATGACTTTGCAAATTTTCTTTATTTTCACTCCAGCTTTTCAACGTTGCAATTTTTTTACACCTCCTCATGAACAATACAGTTCTCATGTTTTACATACTGCCCAAAATGCGTTTTCGGACCTGTGTCGCCAAATGGCATAGCTGCTGTGCAAAACCACCTTTCACCTAACAAACTGATAGTGATGCTTTTCACGACGTGAGGTCACAAAAAGCCCATGTTGAAAATTTGGAGTGAAAATACCAACACACGCCTGCGGCGTTAGGGTTTCCAACTGTAACACCACACCCTGTGCAGAATGACAGGCGTCAGAGGTGTGACTTGGGATCATCAGCTGTAATCCTTCCTATTTCACCCCCACACCCACCCTGCAGCCAGTGACACACATGGTGGTGTGCCTTACAGTGTTCGGCCACAAAGTTCACCCCATTCTCCTATACTGCACCCACCTCAGTGTATTTCTTTATGGAATGGGGTACATATAACACCCAAAGACCCCAAAGCACACCACGACACTTGTCACTGTCTACAGGGTAGGATGAGGCGAAATGGCAGGAGCGTTATAGTTGACGACCCAAAGGCACACCCCAATGCCTGTCGGTCTCTACAGGGTGGGGGTGGGGTTGGCGTCACCTCAATACTTCACTGCCATTCCTATTATGGATCTCTAACTTTGGCACTACCAATGACAAAGTCAGCGAGACAACATTTGGCATTGACAAATGCTCGTTTAATCAGTTTATCAACAGTCCAAATTTAAGTATGTGAAAGGTCCCAGGATAAGCTGCAGAGATTTCATGGCTGTGAACTCCAACCTGTAAAGAACAAAACATAAGTTGCTTGGGAGGCCAGGTTGACTGGTGGCAGTAGCATGCAATGGGCCACACGATGGTGATTGCCATGGTCGTGGAGAGGAAGGGGGAGCCACTTGGCACCACAGAAGTGATTAGCAGCATTGAGGAGAGACAGAGCAGCTGCTGGACACCACAGAAGTGATCAAGAGGGGGAGAGAGTAGGAGATGCTGGGTACAAGGGAAGTGACCAGCATCACTGGGGAGAGGAAGCAAGAACACCAGGGAAGTGATCAGCAGTGTCAGAGAGAGAAGCAGCTGAATGCTGGGAAATGATCCAGGGAAGTGACCAGCAGTGTCAGGGAGAGGAAGCTGCAGAATGCTGGGAAGTGATCGGCATAGTCAGGAAGAGGAATGAGGAAGGGAGAGACACCTGGCACCAGAGATGTGATCAGCAGCACTGTGGAGTGTGAGAGTAGCTGCCAGGCACAAAGGAAGTGATCAGCATCACTTGGGAGAGGAAGCAAGAACACCAGGGAAGTGACCAGCAGTGTCAGGAGAGGAAGCAGCTGAATGCTGGAAAATAATCACCATAGTCAGGAAGAGGATTGGGAGTTGCTAGACACCAGAAAAGTGTCAGCATAGCCAAGGAGAGGAAGGGGATCTGCTGGACAACAGAGAAATGATTGGCAGGGTTAGGAGAGGCAGGTGGAGCTGCTGAAAAGGAGAGAGAAAGGAGTTGCTGGACACCACTAAAGTGATCAGAGCCCAGAGATCACTGTAACATCACACTGACATCACCTACATAGCTTCTGATAGGCTGTGGAAATACGTGGCAGACAAAAATGTTCTGAGAAATGTACAACTCCTGCCTGATCTTTTTTTAACACTTTAATAGATGGAAATTTTCTTAATTGGCTAAAGTTTATTTTATTTATTTATTTATCAAGTCTAGGATTACAAATGCCTTTGAGCCAAGGCCCTTTTACAAAAGTTCCACGTCAGAGAAATACAAATTATGGGGAGCATCAAGACAGACATTACAACAATGTGGACATTGCAAACAGATTACAGATTAATACAATTCAAGGGTAACATTGTAAGCAAGGCGCCAGCAGCAGTTGTCAGGAAAACAGACAAGAGATAGAAGTGCCAGAGTCATAGGGAGAGGAAGGGGAGAAGGAATGTAGGTAGGGTGGGGAGAGGGTGAAAAGTGCAGCATTGGGTGTACCAAGATGTGAGGGTAGAATCCAGTGAGGAGGGAAGGGGGGACCATTAGAGCAGGCAGGGAAGTGGAGAAACAAGGTTAAGTTGGGCAGTCACAGGAGCTGTTGGTAGTGAGATAGTCCCAGAGCCTAGTTTTAAACATATCAATTGTCGGGGCAGAGGATATGGTGGGGCTGAGGCGATTGAACCAGAGTGGCGCTCGATAAGCAAAAGAGCATTGTCCCTGTGAAGTGTGACAGTGGGGGACTTTCAGTAGCTGTAGCGTGGATCTACGAAGGCACCGTTTGTTGGTTCAGTGTTGTAACAGAGTTGAGACCCCAGAAGGTGCAAGGACAAGGTATATTTTTTTTTACCATGGAGCAGGTGAGAAACTTTATGCGGTTTGATAGTTGGAGCCAGCCGGTCTGGGTGTACAGGTCACATGTGTGGGTGAGATGGTGGGCACCAGTGATGAGCCGACATGCCTTATTTAAGGTAGTTGAGAGGCGTCTAAGGGTTGTGGTTGTGGCCAAGCCATAAATGATGAGACCATAGTCTATTACAGAGATCACAGAACTCAGGACTGCAACCTTCAAAGCTTCTACGTGAGGTGCTGTCTGTGTTTGTAGAGGAGACCAAGCGTGTATTAGCAGCTCTCGCTACATTATCTACGTGAGGTCCATAGGAGAGATTAGGGTCAAACTGTATCCCTAAGTATTTGAAGGACCCCACCTAATCTAGAGTGTTCCCCTGGGTGGTGGAGATAGCCAAGTGGTGTAACTTGTGTGGGTTATGAGAGGTGTAGAAGAGCATAGATTTGGTCTTCTTGTCATTGAGGACCAGTTTATGATTAAGAAACCATGTCTCTACAGAACTGAAACCAAGTTGAAGGTTGTGTTGAAGAGTTGCAGGATCTTTGTGAGAGGAGAATACAACAGCAGCATCGGCATATAGTATGATCTGCTCAGAGCAGTGGTAAGGGAGAGAGTTTAAGAAAAGGCTAAAAAGGAGGGGGCCCAGTATGGATCCCTGTGGGACACCTGAGTGAACAGGCAGGGTGTCAGAAACAGCGTCAGCAATTTTTACTCACTGCGACCGGTTTTCTAAGTAGCTTTTAAACCAGAGAGAAGAGTCGGGTGATAGCCCAGCATTCAGTAGTTGGTCAATTAGTAGTCCATGGTGTACTGTATCGAAGGCCTTGGAGAGATCGAAGAAAACGGCCCCTGTGAGAAGGCCATTGTCAAGGGATTTGTGCAAAGCTCCAGTGAACTCAAGAAGGGCTGTGGTGGTGCTGTGACCTTTCTGGAAACCGTGTTGTTGTGGACAAGGTATATTGTATTTATCCAAGTGGTCGGTAAGTTGATTAGCCATGATGCGCTTGAATGCCTTAGAGAGTGGGGGCAGTATGAAGATAGGGTGATAATTTGAGTGATTCGTCTTATCCCCACTTTTATGGACAGGTGTCACAGTAGCTGTTTTCCATAAGTCCAGGAATTTTCCACAGCTGAGAGAGAGGTTTAGGATTTTTGTTAATGGATGAATTACCTCATCGAGAGTGAGCAACAGAAGCTTAAGGTTCAGGGTGTCGCTACTAGATCTAGATTTAGAGATAGCTGCAGTAACATAGCGACGAGCTTCATTCAGCCTTACCTCCCTGAAGTAGAAGAGGGGATGGTTAGACTGTGGGGCTAAGGTATTTGGGGAGTAGGCCCTGTTTTCGAAAAAGTCATGGGGTAGGACAGCACTAAGGTCTGAAAAAGCCGTGTTAAAGATGTTTGTGATCACCTTGGGGTCGAGGGTTGAGGATCCATCAACCATTAACATGGCCAGAGAGGTTTTTAGCTGCTTCCCCGTGACATCCTTGATATCGTCCCAGAAAGCACGACAATTTCCCCATGTATTGGTGAGAGTGTCTTTGTAATAGGTGGATTTTGTGAGCTGAATGGCTTTTGTGCAGGCATTTCATGCTTGTTTGTAATTTTGGATGTCCAGTTGTTTGCCAGTGGCCCTGGCAACTGCCCAGAGGTGGCCCCTTAGTTTCAGCTGTGAGAGAAGAGCCGTGGTGAGCCATGGGTTGGAGAGAGATTTTGGTTTGCGCCTTTTATCAGGGACAAAGAGGTGCAGGCTTTGTTGAAAATGAGATGAAGTGATCAAGAGCCAAGTTAACATCTGTTGCTTTAGATGGGTAGCCAGTCTTGTAGAAGCAGGTATTGTTTGAGATGTGGAAGTTTTCCACAAGGAAGGACTCTGCTAGCAATACTTTTGGGAGGGGTCTTGAGGAATGTGTTAGACCATGCACATATGACTGGGGAGTGGTCACTGAGAGAGTCTGGGAGAACGGTTGTACGAGAAATCCTTGTGGGATGAGTGGTGAGGACCCAATCCAGGAGGGTACTCGTGCCAGTCCTGTAGTTAATCCTAGTAGGGGAGTTTACCATTTGCGTGAGGTTAGCAGCTGAGACGGAGTCTTTATAGGCACTGGCGCCCGATGCTAACCAGTTTATGTTGAAATCCCCTAGTAGAATAAGTTCAGCTTCAGGAGATGCTATAGTAGTATGGTTCAGAAAGCATAACTCCTAAAAAGGAAGAGACTGTTAGTTCTTTCTGACAGTATACATTCCAAAGACTTAAAGCTTCTCAAAATACATTCTAGTTTTCTGTGTCTCTTAGGGTAGGCACAAGACCCCCATGTAGTGATCTAGTACCGAACCACAATTTTCACACTGTTAAGAGTGGTGAAACCTCTTATGAATATTACCTACTATGATTTCTTTATACAGGGCATGTTACATTCATGTTGTGTTTTACTTAAAGCAATGGAGTGCAACACAGAATACCTACATTTGTTTGAGGCCTACCTTGTAATCCATTTGTTCAGAGCAGTTAAATACATACACCATGACACCTAATGCTCTGCCCAAGTCTTTGGTGGTTTCAGTTTTTCCAGTTCCTGCTGGGCCTGCAGGGGCACCCCCCATGATTAAATGGAGGGACTGGGTTAAGGTGATATAGCATCTACAATAAAAACAGAATTACACAAGGTAAGAAGAATGAAAGCCTCTCATATTCTCTTCACAGCCACACAAAGGGTTAGGGTTTTAAAAAGAAAAGTGAAAAAAAATTAAATTAAAAAGACCTTAAAATTGTCTTAGAAAGGGATCATTATGTACAGCATTGTTCAACATCTTTGGGCTGCTGCTTGGCATTTGCAAGGAGAATTGCTGCACTACCTGTATATTTAATATAGCAATATAACAACTCTTTCAAACACAACAGGCAATACAGGATATAAAATCATAAAAAGAATAAAACCCAACTACCACCTTAGAGAAAACTAAGGTGTGGACCTAGGTGGCACAGGGGTAGCTAGTTAGAGAAGCCAGAGCCTTTGCTTTTGTCCAAAGTTGACTCAGTTCTGAAGAGGGTGTCAGACATTCTCCTGGGCATGTTCCCAATCTTGGGAAGTTTCACACCAGAGATAGCTCTCCTATTATACTACCCAAAAAGTTCCGGCAAAAAAAAACAAATCCACTTAATTAATATCCTCCTTGAGGCAGGTAAAAAATGTCATTACCTGCAAGTGGCTCAGGCGGAGCCCCCTACAATCCCCCAATGGGAGGACACAATATACAAGATATACAAAATGGAAAACATGACAGCTAAGTTACAAGACAGAATCCAGACTCTCTTAAATAGATGGACAATTTGTTTTTTACTTGTCTTAGAATACAGGCCAGAATTAATTCCATAATGACAGGCGAGCAGACCCTTTCTTGGCTCGGCCCGGACAGCCCTATACCATGGATTAACGTGGGGTCCCTTCCACTCGCCCTTACAGGGCGTAATTGGTTCCCCCAGCTGTCGCCCCACCCTCATTATTTTGAACCTTCCATGCTATTGTTTATCTCTATATTCATTAAAATTAGGCGATCCTAGTCATTTTAGCAATAATGCCCGACAGGGTGTGTGTAGATGCTGGGATAACGTCAGCCTCAGGTGGTTGGGCACAAGGTCGAGGTCGAAAAGGCCTAACAACTGAGGCGTGATGTTATCTCAACACACACACCCCTGGAGGGCATTATTATATTATAATGGTCGTTGTTATACAGAATTAAAAAAAAATCATTTTAAAGATGTTTTAGTGTGGAGAAATATTTTGGTTTTTTAAGAGCAGATGAAACAATCAACAAAATGCTCCATAAATAAAAATGCTCCCCTGCAGGTTCACAGTGAGGCTGAGACTAGAGTCATGATGTTGTACTGGGATAACATCACGGGTCCAGTCCCAGACTGACCAATCAGAGTCCAGGATTTTTTCTTGCCATTGTATAATTTATTATAGACCTATCACAGTATGAGTGGGACATCAGTGACATCTTATCAATGCTAAATGTGGATTTCTTCAAGTGCAATTATGTATTATCGCTAAATCCATCCTTGTTTAGTCTATGCTCTACATGGTGTCAAACCTGTATCCTGTGGCAAAAAACCTTGTCAATAAAAATTTAAGTTTAAAAAATAAAAAAGAGCCAGAGCTTCCCAGTCACTTTAGATAGGAAGGTGCAGAAGAGCAGCAGCACTGGTATGGAGCTCTGAGTAAATAAGAGACCAAACTGTACAAGAAGTACAAGGATAGGAGAGGTATGAAGAAAGAGGATAAAGGGTATCGATAGAGGTTTAGATAAAGATATCCTTCTGCTACTTCCCAAGGGGAAAGAGAAGAAAAAAGTCAAAGAAAAGGGATTCCTGGGACGCCCTTTCCTCCTGCATGAGGCTGGTGATACTCAAAGAGGCTGAAACTCAATGACACAGAAGTTGGGCATGTAAAGTTAAGACAGTCTAAGTTGCCTGTGCACTTGGGGGCTGAGTGCAACTGGTCAAGCTCACATAAGACTCCAAAAGGTACACCACCTTGGAGACAAATGCTGAAGAAGGAGGAGGGATGAGGAAAGGAGGAAGAAAAAATTACTCACCTTAGTAATTCTGTTTCTTCTAATGGATTCTTGCTGTATTCTGACAATTGCAGTTAGCTCCAGCCTTTGAACTGCTCCGGAGAGTATAGGGTTAAATTTCTATGCAGGGCATAGAACGCTGAGCTCGAGCTCGGTTGAAGACTCTGTCTGCAGTACTTTGAATCCAAACCATCAGATTCTTACGAGCTAAAAACTCACTGACCTATCAGAATGTAGAAATTGTAAAATTTCTACCAACCAACTGGCAACTAATGGTCTAGCTTCCCAAAGGAAGACTCAAGTCAGGAAACCCAAAAATTAAACAAAAAACGGGTAATAAAGCATAACAAATTCTTAATAACCAAACTAAAGCACCAACAGGAAGTGTGCTGAAGACACCCGTGGGGTGCAACACTGCACCTGCCCACCCACTTCCCAAAAACAGGTTCTGAGAGGGAGGCAGGAGGAGGAATCAGAATACAGCAAGACTCCATTAGAAGAGACACAATTACTAAGGTGAGTAATTTTTCTTCAAACAACATGAAGATACTGTATTCTTTCAGATACGAAATACTAAGCAGTACCTCCAAGGAGGAGGGACAGAACCTACTTTGGGAATAGGCTCTGAAGCACTGCTGCACCAAATCTATCATCACTCCAAGCCTGGATATCCAGGGAGTAATGCTTGGTGAAGGTATGAACTGTTTTCAAGGTGGCTGCTTGACAAATTTCTAACAAGGGAATATCCCTGGCCGCAGCCAGAGATGCAGCTGTACCTTTAGTGGAATGAGCCCTCAGGTCTGAGGGAGGAATTTTTCCCAGTTTCTCATAACAGAACTGGATACAAGACACAATCCACCTGGCAATATGTTCTCTTGGTGGCAGGCTTACCCTTACCTACTTCCCCATAAGTGAGGAACTGGAGGGAGTCAAACCTGTGACCCTTTGTACATTCAATGTAGTAACTAAGGGCTCTTTTAACATCTAAACTGTGTAACCTTCGCTCTCCTGAGGAAGCATGATCAGTGAAGAACACAGGAAGAGACATGGATTGGTTCAAGTGGAAATCAGAAACCACTTTGTGTAGGAACCTTCTATTGGTTCTAAGGACCACCTTGGCCCTATGGAATGAGATCAAGTCCGGTTCAAGCGACAGAGCTTACAATTCACTGATACGTCTGGCAGAGGTAACAGCAACCAAAGACACAGTTTTCTAAGTCAAGTACTTGAGCTCTGCTTAGGACATAGGTTCAAAAGGAGGTTGCATAAGCTGAGCAATGCAGACATTCAAATCCCAGGCAGGAACAGGATCCCTAAAAGGAGGATTGGTATGAAGCAATCCTTTGAAAAATTTACAGAATACAGGATGAGATGACAGAGAGGAAGGCTGTCCCACTGACAGAAAAGCAGAAACAGTTGACAAATATACCTTGAGATTAGCTGGTCTGAGGCCTAGACCATTAAGATGAACCATATAATCCAGAACTGTAGACAATTCAGCAGTGTCTGGGCATATATGCTTCTTGGAACACCAAATGCTGAATGTTTTCCATTTAGAGTTGTAAGATTTTCTGGTGGCAGGCTTTCGAGAGGCTTTGAGATGTCCAGAACCCTTGGGACAGATGCAAATCTGCATATTCTAACTCTTCAAGAGCCATGCCTTGAGATTGCGGGACCGAAATTGGGGTACCAAATCCTCCCCTGAGATGAGGTTAACAGATTGCACTTCCTGAAGAGAGACAGGGAAGATGGACTGCTAGGGACAGAAGCAGGGGATACCATGGCTGCCTGGCCCGGTCTGGAGCAATCAGAATTAATTTGCAGGATTGTGACCTCATTTTGACCAGAACTTTGAACAACAGAGGAAAAGGAGGGAAGGCATAGAGGAATTTCCCTTCCCAGTTCAGAACCAGAGCTTCCAGAGGGACTGAGCCCAGTACTGGAGGTCTGCAACAAAACAGAGGAAGTTGGTGATTGTCTGGGGCTGCAAAGAGATCTATCTCTGGAGTGCCCCACCTGGAAAAAATCACTTCTAGCACCAGGGGATCCAGAGACCATTTGTGATGGCCCTGGGAGATTCTGCTCAGTGCATCTGCTATCACATTGTCCTTTCCCGGAAGGTGGACTGCAACTAAGGATGTCCGTAGAGACTAAGCCAGAGACCATAGTTTCATGGCTTCTGTGCACAAGGCCATGGACCAAGTGCCTCCCTGCTTGTTGATGTACCACATGGTGGTGGTGTTGTCCTGACCTGTACCACCTTGTTCTGCACTGACTGAGAGAAGGCTTGCAGAGCCAGGAACACTGCCCTGAGCTCCAAAAGATTGATATGCAGGAGGGACTCTGGATGGGACCACTGTCCCTGGGCTGTGAGAGCCCCGAGATGGGCTCCCCACCCCAACAGAGAAACATCTGTGGTAAGGACCACAGAGCGTGGCTGACCGATGAAAGGAACCCCTTGCCTGAGACTGTCCTGATCCTGCCACCACTGAAGTGCCTGGATCAGAGTCTGAGTCACTGAACTAGTTTGGTAAAAGGATCCTTCTTTTCGGACCAGAAGGACCTTAGATGGAACGAGTGCCCCTCATTTGAAACCTGGCTCCTTGGACCACTGCTGTAGAAGCTGCCATGTGACCCAGAAGCTGAAGGAAATGCCTTGCTGGTTGAGAGACCAGAAGGCGGAAGAAGGAGGCCAGTTCTGAAATGACTATAACCTCTGCATGGGAAGAAAAGCTCTTGCCTTGACTGTATCCAGCTCTGCTCCTATAAAAGTGAGAAGCTGTACAGGTTCAAGAACTGACTTGGAAAGGTTGAGAAGAAACCCCAAGGAAGTGAGCACTTGCTGGGTCAGTTGAGGTCTGACTTGACTTGGTCTGGGGACTGTCCCACAATGAGCCAGTCGTCCAGATATGGAAACACTGCAATCTTCTTCCTTCTTAAAAAGGCCGCCACTACTGCCAGGCACTTTGTGAACACCCTTGGAGTTGATGTTAGGCCAAAGGGCATTGCTCTGAACTGATAATGGCCTGAAGGCAATTCGAACCTGAGGTACTTTCTGTGGGAGCACCTGATGGGAAAGTGAAAATAGGCATCCTCGAGGTCCAGGGAGGCTAGCCAGTCCCCCTGGCCTTAGAGAGGGAAGAATTATTTTGAACTTTGGTTTTAACAGATGCTTGTTCAGATATCTTGAATCCAGGAAGGGTCGCCACTCCTGTTTTTTGGGGGGTAAGGAAGTACCTGGAGTACAGACCTTTGCCCCTGTGTAGGTAAGACACCCTCTCTATGGCCCTTAGAGCCAACAGAGATGAAACCTCTGCTTGCAAGGCAAGGGATTTGGAGGTGCTTGCAGGTGGAAAAGATCTGGGCCTCAGCTCTGGAAATCTTTTGAAGCTGAGGACCAGCCCCTGGCTTACCACTTCCAGGACCCATTTGTCTGAAGTAACAGACTTCCAGTCCTGAACGAAGTAAGCCAGCCTGCCTCCTACTGGTATGGGGGAGTCGACCCGGGCTGACACCTCAGGGTGCCTGCTTGGCAGGAGCTTAGGCTGAGGGGTGGATGCAGCCCTGCTCATCCCCCTTCTGCCTCTCCCTCTAAAGAACCCCCTCTGGGAAAAGGGAGAAGAGGCCTGCGCTTGGTAGAAAGGCCTGTGAAAAGGCCTGCCCCTGCCCCTGGCTTGCTGCCTTTGAGGAGTTGCCTGCCTTTCCTTGGCCTGTGCACTCCTGTAAGTGGTTCTGTATTCGTCCATTTTTCTTCATGTAATTCTCTGTCTGCTCCCTAAACAAAGAATTACCCACCACAGGGAAATCCATGGCCTTAGCCTGGGTGTCCTGTGAAAGGCTAGTACATCTGAGCCAAGCCATTCTCCGAAGAGCCACAGATGTAGCCATGACTCTTGATGACACATCACTGGAGTCCACAGCAGCATGAAACTGAACCTTGGATGCCTCGATCCCATCAGCAGCCACCCACTCCAGCTCCTTGGCCAGCTGGTGGGAAGCCTGCTTAGCCAGTGCCAGTACAGTGTCCCATCTGGACTTCTGGTACGTGGCTGTATAGGCCATATAATTAGCCTGCCTGAGTCCCAAAGAGGATGCCATGTACTGTTTCTTTGCCATGATATCCAACTTCCTGGAGTCTTTATCTGGGGGGTGTGAAGCCAAGGGAGTGCCTGCCCTGACACAGGCTGCAGCCTGCACTACCCCAACATGGCTGCATTTCTGGTAAAGAAACTCCGTATCCAAGCCTGACAGAGTATACCTCTTGTCCATCCTTCTGTCCACAGGAGGTATAGAGTTAGGAGACTTTAGAGTGTTTTGAGTCTGCTTCCCAAAAGACTTATGAAGGGGAGTAGACAGTCTCTTAGACTCTGGGATATCCATCATTTCAATGAAGTCAGGCTCTTCTTGGTCCTGCACAGCCTCCTCCATAGGAAGCTGGAGGGTTTCTGCCACTTTCCTGTAAAACAGAAAGTGGGAAGGGGACTCAGAGAGCCTAGGAGGAAACACCAGAAGTTCTGTCTGGAGATGTCCGGTTCTGTAGGCACATCCAGACTTTCTAAGCACTCATCATCATAATCCTCATATTGTTCACAGTCCCCTCCTTAAATCCGGTCCATAGCGGCCCGTCGGCGCCAGCGGTGGGATTTCCACTACACGCCGGCGACCCGGGTTCGGGAACGGATCCGATTGTCGGAGGGCTGGCCGGAGGGAGAGGATTGAGCGTCCGATGGGCAGCTCTCCTACTCCAGGGGAGGTGCGGCAGCATTCGCGCGCTGGGGACCCCTCGTGGAGACCGAGTGCCACGCAGCCGAGGCTTGGCATGGGGAGAGGAGGCGGGCGGACGCTGGCGTCATTGCACGCCCCCGCCTCTCTGGGGAGAAAACCAGGAAAGGGAGGAGCCACCTACTGCCGCAATGACGCCGCCGCTTCACTGTGCCCAGTGCCAAGCCCCCACCTTAATCCCCAGTGCCTGCGGCATAAGGGTCGGTGTCGTGAGGGGCCCCACCGCGGGAGGCAAGCCACGGGTATCGTGGGCTGTGGCCGATTTGGGGGCAGAGCCGGCCCGTGACCGGGCTGAAGTCTAGGCGGTAGGTGGTTCAGGAGTAAAAGAGGAAAATAAAAAAAAAAAAAAAAAAATCCAGTCCATAAAAATCTTCAGGAGCATAATCCTGAACCAGAGGAACCGACCGAACCGAACCCCTACCAACCGAGACCAGATTGGTTCGAACCGGACAAAGCGATTCCACAATCTGAATCGCCGGGCAGTTTCTTCATCGGTCGGACCATGGAGTTCTGGATCAGAACTGGCAGATTTTTCCTTTCTTTTCCTTTTGTAGGAACTGGCCCTCAGGATCAGCTCTCCTCTTGCCCGAAAGTATCACCCTGGTCAGAGGGCACTCCTCCTGGTTCGGTCAGAACCGAACTGGGCTAGGCTTCCGGGTTAGGTGGATTTCTCGCCTCCTTCCCTAAGTCTACCTAATCTCTTATCCAGGGTAGACTTGGGAAAATTCTTACATATTTGGCAGTCTGAATCGAGGTGGTCAAACCCCAGTCAGTAAACACAGGTGGTGTGGGGATCGGCCTTAGCAAAGACCTCCCCACACTCACTGCAGTGTTGAAACCCAGTGGGCCCGTTTTTTTTCTTGGGTTTCTCAGACATGGCCAACCTAACCAAACTTACCCTTTTTGGCAACTTCCAGGCAAGACTCTCTTATCGTTTCTAACCGTGTTATGGGTGTTTGAAAAACGCTAAAACATCGCTTTTTTTTTAAACCGATAAGAACCGTAACCACACACCCAAATGACTAAATCAAAGATCTAAAGGATCAGTTCAATCAACTGATCGGGACTTTCAATTTCCACAGTCCAAAACACTATCTTAGTACTTACTGTACTGCAGACAGAGGAACTGAATCAGGTAAAACATTCGGAAAACCGAGACTTTAACCGACACTTTAACCGAGTCTTGAACCGAGCAACAGGAGAAATCTCTGGAGCGACTGTTCAGTGAAGCGGAGTAAAGAATCTGACAGTTTGGATTCAAAGTACTGCAGACAGAATCTTCAACCGAGCTCGAGCTTAACGTTCTATGCCCTGCATAGAAATTTAACCCTATACTCTCCGGGCAGTTCAAAGGCTGGAGCTAACTGCAATTGTCAGAATACAGCAAGACTTCATGTTGCTTGAATGAAAAATTCCCCGATAAAGGAATTTTTGGGTGGGGAGGGATAGGGACCCCTAAATGGGGACCTTCTCCCTTTACCCTTTTTTTTAAACAGGGGCAAAAGAGGGGTGGGGGTGGGCCCCTGCCAAGAGCCAGGGTGTACCCAAGAGAATTCTAAGGAAGTGGCAAGAGGATAAGAAGAGAAGGAAAGGCAGAGGGTGAGCTGCCCAGAGGCCCTGGATCCTAACTCAGCAAGAGATAGTAGACAGGCATGTGAATAAATGGCAAAGATATTCTGAAAGATCGAGACTACGGTGAGTATGTAATTTTCATATCTTCCAAGACTCAATCTTCACTGTTTATTCCCATTTATGGGTGAGAGTATCAACTTTCCACCCAAAGGGTGGAGCTGACTCACCCTGAGGGAAAAAAAATTACTCATCTTAGTAATCTTGTTTCTTCTAAGGAATTTTACTGTATTCTGACTTATGCAGCATGATCTCACCATAGGACTACCCCGAGTCGAAATGGTTAATAGAAGCTATGCAAATGATGGAATGCTAAGCTCGAGCTCGGTTTTCAAATCACTGTCCCTGGTAAACAACTCTAAACCATTAGATTCTTACAAGGCATGCACTAAGCAGTTTCCAACAAGTGGAGTGATAACAGTAATAATAATAGCAATGACAAAAACAATCCTCCTTAATAAGAAGTGAAGGGAAAAAGATTTTTATAGAATTACCCCTTATGTTAAAGAGCTTCAAATTTGGCATTCCTAAAGACCTAGGTTACAGATGCCCAAAAACAAAACAAGAAATATATATGTATAATATAATATATATATATATATACCCCAGGTTTGCAACCACTCTACACGGCTGTAGAGCAGTGACCATATGTTTCTAGCAGAGGAGAAGGAGGGAGCTCAGAATACAGTGAGATTCCTTAGAAGAAACAAGATTACTGAGGTGAGTAATTTTTATTCAAACCCACGAAATCTTACTGTATTCTGACTTATGCAGATTAACAAGCAGTGTCTTTGGAGGTGGGCCTATAATCTATTTAGAAACAGGCTCTGCAGGACTGCTGTGCCTAACCTGGCATCACCTCTGGCCTGGACATCCAACTAGTAATGTTTGTGAATGTGTGGACTGTTTTCCAGGTTGCAGCTTTGCAAATATCCACTAGAGGAATATCTCTAGTGGCTGCTAGAGAGGCTGCAGTACCCCAAGTTGAATGGGCCCTGAGGCCTGCAGGTGATTCCTTACCCACCTTGCTATAACAGAACTGAATACAGGCTACAATCCATCTAGCAATGGATCATTTTGTGGCAGGTTTTCCTTTTCCCACCTCTCCATAAGTAAGGAAGAGCTGGGTTTGATCCTGTCTGTAACCCTTTGTGTGGTCAAGACAGTAGCTGACTGCCCTTTTCACATCCAGGCTGTGCAACCTACGCTCACCTGACGTGGAATGATCTGTGAAGAAAACTGGCAGAGTGACAGATTTGTTGAGGTGGAAATGTGATACCACCTTTGGCAAAAACCTTCTGTTAGTTCTCAGAACTACCTTGTCTCTATGGACTGCAATGTAACCAGGCTCTGTAGACAGTGCCTGGAGTTCACTGATCCTTCTGGCAGAGGTAATGACGTCCAGAAACACTGTTTTCAAGTCACATACAGTATTTGAGGTCTGCTGAAGACATGGGCTCAAATGGGTCTGCATAAGCTGAGCAATGCAAATATTCAGATCCCTCATGGGGGTGGGTGCTCTACGTGGTGGGTGCAAATGTAATAAACCTGAATACTGGTTGTGAGGCTAAAGAAGAAGAAGCCTTACCTGCTGATAAATAAGCTGAAACAGCCGCCAAATGCACCCTCAGGGTGGAAATAGCTAAACCTGTGGAATGCAAATGGGCCATATAGTCCAGGACTATTAAATGCTAGCTTGGGCATAGTCAAGCCTTTACCTGACACCTAAAGGAAATCTTTTCCATTTACAGGCATAGGTTTTCTTAGCAGAAAACTTTCTGGAAACTCTCAGTATATCCATGACACCATCTGAGAGGTGTAAATCTGCATGCTCTAGGTCCTCAAGAGCCAGGCTTTGAGTCTGAGGGATAACCAGTTGGGATACGTGATTCTGCCCTGTGAGGAAGACAAAAGGTTGTACCTCCTGGGAAGACTGACTGGCTTGGCTACTGACACTGATAGGAGCATGGAGTACCAAGGCTGCCTGGCCCAATCTGGGGCAATGAGAATCATTGAGGCTAATTGAAGCCTGAGCTTGTTCAGTACTTTCAGCAACAGAGGGAAGGAAGGGAAAGCATACAGGAACCTTCCCATCCAGTCCAACAGATGTGCATCCAGAGAAATTGTGCCCTTGTTGGGGGGGCCTGCAACAATATTCTGGGAGCTTGTGATTGTCTGGGGCTGCAAACAGATTGACCTCTGGGGTGCCCCATCTCCTGAAAATGGTCTGCAAGACCTGTTTGTTCAGTGACCATTCATGGTGGTTCTGGCTTATTCTGCTGAGGGCATCCACCAGGACATTGTTCTTGCCTGGAAGGTGAACAGCTGAGAGAGACACCTTTAGGGAATATGCCAGGGACCATATTTTCATTGTTTCTGTGCAAAGAGGGGTTGACCTTCTGCCCCCTTGCTTGTTTATATAGTACATGGTGGCTGTATTCAAGGCCCCTAGAATTCTGTGGTCACAGAATTTTGTGCAGAACTTGCAACCTATTGCAGAACTTCTGCAGTGCCACAGAATTCACTGTCTTTGGTGATTCTTTATTAATATTTCCATTTATCCATAGAACCTGGTTCCCTTCCCTCTTTTATATCCAAAACCCTCTGTGCTCAGAATGGGATGTTATCAGTGCTATAACATCATACATTAGCCTAATGAAATGGCTGCATTCTGCCACAGAAATGAATAATCACTTATCTACCACAGCTCACTGTCAGAGTTGATCTCACAGCGCATCAAGTACGATGATATTTGTTCAACCTGCACTACAGCCTAATACAATTTTCAGTGTTGCGTTATTACACAAGGGTCAGCTTAAACAAAACCTTGATGATAGCATAGACCTGTTAAGTCCATACCTTACTTTGTACAAGCTTATTTGTGTCTTTAAGTTACAGAGATGCCATCTGAAATGAATAGCTGGTAAAATTAATTAACCTGTCATTTTAAGAAAAATTAAGTAATTATGCCTAGAAAAGTGGAATATAATATTGTGTAGACCTGTTGAACGAATAGATCTGTTAAATAAACAACTGCGCTGTACACATTTTTGCCAGGGGTTTTGATTATATATGGTCATTGAATGATAGAATCACCTAAAAGTTAAGAGAAATGTTGTGTGCAGGGCCAGCTGTTGGGCCAGAGGGTAGCATGTTGTGTTCCCTTGCTGGCAATGGGTTCAGAGATGAGCTCTGGGAGCTGGCTCAGCAACACAAGGATTGGGGCAGCACACCACTGCTCTGAGCCTAGGAAGGTATGGCGCAATGTTCTGTCACACAGGAGACACATTGTAATGGGCTGGAGAGCTTTATCTCACAATGGGTTCACATGCATGTCATGGCCTGATGGTGTTACGTAGTGTGTCGGGGAAGCAGGTTGGCATGAAAAATTAGTTTTGCAATATCTCCTCTTTTTTGTTTATTCCATTTCAAAAGGGACCTGTATGAATGAGGATACAATTTCATGGAAATTAAAAACAATATATATATATATATATATATATATATATATATATATATATATATATATATATGATACATGATGGGCAGGAGTGGGATACGGAAATATTCTCACTCCTGCAGGGTGAACTGTGTATTCTCAAGGGCCAAGGCACGAGTGAAAATACACAGCTCACGAGGCAGGAGTGAGAATATTTTCCATATCCCATGATCTGCCCATCATGTGTGCGATTTATACCACAGGGATGAGAGCTTTAGGAACATTTTTTCTGATTCTGTTTGTTTCCTGCTCATTCTGTGTGTGTGTGTGTTCTGAATGGACTGGGAGTGAGAAACACAGCAGACAGTGTTTTGCGAAGCTAATTGAGTGAGTCAGAGACTCACTGAGAAAGACAAATTGCTGCAGATAGCACTGAGAAACAGAAAGTGCTTTGTAAAAGAGTTTCATTTAGAATTCAGGTTATTTTGAAGCTGAGATCAGCACAGTAATGGGCTAGGAAAGTCAGAAACACAATGGGACACAGGTGAGAGTCATTTGCAAATCTAATTGAGTAAGTTGCACCTTCAGTGGGAAAGAGATAAGAGAAAACTTAAGGAGGCAGTATAGTACAGTGGCTTAAGGCTCTGAGCTGCAAACCTGGGTTTGAATCCCACAGCCCCCACTTGCATAATGTGTGATCCTGAGCAAGTCACTTAACTTCCTTGTACTCCCAGGTTGTACCTGTAAACAAGTTTCAGCTTAGTGCGTCTCTCTCCTGGTAAAAGATAAAGTGTTTTCTGAAGCAGTTTCCATTAGAGTGCAAGCTGCAGTGCAGTTATTCTCACTCTGGTGACATCAGCAGAGTATGGATAAATGTCATCTTCAGGATTTATTGTCACTGCAGTGGAAATAACACAGGATATCCTACTGAGAAAGCTGTCACCCCCGTGGTATTAATATATATATAAAATATCTCTCTCACTATATATACAGTGTGTATATTTACATACACACACACATATATTTGTATGTATGTTAGTATATTACAGATTCCATATAAATATATAAGTGATACACAGTGGAGACCTCTTGAGTGGTGCAGACAGCACATATAAATATATAAGTGATACACAGTGAGGATCTCGTGATTGATATAGACAGCATGAGTATAGAAATACCTTATTTATCACATAAGGTCCCCTCTGCACATTTCATTTATACAATAGGCTATGACCTTAGGGGATAGATTTTATTTTTTGCTTTTTTAGATATAAAATTATTTTTATAAGTCTGTTATTTTTGAACTAGTGTTACTGTGCTTCCCCTCCATCTTGATTACTATAACCATTGCCATAGACGTGAAGTCTGGTTAACAAGCTGATACTATGATGTGGTAGTTTTCATAAGTGCCGCAGAACTGCCGCAGCAATTACAAACCACTGTCACATAAGTTCTGCGGCAAATTGAAATCTTGCCACAGAACTTGGTCCCAGTGTGCCTCAAAAAAGTAGGGGCCTTGGTTGTATTGTCTGTTCTGACTTGCATTACCTTCCCCTTTATCTGACTGGCAAATGACTCAAGTGCCAGAAGAACTGCCCTTAGCTCTAACAGATTGATATGCAGGAAAGATTCCTGTTTTCCCTATGTGCCATGAGCAGTGTGATCCCCCAGATTTGCTCCCCACCTTAGGAGGGATGCATCTGTCGTCAGCATTAGAGAAGGGACCTGCTGCAGGAAGGGAAGCCCTTGTCTGAGGTTTTTTCTTTCCTGCCACCACTGCAGAACTTGAAGAAGGGTGACTGTGACTGGGACCAATTTTGATAGGGAATCTTTCTTTTGGGACCAGTATTCCCTTAGATGAAATTGGATGTCTCTCATCTGGAACCTGGCTCCTGGAACAACTGCTGTAGAGACTGCCATGTGACCCAGTAATTGTAGAAAGTGCCTTGCTGGCCTGTGGACATGAAGTACAAAAGAACTGGCTATTTGGATAAGATTGTCCACCCTGTCTTGAGGGAGGTAGGCCATTCCTGCTGTTGAATCCAGTTCTGCCCCTATGAATCTGAGCAAATGAACAAGTTCTAGAACAGACTTTTTGTGGTTCACTAAGAACCCCAGGGAGGACAGGGTGTCCTGTGTTAAAGACAATGCCTCCCTTACTTGCTGATATGACTAGCCCACAATGAGCCAGTCATCCAGGTAGGGGAACACTGACACCCCTTGTCGCCTTAGGTGTGCCACTACAACACCTTGGTGTTTTGTGAACACCCTTGGAGCAGATGTCAGCCCGAAGGGCATTACTTTGAATTGGTAATGACCTGATGGCAGCTTGAATCTTAGGTACTTTCTATGCGCCTTTTGATTGGAATGTGAAAGTAGGCATCCTTTAGATCCAGGGATGCTAGCCAGTCTCCCTGTCTCAGGGTAGGTAATATGGTAGCCAATGTGACCATTTTGAATTTTGGTTTTGCTAGATGCTTGTTTAAGAATCTGAGATCCAGCAAGGGATGCTGCTCCCTGTTTTCTTTATTGTAGGAAGTATCTTGAATACAGCCCTTTCCAAATGGAAGGAACTGATTCGACTGCCTGTAGCAGCAGAAGGGTTGAAACTTCCTTTCCAGTAGGGTTGTTTCTGATGGGGAAGCGGCTTGAAGGCCCTGACCTCAGCCTTGGTCTGGTCTTGAAGCTGAGGACAAGTCCCTGGCCCACTACTTCCAGGACCCACTTGTCTGTGGTGATATTTTTCCACTCCTGGAAATAGTGAGCCAGTCTGCCCCCTACTGGTACTAGGGGGTGACCCGGACAGTCTCCTCAGGAGTCTGCTTGGATTGTGTTACTGACTGGACAGTGGGGCTAGTGTGACCACTGTCCCTCCTGCCACTGCCCCTAAAGTATCCCTTAGGTTGGTACTGGGGAAAAACTTGACACTGAAAAAATGGCCTGTACAGAGTTCTACCCCTGCCACCCCTAGGATGGTGTTTCAGGAGGTTGGTTGCTCTCTCCTTGACTGCTGTACGTTTATAATCAGCTTTGTAGTCATCCATTTTTTTCATATATGTCCCTGTTTGTTCTCCAAACAGAGACACAGGGTCACAGGAAAAATACATGGCTTTGTTGGGGTGTCTTGTGAGAGGTTGGTAGTGCTAAGCCATGCAAACCTTCTCAAAGACACTGCTGAAGCCATCTGCCTGGATGCAGTGTCATTTGAATCCACTGCCATCCTAAATTGAATCTTTGAGGTTTCAGTGCCCCACATAACAGCTTCCTCCAGGTTAGCAGCCTTAGGAGGAGGAAAGTACAGTTACGTAAGAACTTACCGTAACAGTAGCTCTCTGAGAGAGGCTCTTGCAGTAGGTAATTACATATAGGACTGAAGCCGGCTGGCGTCAGGACCCCCCAGAAAAATTTCTAGCTAGCAGTCTCTGGCGGGGACTGCCCCCACATCAGGTGACCGGCATCAGGCAACGTCAGTATAAGGGTGGTCCCCACGCCCACCTTCCAGTTCTTTCCCACAAAGGCCCAAAAAGGCAAGATGAGAGAGAAGAAAAATTACTCACCATAGTAATGTTGTTTCTTCTAATGAGTCTTGCTGTATTCAGACATAATGCAGTTAGCCCCAGCACTTGAACTGCCCCGGAGAGGAAAGGGTTAACTCTATGCAGAAGCATAGAACATTGAGCTCGAGCTCAGTTTTCAAACCTCTGTCTGTGGTACTTCCCAGTGTAACCGTCAGATTCTTACGAGCACACTAACTAACATACTATAGTATGGAAATTGTTCAACCTATAGCCAAAGGGCAAAAAAAAATTTGGGGCCCAAAAGACTCAAGTCGAGAACCCGAGAAGAAAAGGTAGTGACAATATTGAAGTATAAAACACCAGAAAAAATAATAACATCCACCCCACCCAAGAGGGAGGGCACAAGGTACACCCCTGAGGTGCAACTCTGTACCTGTCAGCCAACTTCCCAAAAAACAGGTTCTGAGAGGGGAGGCAGGGTGGGAGGTTTGAATACAGCAAGACTCCATTAGAAGAAACAACATTACTATGGTGAGTAATTTTTTCCTCAAACAACATTAAGTCTTGCTGTATTCAGACATAATGCAGACTACCAAGCAGTTCCCTATGGAGGAGGGAATGCAGAACCTACTTTGGGAAGAGGCTCTGCAGTACTGCTGTACCAAAGCTAGCATCACTCCTAGCCTGGATGTCCAGGGAGTAATGCTTGGTAAAGGTATGTACTGTTTTCCAAGTGGCTGCTTTACAGATCTCTAACAAAGGTATATCTCTGGCTGCAGCTAGAGAAGCAGCTGTACTGCTAGTCGAATGAGCCCTCAGGCCTGAAGGGGGCGTTCTACCCAATTTGTCATAACAGAATTGTATACAAGAAACAATCCACCTGGCAAAAGTTCTTTTAGTGGCAGGCTTACCTTTCCCCACTTCACCATAAGTGAGAAACAATTGAAGACAGTCATTTCTATGTGCCTTAGTATGCTCAATCTAGCAGCAAAGGGCCCTCTTAACATCCAGACTATGTAACCTTCTTTCACCTGAAGAAGAATGATCAGTGAAAAACACAGGGAGAGATACAGACTGGTTCAGATGAAAATCCGATACCACTCTGGGCCAGAACCTCCTATTGGTTCTTAGGACCACTTTGTCCCTATGGAAGGAGATGAAGTCAGGTTCAACTGACAGAGCCTGTAACTCACTAATCCGCCTGGTAGAAGTAACAGCTACCAGGAACACAATTTTCCGGGTCAAGTACTTCAATTTGGACGAAACCAGAGGTTCAAGGGTGGCTGCATAAGCTGAGCAATGCAGACATTAAGATCCAGGCAGAGTGGGCTCCTAAAGGGAGGGTTAATATGAACCAGGCCCTTGAAAACTTTCTGAAAACAGGATGAGATGCCAGGAAGAGCTCTTCCCTGCTGAGAGAGAATGCAGAGACAGCTGCTAGATGAGTCTTCAGAGTGGCAGGCCCTAAGGTCTAGGCCATTCAGATGAACTAGGTAGTCTAAGGTTGTGAAATGCCTGCAGAATCAGGCAGGATGCCTTTCTGAGAGCACCAAATACTGAACCTTTTCCATTTGGAGTTGTAAGTTTTTCTAGTGGAAGGTTTCCTGGAGACCTTCAGAATATCCAGAACACCTGAGAGAGATGTAGTGCTGCATATTCTAACTCTTCAAGAGCCAGGCCTTGAGATTGAGAGACTGGAGATTGGGGCACCAGATCCTCCCCTGGGAGGAGGACAGGAGATTGTATGTCCTGGGCAGAGACAGGGGACATGACACTGACAAGGACAGTAGTAGAGGATACCAAGGTTGTCTGGCCCAATCTGGAGCCACCAGTATCACTGTGCAGGGCTGAGTCCTGATCTTGATCAGAACTCTGAACAGCAGAGGGAAGGCATAGAGAAACCTGCCCTTCCAGTCCAAAATGAGAGCATCCTGGGGAACCATCCCCAGAACTGGAGGTCTGCAACAAAACAGAGGAAATTGATGATTGTCCGGTGCTGCAAAGCGACCTATCTCTGGAGTGCCCCACCTGGAGAAGAAGACCTTCAGGATGTGAGGATCCAGGGACCATTCGTGATGTCGCTGTGAAATTCTGCTCAGAACATCTGCTAGTACGTTGTCCTTCCCTGGGAGACAAACTGCTACCAGAGAAGTCTGAAGAGAATAGGCCAGAGGCCACAGCTTCATGGCCTCTGTGCTCAAGGCTGAGGACCGAGTGCCTCCCTGTTTGTTGATATACCACATTGTGGTGGTGTTGTCTGTCCTGACTTGGATCACCTTGCCCTTGACTGAATCAGAGAAGCTCTGTAGGGCTAGGAAAATTGCCCTGAGTTCCAGGAGATTGATATGAAGGAGAGACTCTTGTGGAGACCAGACCCCTTGAGCTGTCAGGGCTCCCAGGTAAGCTCCCCACCCTAGGAGAGAAGCATCCATAGTTAGAACTACTGATGGGACTTGAGGGAGAAATTGAACCCCTTGTCTGAGGTTGTCCTAGTCCAGCCACCACTGGAGAACTTGGACCAGAGTCTGAGTCACTGGAATCAGTTTGGTAAGTGAATCCTTCCTTTGAGACCAAAATGACCTTAGATGAAACTGAATAGCCCACATCTAGAAATTTGCTCCTTGCACCACTGCCGTGGAAGCTGCCATATGGCCCAGGAGCTGGAGGAAATGTCTTGCTGGGCGGGAGACCTGAGGTGGAAAAGAGGAAGCGAGATCCACCAGGGCCTTCACCCTTGCCAGGGGAAGGAAGGCTTTTGCTTGTACAGTGTCCAACTCTATGCCTATAAAGGTGAGAAGTTGAACTGGTTCAAGGACAGATTTTGGAAGACTGAGAAGAAACCCCAAGGAGCTGAGTAGGTCCTGGGTAGTTTGAAGAGCTGACTTGACCTGTAAAGGTGACTGACCCACTAAGAGCCAGTCATCCAGATACAGGAAGATGGTGATACCCTGTCTTCTGAGGTAAGCCACCACTACTGCAAGGCACTTTGTGAACAGCCTTGGAGCTGATGTTAGGTCGAATGGCATAGCTCTGAATTGGTAATGGCCTGAAGGCAACTCGAACCTGAGGTATTTTTTGTGGGAGCACCTGATAGGAATATGGAAGTAGGCATCCTTGACGTTCAGAGATGCTAGTCAATCCCCTGGCCTTAGAGAGGGAAGCATTATTCCTAGAGTTACCATTTTGAATTTAGGCTTTGAAATGTGTTTGTTCAGATACCTTAGATCTACGATGGGTCACCACTCCCTTGTTTTCTTTGGGGTAAGGAAGTACCTGGAGTACAGTCCTTTTCCCCTGTGCTGAGTAGGAACTTTCTCTGTAGCTCTGAGAGCTAGAAGAGAGGAAACCTTGCCTCTAGGGCAATGGTTTCTGAGTGATGCAGGTGGAAAGACTTGGCCCTCTTTTTGGAAATTTTTGAAGCTGAGGGTAATCCCTGGCTTACTACTTCCAGGAACCACTTGTCTGAGGTCACAGACTTCCAGGCCTGGAAGTAGTAAGCCAGCCTGCCTCCTACTGGAAATGGGGAATCGACCCGGGCTGACACATCAGGGTGTCTGCTTAGCAGGAGCCTTAGACTGAGAGGAGGAAGAAGCAGCTCTGCTCATCCCGCCCCTCCTGCCCCTCCCTCTGAAGAACCCCCTCTGTGGGAAGAGAGAGGAGGCCTGGGCTTGTTAAAAAGGTCTTTGAAAGGGCCTGCCCCTGTCCCTAGACTGCTGCTTGTGCGGAGTGGCTTGCCTTTCTTTGGTCTGTGCACTCCTGTACGTGGTCCTGTATTCATCCATTTTCTTCATGTAAGCCTCTGTCTGCTCCCCAAACAGAGACTTACTTACTACAGGAAAATCCATAGCCTTAGTCTGGGTATCCTGTGAAAGGCTAGTACATCTGAGCTAAGCGTGTCTTCTGACAGACACATATGTAACTGTGACTCTAGATGCCACATCATTGGAGTCCACAGCAGCAAGAAATTGCATTTTGGATGCCTCAATTCCATCAGCAGCCACCTCCTCCAGCTCCTTGGCTAGCTGGGGAGAGGCCTGTTTAGCCAGTTCCAGAACTGTATCCCATCTGGATTTCTGGTACCTGGCTGTGTAGGCCATATAAGTAGCCTGCCTGAGTCCCAAAGAGGATGCCAAATACTATTTTTTGGCCATGGCATCCACTTTCCTGGAGTCCTTATCCGGGGGTTGAAGCCAAAGGAATGTTAGCCCTGTCACAGGCTGCAGCCCTGCACTACTCCAACATGGCTGCAATGACTATAAAGGAACTCCGCAGCTGAGCCTGATAACAAATACCTCCTGTCCATTCTCTTATCCACAGGAGCTACTGAATTAGGGTTTGTAAATTTTGTGTGTCTGTTTCCCCAAGGATTTATGAAGAGGGATAGACAGTCTTTTGGACTCTGGGATGTCCATCATTTCCACAAAATCAGACTCTTCATCCTCCTCTGCAGCTTCAACCAAGGGAAGCTGCAGGGTTTCTGCCACCTTTTTGTAGAACAAAAAATGTGAAGGGGACTCAGAGAGCCTGGGAGGAGAGACGCCTGAGGGCCTGTCTGGGGAGATGTCTGGTTCAAGGGGCACATCCAGACCCCCCTGGTCATCGTCATCATCATCATCATCATCACCGGGATAGTCTTTGTCTCCTTCCCACTGCTCATAATAAGCGTCTGGATCATAATCCGGAGGAGACAGATCCGACCGAATCGACCGCCTAACCGGCGGTACCGGTTCGGACAGAACCTGTCTAAGCGATTGAACAATGCTAATCGCTTTGGCTATTTCATCCGAGGTTGGAGAGTGCGATACCGGATCCGAACTGGCAGACGTACGCTTCTTTTTTGATGGAACCGACCCCTCGGGGTTGGCTCTCCTTTGGCCCGAGGAGGTATCGCCTAGGTCAGTAGGCACCTCCTCAGGTTCAGCCACAACTGAACCGGGCTGGCCATCCGGATCTACGGACTTCTCGGCCTCCCTTTCCTTCAGCCTACTTAATCTTTTGTCTAGAGTGGATTTAGGAAAGTTTTTACAGATTTGGCGGTCTGACTTGAGGTAGTCAAACCCCAGACAATAAACACAGATGAGGTGGGGGTCAGCCTTAGCAAAGGCCTCCCCACACTGAGTACAGTGTTGAAACCCAGTGGGACTGGTTTTCTTCTTGGGTTTCTCAGACATAGCCATCCTGACAAATTACCCTATTGCAGCTTTCAAGCCAGATAACACAATAACTGATCAGTTACAAACCGTGTTACGGGCTTTTTAAAAGAACCGACAAAAAGTCCGGTTCTTTTGAAACCGATCAGTACCGGAACACCACTCTAATCCCAGAAATAAAATTAAACAGAATGGGTCGGTTCCAAACTGGACCGACCAGAAAGAAACCGAAGAAAAGAACAATTTCCAACTTTTTCACAGAACTAAAACACAGTCACTACCTATCTACACACTACCTGTACTGTAGACAGAGGATGGAAATCCAAAAATAACAAAAAAATATATGGTTTAAACCGAACGTTTTACTTTTACCGAACCGAGCAGAGGAAATCTCCAGAGCGACTTTACTGTTAGGCGGAGTAAAGAATCTGACGGTTACAATGGGAAGTACCACAGACAGAAGTTTGAAAACCGAGCTCGAGCTCAACGTTCTATGCTTCTGCATAGAGTTAACTCTTTCCTCTCTGGGGCAGTTCAAGTGCTGGGGTTAACTGCATTATGTCTGAATACAGCAAGACTTCATGTTGTTTGAAGCAGATATTTCCCCTCCTGGAAAAGAAGCTGAAAAAGCTAAGAGGGATGGAGGGTGGGAAGGCATTACCTACTGAAAGAGCCTCTCTCAAAGATCTACTGTTATAGTAAGTTGTTACGTAACTGTACTATCTTACTTCGAGAGGGCTTTTGCAGTAGGTAATTACATATAGGACTGAGTCCCAAGCAGTCTGGAACAAGGAGAAGCACATGGGAGGAGGAAAACTACATAACCATAGAACCTCCGGCTGTAAGGGTCTCAAGAAAGGAGACCTTGCAGAACAGCCAGCCCGAAGCCTGCTCTACAGCGAGAGGCAATGTCCAAACTATAGTGTTTCGTAAAGGTATGGACAGAAGTCCACATGGCAGCTGCACAAATGTCAGCTGCTGACACATTCTTGAAACAAGCTGCAGAGGCAGCAACACCCCTAGTGGAGTGGCCTCTGACTTGACCCGGCAGGGTCTTGTGATACTTGTCATAATAGAAAGTGATACAATGAGTCAGCCATTTAGCTAGGCATTACTTGGTAACAGCATTGCCTTCTCTTTTGTGAGCAAAAGAGACAAAAAGCTGATCAGATTTCCTGAGATCCTTAGTCCGAGTGGTGTAGTATCTCAGTATTCTATGAATATCCAAAGTATGCAAGAGATACTCGCCTTGATTGGAGTGTTGCGTAAAGAAAGCAGGTAGCTCAATGGATTGATTCAGCGTAGATTCTGCTACCACCTTAGGGAGAAACTTAGGATTGGTATGCAGAGCCACATGTTCCTTATGAAAAATCAAATATGGGATTTGAACATCAAGGCCTGAAACTCGGAAATACATTGCGCTGAAGTAATGGCCACTAGGAAGAGAGTCTTCCAGGATAAGAACTTCAAGTCTGCTGAGGCTGCTGGTTCAAAAGGAGGCAGGGTAAGCTTCTCAAGAATAAAATTCAGATCCCAAAGAGGAGCAGGAACGCAAATGGGGGTCTCAAATGGAGGACCCCTCTAAGAAAAGTCTTGGAGACTTCCAACTGCGCAAAGGTTCTGTCCCAAAAGGAACATAGTAAGCGGAAATAGCCGCCATATGAACCTTCAAAGAGGAATGGCTGAGACCCAGGTCAAAGAGATGACGCATATATTCCAGAATTCTCCTGATATGACACAAGAATGGCTCAAAATTCTTGGAAGAGGCCCAAATCGAGAACCGTTTCCATTTCATGGCATAGGTAGAGCTAGTGGAAGGCTTTCTGGCCTCCACCAGAATCTCAGCCACAAGTGGGGAGACTCCGAATCAGGCTTGAGCTACATCTGCAGGAGCCATGCATGCAACTGAAGGGACTTGAGACCTTGATGAATCAGGGTCCCCTGATCCTGGGTCAACAAAAGTTGCAACAGAGGAAGAGGAAGTGGAGGTTCCTCTGAATACTGTCGCAGAAGAGAGAACCAAACTTGCTTGGGCCAGAAAGGAGCGATTAGGATCATGCGAGCTCCTTCTGAGCTGAGTTTGTGTAAGACCCTCGGAATCAAGGGAATCGGGGGGAAGGCATAGACGAATCTGTCCTTCCAGTCTAGAGACAGAGCGTCCCTCCAAAAAATGCCTCACCCTGGAGTGAGCGAGCAGAAGGTGGGAAGTTTTGTATTGTGAGGAGACGCGAACAGGTCTACTTGAGGTGTTCCCAGCACAGAAAGAGATCATCTACTACCCCCTAATCCAGTTCCCATTCATGAGCCTTTGCTGATGACTGACTGAGGTGGTCTGTCAGCGTATTTTCGACCCTTGGAACATGAACCACCGTCAGGTGAAGGTTGTGTTGTGGTTGTGTTGTACAGCCCAATCCCAAACTCTCATTGCCTCCCTGCACAGAGGGTAGGAACGCTTTCCTCCCTGCTTGTTGATGTACCAGACTACACACATGTTGTCTGTCTGGACAACCAGATGACCGGGAAGGACATACAAATTCAAAGCTTGGAGAGCATACAGAAGGGCCCTGAGCTCGAGCAGATTTATATGAAGAGTCTGCTCGAGCCTGGACCAGGAGCCCTGCATCCTGTGAGACCCTAGATGGGTTCCCCAACCCCCTCCAGAGGCGTCTGTTGTCAAAGTTTGAGAAGGGGGTTTGAGGCAGAAGGGAACTCCCCGGCAAAGGTTCTCTTGCACCATCCACCATTGTAAGTTCCGAATCATAGGGTTGGAAACCAGAACTTTTTGGTCTAGGTTATCCAACATCTGGTCCCACTGAGACCGAAATGTCCACTGAGAGATCCTCATATGGAGCCGAGCACGAGGGACTGACGGAATAGCAGCCACCATGAGCCCGAGGAGGCAAAGGACTGACCTGGTGCTGACCCGCCTGCGACCGGAGAACAGGCTTGCATGAGCCTGGAGGGTTTCCACCCTGTCCGGTGGCAGAAAGGCCATGCCAATGTTCATGTCCAGGATCGCCCCGATGAACTGGAGCCTCTGAGAGGGGACCAGATGGGACTTGGCCTGGTTGATGGTGATACCCAGGCTAGTAAAAACCTGCAGGGTAAGGGAAAGAGAGTGTAGGAGATCCTCCCTGGATGGGGCCACCAGGAGCCAATCGTCCAGGTACAGGAAAACCTGCACTCCCTGGATATGCAGGTGGGCTGCTACCACGGAGAGGCATTTGGTGTACACTTGGGGCACTGAGGAAAGACCAAGTGGGAGGGCCTTGAACTGGTAGTGGTCCCCTTGGAACGAAAACTGAAGGAATTTGCAGTGGGAAGGGCATATAGGGATATGCAGGTAGGCATCCTGCATGTCCAGTGCACCCAGCCACTGTCGCTGCCGAAGTAAGGGCAGAAGGCTCTGCAGGGAGAGCATTCGGAACCATTTGTACTCCACGAACATGTTCAGGGAGCTGAGGTCTAAAATAGGCCTCATGTCTCCAGATTTCTTTGGAACCAGGAAGAAATGGGAGTAGTAGCCTGTCTCCCGAAGGTGGGTCAGGACAAGCTCTATCGCCGCCTTCAGAAGAAGGGAGAATATTTCTTCCCGAACCAGAGGAAGATGTTCCGGGGAGTAGGATGACCTGGGGATGGTTTTCTGGGTGGTTTCTGTAGAAACTCGATTGAGTGTCCTGCTGCTATCAGTTAGAGTACCCAAGCATCTGAAGTTATCCTCTCCCACCCCGGTAGATGGAAGGAGAACCTCCCTCCTACAGGTTCGTCTGGTAGGACCAGACGCTGTGGGAGAGGAGAGGAGTCAGGAGGTGTGAGGCAACTCCACGGCTGAAGCTCCTGCCGCTTTTTTGGGTGGGGGGGGCTTGGCAGCCAGAGGGGCCCGATGTTTGTTGGCCTGCTTGCCCTGAGGTTTCGCTTTGGGCCGAGAACGTCTCCAAAAAGGGTGGCACTGTCCCTGAGGGGGCCTGTACATAGAGTCAACAGACTTAAGTGCAATGCCCTTCTCTTGCAGATCGGTGATGATGTCCTTGACATCCCCAATGAACAGCACATAACCCCTGATGGGCACGTCCTGAATAGCGGACTGCACTTCAGGGACCAAACCCGACACCCGGAGCCAGGCATGATGCCGAAGACCTACAACGAAAGCCGAGCTCCGACCAGCAGTGTCCACTGCATCGTATGTGGCATGGAGCATGTGCTGACTGGCCAAACGAGCAGATCGGACTAGATCAGCCACTTCCTGCTTTGTCTGAGACTCAGGAAGGGAGTCCAACTTGGTTTCCACCTCACTCAGGATAGACTTCTGGTAGTACCCCATATGTGCAACATAATTCTGGGCCCTTATCCCCAGAGTGGAAGAAGCATACACCTGCTTCCCATACTGGTCCAGAAGGTGGGATTCCTTGTCCAGTGGAGACGAGCTGAGATGCTTTGGGTTCGCCGACCTACCGTTAGCGGCGCTAATCACAATACAGTCAGCCTTGGGGTATGTATTCAAAGAATCCACACCCTCAGGAGTCTGGTATAGTCTATCAGCCTTTCTCGGAAGAGGGGGACTAACACCAGTG